>OU342740.1:473272971-475754182 GCA_910589775.1 Avena eriantha | reverse complement strand
TTCGTTTTCCTTCGTCTGGCGAGAAAATCCGGCGCGCGGCGCGAGCGGGGATCGATCCCGGGACGCGGGCGTGCGCGCGGAGGGTGCTAACCGGTGCGGCGGGCTAGGGGAGCTGACAGGGAGGTGGGCACGGGCTAGATAAGGGGCTGTGCGGCGCGGGGAGGCTGCAGAAGACGGCGAGCTCTGGCGCGCGGCGGGTGTTCGATGAAACGATCGGCGGCGTTAGGGCGGTACGACGAGGCGGAGGTTGTCAAGGAGAAGGAGATGCTCACCGCGGTTCGCCTGGTGTGGTCGGATTAGGGAGAAGCGTGGCGGTTCGTCGACGACGCAGACGCTCCGGCGGGCTAGGGTTTCGGAGGACGGCGAGGATCGGGCGGTGCTGGGGCTCTCTCCTTCGCGTCAGCGTGCACAGGGCATCGTGGAGGAGCCTCCTCGAGCTTCCAGGCCACCTCCAGGACAAGCACGCCGGCTGGATCGTCGGGGCGAGGTGGTTGCTAGCGGCGACTGGCGTCGGCTGCTGGTGGTCGGAGAGGAAGAAGGGGAAGAAGGGGGCGGCTCGGCCAGATCTGGGGAGGCCAGAGAGGCGTGGGGAGGAAGGAAAAGTGGAAGAGAGAGAGGGAAGGAAGGCGGGGCACAGCAGGGATAAGGTGGCCTCGGTGCCACCTTTTCCTCCTCCTCCTTTTCGAGCACATGGGCGAGCTGGCTGGGGCTCGTCCTGGGGCTGCAGGTGGACCAGGGCAGGGCGAGAGGGACGGCAGGGTGGCTCGGCTGGAGGGGCCCTCGGGTCAGGAAGAGAGAAGAGAGGGAGGGGTAGCTAGGCTAGGGTTAGTTGGCATGGCTCGGGTTAGGGTTTGCTAAGGTGGCTGAGGTGTGGGCCAGGGAGAGAGGGGCTTGACATGGAGGCCATACTAGAGAGAGAGAGAGAGAGAGAGAGAGAGAGAGAGAGAGAGACTTAGGGTTTAGGAGAAAATTAGAGAGAGAGGGAAAAGTGAGGTTAGGTTTTATTAGGTAATTAAATTTTAATTTGGTTTATGGGGCCAAACCAAGAAGAACCAAAGGCTTGATCTTGCATGAGCTAATGTGGAGGAGAAACAAGAAAGAAAGAGGAAGAAAAGGAAATGGGTGGAATGAGTCCCATGTGATCATGCATGAAGAAATAAATAAAAGAGAGAGATATGGTTGAGACTAAGGGGATGGTGGAGTGGTAGGAGGTGTTTTCACAAAGGTAGGATCCATTGAAGCCAAAGAAAAACCAAGGAGGAAAAAAGGTGGTGGAGAAGCTTGCATGGCCCATGCAAAAATAACAATGCCATTATTTATTTTGTGAAAACAATAATAATATGATGGCATTAATCTTATGCATTTCCAAGAAGTGGAATAAAGCCATGCAAAAGAATTAAAGGACTAGATCCACCCTATTAATAATGCATGTGAGAGAAGAGCCAAAAAAAAAAGGTTTTATATGATGCTCAAATGCAAGGTGGCATGATGACATGAGCATGATATAGTTATGATGCAATAATAATATATATGAAGTAGCCAATATCTTATTAGGACAAGTAGCATTACAATTGTTCGACAATTGGGTTGCTACACATAGTAACATGGCCATGCTAAATCATCGAATAGGAAAAAAACTGAATTTCCATCCTTGTGTTTATTTGGATAGTTGTAACCTAAAGGTGATGATGCTACTTCATTAAACCTTGTGCAGCAAATGCAAGTGCACTTCAAGTGAGCTGCGAGCTTCTTCGTATGTTCGTCACAGGTTTGTATTGGCAAAAATTATTGCAGTACCTCGTATGCTATCTAAGTAACATAACTAGATTTCAAACCTGCAGTTCAACTCTGAATTCTTTCTTGCAGAGGCTGTTCAGCGTTGTGCTGTGATTGCTGAAGCAGAGGGGACGACCACAGTTGAGCCCACCCACCTAGAACGAGTTTTGCCACAGCTTCTTCTGGACTTCTGAGGTGGTTCGTCAGGATCAAGGGAGGCTTCTTAAACCCGATGACTTTCTCACAGGCCACATCTCAGTGGCGATAACAGTGGACTAATCCAACCGTGGTGGTGCTAGGCATATGCAACTTTTGTTAGTCTTCGCCTCTTCGGACACTGATATGATAACCGGCGCACCTCAAGCAATCGGCACTGTTGGACTGTAATGACAAGCCTGTCAAGTTGTATATGTAAACTTTTCCATTCCTGTGCAGTTGCCCGGCCCAATTCTGATTGCGATGGCACATACTGCTTAGATTCAGAAGTCTGTACATTTGTGGGGAGGCGGGTTATTTAGTCTGCAACCAATTCGTGCGATGTTTCTGATTTTTTTTACCGGCCTCCAGATTGGGCACCTTGCAGCCGTGCAGGTAGCAGATCACGTGCTACGTGTGACTGGCCCTGGGACCGTGAGGTCTGTCCTGTCAACAGTGGATACGCACGGCTGGAAATAGAAGAGCCGCGGCGCGACCACCTGTCGCGACGACGCTTCTCCACCCCGCCACGGCGGCCGGGCTCCCCACACCTGTTCCTCTCGTCTCTCCCCGCCTTCCCCGCCTCTTATAAGGGACTCCACGCGCCAGCGCCATGTCGCTCGCCGCCGTGTCCGCATCAGCCTCCCCGTCGTCCCGCTTCCCGTCGCCTACCACGGCCGCCCGCCGCCGGTTCCTCCACCACCTCCTCGCCGCGCCCCCGAGGCCGCAGCCGCTGCTGCGGCGCTGCTCCCCGTACCACTGGATGGCGGTATGGTGCTGCACCCTCACTCAGTCGTTTCCCCCTTGCGCTGCCTCGGTTAAATTGGGTGCTTAATTTACACCGTCTAGTTTAGGCCGATTTAAGACTTGCGATAGCTGAGTGATGCCAGGAGATCTGGTCAGTGGATTCTTGGCTTATAGTATTGTAGAGCACTAGAAGAGAGTGATTATGGTTCTGTGGCTGCAGAACTACAGTCTTCTGCCAACTAGCGATGTGTTAACATTGCTTTTACCGGGTCCAGTTGAGAGCTCAGCCATGGTGCTAAAAATTCATTACCGTTGTAACCATGTTCTGCCAATCTGGTGCTGTAGTTTTGGGGAAATAGGTTAAACCCACACCTAATTATGCTGTGAAGGAAGCTCATCAATTACAAAAACAAGCCATCATGTGCTCAGAAAAAATTAATTTGGAACAGGCAATTTTGCTCCAAGCAAATGTGAAGGTATTTTAGTTAAACAAGCTGGAACTGAATGCTCTCGAAAGAACTATATGGAATTATAATATTTTTCCGTTTACTGTTGATGGCACACATGTCCCTCGATGCAAATTTATGCTTGAACACATACTGATGTCAAGTATCATACTCCATAATAGACACATCTCTCAGCATCTACTGCTTAACTTTCAGCAATTTTGGACCGAAGGATCACTGGAGAAGAACAACGCTCTGGTTGAGTACCTGAAGCAGTATGGCGCTGTTAGAACGGATCGAGTGGTAGAAGTAATGGAAACTATCGACAGAGCTTTATTTGTACCAAAAGGCTTTACCCCTTACATTGACAGTCCTATGCCTATTGGTTACAATGCAACAATATCTGCTCCTCACATGCATGGAACCTGCTTAGAACTGCTCAAGGATCATTTGCAACCAGGAATGCATGCTCTCGACGTTGGATCAGGTGTGTTCCTGACAGCGTAATACACTGTCACTCTGTTAGTGCCTTCAGATAATACTCTTGTATCCGTAAGAACAATTTTGTCAATATCCAACTGACATTTTGTCTAACTACTTCTATCTTCACTTATTCCTGTCGTAGGCAGTGGCTACTTGACAGCTTGTTTTGCAATGATGGTTGGACCAGAAGGGCGCGCAGTGGGGATTGAACACATTCCTGAACTTGTTGCTGCCTGTACTGAAAATGTGGAAAGGAGTGCTGCAGCTCCACTACTGAAGGACGGTTCGCTTTCTTTTCATGTTTCAGGTATGCTAGTTGGTGTGACTGGTGTGTTGAGCCATTCAAAGATATTATTTGAACCAATCAGCTTGTAGCTCCAAACATTTACGTAGTTGATGTACTATCTTTGGACGTTCTCATGTGCCCACTATGGTAAAGCACCCATTCCTGGGGTCGACAATAGACCCTGTTCAATAACTGGAACACATTAGCCTTCTGCTCTCCGGTTGGGCAGTAAGGGTCGGAGAAAGGCAATCACTCATTCTTAAAACTAACATTCATGAGCTTGGTCTTACTTCACACTAAACTAAAGAAGACTTCCATATCTAAGTTTTAGCTCAGACATAGCTACCTTCTTTTTGGGCGTGAAGAAGCATCGAACCAATTTTTAACCATGGAATTCTAGAACATTTCAAAATTTGTAGCTTGAGATGGTTTAATGCGGTACTCAAAATTACAGATGGAAGGCTTGGCTGGCCAGATGCGGCGCCATATGATGCTATTCATGTGGGCGCGGCGGCACCTGAGGTCCCTCAGCCGCTGCTTGAGCAGCTGAAGCCGGGAGGGCGGATGGTGATCCCCGTAGGAACCCATTCCCAGGACCTGCAAGTGATCGACAAGAATGCCGACGGATCGACCAGCATCCAGAATGACGCCTCCGTGCGCTACGTTCCTCTAACGAGCCGCTCTTCACAGCTCCAGGACCTCTGAGAGCCTTCTATGTAGCCCAGGATCCTTCTCTCTAGATCTGGAAACTGTATATATGTCTGTCTGGAAAGTGTTTGTGTGTGTGTCAGCCGATCTCTTCTGCCCTAGTCGCCTCTGCTGTTTTGGATGGTCTAGTTTAACTAGTAATAATGCTTACTGGTGATCGACGCCACCGGAAGAGATTTGCACTCAAGTGTTGTATGCATCTTGTATCAAATAAAATGCAGGGATCATAATACTAAAAGCTTGAATTCTTTGCAGTGTCTTATTCTGCAACGTCATTAGTCATTAGATAAAACGCTAGTACTCCCTCCGCCCCATAATATATAATATAAGATGTTTTAGCTTTTGTGAAACGAATGTATCTAGATGTCTTTTAGTGTGTAAATTCACTGCGAACCTTTACACTAAAATATATCTAGATATATTTGTTTCACAAACACTAAAACATCTTATATTTTGAAACGGAGGGAGTACTTATGAATGGCACAATGGCATCATTCTAGGTTCAGTTTTCTTGTGCTGGAGTTTTCCATGCCCATCCCTTCAATGATGGCTCAGCGAAATGCAAAGGACTGGGCAGAATGATCAGTTGGGTTCTTTGCAGCTCCCTGTAATCATGTTTCACTTTCCTTCCTCTCTACTCAAGGTATGGTACGCGAAGCCAGGTAGCTTGTGCAAAATGAAAGGAGCAGAATGATAGAGACCGGCACAAAGGAGCAGAAGGTTATGATGGTTGCTTCGCTGGGAGTTATTCGTGTAATCAGTTTCCTGGTCTTTACATTGTCTGAACACAAATCAGAGAGGATGGAGTTTTTCAGGGTCTTGCCTTTATTACCTTTCTTATTCCTGTTATAAATATTCACCAGGTCGATTCAGAACACATATTTGGTACCACAATCTTTAACTGTCACAAGGATGAAACGTTATTGAATGTTGATATATTCATGTTTATCCTCGACTGTGAAAAACTACGATAGTACACTAACAAAGTACTCCTTGATTCACTATGTATTTTGTACAAAAGAGTTTCAACGATCCAAAATTATGCAACAACATTTCACCTAACTTTTAGCTTACCAAAAATAGGAAATTACATATGTGCTTCATCTGTGATGTATAGTAGTATTCGTCTACTGAACACATCTATGATTGTTCTTCCAAAAATCCAGCTTGGTTCCTTGGAGATCACCATCTTCAGCTATCCTCGTCGGAGCCTGCGCCTCTTCCGTGCTGGCCATGCACATTCAGCATCCGACTCACGGCAGTCGCCGAGACACGGAAAGACCCCGCCGGCGTCCGGTCCTGCTGGCCGACTTCCCTGCAGACACGGTCCAGGATGGAGACGAAGTCCCTCACCACCATGAAGATCCTCAGAGGGTGCGCCTCCTCTTTCGCCGTGTTGCCATGGAAGTAGTTGGTGATCTCGTTCACTCTCTCCAGGGCCTTCCTCTCCTCACACCTCACCCGCCCGATCCCCTGCTCGGCCTCCTTCAGAAAACCACGCATCTCGGCGAAGAACTTCTCACTACCCTTCGTCGTGCACTGCTCCTCCAGCCGGACGACCGAGCTCACCGTTCCGAGACCGGTCTCGAGCTTGGACACGTACCCGTGCAGCACGTCGAAATCCATGGTCGCCGCTTTCTTGACGTTTCCGAGCTCGCTGCTCAGCCCGGACACCACCTTCAGGCCATGCCTGCGAAACTGTATGTCTTTCACGGTGTTTGTGATGTGGCTCTCTGCGGCTCTGTCGGATTTTTCGTCTTCTGACCGGATGATCTCTTGCACGACGAAGTGCAGCACGGTGGTCTTGCCGTCGGTGCCTTTGATGTCTGCTAGTTTGAGGAGGGTGTCTAGTTTGAAAGCTTTTGCCTCGCCACGATTTGTGCCGACGTTCATTCGGTTCCCGGTTCTCAGCACTGCTTCCAGTAGTTTTAGGAACAGTCTGCTGCCCTTTAAATCATCACAAGCTGCCTGAAAAAAATATCAGGATAATCAGACACTATAAGATACCTTGCAACCATTTGGTTGGTAGTTTGTGGTACTGTAAAAAGGCAAAAAATCCATATTTACAAGACAATTTGGCATACACCATTGAGACATTGTGTACATCTTAAACATATATCCAGCTAAATTTCAGTGCATTTCAGAGCTATCATGGGACACTCGTAAGAAGAAAATAATATTTGTGTCTAACGATGTCAATTTCATTCTGCATGGCATATTTGTAGAAAATATGGAATCCCCTATGGAAGACATTAATTCTGCACGCAGTTTAATATTTGAACCGGAGGCAAGACATACTATTTTTAGGTTGAGTGACAATACAAAACTTGATAATGGTGGTTCACAATTGGAAGATTAACGCAAAATGAACCGGAATACCTCAAGTGTTTGAAAAGATTTTCTGAGGTATGTTATTTCACTCTCAAAGTTTGCTTGGTACAGCATAGCATCGACTCGTTTGAAGGCGAAAGGTATATCTAGAACTGCTTTAAGAAAGCGCTCCGCCGAACCAAGTTTCGATAATTCCCCGGTAAAGTTTCGCAGCTTATGTTCTTCCTCTTTTGTGGGAGCCATCTTTACTAAAGTCTCCAAAAGTTCTGCTCCCAAGCACTCAGCATTTCCTATTTAAAAGGATGGTAGGAATGAAGTATTGTTAGTAGAATTGAGCAAGGAATGACGAATTATACTTGAAACAGATGATAGAACAGGCAAAGGCTCGATATTTATGTACTTGTGCTGCATTCCTGTATTACCAAGTACTCCCTCCATTTCAAAATATACATGGTTTAGATACACTCCTTTCACAAAGCTAAAGCATCTTATATTTTGAAACGGAGGGAGTATTAAATAAGTACCCCTTACCCCTGAAGTCCTAAAATAGGATTACTTTCTGTTTACTTACTTTAAGAGTGGTGAGGGTACTAAGAAAGAGTAAAATGCCCAAACAGGTTTACCTTTGAAACATATATTAAATGGCCTACAACAGTCAAATGCTAACCTCAAAATGCAACATGTTCTCATATTATGCCTGCTCTAAATTTCAAATGATGACTTCTTTTTATTTCTGAACTAAGTGGCCAACTGTGGGAAACAAGTCACTGAGATCATATTTAAGGTGCATAGGAAACTGCTCTCACATCAAATTTTTAGGCTACACCAGAAATAGTGTATCCTTGAAATTAAACCTATTGCCATATGTAGTTCACTCTTAATTTCCTTGATGTTCACATGAAGTCATTGTACTGTTGAGAATGTTTTATTTATAGGAACCTTATAACTTTCTAACGCTGCATATACTTACATGGCTGTGTCAGTAAAACAGAGTAATGTGCCAGCTAAAACAATACTAGTAGCTCACCATTTAGAAGTGCATCAGAGAGCTCCTCGAGGGTGACATTCAGCGCGCGCAGCAGGATGGCAATGTTGTGTGCCTTGTTCCGGTCAAGGATCCTCTCCTCCTGCCTGAGCTGCGTCACGCCAGCTGCTTTCTTCGGCGGCGGCGCGGCTGTCGGATTGTTCATGAAGAGCGCGTCGATCGTGTCCTCATCCAACCTGTGATCACGATAAACCCGTATCAGATTCAGAGATCCAATGAACCAGCCCAAAATCCTGCGTCTGCTCTGAGAGTATTATCCTTAACTGGAAGGAGTTTGACTTGAGGCGGTCCCAGACCATGTCGCGGTCGTCAGAGCTCGCGCGGACCTTGTCCCAGTGCAGTGGCTTTAGCTTCGGCCGGTCCTCGTCGTCGTGCGTCCGTGTTGGCACTGACATGCTGCCACCGTCGTGGACGTTGCTCTTGATCGTCGCCGTGACAGGCGCCGTGCGCACGGAAATGGTGCTGGGAGGAACCGGTTTGAGTGAGCGGTGCACAGCTGATGGCGGCGGAGGTGGAGGTTTTGGGACCGTGTTGTTGTTGGATGGTGGTGGGGGAGGAGGGGGTGCGGGTGGAGGGTTGGAGGCCGAGAAGCGGGTGCGCGGCGGCGTGCGGCGAGACCGTGGCGCGGGAGGAGCCGGAGGGGGCGCAGCGGCGAAATAAGGGACGGGGGCGGCGGCCGGCGTCGCGGAGAAGAAGTCGCTGGTGAGGCTGGGGAGGCTGCGGCGGGAGGCCGTGGTGGTGCGCGGGCTGGACGCGCTGGCCTCGCTCCATGTCCCGGTCCCGGTCCCGGTCCCGCCGCCTGACCCGGCAGAGGCAGAGCGCTGGCCCGGCGTGTAGTACTCGGCCGCTTCCTCGTCGGACGAGCCTCGCCGTAGCGGCGGGAGCGGGCGGAGCTCCGGGCTCGGGACGGTGTCGACGTCGCGGCAAATGCCCCGGCGCGCGCGGTCGCTTCGGTAGCGGGAGGCCGTCGAGGAGGAGCCAGCAGCAGGCACGTCGCCCTCTGAGCCGGGGGCGTGGCCAGCGGCAGGGCGCGTTGGCACGGGCGCGCTGTGTGGCTGGACAGGGTGGCGCGAGAGGCGGCCGGTGAGGAGGAACGCGGCGGCGAAGGCGAGGAGGGCGAGGAACGCTGCCGCGGCGGCGGACGCGACGACGATGGCGGCCTTCGGGGTGCCTCCTCCGCCGCCGCGGACGCGCGGGGCGGGGCCTGTGGTGGAGGAGGCGTCGGCGGAGACGGTGTTGGGCGGCGGCGGCGGCGGGGGCAGCAGCGCGGGCCCACCGTTGTCGGGGTTGGAGCTGAAGCCCGGCGGCGGGGTCCACTGAATGGGGAAGAGTGGCTCGTGAAGCACCCGGCGGACGTGGTCGTCGGCGACCGCCGCGGCCGGGAGGAGGAGGAGCGAGGGGAGAATGAGCGCTAGCGTTGTGATCAGCGAGAGAGGCATTATTTGGCGAGCACCCTGGAGAGTGTCTCGTGTGGTAGCGATGACCTTCATTCAAAAATTCAAGGGAGGGAGAAAGGGAGAAGAAGACATGGAAGAGTGGGAAGAGCAAGCATAGCCCGCATAGAGTATGACTGGAGGAGAGAGTGGAGAAGGAAGGAATAAGGAAGGAGTGAGGACTGAGGAAAGGAGGCCCGCCGCCGTATCATCATATCTGCCTGGGGTCGGTTCCTTCCTTCCTTCCGTCTCTCTCACGCATGCTGCCAGATTTCCTTCCTCTATGCAACGGCATTCTTTTAGACTTGGACAGGATCATACCGAAGATAGGTTTAACATAGTCCCACTTCTGAAACTGTATAAGAATGATGCTTCGTAAGTTCAATCATCACTCATGTCGTCCGGTGACATGATTTCACCTCGAATTGGGTTGGTTGCCATCATAGGGCGGTCCTCTGCTCTATGTTACTATTATTTTCATCTTGAGATAAGTGTATAATATCTCTCTAAACTATGGTTTGAGCAACACCCAACTTCGGCATTGCTAAAGGACATTTCTCAATTCACAGGACCATTCATATAAAAAAGGTTTCCATCTTTACAAATCAATTATTAGAAGTAAATCTGGTGCAACTCTATCAGGTGGTTAGCAAAGGCATTTAGATTAGCTATTAAAATTTATGATAATTTTGTTTCATTATTATTATTTTCGAAATTTTGGTTCTTTTATTTAATTATATATCTCCATAGCAGCATGGCATTAATATTATTATTTGAATATTACTCTTTATGTTCATGTATTTTCTATTCCATTTTGAGATTGTTTTCCCTAATTTAAAAACTCTCGGGTTACAAGCCAACGACTGATATCATTACTTGCTTCGTGTGTCCTAATTTCTGATAAACTTGCGAAGGCAATTATGAAAGACTAAATCTTTTATCTTAATGCTACGAAAGCATTCTATCACCTGCGAAAAACAATGTTGTACAGATAGTGGTAAGGACGAGAACTTTGCCAGCGGCTTGGCGACCAATCCAATTGGCTTTGCCAGATTTTTTTGAATGTGATAACATGCTTCAACTCGTCTTCATGCTTCACCATTATGAGCGGCTTAGTCGACGGGTGCCAATGGTTATGTGCGTCAACTGATGCAAGAACAAGGTTCTCATTTAAGAGAACACAAGTGTGATTCTAGGAGGCTAAGATAAAAGGATCAAAATCCCATGAAACATCATTTCCTAAGTCTTTATAATATTTTAAGGTCTGAGCATGGCTCATTTCGTCGAGGTTATATAAGCAATCTGCTCAAAAGATATTTTCCTAGAAACTTAATTGAACAATATTGCGATATGGAATTCACACCAAAATATGCGCTACTATTTTCAATCGGTATATGTGGGGTTAGTTGAGCTAGACGTGTCGATTCAACCTATGCAAAACAGCCTACAATGCTATTCTAGGAGAATATTTGTAATGCTTTGGATACTTTAGAACTAGAATCGACACATTTCCTAGTTCATGGGTTATTTGCCTACATACATTAATATCATTGTGAAACCTATTTTCTTAAATAAATTATAAAGTTCTTACAAAATAAAAAGTCAAAAGCTTCCCGTAGATGAAACTGAATGCTGTAATAAAATTATCTTGGAATTGAGCAACAATAGATCAAATATTAAAATAGCGAACCATCCTATCCTTCTCTAGACTGAACTCAAATGAGCAGTAAAACCTCGATAGATGAACACTTTCATCTTCGTTGTGACAGTCTTCTCTCACTCCCTACTTTGTGTAGCACCACCTACCTAGCTTTTCTTTGCTACAACATGTCCTAACTCTGAGGGATGTAGATGTATCATGAAACTCCATTGTTGCATGTATGTGGTATACATGAATCATAATGGTGTACATAATAGTGTGGTGTCAACCTTACCTTTGTGGTGCCACGCGGGGGTTTTCTTTATGGATGGGAAGGTAGAGAACATTTTTCCCCTCATGGCAACAACTATGAGTGGGAGTAAAGGATTCAAGAACGAACCACTAGTCTACACCTAATATACACTAGAATTCTTGATTTAGTTACAACTAAGATACACCTTCCTACCCTACAAACATTTATGAGACATATTATTAGACTTGTCCTTTGTAAAACACTTTACCAAGATATTTAAGATACATAAATAGACATAAACACACTATAATACATGCAAGTGTCTACAATTTTCATTTACGGAGGAGTGTGATTTTTATTGGACCCAGAAGGAATTTAACAAGTGTGCAAAGTATTAGTTCAAATATACCCAACTAAAATTGTAAAGCTGCAATTCCATTGTGCTAATGTTTAGTTGCAAAAGATTGAACTATATAAAGTTGAACATTGTATTTTAGTAGATTTGATAACCTAGTTATTATGTAATAATGCTCCTACATAGAAAGTAGACAAAAGAAATGATGAAGGTTGTGCAATAAAAATAACATACAACATATATCAACAAAAATTAAGTCATAGATGAGAAATAAGTAATCATGTTTAGTATAAGTGTATGACAACCAATCAGTCCTAGTTGACTTTCTCACCAATCAAAATGATCACATATAGTATGAGTGAGCAAATCTCAAAAGTGGTATATCTGATTTGGTAGGTTGACTATTTTGGATTGTGGACCACACCCCATAGAACCTTTTATATATTTCACATACTGAACAAGATATTTGCTCTGAGTGCAGTTAGTCGGTTATTTGTATGATCCAATATCATCCTATCGATGTCTTGATCTGACTACTGCGCTACTTAAAAGGGTGCCTTGGGAAATATTTGTCGTAAACTCGCTAGAGAAGCATTCAAATGGAGTGGTAAGCTGATGCTGATTGAGCTAGCTCACTATATAATTGTGTATCAACATCCCGATATTGCACACTTGTTGGTGATAACTTATTCTTGTGGGGTAACAAGAAACAAATTGTTGTGGCTAGATCTACTGCATAGATGAGTTTCAATCTATGGCACATGGTGTGTGTGAGGTGTTGTGGCTGAGGATCCTTCTCACAGAGCCCAGGCTGTTCTAAGGTATTTCATTGAAGTTTTAATATGATAACAAGCCAACTATAGATATTGTAAATAATCCCATACAACATGATCAACCAAGCATATGAAGACTGATCGCCATTTCATAAAACAAAAGCTAGATAATGGGATAATATGTATGTGTATATTGTATGTGAGTTCATATAGCCAAGCCAAGTCACTGACATTTTTACAAAAGGATAGCCTAAAAAACCCGGTTTCTATCTTCTGTAATATATTTATCCTAGCTTGAGGGGGAGTGTTAGTGTGTGCAGTGATATGGGAATATGTAGTACTATGAGAACTTATTTAAAAGATGTACATAGATAAGAGTACATACAAGAGGGTAACTGTTCCATGGAAAAAAATCAAAAATATTCTCTCTCCTCTCTCAATCTTCACTCAGATCCTAACACAAATCCTCAAATCTACCAATAGTTAGCAACCAAAACTCATAATTTTTTGGCACTATTCTTTCAAATATGTTAAGATGCTCTTCAATTCACTTTCATATTACAATTGTGCACAGTAACAAGATCGGGGACTTCTTAGCGACTACCTATGTACACATGTTACCTTAGCGTTATGCCGTGATAAAGCTTGGTTTTCTATTCTCTCAGCATTGAGATACTATGTACACCCCACCTTACAAATCAAGAGGGACGGCACATAGCGATTAAAATCAATATATATATATTCATAGTAACTGTTCCTATGTGTACACCGTTCATGTACAACAAGCTCTAACTATCTTACTCTCCAGGTCAAAGCTCAGATAGGTGTATACACCATCTGAGGGATGCTGATCAATAATCAAGTTCGAATACAAGACGGATGAACACTATAGTTTGAATGCAAGATGAAAGACACGCATGATCTGGTATTCTGATACCGACCACGGCTGATCTTGGGCTGAAACGAATCGTAATTCGTACAGCGCAGGTGCCTTATCGGCTGATCGCTTGCTGGTGGGTCTCGAGATGATTCAGGTGCTCCACTCCGGGCCGAGATATCTGCCGTTGCGCTTCCTCTTTCTTGATTCCTTTCGTCTTGCTCCTTGGACGGCGGGCGCCAAGTCCTCGCCGCCTTCGCCCTGCTGTCTGGTCTCCTGGCTCTCGGGCTCCTCTTCCACGACAGGCAGCGAGGCCGTCCTGCGCGTGGCAGCGATGAACTCCGCGGCCTCCGTCCTCAGGCTCTCGAAGAGCACGGCCTGCCTGCGGAGCGCCTCTCCGAGCTTCTCGGCGCCTGGGCTCCCCACGAACGACGCGGCCGACTTCTCGAAGGACTGCGCTGCGGTCGCCGCCCTTTCGAGCAGCCGGAGGGCGGTCTCCTCGGCGAGCGTGATCCGCAGAACCCCCTCCAATGCCATGGTCGAACTGATCCTACACGCAGCGATCTGTCGTATTTTGATCCGACGTTGGGTGATGGGACGCAGCAATGCAACAGATGCCCCAGCTGGTGCCTTATATTGCGACCAGTCCGACTGTCCCAAGGGAGTCACGTTTCCGTACATTGGTTTTCATATGCAAACCCAACGCATGAGTCTGAGCCCGAATAGAACGTCGCACCTCGCCGCGGCTGCATCGCATTTACGGATTGAATTTTATAGAGAGAGTTCACGAAAAATAAATAGAATATTTTATACAAAAATAAAAATAGAAAATTAGAAATAAATGGAAAAATAGAAATAAATAGAAAATCAAAGGGCACAATAAGTGTCGTCCCTTTCAAAAAACAACACGAGGCTGTTTTCGGTGGTGTAGGTGGTCCCCTACCATGCGGCTACACGAGGCTGTTATCCCTTATTCTGGTGATGGCGTGTCCATCTTACATGCCATGTGTTGTCCTCGAAGAGACGGTGATGGTAACTTCAAGATCATCATGGTTTGTGCTGGTGGGCAGCGAATTTGGGTGGTGGTGCTCCATTGTGTCAGGGTTGTTTTGATAGAGGGGGTTGAGAGAAATCCATGTTGTATCATCTGATCCAAACGTAGTGCCACCTTCGAGTGGCACAATTACTTCCTAGGGGCATCGTGGGAATCCTCTGTCCACTTTACTTCGAGTGCTAGGAAAAACCCTAGAACCAGTCTAGTCCGGGCAGCCGTGCCTTGTGGCGGTGCTTCCCTTCTTGAAGGTGTTGCTTTGTATTGGGTGCTTGGAGCATGGTGGGCCAAAGTCGGCAAGCACATCAGTTGCGGGTTATCACCATCTCGTTGATTCACTAGTGCCTTCTTTTCTTTTTGGTCTTGTTTGTACTTCTGCCCCAACATTTCCTTTAGTTTGAAATCTTGGATCAGTGTGGTTTCTATATTAATATAGAGGGGAGAAAGCCTATTTCGAGGAGTAAATCCAAACTTCCATAATCCATATCCTAAGTCAGTAATTTGTTGAACTTGTGATCCAAACATAAGAAGGCTAACTTCTAACGGAGCGAAGCGAGCCTCTCACTGGTGGAACCTGATGATCTAGGTTCCACCCCTATATATATATTTCTTGTATGCTACCGATTGTGATAGGTTGGATATGATAATCCCGGCGTTGTGTAAACACTCCCCATATAGTTAAGTTTGCCGGCTCGCGTCTTCTTTGTTAGAGAGGTTTTTCCACGTTAAATTTTATGTCCCCCTTCGTGTGTTCCTTTTTTGTTCTTTGTTTTCCTTGTCGCGTTTATAACATGGTTCCTACTAACTTAACCTCACGATCCTTTAATATTTTAGGACGATTTGCTAGTTAAGTTGTGCAGCGGACACATACCGCCAGGTGTCAATACCACAATATCCGGCTCGACGTACCGTTAGGGTTTCTCTCCTCCCGTCAAGCAACTAGCGGCATGTTCGTTTCCTCGCTGATATCCATGTGAGATCGCTACTGAGTCCTTGTTTCGAATCCGGGTCATATACGCGTAGAGATCGTACATATAGTTCGTTTTTTAAAAGAATTCACGATCTGTTTCATATAGAGAGGATAGAGAGGATGGGAGTTGAGCTGGCAAACCCTAGGTTTTCCAAATCAGACAGCAAGTAATCTACATGCAAAGGCACACCAGTGATGGGTGGTGGCTCTGGTAGTCTAGGGGCGAAGGCTGGGCCGTCAAGATCGGGTGACACTGGTTCCCTACTTCAACAACTTGCCCTAGGGGATGATGATTTTGATGACTTTGTGTTTCCGGAGGATGATCCGATGGTGCCAGAAGGAACAAGGTGGCTAGATGTGGCCAGGGTTGTGTGCACAAAGAAGTTTAGCCATGAGGATTTTTCTCAACAGATGCAATATGCATGGAATCCAGCTCAAGAGATATTAGGCTGATCGGGGAGAATCAGTTCACCATCCAATGCAACTGTTTGGGTGATTGGGAGAGAGTCACGGAGAAAGGACCCTGGGTTTTTAGTGAGTGTGATGTAGCAATCGCCCCTTATGATGTCTTTGCTGATGTTGATAAAGTAGATTTAAATTTCATACATATGTGGGTACAAGTGCATAAACTGCCCGAAGGATACCGTCAGGAATCTATGGTGAAACAATTGGTGGGGCGTGTTTCTGACAAGGTGGAAGTGCTGGAGATGAATCCAGTGGGAAGTTTCAGAGGAGATTTTGTGAGGGTTCATGTGATTTATTATGTTGGTAAGCCGCTGACCCGTTTTGTGTCAATCTCATGGGCGGGAAAGCGATATCCTTATGCTGTCAAATATGAAAAGTTGGGGCAAGTATGCTATGCATATGGTATCATTGGACATGGATCAAAATAATATGGTATTGGGATTTATGATGAGAAAGATCTGAAGTGTGGAGATTGGATATATGTTACCCCACCTGATTATGGTTGTGGACGTGGTGGTGTAGCGAGTTACCGTGGAGGTCGGGGAGGTATAAGTTCAGATGAGTTTGGTCATGGTCGTGGGTTTGGCAATGATGCAGCCGGTCGGGGAGGAGGCTCTAGGGATGATCAAGCTTTTGGTCATGGTCGCGCCTTTCCTACAGGCCCTAGGGTAGGCCGGGGGTACTATTTTGTTGGAAGGTACGCCCAGAACGAGAGAATCGGGAGAAGGATGTGGATGATACAACTACGGGCCCTACCAAACAGACTGATGTTGTAATGACATAATCAGAGGGCTCGACGAAGATAAGGATTGACTTCTTAAGCAAGGGAGCTAATGATTATGATCTTCCATAAACTACGCTGGTAGCCATGGACGGCTAGGACATGAATTTGGATAAAGCTACTAATGAGGTGGTAGAGGAGTCTGATGGCCTTGGAAAGTTTAGCAAGAGGCCAAAGCAATTTGACGGTCAGAGTGGACCGGATATTAATTCTCGATCGGCAGCATACCTCGAGGATCACTGCCAGAAACAATGAATTGCATAGGATAGAACTGTCGGGAAGGTGGGAACAAACCGACATTTCATGACCTCGAGTGCTTGGCGCGAGCTAATGATGTCTACGCACTTCTATTCTTGTAGACAGTTGTTGGGCCTCCAAGTGCAGAGGTTTGTAGAACAGCAACAAGTTTTCCCTTAAGTGGATCACCCAAGGTTTATCGAACTCAGGGAGGAAGTGGTCAAAGGTATCCCCTCTCAAGCAACCCTGCAATCAAGATACAAGAAGTCTCTTGTGTCCCCAACACACCCAATACACTTGTCAGGTGTATAGGTGCACAGGTTCGGCGAAGAGATAGTGAAATACAAGTGGTATGGATAATTATAAGTGGTAACAGTGCTAGAAAATAGCTTGATGGCATGGAAGAGACTAAAGGCAAACTGAAATAAAGTTGGAAGCAAGCAAACATGTAATAGATCTAATTGCAAACGGTGTTTCAATGCTTAGAAACAAGGCCTAGGGATCATACTTTCACTAGTGAACACTCTCATATAAATATCTTCTCTTTATGATACTACTCTTAACTACTCTCTGGTTGGACACTCTAATCCATGGTAGATCTATAACAACACACCTCAAAGTAAGCCTTTCCCATCTAGATAACCCCACACTGTCACCTTGAGCTCTAGATGGTTCCAACAAACACCACAATTTCATAGAAACATCCAACTCCAAATATAACTCATAACAAGTATTTGTAATCTCTAGACTAAGTGCCACCATGGTGTGCACGCTGTCACTTTCACACACATGGGGAGAGCAGAGATCTATTAAAGCACTTGAGTAGCAAGGTAGATCTACTTGATTACAAAGCGCATGATCACAATATGATCATGCATAGAGAGAGAGATGAACACATAGCTACCGGTAGAACCCTTAGCCTCGAGGAAGAACTACTCCCTCATCATCATGAGAATCAGCAACGGCGATGGAGATGGTGGTTGAGATCGATGGAGATGGCTCCAGGGGCACTTCCCCGTCCCAGCAGGGTGCCGGAACAGAGACTCTCTATCCCCTGAATCTCCCCTTCGGTGGCGGTGGCGATGCAGAACGTTTCGTGGTTGGATGCTGTTCTATTTAGGGTTTCTGCATCGGGAGGCTTCTTATAGGCGAAGAGGCAAGGTCGGTGGGTGGACCAGGGGCCCACACCACCTGGTGGTGCGGCCAGGGCTAGCCCGCGCCACCACATGGTGTGGCCAGCCCCTGGGCCCTCTCCGTCTCGTCTTCTGGCTCCGTGAGTCTTCCGGTAAAATATCGACTTTGGCTTTTATCCGGTCCAATTCCGAGAATATTCATTTTCTGGCTTTTCTGGAACTAAAAGCAGCAGAAAACATGCAACTGGCACTGTGGCATCTTATTAATAGGTTATTTCTAGAAAATGTGTAAAAGTACTCCAAAGTGTGGACAAAACATAAGAAAATAGATATAAAACAAGCATGGAACATAAAAAATTATTGATACGTTAGCAACGTATCAGCTAACCACAAGCATTGTGTTCCTTTGTGAGACAAGGAAAAAAGTGAAAAGATCCGGTGTTTGAGAAATAGATTGGGTTTAAGAGGATTTGCGATGTATGACAGTGATGGGCTCAGTGGTGGATTAGCTTTATTCTGGAGTGAACATATTTGTGTGGATGTTTAGGAGGTTAATGAAAGATAAATTGATGTCCATGTTTGGACTGGACATGATGAGCCATTGTGGCATTTAACTTGTGTGTATGGGGAACCGAGAACTGAGAATCGTCATTGTATGTGAAGTACAATGCAAGAGATTAAAACCAACTTAGATCTATCGTGGTGTGTCTTGGGAGATTTTAATGAAGCCATGTGGTCGTTTGAGCATTTCTCGGTGATGGACTATGCCTATGCATAAGTCTAAGTCGTTTTATTTCCATAATCTTGGTTGATTAGAATCTAAACTTGATTGTGTTGATCAAGGTAGTGTCGTCTTTCGTGTTGGGCGCGATGTCAACTCTTTGAGACCTATATAAATCCGAGTCAGATATCTAGCTACCTATGTGGCCACTGATAGAGCTATGTTAGGGCCTAACTGGGCCATGACCCGCCTAGTATTTCTGTGAAGAACAAATATGTGCCTATGTATGAGTTGGCCTAGTCACCAGATTCCTAGTTATCTCCTTGCTTCCCAAGAGGCCACGGTTCCTCTATCATCTGTCTCGTATTCATGGAGCTTTGCTCGCTAGAAATTTATGTTTCAAAATTTAGGTGCAAGAATAAGGGGCACGGGGAAGCAGTGGAGCAACAACGACATAATAGATAGCAGTTTCGCCCACAGCCAGTGGTCGCTGTTGGCAAGGGCACCGACCAAATGTCCATAAAATTATGTGCCCTAGCAGCCGCAACCGACCACGGAATCGAGCCCTTCTCATCTATAATTTTCCTTTCCATGTAGTTTTATTTCCTTTCTATATTTCTTAGCAATTTGATAAATATGATTTACTTCCTCATAGTTTTCGATCCTCCAAAGTGGCTAATCAAGAAGATTGATAAGATTAAGAGGAATTTTCTGCGGTGGGGAGAAGATAATGCCTTGGGAGCCAAGTTTCTTGTGTTTTTGGAAAAGAGTATATATTAATATTGCGGAGATACCAAATATACCTAGCCTTTGCAACAACATATGCCCTAATAGCCTTACGCATGCACACATCCCAGAAAAAGGAAGAAGAACACTACGACAAGATCCCCCATATAGCAATGCATATTTTGCAATGTTTTAAAAATGTGTTGCAAAATATGTAAGTAGCTACGCATATTTATGTTGGTAACTCAATCCGTTCTCTGCCATACGAATCACAACGGATACCATGTGTTGCTTTCTATGTGTTGGAACACACCAGTACTCATGAGGCGTGCGTATACCAACTGGTTTGCTGACCCGTGGGACTGAACATAATAAAGCATAGAAAAAAAATATTTGTGTTGTTTTCCTATTCCATTAATCTTAGGAAGTACCTTTCCGATATTGGGTTGCATCTCTAGAAAAAAGGAACTCGTGGACTACATCTCGTGGAAAAAAAGGATTTTCTTTTTGCATCTCCAAAAAAGAAGTTAATCTATTTAATATCCCAAAAGTATCAGGTTTTGGCTGTTATCTGATAACCCACAAGTATAGGGGATCGTGTGTAGCCTTTTCGATAATTAAGAGTGTCGAACCCAACGAGGAGTTAAAGGTAGGATAAATATTTTCTCAAGTTCTATCAACCACTGATACAACTCTACGCACACTAAACGTTTGCATTATCTAGGAAATAAAACTAGAGCAATAATACGAGTAATAGAGATAGCTTTGCATGATAATAAATAACAAGAAAGTAAAGCTAGTTGCTGAAGTAATAAAATACACTAAACTAACAGAACCATGAGTGTGGAATAGTGGTGGTAGTTGTGGTGGCTTTGTCCAAGTTTAAATAGTGAATAGATCCGGTTCATTTTCTTCGAGGCAGTTTTCTATGTGGGAGAGGCTAAATATACATGCGCTTCACTACTTGGAATTACATGTACTATATGATTCGATTGTTAGCAAACATCCGTAAGTACTAATCAATGTATTAAGGTTTCCCCAACCATAGCCTTAAGTTTAATGGTCCTCTTACTCCCATACGTGCAACGTTCCGGTTCGCGTCCTCAGGTTTCTGTCACTCTGGCAGAACTCCCTCGTTCCTTTTACACATACTATAAACCCTATGATGTTTAATCCATGCCCGTACAAATATAATGGACACCAAAGCACTGTACCATATCAATATACAACTCTAATGAACCAAAGACGTTCAACCATTCAATCTAAGAACAAAGAAACTACGCAAACATGACATATATCATAGGATTATAACTTATAGCATCAAACACCATGTTTACATATGACGGTATAAATGTGTGTGGGAGGATGAACCACCGCATAATAGGAGGATTAGGTGATGGAGATGGCGGTGAAGATGGTGCAGATGGTGAAGAGGGCGGCGGCGCCGGTGGTGGCGCGGGACACTCCTTCCCCGCCGCCGGTATCATGGGGGATCACCACCTCTTAGCCCCTTCCTTCATGGATTCTTGGGAGCCCTCCCCCATGGATATGGGATCCATGGGGGAGGCAAAAATATGGCTTTGGTGGCTGCAAATTCGTGGGTGAAGATGCCCTGGCCGAATTAGGTTTTCTCCCTTTATATAGCTTCTCGGATTCCCGTCACCCCATCTTGGGCTGCAGTAAATCGGGCCTAAAAAGCTCGTACGGACTTGGAATCAGCTAACCTTTATGTCCAGAACGTTTGTCGTTAAATTTCCAACAACTTTGTAGTTGAAGAGTTTTTCGTTTGACGCCGTCTTCGACCCGAAACATGATCATCTTCAAAAAGAGTTCTGAGACAGATTTCTGAAAAAATCCCAATTTGACTCTAACAAGGTTTCCACTTGTATTTTTGGTAATTCCTACACATAAAAGTGTAAAAATTGTGCACTTTTGCAACTATTAGTAGGTTAGTCCAAATAAATCATAAACTTTATACAAAAAGGAGTGTCAAAAATATATTATTAGCATAAAACCATCAAAAATTATAGATACGTCAAGGACGTATCATTATCCACCCTTTTTTATGTTACGTCCAATCCCTGAGCTAATTAAACTGGACAATTGTTGAGGTGGAGAACTAATTTCATCTCCCTCCATTTTTCCTTCAATTTCCCCTTTCCCTTTATTTCTCCCTCCTTTTTTCATTTCCCTCCAATTCTGATTACACGCGCATTTTTCTCTTAGTTTAAAGTGAAGAAGTTCCGAATGGCACGATACGGTATTAGTTAAGTGACCCCACCTACCATAGTCATTAAACTGGGCTTACTTAAAATGCAAAGAAAAAAAATTAAGGTAACTACCTCTAAATCTCCACACCTCCCTATCTCAAATGCACAAGTCGTGCCTTTTCTTCTCCAACAGAATCTCTAGGGAACCTCTGCTGGATGGTGGTGGTGGGCGATTTAGAGCCATTATCTTCGATTGAAGGTCAGTGCTTCCTGTCCCCTGGTTCTACTTTCCTTCTATCTTGTTCATCTGGCTATCCTGCCCGTTCGTCTCACCCACCACGCATCATGCCATCGGCTGGATCTCGGTCTGATCTGCGAGGCCATGATTACATCGACGCTCGGCCATATCCTCGTCGATGTGATCTTGGACCATGGACACCTCCTCACCTCTGATCCGGGTAGCACCGACTCCACCACATCCACACCCTGCTATGCCTCTTGTTCGAGGGGCAGCCACATCCGCTGGCGACCGAGGATCTTGGGGCGACCTCTTCCTCCCCCTAGCCTATGCCATCCTTATGTATTCAAGTTCAAGGTCAGTCACATATCTCTCTCCATGGGAAGTGAGTTGTTGCTCAAGGTCCTAGTTCTCACGAATTGGCCCCCATAATTCTGTACCAGGGGAGGACGGTGCGTGTGCTAAATTTGTGTAGCAGTGTAGTTTGTAGGGGTTGGCAACATCATATAGCAGTGAGCTCTTTTACTATGCAAATTTATGTACAACACAAACTTGTTGTCTCTGATTGTTAAGAAATCAGTTGTAAACATGCCATCGCTGTTGTTTATTTTTGCAGTATTTCGGTATATGCGTCAAGTTCTCTTGACGGGCAGCAACCGGAGTGGGTGTATGAGGACCCTTGCTTGCTGGCGTTCAACGTGTATGACTGGCAAGGGGAGAAGGTGACGACGGCGCTGGTGCAGAAGCTTGCCGACCGGATTACATCTACCTCATCTACGGTTTGCCGATCAAGACGCCGTCGTCGAGCAAAGAAGCGAAAACAGCGGCAAGGTGGGTATCAACGCAACGAACACAACACTAGGGTTATTGAGAAACTTTGAGGAAGCGTACATGTCGTGGGCGTTGGCGGCCAAGTTCTTAAAAGATGACTTCATGGAGGTGAAGATACACGACGCTCAACCCTGCATGGACGCTGACTTCCTGGAGGAGATTCAATCTTACACGGCTATACTACTTTCTAATCAAATTTTCTATTTAGTGATTAAGTAGCACAAAACCTAGTATGTGCTGCACCAATTTACCATGATCCCGAACCTTTTTCTAGATACTTGGGAAACTACCTCTGAGGTTTTACTATTTGTAGGTAAGACAAAAATTGGATGATTGGAGCTTGGAGGTTGTAGTTTCTTCACAATAAGGAAGCACAGCGGTCAAGAGTCAAGACCGAGGACACAAACATCATACTCTCCTCTTATATGATAATTTCATGCACGCTTATTACATACTGTCATATATGAAATAGTTACACATGCGGCTCATGGAATTTTTTTATTATTATATTATAAATTTCATGCACTCTTATTACATACTGTCATATATGAAATACTTACACATGCGGCTCATGGAATTTTTTTCATTATTTTCTATCACTAATATTATAGAAACTTAAATTTTGCCCAAGGTATGTAGGAACCAAATCTGAACTGCTCACACTTCTGTTAAACAGGTTGTATATATATATTATTCATAGCTATCGACTGCAGGAGGCTGCAAAGAACATGTTTTTTTTGCCGAATAACAAGAATGGCATTCATCGCCATTGGGATATTTAATAAACGCCTTTCATTGAAGAATTCAAATTTCATACCAGAAAGGTTAGTAAAGAGCACCTATTCCCTGAATGTCTATTTTTATTTTGGCTTTGCCTTCTTTTAGAGGGTTCATTTACTTCCAGTTTGCTTATGATTTAGTTTATTGCGTACTGATGTTTTACTATATTATCTGTAGAAACAACCATGCATTACAAAAATTGCTTGGATGCCAACTTGATAGATGTATGTGCATTATGTTTGTTTTATTCATGATTCTTCACAAGCTTCAAATTTCATTAGAAATTGTTTACACATTTACTTTTTTATGTAAAAGGTTGGCACTATCATATGTTTGAAGATTTTGTAAAATCCAAACAAGAATGTTGCTCTTGCTACAATACAATGTAGAGACCCAAAATATACAATTGAAGGAGTTAATATTGGAAATCAATTATGAGAAGTGAATGTTTATGCTACATTTGCAAAATTCGACGAGTTGATACACCACTCAAAAACATCAAGATTATTGGTCATGTAGCCAGCTTATTTATCGTCTTACCCTCTTGTAAATTTTACCCCTCTCTTAATTTTTCTACTTCATAACCTGATGAGTTTTTTTTACTGTTCTCAATATTTGTTCTTGTAGATTTCCAAGATAAATTGATGATGCATGGTTAAGGTGTTGATTACAAGATGGAGACTGGAGCCACTACACGATATCTTAGATTATGGTTTCGAGTCTCATTTTCATGATCAATGTTCTGAATAGAACATATATTTGTAAGAATGCAGGTACTAGATAATTTGTATTCTCCGAATCTTGTTCTTTGTAATGCAACATAGTCGGCATACTATATAGAAATATTTCCGTGGCTCGTGTGTGCACTATTTCCATTAACTAGTGATTGTTACTAGCAACATGTAAAATAGTATTAATTGGTTATGATAATGTAGCATTGTTTATATGTGATGCAAAGTTCTGTTATACCAGTTTTGAAATCCATTCCTGTAGGGTACTACCAACGCATACAAAGTGTGGTTAGCCTCTGCCTATATATGTTGCTATCTAACAACGCTTATAGACATCAATTACCAACGCATGTTTTTGCGTTGTTGTAGACCCTAGCAACGCCACCAACGGCAACACATAATAATCCGTTGGTATGGACCTCACCAACGCTTAGATAGACATTTAGCAACGCATCGATGCGTTGCTAAAGGGGGGTCATGTTGTAGTACAAAAAAAGTCCCGCTACAGAGAATGATTCCTCGAAGCAATGACACTAACACCACCAGAACAACAACAGTAGTCCAACCACTCCAATAACAACGCCTTCAAGAAGTAAATAGTGCACAAGCGCCATCGTCGCCTTATCAAAGATCATAGGTTTTCCACCCTGGAGAAAGTCCTCGCTCGCAAACAATGACTTCAACAAAGCAATTTACAGACACAACCAATTAAGGTAAGATCTTGGATTTTCATCTTCGAAGGTAAGACTGGGAAATCCTCCTATGTTGTCTCCCCCACAAATAGTCGCTACTATGAGGCACATATCATGCAGCCAGTTCCTCATCGCCTCAAAGACTCAAATCACCATCGATGCCCTTATGTTCATGCTTTCCTTGCATTCTCCACATCTGACTTCAGCATGGATTGTCGAAGACATGACACATGATGGTAACAAACAACAGAGCTTCGCAACGCTCCCGCTAAAACCAAACAACCAGAAAAACATAGGTACGCACGACTAAATACCTTCTGATCCAGCAATCTCTAGGCATGATGTGCCCATGGGAGTTTCCCGGCGGAGCCTTCCGGAACTCGCCTCTCCAGGACAGATCAACAAGTGCAGGCAACAAGCAAATATTCATCTTCGCACTGAAGGAACCCTAGGACCGCCTACCACTGGATAGAACCGCTGGCCCCCATGCCGATGTTCGCTGGCCGCCCCCTCCGGTGGAAGAGAATACAAGCCTGCAATAACTACGCGCCCCTGATGGCCCAAAATATATTGAGCTCATTGGGGAACCCCAATAGGAAGGTATGATGAGCACACCAACAAGTTTTCCCTCAGTTATGAAACCAAGGTTATCAATCCACTAGGAGCAAGGAAACACCCCAAAGGTATAGCTAGCTGAACTATGGCAGGGCGCACTACCGGCGTCAGCAGCAACGTGGAGACCTGCACAACACAACCACAGAACTCTGCCCCCAACTTGCGATGAGGTTATCAATCTCACCGGTTTTGCTGAAAACAAAGGATTAAACGTATCGAGTGGAAGAAAGTAATAGTTTGTAGAAAGTAAACACAAAGCGGTAAACAGTTGATTGCAGATTGATAGTAAAACAAAGGACCGGGGTCCATAGTTCACTAGTGGTGGCTCTCCTTAAGATAGATGACATGTTGGGTGAAAAAATTACAGTGGGGCAATTGACAAACATCGAGAAAGCAATATGCATATACTACTCATCTTGACTCCTTTGAAATTCGATTGGGCATTACAACATTATACATAGACCGCCATCCAACTGCATCTATGACTAATAATCCACCTTCAGGTTATCATCCGAACCCCCTCTAGTATTAAGTTGCAAGCAACGGATAATTGCATAACGAATTGCGTGTAAAGTAAACAATACGTTTGTTCTCTGAACAAAGGATTGTTGTTTTCTCCCTAGTAGCAATAGCACATCTAGTACCTTAGAGATTTCTGTCACTTCCCCACATTAATAGAGGCATGAACCCACTATCGAGCATAAATACTAACTCTTGGAGTTGCTAGCGACGGAGGGCGAGGCCGAGGCGGCCTGTGGAAGGGAGACCGGGAGCGGCCGCTGGCAGAGGGAACTCAGGAGGCGGCCGACGGGGCGGAGCACGCCGGGAGGAGACGGGTGGCCTCGGGCGGCTGGCGCGAAGGGAGTCGGTGATGGGGCCCGGAGGAGCTTCGCGGGAGGTAGGCGTGGCCAAGGAAGGTGGCGAGGGAGCTAGGGTAGAGGAGGGAGGCCGAAGGCGGCGCTGCCTCACGGGGATGGGGTCGAGCCGGGAGGGAGAATGGAGCAGGGGAGGAGGGAGGCGTGCGAGAGAGAGAGAGGACGGTGGGGACAAAGGAGGCGGTAGGTGGTGGGACCAGAGGCCTGTGGGTCCCGGGCGGTTGGTGGCCCTGGGGCGACGCGGGAGTGCGCGGGGTGGACGCGGTCGGGCGGCAGGTGGGAATGGGTGTGCGGGCAGGTGGCGGCGGGGTGGCTGTCCACCGGGGAAGGTGGGGCCCGCGCGGGTGAGGTGGCAGGCGGTGAATGGAGGGAGTGAGGTGGCAGGGTGAAATTCTGGCAGGTGTGGTGGGCCAGCTGGCGGCAGGGTGGTGCATGCAGGAGGCGTGTGCGCGCGGGGGGTGTGGCCAGCGCGCTGTGTGCGTGCGTGTGTGGTTGGTGTGTGTGTTGTGTGGGTTGGGGAGGGATTAGGGTGAGGGGAGAGAGGGTTAGGGTTAGGTGGGTTGGGTTTAGACTAGGATTTGGTTTTCCTGGTTTTTTTTGGGGGTGGCCGGCTGGGTCGGATCGGCCCGGTTCGGCTGCCCCCTAAAATAATATAAAATTTTATTTGTTTAAAACGGGACGTTTGAAATCCGTCGGTAGACGAAACAAAATATTCCGGAGACCCAGGTTTTAATTTGAAAGAAAGACGGGGCGTTTAGAAAACAAAACCAGGCTTTTCAAAAATAGTTTTGATAAAAACCATGCATGATGATGACGATGCTCAAATGCAATGTGGCATGATGACATGAGCATGTGGTCATGATGATGCAATGCATAAAAACACATCGATTTTCTAGTAGTGGTTTTAGCGGGGTGCCACAATTCAATACCACTAACAATGGATCTCGCCCTCGAGATCCGCCTCATGGTACCGGGAAGAAGGTCGTCGATCTGAATCTTCTCGCTTCATGTAGATCCTCGCGACACCACTAACAAGAGGTCGTGGTCCGTGATCGTCGAGAGAACACTCTGGGAACAAAGGGCGAAGGTAGATCTATCAGAAGATAAAGCCACCTCTAACTTCCGGGGACGGAGTAAAATTGCTGGATCCACCGATTCAATATACAGAAGCGAATGATAAGAGTAGTCGGATGGCGATCAGTCCATCGCGCACCCAAACCATTAGTCTGCACACGAGTAGGTGAATTATGCAACCAACTCTCGGAATTAGACTGAAGATCTCGACAACGAGGTTCGGAAACAAGGAGTGATGCAGACTCTGCATCGGATCTGGCGTAGATGATGTCGTCGCGTCGGAAAACACCGGAAGGCACAAACAAGGATCAAAGAGTGGTACCACAGATAAAGGATTACTCAGATAGCATGAAGTCCGGAGGTAGAAACACCGTTGCCAAAGGAGGAAGCGAAACCCTGAAGGTACAACGGAACCCAACCACAAGAAATCCTGGACTAAAAGAAAGGTAAAAGAGCAGATTTAAAACACGCAGAGGTAAGAGGAGAACGACAGAGGGGTAAGGAGTAAAATCAGACCTAATCAGGTCTATCCAACCGATTTTGCAAAAATAGTTTTGACACTCTAGATCGTCCGTTAACTAGGTTATCCTACAGGCTGGACTTGTGGGGTATCGTAACTGCTGAGCTCTGATACCACTCTGTAACATCCTCAAATCGGCCCTATGTAAGTTTTAGCCCTTTCCGCCAAACCCGCATATAAACGATTCAAGGACGCCCACCAGGCACTTTCGTGCGGGTGGAAAAACGAAGTAATACCATTACATAACAGTCCTCGATGGGACCCACAGAACAGATATATATACAGCACGACTCCAAGAGTCAAGAATATAGATATACACTACAAAGATCCAATTCACCTTGAAAACGATACGGCGTCCGAGTACGGACAAGATGCAAATGGGGCTAAGAGCCCTGAAGAATAACCAATGGCGTCCATAACCCTGCCCAGGCCAAGCCGGAAGGGTAACCCTACTAACGACGTCGAACTTAACCTGCTAAAACAAAAGGGGTGCCGACAAAGGGCAAAGGAAAAAGAGGAGCATCAGTACTGAGGCCAGTACACAGCGAGGCTAGAATTCGGCGGCTCTCGCCTACATAGGTATGGTGGGCTGAAGCGGCAGCGCATCGGCACTAAACAACCTATAGAGACTCAGTAAAACTGGCGGCTATTAGGGAGGGATAAGAAAGACCTATTCGGATCCAACCTGAAGCTAACACCAAACAAACTCATCCTGGTATTTCCCCGTCGAGACCAAACGAGGAAGTCGGACCAAGGAACTCACACAGTTGGCAATTTTACTCATTCCGTTACAGTTGCAACACTTACTAATCAGATATAGAGCTTGAGTCATTCTGATAGCATAAGTAGTGGGCAGTTTTAGTTAACATTCCGTTGTAGTTGGGAACATTTACTAGTCAGATATAATTGTCCTGAGGAATCCCAAAACCCAGCAGTTGTTGGCACTTTTATCACATTCCATTGGAGTTGCAATACTTACTAGGCAGGTATAGCATGTCACAAAACAACCCAGATCCACCAGCTATTGGCATTTTTAATATCCATTCCGTTATGGTGAAGCTGATTACTAGTCAGATATATTAAGTCAAATTTATAGCACTACTTTTGTTATGCTTGTCTATGATCGAGATACTGTGCTCCAAGTCGTCCATAATCGCGGACACGGCTTTCTGAAAGTTTTACCCTGCAGGGGTGCACAAATAGCAACACACACTCGATCAACCTCGGAAAAACCAACTCAAAACCCAACAAGGCATTCATGACAAAGCGATCACAGGATTCCGAAATATTTCAGGGGGCACCCCATTAAGCTACCCGCGATGAAGTTGGCCGACTCCGAGACGGACCCAAGGTTTGTGTGGACGGCTGTAAACGACTGGGAACCCGAAAGTGTGACTGGGCTTGTCGATACAGCGAAAACATGTGACGATCCTAAACAGTACAGGTGCTCCACGCACAATCGTAAATAAAGCAGTAAAGCATGGCATAAGTACAGGATAGTAATAAAGCCCTAAACTAGTTTGTGGCCCCAAGAAATATAAATGAATCAAGCTCTGGCTCAGGGGGGTCCATAAGGCCTCCCGGATGTGGATAGTGCGAATAGTCAAGGAACAGGTATCAAGTACTCGGGGTCCTACGGGACACAAGTGAGCGTGGAAGAACCAAATAACATCTATTGCCCACGGATGCCTCTGCATTAGTTATATCTAGCAATTTAATAGTGGTCTTTAAAGTCATGATCATCTCCACCATAAACATCTGCCAGCATTCCAACAACTGTGGTACTCGACCACACGAGATCGCACCTGAGCAAGCAACTACGTCTCGCAAGGCCAGCTATCTACCAAACAACAGGTATTAGGAGGTGTCCATGGCAATATAGAGGCTGCACGGGATATAACTGGTGCACAGAAACTAAAGCATCGCGACACGAATAGCAATAGATCAATAGGAGGAAATAAAGACTATAAATGCAAAATAGGTAGAAGGGGGAGAGATGCTCGCCTGGGACAACACTGCCGACGGATCATATCCGGAGAACTTGTCGACACTCGCATCAACTCATCGGCCTAATCCGCGAAGAAGCAAACACTAGCAAAAACACCGGATACAATATTTAATACTACGACAGAAGATCCGGCATGATTATGATATGATGTAGGACATGGCAAAAGTGCGATGCAATTAGGCAATATTAAGCGGAACCAGGGTCCTGACATTTAATTAGACGGTTCAAGTTATTTAGGTACCCCGCAATTTAAATGTTGTTTTAGCAAGGCAAATCATAACATCGGTTTGCTACACCAATTTAAATGGAGTCCGGAATAAGACAACAATATTCCGCATATAGGCTCCATATTTAGTTATGAGGTGAATTGCCAAAATAACCCGCACCCACAAAATATGTATGCATGCATGAATAATTTAATTATGCAACAAGATAGATGTCATTTATAAAAATAGGGGTCTCGGAAAGAGGTCACACATCTGGGGTAGAAGATCTTGGGGTTCTGAAGGTTTGATGGGGTTCAGGCTTGGAGGATCGGTCTTCGGATCCAGCTTCGGTGGTCGTCGAAGGACTTGGTTTGGCGTCATTGGCTCATCGGATTCGCCCTGGTCGGTGTCATTCTTGTCATCGCAAAGATCTTGTCGGGTCCGCGCCATCGAGTCGGTCTTGGCGTGCGGGATGCAGAACTTGGCGTTCCGACGTGGGGATCTTCGGGTCATCGGGTCTGGGGACGGTCTTGCGGTCATCGGAAGGACTCGACGATGCATCCAATTTGCCGTCTCGACTTCAGATCGAGGCTTCGGGATTCCGTTCGGCGCCGTTGACACTCAGAAGATCTTGTGAACGTGCTCAGACGGGGCTGGTGGTAGAACTTGTCGACGAGGCGGCAGGGCGTGACATCGATCTCCGGGCATTTAACAACTAAACAAAGAACTCCGCATCTGCACACACCCTGTTGGTAACGACACGAACATCAGATAGCCACACACGCGGCACGGACGAGGCGGATGCCGACGTGGTACTGCAGGCAAAAATAGAACACGCGGCCAAGGCAAAAGGACGATGAGGGGCACCCGCGACGGACAAAGGCACGGACGCTGGTGAGGATGGTGGAGGCCGGGCGAAAGGCGGTTGGCAGCGCTCGGGGCAGAGCTCGGGCGGAAGGCGGTTGGCGGACGGAGAAGCTCGGGCCGGAGATGCGGGTGACGCCCAGGCAGCGGCGGCGGCCGATGCCGAGCTTGCGAGGAGGCGGAGGAAGGGCCTGAGCGGGGCTGTGCGTCGGCAGGCTGGGCGGCGACGGGGTGGCCGGGCTCGGTCGGAGCGGAGGGGCCCGAGGCGGAGTCACGCGGTGGCCCGCGTGACGAGGCATGCTCGGGGAGATCACAGAAAGGGTCGACGGGGTCGATGAGGTCGACCGCGGCGGTGACGGCGGTCGTGCTCCCGAGAACAGGGACGGGAGGCGGCGCCGAAGGAGAACGAGGGCGGCGCCTGGGAGAAGGCGACGGGGTCGGGGTGGCCGAGCGCGAGGATGGACGGGCTCGGGGAAGACAGCCTGCAGGACGACCGTGACGGAGGGCGAGGCCGGGGCGGCCTATGGAAGGGAGACCGGCAGCGGCCGCTGGCAGAGAGAACTCAGGAGGCGGCCGACGGGGCGGAGCACGCCAGGAGGAGACGGGCGGCCTTGGGCGGCTGGCGCGAAGGGAGTCGGCGATGGGGCCCGGAGGAGCTTCGCGGGAGGTAGGCGCGGCCGAGGAAGGCGGCGAGGGAGCTAGGGTAGAGGAGGGAGGCCGAAGGCGGCGCTGCCTCACGGGGATGGGGTCGAGCCGGGAGGGAGAAGGGAGCGGGGGAGGAGGGAGGCGTGCAAGAGAGAGAGAGGACGGTGGGGACAGAGGAGGCGGCATGTGGTGGGACCAGAGGGCTGTGGGTCCCAGGCGGTTGGTGGCCCTGGGGCGACGCGGGAGTGCGCGGGGTGGACGCGGTCGGGCGGCAGGTGGGAATGGGTGTGCGGGCAGGTGGCGGCGGGGTGGCTGTCCACCGGGGAAGGTGCGGCCCGCGCGGGTGAGGTGGCATGCGGTGAATGGAGGGAGTGAGGTGGCAGGGTGGAATTTTGGCAGGTGTGGTGGGCCAGCTGGCGGCAGGGTGGTGCATGCAGGAGGTGTGTGCGCGCGGGGGTGTGTCCAGCGCGATCTTTTTATTTGCTATTTGCATAGGTTTTTATTGAGGATGCTTCATAGAGTGCTCACTATGGTGATGCTGCAAGTTTCCACCATGATTAGGCATGGCTTAGGCTAGCGGCCCAGGCGTTTCTCTAACACACATACAAACTCCATGATCTTACAAGTTCCACTTTTATTTCACACCGTCGGGATCCATAAGCAAAAGAACATGATATCAATGGGGTACAAAGTACAAGTGCAATGTTGAAAGCGTTCCCCATGAGACATGGTTCTGCTAACTTCAACTTATAAAGCACAAGCATATACACAACAAAGATGGACGCAATGGTTCAAGTTTATTAAATACAAGAAAAGTAAAGTGTGCCATCAAGTTCGTGAGAGCTTTAATCACTAGTTTTCTCATAACAAGTTTAATTTGGAAGGTAGATAAAACATGAATATACTTGGAATAGCATATGCTAGTAGGTAGGTATGGTGGACTCTTTGGAATAACTTGGTTTAAGTAGTTGGATGCATGAGTGGAACTCATACTTGGTTACAGAGGCTAGCAAAAGACTGGGAGCGACCAACTAAGAGAGCAATAATGGCCATAATCATGCAGAGCGACAAAACATCATTGATCAAAGCATAAAGTGATACTACAAGTTGAAAAATAAAGGATCGTCAAGGCTATGGTGACTTGGGATAGTCATAATATGGTGTGAGCATGCGCCAACTCAACCCAAATAAAGCATCAAAGGAGAATACCACAATATTATGCTTTAATATGCTAAAACAACGCATGATTCTTCAAAGGCACATTAAGCAATCTCAATTGTTTATAACAAGTCATGCTACAGCAAAGAATACTAAGCATAAAGCCAAATCAATATCAAGCATGGCATGACAAAGCATATGCCACAGTAAAAAACAAGCTCTCTTTACCACTTAAGCATGAACTTTCCTACTCTTTTCCAATCCAAACCAAACTATTTGAAAACCAATGTATGAAAGAGGGGGGTCCAACCAATTTATTTAGAAAACTAAGCAAACCAAGCAAACGAGAACCAAAACAGAAAACGAAAAATAAGACGCTCCAAGAACAACACAATTGTGCATGAAACAAAAAAATGAAGCGTTTGGAAGAAACCTGAAATTTTTATTGATGAAGAAGGGGATGCCTTGGGCATCCCCAAGCTTTGACGCTTGTACTTCTTGGATATTTCTTGGTGTGACACGCGTGGAATCTCCAAACTTGAGATTTAATCCATCCTTCATCTCATTACTCATTCCTTCCATACACCTAAATTTTTTCCTTCATACAAAACTTCACACAATCTTTATTACCAACATTAGTGCACTCAAGATAATAGGTCTTTGGGTTCAGTTCCAACACCAATAAAACTTCCATTAAAACACAATCTACTGTAGCACTTCCCTCAAAAAGCTCAATTCCCCAAAAGAACTAAAAAAGGAACCAACAAGAAGCAAATGCAAATAATAGCAGAAATCTGTCAAAACAGACCAGTAGGTAAAGACGAATTTTTTCGAAGACCTTATGTTGCTCAAATCAAAAAGGGTTGAACTAACGGAAGTTATATAACAACCTGGGTCAGAAGCACAAAAATTCACGCCTCAAAACGACGTACAGAGATTTTACACGAATTTTTACGGTGAAGCACAGAAATCTGTTTCGGGACAGCAACTTTCCCAATCATTACTTCTCTCTTATTAGAGGTTACTCTTTGCACAAAAAGCAAATAAAAAGGATAAGGAGCGGTTATTACAGAAGTAATAACTTTGAAGACTCATCTAAAACTTTTGGGTTATCTCCCAATAAGTACTTTTCTTTAACGCCTTTAAGTTAGGCATAAGAAGCAAGAAGAAGAATCAAGTATTCTCAAATGAAGACGCATTAAGACCAAATTTTGTTTTCATAGGAGAGGCAAAAGAAATTTTCTCTCTCTTCTTAGGGAAGTGTTCTATACCTTTCTTGAGTGGGAGTTGATATTTAATGGTGCCTTCTTTCATATCAATAATGGCACCAACAGTTCTAAGAAAAGGTCTTCCCAAAGTAATAGGACAAGAAGCATTGCATTCAACATCCAAAATATAGAAATCAATGGGGACATAGACATTGTTAACCATAATAAGAACATCATTAATACTCCCCATGAGTTTTTTTAGCATTATCATCAAGTGGGACATTCAAATAACAATCTTCCAATGGTGGCAAATCAAGCATATCATAAATCCTTCTAGGCATAATAGAAACACTACTATCAAGATCACATAGTGCTTTGAAATCAAAATCATTCACTTTCATATTAATGATGGGTTCCCAACCATCTTCTTGTTTTATAGGAATATAAGCTTTGTGTTTCATCTTTTCTTCTTTAATTTTTATGAGAGCATCAGTAATGTGTTTTGTAAAGGCCATATTCATAGCACTAGCATTAGGACTTTTCGCAAGCTTTTGTAGGAACTTAATAACTTCAGAGATATTGCAACCATCAAGATCAAAATCATAATTATCATCTAAAGTAGTAGAGATATTACTAGCCTCAACACTAGTGGTAGTGATAGTAGAAACACTAATGTTTCTAGCAATTTCATCTTCTCTTTCCCACTTAGCATGCAATTCAGCTAATAGTCCAACATTTTCATGAATTCTAATTTGTATGGCATTAGTAGCTGCAAAGGGATTATCAATAGTTTCATGTTTAGCATCCATTTTATTCAAAGAAGATTAGGCTTCAGCCAATGATGCTATATTTCTTTCAGCATTAGAGAGTTTCTCCTCAATAGTTTTATTGAAAGCAGTTTGTTTACTAATAAAATCTTTAAGCATAACTTCAAGTTCAAAGGGTGCACTCTTATTATTGTTGTAGGAATTTCCATAAGCATTACCATTGTTGGGAGGATATGGCCTATAATTGTAATTACCAAAATTATTCCTATAGGCATTGTTGCTAAAATTATTATTTCTTATAAAGTTCACATCAACTTGCTCTTCTTGAGAAACCAAAGAGGCTAAGGGAACATGATTTGGATCAATATGGGCTTTCCCATTAATAAGCATAGACATAATAACATCAATTTTATCACTCAAGGAGGAGGTTTCCTCGATAGAATTTACTTTCTTACCTTGTGGAGCTCTTTCGGTATGCCATTCAGAATAGTTAACCATCATATTATCTAGAAGTTTTGTTGCAGCACCCAAAGTAATGGTCATAAAGGTACCTCCAACAGCAGAATCCAATAGATTTCTTGAAGAATAGTTCAGTCCTTCATATAAGGTTTGGATAATCATCCAAGCAATCAGTCCATGAGTGGGACAATTCTTTACCAAATATATCATTCTTTCCCAAGCTTGAGCAACATGTTCATTATCAGATTGTTTAAACTTCATTATTTCACTTCTCATAGATATAATCTTGGCAGGAGGATAGTATTTTCCAATGAAAGCATCTTTGCATTTAGTCCAAGAATCAATACTATTCCTAGTTAAGTAATTCAACCATTCTTTAACTTTTCCTCTCAAAGAGAAAGGAAACAATTTAAGATTAATGATATCTCCATCTATATCCCTATGCTTTTGCATCTCACAAAGTTCAACAATGTTATTTAGATGAGCAGCAGCATCTTCATTACCAATACCAGAAAATTATTCTCTCATAACAAGATTAAGTAAGGCGGGTTTTATTTCAAAGAAAGTAGCTTCAGGAACATGTGGAATAATAGGTGTGCACATGAAATCATTGTTGTTGGTGCTAGTGAAGTCATGCAACTTAGTATTTTCTAGAGTAGTCATTTTTTGTGTTTTTAATAAAGAAAGCAAACTAGTAAAACTAATTTTTTTGTGTGTTTTTGATAAAGAAACAAGCAAACAAAAAAAGTAAACTAAGCAAAAAAACAACAAAGTAAAGAGATTGGTTAGGAGGGACTCCCCTTGTGAAGATGTCCTTGACTCCCCGGCAACAGCGCCAAAAAAAGATGCTTGATGGCCCAAAATATATCGAGCTCGTTGGGGATCCCCAAGAGGAAGGTATGATGAGCACACCAACAAGTTTTACCTCAGTTATGAAACCAAGGTTATTAATCCAGTAGGAGCAAGGAAACACCCCAAAGGTGTAGCTAGCTGAACTATGACAGGGCGCACTACCGGCGTCAGCAGCAACGTGGAGACCTGCACAACACAACCACATAACTCTGCCCCCAACTTGCGCTGAGGTTGTCAATCTCACCGGTTTTGCTGAAAACAAAGGATTAAATGTATCGAGTGGAAGAAAGTAATAGTTTGCAGAAAGTAAACACAAAGCTGTAAACAGTTGATTGTAGATTGATAGTAAAAGAAAGGACTGGGGTCCATAGTTCACTAGTGGTGGCTCTCCTTAAGATAGATGACATGTTGGGTGAACAAATTACAGCGGGGCAATTGACAAACATCGAGAAAGCAATATGTATATACTACTCATCTTGACTCCTTTGAGATTCGATTAGGCATTACAACATTATACATAGACCGCCATCCAACTGCTTCTATGACTAATAATCCACCTTCAGGTTATCATCCGAACCCCCTCCAGTATTAAGTTGCAAGCAACAGATAATTGCATTACGAATTGCGTGTAAAGTAAACAATACGATTGTTCTATGAACAAAGGATTGTTGTTTTCTCCCTAGTAGCAACATCACATCTAGTACCTTAGAAATTTCTGTCACTTCCCCAGATTACTAGAGGCATGAACCCACTATCGAGCATAAATACTAACTCTTGGAGTTGCTAGCATCTACTTGGCCAAGATAGCTACTAACAACAGAAAGCATGCAAGATCACAAATAATAAAGACATGATAGAATCAATAATCAATCTGAAATAGCATCTCAATATCCATCGGATCCCCACAAACACAACATGTAGAATTATAAATAGATGATCTTGATCATGAACGGAGCTCACAAGATCTAAACATGATAGCACAAAGGAGGAGAACCAGCCATCTAGCTACTACATGGACCCGTAGTCCAGAGATGAACTACTCACGCATCACACCGGAGGCTTGCATGGTGATGAAGAAGGCCTGCAGGGTGAATTCCCCTCTCTGGCAGGGTGCCGGGAAGAGCTTCAGATCCCTCCCGATCGAGGGATGGAGATGACGGCGGCTACAGACTCTTTTGTGGAATTTTGATCGGGTCCTTAGGGTTTTTGTATCGAAGGCAATATATAGGCGGAAGGAGAGGCTGGGGGGTGCCTGGGGCGGCCAGACCGCCCCCTGGCATGGGCCAGGTGGTGTGGCCGGGCCCCAGCCCCTCTTCGTCTCGTATTCTGGCTCCGGGTGTCCCTCTGTGAAAAACTGACTTTGGCTTTTGTCTCGTCCAATTCCGAGAATATTCATTTTCTAACTTTCCTGGAACCAAAAACAGCAAAAAACAGGCAGCTGGCACTGTGGCTCTTGTTAATAGGTTAGTCCAAGAAATCATATGAAAAGTACTCCAAAGTGTGGACAAAACATAAGAAAGTAGATAAAACCAAGCATGAAACATCAAAAATTATGAATACGTTAGCAACGTATCAGCCCCCCCCCCCCTCGGTCGGACGACCCAAGCAAGAAGCATCATGCCGCCTCCCCACGCACCTTCGAGCAACCAAAATGCCAGGCCGATGGAGGATCTAGGCGGTAGCCTAGACCTATGACCACAGCCACCACACCATGCGTTGATGCCCGAGTGGGCCACCACCGCAACATGACCCGGGCATCGGCCCAGCCGCTGCAAGCAAATGACCTCCACCATACGATCTCACGCCCAGGGGGGATCCACCGCTACCGCACGACCAGGGGTTCCGCCCTGGACGCCGCGCGTAGCCAAACCACTAGCATAGACCCTAGAAGCCACCAGAGATCTCCGTCATGATCTGCTCTCCCGGCCCCTTCGGCGCCAGGCCCGCCACCGCCACGGCCAACCTCGGTGGCAGCGGCAGAGGGGAGGTAGATCAGGGAGGAGGAGGGGTTGGTGACAGGAGGAGGAGCCCCCCTGGTGGCGCCCTAGGGTACGCCATGGGAGCGGACGGGGGGCTCCAAGTTTCGCTTTACCTAGAATAAGTTGTGCTTCCCAAAACAATTTGGAGGTTTGGGTGTCAAAGATATTGAAACTTTTAGCAAAGCCCTGCATATGAGATGATTATGCCTGCAGTGGAAGGATCTAGATCGACCGTGGCAAGGGCTCCCTTTGCCTACTTCTGACTTGTACCGGTCCCTTTTCACCGCTTGCACCACGATCACTCTTGGCAATGGAAACAAGACATTGTTTTGGGAAGACAAGTGGCTAAATGGTACAATACCCTAAACTGTTCATGCCACGACCGAGAATGGTAGATTTTTTTCGAAATGGAGGATGCACCCGACCCTCCACATTGAAAAGATGCATACGACCTGCTTTACTGGTTTATTCAACACAAGTCGGACAAAAAAATACAGGAAAAACCCTGAACCAACCACACAACACCTACATATCCAACAATGGGTGAAATCATGTCAACAACGCCTTAGGTCCGGAAAACAAAGAAACCCATCCACCAGCTAGGAACCAGGAACAATCACATACCCCAAGACTCCTTCTACGTGAAATGAGAGCGCACATCTGGTTTAGCAGATGCTTAGCGGATACCTCATGTACACGCTAAAAAGCCATCATCGCCGTCAAACCACCGAACAATCTTCATGGTTAAGATCAGCATAAACTTTGTCAATCCTACCAATGATGCCACCACGATGCCAAATGGCACCCCTGCCCTGCGCGAGGCCATCATCCCGCACGCCACCGCCTCCGAGACCCACCACCGCCGACTTGGTAGCACCACTCCACCAGCTAACACCCTCCAGGCATCTCGAGCTCCAAAACAATGCCCTCAAGAGGATGAACGACACCAAATTGCCGAGAATGGTAGATGGATGAAAGGACTCAACCGTATCAATTCACCATCGCGATTGATCAGTTTGTGTCCTTATGGAATTCTATACAAACCATACAACCATTTGAAAAGTTTTTCTCCTCTATAATGTAAAAAAGGAGAGCTCCTCCTAGTTCGGATAAATTTTTTGATAAATACGCCCTCCGTTCAGAAATATAAGATATTTTAGCTTTGTAAAATGAATGTATCTAGACATTTTTTAATGTATAGGTTCACTACGAACCACTGCGAACCTATACACTAAAAAATATCTAGATACATTCAATTCACAAAGGTTCTTATATTCTGAACGGAGGGAGGGAGTATATGTGTTTATCTACTGATCTTGTAATGGATGACATAAAAACTGCAAAATTACTCATTAGTGACTAATTTCTAGTTAAGTGGTGTGTTCAGAATTAAAAAAAAAGTGTTCTCCTTTAGCCCGCTGCGCCCATCATTTTCTTCGAAGCTCCGTAAATGTGTGTGGCACAATACATGTGTACAGTATCTTGGAGACTCTCTTGTCACTCCCTGCAACACGTGCCAAGGCGAGAAGTTCTCTACTCTTTGTGTGTAGACACATGGAAATGGTAGCATCGTGCTTAATTCAACCGATTTGGATAACGTCTTATACAGTAGCAGTTAGATTAGCAATGCATCTCTAGTTTTGGGACCATTTGTTGAAACTCAAAGCTTGTGGTGGGCTAGGTTTTTCGGACTTCAGAGTGTTTAACCAAGTTTTGCTAGCCAGGCATGCTTGGAGGCTGATCTCAAATCCGGATAGTCTATGTGCCCGTGTACTCAAGGCCAAATATTATCAGCAAGGGCAGTTGCAAGACACGGTGTTTGCTGGTAATACGTCATCTACTTGGCAAGCCATCCAATATGGTTTGGAACTTCTGAAAAAAGGCTTAGTTTGGAGGATCGGTAATGGTACACAAGTCAGGATTTGGAGAGACCTGTGGCTCTCTCGTCTTGATTCTTATAGGCCCATTTCGAGACGGGGGATTGCCGCCTGCGCAGGGTCTCTGATTTGCTGGACGAACATGGTGCTTGGAACCTGGCACTCCTCCAACGTTATTTCATGCAGGCAGATGTTCAGGAGATTCTAAAGATTAAACCTTCTCCTCAGCGCCTTGATGATGTTCTTGCATGGGCACCAACGGAGAATGGGATTTTCACCGTCAAGCGCGTACTGGTTGGCGATGAATGAACACCAACGGCCCTTTACGGGCGCCACGAGCAGGGCACCGGATGGCCATCGTGCCATCTAGAAGGCATTATGGGGGTGCCCTGCCCTCCAAAAGGTACGCATTTTTGCGTTGAAGTTGACTACTAATGGCCTTGCAACTATGGAAAATAAACACAAAAGAAAGCTGAAAAAATCTGACATTTGTACAATTTGTGGTGTTGAACGCGAGGACAACTTCTACGCTTTCTGCAGGTGCCGTTTGGCTAAATTATTGTGGGATGCAATGTCGGAAGTCTGGCCACTGCCACCTCTCTCGTCGATCCTCAACATCGGCGAGGAGTGGGTGTTGCATTTGCTAGATGGAAGACCGGAGCTGGAGCGTACTAGGATTATGATGCTTCTTTGGAGGATCTGGCACGTGCGGAATGAAGTTGTTCATGGTAAAGCTGCTCCGCCGGTGGACGCTTCACAACGCTTTCTATGCAGCTACATCGACTTCATCATGACGATAAAGTACTGTCCGCAGGCGGATCATATCAAGGGGAAGGAGACGGTGAGCCTTGAGCTACCAAGAGGCAGTCCACGAGCCACACCCACGGAACTGAAGATTGTGAAACGATGGACTCCTCCCCCGTTAGGCTGGAATAAGCCCAATGTGGATGGGTCTTTTCATCCAGATTCGCGTACGGGAGGACTCGGTAGGGTACTGCGAGACGAAAGAGGCGAAATCATCTTCTCATCATGTAGGCATGTTTCTTGCTCTTCTCCATTGGAGGCTGAAACCCTGGCATGCATGGAGGGCTGTTCACTCACGAGGCAATGGAGCTCACTTCCTTGCATCATTGAAACAGATTGTTTGACGTTGGTAAGCATGATTAACAACATGGCTGATGAGAGATCGCAAGACACCTTTATGCTGAAGGAGATCAAGTATCTTTTGAGTGAGATGTCAGGGTTTAAGGTCGAGCTGATTAGACGTGAGCAAAACTTGGTTAGTGAACTCTGTTTAGAGGATTGTAATGCTGTTCCTTAATTTTAATAGAAGTCTTGGTGAGCCTTGAGCTACCAAGAGGCGGTCCACGAGCCACACCCACGGAACTGAAGATTGTGAAACGATGGACTCCTCCCCCGTTAGGCTGGAATAAGCCCAATGTGGATGGGTCTTTTCATCCAGATTCGCGTACGGGAGGACTCGGCAGGGTACTGCGAGACGAAAGAGGCGAAATCATCTTCTCATCATGTAGGCATGTTTTTTCTTGCTCTTCTCCATTGGAGACTGAAACCCTGGCATGCATGGAGGGTTGTTCACTCACGAGGCAATGGAACTAATAGAAGTCTTTATCGCAAAAAAAAAGATTAGCAATGCATGAGATGCAATTCTCTCTTTTTTTTTTTGAAATTTGGGTGTGTATTATTCAAACAGTTTCTTGGTTACATCCAGAATGACAGTCACTTTGAGCTGATTCAACCACACATAGAGGAATTGCATTCACTAACTAGGGTGTCAAGTGGGGCGGGTTGCGGCACAACTTTTTCACTAATCCTTCTCTAATTTTACTAACTTCCGACACCAGTTTTTGCCTATATTTTACTTCGCGGGTCATTATGCGGGTGCCGCTTGCCACCCTATCACTAACACACCCCCACTCCACACACTACGATCAAATTTAGCAAGACGATGTGCCAAAGAATTTCCAGTTAGATTTATTTTTTGGACTTTATAATCGGGCAAGAGAGGTAGCAGATCTCTAGTCTCCGACAGGATAAACGACAAAAGCGACTTGCTTCTATCCTTCATCTTTAGCTCGTTTTCTACTGCTGCACTGTCATTTTCCAAAATCACTGGGATGAAAGCCCTCGCCTTCCTCTTTCTTGATTCCCTTGGTCCGGATCCTCCGACGCCTGGCGCAAAGCCCTCGCCTTCTTCTTCCCCCTGTCTGGTCTCCGAGCTCTTGACCTCCTCCTCCACGACAGGGAGTGACGCCATCCTGCGCGTGGCAGCGGCGAACTCCACGGCCTGCGTCCTCAGCCTCTCGAGGGACGCGGCGTGCCTGCGGAGCGCCTCCACGAGCGGCTCAGCGTCCGCCCTCCCCACGAACGACGCAGCCGTCTGCTCGAAGGACTCTGCTGCCGCCGCCGCCGTGTCGAGCAGCCGGAGGTTTGCAGAATTGTGCCTCAATGTCGATCATATCTTTTTCCTGCACAGGAAAATTAATGCGTGAGTTTTTTCTATTAGTCATTTCCTGTCTTTCCGGAATCTTGGGCTATTACTAACTCGGGCGTGGGTTGCACCCTATGTCTTACCCGATGGTGCTATATAATCGGTTGAGGCGTAAAACCTAATCACTTCGCACACATCCTTCTCTCTGTCTCTAGAGCCTTGCGTCGCTCCTACACCTTCTCTATCACCTCTTCTAGCGTTCACCGGACGACGGGATAGTAGGCCTCTGGAACCCCGCCTCTCATGAACCTGTATGAGTGAGGGGCGATCAGGTTTTTGGGGAGAGCTCTTGCGCAACTACTTACGGCATCACGTCGACCGACCACTCCTTCCTTGACGAGGACTTCTTTCCGGACATCAGCAACCTCTACATCGCGGACATGCATGATGACGCTGGTGTCAACGCGAACCTCAACACGAATGCAAATCAGAACGGGAACGTGAATCCTCCTACATCACCGTATGTAATTTGCTCCCATCTACTTCAGTCTTTGTTACAGTTTCTTGCACTAGCTTTTGGAATATATGTGATCTGTTTATCTCTGATAGATATGATATGTTCGTCTATTCTACTAGTAAGCATGATTAGGTTAATTCTTGCAATTATAGTCATGTTTTATTATTGGTTATTTCGGACTAAACATTATGGTAATTTGCTTATATATTCAACAACTATGTCAAGCCCTACAATACGAGGCACTAGGGGGAATGAATACATGGTTATCGGATCTAACGTTGATAGTGTTGGAAATATGCCCTAAAGACAAAAAATAATATAAATTATTTACATATTTCATTAAGTTCATAATAGGTTTTATATCATGCTATAACTATATTCATAGAAACGTCAATACACGTGTGATATGTAAATCAGACACTAGTGACACCATCCTGCGCGTGGAAGTGGTGAACTCCACGGCCTGCGTCCTCAACCTCTCGAGGGACGCGGCGTGCCTGCGGGGCGCCTCCACGAGCGGCTCAGCGTCCGGCTTCCCCACGAATAACGCAGTCGTCTACTCAAAGGACTCCCTGCCGCTGCCGCTGCCGCTGTGTCGAGCAGCCGGAGGGCGGTCGCCTCATCGAGCACGGTCAGGGCGACGAATTCCCTTGTGGGAACCTAATCTCCTGACGCGAGGGACGCCTCCGTGACGACGGCGACCAGCTGCATAATCTTCATCCCCTTCGCGACGGCCTTGTCCCCCTCTGTGTGACTCTACAGAGCTTGTCCCCCTCTGTGTGACTCTGCAGAGCCTCCTCCCACGACATCGTCGGACTGATCCTGAGGCGTGCCCTAGTTGCAAACTGTTGCGTGGCACGATTTGGCAATGCAACGATGTGTGTTAACTAGGACGCGGGCCATATATATATGTGGTTGGCTTAGAGCAAGTACAATAAGGTGACATAAGCAGGCTATAAGATATTAAATAGTATGAACATGCTTAGTTGGGGGAGAGAGAAAAGAAGAGGGAAGAGGAGTGGACTCTTGGCTAAGAGCCAGCTACAGCACGTGCTCCTAGGCATTATGTAAGAGTGAAAGGTGAGCCATGTATTAGTTAAAGTAGTATAATTTATACTTCTCTATTGTACATGCTAGTTATTAGATTGGCTATAAATGACATTGACTAGTCTTATAGTCAGCGGTGGGCTTTTCTATTGCTCTTGCTCTTATATGGTCAACCACTCCGACTGTCCCCAGAGAACGTAGCGCGAGTCAATCTCAGACTCCTCATTATCCTAATATAATTTTAGGGGAGCAATTAATTCGCTCGGATTTATTGGGGGATGTGTCGTACATACTCTGTAAGTCCATATGCCAGATATCGTAAGAGTACCGTGTGAACATACCTGGCCGTATATAAAGGGTGAATCATACTTTATCCGATTTACAACATCTCCACTCGTTCCCCGAACATTTAAACAATTCAATTTTACTTCAGTTTACATAGAAAGGAAGACACTTCAATGCCTCTGGTGACCGAAGGAGTTGCTCTCGCCAGGAGGGCGCGGCGGCGGCGGCCCTCTGGCGATACCACAGGTCAAACAACGAGTTGTGTATCTCGCTAGCTAGGTCTCGGCCTCCTCTTTTGCTCGGTCGCGGCTGGCACACAAGTCAGCGTCGTCGAGCTCTCTACGCAACGCATGGAGGAAACATCTGTAGACGTCGTCGAGTTGTTGCAGCCGACAGGGGGCCGGCAGGAAAACTTGGCAGAAGACGTCCCACCCGTAAGGTTCGCCAGTGGTCTGGTAAGCTGGCCCGTGGGGTGAAGGCGGCCCCGAAAGCTCCTCAGAATCGGGGTCGGAACTGGCCCAGCCCAGGTCATCGGAGTTGGCTATGCAGGAGTCGTCGGAGTCGACCCACTTGGGGTCAGAGCACTTCGAGTCGGTGTGGTTGGGTCCATCCGGCGCTCCCGCTTGTCCTCCCCCCTGTGGGTTGGATTTGGCCTAGGGGCCGGTTGTGGCATCCCGCAAAAACCACTACTAGAAAATCGCGTTGTTTTTGTGCATTGCATCATCATGGCCGCATGCTCATGTCATCATGCCACCTTGCATTTGAGCATCGTCATGTCATCTTGCATTTGTTTGCATAAAACTATTTTCGAAAAGTCTGTTTTTGTTTTCTAAACATCCCGTCTTGATTTTAAATTAAAACCCGGGTCTCCGGAATATTTTGTTTCGTCTACCAACGGATTTCAAAAGCCCCGTTTTAAATAATAAAATATTTATTTTATTTTTTAGGAGGCAGCCCGCCAGACCCGAAAGCCCGGCCGGCCACCTCCAAGCCCTAACTAAAACCTAATCTAACCCTAACCAACCCCTAGCCACGCAGCCACACACCCAGCCGCATACTACAACGCCCGCCAGCCACGTCCCCAACCAGCCACCTCACCCTGGCCAACCCTAGGCCTCCACCTCACTCTCCCCAATCACGTCTCGCCACCTCAACCACCTGGCCACCTTTTCCCGCCAGCCGCGCGCGCCCCCACACCGCCGCAGCGGACAAACCCCCCTAGCCCGACCCCACCCCGCCCACACGTCCCCAGGCCCTGGCCCCGCGCCCCACGTCCCCGCCTCCATCCTCTCTTTTTCCCCGCCGCCAGCGCCTGGCGCTCCCGTCGCCGCCTCCTTCCTCCCTCGATAGAGCCCGCCGCCGGCGCCTTCCCGACCCGGAGCTCCTCCGGCCGCCGCCTCGACCTCGCACCCGAGCTCCATCTCCGTCGCGGCCCAAGCGCCTCCCGGCCTCGCCGCCCCTACTTCCGCCCTGAGCCGCCTTTCGCTTCCTCCGTGCGAGTCCGCGACGCCGCCCGCCGGAGCCACGCCGTGGCCTCCCTCTTCCTCTTCCGCACCGTCCTCTCCCGCCGATTCCGCGGCCCCGTCTCCTTCGGCCGCCGCCGCCCTCCGGCCTCCTTCCCGCGTCGGCCTCGCCGTCTCCCTCTACAGGCGCTGCCTCCTCCTCGTCCGCACCGGCCCCGCCGTGGCCGCCCTCATCCCCGTCCTAAGGCGTTCCCCCTGCCAGCGAGCGCCGGTCTGCGCCGCCTCCTCCCTCGCCGAGCCGCGTCCCCGCCACCAGAGCTCCCCCGCCACGAAGCCGCTCGCCGGCGACCCTCTGCGCCGCCGGCCACTTCTTCTACCGCAGGGGGCCCCACATCCTCCGCCCGTGCCAAGCAGCACCGTCACCCTCTATCGTGGTCCTCTTCGGGCTCGCCCTGCCGCCCCGCGCTGATCGGTCTCGCCCTACCTCCCGTGCAGGGTGCGCGGCCACTGCGTTCTCCCTTTTGGGGTCAAGTCCAGCGTTTCAAGTGCCTGAGAGAGGACATGTGTCCTGTGTCCTTGGTTTGTTTGCAGTTCTTTTTCTCTATGTGGATAGGTGGTGAGCGTCTGGATATTATTCTGGAGCACGGCCATCGTTCGATGACCAGACCAAGACCCAGACCATGTTCCTAACGCCAAGTGGCATGTCACCTAGTTTTGGCTGCCAAGGTCTTTGATGATTGTCCGCTCCTACTCAAGTTTGCCATCGATGATAAAGTTGGAACGACAAGGTCTACTTCATGGAACACCGAGCTCTTCCTCCCGGAGACAGGAGTCGCCAAGAACCGTTCCCGGAGCCGAGACCGATCCGGAGTGCCAAGGCCTTTGACAGGGAATCGACAAGATCATCGTAGAACTCCAAGATCTACTTCGTAGAGTGCCAAACGCCAAGGTCGCCGTTACGGATACGCCAAGTTCTTCATCCCGGACGCCATGACCGTCTACACGGACCCGAAGACCACGGTTGCGACAAGATCTTCTTCTCGGACCCGATGACCGCCAAGATCGCCACACGGAACGACAAGCGCTTCATCTCGGATACGCCAAGTACTTCACCCCGAACGCCAAGACCCCCGACCCGAAGATTCCCGGCGTGCCAAGTTCTTCCTCTCGGACCTGAATCCCCGGCCCCAAGGACGCCAACGCCTACATCATGGATCCGAAGATCGAACCCCCGAGACCTAGAGCCCGAAGCTCGAGACCGAACCCGAACCACATCAAACCCCAAGATCGCCAAACGCCAATGTGTGATCCTTTTCCCGAGCCCCTTTATAAATGCTATATATAAAACCGTTGCATATAAACTGATCTTGCATGCATAACTGCCTGTGGTTTGGGAGGGGAGCATTATGCCAATTCACCTCATAATTAATATGGAGTCCACCTGCGGGATATCTTTGTCTTATTCCAGACTCCATTTAAATTGGTGTAGCGAACCGATGCCATGATTCGCCTTGTTAATTCAACATTTAAATTTTGGGGTAGTTAAATAACTCGAACCTATTAATTAATTGTCGGGACCCTGGTTCCGCTTAATATTGCCTAGTTGCATCGCATCTGTGCCATGCCTTGCATCATTTTATAAGCATGCCGGATCTTCTGCCGAAGTATTAAATATTGCATCCGGTGTTTCTTTTAGTTCTTTGCTTCTTCGCGGATTAGACCGATGAGTGGATGTGAGTATCGACAAGTTCTCCGGCTATGAACCTTCGGCAGTATTTCCCAGGCGAGCATCTCTTCCCCTTCTACCTATTTTGCTTTTATAGTCTTTATTTCGTCCTGTCGATCTATTGCTATCCGTGTTGCGATGCTTTAGTTTCCGTGCCCCATTTATATTCCCTGCAGCCTCTATATTGCCTTGGACACATCCTATAGCCTGTTGTTTGATAGATAGTCGGCCTTTGCGTGTCGTAGTCGCTTGCTTAGGTGCCGCTTCACGTCGTTGTTGTTCCACCGTTGTTGGGAGGTTGGAACATGCTTAATGGTGGAGATGCTTAACGGTGGAGATGATCCTGGCCTACATCTTAACTTGATAATTAAAATGCTGGAAATAGATATAATGCAGAGGCACCGGTGGGTAATAGTCAATATTTGGTTCTTAACTGCTCACTAGTGTCCCCTAGGACCTGAGTTCTTGACACCTATTCCGAGATCGAGCGCGCTAACCACAGGTGGGGTTTGTGGGTACCCCCATCGGCTTACTACCTGATTTGAAAGTAGTGTACTGGGGGCCACAAGTAGTTTTGGGCTTTATTACTATTCTGTACTTATGCCATGTTTACTGTTTTATTTAATTTGTGCGTGGAGCACTTGTACTGTTTTGGGTCGCGCCACGTTTTCGCGGTATCGACAAGCCCAGTCACACTTTTCGGGTTCCTAGTCATTTACCGCCGTCGTCGCAAACCTTGGGTCCGTTCCGGAGCCGACTGACTTCGTTGCGGGTAGCTTAGTGGGGTGGCCCCCATGTACTTGCTTTGGGTCTGGGAAACGTCATGACTTAGGCCCCGCCGACATACCGATGGGTGTATATTAATTGATCTGGTAAAAAGGTTCGAAGTGCGTGTGGATACTTTGGTGCACCCCTGCAGGGTTAAATCTTTTCGAAAAGCCGTGCCCGCGGTTATGGACGACTTGGAGCACAGTTTCTCGATCATAGACAACTATGACTAAAGTTTACTGTTATAATTTGACTTACATCTGAGATGACGAGTAAGTTGGATAACTGCCATGGAAAGATTAAATAAAACTGCCAACCGTGTGAGTTTCCTCGGCTTGACTTCCTCGTTTGGTCTCGAGGGGGAATACCAGGATGGGTATGATTGGTGTTAGTATCAGGTTGGGTCCGAATAGGTCTCTCTTGTCCCTTTCTAATAGCCGATAGAAGAATCGAGTCTCTATAGGTTGTTTAGTGCATGCTTCGCTGCCGCTTCAGTCCACCATACCTATGTAGGCGAGAGCCGCCGAATTCTAGCCTCGTCGTGTACTGGCCTCAGTACTGACGCTCCTCTTTTTCCTTTGCCCTTTTTCGGCACCCCTTTTTGTTTTAGCAGGTTTGACATCGTCGTCGTTAGCAGGGTTACCCTTGCGGCTTGGCCTGGGCAGGGTTATGGACGCCATTGGTTATTCTTCAGGGCTCTTAGCCCCATTTGCATCTTGTCCATAGTCGGACGCTCTATCGTTTTCAAGGTGATTTGGGTCTTTGTATATTATATCTGTATTATTGACTCATGGAGTCGCTGATGTATGTATATGTTCTGTGGGTCCCATCGAGGACTGAGGTGTAATGGTATTACTTTGTTTTCCACCCGCACGAAAGTGCCTGGTGGGCGTCCTTGAATCGTTTCTATGCGGGTTTGGCGGGAATCGCTAAAACTTGCATAGGGCCGATTCGAGGGTGTTACAGAGTGGTATCAGAGCCTAGCAGTTACGATACCCCACAAGTCCAGCCTGTAGGATAACCTAGCTAACGGCCGAAGTAGAGTGACAAAACTATTTTGCAAAATCGGTTGGATAGATTTGATTAGGTCTGTTTTTACTCCTTACCCCTCTGCTGTTCTCCTCTTACCTCCGCGTGTTTTGATTCTACTCCCTTACCTTCTTCTAGTCCAGGATTTCTCGTGGTTGGGTTTCCACCGTACTTTCAGGGTTTCGCTTCCTCCTTTGGCAACGGTGTTTCTACATCCGGTCTTCATACTATTTAATTGATCCTTTATCTGAGGTACCATTCTTTGTTCCTTGTTTGTGCCTTCCGGTGTTTTCCGACGCGACGACATCATCTACGCCAGATCCGATGCAGAGTCTGCATCACCCCCTCTTGTTCCGAATCTCGCTTGTCGAGATCTTCAGTCTGTATTCCGAGAGTTGGTTGCATAATTCTCCTATTCATGTGCAAAGTAATGCTTTGAGTGCGGGATGGAGTAGCTACCATACCACTACTCTTATCATTCGCTTTGTACATTGAATCGGTGGATCCAGCAATTTTACTCCGTCCACGGAAGTTAGAGGTGGCTTTATTTGTTGATACCTCTATCTTCGCCTTTTTGTTCCCGGAGTGTTCTCTCGACGATCACGAACAAGGACCCCTTGTTAGTGGTGTCGCGAGGATCGACACGTAGCGAGAAGATTCAGATCGCCGCCCTTCTCCCGGTACCATGAGGCGGATCTCGAGGGCGAGATCCTTTGTTAGTGGTGTCGAATCGTGGCATCCCGCAAAAACCACTACTAGAAAATCGTGTTGTTTTTGTGCATTGCATCATTATGGCCGCATGCTCATGTCATCATGCCACCTTGCATTTGAGCATCGTCATGTCATCTTGCATTTGTTTGCATAAAACTATTTTCGAAAAGTCTGTTTTTGTTTTCTAAACACCCCGTCTTGATTTTAAATTAAAACCCGGGTCTCCGGAATATTTTGTTTCGTCTACCAACGGATTTCAAAAGCCCCGTTTTAAATAATAAAATATTTATTTTATTTTTTAGGAGGTAGCCCGCCAGACCCGAAAGCCCGGCCGGCCACCTCCAAGCCCTAACTAAAACCTAATCTAACCCTAACCAACCCCTACCCACGCAGCCACACACCCAGCCGCATACTACAACGCCCGCCAGCCACGTCCCCAACCAGCCACCTCACCCTGGCCAACCCCAGGCCTCCACCTCACTCTACCCAATCACGTCTCGCCACCTCAACCACCTGGCCACCTTTTCCCGCCAGCCGCGCGCCCCCACACCGCCGCAGCGGACAAACCCCCTAGCCCGACCCCACCTGTCCCCCACCCCGCCCACGTGTCCCCAGGCCCTGGCCCTGTGCCCCACGTCCCCGCCTCCATCCTCTCTTTTTCACCGCCACCAGCGCCTGGCGCTCCCGCCGCCGCGTCCTTCGTCCCTCGATAGAGCCCGCCGCCGGCGCCTTCCCGACCCGGAGCTCCTCCGGCCGCCGCCTCGACCTCGCACCCGAGCTCCATCTCCGTCGCGGCCCAAGCGCCTCCCGGCCTCGCCACCCCTACTTCCGGCCTGAGCCGCCTTTCGCTTCCCCCACGCGAGTCCCGCGACGCCGCCCGCCGGAGCCACGCCGCGGCCTCCCTCTTCCTCTTCCGCATCGTCCTCTCCCGCCGATTCCGCGGCCCCGTCTCCTTCGGCCGCCGCCGCCCTCCGGCCTCCTTCCCGCGTCGGCCTCGCCGTCTCCCTCTACAGGCGCCGCCTCCTCCTCGTCCGCACCGGCCCCGCCGTGGCCGCCCTCATCCCCGTCCTGCGGCGTTCCCCCCGCCAGCGAGCGCCGGTCCGCGCCGCCTCCTCGCTCGCCAAGCCGTGTCCCCACCAACAGAGCCCCCCCGCCACGAAGACGCTCGCCGGCGAACCTCTGCGCCGCCGACCACTTCTTCTACCGCAGGGGGCCCCACATCCTCTGCCCGTGCCAAGAAGCGCCGCCACCCTCTGGCGTGGTCCTCTTCGGGCTCGCCCTGCCGCCCCGCGCTGATCGGCCTCGCCCTACCTCCCGTGCAGCGTGCGCGGCCACTGCGTTCTCCCTTTTGGGGTCAAGTCCAGCGTTTCAAGTGCCTGAGAGAGGACATGTGTCCCGTGTCCTTGGTTCGTTTGCAGTTCTTTTTCTCTATGTGGATAGGTGGTGAGCGTCTGGCTATTATTCTGGAGCACGACCGTCGTTCGATGACCAGACCAAGACCCAGACCATGTTCCTAACGCCAAGTGGCCTGTCACCTAGTTTTGGCTGCCAAGGTCTCTGATGATTGTCCGCGCCTACTCAAGTTTGCCATCGATGATAAAGTTGGAACGACAAGGTCTACTTCGCGGAACACCGAGCTCTTCCTCCCGGGGACAGGAGTCGCCAAGAACCGTTCCCGGAGCCGAGACCGATCCGGAGCGCCAAGGCCTTCGACAGGGAATCGACAAGATCATCGCGGAACTCCAAGATCTACTTCGTAGAGTGCCAAACGCCAAGGTCACCGTTACGGATACGCCAAGTTCTTCATCCCGGACCCCATGACCGTCTACATGGACCCGAAGACCACAGTTGCGACAAGATCTTCTTCTCGGACCCGATGACCGCCAAGATCGCCACACGGAACGACAAGCGCTTCATCTCGGATACGCCAAGTACTTCACCCCGAACGCCAAGACCCCCGACCCGAAGATTCCCGGCGTGCCAAGTTCTTCCTCTCGGACCTGAATCCCCGGCCCTAAGGACGCCAATGCCTACATCATGGATCCGAAGATCGAACCCCCGAGACCTAGAGTCCGAAGCTCGAGACCGAACCCCAACCACATCGAACCCCAAGATCGCCAAACGCCAATGTGTGAACCTTTTCCCGAGCCCCTATTTTATAAATGCTATATATAAAACTGTTGCATATAAATTGATCTTGCATGCATAACTTCCTGTGGTTTGGGGGGGGGGGGGGCATTATGCCGATTCACCTCATAATTAATATGGAGTCCACCTGCGGGATATCTTTGTCTTATTCCGGACTCCATTTAAATTAGTGTAGCGAACCGATGCCATGATTCTCCTTGTTAATTCAACATTTAAATTGTGGGGCAGTTAAATAACTCGAACCTATTAATTAATTGTCGGGACCCTGTTTTCGCTTAATATTGCCTAGTTGCATCGCATCTGTGCCATGCCTTGCATCATTTCATAAGCATGCCGGATCTTCTGTCGAAGTATTAAATATTGCATCCGGTGTTTCTTTTAGAGCTTTGCTTCTTCGCGGATTAGACCGATGAGTGGATGTGAGTATCGACAAGTTCTTCGGCTATGAACCTTCGGCAGTATTTCCCAGGCGAGCATCTCTTCCCCTTCTACCTATTTTGCTTTTATAGTCTTTATTTCCTCCTGTTGATCTATTGCTATCCGTGTTGCGATGCTTTAGTTTCCGTGCCCCATTTATATTCCCTGCAGCCTCTATATTGCCTTGGACACATCCTATAGCCTGTTGTTTGATAGATAGTCGGCCTTTGCGTGTCGTAGTCGCTTGCTTAGGTGCCGCTTCGCGTCGTTGTTGTTCCACCGTTGTTGGGAGGTTGGCACATGCTTAATGGTGGAGATGCTTAACGGTGGAGATGATCCTGGCCTACATCTTAACTTGATAATTAAAATGCTGGAAATAGATATAATGCAGAGGCACCGGTGGGTAATAGTCAATATTTGGTTCTTAACCGCTCACTAGTGTCCCCTAGGACCCGAGTTCTTGACACCTGTTCCGAGATCGAGCGCGCTAACCATAGGTGGGGTGTGTGGGCACCCCCATCGCCTTACTACCTGATTTCAAAGTACTGTACCGGGGGCCACAAGTAGTTTGGGGCTTTATTACTATTCTGTACTTATGCCATGTTTACTGTTTTATTTAATTTGTGCGTGGAGCACTTGTACTGTTTTGGGTCGCGCCACGTTTTCGCGGTATCGACAAGGCAAGTCACACTTTTCGGGTTCCTAGTCATTTACCGCCGTCGTCGCGAACCTTGGGTCCATTCCGGAGCCGACTGACTTTGTTGCGGGTAGCTTAGTGGGGTGGCCCCCATGTACTTGCTTTGGGTCTGGGAAACGTCATGACTTAGGCCCCGCCGACATACCGATGGGTGTATGCTAATTGATCTGGCAAAAAGGATCAAAGTGCGTGTGGATACTTTGGTGCACCCCTGCAGGGTTGAATCTTTTCGAAAAGCCGTGTCCGCGGTTATGGACGACTTGGAGCATAGTTTCTCGATCATAGACAACTATGACTAAAGTTTACTGTTATAATTTGACTTACATCTGAGATGACGAGTAAGTTGGATAACTGCCATGGAAAGATTAAATAAAACTGCCAACCGTGTGAGTTTCCTCGGCTTGACTTCCTCGTTTGGTCTCGAGGGGGAATACCAGGATGGGTATGATTGGTGTTAGTATCAGGTTGGGTCCGAATAGGTCTCTCTTGTCCCTTTCTAATAGCCGACAGAAGAATCGAGTCTCTATAGGTTGTTTAGTGCATGCTTTGCTGCCGCTTCAGTCCACCATACCTATGTAGGCGAGAGCCGCCGAATTCTAGCCTCGCCGTGTACTAGCCTCAGTACTGACGCTCCTCTTTTTCCTTTGCCCTTTGTCGGCACCCCTTTTTGTTTTAGCAGGTTTGAGATCGTCGTCGTTAGCAGGGTTACCCTTCCGGCTTGGCTTGGGCAGGGTTATGGACGCCATTGGTTATTCTTCAGGGCTCTTAGCCCCATTTGCATCTTGTCCGTAGTCAGACGCTCTATCGATTTCAAGGTGATTTGGATCTTTGTATATTATATCTGTATTATTGACTCATGGAGTCGCTGGTGTATGTATATGTTATGTGGGTCCCATCAAGGACTGATGTGTAATGGTATTACTTCGTTTTCCACCCGCACGAAAGTGCCTGGTGGGCGTCCTTGAATCGTTTCTATGCGGGTTTGGCGGGAATCGCTAAAACTTGCATAGGGCCGATTCGAGGGTGTTACACCGGTACCCCGATAGCCCTTTAGGGAGGCTTTAGGGCCCTCGGGTGGAGATGATATTACTCGACCGATTTAACCTCCATGTATCACTCGATGCATGTACAGTTCAATTCTCAAGACCCATCGTGATCCTTTCCTCTCATGGTCCTGCTGCTGCTATAATAAAGAAATTCAGAGGTGCACGACGGTGATCCACCGGGTGCTGAGGGAGCCAAAAACGATGGTGACAAAAAATTGCCGTTGAGCACCGACGGTGGCGGCAACCTGGCATGGGGCAACCAAGAAAGCCATCGGCCTATATGCCTCTTGTCCGGAACCAAAGCACAAATGTTGATGGATATGCGGGCGTTGAGTACTAGCCTGCTGTCGTAGTGCAAGTCACCGGCGTACATGTGAGAAGCAGGCTGACCAAGATGGGGAGCGTTGTTTGATTTTCACAGTGAAATATCTAGTCATATGGACTACCACGCCCATCACCCCACCCTTATCCTCTCCTCATTCATGGGAAGCCCCTCGAGCTCAAGCTTACCAGTGGCCATGGCTTCAAATAGAAGGGTAGGGTGATGAGCCTGGTAATTCTTGGGAGTTGGTGCTCTCTAATAAACTTATAAAAGGCCATGAATTATGATGCATAAGCTCTAAACCGCGGGGAAGCCTTGCGGCAACCCTGTATCGCTTTAGACTTTGTGTGAAATATTGCGCACCAAACTTGTAGTTTAAGGTATAGTCCATTATTCAAGTTGTAGTCTAGTGTAGCATGAAGTTCTAATTGGAAGTCCAACTTAACATTCTCCACTTCGCACCGGTATATAAACTATGTTCTGGAAATGTTTGATGTGATGTGCCTATGAGACTTTGTGGAGGATTGTTGGAATTTGGTTGTATGTTTTATCCCATGGCCCAATACAAATTCTGAAATTCTCAAGGCCCATTCATGCCTAGCAAGGGGTGTCACCAAAGTTTAGTCCTACATTGCTAGTTTGGAGGGAGTTGTACCAATATATATATTGGAATGTTCTAGTACTTCCTAAAGTGAGAGAAGAGGAGTGGCTCACACGCGCGCTCCTCCTCCTCCGCCGCCCGCCTTGTCACGACGCAGCGCGGTTTGCAGAATTGTGCTCGGTGTTGATCTTATCTTTTTACTTCTTGGGAAAATTACTGCGTGAGTTTTTTCTATCAGCTGTTTCCGGTCTTTCCGGAATCGTGGGCTGTTACTAACTCGGACGTGGGTTGCGCCCCATGTCTTACCCAACGACGCTATATAATAGGTTCAGGCGTAAACCCTAATCACTTCGCACACATCCTTCTCTCTGCCTCTAGAGCCTTGCGTAACCGCTACACCTTCTCCATCCCCTCTTTCGGCGTGCACCGGACGACGGGACAGTAGGCCTCTAGAACCCCGCCTCTCGTAAACCTGTACGGGTGATGGGCGATCAGGTTTTTAGGGAGCGCTCCTATGCGACGAGGACTTCTTCCCGGACATCAGCAACCTCTACATCGATGACATGGTTGACGGCGTTGGTGTCAACGCGAACGAAAATCTGAACGTGAATGTGAATCCTCCTACGGCACGTATGCAATCTGCTCCTATCTACTTCAGTCTTTGTTACAGTTTCTTGCACTAGCTTTTGGAATAGATGTGATATGTTTATCTCTGTTAGATATGATATGTTCGTCTATTCTACTAGTAAGCATGATTAGGTTAATTCCTGCAATTATAGTCATGTTTTATTATTAGTTATTTCAGATTAAACATTATGGTAATTTGCTTATATATTCAACAACTATGTCAAGCCCTACAATATGAGGCACTAGGGGAACGAATACATGGTCGTTAGATCTAGCGTTGATAGTGTTGGAAATATGTCGTAGAGACAAATAATAATATCGATTATTGACATATTTCATTAAGTTCATAATAGGTTTTATATCATGCTATAACTATATTGGTAGGAATGTCAATACACGTGTGATATGTAAACCACCATAGTCCCTAGTGATCCTCTAGACACTAGTTCATTGGTCAATCAATGAGCGAAGTTTCCCGATCATAGACAATTATATCAATTAACAATAGGGTCATTTTCATTGGGTGAATGAAAATGATGGACATACTCAACATAGAATTGTAACATGATCAAGTCACGAAGTTCATCGTTACAATAAATGGGAAACGTAGTAACCAATTCCTTAGACCATGAGAACATATTTAATCGTTGTCACCTGAGAGTGCCTTGTTGGCATGAAACGTCACTCGGTAAAACAGTGATCATAAAAGTGTCTACATGTATTTTTGAGGGACATGTTGAGGCATATGTGTCAAGATCGGGATTTGTTCATCCGCGTGGCGGAAAGATACTCTGGGCACACTTGGAGACATAACATCCATAAAGCTGCAGCGTGTGACTAGGTCACGGAGATGGCATAGCTCGGAACGAGTAAAGTTATACTTGTCGGTAACGATATTGAACCTGACATGGCGATGTCATTGATCAAGTCTCGGACAAATCAAGTATCATAGTAACAAAGGGAATAGGACTCTATGTTTAATGGTTCAACGACAAATATTCTCGGGGAATGCATAGGTGGTCATTATGGGCATCTAGGTCCCACTGATGATCATTGGTCCGAGAGGGGTCTCGACCATGTTCGTGTGTTTCCGAACCGTAGGGTAGCACGCTTAAGGGTTTGACAATGCTCAGAGATCATTTTGGTATTATAGGCATCATCGAAGAAAAGAGAAGGAGAAACCGGAAGGGTCCCGGGAAAGTCCGGAGGATGTCCGAAGTTGTCAGGAAGGAGTTCCGGTGCAACAAGAATTAAATAATAAGTATATATGTTAATTATAAATTTATAAATTTATTTATATTTATTTAATGAATTAATGGGCAGCCCATGCCCATGGGCCAATTCCCTAGGGGAAAAGGCCCAAGAGGGAGGGCAACTCAAAGGAGAGAGGGCCTTTGCCTGCGGCCAAGGTGCCTCCTCACCTCCTCCTCTCCTTTAGTCCCACATGGCTAGGCCAAGAGACTTGGGGGCTCCCCTCCCCCTATATAAAGGAAGGCATAGGAAGGGATTTAAACACACCAATAAATCCTAACCTTTGAGGTGCCCTCCTCTCTCCCTCTCTCTCTTATGAGCCTAGCCCCATTGTAAGGGTTGTGCAAAAGAGAGTGTTATTCACTGTGGAGCGATGTCGCGCTGTGGGGATTCCGGATTCAGGAGATCTACTTCCGCAATCTCTGTTGGTCAGAATCTGAGAGTCATGTCAAACACCATATTTGTGTGACCCCCTTAGAGGTACTGCACTTGTGGCGCTAGAGTCGTTCAAGCCATCGGAGTCATTGGAGCCGGTGGAGCTGAAGCTAGTGGAGCCGTCCACGACCTTTAGGTCGGCATCCCCGCAAAACGTTAACCGCGTTCGGTCTTTAAAGGTATGAACACTGAATCCCCTCCCGTTACAGCATCACTCCTAGACAGATCCTGGCAATCGGTGGTTTGCGTAGGAAAAATTATTGTTTTCAGACGCTAAATCCAAACAGATAAGCCTCCGGCGAGCCAGATTTGTGGCATGCGATGTTAAATAGGCGAGACCGGACGCCATTGACGATGGTACAGCTAAGTTTTTATTCTGATGTTCTGTACGTGTTTTAAATTTGTAGCAATGCCTTATGAGTTTTGATAGAAAACACATGCCGGATGTTAAAATGCTTTCTAGCCATTTACTACAAGTTGTATTTCTCTTAGATTTTTTATGTTGCATAAGATCTTTCAAAATATAAAAAATTTGTATGACTTTTGTTGTTAAAGTAGAGGAGATGTTCCAAAGTTTTCTAGGAGTTTGCTATAGGTTTGTGTTTTCCTCTGATATTTCCATGTTGCTTATGTGCTTTTCAAAATGCTATAAACACATGTTTTCATGCTGTAATCGAGTTGTTGTGATTGTTGATGATTTTTATTGCCACATGAATCTTCAACAAAAGTTGTCTCTTAACCCTTTTTTGTTGCATAAAATTGTTTCTTGAAATGTTAAGAGACTATTTTGCACGACTACAATGTCTTCATGAAAAATTGATGCACAACCATTGATTTGTTGCATTACTATTTCAAATTGTTTCAAAACTCCTTTACATTTAAAATGTAAACATCTCCTGAAATTTTGTGAAGAATATTTTCTGCAAGAAATTGTGAGAATTATTTTATAGTGTATTTTTCGGATACATGGGTTAAGAATTTGTGGCAAATCAGAGAACGATCTTTATCCACTATAGGTGTCCGAGGGAGAACGCTTGATTTTTGCTAACGGATCACCTAGCGCTCGCTGAAGGCAAACACACACTTGTACCAAAAACACTATAGAACCCATATAGGGTTGCATCCCCTAATCCCCTCGTAGGCGTCGTCGATAGTCTTCTCGCCTCAGGTGGCCTTGGGGCATTGGAAGTATGGCAGACCATGACCCCTCGTTGGCGGCAGGTTCCTGTTCTTTGTTTAGCTTGTCTTGTAGTGTCTTTTTTGGATGGTGAGGCGGCAACTACATCTCGAAGTCGAAATAAGGTTCTCCATATCCTATCCTCGTTCTGGTGGTGTGTTTGGCGTCGGTAGATGGGGATGGAGTTGTGTGTCTGGTGAATCTTCTCTAATTCGGTCAATTTTTGTGTTTGTTGGTGTTGGTTTCAGGTCAGCCTATTCCAACCTACAATTGTCATCAATTACGATCGTGCTTGCTCTGATTTGTTGGTCCTTTGAAGTCTTAGCACAACGAGTTTCTGTCTACTAGAAAAAAGTTCTACTATGATAAGGTTTATCCGTCTCCGATGATGAAGGGGAGAGGACGGTGACATTGTAACACGACAAGCAAATAACGAAGAACGGAAAACAAAATCACAGCAGGAGACATAGAATGTGACAAAAACATCTTCACTATACGAGGAGTGTTTGCATAACGCTAGAGATTTCACAGATATAACTTGAACAACCCCCCTCCCGGGGGCACCACCCAGGCGTCCCTGTTGGACACAATGTGTGCTAAGAGAAACTCCAACGACCACGCTAAAATCCGGCGCAGTAAAAGTAACCGATGATTTAGCGCGCGCGACACTATTTCGTCCTCCAGGAGGCGCGCGAGAATCCGGCGTGCTGTAAAAAATGGGCGCGCGTCAATTTGCCCACCTGCGTGCCCTAAATTTGGTGCCCGGCCACCAGCGCGCTCTATCTCTCCCGTTCGCACGCGAAGACCCAACCGCCGCTGAAATTCCCCCCCCCCCACGCTGTGATTTCTTCCTCGCCTGCACGCACACCGATGACTTTCCGGCGATGGATCCGTCGAACTCGCCGCAGTACTTGGTCCCCGGTGGTGACTAATACATTGCAAATGTATCTATAATTTTTGATGTTCCATGCTTGGTTTTATCTACTTTCTTGTGTTTTGTTCCAACTTTGAAGTACTTTTCATATGATTTCTTGGACTAACCTATTAACAAGATGCCACAGTGCCAGTTGCCTGTTTTCTGTTGTTTTTGGTTCCAGAAAGTCAGAAAATAAATATTCTCGAAATTGGATGGGACAAAAGCCAAAGTTACTATTTTCCCGGAAGACTCACGCAGCCAGAAGGAGAGTCGGAGAGGGGCCATAGGGTGGCCACACCACCCCTGAGCGCGGGTACACCTAGGCCGCGCCAGGGCATGGTGTGGGCCCCCTGGCCACCCACTGACCTTGCCCTCTGGCCTATAAGAAGCCTCCTGAGGCATAAACCCTAGATCGTCAATCAAAAATCCATGAAAAGTTCCGCTGTGCCGCCGCCACCAAAGGGGAGATTCGAGGGACTGAAAGTCTCTGTTCTGGCACCCTGCCGGGACGGGGAAGTGCCCCCGAAGCCATCTCCATCGATCTCCACCACCATCTCCATCACCATTGCTGATTCCCATGATGAGGAGGGAGTAGTTCTTCCTTGAGGCTAAGGGTTCTACCAGTAGCTATGTGTTCATCTCTCTCTCTATGCATGATCATATTGTGATCATGAGCTTTGTAATCTAGTAGATCTACCTTGCTACTCAAGTGCTTAATAGATCTCTGCTCTCCCATGTGTGTGAAAGTGACAGCGTGCTCACCATGGTGGCACTTAGGCTAGAGATTACAAATACTTGTTATGAGTTATATTTGGAGTTGGATGTCTTTATGAAATTGTGGTGTTTGTTGGACTCATCTAGTACTCAAGGTGACAGTGTGGGGTTTTCTAGATGGGAAAGGCTTACTTTGAGGTGTGCTGTTATAGCCCTACCGTTGATTAGAGTGTCCAACCGGAGAGTAGTTCAGCGTAGTATCATAAAGAGAAGATATTTATATGAGAGAGTGTTCACTAGTGAAAGTATGATCTCTAAGCCTTGTTTCTAAGCATTGATACACCGTTTGCAATTAGATCTGTTACATGTTTGCTTGCTTCCATCTTTATTTGAGTTTTCCTTTAGTATTTTCCACGCCATCAAGTTATTTTCTTGCACCATTGTCTTATATCCATACCACTTGTATTTCACTATCTCTTCCCCGAACTAGTGCACCTATACACCTAACAAGTGTATTGGGTGTGTTGGGGACACAAGAGACTTCTTGTATCTTGATTGCAGGATTGCTTGAGAGGGAATACCTTTGACCACTTCCTCCCTGAGTTTGATAAACCTTGGGTAATCCACTTAAGGGAAAACTTGCTGCTATTCTACAAACCTCTGCACTTGGAGGCCCAACAACTGTCTACAAGAATAGAAGTGCGTAGACATCAAGCTATTTTCTGGCGCCGTTGCCGGGAAGGAAAGGTAAAAGGTATTCACGCCGGAGGATTAAAGAAGAAGAACCTCCCACGGCAAACGCCTATTTTCTGGCGCCGTTGCCGGGGAGGTAAGGTAAAAGGTACTCACATCCTCCGGTGTGAGTGCTCGAAGTTATTTCCTTTAGATTCTGCAATTTTGTCTTTTTGTTTCTTGTTTTCACTAGTTAGGCTTAATGGAAAACAACAACAAAATTAGAGAGCTTTTTAGTATTTTTCCTAAGTTAGAACTTGAATTGTCTGAAAAGAAAATTAAAAAAGCCATGGAACTTTCTTTGCATGCTAATAGCAATGTTATTAGTATGAATCTTTTGAACACCTTTGTTACTAATGCTATGGAAACGTCTAAGCTTGGGGAAGTTGGTTCTTATGAAAATGATCTCTTTAGTTCCCCAGTTTTAAGGAAGAAAATTTGCTCTGATGATACTTTATCTCCCATATGTGGTAATTCTAATGATACTTGTCATATTTTAAATCCACATACTGAAAGCATCCCTTTTAAAATACCTATAAAAATTATTGATCGTGTTATGGATAACTACTATTTTGGAGATGGAACTGTCCATCACGGTGATCATTTGCTCTTTATACACGAATTATGCGGGTTGTTCAAGTGTGCAGGTATTACAATAGATCACGTCAAGAAGAAGTTATTCTCTTTTTCACTTAAGGGAAAAGCAAGGGAGTGGTATGAACTACTAGATGATCCTCATCATTTGGAGTGGAAGGAACTTGAATCTCTTTTTTACTCTAAATTTTATCCTCCTCATGAAATTCATAAAGATAGGAATTACATTTATAATTTTCATCCTCATGATGGAGAAAGTATCACCCAAGCATGGGGGAGATTGAAGTCACTAATGCTCAGATGTCTCATTCATGAGCTCCCCCGTAATATTGTTATTAATAATTTCTATGCAAGGCTTTCAGGACATTACAAGGACTATCTAGATACTTGTTTAGAGGGATCCTTCACAAGTAAGGAGGTCAAAGCTAAGTGGGATCTTCTTGAAACAATTCAAAGCAATACCGAAGATTGGGATAACAACAAAGGTAAAGAACCAGGTATAAACTATGAGTATGATTGCATTAAGTCTTTTGCTGAAACTGCTGATTTTCAAGAGCTTAGTGCTAAATATGGTCTTGATCCTCAAATTCTTATTGATAGTTTTAAAACCTCTGCTTCTCATATTAATGCTCCTAAAGAAAAGTGGGACATGTATTATGAGCCTTTTAAAGACACTTGTATGGAAAATGAAATTGTTCTAATACAATGAGTACTGCAAGTTTGTATTGTTATGACATGATCACTCCTAATCAGCATGATGAACTTACATTATTTTTGGGGTGTGAAGAGTTATTAAGAAAAATCTCTTTGGTAGATATGGGTGCTTTTGATATGAATAGTGTCCTACATGGTTGTCATCTTTATTGTGTTGATAATTGTCACACAAATACTTACATACAAAATATATAGAAGATGAGATTTTACCAAAATATGATAGGACTAATATGTGTTTTGATCTTATTAATGAAAAGAAGGAATCCTCCAAAGTTTCTTCTATTGTCTCTAACAATGAACCAGGGTATATGGAGAAGCTTCCTTTCAAGCCTCTCCCTCCTAAAGAGAAGAAGATAAAGAAGAAAAGGAGGGAGGAAACGGTATTTTCCCCTAAGCATGTAGCTCCTATTATAGTTTTTGATGAGTCTGAACTCGATGATGTTCCTATGCCTGTTACCTATAGTAGTGATCATGATTGGGAAAAGCACACTTCTTTTGATATTGAAAATCTCTTTGGTACCAATTCTGAAAATGATGATATTAATAGTTGCTATACTATTAGTGCTATCCATGATCCTTCCAATGATGATATGTTTACAAATGAACACACTTTGGAAGATAACTATTCTATTGCTTATGAAGATACTATACCTCCAATTTATGATGATTGCAATGATGAATATAATATTTTCAGTCCACCTACTATTGAGAAGGAAATTAATTATGATTATAATATGCCTCCTATATTTGATGCTTATGGTGATGAAAATAATAATGATAACTATTTTGTTGAATTTGCTCCCACTAAAATTAACAAGAATGACTATGTTTATGTGCGGAGTATTAATTCTTTTATGAATGTGGCTCATGATAAGAATGTTTTATGTGATAGTTATATTGTTAATTTTATTCATGTTGCTACTGAAAGTTATTATGAGAGAGGGAAACATGGTTTTATGTATCTCAACAATATTAAGTTTCCCCTCTTTATGTTGAAAGTCTTGAAGTTGCACTTGTTTTGCTTTACTATGCTTGTTGCTTTGTGCTTTCATGACTTGTTTATTTACAAGATTCCTATGCATAGGAAGTGGGTTAGACTTAAATGTACTTTGAATTTGCTACTTAATGCTCTCTTTCATTTAAATTCATATTTCTTATGTGAGCATCTTCTCAAACTATCAAGCCTAACTTAAAGGCGTTAAAGAAAAGTACTTATTGGGAGATAACCCAAAAGTTTTAGTTGAGTCTTGGAAGTTATTACCTCTGTAATAACCACTCCTTATCCTTTTTATTTGCTTTTTTGTGCCAAGAGTAACCTCTAATGAGAGTGAAGTAATGATTGGGAAAGTTGCTGTCCCGAAACAGATTTTTGTGCTTCACCGTAAAAATTCGTGAGAGATCTCTGTATGTCGGATTGAGCTGTAATTGTTTGTGCTTCTGCCCCAGGTTGTTATCTAACTTTCGTTAGTTCAACACTTTTTGATTTGATCAAAATAAGGTCTTCGAAAAAATTGGTTTTTACCTGCTGGTTTGTTTTGACAGATTTCTGCCATTTTCTGCATTTGCTTCTTGTTGGTTCCTTCTTGAGTTCTTTTGGGGAATTGAGCTTTTTGAGGGAAGTGCTACAGTAGCTAGTGTTCTAATGGAAGTTTATTTGGTGTTAGAACTGAACCTTAAGACTTATTATCTTGAGTGCACTAATGTTGCTAATAAAGATTGTGTGAAGTTTTGTATGAAGGAAAAGTTTCAGGTGTATGGAAGAAATGAGTAATGAGATGAAGGATGGACTAAAGCTCAAGCTTGGGGATGCCACGCGTGTCACCCCAAGAAATATCCAAGAAGTACAAGCGTCAAAGCTTGGGGATGCCCAAGGCATCCCCCTCTTCATCAATAAAAATCCCAGGTTTCTTCCAAACGCTTCATTTTTATTGTTTCATGCACAGTTGTGTTGTTCTTCGCGCGTCTTCTTTTTCGTTTAGTTTTGGTTTTTCGTTTGCTTGGTTTTCTTAGTTTTCTGAATAAATTGGTTGGACCCCCTCTTTCATGCATTGGTTTTCAAATATTTTGGTTTGGGTTGGAAAAGAGTAGGAAAGTTCATGCTTAAGTGGTAAAGAGAGTTTGTTTTTGACTGTGGCCTATGCTTTGTCATGCCATGCTTGATATTGTTTTGGCTTTATGCTTAGTATTCTTTGCTGTAGCATGACTTGTTATAGACAATTGAGATTGCTTAATGTGCCTTGGATGAACCATGCGTTGTTTTAGTATATTAAAGCATAGTATAGTGGTATTCTCCTTTGATGCTTTATTTGGGTTGACTTGGCGCATGCTCACACCATGTTATGACTATCTTAAGTCACCATAGCCTTTATGATCCTTTAATTTTCAACTTGTAGTATCACTTTATGCTTTGATCAATGATCTTTTGTTGCTCTGCATGATTATGGCCATTATTGCTCTCTTAGTTTGTCGCTCCCAGTCTTTTGCTAGCCTCTACAACCAAGTATGAGTTCCACTCATGCATCCAACTCCCTAAACCAAGTTATTCCAAAGAGTCCACCATACCTACCTACTAGCTTATGCTATTCCAAGTATATTCATGCTTTTGTTTATCTTCCAAATTAAACTTGTTATGAGAAAACTAGTGATTAAAGCTCTCACGAACTTGATGGCACACTTTACTTTTTGCACCTAATAAACTTGAACCATTGGGTCCTTCTTTGTTGTGTATATGCTTGCGCTTTATAAGTTGAAGTTAGCAGAACCATGTATCATGGGGAACGTTTTCAACATTGCACTTGTACTTTGTACCTCGTCGATATCATGTTCTTTTGCTTATGGATCCCGGCGGTGTGAAATAAAAGTGGAACTTGTAAGATCATGGAGTTTGTATGTGTGTTAGAGAAACGCCTGGGCCGCTAGCCTAAGCCATGCATAATCATGGTGGAAACTTGCAGCATCACCATAATGAGCACTCTATGAAGCATCCTCAATAAAAACCTATGCAAATAGCAAATAAAAAGATCGCTGAGATGCTCATTGTCTGCTCGCCTTGTCATTTTGATTATGGGAAAGCTCCCGTATCATGTGCAAGGGGTACTCCGTTGGCGGTTCTTAATGATACACACATACTTACAATGACAAGAGCTTACTCGTGACTGGAGTTGAGTAGCATGAGGATCGGTCTTCGTAAGTAAGGGGCATGAGATTTCGGTTTATAACTTGTCAAGCATATCCTCTTAGTTGTGTCACTTTAACCTTAATCACCTTCAAGATGCTTATGATAGGGGCAATGAGAGATGAAAGCTATAAGTACCATAATTTTTGGAAGCTCTTTATGAGACTCGAATCCCTACTTCCTTTTACAAAAGGCCTTTCTTCCACCATTATATTGAGTCTCCACCTTCTATCTTTATGCACCTACTTTGAGAGCATAGTGGTCATTCTTAGTTCTATGTGCATTGTCCCAAGACTAGTTGATTGATGCATAACTTGTTATTGCTTGTTTGAAACTATTGTATCTAGTCACTCTTATGAACTTTGAAGGTGTCCTATGCATTTATATTTGCTACTCTATTAAGGGACAAGCTGAATACTATTATGCTATGTTTTCTTTATGTGAAACAAACAAACGTCTTGCAAAGCATGTTATTCATGAATCTTTTGTTTGTACCTTTTCATGTTGCATCATAGTTTCTTTTCTTATTGCTAGAACTTTGTCTTTCATGTTATGATTGAAGTACTATGGTCCCAGCTTTGAAGTTTTTACAAATACTTTGATCAAGTCTTTGATGGTGCATGTCACCTCAAAAATTATTCTTTCTTTTTATCACTTACCTACTCGAGGACGAGCAGGAGTTAAGCTTGGGGATGTTGATACATTGCAAATGTATCTATAATTTTTGATGTTCCATGCTTGGTTTTATCTACTTTCTTGTGTTTTGTTCCAACTTTGGAGTACTTTTCATATGATTTCTTGGACTAACCTATTAACAAGATGCCACAGTGCCAGTTGCCTGTTTTCTGCTGTTTTTGGTTCCAGGAAGTCAGAAAATGAATATTCTCGGAATTGGACGGGACAAAAGTCAAAGTTACTATTTTTCCGGAAAACTCACGGAGCCAGAAGGAGAGTCGGAGAGGGGCCATAGGGTGGCCACACCACCCCTAGGCGTGGGTCCACCTAGCCGCGCCAGGGCGTGGTGTGGGCCCCCTGGCCGCCCACCGACCTTGCCCTCTTGCCTATAAGAAGCCTCCCGAGGCATAAACCCTAGATCGTCAATCACAAATCCATGAAAAGTTCCGCTACGCCGCCGCCACCGAAGGGAGATTCGGGGGACAGAAAGTCTCTGTTCTAGCACCCTGCCGGGACGGGGAAGTGCCCCCGGAGCCATCTCCATCGATCTCCACCACCATCTCCATCACCATTGCTGATTCCCATGATGAGGAGGGAGTAGTTCTTCCTCGAGGCTAAGGGTTCTACCGGTAGCTATGTGTTCATCTCTCTCTCTATGCATGATCATATTGTGATCATGAGCTTTGTAATCTAGTAGATCTACCTTGCTACTCAAGTGCTTAATAGATCTCTACTCTCCCCATGTGTGTGAAAGTGACAGCGTGCTCACCATGGTGGTACTTAGGCTAGAGATTACAAATACTTGTTATGAGTTATATTTGGAGTTGGATGTCTTTATGAAATTGTGGTGTTTGTTGGACTCATCTAGTACTCAAGGTGACAGTGTGGGGTTTTCTAGATGGGAAAGGCTTACTTTGAGGTGTGCTGTTATAGCCCTACCGTTAATTAGAGTGTCCAACCGGAGAGTAGTTCAGCGTAGTATCATAAAGAGAAGATATTTATATGAGAGAGTGTTCACTAGTGAAAGTATGATCCCTAGGCCTTGTTTCTAAGCATTGATACACCGTTTGCAATTAGATCTGTTACATGTTTGCTTGCTTCCATCTTTATTTCAGTTTGCCTTTAGTCTTTTCCACGCCATCAAGTTATTTTCTTTGCACCATTGTCTTATATCCATACCACTTGTATTTCACTATCTCTTCGCCGAACTAGTGCACCTATACACCTAACAAGTGTATTGGGTGTGTTGGGGACACAAGAGATTTCTTGTATCTTGATTGCAGGATTGCTTGAGAGGGAATACCTTTGACCACTTCCTCCCTGAGTTCGATAAACCTTGGGTAATCCACTTAAGGGAAAACTTGCTGCTGTTTTACAAACCTTTGCACTTGGAGGCCCAACAACTGTCTACAAGAATAGAAGTGCGTAGACATCAGTGACATCGTCGATGCAGGAGTTCCGGCGGCGGCAAACCCTAACCCTACCGCGGGCGCCACCGCCGCCGCCGCGAGCTCCAGCGCTCGCCAGCTCAACTTTGTGCCGCCGCGCGTGAACACGACTACCGCCGCAACCAGCGCCGCTGCTCCTCCACCGCCCAAAGGAAGGGCCAACACCGGCAAGCGTGCAGCTGCGGCCGCGGGAGCCGGTTCCGGCAAGCCAACGAAACGGGTCAACTCGCGGCGTCCTCCCGCAGATGTGCATGCATAGGCGCCTGCGCCAACTCGCCGCGAGCAACCACCGCCACCACAGCCGCCGGCTCCGCAAATGAGCGTGCGCCAACTGCTCGGCACATTGACAACAAGGTAAAAACTCATCTTTTCGGTGTGGTAGATGCATTTTCCATGAATTCTAGCGTTGCTATATTCATATGTGGTCATTTTACATTGTAGTGTTGATGATGAGACATTCATGGCACACATGGATGTTGGCTCATCTTTCGCCGCCGAGCATGGAAATGGCGAAGAAGAAGAGTATGTGGTGGACGAGCATGGTGAAGGTTTGATTGAGCCACCGGTTGATAGGATGGTCAATTACACCGCCGAGGAGGATAGGTTGCTATGTCGAGCATGGTTGGCAGTTGCCATGGACCCGGTTCGCACCGATCAATCAAGAGGCACCTATTGGGCGAGGATGAAGGAGTTCTTCGATGCACGCAACACAAGTGCCAATGAGCGCACTGATCGTTCTGTTCGGTCCCGGTGGTTAATCATAAACACCGATTGTCAAAAAGGGCAAGTGCTTTGGAGGGTGTCGACATAATCAATCCAAGTGGCACGACTTTGGATGAAGGGTAAGTTGGGTGATCCATATCATGTTTATGCGCATATGTTTGTTCATATCCGTGACTCATTCTTGTGTTATGTTCACCATGTAGAATACCATTGCCCAAAATTTGTTCAAGGATTAAGGGAGGAAAGACAAGAAGGGGAAGAAGATTATTGGCAAGTCATTTGTGCTCCAACATTGCTTTGACGAGCTATCGAACAAGGAGAAGTGGAAAAGCTGTGATGGGTTGGATGTGCACAACTTAGCAATGAATGCCACCGAAGAAAAAGCCACCACAATCATAGATGATGATCCATCAAGTGATGAAAAAAAGAAGAGAAGCTCCACTCCTCACTCAGTTGCATTCACGAAGAGGCCCGTGCTTGGAAGGAAGCCCGCCAAGGAGTTGATGAGGGGGAAGAAGGCCGGTGATGCTGACATAGCAAAAGTTATGGATATGATGGCCAATGCAAGGTTGGAGTACAACAAAGATAAAAAAGGTGGCAAGGACTATGGAGGCCAAGGGCGAGGCGCATAGGGTAGCTTTGGAGGACATGATTGCGGTGGCCAAGGAGAGGAAGTTGGCTTTGGAGGAGAAGAAGATGGCCGTCGCCGAGCAAGTGCGTCTATTGGAAGAAGAGAGAAAACTCTTTACCATTGACACGTCCAACATGGATGAAAGGTAAAAGGAGTACATAAACCTTGCTCATGATATAGTGTTGGCCAAAAAAAGAATGGTGGCAAACCACTTGAAAGCCCAAAGTGAAGGAATGAATGCATTTGGAGGTATGTGTAGCTTTGGAGGCTTTGGAGGCATGGGAGCAACACCGGGGGCTTTTGGATGTTATGGTGGCATGGGTGGCATGGGCCTCGGAAACATGGGAGGCTTCGGTGGTATGGGTGGCTTCGGTAGCATGGGAGCAACACCGGGGGGATTCATGGCCTCCATGGTGAATCCATCACCTAGGATCCATGTTGATGCATATGGCATGGCCTCCGTGGGGAATCCATCATCTTGTATCAATGTTGATGGCTACAGAGATTTGTCACATGCCAACACCACCCACACCACCGTCCAAGACTCCCAAAGAGAAGAAGCACAAGATGGAAGTGGCAATGGCAATGGCTATGATGATATTGACAAATGATGTGTCAACATGTACTCTTGAACTTGGTTGTGTGAACTTATTATTTTCATTTGAACTATGTCCTTAATTTGTGTTGAACATGGTTGTGTAAGACAAGCATTTGGTGATTGTTGAGAGTCGTTTTTTCTTCTATTTATTTTGTTTTGTTTGATCTTGTTGATGCGTTGTGAAGTTGGTGTTAGCTGTTTGCGCCGGCGCGCGCTGCATTTTAGCACGTCTGGTGGAGGGGCATACCTCACTCTATTTTAGCGCACGAGGTTTAGCGCCTCCAGCGGAGGAGAAACAGGCGCCGCGCGCTAAACAAGAATAGCGCCGGGATTTAGCGCTGTTGGAGTTGCTCTAATAAGTTTAGACTCCGCTACACTTGGCCCAAACTTTCTCCTTAATAAATTTTGATACTTCAAGGGGCATGTCTCCGCTCGCTCTATTATTTGTAATCGTTGCAACATGGTAATTTTATTAGTTTTAAACTCTTTGTACTGCTTGATGGTTATTAATAAACGGTGAAAAATACAGAAAAGAAGTTAATGCGTTCAACCGTAGTGCGCAGAGAACACCACACACCAAGCTGGCCACGGAGTTAACGACTCGACTTTACACATCACATATCCAATGTCTTTTCATGTTTCTCTCGGCCTGGCATTACTACTGTACAATACAACTCGAACCGAATTCTTCACATGGGCTTGAAGTTTCTGTAGGAGATGACCGCGTAAAACGGGTCGGAGTTCGCCTGCCCGAACAGCCTCATCAGCGCCTCCAGCGGCGACAAGCCGGACTTGCCGCCGGCGGCGTCCGAGGCGGGCAGCCTCCTGACCACCTCCGGCTGCGTGAACCCTTCGACGCACTGGAAGTACTGCGTCACGAGCTGGACGCGGCTGTAGGCGGAGCCCTCCCGCCACGCGCCGATCGCCTTCTCGTAGAACATCCGGTTGCTGAAGCTCACGATGCACACTCCTCCCGGCTTCAGCACCCGGTAGATCTCCGCGAAAACCTTGCAACGGAACAGAATAAAATGTTCTATAACTGTGTCTGTGTGGTCGAGAGAAGAAGAAGATAAGAACCCGATGGATGAGACGTACTTTTTCAGGCGACTGCAGGTACTGCACGCTGACGGTGCAGAGCACGGCGTCGAAGGAGGCGGACTCCAGCTCGAGCCGCTGCTCCCGGTTCAGGTCGCTGACGAAGAAGTAGTCCAGGCGCGGGTTCTTGGCCAGCTCCTGCGCGTTGAGCCCGTGGCCGACGACGCGCCGGAACCGCACCTCGGGGGGCAGGTGGCTGACCCAGGAGCTCATGAGGTCCAGCACGTCGGACTCCGGCTGCAGACGCTCCCGGTACAGGTCGGTGAGCGTGGCGAGGAAGCCGTCGTCCACGTGCTTCACGAGGCGCGGGAAGGCGTAGAAGTCGCGGTCGGAGCGCGGGTCCAGCTTCGCGCGGCCCTCCGGCTGGAGCACCTGGCGCCGGATGCTGCCGGCCGAGGAGGGTGACGGCGTCGCGCTGCCGGAGCATCGCGGCGGAGGGGGCAAGTGCGGCCGTGGAGACGGACGCAGCGTTTGCGGCGGAGCGCAGAGCATCTTGCTCCCTTCTCTGTTCCCGTGGAGACTGGAGACTCACTCGTTAATTGGTTGACGTGGCGTTCTTTATGTCTGGTTGGCTAGCGACTAGCGAGTCTGCTAGTGTGGTTCAGTGATTCTGCACTTGTGCTTTTATCGTGACGTGAAATGTTTTACAAACGGGAACGCACCGGATGCACCTTCTTCTTATTCTTTTTTGAAAAAGGGACAGTCTCGATTCTCGAAAGGCCCAGACTCTCCCTAATATTCAACGGTGGGTTACGGACAATTGTTTCGGAAATTTTATACGGACGAATGTGGCAATCACACAGTGGCCATGGGGTTTTTCCTAGATACTGTCGCACTCGTTTCCTCCAATGACATAACTCCACGACATGTCCGCAAACAATTTCCATAATAATGTGTCCGCAAGTGTAGGATTTTCGCTTGGAAAAAATTATAGCATAATCCTCACTTTTTTCAAAAATTCCATAAACCGAGGACTTCAACTGAGGTGTAGAAATTGGCACAGGTTGAGACAAGGGAGAGAGTTAGCATCGGACAAAGGACAAACGATCAACAACCAACACCCTCGGAGCTGCCCCCTTTCGGCCAGAAGATGCAGTGACTTCACAATAGCCGTTAGAAGTTTTGCGACGATCAATATAACTCCGCATTGGTGGTCAAAGTTTTTTTTTAACTATGTGTGCCTGTTAAACTGAAATCGATCATAAGTTGATAACGTATCACAGCATGTAGAACTAAGAAAATCAAAGTCAAATAGCTCTTGTACATAATTTTGCATGAAGATCTATGAAACAAACAATGATATTAGAACATAATACCATGGATTACAAAAGTATTGTACGCATGATACTAATAAGTTGTGTTTCGGTGTCCCCCTCTTCCTCAAACTTATGAAACTGAAAATACAAAGATGACCAGGATTGGTCGATACTCGTCTGATCCTGGATGTCCTTGTATCTCTAGTTTCGTAAGTTTGGAAAAGAGGGGACACCGAAGCAAAAGTCTACTATATATAATACCACTCATTATAACGAGCTTCAGTGGATGATGTAAAATTGTATATATCGAAATAATTATTATGATAGTTAATAGTTTATGCAAATATTTACTGTGTCAGACTAAGAAAATAACTAAAATGAATTGTTGGATTATTAGGCAGAATTTTCATACTTTAATCTAGAATATAAATCATGACAACAGTAGCTACGATCACGTGAAACTGTTGGGGGGAATGACCCCATGTAGGGTCAAGCCGAGGTAAAAGGACAAGGTCCGCCGAGGCACAAAGCAGGTCAAAGCGTAAGCTAGCCGAATCATAGAAGAGCCAACCGGGTTATGGCCGGGTTACCCTAAGTCAGAAAGCACTGACAAGATCGGACGACATACACGATATGTCGACACGAGGAATGAACTATCTTCCCTTTGCAGGTACCAGCTTGGCCAGGTTACCTTTACCAAGGCCGAGTCAGGAGATGGCTTGCTCAAGAAGGAGAAAGCTAGCTCAGGGTCAGCGCTTTTCTCTCTCCTAAGGAAATCTAGGGAGAGACAAGCGCTAGCGACAAGAGTCAGAAAAACAGAGACAAAACAGATCATCATGGACATGACAGTCACTGGCATCAACAGTCACAACGCGTGGACTCTGTGCCATTGCCTTGCAGAGGCTGGCGACAGGGGAAAGGAGCGTGCCGAGTTACCACTTTAGGACAAGCATATTCTAAGAATATCTGGACCACGTAAGTTCTAGGTGTAACTTGTCCACCCCTTTATAAGATGAGCCAGAGCCTCCAAGGGGGCGGTCATTTTGGCTAAGGGAAGAACCCTAGAGTGAGAAGAGAGCTGGAGCACTTCATCTCCTACCTCTCTTCGGCACAGCTCAAGGAGTATCTGTATTAGCTCATTGATTATACTATAAGGTCTATAGCAGTTCATCGTGTGTTGTGTAGTACTGTTCTTCGTGTGTAGATTTACTACACTATCCCTCCCCGGATACCACTAGTGCACATTGGCCCCATCTTTAGCCTACTCATGGCATATGCCGTAACTCCACCACGACAGTTGGCGCCCACCGTAGGGCCAGCAGCGGTGCTAGCTGGTGTCAAGATCCAGATGGGAAACTTCATCATCACTAGAGAGCGCATCGTCTCTGGGCTGGTGCAGCGGTTCGGCGCGCTAGACTTCATCAGCGACAAGGCCCGCAGCATCGGCAACCGCCTGCCTCCGCGCGACGGGCTGTTCGTCAGCTTTGCTGCCCACAAGATCTACATCAGTATCAACAAGTCCTGCGTACACCTGCAACATGTCGTCGAGGGAGGAGAACCCCCTCTCTATGCAGCTTTCAGCCCGCATATCACTCGCCCCGCTAGCTGCGCCGAGGTGATGATGAGCACACCAGATGTGGGAGCTAGCAAGGATCTGGTAGAAGATCTAGAGGTAACTCCCAAGGCGCCTAGGGCTAGAGGTCCTCCGCTAGAGAGACCACAAAACATCCTGCAGCAAGCAATAGAAAGTATCACTACACATATAGCTCCCATAGTAGATCCGGCTCTGGCACAGGACGATCTAGAGGAGACCCGACAGAAAATGTTAGCAGGAGCAAAGAAAGTAGCGGTGGCTCAGCATGCATTGAACATCATGCTGCATGAGTACGCTAAGGCAAACAAGATAAATACTAGTCCTACCCGCCTAGATGGTGTGAAGATTAGGGGAAAGAACCTCATCAGTGAAATAGATAAGGAGTATGTGCCTAGGCCAGGAGATTCGGTTTGTTGGGTCCGCAGCATAGAAAACAAAAAATTTCCTACGGTGTGAACTACACGCCAAGATCTATCTACTAGGTACAAAGCAACGGGGGGACATACATCCAACGAGAACTTACCCTCGTAGACAACAAGCTTTGTTAACGAGTAGGAACTCGTGGTTGATGTAGTCGTACACTTGCCGATCTCAAGATAGTGAGGAAGTCCGAGCGCCGCAACTCAGCAGCGCATCTGCACTCGCACACACGTTCAAGCCACCGGACAACCTCCACCTCCTCTCTCCAGCGATCCAGCGGAAGCAACAACTCCTTCCAGGCGAAATGCCACCGGGAACATGTATCTCGCTAATCCGAGACCATGGGGAATAATTCTAGAGGGGGAGAGAGATCCTTCACAAGGAGGTGTGAGGATGAAGGAGGGAATGGGTGGCCTTTTATAGGAGGAGGAGGGGTGTCCCCTCTCTCCATAGCCGGCGCATGGGGGGTGACCCCTCACCTCCCCCATTCATGTGGTGGTAACCCCTCCATATTAAAATGCCTCTTCACATTCTCTTTTAAAGTCTCCACTTTAAATGCATTAAATTTCTCCAAATTTAATGCTCTCTCATTTAATACAACTCTTTTTATTAAATTTATTCAGAATTTTGTTAATTACTTTAATTAACAAACATTCACATATAGCCCCTTGCAATATTTCCATATCACATGCAGAACCACCTTCTGCAATTTCACCCGAAACAATTTCCGGTTTCTATTGAAACAATTCCTGCGCTTTGCAATTCTTTCGTCTGAAACATATGTGCTCCAAAATGGTGCCCGGTAACTCTTAAGTGTGCCACCCTATGGTTCGCGAATAATGCAGACATGATCGAGACCCTTCTCCGATCAATAATCAGCAGCGGGACCTGGAGATCCGTACTGACTCCTACACATTCAACGATGACTTCTGTGATCGTGAGAACCTTTAACGCTTGTAACTAAATCCCTTTGTCTCTCGATATATTACATGTCCGAGATTCAATCATCGGTATCTCCATACCTAGTTTGATCTCGTTACCGACATGCACTCTTTTCTCGTTCCCGTGATATAACATTCTAGTGATCACATCACTTGCTTGCAAGCTATCCTAATGTGATATCACCGAGAGGGCCCAGAGTATATCTATCCGTCATCTGGATTGACAAATTCCACTCTTGATCCATGAGCCTCAAGATAACACCTTCGTAGCACTGAACCCACCTTTATAGTCACCATGTTATGGTGTGATGTTTGATGTTATCAAGATACTCTTCCGGTGTTAGCAATTAACATGATCTCATGGTCTAAGGATAAAGATTACTTCGTATGATGTTATAGCAATATAAACATAATGACTTGATCGTAATGCTATACTTTGGATGAATGTTCATCACATCATTCCACCAATGGTGTGACCTTGTTATTAACAACATCCAATGTCCATGATCAGGAAACCTTGATCATCGTGTTAATCAACAAGCTAGTCTATAAGAGAGGCATAACTAGGAACCCTTTTTGTTTATTAAACACACATGTATTGATGTTTCCGATCAATACAATTCTAGCATGTAAAATAAACATCTATCATATATATAAGGAATATATAATAACAACTTTATTATTGCCTCTCAGGGCATATTTCCTTCACGGTTAACCCCATGTTAGAAGGGCTGCTGAGGTATAGCACCCTAGCAAAGAACCTTAGGGTTGCAGATGCAGCAGCTTCCGAGCTAGATGGCTTGACCGACGAAGCCTAGGAAAGGCAGCATGCAAGAGTCATGGAGCTGGTGCGCATTGCAAACCAGCAAAATGAGGAGATCCATAGGACTAACTCGCTAAGGTCAGGAGGCTCCCGTGTCGTTCATTCAGCAGGAGGCGCTCCTGCAAAATCAGCCGGGGCAGCATCCTCGCCTACATCAGGCACAAGGAGAGAGGAGGTGGTAACCTCGGCCAGAAGAAACAAGCAGATGGTACCGTATGACCCGGTCGTGGCTGGAAAAGGTAAAGCGGAACAAGATAATGCTGACAGAGCAAGTGTAAGCCAAGGTAATAGTGGTTGCAAAAACCCCGGCCAAGGCAATGGAAATCAGTGAAACGCTGGGTACGGGAATGCCGGACAGCGTAACTCGGCAGAAGATGGACCGAATCCACCTCGGCAACACCAGCAACAGTACATACCTCAGCAAGAGCAAAGTGCAGGGCCAGCCATGAAACAATAATATGTTCACCCGGGTCAAAATAGATATGATGATGGTAATTCGGCTATGGCAAATGCCGGATTTCCTAGGCCGAATCATCATGTGATAGGATCGAGGCTTGGAAACAGGAATCTACAGCCAGATGATGCAAGATTGGAGCTGGACCGGATTTATATGTCGGAAATGATGGAAGGACAAGGTCCTCCGGGTCCAGCATGTTTTGGACCTCGGATTATGAGAGAACCACTAGTGCCAAACTTCTAGTTGGCCAGAGAGACAAATATGTATGACAGTAGTACCAAGCCAGAAGATAGGTTGATTCACTATGCCAAAATTGTTTAGATTGTAACGGGAAATCTAAGATGGGCGGTGAGGTATGTACCACAGATGCTAGAAGGACCGGCAAGAGTTTGGTTGAATAATCTGCCAGCACGAAGTATCAACAACTGGTTAGATTTTGAGGAGATGTTTGATACGTTGCAAACGTATCTATAATTTTTATGTTCCATGCTTGTTTTATATCTACTTTCTTATGTTTTGTCCACACTTTGGAGTATTTTTACACATTTTCTAGAACTAACCTATTAACAAGATGCCACAGTGCCAGTTGCTTGTTTGCTGCTGTTTTTGGTTTCACAAAAGCTAGTAAGGAAATATTATCGGAATTACACTGGACAAAAGTCTGATACGTCTATTTTGCATCACTATTCTATATCATATTTACTGTTATTCATTGATATATTTCATATTAAGAGATGATACTTATGTTATTTCATCTGTTTTTGCATGGTTGATGACTTTTGGAGCATGGACCGATGCAGTCAGGATTCTGATGGAAAATGTGTTGTTTGGAGGAAAAATTCACGACATCAGAAAATCCGGGAAAATACATGGAAAATTCTATTTTCCAAGAAGACGAAGATTGCCAGAAGGGGGAGTGGAGATGGGCCACAGGAGGCCCACACCACCCCCTGGTGCGGGTAGCCCTAGGCCGCGCCAGCAGGTGGTGTGGCCACCCTGGCCCACTCCAGGCTCTCCCCTCTGGCGTATATTATATCCACAGAACCCTAATACCCAGAGAGCGACCATAGAAAGATTCCGCCGCCTCTGCGGGGCGAAAAACACAGAGAGAGAAAGATCTCTCCAGCAGACAGAATTCTGTCGGGGGAATTCCTTCTCGGAGAGGGGAGATCGTCGCCATCAACACCACCATCAACACCACCATCAAGATGGACTTCATCGGGATCATCGTCACCATCATCACCACCATCATCTCCACCAGCACCATCATCACTACTTCATACCGCTGTAACAATTGGGTTGAATCTTGCATAGTTCTTAGGGGAAACTTTCCCGGTGTTGATTACCCCTTGTAGTTGATGTTGTTGAGTGAACCATTGAATTATCATTTATGTTCAGATTGTTACATATCATTATATCATCTCTGATCTTGATCCATATGATTTCTTGTGAGTAGTTCGTTTTGTTCTTGAGGACATGGGAGAAGTCATGTTGTTAGTAGTGGAGTTGTGTTGAGAAAGATTCAATGGTTTGATATTTAAGTTGTGGTGTATTTCTTCTAGTGGTGTCATGTGAACATCGACTACATGACACTTCACCTTTATGGGCCTAGGGGAATGCATTGTGTAATTGGCTACTAACCGTAGGGGTTGCCGGAGTGATAGAAACATGAACCCCCGTTAGGAAACCTTTGCACAAGGGACGTCAGGGTCTTAGAGTTTAAAGAGGTGGTTAGGTTTCTACCTTAATTACTTTCTTGTACTTGCGGATGCTTGCAAGGGGTATAATCACAAGTATGTATTAGTCCTAGGAAGGTCGGTACATTAGCACAGGTTCACCCACACAACACTTAGCAAACTAAAGACGATTAATAAACTATATGAAGCGAAAGCACTGGACGATATTCCCATGTGTCGTCGAGAACGTTTGGTCATCTTAAGTAATACAACCGGCTTGTCCTTTACTAAAGAAAGGATTGGGCCACTTGTTGCATTTATTCTTATTGTCTTTTATTTACTCGTACTTTATTTACTTGCATTATCAAAAACCCCTAAAAATCCGTTTGTTATGTATTTACAGAGAATTCCTGCTCCAAGCCACTCGTCAACACCTTCTGCTCCTCGTTTGGTTTGACACTCTTACTTCTCGAAAATACTGCGATACACCCCCTATTCTTGTGGGTCATCAAAGCCCAAGTCAATATTTCACCAGAAGGAATACGGAGTCCAGAGGGGAGACAAAGAGGGGAGCCAACGCGGCCACACCTGGTGGTGGCGCGGCCAGCCCTAGCCGCGCCACCAGGCGGTGTGGGCCCCCTAGTACTCCACCGACCTTGCCCCTTTGCCTATATATTGCCTCCGGGACAAAAACCCTAAAGTACCTGATCAAAATTCCACGAAAGAGTCAGTAGCCTCCGCCATCTCCATCCCTAGATCGGGAGGGATCTGAAGCTCTTCCCGGCACCCTGCCGGAGGGGATAGATCACCCTGGAGGCCTTGTTCATCACCATGCCTGCCTCTAGTGTGATGCATGAGTAGTTCATCCCTGGACTACGGGTCCATGTAGTAGCTAGATGGTTGGTTCTCCTCCTTTGTGCTACCATGTTTAGATCTTGTGAGCTCCGTTCATGATAAAGATCATCTCTTTGTAATCTACATGTTGTGTTTGCAGGGATCCGATGGATATTGAGATGCTATTTCAGATTGATTATTGATTCTATCATGTCTATGTTATTTGTGATCTTGCATGCTTTCCGTTGTTAGTAGCTATCTTGGCTGAGTAGATGCTAGCAACTCCAAGAGGGAGTATTTATGATCGATAGTGGGTTCATGCCTCTAGGAATCTGGGGAAGTGACAGAAATATCTAAGGTACTAGATGTGTTGTTGCTACTAGGGAGAAAACAACAATCCTTTGTTCATAGAACAATCATATTGTTTACTTTACACACTTTGCTTAATGCAATTATCTATTGCTTGCAACTTAATACTTGGGGGGGGGGGGTCGGATGATAACCTGAAGGTGGATTATTAGTGATAGATGCAGTTGGATTACGGTCTATGTATAATGTTGTAATACCCAATCAAATCTCATAGGAGTCAAGATGATTAGTATATGCATGTATGCTTTCTCGATGTTTGTCAATTGCCCCACTGTAATTTGTTCACCCAACATGTCATCTATCTTAAGGAGAATCACTGCTAGTGAACTATGGATCCCAACCCATTCTTTTACCATCAATCTACAAATATATTTACTGTTTTCTGTTTACTTTCTGCAAGTAATTACTATCTTCCACACAATACGTTTAATCCTTTGTTTTCAGCAAAACTGGTGAGATTGAAAACCTCACTGTAAGTTGGGGCCAAAGTTCTGTGGTTGTGTTGTGTAGGATTCCAAGTTGGAAACAACACCTTGGAGGTGTTTCCTTGCTCCTACTGGTTCGATAACCTTGGTTTCATAACTGAGGGAAAAACTTGCTGCTATGCTCATCATACCTTCCTCTTGGGGTTCCCTAACGAGCTCGACATGTTGAGTCGATCATCAAGCTCTTTTCTAGCACCGTTGCCGGGTAGTCAAGGACATCTTCACAAGGGGAGTCCCTCATAACCAATCTCTTTACTTTGTTCTATTTGTTTTTCTTAGTTTATTTCTGCTTGGTTTACTTGTTTCTTTATCAAAAACACAAAAAAAATTAGTTGTACTAGTTTGCTTATTTATATTAAAAACACAAAAAATGACTACTCTTGAAAACACTAAGTTGTGTGACTTCACTAGCACCAACAACAATGATTTCATGTGCACACCTATTGCTCCACCTGTTCCTGAAGCTACTTTCTTTGAAATTAAACCTGCTTTACTCAATCTTGTTATGAGAGAACAATGTTCTGGTATTGGTACTGAAGATGCTGCTGCTCATCTTAATAACTTTGTTGAACTTTGTGAGATGCAAAAACATAGGGATATAGATGGATATATTATTAAGCTTAAATTATTTCCTTTCTCTTTGAGAGGAAAAGCTAAAGAATGGTTGCAATCCCTAACTAGAAATAGTATTGATTCTTGGACTAAATGCAAAGGTGCTTTCATTGGAAAATACTATCCTCCTGCTAAGATTATATCTATGAGAAGTGAAATAATGAAATTTAAACAATCTGATAATGAACATGTTGCTCAAGCTTGGGAAAGAATGAAATCTTTGGTAAAGAATTGTCCCACTCATGGACTGACTGCTTGGAAGATTATCCAAACCTTTTATGCAGGATTGAATTATTCTTTAAGAAATCTGCTAGATTCTGCTGCTGGAGGTACCTTTATGACCATTACTTTGGGTGCTGCAACAAAGCTTCTTGATAATATGATGGTCAACTATTCTGAATGGCACACTAAGAGAGCTCCACAAGGTAAGAAGGTAAATTTTGTTGAAGAGACCTCCTCCTTGAGTGATAAAATTGATGTTATTATGTCTATGCTTGTCAATGGGAAAGCTCATATTGATCCAAATCATGTTCCCTTAGCCTCTTTGGTTGCTCAAGAAGAGCAAGTTGATGTGAACAATAATTTTAGCAACAATGCCTACATGAATAATTTTGGTAATAATAATTATAGGCCTTATCCTCCTAATAATACTTATGGTTATCATGGTAAACCTGGAATACCTAGTGAAGAAAGAATATAAGAAGTTGAAAGAGCCACTAAAAACTTCATGCAAATGCAATATGAGCAGAATAAATTATTTACTAAAACTATGGAGGAACAATCTACTATTTTGAAAAATATTAGTCATCAACTTGAGAGTTTAAATAGGGAAATTCTTAGTTTGCAATTGAAACTTTCTAATGCCGAAAGAAATATATCATTGATGTCTACGCACTTCTATTCTTGTAGACAGTTGTTGGGCCTCCAAGTGCAGAGGTTTGTAGAATAGCAGCAAGTTTTCCCTTAACTGGATCACCCAAGGTTTACCGAACTCAGGGAGGAAGTGGTCAAAGGTATTCCCTCTCAAGCAACCATGTAATCAAGATACAAGAAGTATCTTGTGTCCCCAACACACCCAATACACTTGTCAGGTGTATAGGTGCACTAGTTCGGCGACGAGATAGTGAAATACAAGTGGTATGGATAATTATAAGTGGTAACAGTGATAGAAGATAGCTTGATGGCATGGAAGAGACTAAAGTAAAACTGAAATAAAGATAGAAGCAAGCAAACATGTAATAGATCTAATAGCAAACGGTGTTTCAGTGTTTAGAAACAAGGCCTAGGGATCATACTTTCGCTAGTGAACACTCTCATATAAATATATCATCTTCATGATACTACGCTGAACTACTCTCCGGTTGGACACTCTAATCCATGGTAGGGCTATAACAGCACACCTCAAAGTTTGATTTCCACATCTAGATAACCCCACACTGTGACCTTGAGCACTAGGTGGTTCAAACAAACACCACAATTTCATAAAGACATCCAACTCCAAATATAACTCATAACAAGTATTTGTAATCTCTAGCCTAAGTGCCACCATGGTGTGCACACTGTCAACTTCACACACATGGGGAGAGCAGAGATCTATTAAAACACTTGAGTAGCAAGGTAGATCTACTTGATTACAAAGCTCATGATCACAATATGATCATGCATAGAGAGAGAGATGAACACATAGCTACCGGTAGAACCCTTAGCGTCGAGAGAGAACTACTCCCTCCTCATCATGGGAATCAGCAATGGCGATGGAGATGGTGGTGGAGATCGATGGAGATGGCTCCGAGGGCACTTCCCCGTCCCGGTAGGGTGCCGGAATAGAGACTTTCTGTCCCCCAAATCTCCTTTTCGGTGGCGGCGGCGCTGCGGAATTTTTCGTGGCTGGAGGCTTGACGACTTAGGGTTTATGCATCGGGAGGCTTCTTATAGGTGAGAGGGGAGACCGAGCGGGTGCCGGAGGGGCCCACACCACCCCTTGGCGCGGCCTGGCCTGGCCCGCGCCACCAGGTGGTGTGGCCAGCCCCTGGACCCTCTCCGTCTCGTCCTCTGGCTCCGTGAGTCTTCCAGTAAAATATCGACTTTGGCTTTTGTCCCGTCCAATTCTGAGAATATTCATTTTCTGACTTTCCTGGAACCAAAAACAGCAGAAAACAGGCAACTAGTACTGTGGCATCTTGTTAATAGGTTAGTCCCAGAAAGTGTATAGAAATACTCCAAAGTATGGACAAAACATAACAATAACAGCAGAAAGCATGCAAGATCACAAATAACAAAGACATGATAGAATCAATAATCAATTTGAAATAGCGTCTCAATATCCATCGGATCCCCGCAAACACAACATGCAGAATTACAAATAGATGATCTTGATCATGAATGGAGCTCACAAGATCTAAACATGATAGCACAAAGGAGGAGAACCAGCCATCTAGCTACTACATGGACCCATAGTCTAGAGATGAACTACTCACGCATCACACCGGAGGCTTGCATGATGATAAAGAAGGCCTCCAGGGTGAATTCCCCTCTTTGGCAGGGTGCCGGGAAGAGCTTCAGATCCCTCCTGATCTAGGGATGGAGATGACGGCGGCTATAGACTCTTTCGTGGAATTTTGATCGGGTACTTAGGGTTTCCGTATCAGAGGCAATATATAGGCGGAAGGAGAGGCCGAGGGGGTGCCTGGGGCGGCCCGATCACCCCCTGGCGCGAGCCAGGCCTAGCCGCACGGCCAGGTGGTGTGGCTCGGCCCCAGCCCCTCCCCGTCTCGTATATTGGCTCGAGGTGTCCCTCGGTGAAAAACTGACTTTGGCTTTTGTTCCGTCCAATTCCGAGAATATTCATTTTCTGACTTTCCTGGAACCAAAAACAGCAGAAAACATGCAGCTGGTGAAGGGAATATGCCCTAGAGGCAATAATAAAGTGGTTATTATCTTATTCCATGTTTATTATAAATGTTTATTTTGCATGCTATAATTTTATTAATTGGAAATGTTAATACATGTGTGTTTAATAAACAAAATACAAAGTTCCTAGTAATGCCTCTCATATAAACTAGCTCGTTGATTAACAAGATGATCAAGGTTTCCTGATCATGGACATTGGACGTTGTTGATAACGAGGTCACAACATTGGTGGAATGATGTGATGAACATTCATCTGAAGTATAGCATTACGATCAGAGTCATTATGTTTATGTTGCTATAACATCATACGAAGTAATCTTAGTCCTTAGACCATGAGATCATGTTAATTGCTAACACAGGAAGAGTATCTTGATAACATCAAACGTCACACCATAACAGGGTGACTATAAAGGTGGGTTCAGTGCTGCGAAGGTGTTATGGTGAGGCTCATGGATCAAGAGTGGGATTTGTCCATCCCGATGACGGATAGATATACTCTAGGCCCTCTCGGTGATATCACATTGAAATAGCTTGCAAGCAAGTGATGTGATCACTAGAATGTTATATCACGGGAACGAGAAAATAGCACATGTCGGTAACGAGATCAAACTAGGTATGGAGATACCGATGATCGAATCTCGGACATGTAATATATCGCGAGACAAAGATATTTAGTTACTAGCATTAAAGGTTCTCACGATCATAGAAGTCGTCGTTGAATGTGTAGGAGTCAGTATGGATCTCCAGGTCCTGCTTCTGATTATTGATCCGAGAGGTGTCTCGATCATGTCTGCATTATTCGCGAACCGTAGGGTGACACACTTAAGGGATACCGACACCATTTGGAGCAAATATGTTTTAGATAAAGATTTAAGAAAGCGCTGGAATTATTTCAATAGACACCGAATTTGTTTCGGGTGAAATTGCTGAAATTGGTTCTGCATGTAATATTAAAATGTTGCAGGGGGTTTTATGTGAATGTTTGTTAATTAAAGTAATTAACAAAATTCTGAATAAAATTAATAAAAGAGTTTTATTAAATGAGAGAGCATTAAATTTGGAGAAATTTAATGCATTTAAAGTGGATACTTTAAAAGAGAATGTGAAGGGGCATTTTAATGTGGAGGGGGTTACCACCACATGAATGGGGGAGGTGAAGGGACACCCTCCCCTCCTCCTATAAAAGGCCCCCGTCTCACTCCTTCTTCCTCACACCTCCTCGTGAAGGATCTCTCTCCCCCTCTAGTATTATTCCCCCATGGTCTCGGAATAGCGAGATACATGTTCCCGGTGGCTTTATCTGGAAAGGAGTTGCTGCTTCCGCTGCTTTGCTGGAGCGAGGGACAGAGGTTGTTGGGGTACCGGACATGTGTGTGATCACGGATGCACCACTGCTTTGCGGTGCTGGACTTGGTGGTCCTGGACTTGCTGGAGCTAGATCTGAAGGACGTGTTGGAGCCGGACCTGCTAGACTTCATCACGATTTTGAGATCGACAAGTGTACGACTATATCATCCACGAGTTCCATCTCGTTAAAAAAGCTTTGTTGTCTTCGAGGGTAAGTCTCCATGGATGTATATCCACCCGTTTCTTGTATCTAGTAGATAGATCTTGGCGTATAGTTCCCATCGTAGGAAATTTTTTGTTTTCTATGCTGCGAACCCCAATAGTGGTATCAGAGCCAGATCTATGCGTAGGTTCTTTGCACGGGTAGTACCCATATGTTTATATGTGGGCGATGATGATCATGTTATTGCATCTTTCATGTTTTTTTGGATATTGGTGGCATAGTGGGATGAAGCGGCCCGGACCAACCTTACATGTCATCGCACATGAGACCGGTTCCACGACTGACATGCAACTAGTTTTGCATAAGTGGCTGGCGGGTGTCCGTCTCTCCTACTATAGTCAATATCTGATTTACAATGAGTTGCAAATAACTTGGTTATCCTCATTGTGGTTCCATGTTTGTAGGTAAGACCGGTTCTATCTCCGAAATCCCTAAGCCACGTAAAACTTGCAATGGATAAATTAGAGGCGTCTAGTTTAGATCGTTGCTGGGCTAGTGTCATGATATGGTAATGTTGTAAGTTGATGTATAGTTGATACTCTTACAACACACCTAACGTGTAAGTTCCAGAGACCTTGGCCTTACACACAAAGGAATGCTAGAGATCATACCACGATGCATATGATGGTGATCAAACGCATGGACCATATCATCCCACTTTACACATATGATGTTCACATCTTATATTGCTTGTTTGGTGTTTTAGTAGCATTATAAGATGATCCCTCATTTAAATATCAAGATAAAATCTGTTCTTCCTTAAGTATGCACCGTTCTATGGATCGTGTTTCGAGACATCACGAGATGATCGGGTGTACTCGACTCTGTGTTTTCATACAAACGGGTGTAAGACAGTTTTACACATGCGAGTACTAAGGTTCTTACTTGGCGAGCCTAGCATGTACAGACATGGCCTCGGAACACGGACCGAAAGGTTAAGCATGAGTCATATAGTTGATGTGATTCCCATATTGATGCTCGCCTTTGAAGCTGCACCGACTCACGTGATGATCGGACTTGGTGTAGTGGATTTGGTTCATGTAATCACCAAAAAGGCACGAGGGATATCGTTTTTGAGTGGGAGTTCATTTCTAATTTGGATTAGTCAAACTCAATTTGTCATAAGCTAAATCGAGTGAATTTGCATAATTTGTTGTAGTCATTGGCGTCTGTTCACTACCGTATGCTTAGTTTTAATTGAGATAATAGAACTATGGAATTCTGGTTATTTACTTTACGAACTGGTATCGTATTGTTTTGAATGTCAATTTAAAGTTTATAAGTCCTATTGCAAACTTTTAGCAAACTCTATTTACTCCATGAAGTTTAATAAGTAGTATTAAATAAAGAGTAAGAATTCCAATGTTAGTATCTAAAGTATCATGTTTGCCTCCATGATTATTGATATTCAAAAGTTGTTTTAATATCAAGATTATATAGGAGCTGAAAATTGTTTCAGAAACCATCATCTGTGAAAGATATTGTGATATCTGAAACAATGTTTTTGGTTGCATTATGATAGAGTATAATTTAGCAAAATACATGCTCTCATATTGTATGAGAATTTGTGAAGGATGGAGATGCTAGGCATCCGAATCTCCCAAAAGGTTTCGGGAACTAACATTATACTCACGATTCTTCCTTACAGGCTATAGTAGCTTGATCATGAAATTTGTCATGATAAGGATGAATAGAAGATGTAAGTAAAATGTTTACTACACTAAAAGATTACTAAAGAATGGATTTTTTGAAAGAATGCCAAACATTTGATGATGGTGATCCACTTCAAAGTGCAAGTCCAAAGGTATTAGTATTTGACTATATACAAGCTTTGTACCATGTGTCGTGTGAATGACACCACTATTGATGCTTATAGATTCTTTTAAGAGAAAAGGAATTGCTGAAAGAGAATCTATAAAATATTTGGCAGAAAATAAAAGGTTGGAGATGTCCAACTTAGGTATATAGAAGATATACATGTTATGGCTGTATTCCTTGCTTGTTAAACAATGTGGTTCTTAGGTATTGGATACCGAATTGGTTGGTGTGAACTATCATACAGAACAACACAATTCATGAACTGCAACGGCCTAAGTAACTGGCAAGAGAATAAGTGATGATGTTCATTGAAAACAAATAAAGTGTTATTGTGTTTTTCGTTGTCGTCAAACCTAGCCTTCAAGATTTGTTTTAATAATTGTTATTTTTTTCCGGTATTACGAGAACAATGGTTGTTCAAATAATTATCGTATTCCATAAAGGATGGATGAACTTTTACAAGTCTAGTTGGAGAAATCACATCCATAAACACTATTGCTAAAATGTCGCAAGACAAATCATTGAAAGATCACTTATGAAGTGACATCACTATTTAAATTATATTGGAAAGAAAACATGAAGAAAATCCATGTTGATGGATTTTTGGAGTCTTTGATTTTGATCAATTGACGCTTGTGAGACTTTCCTCGAGATAATTGAAACTCCGTTCATAGGCCAAAGAGGAATGGATGACTAGCTTATTGGAAATTGTGCATGCTGATGTGCATAGTCCATTATGTGTAGCCATATGCGATGGATCTTTTTGCTTCATATGCTTTCTCCAGAAATTTGAGTGAATATATCTATGTATTTACTTAATAAGGAAGAAGTATGACACATTTGAAAATTGTTCAAAGACTTTCAAGATGAAGTGAAAAATCATTGTACCAAGAAAATAAAGAGTATGATTCGATCATAAAGGAAGATATTTGAGTTACATGTTTAGCAAAAACACCTAAGATTTGAGGAATTGTTCCATGATTTGTGTTTCCCGATAAACCATAGAAGTATGGCATATTCGAGAATGAAATCAAACCATGTTTGACATGGTAAGATCAAAGGTGTCATTTATAAAACTACCATTATGTTTTAAGGATTGAAGCTTTAGAGACTACCGCTTTTACTCTGAAAAGAGCACCATCGTGTTCTGTTGAAATGACACCATATAAGTTATGGTTTGGGATAAAACCCGAATTGTCTTTTCTTAAATTTTGGTATGCTATGCATAAGTAAAATGTTTACAACCAAAGTCGGATAAGCACGTCTTTGTAGGTTATCCCAAAGAATTTCTTGGGAATTTCTCCATAACACCGAGGACAAAAGAGTTCGTTTCTTGGAACGTCATGTTTCTTAAGAAGAAATTTTTCGTGAAAAGTTAAGTGGGAGGACAATAGAACTTTGATAAGGTTGTTGAACCTTAGCTATATGTGCTAAGTAGCGCAGCGCCGGAAAGTGTCCCGGTGGCGGCCACAATACTCATGGCTCCCGTGATTACAAAGGGTGTGATCTCGGAGATTAGAGTTCCTATTGAACCGTGTGGGTCGGTAAGAATCAAATAGTGTGATTTGATAAGCAAGTCGTTATTGTTTTGACAATGATGAACTGAGTACATGCAAAGAAGCGATGATGGGCCCTGACTCCATAAAATGACTAGATGTCATAGAATCCGTGATAGTATCCATACACGAGAAATCAAGTTTCTGAACTTGGAAGACCCTCCGGAAAGGCGTGAAGCCTATCAGTCGTGTTTGGATCTATAAAGAAATAGGCATGTATCTTTAACATCTATAAAATAGTCGACATGTCAGAAAGAAGTTTACGGCAATGTTCAAGGAGTTGACTATGACAAGAATTGATCTTTCATAGCGATATATAGTCTTAACGGATTAATGTAGCAACCACTACATATAATTTGCTATATGGTAGCTGAATAAACAAAACAAGGTTCTTTTAATAGAACGATTACCTAGGACGTGTAAATGACATTGTCCGAAGGGTTTTGTTAATTCAAAGGGTGCTAAAAGGGCATGCAAACTTCAATAGTTTAAGTAGGCATAGCGGAGTTGGAATCTTCACCATGATGAAACTGTTAAAAGAGTTGAAATTCTTCGGAGATGATGAAGATGCTTGCATTTGCAAGAAATTAAGTGGGAGCGCTGAGACATATTTCTAATACATTATGTAGAGGACATATTGTTGATTATAAATGATGTATCTTGTATTGACACAAGTTAAGAATTTCATTAAAATAAGATTTCGATGAAAGACTTGGGCAAACCTGGAATATTTTGCATCAATATCTATATGGATAGATTGAGGCACTAATATGGTTGTGCCAGACGTACATATATGAGATATTGAAAGGGTTCAATATGGAAACAACAAGAAAGGTTCTTGCTGCATGGAAAGGATTGTATCAAAATTCAAGTGTTTCAACACTTGGTGAGTAAAATCACATGAAGATTTTGATCGATTATACCATGATATGTATATATCCAGAATGTCCTATGCTCTAAATGTTATGAGCACATACCAGAATGATTCATAAGATGATCATTGTATAATAGTAAAGATATTCTTATGAGCTTTGGAAGAACTAAGAATATATCATGTATAAGTGACAAATAGTTAAAGGTAGTTCATTGTAAAGTGTTACATTGATACTAGTTTTGTCACAAGATACAAATTAAATTTATCTCAATTTAGACTATGGGTGGCACAATGTAATGGAAAGGATGTTCCATGATGGATTTGGATGAGTGCCAAAGTTGAGACATTGTGACGGATACTACAACAAAAGGCTAAGTATATAACTGCTATAGTAGCAGCAAAGGAGGGCATTTGTGTTAAGTAGTTTGTTATCAATTTAGGTGTGGTTCAAAGTGGGCTAATACTATGAAGATATATTGTATGACAATAATATCAACATATTTTAACCCGAACAAACTAAAGGTCTCACCAAAGGACCAAATTTATACAATGCCATCTCATTTGAGAATGAGTGGTGCGTAGAGACGCAAAGACATGCAAATACACATGGACCTGAAACTGCCAGATCCGTAGATTATGTTAACCACTAGAAAACGCGTATATTCAACACCTAGGTGTTGTATATACAAGTTTACAAACTAGATTATTGACTCTAGTGCAAGTGGGAGACTGAAGGGAATATGCCCGAGAGGCAATAATAAAGTGGTTATTATCTTATTCCATGTTTATGATAAATGTTTATTTTGCATGCTATAATTGTATTAATTGGAAATGTTAATACATGTGTGTTTAATAAACAAAATACAAAGTTCCTAGTAATGCCTCTCATATAAACTAGCTCGTTGATTAACAAGATGATCAAGGTTTCCTAATCATGGACATTGGATGTTGTTGATAACAAGGTCACAACATTGGTGGAATGATGTGATGAACATTCATCCGAAGTATAGTATTACGATCAGATTCATTATGTTTATATTGCTATAACATCATACAAAGTAATCTTAGTCCTTAGACCATGAGATCATGTTAATTGCTAACACCGAAAGAGTGTCTTGATAACATCAAACATCACACCATAACAGGGTGACTATAAAGGTGGGTTCAGTGCTACGAAGGTGTTATGTTGAGGCTCATGGATCAAGAGTGGGATTTGTACATCCCGATGACGGATAGATATACTCTGGGCCCTCTCGGTGATATCACATTGAAATAGCTTGCAAGCAAGTGATGTGATCACTAGAATGTTATATCACGGGAACGAGAAAAGAGTACATGTCGGTAACAAGATCAAACTAGGTATGGAGATACTGATGATCGAATCTTGGACATGTAATATATCGTGAGACAAAGAGATTTAGTTACTAACGTTAAAGGTTCTCACGATCACAGAAGTCATCATTGAATGTGTAGGAGTCAGTATGGATCTCCAGGTCCCGCTTCTGATTATTGATCCGAGAGGGGTCTCGATCATGTCTGCATTATTCGCAAATCGTAGGGTGACACACTTAAGGGATACCGACACCATTTGGAGAAAATATGTTTCAGATAAAGATTTAAGAAAGCGCTGGAATTATTTCAATAGACATCGAAACTATTTCGGGTGAAATTGCTAAAATTGGTTCTGTATGTAATATTGAAATGTTGCAGGGGGTTTTATGTGAATGTTTGTTAATTAAAGTAATTAACAAAATTCTGAATAAAATTAATAAAAGAGTTTTATTAAATGAGAGAGCATTAAATTTGGAGAAATTTAATGCATTTAAAGTGGAGACTTTAAAAGAGAATGTGAAGGGGCATTTTAATGTTGAGGGGGTTAGCACCACATGAATGGGGGAGGTGAAGGGACACCCTCCCCTCCTCCTATAAAAGGCTCCCCTCTCACTCCTTCTTCCTCACACCTCCTCGTGAAGGATCTCTCTCCCCCTCTAGTATTATTCCCCCATGGTCTCGGATTAGCGAGATACATGTTCCCGGTGGCTTTATCTAGAAAGGAGTTGTTGCTTCCGCTGCTTTGCTGGAGCGAGGGACAGAGGTTGTCGGGGCACCGGATGTGTGTGCGATCACGGATGCACCACTACTTTGCGGTGCTGGACTTAGTGGTGCTGAACTTGCTGTAGCTGGATCTGAAGGACGTGTTGGAGCCGAACCTGCTAGACTTCATCACGATCTTGAGATCGGCAAGTGTACAACTACATCATCCACGAGTTCCATCTCGTTAACAAAGCTTTGTTATCTTCGAGGGTAAGTTCTCCATGGATGTATATCCACCCGTTTCTTATATCTAGTAGATAGATCTTGGCGTATAGTTCCCATCGTAGGAATTTTTTTGTTTTCTATGCTGCGAACCCCAACAGCTGGCACTATGGCTCTTGTTAATAGGTTAGTCCAAGAAATCATATGAAAAGTACTCCAAAGTGTGGACAAAACATAAGAAATTAGATAAAACCAAGCATGGAACATCAAAAATTATGGATACGTTTGCAACGTATCAACATCCCCGAGCTTAACTCCTGCTCGTCCTCGAGTAGGTAAGTGATAAAAAGAAAGAATAATTTTTGAGGTGACATGCACCATCATAAACTTGATCAAAGTATTTGTAAAACATTCATATCTGGGATCATATTACTTCAATCATAACATGAAAGACAAAGTTCTAGCAATAAGACAAAGAAACTATATTGCAACATGAAAAGGTACAAACAAAAGATTCATGAATAACAATGCTTTGCAAGACGTTTGTTTGTTTCACATAAAGAAAACATAGCATAGTAGCATTCAGCTTGTCCCTCATAGAATAGCAAATATAAATGCATAGGAAACCTTCAAACTTCATAAGAGTGACTAGATACAAGTAGTTTAAACCAATCAATATCAAAGTATTGATCAATCAACAAGTCTTAGGACAATGCACATAGAACTAAGAATGGCCACTATGCTCTCAAAGTAGGTGCATAAAGATAGAAGGTGGAGACTCAACAAAAAGGTAAAAGAAAGGCCTTCATAGAAGGAAGTAGGGATTCAAGACTCATAAAGAGCTTCCAAAAATTATGGTACTTAATAGCTTTCAGCTCTCATTGCCCCTATCATAAGCATCTTTAAGGTGATTAAGGTTAAAGTGACACAACTAAGAGGATATGCTTGACAAGTTATAAGCCAAAATCTCATGAGCCTTACTTACGAAGACCGAACCTCATGCTACTCAACTTTAGTCACGAGTAAGCTCTTGTCATTGTAAGTACATATGTATCATAAAGAACCACCAACGGGGTACCCCTTGCACATGATACATGAGCTATCCCATAATCAAAATGACAAGGCAAGCAGACAATGAGCATCTCAGCGATCTTTTTATTTGCTATTTGCATATGTTTTTATTGAGGATGCTTCATAGAGTGCTCATTATGGTGATGTTGCAAGTTTCCACCATGATTAGGCATGGCTTAGACTAGCAGCCCAGGCGTTTCTCTAACACACATACAAACTCCATGATCTTACAAGTTCCACTTTTATTTCACACCGCGGGGATCCATAAGAAAAAGAACATGATATCAACAGGGTACAAAGTACAAGTGCAATGTTGAAAGCGTTCCCCATGATACATGGTTCTGCTAATTTCAACTTATAAAGCGCAAGCATATACGCAACAAAGAAGGACCCAATGGTTCAAGTTTATTAATGCAAGAAAATTAAACTGTGCCATCAAGTTCGTGAGAGCTTTAATCACTAGTTTTCTCATAACAAGTTTAATTTGGAAGGTAGATAAAAACATGAATATACTTGGAATAGCATATGCTAGTAGGTAGGTATGGTGGAATCTTTGGAATAACTTGGTTTAAGTAGTTGGATGTATGAGTGGAACTCATACTTGGTTACAGAGGCTAGCAAAAGACTGGGAGCGACAAACTAAGAGAGCAATAATGGCCATAATCATGCAGAGCGACAAAACATCATTGATCAAAGCATAAAGTGAAACTACAAGTTGAAAACTAAAGGATCATTTTTGTGAGACATAACAGATTGGATATCACAGTACATCATCCATTACAAACCATAATAAGGTCTTACACGAACAGAGGATCTCATGATCCAGTCTTAATACAACAAGCAGCGGAATAAATAATAAGCGTAGCGGTGGGGTCCATCTTCAGAGTCACAGGCAATGCTGGCAATGGAAGATAGTCCTAGTTATCATAGCCATCCTGCTGTCCTTCCTCTTGGTAGTCTCCTTCATAGTCTGGCCATAGGAATAGCCAGGGACAAAAACCATGAGTACTCTTTAAGTACTCACAAACTATCACTAACAAGTAAGGTAGTTCTATTAGGATTGCTAACTCTAATTCCATTTGTAAAGTTAAGTTTGAAACCTAAGCTGAGTTCAAAAACAAAGAAAGATAAAATAAAGTTTGAAATCACCTAAGTGGGAACTTAATTGTTATAGTCACAACTCTGTTGTGGTCAAGTCATGTCACAATTCATTTCATAAGTTGTTTTGAAAACATTTAACAACGGAACAATATGGCCACTCCAACTGTCCATAACCATAGACACGGCTATTCGAATAGTTTGACACTCTGCAGAGGTGGTACACTTTCACCACAAGATTCGATACATCTGTCAGGGATAACCCTGAATCATCATACTTAGTATGCAGATAATCAAACATAACCTTTCCTTTACACACCCTAGTATAAGCACCTCTCCTATCAGCATGGCCTCCCAACCATGACCATCTGTCATCTTGGGCACTCCATAGGTGGACAACATTGAGAGGCAGCCTCAGCTCAAACCTCTCCCGTGAGGGAACTAATACTAATGCATATAAACTTCCGGCTAAGCCTTACCCAATTCAGGTATTGTGGTCGTACGGTAAAATTGGAATGGTATCGCATCCGAACCGAACCATCAGTTTTATAAAAGGGCTAAGGCTCATGCCTCAACATTTTCATCATCATAAACCATTTGTGTTTCTCAACACATGTCAAAACATCTCAATAGAATGACTCATCATTCCAAGGTTTTCACAAGTCATTTTCACCAAGTACTCCCATCTAAAGTGAATCAAGTTTTGGTTTAGCTCTAAACTACTAAGTTAAGAGTGTTCACTAATGTGGGATGCTAATCTCAATCTCATGCCATCTAAATCTAACTAGATATGTCAAGTTTTATACTTTTTATGCTACCTTTAAATAAGTAAAGGACTTTGGGTAAAGTAAAGAAGGTAAAGCTTGGAAATAATCTTGGAGTAAGTATAAGTCAAAATGGTATAACCAAAGCATACCTAATGCCTTTGCTTAGGTTATCCAACTTGCAAGGGTTAGCTTGCATGGTTAATGATGGCTTGCTAAGTATAATACTTGCAACTGTTACCTGGCCAATAATAGCTTGCCTTGGGTAGTGCAGTGGTTGAAGTTTTCTTCCTCCTCCTCTTGGTAGAACTCCTCCTCCTCCTCGAAAGCTTGGTCGTTACTATCATCTATAAATACATACGGGATACACAATCACCAAACAATACTTAACTAGTCTACTTAGAACACTAAGGCACACATTTGATGATCTATTATCATCACAAGCATCACAAGGTTTGTTTAACTAGCTTCATTCTTTTTATTTGAGAAAAGTAATTTCTACTCATTGAAAATTAACTAAGATTTAATATTCTCCAATTAAAATATGGGATCATGTGGACACATGTCATCACCATATATTTTATATATGGGAATGTGATTTAAAGGTTGGATCATCTTTTAATAAGTTTAAGTTTAAAATTTAATGATTTAAAGTGACTAGAAATGCCTTTATAGCATTATTTTGGTACTAGTCCAAAGTCACTGCATGCAAACCTTAATATTATTACATATTCGGATAGGTATTGTTAAATGTGATTTTTGAGAGTTGGAATCAACTCAAAAGCTATTATGGTTGATTTTATAAAAATGTTTGAATGTCCAAATGCTTCTGTCTTGTTTTTTTACTAGGAGAGATCTCTAAATCTAAATGATTTAAATCCAACGGGCTTGGATAGATATTTAAATTAAGTTTCCAAAAAAATTGGAATCACTCAATTTGGATTTGTAAAACTCTCTGAATTGATTTTTAAACTAAGGGACAGAATTGATTTTAAGTCTAAATATAAAAAACCTAATTTGAATTACTGGCTCAGCGCGAGAAACTAAATGGGCCAGCCTAGTGGCGCTCACCGACGCAGCGGACAACTAACAAGGGCGGTCCACATGTCAGTGGCACTTAAAACCCGAAGCGGTACGGGGCGATCAGGACCACACGATTAGAACACGATCTAACTGTTGGAGATATGCCCAAGAGGCAATAATAAAAGTGATTATTATTATATCTTTGTGTTTATGATGAATGTTTACGTTCCATGCTATAATTGTATGATTAGGAAACACTAATACATGTGTGTTTTGTAAACATGTAAGAGTCCCTAGTAAGCCTCTTGCTGAACTAGCTTGTTGATTGATTGATGATCATGGTTTCCTGATCATGGACATAAGGATGTGATTAATAACAAGGTTATATCATTAGGAGAATGATGTGATGGACATACACCCATAGTAAGCGTAGCATAAGATCAAGTCATTAAGTTCGTAATGCTGTAAGCTTTTAAATGCATAGTAACCTGATCCTTCGACCATGAGGTTGTGTTAATCACCATATCCGGATGGGTACTTTGATGACATCAAACACCGCTTCGTAACTGGGTGGTCATAAAGGTGTCATTGGGTATTCTGAAAGTATGTGTTGAAGCGCATGGACCAAGATTGGGGTTTGTCCATCCATATGACGGATTGATATGCTCTGGGCCCTCTCGGTGGAATGTCATCTAGTTAGCTTGCAAGCATGTGACTGGGTCACAAGGGATGACATATCACGGAACGAGTAAAGAGTACTTATTAGTAACGAGGTAGAACTAGGTATGGAGATGCCGATGATCAAACCTCGGATAAGTATAGTATCGCGTGACAAAGGGAATTGGTTTCGTATGTAAATGGTTCAATCGATCACGAAGTCATCGTTGAGTATGTGGGAGCCATTATGGATCTCCAGGTCCCGCTGATGGTTATTGATAGGAGATGTGTCTCTGTCATGTCTACATATTCACGAACCGTAGGGTGACACACTTAAGGTTCGAAGTTGTTTTAAGTAGATATGGAATGTGCGTTGGAGACCGAAGGTTGTTCGGAGTCTCGGATTGGATCCGGGACATCACGAGGAGATCCGGAATTGTCCGGAAATAAGATCCATATATTGGGGATCATTTTCTGAGTTAGGAAATGTTCCGGAGTATTTGTATGAGGATTCTAGAAGGTTTCGGAATGTTCCGGAAGGTTCTAGAAGATAACTTGGAGTTTGCTTGAAAATCGAGATAGGGATCTAGGTGTCCTGGTGGGTCAAGACAAGGAGTCGTGGGGAGGAGGACTCCTCCCCCCTCCCCAATCCGCCGGCCCTAGGAGGTGGGGAGTCCTACTAGGACTCCCCCTCCCCAGGCGCCCTCCCTTCTTTAAATAGAAGGGGGAGGCACCACCCCTTCCCCCCTTTCTCTACAACACCCAATCTCCGCCGCCTCTCTCCTCCTCCTTTCTTCTGCACAGGCATAGGCGAAGCCCTGCAGAATTCTCTACTCCACCACCACCACCACCCCGTCGTGCTGCTGGGATTCCGTGGATAAGATCTACTACCTCCGCTGCTCGCTGGAACGAGGAGAGGAAGGTCTGCTTCGACTCCGCACGTGTGACCGACTGTGGAAGCGCTGCCGGAACGCGGCGCCGGAAGGATCGTCCACACGATCTTGAGATCGGCAAGTGATCGACTACATCAACCACGAGATCTAATCTCGTAACGCTTTCGGATCTACAAGGGTTAGTACCGATCTATCTCGTTGCACATGTCTCATAGATTAGATCTTGGCTTTTATCTAGATTAGATCTGGGTTTTGTTCGTTCTTGTGGTAGAATTTTTTTGTTTTCCATGCTACGAACACATCAGTGGTATCAGAGCCGTATTATGCGTAGATCTGTTGCACGAGTAGAACACAATGTTTTTGTGGGCGTTGATGCTTTTGTTGTCGGTGTCTTAGCGTGTACTTTGCATCTTGCGGCATGGTGGGATGAAGCGGCTCGGGCTAACATTACATGTCATCGCACATGAGACTTGCTCCACGCTTGACGTGCAACTTGCTTTGCACAAGTGGCTTTGCGGGTGTCTGTCTCTCCCACCATAGTTAAGATTCAATTTACAATGAGCATCTGACAACACTTGTATCAACGTTGTGGTTCTTGTTCGTAGGTAAGATCGGTCTTATGCGAAAGCCCCAAACCACGTAAAACATGCAAAGAAAATTAGAGGCGTCTAACTTGTTTTTGCAGGGGTTTTGTGATGTGATATGGCCATCATGTGATTATGATTGTATTTGATGTATGCAATGATCCTTGTTGTAATATGGCAACCGGCAGGAGCCTAATGGTTGTCTTTAATTCTGTTAAGACCTGCGTGTCTATTCATCTTGTAATAGCTTTATTCCAAGTAGTTGTAATAGTTGCTAGTGATGATGGACAACCATGAAGCGGCGCCACTGACCTTGACGCAATGCTGGTGATGATGGAGATCATGTTCGTGCTTTGGAGATGGAGATCAAAGGCGTAAGAAGAAAAAGCCATATCATATCACACTAATTATGAATTGCCTGTGATGTTAATCCTTTATGCATCTTGTATTGCTTAGATCGCAACGGTAGCATTATAAGATGATCCCTCTCACTAAATATCAAGTAATAAAGTGTTCACCCTTAGTTGGCACCGTTGCTAAGACTCGTCGTTTCGAAGCATCTCGTGATGATCAGATGTTATAGATTCTACGTGTGCATACAACGGGTGCAAGCCATATTTGCACATGCGGAAACTAGGGTTATCTTGACGAGCCTAGCATGTACAGACATGGTCTCGGAACACGGAATACCGAAAGGTAGAGCATGAGTCATATAAATGATATGATGAACATGAAGATTGTTCGCCGATGAAACTACATCTTCTCTCGTGAAGATCGGACTTGGTGTAGTGGACTTGGTTCGTGTAATCACTAAGACAATGTGAGGGATGTTGTTTTGAGTGGGAGTTCACCTAGTTAGTTTAAGAATTAAATTTGAACTCAATTTGTCATAAACTTAGTCTAAACTACTTGCAAATTGTTGTAGATTATGGTGACCCCCTCCATTAATTTCAATGCGTTCCTAGAGAAAGAAAAGCTTAAGAACAATGGAAGCAATTTCACGGACTGGTTCCGTGGACTGAAGATCGTCCTCAGGGCTGGTCAGTTGACCTATGTGCTCGAAGCACCGCTAGGTGACCCACCTGCAGATGATGCCACCGATGACGTAAAGAATGTTTACGCCACTCGGAAAAATCATTACTCCACAGTTTAGTGTGCCATCCTATACGGTTTAGAAGCGGAGCTCCAAAAGCGTTTTGAGCACCATGACCCGTTCGAGATCATTAAGGAGCTCAGGCTAATTTTTGAGACTCGCGCGGCCATGGAGAGCTATGAGGCCTCCGAAAAGTTCTTTAACTGTAAGATGGAAGAGGGAAGCTCCGTTAGCGAGCACGTGCTCACCATGTCTGGGTACGCAAACAAGCTCCAAGAATTGGGGATATCGATTACTAATGAATTGGGGATTCACCGTCTCCTCCAATCACTGCCACCAAGTTACAAGAACTTTGTGATGAACTACAATATGCACTGCATGAACAAGACGTTGTCTGAACTATCGTCCATGCTGAAAACTGCTGAAGTGGAGATCAAAAAGGAGCACCAAGTGTTGATGGTCAATAAGACCACCAATTTCAAGAGACAGGGCAAACCTAAGAACAAGGGCAACTTCAAGAAGGACGGCAAGAAAGCTGCCGCACCTGCAAAGAAGCCCAAGGCTGGTCCCAAGCCTGAAACTGAGTGCTTCTACTGCAAGGGTGCTGGTCACTGGAAGCGTAACTGCCCCAAGTACCTGGCGGATCTGAAGAACAGCAACATCAAGAAGAAAGGTATATTTGATATATATGTTATAGATGTGTATCTTACTAGTAATCGTAGTAGTGCCTGGGTATTTGATACTGGTTCGGTTGCTCATATTTGTAACTCGAAACAGGAGCTGCGGAATAAACGAAGACTGGCAAGAGACGAGGTGACGATGCGCAATGGAAATGGCTCCAAGGTTGATGTGATCGCCGTTGGCACGCTCCCTCTACATCTACCTTCGGGATTAGTTTTAAATTTAAATAATTGTTATTTGGTGCCTGCGTTAAGCATGAACATTATATCTGGATCCTGTTTATTGCGAGCGGTTACTCTTTTAAGTCCGAGAATAAAGGTTGTTCGATTTATATGAGTAATATCTTTTATGGTAATGCACCTGAGATGAATGGTTTATTCTTACTGAATCTCGATAGTAGTGATGCACATGTTCACAACATAGATGCTAAACGAATAAAATTGAATGATAATTCTACATACATGTGGCACTGTCGCCTTGGTCACATTGGAGTGAAGCGTATGAAGAAACTCCATTCTGATGGACTTCTTGAATCACTTGATTTTGAATCACTTGAAAGATGCGAAGCATGTCTAATGGGAAAAATGACTAAGACTCCATTCTCTGGTACAATGGAGCGAGCTACAAACTTATTGGAAATAATACATACTGATGTGTGCGGTCCAATGAGTGTAGCATCGCGTGGTGGATATCGTTATGTTCTCACTTTCACAGATGACTTAAGTAGATATGGGTATGTCTACTTTATGAAACATAAATCCGAAACTTTCGAGAAGTTTAAGGAATTTCAGAGTGAAGTGGACAATCATCGTAACAAGAAGATTAAGTTTCTGCGCTCTGACCGCGGAGGTGAATATCTGAGTTATGAGTTTGGCATGCATTTAAAGAAATGTGGAATACTTTCGCAGTTGACACCGCCGGGAACACCACAGCGTAATGGTGTGTCCGAACGTCGTAATCGAACTCTCTTAGATATGGTTCGGTCTATGATGTCTCTTATAGATTTACCGTTATCGTTTCGGGGCTATGCATTAGAGACAACCGCATTCACTTTAAATAGGGCACCATCTAAATCCGTTGAAACGACACCGTAGGAATTGTGGTTTGGTAAGAAACCTAAGTTGTCGTTCCTTAAAATTTGGGGTTGCGAAGCATATGTAAAGAAGTTACAACCTGATAAGCTAGAACCCAAAGCGGAGAAATGCGTCTTCATAGGATACCCTAAAGAAACAATTGGGTATACCTTCTATCATAGATCCGAAGGCAAAGTTTTCGTTGCCAAGTGGATCCTTTCTTGAGAAGGAGTTTCTCTCGAAGGAGGTGACTGGAAGGAAAGTAGAACTCGATGAGGTTATTGAACCTTCTCTCGGATTTGAGAGTAGCGCAGCATCAGAAGATGTTTTTGTGCCGCCTGCACCAATTGGAGAGGAAGCTAATGATAATGATCATGAAACTTCAAATGAAGTTACTGCTGAACCTCGCAGGTCAACAAGGGTTCGTACCACTCCTGATTGGTATGACTCTGCCTTGAACGTCATGTTGGTGGACAACGCTGATGACCCTGCGACGTATGAAGAAGCTATGGTGAGCCCAGATTCTGACAAATGGCTAGAATCCATGAAATCCGAAATGGGATCCATGTACGAAAACCAAGTGTGGACTTTGGTGGACTTACCGGATGGCCGTAAGGCTGTCGAGAACAAATGGATTTTCAAGAGAAAAACAGATGCTGATGGTAATGTTACCGTCTATAAAGCTCGACTTGTCGCGAAAGGGTTCCGACAAATTCAAGGAGTTCACTATGATGAGACATTCTCACCAGTAGCGAAGCTAAAGTCTGTGAGGATTTTGTTAGCAATTGCTGCATATTTCGATTATGAGATTTGGCAGATGGATGTCAAAACGGCGTTCCTTAATGGTGACATTGAGGAAGAGTTGTATATGGTACAACCCAAGGGTTTTGTCGATCCTAAAGATGCTGACAAGGTATGCAAACTTCAGCGCTCCATTTATGGACTGAAGCAAGCATCCCGGAGTTGGAATCAACGTTTTGATAAAGTAATCAAAAACTTTGGATTTATACAAACTTATGGAGAAGCTTGTATTTACAAGAAAGTGAGTGGGAGCTCTGTAGCATTCCTAGTACTGTATGTAGATGACATATTGTTGATTGGGAATGATATAGAACTTCTTAGTAGCGTCAAAACCTATTTGAATAATAGTTTTTCAATGAAGGATCTTGGCGAAGCGGCATATATTCTAGGCATCAAGATTTATAGAGATAGATCAAGACGCCTAATAGCGCTTTCACAAAGTACATACTTAGGCAAAGTTCTAAAGAAGTTTAGAATGGAAGATAGCAAGAAAGGGTCCGTGCCCATGTTGTCAGGTAAGACCTTGAGTAAAACTCAAAGTCCAGCTACGGGAGAAGATAGAGAGAAAATGAATAATATTCCATATGCCTCGGCCATAGGTTCTATCATGTATGCCATGCTGTGTACAAGACCGGATATAGCACATGCTGTTAGTTTGACTAGCAGATATCAAAGTGATCCTGGAATGGAGCACTGGACAGCGGTCAAGAATATCCTAAAGTACCTAAATAGGACTAAGGATATGGTTCTTTCTTATGGAGGTGATGAACAGCTTGTTGTAAACGGTTACACCGATGCTAGTTGGAACACCGATCCGGATGACTCAAGGTCACAGTCGGGATACGTATTTGTTTTGAATGGTGCTGCAGTGAGCTGGAGGAGTGCAAAGCAAAGCGTTGTGGCGAAATCTTCAACTGAATCGGAATACATAGCTGCTTCGGAGGCTGCACAAGAAGCCGTATGGATGAAGGAATTCATTACTGAACTTGGCATGGTTCCCAGCGTGTTGGACCCGATGGCCATCTACTGTGACAACACAGGTGCCATAGCTAATGCACAGGAGCCAAGGTCACATAGCAACCTGAAGCACATCAAGCTACGTTTCCACGCTATTCGCGAGTATGTCCGAGATGGTGACATAAAGATTTGCAAAGTACACACTGATCTGAATGTGGCAGATCCGTTGACTAAACCTCTCCCTAGGGCAAAGCATGACCAACACGAGAACGCCATGGGTGTTAGGTATATTACCATGTAATCTAGATTATTGACTCTAGTGCAAGTGGGAGACTGTTGAAGATATTCCCAAGAGGCAATAACAAAAGTGATTATTATTATATCTTTGTGTTTATGATGAATGTTTACATTCCATGCTATAATTGTATTATTAGGAAACACTAATACATGTGTGTTTTGTAAACATGTAAGAGTCCCTAGTAAGCCTCTTGTTGAACTAGTTTGTTGATTGATTGATGATCATGGTTTCCTGATCATGGACATAAGGATGTGATTAATAACAAGGTTATATCATTAGGAGAATGATGTGATGGACATACACCCATAGTAAGCGTAGCATAAGATCAAGTCATTAAGTTCGTAATGCTGTAAGCTTTTAAATGCATAGTAACCTGATCCTTCGACCATGAGGTTGTGTTAATCACCATATCCGTATGGGTACTTTGATGACATCAAACACCGCTTCGTAACTGGGTGGTCATAAAGGTGTCATTGGGTATTCTGAAAGTATGTGTTGAAGCGCATGGACCAAGATTGGGATTTGTCCATCCATATGACGGATTGATATGCTCTGGGCCCTCTCAGTGGAATGTCATCTAGTTAGCTTGCAAACATGTGACTGGGTCACAAGGGATTACATATCACGGAACGAGTAAAGAGTACTTATCAGTAACGAGGTAGAACTAGGTATGGAGATGCCGATGATCAAACCTCGGATAAGTATAGTATCGCGTGACAAAGGGAATTGGTTTCGTATGTAAATGGTTCAATCGATCACGAAGTCATCGTTGAGTATGTGGGAGCCATTATGGATCTCTAGGTCCTGCTGATGGTTATTGATAGGAGATGTGTCTCTGTCGTGTCTACATATTCACGAACCGTAGGGTGACACACTTAAGGTTCGAAGTTGTTTTAAGTAGATATGGAATGTGCATTGGAGACGGAAGGTTGTTCGGAGTCTCGGATTGGATCCGGGACATCACGAGGAGATCCGGAATTGTCCGGAGAATAAGATTCATATATTGGGGATCATTTTCTGAGTTAGGAAATGTTCCGGAGTATTTGTATGAGGATTCTAGAAGGTTTCGGAATGTTCCGGAAGGTTCTAGAAGATATCTTGGAGTTTGCTAGAAAATCAAGATAGGGATCAAGGAGTCCTGGTGGGTCAAGACAAGGAGTCGTGGGGGAGGAGGACTCCTCCCCCCTCCCCAATCCGCCGGCCCTAGGAGGTGGGGAGTCCTACTAGGACTCCCCCTCCCCAGGCGCCCTCCCTTCTTTAAATAGAAGGGGGAGGCGCCACCCCTTGCCCCTTTCTCTACAACACCCAATCTCCGCCGCCTCTCTCCTCCTCCTTTCTTCTGCACAGGCATAGGCGAAGCCCTGCAGAATTCTCTACTCCACCACCACCACCACGGCGTTGTGCTGCTGGGATTCCGTGGAGAAGATCTACTACTTCCGCTGCTTGCTAGAACGAGGAGAGGAAGGTCTGCTTCGACTACGCACGTGTGACCGACTGCGGAAGCGCTGCCGGAACGCGGCGCCGAAAGGATCGTCCACATGATCTTGGGATCGGCAAGTGATCGACTACATCAACCACGAGATCTAATCTCGTAACGCTTTCGGATCTACAAGGGTTAGTACCGATCTATCTCGTTGCACATGTCTAATAGATTAGATCTTGGCTTTTATCTAGATTAGATCTGGGTTTTGTTCGTTCTTGCGGTAGAAATTTTTTGTTTTCCATGCTACGAACACATCACTAACGGTCCACGGTCGTCGTCGACGACGGACTCGTCGCCGGCGAGACTGAATCCTAAGCGGTCGGTGGGAGTCTACTGGGGACGTACCAGGGCTCCAGCTAGTGCAGCGAGGCGTGCAAACGAACTGGTGGACAACGGCAGGCTCAGGCAAGGTCGCAGCAGGGGCTGAGGTGGACGAAATCGACGACCACGTCTCCTCCTCTACAGCGGCTACCTCCGGCGGAATTCTGGCGATGGGCTGCTCGAGCGGCTCCAGCGAGAGAGGGGAAACGATCAGTGGAGAGAGGGGAGTGGAATGGTGTGACGATTGAGGCTGGGGGTGTGCTCCTTATATAGGCTCGACGAGGGGACCGACGGGTATGGGCGGAGCTCGTCGATGACGGTGATACAGGGGCTACCGGCGTGGGCGAGGTAGGCGGACGGTGGACGATCTGTTGGTGGTCCTCTACGGCGTAATGGCGACGCTAGGGGCGGTGCCTGACGGTCGGGAGCTTCCCGCACTCTGGGAGACAGAGGCGGTGCTCGACGGTGCTCGTGGCAACTGTGGGTCGCGGGGCAGTGCACGGCCGTGTCTGGCGGGTTGAGGGGGTAGAGGCGGAGCGGCGCACACGATTTGGTGTCAAGGCGTGGTCTGTGGCATGCTGGCCGCGAGGGTGCTCTCGGGTGCGCTGCGCATGGCGTAGAGAGAAAGGGCGGCGCTTCTCTGGGGTGGTCCAGGGGCTGGAGTTGGCCGTGGGGTGGACCGTGGGCGGTGATGAGGTGGCGCCTCACTCCCTGGGGCGGCGGAGAGGGACTGGCGGTCTGCTGCGGCTTGTGCACGTTTGGCCGGCGAGCATGGCCTCGGGGTGGCGGTGCACTGGCGCCAGGCCTAGGGCATGGGGTGGTTTTGGTCTGGTTGGGCCTGGTGGAGACCAAGGTGATAATGTGCATCAAATGGCTCGACAAGATTTGCTCCAAAACAGTGTTAGTTAGGCCATAATTTTTCTGCCTGCCACCTGTTCGATCAAATGGCCGCATGAAACTTTTATTTGAATTTTGAGCTAATTTTTGGTGGAGTTCTTTATCTTATTCTTAAGCATCTAGGTTTGCTTGGGATTTTAAAATGGAGTCCATTTGGTTGGTTTTTGAAATAGTGTGATCTTGATACATACACTAGATTCAATTTTCAAATGTCATTTAACTTTAGAGTTCAAATGTTTTTGGGAGATCACAAAGTGGGCCTTGGCACATCACTACTTGTACTAGTAAGGGGTGCAAATTTCCACAATTATCTCTATTTGAAATTGAGTGCTAGGAATAGCCAAAGTGGGTTAGGTGATTAAAATGGCGAAAGTGACCATTTCCTTATTTTAATTCTTTTTGATTTCTTTTTCTTTGGGATTTGCTTGGGGATGATCTAGATGATGTAAAATTCACCTAGAATCATTTTACAATCAATAGATCACTCAAACATGGCAATTCAAAACAACTCCTATTTTAAATGCACACACATATGAATGCTTAAAGATTTTTAAATGGAAAAGTTTTTTTTAACCCTAAATTTGATGATTTGGATCTTAACACTCTTGGATTAAAGTTTTGGGATGTTACAAACCTTCCCCCCTTAAAAATATCTCGTCCTGAGATTTAAGAAAGAAAACTAGGAACTAAAGAGATCTGGGAACTCAGTCCTAATGTAATCTTCTCGCTCCCAAGTGGCTTCCTCTTCGGTATGGTTGCTCCATTGAATCTTGAGAAATTTGATACTCCGGGTCCTGGTGGTTCTGTAGGCTTCCTCTAGGATACAGATGGGTACTTCACGATATGTCAGATCCTTGTTGATATCAACACCTCGGTGATCGATGTTTTTGAACACTTCGGTCTTCTCCGACACTGCTAGGCATTTGCGAAGTAACGAGATATGGAACACATTGTGGATGGCTGACATCTCTTCTGGCAGTTCCAGTTGATACGATACTTCTCCTCGGCGATTCAAAATCTTGAAGGGCCCGATATATCTGGGGGCTAACTTTCCTTTCAGACTAAAATATTGTGTTCCCTTTAATGGAAAAACCTTGAGATACACGAAATCTCCGACATTGAAAGTCGGGTCTCTCCGTCTCTTGTCAGCATAACTCTTCTGCCTAGATTGGGCGGTCTTGAGGTGCTCACGGACTTTGTGAACCTTCTCTTCTGCTTCTCGGAGAATGTCTGGTCCAAAGATCTGACTCTCTCCTACTTGTGACCAATTCAAAGGGGTACGACACTTTCTTCCGTATAGGAACTCAAATGGTTCCATTTGCAAACTGGCTTCATAACTGTTGTTGTATGAGAATTCTGCGAAAGGCAGGCTATCTTCCCATTTTGATCCATACTCTAACACACACGCTCTCAACATATCTTCGAGGATCTAGTTGACTCTTTCAGTCTGTCCATCGGTTTGTGGGTGATAAGCGGTGCTGAAATTCAACTTGGTTCCTAATCCTTCTTGGACTTTCTGCCAAAATCTCGAGGTAAATTGGGTTCCTCGATCTGATACTATGGTCTTGGGGGTTCCATGCAGACTAACAATTCTAGCAATGTACAACTCTGCTAGCTTCGAACTCTGGTAGGTTGTCTTGACAGGTATAAAGTGAGCTACCTTGGACAGTCTATCAACAATGACCCAGATTGAGTCATTTCCCCTACTAGAAGTAGGCAAACCGGTGATAAAGTCCATTCTGACGGAATCCCATTTCCATTACGGAATCTGCAATGGTTGCAACAGTCCTGTGGGTCTCTGATGTTCCGCTTTGACTCTCTAACAGATATCACATTTGGCGATGTAGCTTCCGATTTCTCTCTTCATCTTGTGCCACCAAAATTGCTCTTTCAAATCCTGATACATCCTCGTTCCTCCGGGGTGGATAGAATAAAGAGTATCATGAGCTTCTTACATGATAACTTGCTTCAGCTCCGAATCTGCTGGCACACAGATACGACCTTTGTACCACAAAACTCCTTCGTCTTCGGTGAATCCAGGTACCTTTCCTGTACCAATACGACGTTTGATTCCATCGATACTTTCATTTCCCTTCTGGGCTTCCTTGATTTGGCTAATCAAAGTGGGTTGAAGTTCAATGCTAGCTAAAAATCCTTTGCTAACTAGCTCAGTTCTAAACTGCTCCAACTCCTCATACAAACTTGGTTGCTTCTTTTTGATCATGGTGTTTAGCCTACATGGCAATCTGCTAAGAGCATCCGCTACCACATTGGCTTTGTCAGGGTGATAGTGAATGTCAAGGTCATAATCCTTGATTAACTCTATCCATCTCCTTTGCCTCATATTCAGCTCCTTATGAGTGAAGATATACTTCAAGCTCTTGTGATCTGAAGAAATCTCACAGCGATTACCCATAAGATAATGACACCATGTCTTCAATGCCAAAACTATGGCTGCTAACTCAAGATCATGGGTCGGATAGTTCTGCTCATGCTGCTTCAGTTGTCGAGACAGATAAGCGATGACTTTCCCTTCTTGCATCAATACACATCCGAGACCAATTTTGGATGCATCACAATACACATCAAACGGCTTCTTGATATCTGGCATGATCAATATTGGGGCTGAAATCAATCTCTTCTTCAGCCCTTGGAAACTTGCTTCACATTTGTCGGTCCATTCAAACTTCTTGTCCTTCTTCAACAATTGGGTCATGGGTCTTGCGATGCTCGAAAATCCTTCTACGAACTTGCGGTAGTATCCCGCTAATCCGAGAAATGCACGGACTTGGGTGTGAGTGGTTGGGGCTTCCCATGCTTCAACATCTTTGATCTTGGTGGGATCAACAGCTATTCCTCCGGCAGACACAATATGTCCTAGGAATCCTACCTCTTTCAGCCAAAACTCACATTTGCTAAACTTGGCATACAATCGATGCTCTCTAAGGGTTTCAAGGACGATTCTCAGATGTTGCTCGTGCTCTTCTTCTAACTTGGAGTACATAAGAATATCGTCGATAAACACAACGACAAACTTATCCAGAAAATTCATAAAGATCTTATTCATGAAATTCATGAAATAAGCAGGGGCATTGGTTAATCCAAAAGACATGACCGTATACTCGTATAAACCATAAAAGGTGGTCTTTGGAATATCCGTTGCACGAATCTTAAGTTGGTGATAACCAGTCCTAAGATCGATCTTAGAGAACACATTTGCTCTAGTCAACTAATCAAATAGATCCTCTATCTTTGGCAAAGGGTACTTGTTCTTGATGGTGACGTCATTTAGCTTTCTGTAATCTATGCACAAACGGTTGCCTCCATCTTTCTTGTCAACGAATAACACTGGCGATCTCCATGGCGATGCGCTTGGTTGAATCAAGCCTGTTGCCAACATAGCATCCAGCTGCTTCCTCAATTCCACTAACTCTGAGGGGTTCATGCTATAGGGTCTCTGGGCTATGGGTCCAGTTCCGGGGATTAGTTCGATAATGAACTCAATATCCCTATCCGGGGGCATGCCTGACAATTCATCTGGGAATACGTCAGGGTATTCACAGACTACTCTGACTTGGTCTATGGTGGGTAGGGGTAGACTCTTGTTGCACTTGAATTGATGGGGTAAGGTTTCAGATACATGCTCTACTGAGACTCCAGAGCTACTGGTCATGGTGATGGCTTTCTTAGCATAGGATATCAGTCCTTTATGCTTTGACATCCAATCCATACCTAGTACTACTTCCAAACCTTTGGTTCCAAGTACTATTAGATTGGCATAAAAATCTATTCCATGTATTCTGATAGGCACAGCTTTGCAAATTTTTCTAGCTTTTGTAGTTGAACTAGGTATTTGAACTATCATGACATGCTTCAAATTGGTTGGGTGGATCTTACTAGTGCATGCAAATTCTTCGGTGACAAACGAGTCTGATGCTCCAGAATAAACAACACTCTTGCTAAAACTAAGTTGATAGAAAACATACCCAGCACTACATCTAGCGCATCTTGGGCTTCTTCGGCATTCATGTGGAATAGACGGCCGTTGCGGTTGTGAGGGTTCCCTGGGGAGAATCTTCTTCCTGGTTGAACACGACGCTATTGTTGAGCTAGGGCATTCACATTGGCAGTGGCGGCAATCTTCTTGGGACACTCATTGGAATAGTGACCCTTCACTCCACACTCGAAACAAGTGATCTGAGACTTGTCTTTCGCTGCCACGGGCACATCATTGCTTCTAGTTCTGGGTGCAGTGTTGTTGTTGTTGTTGTTGTTGTGCTTGGCAGGTGCACGGTTGAAATTGTTGGAGTTGCCGGGGTGATTGTTATTTCCTCCAGACTTCACATTTCCTCCGCTACGGTTGGGGTAGCTTGGGCGAGACATGGGGGGTCGGTTGTTCCTTGGTGCATATCCCGCAGAAGGGTTGGGACGGTACTTCTGGTGACTATTGGATCCAGCTTGGTGCATCATACGATGTTTGCGGTTGTCGTTTGCTTGATTAATCTTCCCTTCCATCTGAATGGCAGAGTCGACTAGCTCTTCGAGATCCTCGAAACGGATGTTGACGAGGACAGTTTACATCTCATCATGCAGTCCGTTCAGGAATCTCTCCTTCTTCTTGGCCTCCGTGTTGATCTCATCAGGTGCATACCTGGCAAGGGACAAGAATATGTCACGGTACTCCACTATAGTCATTATGCCTTGCTTCAGCTCTCTGAATTCATCCATCTTTCTGGTGACTAGACCTTGTGGCACGTGGGTGCGACTAAACTTGATTTTGAAGGCTTCCCATGTCATCACTTGACCATGGTTCATTGTGCGGGTGTTGTTCCACCATGCTCTTGCATCTCCTGCCAAATAGTGGGTGGTAAAAAGAACTTTCTCGTTGCCATCAAATCTGGCTACTTCTAAGTTGTTCTCCATTGTCTGCAACCAGTCATCAGCATCCAGTGGGTTCTCCGATGTGCTAAAGATTGGGGGATTGGTATTCTAGAAATTCTTTAGTTTGGATCCTTGATGATCCAGATTTCCATGGCCTTGGTTGTTTTGGGCCATTTGAGCGATCTGCTGCAAAGTTGCTAGGTTGGCCTGGCGCTCTGCCCTGCTAGCTTCATGGTCAGCAACTAGCATCTACATAAGTTGTAGCATCGGGTCCTGCGATGAGATGCTCCCTCCGGGGTTTCCACGAGTCATCTAAAGATTGAGATAGATAAATGGGTAAGAGGGAAAGGTCTAAGGTTCATGGTTTTGATTTCAAAGCTAAAACTTTGAGTTTGACTCAGGGTTTGCAACTAACTTCAATTCATTCATTCAAGCCAAGCACACGATACAAACACACACACCACAACATCAAAGGAAAGTAGATGGTTTTAAGAACCATTCTGCAAGCTACGATACAATGGGACCGATACTCCTCACTCTACGATAGTACTCTAGTGCATCTACTCATCATCGATGAAGTCGGAGTCATCATCGTCGGTGTAGAAGTCCACATCATCCTCCTCCAGAAAGTCATCATCGTTGCTGAGGTAAGAGTCCATATCTCCCTGGATGTCTTCACCTTCCTCTTCTTCTTCTTTTGCTGCAAGCTGAGCTTCTTGATCCTTGATGGTCTTCTCGAGGTCGGCCACCTTCTTGCAAAGACGGTCGATGGTGCAATCCTTCTTTGAGCATTGACGGCGAAGAGACTGGCGATCCTCGACGAGCAGTGAGAAAGTCTGGGCCTTCTGGGTGGCAAGGGTGAGGTTGTGGTTGGCGAACTCTCTAGGATTTTCCAATTCCTTCTGTCTGTCGTACAGCAGGAAATCGAGGTTCTCTGCTTGACGCTTCAACTCCGGGTGACTTGGCATCTCCATGGGCATTCCCATAAAATCACGCATTGCATAGTGAGCAAAGCGGGTTCGTTAGATTTGGTTGACACTCATGGCACACAGACGTGCGAGAGCTTCAAGCATTGCCCTGGCTAATCCATCTAGCCAGTTGTTCTCTCTCATGGATAACTGGATCCTCCCGAACGTTGGTGCTTCTATCTTGCCTCGAAGATCAGCGGTGACTAGCCATTGTAAGTCTCCTCCTGGGGGTCCAGGAAGTTGAGCTCCTAGAAACTCCAGATGCGGGCATCCCAAGTACTCCAATAGTGCATCAAGATCCCTCTCGAAGATCAGCTAGCCTCCATTGCCCAACTGGTAGAACTTGCTGAACTGAGTTTCCATCTATAAGAATTGAGGATGAGAAAGTTAGTGAAGTGATCAAGTGTGTCAAAATTTTAGGTAGTAATGTAAGAATTTGGAGGAACATGAATTTTTTTGAGAGAAAGAATTCCCAAGGGTAAGAGAGGAAATAGATTTCATAAATACCCACTTTGGTTTTTGCAACTAAGTTTTTGTTCGGACGTCCATTCTAACTAGGGTCTCCTATGGTCAGGATGGCTCTGATACCAACTTGAAAACACCCAAATTTTTAATCCCAGATGCCTGTTATGCCATACATCGCAATCGCAGGATTACCATTTTTGCGAGACATAACAGATTGGATATCACAGTAGATCATCCGTTACAAACCATAATAAGGTCTTACACAAATAGAGGATCTCGTGATCCAGTCTTAATACAACAAGCAGCGGAATAAATAATAAGCGTAGCGGTGGGGTCCATCTTTAGAGTCACAGGTAATGCTGGCGATGGAAGATAGTCCTAGTTATCATAGCCGTCCTGCTGTCCTTCCTCTTGGTAGTCTCCTTCATAGTCTGGCCATAGGAATAGCCAGGGACAAAAGCCATGAGTACTCTTTAAGTACTCGCAAACTATCACTAACAAGTAAGGTAGTTCTAGTAGGATTGCTAACTCTAATTCCATTTGTAAAGTTAAGTTTGAAACCTAAGCTGAGTTCAAAAACAAAGAAAGATAAAATAAAGTTTGAAATCACCTAAGTGGGAACTTAATTGTCATAGTCACAACTCTGTTGTGGTCAAGTCATGTCACAATTCATTTCATAAGTTGTTTTGAAAACATCTGACAACGGAACAGTATGGCCACTCCAACTGTCCATAACCATACACACGGCTATTCGAATAGTTTGACACTCTGCAGAGGTGGTACACTTTCACCACAAGATTCGATACATCTATCAGGGATAACCCTAAATCATCATACTTAGTATGCAGATAATCAAACATAACCTTTCCTTTACACACCCTAGTATAAGCACCTCTCCTATGAGCATGGCCTCCCAACCATGACCATCTGTCATCTTGGGCACTCCATAGGTGGACAACATTGAGAGGCAGCCTCAGCTCAAACCTCTCACGTGAGGGAACTAATACTAATGCATATAAACTTCCGGCTAAGCCTTACCCAATTCAGGTATTGTGGTTGTACGGTAAAATTGGAATGGTATCGCATCCGAACCCAACCATCAGTTTTATAAAAGGGCTAAGGCTCATGCCTCAACATTTTCATCATTATAACCATTTGTGTTTCTCAACACATGTCAAAACATCTCAATAGAATGACTCATCATTCCAAGGTTTTCACAAGTCATTTTCACCAAGTACTCCCATCTAAAGTGAATCAAGTTTTGGTTTAGCTCTAAACTACTAAGTTAAGAGTGTTCACTAATGTGGGATGCTAATCATCTCATGCCATCGAATGACATCTAAATCTAACTAGATAGGTCAAGTTTTATACTTTTTATGCTACCTTTAAATAAGTAAAGGACTTTGGGTAAAGTAAAGAAGGTAAAGCTTGGAAATAATCTTGGAGTAAGTATAAGTCAAAATGGTATAACCAAAGCATGCCTAATGCCTTTGCTTAGGTTATCCAACTTGCAAGGGTTAGCTTGCATGGTTAATGATGGCTAGCTAAGTATAATACTTGCAAGTGTTAGCTCGCCAATAATAGCTTGCCTTGGGTAGTGCAGTGGTTGAAGTTTTCTTCCTCCTCCTCTTGGTAGAACTCCTCCTACTCGAAAGCTTGGTCGTTACTATCGTCTATAAATACATACGGGATACACAATCACCAAACAATACTTTACTAGTTTACTTAGCACACTAAGGCACACATTTGATGATCTATTATCATCACAAGCATCACAAGGTTTAATTAACTAGCTTCATTCTTTTTATTTGAGAAAAGTAATTTCTACTCATTGATAATTAACTAAGATTTAATATTATCCAATTAAAATATTGGATCATGTGGACACATGTCATCACCACATATTTTAATATATGGGAATGTGATTTAAAGGTTGGATCATATTTTAATAAGTTTAAGTTTAATATTTAATGATTTAAAGTGACTAGAAATGCCTATATAGCATTATTTTGGTACTAGTCCAAAGTCACTGCATGCAAACCTTAATATTATTACATATTCGGATAGGTATGGTTAAATGTGATTTTTGGGAGTTGGAATCAACTCAAAAGCTATTATGATTGATTTTATAAACATGTTTGAATGTGCAAATGCTTCTGTCTTGTTATTTTTACTAGGAGAGATCTCTAACTCTAAATGATTTAAATCCAACGAGCTTGGATACAGATTTAAATTATCTTTCCAACAAAATTGGAATCATTCAATTTGGATTTGTAAAACTCTCTGAATTGATTTTTAAACTAAGTGACAGAATTGATTTTAATTCTAAATAGAAAAAACCTAATTTGAATTACTAGGTCAGCGCGGGAAACTAAATGGGCCGGCCCAGTGACGCTCAGTGGCGCAGCGGGCAACTGACAAGGGGGGTCCACATGTCAGTGGCACTTAAAACCCGAAGCGGTACGAGGCGATCAGGACCACACGATTAGAACACGATCTAACGGTCCACGGTCATCATCGACGACGGACTCGTCGCCGGTGAGACTGAACCCTAAGCGGTCGGTGGGGGTCTACTAGGGACGTACCAGGGCTCCAGCTAGTGCGGCGAGGTGGGCAAACGAACTGGTGGACGATGGCGGGCTCAGGCAAGCTTGCGGTAGGGGCTGAGGTGGACGAAATCGATGACCACGTCTCCTCCTCTATGGCGGCTACCTCCGGCGGAATTCCGGCGATGGGCTGCTCAAGCGGCTCCAGCGAGAGAGGGGAAACGATCAATAGAGAGAGGGGAGTGGAATGGTGTGAAGATTGAGGCTGGGGTGCCCTTCTTATATAGGCTCGACGAGGGGACCGATGGGTGTGGGCGAAGCTCGTCGGTGACGGCGATACAGGGGGCTACCAGCGTGGGCGAGGTAGGCGGATGGTGGGCGGTCTGCTAGCGGTCCTCTACGGCGTAATGGCGACGCTAGGGGCGGTGCCTAACGGTCGGGAGCTTCCCGCGCTCTGGGAGATAGAGGCGGTGCTCGAAGGTGCTCCTGGCGACTGTGGGTCACTCGGCGGTGCACGACCGTGTCTGGCGGGTTGAGGGGGTCGAGGCAGAGCGGCGCACGCGATTTGGTGTCTAGGCGTGGTCTGTGGCGTGCTGGCGGCGAGGGCGCTCTGGGGTGCGCTGGGCATGGCGCAGAGAGAAAGGGCGGCGCTTCTCTGGGGTGGTCCAGGGGCTGGCGTTGGCCGTGGGGTGGACCGTGGGCGGCGGTGAGGTGGCGCCTCACGCCCTGGAGCGGCGGAGAGGGGCTGGCGGCTTGTGCACGTTTAGCCGGCGAGCATGGCCTCGGGGTGGCGATGCACTGGCGCCAGGCCTAGACATGGGGTGGTTTTGGTCTGGCTGGGCTTGGGGGAGACCAAGGTGATCAATGTGCATCAAATGGCTCGACAAGATTTTCTCCAAAATAGTGTTAGTTAGGCCGTAATTTTTCTGCCTGTCACTTGTTCGATCAAATGGCCGCATGAAACTTTTATTTGAATTTTGAGCTAATTTTTTGTGGAGTTGTTTATATTATGCTTAAGCATCTAGGTTTGCTTGGGATTTTAAAATGGAGTCCATTTGGTTGGTTTTTGAAATAGTGTGATCTTGATACATACACTAGATTCAATTTTCAAATGTCATTTAACTTTAGAGTTCAAATGTTTTTGGGAGATCACAAAGTGGGCCTTGGCACATCACTACTTGTACTAGTAAGGGGTGCAAATTTCCACAATTATCTCTATTTGAAATTGAGTGCTAGGAATAGCCAAAGTGGGTTAGGTGATTAAAATGGCGAAAGTGACCATTTCCTTATTTTAATTCTTTTTGATTTCTTTTTCTTTGGGATTTTCTTGGGGATGATCTAGATGATGTACCATTCACCTTAGAATCATTTTACAATCAATAGATCACTCAAACATGGCAATTCAAAACAACGCCTATTTTAAATGCACACACATATGAATGCTTAAAGATTTTTAAATGGAAAAGTTTTTGTTAACCCTAAATTTGATGATTTGGATCTTAACAATCTTGGATTAAAGTTTTGGGATGTTACAGGGTCCAGCTAATTTATTCAGCAAACTAAGCAAACCAATCAAATGAAAAACCAAAACCAAAACTAAAAAGAAGACTCTCTAAGAACAACACAATTGTGCATGAAACAATAAAAATGAAGTGTTTGGAAGAAACCTGGGATTTTTATTGATGAGGAGGGGGATGCCTTGGACATCCCAAGATTTGACGTTTGTACTTCTTGAATATTTCTTGGGGTGACACGCGTGGCATCCCCAAACTTGAGCTTTAGTCCATCCTTCATCTCATTACTCATTCCTTCCATACACCTGAAATTTTTCCTTCATACAGAACTTCACACAATCTTTATTAGCAACATTAATGCACTCAAGATAATAAGTCTTTAGCTTCAGTTCTAACACCAATAAACTTCCATTAAAACACTAAATACTGTATCACTTCCCTCAAAAATCTCAATTCCCCAAAAAAACTCAAAAAGGAACCAACAAGAAGCAAATGCAAAAAATAGCAGAAATCTGTCAAAATAGACCAGCAGGTAAAGACGGATTTTTTCGAAGACCTGTTGCTGAAATCAACAAGTGTTGAACTAAAGAAAGTTATATAACAACCTGGGACAGAAGCACAAAAATTCACGCCTCAAAAGGACATACAGATATTGTACACGAATTTTTACGGTGAAGCATAGAAATCTGTTTCGGGACAGCAACTTTCCCAATCATTACTTCTCTCTCATTAGAGGTTACTCTTGGCACAAAAAGCAAATAAAAAGGATAAGGAGCGGTAATTACTGAAGTAATAACTTCCAAGACTCATCTAAAACTTTTGGCTTATCTCCCAATAAGTACTTTTCTTTAACGCCTTTAAGTTAGGCATGATAATTTGAGAAGATGCTCACATAGGAAATATGAATTGAAGTAAAAGAGAGCATCAAGAAGAAAATACAAAACACATTTAAGTCTAACCCTCTTCCTATGCATAGGAATATTATACGCAAATAAATTCACAAAGAACAAAGCGACATGCATAGGATGATAAAACGAGAGTAACTTCAAAACTTTCAGCAAATAGAGAGGTGTTTCAGTACCATGAAAACTTTTACAACCATATTTTCCTCTCTCATAATAATTTTCAGTAGCCTCATGAATAAACTCAACAATATAACTATCACATAAAGCATGCTTTTCATGATCTACAAAAACTAGAGCATTATTATAAATGTTTTCCAAAGAATCCTCAGGAACATGACATTCGTCCTCCTTTGGTAAGCATGGGGGACAATCAAATAATGTAAGGGGTAAATAGTTACTCTCATTAGAAGGTAGGGATGGGTAGATCCATTCTTCCTCCTCTTGATCATCACTCTCCTCCTCGTTTTCATCCAATGAGCTTCTAGTTTCAGCAATTTCTTCTTCCATAGGCTCCTGCAAGGCATTAGTCTCTTCTATTGGTGGAGAGAATCTATTAAGATATTCAAGAATATAGCCATTTTCTACCTTGTAATTATCAAAGCAAAATTTAAGTATATCATAAACCTCATATTTATAAGGTGAATCATCAGTATTTTCAAGCAAACTAGCCAGTTCAAATGCAACCTTCCAAGCAATAAATTCTTCAATTTGTTCCACATCATAAAAGTCATAATTTCCTTTAACATAAGAAGATATGGTAACATTATCATTATACTCACATTGAAAAGGGAGGTGTTTATACCTCCTACAGCAACAATATTTATCAACGCAATAAGTAACATTATAAGTAGAGCACACATTTCTAGCAATGGTATTCAATTTATCAATTTGTTCCCATAAGAGTTTCCCTTTTTGTGACAAGCGGTGTTCCTTATAATAATATTTTTGTTCTTCCGTGAACCCACCTTGACAGTTAGATTCTGTTTCAAAGAAACCAACCATTGATAGTAAGCATGATAAAACAAGACAATAACAGACCAACGAAAATACCAACTATAGTAGGAACTATTTTTTTGTGTTTTTTATAAAGAAACAAGCAAACCAAGCAAAAATAAACTAAGCAAAACAAATATAACAAAGTAAAGAGATTGGTTATGAGGGACTCCCCTTGTGAAGATGTCATTGACTCCCCGGCAACGGCGCTAGAAAAATAGCTTGATGGCCCAAAATATATCGAGCTCATTGGGGAACCTCAAGAGGAAGGTATGATGAGCACAACAGCAAGTTTTCCCATAGTATGAAACCAAGGTTTAATCGAACCAGTAGGAGCAAGGAAACACCCCAAAGGTTTAGCTAGATGAGCCTTGGCAGGGCACACTACCGGTGCTAGTAGCAACGTGGAGACCTGCACAACACAACCACAGAACTTTGCCCCCAACTTGCGATGAGGTTGTCAATCTCACCGGTTTTGCTGAAAACAAAGGATTAAACGTATCGAGTGGAAGAAAGTAATAGTTTGCAAAAAGTAAACACAAAGCAGTAAATAGTTGATTGTAGATTGATGGTAAAAGAAAGGACCGGGGTCCATAGTTCACTAGAGGTGGCTCTCCTTAAGATAGATGACATGTTGGGTGAACAAATTACAGCGAGGCAATTGACAAACATCGAGAAAGCATACAAGCATATACTACTCATCTTGACTCCTTTGAGATTCGATTGGGCATTACAACATTATACATAGACCGCCATCCAACTGCATCTATGACTAATAATCCTCCTTCAGGTTATCATCCGAACCCCCTCCAGTATTAAGTTGCAAGCAACGGATAATTGCATTACGAATTGCGTGTAAAGTAAACAATACGATTGTTCTATGAACAAAGAATTGTTTTTCTCCCTAGTAGCAACAACACATCTAGTACCTTAGAAATTTCTGTCACTTCCCTAGATTACCAGAGGCATGAACCCACTATCGAGCATAAATACTAACTCTTGGAGTTGCTAGCATCTACTTGGCCAAGATAGCTACTAACAACAGAAAGCATGCAAGATCACAAATAACAAAGACAAGATAGAATCAATAATCAATCTGAAATAGCATCACATTATCCATCGGATCCCCACAAAAAGAACATGCAGGATTACAAATAGATGATCTTTATCATGAACGGAGCTCACAAGATCTAAACATGATTGCACAAAGGAGGAGAACCAGCCATCTAGCTACTACATGGACTCGTAGTACAGAGATGAACTACTCACGCATCACACTGGAGGCTTGCATGATGATGAAGAAGGCCTCCAGGGTGAATTCCCCTCTCTGGAAGGGTGCCGGGAAGAGCTTCAGATCCCTCCCGATCTTGGGATGGAGATGACAGCGGCTACAGACTCTTTCGTGGAATTTTGATCGGGTACTTAGGGTTTCCATATCAGAGGCAATATATAGGCAGAAGGAGAGGCCGAGGGGGTGCTTGGGGCGGCCAGACCACCCCCTGGCGTGGGCCAGGCATGGCCACGCGACCAGGTGGTGTGGCCGGGCCCTAGCCCCTCTCCGTCTCGTATTCTGGCTCCAGGTGTCCCTCGGTGAAAAACTGACTTTGGCTTTTGTCCCGTCCAATTCCGAGAATATTCATTTTCTGACTTTCCTAGAACCAAAAACAGCAGAAAACAGGCAGCTGGCACTGTGGCTCTTGTTAATAGGTTAGTCCAAGAAATCATATGAAAAGTACTCCAAAGTGTGGACAAAACATAAAAAAGTAGATAAAACCAAGCATGGAACATCAAAAATTATGGATACGTTTGCAACATATCACGCACCCGTCAACAATGGAGCGGCAGGAGAACCTCCGACCATAGTGAATGAACACACTGGAGAGCACGTGGTGATCAAGCTCAACGACAACGAGTGGGCCCACTGTCGAGAAGCTCTGGGAGGCAATCCTCTGCCCCTCAACTGCCCGCAAGACATGCTGATGGATTACCATTGGCTACTGAAGGAGGAATATAGACGCCAGCTACATGCAATCGTGCAACTCGAAGCGCGTAAAAAGGCGGCGTACGAATCAAGCCTTCAGCGAGCCGGGCTCTCCTCCCACGGAGGATCCTCCTCCAAAGGCAACGAGTACCTGGCCAACAAGAGAAGATCTCGACTAGCCCACCTCACCGAGGAGGAGCGCGTGGAAGCCGCGAAAGTCCTCGACTTTGGCTCCATGACGGTGGATACACGGGGAAACATGCTCCCAAAGACGCCACAAGCCACGGTAACGGCAGCCACCATGTACCTCCTCAATAACCAGCCACCAGCTGGAGATCCACGAGCTGCCATGCACCAATCTACAATCGCGGGCTTGGGGCTAGTCGAGGCAGCCCTCGACAAAGAGCATGCACCGGAGCCAAAGAAAATCTAGGCTCTGGCAAAACATTACTCCTCGCCTTCGTCCAGCGATGATAGACACGATCTGTCTCAGCGTCGCCGCTCACGGCGGCACGATCGCGACTATGATGCGCGCGATGACCTCACACAACGCAAAATCGAAAAATCAAGGGCAAGACGCGCTTGTTCGATTGACTCAGAAGAGGACGAGACTGAGCTCTACGGCGCCAGATGCTTCAGCAGAGCCATCAGGCAGAACCGAATGCCTAAAGGGTTCAAACTACCGTCAGAGAACCCAAAATTTGACGGTCTACAGGACCCAAAAATCTGGTTGGAGGACCACATCTCCTCTGTCAGACTGCATGGCGGGAGTCAAAGCACGGCCATGCAATGCCTGCGGCCAGAGCTGCAGGGCGCCGCCCGCGCATGGCTCGACAATCTCCCGCGCAGATCCATTCGTAGCAGGGAAGAGCTGGTCTACAGCTTCGTGCGCAATTTCAAGGGCACCTACAAAAGGCCAGCATCAATCGAAGAGCTGAGAAGCTGCCAGCAAAGGTCGAGCGAATCGCTACGCTCGTACATCCAGAGGTGGTCCATCATCAAGAACTTCGCAGAAAACATCAGAGGACCACGCAATCGACGCATTCAACGGCGGTGTTCGCCGTATAGAACTCAAGGAGGAGCTAGGCCACTTGAAGCCCAAAACAATCGACCATCTGACGAAAATTGCGAATCGGTAGGCTAATGGAGAAGACTCGGTGAAAAACCATACCTACTCCAACGACGACGACGACCTTGAGCGCAGACGCGACCGCCGAAGCAAACATCGAATGCGCGTCTATGATGACCGCGACGAGGTCAACATGGTCGCAGCCAGCTACGCCGACAAACGCGACGATAACCATTCAGCGGATACCGCAGTGGTGGATACTGCGACAGCAGAAAAACCACGCAGGTATGGCAGCGCCGCACTCGCAAAGAGGCACCCACAACATCTATCAAGGACAAACTGTCTGGGCCATGCAACGTGCACTTCTACATCGACAAACATGATGGCAAGAAGAAATCCATCCACCTTCTCAAGGACTACCACGAGTTCCTCAAACTCCACGAAGGCCTGGCCCGGATGAATCACGACGCAGTCAACAGGGGCTATGGAGCCGCCCCAGGCGTTGTGGCACATGGAGCTCCTCCACCATCGCCCGGCCCACCACCACCCGTGGCCGCACCGGTCCAGCATCATGGAGGCCAACCATACCCACGAGCCGTGGGGAACATGGGGATGATCCAAAAAGGGGCGTCCCTCAAATCGAGTGCAGAAGGCCATCACTCGCCAAGTCAACTTGGCGATAAACTCCCCACCTTCCACCACTGAGTAACTCAGTGGAAGCGACTCCTGCATCACCTTCGACAGGCGTGACCACCCGCGCCAAGTTCCTTGTCCAGGTTACTGTCCCCTCGTACTCGAGGCGCAGTTTGGGGGTTTCGACATGAGTCGCGTCTTCATGGATGGCGGTAGTGGCATTAACCTCATGTTCGTGAGTACCTTGTGGGCAATGAGGACTCCTCTGACGTGTCTGGAAATTTCAGACACGACGTTCCATGGCATCGTCCTAGGGAAAGGCATATATCCCCTGGGCAAAATCAACCTCGACATCATCTTCGGCACGCTGCAAAACTTTCGGTGGGAGCGCATCGACTTTGAGGTCATCGACTAGCCTTCACAATATCACTGCATCCTCGGACGTGTCGCGTTCGCGAGGTTCATGGTAGTACCACACTACGCCTACCTACAGATGAAGATGTCGGGTCCAAATGGCGTAATCACAATCAACGGCAACTTCGAGAGGTCTGACAGCTGCGACAGGGAATTCAAAAGAATCTCCCAGTCCTTCGGCATGCAGGAGGAACTCGCAAGATTAAAGGAGTCGACAGACAATAGTCTACCTCCCCTGAGCAGGCCAAGTTCACCCGACCCGTCCTTCGACTCGTCGGAGCACACGAAGAAAGTCCAGGTCCACCCAACGGACCCAACAAAGACGGACCACATCGCCAACAACTTGAGTTCCGCATAGGAACTCGCGCTCGTCGAATTCCTCCGTGAGCACTGGGAGATCTTCGCCTGGTGTCCAGCAGACATGCCAAGAGTTCCCAGGGAATTCACCGAGCACTCACTCAACGTAAATCCAGACGCAAGGCCAGTCAAGCAGACAATTCGGCGACTGTCTGAACCAAGAGCAAAAGCAGTCGGAATGGAGATCAACAGACTCCTCGACGCAAAATTCATACGCGAGATCAAGGAAAGCACTTGGCTCACTAACACAGTTCTTGTGCCCAAAAAATACACGGATATCCTACGGATGTGCATGGACTTCACCTCCTTGAATAAGAACTGCCCAAAGGATCACTTCCCGCTGCTGCGAATTGACCAAATCATCGACTCCACCGCGGGATGTGAGCGTGTCTGCTTCCTCGATGCCTAGTTAGGCTACAATCAGATTCGAATGAAGGAGGAAGACCAAGAGAAAATAGCGTTTACAACACCCTTTGGTCTGTCCTAGTACAACACAATGCCTTTCAGGCTAAAAAAACGCAGGAGCCACCTATCAGCGGTGCATGCAGGCCTGCCTCAAGGACCAACTTGGTCGCAACATCCAAGTCTACGTTGATGACATCATCATCAAAACAAAAGAGGAAGCCTCGCTAATCGACGATCTACGCGAGATCGTCGCCAACCTCGACCGCTACCAAATCAAGCTCAGTCCGGACAAATGCGCCTTCGGCATACCATCGGCGCAATTACTCAGGTGTCTCATCTCCGTGAGAGGGATCAAATCAAACCCGAAGAAAATAAAGGCCATACTGGCCATGGAGAAGCCAAAGAATGTAAGAGGCGTCCAGCAGCTGGTCGGGCGAATCACGGCGCTCAGTCGATTCATCAGCCGAATGGGCGAAAAGGCACTGCCCTTCTACCAACTTCTCCGCAAAGCTGACAGGTTAGAGTGGACAGATGAGGCGCAAGAAGCATTCGAAGATCTCAAACGTCTACTATCCACCTCGCCATTACTAGTGACTCCATGAGAAAAAGAGTCGTTGTTGCTCTACATCTCTGCCACCAACCAAGTGGTCAACATGGTGCTTGTGGTGGAACGAGACGAAGAAAACAAGGTCCACGGGGTCCAGCGCCCAGTCTACTACCTCAGCAAGGTGCTCACGCCAACAAAATAGCGGTACCCGCACTACCAGAAGCTGATGTACGGCGTCTTCATGACAGCCAGGCGACTGCGCCACTACTTCCAGGAGCACCCAATCGTGGTGGTCAAAGACGCCCCGCTCGGGCACATCCTCAATAACCCTGATGCCACTAGGCAAGTCGCGCTTTGGGGAATCGAACTGTCTCCACGAGAAATCACATACAAAAAGCGCGACGCGATCAAGTCGCAAGTCCTTGATTTCCTCATGGACTGGATGGAGAACCAGCTCCCCGAAAAGCCAGATATGTCCTATCTCTAGACGATGCACTTTGATGGGTCCAAACGAAAGGACGGCGCTGGCGCAGGTGTCATACTGACATCGCCCCAAGGAGACAAGCTGAAATACATTCTGCGAATGTAGTTCACCACCTCCAACAATGAAGCTGAGTATGAAGCCATGGGATGCGGATGGCGAAAACCAGTGGCGCCAAGAGGCTCATCATCTACGGCAACTCCAAACTGGTGGTCAACCAGATGATGCCCGAGTGTGACACACTAAGCGACAACATGATCGCCTATCGCGATCTCTACAACACACTCGAAGGGGACTCCGATGGCTGTGAGCTGCGACATGTAGGCCGCGAAAGCAACGAAGAGGCGGACACACTCGCCAACATTGGCTCCACCTGCACCCCCATAGCACCTGGGGTATTTCTCGAGCACATCTGTGAACGCTCCATCAAGCCAAAGGCTCTAGAGAAGAAAGCAAGTGCGTCAATGGACTCGGGGCTACGCCACCCAATGAGCCAATGGCACTCGACGACCTGGAGCTTGATACAGAACTTGAAGGACCAATGGGCGTCATGATGATTGAGTCATCTTGGACACAACCCTACATCACGTATCTACTCAACAAGAGGCTGCCAGAAGATCCGACTGACGACGACACATTGCACGACAATCGAAGGCATTCACCGTCATCAATGGCGAACTATACAAGCGCAGCATCACAGGAGTGCTCCAACAGTGCGTCTCCAATGGGGACGGAAGGGCCGTCCTCCTCGACATCCATGAAGGGACATGTCGGCACCATGCTAGAAGTCGCGCCCTCGTCTCCAAAGCTCTACGAGTCAGATTCTACTAGCCCACGGCCATGCGTGACGCCAAGGACATCGTCCAGGGCTGCAACGCTTGCCAGCGATTCGTGGACAAACCGCACGCACCTGGCGTGGAACTCCGGCCAATACCATTGGCTTGGCCCCTCAAGCAATGGGGACTCGACATGGTCGACAAGCTCCCAAAATCCTCGCAAGGAGGCTACGTCTACCTCCTGGTCGCAGTCGACAAATTCACCAAGTGGATCGAGGCCATGCCGGTGAACAATCAATCAGGAGCCAGTGCTGTCAAGTTCTTCGAGTCCATTGTCTACCGCTTTGGAGTACCACAAAGCATCATCATTGACAATGGGATGAACTTCACCTCCAAGGAGTTCTAGGAATTCTGCGAAAACCTAGGAATCAACATAACCTATGCCTCGGTGGCTCATCCGCAGACCAGCGGTTAAGTCGAAAAGGCCAACGGCCTCGTCTGCGGTGGAATCAGGAAGCAACTCCTCCGGCCACTCGAACAAGCCATAGTGCCAGCTGCCTGTTTTCTGCTGTTTTTGGTTCTAGGAAAGTCAGAAAATGAATATTCTCGGAATTGGACGGGACAAAAGCCAAAGTGCCTATTTTTCCGGAAGTCATCATATGCCAGAATACGAGACGGAGAGGGGCCAGAGGCCGGCCACACAACCTGGCCGCGTGGCCATGCTTGGCCCGCGCCAGGGGGTGGTGTGGTGGCCCTTGGCACCCCCTCGGCCTCCCCTTCCGCCTATATATTGCTCTCAGGACGAAAACCCTAAGGGCCCAATCAAAAAATCCACGAAAGAGTCTGTAGCCACCGTCATCTCCATCCCTAGATCGGGAGGGATCTGAAGCTCTTCCTGGCACCCTGCCAGAGAGGGGAATTTACCCTGGAGGCCTCCTTCATCACCATGCAAGCCTCCGGTGTGATGCGTGAGTAGTTCATCCTTGGACTACGGATCCATGTAGTAGCTAGATGGCTGGTTCTCCTCCTTTGTGCTTTCATGTCTAGATCTTGTAAGCTCCGTTCATGACCAAGATCATCTATTTGTAATTTTGCATGTTGTGTTTGCGGGGATCCGATGGATATTGAGATGCTATTTCAGATTGATTATTGATTCTATCATGTCTTTGTTATTTGTGATCTTGCATGCTTTTCGTTGTTAGTAGCTGTCTTGGCCAAGTAGATGCTAGCAACTCCAAGAGTTAGTATTTATGCTCGATAGTGGGTTCATGCCTCTGGTAATCTGGGGAAGTGACAGAAATCTCTAAGGTAATAGATGTGTTGTTGCTACTAGGGAGAAAACAACAATCCTTTGTTCATAGAACAATCGTATTGTTTACTCTACACGCAATTCGTAAAGCAATAATCTGTTGCTTGCAACTTAATACTTGAGGGGGATCGGATGATAACCCGAAGGTGGATTATTAGTCATAGATGCAGTTGGATGGCGGTCTATGTATAATGTTGTAATGCCCAATCGAATCTCAAAGGAGTCAAGATGATTAGTGTAACTACCTCGGTGAATTACGCTCTTAGTTGCAAGCCTGGATGAGCGAAAGTGGTTAAGATAGTACGGTGGGGCCCAGGGGCCACTCACAGGTAGACCTTTCGGCCGTCCTAACCACTTCCAAAACATCGGGACAAGAACGAGTGGCGTAATCGGCAGGCGAAGGGATCAACTACATACACAAGTGAGTATGTATGCAAGCCACCATACAACTATTCACAAAGCTATTCCATCTAAAAGAAATAGAAATATTGCAACGCCATACGGCAAGATCCAAATGTCCTAGATAGAGATAATAGTTTAGGATAGCTCCTCATACATCAAACATCAGAGTATCAGGCGGAAGCGGAAGACAAGATCCGAGTATGGATAAGAAGAAAATCGGCATAAGATGCCACATAAATAAACACATCCCACCCATAAATCTCACGGATCCCCGTTCCCGGAATCTCTACACCGAGTGATCGTTGCCAACATCATCCGTCTCCTCCACCCAGTATCCATCTTGCGAGTACACCTATTCATCTGAATCAAACAATTTATCATGTGAGACCCAAGGGGTACTCAGCAAGTCTTTATGCCTCTAAAGGGGACATATACCTGGGGTGACGCAATTGCAGCAAAAGATAATAACTAACAAGCCTAGAGAGACTCGCTAACCATCCGCCTAACCAGTGATAGACAGATGTCCGTTAATTAGAAACAACAGTTATAACAGTATAATTAACAGATCCATCCTCCTTCTCGCTTACCAACGAGAAAGCGGACGAACAACCCATCCGTTGGCAGTTTTATTAACCATTCCATGAGTATTGCACTATTTACTAGTCAGGTATTTAGTCAGATTAAAAGCGGTACTTTAGTTATACTTGTCTATGATCGAGAAACTGTGCTCCAAGTCGTCCATAACCGCGGACACGGCTTTCAGAAAGATTTACCCTGCAGGGGTGCACAAATAGCAACACACACTCGATCAACCTCGGAAAAACCAACTCAAAACCCAACGAGGCATTCACGACAAAACAATCACAGGATTCAGAAATATTTCAGGGGGCCACCCCACTAAGCTACCCGCAACGAAGTTGGCCGGCTCCGGAACGGACCCAGGGTTTGTGTGGACGGCGGTAAACGACTGGGAACCCGAAAGTGTGACTGGGCTTGTCGATACAGCGAAAACGTGTCACGATCCAAAACAGTACAGGTGCTCCACGCACAATCGTAAATAAACAGTAAAGCATGGCATAAGTACAGGATAGTAATAAAACCCCAAACTAATTGTGGCCCCAAAAAATAGAAATGAATCAAGCTCTGGCTCAGGGGGGTCCATAATGCCTCCCGGATGTGGATAGTGCGAATAGTCAAGGAACAGGAATCAAGTACTCGGGGTCCTACGGGACACAAGTGAGCATGTAAAACCAAATAGCAGATATTGCTCACCGATGCCTCTTTCATTAGTTATCCCATTACTACTCAAGTTAAGTTGTTTAGGCACCTCGTTATTCATCAGACACTCACATACCCTACACATGCTTTTCTACGACTCGCATGGCTCAAACAACTCCTGTAGTAATGGCTCATGGGATGGAGGAACAGGCTCGGTGGGGTTTAAAACTAAAGGCTATGAGTACTTCAGATTCAATTTAATGCAATCGCGACTCAATGATGCAAGAATAAGATAGAGGCAATAGGTACTATATGTATGCAAGCATGTGGTAGTGCTTGCCTGCTAGCTCAGTTGAAGCGCGAGATGGATCTGGGTAGAACTCCTGTGATTCCTGATAATTCTCCTGCTGGGCGTCTATTCGAAGAAGAACCAAACAAACAAGGGACAACATAAATAAAGTGCACAAGCATATGAATTAAAATGCGACAAGCAAACAAGCATGCCATGATGAATGATGCACAATTTACATGGCAATAAAGTAGCATGGCATGGGTGAGGTGTGGGTACAAGAATAATTCATTTTAGTATTTATTTAGTCAAGTTTTATTGCCATAAACAGTTCTGATTTTTGATACTGACATTATGCATGCTTCAATTCAGAACAAAGAATGCATAGCTAGAACGGGCTCGTCGCGCTGATCGATTTAGACATATTATTTGTTGAATTTGGAGTTGTAGAATTAAAGTTATTAATTTATTAAGAAAAAGGGCATTTTATTGTAATTTTAATCATCTCGAAAATTTAAAGTGGTCAAATTATATTTTGAATGGCATATTTGAATTCCTCACATTTTTTCTGATTCAAAACATATATTATTTGTTTTATTTGGTATTACAATTCAAAAGTTATTAAAAACAGATTTAAAATCATATTTAAATCATTCCTGAAAATGTTTTATTTAAAACAGAAAAACAGAAAAGCTTTTTATACTCAGAGGGGGTTAGCTAAAGACCCTGACGGGTGGGGTTCGTGCTGACTCAGCAGCAAGTGGGGCGCAGCGGCTGGGTCGGCGTTTCTCACCAGGGCCTTTCCTAGCCGCAATCGCCGACAGGTGGGGCCGGGTTCAGTGGGGGCCACGCGCGCGAGTCGCCTAGCAGGGACGTGCCATGTGGGCGGATCTAGGGCTGCGGGTTGAGGTTTACAAAAACCGGGGGCCTTTCTGCAAGACTGCCACGGGAGGCTGTCTGGTGGGCCTCGAGGGATTGCGGGTTGAGCAGTAAAAAGATTTGGGGGTGTATGTGTAAAGATGCCGCGGCTACTATACTTCTTCCTGTCGCGTCTGTCGACAAGTCTGTGCTCGACAGGGGCGGAGCGCGGTGCAGGGATCGAACCCGCGACCTCGTGCGTGCGCTTGGCGGCGGCTACCGCTGCGGTGGCTTGGTGTTGTTGTAAGGAGGGGGATAGGCGGCTAGGTGAGGTGTGGTGCGGCGCGGAGACATGCAGAAACACACGCACGCCGGCGCACCGAGAGCGCTCGGCGCAAAGTTCGGCGAGGCTAGGCAGCGACAGCGAGAGGGAGGTTGTCAGAGAGGGAGGGTGGCTCACCGCGAGATGGTTGGCGGTGGTGGATCGGACCGGGGAGCGACGGTACGGCGAGGACGCATACGCCGGGCGAGCTAGGGTTTGCGGGGGGCGTCGGGGAACGGCGTCGATCGGAGACCGCCTCCTCCTCGCTGGGGCGCGCAGGGCCAACAACAGGGACCACGTCTGCTTCCCCGACAACCTTGATCACCACGCCACCGGCTGTGTCGTCGAGGTGAGGGAGGAGGCCGACGGTGGACGGCGACGGAGGAGAGAGGGGGTAGCGGCAGGTGGTGGGGAGGAGAAGGGCGAGGCCTTGGGGATCTGGGGAGGCAGAGGAGGCGTGGGGAAAGAGATAAAGTAGAAGGGGAGGGGGAGACGCCGTGGGGGATCAGTGGAGAGAAAAAGGTGGTTCGGCCACCTTTTCCTCCTTCTCCGTCACGTGCTCGGCGTGGGCAGCCCAGGGCAGGGGCATGGTGTGGCTGCAGGTGGGCCAGAGAGAGGAGAGGGCTCGGGTGTGGGGTAGCTTAGCAGGGAGAGAGAGAAAGAATGGAGAGGGGGAGGCTCGGTGGTAGGGCAAGGGAGGCTCGGCTAGGGTTAGGTTAGATGGGTGGGGGTAGCTCGCATGGGTAGAGAGGGGCTAGGTGAGCCCTTGCTGGCAGAGAGAGAGATGTGCCTCGGCATGGTGAGCGGAGGGTGGTGAGGTGAGGGTTAGGGTAAGGGGTTAGGGTTTGGACTAGAGCTAGGGTTAGAGAGAGGAGGTTAGAGAGGGGTTAGGGTTTTAAGAGAGAGAGAGAGAGAGAGAAACAAGTGTTAAGGGGTTTTTAACATGGTCAAATGCAAGATGAAGCAAAGAGGTGAAAAGGAATAGAGAGGTGGTTTTGTTGAAGCATGATCAAGTGCATGATCAATATAATGAGGGTTTAGCAAGAGCAATAGAATAGAGCTTAAGAAAGCCCCACTTGACTTGATTCCCAAAAGACAAGGATCCACTTCAATAATTACAAGAAAACCAAGGAATAGGAAAAAGGTGGTGACACTGCATGGCCAATGCATGAATAGTAAATGTCATGTTTATTATTGTGAAAACAATAATGAATTCCCATGGCATTGATTCCCATGCATTCCAAAATATGGAGTAAGGCCAAGCTAAAGGAATTAGAGAGAAGGTCCCATGTGGAGTAGATGGAGGTGATCATATTTGAATATACTTGGAACTTGCTAGTGTGTATATTCCACTAGATGTTTAATAGTCTCAAAAATATTCCAACATGAGCAATTATTCCAAACCAATCCATGTGGAAGCTAGAACAAGGGGTCCACTCACAAAGCATGCAAAGGTGGCTCCACATATGAATAATGTGGAAACAACATGATGCTAGTGTGAGGGCATGTGGAAAGTAGAAGTGGATCCATCTCAACCCACATGAGCTAGATTTCAATGCCACAGGAAAAGTAAAGCTCATGGGTAATTAGGATGGTGGGATTATAAGGTGGTGACATAGAAAGGTGATGGAGTTGAATAAAAGATATGCCCCCAACTCAACTTGGGCATCAAGCATTTATCAAGAACCAACTACAATACATCAAGAGCCAAATACAATTACTAATGCATATGAGAGAAGAACCAAATGAAAATGGTTTTATATGATGCTCAATGCAAGGTGGCATGATGACATGAGCATGATATAATTATGATGCAACAATTATATGTAGGAAGTAGCAATTATATTACTAGACCATGTAGCATTACATATGTTAGACAGATGGGATGCTACAACTCTCCCCCACTAAACAGGAATCTCGCCCCGAGATTCTAGGAAGAAGAAGAAGACAAAAAGAGGGTAGGATACTTGGCACGGAGCTCATCCTCGCGTTCCCAAGTGGCTTCATCAACGGAATGGTGCGACCACTGCACCTTGTAGAACTTGATGGACTTGTTGCGAGTCCTTCTTTCTACGACTTCTAGAATTTTTATGGGGTGTTCCTGATAAGACAGATCTTCTTGGAGATTGATGAGTTCATGGTCCACGGTCGTGCCGGGATCCTTGAAGCACTTCTTGAGTTGAGAGATATGGAAAACATCATGGACCTTGAGTTTTTCAGGGAGCTCAAGGGCATAAGCAACTTCTCCTCTTCTTCCACGAATTTTGAAAGGACCGATGTATCTAGGAGCCAGCTTTCCTTTGATACCAAAACGGTGCGTGCCTCTCATGGGAGTGACACGAAGGTAAACGAGATCACCCGGGCATACTCCATGTCCGTGTGCTTTCTGTCATAGTTGCTCTTCTGGCGACTTTGAGCAACCTTCAGATTTTCAAGAATGATGTGAACCTTCTCCTCCGCTTGAGTTACAATGTCGGGGCCAAACAATGCTCTTTCACCTGCGCCCGACCAACCAATCGAAGTTCTGCATTTGCGACCATAGAGAACCTCAAATGGTGCCATCTTTAGACTCTTCTAGAAGCTGTTGTTGTAAGAGAATTCAGCATAAGGAAGGCATTCTTCCCACTTCATGCCGAAAGAGATAACGCAAGCACGGAGCATATCTTCCAGAATCTGATTGATCCTTTCAACTTGTCCTTGCGACTGAGGGTGGTAAGCTGTGCTGAAGTTCAACTTTGTTCCCAAAGCATTTTGGAAACTTCCCCAGAACTTGGAAGTGAAGATGCTTCCACGGTCTGAGCTGATCTCAAGAGGAACCCCATACAGAGAGACAATTTTGTTGATATAGAGCTCAGCCAACTAAATTGCAGAAATTGTTTCCTTGACTGGAAAGAAGTGAGCCACTTTAGAAAGCCTGTCGATGACAACAAAGATTGCATTGTTGCCCTTTTGCGACCTTGGAAAACCAGTTATGAAGTCCATCTCTACTTTCTCCCATTTCCATTCCGGAGGCTTCAATGGATGTAGAAGACCGGAAGGTTTCTGATGGACAGCCTTAACTCTGCGACAGACATCACACTCCGAGACATACTTGGCACAATATCGTTTCAACCCAGGCCACCAATATTGTGTTTTCAAGTCCATGTACATCATAGTGCTGCCAGGGTGGATAGAAAGAACAGAATCATGCGCCTCCTTAAGAACTTGTTCTCTTAAACCCGGGTAGTTCGGAACAAACATCCGGTGTTCAAAGAAAAGAGCGCCTTGGTCGTCGACGTGGAAGGACTCATACTTTGGAAGCTGAATGTTGGAGATGATCTTTTTAGTGTAAGGATCACCAAGTTGAATGGAGCGAACTTTTTCTTCCAAGAGCGGTGTTGCCAGAAGGTTCAGAAGATACCCTTGATCCACAATTTCAAGGTTTAGCTTGCAGAATTCCTTGCACAAGAGAGGTTGTTGTTCTTCCACCATGAGGTTGTTGACATAAGCTTTTCGGCTGAGAGCATCGGCCATGACATTAGCTTTGCCCGGAGTGTAGTTGATGGTCCAATCGAAATCATTAATTGCTTCAATCCACCTCCTCTGACGAAGGTTGAGATCAGGCTGTGTGAACATATACTTCAGACTCTTGTGATTAGAAAAGATCTCACAACGGTTGCCAAGCAAGTAGTGCCTCCATACTTTCAAAGCAAAGACAACTGCTGTGAGTTCGAGGTCATGTGTAGGATAGTTGATCTCATGCGTCTTCAACTGTCGAGAGGCATAAGCAACAACTTGTTTTTCTTGCATAAGGACCGCACCCAATCCTTGCAATGAGGCGTCACAGAATATCTGGAAAGGCTTTGATGTATCTGGAGGAATCAAGACTGGTGTGGAAGTGAGCTTCTCTTTGAGTGTTTCAAAGCTTGCTTGACATGTAGGAGTCCAAAGGTATTTCTTGCCTTTCTTGAGGAGATCGGTAAGAGGCTTCGCAATCTTCGAGAAGATTTGAACGAAGCGACGGCAGTAACTAGCCAACCCAAGGAAACTCCGGACTTCTTTGACATTTTTGGGTGGAAGCCAGTCAACAATTGTCTTAATAGTTTCTGGGTTGATGGCAATGCCCTTGGTAGAGATGACGTGACCAAGATAGGTGACTTGAGGCAGCCAGAACTCACACTTGGAGAACTTTGCATACAGGCGGTTCTCACGAAGCTTGTTTAGGACACACTGAAGGTGTTATTCATGTTCTTCCTTTGACTTAGAATAGACTAGAATGTCATCCAGGTAGACCACGACGAACTTATCAAGATACTCCATGAAAACCGAGTTCATAAGCCTCGAGAAGGTGGTATGTGCATTGGTGAGACCGAAAGACATGACCGTGTACTCATACAGGCCATAGCGGGTGGTGAAAGCTGTTTTGGGGACATCTTCCTTGCGAATCTTGATCTGATGGTATCCACTTCTCAAGTCAAGCTTAGAGAAAACCACAGCTCCAGCTAGCTGATCGAAGAGATCATTAATCCGTGGAAGGGGATATTTATTCTTGATGGTTTTAGCATTGAGAGCCCGATAGTCAACACAAAGTCTATTAGTCTTGTCTCGCTTCTTCACAAAGATGGTTGGACTACCCCAAGAAGAAGTACTGTGCTGAATGAAACCCAACTTCTCTTGTTCATCAAGCTGGCGTTTGAGTTCAGCCAACTCAGCAGGACCCATTTTATAAGGCCGCTTGGAGATAGGAGCGGTTCCAGGTTCAAGTTCAATCACAAACTCAACCTCACGATCCGGAGGCATACCTGGCAACTCTTCAGGAAAAACATCTGGGAACTCACTGACCATCGGAACACTCTGAATAGCTTGCATAGCATCATCATTCAGAGCCGCCAAAGAGAAAAGCTGAATTGCAGGAGTCAGACTTGGAGAATAGACTATATGGCCTTCAGGAATTTTCAGAGAAACCAAACGTTCAGCACAATCAATAACAGCTGCATTTACTGTTAACCAATCCATGCCCAAGATAACATCAATGTCAGAATTGCCCAGAATAATTAAGGAAGCCGGAAACGAAGAGCCACCAATCTCAATTTGATTGCCATGGCTGATATGAGCAGCCCTCATGTTTGACCCAGGAGATTGTACCACAAGACGATGCAATAAGGGAACCATAGCCAGATCATGCTCATGCGCAAACTTGTGAGAAACGAAAGAATGCGAAGCACCAGAATCAAACAAAACTCGTGCGGGGACTGAGTTAACAGGAAGCATACCCATCACAACTCCAGGTGCATACTCAGCTTGAGCGGCGTTAACACAGTTGGCACGGGCAACCGTAGACCCGGGCTTGGTGTTGATGTTGAGAGCCCGAGGTGGAGGTGCACGAACCATAGAAGAACTTGCCGCAAGTCTTGGAGGTGGTGGAGGAAGAGCTTTATTGTTCATTGGACAATTCCAGTGCTGATGCCCACTGTTTCCACAAGTGTAGCAAGCACCAGGTGGACGTGGAGCAACATAGCCAGGGACTCCGCCAGGCGCTCCAGGGTAGTTGTGGTTGTAGCCCCTAGGAGCCGCAGTGAAGGAGTTTGGTGGCCTTGCCGCGTAGCTTGACGGTCTTGGTGGAGCCGGGAGCGACGGTGGGGTGTTAGGAACCCACACGCGGTGCTTAGAAGGAGCTGTCATAGCTGAAGAGCTTGCTGCATCGCGGCTGTGTTTCTTGGACTCCTTAAACACTTGCCTACTTGCTTCTTCCTGCAGAGCTGTATGTTGGAGTTCTAGAAAAGACCCCGGCCTTGCATGAGTGATTGCATATTTGATTGATGCATTGAGCCCTTGCCTGAACCTCTTTTGCTTCTTCTTGTCATTAGAGATCTCATCGCCACCATACCGAGAAAGATTCATGAAGTTTCTGATATAGGTATTGACATTGCCATTGCCCTGCTTGAGGTTGAGAAACACTTCCTTCATCCTTTCCATGACAATCTCTGACAGATATTGATCTTTGAAAGCCGCAGTGAATTGCTCCCAAGTAGGCTGAAAACCAGAGTGGTCTGCCTTGAGGTAATTTTCCCACCACAGAGCTGCATCTCCCTTCAGAAGGTGCGTGGCACATTTTACCCATTCTTGCTCAGGAACATCCGCAGTCATCAACAACCTTGACATTTCACGCAGCCAATCATCAGCATCAAGTGGCTGATCAGACACCTCAAATTGGCGTGAGTTGAACTTCAGAAAACTCTTGATGTCTCCTCGCTTGGGAGGTGGAGGTAGCAGAACAAACTCATTCCTCCTCGCGCTTTCTTCGAAGCGCTGCTGGTTCTGCTGCATTGTTCCCAAGGCATTTGCAATACTTGCCAACGCAGCCCCCCAGTTCAGGTGGTATGTCCTCCTCAGAATGGCGTGGTGGTGCCATCCTGTGATTGATATAGAACACAGGTCAGTACTATAATGGAGAATAATAATAATCCAAAAGAGTACCAAAATGGAATTAACCGAGATTAAAGGATACAAATCACTAAGATGATATTAAAATATCAACAAAGTTCAAAGCACCTAGAAGATATTAAGCATATCGCACACGACTGAACAAGGAGTGTGGTACACAAGCTAACAAAGAAAAAATTTCTGCAAAATTCGGCATTAAAATACCACTATATGCGCAAAAACACTTCACGAATCAAGATTAGTAACTCTACCAATTCAATATACAAGAGCGAATGATCAAAGTAGTGGTATGGTCACGACTCCATCCCGCACTAAAATCATTACTCCGCACATGAATAAGTAAAACACATATCCCAACACCTTCTTCTTAAGATGAACCTAAAGATTAGTAACTACGGGAACGAACACCCCAAACAAGATAACGTCGGATAACAAAGAGTAAGACAGATCGCATCGGTATACAACAAATCAGATAGATCGCGTCGGTTTACAAAGGCCTGTCGGTATGGAATGTACCAACAGTTGATAACCAAAAGGCAGATAGTGATAACATTTGGATGCAACAGATAGACAAGGAATTCACACACACACACAACCTATGGTACTACGGAACCCAGAACACGTGAATCCTAGTTTGAATTTTAGAAGAGGATTGAAAACGTTACACTTCCTTACCAGAAAAGGGTGGGTGGGTGGGTAAGAAGAAAAATGGAAGCAGTCCTACTCTCACGTTTTGTTTTCCCTAGTATACACAGCTACCAAAATATTTGCTAGATTGACAACGACCATTTGGCTGAGATCCTAAAGGGCGGGATGGCTCTGATACCAATTGTAACTAGCTCGGTGAATTACGCTCTTAGTTGCAAGCCTAGATGAGTGAAAGTGGTTAAGATAGTACGGTGGGGCCCAGGGGCCACTCATAGGTAAACCTTTCGGCCGTCCTAACCACTTCCAGAACATCGGGACAAGAATGAGCGGCGTAATCGGCAGACGAATGGATCAACTACATACACAAGTGAGTATGTATGCAAGCCACCATACAACTGTTCACAGAGCCATTCCATCTAAAAGAAATAAAAATATTGCAACGCCATACGGCAAGATCCAAATATCCTAGATAGAGATAATAGTTTAGGATACCTCCTCATACATCAAACATCAGAGTATCAGGCGGAAGCGGAAGACAAGATCCGAGTACGGATAAGAAGCAAATCAGCATAAGATGCCACATAAATAAACACATCCCGCCCACAGATCTCACGGATCCCCATTCCCGGAATCTCTACACCGAGTGATCGTTGCCAACATCATCCGTCTCCTCCACCCAGTATCCATCTTGCGAGTACACCTATTCATCTGAATCAAACAATTTATCGTGTGAGACCCTAGGGGTACTCAGCAAGTCTTTATGCCTCTAAAGGGGTCATATACCTGGGGTGACGCAATTGCAACAAAAGATAATAACTAACAAGCCTAGAGAGACTCGCTAACCATCCGCCTAACCAATGATAGACGGATGTCCGTTAATTAGAAACAACAGTTATAACAGTATAATTAACAGATCCATCCTCCTTCTCGCTTACCAACGAGAAAGCGGACGAACAACCCATCCGTTGGCAGTTTTATTAACCATTCCATGAGTATTGCACTATTTACTAGTCAGGTATTTAGTCAGATTAAAAGCGGTACTTTAGTTATACTTGTCTATGATCGAGAAACTGTGCTCCAAGTCGTCCATAACCGTGGACACGGCTTTCAGAAAGATTTACCCTGCAGGGGTGCACAAATAGCAACACACACTCGATCAACCTCGGAAAAACCAACTCAAAACCCAACGAGGCATTCACGACAAAACAATCACAGGATTCAGAAATATTTCAGGGGGCCACCCCACTAAGCTACCCGCAACGAAGTTGGCCGGCTCTGGAACGGACCCAGGGTTTGTGTGGACGGCGGTAAACGACTGGGAACCCGAAAGTGTGACTGGGCTTGTCGATACAGCGAAAACGTGTCACGATCCAAAACAGTACAGGTGCTCCACGCACAATCGTAAATAAACAGTAAAGCATGGCATAAGTACAGGATAGTAATAAAACCCCAAACTAATTGTGGCCCCAAAAAATAGAAATGAATCAAGCTCTGGCTCAGGGGGGTCCATAATGCCTCCCGGATGTGGATAGTGTGAATAGTCAAGGAACAGGAATCAAGTACTCGGGGTCCTACGGGACACAAGTGAGCATGTAAAACCAAATAGCAGATATTGCTCACCGGTGCCTCTTTCATTAGTTATCCCATTACTACTCAGGTTATGTTGTTTAGGCACCTCGTTATCCATCAGACACTCACATACCCTACACATGCTTTTCTACGACTCGTATGGCTCAAACAACTGATGTAGTAATGGCTCATGGGATGGAGGAACAGGCTCGGTGGGGTTTAAAAGTAAAGGCTATGCAGTACTTCGGATTCAATTTAATGCAATCGCGACTCAATGATGCAAGAATAAGATAGAGGCAATAGGTACTATATGTATGCAAGCATGTGGTAGTGCTTGCCTGGTAGCTCAGTTGAAGCGAGAGATGGATCTAGGTAGAACCCCTGTGATTCCTGATAATTCTCCTACTGGGCGTCTATTCGAAGAAGAACCAAACAAACAAGGGCCAACATAAATAAAGGGCATAAGCATATGAATTAAAATGCGACAAGCAAACAAGCATGCCATGATGAATGATGCACAATTTACATGGCAATAAAGTCGCATGGCATGGGTGAGGTGTGGGTACAAGAATAATTCATTTTAGTATTTATTTAGTCAAGTTTTATTGCCATAAACAGTTCTGATTTTTAATACTGACATGATGCATTCTTCAATTCAGAACAAGGAATGCATAGCTAGAACGGGCTCGTCGCGCTAATCGATTTAGACATATTATTTGTCGAATTTGGAGTTGTAGAATTAAAGTTATTAATTTATTAAGAAAAATGGCATTTTATTGTAATTTTAATCATCTCGAAAATTTAAAGTGGTCAAATAATATTTTGAATGGCATATTTGAATTCCTCACATTTTTCTGATTCAAAAACATATATTATTTGTTTTCTTTGGAATTACAATTCAAAAGTTATTAAAAACAGATTTAAAATCATATTTAAATCATTCCTGAAAATGTTTTATTTAAAACAGAAAAACAGAAAAGCTTTTTATACTCAGAGGGGGTTAGCTCAAGACGCTGACAGGTGGGGTCCGTGCTGACTCAGCAGCAGGTGGGGCGCAGCGGCTGGGTCGGCGTTTCTCACCAGGGCCTTTTCTAGCCGCAACCGCCGACAGGTGGGGCTGGGTTTAGCGGGGGCCACGCGGGAGCGTCGCCCAGCAGGGACGTGACACATGGGCGGATCTAGGGCTGCGGGTTGAGGTTTACAAAAACCGGGGGCCTTTCTGCAAGACTGCCACAGGAGGCTGTCTCGTGGGCCTCGAGCGATTGCGGGATGAGCAGTAAAAAGATTTGGGGGTGTATGTGCAAAGATGCCGCGGCTACTGTACTTCTTCCTGTCGCGTCTGTCGACAAGTATGTGCTCGACAGAGGCGGAGCGCGGTGCAGGGATCGAACCCGCGACCTCGCGCGCGCGTGGCGGCGGCTACCGCTGCGGTGGCTTGGTGTTGTTGTAAGGAGGGGGATAGGCGGCTAGGTGAGGTGTGGTGCGGCGCGGAGACCTGCAGAAACACACGCACGCCGGCACACCGAGAGCGCTCGGCGCAAAGTTCGGCGAGGCTAGGTAGCGACAGCGAGAGGGAGGTTGTCAGAGAGGGAGGGTGGCTCACCGCGAGATGGTTGGCGGTGGTGGATCGGACCGGGGAGCGACAGTGTGGTGAGGACGCAGACGCCGGGAGAGCTAGGGTTTGCGGGGGGTGTCGGCGAACGGCGTGAGGCGGAGACCGCGTCCTCCTCGCTGGGGAACGCAGGGCCGACGACAGGGACCACGTCTGCTTCCCCGACAACCTTGATCACCACGCCATCGGCTGTGTCGTCGAGGGGAGGGAGGAGGCCGACGGTGGACGGCGACGGAGGAGAGAGGGGGTAGCGGCAGGTGGTGGGGAGGAGCAGGGCGAGGCCCTGGGGATCTGGGGAGGCAGAGGAGGCGTGGGGAAAGAGATAAAGTAGAAGGGGAGGGGGGAGACGCCGTGGGGGATCAGTGGAGAGAAAAAGGTGGCTCGGCCACCTTTTCCTCCTTCTCCCTCACGTGCTCGGCGTGGGCAGCCCGGGGCAGGGGCATGGTGTGGCTGCAGGTGGGCCAGAGAGAGGAGAGGGCTCGGGTGTGGGGTAGCTTGGCAGGGAGAGAGAGAAAGAATGGAGATGGGGAGGCTCGGTGGTAGAGCAAGGGAGGCTCGGCTAGGGTTAGGTTAGAGGGGTGGGGGTAGCTCGCATGGGTAGAGAGGGGCTAGGTGGGCCCTTGCTGGCAGAGAGAGAGATGTGCCTCAGCATGGTGAACGGAGGGTGGTGAGGTGAGGGTTAGGGTAAGGGGTTAGGGTTTGGACTAGAGCTAGGGTTAGAGAGAGGAGGTTAGAGAGGGGTTAGGGTTTTAAGAGAGAGAGAGAGAGAGAAACAAGTGTTAAGGGGTTTTTAACATGGTCAAATGCAAGATCAAGCAAAGAGGTGAAAAGGAATGGAGAGGTGGTTTTGTTGAAGCATGATCAAGTGCATGATCAATATAATGAGGGTTTAGCAAGAGCAATAGAATAGATCTTAAGAAAGCCCCACTTGACTTGATTCCCAAAAGACAAGGATCCACTTCAATAATTACAAGAAAACCAAGGAAAAGGAAAAAGGTGGTGACACTGCATGGCCCATGCATGAATAGTAAATGTCATGTTTATTATTGTGAAAACAATAATGAATTCCCATGGCATTGATTCCCATGCATTCCAAAATATGGAGTAAGGCCAAGCTAAAGGAATTAGAGAGAAGGTCCCATGTGGAGTAGATGGAGGTGATCATATTTGAATATACTTGGAACTTGCTAGTGTGTATATTCCACTAGATGTTTAATAGTCTCAAAAATATTCCAACATGAGCAATTATTCCAAACCAATCCATGTGGAAGCTAGAACAAGGGGTCCACTCACAAAGCATGCAAAGGTGGCTCCACATATGAATAATGTGGAAACAACATGATGCTAGTGTGAGGGCATGTGGAAAGTAGAAGTGGATCCATCCCAACCCACATGAGCTAGATTTCAATGCCACAGGAAAAGTAAAGCTCATGGGTAATTAGGATGGTGGGATTATAAGGTGATGACAAAGAAAGGTGATGGAGTTGAATAAAAGATATGCCCCCAACTCAACTTGGGCATCAAGCATTTATCAAGAACCAACTACAATACATCAAGAGCCAAATACAATTACTAATGCATATGAGAGAAGAACCAAATGAAAAGGGTTTAATATGATGCTCAATGCAAGGTGGCATGATGACATGAGCATGATATAATTATGATGCAACAATTATATGTAGGAAGTAGCAATTATATTACTAGACCATGTAGCATTACATATGTTAGACAGATGGGATGCTACAACTAGTATATCCATGTATTGCTTTCTCGATGTTTGTCAATTGCCCCGCTGTAATTTTTTCACCCAGCATGTTATCTATCTTAAGGAGAGCCACCTCTAGTGAGCTATGGATCCCGGTCCATGTCTTTTACATTCAATCTATAAACTGTTTACTACTTTGTGTTTACTTTCTGCAAACTTTTACTTCTTTCCATTCGATACGTTTAATCCTTTGTTTTCCGCAAAACACGGTGAGATTGACAACATCATCGCAAGTTGAGGAGAAAGTTATGTGGTTGTGTTGTGCAAGTCTCCACGTTGCTACTAGCACCGGTAGTCCGCCCTGCCAAAGCTCAGCTAGTAAGACCTTTGGGGTGTTTCCTTGCTCCTACCGGTTCGATTAAACCTTTGTTTCATAACTGAGGGAAACTTGCTGATGTGCTCATCATACCTTCCTCTTGGGGTTCCCAACGAGCTCTACATCAACACCGCACCAGCACTTTTCTGGGCACCGTGCATTGAGCCATCACCTATCGCCTTAAAGATTTCAAGACAGGATTCACATACTCCAACCCCTGGAACGTCGCATAGCTGCGTCATTTCTACCCCTAGTCGTTTTCACATTTACAAATAAGGCTATTCAGCTATGCTACTAGGAGTAAGAATGGAGTAATGTTGAAGTGGCAAGACCATGTCATCATATGATCATGGGTATGGTGGAGCCAGATGATTGTCTTATTCAGGAAGATGAGATCTTTGTGAATAAGATAAGAGAGATTTAAATAGAGTATATTTAGGAAAGGAATTCCTTATCTAAAGATAACCTTAGTGAGGTATAAAGGTCAGGATTCTTTAGAAACCCTTAACCAACAGTACATCAAGCCATGACAGGACCCATGTCTACTTCATTATTCAAAACCCTAGAATCAAATGGATAGTGAAACCATTTCCTATTCCTAGGTAACCACTGAGCAAAACCTCTTGGACAATTAAAGCTTCCAAGAGATAATTAGAAAACCAGGTGAGTGTTTATAGATGGAAACCTTGCCCATCTGATTGACTTGAACCGTAATAGAAACCTAGAATGAATAGAACTATTAGGATCACCTTAATAAGTGATTCCAATATTTCTATGTTGAGATATCAAACCTACTCATAGATTTAGAAGTAGTATTCCTAAACCTTGCTCCTTATCCATATTCATAATAGAATATGAGTCTACTAAAACTTTCCTAAAACTCAGGGCAGTTATTTGGAAATGAACAATTACACTATTGATTGCTATTCGTGCTTCTTGACTACACCAAGGTTGTCCATCGTAATCTTAAACACTATAAATCAATGAGGTTTTGAATGAGAGAAATCCCCAAATAGGGAGAACCATGGAATCCAAATCACCATGATACAAACCCTAGGGTCTAATATCTTATCATGTAAATATAATTCATTTATGAGGGAAAGTATCAATAAGATTCTTTACACATAAATCATTAGCCTCTTAAACCACTACTATTACATTTTTTAGTGGTAATACAAATCATTTCTATAATATTTTCTTATAAGAAGTAAAACCCTAAATTATATCTACTTTACTTAATAAAAGAACCCTTCATATAGTTATAAATATCTTATACACAATAAGAAATGCAGGGGAAATAGTTATAATTCCTTTATACAATAGTATTTATAACTTACAGAATCTCTGGATATTTAAATCCCTGAAGAAATTCAAATTCAAAAAGATTTCGTAAAAGAAGAGAAAACAGAAAATGTAATTGAAAAAGAAAAGGAATAGAAGCAGCGCAGTAGCTCGGCCCACAGCCTAGGTCGTCTCAGTTCTACCTGTCGCTCATGCGCAACCCCAGGAACTTTTCGCTCACTCAGCCACGGCCAAGTAACATCCCGGCCTGAATACCGTTTCGTCCAGGCTATCGTCGTCGTCCACCTCGCGTACGGCCGGCAAAGCAGCTCGCTGGCGGCAGCGCCACCGTCGCCGCGCCAAGATCTGTGCCGCCGTCGCCATAGAAAGGATAAGATCGCCACCGAGATGCTCCAGGCCATCCTCATCCCCATTTTCCCCTTCTTCTCGTTCCTATCCTCTCCACGGAAGAGGACCCCGAAACCCTAAGTTGTCAGTCGTCGTTGCTCCGGCCATCTCCGATCGCCCCTCGCCTAGCCATAGCCACCGGTGGAAACGTCGGCGTGTCCTCGCTCATCTCCAATAAGTCCCGTAAGCAGGCGTGCCATGAGCGGCATGGAATCGATCTCGGAGTATCGTCTGCCAACGCGGCCATTGTTGGCAATTCACCGTCGCCGGTCTTCCCCACGCCTCGCCGACCATCCCATCAACATCCTGGTGAGCCAACAGTGCTCAAGCACCTCTTCAATCTCTTACTCTCTCCCTAGAACGTCACCGTGTCATGCACTATTGTCGGCTGCCACAGAGGTTGGTCGCTAGAGTACCTTTGGTGACCAAAATGGGGCGACAACACCACTCTCAAGTTCGCCTTGGTCTCCTCTATCATGTAGCACCCTTAGTTTTGTCCCGCCAGCTCCAGATCGACGAGTCCTTGCTCGGTCTGGGAGCTTCGGCCATCGCTGACGTCACCATGTCATCACGCTGGCGTCACCTCTAGCCTAGTCAGCCGTTTGACTAGTCTTTGCTCGCGTGGCAACCAACGTGGCATAGGGCCCACTTGCCTGTGACTTAGGCTAGGATCTGTGTCGGTATCAAAACTAATTCCTGTTTAGGAAATAGGTTGAAGATTATAAATTTGATTATAAATATTTTTTTAGGAATTAAGAAAAATGGTTAAATCTTATAAATTGAATAACTTTTGTCCTATAATTCAGAAAATGTATATAATATATCAAAATGCTTAGAAAATAAAATCTATAATTTAACTTTATTATCAAACATTATCGTGTTAACTATTTAAATAATTATTATTTAATTGAGATTTTATAAGCATAATACTTTGAAAACGTAATATTTTAATATTGGTAAATAAGAAAAATATAAATAATATACCAAGATTCTTAGAAAAACAAAATCTATAGTTACAAACTTGTTTCATTTATTTTTGTGTCACCTAAATAAATATTTATTATTCATTTAATTTTTATAAAGTGATTAAACTTATAAAAAACATATCTTATTATTTAAAAATCACAAAAATACATATATTATACCAAATTGATCATAAAAATAAATTCTACACATTAAAAATATCCTCTTGCGTAATTGAAGTCAAATGAAAGGTAAAGGTCTAATAAATCTTATTTTAACTCTTTTATTTTAATTCCTTAAAAATATATAAATCTTTACTATTGCCTTTACCACTATTTGTTTAAAGTTTAAAAAAGTAATAACAAATTCAAGTAATCTTTTATGAATTAAAATTAAGTGTATTCTAATTTTGTCCATTATAAAATCATCAAAGTATTATATTACTTATCTAAAAGATATTATGCATCTACAAAATTATCAAGAGATTAATTACCAATTCTTTTACAAGTTGGGAAAACTACTCAATGGTTTAAAACAAGTTTTCAAGTAATTTAAATAATGCCCTTTCTATGTTTATAAAAGGTAAGCATTAATAAGAAAGTAAGTCTATTCACTTATAACTTTAATAAAACACCACCTCATTCAAGTAATAATACTTAAATTCTAACTTTGTGGAATGTTAAGAAGTAAACCATCTACAATGTGATGCCTTACTCAACACATGCAAATCTCTACCACTTATCCTATGATTTTTAATGTAGTAATGTTTTCCTCTTTAATAATCTTAGCTAATAATAAAACCTTAAAGTGTTAGCTTTAAGTTTAAATGCTTTTTACTTTGTAAAGAAATCTTTTCCTCAAAAGTTATTCTTTTAAGAAACATTAAAGTAATCCTTGAACACTTCTTTAAAAGCTCTAATTAATTCTTAATCTTGTTTAAGAAATATTTTAGATACCATGACCCATCTGATTGCTTTGGTATTGCATACTATTTGTTGTATTTACATATTGTTTCACACATTCTTACAAGCCTTAATAAGAAGCACATGCGTAAAGCTGGTATAAAGGTGTAACACATTCCAAAGAACTCATCACAAACTCCAAACCCTAGATCAGATACGATTAGTCCGGGAATTCGCGTTTATCAAATTGCATTACATTACTTATGCATCGTTGCATCGTGCTTCTTTAAACATTAGTCCTTACCAGACCAATGGTGTTGTTTACAGAATTTGGATCTTCTAATGTCTTGAAGACCGTGAGTGCATAATCTTGCAATCACAAAAGGCAAGTTCACACTTGCTCATGTCCTTTGGTTATTTTCTATCAATTATTTGCAAACTGTTGTTGTCATCACCTGCATTTCAAAAAGGTCAGAAAACACTATTTTTGATAATAATGTGAACTATTGGTTACTAATCCATGGTGATCAGTTAATCTATTAAGCCTGGCAATTGGAATACCATTGTCTAGGAATATATCATCTAGGACTTAACAACCAATGTCACCAGTGATTCTAGCGTCGTATATCACGCGTTAACCATAAGATCTATAATGGCTCTGGGGAAGTCAGCTGGATCTTCTCCCTTTCGTATGCTGACGGATAACTTTTATTGGAGTCGTGATCCTATATCTAGGCACGTGCAAGGGTGGGAACCGTCAATTCCCCAGTATTGGTTATCGACTTTTGCTCTCTTCAGGAGTGTAAACCGGCAAACCGTTGTCCTGAGCTAGCAAAAGGGTGAGTATACGGGGTCACGAAGAAGGGCAATACCAGCTTGGATCATCTAACTGGACCCCACACCAAGGGAAGTGTGGATGGGAAAGATCGCCCGGTTGTGCAACAAGGATTTGATCTCTTATGGGTAAAGTGACGCACCTCTGCAGAGTGTAAGAATTGTGACATGTTACTCCCTATTCCGAAAGGAGCTACGAACGCAGCAGGAAAGGAACCCCACGAAGGTTCTGGTCAACCTGTGAAGGTTGTCGGATATAGTTTTCAGAATAAAAGCAACCTTTGAAGAAATGTTTATGAAAACTTGCATTGCCTACGACCTTTGGTCTGTGGCTGTAGAGATAGTGCATCATACACTCCTTTCTAGTGAACTTGCTGAGTACGCTCGTACTCAACCATATCTTCTTAACCCTTGCTAGGTTCTAAGTCGTTGAAGACGACATCAACATCAATTTCTGCTCAAGAAACCATCATTGACAGCTCAAGTTCTTCAACAGAGTCAATGAAGTCAACATATACACCAACCGAAGTGAATACAAAGTTCTTAAGTAGATAGGAGTAGATTCTCTAGCCATAAAACCAACTTTTGTAGAGCATTGCAATAGCAGCAATGGCAAGCCTGATAGTTTAGATGCTACTCTTAGTTACTAAATAGTTCCGAGTTATTATTTCTAGTTCTTCTTTGTAAGAAGTTATTTCCCTCTCTTTAACCTAGAGTGTTCTCTGGATCTTTTGTAAAGAGTCGAGTTGTAATCTATAGTCATGTCTTGGACCTGCTGTGTTTTTGTTGTACCACTCTGAGGGATGTAATACTAGTGAACGATGTTTCATTGGTGTTATGTCAACAACTATAGTGTACTACATCATGCAGTGGTATGCTGGGTCACCGCAAAATATTAGTATTTCTACTATCACTACCACTAATGTTGAAGCTAGTAAACCCAATGGAACCTTTCCTAATAAAAATGCTGAAATTTTTCGAAATATGGGAAACAATAGCTCTACTACTTTAAATGATAATTATGATTTTGATCTTGATGGTTGCAATATATCTGAAGTAATTATGTTCCTACAAAAGCTTGCTAAAAGTCCCAATGCTAGTGCTATGAATATGGCCTTTACAAAACACATTACTGATGCTCTCATAAAAATTAAAGAAGAAAAGATGAAACATAAAGCTTCTATTCCCATGAAATTAGAAGATGGTTGGGAACCCATCATTAATATGAAAGTGAATGATTTTGATCTCAAAGCTTTATGTAATCTTGATAGTAGTGTTTCTATTATGCCTAGAAATATTTATGAAATGCTTGATTTGCCACCATTGGAAGATTGTTATTTAAATGTCCCACTTGATGATAATGCTAAAAAGGAACTCATGGGGAGTATTAATGATGTTCTTATTATGGTTAACAATGCCTATGTCCCCGTTGATTTCTATGTTTTGGATGTTGAATGCAATGCTTCTTGTCCTATTACTTTGGGAAGACCTTTTCTTAGAACTGTTGGTGCTATTATTGATATGAAAGAATGCACCATTAAATATCAATTTCCACTCAAGAAAGGTATAGAACACTTCCCTAAGAAGAGAGAGAAGATTCATTTTTCCTCTCCTATTAAAACAAAATTTGCTCTTAATGCTTCTTCATTTGAGAATACTTGATTCTTTTTGCTTCTTATGCCTAGCTCAAAGGCGTTAAAGAAAAGCACCTATTGGGAGATAACCCAAATTTCGTTAGGAGTATTTTGTTGAGTCTTGGAAGTTATTGCTTCATTAATAACCTTTCCTTATCATTTTTGTGTGGTTTTTGTGCCAAGAGTAACCTCTAATGAGAGAGAAGTAATGCTTGGGAATGTTGCTGTCCTGAAACAGATTTTGTGCTTCGCTGTAAAAATTCGTGAAAAATCTCTATACGTCGGTTTGAGCTGTAATTGTTTGTGCTTCTGACCCAGGTTGTTATCCAACTTTCGTTACTTCAACAGTTTTCGATTTGAGCAATAAAAGGTCTTCGAAAAAATTGGTTTTTACCAGCTGGTCTGTTTTAACAAATTTCTGCCATTATTTGCATTTGCCTCCTAACTCTTTCTCTTTGAATTCTCTTTGACCATTTGAACTCTTTTAAAGAAGTGATACAGTAGCTTGTGTTTTAATGGAATATTTACTTGTGTTGGAACTAAACCAAAAGACTTATTATCTTGAGTGTAGTAATATTGCTAATGAAGATTGCGTGAAGTTTTGTATGAAGGAAAATTTAAAGTGTAGGGAAGAGTAATGTGATAAGATGACGTATGGACAAAAGCTCAAGCTTGGGGATGCCACCCGTGTCACCCCAAGAAACATTCAAGAAGTACAAGTGTCAAAGCTTGGGGATGCCCAAGGCATCCCCTTCTTCATCAATAAAAATTTCAGGTTTCTTCCAAACACTTCATTTTTATTGTTTCATGCACAATTGTGTTGTTCTTGGAGCGTCTTCGTTTTGTTTTTAGTTTTCGTTTGCTTAGTTTGATTGAATAAGTTGGTTGAACCCCCTCATTCATACATTAGTTTTCAAATAGGTTGATTTGGATTGGAAAAGAGTAGGAAAGTTCATGCTTAAGTGGTATTAAAGGAGCTTGTTTTTGACTGTGACTTGGACTTCATGTCATGCTTGATATTGTTTTGTCTTTATGCTTAGTGATTATTGTTGTAGCATGACTTGTTACAAACAATTGAGATGGCTTCATGTTCCTTGAAAGAATCATGCGTTGTTTTAGCATATAAAACCATGTTAAGACTACACCAAGTCACCATAGCCTCCATGCTCATTTAGTTTTCGACTTGTAATATCACTTATGCTTTAATTAATGATGTTTTGTCGCTTTGCATGATTATGACCATTATTGCTCTCTTAGTTGGTCGCTCCCAGTCTTTTGCTAGCCTTCATACCAAGTATGAGTTCCACTCATGCATCCAACTCCAAATAAACCCAAGTTATTCCAAAGAGTCCACCATACCTACCTATTAGTATTTGATATTCCAAGTATATTCATGTTTTTATCTACCTTCCAAATTAAACTTGTTATGTGAAAACTAGTGATTAAATCTCTCACGAACTTGATGGCACACTTTACTTTTCTTGCACTTAATAAACTTGAACCATTGTGTCCATCTATGTTGCGTATATGCTTGCGTTTTGTAAGTTGTGGATAGCAGAACCATGATGTCATGGGGAACACTTTCAACATTGCACTTTATTTAGTTGATATCATGTTTTTGCTTATGGATCCCGGTGGTGTGAAATGAAAGGGGAGCTTTTAAGGATCATGGAGTTCGTATATGTGTTAGAGAAACGCATGGGCGGCTGGTCTAATCCATGCCTAATCATGGTGGAAAGCTGCAGCGTAACCATAGTGAGCAATCTATGAAGCATCCTATATAAAAAAGAAAAGCCTATGCAAATAGGAAATAAAAAAAGAAGAGAAAAAAGATACCTATGCAAATAGGAAATAAAAGGATGCTGAGATTTTCATTGTCTGCTTGCCTTGTCATTTTGATATGGGGATTCTTCCGTATCATCGGGCAAGGGGTACCCCGTTGGCGGTTCTCTATGATACACATGTACTTACAATGACAAGAGCTTACTTGTGACTAAACTTGAGTAGCCTGAGGAATGGTACTCGTAAGTAAGGGGCATGAGATTTTCAGCTTATGACTTGTCAAGCATATCCTCATATTTGTTCACATTAACCTTAAACACCTAAAGATTCTTATGATAGGGGCAATGAGAGCTAAAAGCTAATAAGTACCATAATTTTTGGAAGATCTTTATGAGACTTGAATCCCTGCTTCCTTCTATGAAGGGCCTTTCTTTTGCTTTTTATGTTGAGTATCCATCCTCTATCTTTATGCACCTATTGAGAGAGCATAGTGGCCATTCTTAGTTTAATGTGCATTGTGCCAAAACTTGTTGATTGATTCATAACTTTGATATTGCTTAAACTATTTGTATCTAGTCATCCTTATGAACTTTGAAGGTGTCCTATGCATTTATGTTTTGCTACACTATAAGGGACAAGCTTAATACCATTCTCATTATGCTTTCTATATGTGAAACAAACAAACGTCTTGCAAAGCATTGTTATTCATGAATCTTTTGTAGATTTTCATGTTATAACATAGTTGCTATGTCTTATTGTTAGAACTATATCTTTCATGCTATGGTAAAGTACTATGATCCTAGCTATCAATGTTTTACAAATTATTTGATCAAGATTATGATGGTGCATGTCACCTCAAAAATTATTCTTTTTATCACTTACCTACTCGAGGATGAGCAGGAGTTAAGCTTGGGGATGTTGATACGTTGCAAACGTATCTATAATTTTTGATGTTCCATGCTTGTTTTATATTTTCTAGAACTAACCTATTAACAATATGCCATAGTGTCAGTTGCATGTTTTCTGCTATTTTTGGTTTCAGAAAAGCTAGTAAGGAATTATTCTCGGAATTGGACAGGACAAAAGCCGAAGTCAATATTTCACCAGAAGGAATACAGAGTCTAGAGGGGAGCCAGGGCGGCCACACCTGGTAGTGGCGTGGCCAACCCTAGCCGCGCCACCAGGGGGTGTGGCCCCCTGGTACTCCACCGACCTTGCCCCTTCTCCTATATATTGCCTCTATGATGAAAACCCTAAAGTACCCGATCAAAATTCCACGAAAGAGTCCATAGCCGCCACCATCTCCATCCCTAGATTAGGAGGGATTTAAAGCTCTTCCCGGCACCCTACTGGAGGGGAGAGATCACCCTGGAGGCCTTCTTCATCACCATGCCTGCCTCCGGTGTGATGTGTGAGTAGTTCATCCCTGGACTACAGGTCCATGTAGTAGCTAGATGGTTGGTTCTCCTCCTTTGTGATACCATGTTTAGATCTTGTGAGCTCCGTTCATGATCAAGATCATCTCTTTGTAATCTACATGTTGTGTTTGCGGGGATCCGAGGGATATTGAGATGCTATTTCAGATTGATTATTGATTCTACCATGTCTATGTTATTTGTGATCTTGCATGCTTTCTGTTGTTAGTATCTATCTTGACCGAGTAGATGGTAGCAACTCCAGGAGGGAGTATTTATGATCGATAGTGGGTTCATGCCTCTAGGAATCTGGGGAAGTGACAGAAATATCTAAGGTACTAGATGTGTTGTTGCTACTAGGGAGAAAACAACAATCCTTTGTTCATAGAACAATCATATTGTTTACTTTACACACTTTGCTTAATGCAATTATCTATTGCTTGGAACTTAATACTTGGGGGGGGGGGGGGGTCGGATGATAACCTGAAGGTGGATTATTAGTGATAGATGCAGTTGGATTACGGTCTATGTATAATGTTGTAATACCCAATCAAATCTCATAGGAGTCAAGATGATTAGTATATGCATGTATGCTTTCTTGATGTTTGTCAATTGCCCCGCTGTAATTTGTTCACCCAACATGTCATCTATCTTAAGGAGAATCACCTCTAGTGAACTATGGACCCCGGAACATTCTTTTACCATCAATCTGCAAATCTATTTACTGTTTTCTGTTTACTTTCTTCAAGCAATTACTATCTTCCACACAATATGTTTAATCCTTTGTTTTCAACAAAATCGGGGAGATTGACAACCTCGTTGTAAGTTGGGGGCAAAGTTCTGTGGTTGTGTTGTGCAGGATTCCAAGTTGGAAACAACACCTTGGAGGTGTTTCCTTGCTCCTACTGGTTCGATAACCTTGGTTTCATAACTGAGGGAAAAACTTGCTGTTGTGCTCATCATACCTTCCTCTTGGGGTTCCCCAATAATCTTGATGTGTTGAGTCGATCATCAATGTTTATCAGCAATTTCACCAATACATATGATACGTTGCTAACGTATCTATAATTTTTTATGTTCCATGCTTGGTTTTTATCTACTTTCTTATGTTTTGTCCACACTTTGGAGTATTTTTATACACTTTCTAGGACTAACCTATTAACAAGATGCCACGGTGCCAGTTGCCTGTTTTCTGCTGTTTTTGGTTCCAGGAAAGTCAGAAAATCAATATTCTCGGAATTGGACCGGACAAAAGCCAAAGTCATTATTTTCCCAGAAGATTCACGGAGCCAGAAGGAGAGCCGAAGGGGGGCCACAGGGTGGCCAAACCACCCCTAGGCGCGGGTCCCCCCAGGCCGCGCTAGGGCATGGTGTGGGCCCTGTAACTACCTCGGTGAATTATGCTCTTAGTTACATGCCTGGATGAACGAAAGTGGTTAAAATAGTACGGTGGGGCCCAGGGCCACTCACGGTAGACCTTTCGGCCGTCCTAACACTTTCAGACATCGGGACAAGAACGAGCGGCGTAATCGGCAGGCGAAGGGATCAACTACATACACAAATGAGTATGTATGCAAGCCACATACAACAGTCCTCAGAGCCATTCCATCTAAAAGAAATAGAAATATTGCAACACCATACAACAAGATTCAAATATCCTAGATAGAGATAATAATTTAGGATAGCTCCTCATACAACAAACATTAGAGTATCAGGCGGAAGCGGAAAACAAGATCCGAGTACGGATAAGAAGCAAATCGGCATAAGATGCCACATAAATAAACACATCCCGCCCACAGATCTCACGGATCCCCGTTCCCGTAATCTCTACACCGAATGATCGTTGCCAATATCATCTGTCTCCTCCACCCAGTATCCATCTTGCGAATACACATGTTCATCTGAATCAAACAATTTATCGTGTGAGACCCTAGGGGTACTCAACAAGTCTTTATGCTACTAAAGGGGACACAACCTGGGGGGACGCAATTGCAGCAAAAGATAATAACTAACAAGTCTATAGATACTTGCTAACCATCCGCCTAACCAATGATAGACGGATGTCCGTGAATTAAGAACAACAGTTATAACAGTATAATTAACAGATCCATCCTCCTCCTCGCTTACCAACGAGGAAGCGGACGAACAACCCCCATCATCCGTTGGCAGTTTTCTTAACCATTCCATGAGTATTGCACTATTTACTAGTCAAGTACTTAGTCAAATTAAAAGCGGCACTTTAGTTATACTTGTCTATGATCGAGAAACTGTGCTCCAAGTCGTCTATTACCGCGGACACGGCTTTCAGAAAGATTTACCCTGCAGGGGTGCACGAATAGCAACACACACTCGATCAACCTCGGAAAAACCAACTCAAAACCCAACGAGGCATTCACGACAAAGCAATCACAGGATTCAGAAATATTTCAGGGGGCCACCCCAATAAGCTACCCGCAACGAAGTTGGCCAGCTCCGAGACGAACCCAGGGTTTGCAACAACGGCTGTAAACGACTGGGAACCCGAAAATGTGACTGGGCTTGTCGATACCGCGAAAACATGGCGCGATCCAAAACAGTACAGGTGCTCCTCGCACAATCTTAAATAAAGCAGTAACATGGCATAAGTACAGGATAGTAATAAAGCCCCAAACTAATTATGGCCCCAAGAAATAAGAATGAATCAAGCTCTGGCTCAGGGGGGTCCATAAGGCCTCCCGGATGTGGATAGTGCGAATAAACAAGGAACAGGAATCAAGTACTCGGGGTCCTACGGGACACAAGTGAGCATGAAAAACCAAATAGCAGATATTGCTCACCGGTGCCTCTTTCATTAGTTATCCCATTACTACTCAGGTTATGTTGTTTAGGTACCTCATTATTCATCAAACACTCACATACCCTACTCATGCTTTTCTACGACTCGCATGGCTCAAACAACTCTTGTAGTAATGGCTCATGGGATGGAGGAACAAGCTTCGGTGGGGTTTAAAAGTAAAGGCTATGCAGTACTTGGGATTCAATTTCATGCAATCGCGACTCAATGATGCAAGAATAAGATAGAGGCAATAGGTACTATATGTATGCAAGCATGTGGTAGGGCTTGCCTGGCAGCTCAGTTGAAGCGAGAGATGGATCTGGGTGGTACTCCTGTGATCCCTGGTAATTCTCCTGCTGGACGTCTATTCGAAGAAGAACCAAACAAAAAAGGGCCAACATAAATAAAGTGCACAAGCATATGAATTAAAATGCGACAAGCAAACAAGCATGCCATGATGACTGATGCACAATTTACATGGCATTGAAGTAGCATGGCAAAGGTGAGGTGTGGATACAAGAAATAAAGCATTTTATTATTTATTTAACCAAGTTTTATTGTCATAAACAGTTCAGATCTTTAATACTGACATGATGCATGCTTCAATTCAGAATAAGGACTGCATAGATAGAACGGGCTCGTCGCGCTGATCGATTTAGACATATTATTTGCCAAATTTGGAGTTATAGAATTAAAGTTATTAATTTATTAAGAAAAGGGCATTTTATTGTAATTTTAATCATCTCAAAAAATTTAAATTGTTCAAACAATATTTTGAAGGGCATATTTGAATTCCTCACATTTTTCTGATTCAAAAACATATATCATTTGTAACAATTGGATTTGTATTTTAAAAGTTATTTAAATCTGATTTGAATTTGAATTTAAACAATTTCTGGAAAATTTATTTAAAAACAGAAAACAGAAAAACGTTTTACACTTAGGCCAACCTAGCTACAGTCACAGACAGGTGGGCCAGCTGCTGGCGGGGCACACGCGCGCGGAAAACTCTTTTCTACCGCGGGCTTAGCTAGCCACTGAGGCTGACTGGCGGGGCCAGCGAGCTAGGGCCCATGTGCCAGTGGGGGTAACCCCTAGAGGCTGACAGGAGGGGTGTACCGGACCACGGGTTAAGGCTACGAACCTACGGGGTGCTCTTTGTAAAATTCCCACAGAGGCTGGCTGGTGGGCTCGGCGGACCGCGGGTTGAGCGAGAATTAAAAGGGGGGTTTTCTGCAAAAAGGGGGCCGTGGTACTGTTCTTCTGTTTTCTCTGAACCGCGGACAGGTCTGAGATCGACCGACGCGGGGCGCGGCGCGCGGGGTTCGAACTCGCGTCGCGGGCGCGCGTGCTGCGGGTGATAGCCAGTGCGGCTGCTTACGGGAGGATGACGGAGGAGCGGGCGGCTGCTAGATATGCCTCTGCGAGGCGCGACGCGGAGCAGACGGCAGCGGCTACCGTGCACCGAAGGCGCTCGGCGAAAAGAACGGCGGCGCTAGACGGCGACAGCGAAGCGGAGGTTGTCCAGGCGATAGGGGGGCTTACCGCAGGGTAGCTGACGGCGGCGGATCGGGACGAGGCGTAGCAGGGCGTCGGCGGAGCTGGCGAACCGGGAACTAGGGTTTGCATCGGGCGGCGCTGGTACAGGTGGTCCTAGGGCTCCTCCTCCGCGACGGCGTGTGCAGGGCGATGTAGAGGAACATCCTCGATCTCCTTGACCACCTCCACGTCGCGCATGTCGGTAGGAGCGAGAGATAGACGTCGGCGCTGGCGGTTCTGGCGAGAGGACGGCGTCGTCGTTGGAGACGAAGGAGAGGGGAGTCGGGGCACTGGGCGGATCTGGGCGAGGCAGAGAGACGTGTGGAAGGAGGGAAAAGCGAGGGGGAGGAAGGGGTAGCATGTGGGCACGGGGCAGGGATAAAGGTGGCTTCGACCACCTTTTCCATCTGCTCCTCGCACATGCTCGGGCTGGGCAGGCAGGGGCAGGTGGGGTGGTGCTGCCAGGTAGGGTCGGCGTGGTGGAGCAGCTGGGTGGGGCTGGCATGACAGGTAGAGAGGAAGAGAGAGGAGAGGGGGCTCGGGTGAGCTAGGGTGTAGCTAGGGCCGACTCGGCATGGGCTAGGGTTTGGGGGTGGGTAGGTGAGTAGCTGGGGTGTGGGCCAGGGAGAGAGAGAGACTAGGGCATGGAGATCAGCAAGGTAGAGAGAGGAGAGAGGAGAGAGGTGAGGTAGAGGTTAGGGTTTAAGTAGAACGAGGTTAGAGGAAATTAGAGAGAGATAGCTAGGTTAGGTTTTTGTAAGATGTTTAGGTTTAAAACTTGTTTATAAGATCAACCTAAGAGGTAAAAGTGAGGGCTTGGATTTAGGCTAAGATGAGGTGAAAGAGTAATCAAGAAGAAGAGAAGGAAAATAGATTATGGGAAAAAGGCCTCACTTGCATAATGAATGGAAAAGAATAAAAATGGTGTAGATGAGAATATGGAGATGGTGGAGAGGGATGGAGATGATCCACAAGGAAAAAAAACAATATAACCAAGAGGAGTCAAATGGACTAAAGGTGGTGGTACCCTTGCATGGCCCATGCACAAATAATAAATGCCATGTTTTATTTTGTGAAAACAATAATAATGATATGGCATTATTCTTATGCATTCACAAGAAGTGGAGTAAAGGCCAAGCAAAAGAAATGTTAGAATTAGATCCACCCCACTCACATGAGCTAAGAATAAATTCAAAAGAAAAGAAATACAAGCTCATGGTTAATGGGATGGTGAGTTATAAGGTGGTGAAAAGAAAAGGTGATGGACTTGAATAAAAGATATGCCCCCAACTCAACTTGGGCATTTAGACATTATATCAATAACCAAATACAATATCAAGAGGCAAATACAATTAATAATGCATATGAGAGAAGAACCAAACAAACAGGGTTTTATATGATGCTCAAATGCAAGGTGGCATGATGACATGAGCATGATATAATTATGATGCAACAATTATATATAGAAAGTAGCCATTATCTTACTAGACCAAGTAGCATTACCATTGTTAGACAAATGGGATGCTATAGGCCCCCTGGCTGGCCACCGACCTCGCCCCTTCGCCTATATATCGATGGGTTCGTAGCATGGAAAACAAAAATTTCCTACCGCAAGAACGAACAAAACCCAGATCTAATCTAGATAAAAGCCAAGATCTAATCTATTAGACATGAGAAACGAGATAGATAGGAACTAACCCTCGTAGATCCGAAAGCGTTAACGAGATTAGATCTCGTGGTTGATGTAGTCGATCACTTGCCGATCTCAAGATCGTGTGGACGATCCTTCCGGCGTCGCGTTCCAGCAGCGCTTCCGCAGTCGGTCAAGAGGACGATCCTTCCGGCGCCGCGATTCGGCAGCGCTTCCGCAGTCGGTCACACGTGCGGAGTCGAAGCAGACCTTCCTCTCCCCGTTCCAGCGAGCAGCGAGGTAGTAGATCTTCTCCACGGAATCCCAGCAGCACGACGGCGTGGTGGTGGTGGTGGAGTAGAGAATTCTGCAGGGCTTCGCCTATGCCTGTGCAGAAGAAAGGTGGAGGAGAGCGGCGGCAGAGATTGGGAGTTATGAGAGCAGGGCAGGAGGGGGCGCCCCTGCCCTTCTATTTAAGGGGGGAGGGCGCCTTGGGGAGGGGGAGTCCTTGTAGGACTCCCCTCCCTCTAGGCCGGCGGATTGGGGAGTGGGGGGAGGAGTCCTCCTCCCCCACGACTCCTAGTCTTGACCCACCAGGACTCCTTGATCCCTTTCTTGGTTTTCAAGCAAACTCCAAGAAACCTTCCAGAACCTTCCGGAACATTCCGAAACCTTCTAGAATCCTCATACAAACACTCTGGAACATTTCCTAACTCAGAAAATGATCCCCTATATATGAATCTTATTCTCCGGACAATTCCGGATCTCCTCGTGATGTCATGGATCCCATCCGAGACTCCGAACAACATTCGGTCTCCAACGCACATTCCATATCTACTTAAAACAACTTCGAACCTTAAGTGTGTCACCCTACGGTTCGTGAATATGCAGACATGACAGAGACACATCTCCTATCAATAACCATCTGCGGGACCTGGAGATCCATAATGGCTCCCACATACTCAACGATGACTTCGTGATCGATTGAACCATTTACATACGAAACCAATTCCCTTTGTCACGCGATACTATACTTATCCGAGATTTGATCGTCAGCATCTCCATACCTAGTTCTACCTCGTTACTGATAAGTACTCTTTACTCGTTCCGTGATATGTCATCCCTTGTGACCCAGTCACATGCTTGCAAGCTAACTAGATGACATTCCACCGAGAGGGCCCAGAGCATATCTATCCGTCATATGGATGGACAAATCCCAATCTTGGTCCATGCGCTTCAACACATACTTTCAGAATACCCAATGACACCTTTATGACCACCCATTACGAAGCGGTGTTTGATGTCATCAAAGTATCCATCTGGTGATGGTGATTAACACAACCTCATGGTCGAAGGATTAGGTTACTATGCATTTAAAAGCTTACAGCAATACGAACTTAATGACTTGATCTTATGCTACGCTTACTATGGGTGTGTGTCCATCACATCATTCTCCTAATGATATAACCTTGTTATTAATCACATCCTAATGTCCATGATCAGGAAACCATGATCATCAATTAATCAACAAGCTAGTTCAACAAGAGGCTTACTAGGGACTCTTACATGTTTACAAAACACACATGTATTAGTGTTTCCTAATAATACAATTATAGCTTGGACTGTAAACATTCATCATAAACACAAAGATATAATAATAATCACTTTTATTATTGCCTCTTGGGAATATCTCCAACAGTCTCCCACTTGCACTAGAGTCAATAATCTAGATTACATGGTAATATACCTAACACCCATGGAGTTTTGGTGTTGGTCATGCTTTGCCCTAGAGAGAGGTTTAGTCAACGGATCTGCCACATTCAGATCAGTGTGTACTTTGCAAATCTTTATGTCACCATCTCGGACATACTCGCGAATAGCGTGGAAACGTAGCTTGATGTGCTTCAGCTTGCTATGTGACCTTGGCTCCTACGCATTAGCTATGGCACCTGTGCTGTCACAGTAGATGGCCATCGGGTCCAACGCACTGGGAACCACGCCGAGTTCAGTAATTAATTCCTTCATCCAAACGGCTTCTCGTGCAGCCTCCGAAGCAGCTATGTATTCCGATTCAGTTGAAGATTTCGCCACAACGCTTTGCTTCGCACTCCTCCAGCTCACTACAACACCATTCAAAATAAATACGTATCCCGACTGTGACTTTGAGTCATCCGGATCAGTGTAACTGTTTACAACAAGCTGTTCATCACCTCCATAAGAAAGAACCATATCCTTAGTCCTATTTAGGTACTTTAGGATATTCTTGACCGCTGTCCAGTGCTCCATTCCAGGATCACTTTGATATCTGCTAGTCAAACTAACAGCATGTGCTATATCCGGTCTTGTACACAGCATGGCATACATGATAGAACCTATGGCCGAGGAATAGGGAATATTATTCATTTTCTCTCTATCTTCTGCCGTAGCTGGACTTTGAGTTTTACTCAAGGTCTTACCTGACAACATGGGCACGAAACCTTTCTTGCTATCTTCCATTCTAAACTTCTTTAGAACTTTGTCCAAGTATGTACTTTGTGAAAGCGCTATTAGGCGTCTTGATCTATCTCTATAAATCGTGATGCCTAGAATGTATGCCGCTTCGCCAAGATCCTTCATTGAAAAACTATTATTCAAATAGGTTTTGACGCTATTAAGAAGTTCTATATCATTCCCAATCAACAATATGTCATCTACATATAGTACTAGGAATGATACAGAGCTCCCACTCACTTTCTTGTAAATACAAGCTTCTCCATAAGTTTGTATAAACCCAATTTTTTTTGATTACTTTATCAAAATGTTGATTCCAACTCCGGGATGCTTGCTTCAGTCCATAAATGGAGCGCTGAAGCTTACATACCTTGTCAGCATCTTTAGGATCGACAAAACCCTTGGGTTGTACCATATACAACTCTTCCTCAATGTCACTATTAAGGAACGCCGTTTTGACATCCATCTGCCAAATCTCATAATCGAAAAATGCAGCAATTGCTAACAAAATCCTCACAGACTTTAGCTTCGCTACTGGTGAGAAAGTCTCATCATAGTCAACTCCTTGAATCTGTCGGAACCCTTTCGCGACAAGTCGAGCTTTATAGACGGTAACATTACCATCAGCATCTGTTTTTCTCTTGAAAATCCATTTGTTCTCGACAGCCTTACGGCCATCCGGTAAGTCCACCAAAGTCCACACTTGGTTTTCGTACATGGATCCCATTTCGGATTTCATGGCTTCTAGCCATTTGTCGGAATCTGGCCTCACCATAGCTTCTTCATACGTCGCAGGGTCATCAGCGTTGTCCACCAACATGACGTTCAAGACAGAGTCATACCAATCAGGAGTGGTATGAACCCTTGTTGACCTGCGAGGTTCAACAGTAACTTCATTTGAAGTTTCATGATCATTATCATTAGCTTCCTCTCCAATTGGTGCAGGCGGCACAAAAACATCTTCCGGTGCTGCGCTACTCTCAAATCCGAGAGAAGGTTCAATAACCTCATCCAGTTCTACTTTCCTTCCAGTCACCTCCTTCGAGAGAAATTCCTTCTCAAGAAAGGATCCATTCTTTGCAACGAAAACTTTGCCTTCGGATCTATGATAGAAGGTATACCCAATCGTTTCTTTAGGGTATCCTATGAAGACGCATTTCTCCGCTTTGGGTTCTAGCTTATCAGGTTGTAACTTATTTACATATGCCTCGCAACCCCAAACTTTAAGGAACGACAACTTAGGTTTCTTACCAAACCACAATTCGTACGGTGTCGTTTCAACGGATTTAGATGGTGCCCTATTTAAAGTGAATGCGGCTGTCTCTAATGCATAGCCCCAAAATGATAACGGTAAATCTGTAAGAGACATCATAGACCGAACCATATCTAAGAGAGTTCGATTACGACGTTCGGACACACCATTACGCTGTGGTGTTCCCGGCGGTGTCAACTGCGAAAGTATTCCACATTTCTTTAAATGCATGCCAAACTCATAACTCAGATATTCACCTCCGCGATCAGAACGCAGAAATTTAATCTTCTTGTTACGATGATTTTCCACTTCACTTTGAAATTCCTTAAACTTCTCGAAAGTTTCAGACTTATGTTTCATAAAGTAGACATACCCATATCTACTCAAGTCATCTGTGAAAGTGAGAACATAACGATATCCACCACGCGATGCTACACTCATAGGACCGCACACATCGGTATGTATTATTTCCAATAAGTCTGTAGCTCGCTCCATTGTACCAGAGAATGGAGTCTTAGTCATTTTTCCCATTAGACATGCTTCGCATCTTTCAAGTGATTCAAAATCAAGTGATTCAAGAAGTCCATCAGAATGGAGTTTCTTCATACGCTTCACTCCAATGTGACCAAGACGACAGTGCCACATGTATGTAGAATTATCATTCAATTTTATTCGTTTTGAATCTATGTTGTGAACATGTGTATCACTACTATCGAGATTCAGTAAGAATAAACCATTCATCTCAAGTGCATTACCATAAAATATATTACTCATATAAATCGAACAACCTTTATTCTCGGACTTAAAAGAGTAACCGTCTTGCAATAAACAGGATCCAGATATAATGTTCATGCTTAACGCACGCACCAAATAACAATTATTTAAATTTAAAACTAATCCCGAAGGTAGATGTAGAGGGAGCGTGCTGACGGCGATCACATCAACCTTGGAGCCATTTCCAACGCGCATCGGCACCTCGTCTCTTGCCAGTCTTCGTTTATTCCGCAGCTCTTGTTTCAAGTTACATATATGAGCAACCGAACCAGTATCAAATACCCAGGCACTACTACGATTACTAGTAAGATACACATCTATAACACATATATCAAATATACCTTTCTTCTTGATGTTGCCGTTCTTCAGATTCGCCAGGTACTTGGGGCAGTTACGATTCCAGTGACCAGCACCCTTGCAGTAGAAGCACTCAGTTTCAGGTTTAGGACCAGCCTTGGGCTTCTTAGCAGGTACGGCAGCTTTCTTGCTGTCCTTCTTGAAGTTTCCCTTGTTCTTAGGCTTGCCCCGTCTCTTGAAATTGGTGGTCTTATTGACCATCAACACTTGGTGCTCCTTCTTTATCTCCACTTCAGCAGTTTTCAGCATGGACGACAGTTCAGGCAACGTCTTGTTCATGCAGTGCATGTTGTAGTTCATCACAAAGTTCTTGTAACTTGGTGGCAGTGATTGAAGGAGACGGTGAATCACCAATTCATTAGGAATCGATATTCCCAACTCTTGGAGCTTGTTTGCGTACCTAGACATGGTGAGCACGTGCTCGCTAACGGAGCTTCCCTCTTCCATCTTACAGTTAAAGAATTTTTCGGAGGCCTCATAGCTCTCCATGGCCGCGCGAGTCTCAAAAATTAGCCTGAGCTCCTTAATGATCTCGAACGGGTCGTGGTGCTCAAAACGCTGTTGGAGCTCCGCTTCTAAACCGTACAGGATGGCACACTGAACTGTGGAGTAATGATTCTTCCGAGTGGCGAAAACATTCTTTTCATCATCGGTGGCATTATCTGCAGGTGGGTCACCTAGCGGTGCATCGAGCACATAGGTCAACTGACCAGCCCTGAGGACGATCTTCAGTCCACGGAACAAGTCCGTGAAATTGCTTCCATTGTTTTTAAGCTTTTCTTTCTCTAGGAACGCATTGAAATTGATGGAGGGGGTCGCCATAATCTACAACAATTTGCAAGTAGTTTAGACTAAGTTTATGACAAATTGAGTTCAAATTTAATTCTTAAACTAACTAGGTGAATTCCCACTCAAAACAACATCCCTCACATTGTCTTAGTGATTACACGAACCAAGTCCACTACACCAAGTCCGATCTTCACGAGAGAAGATGTAGTTTCATCGGCGAACAATCTTCATGTTCATCATATCATTTATATGACTCATGCTCTACCTTTCGGTATTCCGTGTTCTGAGACCATGTCTGTACATGCTAGGCTCGTCAAGATAACCTTAGTTTCCGCATGTGCAAATCTGACTTGCACCCATTGTATGCACACGTAGATTCTATCACATCCGATCATCACGAGATGCTTCGAAACGACAAGTCTTAGCAATGGTGCCAACTAAGGGTGAACACTTTATTACTTGATATTTAGTGAGAGGGATCATCTTATAATGCTACCGCCGCGATCTAAGCAATACAAGATGCATAAAGGATTAACATCACAGGCAATTCATAATTAGTGTGATATGATATGGCCTTTTCTTCTTGCGCCTTTGATCTCCATCTCCAAAGCACGAACATGATCTCCATCATCACCAGCATTGCGTCAAGGTCAGTGGCGCCGCTTCATGGTTGTCCATCATCACCAGCAACTATTACAACTACTTGGAATAAAGCTATTACAAGATGAATAGACACGCAGGTCTTAAGAGAATTAAAGACAACCATTAGGCTCCTGCCGGTTGCCATATTACAACAAGGATCATTGCATACATCAAATACAATCACAATCACATGATGGCCATATCACATCACAAAACCCCTGCAAAAACAAGTTAGACGCCTCTAAATTTCTTTGCAAGTTTTACGTGGTTTGGGGCTTTCGCATAAGACCGATCTTACCTTCGAACAAGGACCACAACGTTGATACAAGTGTTGTCAAGATGCTCATTGTAAATTGAATCTTAACTATGGTGGGAGAGACAGACACCCGCAAAGCCACTTGTGCAAAGCAAGTTGCACGTCAAGCGTGGAGCAAGTCTCATGTACGATGACATGTAATGTTAGCCCGAGCCGCTTCATCCCACCATGCCGCAAGATGCAAAGTACACGCTAATACATCGACAACAAAAGCATCAACACCCACAAAAACATTGTGTTCTACTCGTGCAACAGATCTATGCATAGATACGACTCTGATACCACTGATGGGTTCGTAGCATGGAAAACAAAAAAATTCTACCGCAAGAACGAACAAAACCCATATCTAATCTAGATAAAAGCCAAGATCTAACCTATTAGACATGAGCAACGAGATAGATAGGAACTAACCCTCATAGATCCGAAAGCGTTAACGAGATTAGATCTCGTGGTTGATGTAGTCGATCACTTGCCGATCTCAAGATCGTGTGGACGATCCTTCCGGCGTCGCGTTCCAGCAGTGCTTCCGCAGTCGGTCAAGAGGACGATCCTTCCGGCGCCGCGATTCGGTAGCGCTTCCGCAGTCGGTCACACGTGCGGAGTCGAAGCAGACCTTCCTCTCCCCGTTCCAGCGAGCAGCGGAGGTAGTAGATCTTCTCCACGGAATCCCAGCAGCACGACGGCGTGGTGGTGGTGGTGGAGTAGAGAATTCTGCAGGGCTTCGCCTATGCCTGTGCAGAAGAAAGGTGGAGGAGAGAGGCGGCAGAGATTGGGAGTTATGAGAGAAGGGCAGGAGGGGGCGCCCCTGCCCTTCTATTTAAGGGGGGGAGGGCGCCTTCGGGAGGGGGACTCCTTGTAGGACTCCCCTCCCTCTAGGCCGGCGGATTGGGGAGTGGGGGGAGGAGTCCTCCTCCCCCACGACTCCTAGTCTTGACCCACTAGGACTCCTTGATTCCTTTCTTGGTTTTCAAGCAAACTCCAAGAAACCTTCCGGAACATTCCGAAACCTTCTAGAATCCTCATACAAACACTCCGGAACATTTCCTAACTTAGAAAATGATCCCCTATATATGAATCTTATTCTCTGGACAATTCCGGATATCCTCGTGATGTCCTGGATCCCATCCGAGACTCCGAACAACATTCAGTCTCCAACGCACATTCCATATCTACTTAAAACAACTTCGAACCTTAAGTGTGTCACCCTAAGGTTCGTGAATATGCAGACATGACAGAGACACATCTCCTATCAATAACCATCTGCGGGACCTGGAGATCCATAATGGCTCCCACATACTCAACGATGACTTCGTGATCGATTGAACCATTTACATACGAAACCAATTCCCTTTGTCACGCGATACTATACTTATCCGAGATTTGATCGTCAGCATCTCCATACCTAGTTCTACCTCGTTACTGATAAGTACTCTTTACTCGTTCCGTGATATGTCATCCCTTGTGACCCAGTCACATGCTTGCAAGCTAACTAGATGACATTCCACCGAGAGGGCCCAGAGCATATCTATCCGTCATATGGATGGACAAATCCCAATCTTGGTCCATGCGCTTCAACACATACTTTCAGAATACCCAATGACACCTTTATGACCACCCATTACGAAGCGGTGTTTGATGTCATCAAAGTATCCATCTGGTGATGGTGATTAACACAACCTCATGGTCGAAGGATTAGGTTACTATGCATTTAAAAGCTTACAGCAATACGAACTTAATGACTTGATCTTATGCTACGCTTACTATGGGTGTGTGTCCATCACATCATTCTCCTAATGATATAACCTTGTTATTAATCACATCCTAATGTCCATGATCAGGAAACCATGATCATCAATTAATCAACAAGCTAGTTCAGCAAGAGGCTTACTAGGGACTCTTACATGTTTACAAAACACACATGTATTAGTGTTTCCTAATAATACAATTATAGCATGGAATGTAAACATTCATCATAAACACAAAGATATAATAATAACCACTTTTATTATTGCCTCTTGGGCATATCTCCAACATATATTCCTCCCAATACAGAAACCCTAAATCGTCCAGCCTCCAGCCACGAAAAGTTCCGCAGCGCCGCCGCCATCGAAGGGGAGATTCGGGGGACAGAAGGTCTCTGTTCCGGCACCCTGCCGGGACGAGGAAGTGCCCCCGGAGCCATCTCCATCGATCTCCACCACCATCTCCATCGCCATTACTGATTCCCATGATGATGAGGGAGTAGATCTCTCTTGAGGCTAAGGGTTCTACCGGTAGCTATGTGTTCATCTCTCTCTCTATGCATGATCATATTGTGATCATGAGCTTGTAATCTATAGATCTACCTTGCTACTCAAGTGCTTTAATAGATCTCTGCTCTCCCCATGTGTGTGAAGTTGACAGTGTGCACACCATGGTGGCACTTAGGCTAGAGATTACAAATACTTGTTATGAGTTATATTTGGAGTTGGATGTCTTTATGAAATTGTGGTGTTTCTTTGAACCATCTAGTGCTCAAGGTGACAGTGTGGGGTTATCTAGATGTGGAAAGCAAACTTTAAGGTCTGCTGTTATAGCCCTACCATCGATTAGAGTCTCCAACCGGAGAGTAGTTCAGAGTAGTATCATGAAGATAATATATTTATATGAGAGTGTTCACTAGCGAAAGTATGATCCCTAGGCCTTGTTTCTAAGCATTGAAACACCATTTGCAACTAGATTTGTTACATGTTTGCTTGTTTCTATCTTTATTTCAGTTTGCCTTTAGTCTCTTCCACACCATCAAAGTATTTTCTGGCACCGTTGTCTTATATCCATACTACTTGTATTTCACTATCTCTTCGCCGAACTAGTGCACCTATACACCTGACAAGTGTATTGGGTGTGTTGGGGACACAAGAGACTTCTTGTATCTTGATTGCAGGGTTGCTTGAGAGGGGATACCTTTGACCACTTCCTTCCTGAGTTTGATAAACCTTTGGTGACCCACTTAAGGGAAAACTTGCTGCTGTTCTACAAACCTCTGCACTTGGAGTCCCAACAACTGTCTACAAGAATAGAAGTGCGTAGACATCAACATACAAGAGGCCGAATAGGCCGCAGCAACTGGAAATTTGTAGGCAAAAGCCAAATGAGACGGACCATGAGTTTTTGACTCGCTGGTGCAACATGCGCAACTCATGCGAAGGAGTAATCGAGTCACAGGCAATTGTTTGGTTTGCAGAAGGGTGCATATATGGAAGTGTGTTGTGGCAAAGGCTGCAAAGAGATATGCCAACCACGTTGGCTGAGACAATCAGAATTGTCGACTCATACGCACTGGGTGATCCGACTCAACCTCGGCTTGTGTCAATTGAGTCGAATGAATAATATTACTCCCGTGATGCAGTCGGGTCATCCCAACGAAATGATATCTAGGGTAATAGAAGAGATGAAAGGCCATAATATCGGTATAACTCGAACCGTGTTGCTGTAGTGACTCAAGATCAGCCAGATGTTGGGAGTAACTAGCAACAGAAGAACAGTGGACACAAAAGAATGATGACAAGAAGACTTGGACCAATGAGCAGAAGAAGAAGTGGTAAGAACGAAAAGATGGGCCAAGGTACACATATGAGTCCATGATGGATCAACCATGTAAGTTGTCGACTTAGTCAGGGGGCAGATAATCTGGTCCTACCCTGTTTCTTTGTTTTGCTTCATTTGACCAGGGGTCTTTTGGGGAGTAGTATCTGCAACACTCAATGCACAATTAAAGTATCCTTAGTATTGTTATCTAACACATAAAACTCTAGGGATCATGAAATGCTCTTTAACTTACTTCCTTTCCGGTTCATCCCGCTGCTACCAGAGCTTCCTTGGCGTCAAGGTGATGTGGTGCTGCCCTTGTGCATTCACCTCCAAGATGGACAGCCATGGTTGGCCTTCACCATGTGTTGGTGATGCGGTACGGTGTTGTGTGGTGATGCAGTTGTAGAGACCAAGTTTTTCCTATGGCCTGATAGCAACTAAGTTTGCATAACAAGATCTTCCTAAAACCTCGGCATCGAACAAGTCCACCACCGACAACGATGCCAATAAGATATCCTTCACGGAAACCACAAGTTCTACTTCACGGAACACTAAGACCGACCCCGGAATGCAAAGACCAACCCCATCGAACCCCAAGATCCTCGGTGTCGAACCCAAACATGTGAACCCTACCTATACCTATTTTATAAATGCCATATAACTTGTTGCATATCAAATCATTCATGTTTCATACATAATTTGTTGTTTGGGGGTATTTAATCGGTTCACCGAAATTAAATATGGAGTGTTTATGCGAGATGTCTTTGTCTTATTCCGACTCCATTAAATTTGTGTAGATCATCGATGCAATGTGTTTGCCATGCCGTTCCGTGCTAATCAACATTTAATTTGCAGGGTAGATAACCAACTTGAACCATAATATTTATTTATTGGGACTTTGATTCTGCTTAATATTGCTAAGATAGACTGCATATTTCCATGTCATGCATCATATCATAAACATGCCAGATCTTCTACCGTAGTATTAAATATTGCACCGATTGCTCTTTCTAGTGTTTTGCTTCTTTCCAGATAGAATGATGAGTTGATCCGAGTTGTGACAACTCATCGGTTGCCCGACATTGTTCCTCAGGCGAGTATTCTCCCCCTTCTACTTATTTTGTATTTATAGTCTTTACTTTCTTCTTTTATATACTACTATCCTTTATTGTTGATGCTTTAGTTTATCGTACCTTTAGTTCCCTGCAACTACTATATTGTCTTGGTTATCCTATTACATGTTTCTTGAGTAGATAGGTTGGACTTGCGAGTCGTAGCGTATGTTTAGGTCTGTTGCCCACTCTCATACAGGTGAACCGTGATATCTAGATATGGTTAGTACTATGATAATTAAATTGGTGATGTTGGTTATGGTTATGGTTATAGATTCACCTAATGATAAGGCCCCGACAGGGACCACCTTTGGGAACTGCTTGAGTCGACCTAGGAACCGTTTGTTCTACGATACCAGTTCTGAGTTGATCGCGCTAACCAAATGTGGGGCCTCTGCGATCCCCCCTCAACTACTGGCGCTATTCGTATATCCAGGGGGTCAAAAAATTGGTTTTCAATTTGGTGCATAGCATAATATGTCCTCGGACATGAATGAGTTGAATATATGTCTTCAGACTTGATATTTTGGTGGACTGCCATGGCTTGCATATATAAAAGCAGTACATACCGGCGATTCCAAGGGGATCTCTACAAGTTATCTTCCAAGGGTCGTTCGGTATAGTAGTCGTGAAGGCCGTGCCACCTTGAGAATCAGCTGTATCTCTCGTGTGGGTCAAACTCAGTAGGTGATACATCTGGATGTGCGCGTAGTTATGGGATAATTCTTGTGAGATTCGGAAGGCACGCGTAATATGTTGTCTGAAGGGTTGAGCATAGTTTGAGTACAGTATTGCACCCCTGCAGGGTAAATATTTTTGAGAAGCCGTTTTTCCATGGTTATGGACGCATCGGGAGTACAGTGTCATGATCATAGACAAAGCCACTAATATCTTGTCTCTAATAATATGACTAGTAATTAGCCTTACCAAGTAAATAATTGGATAATTAAAACTGCAATGTGTGTGTTCCGCAATAGGACATCCTTGACTGGTCTTCGAGGGGGAACCTTCAGATGGGTCATGCTTGGTGTTATATTCTTATTACCATATAGTTGTAGCACCCCAATTTTCTAACAATTGTAATGCTACTTGTCCTAGTAAGATATTGGCTACTTTTTATATATTATTGTTGCATCATAATGATATCATGCTCATGTCATCATGCCACCTTGCATTTGAGCATCATATAAAACCCTTTTTCTTTTGGATCTTCTCTCACATGCATTATTAATTGTATTTGTCTCTTGATATTGTATTTGGCTATTGATATATTGTTCTATGCCCAAGTTGAGTTGGGGGCATATCTTTTATTTCCATTCCACCATCTTTCTCTTCCACCACTTTATAATCCCACCATCCCATTAACCATGAGCTTGTTTCTCTTTCTTTTGCTATTTAATTCTAGCTCATGTAGTTTGGGGTGGATTAAATCCTCTAAATTCTTGTGCTTGGTTTTATCTCCACTTCTTGGATATGCATAGAGTAATGCCATAATATTAATATTGTTTTCACAGATAAATAATGGCATTAGTATTTTTGCATGGGCCATGCACAATTCTTCACCACCTTTCTCTCCCTTGGTTTTTCTTTGGTTTTAATGGATCCTATCTTTGTGAAAACATCTCCTACCACTCCACCATCCTCATAATCTCATCCATCTCATTTTCCTCTATTTTTTTTAATTCTCCATGCATGATCCATATGTAACCTTTTCCACCTATTTTCTTTTCTTCCTCTTTCCTTCTTGTTTTCCCTCCACATTATCTCAAGCAAGATCAAGCTTCACCTTTTCTTCTAGGTTTGGCCTTGTAAACCAAAAACTAAAACCTAAATGCCTAACACCATCTAAACCTAGTTCCTCTTTTATTATTCTTTAAACCTAAGTTACACTAAACCCTAACCCTAATCCTCCTCCTCTTTACCTCTCTCTCTCACACCCCTCTCTCTCTACCTTGGGCATCACCTGGCCACCCTCTCCCTGGCCCACACCCAGCTACCCTAACCCTAGCCCATGCCCTAACCCGAGCTCTATCTAACCCTAGCCGAGCTACCCCTCCCTGTCTTCTCTCTTCCTGACCCGAGGGACCCCCTCCAGCCGAGCCCCCCTGCCTGTCCCTCTCTCCCGTCCTAGTCCACCTGCAGCCCCAGGTCCAGCCCCAGCCGGCCGAGCACGTGCTCGAGGAGAGAGGAGAGAAAAGGTGGCACCGAGGCCACCTTTATCTCTGCCGTGCCCCGCCTCCCTCTCCTCTCTCTCCCTCTCACTTTTCCTTCCTCCCCACGCCTCTCCGGCCTCTCCCAGATCTGGCCCGAGCTGCCCCTCCTCTTCTCCTTCTTCCTCCCCGGCAACAGCTCTCGACGCCGGTCGCCGCCAGCACCACCTCGCCCCCGACATTCCAGCCGGCGTGCTTGTCGTGGGAGTGGCTGAGAAGATCGAGGACGTCCCTCTGCGTCGCCCCATGGCCGTCAGCGCGAAGGAGGGAGCCCCAGCACCGCCAAGTACCGCGCCGCCGACGCCAACCCTAGCCGCCAGTGCGCTAGCGTCCTGCCGTACCAGCGCCTCCCCGCCCGATCTGAGCCCGCCGTCGAGCCCGCGGTGAGCATCTCTTCCCCTCTGACACGGTCCGCCTCGACGTACCGCCCTAGCGCCGCCGTTGTTTTTGTTGAGCGCTCTCAGTGCGCCAGAGCTCGCCACCGTCTGCAGTTTTCCCGCGCCGCAGCAAGCTTACCTAAGCCCCCGCCGCTTCCCTGTCAACTCCCCTCACCCTACCGCACCGGTTAGCACCCTCAGCGCGCTCCCCCGCGTCCCAGGATCGAACCCCACTCGCGTCGCGCGCCGATTTCCCTCGCCAGACGAGGGAGAAGAAAAACAGTACCTGGGTCGTGGTCATCTTACAAAAAGCCCCCCACCTTTTTGATTCTTACAACCCGCGCTCCTAGAGACCCCACCTGTCGGCTGCTCTGGTAGAATTGCAGAAAACCCCTCGGCTTTTCCCGGCCGCAACCCGCGCTCCAACCCCAGCCCCACCTGTCAGCCCCTGTCTCCCTCGCCGCTGTCACGTGGGCCTGCGCCAAGTTGGCCCACCCCGCAGTCACAGAGGCTAGCCCAACCCGCGGTGACAAAAGTTTTCCCCGCGCATGGCCCAGTCAGAACAAAAGCCCACCCGTCAGTGGCTGTGGCTAGAATTGCCTGGGTAACAAAAGTATTTCCCTGAGTCTGATTTTTAATTAAACCTTTTTTTTTCAAATTGTTTTAAATTCAAATTCAAATCAGATTTAAATAATTTTTAAAATACAAATCCAAATAATACATGTAATATATGTTATGGAATCAGAAAAATGTGAGGAATTCAAATATGCCCTTCAAAATGTGTTTTGAACACTTTAAATTTCGAGATGATTAAAATTACCATAAAATACCCTTTTCCTTATTTAATTAATAACTTTTGTTTTATAACTCCAAATTTGATAAATAATATGACTAAATCAATCAGCGCGACGAGCCCGTTTTATTTATGCAGTCCTTGTTCTGAATTGAAGCATGCATCATGTTGTCCATTAAAATCTGAACTATTTATGACAATAAAACTTGGTTAAATAAATAATAAAATGCTTTATTTCTTGTATCCACACCTCACCTTTGCCATGCTACTTTAATGCCATGTAAATTGTGCATCATTCATCATGGCATGCTTGACGCTTTTCAATGCATATGCTTGTGCACTTTATTTATGTTGGCCCTTGTTTGTTTGGTTCTTCTTCGTATAGACTGATGGGTTCGTAGCATGGAAAACAAAAAATTTCTACCGCAAGAACGAACAAAACCTAGATCCAATCTAGATAAAAGCCAAGATCTAATCTATTAGACATGAGCAACGAGATAGATAGGAACTAACCCTCGTAGATCCGAAAGCGTTAACGAGATTAGATCTCGTGGTTGATGTAGTCGATCACTTGCCGATCTCAAGATCGTGTGGACGATCCTTCCGGCGTCGCGTTCCAGTAGCGCTTCCGCCTTCGGTCAAGTAGACGATCCTTCCGGCGTCGCGTTCCAGTAGCGCTTCCGCCCTTGGTCAAGTTGACGATCCTTCCGGCGCCGCAATTCGGCAGCGCTTCCGCAGTCGGTCACACGTGCGGTGTCGAAGCAGACCTTCCTCTCCCCGTTCCAGCGAGCAGCGGAGGTAGTAGATCTTATCCACGGAATCCCAGCAGCACGACGGCGTGGTGGTGGTGGTGGAGTAGAGAATTCTGCAGGGCTTCGCCTATGCCTGTGCAGAATATGGTGGAGGAGAGAGGCGGCAGAGATTGGACGTTATGAGAGCATGGTTGGAGGGGGCGCCCCCTGCCCCTCTATTTAAAAGAGGGGATGGCGCCATGGGGAGGGGAGTCCTTGTAGGACTCCTCTCCTCCCTAGGCCGGCGGATTGGAGGTGGGGGGAGGAGTCCTCCTCCCCCACGAATCCGTATCTTGACCCACCAGGACTCCTTGATCCCTATCTTGATTTTCAAGCAAACTCCAAGATATCTTCTAGAACCTTCCGGAACATTCCGAAAACCTTCTAGAATCCTCATACAAAGACTCCGGAACATTTCCTATCTCATAAAATGATCTCCTATATATGAATCTTATTCTCCGGACCATTCCGGATCTCCTCGTGATGTCCCGGATCCATTCCGAGACTCCGAACAACATTCGGTTTCCAACGCACATTCCATATCTACTTAAAACAACTTCGAACCTTAAGTGTGTCACCCTACGGTTCGTGAATATGTAGACATGATAGAGACACATCTCCTATCAGTAACCATCAGCAGGACCTGGAGATCCATAATGGCTCCCACATACTCAACGATGACTTCGCGATCGATTGAACCACTTACATACGAAACTAATTCCCTTTGTCTCGCGATACTATACTTATCCGAGGTTTGATCGTCGGTATCTCCATACCTAGTTCTACCTTGTTACTGATAAGTACTCTTTACTCGTTCCGTGATATGTCATCCCTTGTGACCTAGTCACATGCTTGCAAGCTAACTAGATGACATTCCACCGAGAGGGCCCAGAGCATATCTATCCGTCATATGGATGGACAAATCCCAATCTTGGTTCATGAGCTTCAACACATACTTTCAGAATACCCAATGACACTTTTATAACCACCCAGTTACGAAGCGGCGTTTGATGTCATCAAAGTATTCATCTAGTGATGGTGATTAACATAACCTCATGGTCGAAGGAATAGGTTACTATGTGTTTGAAAGCTTACAGCAATACGAACTTAATGACTTGATCTTATGCTACGCTTACTATGGGTGTGTGTGTCCATCACATCATTCTCCTAATGATATGACCTTGTTATTAATCACATCCTAATGTCCATGATCAGGAAACATAATCATCAATTAATCAACAAGCTAGTTCAACAAGAGGCTTACTAGGGACTCTCTTATGTTTACAAAACACACATGTATTAGCGTTTCCTAATAATACAATTATAGCATGGGATGTAAACATTCATCATAAACACAAAGATATAATAATAACCACTTTTATTATTGCCTCTTGGGCATATCTCCAACATAGACGCCCAGCAGGAGAATTACCAGGAATCCCAAGAGTACTACCCAGATCCATCTCTCGCTTCAACAGAGCTGCCAGGCAAGCACTACCACATGTTTGCATACATACAATACCTATTGCCTCTATCTTATTCTTGCATCATTGAGTCGTGATTTCATTAAATTGAATCCCAAGTACTGCATAGCCTTTTTCTTTAAACCACACCAAGCTTGTTCCGGTCCCATGAGCCATTACTACAGGAGTTGTTTGAGCCATGCGAGTCGTAGAAAAGCATGAGTAGGGTATGTGAGTGTCTGATGAATAACGAGGTACTAAATAACTTAACCTGAGTAGTAATGGGATAACTAATGAAAGAGGCACCGGTGAGCAATATCTGCTATTTGGGTTTTTATGCTCACTTGTGTCCCGTAGGACCCCGAGTACTTGATTCTTGTTCCTTGTTTATACGCACCATCCACATCCGGGAGGCCTTATGGACCCCCCCCCTGAGACAGAGCTTGATTCATTCTTATTCCTTGGGGCCACAAGTAGTTTGGGGCTTTATTACTATCCTGTACTTATGCCATGCTACTGTTTTAATAAGTTTGTGCGTGGAGCACCTGTACTGTTTTGGATCGTGGAATGTTTTCGCGGTATCGACAAGCCCAGTCACATTTTCGGGTTCCCAGTCGTTTACAGCCATTGACACAAACCTTGGGTCCGTCTCGGAGCCGGCCAACTTCGTCGCGGGTAGCTTAATGGGGTGGCCCCCTGAAATATTACTTAATCCTGTGATTGCTTTGTCGTGAATGCCTCGTTGGGTTTTGATTTGGTTTTTCCGAGGTTGATCGAGTGTGTGTTGCTATTCGTGCACCCCTGCAGGGTAAATCTTTCTGAAAGCCGTGTCCACGGTTATGGACGACTTGGAGCACAGTTTCTCGATCATAGACAAGTATAACTAAAGTACCGCTTTTAAATTGACTAAGTACTTGACTAGTAAATAGTGCAATGCTCATGGAATGGTTAATAAAACTGCCAACGGATGATGGGGGTCGTTCGTCCGCTTCCTCGTTGGTAAGCGAGGAGGAGGATGGATCTGATAATTATACTGTTATAACTGTTGTTCTTAATTCACGGACTTCCGTCTATTTTTGGTTAGGCGGAAGCTTAGCAAGTATCTATAGAATTGTTAGGTATTATCTTTTGCTGCAATTGCGTCACCCCAGGTTGTGTCCCCTTTAGCGGCATTAAGACTTGCTGAGTACCCCTAGGGTCTCACACGATAAATTGTTTGATTCAGATGAACAGGTGCACCCGCAAGATGGATACCGGGTGGAAGAGACAGATGATGTGGGCAACGATCATTCGGTGTAGAGATTCCGAGAACGGGGATCCGTGTGATCTGTGGGCGGGATGTGTTTATTTATGGGGCATCTTATGCCAATTTGCTTCTTATCCGTACTCGGATCTTGTTTTCCGCTTCCGCCTGATACTCTGATGTGTGATGTATGAGGAGCTATCCTAAATTATTATATCTATCTAGGACATTTGGATCTTGCCGTATGGTGTTGCAATATTTCTATTTCTTTTAGATGGAATGGCTCTGAGGACTGTTGTATGTGGCTTGCATACATACTCACTTGTGTATGTAGTTGATCCCTTCGCCTGCCGATTACGCCGCTCGTTCTTGTCCCGTTGTTTGAAAGTGGTTAGGACGGCCGAAAGGTCTACCGTGAGTGGTCCTGGGCCCCACCGTACTATTTTAACCACTTTCGTTCATCCAAGCATTAACTAAGAGCGTAATTCACCGAGGTAGTTACAATAGTGCTCTCTTATCTCGCTTTACTAGCCGAAGTTGTAGATGTCTCTATAAGTTAGATAGTGCAAGTTTTGATGCCACTGAGCCTACCAATATAGGCGAGAGCCGTCAAATTCTAAGACTCGCCGTGTACTGGCCTCAGTACTAATCACTCTGTTTCTGTTTTCCTTTGCCCCTTTGTCGGCACCCCTTTGGCTTTGACATGTATGTGATCGGCGACATTAGCAAGATTACCCTTCCGGCTTGTCCTGGTTAGGGTTATGGACACCATTTGGTTATTCTTTAGGACTCTTAGTCCTATTTGTGTGCTAATTGCTCTAAATCTCAAAAATGGTTTGATCATTGTGTTTTTCTTGTTTTGGCTGATGATTATGAGCCAGATTGCTTGTTCATTTCTACTTGTTCATGTGTGATCACCACAATGCATGCACTAACGCCTGTTGTATCTTTTGTCAGTGCTCCAAGGTGCCGATGGTAGGTGCTCTCCCACCTATGGAGGAGGATGCTCGAGGGATGAAGGTGAGGGTAGCGGCTCCAAGAGGGCGGTGCGCCAGGAGGCAGATAGACAGGCCTATGAAGGTTGGGCACTTCCACGATCAAGTAGGTCCAACCCATTTCGCCAAGGTGATTTTGGCACCTGGGTTGGACGTGCTGCCATTTCCATATAGCTTCAGGTATTTCCTCGCACTGTGCCGAGGGCGATCGTGTTGAAGACCAAGACTGGATGAAACTGGATGGTGAAGCTTAGGGATGTTAGCGACATGGTTTTCCTTGATCAGGGGTGGCCTGATTTCACCATTGCCCACCAGATTAAGATCAGTTACTTTCTAAGCTTCAAGATGTTGAAGGGTGACAAGGTCACCATCTTCGACTACAATACGTGCGAATTGATGAAGAAGTGCCCCGAGCATGCTCTTACTATGATAGATGAGTAGAATGTTCTTGCTATAGTGTAATAACTTTGTGTTTGCTATGAACTATGTCCTACTATCGTGCTTAACTTGCTACAATATTCAAAAAAAATCGTGCTGCTATATATATTGTAGTGTCATTAACTATGCTGTGTCTGCCAATGCTTGTTGGGTTTTAGGTTTGTTGGATTTTTAAGTTTGATACTTGGTAAGCTCACCATTTGGAGAAGAGGTTATCAGATCACACGATCGGGATGAAACCAAACACACGTTTTCGTTTCTCCCAGGCTAATACAGCCTGTCAAACTTCTGAATAGTGTCCATAAGGGCAAACAAATAACTGGGAGATTTTAGCCAAAAGCCTGATACGCGTGTAGGGTTGAAAATGAACTGAAACGGACGTAAACATGCGTTAACGTTTTTGTTTCCTCTTGTGTCATCGGAGTGGGAGACGGAACGGAAAACTCCGAAAATGAACACAGAATCAGAAACCATCGACGACGAATATGAAACGAAATCTGGATGGATACGATCGAAAACGGACATTGACGTAATATAATAGTGGCATAATATCATGATCTGTATACCAAAAGAAACATATAATAGACAAAGAATATCTCACAATTTCGACAAGCGATAGTTAAACATAAAGTAGCACACATAATTTAACGCTCTCACAAACACATAAGTTCACATAAATAGTCACTCACTTAATTAGTGTGTAGGCTGGTCGGTTGCATGTATTGTGTAGATCCTGCATATATTCTGTGACCGACAAGAGCAAGAGAAATCACCGACGCAAATAACTATTTCACGATAGACATATCTATTTATATTTTTAAAAAGAAAAACGTATTTGTTCATCTGGTATTTCTTACATTTCCGTTTCCCCGCGTGTACCGGTTGCACTGGTGGGGGAAAAAGTCCTACAAGCAATCAAAACACGCCACGCCCTTTACCTTATCCAGCGAGAAAATGCCCCGTTTTCCGTTCGCGATGACAAGGCTGCACGTTGCGGGTCGCCTGGCGGTCGCAATCGCCGTGGCTCCCGCTTCCACTTCCACAGTTCGACCCTCGCGCTATTTCTCGCGCTGCTGCAGCCTCATTCGCGGGGCAATGCCGGTCGTCGCCTCCGCCTGCCCGTCCCCCCGTCTTCCCAGCGCCGCTGCTTCCCCGCGGCAGATGACGGCGACGCGACTCGAGTGCGGGTCCCTGCTGGTCGGCGGGTGCGAGCTCCTCGCCCAATCCCCGCCCGAGGTCACCCTACGCACCGGCGTCGCCGACGCGGCCCCGGGCGCAGCGTTCCTCGGCGCCAGGGCGGCGGCCGCGTCCAGCCGCCACGTGTTCTCCCTCGGCACCATCTCCAAGTAGGTCACGTCACATACGGCCGGTGCTTGTGCTGTGCTCGCGTCGGTCCGACTCCGACGTGCTGAATGTTCGTAACTGACTAATGGGTGCCGTGCAGAGGGTGGAGGTGGCTGTCCCTGTTCCGGTTCAAGATCTGGTGGATCACCCCGAAGACGGGCGCCGACGCGGCGGGCGTGCCTGCGGAGACGCAGATGCTGCTTCTGGAGTCAAGGGACGGGGCGGAGGACGCGTTGTACGCGCTGATGCTGCCAGTTCTCGATGGGGATTTCCGGGCCAGCCTTCAGGGAACTCCCGAAGACGAGCTCCAATTCTGCTTCGAGAGTGGTAGGCTTCGTCGCGACTTGCTGAATTTCATGGTGGCTGGATCAGAATGAGTAATAAGGCTTGAAAACTTTTGGTTGGACTATCTTAAATCGTTGAATGGTGAACTGCTTGGTAGGTGATCCTGATGTGCAGACGGCAGAAGCTGTTGATGCGGTGTTCGTCAACTCAGGGGATAATCCTTTCAAGCTTATTAAGGAATCTATCAAGTAAGTCATACTCTGTACAGCCAAAATGACATGGATTTTTTTTGTTCTATGTGGAACTGGATTAAATTGCATCTCCTTTAGGATACTGTCCAAGGTCAAAGGAACTTTCAGTCATATAGAGAACAAGGAGGTACATATATAGACGGGAAAATTTGCTATGGGGGACTGTTATTTCCTGTCATTTGCTGAAACACACTGTCCGATTGTGTCTTTGCCATGTACCATTATATTTGCCAGAACACACCATTTGGCTAAAAATGGAAAGTTTTGTCACTTTTGCCGGCTGACCATGTTATGGCCGGGTTTGAAGAAAATGTGCCAAACTTTCCCTTTTTGTCCGTGCGGTGCGTTCTGGCAAATGTGTTGTAAAATTGTAATGGTACCTGGCAAAGACATAATTGTGCGGTGTGTTTTGGCAAACGCCAGAAAATAACGGTGTCCTGTAGCAAATTTATTCACACTTTTATCACCTAGGTTGTTGATCTTGGACTGATCTTGTTTTATTTTGTTTTTGTTAAATCTCGTGTGAACTGGTCACTAATATCAGATCCCTGCATACTTGGATTGGTTTGGATGGTGCACATGGGATGCGTTTTATAAAGCTGTTAATCCATCGGGGATTGACGAGGGCCTTCAAAGGTATATACAAGAATTAAGTTTGTTTGGGATGTACAAATGCATGGTTATGTAATTGCACTCCCCACTTGTTTTTGATAGTTATCACTGATGATGTATTCCTTGTAAATTAGTTTGCGTGAAGGAGGTGCCCCACCAAGGTTTCTGATTATAGATGATGGTTGGCAAGAAATAGTGAACGAATTCAAGGAAGTGGATGAAGCTCTGCTTGAACATACCGTGTATGTATTTCACCTTTGCTAATACAGAAACAGTGTGTACCGCACATCTGATTTCCTTGTAATATTGCCAGGTTTGCAGAGAGGCTGGTTGACCTGAAGGAGAATGATAAGTTCAGAGGAGAAGCCTGCAAGAATCTTGGAGACCTTGTGAAGAAAATCAAAGAGAAACATGGAGTCAAGTACTTGATTCTTATTTAACTGCTTGTGCTATGTCCATAAGTAAAAGTCTTCTTAGTTTTTTGCTGAGAAGAATACTGCATATGAAACTTTAGGTACGTCTACGCTTGGCATGCTTTACTTGGTTATTGGGGAGGTGTCCATGCAACATCCGATGCGATGAAGAAGTACAATCCAAAACTAGTTTACCCCGTCCAGTCTCCTGGCAATGTTGCAAATTTGAGGGATGTAGCCATGGACAGCTTGCAGAAATTTGGAGTGGGTATCATTGATCCTGAGAAGATATATGAATTCTACAATGATCAGCACCGTTACCTTTCTAGTGTGGGTGTGGATGGTGTGAAGGTAGATGTGCAAAATGTGATGGAAACTCTCGGGCATGGCTTCGGTGGCCGTGTTGCATTAACTCGCAAGTATCAACAGGCTCTTGAGGATTCTATAGCTCGGAACTTCAAAAGAAATGACCTAATATGCTGCATGAGTCACAGCTCAGACAACATCTTTAGGCAAGTAACCTATAGTTGCGAACAATATGAGCTATGTACATAGAAACTGACCTGATTCTGCCTGTTTGTAGTGCCATGAAGAGTGCAGTTGCTAGAGCATCAGAAGATTTCATGCCTCGGGAACCAGCACTGCAAACTCTGCACATTGCTAATGTAGCATTCAATAGCCTTTTATTGGGAGAAATATTCATCCCGGACTGGGATATGTTCCATGTGAGATTATTGCGCCCCTGTTAGTTTGATTAGCCACTTTTCTATACTTCAGTGCCAGCTAATTTTATCACTTTCTAATATAAAGAGCAAGCATGAATCAGCAGAATTCCATGGAGCTGCTAGGGCTCTAAGTGGGGGTGGTGTTTATGTCAGGTGCTCTTTTGTAGTCCATTTTCTTCAGGTGTGTTGTTTTTATTTTAAGCAAATCGCGATTGCAATATAAGTTTCTTTCTGTTTTGATACGCAGTGACAAACCAGGAGTGCACAATTTCAGTGTTCTGAAAAAGCTTGTTCTACCAGATGGGTCAATCCTAAGAGCAAGGCATGCGGGTCGTCCTACTTGTGATTGCCTGTTTGATGACCCAATCATGGATGGTAAAAGGTATGTATGCACAGCAGTTCAGGTTGTCCAATTTCTTCACTGCTAATCTATTTCACGAGAATATTCATGAATTCTTGTGCAGTCTGCTGAAAATATGGAACGTGAACAATTTGTCTGCTGTCATCGGAGTATTCAATTGCCAGGGAGCTGGAAACTGGACTTGGCCAGTAACAGAAACTCCACATGTTCCCACCACTGTTAATATAACCGGTCATCTCTCCCCATCAGATGTAGACTCCCTTGAGGAGATTTCTGGTGATGATTGGAATGGAGAGACTGCAGTATATGCTTTCAATTCATGTAATTTTCTTTAGCTTCTTATTCCTGCTTCACATTTCCATTTCACCTATCGTCCTGCCAATGCCTTAACTGGTTTTCTGTTTGGTATTCAGGTTGTCTTTCAAGGCTTCAGAAAAACCACAGTTTGGAAGTTTCACTGTGTACCATGACATGCGAGATCTATACCATATCACCAATCAAGGTCAGATTTCTCTCCACCCCCTGCTTAGGTCTGTTTAGCTTAGCTTATTCCTATTTCATACAGAAGCGCACTCATTTTTGCACCAGGTTTTCCGTGGTGCTATTCACTTCGCGCCTCTTGGACTGCTCAACATGTTCAACTCCGGTGGCGCATTCGACAGTATGGCATGCGCACTTGATTCTTCAACTACCACAGTTCAGGTCAAATGCCGAGGGCCAGGGCGTTTTGGGGCGTATTCATCCGCTAGGCCGGCACTTTGTAGAGTTGATGCAAATGAAGTGGAATTCAGCTATTCTGACGATGGCCTGCTAGCCTTTGATCTCGCCGACAGGTCTTCCCACAGCAACCTCAGAAACATCGAGATTGTCTACAAGACCTGAAGTCCTGAACCCGCTGTACGTGCCCTCTTCACGCAATTTCTGCTCTGAGTTAGTATTGGGTAACCATATGTGTGCACAGAGATACCATTGTTTTGCCGAAAACTAACTACTGCTGTTTATATCAGCTTGGTGATTACTGCTTTGCAGCTTCAGAAATAATTACTGCTACCTGGAATTGAATGTGTGTTCGTTCTTACCATGTCGTGTATTGCTTTTGTGTGTTTTGCTATCTGTCGTCATGGCTGTTACAGTCTGTTGGATGCACAGGCAAAATTAGCGTCAAATTTGTGAGCTTATTTCGTCCAATGGACGGACGGATTTTGCAAGCTTGGTGTGGCATTCATGCGAACATTCAGTTACTATCTGAACTCTGAAGGACGCTACTCCGATTCGAGAGCAGCATCTCTCGTCCCTGCGTCTTTGCAGCTACGACGTACTATGCCCTATACAATTCTCTCGGGCTTTACTGGCTACCGGCGGCGATCAGAGCGAGCGAATCTTGGTGGTGTGGAGCTTGAGGGGCAGCTGCGCGAGCAGCGTGCTCCTGGGGGCGACGGTCCTGGTGGTGGTGACGAGCTTGAACCACTGGCTCTCCGGGTCGCAGCTGCTGTCGGCGCTGAGGCACCGGCATGGGTTGGTGACCACGCTCCGGCCGTCCGCGCCGACGTCCAGGCAGAGCATCCCGCTCGCGGTGTCGGACGAAGACGACGACGCGTTGGTCGCGATGTGCAGCTTGGAGTCCGACACGAGGCGCCAGCGGGACGTGTCGTCGTCGGGGCACGGCATCCCGAGGAGCGCGGGCCGTCCGGCGCCCTCGGCGTGGAGGCACAGCAGCTGGTTGTCCCGCAGCGCCAGCCGCCCGTCCTGCTGCGCGTACTCCCACGCCTCCGTCTCGCCGCACGGGCCCAGCTCCAGCGGCCGCGTCAGCGACTGCCGCACCACGCACAGCCCCGTCGCCGGGTGGAACAGCGCCGAGTAGGGCGCCGCCTCCGCGTACCCGGGCCCTCGGAGCGGGCGCTGCAGGGCCTGGACCCTGCGCAGCGCGGTGGCGTTGCGTGGCCCGGACCAGGCCCGGTCGAGCACGCCGTAGACCTCGTCGAGGTCCAGCACGCCCTCGCGGAGGTAGTAGCTGCCCTGCAGCGTCCAGAGCGCCCAGTCGAGGTCGAGGTCGGCGGCGACGGAGGCGGCGCAGCCGTAGTAGCGGTTGTCGTTGGCGTTGCCGCCGCGGTTGTCGACGCCGAACTCGCTGAGGAAGACCGGCCAGCCCTGGTCGAGCAGGTAGAGCGCGCGGCGGGACACGCTGGCCCCGATGCGGGCGCACACCTCGTTGGGGTTCCCCGACGCCCACTCCTGGCCGTTGGAGAAGCTGTACCAGTGCACCTCGAACGCCGCCTTCCGGTCGAAGCTGAGGCTCACCGGCCGCGAGTTGAGGAAGGCCAGGTCGTTGTCGAAGCTCAGGCCGGAGAGGATCACCAGCACCCGCGGGTTCGCCGCGTGCACCGCCTCCGCGCCGCGCTGCATGTACCTGCATGCGTTGGCGATCGATGTCAACTCATCAGCTGCATGATGACGTGGATTACTGCCTGCTGACAGGGCTGGTGCCGTGTATATGTACTAGGCTTTGTCTGTTTTGCTCAAGGCTTTGAATTCTATTTTTGATTGATTGATTGATTGTCCTCGGAGCAGACCAAGGACTAGTCACTAGTGGTGGTACACGGAAAGACTGACTGATGCTACTATCTCACTGCAGCGAAGGCCATTACTGCCCCTCACATGCTGTGCAGGTACTCCTATCAGCAGTAGTTGCAGAAATGTAAAGACTCCAGCGGCCAACTACTACTACTCGACTAGGTTGCTCAGGCTCATTTACTGATCAAGGACATGGCAGATGAACAAAATGTCAATGTCGTTGGTAGCTCAACGCGTATAGCCGCTCAATTCAATTGGAGTTGTACTAGGATGGATGGTAGTACTATGGTTGTCTGACACATTAAGACCAATCAGTAGTTATTTCTACTTACTTGTACCAGTCGTTTGAGTTCTGCCTGGGTCCTCTGAGCTCGTTCCTGAGGCTCATGCCGACGACGTTGGGGACGCCGACGAACGTGGTGGCCATCCTGGTGAGGCCGTCCACCCACACGTCCGGCTCGAAGTTGCCGTCGCCGAAGAACCCGTTGCCGTCGCTCGGCGAGCAGCACCACCCCGGCTTGCTCACGTGGTTGTCCAGGATCACCATCAAGTTGTTGTCGCCCAGGCTGCTCACCACCGACTGCCATACCATGCCATGCACACACACACACACCACATTATCAACACTTGACACGATTACAGACACGAGCGCGCGCGCCCAGACAAGATTACCTTGAACGCGTCGATGAGCCGGAGGTCGACGAAGTCGGGGTTGTTCGCCCTGATGCCGTCGAGCGAGTCGGTGAGGTTGAGCCGCTGGAAGGACTGCTCGACGGTGAGGGACGAGTAGGAGGCGTTGGTCACCATGAAGGTCGGCCAGGTGAGCCTCACGCAGTTGAACCCCATGGCGGCGATGTCGCCGGCGATGGCGCCCACGGGACGCTTGTTCAGCCCCTCCGCCAGCATCGGCTGCAGGTGCGACGGCCAGTTCACGCACGTCAGCTTCACCCGGTTCCCCGCCTCGTCCACGATCCACCGCGACGCCGTCGACAGCGTCGTCACGGCCGCCGCCGCCGCCGCGGGCACATGGTACAGCGCGCAATGGCAGGCCAAGCCGAGAGCCAGCCACGCCGTGACCGCGAGGAGAGAAGAGCTCCTCATCCTCCTCCTCACCCAGCTCACGTACGGCGGCGTTCACCTGCAGTGGCTGAGGCCGGATATATGGAGGTGGGTCGGTAGTCTCCGCTACGTACGTACGTGGCTAAGTGCAAGGTTGCTTTGTCATGGAGATGGGCGAAGCTTCAAGGGATCAACATACATGGCGCGGCTGACATGTGTGAACGAAGGGTGGTGACTAGGTAGCCTTTGCTGATGTTTCAAGAAGAACGCAACAACTATTTTATACGCCAAGGTAGGACAGGCCTAGGCGCATTGCAACGAGATCGGTGCTGTACTGCTCCTAATTCACAGCTCGGGTGTAAAGAAAAGGAGGAAGAAAATATTGTGGTGGTCGGTAGGGAGTTGGACGGGAATGGCACCTAACTTCTCGAGTTAAGCTTTGTTTTCTCTGTTGTCTTTGTTTCTGCACTTTACCTGCATCAAGTTAAAAATAACGTACATGTAGATCAAACCACATCGGTGGATTCAGTTTGATAATTCACGAAATTACCTCATGGGTATGGGTACTCCTGAATTCCTGGTCCTGCCTAGAACAGTAAAATCGAAACAAATAGCAAATAAAGTCCAAAAAGTTCAAAATAAATGTTTGCATGTAGAGGCTGCACGTATGTATGTGCGTGATTTTTGGCTAAATTCAAAACTATATAGCTTGGTTAAAAATGAAAAATGAACAGTAAGAACAAACGTAATAGTACGGTATAGATAACTAATAGTCTAAGTGCTTTGGCGTACCGAAACTCCAAACTATATAGTTTAAGTTTCAGACTTTAATTTTACTTGAGGCATAGATACTTTGCAGCTTAATGTTACGGTAAGTAAAGCCGGGTTTAGGAGTACCCATGTGTTGAAAATTCTCGTTAGATAATTCACGATCATTGGAGACACAGGGGGGTTTTCTGTATTAGCTTCATGCACTAATAATACTAACATAACCTATTATCGAAAAAATAAACTAATTACAAAGTGCTACTAAATTAGCTATACTTATTATGAATCAGAGGGATTACCAAAATCAAACCATGAATATAATAAATCGGCGACACTTATTATGGATCGAAGAGAGTACACCTTATTACTCTGTTTAGAATGCATAAGATTTTCTATACTTATTAGCTTGATGTATTAATAACAGAGATTTTCTAGAGATAAGTGAGCTGAATTTTTCTTTCCCATGGAATTGATTGTTGTTTTTGCAATCAACTAATGTTTTTCTCTAAAGTTGATTGATGGTTTTGCAGGAAACAACAATTTCTTTTTTCTAGATAGTTGCACGTTTAACCTACAATAGCGTTCAGTTCAGGAGAGCTGTTCAAAAGTAGTGGTTATCAGTTTTTTCTTGTGAAGGTTCAGGTTCATAATAGGTAATTTCTTCACTTCAGTTGTACTAGTGGATTGAATGACATTTTTTTAGGTCTAACAAAGTGCATGTGTTGCTGGTTAATAAAAACATGAGTTCCATAGGTTGGAGGAAAGATATTTACATTTTAAAAAAATGTGCAATGAGTTGTATAAGTAGTGTGCAATTTTTCTTGTTCTTTTCGTTGTACTTTAGACATACGATACTTGCACATTTTTAAAACATCAACATATGTTTTTGTAATGTGCAAAATACTATTTTTTAATATCGAGTATGTTTTGATAAGTTATTTTAGGTTTTAAAATTTTATTTTCTCGTTGCACTTTAAAGATACACTATTTGTTCATTATTAAAATGTGAAACTTTGTTTCTATAATGGGCAAAATATTTTTTATACTGTTAAATATGTTTTGATAATTTATTTTGGGTTTAAATTTCTATTTGGCCGGTTGCACTTCCAGTACACATTGTGTGCAATTACTGCTTTTATTATGTGCAATTGATTTTTTTTGTTAGTGAATACAATTTCATGATTTTTACATTTTTAAAACTTTGGTTGACTAAAGCTTTGTTTTTATTGGGTTTTTTGTTACCAGATTTGTTTTTCTTGATTTCTTGCATGTGTTCTGTAAAAAGAGTTCCAATGAACTTGTTTTTATCTTACTTGCCTCTAGTTTGCATAAAAAAGTCTAGTCGACTAATAATATTAATTTACCCAGTTGAAAAAACCCAATAACTACTCAAAATTGATCCGGTTTTATGATTTAACCTCAGAACCTATTTTCTAGAACTTATGGCTCTTGTTAGAACTCAAGGGTGTCCTCCAATATTTGAAAGAAACTGATAGTTGTATTCGACGATGTTCTTTAGCTATGACACTAAACATCATATCTATCCATACCAATATATAGATAGCAAGACAGTTGGGGAACTTGGGATACTTTAGTTCAGAGCTGTTCAATTTTTTAATCCAACTACATATAACTATCAGTCCAAATGGTCATAAAAAGCATCCAGTCACTCATATATTTAGATCCTTGATTGTGGTTATTACCTTCTAATTACACCCTAATTCCACTCTGTATTATGTATGAGAATGTAATTTGTTTTTAATGCAATTTTAAGTGCATTTAGTTTTTGGTTGTGCATGTCATCTACAAGTTTTTTTTTAATTTTACATGGAGTTGTAAAATGATCGTTATGTGCTGGCTAACAAATGTGAATATTGACGTGTATTTTTAGGACAACATTGAATTGAATGAGAACATGTCAAATCCAATGAAAGAGGACGTGTTTCATATTTCAATTATGGTTGAACGATTAATATTCTATACCAATATAAAAGGATGAGTTATGATTTGATCCAAAAATCTTAGCTAGTTGTAATATTTTATGATCTTTGATTTCTAGTCAAGGACTGAGAATTTGAGTTGTAAGGTCTTTCACAATGGGGGTTTCTTAGAGCAAGAACAATAATAGAGTCAACAACTTGCTATATAAAACTACCACATCATAAATAGCCAGCTCTATAATTATTCATACAATAGAGTTGGCTATATGGTTGACTATTAGGCTACTCCCTCCGTCCCGGTTTACTGGGCCTAATAAATATTTGTCCCACAATAGCTCTCCTCTAAGAGCAAGTACAATAAGGTCCAGTCAACAGACTATAAGACTTAAAATAATATATTTGTGCTTAGTTGGATGAGAGAGAAGAGGAGAGAGAAGAGGAGTGGGTGCTTAGTTAAGAGTCAGCTGCAGCACGTGCTCCTAGGCACTATGTGAGAGTGAAAAGTCGGTCATACATTAATAAAGTAGTATATTTTTTCCTCTAACTATTGTACATATTGGCTATTAGATTGACTCTAGATGACATGGACACGGCTTATAGCCAACAGCTGGCTCTACTATTGCGCTTGCTCTACGGCCTGCATGTATTTAATTAAGAGTAGTAGCCCCTCACTAATTATCCATGCATGTGGGTGGGATGGAAAATAAAACCAGTTTGCATGCCCCGATTGGTTGCATGCGTGTACTGCTAAAGAGGTGGAATTAATGGTGAGAGCTAATTGGAGAGAGGAGAAGTCCAATGAAAAATTGCCTTGGTCATGATACAAAACGTTTTGAGCCCTATAAACCGAGACAGAGGGAGTAATATATTTCTCAGCTTCTCTCTTTCTCTTTTCTTGCATTTAATTCTTTTGCCTAGGAGCACACGTAGAGATTGGTTCTTGCATGAGAGCCCACTCTTTCTATTTTTCCTTGTTTTCTCCTTCAAATAGGCAAAAGTGTCATGTCAGCGGGCTTATAACCCACTATTGTACTTGCTCGCATTATGTCCTAGATATTTTGCTTATATGGCACTATATTAAATGAGGAAAGAGATTGGTGTTGTGTCTTACTCCCTCCATTCAGGATTATAGGGCTAATCGTGTTTTTGAAGAGATTCCAAAAATTAGACCCCAATTTACTCCTCTCTTATTACTCCAATCTATCCTTCTTCCCCTCCCGTGCGGTTTCCTTGTGTGAAAATGGTGGAGTCTCCCTTGGGTTCCTATGCATCTTGTGTGAAAATGAACGATGTGACCAGTGCATGCGCTGAATTCTTGCGGGGAGGATGGAGGACAAGGGGGTCACACATAAAGAACATGGGTCTAAGATGATCGTTGGGGTTCTGGTAATAATTACCGATTCCATCGAGGCTAAATTCTGGTCTCTCTCTTTTTTCGTAGCCAATGGGTAACTGCCTAGGTCACAACGGTTTGGTAATTCAGCCCTATAATCCGAAATGATGAGAGTAGCTAAGGTACACCTCTTCCACAAAACCATAGGGAAAAAAAAGAATAGCAAGTCCAATCTCATACATGCATGTCATAAAAATTATTAAATATAGATACAACTCTTAAAAACATTGCTTTGGAGAGTTTGTCTTTTAGTTTTTAATTGCTCCTATGAAAACATGCTATAATAAACTATGCATTGTGACCTTGCATTGGAGTAGTAATCTCGCCTGCAATAATGGTCTATTTATTTACTGATTTTATCTATACTAGTAACTCTTGGTTTAGTATAGGTCACAAAAATTCCTTTAAATGCAAGTGTCACACGAGAATGACGACGCCCTTGAGTGGGTACCTGAACGATGCATGTTTTGCGTACAGTAATCCACATGTTTGCAAGACGTGCACTGCACGCGTTGGATTACTGTAGTAGTAGTACACTAGTACTCAGTAACCCAATCGCACTCGTGAGGAACTGTAGTACTGCACCTCGCTTGCAGTTAACAAACAGCACTAACCGTGCTTTGTGCCAGCAAGAATTTGGGACGAAGCAATCAAGAACCGTACCTGGCCGTGTTCCATCGGTACTCCTGACGAGCTCGTCCAGAACTTCACGCTGGCGTCAATGATCCAATTAAGTTCGAGGACGATGACAGTTTGGGTTTGCCTTTTGGTTGAAGAACGTTGCCATTCCACTAGTACTAGCTGAGTAGGAGTATCAGTTAAGAAATTGCACAGCTGAACGAGGATTGCGTCCTTCAGCTGAAGAAAATGCAAATGAGGCAACACGGTCATATGCGTAAAACAGAGGAGGGTAATGTCGCGTGTACGGAATTGGAGAGGTCGGCCGCTCTATGCACTGCGCGAATTGCGAATACAAAAGTTATACCGACACTCGTCCTAAAATTTCTCGAACGTGAAATACGGATACATATACGTATATGAGATAGACTAGGACTCTAAGATCATCTTGTACTCCAAGTCTTCATACCCCTTGTAACTCTATATATATTCCTCGCGAGAGTCAGATCAATAACAATAAATAAATATTAGGATTCATTATCGTCCACATGGTATCAGAGCGGTTAGCCTCACGACGCCGACTAGGTTCTTTCACCACTTCCGCATCGCGCCGCCCCCGGAAAGATTAATCTTCTCCTCGGGGTGTGGCACCCGGTCTCGATCAAAGATCGGATCGATTCTTAGATTAGATCTCAGATCATTTTTTCCCAATCCATAGATTAGATCGAGTAGCCTAATACTCTCTAAATTCAGTACCCAAATCGTCTGTCGCCTTCTCCACCTTGTCATTATCATTGTCCCCTTCTGGTTCCTTCTCTTTGTGTCCGCTTCTCTCTCGCTACGAGCCTACGACTGAGGGGGATGTTAGAATACGGATAAATATATGTATATGAGTTAGATTAGGACTCTAAGATCATCGTGTACTCCAAGTCTTCCCACTCCTTGTAACTCTATATACCCCCTCCCCCGCGCGAAGAGTCAGATCAATAACAATAAATAAATATTAGGGATTCATTATCTTCCAGAGAACCTGCACAACTAAGAATGTTGGCATTCCACCTTAATATTTGTCCTCTAACCTCGGATATACTCTAAGATACTACTATCTTTAAAGATAAAGTTATGTGTGACTCTGTGTAAATTTTGAGCATTAAGTGACAACTCACAAGGACAATAAAATTGGTTCTTAGCCAGAATTTTTTATAATTCTCGGTTACATTCTTTCTCATCTTTATTGCGCCTTCACAGAAGAAATTATCCTACATTGCAAGATTAAGAGGTGGTTTCCTAATTTGTTTTAGGCATGTCCTCCATTGAAGAAACAAAGCATGATCTACACTTGATATCCCTTAATGCTATCTCCAACAATTAGTGTTTGCATGATCCAAAAATATAGCATGTTTTAAAGTAAACTAAAGAGCAAATGAAAAAATGACTTATCTTTCTTACAAAAGGAAGACAAACATCTTTTTTATTTTCCAGAATGGCCGATGGATTCTCGACTAATAAGTTTCACCGTTGGAAAAAAGAGGATTCCTATTGACATGCCTTCAATTCAGCTCTTAAAACTTTGATTATCAATACATTTTTATTATGAGGATTTCAAATTTTGAATTATACATATAGATTTGTCTCGAAAAGTATTTCTAGATTTTTTGGGGTACATATATTCATTATAAATTAGTAAACCAAGTTACCTCGTGAAGACCCTTTTTCGTGTAATACCTCTTGAAGACCTTCTGGTTTCCAAAACATCATCTATTTATGATATGAAGGGAGCACAACACAACCTACCATGTTTCGGGTAAATTCAGTTTGTGATCGTTTTTGCACAAGATGCAGTTGGTCATATTTCTGCAGAAAGTACTTGAGAAATTTGTGCCAAGGAACTACATGCTTGAATCCTTTCGTAATTTCTTAAATTTTGTCAATACAGTTTTTTCTGATTTTTAGACAAACAGGTTCATATGTAACCAGGTTCTAAAATTCGCTTAAGCACGAAGACGGCAATATTATTGAGCAGGCGATGTTTGCGAGGTGATCAGATGTTGGAGAGTGGAAGCGGAGTGAAACTCTTGATGCATTTTACCAGAGAGGCACATAAATTCGTGTCGATGAGAACCTGGTTGCACAATTGCGCTGAGCATGGCAGCTCTTTTGGAAACTCCCACATGAAACACTTTGACAATTATACTTCCAAGTTTTCAGCCATGAGATGATGATATACTCACCCAAAATAATGGCCAGAGGACAGTGTCCATGAAGTATTCCATGAAGATTTCATTTATTATCCGTGGGTGTATTCTGAACTCAATGACGTAAGATCAACATACAAGTGCTCTTTCTAAAATGGCGATACATCAGACAGTATACACTATGAACGTGTTTGTTTCAGCTCTGCAAATGTAAACGGTAATGGAATCGATTCACAGGTGGTAATGGTAATGGAATGAGAAATATTCAAATCTGTTTGGTAACAGAATGGTAACGGAATGAGAGAAGAATACGGCGTAACTTTTTCTATGACATATCTTTGGATCGTGAACACCATGAAATCCCAAGAAAAGATCCCAATCAAAGCAAAGATCTGGAAGGAAGGCTTCAAGAAGACAGGAAAGAGGAGAAGAGGGGTCCAGAACAGAGCAATTCCTCAAGCTTGAGAGGATCCATGGCCGCGGGGATCCAGGGCCTCAGCTCCTCCCGTACGGCTGGCGCTCCTTGTGCTCCCTCACGTGGTGCCGATAGTGGTGAAATAGACGTCGAGGGAGGGGTTGCGGGCCTGGCTCCGGTCGGCGGCGCCGGCGGCTGGACTCGGTGGAGACGAGGGCGAGCAAGAGGAGGTCGGGATCTAGACGCTCGATAACATGATCTGTTACCGGAGGGGTGTGACCGGTAATAGTTTCCTGAAGTGATGGGATTTGTTTACAGGGAAGTTGTTTACGTGTAAGCTGAACCGAACAAATTTTAACGGTAACAGTTAACACAGTAATCAAGTTACGGTACAGAATCCTGAACCAAACACGTTCTATGGAGTAAGTGAGCTTGAATACATCTTGCGTATATTCCCAGATCGTAAGACTACAGTACATCTTCCAGATCCAATTTGCGCGAACAAATTTGTCCTTGACTGCTAGTAGATCCCAAAGTACAAATTTCAAACTACTACCGTCATGAACTTGATGCTGCAGGCCAGGGTCCAAGGGACGGCAGCTGCAAAATGGAGGCCTCACCTGGTATGCCTCTACTACTTAATATAAGCTTGAACCATTGACTCTCAGGATTGCAGGATGGATCTTTGGTTAGGCACTTGCACTGATTTGTCCTGATGACGCCGTCAGGGCCGGCATCCAAGCACACTCTGGTTCCATTTTTAGCGAGTTCAGTCGAAACATGCACCCCTGAATTTGATATTAGCTGCCACTGTGAACATGGTTTGCTGTTACCACTCCCAAGATTTGCGATATCACCCAAAGACTTCGCCTCAAGGCATTGGCCAGTGTGCTTCAATACAAGCTCAGATGTTGAGGTGTAGTTCCAAGCGTTTGATTCATCACGTGGACCCAGCTCGAGTGACTTGCCAGATTTCACCAACACACAGAGACCAGTTAGAAGATGAAATATTATGTTGTATGGTTCTTGACTATTCGGTAGACCGGCACCTGGAGCACATACATAAATTTAGGCTATTATCGAGTAACTTTCATTCAATTCATATTGTTACTATCGAAGTGTAGTGCATATTGGTTGGCAACAGGAAAATCCATAGTGCATTTTTTATAATGTAGGGACTTCATTTTTAAAAAAAAAATTAGCGTATCAGCTTGTCTACTTTTTTCAGTGCTTTCTTTGAAGTTACATTTTACAATTATTTTATTTTGCAAGGGTTAAATTACACCATGCATATAGTGGTAAAGGATCTTCAATCGATCTCCGTGCCATCAGGTTTTGGGAAAAAATTGCAACAGCTAGAATGTTATTCCCAATTCAAAGGATGAAAGGCTTTTATGTATTCGTGAAAAAAGAGCTTATGTGTTAGTTCAGCAAAAGAAGGATTTATAAAATGTAAAACTGATATCACTCTATGTTCTTTATCTTAAAATGTTGCATGGTAATAGTACTGAGATAGGTAAAGTGCAAACCTTGAAACGCTGACTGCATACAATTGATCCTTGTAATGAAACTGGGGTTTCTTGCTGTGCACCAATCCCACGATAGCAGTCCATATGATTCATCATAAGCTAGAATACCCTCTCTGATATAGTAACTCCCTTGCAGAGCCCAAAAAGCAAAATCCAAATCCATTTCAGCAGCTATACTTAAGAAGCACGTAAAATAACGATTGTCGCCAGTATGTGTGCCAGACAAATCGAATCCAATCTCAGAGAAAAACAACGGCCAGCCTTGTTCATGGAGGAACAGTCCTTTAGTCCTTAGGGATTCGACAGCCACTCCACAAGCATCATTTTGATTCCGACGTTCCCAACTGGTACCATCTGAGAAACTATACCAATGCTGCTCGAACACCAACTTTCCAGTAAACGACAGCTCAACTTGTTTTGAGAACAAGAAGGAGAGAGTGAGGTCAAAATCTAGGCCCGACAAAATAACAAGGACATCAGGGTTTGCTCCATGCACAGCTTCAGCACCCTGTTGCATATACCTGAGATGGGGATATAAACTGTAAATATAACCTTCCGATCATCAATTACATGGAAATCATGACTCATAAAAATAACCTTTGGCCAGTAACATACCTGTACCACAAACTAACATTTTGATGAGGGCCACGGAGCTCATTCCGCAAGCTCATGCCCACAACATTCTTTGTGTTTCTAAACATTGTTGCCATTGCAGTGAGGCCCTTCAACCATTCTTCAGGGTCAAAGTATTTGTCTCCAAAGAAGGCATTTCCATCGGATCCACTGCAGCACCATCCTGGAGTTGTTATTTGGTTATCAAGTATCACCATAATATTGTTGCTGGCCAAAGCTGACACCACTTCCTATTAAATTGGGCCATGTCAGAAGGATGATCATGATTAATTTATCCCATGGTAGCAAAATAATTATTTAGTCTAACTTCATGTTTCCCGGTATTGCGGATGTCCATGTCACAAGGTAAACATATACTATATCTGGTAAGTATATGACCCTTTATTTTGTATATCATCACGTCAACTAACTAGATACCCCATTAAAAAAACACACTTTTTCTTCGGTGTTCCCCCCTCCCTTAAAACTTTGATTGACAAAAACTTGATACTGATTCGTTTCGAAGACCGTATAAACCCACCCAAACCCGTATGGTCATCTTAGACATATACTCACCATACACGTATACTCACGTGCCTGCGGGAGGTGGAAATCGGAAGGTATATAGCAACATCAACAAAAATTCAAAATTTGGCATGTAAAGACGTAGATCGCGATAACAGGAGGTAAGATCAGCCGATGAGAACGTGAAGTATGCCTAGCTCGACCGAGTACACCTATACAGAGGTCCTAAAAAAAACTAGATACATCTTCGAGAGATTCCCCTCTGACTAGATTTGATATTAAAAAATGTACCATCTCACCTTATCTACCAGTTTCCCTGTATCCCCATCATACAGACGATTCAGCAAACCAAGATTTGTGCTTAATAGAGCAATGTGACTTGCAAGGCACCCTCATATTGGACCATCAATTTGGTGACTACTGAGAATACCTTTGTTCAAGCTTAAAAAATATGAATAAAAAGAAAGATAATTTTAATAGCATCTAGAAGCGGCATTTCCTGAGATAGCAAAATCGATCAGATTTTGAGCTTGCAGTTGATGTACCCTAAAGATTGCTAACTGATAGCCTTAGTTGTGGTTAGTCGTTTCATTATACAAATCTGGACTTCTGAAGAAACTATTTTAGTTAAACGAACTGATTCAATTGATTCACGATTTACACTTTCTTTCCACGATATAGTTCTCTTACTTATCCATCAGAGTGATTGTTTATTCAAAAAATGTAAAATTTTCATACAGTGTTGTCGAGCGTTGCAGAGTTCACTACTAACCTACCAATTTAGCAACAATTCCCAAAAGAAGCAAATACTTGCAAATTTATAGTGGATGAAACGAACAAAGCCTTGACTTTTTTCAGGGATATAAAATTGTCATAGAGTGTTCGATAGGAACTACCTACCCGGAACACATCGATGAGGGGCAGGTCGAGGAGTGCGGGGCTGTTGACCCGTACGCCGGCGGCGGACTCCCGCAAGCCGAGGCGCTCCAGCGACCACCGGAGAGGCAGTGACGATACCGTGGCATTGGTGGCGAGGTAGGTCGGCCAGGTGAGCCTGACGCAGTTGAACCCCATCGCCGTGACGTGCGCCGCGATGTCCCCCACGCCACGCCGGGACAGGCCCTCCGCCACCACGGGTTCTAGGTGCGACGCCCAGTTCGCGCAGGCCAGCTTCACGCGCCGCCCGTCCGCGCCCACCACCCACCGCGACGAGGTTGAGAGCGGAAGCGGCGGGAGGGAGACCGATACGGCGCGCGCGAACACTAGGAGGACGGCCAGGAGGCCCAGGGGCAGCGGAGTGAGACCAGACCCCCATCCGATCCGCATCGGGTCGAGCCCGCATCAGACCCCATTTCAAAAAAAAAAATCCGTGCCGTCCCGATTCGCGCCGGGCGACCCTCAAGTTCCCGGGTCGGAGGGGCTGTGCGAGGCCGGCCTCCATCTATTTTCCCCCTTGGCGCGAAGGAAGTTTCAGCTCCTCCCTTTTCTGCTTCCGCTCCACCCGCCGCTCCCGATTCCGTCGCCCCCACCCATCTCCTGCCACCGGAGCCCCGACATGGACGCAGTCGCCCCTCCGCCGCTCCCGGGCCAGGCCGCACCGCGCGGACCAGCTGCAGCGACCGCATCTGGATCCAGCGCCGCCGCGGAAGCCACCACCGAAGGTGCCGTTGTTGCCGCGCCTCTCGCTGCTGCAGCTGCCGGACAGCGGAAGCGGCTGGGGCAGCACGTCGTCCCCGCGCCTCCCGCTGGCTCGGCGCTCTCCGCTATAGCTGTCCCGGCCAAGCGGGTGAAGCGGCCGAGCAGCAAGGTGGCAGCCACGGTGCCGGCGTCGAAGAAGCCGGCTCCAAAGAAGGCTGCGAAGAAGCCACCGGCGACAAAGATGGCGTCACTGACTGCCTTGACAGCGGCGTTGGTGCCTACACTGATGGAGCCGGCCGATGCGCGCAAGGTGGTCGATGAAAGTCCCACGGTTGATGACGCACCGGAGTCGTACGTTGACATGCTCAACGATGCTGCCGTGGACATCGACACGCCGCCGCTTGCGGACTACGGTGACTACAACGACGGATTGGAGGAGAGGCTCGAAGGGGAGGAGTTTGAGGAAGAAGAAGACGTCGACGACGACGAAGAAGATGAATTGGAAGAGATCGAGGAGGGGGAGTTCGATGGGGTTATGGCCAAGGCGAAGGGGAGAGCGATCAGGACCGGTAACTACTCCGAATTCGAAGACGTGATCTTGATCCATGCTTGGGAGGCGGTTTCGATGGATGCCGTGACCGGCACCGACCAAATCGGCAAGAGGTATTGGCAACGCATCAAGGATAAATTCTTTCAAATGATGCCGCCTCTCTCTACTACTCCGACCCACTCCTACCGCTCGCTCCAAGGCCGATGGGCCATGTCGATGCGCCGGCAAGCGACGGTGAAGCGTGATCACTTCCCTCTTTCATGATGTGATGTTCGATCTTCTTTTGGTGCCGTGTTTTATGTATGATTGAGTACTTTGAACAATCTATTTTGCATGATTATGTTGCTGCATCAAACGCGGCCCGCATAACATATCCCTTTTTCGGCCCGCAACCAAAACCGCAAACACAGGGTTTATCCGAATTATTCGATAATTCTCAAATGCAGCAACATAATCATGCAAAATAGATAGACTGCGCGGCCTTTTTCGACCTCCAAAATATGTTTGGGGTGGCCTGGATAGGCGGATATGGGATTTACCGTTTAGAGGATCTGCTAAGAGATGCTCTGAAAGGGGAAGAAGCCATACTGCCATACTTGGACTTGGAGGGGAGAGTGCAGACACGGATGTGGCTGGACGGGATGTTAGCCTGACATGTAGGACCACGTGTAACTTGGACAGATCGTCAGCTGCCTGGATAATGGTTAAGTACAAAGGCAAGCAGCTTTTTTTACGCGAAAAAAGGGGTTCCCAGCTTCAGCAAAGAAAAATGTTCTATACAATATACTCCCTCCGTTTCAAATAAGTGTCTTGGTTTTAGTTCCCTCCCATTCAAATTAAGCATCTTACAACCTGCAAAAAAAAATTAAGCATCTTACAAGTTTTCTTTTTGCATCTAAACACTAGACTAGATGCATATGGCAAACATATACAAGACAAAAAGTTGCAATAGAAAAAGAAATTAATTACTCTCATTACACACTTTCCTCCCTCGTACAAGCCCACACACACGTTCATTACCAAGCCGATCCACTGATTAACCTTCGACATAACGGCGCCCACCCTCTAGCTCTGCTGAAGATCCCATGAATTGAACCATCATCTTCAAAAGTTCAGCCCCCCGTCACAACACCTCTTGTATTTATAGATTTTACAGATCACTCCAGTAATTAATTGAGTGAAAAATCACATTGATAATATCACAAGGATAACTAGGCATCGTATCATCAAAATAAGCTATGTTTCTTCCATATGGACTAGAACATATCAACAAGACAAATCTTAACTGCTACTTTTTTCCTGTCTCTGTCATTCATTTACCCACCAACACCCACTTCACCCATCTACCTTGGTGCATCGGGGGGGTGTTAAAGGCACATTGAAACATATTCCGCACAATCTAGCAATGGGGCAGAAGAAGCTTTTAATCAGCAACATAGAACATACATTGTTCATCTCCCTCCAAGATTTTTTTTCAAGTTATCCTTTGCCAAAGTTTTGCTCCACATCAAACACCACAAAACATTTTAGTTTTAGCGCGGGGGGTGGGTTCAAATACCACAATTGGTTAAAAACTTTAACATGAGGTTGTGCTTGTAGGGTATTGCAGAAAGATTTCACATTGAAACATTTCTGGCCCAACATCCAAGCCATAATGTCCTCCTCTTGTTTCAAATCAACACTATTAATAATTTTCACTAACATAGCCCACTCAGATGCCAACATCATGTCATACAATCATGGGAAAGTTGTTCCTAAAATTTTCCTTTTGTGCCCAACATCTTCCAAAAATAAGTTTTAAAACTAGATCCCTCCCCCCCCCCCCCCCCGAGGTGCGGCTGTGAAGCAATCTGTCATATGCCATTCGTGGGTTACCCACATCGGTCATTAGACGTATAACTTATCGACATACTCGTGGATAGAAAGTAAGACATCGATGGTATCACATACAGGGAGACTAACTCCGTGACACGTCATAATATAGGAGTATATAGATGAGTGATTAGACCCTTCTATTTTCTAGCCACTAGAGAACCCTATCTAACAGGATCAAAGTACTTGATTTGCATGCCGCGTGCTCTGCAGTGTCGTGTCGTAAAGACAACAATCCAAAAAATGAAGCCACATTTGTGGGAAATGAAGAAGGCATCGAAAGGTGAAGCTACAATCGAGGCGTTATGTGGCAGATGCCGTGTGTAGAAGTAGAAAAACTAAAACTTCTTTTGCAATGGTCTATCTCTTTATCTCGTTTTCCCTAGAATCGTCCAAAAACGACGTTTGAAATGACCGGCATTTAAACAAACGTGAACTGCACACATAGACACGAAACATACGTCATACTTTTTGTTGACAGCTTCTAGGTGACACTTACAATGACTTTGCGCAAAAGAAACACGAAAAATAATATACTACAATCTAAAAAACTACGCTACTCCTTCTGGCTCTTGGAAGGCCCTGCCTCGCCATCTTCATGCCAATGGATCCTGCTGGTCGCAGAACCGCCGCTATGGTCGTCATCCTCATCGGAGAAAGAAAAGTAACACTGCCCGCTGCTCGACGGCGAGTCCTCGTGTCCGTCTTCTTCCTCCTCCTTACTCTCCGCATCCTCGTACTCCTTCTCAAACTCTTCTTGTCCATCGCCGTCCTCTCCCTCAGCATCATCGTCCTCCTGCTCCGTGTACTCCTCCTTATCATACTCCTTGTAACTACCTCGGTGAATTACGCTCTTAGTTAATGCCTGGATGAACGAAAGTGGTTAAAATAGTACGGTGGGGCCCAGGGCCACTCACGGTAGACCTTTCGGCCGTCCTAACCACTTTCAGACAACGGGACAAGAACGAGCGGCGTAATCGGTAGGCAAAGGGATCAACTACATACACAAGTGAGTATGTATGCAAGCCACATACAACAGTACATCAGAGCCATTCCATCTAAAAGAAATAGAAATAGTGCAACGCCATACGGCAAGATCCAAACATCCTAGCTAGATATAATAATTTAGGATAGCTCCTCATACACCACACATCAGAGTATCAGGCGGAAGCGGAAAACAAGATCCGAGTACGGATAAGAAGCAAATCGGCATAAGATGCCCCATAATTAAACGCATCCCGCCCACAGATCAAACGGATCCCCGTTCCCGGAATCTCTATACCGAATGATTGTTGCCAACATCATCTGTCTCCTCCACCCAATATCCATCTTGCGGGTACACCTGTTCATCTGAATCAAACAATTTATCGTGTGAGACCCTAGGGGTACTCAGCAAGTCTTTATGCCTCTAAAGGGGACACAACCTGGGGTGACGCAATTGCAGCAAAAGATAATACCTAACAATTCTATAGAGACTCGCTAACCTTCCGCCTAACCAATGATAGACGGAAGTCCGTAAATTAAGAACAACAGTTATAACATTATAATTAACAGATCCATCCTCCTCCTCGCTTACCAACGAGGAAGCGGACGAACAACCCCCATCACCCGTTGGCAGTTTTTATTAACCATTCCATGAGTATTGCACTATTTACTAGTCAAGTACTTAGTCAATGTAAAAGTGGTACTTTAGTTATACTTGTCTATGATCGAGAAACTGTGCTCCAAGTCGTCCATAACCGCGAACACGGCTTTCAGAAAGATTTACCCTGCAGGGGTGCACGAATAGCAACACACACTCGATCAACCTCGGAAAAACCAAATCAAAACCCAACGAGGCATTCACGACAAAGCAATCACATGATTCAGAAATATTTCAGGGGGCCACCCCATTAAGCTACCCGCAACGAAGTTGGCCGGCTCCGAGACGGACCCAAGGTTTGTGTGGACGGCGGTAAACGACTAGGAACCCGAAAATGAGACTGGGCTTGTCGATACAGCGAAAACGTGTCACGATCCAAAACAGTACAGGTGCTCCTCGCACAATCTTAAATAAAACAGTAACATGGCATAAGTACAGGATAGTAATAAAACCCCAAACTAATTGTGGCCCCAAGAAATAAGAATGAATCAAGCTCTGGCTCAGGGGGGTCTATAAGGCCTCCCGGATGTGGATAGTGCGAATAAACAAGGAACAGGAATCAAGTACTCGGGGTCCTACGGGACACAAGTGAGCATGAAAAACCAAATAGCAGATATTGCTCACCGGTGCCTCTTTCATTAGTTATCCCATTACTACTCAGGTTATGTTGTTTAGGTACCTCGTTATCCATCAGACTCTCACATACCCTACTCATGCTTTTCTACGACTCGCATGGCTCAAACAACTCCTGTAGTAATGGCTCATGGGACCGGAACAGGCTTAATGTGGTTTAAAAGTAAAGGCTATGCAGTACTTGGGATTCAATTAATGCAATCGCGACTCAATGATGCAAGAATAAGATAGAGGCAGTAGGTACTGTATGTATGCAAGCATGTGGTAGTGCTTGCCTGGCAGCTCAGTTGAAGCGAGAGATGGATCTGGGTAATACTCCTGTGATTCCTGGTAAACCTCCTGCTGGGCGTCTATTCGAAGAAGAACCAAACAAACAAGGGCCAACATAAATAAAGTGCGCAAGCATATGAATTGAAATGCAAAAAGCAACCAAGCATGCCATGATGAATGATGCACAATTTACATGGCATTAAGGTAGCATGGCAAAGGTGAGATGTGGATACAAGAATTAAAGCACTTTAATATTTATTTGCCCAAGTTTTATTGTCATAAACAGTTCAGAATTTAAATGTTGACATGATGCATGCTGCAATTCAGAACAAGGACTGCATAAATAGAACGGGCTCGTCGCGCTGATCGATTTAGACATATTATTTGTCAAATTTGGAATTATAAAACAAAAGTTATTAATTAATTAAGGAAAAGGGCATTTTCTTGTAATTTTAATCAACTCGAAATTTAAGGTGTTAAAAATATATTTTTAAGGGCATATTTGAATTCCTCACATTTTTCTGATTCCAAAACATATATTATTTGTATTATTTGAATTTGTATTTTTAAAATTATTTGAATCTGAAAAGAATTTGAATTTAAAATAATTTGGAAAAGGTTTGAATTAAAACAGACTCAGAGAAATACTTTTTGCACCCAGGCAAACTCAGACCCAGACACTGACGGGTGGGCCTGCGTCGAATGGGGCCACGCGCGCGCGAAAACGCTTTTGCACGCGGGTCTGGCTCACCCTCAGCGGCTGACAGGCGGGCCAACGCGGAAGGGGCCACGTGCCAGCGGAGGAAGTCCTAGTGGCTGACTGGTGGGGCGCCAGCTGGACCGCGGGTTGCGTCTGAGAAAGCAGAGGGGTTTTCCTGCAAAACTCCCAGAGCGGCTGGCAGGTGGGGTCGTGTGGAGCGCGGGTTGCAGTAATTAAAAAGGGAAGGGGCTTTTTGCAAAATGGCCACGACCGGCTACTGTTTATCGTTCTCCTCCGTCTGGCGGCAGGCGCGTGCGCGGGCGAGCGGGGATTCGATCCCGGGTCGCGGGAGTCCGCGTTGAGGAGGCTAACCGGTGCGGTGGTGCTGGGGGAGCTGCCAGGGAGGTGGACGCGGGCTAGATAGGGCGAGCGTGGCGCGGGAAAGTAGCAGATGCTGGCGAGCTCTGGCGCGCGGAGAGCGTTCGACCAAACGCATGGCGAGGCCAGAGTGATATGGCGAGGCGGAGGTTGTCAGGAAGAAGAAGATGCTCACCGCGGGCTCGCTGGTGGGCTTGGATCGGCGCGAGGAGCGGTGGATCGACGGCGAGGCTGGCGGCCGGAGTTTTAGGTTTCACGTCGGGCGGCGAGGAACTGGCGGTGCTGGGGCTTCTCCTCCGCGACGGCGTGTACTGGGCGACGCAGGGGGATATCCTCGATCTCCCAGACCACTTCCACGACAAGCTCGACGGCCGGAACGAGGAGATGGCGGCGGTAGTCGGCGGTGACTGGCGGTAGGTGGGGGCGACGGTGGAGAATACGGGGAAGGAGGGGGTGCTCTGGGGCGGATCTGGCGAGGCCAGAGAGGCGTGAGGAGGAGGGGAAAGTGAGAGGGAGAGAGGGGAGGCAGGTGGGAGCGGGGTAGATGGAAAAAGGGGCTTCGGCCCTTTCCTCCTTCCCCCCGAGCACGTGGGCGAGCAGGCTGGGGCTGGTCCTGGCGAGGTAGGGGTGGCTGCAGGTGGGGCTAGGGTGGCGCAGCTGCAGGTGGGGCTGGTAGGAGGAAGAGAGAAGAGAGAAAGGAGAGGGAGTAGCTAGGGCTAGGTTAGATGGGGCTCGGGTTAGGGTTAGGGTTTTGTCTAGCTTAGAGAGAGAGCTAGGTCTAGCTAGGGTGGGGCCAGCTAGAGAGAGGGGCTTGGCATGGAGGCCAAGCTAGAGAGAGAGAGAGAGGAAGGTTTTAGAGTTAGGGTTTAGGAGAGGATTAGAGAGAGAGAACTAGATAGGTTAGATGTTTAGATATTTGAATTTATTTTGGTTCAAGAGATCATGTCAAGAAGGACCCTAGTGCTTGAACTTGCATAAGCTAATGTGGAAAAGAAACTAGAAAGAAAGAGGAAGAAAAGAAGATGGTGAAATAGGCTCATATGACCACCCATGTAGATAAATAAAATAAAATGAATGTCAATGGTGTGGATAAAACCAACTCAAGTGGAGCATGGTGGTGGCTAGAATGGTCCTGAGGTGGAGGTGGAAAGAATTCCAAGAAAAAGAAAAAGAAATGAATTAAGGAATAGGCCTCATATGGTTCATGCATGGAGAATAAAATAAGAAGATAAAGAGAGGGGTGAGACTATGAGGAGGGTGTAATGGTGGTAGATGTTTCCCCAAGATAAGATCCACTAAAACAAAAGAAAACCCAATGAGGTGGAGGTGGTGTAGAGCTTGCATGGTCCATGCAAAAATAATAATGCCATGATTTATTTTGTGACAACAATAATAATATGATGGCATTAATCTTATGCATTTCCAAGAAGTGGAATAAAACCAAGCAAAGAATTTAGAGGATTTAATCCACCCCAAACTACATGAGCTAGAATTAAAATATCAAAGAAAAAGAAAGACAAGCTCATTGATAAAGGGATGGTGGAATTATAGGGTGGTGGGAGAGAAAGGTGGTAAAATGGAAATAAGAGATATGCCCCCAACTCAACTTGGGCATTTGAACAATATATCAATAGCCAAATACAATATCAAGAGGCAAATACAATTAATAATGCATGTGAGAGAAGAACCAAAAGAAAAAGGAGTTTTTATATGATGCTCAAATGCAAGGTGGCATGATGACATGAGCATGATATAATTATGATGCAACAATAATATATGTGGAGTAGCCAATATCTTACTAGGACAAGTAGCATTCCAATTGTTAGACAATTGGGGTGCTACACTCCTCTTCCTCGTCATCAGTATAATCGAGCAGGTCCTCGCGCCGGAACCTCTTCATCCTCGCCTCCTCCCATGCCGCCTCCCTGCCGCTCTATGCGTCGCCCTGAGCTTAGCGCCCCATTCGTCCGCCCATTACTCCTCCTCTAGCCTCCTCCACATGATGTCGCTGCTCTCACTAAATTCACCGGCGCCGGTGCTCTCACTGGAGTGTTATGCGCCTACATTCCTGTTGCCTCCGGCATCGTCGTCCTTGGAGGCGATGTCCTTGGCATTCTTGTTGTAATGGGACCTTGAGATTCTTGTTTCCGCTTCACGACCTTGTGTTCTACCCAGCGGAGGAGCAGAGAAAATGCCCCTTGGTGGATTTTCTCTCTTGTGATGTAACTTTTTTCTTGGTGTTTGCTTGGATGAAGCTTAATCTGGGATTTTCATGTCCGCTCAGATCCGGATGTAATATGAGCAAGGGTTTGCTCGGGAAGAAAAGAGGATGAGATGAGGGAAAAGGAGGTTCCTTCTTTTTTTTGGCGGCATTGTTTTGTTCTAGGGCAGGTATGGAGGGACGCGGCTTCTGTCACCGTTGCTTCTGTTCTTGTTCAGCTCCAGCTCGGACAGGGAATTGGGGAAAGAAAAGGAAGAGGAAAGAGCTGTGATGTACGTACAGAGGAGTAGGATACAGACGGGCTATGTTTCTACGGTTCTTCTTTTCATGATCGTAGCTGGGCCTGGGGGGTGCGGGAGGGACATCCAAAATAGAGTTGTAGACTCCCACAGGGCACCACTGAGGTAAAAGTAAAACACTAGAACCGAGGACAGCTGCAACACGAGCATTCTCATCATACCACTGAGTGCAAGCAGTTAGGTCATCATGGTAAACAGAAAGAGTATCCGAATAATTAAAAACCTGTTGGTCATAAAAAGCAACCGCATCATCATAAGCAATCGTAGCTGCATTCTTATCCATCTCAGAAGCATTTGTGGCAAGAACCGGTGGAGTTGGCAAGGTAGGAGCCATCGGAGGAACTAGACGTGGCGGACAAGGGACCTCGCCAGAAAAAACACTCCATAGACGAATGACACACATGCGAACAAGCATAAAGCCAACAAACTCAGTATAGTTTGCCCCCTCCGTTGGGAACCCCCTCCGCTGCCGCAGCCATCTCCTCCTCCCCTTAGCACACAACCCTTCAAGTAAAGCTCCTGCATCAGTTCTACTTCGTCGCCCTCTCTCCCTGCCTACCGGTGGCCACCCCATCCTCGTAGCTCGCCGGACGACTCGACGTCGATGCCGGCAAGGAGCTACCTTCCCCTACTTCCCGATCAGCTAACGGTGCCTAAAGAAGAGTGTAGTAGCTGTCGCCGCCTCCCCCCTCAAGACCTCTCTGCCGCCGCCAAAAAATCACGACCAAACTGCTGCTAGTCAACGATTCATGTCCCCGGTCTACACTCTACAGTAGTACCGCCGTAGGATAAGTCGAGCTCGTTTTGCGTTTTTTTACCAAGATTTACTCTAAAGTATATAAAATGTTGGTATAAAATTAGCATCATTAAGAATTGTGTTCAATACGAATCTAATGATACTAATTTTATACAATATAATTAGTTACCTTATTTATTCGATCAAACTTTGTTTTGGAATACGTATACTTATTTTTTGAAACGGAGGTAGTAGTAATTTCCAACGATCAATCGATCAGGTGGACCATGGACGACGCGGGCGTGAGGCCAACTCCAACGCCCCTATATTTCGACACCGGATTCATCTGATTCGATCCGTTTACATGGGTGGAGGACAGGTCGTCCGGGCTGAGCCCGTTTGCGGTGGCCTATGACCCCAACGGCAACTCGTCCGCAAAAAGAAGTACGGGAAAAAAAGATGCGACAGAAAATAATTATACAAATTATAACTAAAGTTTTGGATGGTCAAAATATCCACACAAAAACCCGATATTATGGTGGCCGTATCGTGGAGGGGAACTGGCGGTGCTGTTGGCCGGCCGACGCTGGTCCTGCTCGCGGCGCCTACTTGTCGTTGTCATTGTCGATGACGATGAAGACATGGGGCGGGCCACACGCCGGTCAGGGCTAGGAGCGCGGGTGGCGCCGGGGGCATCTGGTCCTGCGCGGCCACCCGAGACTCATGCAGGGCCTTAGTGGTGTCGTCCCACTACTTCTCCTCATCCAGCTGCGACGCGATGATGGCAGCCTGGATCTCCTCCTCCTCGGTCATCGGCCGGGGCTACGGCGGCTCCAGCTCCTCCACCTTGACCGCCACCTGGTCGGGCCACTGTGGCCATAATACATTGCAAATGTATCTATAATTTTTGATGTTCCATGCTTGGTTTTATCTACTTTTTTGTGTTTTGTCCACACTTTAGAGTACTTTTCATAGACTTTCTGGGACTAACCTATTAACAAGATGCCATAGTGCCAGTTGCCTGTTTTCTGCTGTTTTGGTTCCAGAAAGTCAGAAAATGATTATTCTCGAAATTGGACGGGACAAAAGGAAAAATTGATATTTTACCAGAAGACTCACGGAGCTAGAAGACGAGACGGAGAGGGGCCACAGGGCGGCCACACCATGTGGTGGCGCGGGCTAGCCCTGGCCACGCCACCAGGTGGTGTGGGCCCCCTGGCCGCCCACCGACCTTGCCTCTTCGCCTATAAGAAGCCTCCCGATGCATAAACCCTAAATCGTCAAGCCTCCAACCACGAAAAGTTTCGCAGCGCCGCCACCACCGAAGGGGAGATTCGGGGGACAAAAAGTCTCTGTTCCGGCACCCTGCCGGGACAGGGAAGTGCCCCTGGAGCCATCCCCATCGATCTCCACCGCCATCTCCATCACCATTGCTGATTCCCATGATGAGGAGGGAGTAGTTCTCTCTCGAGGCTAAGGGTTCTACCGGTAGCTATGTGTTCATCTCTCTCTCTATGCATAATCATATTGTGATCATTAGCTTGTAATCTATAGATCTACCTTGCTACTCAAGTGCTTTAATAGATCTCTGCTCTCCCCATGTGTGTGAAAGTGACAGCGTGCACACCATGGTGGCACTTAGGCTAGAGATTGCAAATACTTGTTATAAGTTATATTTGGAGTTGGATGTTTCTATGAAACTGTGGTGTTTGTTGGAACCATTTAGTGCTCAAGCTGACAGTGTGGGGTTATCTAGATGGGAAAGATGAACTTTGAGGTGTGCTGTTATAGCCTTACCAACGATTAGAGTGTCCAACCGGAGAATAGTTAAGAGTAGTATCATAAAGAGAAGATATTTATGAGAGAGTGTTCACCAGTGAAAGTATGATCCCTAGACCTTGTTTCTAAACATTGAAACACCGTTTGCAATTAGATCTGTTACATGTTTGCTTGCTTCCATCTTTATTTTAGTTTGCCTTTAGTCTTTTTCCACGTCAACCACACGCCAGCAAGCTATTTTCTAGCACCGTTACCATTTATAATTATCCATACCATTAGTATTTCATTATCTCTTCGCCGAACTAGTGCACATATACACCTGATAAGTGTTTTGGATGTGTTGGGGACACAAGAGACTTCTTGTATCTTGATTGCAGGATTGCTTGAGAGGGAATACCTTTGACCACTTTCTCCCTGAGTTCGATAAACCTTGGGTGATCCACTTAAGGGAAAACTTGCTGCTGTTCTACAAACCTCTGCACTTGGAGGCCCAACAACTGTCTACAAGAATAGAAGTGCGTAGATATCAAGCTATTTTCTGGTGCCGTTGCCGGGAAGGTAAGGTAAAAGGTATTCACACCGGAGGATTAAAGAAGAAGAACCTCCCACGGCAAACGCCTATTTTCTGGCGCCGTTGCCAGGAGGTAAGGTAAAGGTACTCACATCCTCCGATGTGAGTGCTCGAAGTTATTTCCTTTAGATTCTGCAATTTTGTCTTTTTGTTGCTTGTTTTCACTAGTTAGGCTTAATGGAAAATAAAAAAAATTAGAGAGCTTTATAGTATTTATCTTGAGTTAGGACATGAACTGTTTGAAGAGAAAATTAAAAAACCTATGAAACTTTATTTGCATGCTAATAGCAATGTTATTAGTATGAATTATTTGGACACCATTGTTGCTAATACTTGGGGAAGCTAGTTTTTATGAAAATGATCTTTTTAGTTCCCCAACTTTGGAAGATAGCTATTTTATTGCTCATGGTGATATCAAACGTCCAATATATGATGTTTACAATGATGAATATGATATTTTTAGTCCACCTACTATTGAGGAGAAAATTAATTATGATTACTATATGCCTCCTATATTTGATGATTATGGTGATGAGAATAATAATGATAGCTATTTTATTGAATTTGCTCCCCCTATAATTAACTAGATGATACCCGGCGCGTTGCTGCGGAACATATGACAAAATTAGCTATTATATTCAACGGGATGTGCACATTTTAAAACAAAAATGTACGAAAGCTATATGCTTGATAGTGGGATATCTCACTTCGACAACAATCACCATGGTCCTTCTTTGGTCAAAATTGCACACAGCAAGCAAAAAGAATGATCATCACTAACATGATTGAACAAAATGGAGACAAATACGTTAATTAACAGATGTCATACAAATACCGTGAGCTTTTGGGCATGTGAATGGACTAACTACGTATACACATTTCATAAAACAGTATGTAGAACGATTAATAAATGAACAAAGATGCAATACACACTTTTGAAAGCCGTACCAATGGCTCTAGACACACAAAAAATAGAGAAGACCTTACTAATTGATTTTCACCGTTGAAAACCTTGAAAATAGAGAAACCCTCAAGGAAAAAGTATAGCAAAAGTCATATGCTGGAGGTGTATTTATACCTCGAGGAGGAATTGCAAAAAAAGATTGTAAAATAAATATCAGAGGTGAGCAGAAGGGGTCGAGCCATGCAAACGAAATGTCAGTTATTAAAGACAGATTAGCACAATAAAGAGAATAGAACGTAAATGGATATTTTTCAGCAATTGGAAATGATGGAAGTGTAGTAGGAAAATGAAATTACATGTAGTTTGATCTGTAGGCAGAGAAATATGTCAATAAGCATACCTACAGTAAGAACTGTAGCAATCTGTTAACTTACAGGCAATATATGAACGAATACCGAGTTGATCTTTCCAGCTGAGATGGAACAATTTTGTACTCTTACTCCATAGCATTCTGAAATTGGCCAAACTCGAACATCATAACCATACAAAATAAATTCGCATGTTGCCCAATAATAAGTCATCTCCTTTTCTCCTCCATAGCTGAAAAAAAAATTATAAGATGCCAGTCTGTAGCGAGTAGAACTGAAACACTCTGGTAGCATTAAAATGCATAAATTTGTATTGATTTGCAGAATTTCCTTCATGTCCAAATTCAGCATAACTAAGATGAATGATCCATAGGGATAGCAACCTAGCAGATACTCTGCAACGTCCTTGTGTAAATCTGCAACGTTTTTGTGTAGGCGAAGGATAGGCTGCTGATGGATTAGTGGACAACGCAAGGAGAAAACTGTGTACGCAAAGGCTAACTGCAAGTGTATGATCTGCTTGTGTAGGGAATCAAAATCACACAATTAGTAGAATACTCCGCGAATGATAAAGAATTGCAGGGATGGCAAAACAAACAAAAGGAGAGATGGCTAGTTGAGCACCTGTATATGGAATCATGAAAAAGCGATGATTCCGCTTAGAAGGAGATACCTTGCGAGAGAATCGTGGCAAGATGGGAGCACGAGAGAGAAGAAGACGGACTTTGCAAATAGATGGTTATGTTTGAGCAAGACGTTCAATGCGACGACCTAAAATCTATGGCACATCATGATCAAATTAAAGCTTCAGTTTTCAGTTACAGGAGGCAAATAGCCATCGGTCAAATGATGGAAGGAAAACAGTTTAGTATTTTTGGCCTGACAGAGAAGATGTGAAAATGGTGCGCGCGGTGGCATAGTTGCATCGAAGAGAGTATGTAGTAGATAGATTATATAAATCAACGGAAAATTGGAAAAGGGTGACATGACAATTGCGATGATGTGGCATGCTTGCATGTTGAGAAAAATCACTTAGTGGGGTTGACCTATTTAGATATTATAGATAAGAATGATTATGTTTATATGAAGAGTATTAATTTTTTTATGCATGTGGCTCATGATAAGAATGTTTTATGTGATAATTATATTGTTATTTTTATTCATGATGCTACTGAAAGTTATTATGAGAGAGCAAAACATGGTTTTATGCATCTCAACAATATTAAGTTTCCCCTCTTTATGTTGAAAGTCTTGAAGTTGCACTTGTTTTTCTTTCCTATGCTTGTTTCTTTGTGCTTTCATGACTTGTTTATTTACAAGATTCCTATGCATAAGAAGTGGGTTAGACTTAAATATGCTTTGAATTTGCTTCTTGATGCTCTCTTTTACTTAAATTCATATTTCTTATGTGAGCATCTTCTCAAACTATCAAGCCTAACTTAAAGGCATTAAAGAAAAGTACTTATTGGGAGATAACATAAAAGTTTTAGATGAGTTTTGGAAGTTATTATCTCTGTAATAACCGCTCCTTATCCTTTTTATTTGCTTTTTGTGCCAAGAGTAACCTCTAATGAGAAAGAAGTAATGATTGGGAAAGTTGTTGTCCTGAAACAGATTTCTGTGCTTCATCTTAAAAATTCGTGTAAAATTTCTGTACGTCCTTTTGAGGCGTAAATGTTTGTGCTTGTGCCCTAAGTTGTTATTTAACTTTCGTTAGTTCAACACTTTTTGATTTGAGCAATATAAGGTCTTCGAAAAAATTCATCTTTACGGTGGGCCGAAGGAGTTGTGCGGTGGGGCGACCTCAACACGGAGTGGCGATGGCGGTGTCGGCTGTCGCCGGTGGAGGAGCCGACCTCGTGGTCATTCCGGCCTAGCCGGAACCCGTCCTTCCAGCCCCCTTTCGTCACCACGGCCGGTGATGGAGAGCTTGTTGGCGGGAAGAGAGCGGCTAGAGTTTTGAGGTTTGACCTGAGTGGATTGGAGAAGTGGAGTGTGGTGTGGATGGGGACGACGTGGTCCTATTAAAAAGGACGCGGCCTCTCCCGTTGGGACACCGTCAAGTGGGGCCGTCGAAGCATCAGGAGCACGGCTAGACGGATGTCCACGGTTTCTTTCCTGTTTGCGGGTGCGCATTGGGTCATGAGCTGTGTTTAACCGGACCAGTTCTGACCTGCGCTATCTGTTTGCGGGGCGTTGGAGTTGGCATGAGGACTCTGCTGGTGCCATTCAAAAAGAATAAAAGGAGTGTGCTGGTGCGAGCAAAGCGAGCGCGAGGTCGTCTCGTACTCTGGTGTGGAGGTGGTGGCTTCGCGCGTGCGTGCCTGCTTTTTAGTGTGCCTGGGAGGGCAGTGTCTCTTCAAGGATTAAGGTCTATTTGGACTTTGGATATCCAATTTTAGAATCGCTTTGGACCGGATGGATTTGGACCTTGGGGTACGAAGCTTGGACATGGACATGGATAGGAGCGTGTTTAGGTGGATATCCGTTGGACATTTCTTATTTGGATTTGGACACTGATCCAATTCCAGGTTTACTTCCCACCCACTGTCAACTTCATCTTGTAGGCAGAACAATAGAATCTATTCCAAAACAAATAGAAAAGAAAAGGAAGGAACTGGAATATGCGAATATGCATGTATGCGATCTGACCAAAAGAGCAGAATACATGCCAAAAAACTAAGCGCTGAGCTGGATGAGCTTCTGGAAAGAGAAGAGAATCGATGGCGGTTGTTAGAGTAGTACACATATAGGTCTAGTATTGTTAGAGTAGGATTCTAGGCTAACTTGATTTGTACTCCAAATGATCCATTACACCTATATATACCCGTCCACGAGGCTCAATAATACATTTAACATATTACGTCAATCTCATACTCTTACATGGTATCAGCCTAATTTCGAGCTGCCGCCGACACGCTTCCGCCGCGTCGCCCCCGGCGGGATCGATCTCCATGATCTCCGCTGGGGGCCGCGCGATCTGTCGCAGGGCTCGCCCGCCGATCCGTGATCGGCTGCCCTGGTGAGTCTTTCCGATCTCTTGATCGATTTTTCTCTCCGTCGGTCGTTCGACCGGTATTTTTTTTTGGTTTACCGATCATAGATCGAATTGAGTCGCCCTCCACCGCCGTCGTCATCGCCGCGCCTCTACTCCGACCATCGACACCGACGATCTACACCACGCTCATGCGCCTGCCACCTTCGCCCCTCAAGGCAGACTACCGCGCACCGCGGCCAGCTGCTACGCCTTCCTCGGGAGGCTATTGCGGCCGTCCCCTGTGGATCGTGTATATCTTCATCATCCGGGACTTCACCGATAACACCACCATCGACTCCGGTCTACGCGTCGTCCACGCCATGGCGCATACGGCGCACCGTCGGTCTGATCAACCGATCCCGCGTTCGTCTACGCCAAGCACGTCCTCAAGCACGCGTCTACCAGCGATCGAGCTACGGGCTGCCGCAACATTGCCGCCTTGGTCTTCGCCCACTGGCTGCCAACACGCCTCACAAGCGCGTACGCGCCGGTGGCCTCAGCCCGCTGCACCAACTCGCGTCCCGCAGCCACGCCGTCACCTCATCGTCGTCTCCGCGCACGACGTCCATGGCTACATCGCGCTGCCTCCCTAGGCGCAGATCACCGCCGTCCGTGTATGGTCTTCGTCACGTCGCCGGGTTCTTCTTCGCCTACTTCGAGTACCGCCGCCGCGGCTCTCTAGGCGTCCAGCATGACCACTTCAGGTCGCCGTTGGTTTTTCCGCCTTCTATGTCTTCTCCACATCGAACTCGTCGGCATCGTCATACGATACTGGCGCACATGTTCATGATGGAAACTACCCATGCACGCCTGGTACTGGCAACACCGGTGCGTGCCTTCGTCCCCGACGCGTTCTCGAGTCTGGCAAACTCGCGCCGGACGCCTCGTCTTCGTCGGTATGATAACGTCTTCTTCGGCATCGACACCTTCCTCTATGACTGCCTTGACCGCATCAACGACGCATTCTTCTTGGCATACTAGGTTCTGGCAGAACCAAGATGTGCCTTCGTCCCCGATGTGCGCCTAGTTCTGGCAAAACTTTGGCGCCGATCGTACCCGACGGCTCGGACTGCATCGACTCCGGCATTGATCGACACCTTCGACCTGCCTCGACGCGTCTCCGTCATCCTCTTCGCGCACTATGCGCTTGCGGCTTCATGTGTGGCTACATCGACACCGACAACCCCGACCATGACATCCACCACGGCGACCCTTCACACGGCTACATCGACCTCGGCACCGCTCCACGCTCTCCGCTCCCTCGACATCGGCACAAGGGCTTCCACCTCGCTTAAGCATCATCAACCTCTTTTACAGTCCAAGCATCCACGCCGCGACATCGTCTACGACACTCCCGCTGCGACTGCAGGGGATGTCAGCCTACTGGTCTACTTCGGCACTCCAGACCGTTTGCGACGTTTCTGTTGTTCACGACGCTACCGCTACGACTGCGGGGGAGTGCTAGATTAGTATACGTATAGGTATAGTATTGTAGTTTAGGAAAGTTAGGATTCTAGCCTAACTTGACTTGTACTCCAAGATGATCCCTGTACTCCTATATATACTCGCCCATGAGTCTCAATAATACATCCGATATATTACGCCAATCTCATACTCTTACAGCGGTAGCGATCACGTGTCAACTGGATCCGGTTAGGTGACAGGAACACTCGATACTTTCATAGGAAGGTGACTTGGAGGCAGAAGAAGAATCGCGTAGAAAAGGAAGGAGGTGGCAATTCAGCTCGCGGGTGCAAATGCACCCATTATGGAAAAACATTTTTCGAAATATCAAAAAATTTGAAAAAAATTCTACAGATACATTCAAACATTTTATATTGGTTCACAAGTTTTCGGATGAAAGGACATTTTATGTGTCGTGTATAAAAAGACAAAAAAAGTCACGTGAATAGTCGTATTCATGTGACATATTTTGTCTTTTTTATACACGACACATAAAATGTTCTTTCATCCCGAAAACTTGTGAACCAACATAAAATATTCAAATGTATATGCGAATATTTTTTTCAAATTTTTTAACATTTCAAAAAATATTTTCTCACAATAGGTACATTTGCACTTGCGAGTCAAAGTGAATATCCGGTAGAAAAGCTTATAAAAAGAGATGGTGAAGAGACGGCTGACACGGAAACAATGGAAGATCTATTGACTGAATTTTTTAAAGAATTGTATACTTTTGACACCTCGATACAGCCCGCCTCACTGATTTACTACAACAGAAGGTGGATGGGCCGGCTAACGACAGTCTGTGCGCAGAGTTCACCAAAGAAGAGATCAGTTTTGCTTTATTTCAAGTAGGGCCAACCAAAGCACCGGGTCCTCATGGTTTTTTCATGCTTTTTTAAGCATAATTGGACTACTTTTAAAGAAGACATAGTAAAAGCAGTTAATTTTTTTTATGAAGGTCTGATGCTAGATGGAGTGAATGACACAGTGTCTTTAAAGGACTATAGACCAATAAACTTATGCAATGTCATATATAAAGTTGTGTCGAAATGCCTTGTAAACAGAATGAGGCCTCTTCTACATGATATTACATCGGAAACACAGAGTGCTTTCATCCCATGGCGTTTGATCACTGACAATGCAATTATTGCATTTGGATGCATTCACACACTTCAGAAAGGGTCGAATAGTGCTGGAAAATTTTGTCCTTACAAATTAGATCACATGAAGGCTTATGATCGAGTTGGCTGGGCCTTCCTGGAAACCGCCGTGAGGAAGATTGACTTCTCTGAGAAATGGATAGGATGGATTATGGCATGTGCAAAACAGTAAATTATTCAGTTCAGTTCACTGGAAAACTGCATAGTTTTCAACCATCTAGAGGGCTGAGACAAGAAGATCCTTTGTCACCATATTTTTTATGTTTGTTGCAGAAGGTCTATCAACACTCCTCCATCAATAAATAAGCGAGAAAAATATTAAAGAATTACAAATATGCAGAAGGAGCCTAGGCATATCTCATCTTGCTTTTTATGATGATAGCCTCCTTTTATTTGAAGCAAACGGTGATCAAGCTGGCCGAATTAATGATATTTTGTGTGCTTATGAGAAGAGCACTGGACAAAGGCTAAGCCCGGCCAAATGCTCTCTCATGTTGGGACAAAAAGTGGAAGAACCAGATGCTGCTTTGGTCACGTCTACTTTGAAGGTGGAAACAACTGCTGCAGACTTGAATTAGCTTCCCCGCGTCGCTCATGTCGCTCCCCCGCGGGCGACCGGGCGACCCAAACACTCGCCTTCCCCGAGCTCCCTCTCCCCTCCTCCCCAGACGCCGCCGCTGCCGGCGAGCCCGCCGGGCAAAGCCCGCGCGGAGCCGATGGCGGCGGGAAATGCTCTCTCCGCGCGTCAGGCGGCCTGGTCGGGGCGGGTGCGATCTGGCGGCGGGGCTCTCCTGGCGGCGGCGTGGGGCCGTGCCGGGCCGATCTGGTGACGGCTGGCTTGGCTCGGCGGCGGCGGGTCCTCACGGCGACGGTTGACGGCAGGGATGGCCGGAGGCTTCGGGATCCCAGGCTCGAGGACGCAGTAGGCGGCGGGGGTTGGTGGTGGTCAGGCCTCGCCGGCCAGATCCGGGCCAGGGCGGGCCCGATCTGGGCCTGGTGGGCCGTGGCTGACCACTGCGACGGCCTTCCCCTGGTCGTTCTTGGTCGGGGGCCAGTGCCTGGCCAGGGGGCCTAGTGCTGGTGCCTCGCCGGTCAAAACTTGTTGGGTTCTGCAGGCGCGCCTCGCCGGCATCACATAGGCGCCGTGTAAGCCATGCGTCTCGGCCTTCTACCCCTTTTGCTTGGGCTACTGGACCTCCTCGTCTGTGTCGTGGAACCGGTCAAGGTAGGGCCTGTCGTTGTTGGCCCAGATGGTGTCCCTTAGACCAACGGTGATCTGGCAAGTCCGGGTGCACATGGTGGTGTCGGAGCTGCTGCTTGGCGGCAGGGATAGGTGGTGGCAGCGGATCCCTCGGGGGACGGAGGAGTAGGGCCTAGTTCTGGGTTGGCATGTACGGTAGCACCCTTGCTGCAGTGCGACGGCGGGGCTTCGCGGGCCTTCTCGGGCTCGACTAGGCTAGAGAGGGCCTGGTTTGCCTTGCTGCTACATCCAGACGGCTACCGCCTTTAGGTGGTGGAGGTAGTTCCTTCCCGTTTGCTAATGTCATGCCGACCCTCGTCGAAGGTTTCTCTTTTTGGTCCTACCGACCTCACCCGGGTGTCACGGTGAGACGGCGGTGGTGGTTTCAAGACCGTGGTGGCGCGTGCTCGTGGGCGGTGAGTTTGGTGGAGCAATCCGAAGGGTCTGGGAGTGTGGTTTTTTGAGGGGTCGGGAGAAATCCTTGTCGTTGAGACACCGATGTAGTGACGCCGGCGGGTGTCGCCGTCCTTCCTGAAGGACGTTGGGTGTATCTCTTCCCCACCTCCCGTTGCATATCGGGAGAAACCCTAGGACATGTCCGGGCAACAACGTCGTTGTCGTCGCTTTCCTTCTTAAAGGTGTTGCTTGGTACGCGACGCTTCGGAGCGCTAGGCGCATGGTGGTACTTCGCTGGAGGGTGCAGCGGTGGCAGGTCATCATCGTTTTCGTTGAGCCATTGGTGATGACTTTGTTTTCTCTTCTTTTTCTACTTCTTTTTCTTTGTTTTATCGCTGTCCTTTCTTTTAGGCGTTGTGCTGTCTGGCCCAGCAGCAGTATCAATCGTGGTTGCTATATTAATACAGCTGGGCGTATGCCTGTTTTGAGGTGGAAACAACTTCTTTTGATAAGAAATACCTTGGCTTATCGATCTCGTGAAGGCCGTCGCTCAATCTAGCCTAACATAAGCTATGAGCATCTTCAAATTTTCTGCTAGTCTACGTGATGAACGGACACATATCATCAGAGATTTCTGGTGGGTGACAAGAGGACGGAAGGAAAGTACACACTGGATGTCTCGGGAAAAAATGACTAGACCAGAAAATTAAGGCGGCATGGGTTTAGAGACTTGAGATTGTTCAATCAGGCTTTGTTAACTAAACAAGCCTGGAGATTAATTGATAAACCAGATAGCCTGTGTGCACGTTTATTGAAGGCAAAATACTACCAGACGGGTGATCTTATTGACACAGCTTTTATTCAAAATACGTCACCGTGTTGGCAAGGCATTGTGCATGGCCTGGAGTTGTTAAAAAAAGGATTACCTAGAGAATAAATTCAGACTCCAAGGTGAGAATTTGGCGCCACAACTGGATCCCAAGAGGTCATTTGAAAAGCATGGGAAAAGCAGCAAATACTAGAGATAAATGGGTCTCTGACTTGATCGACCTGGTTTGGAAGGAACGGAAAGTTGACTTTGTGAGGAAAATATTTCATCGAGCAGATGTCGACCACATCTTGCAGATCAGACTACCGGCACATAATGGGGAAGACTACATTTCCTGGCACCATGAGAAAAATGAAGTCTTCACGGTAAAGAGTGCATATAGACTAGCATCGTCCCTCCGAACAAACATCTTTGGAGAGGGCTTAAGTTCTAGACCGGCAGGAGAGAGGGACATGTGGAATTTAATCTGGAAAGCTCATGTACCACCCAAAGTCGAGGTGTTTGGATGGAAACTTGCTACTGATACGTTGGGAGTTCAAGCCCTTCGGTGCAGGCGAAACATGGATCAGATTCCTACTTATCACATTTGTGGAATAGAGCCAGAGACAAGCCACAATGGTAAACTGTACTAAAGTTGTTGCTCTACGACATTGCTTGAGAGAGGAGTGGAAGCAACCACCAGATCGCATTTTTCACAGAACTGGGTGCTAATTCTCTTCATCCAACTAAGTAAGGATACGTGTGCTAAGGCCTTTGACAATGGGTGGTTTTTAGCGATGTATCATAGGCATTTCTACGCGTGGCACTATAGTTAATGAGAAAAAAGATTGAGGTTGTATCTTAGGTCACCTTTTGCACGTAGCCATAGGCAAAAACAAGTAGTAGACCAATCACATGCATGAGACTAAAATCATTAAATTAAGATACAACCTCAAGAAACAATGCATTATAGATGGTGTTTCTTAACTATTTATTTTTTCTACGGTAACGTGCTAAGAAACACTCCATTGTGAAAGGCCTAAGCTACTAATGTTACGGTGGAGGACATGGCATCTCCGAAATAATATAGTTTTTGGAGATGGCATCTTCGAAATAATGTAGCGGGCCACGCGAGCGCACGGGGGCAAACCACGTTGGGCCAGGCCATATAGCGTTAGGATTTTTTCTTTTACGTTTTCTTCTTTTTTGTTTTCTTTTTTCTGTTTCTTTTTTGGTTTTCTTTTTTGTATCTTTTTTATTTTTATTTTTGTTTATGATTTTTAGCAACATTATTAATTTTTAAAGTATGTTCATTATTTTTGGAAAAATATATTATGTTTTTCCGAATTTTAGTTCATGATTTTTAAAATTTGGTTTATGATTTTCTAAATTGGTTCATAATTTTTGGAATTGGTTCATGGTTTTTGAAAAAGTGTTCATAATTTTTCAAAAAAAGTTTGAGATTTTAAAAATTATTCATAAAATTCAAAAGTTTATTCATGACTTTAAAAAAGAAACAACAGTGCACCGGTTCTTATCACGTGCGACCAGCATCTAAAAAAAAGTAGCAGCAACCTCGGACGATAGGAACCGAACCACCAAAATGAACCAACGAACGACATGTAAATGGGCTGGCCCATCTCGCGTTGGCTTCAAGGCGGCGGTGGAAACCGGTGCCGCTACAAGCGGTGCATAGCACCTCCCGGGGGGATGGCCAGCCGGGCCGCTCGCGGGCCTAGGCCAACTGGTAGCCTGGACCGGCTACCCTGCCGACCTGCAGCGGCAGCTCCTTTGGGCTAGTCATGGCCCACCCCCGGGCTGTTGACCCACATGACCCCGTCCTAGGGAACCCTAACTTGCCCCACTATTCACGCGCCTCTATCTCCCCACCCCGCGTCTGACCTCGCCGCTGCCGCCTCCGCCGCGCCGCGCGCGCCCGTCCTACCTTGCGGCATTGATGTCTCACCGCCCTCGTAGTCCTCCGGCTGGTGGTCGTGCCGCCTCTCCCCGTCACGACCGTTCGTCGCTGCGGGGAGCTCCGCTCGGGGGTCGCTGCCAACTGCCGGCGCGCGGCCAGCACAATGCCTACCGTCACCCCGGCCGCCGCTCCCCGCCATCCCTGCGCGCCCCCATCACAGCCACCCCTCCCGGTCGCCGCCACGAGCTCGCCGCCACCTTGAGGAAATGCGGCACCGCGGGTCCCCTCCACCACCGCCTGCTGACCAGGAGCGGGACGCCCGTCTGCACGTGGCTACTCTGCAGTCGAGGGGGCGGCGGCCCCTGAGAGCTAGGGGCCAGGTCGCGCCGATGGGGGCTCATGGACACACGAGCAGGGCCCCCTCCGACCATATCAGGGGTCCCCGGTGCGACGGGATGACGAGGAAGCAAAGGCTCTGGGTGCCAAGAAGAAGAAGTAGATTAAGAAGAAGAAGAAGAGTAAGAAGAAGAAGAAGGGCCCAGCCACAACAGCCACAGGAGTCTTGATTCCGACGGGCTCTGCGTCAGCGGCATTGGGCACGGGTGTTGGTTCTATGGTGGCACCGGAGCTACCCCACGACAGGGAGTGCCTAGAGTACTACGACCACATGGTGGATGGCAGTTTTTACTACATCGACATGGGAGGGGTCCCAATGACGGTGCGTGAGACGTTAGCGATGGTGACGGTGCTGCCTATCTAGGACCTCCCCATGTCTATCGAGGTGATCGAGTCCCTGCTCCAGGAGGAGCTGAGTGCGGTGTTGCCGAGCCACGAGTGGCCAGTGCGTCGCGTCTCCGCTACCGATTTTGTAGTCTCGTTCCCTTCGGTGGCGATCATGCGGATGTGTGCCTGCGGTTCGTCCTTCACTCTCCCGATCCACCAGCCGAAGGTCTCCATTCAGCCGCCCTCTGTAGTTCAGGACTGGCTACGCTTTCTGAGGTCTGGGTTCGCCTCCTAGGTATCCCAGATGAGGCCAGGAGGCTAGAGACTGTTGCCCTCATCGGGCAAGTTGTGGGCAAGGTGCTCGAGGTGGACGTGGGCTCTCCCTCGGGGCACGGAGCGTCCGGATGAGGCTTTTATGCCCGGACCTCTCGGTGTTCCCCGTCTCCTTACCGCGCTTCTTCTTCGACCATGTGGGCAAGGACCTCCTGGTGGAGCTCGACGAGGACGCGGTGCCATCGGAGACCAGACCCCTGACCCCATCGCCCCCTGTCGGCGATAGCCCGAGGAAGGGCGGTTGAGGGTCGGAGGACGAGTCTTCGGAGGATGGCAACTCTGGGACGGACCCCTCACCCGTGGTGACTAACGCCTCTGCCCCGCCGCTCTAGCCTGCTCAGGGGGTCGGGGTGGCCCGTCGGCGACCCAGGCAGCGGTTCTCCCAGGTCTCCCTGCGCCAGGCTCTTAAAGAGGGGCCCCGTTCTTCCTCGGGAGGCGTCCTCTGTCTCTCAGTGTGTCGGCTAAGCTGGTCCTGGTGGACCTCCCACGCTGCTATCGCCCCGACCCCTCGGTGGCCATTGGTCTGGATATAGCATAGTATGGCTCCAACCTCGATCCCCGCTCTCTCAGGTGATGAGTTCCCCCCTAGGCTCCCATGTTGTCCTTAGAGGTGGCGACCTTGAGGAGTGTGGGGTTGGTGGTGTGCTCCTAGGCCTCGCCGCGGTCATCGGGGGTGGTCTGCTACATGCTCGCCCCGGACATACCGGACCCCGGCATGTTGGCGTCTGACTCGACCGACTCCGAGCCCTCCCCCCGCGGCAGCCTCAAAGTTGCGTTGTCCTAGGGCCTGGCGTCCCCCTCCTGCCAGAGCATCCACCTCGCGGGGTCTAGGGCAGGGCTGTCTTGACTTGACCCGATGGTGGAGGAGCGCACGACTCGCTGCGTGACCTCCCGCGACAAGTTCCCAAGTACCTCCTGCGCCCCTTCCCTTTCGGTTCCTGATCCTTCTAGCTCCTCTTGTTCCAGGTTCTCTGCGCTCATCGACGTCTCTCTGGCCCACCTAGGAGAAGTGGCTGATGACCGTGGGATTATTTTCCGTGGCGAGAAGGGACCCAAGGTCTCTCAACTTGCTGCCATCAAGGCGCGGGAGGGGTATGAGGGTGCGATCGCTGCAGCCCGTGCACGGGATGCATGGGAGCGTGAGCGCGCCCTGATCCTTGCGGAGGCTAGGTCGTTAGGACCTGGGCCCAATAGGGATCCACCTCTAGCCCCTGATGGCAGGGAGGTCCCCTAGAAGCCAGCCCCTTCGGGAAGGCCTCGTGGGAGACCACCCAAAGCGACTAAGAAACCCCAACCCGAGAGTCATACCCGTTCGGCCCCCACTAAGGGTATCCCCCGCACTGAGTTGTTCTAGATGGACTTCCTCCCCATTCGGGCATTCATTTGGAACATCAGGGGGTTGGGGCACGATGGTCATCGCTGACAGATCAAAGAATACCTGCGTATTGAGGCTTCGGATATTGTCAGGCTTCAAGATACAATCTGTCAGGACTTCACCATTGCTGAGTTGGAGGGTCTTAGCCACTGCAGATTCATCTGGTCTTGGCTGCTGGCCAACGACCACTCGGGCGGGATCCTCCTAGGGGTGAAGGAGGACACCTTTGAGGTAGATGATATGGACCGCAGGGAGTTCTTCATGAGCATGTCACTCACCCATAGACAATCTTGCTTCAAGTGGGAGGTGATCATTGTCTATGGCCTCGCGGACCATAGGAGGTCCATCGAGTTCCTGCAAGAGCTCAAGTTGAAAGTGGAACGGTCTAATATCCCCGTGGTGGTAGTCGGGGACTTCAACCTTATCCGTTCCGCTAACAACAAGAGCTTAGCAAACGGGGCATGTTTGTCTGTGGTACCAAAGTTCCTGGGCGAGTGCACCGCGGTACCTAAGTTGCCTTAAATTGCCGCGTTTCGAAATGTTGGGCCGCCAACTACCGAGAGGGGCCATTTCGATGCAAACTCATCTCACCCCTACCAAATCTAAACATTTTGTGAAACTGCCCCGTGAAGTAGACGGTCGGGACCCTCACGTCAGTAATATTTCCGTGACGCGAGCGCCAACGTGGCAACCACGTAGGCGAAACGAGAGACTAAAGGAGCATGGTACGTTGACCAAATTCACAAATCCACTCCCTCCCTCCTTTCGCATGAACCCTAGCACTGGCGGCGTCGAAATCCCCTCTCCAACCAGAATGATCTCTTCGAGCATTTGACTTCTAGCGCCAAGTTACTGCGCCTATGATGCACTCGACTTTCGACGTAGAGCTCGTTGGGAACCCCAAGAGGAAGGTATGATGAGCACAGCAGTAAGTTTTCCCTCAATTACGAAAACAAGGTTTAATCGAACCAGTAGGAGCAAGGAAACACCCCAAAGGTGTTACTAGCTGAGCTTTGGCAGGGCGCACTACCGGTGCTAGTAGCAACGTGGAGACCTGCACAACACAACCACAGAACTTTGTCCCCAACTTGCGATGAGGTTGTCAATCTCACCGTGTTTTGCGGAAAACAAAGGATTAAACGTATCGAATGGAAAGAAGTAAAAGTTTGCAGAAAGTAAACACAAAGCAGAAACAGTTTATAGATTGTATGTAAAGAAAAGGACCGGGATCCATAGTTCACTAGAGGTGGCTCTCCTTAGATAGATAACATGCTAGGTGAACAAATTACAGCGGGGCAATTGACAAACACCGAGAAAGCAATACATGCATATACTAATCATCTTGACTCCTCTGAGACTTGATTGGGCATTACAACATAATACATAGACCGCCATCCAACTGCATCTATGACTAATAATCCACCTTCAGGTTATCATCCGAACCCCGTCCAGTATTAAGTTGCAAGCAACAGATTATTGCTTTACGAACTGCGTGTAAAGTAAACAATACGATTGTTCTATGAACAAAGGATTGTTGTTTTCTCCCTAGTAGCAACAACACATCTAGTACCTTAGAGATTTCTGTCACTTCCCCAGATTACCAGAGGCATGAACCCACTATCGAGCATAAATACTAACTCTTGGAGTTGCTAGCATCTACTTGGCCAAGATAGCTACTAACAACGGAAAGCATGCAAGATCTCAAATAACAAAGACATGATAGAATCAATAATCAATCTGAAATAGCATCTCAATATCCATCGGATCCCCGCAAACACAACATGTATGAATTACAAATAGATGATCTTGATCATGAATGGAGCTCACAAGATCTAAACATGAAAGCACAAAGGAGGAGAAACCAGCCATCTAGCAACTACATGGATCCGTGGTCCAAGGATGAACTACTCACGCATCACACCGGAGGCTTGCATGGTGATGAACAAGGCCTCCAGGGTGAATTCCCCTCTCCGGCAAGGTGCCGGGAAGAGCTTCAGATCCCTCCCGATCTAGGGATGGAGATGACGGCGGCTACATACTCTTTCGTGGATTTTTGATCGGGTAGTTAGGGTTTTCGTCCCGAGGGCAATATATAGGCGGAAGGAGAGGCCGAGAGGGTACCGGGAGCGGCCACACCACCCCCTGGCGCGGGCCAGGCCTGGCCGCGCGGCCAGGTGGTGTGGTGGCTCCCTGGCCCTTCTCCGTCTCGTATTCTGGCACTTCATCCCTTCCGGAAAAATAGGCACTTTGGCTTTTGTCCCGTCCAATTCCGAGAATATTCATTTTCTGACTTTCCTGGAACCAAAAACAGCAGAAAACAGGCAGCTGGCACTGTGGCTCTTATTAATAGGTTAGTCCAAGAAATCATAATAAAAGTACTCCAAAGTTGGAACAAAACACAAGAAAGTGGATAAAACCAAGCATGGAACATCAAAAATTATAGATACATTTGCAATGTATCAACATCCCCAAGCTTAACTCCTGCTCGTCCTCGAATAGGTAAGTGGTAAAAAGAAATAATAATTTTTGAGGTGACATGCACCATCAAAGACTTGATCAAAGTATTTGCAAAACATTCAAAGCTGGGATCAAAGTACTTCAATCATAACATGAAAGACAAAGTTCTAGCAATAAGCAAAGAAATTATGATGCAACATGAAAAGGCACAAACAAAAGATTCATGAATAACATGCTTTTCAAGACGTTTTTTTGTTTCACATAAATAAAACATAGCATACTAGCATTCAGCTTGTCCCTCAATAGAGTAGCAAATATAAATGCATAGGACACCTTCAAAGTTCATAAGAGTGACTAGATACAATAGTTTAGAACAAGAAATATCAAGTTATGCATCAATCAACTAGTCTTGGGACAATGCACATAGAACTAAGAATGGCCACTATGCTCTCAAAGTAGGTGCATAAAGATAGAAGGTGGAGACTCAATATAATGGTGGAAGAAAGGCCTTTTGTAAAAGGAAGTAGGGATTCAAGTCTCGTAAAGAGCTTCCAAAAATTATGGTACTTAAAGCTTTCATCTCTCATTGCTCCTATCATAAGCATCTTGAAGGTGATTAAGGTTAAAGTGACACAACTAAGAGGATATGCTTGACAAGTTATAAACCGAAATCTCATGCCCCTTACTTACGAAGACCGATCCTCATGCTACTCAACTTCAGTCACGAGTAAGCTCTTTTCATTGTAAGTACATGTGTATCATTAATAACCGCCAACGGGGTACCCCTTGCACATGATACGGGAGCTTTCCCATAATCAAAATGACAAGGCAAGCAGACAATGAGCATCTCAGCGATCTTTTTATTTGCTATTTGCATAGGTTTTTATTGAGGATGCTTCATAGAGTGCTCATTATGGTGATGCTGCAAGTTTCCACCATGATTAGGCATGGCTTAGGCTAGCGGCCCAGGCGTTTCTCTAACACACATACAAACTCCATGATCTTACAAGTTCCACTTTTATTTCACACCGCCGGGATCCGTAAGCAAAAGAACATGATATCAACAGGGTACAAAGTACAAGTGCAATGTTGAAAGCGTTCCCCATGAAACATGGTTCTGCTAATTTCAACTTCTAAAGCGCAAGCATATACGCAACAAAGAAGGACCGAATGGTTCAAGTTTATTAGAGGCAAGTAAAGTAAAGTGTGCCATCAAGTTCGTGAGAGCTTTAATCACTAATTTTCTCATAACAAGTTTAATTTGGAAGGTAAACAAAAGCATGAATATACTTGGAATAACATAAGCTAGTAGGTAGGTGTGGTGGACTCTTTGGAATAACTTGGTTTAGGGAGTTGGATGCATGAGTGGAACTCATACTTGGTTGTGGAGGCTAGCAAAAGACTGGGAGCGACAAACTAAGAGAGCAATAATGGCCATAATCATGCAGAGTGACAAAACATCATTGATCAAAGCATAAAGTGATACTACAAGTTGAAAACTAAAGGATCATAAAGGCTATGGTGACTTGAGATAGTCATAACATGGTGTGAGCATGTGCCAAGTCAACCCAAATAAAGCATCAAAGGAGAATACCACTATACTATGCTTTAATATGCTAAAACAATGCATGATTCATCCAAGGCACATTAAGAAATCTCAATTGTTTATAACAAGTCTTGCTACAGCAAAGAATACTAAGCATAAAGCCAAAACAATATCAATCATGGCACGACAGAGCATAGGCCACAGTTAAAAACGAGCTCTTTTTACCACATAAGCATGAACTTTCCTACTCTTTTCCAAACCAAACCAAACTATTTGAAAACCAATGTATGAAAGAGGGGGTCCAACCAATTTATTCAGAAAACTAAGCAAACCAAAACAAACGAAAACCAAAATGAAAACGAAAAAGAAGACGCTCCAAGAAAAACACAACTCTGCATGAAACAATAAAAATGAAGCGTTTGGAAGAAACCTGAGATTTTTATTGATGAAGAAGGGGGTGCCTTGGGCATCCCCAAGCTTTAACGCTTGTACTTCTTGGATATTTCTTGGGGTGACACGCGTGGCATCCCCAAGCTTCAGCTTTAGCCCATTCTTCATCTCATTACTCATTCCTTCCATACACCTGAAATTTTTCCTTCATACAAAACTTCACACAATCTTTATTAGAAACATTGGTACACTTAAGATAAATAAGTCTTAAGGTTCAGTTATAACACCAAATAAACTTCCATTAGAACACTAGATACTGTAGCACTCCCTCAAAAAGCTCAATTCCCCAAAAGAACTCAAGAAGGAACCAACAAGAAGCAAATGCAGAAAATGGCAGAAATCTGTCAAAACAGACCAGAAGGTAAAGACGAATTTTTTCGAAGACCTTATGTTGTTCAAATCAAACAGTGTTGAACTAACTAAAGTTATATAACAACCTGGGGCAGAAGCACAAAAAATTACACCTCAATCCGACATACAGAGCTCTCTCACGAATTTTTACGGTGAAGCACAAAAATCTGTTTCGGGACAGCAACTTTTCCAATCATTACTTCTCTCTCATTAGAGGTTACTCTTGGCACAAAAAACAAATAAAAAGGATAAGTAGAGGTTATTACAGAGGAAATAACTTCCAAGACTCATCTAAAACATTTGAGTTATCTCCCAATAAGTACTTTTCTTTAATGCCTTTAAGTTAGGCATGATAATTTGAGAAGATGCTCACATTTGAAATATGAATTGGAGTAAAAGAGAGCATCAAGAAGCAAATTCAAAACACATTTAAGTCTAACCCACTTCCTATGCATAGGAACCTTGTAATAAAATAAATCAAAGAAGCACAGAGTAGCAAGAATGGGTAGATAAAACAAGAGCAACTTTAAAACTTTCAGCCCATAGAGAGGTGTCTCAATACCATGAAAACTTTTACAACCATATTTTCCTCTCTCATAATAATTTTCAGTAGCCTCATGAATAAACTCAACAATATAACTATCACATAAAGCATGATTTTCATGACCTTCAAGCACTAGAGCTTTATTATAATTTTTTTCAAAAGAATCCTCAGGAACATGACATTCGTCCTCCTTTGGTAAGCATGGGGGACAATCAAATAATATAAGGGGTAAAGAGTTACTCTCATTAGAAGGTAGGAATGGGTAGATCCATTCTTCCTCCTCTTGATCATCACTCTCCTCCTCTTTTTCATCCAATGAGCTTCTAGTTTCAGCAATTTCTTCTTCCATAGGCTCGTGCAAGGCATTAGTCTCTTCCATTGGTGGAGAGCATCTATTAAGATATTCAAGAATATAGCCATTTTCTACCTTGTAATTATCAAAGCAAAATTTAAGTATATCATAAACCTCATATTTATAAGGTGAATCATCAGTATTTTCAAGCAAATAAGCAAGTTCAAATGCACCCTTCCAAGCGATAAATTCTTCAATTTGTTCCACATCATAAAAGTCATAATTCCCTTTAACATAAGAAGATATGGTAACATTATCATTATACTCACATTGAAAAGGGAGGTGTTTATACCTCCTATAGCAACAAGATTTATCAAAGCAATAAGTAACATTATAAGTAGAGCACACATTTCTAGCAATGATATTCAATTTATCAATTTGTTCCCATAAGAGTTTCCCTTTTCGTGACAAGCGGTGTTCCTTATAATAATATTTGTGTTCTTCCGTGAACCCACCTTGCCAATAAGATTCAGTTTCAAAGAAACCAACCATTGATAGAAAGCATGATAAAGCAAGACAATAATAGACCAACAACTATATTAGGAACTAATTTTTTTGTGTGTTTTTGAAATAAGAAAGCAAACTAGTAAAACTATTTTTTTGTGTTTTTGTATAAAGAAAACAAGCAAACAAAGCAAAAAGAAACTAAGCAAAACAAAAAAACAAAGTAAAGAGATTGGTTATGAGGGACTCCCCTTGTGAAGATGTCCTTGACTCCCCGGCAACGGCGCCAGAAAATATCATGACGCGCTCGACTTTCGACGTAGAGCTCGTTGGGAACCCCAAGAGGAACGTATGATGAACACAACAACAAGTTTTCCCTCAGTTATGAAACCAAGGTTTAATCGAACCAGTAGGAGCAAGGAAACACACCAAAAGGTGTTACTAGCTGAGCTTTGGCAGGGTGCACTACTGGTGCTAGTAGCAACGTGGAGACCTGTACAACGCAACCACAGAACTTTGTCCCTAACTTGCGATGACGTTGTCGATCTCACCGTGTTTTGCGGAAAATAAAGGATTAAACGTATCGAATGGAAAGAAGTAAAAGTTTGCAGAAAGTAAACACAAAGCAGAAACAGTTTATAGATTGTATGTAAAGAAAAGGACTGGGATCCATAGTTCACTAGAGGTGGCTGTCCTTAGATAGATAACATGCTGGGTGAACAAATTACAGCGGGGCAATGGACAAACACCGAGAAAGCAATACATGCATATACTAATCATCTTGACTCCTTTGAGACTTGATTGGGCATTACAACATAATACATAGACCGCCATCCAACTGCATCTATGACTAATAATCCACCTTCAGGTTATCATCCGAACCCCCTCTAGTATTAAGTTGCAAGCAACAGATTATTGCTTTACAAACTGCGTGTAAAGTAAACAATACAATTGTTCTATGAACAAAGGATCATTGTTTTCTCCCTAGTAGCAACAACACATCTAGTACCTTAGAGATTTCTGTCACTTCCCCAGATTACCAGAGGCATGAACCCACTATCAAGCATAAATACTAACTCTTGGAGTTGCTAGCATCTACTTGGCCAAGATAGCTACTAACAACGGAAAGCATGCAAGATCTCAAATAACAAAGACATGATAGAATCAATAATCAATCTGAAATAGCATCTCAATATCCATCAGATCCTCGCAAACACAACATGTATGAATTACAAATAGATGATCTTGATCATGAACGGAGCTCACAAGATCTAAACATGAAAGCACAAAGGAGGAGAAACCAGCCATCTAGCAACTACATGGATCCGTGGTCCAAGGATGAACTACTAACGCATCACACCAGAGGCTTGCATGGTGATGAAGAAGGCCTCCAGGGTGAATTCCCCTCTCCAGCAAGGTGCCAGGAAGAGCTTCAGACCCCTCCCGATCTAGGGATGGAGATGACGGCGGCTAGAGACTCTTTCGTGGATTTTTGATCGGGTACTTAGGGTTTTCGTCCCGAGGGCAATATATAGGCGGAAGGAGAGGCCGAGGGGGTGCCGGGAGCGGCCACACCACCCCCTGGAGTGGGCCAGGCCTGGCCGCGCGGCCAGGTGGTGTTGTGGCTCCCTGGCCCTTCTCCGTCTCGTATTCTGGCACTTGATCCCTTCCGGAAAAATAGGCACTTTGGCTTTTGTCCCGTACAATTCCGAGAATATTCATTTTCTGACTTTCCTAGAACCAAAAACAGCAGAAAATAGGCAGCTGACACTGTGGCTCTTGTTAATAGGTTAGTCCAAGAAATCATATGCAAAGTACTCCAAAGTTGGAACAAAACACAAGAAAGTGGATAAAACCAAGCATGGAACATCAAAAATTATAGATACATTTGCAATGTATCAGCCTACTCGCTGCTACTAAGCTCTAATGCCGAATGTCGTGCCAGCCGTTGCGACGATCTATCCCGCCTCTACCGCCGACGAGCTGAGCAGCGCGGAGGATGGTAGATCCATTTGCCGAGGAAGAAGTACTTCTGGCTAATTACGGGTGAGCTACTCTTCTCTTTGCTATTCGCACTACCTATAACTGCTAGTTGGCTATTGGCATTACAGAGATATATCAAACATAGAATTGTTTGCTAGCACGACGCTGACAAATAATTCTTATCTTTTGTCCCCAATTTTCTGTCAAGTAGGATCTCTGCTGAACCCAAATACACGGTTCTGGTCACCATCTACGACTACCACATTAAATTAGCAGATGGGAAGAGAACGTGGAATCAAGCTCACAATCTGAAGATGGAAGTAGCGCCTGTGCAGTTATGCACTATCCCTAGTCTGGTTGTTGCTGTGCGTGAACTTGTTGAAATGAGGCCGGAGCAGACTGCACGGTTCAGCATCGTTGATGAACGAGGCTTCAAGGCTCCTATAGCGTGTGAAAATCAGCTAATTGGGTTGATGAAACAGTATGCTGGGCTTCACGTGGTTATGCTGATTTGGAACATACTGGATGAGGAAGCTCCTGCTACCGAGAGTCGCCCAGCTATTATTGGACAGGGAAGTCTAACTCGAACCCCTACTATTGTTGAGCAAAATGTGGTTCCTTGTCCGCGACATGCTCCTGTCAGGCAACCTCCTCGTAGGAGTCCCCGTATTGCTGTTGTGGAAAAGTCTGCTCTGGAATCTGCTGGTACTGGTCGTCCCCTTGGTGTTGTTGCTTCGGCTACTGCTGACCCAATCCATGCCACTGTTGAGCAAACTAATGCTTCCGGAGGCTGCCTCGCTGTTGTTTCCAAGACCGTTGCCTTGTGTGCTCCTCCTCCTCGAAACCGTCCTCAAGTTGTGTGAACCCGTGCTCTAGAATCTGCTGGTACTGGTCGTCCTCGTGTTGTTGTTGATCTGGCCGCTGTTGACCCAATCCCTACCGTTGTTGAGCAAACTAAGGCTTCCGGAGGCTGCCCTAGTGTTGTTGCAAAGGCTGATGCCTTGTGTCCTCCTCGAACCCGTGCTCAGGTTCAGCGAGCTACTGGTCTAGAGCTAGCTCATGGTCTGGACTCTGCTAGCACTCGAAACACTGTTGTTGTGGGAACTGCTCCTGATCGTCGATGTGGCATGGTAGCAACTGATCCTATTGTGTCTGCCGTTAGAAGGGGCCCTGCCTATCTACCATGTAATGTAGCTCCCGTTGCTAAGGGCCATCACCTTGCTCCTGGTCCTGGTACTTCCATCGAGGTTGATCCAGCTAACGATGACGCTGGTGATGGCGACGGTGGCATTGGGGCTGGGTCTGATGGTGCCGCTCCACCTATCTAACCTCTCGGAGGTTTCTATCCTAAAGAACCTGATGATGGCAAAGTAATCGTTTGTATCGGTGTCGCGGATTATACTGCAAAATTAGATGATGGCATAGAAAAATTCTATGACGAGTTTGATGTAATCCCTGGCAGATACGATCTTGAAGTGGTAGAGTTATCTGACCTAATGACATCGTTACATGTGAAGGTGCTGTGGGGGCCCTCCCAGGAAGCACGTTTGTTATATTTTGGTTACAGGAGCAAAAAGGCTATCGAAGTGAAAGATACCAGGGATTTAGTGGTACCGTTTATAAGGAAACATTATAGAGGTGAAGTGTACTTCCACTTGATAGTGCAAATGGTTGGAGAGGAATTGGAACTCGACAATAGAGATGATGGACTTTTAGAAGGCATGCGTGACCTGCTCCATGGCATCACTAGGGCTGGTGCGACTGAGGGTAGCTTCGAACAGAGGAGAGCCTTACAGAGGAGCGTCATAAAGAGGAGCAGGAAGAGCATCCCCAAAAAGGGCACCCCAAAGAAGAACGTCACCAAGGAGACCACGCCAGAGAAGAGGACGCCCAAGAGTCGCACGAAAAAGGCACCACGCCGCAGAGTATACCCCTGAGATCCAGTCAAAATGCCACACCAAACGGTAGCAGCAAAAACGCTAAGAGGGCTAGCACGGTGGTGAACACTCCCAGGAGTGGTAGCAAAGAGGCGAAGATGGCCAGCATGAAGGCTACCACACCCAGTGGGAGCAGAAAAAATACTAATTTGGAGCAGAACACGCTGCTAAGGTCGGGCAATAATGCCAGCACGAAGGCGGACACACCCAATAGTAGCAGCAAAATGGCTAATTTGGAGCGGAACATGCCACTGAGGTCAGGCAATAATGCCAGCACGAAGGAGAACACGCCCATTAGTAGCAGCAAAAGGGCTAATTCGAAGAAGAACACGCCGCAGAGGTCAGGCAATAACGCCAGCACCCCGGAGCCAACACCCGTGAGGGGAGGTAGTAAGGAGATCACACCTAAGAGCGGCAGCAAAAAGCCTAGTTCGATGGGGAATGGAACGCAGATGTCAAGCCCTACTGATACCATCAGGAAAGATTACATCAGGAAGGAGGATGTACACATGAAGAGCAAGAGGGTTCTGTACAGTCAATATGAAATTGATTCTGATTGCTGTTTGTCTACTAAAGTACCTAGGATGCGTGCAAACGTAAGACCACCCCATGTGGTTGCAGCAGAACCAACCGAGTGTCTTGGAGAAAATAGAGTTGCCGATGAGGTGGATTGGGGCAATGTTCCGATCCATCCGGGTGGAGACGATGGTGCAGCCCCACCCATGGGAGTCAATATGATGTGTGCGGTACTAGGCATTAGAGACGATGGCGAGGATTCTGAATCAGATGAAGAAGAAGGCACTGTAGAGGATCAAGAATCTGTTGATGATGAAATAGACGAGGAACTTAACGATGAGGCTGGTATTCCAGTGGATGATTTGGGTGTTGAAGTAGAAGAAATGAAACATGACCACGAGTATCCTATAATTTCGGTCGGCACTGAGTTCAGGAGCATGCATGAGTTCAGGATGTCGTTCCGGCATTTTTGTATCAAGGGGGAGTTCGACGTTTATCGACTGAAGAACACTGCCTAGAGGTTTGAGGCCGTTTGCAAGTTAACGTGGATGAATGGACGGGCCGAGGTACATTGTCCATGGAGGATCACAGCAAGAGCCTTACCTGCGTTGAAGGCAATTAGGGTACTTGGGCAATGAATGCAGCAAACCATTAGAACTTTCTCTCTTTTCACTCTATAACAATTGATGTGCGATATCTTTCTAGCAACTAGTCAACTCTGCTTATCTTTTAAATGAATTTGTGTTGCAGGTGAACAAAATGGGCCCTCCACACATGTGTCCGATAGGCAGCAAACTAAAATCCTCAATGGTTGATACAGAGTGGGTGGCTATGCAATCTATGTCCATACTAAAGGATAACCCTAAGGATACCGCGAAGAATATTCAGACCAGCCTCGGTTCTAAATACAACATTGTCCTACCGCATTACACGGTTTGGAAAGGTAAAAAGAAAGCTCTGGGGGTCTTGCACGGGGATTGGACCAATAGCTTCACGATGCTGTACACCTTCAAGGCGGAGGTACAAGCTAGTGTCCAGGGAGTGTTGTGGAGATTGACATCGAATCAGTACGTGGTAAAATATATTTCAAAAGATTTTTCATGGCGCTTAAACCTTGCATCCAGGGATTCAAGGATGGCTGTAGGCCGTATCTGAGTGTAGAAAACACTGTCCTAACTGGCAAATGGAAAGGCTGTTTGCCATCTGCCACAACACTTGATGGTCACAACTGGATGTTCCCAGTGGCATTCTGGCTGTTTGAAATAGAAACGGAGGAAAACTAGATCTGGTTTATGAGGCAGCTCAGGAGATCAATAGGCCACATGGATCCGTTGGCTATATCCATGGATGCATGCAAAGGGCTGACGAATGCAGTGAAGGAGGTGTTCCCGCGAGCTGAAGGTAGAGAATGCCATGCCAATATGGTGCTCAACATGTACTCACACTACGCATGCAGCGTATTTTGTTACATGTTTCCTGATGCTAGAGTTTACAAACCTAGTAGCAGCGAATATTTCATGAGCAAGATTTTTGCGAAAGCCCCTAAACTTCCAGAGTACTTAGCCATCCATCATTCGCAGCTATGGAAGAGTACTTAGCCATCAATTCAACCCTAACATAGAAGTTGATTACATAAACAACAACCTTGCAGAATGCCTGAATAACTAGGACGTAAAAGTGTGTCCTGTTCATATCTTGATGGACAACACACGTGGTATGATCATTAAGCTATTAAATATAAGGAGAGAGATCGACAGGAGACTCAGAGGACATATGCTACTGCCAGTTGTGTAGCAACTGCACAAGAGAAGCCGATGACTTGCTCATCTTAAGGTTCTCCCGTCAACCAGCAGCAGCTGTGAGGTGGTCGATATGTCCAAGAGTGGCAAAATGGATGTTGTGAATATCCAGCCGCGAGAATGCATCTGCTTAGAGTGGTAGCATACCGGGAAACCTTGCGACCACGCCTTGGCCTTCTTGGTGAAGAAAAGAACTCTACCACATTTGGATCAGTATTTGTCAGACTACTACTCTATGGAAAAGTTCAGAGCTGCGTACGCTGGATCCGTCGAGCCATGTACAGACCCATCTCAGTGGCCTCAAGTCCAACTGTCTTTCGAGCTTTGCCAGCCAGTTACAAAAAGGGGCACAGGAAGACCTCAGGTGAATAGGTTTAAGAAATTTTCTCGAGAAGAAGGGTTTGGCTTTCTGTGCTACCAAGAAGGGCAAAAACAGATGCAAGACCTGCCATCTTATAGGCCATAAAGCAGCGGGATGTCCCCTTAATGCTCCCAAACCTAGGTATGAGATGGTACATTCACAAAAAAAATTGTTTATAGTTTGTAGATATAAGGTAGTAATCCATGTACTGTTTTTTACAGGAAGCGCAAGGTAAGAAACAAGACAGCCGACTCAGTGATTTTGTTGCGGGAAGAAAACCAAAACGAGTGGAGTGATGATGCTGGACAAGATTCTGGTGCTGATTGGCCTGACTTCCCTCGACCCGGAGATGCAGGGTACGTGAAGGTAAGAAAATTGGCACCCAGGAAGAGGAAGAAGGCAGGAGATGAAGAAGCCAGTAGACATGAAGGCAAGAGGAATTAAGTTGGCACCCAAGCAGAGAAAGAAGGCTAGTAGTATAGAAGCATAATGATGTATTGAACTTGAACCTATACATGTAGTTCGGTTAAACTCTGGAGTTGTGTGCGTGGAACTTGTTGGGTGAAACAATCTGCCTCCCGTACTCGGAGTAAAATGTATCACAACTTTAGGATTGGATACGGCTGAAGCCACTAGTTGAATCCGAAATTGTGACTGTGCCAAAATTATTTGAACAATCGCGATAGCTGAGCGGTTAAGGAGTCTCCAAAATCGATGGGTGTTAGTGGCACGGACATGAATTATTTATAGGAGCTTAATAAATCCCTGCTATTGGCATTACACTTATGATAAGTTTCTGGGCTGAAAAACAATTTGTAAGCTAGCTACTACACTCCACGAAGCAGCAACTTATTTCAGCTGCTGGACAACGACATGGCAACATAAACTGCAAATGCAACAGATAATGCCTAGATAATGAGGAAATTGTTTCCACTATCTGGCCTAATCTTGAGCCCGTCTGTCTCACCACCTCCCTGCCCCTACCTCTCCTGCACCTGGCGAAGCTCTCGGATTTCTCGCTCCATCGCACGAATCTTCTCTTTCTTGTCCCACACAACATCACGTAGATCCTGAACAAGCTCTTTGTGAAAACCTGTTAGTGGCTTTTCGATCAACACAAACTTGTCATAGCCAGTCCCCCTCCCTTCCTGCGAAGTAGATCGAAGGAAACAAAAAATAACTACATTACGCTTTCCGGATCCGAGTTACCATTGTACCTATAGTACGAACTTACCGCTCTGATGCTGCAGTTGCTGAAATTTTCCTGCAGTATTTTCGTCGATCCATGAAATCCATCTCGGCATCTTCTCACTGCACAAACACAACATATCAGGGTAGTAATCGTAGGGCGCCCTCCGGTACCTGATGGGGGCACCCGCCTGACAGTGTTGAGCCGACACTGATTCCGCCCGAGACGAACTGCATGAGCTACGAGCCATGAGCGAGGGGAGCGAGGGCAGAGGAAAGAGAATCCTTTGGATGTCAAGGTAGTGGTGAAGCGTGATTTATCCCCAGTTAATAACTCGGGAAGAATCCTACCGTCCACATTCAGCTGACAGGTGGGGGACCTAGCGCGTGGACTTGTCAACCAAACCTCACGCCTTTGTGGTTCAAAGGCCCTCTCGCACGCATTGGACGAAATTTTTTGGCACCTTGCCCACGTACATATCACTGGGAGGCCTTGCTCAGGAACCAGACACGCCTGGCCCACAATCTTACTCCCTCCTAGGAACTTGTCATGGCTCGCGGCAAATCCATCTAGTCCACCGCTTCCGGTAGGGCTTGCCGCGGCGGATCCACCCCAAGATCCTACCGTCGCAGTATCAAATGGCCATGGTTTCTTGAGAGGCGCGATGATGCTACGTATCTGAGCTCGGCCCCTCCTACCTGTAGAAGGACTGATGCGGCGTCGAGCTCGAGCCGGAGCCGCTAGGCGCGACGGCGCTCGGTCCACGCCAACCCCGTCACCTTCGTCATTGTCGATTCTGATGTGGAGGACGACGGGGACGAAGCTGTGCAGAACGCCATTATTGCCTCCTTGGCAAAGGGCAAGCTACGGGCGGGAGTTGATGTCGCTGGGAAGGGCACGACGGTGTCACCAATCGAGGTGGACTCCGATGACAGCGCTGTGATGTGGGTTTAGATGTTGTTTAGGATGGTTGCAATTTCGGTTGTGTTTAGTGCGAGTACAATTATTGTAATGGGTTTGTCGAGCTATATTGAGAAATATGTGCAATAGAAGCGTGTGAGTGCTTCCACTTTAGAAATTGTAATGGTTGATCCATGTGTGGTTTGTGGAAAGAACACACATGCAATGCCATTGGTTCATCCATGTGTGGTTTGTGAAAAGAACACACATGACATATGGTTGATCCATGTGTGGTTTGTCAAAATAACACACATGCAATCACTCTGGTGGATCCATGTGTGGTTTACAGAAAGAACACACATGCAATGACTCTGGTGGGTCCATGTGTGGTTTGTGAAAAGAACACACATGCAATGGCTCTGGTGGATCCATATGTGGTTTGTGGAAAAAACACACATGCAATGACTCTAGTGCTGGTTTGTGGAAAGAACACACATGCAATGACTCAAGTGGGTCCATATGTGGTTTGTGAAAAGAACACACATGCAATGAATCTAGTGGATCCATATGTGGTTTGTAGAAAGAACACACATGCAATGACATTGGTTGATCCATACGTGGTTTGTGGAAAGAACACACATGCAATGAGATTGGTTGTCCATATGTGGTTTGTGACAATAACACACATGCAATTACTCTAGTGGATACATATGTGGTTTGTGAAAAAGAGCACACATGCAATGACTCTGGTGGGTCCATATGTGGTTTTTGAAAAGAACACACATGCAATGACTCTAGTGGATCCATGTGTGGTTAGTGGAAAGAACACACATGCAATGACATTTGTGCATCCATATGTGGTTCATGGAAAGAACACACATTCAATGACATTGGTGGATCAATATGTGGTTTGTGAAAAGAAACCACATGCAATGACTCTAGTGGATCCATATGTGGTTTTTGGAAAGAACACACATGCAATGAACACTGGTGGATCCATATGTGGTTCATGATAGGAACACACATGCAATGACTCTAGTGGATACATATGTGGTTTGTGGAAAAGAACACACATGCAATGACATTGGTAGATCCATATGTGGTTTGTGGAAAGAACACACATGCAATGACATTGGTTGATCCATGCGTGGTTCGTGGAAAAAAGAACACACACGCAATGACATTGGTGGATCCATATGTGGTTTGTGAAAAGAACACACATGCAATGGCATTGGTTGATCCATGAGTGGTTTGTGAAAAGAACACACATGCAATGACTCTAGTGGATACATATGTGGTTAGTGGAAAGAACACACATGCATTGAACACTGGTGGATCCATATGTGTTTCATGACAGGAACACACATGCAATGACACTGGTTGATCCATATGTGGGTTCTTAAAAGAACATACATGCAATGTCATTGGTTAATCCATGTGTGGTTTGTGAAAAGAACACACATGCAATGACTCTGATGTATCCATGTGTGGTTTGTGAAAAGAACACACATGCAATGACTCTAGTGGATCCATGTGTGGTTAGTGGAAAGAACACACACGCGATGACATTGGTGGATCCATATGTGGTTCATGGCAAGAACACACATGCAATGACATTGGTGGATCCATATGTGGTTTGTGAAAAGAACACACATGCAATGACATTTGTTGATCCATATGTGGTTTGTGAAAACAACACACATTTACTATGATCGATCCATGTGTGGTTTGTGGAAAGAACACACATGCAATGACTCTGGTGGATCCATGTGTGGTTTGTGAAAAGAACACACATGCAATGACTCTAGTGCTGGTTTTAGTATAAGAACACACATGCAATGACTCTAGTGGGTCCATATGTGGTTTGTGAAAAGAACACACATGCAATGACTCTAGTGGATGCATATGTGGTTTGTGGAAAGAATACACATGCAATGACATTGGTTGATCCATATGTGGTTTGTGGAAAGAATACACATGCAATGACTCTAGTGGGTCCATGTGTGGTTTGTGAAAAGAACACACATGCAATGCCATTGGTTGATCCATGTGTGGTTTGTGAAAAGAACACACATGCAATGCCATTGGTTGATCCATGTGTGGTTTGTGAAAAGAACACACATGCAATGCCATTGGTTGATCCATGTGGTTTATGGAAAAGAACACGCATGCAGTGACATTGGTGGATCCATAAGTGGTTTGTGGAAAGAACACACATGTAGTGAACACTGGTGGATCCATGCGTGGTTTGTGAAAGGAACACACATGCAATGCCATTGGTTTATCCATGTGTGGTTTGTGAAAAGAACACACATGCAATGCCATTGGTTGATCCGTGTGGTTTGTGGAAAAGAACACATATGCAATGACATTGGTGGATCCATATGTGGTTTGTGGAAAGAACACACATGCAATGACATTTGTTGATCCATGTGTGGTTTGTGAAAAGAACACACATGCAATTACTCTAGTGGATACATATGTGGTTTGTGGAAAGAACACACATGTAGTAAACACTAGTGGATCCATATGTGGTTCATGACATGAACACACATGCAATGACTCTAGTGGATACATATGTGGTTTGTGGAAAGAACACACATGCAATGAATTCTAGTGGATCTATCTTGGTATAATTTGATGTATGCCATGATGTATTTCATTGTAAAAGACACTCACTTTCCATTTTTATACTACTCAGCTTTGCCCTTGGTTTTTTGATACTACCCAGTTTTGCCCCTCTCTCTCTTTCATAGAAGCCCAAACATGTGCCCACTCTGTCTGCTACGCTCTGATTGGTTGTCACAGTTGTCATGCGGATCATGCGCACCAACCGTTGATCCTGTGTGATCCAATGAGGCTCGTTGCACATGTCATGCCCTTCACAGGACAGCGCGAGACAGCACGGACGTCTCCCTCAGCGAGACTTCTACAAGAAGGAACACGATACCGTCTATGGAAAAAGTCGTCGAGTGGTCATGTCACGTTTAATCTATTCTGCAAAGGCTACAAGTTTACTACACGACAACTGGTCATCCACGGCCCATGGGCTATACCATTTTTACTACGCAGCACGCCTGCACTCTCACTTCCGACATGCCCCCACCACACGAACCTTCCACGCGGCAGCCGCAACCAGAAGAGCTTCCTACCGGGGCCCTTGAGGAGGCCTAAACGTCCCCGCATTAAAAACCCAGCCTATCGGGTCCTCCATTCACACTCATCCACTACTTTCTCTTCCCTATCTAGCAAAATCCCCACAATCTTGAACGTACATGCACGAACCTTCTCCATGAAACCAGTGCGTGGGGGTGAGTGTGCGGGAATCGCTGTCGGGGTGGTGCTTCATGCGGCAGATCTGGAGGAGCATCACGCAGCACAAGGCGAGGAGGACGTGCAGTTCAACCCCTTGGGGGACCATGTGCTCGCTGGTGCTGACGACTTCGGAGGACCTAATGAGTGCATGGAGTTTGATGAACACGCTCCGCTCGTGTACCCGGAGGTACATCTATTTCTACATGTTTCATATTATCTGCTCGAGTTTAATCTATCCTGGCTTCATAAAAAATCTAGTCCTAATGATTAGATGCAACATACGAACCGGTACATGGAGAGATCTAGTCTGTTCTGAATGAATCCACATTATTTATTTATTAATAAGTTATCAAGAACACAAACCATATTAATTTAGGAGCAAGCTGGGGAGACGGTCGTAATGAACTGCTGAACCTGTATAAACATGTTATTGCATCGAAAGTAACTCAGAATGGTGGAAGGAATATATATTTATTATTTTTCTCATTTCGGTTTGCATTCCATACATTACAAGTGGATTCAAGTGAGATGGACTCTGACAAGGAGAACAGGGACAACAAGAGCCGCCATGTCATGAAGAAGCTCAAGAGCGGGATAATCGCTTTCTGCACTCGACTTGGGGAGCTCAGGTGCCCTTTCTGTAAGAAATGAGTCAACCCGAGGATTGCCAGCTTGATTCCACATGCGGTTGGCATCGGTAAAACCCCGACTAGTAAACACAAGTCGGCGACCAAGGCTAAGCACGCTGCTTATGGAAAATTCCCGAGGGAGTATGTGAAGACCAGCCTAGTGTCCCCTTACTTAGGAATCAGCAACTTCTAGCCGACCAACCCGTCATTGTGCTGACCCGGCCACTAATAATATTTAGTTCTCTTACCGTATCTAGACCCTTAAACTATGGGGATTTCTATTTTCATATCCTTCAAATTATATTCAAGTTCATCTGTTTATGGAGTTAAAGTTCTAGTGGCATACTCATTATTTTGCATGGATAGAGGGGCGCCCCCGACAGATATAAGGGTTATCCTGTCCGCTAGCTAATAGAGGATCAACGGTTGGTGGGCACGATCCATGTGACAACTGTCTCGACCAATCAGAGCGTAGCAGCGAAGATGAGCAGAGGTGCGAGAGATGGATACAAAGAGAGGGGAAAACAGAGTAGCACTTAAGAACCAAGGGCAAAACTGAGTAGAACTTAAAAACCAATAGCAAAACTGAGTAGAACTTAAAAACCAAGAGCAAGAGTGACAAAGGGATTCAAATAGAAAATAGAAAATGATTTAAAAATGGAACCAAATCGCCAGTGTTACGCTCGAGGGAAAAAACTGAGTACAACTGAATCGCTAGGGTTAGACACGAGGGAAAAAAACCGTGACTCATGGTACGCGTGTGCGGTGCACGGGGCGGTAGCGGACATGTGTGGCCGTGCACGGTGCAGTAGCGTACGCGGTAGTGCAACGAAACATCGCTTCCCTTCTCCTTTAATAGAGGCCTCCCCACTCCCACTCATAATGCACTCTCTCACTCAACCGTCTCCCCTGTCCCATCACCTTCTGCAAACGCCCAACAATACCCCAACCACGCCGGCGATGGAGAAGAACAGCGCGGTGGCCATCGGTGCCTCCAAGGCCGTCGGCGAGGAGCCCCCGTCCCCGTACAGACCCCCGTCCCTGTCCCCGTCCCTGCATCCGCCGTAGCCGTCGGTGAGGAGGCCCCCGCCGGTCTCGGACAAATCCCGCTCGGCTGGGACCCCTACGAGGAGGTTGTCTACATAAGGCTAGAAAACCCCTATGACAATAGCATTGCTGACCCATGGTCGGAGGTAACCAGGGTTTTCTCCCCTTCCCTTGTTCTTCCCCCGTTCCCATCGTTGGATGCTAGATCATATGTTATTAGGGCTCGGCTGTTCATATTTTTACAGTAGATAATCCTCTTGTGTTAGATCTCGATTTTCGATGAATCCCCCTGTTCATAGTTGGGATCAGTATTCAATTTGGTTTGATATTTGGGGAATAATCGGGAGATTTCAATCGGTTAATCTATGCAAATAATCAATCCCGATAATCAAAGTATCTCAATCAGGTCCTTATTGCACTCTACTATTTTTCCAACAGGAGGATAGCAGCGACGTTCGCAGCGACGATGAGTCCAAGGACACCAAGACTCGTCATGTGCTGAGGAGGCTAAAGTACGGCTAGTACAACAACTTCTCCGCTGATGACGTGTACAGGTGCCCCTTCTGCCCCACCAGGAGGCTCCGCGCCACGGACTTCAACTCCCTGGTGAAGCATGCCGAGGATGTGAGGACCTGAGGCGAGTCCGTGAATGTCCACGGCTTCATAGCCAAGCACGAGGCGCTCGGTCTTCACCTCCGCAACCTCCAGAAGGTGGCTATCGAGGAGGGTCGCATGCCCCCGATCAAACCCAAGGCACCCAAGGTCAAGGGGTTGGGCAGCAAGAAGTGGAGGAGGCGCTAGAGGGAGGAGGCGGTGGCCCTCCTGGCAGAGGCCACAAGGCACCACTGATCAGCTGCTGCTGTAAAGTAGCTTCTTTTGTCTTGTCTGTGTTGAACATATCAGCTGCTGCTGTTGAGCAGCCTAATTGTCGAACCTCATTAAGTACCGTACTATATAACCTATATTAGCTGCTTTATCTACATCTGCTCTGTTTACTGAATTTATTTATGGCGCAGGTTAGTTTTGCTGCTCTAGATTTGCTACCAGATTGGGGAAAAACAAGGGCAAAAAACACAACTGTTAGCGAGAGAGGGGAAAAGGCGCTCTTAAAAAGGCCAAATAACAATTTAGGCGTCAGGGCGCACGTAATGGCCAAGCCTTTGACCAGATGGCACCCCCCCTCTGAGCGCGTGTGAGGGCTTTGGAATATCAGGAGGGCAAAAGTGAGGACAAACGAGACACAATGTTGCTATAGCTAAATCTGATAAAAATCTGAATTTAGATTTACCATGCAATTTGGCTAGAGCTCCACAATGTAGCTATTCTAAATCCCTAAACTATGTGGTGTGTTGAAACCTCATGCTTTTCCACCGACACGTGTGTTGCAAAGTTGCTTGGTCGTGCATGCTTACACAAGTGGCCTACATAAAAACTTATAAAGCATGGGCAAACGAGCTTCAATTTGGCAAATTCTGGACAAAATCACCAAATTAAAGAAAGGAAATTGCAAGCTTTGCACAATCGGCAGGCCTGATCGGCTGCCCCAGGGTGCAGGGATGCTAGGTCCCTGTCTATGCTTACACTTCTTAAACTTGTTAGGAATAATAGCTGTACACTTCCTTCTGTCCTATCACGTTACGTCATGTCAGCACCGCGCACCCGCTGCGGATCGGCAACGGGACGGTGGTCTATGTGACCGGTCTCTTCCACGCCAAAGCCACATCGCACACCCGTCCCATCGCCTACCAGGACGGATGCCGAATTTAATTGCTAGGATTGGAAACCAACGGTGCTCGCCCGGTAAACTTGCTTCCGCATTGGTATGACCGAAATATTGGTAAACGCAATTTAAGCATCGCCTTCTGTCTCCTCAGTACATCACTGTGCAAAAATTCCCAACTCATTCCTTCCGCCGCCGCCGCAGCCACCGCAAGAACCATCGACGCTACCGCAGGCACCGCCTCCGCTAGGCCATACTACCACAACAGATCACTCCATCGCCACCCCCAGTCCCAGCCACCGCTACCAACCCTAGGCCACCGCCGCCGCATTAGATGCTGCCATGGACGCAGAGTATAGCGTGTTCGGCGACGGGAGCGACTTCACCGACGAGTACACCGTCACCGCTCATGGCACCACCAAGCTGACGGTCGTCCACACAAATGCGTCAGCGGAGGTCGCCAAGGTCATCGCAATGTACGAGCGGTGGCTACAGGAGCTGATGGATAGGTACAAGATCGTCGGCCTTGGCCTCGAGTATACCGGAGATAGGAAGAGGACTGCGCTTTTGCAGCTATCCATGCGCAACCACTGCCTCCTATACCACGTATGTAGGGCCAAATCTGTATGCCCGGAGCTTCCCGAGTTCCTACACAGGAGGAAGATCTACTTCGCCAGCATCGACATCAAGAACGACACTCCGAAGCTAGAGCGGGATCTCCTCGTTCATGTCGTCAATCACGTCGATCTCCAACGTTTGTGGAGGTACCCGGATGGCGATACGGGGAAAGCCGGCATGGCTAGCCTCGCTGCCGACATCATCGACCGCGAGTACGCCGGCATGAAAGTCGAGTTCCCGATGCACCTACATGAGCGATGGGAGTAGAGGCACCTGGATTACGATGCGATCAAGTACGCAGCTAGGAACGTGTATGTCTACTATGAGATGCTCAAAGGATCTGGCAGGTGGGTGACTGTGCTGTTTACCACTACCAGTTTCGCTTTTCGTTCCTAGTTTTATCTCGCCTATGTTTTATCTCGCATGTATTTTCTAAGCATTTTGTGTGTAAGAACCAAGCTCGTATGATCCCTGTGCTAACGTGTATAAATTACATTTCCCCCTTTTGTATGCTCAACATTCATTCTTACAAATTATGTCTGTGCCATTTGCATGCGACAGAATCCAGGACTGACATGCGTGAGGTGTGATATAGTCATAAGTCATAACCAAACCCAGATTATAGCGAAGGATACAGTCATAACCAAACCCAGATTATAGTTCGACAAAGGTAATTCACAGCAATTCGTAATTGCTCACATAGTGTACTTTTCAAATAACATGTTTTCATAAACATAACAAACCCCGTACAAACACAACAATCATGCACTAAAAGTCTACATCCTAGCCTGTTGGAGAAGGCAACCGATCCCAAGATGCCTTCGGTCGCTTGCCCCGGCTTGTAGATTCATCTACAGTCTGGCATCTGGGGCAAACAACCTGCCTTGGTGGTGGTTCAATGATGCGATGTCTGGAACGAGATTTTACAATCTGGCAGTACAGCTCGTGGCTAACATACCCGTCAATTGCAGCGTACTTCAGATTAGGTTTAGAAAGCGGCTTATCCTCCCAGTAATCGTGCCCTAAACGCCTCCACGAACATCTCAGCAGTTTGCCCTTCATGTCAGCGTACCATGGGTCGATGAGTTCGGAGGCAAGATCGGCCATCCCGGTCCTGCCGCCCTTCTTCCCTGGGATCCAGTAAATTTCCTGGATGTCCACTCTGCACTCCTTTGGGATTCTAATGTTGACAGTCAGGCTTTCAAGCAGTTTAGTGTCATTCGTGATGTCAACACTAGTAAATGTTATGTGCTGGTTCACGAGAAAGTCATGAAACAGATCCCTAATCATTTCGCCCCACCTGCATGAAAATTAATTCAGACAAACAATATAGCAATAACTTTTGCAAACAGACGGTTCAGGAACAAAAAGACAACAAAGTCTACCAGATCCCGTCAGCCCCCTTCTCACAAAAAGGCTGGTATATGAGGACGTGCCCCTTCATGGAGAGTTGCACCACGGCGATCCTATGTTGATCGGGGCTGTACTCGAGGTCGATACCTACGAACCTGTTTTCTTCGAACCACAGCCAACTCGTGTAATTACTCAGTGTTGCTCACCGTTTGAGGTTCGGTGGTGTAGACGACATTGATCTTCTTCCCGCCATGTACTTCTATGTTGAAGTACGCAGTCGCTTGCCTGCCATCGTTTCAGACATCTGAAAAGTCCATGACTACAGGCAAGAGGGAAAGGATACGGAGGAAGAGGGTGATGCCGTGGCGGATGAAATGGATGAGGCCGTGGAGGAGAAAGACGATGAGGCCGTGGAGGAGGAAATGAGACGGAGAAGTGAAACTGCTTACTGCAAGATTGGAACCGCCCTTACTAATATCTGGAATGGTGCACGACCGTTCGTAGTAGGGTGAAGGTGGAGAAAAATGGCGGTTTTACATGTCGATGCTAGCGCTGCCTAAAATTTGTTCTGCACCACTTGCATGCGGTGGAATCGATGTCTGCCATGCATGATCCAAGTTAAACGTAGTCACGTTTGCGTGTGCTGACCTTCACTCACTGACAGGTGGGCTGGACATTTCTCTCTCTTACGATTTATTTTTTCACTTCCTCTAGACGGTTCTGGTGCACGCCTTCAATAATTACGCCCCCCTTCCTTGTCTTCCACGCGGACGAGAACCGGCGGCGACGGTTCCTCACCGGGTCACTCCCTACTCGAACAACTTCCCCATCCCTAATTCCATCCCCTCTCAAATCCATCCGCCTCCTTATCACAACGCCTCCATTAATCTACCGGATTCCAGACTCCATTTGCCGCTATGGGTAGAGCTCGGGGTAGCAGCAGGCTGAAGCAAAAGGCATGCGACGAAGACGCGGATGGCTAGGGCGACCGTCACCGCGAGGATTGGGGATGGCCAAACCTCAGCGCCGAGAATGTGCATAGGATCGCCATGGGATTGGACATCATCTCTGCCGGCCGCCTCGCTCGCTGCATCCCTGGCTACCGCTTCACGATGCGGGACATGGACGAACAACCGTTCGGCACGCTAGGCCTTCTTTACCCCGATACCAGCAAATGGCCAAACGACCGTGATGGCCACGTAAGTTCTAGTATCTTGCTTATTGGTTTAGTCATATCGTTGATTCATATGTGCTAAACTCTCATCGGAATCCGATGTTCCTTTCGTCGAACGTGTTGTGTGCACGCGTAGTTTGTACAAATTGAATCATTTAAGACTATTCTGTACAACGGAAGCTCTGCTCGTACCTGATATTCTGGTATTTTCATAGTGACACAGTCTTACTTTAGGTGATAAACGAGTTGTCAATTTCGATTTGCAATGGAATGCATGCTAGGTGATATTCTGTTTCCTAAAATAAAAACAAATAGATTAGACAATTTAAGGCTGTTATGCCCCGAGCTGTTTATGATCATCGTAGGAGTTTGTTCTGGGGGCTCTGCTCCTACTCCATATATTGGGTATCTTCGTAGTGACACAGGCACAATTTAGGCGATATCTAAGGAGACACTCGTATTTAGGCGATATTTTGTGTACTTTAATCTCAAGGTCTAGTTGTAAAATTGTATTTGCAATGGAATCCATGCTAGGTGATTGTACCAACTGACAACAAACTCTGCAGAATATTCATGCAAAACTGATGCTGCTGGATAAGTGGTCTGAATCAGTAGTGGTGAATATCAAGGAAGAAGAAGAGACGGAAATGGGAGATGACTAGAACTGGGTGGGTGGCAACGGCGAGTGGCTGGTCCTTTTATCCCAGGATGGGAGTACTTGGACTCTAAAAAATGGCTATAGATCGTTGAGACTTACATTGCCATCTTTGGAGGGTGTCGGCATTACTACATTCAACAACGGGTGGTCGCCGCCCATTTTCGAATTTGCTTACAGGTTTAATATGGCAGAACTTGAGCTCCTGAAGGTACATCTCCTACATAGACCGCAAGAGGTGTGGAAGACCTGGGAGTACGACCTCTTAGCGGTGTTCGACAAGGCAATCACATTCATTAGATGCCCATAAGACAAGGAATGGACAGTCTTGCGTGACGACTTCCTGTAGCCAGAGAAGTATGTCGATGCCGTCTTCACCTCCAGCTACTATTCGTACAAACAACAACGCATTTATGAGGTCATTGAACCTAGTGGCGACGTGCATGTTTGGGAGCCGTCTATTTGGGGCGAGTCATGGTGTCATATAGCATGTAAAATCCCATTCAAAATTCTGCTTACTGACTGTAAGTAACACGCAGGTACCCACGCAGCCCCGCGCATCATTCCAGCTTCGGTCATCGAAGATGCAATAGCAGATGCTGAACTTGGGACACGGCGCTGGTTCCTGGCACCTCTCGGAGGCGACACGAAACATGATGTTGAACTCATGTGGATTCATATCAGGGGAGCACTAAACATCATTGGTGATACAATAGAACATATTGGGACACAACTTTCTTCATACCCATCGCTGCGGTGTCACGTTTTCTCGAGGTCCGCATGCCCATCCAAAGACCCAGTAGAGCAAGTCTGGAGCAGAGTCGACAATCTGAAGGGACAATCTGTGTTTCTTGGGATCAACTAACCTTTCTTTGTCGGAGCCCCTGGAGCTGTTGAACCTGTAATTGCTTAGGCAGCCCTGGCTCCTGATGGTGGTGGTGGTGGTGGAGCTGACGAAGAACTAGCTACTGCTGCTCCTGGTGAAGCTGACAAAATACTTGGTGATGCTCCTGCTGCTGAAGCTGACGAAATACTTGCTAATGCTGCTGCTGGTGAAGCTGACGAAATACCTGCTGAGGCTGCTGCTGGTGAAGCTGACGAAATACCTCTTGAAGCTGCTGCCTGAGTCCAGGAAGAACATGCTGGTGTTGTTGCTGAGGTGCCAGCACTTCCAGTGTTTATAGCAGACTGTGTGTTTGCTGCACACTCACGCGCCTATCATGTTGACACTCCAGATCCGACCCGGAGCCGAATCTGTTGGGGATCGGCGCAGAAAACAAAAAATTTCCTACGAAGGATCCCCGGAAACGTAGCCTAGGATCTATCTATGTAGTAATGCGGTAACGACCGATGCGTAGAGAATACATACCCTTGTAGTTTGTACGCGGTTAACGTTCCGCGGGGAACGTGGTTGATGTAGTCGTACTCGAAGCCGACCTCAAGGTCGCGAAGCTCCTCGCAGGTCACCCCTTCATCCTTCTTGATCTTCATCATCTTCATCGTGCAACAGCTCCGGCTCCCGACATTCTAGCGCCCCAAGTGTTGCGCCTCGTGTCTTCGTACACATCCGGTGCACGATGAGACCTCCGGCTCCTCGATCCCGCCGGGAGTGCGGAAGTTGATATCCGGCTAGGAATCCCTGCAGCGCAACGGCATACTGCAGGTGTGCCTCGATGGCACAGCCCAGACTTGGGGCCATGGTCACGAGGTATAGAGAGAGTGGAGGGATAAAGTCAACCAAAGGACTTCTCAAATTGTGTATTTGGTGTATCTAATCCCACCCATGGGCACCCCTTTATATAGGCGGAGGGGGTGTGCCCTCCCCATTGGGTTAGCCATGTGGGACTATTAGTTAAAAGAAAATAACAGCTATTTTTGTCCTGGCCGAATGGGCCAAAAGATCTCAGCCCATTAGCCAAACAGAAAAATTGCTAATAAAAGAAAAAGAGGAAGCATCAGCACAAGCTGGCTAGCCGGGTGGGCCAGCCTGCCCCCGGGGCCCAGCGCAGCAGCCGCTGCTGCTAGTGCTCCGGTGGGCCGGCTCGCCCCCCTGGCGGCCCGCTTGGCCAGCGGTGATGGGTGACAGGGAGTGGAGGCCGGCTAGGCCGTGGCTAGTGCCCGGGTGGGCCGCCACCAGCCCACTTCGCGTCCGCCCGCCAGCCCCTGTCCGCCAGCGAAGCCCGGCTGTATGCCGCCCAGTGCGGCGGCTATTATCCGCTGCCCACTTGGGCTGGCTCTTTTCCTTTTTCCATTTATTTTTCTGCAGCTTTTATTTTTCCCTCCGGGATTTAGCCTAATATAAAAGTTCCCTTTATAAATCTTAATCTAAATATTATTTATAATATATTAATTCACAATTAACATATAATAAATATATATTTAAATTCCCATTTATCCGAAAACACTTTTCCGGTCTTTTCCTTTATTCTTTCTCCAAACAACTTCGGATCTCTCCGCGGAACGATTCCGGCTTTCTCTCTTTCTCTACTGTGATTCTGTCTTACGAATGATCGCTCTCATCGTACCCTTAAGTGTATCCTCTCACGACTCGGGAATGCTCTAGACATGATCTATATCAATGATCAACAGAGGGACCAGGGATATCCATGTGACCCCTATGCATTCCTGATGACAATGTCGTTTGAACCGTCTATATGTAGCATCCTCTTCCTTTTGTTTCTCGATACAACTTGTCCGAGATCCGATCATCGGTATCCCATACCTTTGTTCAATCTCGTTCACAACAAGTTATGTTTTCTTGTTACCGTGATATTACATCCCCGTGACCTACTCACATGTTGCAACATTTATGGATGTAATCTCACCAAGCCGGCCGTATGTATCTTTACCCATCATGTGGGTGAACAAATCCCGGTCTTGCAGTCACATGTCATTGATGCGTTCGACTTTCGACGGAGAGCTCGTTGGGAACCCCAAGAGGAAGGTACGATGAATATAGCAGCAAGTCTTCCCTCAGTTATGAAACCAAGGTTTAATCGAACCAGTAGGAGCAAGGAAACACCCCAAAGGTGTTACTAGCTGAGATTTGGCAGGGCGCACTACCGGTGCTAGTAGCAACGTGGAGACCTGCACAACACAACCAAATAACTTTGTCCCCAACTTGCGATGAGGTTGTTAATCTCACCATGTTTTGCGGAAAACAAAGGATTAAACGTATCGAATGGAAAGAAGTGAAAGTTTGCAGAAAGTAAACACAAAGCAGTAAACAGTTGTAGATTGTATGTAAAGAAAAAGGATCGGGATCCATAGTTCACTAGAGGTGGCTCTCCTTAGATAGATAACATGCTAGGTGAACAAATTACAGCGGGGCAACTGACAAACACCGAGAAAGAAATACATGCATATACTAATCATCTTGACTCCTTTGAGACTTGATTAGGCATTACAACATAATACATAGACCGCCATCCAACTACATCTATGACTAATAATCCACCTTCAGGTTATCATCCGAACTCCCTCTAGTATTAAGTTGCAAGCAACAAATTATTGGTTTACAAACTGCGTGTAAAGTAAACAATACAATTGTTCTATGAACAAAGGATCGTTGTTTTCTCCCTAGTAGCAACAGCACATCTAGTACCTTAGAGATTTCTGTCACTTCCCCAGATTACTAGAGGCATGAACGACTATCGAGCATAAATACTAACTCTTGGAGTTGCTAGCATCTACTTGGCCAAGATAGCTACTAACAACGGAAAGCATGCAAGATCTCAAATAACAAAGACATGATAGAATCAATAATCAATCTGAAATAGCATCTCAATATCCATTGGATCCCCACAAACACAACATGTATGAATTACAAATAGATGATCTTGATCATGAACGGAGCTCACAAGATCTAAACATGAAAGCACAAAGGAGGAGAAACCAGCCATCTAGCTACTACATGGATCCGTAGTCCAAGGATGAACTACTCACGCATCACACCGGAGGCTTGCATGGGGATGAAGAAGGCCTCCAAGGTGAACTCCCCTCTCTGGCAAGGTGCCGGGAAGAGCTTCAGATCCCCCCGATCTAGGGACAGAGACTACGGCGGCTACAGACTCTTTCGTGGATTTTTGATCGGGTACCTAGGGTTTTCGTCCCGAGGGCAACTTATAGGCGGAAGGAGAGGCCGAGGGGGTGCTGGGGTCGGCCAGACCATCCCCTGGCACGGGCCAAGCCTCGCCGCGCGGCCAGGTGGTGTGGCCGACCCCTGGCCCCTCTCCGTCTCGTATTCTAGCACTTGATCCCTTCCGGAAAAATAGGCACTTTAGCTTTTGTCCCGTCCAATTCCGAGAATATTCATTTTCTGACTTTCCTGGAACCAAAAATAGCAGAAAACAGGCAGCTGGCACTGTGGCTCTTGTTAATAGGTTAGTCCAAGAAATCATAATAAAAGTACTCCAAAGTTGGAACAAAACACAAGAAAGTGGATAAAACCAAGCATGGAACATCAAAAATTATAGATACATTTACAATGTATCAACATCCCCAAGCTTAACTCCTACCCGTCCTCGAGTAGGTAAGTGATAAAAAGAAAGAATTTTTGAGGTGACATGCACCATCTAAGACTTGATCAAAGTATTTACAAAACATTCAAAGCTGGGATCAAAGTACTTCAATCATAACATGAAAGACAAAGTTGTAGCAATAAGCAAATAAACTATGATGCAACATGAAAAGGCACAAACAAAAGATTCATGAATAATAATGCTTTGCAAGTCGTTTGTTTGTTTCACATAAAGAAAACATAGCATAAAAGTATTCAGCTTGTCCCTCAATAGAGTAGCAAATATAAATGCATAGGACACCTTCAAAGTTCATAAGAGTGACTAGATACAATAGTTTCAAACAAGCAATAACAAGTTATGCATCAATCAACTAGTCTTGGGACAATGCATATAGAACTAAGAATGGCCACTACACTCTCAAAGTAGTGCATAAAGATAGAAGGTGGAGACTCAATATAATGGTGGAAGAAAAGCCTTTTGTAAAAGGAAGTAGGGATTCAAGTCTCATAAAGAGCTTCCAAAAATTATGGTACTTAAAGCTTTCAGCTCTCATTGCCCCTATCATAAGCATCTTGAAGGTGATTAAGGTTAAAGTGACACAACTAAGAGAATATGCTTGACAAGTTATAAACCGAAATCTCATGCCCCTTACTTACGAAGACCGATGCTCATGCTACTCAACTTTAGTCACGAGTAAGCTCTTGTCATTGTAGGTATATGTGTATCATTAAGAACCGCCAACGGGGTACCCCTTGCACATGATACGAGAGCTTTCCCATAATCAAAATGACAAGTCAAGCAGACAATGAGCATCTCAGTGATCTTTTTATTTGCTATTTACATAGGTTTTTATTGAGGATGCTTCATAGAGTGCTCATTATGGTGATGCTGCAAGTTTCCACCATGATTAGGCATGGCTTAGGCTAGCGGCCCAGGCGTTTCTCTAACACACATACAAACTCCATGATCTTACAAGTTCCACTTTTATTTCACACCGCCGGGATCCGTAAGCAAAAGAACATAATATCAACGGGGTACAAAGTACAAGTGCAATGTTGAAAGCGTTCCCCATGAAACATGGTTCTGCTAATTTCAACTTATAAAGCGCAAGCATATACGCAACAAAGAAGGACCCCATGGTTCAAGTTGATTAGAGGCAAAAAGTAAAGTGTGCCATCAAGTTCGTGAGAGCTTTAATCACTAGTTTTCTCATAACAAGTGGAAGGTAAACAAAAGCATGAATATACTTGGAATAGCATAAGCTAATAGGTAGGTATGGTGGAATCTTTGGAATAACTTGGTTTAGGGAGTTGGATGCATGAGTGAAACTCATACTTTGTTGTGGAGGCTAGCAAAAGACTGGGAGCGACAAACTAAGAGAGCAATAATGGCCATAATCATGCAGAGCGACAAAACATCATTGGTCAAAGGATAAAGTGATACTACAAGTTGAAAACTAAAGGATCATAAAGGCTACGGTGACTTGAGATAGTCATAACATGGTGTGAGCATGTGCCAAGTCAACCCAAATAAAGCATCAAAGGAGAATACCACTATACTATGCTTTAATATGCTAAAACAACGCATGATTCATCCAAGGAACATTAAGCAATCTCAATTTTTTATAACAAGTCATGCTACAGCAAAGAATACTAAGCCTGAAGCCAAAACAATATCAAGCATGGCATGACAAAGCATGGCCACAGTCAAAAACGAGCTCTTTTTACCACATAAGTATGAACTTTGCTACTCTTTTCCAAACCAAACCAAACTATTTGCAAACCAACGTATGAAAGAGGGGGTCCAACCAACTTATTCAGAAAACTAAGCAAACCAAACCAAACTAAAAACCAAAACGAAAACGAGAAAGAAGACGCTCCAAGAAAAACACAACTGTGCATGAAACAATAAAAATAAAGCGTTTGGAAGAAACCTGGATTTTTATTGATGAAGGGGGATGCCTTGGGCATCCCCAAGCTTTGACGCTTGTACTTCTTGGATATTTCTTGGGGTGACACGCGTGGCATCCCCAAGCTTTAGCTTTAGTCCATCCTTCATCTCATTACTCATTCCTTCCATACACCTGGAATTTTTCCTTCATACAAAACTTCACACAATCTCATTAGCAACATTAGTGCACTTAAGATAAATAAGTCTCAAGGTTCATTTCTAACACCAAATAAACTTCCATTAGAAAACTAGCTACTGTAGCACTTCCCTCAGAAAGCTCAATTCCCCAAAGGAACTCAAGAAGGAACCAACAAGAAGCAAATGCAGAAAATGGCAGAAATCTGTCAAAACAGACCAGCAGGTAAAGACAAATTGTTTTGAAGACCTTCTGTTGCTCAAATCAAAAAGTGTTGAACTTACGAAAGTTATATAACAACCTGGGTCAGAATCACAAAAAATTACAGCTCAATCCGACGTACAGATATCTCTCAGGAAGTTTTACGGTGAAGCACAGAAATCTGTTTCGGGACAGCAACTTTCCCAATCATTACTTCACTCTCATTAGAGGTTACTCTTGGCACAAAAAGCAAATAAAAAAGATAAGGAGAGGTTATTACAGAGGTAATAACTTCCTAGACTCAACTAAAACTCTTGGGTTATCTCCCAACAAGTACTTTTCTTTAACGCCTTTAAGTTAGGCATAAGAAGCAAAGAAAGAATCAAGTCTTCTCAAATGAAGAAGCATTAAAACCAACTTTCTTGCCCTTACCTCTCTTATTTTTATTCTTCACCTTTAGGAAAATATGATTGTTTGGTGGAGAAGAAAGGTCCATGGTTCCCTTTCCCACATCTATTATTGATCCAAGAAGTTCCAATAGGGTCCTTCCAAGTGTAATTTGTCCTTTTCCTGCACATTCAATAACAAGATAATCAGTAGAAATCATTTTCCCAAGAATCTTTGTAAACACTCATTCAGCTATTCCAATAGGAAATAAGGTAGCATTATTAGGAAGAGATGTTTCTTTTCCTCCTTTAGTAAGCCCCCAAAGATTCAAAGATTCATAAATATCTCTAGGCATAAGACAAAATTCAGACATGATATCACATCGGGCTTGAAAAGTTTCAGTGTTTATCTCAATCTTTACTGTGGGGAGCCACTTTGATGGTTCAGAATTTATTGGAACATAATTGTGATGCTCCCTAAGCGTATTATAGCAACTTTCTAAGCTAGTAGTGCTAGCCTCAAGTGTGTTCAACCTAGCAAATATGTTTGCGAAAGAAATATCGGTTTGGCTAGGCATAGTGTAAGTGAGGATCAATTTCTTTATAGCATTAATGGCATCATCGTCATTACATTGGAGGAAATCTCCTCCCACAATAGCATGTAGAGCATATCTATAGCAAAGAGCGATCCCAAGGTAAAAACTGCTAAGGAACAAGCCTTGAATCATTTTAGGCTCAGTCTTTTCATGTAGATCAAAGATTCTAGACCAAGCTTCCTTAAAACTTTCCTCAATTCCTTGTTTAAAAGTGAGAATCATTTCCTCGGGTGACATAGTGATTGGAGCAAGGCTAGACATAGTGGCAACTCAAGATAGGAACTAATTTTTTTGTGTTTTCAAATAAGAAAGCAAAACAAGTAAAACTATTTTTTTTGGGTTTTTGAAGAACAAAACAAGCAAACAAAGCAAAAAGAAACGAAGAAAAACAAAAACAACAAAGTAAAGAGATTGGTTATGAGGGACTCCCCTTGTGAAGATGTCCTTGACTCCCCGGCAACGGCGCCAAAAAATCTTGATGCGCTCGACTTTCGACGTAGAGCTCGTTGGAACCCCTAGAGGAAGGTACGATGAATATAGCAGCAAGTCATCCCTCAGTTATGAAACCAAGGTTTAATCGAACCAGTAGGAGCAATGAAACACCCCAAAGGTGTTACTAGCTGAGCTTTGGCAGGGCGCACTACCGGTGCTAGTAGCAACGTGGAGACCTGCACAACACAACCACAGAACTTTGTCCCCAACTTGCGATGAGGTTGTCAATCTCACCGTGTTTTGCGGAAAACAAAGGATTAAACGTATCGAATGGAAAGAAGTGAAAGTTTGCAGAAAGTAAACAGTTGTAGATTGTATGTAAAGAAAAATGACCGGGATCCATAGTTCACTAGAGGTGGCTCTCCTTAGATAGATAACATGCTGGGTGAACAAATTACAGCGGGGCAATTGACAAACACCGAGAAAGCAATACATGCATATACTAATCATCTTGACTCCTTTGAGACTTGATTGGGCATTACAACATAATACATAGACCGCCATCCAACTGCATCTATGACTAATAATCCACCTTCAGGTTATCATCCGAACCCCCTCTAGTATTAAGTTGCAAGCAACAGATTATTGCTTTACAAACTGCGTGTAAAGTAAACAATACAATTGTTCTATGAACAAAGGATCGTTGTTTTCTCCCTAGTAGCAACAACACATCTAGTACCTTAGAAATTTCTGTCACTTCCCCAGATTACCAGAGGCATGAACCCACTATCAAGCATAAATACTAACTCTTGGAGTTGCTAGCATCTACTTGGCCAAGATAGCTACTAACAACGGAAAGCATGCAAGATCTAAAATAACAAAGACATGATAGAATCAATAATCAATCTGAAATAGCATCTCAATATCCATCAGATCCCCGCAAACACAACATGTATGGATTACAAATAGATAATCTTGATCATGAACGGAGCTCACAATATCTAAACATGAAAGCATAAAGGAGGAGAAACCAGCCATCTAGCTACTACATGGATCCGTAGTCCAAGGATGAACTACTCACGCATCACACCGGAGGCTTGCATGGTGATGAAGAAGGCCTCCAGGGTGAATTCCCCTCTCCGGCAGGGTGCCGGGAAGAGCTTCAGATCCCCCGATCTAGGGACAGAGACGACGGCGGCTACAGACTCTTTCGTGGATTTTTGATCGGGTACCTAGGGTTTTCGTCCCGAGGGCAACTTATAGGCGGAAGGAGAGGCCGAGGGGGTGCTGGGGTCGGCCAGACCACCCCCTGGCGCGGGCCAAAGCCTGGCCGCGCGGCCAGGTGGTGTGTCCGGCCCCTGGACCCTCTCTGTCTCATATTCTCGCACTTGATCCCTTCCGGAAAAATAGGCAATTTGGCTTTTGTCCTGTCCAATTCCGAGAATATTCATTTTCTGACTTTCCTGGAACCAAAAATAGCAGAAAACAGGCAGCTGGCACTGTGGCTCTTGTTAATAGGTTAGTCCAAGAAATCATAATAAAAGTACTCCAAAGTTGGAACAAAACACAAGAAAGTGGAGAAAACCAAGCATGGAACATCAAAAATTATAGATAGATTTACAATGTATCAGTCATGTACTGTTCCTTCGGAATACCCAACATACACCTTTATGGCCACCGTATTACCAGATGACGATTGATGTAGTCTAAGCAGCCTAGGGAAACAGTGAGTAATATGAGCTCACGGTCTAACGAAAATGAGTCTAGGTATAGCCGTTGCAACAATGAACTAGATGACTTGATCATGTTGCAATCCTTCGAGGAATGTCCAATCACATCATTCTCCAATGATATGATCTCGTTGTCAGTCGGCATAAATGCCCATGATCTTGAAACCTAGATCATCTTCGTGACCAACGAACTAGTATGAATAGAGGCTACTAGGGACTTTGTTGTTTCATACCACACCTGTACCAATGTTTCTACTTGGCACAGTTATAGCACAATATGAAACTACTATAAACTAATTGAGATATGATAATAAAAACCTATTTCTTATTTGCCTCTAGGGCATATCTCCTCCAGTCTCCCACTTGCACTAGAGTACAATTAAACTAGCTTGCATTTTACTCATATAAACCATATACCATATGCGTTTACAGATCATGCATGTTCATGGGAAACGTCATGTCCATGTTCTGTTTTACCAGATCATTATGTCTTTTGCAAATCGTTAATGTCTTCCTAATTTTGACATTCATACCATTATCTTATATTGGGTCGAAGTATTTGTTTGGCAACAAAGTGAGACTTTTGTTTCTAGTGTTTATGATGACGGTCGTTTTTCACTGTTGTCATCTAAACTTCGAAACACACTTTGCTATCCTTTGTGTATATACTATAGTCATGGCAGCATAACGAGGCCGGATTCCAGGAGCTTACAGTGACATTAGATAAACCTCGAGGGCTTTCTCATGGGCACTGGGCCCTGGGACACATCATTCTACGTTAAAAGCAAACTAGCCCCGCCATAACATTATACAGCACATCAGATGTAGCCTTTATACTTCTATATCTATGTAGATCCTAGTGCATGAAATGCAACTATGCCACTTATATTGCTTATTGCCATTTAAGTACAAACTTAACTCCGGTTCAGTGATCAACTCAGGAATCACTTAAAGACATGTTCTTACAGTTAAGAGCTAGTCCTCCCAACTAGAACTTCGAGTCACATTACGTCGAGTATACAACATGGTTATATGAAGAACCTATGACTGAGGATAGGAGATGCAACGCATCTCTTTCTTTCAACCATAGTTGTAATACTCAATGCTTCATATAGTAAGAACTTCTTTCTTACCTTGTTCCATTCTGAGCTACTTTAGAATCTTGCTTAGGACATTCTTAACATCTTTATGAATCAAGTCCAGGAAGCATTCGACATTCAGTGTTTATTAAACTCACAAATCTATCTCGATAGACCTTATTGTTTAATAACTTCAACTTCATCCTAACTTAAAAACTACTAACACCAATCACATCATTCACATATGTCGTTCACATATCCTAGAATGATTTCACGCTCCCACTCAAATATGACATTCATGTTTGAGATCCAGGGATTTTACTTAGCTCCCACTCAGAATATGTCAGCTACATATTATGAATTAGCCAAGCTGATTTGCTCCCACTCAAATCTAGGTCCTCTCGATAATCTTGGTCATTCCAAAATTTCTTGATCATCATCAAATCGAGAATTCCACTAACGAGATTTTAATGACTATTCATTTCTCGTACTTAGGTCCATCGCGCTTCTTTGTATTTCGTAGGTATGTCTTGTTCAAAACACGACAAGTGAATCAATAATAAAATTCCACAAACTTGTAGAATATATAGTTGAATCCTACTTTCATTAGGTAAAAGTATTCACTGAAACTTTTATGATCACTATCAATAGTTTCTCCTCTATTTGCAGAGTTTGGTTTCACAAAACAAATTCCACTGCGCCACTCAACAATTCGGAGGTAAGGTCACCTTGTTTTGATCTTTTACTTTCTTCACCTGTATCTTCATCAAGACACATCAACTTTGGACAACAACATGTTTGCCCCTTTTGTGGAAGATGCATTCATAGCTTCCTAAGAATGCTCTACAAATACTTGTTTATTCGCCACGACTTCGACTTATCGAAATCTCCAGAAACTCGAACTTGCCATAACACTTATGGTGTTGTTTCCACGAATCTTTAGATGTTCCTTTGTATTTCAAATGAGTGTTTTCTTATTTCGATCTTTAACTCTAAACAACAACTATAACCCCTATAAGAGATAATACTATACCATATGTATCTTAATACATAATGATTATGATGTTTAGATATTTCAACAGAGTTTGAATTCATCCAATTATCATAATTTGTGAAACATCTTTCGCAAGTCCCTTTTATGCTAAACTTAACTTGAATACTTTAGTCATGTCAATCAAATCGAAGAGACTTCGTATTCTTGTTAATTTCAATATCCCATTTAATTATGAACTCATTTGAACAATTCAAATCATTTCAAACTTCATGTTTCATTAAGTAAATACACTTATTCACTTAAGTCCACAATAAATGATTTCCACTACTTGTTGAAAATATGATACATCACTATGTATAAGATTCAAAATTTCTTCGCATATCACCGTTTTACCAGAATGCGGAGTTTTAGTCATTCTGCCCAAGAGGCATGGTTTTGCAAAGTCTCAAGATTAAGCATCTAGGACCCCGATCTTTCATAAAGAACCTGCAATAACCAAAATGACTTAAACTGTAGTGTCATTTCATTATTAAGCTTTGGATATCTTTTAGCATTCTAATCCTTTATAAATGTTTAAACTATTATCATTAACATAGTGACAATAATAACTTATTTGTAATCGTAATGTGACCATAAGGTATTGTTCATAAGAATAGTACAAGATGGTTTGTAACTTGTTCATATGAATAATCGTCTCGCCAAAAGCAAGACACACAAACTAGGATTACAAATCTATATTCAAGTCCACTAATCCAAATGATAGACTTTGAGGGAAGAAGTGATGTTGACCATCAACTGTTTTGCTTGCCGTCATCAAGCCACATTGTCTCAAATCCAGCAATTCTCAAGCAGATCATCCTGTTTTCACAAAATGGGACAAGTATCAAATACTTTATAAACTGCAACGAGTTTTGCAAGAACCATTTATAATTTTGTATATCTAACATATACCTTTTCATACATGCCCTCCATTTGCAATCAAGCCCTTCTAAGAGTTCTCAACTCTTAATGCAAGATTGCTAAGTGTTTTTCCAATATTCCTTTTCATCCATGATGGAGGAAAACCCATCCAACGGCTCATACTCTATGTGCCTTATTCTGTAGAATACAAAATGTAGCCCAACTCTCCATCGAATGGAGAATGGCTTATTGGATGATTATGGAGAAAACACAAACATTCCGGAGTCATCGAATTATCTCCTAATGGTTATTGTATCAAGAATAGAAGATCACCTTTTACAAGGATATCCCTCAGGCGTGGGTATTAATCTATGAAGTCGGACCCGTTTGCTAAGTTCCAAATTAAGCAATATATTCCCATGGTCGCAAAGGACCTCAATGGGATAGGCTAAGATCTACTAAGATATTTGCAAACAGACATCTAGACTAAGTTTATAATAAGAGATCAATTTATAATTGGTCTCCACTAAAACGGTCATCCCTTGGACGATTTTAGTGATCGCATGATCCCTATCCTCTTCACCTCCCCCGATTGTCATGGCCATCAGTGCATTATCAAAGGTAGACATTCAATAATGCCAATCACATCATCCATGTGACTCATGCTCGATGTTTCGATCTCTTGTGTTCCGAGGCCACGCTTCTCTAGCGTGCTAGGCTCGCCAAATCTAACTTGTGTGTATTCGTTGTGCAACATGGCTTACACCCACTGTATGCGAACGTAGATATGTTTGACACCCAGGCCTGTAACCCTAGATCGCCTCATACCGAAGAACTTTCTTGGTGGTGCACACACAAGGGGAACACGGAACATTGGAATTAAATAGGGATTATCTTATTTGCTAACGTTGAGTATCTAAATACTAGCACACAATAAGATGTAAAAACTAGTATCAACATCATATGTATAATATGATATGATATGGTCTTCTTGCGCCTTGATCTCCATCAAGTGCTCCGGCATGATCTCCATCCTGCCCTTGGTTTGACGCCAAGTCCACGACGCATCCACCAGGTCGTCCATCGGAACGATGACTATTACTATACTACTTAGCAACAGAAAAGTAAACTACTTTACCTTCGTAACGACCATTGCCATATCATAATCACATGCCCCCTACAAAATTAAGTTAGATGCCTCTACTTTATCTATTGCAAGTTTTACGTGGTTGTTAGGGCTTTCGCACTAGAACCGTTTCTAAACTACGAACTTTCCATTCACAACATGGATCCGACAGTTGTCTCTATTACACCCCTTTCGGGGTCCTCCGTTGTAAATGTTATATCAACTATCGAATGAGAGACAGACACCCGCTAGCCACTTATACGGTACAAGCCGTATGTTGAGCGTGGAACCATCTCGCGTACGAATACGCATAAGGTCGGTCCGGGACGCTTCATCAAACAATACCGCGATATAAACAAGTACACGTTAGAGGGTAACAACTAAGGGATCAATGCCCGCACAGAACTTGTGCGTACTGTCCGTACATCACTCCTACGCATAAACCTGGCTCTGATACCACTGTTGGGGATCGACGCAGAAAACAAAAATTTTCCTACGAAGGATCCCCGAAAACTTAGCCTAGGATCTATCTATGTAGTAATGCGGTAACGACCGATGCGTAGACAATACATACCCTTGTAGTCTGTACGCGGTTAACGTTCCGCGGGTAATGTGGTTGATGTAGTCATACTCGAAGCCGACCTCAAGGTCACAAAGCTCCTCGCATGTCACCCCTTGCTCCTTCTTGATCTTCATCATCTTCATCGTGCAACAGCTCCGGCTCACGACATTCTAGCGCCCCAAGTGTTGCGCCTCGTGTCTTCGTACACATCCGGTGCACGATGAGACCTCCGGCTCCCCGATCCCGCCGGGAGTGCGGAAGTTGATATCCGGCTAGGAATCCCTGCAGCACAATGGCGTACTGCAGGTGTGCCTCGATCGCACAGCCCATACTTGGGGCCATGGTCACGAGGTATAGAGAGAGAGGAGGGAGAAAGTCAACCAAAGGACTTCTCAAATTGTGTATTTGGTGTATCTAATCCCACCCATGGGCACCCCTTTATATAGGCGGAGGGGGTGTGCCCTCCCCATTGGGTTAGCCATGTGGGACTATTAGTTAAAAGAAAATAACAGCTATTTTCGTCCTGGCCGAATGGACCAAAAGATCTCAGCCCATTAGCCAAACAGAAAAACTGTTAATAAAAGAAAAAGAGGAAACAACAGCAGCAGCCGGCTAGCCGGGTGGGACGGCCTGCCCCCGCGGCCTAGTGCAGCAGCCGCTGCTGCCAGTGCCCGGGTGGGCCGGCTCGCCCCCCCGGTGGCCCAGTGCCCCGCGCGGCCCGCTTGGCCAGCGGTGATGGGTGGCAGGGAGTGGAGGCCGGGTGGGCCGTGGCCAGGGCCCGGGTGGACCGCCGCCAGCCCACTTCGCGTCCGCCCGCCAGCCCCTGTCCGCCAGCGAAGCCCGGCTGTATGCCGCCCAGTGCGGCGGCTATTATCCGCCGCCCACTTGGGCTGGCTGTTTTCTTTTTCCATTTATTTTTCTGCAGCTTTTATTTCTAGACTATTTCCCTCCGGAATTTAGCCTAATATAAAAGTTTCCTTTATAAATCTTAATCTAAATATTATTTATAATATATTAATTCACAATTAACATATAATAAATATATATTTAAATTCCCATTTATCCGAAAACGCTTTTCTGGTCTTTTCCTTTATTCTTTCTCCGAACAACTTCGGATCACTCCGCGGAACGATTCTGGCTTTCTCTCTTTCTCTGATTCCATCTTACGAATGATCGCTCTCATCGTACCCTTAAGTGTATCCTCTCACGGCTCGGGAATGCTCTAGACATGATCTGTATCAATGATCAACAGAGGGACCAGGGATATCCATGTGACCCCTACGCATTCCTGATGACAATGTCGTTTGAACCGTCTATATGTAGCATCCTCTTCCTTTTGTTTCTCGATACAACTTGTCCGAGATCCGATCATCGGTATCCCATACCTTTGTTCAATCTCGTTCACAACAAGTTATATTTTCTTGTTACCGTGATATTACATCCCCGTGACCTAGTCACATGTTGCAACATTTATGGATGTAATCTCACCAAGACGGCCGTATGTATCTTTACCCATCATGTGGGTGAACAAATCCCAGTCTTGCAGTCACATGTCATCTACTGTTCCTTCGGAATACCCAACATACACCTTTATGGCCACCGTATTACCAGATGACGATTGATGCAGTCTAAGGAGCCTAGGGAAACAGTGAGTAATATGAGCTCACGGTCTAAGGAGAAGGAGTCTAGGTATAGCCGTTGCAACGATGAACTAGATGACTTGATCGTGTTGCAATCCTTCGAGGAATGTCCAATCACATCATTCTCCAATGATATGATATCGTTGTTAGTCGGCATAAATGCCCATGATCTTGAAATCCAGATCATCTTCGTGACAAACGAACTAGTATGCATAGAGGCTACTAGGGACTTTGTTGTTTCATACCACACCTGTACCAATGTTTCTACTTGGCACAGTTATAGCACAATATGAAACTATTATAAACTAATTGAGATATGATAATAAAAACCTATTTCTTATTTGCCTCTAGGGCATATCTCCTTCAGAATCCACGTCGGGAGGGAGGGGGCCTACAATTGGCTCATCAGTGGGGTCGTACGATTTGATGGAGAATGACAGACGGCTAAACACAGCATTCTGGTTCGTTCCGACGATACCACCAGCTCCAGGGACCTAGTGCTCATACTGGCAGATCCGATGAACCATTTGTCTTTATCTTTATCATTAGTTACGCTTATTTGTGTAAAGACTAAGCTGTGCTTATTTGTGTAAGACTAAGTTAGGCCTAACTGCGTAATATTCAGTGAAGTCCAGCTTTTTTTCCACGCCCATAACAACAGAATTGCAGCATAGAACATACAAAGGTAATGTGCATACTAGACATTTTTGGTCAGGATAACAACCACTTCAAGTAAATGATACATGGTGTACGCATTTGAACGCATCACTAGAATGTGCCACCTATTGATGATTGATGACATGGATCTAGCTTTTCTGCGTGTATTTGCATTGAATCGCTCATTGATTTGTTCACATATTTTTTGGCAATGGCTGATGAACTCCACTCTCTTGGTAACATGCTCCGTCAGCGAGCACTTGTTGATGCAATGCAAAGTACAGAACATGGTCGTCATCGTCATTCCATTTAGGTTCTCTATGTTTCGTCATCATGGAGCTACTAATTTCAAATGAAAATCTAGTAAACAACATATGTGTACATTGTTAGAGTATGCTACGGCCATGGTACATACATGTTTTTCTACAATCACAAGAAGAAAACTTGATGCATTTTCACCTTGTTGGCATTGTGCCGAACTCGGTGGATGTGGCTTTGGGGTTCAGAGAGGAAGGCTCCGTGGCTGGTGCGTGTGCGACCACGGTGACGGCAAGCTTGGATTCTGGAGGAGGCAAACAGGACCGAGCATGGTCGGCATGGTGACAGATCTCACCCAGGAATGAATTCCCGTCCCCGCGTCGTGCCATGGGTGCAGCCATGGTGAGGGCGAGCTCTGATTCGGGATGGGGAGGAGAGCCAGGCCGATCAGGTTCATCCAAGTCCTAGCTCCGCGCCATGGCCGCACAGATTGCCGCCCCGGAGGAAGAAGAAGACGCGTAAAGGATGCATGCGTCAACGCTGCAAGCCTACATGGCAGCCACGACGGCAGCGACATAACGATGAAAGCTGACAGGGGGGCCCAACTTGACGGCCGTTAGCCTGATATTTTTTATTGAAACGTAAAGTTGAATTCGTGCCGAAAAAGACCCTCTGAGTATTTGACACGCCAACTTTGGGCAACGCAGCTGATTGTAAGCAACTTGGGTACCGCGTTGCCTGGGCGAGCCAAATTTTGGGCCGCAAAATGATATTATCCAGCAAACATGGACCTTCCTAGGATGCGTATGTTTAATGACTCCATTGCCGATCTCGCGCTGCGCAAGATAGTGCGGGTGGGCGCTAGATATGCGTGGATTAACAAGTAGCTCGACCCGATCCGTAGTGTTCTAGATTGCGTCTTCGTGTCGATGGAATGGGAAGTGGCCTTTCCTCTATGCTCCCTGAGGGCGGTCAACAGGATTGGGTCTAACCATACCTCCTCCTCCTATCCTTAGTAGGAGGTCCACCTCCGAGACTGAACCTCTTCCACTTTGAAAACTTTTGGCTCTAGAAGCCCGGGTTCGTGGAGGTAGTTCGGTCTAAGTGGCTGGAGGCCTCCGCGTCTCCTCCTCGGGTTTATTGTGCGGTAGAAACTTGGCACCACTATGCCAAGCTCACGCGACAATTTATGAAAGGATGGGGGCGAACCTGGGGGCGGCCCTTAGGGACCAGAAGGAGGCCCTTCTACGGGAGATCCAGGCCCTTGACCTGGAGGCCGACCAGGTTGGCCTCTCACGTAGGCTTGGTCCCATAGGTACTCCCTTGAGACCTCCATTATGGAGATCTACAAAGGGGAAGAGGAATTCTGGTGACAGCAGAGTCGCCAGAACTGGACTCTCTAAGGGGAGTCTAACACAGCCTACTTCCATGCTATTGCCAATGGCAGGAGGAGGAAGTGCTCAATCCCCTGCCTCTGGGAGGGAGACACTCTTTTGGAATCTCCACAAGAACTCTCCTCCCATATTTATACCTTCCACAAAGCGTTGTTCTCTATGTCGCCGCGTTCGGGGCTCTCGCTGGCCCTAGGCTTTTGGTTAGAGGAGGCAATGGTCACCCCCGCTGAGAATGCGGAGCTTACTCTCCCGTTCCTCTCGGACGAGGTGGTCGCGGCTCTGAAGTCCATGAAGATCGGGGTCGGCGCCATGCCCTGATGGACTACCGGTAACTTTCTTCCAAACCTTCTGGGCCCAGCTGTAGCTAGTGATCAAGCACATGTTTCGGGAGTTCTATACATGGACCCTTGTTATGTCTCGTCTGAACTTTGGTGTGATTACCTTGATCCCCAAGGTAGTGGGGGCCACAGATATCCGTCAGTTTAGACCGATCACGGTTATCAATGTCATCTAGAGGATCTTTGTGAAGGTCTGTTCCCTGAGGCTTGCTCTAGTCCTAGAGCGGCTCACGCATCCTCTCTAGTTTGCCTTCCTTAAGGGATGCTTGATCCATGATGGCATCCTTTCCCTTGAAGAAATTATTCATGAAGTGAAGGCACGCCGCTAGAAGGGAGTGTTCCTTAAGTTGTACTTTTAGAAGGCCTATGACTGATTGGATTGGGCCTTCTTGAGACTAGTCCTAGAGAGGAGAGGTGTTGATGACATGATGATCTGATGGATTATGCAGTTTGTGATGAGCGGTAGGACGGCGATCAATATTAATTAGGAGATTTGCCCATACTTTAGTCCCTCATGTGGGGTTATACAAGGGGATCCTATCTCCCCCCTCCTATTTAACTCCGTGGTTGATGCCCTAGCAGAGATTTTGGATAGAGCCAAAATCACTGGCCACATCTCGAGTGTGGTGCGACATCTTATTCTGGGAGGTGGTTTCTCTCACCTCTAATATGCGGACGATACTATGATCATGGTGCAGGGCTCGGATCTTGACATTATTAACTTCAAGTTCCTGCTTCTCTACTTCGAATCCATGTTAGGGCTGAAGATTAACTTCGAGAAAAGCAAGGTTATGATTCTAGGATATCCAGAGGAGGATCGGCAATGCATTGCCAATAATTTGAACTATAAGCTGGCGGACTTCCCTATTACCTACCTAGGGATGCCCCTTCGAGAGACTAGGGTCCTGATCAAGGACCTTGCATCCCTGGTCACGAGGGTCCATTCTAAAGCCGAACCGTGGCGAGCTAGGCTCACGACCAAGGGGAGCAATACGGTCATGATCAACTCATGTCTCTCGAGCCTGCCCATGTACCAGGTGGTGCTATACCTGCTCCGGAGGGGACTCATGTAGACTTTGGCAAGGAGCTATCTAAGTTCTTTCGGGCAGCAAGGGATGGCCACCAGTGATACCATATGGTTAAATGGCCAGACTTATGCGCCCCCAAATGCCTTGGAGGCATAGGGATTCCTGACTCGCGCCGCTTTAATGTGGCCCTGATGCTAAAATGGGTCTGGCGCATCCCGAGGGATGATGGGGGCCTCTGGCTTCAGCTCATCAAGACCAAGTACCTCCGCGGCCGACCTCTTTTAGCTTGCGAACGTTGGGAGGGTTCATAGTTCTGGCGGGCCATTCAGGATATTAAGCATTTCATTGGGCATTGCATCTCCTTTGCCATTGGCGATGGGAAAAAGGTGTGTTTGTGTCTTGACCCATGGCTCTTGATGTCCCTGTTGTGAGAGCAGTTCCCCGTGTTATATGCCATCACCGCTGAGGCCTTTGGAAGGCCCCTCTCCCTCTTAGTATTCGCATTTTCGTCTGGCAGCTTCTTCGCGATCGCCTTCCGTCAGGGGTGGAGGTGGCTAAGCGCAATGGCCTGGGCAACGGTCTGTGTCCCCCTATGTGGGACTCCGGAGACCTGTGCCCATATTATGTTCTCTTGCACGGTGGCTCAGTTTTTTTGGAGTTTTGTCAGGGAGGCGCTGGGGCCCTCTTGGCAGGCCCAGGAGCTCGGAGAGTTCCTATAGGCCGAGGCGAACCGTGCCGAAGGAGACGCCGCCTCTTCTAGCTAGTGTTCGCGGCCCTAGCCCGGACCTTGTGAAACATGAGGAACAAGATGGTGATTGAGCGCATTTACCCCTCCCGTGTGTCTGACTCGATTTTTTTTCTTATCGCCTTCCTTCAGCAGTGGTCCTCATTGGTGAGACAGCGTGACCGAGAAGCTCTCGAAGATACTCTTCGGGCCTTGAGGACGGTGGAGCTCCCCTTCTCGGCGCCGGATCGCTCGTGACGGTGGCTACCCAAGGCGTCGGCTAGAGTGTTGTTGTGCTTTCATCTTTTTCTTTTAGCTTTGGGATTTGTTGTGCTATGGCCCCGGCGGACGTGCATCTTTTTTCTCTTTTCTGTTGGCCTCGGCCGGTTGTCTTGGTTGGATGTTTGTGTGAACCTGGATTTTGCTTTATTTATAAAGCGGGGCGAAAACCTGATTCGAGAAGTGCACTATTAAACACTCATCAATATTCTTATAATTTTATTTGAGTTGTTTTCTATACCTAATAATAAAATACGAAGTGTTTCTTACGGGTTTTGCTTTTTCTGGACGGTTTTACCCTCGCGAGTTTGGATTTAATACCTAGTCTGCCACCGCCAATGTCATCTGAACTGCCACCGCCAATGTCATCTGAACTGAATAGTTCGGTGCCTTTCCATCCCGACCGTGCCCATGGCTGTCTCCCCTCTCTCTTCCTCATGTGCGGCCGCCGCCGACCTAGACCGCTACACCTCTTGCGCGCGCTTCCTTCCCTGGGGACAGCTGCGAGAGCCGGAGCGGGACGAGAGAAGGGTAGGAGGAAGAATCGAAAGATGAAAGCAGAAACGATGCTGGCCCCTTTCCCATCTCGACCCACGGGCATGGCAGAGCAACATGATCGCCGCATCTCAATCTCGACCACTACTTCGACGGCGCAAGGCACAAGCGCTGCTATTCTGTCGATGCCAGGGAGAGATACAAACGGTAAAGAGATCTCAGAGGAGGAGGCCCCCACGGCCTGCCCTTCCTACTATGCTGCCGCCACGGTCCTCTCCTACTCGCCATGGTGGAAGCTGCTTGATGTGGCTGGCCGTTGTGGGCAGAGAAAATCAAGCCACTCTCAGCAGCGCCACACGCCGACCCACCACGCCCGCTGCTCCCTTCGTGTCTCCTCTTGAAGGCCAGGGCCATCCTAGCACATTTGCATCACTACTCGAATCTATTGTGGGAGCCTCTCTCGTTGCTACAGAGTGGATTGTAGGAATTTTTTCAGCCAGAACGAGGTAATTCGCCAGCAATCTAGTGCTCCTCTAATTTGTTCTCTGTCACCTCTGATTTTGAAGAACAGAAATTTGCCAGTTGGTTTGTTCTTTTTGCTAATTCTGAATCGCTGGCTTTGTTAGATTGGCTGATATGACGTGTGTGAAAAGAGGATGGGAAACTTCTTTGAGTTGGAAGTCTCCTCGGTTAGATATGCAATATAAGGCACATCTAGCCTTGACATTAGGATTGATAAAACATATAAATTTGCAGAGCGCTGCTACTTTGGTGGATGCACATGAGGTCCTGGCAAGTGACAGTCGATGTTGGACTTGGACATGGAAAAGTAAATGTCAGAACTGAAGTGGACAAAGAATTGGTGTTTGTGTCGAAGTTAGACTAAGATTCAGTAATTCATTTTGTTTGTCTAAACTTAACAGAGTGGACAAAAGATTTGATGTTTGTGTCAAAGTTAGACTAATATTTAGTCCTCTGGTGGGAGGTGCTGGGCCGCAGCATCACCGCGTTGCTCCCACGTGCTCCTCGAGTCCCTTGCCGGCGCCGACAAGTCATTCTCCCTCCTATGCTCCTAGGCTTCGCCATCAGTGACACCCAGTAGCAGTAGGATATTCCCGTACGCCTCCTTCCTTCCTTTCTCTAGATACCCCTCTCCCGCTGATTCTTGGATGGAGAATGGGCTGTTGCTCTTTATTGGTTACTCATTATCCTGTTAGATTCGTGAACTTTAGGCTTCCTGGAGAAGGCTGCCGAGAAGAAGAATGTGCCTACCATCTACTATGCGAATGTAAGATATGTGTTTCTCTGCATTGATCCCATGAGACAATCTTGATATGTTTCTTGGCTGGATGTCTTGAATTGATTAATCTTGATTGACATCACTTCCGCTATTCCCTTGAAAAAAGCTTGATCAAAATCTTGGTTGGTTTGTTGTCTCTCTGCAGGAGGGCGGGCACACTCGCAGATCAGCCAGGTGGTCCTGGAGCTCCGCAAGACGTCGTAGGGAGTGCGCATGGCCATCTTGGTAACTAATGCTCCCATCTCAGAGTACTTCTTGCCTACAATTTTACAGGATTAACTTCTAATTTCATAACGTCACTCAGTCAAATTTGAGATAGGGTCATTCTGATGGCTTTGACTGGACTGCACAATTTCATATGAGCAGAGTACCGTGGATTACAAATTTAGAATTGATTACTTTTGGTGCGCTGATGCTAGAAATTTATCCCTTTTGGGACGGCAGACAGAGCAATCTGATTTTGTCTTTTTTATTGCTGTGATATTTCTTGAAAAATTTGTACGACATACTTAGAGATGTTAAATGTAGGGTAAAATGCTGACATTTGTTGTCCCCATATTTGAGTCATTGCTTAATGGGCACACACTTAAATCAGAAGTACTGATTACGCCATGCCTCCGAGTGTTTTGGTTCTGCTATCTACCAGAGAGTTAGCTAATTAGGTATTACTTCACATCCTTTTGTTAACTGTTGATTTGATTTATATACATACGGTGAAAAATGATGGTGACTTCCTCTTCTTACTGGTAGATGCGGGAGTTACAGCAGAATGAACTCTCACTTTGTAAGTCACGTTCAAATACAATTTGTCGATTACGGAGACCTATGATATTCTGCAGTTCCAGTATGGGAACCCTGATGTCGTGTGCTCCCTACTAATCAATGCAAAACATTCTCTTTGGAGCTTCTTATACTTGTTATATTTCAATCTAAAATATAATTATGTAATGAGATAAATAGAACACATGATTATATGTTTGTGAAGATACTAACGAGAGTAATGTAGTTAAACTTTGAAGTATTACGACACTTTAAACATTTCAAATTCCACATGCTTCCTTAATTTATTTTTGTTTTCATTGTTCTCTGTTGCAAAATTTTATGATCAATGTTGCTACACCAACATAGCTAAAACTCTGTGCTCTTGACGTACCTTTTACCATTCTATTTTTAAAACCTTCTCCATATGCATATCAGTAGCAGCATCATTAAAAAATAATGTAGCCTTTGCATGCATATTTTTATATGAACTCCCTCCGATCAAAATTAGTTGACTTAGATTTGTCTAGATTGGATTGTATCTAGACATGATTTAGTATTAGATGCAGCTGTATCTTGACAAATTTGAGGCAACTAATTTGGGTGGAGGGAGTATACTAATTTGAATTCTTGCTTACTGTAATAGGATTTGGGACCAAGTGGAGAATGTACTTCATTTTTGCAGTGGCTTATCTTTTTGCCGCAGTTTTTTGTATTACTAGGAAAAAAATTCAGATTTGCACCATCCAGTGCTAATAAAGATATAGAAGCCGTTGCAATGCACGGGCATGTTTTTAGTCAGGATAAAAGGAATATTCAATTCCCGTCGGACCCAAAAGGGAAGCTTCATGTGCTCAGGTTGGAGGATGAAAGCAAAAAACAGAGAAAGAACCTCCCTGCACCTGGACCAGGCTGACAGATGGTTGGGCTAAGCTGAACTTTGACGCAAGTTTTCTGGAACAAGATCACAGAGGCGCATGGGGTGCAATCCTTAGAGATAGTGAAGGAAAAGTTCTTATCTCGGCTTGGGGTCATATCCCATACGTTGCTAACGCTGAACAGACAGAATCCATTGCTGGAGTGTACGGCCTAAGAGCTACCTTGCCGGTTTATTCAGGGCCCGTGCATTTGGAAAATGATTGTGCTGCGCTCATTGCTCAGATCAGAGGAACGTGTGAGAACAAGTCGGGAATATCAGGTGCAGTAACAGATATAAAGGAGCTATTATCCTTGATGCAAGACATGAAGGTAACCAAAGTCAATAGAAGCGGGAACGAAGCTACACACAATCTAGCTAGTTTGGGTGTGAGTGTGTCAAATGGGAAAGTATTGATTGGTTCATATCCTCCCTTTTTTTCGGAAATGGGGAGCGGAGCCCCGGCCTCTGCATCAAGCGATGCACACATCCTTTATTTTTATTAGAACCACATTGTTTGGCAATAGCCATTACAAAGATGATACACACCGGAACCACCAAAGCTAAACACTGAGCAAAAACGATAACTGTATCGCCAGCTCCTCAACGAGATCTATCAAACCCCTATCAACCTGTTTCGACCCTCCCATGGTCACCCACACTGTTGCCACTCGCCAAGAGAAGCTGAAGTGCCTTGATGTGTTTTAGAAATTTCGAGATTTCCAACAACATGTTGAGCGTTTGTTTGACAAAAAAAATTCTTGCTGTCCAATCCGACTGGGGTGGTGAGTATCAGAAATTAACCCCTTTCTTCTCTCGTGTTGGCATTGCCCACCATGTATCTTGCCCCTATGCTCATCAATAAAATGGTTCTGCAGAACGAAAACATAGACACATTGTCGAGGTTGGTCAAAACGTAGACACATTGTCGAGGTTGGTCTTTGTTTATTAGCACATGCATCTATGCCACTTAAGTACTGGGATGAAGCGTTTCTTACTGTTGTCTACCTCATAAATAGCCTTCCAAGCAAGGTCATTCATAACTTGTCCCTAACAGAAAAATAATTCAAAGAGCCTCCTAATTATTCATTTATTCGTATCTTTGGATGCGCAGTATGGCCTAATCTCCGCCCCTGCAACCAACGCAAATTGCAGTTCTGGTCCAAACAATGTGTTTTCTTGGGTTATAGTGGCATGCACAAAGGCTACAAGTGTTTGAATATTTCCACCGGTAGAGTCTATGTTTCCCGTGATGTCGTTTTTGACGAGGGTGTGTTTCCGTTTTCCACACTAAATCCAAACGCCGGAGCACAATTACGTGCCGAACTTCATTTGTTACCTTCAATTCTTTTGAATCCTTCCATCTCTGACCAAGAGAATTATTTGCGACATGATCATATGTCAGTTTCTACTAACTTTTCTGATGATAGCTTTCAGGAGAATTCTGTTGGAGATAATTCAGTTACGGGATCCGATGCCGATTCTTCTACTGCTGCACCGGACGTATCTGCTCCGGGATCCCCGCCTGACAGTGCTGATCGCCCGGACTCGCTGCAATCTCCCCCGCGCGCACCACGTGGAGGTGGTCCTTCCCTGCCGCGTCGCTGTCTGGGTCTCCCGCGTCGCTATCTGGGCGGACCCTGCTGTCCCCGATACGTGGCCAAATCACGCCCACGGCTTCGTTTGTGCCGCGCGCAGACACACCAGGGTCATCGCACGCGTCTTCTGATGCATCCATATCCTCTGCGCCGGAGCCAGCTGCTGCTCCGCCAGTGTCTACTTCATCATGTGCTCAAACAAGGTCTCAAAGTGGTATTGTTTGTCCCAAAAAATTTACTGCCGGGCGTATACGCTGGTGTAATCTCTGTAGCACAGGTGAACCTGAATAGCTCGAGAAAGCCCTTCGTCATGATCAATGGCGTGGTGCTATGGATGAAGAAATGTCTGCTCTTAATGCCAATAATACCTGGCATCTTGTTCCAAGACCACAAGGGAGCAATGTAATCGACTGTAAGTGGGTATACACGATCAAGAAAAGATCTGATGGTATGGTTGATTGGTACAAAGCCCGTTTGGTTGCAAAAGGTTTCAAACAATGGTATGAGATTGATTATAAGGACACTTTCAGTCCAGTTGTTAAGCCCGCAACTATTTGTTTAATTTTGTCTTTAGCTGTCTCTCAAAATTGGGAGATGTGTCAGTTAGATGTGAAGAATGCGTTTCTCCATGGTGTTCTGGAAGAAAAGGTATACATGAGACAACCTCCTGGGTATGAGAATTCTCAACATCCTAGCTTTGTTTGCAAACTGGACAAAGCCATCTATGGTCTGAAGCAGGCCCCACGGGCATGGTACTCTTGGTTATCTTCCAAGCTTCATACAATTGGTTTTACTCCATCTCAAGCTGATACTTCCTTATTTTTTTATTGGAAAAATGGTGTTACTATATTTATGCTCATATATGTTGATGACATAATTATTACCAGTTCTTCTAAGGAGGCAGTTCAGGCTGTTTTGGCTGACCTGCGCATGGACTTTGCGCTCAAAGTCTTGGGATCGCTTCATTAGTTTCTAGGTATTGAAGTTACCAACATATCTAATGGTATCTCTTTGTCTCAAGCTAAGTATATTTCGGATGTTTTAAAGCGTGTTGGTATGTGAGACTGTAAAGCTGTTACCACCCCTCTTTCTACATCCGAAAAATTGTCTGTCTCTGATGGGGAACCTCTTAATGACATGGATGCTACTCGGTATAGAAGTATTGTTGGAGCACTTCAGTATGTTACTCTAACCAGGCCAAACATTTCTTTTTCTGTTAACAAAGTCTGTCAGTTCTTGCATGCACCAACAACTCTGCATTGGACAGATCTAAAGAGAATTCTTCGGTACTTGAAGTTTACTATCTCTCTTGGGCTAAAACTTGTAAAGTCTGAGTCTATTTTGGTCAGTGCTTTTTCTGATGCAGACTGGGCAGGATGTCCAGATGATAGGAGATCTACAGGTGGATTCGCAGTATTTCTTGGCTGCAATCCCATCTTCTAGGGTGCACGCAAGCAAGCTACAGTGTCAAAGTCAAGTACTGAAGCTGAATATAAGGCTCTAGCCAATGCTACAGCCGAGGTAATATGGATTCAGACTCTGTTGACAGAACTTGGTGTTATTCATCCGGAGGCAGCATCCTTATGGTATGATAATCTTGGTGCAACATATTTGTCAGCTAATCCAATGTCTCACGCTAGAACTAAGCAATATTGAGGTGGACTATCATTTTGTTCGTGAAAGAGTTGCTAATAAGCATTTAAACATAAAATTTGTTCCCACAGGAGATCAAGTAGCTGATGGGTTTACAAAACCATTGTCAGCAAGACAGCTACAAGCTTTTTGTCACAATCTCAACTTAGATAAGTTGTGATTGAGGGAGGGTATTGAAATTACTGTTGTGCGTGTTGTGTGTACGTGTACCCAGAGAGGTAACGTACGGTTGTACTGATATGGTTGTTTGAGATTTTCTAGTTTAGATAACTTCCTTGTATAGGTTTCTTAGTAGCCAAGGCAAATCTCAACAACTCAATCTGTAATTGTATTAAAACGCAAACGTCCCTGCCAGAGGTATACGTTCCACCCTGTTTTTCTATACAACTCCCGCTCAACTAAACACGCTGTCGAAAGGTCTGGCTCCAACCACGTAAATATTCTCACAGCTCGGACCTCATGAGCTTCCACCAGTGTACTCTATCTCGATTGACCGATCTCGCCAGCTTATCCGATGAAGCTTCGACTATCATAGAACCCTTTTACTTTGAACCAACATGTCTCGAAGGTTAATGTAAATAGCTCAAGTTTTTTGGTGCATTTGATACTTATAATCTGTAGGATGATGTATTCACCATACTTAATCTTCCAGATTGTTGAATGCACTAAACGTTTGTAAATGCTGCCAGTGCTGTTGTAAATTTCATTACATGAGAAAATATAGGATTTCATTGCTAGAAACTGCAAAATATATTGTTGGTGAGCACCAATCCTACTTTCTTAAATATCTGTCCACTCATAGACTATGTTTCAGTACTTCAGGTCGTACAACAACTCTAGAAGCTACCGTATATCGCCCGACATCGTAAAATAACTGTCAGTTTACGGGTTTTTCGTAGAAATCTCGCACCGGTCAGCTACCATAAATCGACCCGGCCCGTAATTGTTTTACGGGGGCGGTAGATTTCGGCCACCGGCTTATACATCCGCGCGTCGAGAGGGAAACCGAACGTGGCCTCTACTCGCGCGGGCAGAGATGGTGCCACTGGTAGAAAATGGGCCTTTGGTTCGGGCCATTAGTCCCGGCCGTGGCTGGGGCCGGGACTAATGGTCCGAACCTGACGGCCCGAGGAGGCCGAGGCACTATGTCCCGGTCCGTAAGGAACCATTAGTCCCGGTTTGAGATACAAACCGGGACAAATGGGTCTGGGCCGGCGCGCGTGCTCCTGGCAGAACCTTTAGTCCCGGTTTGTATCTCAAACCGGGACTAATGGCCTGGCCCTATATATATGCACCCAGCCCTCCACTCTCTCCTGTTTTTTTCCTATGTGAGAGGTGGGTATAACTTTGTGCTAACTTTTTTTCTTCATATGCACTAGAGGTGTTCGGTGAAATGCCTATTAGAGCGATGCCACTTGAGTTCACACAAGACAAAATATGATATGAGGTGCCAGAGCGACACTTAAGGTTTCTCCTCTTTGTTTTGAAGTGTCCTAAAAGGTTAGCAACTATTTTCTTGTTTTGACTGCGCGGTACTAATTTAAGCATCGTGATTGCGTTTGATATATATGCATGGTTGTATGATGTAGATGAGCCACCCATGGATGTACGGTGACCGACGCTCTGACGCTTACAGAGAAGGCGTGCATTCTTTTCGCCTTGTGGCCGACGCGAACAAGCGGCGGGATGGTTTTATGTGTTGTCCATGTGTTGAATGTCGGAATGAGCAGGCTCACACTTCCTCAAGAGTCATTCAGAGCCACCTGCTTCGGTCCGGTTTCATGTCCGGCTATAATGTTTGGACCAAGCACGGAGAAAGAGGGGTTCTGATGGAAGACGGCGATGAAGAAGAGAACGATGATGACAACTACCGATCTATGTTCCCTGAATACGATGATACCGCAGTTGAAGATAATGAAAAAGAAGGGGGTGAAGAACGGGAACCATATGAGCCCGTTGATGATTTTGGTCGGGTCATTAGTGATGCAAGGCGAGACTGCGACACAGAAAAGGAGAGGTTGCAGTTCGAGCAGATGTTACAGGACCACAACACATTGCTGTATCCAACTTGTGAAGATGGCCAGAAGAAGCTGGGTAGCACACTGGAATTGTTGAAGTGGAAGGCAGAGACCGGTATGACTGACTCGGGATTTGAAAAGTTGCTGGTAATAATGAAGAAGCTGCTTCCAAGAAATAACCAATTGCCCTCCAGTACGTACGAAGCAAAGAAACTTGTCTGCCCTCTAGGATTAGACGTGTAGAAGATACATGCATGTCCTAATGACTGCATCCTCTACCGTGGTGAGAAGTACGAGAATATGGATAAATGCCCGGTATGCACTGCATTGCGGTATAAGATCAGAAAAGATGACCCTGGTGATGTTGAGGGCGAGCAACCCAGGAAGAGGGTTCCTGCCAAGGTGATGTGGTATGCTCCTATAATACCACGGTTGAAACGTTTGTTCAGAAATAAAGAGCATGCCAAGTTGTTACGATGGCACATGGAAGACCGTAAGAAAGACAGTGGAGAAAAATCGAGAGAGACTTCCCGGACTTTGCTGGTGATGCAAGGAACTTATGGTTTGGTCTAAGTACCGATGGCATGAATCCTTTTGGGGAGCAGAACTGCAGTCACAGCACCTGGCCCGTGACTCTATGTATCTACAACCTTCCTCCTTGGTTGTGCATGAAGCGGAAGTTCATTATGATGCCAGTGCTCATCCAAGGCCCAAAGCAACCCGGCAACGACATTGATCTGTACCTAAGGCCATTAGTTGATGAACTTCTACAGTTGTGGGCCAAACCAGGTGTATGTGTGTGGGATGAGCACAAACAGCAGGAATTTGACCTACAAGCGTTGCTGTTCGTAACCATCAATGATTGGCCTGCTCTTAGTAACATTTCAGGACAGACAAACAAAGGATACAATGCATGCACGCACTGTTTAGATGAGACTGAAAGTATATATCTGGATAAATGTAGAAAGAATGTGTACCCGTACAATCGTCGTTTTCTTCCGCCCAGTCATCCCTTAAAGAAGAAAGGCAAGCATTTCAATGGCAAGGCAGAAACCCGGACGAAGCCTGTCCCCCGTAGTGGTGCTGATGTATTTGGTATGGTCAAGGATTTGGATGTAATCTTTGGAAAGGGTCCTGGAGGACAACCTGTTCCGAAAGACCCCATTACCGGACACGCACCCATGTGGAAGAAGAAATCTATATTTTGGGAGCTACGCTATTGGAAAGTGCATGAGGTCCGCTCTGCAATCGACGTGATGCACCTGCCGAAGAATCTTTGCGTGAATATTCTAGGATTCCTGGGCTTGTATGGGAAGTCAAAAGATACCCCGGCAGCACGGGAGGACCAGCAACATCATAAAGGACGAGACGACAAGCATCCAGGGCAGTTTCAAGGGCTTGCCAGCTACGCTCTTACCAAAGAAGAGAAGGAAATCTTTTTTGAAGTCCTTTTCAGTATCAAGGTCCCGTCTGGCTCTCATCGAATATAAAGGGAATAGTAAATATGAAAGAGAAAAAATTTCAAAACCTAAAGTCTCATGACTGCCATGTGCTTATGACGCAATTGCTTCCGGTTGCATTGAGGGGAATTCTACCAGAAAGTGTTCGACTAGCCATTGTGAAGGTATGTGCATTCCTCAATGAAATTTCTCAAAAGGTAATCGATCGAGAAAGTCTATCAGGGTTACAGATTGATGTGGTCCAATGTCTGGTCATCTTCGAGTTGTTGTTCCCGCCATCCTTCTTCAATATTATGACGCACCTCCTAGTTCACCTAGTCGAAGAGATTAGAATTCTTGGTCCTGTGTTTCTACACAATATGTTCCCCTTGGAGAGGTTCATGGGAGTCTTAAAGAAATATGTTCATAACCGTGCTAGGCCATAAGGAAGCATCTCCAAGGGCTATGGAACAGAGAAGGTCATTGAGTTTTGTGTTGACTTTCTTCCTGACCTTAAGCCGATTGGTGTTCCTGAATCTCGGTATGAGGGGAGGATGACTGGAAAAGGCACACTAGGAAGGAAATCAATGGTATGTAGGGACAGGCATTCTTTCACTCAAGCACACTACACAGTTCTACACAATTCCACCGTGGTGGCTCCGTATATCGAGAAACACAAGAATATTCTACGCTCCAAAAACCCAGGGAAGCCTGAAACCTTGATTAAAGGGGAACACGAGAAGTATTTTGGCAATTGGTTGCAGACACATCTCATGAATAACACCACTATTGGATATGAGTTGTACTCGTTGGCCAGGTTACCATCTTCGACTATATGTACTTTCCAAGGGTACGAGATAAATGGGAATACATTTTACACGATCGCTCAAGATAAAAAGAGCACCAACCAAAACAATGGTGTCCGCTTTGATGCAACAGATGACAATGGGCAGATTGACACATATTATGGGTACATAGAGGAGATATGGGAACTTGACTATGGACCTACTTTTAAGGTCCCTATGTTTCGGTGCAAATGGGTCAAGCTGACAGGAGGCGGGGTACATGTAGACAAAAAGTACAACATGACAACAGTGGATCTCAACAATCTTGCGTACATGGATGAACCATTCGTCCTAGCCAACGATGTGGCTCAGGTTTTCTATGTGAAGGACATGTCTACCAAACCGAGAAAAAGGAAAGATAAGCAAAAGAGTACAGAATACGATGAGCCAAAGCGCCACATAGTTCTTTCAGGGAAAAGAAACATCGTGGGAGTGGATGATAAGACAGACATGTTAGAAGATTATAATAAGTTTCATGACATTCCGCCCTTCAATGTGAAAACTAACCCAAGCATCCTGTTAAATGATGAAGATTCTCCATGGCTACGGTGCAGAAGAAAACCACAACACTAGATGTTGGTGATGTGTAATAATGTATTAAACCTTTTATTTGAGACATAAATCTATGTAATTAAACCTTTTATTTGAGACATAAATCTATGTAATGTATTAAACCTTTTATTTGAGACATAAAGGTCCCCTTTCATGTAATACATCTTGCTCAATCAAACTAGACGTTCTGAGCCGCGGTAGGTGATCACACAAAGAGAAGGAACCATCACAAGAGAAGGAACCCACAAACACTAAGGATACATAGCACAACTGAAAATTAAGAAACATGCCTAATGGTTGGAGTGATTCAGTCATGGTCCTGCCTAGCCCTGTAATACGCGCCACTGTAGTCGTCGTAGTCACCGGCGCCGTCGCCGCTGTCATCGTCAGGGTCGCCATAGTCGAACCTTGAAGGCTGGGCACGCGTGGGCTGGATTTGAGGGTACCGCAGGCGGGGGTTATTGCCGGTCGTGTTGTAGGCCATGACACTCTGGAGAGTCCGGCCGCGCCACCACAGCCGACGGCCGGCCTCGTTGAAGTTCGAAGGAGGTGGGCCATCCTCCTCGTGCCTGGCGAGCGCCCTCTCATGCCAATTGATGAAGAAGGCTTCCCAAGTCGGGAAATAGTCGGGATGCCAGTTGGGATTCCTCCGCTGCTCTGGCGTGAGCTTGAGGTAGTAGTGGTTCGTGATGGCCATCTGGCGCTCCACACCTAGAGGGACAGGAGGGACCGGCACGCCTCCGACGCTCAGCATCCAGTCGGTGGGGACGCGGTAGCCCGTTGGGCAGGGGTAGTTCGAGGCGAAAAGCGCCTCCGCCTCCCGGGTGGTTAGAGATACGATGGAAGCCATGGGAAGAGAATGATGAGTCTAGATGTGATATGTAATGGAGGCCAAGGGTACATATATATACTGTATTTTCATTAACCACATATGGATCCACCAGTGTCATTGCATGTGTATTCTTCTCATTAACCACAGCTAAAGTCATTGCATGTGTGTTCTTTTCATAAGCCACATATGGAACCAATATTGTCGTTGAAATGTGTATTCTTTCATTAACCACATATGGAGTCATTTCATGACTATTCTTTTCACAGACCACATATGGATCCACCAGTGTCATTGCATGTGTATCCTCTTCACAGACCACATATGGAACCACCATTGTCATTGAAATGTGTATTCTTCCATTAACCACATATTGAGTCATTTCATGTCTATTCCTTTCACAGACCACATATGGTTCCACCAGTGTCATTGCATGTGTGTTCTCTTCACATACCACATATGGATCCACTACTGTCATTGCATGTGTGTTCTTTTTATTAACAACAACTAGAGTTATTGCATGTGTGTTATTTTCATTAAGCACATATGGATCCACCGGTGTCATTTCATGTGTGTTCTTCTCATTAACCATAGCTAGAGTCACTAGATGTATGTTCTTTTCACAGACCACATGTGGATCCACGAGTGTCATTGAAATGTGTGTTCTTATGAGAGACCACACATGGATCCACCAGTGTCATTGCATGTGGATCCACCAGAGTTCATTGCATGTGTGTTCGTTTCACAATCCAGCTATGGATCCACCAATGTCATTGCATGTGTGTTCTTCTCATTAACCACAGCTGGAGTCACTAGATGTATGTTCTTTTCACAAACCACATATGGATCCACCAGTGTCATTGACATGTGTGTTCTTTCATTAACCACATCTAGAGTCATTTCATGTCTATTCTTTTCACATACTACATATGGATCCACCATTGTCACTACATGTGTGTTCTCTTCACAAACCACATATGGATCCACCAGTGTCATTGCATGTGTGTTCTTTTTATTAACAACAACTAGAGTCAGTGAATGTGTGTTATTTTCAATAACCACATATGGATCCACCAGTGTCATTGCATGTGTGTTCTTCGCATTAACCACAGCTAGAGCCATTGCATGTGTGTTCTTTTCACAAACCACATATGGAACAACCATCATTGAAATGTGTATTTTTTCATTAACCACATCTGGAGTCATTTCATGACTATTCTTTTCACAGACCACATATGGATCCACCAGTGTCATTGCACGTGTATTATTTTTAGAGACCACATACGGATCTACCAGTGTCATTGCATGTGTGTTCTTTTTATTAACAACAACTAGAGTCATTGCATGTGTGTTATTTTCATTAACCACATATGGATCCACCAGTGTCATTGCATGTGTGTTTTTCTCATTAACCACAGCTAGAGTCACTAGATGTATGTTCTTTTCACAAACCACATATTGATCCACTAGTGTCATTGAAATGTGTGTTCTTTCATTAACCACATCTAGAGTTATTTCATGTCTATTCTTTTCACAAACTACATATGGATCCACCAGTGTCACTGCATGTGTATTCTCTTTACACACCACATATGGATCCACCAGTGGCGTTGCATGGGTGTTCTTTTATTAACAACAACTAGAGTCATTGCATGTGTGTTATTTTCATTAACCACATATTGATCCACCAGTGTCATTGCATGTGTGTTCTTCTCATTAACCACAGCTAGAGTCATTGCACGTGTGTTCTTTTCACAAACGACATATGGAACCACCATTGTCATTGAAATGTGTATTCTTTCATTAACCAAATCTAGAGTCATTTCATGACTATTCATTTCACAGACCACATATGGATCCACAAGTGTCATTGCATGTGTATTCTCTTCAGAGACCACATATGGATCCACCAGTGTCATTGCATGTGTGTTCTTTTTATTAACAACAACTAGTGTCATTGCATGCGTGTTATTTTCGTTAACCACATATGGATCCACCAGTGTCATTGCATGTGTGTTCTTCTCATTAAGCACATCTAGAGTCACTCGATGTATGTTCTTTTCACAAACCACATATGGATCCACCAGTGTCATTGAAATGTGTGTTCTTTTCAGAGACAACACATGGATCCACCAGTGTCATTGCATATGGATCCACCAGAGTTCATTGCATGTGTGTTCTTTTGACAATCCACCTATGGATCCACCAGTGTCATTGCATGTGTGTTATTCTCATTAACCATAGCTAGAGTCATTGCATGTATGTTCTTTTCACAAACCACATATGGAACCACCATTGTCATTGAAATGTGTATTCTTTTATTAACCACATCTAGAGTCAGTTCATGTCTATTCTTTTCACAGACCACATATGGATGCACCACTGTCATTGCATGTGTGTTCTCTTCACATACCAAATATGGATCCACCAGTGTCATTGCATGTGTTCTTTTTAATAACAACAGCTAGACTCATTGCATGTGTGTTATTTTCATTAACCACATATGGATCCACCAGTGTCATTGCATGTGTATTCTTCTTATTAACCACATCTAAAGTCATTGCATGCATGTTATTTTCATAAGCCACATATGGAACCACCATTGCCATTGAAATGTGTATTCTTTCATTAACCACACATGGAGTCATTTCATGACTATTCTTTTCACAGACCACATATGGATCCACGAGTGTCATTGAAATGTGTGTTCTTTTGAGAGACCACACATGGATCCACCAGTGTCATTGCATGTGGATCCACCAGAGTTCATTGCATGTGTGTTCTTTTCACAATCCAGCTATGGATCCACCAATGTCATTGCATGTGTGTTCTTCTCATTAACAACAGCTAGAGTCACTAGATGTATGTTCTTTTCACAAGCCACATATGGATCCACCAGTGTCATTGAAATGTGTGTTCTTTCATTAACCACATCTAGAGTCATTTCATGTCTATTCTTTTCACATACCACATATGGATCCACCAGTGTCACTACATGTGTGTTCTCTTCACAAACTACATATGGATCCACCAGTGTCATTGCTTGTGTGTTCTTTTTATTAACAACAACTTGAGTCAGTGCATGTGTGTTATTTTCAATAACCACATATGGATCCACCAGTGTCATTGCATGTGTGTTCTTCGCATTAACCACAGCTAGAGCCATTGCATGTGTGTTCTTTTCACAAACCACATATGGAACCACCATTGTCATTGAAATGTGTATTCTTTCATTAACCACATCTGGAGTCATTTCATGACTATTCTTTTCACAGACCACATATGGATCCACCAGTGTCATTGCGTGTGTATTCTTTTCAGAGACCACATATGGATCCACAAGTGTCATTGCATGTGTGTTCTTTTTATTAACAACAACTAGAGTCATTGCATGTGTGTTATTTTCATTAACCACATATGGATCCACCAGTGTCATTGCATGTGTGTTTTTCTCATTAACCACAGGTAGAGTCACTAGATGTATGTTCTTTTCACAAACCACATATTGATCCACTAGTGTCATTGAAATGTGTGTTCTTTCATTAACCACATCCAGAGTCATTTCATGTCTATTCTTTTCACAGACTACACATGGATCCACCAGTGTCACTACATGTGTGTTCTCTTTACACACCACATATGGATCCACCAGTGGCATTGCATGGGTGTTCTTTTATTAACAACAACTAGAGTCATTGCATGTGTGTTATTTTCATTAACCACATATTGATCCACCAGTGTCATTGCATGTGTGTTCTTCTCATTAACCACAGCTAGAGTCATTGCATGTGTGTTCTTTTCACAAACGACATATGGAACCACCATTGTCATTGAAATGTGTATTCTTTCATTAACCAAATATAGAGTCATTTCATGACTATTCATTTCACAGACCACATATGGATCCACCAGTGTCATTGCATGTGTATTCTCTTCAGAGACAACATATGGATCCACCAGTGTCATTGCATGTGTGTTCTTTTTATTAACAACAACTAGAGTCATTGCATGCGTGTTATTTTCATTAACCACATATGGATCCACCAGTGTCATTGCATGTGTGTTCTTCTCATTAAGCACATCTAGAGTCACTCGATGTATGTTCTTTTCACAAACCACATATGGATCCACCAGTGTCATTGAAATGTGTGTTCTTTTCAAAGACCACACATGGATCCACCAGTGTCATTCAATATGGATCCACCAGAGTTCATTGCATGTGTGTTCTTTTCACAATCCACCTATGGATCCACCAGTGTCTTTGCATGTGTGTTATTCTCATTAATCATAGCTAGAGTCATTGCATGTCTGTTCTTTTCACAAACCACATACGGAACCACCATTGTCATTGAAATGTGTATTCTTTTATTAACCACATCTAGAGTCAGTTCATGCCTATTCTTTTCATAGACCACATATGGATGCGACACTGTCATTGCATGTGTGTTCTCTTCACATACCAAATATGGATCCACCAGTGTAATTGCATGTGTTCTTTTTATTAACAACAGCTAGACTCATTGCATGTGTGTTATTTTCATTAACCACATATGGATCCACCAGTGTCATTGCATGTGTGTTCTTCTCATTAACCACAGCTAGTCATTGCATGTGTGTTCTTTTCACAAACCACATATGGAACCACCATTGTCATTGAAATGTGTATTCTTTCATTAACCAAATCTAGAGTCATTTCATGACTATTCATTTCACAGACCACATATGGATCCACCAGTGTCATTGCATGTGTATTCTCTTTAGAGACCACATATGGATCCACCAGTGTCATTGCATGTGTGTTCTTTTTATTAACAACAACTAGTGTCATTGCATGCGTGTTATTTTCATTAACCACATATGGATCCACCAGTGTCATTGCATGTGTGTTCTTCTCATTAAGCACATCTAGAGTGACTCGATGTACGTTCTTTTCACAAACCACATATGGATCCACCAGTGTCATTGAAATGTGTGTTCTTTTCAGAGACCACACATGGATCCACCAGTGTCATTGCATATGGATCCACCAGAGTTCATTGAATGTGTGTTCTTTTCACAATCCACCTATGGATCCACCAGTGTCATTGCATGTATATTCTCTTCCCAGACCACATATGGAACCACCATTGTCATTGAAATGTGCATTCTTTCATTAACCGCATCTTGAGTCATTTCATGTCTATTCCTTTCACAGACCACATATGGTTCCACCAGTGTCATTGCATGTGTGTTCTCTTCACATACCACATATGGATCCACTACTGTCATTGCATGTGTGTTATTTTTATTAACAACAACTAGAGTTATTGCATGTGTGTTATTTTCATTAAGGACATATGGATCCACCGGTGTCATTTCATGTGTGTTCTGCTCATTAACCACAGCTAGAGTCAGTGGATGTTTGTTCTTTTCACAAACCACATATGGATCCACGAGTGTCATTGAAATGTGTGTTGTTTTGAGAGACCACACATGGATCCACCAGTGTCATTGCATGTGGATCCACCAGAGTTCATTGCATGTGTGTTCTTTTCACAATCCAGCTATGGATCCACCAATGTCATTGCATGTGTGTTCTTCTCATTAACCACAGCTAGAGTCACTAGATGTATGTTCTTTTCACAAACCACATATGGATCCACAAGTGTCATTGAAATGTGTGTTCTTTCATTAACCACATCTAGAGTCATTTCATGTCTATTCTTTTCACATACCACATATGGATCCACCAGTGTCACTACATGTGTGTTCTCTTCACAAACCACAAATGGATCCACAACTGTCATTGCATGTGTGTTCTTTTTATTGCCAACAACTAGAGTCATTGCATGTGTGTTATTTTCAATGACCACGTATGGATCCACCAGTGTCATTGCATGTGTGTTCTTCGCATTAACCACAGCTAGAGCCATTGCATGTGTGTTCTTTTCACAAAACCACATATGGAACCACCATTGTCATTGAAATGTGTATTCTTTCATTAACCACATCTGGAGTCATTTCATGACTATTCTTTTCACAGACCACATATGGATCCACGAGTGTCATTGCATGTGTATTCTTTTCAGAGACCAAATATGGATCCACCAGTGTCATTGCATGTGTGTTCTTTTTATTAACAACAACTAGAGTCTTTGCATGTGTGTTATTTTCATTAACCACATATGGATCCACCAATGTCATTCCATGTGTGTTCTTCTCATTAACCACAGCTGGAGTCACTAGATGTATGTTCTTTTCACAAACCACAAATGGATCCACCAGTGTCATTGACATGTGTGTTCTTTCATTAACCACATCTAGAGTCATTTCATGTCTATTCTTTTCACATACTACATATGGATCCACCAGTGTCATTGAAACATGTGTTCTTTTCAGAGACCACACATGGATCCACCACTGTCATTGCATGTGTGTTCTTTTTATTAACAACAACTAGAGTCATTGCATGTGTGTTATTTTCATTAACCTCATATGGATCCACCAGTGTCATTGCATGTGTGTTCTTCTCATTAACCACAGCTAGAGTTACTAGATGTATGTTCTTTAAACAAACCACATATTGATCCACTAGTGTCATTGAAATGTGTGTTCTTTCATTAACCACATCTAGAGTCATTTCATGTCTATTCTTTTCACAGACTACATATGGATACACCAGTGTCACTGCATGTGTGTTCTCTTTACACACCACATATGGATCCACCAGTGGCATTGCATGGGTGTTCTTTTATTAACAACAACTAGAGTCATTGCATGTGTGTTATTTTCATTAACCACATATGGATCCACCAGTGTCATTGCATGTGTGTTCTTCTCATTAACCACAGCTAGAGCCATTGCATGTGTGTTCTTTTCACAAACCACATATGGAACCACCATTGTCATTGAAATGTGTATTCTTTCATTAACCAAATCTAGAGTCATTTCATGACTATTCATTTCACAGACCACATATGGATCCACCAGTGTCATTGCATGTGTATTCTCTTCAGAGACCACATATGGATCCACCAGTGTCATTGCATGTGTGTTCTTTGTATTAACAACAACTAGAGTCATTGCATGCGTGTTATTTTCATTAACCACATATGGATCCACCAGTGTCATTGCATGTGTGTTCTTCTCATTAAGCACATCTAGAGTCACTCGATGTATGTTCTTTTCACAAACCACATATGGATCCACCAGTGTCATTGAAATGTGCGTTCTTTCATTAACCACATCTAGAGTCATTTCATGTCTATTCTTTTCACATACCACATATGGATCCACCAGTGTCACTACATGTGTGTTCTCTTCACAAACCACAGATGGATCCACCACTGTCATTGCATGTGTGTTCTTTTTATTAACAACAACTAGAGTCATTGCATGTGTGTTATTTCCATTAACCTCATATGGATCCACCAGTGTCATTGCATGTGTGTTCTTCTCATTAACCACAGCTAGAGTCACTAGATGTATGTTCTTTAAACAAACCACATATTGATCCACTAGTGTCATTGAAATGTGTGTTCTTTCATTAACCACATCTAGAGTCATTTCATGTCTATTCTTTTCACAGACTACATATGGATACACCAGTGTCACTGCATGTGTGTTCTCTTTACACACCACATATGGATCCACCAGTGGCATTGCATGGGTGTTCTTTTATTAACAACAACTAGAGTCATTGCATGTGTGTTATTTTCATTAACCACATATGGATCCACCAGTGTCATTGCATGTGTGTTCTTCTCATTAACCACAGCTAGAGTCATTGCATGTGTGTTCTTTTCACAAACCACATATGGAACCACCATTGTCATTGAAATGTGTATTCTTTCATTAACCAAATCTAGAGTCATTTCATGACTATTCATTTCACAGACCACATATGGATCCACCAGTGTCATTGCATGTGTATTCTCTTCAGAGACCACATATGGATCCACCAGTGTCATTGCATGTGTGTTCTTTGTATTAACAACAACTAGAGTCATTGCATGCGTGTTATTTTCATTAACCACATATGGATCCACCAGTGTCATTGCATGTGTGTTCTTCTCATTAAGCACATCTAGAGTCACTCGATGTATGTTCTTTTCACAAACCACATATGGATCCACCAGTGTCATTGAAATGTGCGTTCTTTCATTAACCACATCTAGAGTCATTTCATGTCTATTCTTTTCACATACCACATATGGATCCACCAGTGTCACTACATGTGTGTTCTCTTCACAAACCACAGATGGATCCACAACTGTCATTGCATGTGTGTTCTTTTTATCGCCAACAACTAGAGTCATTGCATGTGTGTTATTTTCAATGACCACATATGGATCCACCAGTGTCATTGCATGTGTGTTCTTCGCATTAACCACAGCTAGAGCCATTGCATGTGTGTTCTTTTCACAAAACCACATATGGAACCACCGTTGTCATTGAAATGTGTATTCTTTCATTAACCACATCTGGAGTCATTTCATGACTATTCTTTTCACAGACCACATATGGATCCACGAGTGTCATTGCATGTGTATTCTTTTCAGAGACCAAATATGGATCCACCAGTGTCATTGCATGTGTGTTCTTTTTATTAACAACAACTAGAGTCTTTGCATGTGTGTTATTTTCATTAACCACATATGGATCCACCAATGTCATTCCATGTGTGTTCTTCTCATTAACCACAGCTGGAGTCACTAGATGTATGTTCTTTTCACAAACCACATATGGATCCACCAGTGTCATTGACATGTGTGTTCTTTCATTAACCACATCTAGAGTCATTTCATGTCTATTCTTTTCACATACTACATATGGATCCACCATTGTCACTACATGTGTGTTCTCTTCACAAACCACATATGGATCCACCACTGTCATTGCATGTGTGTTCTTTTTATTAACAACAACTAGAGTCATTGCATGTGTGTTATTTCCATTAACCTCATATGGATCCACCAGTGTCATTGCATGTGTGTTCTTCTCATTAACCACAGCTAGAGTCACTAGATGTATGTTCTTTAAACAAACCACATATTGATCCACTAGTGTCATTGAAATGTGTGTTCTTTCATTAACCACATCTAGAGTCATTTCATGTCTATTCTTTTCACAGACTACATATGGATACACCAGTGTCACTGCATGTGTGTTCTCTTTACACACCACATATGGATCCACCAGTGGCATTGCATGGGTGTTCTTTTATTAACAACAACTAGAGTCATTGCATGTGTGTTATTTTCATTAACCACATATGGATCCACCATTGTCATTGCATGTGTGTTCTTCTCATTAACCACAGCTAGAGTCATTGCATGTGTGTTCTTTTCACAAACCACATATGGAACCACCATTGTCATTGAAATGTGTATTCTTTCATTAACCAAATCTAGAGTCATTTCATGACTATTCATTTCACAGACCACATATGGATCCACCAGTGTCATTGCATGTGTATTCTCTTCAGAGACCACATATGGATCCACCAGTGTCATTGCATGTGTGTTCTTTGTATTAACAACAACTAGAGTCATTGCATGCGTGTTATTTTCATTAACCACATATGGATCCACCAGTGTCATTGCATGTGTGTTCTTCTCATTAAGCACATCTAGAGTCACTCGATGTATGTTCTTTTCACAAACCACATATGGATCCACCAGTGTCATTGAAATGTGCGTTCTTTCATTAACCACATCTAGAGTCATTTCATGTCTATTCTTTTCACATACCACATATGGATCCACCAGTGTCACTACATGTGTGTTCTCTTCACAAACCACAGATGGATCCACAACTGTCATTGCATGTGTGTTCATTTTATTGCCAACAACTAGAGTCATTGCATGTGTGTTATTTTCAATGACCACATATGGATCCACCAGTGTCATTGCATGTGTGTTCTTCGCATTAACCACAGCTAGAGCCATTGCATGTGTGTTCTTTTCACAAAACCACATATGGAACCACCATTGTCATTGAAATGTGTATTCTTTCATTAACCACATCTGGAGTCATTTCATGACTATTCTTTTCACAGACCACATATGGATCCACGAGTGTCATTGCATGTGTATTCTTTTCAGAGACCAAATATGGATCCACCAGTGTCATTGCATGTGTGTTCTTTTTATTAACAACAACTAGAGTCTTTGCATGTGTGTTATTTTCATTAACCACATATGGATCCACCAATGTCATTCCATGTGTGTTCTTCTCATTAACCACAGCTGGAGTCACTAGATGTATGTTCTTTTCACAAACCACATATGGATCCACCAGTGTCATTGACATGTGTGTTCTTTCATTAACCACATCTAGAGTCATTTCATGACTATTCTTTTCACAGACCACATATGGATCCACGAGTGTCATTGCATGTGTATTCTTTTCAGAGACCACACATGGATCCACCACTGTCATTGCATGTGTGTTCTTTTTATTAACAACAACTAGAGTCATTGCATGTGTGTTATTTTCATTAACCTCATATGGATCCACCAGTGTCATTGCATGTGTGTTATTCTCATTAACCACAGCTAGAGTCACTAGATGTATGTTCTTTAAACAAACCACATATTGATCCACTAGTGTCATTGAAATGTGTGTTCTTTCATTAACCACATCTAGAGTCATTTCATGTCTATTCTTTTCACAGACTACATATGGATACACCAGTGTCACTGCATGTGTGTTCTCTTTACACACCACATATGGATCCACCAGTGGCATTGCATGGGTGTTCTTTTATTAACAACAACTAGAGTCATTGCATGTGTGTTATTTTCATTAACCACATATGGATCCACCAGTGTCATTGCATGTGTGTTCTTCTCATTAACCACAGCTAGAGTCATTGCATGTGTGTTCTTTTCGCAAACCACATATGGAACCACCATTGTCATTGAAATGTGTATTCTTTCATTAACCAAATCTAGAGTCATTTCATGACTATTCATTTCACAGACCACATATGGATCCACCAGTGTCATTGCATGTGTATTCTCTTCAGAGACCACATATGGATCCACCAGTGTCATTGCATGTGTGTTCTTTGTATTAACAACAACTAGAGGCATTGCATGCGTGTTATTTTCATTAACCACATATGGATCCACCAGTGTCATTGCATGTGTGTTCTTCTCATTAAGCACATCTAGAGTCACTCGATGTATGTTCTTTTCACAAACCACATATGGATCCACCAGTGTCATTGAAATGTGCGTTCTTTCATTAACCACATCTAGAGTCATTTCATGTCTATTCTTTTCACATACCACATATGGATCCACCAGTGTCACTACATGTGTGTTCTCTTCACAAACCACAGATGGATCCACAACTGTCATTGCATGTGTGTTCATTTTATTGCCAACAACTAGAGTCATTGCATGTGTGTTATTTTCAATGACCACATATGGATCCACCAGTGTCATTGCATGTGTGTTCTTCGCATTAACCACAGCTAGAGCCATTGCATGTGTGTTCTTTTCACAAAACCACATATGGAACCACCATTGTCATTGAAATGTGTATTCTTTCATTAACCACATCTGGAGTCATTTCATGACTATTCTTTTCACAGACCACATATGGATCCACGAGTGTCATTGCATGTGTATTCTTTTCAGAGACCAAATATGGATCCACCAGTGTCATTGCATGTGTGTTCTTTTTATTAACAACAACTAGAGTCTTTGCATGTGTGTTATTTTCATTAACCACATATGGATCCACCAATGTCATTCCATGTGTGTTCTTCTCATTAACCACAGCTGGAGTCACTAGATGTATGTTCTTTTCACAAACCACATATGGATCCACCAGTGTCATTGACATGTGTGTTCTTTCATTAACCACATCTAGAGTCATTTCATGTCTATTCTTTTCACATACTACATATGGATCCACCATTGTCACTACATGTGTGTTCTCTTCACAAACCACATATGGATCCACCACTGTCATTGCATGTGTGTTCTTTTTATTAACAACAACTAGAGTCATTGCATGTGTGTTATTTTCATTAACCTCATATGGATCCACCAGTGTCATTGCATGTGTGTTCTTCTCATTAACCACAGCTAGAGTCACTAGATGTATGTTCTTTAAACAAACCACATATTGATCCACTAGTGTCATTGAAATGTGTGTTCTTTCTTTAACCACATCTAGAGTCATTTCATGTCTATTCTTTTCACAGACTACATATGGATACACCAGTGTCACTGCATGTGTGTTCTCTTTACACACCACATATGGATCCACCAGTGGCATTGCATGGGTGTTCTTTTATTAACAACAACTAGAGTCATTGCATGTGTGTTATTTTCATTAACCACATATGGATCCACCAGTGTCATTGCATGTGTGTTCTTCTCATTAACCACAGCTAGAGTCATTGCATGTGTGTTCTTTTCACAAACCACATATGGAACCACCATTGTCATTGAAATGTGTATTCTTTCATTAACCAAATCTAGAGTCATTTCATGACTATTCATTTCACAGACGACATATGGATCCACCAGTGTCATTGCATGTGTATTCTCTTCAGAGACCACATATGGATCCACCAGTGTCATTGCATGTGTGTTCTTTGTATTAACAACAACTAGAGTCATTGCATGCGTGTTATTTTCATTAACCACATATGGATCCACCAGTGTCATTGCATGTGTGTTCTTCTCATTAAGCACATCTAGAGTCACTCGATGTATGTTCTTTTCACAAACCACATATGGATCCACCAGTGTCATTGAAATGTGCGTTCTTTTCAGAGACCACACATGGATCCACCAGTGTCATTGCATATGGATCCACCAGAGTTCATTGCATGTGTGTTCTTTTCACAATCCACCTATGGATCCACTAGTGTCATTGCATGTGTGTTATTATCATTAACCATAGCTAGAGTCATTGCATGTCTGTTCTTTTCACAAACCACATATGGAACCACCATTGTCATTGAAATGTGTATTCTTTTATTAACCACATCTAGAGTTAGTTCATGTCTATTCTATTCACAGACCACATATGGATGCACCAGTGTCATTGCATGTGTATTCTTTTTTCAGAGACCACATATGGATCCACCAGTGTCATTGCATGTGTGTTCTTTTTATTAACAACAACTAGAGTCATTGCATGTGTGTTATTTTCATTAACCACATATGGATCCACCAGTGTCATTGCATGTGTGTTCTTCTCATTAACCACAGCTAGAGTCACTAGATGTATGTTCTTTAAACAAACCACATATTGATCCACTAGTGTCATTGAAATGTGTGTTCTTTCATTAACCACATCTAGAGTCATTTCATGTCTATTCTTTTCACAGAGTACATATGGATCCACCAGTGTCACTGCATGTGTGTTCTCTTTACACACCACATATGGATCCACTAGTGGCATTGCATGGGTGTTCTTTTATTAACAACAGCTAGAGTCATTGCATGTGTGTTATTTTCATTAACCACATATGGATCCACCAGTGTAATTGCATGTGTGTTCTTCTCATTAACCACAGCTAGAGTCATTGCATGTGTGTTCTTTTCACAAACCACATATGGAACTACCATTGTCATTGAAATGTGTATTCTTTCATTAACCAAATCTAGAGTCATTTCATGACTATTCATTTCACAGACCACATATGGATCCACCAGTGTCATTGCATGTGTATTCTCTTCAGAGACCACATATGGATCCACCAGTGTCAATGCATGTGTGTTCTTTGTATTAACAAGAACTAGAGTCATTGCATGCGTGTTATTTTCATTAACCACATATGGATCCACCAGTGTCATTGCATGTGTGTTCTTCTCATTAAGCACATCTAGAGTCACTCGATGTATGTTCTTTTCACAAACCACATATGGATCCACCAGTGTCATTGAAACGTGTGTTCTTTTCAGAGACCACACATGGATCCACCAGTGTCATTGCATATGGATCCACCAGAGTTCATTGCATGTGTGTTCTTTTGACAATCCACCTATGGATCCACCAGTGTCATTGCATCTGTGTTATTCACATTAACCATAGCTAGAGTCATTGCATGTCTGTTCTTTTCACAAACCACATATGGAACCACCATTGTCATTGAAATGTGTATTCTTTTATTAACCACATCTAGAGTCAGTTCATGTCTATACTTTTCACAGACCACATATGGATGCACCAGTGTCATTGCATGTGTATTCTTTTCAGAGACCACATATGGATCCACCAGTGTCATTGCATGTGTGTTCTTTTTATTAACAACAACTAGAGTCATTGCATGTGTGTTATTTTCATTAACCACATATGGATCCACCAGTGTCATTGCATGTGTGTTTTGTTCATTAACCACAGCTAGAGTCACTAGATGTATGTTCTTTTCACAAACCACATATTGATCCACTAGTGTCATTGAAATGTGTGTTCTTTCATTAACCACATCTAGAGTCATTTCATGTCTATTCTTTTCACAGACTACATATGGATCCACCAGTGTCACTGCATTTGTGTTCTCTTTACACACCACATATGGATCCACCAGTGGCTTTGCATGCGTGTTCTTGTTATTAACAACAGCTAGAGTCATCGCATGTGTGTTATTTTCATTAACCACATATGGATCCACGAGTGTCATTGCATGTGTGTTCTTCTCATTAACCATAGCTAGAGTCATTGCATGTTCGTTCTTTTCACAAACCACATATGGAACCACCATTGTCATTGAAATGTGTATTCTTTCATTAACCACATCTAGAGTCATTTCATGACTATTCTTTTCACATACCACATATGGATCCACCAGTGTCATTGCATGTGTATTCTTTTCAGAGACCACATATGGATCCACCAGTGTCATTGCATGTGTGTTCTTTTTATTAACAACAACTAGAGTCATTGCATGTGTGTTATTTTCATTAACCACATATGGATCCACCAGTGTCATTGCATGTGTGTTCTTCTCATTAACCACATCTATAGTCATTGGATGTATGTTATTTTCACAAACCACATATGGATCCACCAGTGTCCTTGAAATGTGTGTTCTTTTCAGAGACCACACATGGATCCACCAGTGTCATTGCATATGGATCCACCAGAGTTCATTGCATGTGTGTTCTTTTCACAATCCACCTATGGATCCACCAGTGGAATTGCATGTGTGTTCTTCTCATTAACCACAGCTAGAGTCTTTGCATGTCTGTTCTTTTCACAAACCACATATGGAACCACCATTGTCATTGAAATGTGTACTCTTCCATTAACCACATCCAGAGTCATTTCATGTCTATTCTTTTCACAGACCACATATGGATCCCCCAGTGTCATTGCATGTGTGTTCTCTTCACAGACCACATATGGATACACTAGTGTCACTGCATGTGTGTTCTCTTTACACACCACATATGGATCCACCAGTGGCATTGCATGGGTGTTCTTTTATTAACAACAACTAGAGTCATTGCATGTGTGTTATTTTCATTAACCACATATGGATCCACCAGTGTCATTGCATGTGTGTTCTTCTCATTAACCACAGCTAGAGTCATTGGATGTGTGTTCTTTTCACAAACCACATATGGAACCACCATTGTCATTGAAATGTGTATTCTTTCATTAACCAAATCTAGAGTCATTTCATGACTATTCATTTCACAGATCACATATGGATCCACCAGTGTCATTGCATGTGTATTCTCTTCAGAGACCACATATGGATCCACCAGTGTCATTGCATGTGTGTTCTTTGTATTAACAACAACTAGAGTCATTGCATGCGTGTTATTTTCATTAACCACATATGGATCCACCAGTGTCATTGCATGTGTGTTCTTCTCATTAAGCACATCTAGAGTCACTCGATGTATGTTCTTTTCACAAACCACATATGGATCCACCAGTGTCATTGAAATGTGCGTTCTTTTCAGAGACCACACATGGATCCACCAGTGTCATTGCATATGGATCCACCAGAGTTCATTGCATGTGTGTTCTTTTCACAATCCACCTATGGATCCACTAGTGTCATTGCATGTGTGTTATTATCATTAACCATAGCTAGAGTCATTGCATGTCTGTTCTTTTCACAAACCACATATGGAACCACCATTGTCATTGAAATGTGTATTCTTTTATTAACCACATCTAGAGTTAGTTCATGTCTATTCTATTCACAGACCACATATGGATGCACCAGTGTCATTGCATGTGTATTCTTTTTTCAGAGACCACATATGGATCCACCAGTGTCATTGCATGTGTGTTATTTTTATTAACAACAACTAGAGTCATTGCATGTGTGTTATTTTCATTAACCACATATGGATCCACCAGTGTCATTGCATGTGTGTTCTTCTCATTAACCACAGCTAGAGTCACTAGATGTATGTTCTTTAAACAAACCACATATTGATCCACTAGTGTCATTGAAATGTGTGTTCTTTCATTAACCACATCTAGAGTCATTTCATGTCTATTCTTTTCACAGAGTACATATGGATCCACCAGTGTCACTGCATGTGTGTTCTCTTTACACACCACATATGGATCCACTAGTGGCATTGCATGGGTGTTCTTTTATTAACAACAGCTAGAGTCATTGCATGTGTGTTATTTTCATTAACCACATATGGATCCACCAGTGTAATTGCATGTGTGTTCTTCTCATTAACCACAGCTAGAGTCATTGCATGTGTGTTCTTTTCACAAACCACATATGGAACTACCATTGTCATTGAAATGTGTATTCTTTCATTAACCAAATCTAGAGTCATTTCATGACTATTCATTTCACAGACCACATATGGATCCACCAGTGTCATTGCATGTGTATTCTCTTCAGAGACCACATATGGATCCACCAGTGTCAATGCATGTGTGTTCTTTGTATTAACAAGAACTAGAGTCATTGCATGCGTGTTATTTTCATTAACCACATATGGATCCACCAGTGTCATTGCATGTGTGTTCTTCTCATTAAGCACATCTAGAGTCACTCGATGTATGTTCTTTTCACAAACCACATATGGATCCACCAGTGTCATTGAAACGTGTGTTCTTTTCAGAGACCACACATGGATCCACCAGTGTCATTGCATATGGATCCACCAGAGTTCATTGCATGTGTGTTCTTTTGACAATCCACCTATGGATCCACCAGTGTCATTGCATGTGTGTTATTCTCATTAACCATAGCTAGAGTCATTGCATGTCTGTTCTTTTCACAAACCACATATGGAACCACCATTGTCATTGAAATGTGTATTCTTTTATTAACCACATCTAGAGTCAGTTCATGTCTATTCTTTTCACAGACCACATATGGATGCACCAGTGTCATTGCATGTGTATTCTTTTCAGAGACCACATATGGATCCACCAGTGTCATTGCATGTGTGTTCTTTTTATTAACAACAACTAGAGTCATTGCATGTGTGTTATTTTCATTAACCACATATGGATCCACCAGTGTCATTGCATGTGTGTTTTGCTCATTAACCACAGCTAGAGTCACTAGATGTATGTTCTTTTCACAAACCACATATTGATCCACTAGTGTCATTGAAATGTGTGTTCTTTCATTAACCACATCTAGAGTCATTTCATGTCTATTCTTTTCACAGACTACATATGGATCCACCAGTGTCACTGCATTTGTGTTCTCTTTACACACCACATATGGATCCACCAGTGGCTTTGCATGCGTGTTCTTGTTATTAACAACAACTAGAGTCATCGCATGTGTGTTATTTTCATTAACCACATATGGATCCACGAGTGTCATTGCATGTGTGTTCTTCTCATTAACCATAGCTAGAGTCATTGCATGTTCGTTCTTTTCACAAACCACATATGGAACCACCATTGTCATTGAAATGTGTATTCTTTCATTAACCACATCTAGAGTCATTTCATGACTATTCTTTTCACATACCACATATGGATCCACCAGTGTCATTGCATGTGTATTCTTTTCAGAGACCACATATGGATCCACCAGTGTCATTGCATGTGTGTTCTTTTTATTAACAACAACTAGAGTCATTGCATGTGTGTTCTTTTCATTAACCACATATGGATCCACCAGTGTCATTGCATGTGTGTTCTTCTCATTAACCACATCTATAGTCATTGGATGTATGTTATTTTCACAAACCACATATGGATCCACCAGTGTCCTTGAAATGTGTGTTCTTTTCAGAGACCACACATGGATCCACCAGTGTCATTGCATATGGATCCACCAAAGTTCATTGCATGTGTGTTCTTTTCACAATCCACCTATGGATCCACCAGTGGAATTGCATGTGTGTTCTTCTCATTAACCACAGCTAGAGTCTTTGCATGTCTGTTCTTTTCACAAACCACATATGGAACCACCATTGTCATTGAAATGTGTACTCTTCCATTAACCACATCCAGAGTCATTTCATGTCTATTCTTTTCACAGACCACATATGGATCCCCCAGTGTCATTGCATGTGTGTTCTCTTCACAGACCACATGTGGATCCACCAGTGTCATTGCATGTGTGTTCTTTTTATTAACAATAACTAGAGTCATTGTGAAAGGGTAATTTCCCCTATGTGTGGTTTTGGGGATTAATGACAATCCCTGTGGACTAATGTTTTCACAAAGTTTTAAATGAAGGAATATTCCATAGGTCATGCTTGTAGTCCATATGTTAGATTCAAGTATGGATGCCATAAAGATAAATATATACCTTTAGTTTTGGCATCAAGATCACCAAATTGAAGAGCAGAATATGATATGATCAACATCTTGAGAGTGTGATCTCAATAGAAGAATTCAAGATGTGGCTCTAAGTCGGTGTCATGATAGCCTCATTAGTTGAGCTATGATTGACTAAGATTTAGAGCATGTAATCAAATGAAGAATTCTTGATGTACCTTAAGACATTGAGATGGAGCATGAGAAGATACTTGGTTGACCAATACAAAGAGTGATTTGAAGTTGGTCAACACATGAAGCATAAAGAATGTACCACATGGATCTTGTGGTATGGTAAGCCTTATCATTTATGCATCATGAACTAACCCATTATATATGTGCCTTTGCGTTTTCTATATGGGATAGGTATCTTTACATGGGCATGCTTCAAAAGTGAAGATCTCATATAGCCCATGAGAGGATTGCATAAAGTGGTGATCGTCATCAGGGTTTAGAAGGGCAAGTTCAAGATAAGCATCTCGAGAAGATCATTTGCTTGAAGCTTTCCATCCATATTGGTGATAATGGACATGTGAAGATGTGTCTTAATGAAGCTATCCCATAGTGGTGTATGGGGAGCAAATTATGAGTATTCACGAAAGCAACAATGATCAAGTGATGCATTTCGACTTGGATGGAGCTTGAAGCATTGTCACCAAGATCAAGCATGATGCGCAAGGCAAAGGTATGGCCTTTCTAGGTTTTCCTTTTACCGGTCTCAAGGTGGTTGTTGGGAGAACAGGTTATAGGATAGATGGCCACACTATCAAGAGGGGTTTCCGGTTGGGTAACTTGATCACATCGTCATAGGGAGCTCAATCCTTTGCATACTTTGCATATTCCTATTTTGTTGCTTCTTAGTATTTCTTCATGTGAGGTTCTTGAGCTTGTTGCTACCTCTTCAACAAGCCCAAGTTTATCGAAAACGGAATTCGTATGCATCTTCTATGGCGTTTTCGAGTTTGAAGGTTTTACCGGTTCTTCTCATAGGGAGACTTCATACCTTTATTCATTTGGTTCTACCCTCCTTTGTTGTACTATGATGTTTTCATGCACCATATTGTAGAGCTTTTTGTCCTCGTCAAAACAAGCCCAAGATCATATAAATCGGAGTCTGGATGCAAAAGTTATTGCGTTTTTCGTGAAGTCTGTTTCATCCCGGTTGTGGATCCAGTTCAACCGAGTCCCACACCGGACGGTCCGGTTCCAACACCGGTAGACCGGATCTCAGACCGGATTTTCTGGTTTTCGCAACCGATTCTATTCCAAGTTGGCAAACAGAGGTATTCTGGTTTGTAGGCTGGTCCACCGGCCAAGGGACTGAGTTTCCCGGTTATGGGCCGGTCCAACCGACTATAAAAGGGGGTTCTTCCCCCAACGTTTTTTTGTGTTCTTGAGCCTGAAATTGACCTCCATTGTTGACCCTCTTGAGCTTTCCTCCTCCCCCTTCCCTCCTATGATTCTTGCATCTTTTTGAGGGCTTTGGAAGAGGAGATCTAGATCTACAATCCCCACCAATCAATTCCTCCTCTAAGTGAGAGAAACCCATTGGATCTAGATCTTGAAGTCATTTGTTGATTTCCACCATTGTTCTTCCTCTCTAATTCATCCCTAGCACTTGTTGCTTTGGTGGGATTTGAGAGTGAGGGATTTGAATGCCCTTGGTGTTCTTGCTTTGCATTCTTCCATCAATGTTAAGCTCTCCACTACGATTTGTTCGAGTGAGAGACCATGAGCTTTTTTTTATCTTGGAGGGTGACCTCCTAGTTGGCTTGGCGGTTGGTGTCGTGGTGTCCTCTTTGTGGAAGATCGTGAAGAGACCCGGGCTTCTCCTTCGTGGAGCTTATGAAGTGGTTGTGGAGCTTGCCATCTCCGGAGTGGGGGGGAAAGCTATCCATAAGGAAAGGGCCTATTCCTTCGTGGGATAGACTCGGAGAATAAGGTGAGCCTTTGTGGCATTGGGAAATCCTTCGTGGAATCCCACACCTCTCCAACATGACGTACCTTACTTGTAAGGGAACATGGTAATACATCTTCGTCTCCACGTGCCTCGGTTATCTCTATACCCGAGCTTACTTTCCTTGTGATAGCTGAAGGGTTCGTAGCATGGAAAAACAAAAAAATTCTACCGCAAGAACGAACAAAACCCAGATCTAATCTAGATAAAAGCCAAGATCTAATCTATTAGACATGTGCAACGAGATAGATAGGAACTAACCCTCGTAGATCGGAAAGCGTTAACGAGATTAGATCTCATGGTTGATGTAGTCGATCACTTGCCGATCTCAAGATCGTGTGGACGATCCTTCCGGCGTCGCGTTCCGGCAGCGCTTCCGCAGTCGGTCAAGTGGACGATCCTTCCGGCGCCGCGTTTTGGCAGCGCTTTCGCAGTCGGTCACAGGTACGGAGTCGAAGCAGACCTTCCTCTCCTCGTTCTAGCGAGCAGCCGAGGTAGTAGATCTTCTCCACGGAATCCCAGCAGCACGACGGCGTGGTGGTGGTGGTGGTGGAGTAGAGAATTCTGCAGGGCTTCGCCTATGCCTGTGCAGAAGAAAGGAGGAGGAGAGAGGCGGCGGAGATTGGGTGTTGTTATGAGAGAGAGAGCTAGGAGGGGCGCCCCTCCCCTCTATTTAAAGGAGGGAGGCGCCTTGGGAGGGGGAGTCCTAGTAGGACTCCCCTCCCTCCTTGGGCCGGCGGGTTGGGAAGGGGGGAGGAGTCCTCCTCCCCCACGAATCCGTGTCTAGCCCCCACGAGGTTTCCTTGACCCTTTCTTGGTTTTCAAGCAAACACCAAGAACTCTTCTAGAACCTTCCAGAACATTCTGAAACCTTCTAGAATCCCCATACAAACACTCCAGAACATTTCCTAACTTAGAAAATGATCCCCAATATATGAATCTTATTCTCCGGACCATTCCGGATCTCCTCGTGATGTCCCGGATCCAATCCGAGACTCCGAACAACATTCGGTCTCCAACGCACATTCCATATCTACTTAAAACATCTTCGAACCTTAAGTGTGTCACCCTACGGTTCGTGAATATGCAGACATGATGAAGACACCTCTCCGATCAATAACCATCAGCGGGATCTGGAGATCCATAACGGCTCCCACGTACTCAACGATGACTTCGTGATCGATAGAACCATTAACATACGAAACCAATTCCCTTTGTCACGCGATACTATACTTATCCGAGGTTTGATCGTCGGTATCTCCATACTTAGTTCTACCTCGTTACTGATAAGTACTCTTTACTCGTTCCGTGATATGTCATCCCTTGTGACCTAGTCACATGCTTGCAAGCTAACTAGATGACATTCCACCGAGAGGGCCCAGAGCATATCTATCCATCATATGGATGGACAAATCCCAATCTTGGTTCATGCGCTTCAACACATACTTTTAGAATACCCAATGACACCTTTATGACCACCCAGTTACGAAGCGGTGTTTGATGTCATCAAAGTATCCATCCGGTGATGGTGATTAACATAACCTCATGGTCGAAGGATTATGTTACTATGCTTTTGAAAGCTTATAGCAATACGAACTTAATGACTTGATCTTTATGCTAAGCTTACTATGGGTGTGTGTCCATTACATCATTCTCCTAATGATATAACCTTGTTATTAATCACATCCAATGTCCATGATCAGGAAACCATGATCATCCATTAATCAACAAGCTAGTTTAACAAGAGGCTTACTAGGGACTCTTTTATGTTTACAAAACACACATGTATCAGTGTTTCCTAATAATACAATTATAGCATGGGATGTAAACATTTATCATAAACATAAAGATATAATAATAACCACTTTATTATTGCCTCTTGGGCATATCTCCAACAGTCTCCCACTTGCACTAGAGTCAATAATCTAGTTAAAAACTTGTGTATTTAACACCTATGGCTTTCTGGTGTTTATAGACACTATTTCTAGTGGTAAACATGATCTTCGGATCTGACACTTCCAGGTCTGTGTGTATTTGCATGTCCTTGCATCTCTACGCATTACTCATTCTCCAATGAGATAGCATTGTATAAATTTGGTCCTTTGGTGAGACCTTTAGTTCCTTCGGCTCAAAATATGTTGATATTATTGTCACACAATATATCTTCATAGTATTAGCCCGCTAGGAACCACACCTAGTTTGATAACAAACTACTTGACGCAAATGCCCTCATTTACTGCTACAATAGTAGTCATATACTTAGCCTTTTGTTGTAGTATCTGTTACAATGTTTTAACTTTGGTACTCAACCAAATCCGTTATGGAACTTCCTTTCCATTACATTGTGCCACCCATAGTTTAAATTGAGATAAATTTAATTTGTATCTTGTGACAAAACTAGTATCAATGTAACACTTTACAATGAACTACCTTTAACTATTTGTCACTTATACATGATATATTCTTAGTTCTTCCAAAGCTCATAAGAATATCTTTACTATTGTCCAATGATCATCTTATGAATCATTCTGGTATATGCTCATAACATTTAGAGTATAGGACATATCTGGATGTGTACATCTCAAAGAATGATTGATCAAAATATTCTTGTGATTTCACCAAGTGTCAAAACACTTGAATCGCGTGTCAACACACTTGAATCTTGATTTAGTCCTTTCCGTGCGTCAAGAACCTTTCTTGTTGTTTCCATATTGAACTCATTCAACATCTTATCTATGTACATTTGGCAAAACCATATTAGCGCCTCAATCTATTCATATAGACATTGATGCCTAATTCTTGAGTTATGCCAAAGTCTTTCATCGAAATGAAATTCTTAACCTGTGTCAATACAAGATACATCATTTCCAATCAACAATATGTCCTCTACATAATGTATGTATCAGCGCTCCCACTTAATTTCTTGCAAATGCAAGCATCTTCATCATCTCCGATGAATTTAAACTCTTTTAACAGTTTCATCATGGTGAAGATTCCAACTCCGCTATGCTTACTTCAACCATTGAAGTTTTGCATACTCTTTTAGCATCCTTTGAATTAACAAAACCCTTTGGATCGTGTCATGTACACGTCCTAGGTAACCATTCTATTAGAAGAACTTGTTTTGTTTGTTCAACTACCATATACCAAAATATATGTAGTGGTTGCTACATTAATCCGTCCAGACTAAATATCGCTATGAAAGATCAAATCTTATCATAATCAATTCCTTGAACATTGTCGTAAACTCTTTCCGACATGTCGACTATTTCATAGATTTGAAACATCCATGTCTATTTCTTTATAGATCCAAAAACGACCGATAGGCTTCACGCCTTTCCGGAGGGTCTTCTAAGTTTAGAAACTTGATTTCTCGTGTATGGATACTATCACAGATTCCATGACTTCTAGTCATTTTATGGAGTCAGGGCCCATCATCGCTTCTTTGCATGTAGTCGGTTCATCATTGTCAAAACAATAACGACCTGCTTATCAAATCTTACTATTTGATTCTTACCGACCCACACGGTTCTATAGGAACTCTAATCGCCGAGATCACACCTTTTGTAATCACGAGAGCCATGAGCATTGTGGCCGCCACCGGGACACTTTCCGGCGCTGCGCTACTTAGCACATATAGCTAAGGTAACAACCTTATCAAAGTTCTATTGTCCTCCCACTTAACTTTTCACAAAAAATTCCTTCTCAAGAAACTTGACATTCCAAGCGACAAACTCTTGTGTCCTCGGTGTTATGGAGAAATTCCCAGCAAATTCTTTGGAATAACCTACAAAGACGTGCTTATCCGACTTTGGTTGTAAACATTTTACTTATGCCTAGCATACCAAAAATTTAAGAAAGGACAATTCGGGTTTTATCCCAAAACATAACTCATATGGTGTCATTTCAACGGATCACGATGGAGCTCTTTTCAGTGTAAAAGCGGTAGTCCTTAAAGCTTTAATCTTTAAAATATAATGGTAGTTTTATAAATGACACCTTTGATCTTACCATGTCAAACAAGGTTTCATTACATATCTCGAACACTCCATACTCCTATGGTGTTTTGGGAAATGTAAATCCATGGAACGATTCCTCAAATCTTAGGTGTTTTGCTAAACTTGTAACTCAAACATCTTTCTTTATGATCCAATCATAAACTCTTTTATTTTCTTGTTACAATGATTTTCCACTTCATCTTGAAAGTCTTTGAACATTTTTCAAATGTTTCATACTTCTTCCTTATTGAGTAAGTATACATATACTCACTCAAATCTTCGGAGAAAGCATATGAAGTTGAAATCCATCGCCCACGACTACACATAATGGACTATATACATCAATCTGTACAAATTCCAATCAGTTAGTCGTCCGTTCCTCTTTTGGCCTACGAACGGAGTTTTAATTATCTCCAGGAAAGTATCACAAGCGTCATTTGATCAAAATCAAAGACTCCAAAAATCCATCAACATGGAGTTTCTTTATGTATCCCTTTCAATATAATTTAAACGGCGATGTCACTTCGCAAGTGATCTTTCAATCAGTTGTCTTGCGACATTTTAGCATTAGTTTTATGGTCGTTATTTCTCCAACCAGACTTGTATATCATCCATCTAATATGGAATACGGTAATTATTTGAACAACCTTTTGTCGTCATAATACCTGATCAAAATAACAATTATTGAAAAAAATCTTGAAGGCAAGCTTTGATGTCAACGAGCAACACAACAACCCTTTGTTTGTTTTCGATGAACATCATCACATTTTCTCTTGCTAGTTACTTAGGCCATTGCAGTTCATGAATTGTGTTGTCATACCAACCAATTCGGTATCCAATACCGGAGAACCACATTGTTTAACAAGCAAGGAATACAACCATAACATGTATATCTTCTATATGCCTAAGTTGGACATCTCCAACCTTTTATTTTCTGCCAAATATTTTATAGATTCTCTTTCAGCAATTCCTTTTCTTTTAAAAGAATCTATCAACATCAATAGTGGTGTCATTCACATGACACATAGTACAAAGTGTGTATAGTCAAATACTAATACCTTTGGACTTGCACTTTGAAGTGGATCACCTTCATCAAATGTTTGGCATTCTTTCAAAGTTCCATTCTTTAGTAATCTTTTAGTGTAGTAAACATTTTACTTACATCTTTTTTCATCCTTATCATGACAACTTTCATGATCAAGCTGCTATAGCTTATAAAGGTGAATTGCGAGTATAATGTTTCTTTTCCAAAACCTTTTGGAGGATTAGGACGACTAGTGTCTCCAACCTTCACAAATTCTCATCAAATATGAGGACATATACTCTATCATGTTGTAACCAACACATTGTTTTTGATATCACAATACCTTTCACATATGATGGTTTCTGAAAACATTGCTTTCAGCTCTTAGATAAACTTGATATTAAAAACAATCTTTTGAGTATCAAGAATCATGGAGGCAAACACGATACATTAGATACTAACACTGGAATTGTTACTCTTGATTTAATACTGTTTATTAAACTTCACAGAGTAAACGGAGTTTGCTAAAAGTTTGCAATAGGACTTATAAACTTTAAATTGACATTCAAAAACAATACGATACCAGCTCGTAAAGTAAATATCCAGAATTTCTATAGTTCCACTATCTCAACTATAACTAAGCGTAAGGTGGTGAACGGATGCCAATGACTACAACAAACTATGCAAATTCACTTTGATTGTGTTTATGATAAATTGAGTTCGACTAATCCAAATTACAAATGAACTCCCACTCAAAACAACATCCCTCGAGTTGTTTTAGTGATTACACGAACCAAATCCACTACACCAAGTCCGATCATCACGTGAGATGATGTAGCTTCAAAGGCGAACAATCAACATGTTCATCATACCATCCATATGACTCGTGCTTTACCTTTCGGTATTCCGTATTCTGAGACCATGTCTGTACATGCTAGGCTCATCAAGATTAACCTTAGTATCCGCATGTGCAAATCTGGCTTGCATCCGTTGTATGCACACGTAGAGTCTATCACACCCGATCATCACGAGATGCTTCGAAAGGACGAGTCTTAGCAATGGTGCCAACTAAGGACGAACACTTTATTACTTGATATTTAGTGAGAGGGATCATCTTATAATGCTACCGTCGCGATCTAAGCAATACAAGATGCATAAAGGATTAACATCACAGGAAATTCATAATAAGTGTGATATGATATGGCCCTTTCTTCTTGCGCCTTTGATCTCCATCTCCAATGCACGAACATGATCTCCATCATCACCAGCATTGCGTCAAGGTCAGTGGCGCCGCTTCATGGTTGTCCATCATCACTAGTAACTATTACAACTACTTGGAATAAAGCTATTACAAGATGAATAGACACGCAGGTCTTAATAGAATTAAAAGACAACCATTAGGCTCCTGCCGGTTGCCATATTACAACAAGGATCATTGCATACATCAAATATAATCATAATCACATGATGGCCATATCACATCACAAAACCCCTGCAAAAACAAGTTAGACGCCTCTAATTTTCTTTGCATGTTTTACGTGGTTTGGGGCTTTCGCATAAGACCGATCTTACCTACGAACAAGAACCACAACGTTGATACAAGTGTTGTCAGATGCTCATTGTAAATTGAATCTTAACTATGGTGGGAGAGACAGACACCCGCAAAGCCACTTGTGCAAAGCAAGTTGCACGTCAAGCGTGGAGCAAGTCTCATGTGCGATGACATGTAATGTTAGCCCGAGCCGCTTCATCCCATCATGCCGCAAGATGCAAAGTACACGCTAAGACACCGACAACAAAAGCATCAACGCCCACAAAAACATTGTGTTCTACTCGTGCAACAGATCTACGCATAGATACGGCTCTGATACCACTGATGGTTTCGTAGCATGGAAAAACAAAAAAATTCTACCGCAAGAACGAACAAAACTCAGATCTAATCTAGATAAAAGCCAAGATCTAATCTATTAGACATGTGCAATGAGATAGATAGGAACTAACCCTCGTAGATCCGAAAGCGTTAACGAGATTAGATCTCGTGGTTGATGTAGTCGATCACTTGCCGATCTCAAGATCGTGTGGACGATCCTTCCGGCGTCACGTTCCGGTAGCGCTTCCGCAGTCGGTCAAGTGGAAGATCCTTCCGGCGCCGCGTTTCGGCAGCGCTTCCGCAGTCGGTCACATGTGCGGAGTCAAAGCAGACCTTCCTCTCCTCGTTCCAGCGAGCAGCGGAGGTAGTAGATCTTCTGCATGGAATCCCAGCAGCACGACGGCGTGGTGGTGGTGGTGGAGTAGAGAATTCTGCAGGGCTTCGCCTATGCCTATGCAGAAGAAAGGAGGACGAGAGAGGCGGCAGAGATTGGGTGTTGTTATGAGAGAGAGCTAGGAGGGGGCGCCCCCTCCCCTCTATTTAAAGGAGGGAGGCGCCTTGGGAGGGGGAGTCCTAGTAGGACTCCCCTCCCTCCTTGGGCCGGCGGGTTGGGAAGGGGGGAGGAGTCCTCCTCCCCCACGAATCCGTGTCTATCCCCCACAAGGTTTCCTTGACCCTTTCTTGGTTTTCAAGCAAACAACAAGAACTCTTCTAGAACCTTCCAGAACATTTCGAAACCTTCTAGAATCCCCATACAAACACTCCGGAACATTTCCTAACTTAGAAAATGATCCCCAATATATGAATCTTATTCTCCGGACCATTCCGGATCTCCTCGTGATGTCCTGGATCATATCCGAGACTCCGAACAACATTCGGTCTCCAACGCACATTCCATATCTACTTAAAACAACTTCAAACCTTAAGTGTGTCACCCTACGGTTCGTGAATATGCAGACATGATGAAGACACCTCTCCGATCAATAACCATCAGCGGGATCTGGAGATCCATAACGGCTCCCACATACTCAACGATGACTTCGTGATCGATAGAACCATTAACATACGAAACCAATTCCCTTTGTCACGCGATACTATACTTATCCGAGGTTTGATCGTCGGTATCTCCATACTTAGTTCTACCTCGTTACTGATAAGTACTCTTTACTCGTTACGTGATATGTCATCCCTTGTGACCTAGTCACATGCTTGCAAGCTAACTAGATGACATTCCACCGAGAGGGCCCAAAGCATATCTATCCATCATATGGATGGACAAATCCCAATCTTGGTTCATGCGCTTCAACACATACTTTTAGAATACCCAATGACACCTTTATGACCACCCAGTTACGAAGCGGTGTTTGATGTCATCAAAGTATCCATCCGGTGATGGTGATTAACATAACCTCATGGTCGAAGGATTAGGTTACTATGCTTTTGAAAGCTTATAGCAATACGAACTTAATGACTTGATCTTTATGCTACGCTTACTATGGGTGTGTGTCCATTACATCCTTCTCCTAATGATATAACCTTGTTATTAATCACATCCAATGTCCATGATCAGGAAACCATGATCATCCATTAATCAACAAGCTAGTTTAACAAGAGGCTTACTAGGGACTCTTTTATGTTTACAAAACACACATGTATCAGTGTTTCCTAATAATACAATTATAGCATGGGATGTAAACATTTATCATAAACATAAAGATATAATAATAACCACTTTATTATTGCCTCTTGGGCATATCTCCAACAATAGCGATCGAGCTTGAAGTACTTATATCTTGCTTATCACTTGTGGTATATTTATCTTGTGATATCTTGCTTAGCTTAACTTATTGTTGGTGCAATTAGTTGAAGCTAGTGTATTTACGTTTTGTGCTTGTTGAAATGGTAATTGCCCCTATGTGTGGTTTTGGTGATTAATGACAATCCCTATGGACTAATGTTTTCATTGAGTTTTATATGAAGGAATATTTCATAGGTCATGCTTGTAGTTCATGTGTTGGATTCAAGTATGGATGCCATGAAGATAAAGATATACCTTGAGTTTTGGCATCAAGATCATCAAATTGAAGAGAAGAATATGATATGTTCAAGATCTTGAGAGTATGATCTCAATAGAAGAATTCAAGATATGGCTCTAAGCCGGTGTCATGATAGCCTCATTAGTTGAGCTATGGTTGACTAAGATTTAGAGCATGTAATCAAATGAAGAATTCCTTATGTACCTCAAGTTATTGAGATGGAGCATGAGAAGACTCTTGGTTGACCAATGCAAAGAGTGAAGAGTGATTTCAAGTTGGTCAACGCATGAAGCATAAATAATGTACCACATGGATCTTGTGCTGTGGTAAGCCTTGTCATTTATGCATCATGAACTAACCCATTATATATGTTCCTTTGTGTTTTATATATGGGATAGGTATCTTTCCATGGGCATGCTTCAAAAGTGAAGATCTCAATAGCCCATGAGAGAATGGCATCAAGTGGTGATCGCCATCAAGGTGGAGAAGGGCAAGTTCAAGATAAGCATCTCGAGAAGATCATTTGCCTGAAGCTTGCCATCCATATTGGTGAAAATGGGCATGTGAAGATGTGTCCTAATGAAGCCATCCCATAGTGGTGTATGGGGGAGCAAATTATGAATCTTCACGAAGCAACAATGATCAAGTGATGCATTCCGGCTTGGATGGAGCTTGAAGCGTTGTCATCAAGATCAAGCGGGATGCGCAAGGCAAAGGTATGTCCTTGCTAGGTTTTCCTTTTACCGGTCTCAAGGTGATTGTTGGGAGACTGGGTTATAGGATAGATAGCCGCACTATCAAGAGGGGCTTTTGGTTGGGTAACTTGATCACATCGTCATAGGGAGCTCAATCCTTTGCATACTTTGCATATTCCTATTTTGTTGCTTCTTGTTATTTTCTCTATGTGAGGTTCTTGAGCTTGTTGCTAGCTCTTCAACAAGCCCAAGTTCATCGAAAACGGAATTCGTATGCATCTTATATGGCGTTTTCGAGTTTGAAGGTTCTACCGGTTCTTCTTATAGGGAGGCTCCATACCTTTCCTCATTTGGTTCTATCTTCCTTTATTTTACTATGATGGTTTCATGCACCATATTGTAGAGCTTCTTTTCCTCATCAAAACAAGCCCAAGATCATCGAAATCGGAGTCCGGATGCAAAAGTTATTGCGTTTTTCTTGAAGCCAGTTTCATCCCGGTTGTGGATCCGGTTCAACCGAGCCCCACACCGGACGGTCCGGTTCCAGCTCCGGTAGACCCGATCTCAGACCGGGTTTTTCGGTTTTCGTGACCGAGTCTATTCCGGGTTGGCAAACAGAGGTATTTCGGTTTGTAGGTCGGTCCTCCGGCCTGGGGACCGAGTTTCCCGGTTCTGGGGCCGGTCCAACCGACTTTGGAACCGAGTTTTCGCTGTTTTCTCTCCAACGGCCATATTTGCTTTTCCCTATAAAAGGGGGTTCTTCCCCCAACGTTTTTGGTTGTTCTCTAGACCGAAATTGACCTCCATTGCTGACCCTCTTGAGCTTGCTTCCTCTCCCTTCCCTCCTATGATTCTTGCATCTTTTTGAGGACTTTGGAAGAGGAGATCTAGATCTACAATCCCCACCAATCAATTCCTTCTCTAAGTGAGGGGAACCCTTTGGATATAGATCTTGAAGTCATTGGTTGACTTCCACCATTGTTCTTCCTCTCTAATTCCTCCCTAGCACTTGTTGCTTTGGTGGGATTTGAGAGTGAGGGATTTGAATGCCCTTGGTGTTCTTGCTTTGCATTCTTGCATAAGTGCTGAGCTCTCCACTACGATTTGTTCAAGTGAGAGACCGTGAGCTTGTTGCTCTTGGAGGGTGACCTCCTAGTTGGCTTGGAGGTTGGTGTCGTGGTGTCCTCTTCGTGGACGATTGTGAAGAGACCCGGGCTTCTCCTTCGTGGAGCTTGTGAAGTGGTTGTGGAGCTTGCCATCTCCGGAGTGGAGGAAAAGCTAGCTATAAGGAAAGGGCATATTCCTTCGTGGGATAGACTCGGAGAAGAAGGTGAGCCTTCGTGGCGTTGGGATATCCTTCGTGGAATCCCATACCTCTCTAACGTGACATACCTTACTTGTAAGGGAACACGGGAATACATCTTCGTCTACACGTGCCTTGGTTATCTCTATACCCGAGCTTACTTTCCTTGTGATAGCCATCGAGCTTGAAGTACTTATATCTTGCTTATCACTTGTGGTATATTTATCTTGTGCTATCTTGCTTAGCTTATCTTGTTGTTGGTGCACTTAGTTGAGCCTAGTGTATTTAGGTTTTGTGCTTGTAAAATAAACGTTAGTTTAATTCCACATTCTATCAAGCCAAAACCGTAATAGTTTTGAAATCGCCTATTCACCCCCCCCCCCTCCCCTCTAGGCGACATCTCTATCCTTTCAATTGGTATCATAGCAAGGTTTCTCCTTGTTTAGGCTTCACCGCCTAGAGTGTAAAGATGTCGGCTAGTAGTATAGTGCACAGTGACACAATTATCTTTGATGGCACAAATTATATTTTGTGGAGAAATTGCTTGCTTTGTAATCTTCGGATCTTGTGTCCAAATATTGAGAGTTTTCTAGATGTAGGTTTTTCTCCTCCGATGGATCCTCAAAATCTATCTTTAGAGGATGAGAAAAATTTACATCTCGAAGCTCAAGTATCTAATGAGCTTATTTTCTCCTTGAGCCCCATAGTTAATTTATTCTTGACAAATGTAAAGCGCAAGTCATCTCATGAGATGTGGACCAAGCTTAAAGAAATATTTGGTGGGTCCATTTCTCATAGGGTCGGTGGTATCTCCGAGGAGCTCTCTTCTCCTTCACATCATGAAGAGCTCCAAGTGGCTTCCACCTCCGGCCGCGATGAGATTTCAATTCCCTTCACTTCACCTACATGTGAAAAGTCACAAGGTAATGGCATGGTGAGTGGAGAAATCATATGTAATGATGGTAGTGGTTCTCTTCACACCAATGATTCATGTTCTATAAATGCTAATGGTGTAGAGAGTTTGGACTTAAGCACTTCTTCCAACGATAATTTTATATCCCCTTGTGTTGCTAGTCCTTGCATATTGTCTAGAAATTATTTGAGTACTAGTGTAGATGATATGCTTGATTTGTCTTGTTCCAGTAAACAAAATGCTTATATTTCCTCTAGTTGTGTATCTAACAATGTAGAGGAAATCAAACACCCTATGGAGCAAGACACGATCATGAATGAAGATTCAAGAATATCCTCATCTTCATCCTCCCGTGCTCACATGTGCCTTATGGCAAGAGGATCAAAGGTATCTCCTACTTTGGATCCCAACATATCTTCTCTAGATAATAGCAATGATAATGATGATAGTGATGATGACCTTGATGAGGATACTAGAGCTCTTGTGCTTGAGCTGACCTTTTTGTGTACCTCTCTTCGTGGTAACAGTAAGGCCGTTGCTTGTATCAAACACGTTATGGACACCATAACTAAACAAACGGAAACCATAGAGGAGTTGGATTTCCAACTTGATGATGAGAGTTGGAGCTTCAATCTCCTTAAGCAAGAGATTGCCGAGGAGAAGCACACTAATTTTCTCCTCATACAAAAAATTGAATCTTATGAGCTTGAAAAGGAAAAATCTATTAATGATGCTAGTGCTACTAACTCTACTTCTTGTGAAGCATCTACCCTAAAGGAGAATGTTGAGCTAAGGGCTCAACTAGAGTTGCTAACTAGCAATTATGGGAAATTGTAAGAAAGTCATGAAAAACTCTTGGCCTCTCATAATGATATTCTAATCTCCTATGATGGGCTAAAATTAGCTCATGAGGCAAGTATCACTAAGGTAACATCTTGTGAGCCTCTTTTGGACATTAGCACAACTTCTACTCAAAATGCTATTTTGCCACGTGCTAGTCCTAGTGATCCTTCTAGTCATACTAGTGATAAACCTTGTGTTGGATTACTTGCTTTGCCTTGTTGCTTTAACAATGAAGCTTCTACTTCCTCTAGTACCTCTATTTCTACTAACCATGTAGAGGAAATCAAAGAGATCAAGGCCCAAGTCACTTCTTTGAAGAAAGACTTGGAAAAGAGTCATGAAGTCAAATCCACACTCGATAATATTTTGAGTGTGCAAAAATACCCCAATGACAAAAGAGGACTTGGATTAAACTCCAATAATAAGAACAAGTCCAAGAGCAACAAGAAGAAGATCCAAGACCAAGTCAAGGATTTGGCCAAGATTATTTGCTTCAAGTGCAAGGTTAAAGGACATCATGTAAGATCTTGTCCATTGAAGAAAAAGCACTTGAGTGAGAAGAAACAAGGGAAATGGCCACAAGTTCAAGGTCAAGCCCAATATCAACCTCAAGTTGAAGCTAGGCCACTTCCCAAGAAGAATCAAGATAAGGCTACCCAAGCCAAGAAATTAATGAAGAAGAGAAAGGGGAGCACTTGTTGCTACATATGTCGTGAGAAGGGGCACTTGTCCTCTTCATGTTCAAATGGTACCTTATCTAACCCTATCATTGTTGATGATTATTATTCTTTTGGGAAGGATAAGGATGGCAATGTGTTTGCCAAGTTTGTTGGCACTCAAAGTGGTGTCAAGAAACGAACCATTTGGGTTGCCAAGCCTATTGTGACTAACCTCTTAGGACCCAACTTGGCTGGGGACCAATAAGCTCAAACTTGATCAATAGGTGTTTTTGGAGGGCATTGGAGACTTGGCTAACTCATGAAGAATTAAGGAATCTTCATATACTATATTTGATCAAGCCAAGTTATAAGGATTATCATCTCCCTACCATATACCCAATGTGCCTCTTTGCGGTAACTCGAACTCAACTCTTCTATATTGTAAGTTACTTGCCCCTTTACATGTTTTGGTTTTGTACCAAGTATGTGTTTGTATTTGTTGTGCCTCATGCTTACTTATTTTGTGTATTCAAATATGTCTATGTGTTTGGCACATCATTTACTTGTGTGTTTTGCTTTAAGCCTCTAATGCATCTTGATGACATATTTTTTGGCTCTTTTTGAGTGATTAATGGAACATCCCATTTTGGGAGAGTGATATGCCTCGTGCATCTCTCATACCTTAAAATGTGTGTACATGAGTACTACCACTTAGTATTGATATTGCAAGCTTATCTAGTCACTATGTGGTGTGTCATACTCATGAGAAATTCAAATTCTAAATGTCCATTAATTATTTCTAGTTGAGGTTGTTTTTCCTCTTATTAAGAAAAATTGGATACCACATTATGGGGGAGTAATATGCTTCTTTTGCATATCACAATCCTAGGAAATGTGAACATGAGGTGGTGCCACTTAGAGTTGATATTGTTGATTATCTTGTATCTAGGTGGCATGTTAGCTCAAACAAGGTCCTATTTTCTTGTTAGAAGCTTTTATTGGTCGTCTTTTCGGTCTTTGATTGAGTAAGAAATTCTTGGTGTGGCCTTCCTCAAATGCTTATCTCTATCGAGAGAAGAAAGAAAGCTAAGTTTGATAACATCTCTGCCAAACTCGGTTCTCAGGCCGGTTGAACCGGTTCCCAGACCGGACGGTCCGGTACTAGTCCCGATCAACCGAACCTAAACCAGGATTCTCGGTTTCATATACCGAGTCTATCCGGCTCAGTCACAGTGAGCATCCCGGTTTGGATTCCGGTTGACCGGGTTGTACACCGGGCAGTCCGGTACCAGTTCCGGTCAACCGAACCCAAACCGGGATTCTCGGTTTCATATACCGAGTCTATCTGGGCTCACACACAGTGAGCATCCTGATTTGGATTCTGGTTGACCGGGCTGCACACCGGGCGGTCCGGTGTGTGGTCCGGTCCAACCGAACTTAAAACCGAGTTTCGCAGAAAATGCTACAAACGGCTAGATTTCTCCCTTGAGTATAAATACCTCTTCTTCTAGATTGTCTTTACAAAAATTGTGGTGGCTCCCATTGTCTTCCTTGGCTTTTGAACATCTCTTTGATGGTGTTTTTGATTATCATCAAATGTGATTTTAGTGGACGACAAACCTTTTCTTCTCGGAACCTTGTGCCATTGTGAAGAGTGTTAAGGGTTTGGTTTATTTGTTGAAACCTTGCTCTCTTGGGAGTTTGTTATCTCATTCTTTCTTCTCTATGTTACTTGCTTGAATGAGATAAATCTTTGAGCATTTATGTTTTTATCTCATATTTTATGCTCAATAGTTTTTGCTTAGTTCATTTGTGGAACTTCGTTGAACAAATCTTGTGTTGATTTGATTCTTTGATATAGTTTGGACAGCAAATGTGTTTTGTCACACCTTGTATGCCTTCTTGAATATTTTGGTGTTTTTTCCAAATTCTATATTCATTGGTTCTTGAAAGTCTCGTGCATGCATGTTTACTAAATGGATATCTTATATCATGTTTTGCTTTCTTTGATCCAATATATTGGGTACACTCCATCAAATCCTTAAATGGCTATGATGTGCATGAAATTCAAATTTCATCTCTAAATATGCACATATTTTTATGGAGTATGTCCTATGTGTTGTGGTTAGTCTAACCACTTTGGACCCAATAAGCTTGGGGACCAAGATGTACTTGAATGTTGTTTTAGGTACATTGGCGATGCAATGGATGCTTGTCTTATCTATAAGGAACGTGTTGTCACCACATGATAATTGGAGCCAAGCTAGGATGATCAAAGAATTCTTATCTACTACATCATACCATTGCTATCTCGGTAACAAGTATCTTATTCATGCATACTATTCTTCCATCCAATCTGTTGTAGGTTGCATCTTGGCATGATTTTATTTGTTTGTAAATGTTGCGGTTCTTGCAAGGATCTTTAAAAGACTTTTCTATCCTTATTGCTTATGTGAGTAATTTGAGATGATGCATATAATGGGGAGTATATAAAATCATGTTCATGCTTCAACAATCCCAAATATGCCTTCTAGAAATTTATTGCATATCAATTCCTCAACGTACTCTCATGTGCAATATTGTTGAAATTGCATTGAATCCTTCCTGTTGATACTTGTTGACTTTCTCAAAATTTCCCAACTAGCATTAGTTCCCTTAGTGTTAGTTGTGATGTTTTTGAGGTTTTCTTTTTCTTTGGTGAAGTTCATTGATATACCATAAGAGAAAATAGAGCCATGGGCTATATATATGCACTTAAGCGAAATATCATTTTTTTTGGTATATGTTATGACTTCCTCTTGGATATCATGTTTTCTTATCTTTATTAACCTCTTATGTGTGGATGTTTCTTTATGGATTATTCCCATGATTTCCCAATTAGAAACTTATATACACAAGAGTTTTAATCTCTCGCCTTGATATCCTCGCCTTTTGCCAACCATCTCACTTATCCGCTTAGTTTTTAATGGTTTTGGTAAGGTCTTGATTTATGAGTGCTCCGTTTACTTTCATTGCATCTTCATGCACTCATATCTCATATTTGGTTTCTTTTGGACTTAATCTTGTCTTTACAAGTGTATTGATTTATATCTCTACTCATTGTATCTTGGTTGTGTTCTAAATGATATAGAGGGAGTGAGGATTCCATTTTTGTGCATATTGTATTCAAATGAAACAACTAATTTATGCACAAACCTTGGGGAGCTTCCTTATTTCATTTAGAGAACTACTTGTCCACTTGATTATTTGGATCTTTTGATTGCTTGCTTCACCCATTGAAGTTTCTTCACCTTGTTATCCTTTTAGCAATATTTGATCCTAAATAAAGTTGATTTCCTCCAAGTATTCGTCATTGGATATGTGCATATGATTTCACTCATATTATGAGAAATGCACACCTTGGGAGGAACTTGAACTATATTGGCCTTCTAACTTTGTCATCCATTTTGGCACTTGTTGTCAATGGGGGAGAAGTTTAGAGGGTTTTAAGGGAAATGGTTTTCTACTTAAGATTGGTTTGTTCTTAAGTGTTTTCCTTTCATGCATTTCATCTTTATTATGTATTGCATGGTTGAATATATAGTGGAAACTCTCCCAGAGGTTATGCTTGACAATGTATGCAATGAAATTTAAGTTCATCACACGTGCATATATTGTGGGGGAGTTTGCTCTATATATGTTGGTTCTACTCACATCTCTTGCATTAGTTGTAGTTTGTGTGAGTAGAATAGGTTTTGATATGGGTTAGTATCTTGTGTTACTTAACCACATCAAATACAACCTCTTATATACAACTTATTCTCGGATAAGTTGCGTACTTGTTTCTAATATTCATTATATAAACCCTCTTGTTGTGATAGTCATCAATTACCAAAATGGGGGAGATTGAAAGGGTAATTGCCCCTATGTGTGGTTTTGGTGATTAATGACAATCCCTATGGACTAATGTTTTCACAAAGTTTTAAATGAAGGAACATTCCATAGGTCATGCTTGTAGTCCATATGTTATATTCAAGTATGGATGCCATGAAGATAAAGATATACCTTTATTTTTGGCATCAAATTCATCAAATTGAAGAGAATAATATGATATGATCAACATCTTGAGAGTGTGATCTCAATAGAAGAATTCAAGATATGGCTCTAAGTCGGTGTCATGATAGCCTCATTAGTTGAGCTATGGTTTACTAAGCTTTAGAGCATGTAATCAAATGAAGAATTCTTTATGTACCTCAAGGCATTTAGATGGAGCATGAGAAGATACTTGGTTAACCAATACAAAGAGTGATTTCAAGTTGGTCAACGCATGAAGCATAAATAATGTACCACATGGATCTTGTGGTGTGGTAAGCCTTGTCATTTATGCATCATGAACTAACCCATTATATATGTTCCTTTGTGTTTTATATATGGGATAGGTATCTTTCCATGGGCATGCTTCAAAAGTGAAGATCTCAATAGCCCATGAGAGAATGGCATCAAGTGGTGATCGCCATCAAGGTTGAGAAGGGCAAGTTCAAGATAAGCATCTCGAGAAGATCATTTGCCTGAAGCTTGCCATCCATATTGGTGAAAATGGACATGTGAATATGTGTCCTAATGAAGCCATCCCATAGTGGTGTATGGGGGAGCAAATTATGAATCTTCACGAAGCAACAATGATCAAGTGATGCATTCCGGCTTGGATGGAGCTTGAAGCGTTGTCATCAAGATCAAGCGGGATGCGCAAGGCAAAGGTATGTCCTTGCTAGGTTTTCCTTTTACCGGTCTCAAGGTGATTGTTGGGAGACCGGGTTATAGGATAGATAGCCGCACTATCAAGAGGGGCTTTCGGTTGGGTAACATGATCACATCGTCATAGGGAGCTCAATCCTTTGCATACTTTGCATCTTCCTATTTTGTTGCTTCTTGTTATTTTCTCTATGTGAGGTTCTTGAGCTTGTTGCTAGCTCTTCAACAAGCCCAAGTTCATCGAAAACGGAATTCGTATGCATCTTATATGGGGTTTTCGAGTTTGAAGGTTCTACCGGTTCTTCTTATAGGGAGGCTCCATACCTTTCCTCATTTGGTTCTATCTTCCTTTATTGTACTATGATGGTTTCATGCACCATATTGTAGAGCTTCTTTTCCTCATCAAAACAAGCCCAAGATCATCGAAATCGGAGTCCGGATGCAAAAGTTATTGTGTTTTTCGTGAAGCCAGTTTCATCCCGGTTGTGGATCCGGTTCAACCGAGCCCCACACCGGACGGTCCGGTTCCAGCTCCGGTAGACCCGATCTTAGACCGGGTTTTCCGGTTTTCGCGACCGAGTCTATTCCGGGTTGGCAAACAGAGGTATTTCGGTTTGTAGGTCGGTCCTCCGGCATGGAAACCGAGTTTCCCGGTTCTGGGGCTGGTCCAACCGACTTTGGAACCGAGTTCTCGCTGTTTTGTCTCCAACGGCCATATTTGCTTTTCCCTATAAAAGGGGGTTCTTCCCCCAACGTTTTTGGTTGTTCTCTAGCCCGAAATTGACCTCCATTGTTGACCCTCTTGAGCTTGCTTCCTCTCCCTTCCCTCCTATGATTCTTGCATCTTTTTGAGGGTTTTGGAAGAGGAGATCTAGATCTACAATCCCCACCAATCAATTCCTTCTCTAAGTGAGGGGAACCCTTTGGATATAGATCTTGAAGTCATTGGTTGACTTCCACCATTGTTCTTCCTCTCTAATTCCTCCCTAGCACTTGTTGCTTTGGTGGGATTTGAGAGTGAGGGATTTGAATGCCCTTGGTGTTCTTGCTTTGCATTCTTGCATAAGTGCTGAGCTCTCCACTACGATTTGTTCAAGTGAGAGACCGTGAGCTTGTTGCTCTTGGAGGGTGACCTCCTAGTTGGCTTGGCGGTTGGTGTCGTGGTGTCCTCTTCGTGGAAGATTGTGAAGAGACCCGGGCTTCTCCTTCGTGGAGCTTGTGAAGTGGTTGTGGAGCTTGCCATCTCCGGAGTGGAGGAAAAGCTAGCCATAAGGAAAGGGCCTATTCCTTCGTGGGATAGACTCGGAGAAGAAGGTGAGCCTTCGTGGCGTTGGGAAATCCTTCGTGTAATCCCACACCTCTCCAACGTGACGTACCTTACTTGTAAGGGAACACGGGAATACATCTTCGTCTCCGCGTGCCTCGGTTATCTCTATACCCGAGCTTACTTTCCTTGTGATAGCCATCGAGCTTGAAGTACTTATATCTTTCTTATCACTTGTGGTATATTTATCTTGTGCTATCTTGCTTAGCATATCTTGTTGTTGGTGCACTTAGTTGAGCCTAGTGTATTTAGGTTTTGTGCTTGTAAAATAAACGTTAGTTTAATTCCGCATTCTATCAAGCCAAAACCATAATAGTTTTGAAATGGCCTATTCACCCCCCCCCCTCTAGGAGACATCTCTATCCTTTCACTTGTAAAATAAATGTTAGTTTAATTCCGCATTCTATCAAGCCAAAACCATAATAGTTTTGAAATTGCCTATTCACCCCCCCCCCTCTAGGCGACATCTCTATCCTTTCAATTGGTATCAGAGCAAGGTCTCTCCTTGTTTAGGCTTCACTGCCTAGAGTGTAAAGATGTCGTCTAGTAGTATAGTGCACAATGACACAATTATCTTTAATGGCACAAATTATATTTTGTGGAGAAATTGCTTGCTTTGTAATCTTCGGACCTTGTGTCCAAATATTGAGCGATTTCTAGATGTAGGTTTTTCTCCTCCAATGGATCCTCAAAATCTATCTTTAGAGGATGAGAAAAATTTACATCTTGAAGCTAAAGTATCTAATAAGCTCTTTTGTCCTTGAGGCCCACAGTTAATTTGTTCTTGACGATTGTGAAGCGCAAGTCATCCCATGAGATGTGGACCAAGCTTAAAGAAATATTTGGTGGGTCCATTTCTCATAGGGTCGATGGTATCTCCGAGGAGCTCTCTTCTCCTTCACATCATGAAGAGCTCCAAGTGGCTTCCACCTCCGGCCGCGATGAGATTTCAATTCCCTCCACTTCACCTACATGTGACAAATCACAGGGTCATGGCATGGTGAGTGGAGAAATCATATGTAATGATGGTAGTGGTTCTCTTTATACCAATGATTCATGTTCTATAAATGCTAATGGGGTAGAGAGTTTGGACTTAAGCACTTCTTGCAACAATAATTATATATCCCCTTGTGTTGCTAGTCCTTGCATATTGTCTAGAAATTATTTGAGTACTAGTGTAGATGATATGCTTGATTTGTCTTGTTCCAATAAACAAAATGCTTATATTTCCTCTAGTTGTGTATCTAACAATGTAGAGGAAATCAAACACCCTATGGAGGAAGACACGATCATGAATGAAGATTCAAGAATATCCTCATCTTCATCCTCCCGTGCTCACATGTGCCTTATGGCAAGAGGATCAAAGGTATCTCCTACTTTGGATCCCAACATATCTTCTCTAGATAATAGCAATGATAATGATGATAGTGATGATGACCTTGATGAGGATACTAGAGCTCTTGTGCTTGAGCTGACCTTTTTGTGTACCTCTCTTCGTGGTAACAGTAAGGCCGTTGCTTGTATCAAACACGTTATGGACACCATAACTAAACAAACGGAAACCATAGAGGAGTTGGATTTCCAACTTGATGATGAGAGTCGGAGATTCAATCTCCTTAAGCAAGAGATTGCTGAGGAGAAGCACACTAATTGTCTCCCCATACAAAAAATTGAATCTTATGAGCTTGAAAAGGAAAAATCTATTAATGATGCTAGTGCTACTAACTCTACTTCTTGTGAAGCATCTACCCTAAAGGAGAATGTTGAGCTAAGGGCTCAACTAGAGTTGCTAACTAGCAATTATGGGAAATTGTAAGAAAGTCATGAAAAACTCTTGGCCTCTCATAATGATCTTCTAATCTCCTATGATGGGCTAAAATTAGCTCATGAGGCAAGTATCACTAAGGTAACATCTTGTGAGCCTCTTTTGGACATTAGCACAACTTCTACTCAAAATGCTATTTTGCCACGTGCTAGTCCTAGTGATCCTTCTAGTCATACTAGTGATAAACCTTGTGTTGGATTACTTGCTTTGCCTTGTTGCTCTAACAATGAAGCTTCTACTTCCTCTAGTACCTCTATTTCTACTAACCATGTAGAGGAAATCAAAGAGCTCAAGGCCCAAGTCACTTCTTTGAAGAAAGACTTGGAAAAGAGTCATGAAGTCAAATCCACACTCGATAATATTTTGAGTGTGCAAAAATACCCCAATGATAAAAGAGGACTTGGATTCAACTCCAATAATAAGAACAAGTCCAAGAGCAACAAGAAGAAGATCCAAGACCAAGTCAAGGATTTGGCCAAGATTATTTGCTTCAAGTGCAAGGTTAAAGGACATCATGTAAGATCTTGTCCATTGAAGAAAAAGCACTTGAGTGAGAAGAAACAAGGGAAATGGCCACAAGTTCAAGGTCAAGCCCAATATCAACCTCAAGTTGAAGCTAGGCCACTTCCCAAGAAGAATCAAGATAAGGCTACCCAAGCCAAGAAATTAATGAAGAAGAGAAAGGGGAGCACTTGTTGCTACATATGTCGTGAGAAGGGGCACTTGTCCTCTTCATGTTCAAATGGTACCTTATCTAACCCTATCATTGTTGATGATTATTATTCTTTTGGGAAGGATAAGGATGGCAATGTGTTTGCCAAGTTTGTTGGAACTCAAAGTGGTGTCAAGAAACGAACCATTTGGGTTGCCAAGCCTATTGTGACTAACCTCTTAGGACCCAACTTGGTTGGGGACCAACAAGCTCAAACTTGATCAATAGGTGTTTTTGGAGGGCATTGGAGACTTGGCAAACTCATGTAGAATTAAGGGATCTTCATATACTATATTTGATCAAGCCAAGTTATAAGGATTATCATCTCCCTACCATATACCCAATGTGCCTCTTTGCGGTAACTCGAACTCAACTCTTCTATATTGTAAGTTACTTGCCCCTTTACATGTTTTGGTTTTGTACCAAGTATGTGTTTGTATTTGTTGTGCCTCATGCTTACTTATTTTGTGTATTCAAGTATGTCTATGTGTTTGGCACATCATTTACTTGTGTGTTTTGCTTTGAGCCTCTAATGCATCTTGATGATATCTTTTTTGGCTCTTTTCGAGTGATTAATGGAACATCCCATTTTGGGAGAGTGATATGCCTCGTGCATCTCTCATACCTTAAAATGTGTGTACATGAGTACTACCACTTAGTATTGATATTGCAAGCTTATCTAGTCACTATGTGGTGTGTCATACTCATGAGAAATTCAAATTCTAAATGTCCATTAATTATTTCTAGTTGAGGTTGTTTTTCCTCTTATTAAGAAAAATTGGATACCACATTATGGGGGAGTAATATGCTTCTTTTGCATATCACAATCCTAGGAAATGTGAACATGAGGTGGTGCCACTTAGAGTTGATATTGTTGATTATCTTGTATCTAGGTGGCATGTTAGCTCAAACAAGGTCCTATTTTCTTGTTAGAAGCTTTTATTGGTCGTCTTTTCGGTCTTTGATTGAGTAAGAAATTCTTGGTGTGGCCTTCCTCAAATGCTTATCTCTATCGAGAGAAGAAAGAAAGCTAAGTTTGATAACATCTCTGCCAAACTCGGTTCTCAGGCCGGTTGAACCGGTTCCCAGACCGGACGGTCCGGTACTAGTCCCGATCAACCGAACCTAAACCAGGATTCTCGGTTTCATATACCGAGTCTATCCGGCTCAGTCACAGTGAGCATCCCGGTTTGGATTCCGGTTGACCGGGTTGTACACCGGGCAGTCCGGTACCAGTTCCGGTCAACCGAACCCAAACCGGGATTCTCGGTTTCATATACCGAGTCTATCTGGGCTCACACACAGTGAGCATCCTGATTTGGATTCTGGTTGACCGGGCTGCACACCGGGCGGTCCGGTGTGTGGTCCGGTCCAACCGAACTTAAAACCGAGTTTCGCAGAAAATGCTACAAACGGCTAGATTTCTCCCTTGAGTATAAATACCTCTTCTTCTAGCTTGTCTTTACAAAAATTGTGGTGGCTCCCATTGTCTTCCTTGGCTTTTGAACATCTCTTTGATGGTGTTTTTGATTATCATCAAATGTGATTTTAGTGGACGACAAACCTTTTCTTCTCGGAACTTTGTGCCATTGTGAAGAGTGTTAAGGGTTTGGTTTATTTGTTGAAACCTTGCTCTCTTGGGAGTTTGTTATCTCATTCTTTCTTCTCTATGTTACTTGCTTGAATGAGATAAATCTTTGAGCATTTATGTTTTTATCTCATCTTTTATGCTCAATAGTTTTTGCTTAGTTCATTTGTGGAACTTCGTTGAACAAATCTTGTGTTGATTTGATTCTTTGATATAGTTTGGACAGCAAATGTGTTTTGTCACACCTTGTATGCCTTCTTGAATATTTTGGTGTTTTTTCCAAATTCTATATTCATTGGTTCTTGAAAGTCTCGTGCATGCATGTTTACTAAATGGATATCTTATATCATGTTTTGCTTTCTTTGATCCAATATATTGGGTACACTCCATCAAATCCTTAAACGGCTATGATGTGCACGAAATTCAAATTTCATCTCTAAATATGCACATATTTTTATGGAGTATGTCCTATGTGTTGTGGTTAGTCTAACCACTTTGGACCCAATAAGCTTGGGGACCAAGATGTACTTGAATGTTGTTTTAGGTACATTGGAGATGCAATGGATGCTTGTCTTATCTATAAGGAACGTGTTGTCACCACATGATAATTGGAGCCAAGCTAGGATGATCAAAGAATTCTTATCTACTACAGCATACCATTGCTATCTCGGTAACAAGTATCTTATTCATGCATACTATTCTTCCATCCAATCTGTTGTAGGTTGCATCTTGGCATGATTTTATTTGTTTGTAAATGTTGCGGTTCTTGCAAGGATAGTTAAAAGACTTTTCTATCCTTATTGCTTATGTGAGTAATTTGAGATGATGCATATAATGGGGAGTATATAAAATCATGTTCATGCTTCACCAATCCCAAATATGCCTTCTAGAAATTTATTGCATATCAATTCCTCAACGTACTCTCATGTGCAATATTGTTGAAATTGCATTGAATCCTTCCTGTTGATACTTGTTGACTTTCTCAAAATTTCCCAACTAGCATTAGTTCCCTTAGTGTTAGTTGTGATGTTTTTGAGGTTTTCTTTTTCTTTGGTGAAGTTCATTGATATACCATAAGAGAAAATAGAGCCATGGGCTATATATATGCACTTAAGCAAAATATCATTTTTTTTGGTATATCTTATGACTTCCTCTTGGATATCATGTTTTCTTATCTTTATTAACCTCTTATGTGTGGATGTTTCTTTATGGATTATTCCCATGATTTCCCAATTAGAAACTTATATACACAAGAGTTTTAATCTCTCGCCTTGATATCCTCGCCTTTTGCCAACCATCTCACTTATCCGCTTAGTTTTTAATGGTTTTGGTAAGGTCTTGATTTATGAGTGCTCCATTTTACTTTCATTGCATCTTCATGCACTCATATCTCATATTTGGTGTCTTTTGGACTTAAGCTTGTCTTGACAAGTGTATTGATTTATATATATACTCCTTGTATCTTGGTTGTGTTCTAAATGATATAGAGGGAGTGAGGATTCCATGCTTGTACATATTGTATTCAAATGAAACAACTAATTTATGCACATACCTTGGGAGCTTCCTTATTTCATTTAGAGCACTATTTGTCCATTTGATTATTTGGATCTTTTGATTTCTTGCTTCATCCGTTGAAGTTTCTTCACCTTATTATCCTTTTTATTAATATTTGATCCTCAATATAGTTGATTTCCTCCAAGTATTCATCATTGGATATGTGCATATGATTTCACTCATATTATGAGAAATGCACACCTTGGGAGGAACTTGAACTATATTGCCCTTCTAACTTTGTCATCCATTTTGGCACTTCTTGTGAATGGGGGAGAAGTTTAGAGGGTTTTAAGGGAAATGGTTTTCTACTTAAGATTGGTTTTTTCTTAAGTGTTTGCCTTTCATGCATTTCATCTTTATTATGCATTGCATGGTTGAATATATAGTGGAAACTCTCCCAGAGGTTATGCTTGACAATGTATGCAATGAAATTTAAGTTCATCACACGTGCATATATTGTGGGGGAGTTTGCTCTATATATGTTGGTTCTACTCACATCTCTTGCATTAGTTGTAGTTTGTGTGAGTAGAATAGGTTTTGATATGGGTTAGTATCTTGTGTTACTTAACCACATCAAATACAACCTCTTATATACAACTTATTCTCGGATAAGTTGCGTACTTGTTTCTAATATTCATTATATAAACCCTCTTGTTGTGATAGTCATCAATTACCAAAATGGGGGAGATTGAAAGGGTAATTGCCCCTATGTGTGGTTTTGGTGATTAATGACAATCCCTATGGACTAATGTTTTCACAAAGTTTTAAATGAAGGAACATTCCATAGGTCATGCTTGTAGTCCATATGTTATATTCAAGTATGGATGCCATGAAGATAAAGATATACCTTTATTTTTGGCATCAAGTTCATCAAATTGAAGAGAATAATATGATATGATCAACATCTTGAGAGTGTGATCTCAATAGAAGAATTCAAGATATGGCTCTAAGTCGGTGTCATGATAGCCTCATTAGTTGAGCTATGGTTGACTAAGCTTTAGAGCATGTAATCAAATGAAGAATTCTTTATGTACCTCAAGGCATTTAGATGGAGCATGAGAAGATACTTGGTTAACCAATACAAAGAGTGATTTCAAGTTGGTCAACACATGAAGCATAAATAATGTACTGCATGGATCTTGTGTTATGGTAAGCCTTATCATTTATGCATCATGAACTAACCCATTATATATGTGCCTTTGCGTTTTCTATATGGGTAGGTATCTTTCCATGGGCATGCTTCAAAAGTGAAGATTTCATATAGCCCATGAGAGGATGGCATTAAGTGCTGATCGTCATCAAGGTTGAGAAGGGCAAGTTCAAGATAAGCATCTCGAGAAGATCATTTTATTGAAGCTTGCCATCCATATTGGTGATAATGGACATGTGAAGACGTGTATTAATGAAGCTAACCCATAGTCGTGTATGGGGGAGCAAATTATGAGTATTCACGAAGGAACAATGATCAAGTGATGCATTCCGGCTTGGATGGAGCTTGAAGCATTGTCATCAAGATCAAGCAGGATGCGCAAGGCAAAGGTATGGCCTTGCTAGGTTTTCCTTTTACCGGTCTCAAGGTGGTTGTTCGGAGACCGGGTTATAGGATAGATAGCCGCACTATCAAGAGGGGCTTTCGATTGGGTAACTTGATCACATCGTCATAGGGAGCTCAATACTTTTCATCTTCCTATTTTTTTGCTTCTTTGTATTTCTCCATGTGAGGTTCTTGATCTTGTTGCTAGCTCTTCAACAATCCCAAGTTCATCGAAAACGGAATTCGTATGCATCTTCTATGGCGTTTTCAAGTTTGAAGGTTTTATCGGTTCTTCTCATAGGGGGGCTTCATACCTTTCTTAATTTGGTTCTACCCTCCTTTGTTGTACTATGATGTTTCATGCACCATATGGTAGAGCTTGTTGTCCTCGTCAAAACAAGCCCAAGATCATCGAAATCGGAGTCCGGATGCAAAAGTTATTGCGTTTTTCGTGAAGTCTTTTTCATCCCGGTTGTGGATCCTGTGGGCTCCCCGGATTATTCATCCGAGAAATCTCTGTTATGCATACATCCACGTTCCCATGATCAGTGAGCCGTGGAACATAACCGATAGGTACCATTACAACATCCGAAACATAACAAAATTACAAGACTTACATAAGTACCATTATGGCTACATCATCATTAGCAGCGGAACATCGCCAAGCGCAGAGCCCAATCGTGCCTCAACCTACAGGCAGCTGACTGGGAAGACGACCTAGCTCGCTAGACGTCACCTGATTCCTCCGAAGTTGAAACTCTGAAAGTCTGGCCAAGTAAATAGCCAGGGACAAAGCCGTGAGTACTTCGAATGTACTCGCAAACCACTAGGATAAAGGAAACAAGGCAATGCAATTTTTGGCTGTGGCAAGATAGCTCTATCTGGGTTTGCTTTTGAAGAGCCTACACTAGCTTTTGAAGTTATGGCATCTTCATATCTTCATTGAAAAAGAGTTTTGAAAACATGCTTCTGTTTTTATAAATCAATACATCTGCATATCTTTGTTGAGAAAGAGTTTTGAAAACATGTTTTGTAGTAAAAACCCTTTTCAAACATCTTCGACCCCTCGGGTCAAAACAAAGCTTTCGAACTCGGGTTCCCCCGGAACCTTCGTCCTCTTCGTCCTTGTGTCCCACACAAGCACAGTCTGGGTACTCCTAGCCAACACCTTTACAACCGTCCTTGACCGTGGACACGGCTATTCGAATAGATTATACTCTGCAGAGTTTGCGCACTTTCCCCACAAGAATCAATACATCCGCCGGGATACAACCACGGCCCACTACCACTGTAGATGGGGGTCCGGATAATTAAACCTAACCTTTCGCTTGTCAACCCTAGCAAAGGCATGCTTTTCCTCTTGGGTTTGTTCTCCCCGGCAACGAGTATGTGGCTCCCAGCCATAGTCCTTCCTTCCGTACACGCGCATACCCAAGCCACAACTTGGCGTATACCTTAAATCTGGAGACTCCACTTCCTTCCGTACTACCTAAGTCATACCGTCCGCGGGAGACCCAATTGTTGCACCGGCCTCCTGCCAGTTCAGGCTCACTCTTGCCGAAACAAGCAACAGACTTCAGATACTTGATCTGGTGGCGCCTGCCCGGAATTCTAGGGATCTGTCCCTATAAGCATGGTAGAAGTGCCTCGGCTAATGCGGACAAACTACGAGTTAAGCCCCAGCACCTGGGGTAATGTGGTTGTGCGGATAAAATTGTTCCAGTAAAGGCGTAGAACATCCCAGCACATTTTTACTTCCCAACATCGCCATTTCTTTTGCTAAAACATCCGCTTGGAAGGATGCCTTCTTCCAAGGGTTTTACAAAGCCGTTTTGAAACCTTTGAAGTGGGATAAATCCCCAAAACAGTTTATTTTCTCAACACCGGGGTTTTCCAACGAGGTAGGATGCTAACCATCATACTCTCGATCTAGGGGGGATAAAATGGTAGGTACATCGGGGTGGTGCCTCGAAGGACACGAAGTGATAACTTGGAGGAGCCAAGTTACTAACGCAGTATTTGTAAAGCAAAACATGCAGGTAGATTATGCAACTTATAAAGAGGATGTAAAACAAGTAAACGAGAGTAGGACATATATCAGAGTTCATGAATGGTGGCTTTCCTGTGATCAGCAATAAGACCCTGGACTTCTTCAGATGACCAAGAATACCCAATAACAAATAATAATAAGGCCTTTCCTTCTTGGCGTCAGACACTCACACTATCGTCGTCATCGGGTACACATGCAAGCAGGCAAGTCCACAATCAATACAAGGCATACAAACATCAAACCATATAGAAAACAAACATAAGAATACTACTGGACTTGGGAGGTTTTGGAGAGGTTAGGTTCTATTGGAGGAATTTACTAGAGTGTCACTGTGGTGTATTCTCTTGGAAAATGGTTGTCAAGGCTAAATATCTTGAACTTGGATTGGGGTTCTGAGGTCTGTAGGATACCAATGTGCAAAGATGGTGTCCTCAGGTAGGTTTTGTCAAGACAAAACCATCACAAGTGGTTTCACCTGAATATCAATTTTCTGGAATTAGTTATGATTTTTATAGTGGTAAAAACTCTAGATTGAGGGAATAATTCACCAGAAGTTATCTAGAGCTCCAAAAATAATTTCCTTGGATGGTTTGGTAGTATTTGAAAAACTGAACCACCTAGAGTTGGAATCAAGTCAAAATAATTACCAGAATGCCCTCTGGAATTGCCCAAAGACAGTACTGTATAGGTTTTCTCCTTTTTACCAGATTAATTCTACAGGATATATCGGGTTGGTTACAAGGGCATGTGATAGGTATTTAGAATACCTTTCTGTAGAAATTGGATTCAGTCTTTTTGGAGTTGTCAAACTCCTAGAGTGATTTATTTAGTGAAAATACCCATCACAGAAGTATTTAAATCACCAAAAATCAACCAGAGCTCAATAAATTCTGAGCTGGTGGGTTTTGATAGGTATTGGTACTGGGATGTACTGGGAGGTGGAATCACGTCAAAACCACCTTTGGTTAGACCTGGAGAATTTAATCAAGGCAGATAAAAGCTGGTTTGGTTATTTTTGTTAAAGGCAACATATTGTTCACCTTGGTATAGGACTTGTGCTGGATGATAGATATTTCAAATACCTTCCAGTAGGACTTTGGTTCATCTCAAATGGAGATGTGAAACTCTCTATGGAATTTAATTAGTGTTCCAGACACATTTTAGTAGAATAAATTACAGTGGTTAATGGGATTTAATTTGGGCTTGGGGTTGCCTCTGAATGTTTGAGAAAACATGAGATTACTACCAGAATTTTAGATCTAGGAAAATGGATTTCATTTTCAACAGGAATTAATCCTACTGATCTGTTTCTAGATCTGAAATTCTATTTTAAAAGAAAAAGAGGCTCCAGATACTAGGCTGGGATCTAAGGGCTACTGGGCCAGCTAGGGGGATTTCGGCCCACGGTACCGGGGGCGACGCGCGGGAGCTAGTTTGAATCTCGGCCGAGTGGGGCCCACTCGTCAGTGAGGGAGAGCGGCCGAAGAGGCATCTATGGATCTGGGCCATTGGGCTAAATCGAATCCGACGGTGCCGGTGCATCGTCCACCTCTGTCGAGGGGAGGAGCTCGCCGGAACCCTAGGGGCGGTGCGGCGGGCGCAGGGGGCTTACCAGAGAGGCGGAGAGGCGCCGTGGAGGGTCGGAGGTGATGCGGTGTGCGACGGCGATCCCGACGAGGGGCGATAGAGGCCGGTTCCGCGACCGGGGATACCTCACGCGGCCACGACCGAACGGAGCTCGTCGGAGCTCGGCCGAGGAGCACCCAGGACCTGCTGCATGTCGAAAATAAAGGCATGGTTAGATGCACGGGGTCTAGGAGGGTCCAGGAGAGAGGCATGCAGGGAAAGGGGAGTAGGGGAGAGAGAGCTACGCTCAAAACATTTCAATGGCCGAGAGGAGGAGTTCTTCTTCTCCAGCTCCCTGCAGGAACAGGAGCTCGGTGAGGGAGGTGCAGGGGAGATATATGATGTATGTGGAGAGGATCTGAAGTGCGAGGGAGGGTCGAGCTTAACCACACTCGTGGCTGCAAGAAGGAACTCGAGGAGGTTCCTCCTTCTCCTCCCGGGCAGCAGAGCAAGAGAGATGTAAGGGGGATACCCCCGGGTAGGGTCACGCCGGGGTATAATGGCCGAGTTAGCCGAGGTACGGCAAGGTCAAAGCAAGTGTTGGATGAGTCACCTCAAGGCAGGCCGAATCACGGAGTAACCCGGACCGGAGGATGTCCACCTAACTGAGTCACGGCGGACTTATGTCGTATGCCGGCAGGATTTATATAACTTGTATGTAGGTACCAGTGTGGCCGGATTAACCAGGCATGATCCGGGTTATAGCAGGCTTGCAAGAGAAGGAAGGTATCTCGCTGGTCAAAAGGAGATCACTGTACGCAAAGTATGAGCGAAGCGGACAGAGGCTAGGACCACCGAGGCGTGGCCGACAAGGTGACGCTGCCTGTGTCGGATGACGCGGGTGCCGTAGAGGCTCACGTAGCCTCTGCATGGCTTACGATGGGGAAAAGTAACCCGGTCGGTTTACTATTTTGGGAGGAGGCATATTCCCTGGAATATGCCTCCACGTATGCCCTAATTGGAGACCTAGCCACCTCTATATAAGGAGGGCTAGGGCGTCTGTAGAGAGGGTTGAGTTTTCTTGGGTTATTGGCTAGTTGATGGGCATTTGGGTAGAGGGTTCCTGAGAGCAAAGTGGTGGTGAGAGTAAGAGAGTTCCTTCTTCCTCCTCTCCCCAATACAGCTCAAGGAGCACTTGTAACTCATATAGCTTGAATAATACAAATCATCTGTGTGTGTGGAATCACCACACTATCCGTCCCTGGATTCCTCTAGTGCATCTTGTCCCCACCTTTAGCATATCCATGGCATCTGCCGTGACACCACCACGACAGTTGGCGCCCACCGTGGGGCTAGCGGCGCTAGCAGGAGTGAAGATCCGGACGGGAAACCTCATCGGCACCGGCGAACGCATCGTCTCCAGGCTTGTTCAGCGCTTTGGAGCGCTGGACTTTGTCAGCGACAATGCTGGCTGCTTCGACAAGCGACCTCTCCCGCGCAACGGCCTCTTCGTCAAGCTCGGCGCGCACAAGATCTATGGCACTATCGATGTGTCGTGCGTTCACCCACGGCACGTCGTCGAGGGAGGCGAGCCACCCCTTAGCACGGCTCGTGGGGCGCGTATCACTTGCTCCCCTGACCGCGCCGAGGTGATGATGACTGCGCCTGACGCTGGCGCGAGCAAGGATCCGGCACCAGATCCGGAGGTAACACCAAAGGCACCAAGGAAAAGTAGAGGTCCTCCACTAGAGAGGCGAGAGAATGTGCTGCAGCAGGCGATAGATATCCTAGAGAGCCCCATAGCACCTGCAGTAGATCCGGCTCGGGCACAGGCCGAGTTAGAGGAGACTAGGTAGAAAATACTAGAGGGTGTGAAAAAGATAGCAGCAGCTCAGCAGTCGTTGAACATGACACTGCGTGAGTACGCAAAGGAAAATAAGGTTGATGCTGTAAAAGTGAAGGGGAGAAACATCATTAGCAAAATGAACAAAGAGGGTGATACTAGAGTTGAGGAATCATAGAACATTCTGTCCGTGGGGCTGCCGAAGTACAGTACCCCGGCAAAGAACCTCAGAGCAGCAGATGCAACTGCGTCCGAGTTAGAAGGTTTGACGGGTGAAGCCCGGCAAAGACAGCAGGATAGGGTCAATGAGTTAGTTCGGATCGCGAACAGACAAAATGAAGAGTTGCTCAGGGCTAACCCGACCAGGGCTGGGGCATCCAAAGTTGTTCATTCGGCAGTAGGCAACCTGGAGAAATCTGTTGGAGCTGCATCGTCACCTCATGGAGGACCTAGAAGAGAGGAAGTTGTAACCTCGGCGAGGAGAAACAAGCAGATAGTCCCATATGACCCAGCAAGGGCAGGGAAAGGAAAAGAAGTGCAGAGAAATGAGGATCGACGAAGTTTGAGCCGAGGTGAAGCTGGTCGAGGTAACCGCGACCAAGGCAATGCCGGTCAGGGAAACGCTGTGAACGGCAATGCCGGACAGCGCAACTCGGCGAGAGCAGGGCAACCGCAGCAGCGGAATATACCACGGCAAGAGCAAAGTGTCGGCCAAGGTATGCAATGGAAAGCCGCTCCATAGGAGCAAGATAGGTACAACAATGGTGATTCGGAAATGGTGAACGCCGGATACCCTAGGCCGGACTATCATGTGACAGGGTCAAGATTGGGAGGCAGGAACTTGATGCCTGACGATGCCAGGTTAAAACTGGATCAGCTTTATAGGTCGGAGAAAATTGAGTGTCAAGGTCCTCCGGTTCCAGCATGTTTTGGGCCCCCGATCATGAAGGAGCCTCTGGTGCCTAACTTTCAGTTGCCCAGAGGCACGAAGACGTATGATGGTAGCACAAAGCCGGAGGATTGGTTGATCAATTACGCGACAGCGGTGAAAATCGCTACAGGCAACTTGAGATGGGCTGTGAGATATGTACTTCAGATGCTGGAAGGGCCAGCGAGGGTATGGCTAAACAACTTACCACCTGGAAGTATCAACTGTTGGATTGATTTTGAGGAGATGTTTGTCAGTAACTTCTCGAGCATGTATCAGAGGCCGAATAGGCCACAGACCCTAGCAATGTGCAAGCAGAGACCGAATGAGACATACCGGGAGTTCTTGACCCGTTGGTGCAACGTGCGAAACTCATGTGAGGGCGTGATTGAGTCGCAGGCCATAGCTTGGTTTGCACAAGGGTGTAGATATGCAAGCATGCTGTGGAAAAGGTTACAAAGGGATATGCCAACTACACTGGCAGAGACGATCCGGATTGGTGATTAATACGCCTTGGGTGATCCGACTCAACCTAGGCTTGTGTCAAACGAGTCAAATGAGGAATACTACCAGCGAGATGGAGCCGGATCATCCCGGCGGAATGATTACCGGGGTAAGGGAAGAGATGAAAGGCCGGATTACAGATACAGCTCGTAGCAAGTTGCAGCTGTCAATCAAGATCAACCCGGAGCAGGGAGTAATCAGCGTCAAAAAACTGGAGGGCAACAATGGACTCCGAGAAATGGTGGCAAGAAAACTTGGACGCCAGAGCAAAAGAAACAGTGGCAAGAAAAGAAGGACCGTCCGAGGTATACCTATGAGGCAATGTTGGATCAGCCGTGTAAATTTCACACGCCAAATCCGAGTAACCCGGCGGGTCACACGTCTCGGCAATGTGAGTGGATGAGGAAGATAGAACAAAGTGGTTCGGGGAATGCTCAGGCACCTCGGAACAATCAACCTCGGCAGGAGTTACCCCGGCAGAAATTGCTCTCCGGAGCGAACACGCAACAGTTAATGTTGCCACCCCCTCCGCCGAGGTATGAAAACCATGAGAGAAGGGATGCAGCGCATCAGGTGGAAAATCAGCGTCAGTCAGATCAGGGATATCCCGGCAATGAGGGGAGAAATGAATACAAAGAGCATCACCAAAGTTATTGTGTGTTTACCACAGAGGAAACAGATAGAAAGAGCTTGCAGTGCCGACATATGGAAGTGAATGCAGTTATGCCGGCAGTGACGAGGTACATGTCTTGGTCAGATCAGGAAAACATATGGAGCATCAAGGATCATCCCAAGCTTATGCCGAGCCTTGGCTCGTATGCGTTAGTGCTAGAACCGACGTTCATCGGGCCAAATATCAATGTGAGATTTTCTAAGGTGTTGATAGACAATGGCAGCAGCATCAATATCATGTACGTGGATACAATGCGCAAGTTGGGTATCTCGGAGAACATGCTCCAGGCCACGAGAACAATGTTTCATGGTCTTGTGCCAGGCATTTCTTGTGAACCCATTGGCAAAGTCCGGGTTGACGTGCTATTCGGCACAAGAGATAACTGCCGAACTAAGAACTTGGAGTTTGAGGTTGTGAATTTAGAAAGTGTGTATCACGCGTTACTCGGCAGACCTGCCCTGAACAAATTCATGGCAACTTGTCACATCAGTTACCTGAAGATGAAGTTGCCTGGGCCAAATGGAGTAATCACTATAGCAGGAGATTTCCGACGTTCCATTGAGTGTGCGTCGGTCGGATCTAACCTGGCCGAATCACTCGTGATCACACAGGAAAAGAGAAAGATCCAGGAGGTGGCAGCATTGGCTCAATCCGCTCAGCAGTATATGTCGGCGCTGAGTAACCTGCATGGAAGTGTTTCGTTTCAAGCAACGAAAGATATAAAGAAAGTGCATGTTGATGATCTGTTCCCAGAGCGCACGTAACAATTGGTGCTGGGTTAAATGACAAATAGGAAAGCGAGCTCGTCAACTTCCTCCGTGAGAATCGGGATATTTTTGCTTGGTCCACACAGGACTTGCAAGGTGTTCCGAGGGAGTTGGCCTAGCACTCTTTGAATGTGAGACCCAGAGCAAAGCCGGTGAAGCAACCTCTCCGCTGCTTCACCGAAGATAGGAGAAAAGTCATTGGAGATGAGATAGCTCGGCTCCTAGCAGCTAGGTTTATCATGGAAGTGCTTTACCCGGATTGGCTATCTAATCCGGTGCTGGTGGAAAAGAATAAAGATGATCCGAATGTGGCAGTGGTTTGGCGTATGTGCATCGATTACACGAACCTGAATAAGGCGTGTCCAAAATATCCATTCCCACTTCCAAGGATAGATCAGGTCATAGATTCAACTGCTGGGTGTGAACTGTTGTCATTCATAGATGCATATTCTGGTTTCCACCAGATACCTCTAAATCCGAATGATCAAATAAAGACTGCGTTTATTACCCCGTATGGGGCTTATTGCTAGCGCACCATGCCTTTTGGTTTACGTAATGTAGGGGCAATGTACCAAAGATGTATGCAAAAATGTTTGCACGACCAAATCAGCCGAAATGTGCAAGTGTATGTGGATGATGTGCTTATAAAAATCAAGGAAAACAAAACGCTCCTTGATGATATTAGGCAAACATTCGCGAACCTAAGAAGATTCCGAATGAAGCTTAACCCGGAGAAATGTACCTTCGGTGTCCCGGCTGGAAAATTGCTTGGATTCCTTGTTTCCAGCCGAGGTATCGAAGTTAATCCAACTAAAATCCGAGCCATAGAGCGAATGGAGCTACCGAAGTGTCTTAACGATGTCTAGAAGTTCACTAGTTGCCTGGGATCTTTAAGTCGGTTTGTATGTCGGATGGGAGAAAAGGCATTGCCTCTCTATCAACTAATGAAAAAAGCGGACAAGTTCGTATGGACGCCGCAGGCCAACGAAGCCTTTATCCAATTAAATAAAATGTTAGCCACTACACCAGTGTTAGCCTCACCACTATCAAAAGAGCCAATGCTGCTCTATGTAGCCGCAACCAATCGAGTTGTAAGTGCAGTGGTGGTGGTGGAGCGCGATGAAGATGGTAAGTCGGTGAAGAGGCTAGTCTATTACCTGAGCAAGGTATTATCCGCTTTGAAGCAAAACTATCCTCACTATCAGAAAATGGCATATGGTGTGTACATGTCAGCAAAGAAGCTGAAACACTACTTCGAAGAACACCCAATCAAAGTGATATGTGAAGCCCCCATATCCGAGATAATGAGTAACAAGGATGGAAGCGGCCGAATCGCAAAATGGGCAATTGAGCTAGCCCCTTATGCTCCACAATACGACAGGAGAGATGTGATCAAGTCTTAGGCGGTGGCCGACTTTTTCATGGATTGGGCTGAAATGCAATACGAACCACTGCTACTAGATCCAAACTATTGGAGAATGCATTTTGATGGATCAAAAACAAAAACCGGGTTAGGCGCCGGAGTTGTACTTACCTCGCCAAAGAACGACTAGTTGAAGTATGTGCTGCAGATCCATTTCGCAGCGTCAAACAATGTCGCCGAATATGAAGCACTTGTGCACGGGCTCAAAGTGGCAAAAGAAACTGGAATACGTCGGATCCAATGCTTTGGCGACTCGAATTTGGTAGTTCAGCAAGTCTCGGGGCAATGGGACGCTCTTGATCCAAACATGGCATTGTACAGATTCCATGTGCAAAAGATATCTTGGTACTTTGAGGGATGCGAGTTTCACCATGTACCCCGGCTGGAAAACGAGGCTGCCGACGTATTGTCGAAGCTCGGATCAACCCGACAAGCGATTCCATCGGGTGTAGCACTAGAACACCTCAGAAAGCCATCTATCAGGCCGTCCCTAGAAACCGACTCAATCTACATCCTGGCAGATTCGGAGTCCGGAGCTGTACCCATGGACATTGACGTGGGAACTAGTTCAGGAAACCCGGGGACTGCTTCGCTGAACCTGGGGACTGCGCAGCGAAATCCGGCCGAGGTTATGCCGGTGGAGCAAATGGAAATAGATGAGGATATGTTCCCTGTGCGAGCCATACCAGCTTGGGCACTGCCCATATTTCAATTCTGAAGGATGGCACTTTGCCTAGTGAAGAGGTGCTTTCTAGGCGAATTCAGAGGCGTGCAAAGGCGTACACGATCATCAATGCCGAACTATACAAGAGAAGTGTCACAAACGTCCTCCAACGATGTGTTGACCCGGAAGAATGGCTTGACATCCTCCGGGATATACATCAAGGGGAATGTGGGCATCACGCCTCATCCAGCGTTGGTGGCAAAAGCTTTCCGGCATGGATTCTATTGCCCAAGTGCCTTAGAGTGTTGGGCCACGTAGAGATAAACAAAACTTTTTCCCTACGCGGTGATACCAAGATCCAGCTCAGGTAGAAGGCCACGAGGATTACCACTAGACGCGCAGTTGCGGAATTGATGAAGCACGTCGCTTGATGCAGTGCAGTCCTCGCGATCCGTTCCGGTTCCACTATCCACGATCTGTTCTTTCTTCACGATCGTCGAAGTGCTGAACGTACAGCACCTCCGCCGGTATCCACACGTACAAGGAGGAGCGCCGGCGGTGGACTGCTAGGTCCGGTACGGCGGCGACAGGATGGACTAGGGCTAGGGTTTCCAACACATGGAGTGACCTAACCTTGTGCTCTAAGCACCTGCGCCCCAGCTTATATAGGGAGTGAAAGTGGGCTCCACTCACTTGTGGCCCATTCACTAAAAGGCCTATATTAGCCACTGCAAGTCTCACTTGTTGACTAAGTCCATGTCTCTATTTGGGTCCAACCCAAATAGGTTTCCTGTTTGGGTCTAACCCAAACTTGCTCTCACTCTTAAGTGTGTGACCCGATAGGCTCATGGTAACCCGGACATGATTCCGAGTCTCACTCGTGATCGATCAGTTGGTAGCGGCTCCTAGCAGAACGTGCCAACTCCCAAGTACCAATAAGTCATGACGACATACCTTCCAATGCGACTTTCGTCTGAGTCCCTTTTGCCTCACGATATACCTTGTCGGACTATAGGCGAATGATCGTCATCCCTTAAATAGTCCGACTCTCTTTCTCGATCCGAGATAAGTGATTCATCCGACTAACTCTTAGTCCGCTGCCTCGGTTAACACTTAATCCGAGATGCGCATGGCCATGCTTTCCGAATCATATCTTCCGAGAGGGCCCAGAGAATATCTCTCCATATGGAGGGGCAAAATCCCGTCTTGGTTATTCACATCATGCAGCTTGATTCTCAGACGACCCGAACTCCGCCTTTATAACTGCCCAGTGACGGAACAGCGTTTGGCAGAACCTAAGTCGGAGATCCTCAACTCGGATTGTGCAATAACCTCATGTCTAAGGATTACATTGATTGAGACATGCAAATGACGACTTGTTCGTTGCATCTCAATATGGGTCAGTCCGACTCGCTAAACTCTTTAGCCGAATCCGTGTAAGTCGGAATAGCATCTTCATGCCCAGACAAGTGGAACCTAGTCATCTGCCGACTTTCACATTGGTCTAAGTTGTGTGTCCGGCAAAACCTCAATGACCAAGGACAATTAGTATGAACAACATGAATATGTAGTTCCACAATCAAATCACATATTCGATGATACATATCAGCAGTTCATACATGGATCATAACCTTATGAATACACAGGAATATCATCATTCATGATTGCCTCTAGGGCATATTCCCAACATAGAGCAAGTAGAGGATCTAGTAAGAAAATGCAATGGTTGTCAGAGGTATGCAACCAAGACACATATGCCAATGTCGGAGCTCAAGACCATACCAATTACCTGGCCATTTGATGTATGGTGTTTGGATATGGTTGGCCCATTTGAACCAGCAAGAGGGAACATGACCCACATCTTAGTCATGGTTGATAAGTTTACAAAATGGATTGAAGTAAAGCCAATAAGAAAATGTGATGGAGCTACGGCCGTGACATTCCTCAAAGATATCATCTTGAGATACGGCTATCCTCACAGTATCATAACAGATAATGGCACAAATTTTGCAGAAGGAGCATTTGCGTGATTCTGTCGAGATAAGAAGATCCGGCTGGACGTTGCCTCGGTAGCCCACCCCGCATCGAACGGACAAGTGGAGAGATCCAACGGATTAGTATTATTCGGGATAAAACCTCGGCTCATTGAGCCGCTGCAAATATCAGCGGGATGCTGGATAGAAGAACTACCAGCGGTACTGTGGAGTTTAAGAACAACTCCGAATCGATCAACAGGCTATACGCCATTCTTTCTGGTATATGGGGCAGAAGCTGTATTACCATCCGACATAGAGCATGATTCGCCTAGGGTCACCCAATACACTGAAGCCGAAGTGCGAGAAGCCTGGCAAAATGATGTTGATCTGCTAGAAGAAGCGAGAGAATTGGCACTGTCCAGATCCCCCATATATCAGCAAAATCTCTAACGCTATCATAGCCAGAAAGTAAACCCCCGAGTCTTCCGGGAAGGCGATCTGGTACTCCGGTTGGTACAACGTACTACTGGCATGCATAAGCTATCCCCCCATGGGAAGGGCCATTCATTGTGAGCAAAGCATTGCACAATGACTCGTATTATCTCATCGATGCAAAACCACAGGAGAAGAACAAGGCGAATAGGTCCGGCGAGGAATCTAAGCGTCCATGGAATGAAGCTCTACTTCGTCCATTCTACACTTAGCAAAGAAGTGCGTGTATCCAAGTCTCTCATATGTTGGTATGTATGCCGGCAATGAGCTTATCAATGAAATCGTGGCACCTCGAGCAGTAACTCGGGGACTGCCTTAACAATATTTGTTCTATTCTGAACTTCTTATCTATTTTTATGTCGGTTGGATTAAGTTGCTTCTTCCTAACCCGGATTAGTAGTGTGTGAGCACCAAAAACTCAACTCTTCGACTTGCTGCTGTCCAACAAGATCTGCCTTCATGGCAAGCAAGAGAACAAGTTTGGAATTGCGTAGCACACGAAAAACGACTAAGGAAAAGAACGTAATCGAGCCGACATTTGTTTTTTGGACTAACTTTATGTTTACCTTGTTTTTATTATGCTGAATTATTTTGAGCTAGTCCTAAAGTTTCCAAGTATTGTTAAGTCATTTTTTGAAACTCGGACTCGTAAGTCATAAAACCGAACCAAGGTAGACACGAGCCGAGCCAAGAAATTGGAGAAACAAGAAAATGAAACTCAGGGACTACGCCCAAATTAATCCGGTACAAGTAACTTAGTAGCAAAACATGATCAATGTGCTTAATACATTTGCACCCGGCATACCGGGGATCTGATAAACTTCAAAGTGTTTGTTATCAAGGAGAAGCAGGAGGAGGTAACTCGGTGCCAGCAGGTGGAACTCGAGCCTCGGCTTCAGCATCATCTTCACCTTCTTCGACGTCCGAGGCTTCGTCCTCTTCCTCCTCCCCCGAACCATCTTTGGCATATTCGTCGTCAGCAGCGCCAAGGAAGCTTGGTCCCTCATTCCATTGATGAATGGGGGCATATTGAATGAGGCTATGTGCACAAGCCTTGCGTCGAGCTATCTAATCTGGATCATTGGACCACCTTGATCCGGTGCGCATGCGCTCAAGAATATTGAGGTTGATTTTCTCATACCATGTGAGCACGTAGTGGAGAACGATCTCAGCTCCAGCGCATCCAGCGGATTCCCTCCAAAGGTCAAGCTGGGTCTCGCACTCCATTAACTTGGCAATAAGAGCGGTGGTCCCCTCCGGAGTATCTTCATCAGGCCAAAGGCATTGAAGCATCTAGGATATCCTTACCATAGTTCTTAACAATCTCAACGCGAGAAGATAAGCTGACCAGCAGGTCCTCTAGGTCATAGGGAATAATTTCAGCGCCAGGACCAGTTGGGGTACCCCTCTTCTGGCGGAACTTGGCAACGGCAGTAGTTGCAATGGCATCACCCTCTGGAAATTTGTCTGAAAACAAGACAAGCGAAATAGGTGAAGGAGGTTGACCCGGAGAAATTCATGCCGTCTGAAGGAAAAGAACTTACGAGAAATATGGTTGTGGATCCGGGTCAGCTCCTTGGTGCAGTTGTCACGCCTCTTTCGGAGTTGCACAACCTCAGCATTCGCCGACTCAAGCTTAGTGTCGGCCTCTTTCAGCAGTTCTTGGTCCTTGGCAATTTGGAGGCTGAGATGTTCTCGCTCTTCAGTAAAATCTTGGCCAGCTTTATCTAGTTCAGATTTGTGGAGCGCCTTGAGTTTTTTCATGTCTGCCTTAAGCTAGGCAATTTCATCATCTTTGGTCCGGAGGAGGGCGAGCTCATCATCCTTCTTCTTGAGTTCGGCCTAGTGCTACCCGGCTTGTTCGAGAAAATACAGCATCATATCAGGCACGGGCACACTATCTTCAAGAGATGTTGTAACAGTTTATTTACCCGGCAAAGCCGAGGTATGAATATTCACCGAGCTTAGGAGAAGGAAAAGAGAGCACAGAAGTTAGGAAACCGAAATGACTTACCTTTTATCTGGTCCAAGTTCTTCCTCATGAGGATGTTCTTGTCCTCCACTCCGGCTGCTCAATCCGAATAACAGATTAGTTCGGCAGAAAAAGACAAAGAGAAATGGGAAAAATGCCAAGGAAAAAACTTACCCCTTTTCTCGTATTCGGCGAGAAGCGTAGTATGTTTTGAGCGCAGCATCTTATGTGTGTCCAAAAGACACAGAAACTCAGCGCTCCGGTGATTTGTAGTCACCTGAAAAGAACACAAAAGGATAGCTTAGTCATGTGCATATTCGAAGTGTACAAAATCCGGGCCAAGTGGAACTTAACCCGGCTCTAGGTATGTGCATATTCGAAGTGTACAAAATCCGGGCCAAGTGGAACTTAACCCGGCTCTAGGTGTGTGCATATTCGAAGTGTAAAAAATCCGGGCCAAGTGGAACTTAACCCGGCTCTAGGTGTGTGCATATTCGAAGTGTACAAAATCCGGGCCAAGTGGAACTTAACCCGGCTCTAGGTGTGTGCATATTCGAAGTGTACAAAATCTGGGCCAAGTGGAACTTAACCTGGCTCTAGGTGTGTGCGTATTCAAAGTGTATAAAATCCGAGCCAAGTGGAACTTAACCCGGCTCTAGGTGTGTGCATATTGGAAGTTACTAATAAGCTACGCTAGTTCTCTAAGGAGCATCCGGCCGAGTAAAAAGTTACTCCCCCGGAGGCTCGGGGACTAATGGTTATATGATTAAGCACTGGTACATGTTAAAGAAAAGACAAAGTAGCGTACCTCCATCATCCGGCCCACAAGGTTGATAGCCTCGGCGGCTGTGTTCATCTGTGCCGCAAACTCGGCAGGCCCAAATTTCTCTGGGAGATCGTCGTTATGGACAAACTCCGCCTTGTTCCAGTTGTTAACAAACTCGATCAAGGTCGGAGGATAGCGTTCTCCGCTAAGCATGTGGGGCGCGATCAAACCCTTGGCATGGGCCTCCCTTCTCTCAACTTGTGCAACAGCGGGGCTGGTGTGCAAAACAAGTTGCGCATCAGCTGACCCGGCAGAGGTGTCCTTCGTCGGCGGGGTATTCTTCGAAAGCATGGATGTAAGTGTACAGTGTCCAGCCTCGATAGATGCTACCCTGGCGGCGTCAGGAGCTTTCTTGCCCTTGGGCTGCTGCTGAGAGGTTGAAGATTGTGCTGTGGATTTGCCCTCGGGCACAGCCTTAGTGCTAGCCTTGGTGCTAGTCGTGCCTTCTCGCCGAGCCTTGGAAGACTCGGACGGGACGGAGGGACTTGGTGCTGTTGCTGATGCTGCTGCTGTTGGTGCTGGCGCTGGTGCTGGTGCTGGTGTTTGTCTTGGAGGGGGTGTTGTTGGTACGTCGGTTGTAGCTGGTTGCGGCTGAGCCGAAGAGGAGCTAGGAGCAACCGCTGCCTCGGCAGAGCCACTTCCCCCTACTCTGAGGTTGGCCTCCTCTAGACGAGCTGGGTTAGAACCTGGAGCAGTCGCTGAACCCTCCTGAATGGGGCTCAACGGGCGTGTATCATTGCCACGAGAGGGAGAAGGGCTATGTTGGAGCGGCGAAGCGATGCCGGATCCACTCTGAGGAACTTCCACCGCGGACCTGCCGAATCAAACGATGAATGAAAAGAAATTATAACAAAGGAAAGCCTTGCGAATAGCAAAGCACGAAGCAGACAATTGGATAAGGAAGAAGTGACTTACTCATCGGAGGTCAAAGGCTCCTTGGGCTTGTGAGCTCTCCGGGTTATGGCCTTACTCGAAGGCTTGGTGGAAGCTTTGTCTGCGGACTTCTTTCGCCTCTTGGTTGGATAGGAAGGTCCGGAGGAAGAAGCAGAGGCAGCTCCCCTTTTCTTTGACGCGACCGGGACAGCTTCGCCCGTGGCGAGGGGAGGATCTTCGTGAATCTGCCCACCTGGGTTAGCTGATGCCGGAAAGGCATAAGAAAGGGGGACAGCGTCAAATGCTTCCATCACCTCAACGTCGGAATCACCTTCATCGTTAGGCCAATCTCTTAAGGAAGAGAATTTACTGGTGGGTCGCTTGGTGGCATCAGGGAATGGCAGGAACATCTCCTGATCTGGCTCCTCCTCGTCCGGGGCATCTCGATCATTCGCCCATTTGAGAGAAGGCTCGGTGCCATCCTCAAGTGTTTGCTGAAGAAACAACTAATAAAAAATGCAAAGGGATCAAACAAACAACAAATTCCGACATACGATATAATCTGGATAAAGGTTGGATCACAAGATTTATCGTAGGAGGAAGCCTATCTCGGCAGAAGTGCTCGATCCCCCACTCCCAATCGGTGGAAAAGTTTTTGTCAGTTATGAAGAGGGCCTTGACCCAGCGGAATATCTCGGTATTGCTAACCTCGAATGAGGAGGTCCGGTTGGGGTCAAGGCGCCAGCTCATGTGGCAAAGCTTGTGAGTGCGTTTCTGGAGAGGGGAGATCCGGTTACGGACGAAAGTGATGATCGCATCCTTGTTTCGCAGCCCCTCCTCCTTCAGCTCCTTGAACCGTTTGTTGACTTGGTTCGCCAGGGCAGTGGGTTTCTTGGGGATCCGGTCCCAAAGATCCGGGTTAGGAGGACCGGGGGCGTAGGGGCACAGCCGGATCAGATCTTCAGTTGTGCCATTTCTGACATAAAAGAAGGTTCGGGCCCAGCCCTTGCAAGAATCAAGCCCCGTGACCCAGGGAAAGATGGATTGTTTCCGAGGAGAAATATAGGCAGCACCAAATTGCATGAGTTGTTTGTCCTCCGGGCCAAGATCCTTATTCGGAATCACGTTCCAGCGTAAACCAAAAAACTGAATCCAGAGCTCCTTAGTGGGCCACAATCCGATGTAACCCTCTACGGTGGACGCAAAGGAAGAAAGGCAAGTGATGGCGTTCGCCGGGAGGTGATGCGGTTGAAGCTCGTAGATGTTGAGCCAATCGTGGAAAAAGTCACTGACGGGGAGCCCGAACCCGCGCTGGAAATGGGAGAGAAACACCACAAACTCACCCGGATTGGGTGAGGGGGCGAGTTCCTCGGCGGCGAGACGGGCGATGACGCCCTCTGGGATACGGCGTGTGCGGTAGAGCCAGTCGAGGTCGTCCTGGCATACCCAGGACCCAGCCCAGGCGCTGTGCTCGGCGTTCTCCACATCCTCCTCCATCTCCTGTTCCGCGACGGTGAGCTCCTCTTCGGTCATCTCCAAGTCGCTGTCCTTGCTGGCCCTATCGGCGGTGGGGGGCAACGCCTTGGATTGGCATGGACCCGTGGCGGCGGAGCTACGCGGGAGTGGCGGCGATGCTGCCGTGGAAAGGAATTGTGTGGCGGCGGCGCTACTGAGCAGGTGTGGCAGTGGCGGCGCTGTCGCTGGGAGGAAGAAGAAGAAGAAGAGGCAGAGGGGCGCGAGAATGGGGAAAAGACCCAAGGGGCGTGCTCCTCCCCTATTTAACCACGCCCTAGTGGGGTAGTGGGATCGTGCAGTGTGGCCGGGCCACACGGTGTGGCCGTGTATAATCCGGATCATCCAATCAGAGGCGAGCCACAGGAAGGGCCACAGGGCGCAGGGGATCCCACAACGCGACGTGGTGATACAGTTAACGAGGAGACAGACATGATGTGACGTGTGCAATAGTAACACCTGACATTAACTGCGGCAGTAACTGGCGCATGCCCTTAAAATGAGGCAAAATAATGATTACCCTCCACGTGGGGAAGCGTACGAGAGAAGGAAGAATAACTCGGATAACTATGGGGTGACCCAGCCAGCGAGTAAAAACTCGGAATGTGCCAAGGGAAAAGATAGCCAATGAAATCCGAGATATGAGGTAACTCGGAAAAGGCAGCAAAAGGCTCGGTAAAATTGAACCTGCTATGGCCTTAGCGGCTGAGGCCGCTAAGACCGCACCAGCTTCGGGGACTAATGTTGGGGGGATACCCCGGGGTAGGGTCACGCCGGGGTATAATGGCCGAGTTAGCCGAGGTACGGCAAGGTCAAAGCAAGTGCTGGCAAGTCACCTCAAGGCAGGCCGAATCACGGAGTAACCCGGACCGGAGGATGTCCACCTAACTGAGTCACGGCCGACTTATGTCGTATGCCGGCAGGATTTATATAACTTGTATGCAGGTACCAGTGTGGCCGGATTAACCAGGCATGATCCGGGTTATATCAGGCTTGCAAGAGAAGGAAGGTATCTCGCTGGTCAAAAGGAGATCACTGTACGCAGAGCGTGAGCGAAGCGGACAGAGGCCAGGACCACCGAGGCGTGGCCGACAAGGTGACGCTGCCTGTGTCGGATGACGCGGGCGCCGCAGAGGCTCACGTAGCCTCTACATGGCTTACGATGGGGAAAAGTGACCCGGTCGGTTTACTATTTTGGGAGGAGGCATATTCCCTGGAATATGCCTCCACGTATGCCCTAATTGGAGACCTAGCCACCTCTATATAAGGAGGGCTAGGGCGTCTATAGAGAGGGTTGAGTTTGCTTGGGTTATTGGCTAGTTGATGGGCATTTGGGTAGAGGGTTCCTGAGAGCAAAGTGGTGGTGAGAGTAAGAGAGTTCCTTCTTCCTCCTCTCCCCAATACAGCTCAAGGAGCACTTGTACTCATCTATCTTGAATAATACAAATCATATGTGTGTGGAATCACCACACTATCCCTCCCTGGATTCCTCTAGTGCATCTTATCCCCACCTTTAGCCTATCCATGGCATCTGCCATGACACCACCACAACAAGAGAGCTCTCGAGGCTCTCAGGGGAGGTAAGTGAAGTGGGAGGGGGAGAAGAGAGGGACAGAGGGCTGGCTAGGGAGGGTTGTTGGCCTTTATACCAAGAGGGAGAAGTAGAGGGTGTAAATTACCACTTTGGACAAGGGGGAGAGGAGTGCTGGCCAGAGATTGGTCCAGGGGTCGGTGGAGAGGGGTAGTATAGGTATTTGGTGGTGCTGGACCAGAGAGAGGGGGTGGCATCAGTGGTAAATAAATGAAGTGGATCTTTGTAAGATTTGGGGGTTGTACTCTCTCTTCTACTAGTACAAGGGCAAAATGGGAAGAGCTAAGGTGGTGCTACAGTGTTGGTCGACCAGTGGGGTGTGTCCTGATGCTGAGGATGAGCTTTGATCAAGTTGTGATGGAATTTGGGAATGGTTGAAGTAGGGGAATTGCTTAATTGGCAATTTTGATCCAATATATGGTTGTGAAGGAAATCCAAAAAGTTACATTGGACCAGAGGAGAAAATGGTACTGGTATATAGGTGAGGTCAAGGTAGACTCCTAGGATTTATTTGAGATTATTCAGAGGAGTTTTAGTCCTCTTATAACCAATTACACAAAAAGGACATAAGTGATTTTTAGAAGATCATTTGATAGATTTCCATTGGACAAGGATGGATTTTGGTGTGGAAGGGTCTCAAATGTGAATACACAATTACGGGAATTTTCCCAAGATTTATTGGGGATTAAAAGTATTTAAAACAATTATTATTCCAATTCAGCCATTTAAGAAAAAGGGACAAAGAGAAATAATAAAGCTTCTCAAAAATGTTTATTTTTGAGATGGAAGGATAGGGTATGATATTTTTAACTCACATGAGCCACAAGTTGGGCAAGTGTTTTGGTAAAAACCCAATTTTCCTTTATGGGGGGAGTTTTGGAGATTTTGACTATTTAAGGAATTAAATAGTTTTGGGACCATAAATTATTATGGATAATTATTGATAAATCTTGGTAATCAAGGTAGGTGATGTGTACAAGGTGTATCAAGCAGTTGCAACCTTGTGGAATGAATTTCCAACTTGAAAATGATAGAAAATCAAGAGTTGATGATCTAGGGTGATGTTATTTTTATACCACCAAAACATGCTTGCATCTTGGAGCTCAGAGCTCACCTTGGTGCAAGGAATAGATGGGTTAGTATACCAGGTCATATAGATGATCATGGAAGGAGGAGTTTGAATTAAAAGAATTTGAGGTGATCTAGAAGTGATGGCAAACTTTGTTGAAATTAAGGCTGCCCTGCAAAAAGAGTCATGAAGCCTTCTAAACCATGTGGGTTTAATAAGCTCAGAGGTCCACTTGGAACAAGTGAAGTATTTTTTGATAGACCTCAATAAGTATAACACAACCATGCAGAGAGTTGGTCCATATAAGTTTGGATGGTGGTGTGAGCCTCTAGCAAGGTAGGCATGATGACTAGATTGGCAGGAAATGTTATTTTCTTGTCTGCAAAACCATCATGGACAGGTGGGTTGGAGGGGGATTTAACCAGAGGAAAAAGTGGTCCTTGGTAGTCCTTAGGATGGTTATCAAGATGGTTCAGGTGAATTTCCAAAAATGCACATGGTTTGAGAAAAGGAGGCATACAAAAAGGTGATGTTGAAACTGTTTCCAGACTTGGTCAAATTTGGCAGTTTTGAGGATTTTGACTAGAGTATGGGGGGAATGTTCTTGGAGGGTTGCAAGGTATCAGAGCCTAGGCAAGTGGATGTTATTGAAGTGTAGATTGACTAGAAGAGATCCATGCTTGGTATTGGTCTTCAAGGACTTGAAAACATCAAGAATGGAGATCCTCAGAATTGATCTGGTTAAGGGTTGTAGATGATCACTTAGCATCTAGTGAGTTGATATTGCTTTGTTTTCTTGATTAGGAAGTGGTGATTTGGGAACCTCTTGATCCTAGTGATGATCTACTAGAGTGGCTCATACTACTTCCTAAGCAAACAATTCACACAGCAGATCAAAGCAACTCATCAGACAGCAGATCAAGGCAACTCATCTTATAAGCTATCCAACTATTGCTAAGGGTTACCAACAAGCTTAGCTTGAGGTAAGGTTGGGGTATTTTGAAGAGATTATGTTTTTAGTAAGGTGAGAGTCCTTGGTATCTCTACCAAGAGTAGAATTTAAGTGCTTTGAAAAGAGGGTTTTGGGGAAACCAGAGATAAGATTAGTTGAGTGTTTTGTCTTGAAAACATAAGGAGATTGTATTATATATCTCTCCATAGTTTTGTCAATAGAAGCTACTAAAATGGTTTTAGTTGCATAAGCATCTTGGCTCATGTTTTGAAATGCCAGAACGATTGAGAATATGTAAAGTAAGCCAAGATATTTTTAGTAAATAACTTTTGCCAACTGTGGGTGAGGTAGGGAGTACTAATAGAGTACACACTCACACACAAACATAAACAAACAACAAGCAAGCACTGCACCTAAGAGCAATAAAACGTTTTTTGTTCCCCTTGGTTTTTGCATTCTGGACAACTAATCAGGGTTGCTGAAATTGGGATGTTACAGATCCAGTTCAAGCAAGTCCCACACCAGACGGTCCGGTGCCAGCGCTGGTAGATCGGATCTCAGACCGGATTTTCCGGCTTTCGCGACTGAGTCTATTCCGAGTTGTCAAACAGAGGTATTACGGTTTGTAGGCCAGTCCAACCGACTTTGAAACTGAGTTTTCGTTGTTTTCTCTCCAACGGCCATATTTGCTTTTCCCTATAAAAGGGGGTTCTTCCCCCAACATTTTTTGGTGCTCTTGAGCCCGAAATTGACCTCCATTGTTTACCCTCTTAAGCTTGCCTCCTCCCCCTTCCCTCCTATGATTCTTGCATCTTTTTGAGGGCTTTGGAAGAGTAGATCTAGATCTACAATCCCCACCAATCAATTCCCCCTCTAAGTGAGGGGAACCCATTGGATCTAGATCTTGAAGTCATTTGTTGATTTCCACCATTGTTCTTCCTCTCTAATTCCTCCCTAGCACTTGTTGCTTTGTTGGGATTTGAGAGTGAGGGATTTGAATGCCCTTGGTGTTCTTGCTTTGCATTCTTGCATAAGTGTTGAGCTATCCACTATGATTTGTTTGAGTGAGAGACCGTGAGCTTTTTGCTCTTAGAGGGTGACCTCCTAGTTGGCTTGGCGGTTGGTGCCGTGGTGTCCTCTTCGTGGAAGATTGTGAAGAGACCCGGGCTTCTCCTTCGTGGAGCTTGTGAAGTGGTTGTGGAGCTTGCCATCTCCGGAGTGGAGGAAAAGCTATCATAAGGAAAGGGCCTATTCCTTCGTGGGATAGACTCGGATAAGAAGGTGAGCCTCCGTGGCATTGGGAAACCCTTCGTGGAATCCCACACCTCTCCAATGTGACGTACCTTACTTGTAAGGGAACACGGGAATACATCTTCTTCTCCGTGTGCCTCGGTTATCTCTATACCCGAGCTAACTTTCCTTGTGATAGCCATCGAGCTTGAAGTACTTATATCTTGCTTATCACTTGTGGTATATTTATCTTGTGCTATCTTGCTTATCTTAACTTATTCTTGGTGCACTTAGTTGAGCCTAGTGTATTTAGGTTTTGTGCTTGTAAAATAAACGTTAGTTTAATTCCTTATTCTATCAAGCAAAAACCGTAATAGTTTTGAAATTGCCTATTCACCCCCCTCTAGGCGACATCTCTATCCTTTCACATTGCATGTGTGTTGTTTTCACAATCCACCTATGGATCCACTAGTGTCATTGCATGTGTGTTCTTCTCATTAACCACAGCTAGAGTCATTGCATGTGTGTTCTTTTCACAAACCACATATGGAACCACCATTGTCATTGAAATGTGTATTCTTTCATTAACCACATCTAGAGTCACTTCATGTACATTCTTTTTATAGACCACATATGGATCCACCAGTGTCAGTGCATGTGTGTTCTCTTCACAGACCACATATGGATCCACCAGTGTCATTGCATGTGTGTTCTTTTTACTAACAACAACTAGAGTCATTGCATGTGTGTTATTTTCATTAACCACATATGGATCCACCAGTGTCATTGCATGTGTCACTACTAGGAAAACGGCTATAGGTAATCTACACATCCGTGGCGCACGTGCTAGTGGTGCCCCACGGGTAAAATAGGCGTGGCGCGCTGTCCACAGGTGTCATACGGCTAACTGGCATAACTGTGGCGCACATGGCAGTGGTGCGCCACGGCTACGTGTGGGCCAGGGAAGAGGTGGACGCAGGCCACTTACCCGTAGGGCACCATATAGTGGTGCGCCACGGGTATGCAACATACCCGTAGGGCACCAGAGTGGTGTGCCACGGGTATGAAACATACCTGTAGGGCACCACATGTGGTGCCCTACGGGTAAGTATGTTGCCTATGTTTCCCAACTCCACCCCCCCCCCTTGGATCGCCTTTTTAGCCTTGCAAAAAATAAAAGAAAATGAAAAACACTTCAAATTTAAAAATCCTTTGACATCTAGGTAGGTAATGTGGTCTAGTTTGTAGGAAAATTAACAACCAAAAATTTCGACTTTTTCTGCAAAAAAAGCTCATGCCACGGTAAAACGTCCATAACTTTTGCATACGAAGTCGAAAAAAATTTTAATATACCAAAATGACGAGAACTAAATTACGCATCCGCTCGCGACCACCTCTGGTCGTTTGGTGAATTTTTGGATTTTCAAAATTCGAAAAGAATAAAAAGTTACGGCCAAAAGATTGTTTTTTCCTGCAGAAAAAAATAGAGGCCACTTACCCGTAGCGCACCACCATGTAGTGCGCTACAAGTAACTTGGGTGGGATTCAAAATTCGAATCACCACCCCGGCCACCTACACCTCTCCTTTTCCCTCCCTTTTCCTTCTCCTTCTTCCCCTTCTCCTCCTCTCCTCCTCTTCTTCTTCTTCTCCGGGTCCTTTCTCTCTAACGTCCTCCTCCCTCCTCCTCCTCGTTGTAGTGACAACGATGCTCCTCCGGCCGCCGTCACCACCTCCTCCTCCGGCCGCTGTTGCCACCTCCTCCTTCGGCCGCTGCCACCTCCTCCTTCGGTCGCTGCCACCTCCTCCCGCCGCCGCCACCTCCTCCTCCTTCGACAGCCACTGCCACCTTCTCCTCCGGCTGCCTCCTCCTCCTCCTCCGGCCGCCACCACCTTCTCCTCCGGCTACCACCTCCTCCTCCGGTCGCCACCTCCTCCTCGGCCCGACACCTCCCGCTCGAGAACTAGCGCGGCCACGGCCTCCCACACCTCCGGCGGTGGTAGGTTGTGGCCACGCCACGACCACCATGCTCCGGTGAGGCGACACGACACCGGGGACCCGATTGCTTTTGAAATTCAAAACGAGGGTGTTTTTTGCATTTTTTTTGTTTTTCGAAAAACATAGCCGTATCGCACCTGGACCCGTTCCTGTGGCGCACTGGGTGGTGTGCCACAGGTAACTTTTTTAGTTGTAGCGCACCAGGTAGTGCGCTATGGGTAAATTTTTGCCGTAGCGTGTGGCTCGTGGCGCACTGCTAGTGCGCTACGGATGTCCATTTCTGGTGCGCCACGGATGTCCATTTTCCTAGTAGTGTGTGTTCTTCTCATTAACCACATCAAGATTCACTGGATGGATGTTCTTTTCACAAACCACATATGGATCCACCAGTGTCATTGAAATGTGTGTTCTTTTCAGAGATCACACATGGATCCACCAGTGTCATTGCATATGGATCCACCAGAGTTCATTGCATGTGTCTTCTTTTCACAATCCACCTATGGACCCACCAGTGTCGTTGCATATGTGTTCTTCTCATTAACCACAGCTAGAGTCATTGCATGTGTGTTCTTCTCATTAACCATAGCTAGAGTCATTGCATGTGTGTTCTTTTCACAAACCACATATGGAACCACCATTGTCATTGAAATGCGTATTCTTTCATTAACCACATCTAGAGTCATTTCATGTACATTCTTTTTACAGACCACATATGAATCCACCAGTGTCACAGCATCTGTGTTCTCTTCACAGACCACATATGGATCCACCAGTGTCATTGCATATGTGTTCTTTTTATTAACAACATCTAGAGTCATTGCATGTGTGTTATTTTAATTAACCACATATGGATCCACCAGTGTCATTGCATGTGTGTTCTTCTCATTAACCACATCTAGAGTCACTAGATGTATGTTCTTTTCACAAACCACATATGGATCCACCAGTGTCATTGAAATATGTGTTCTTTTCAGAGACCACACATGGATCTACCAATATCATTGCATATGGATCCACCAGAGTTCATTGCATGTGTCTTCTTTTCACAATCCACCTATGGACCCACCAGTGTCGTTGCATATGTGTTCTTCTCATTAACCACAGTTAGAGTCATTGCATGTGTGTTCTTTTCACAAACCACATATGGAACCAGCATTGTCATTGAAATGTGTATTCTTTCATAAACCACATCTTGAGTCATTTCATGTCTATTCTTTTCACAGACCATGTATGGATCCACCAGTGTCATTGCATGTGTGTTCTCTTCACATACCACATATGGATCCACTAGTGTCATTGCATGTGTGTTCTTTTTATTAACAACAACTAGAGTCATTGCATGTGTGTTATTTTCATTAAGCACATATGGATCCACCAGTGTCATTGCATGTGTGTTCTTCTCATTAACCACAGCTAGAGTCATTGCATGTGTGTTCTTTTCACAAACCACATATGGAACAACCACTGTCGTTGAAATGTGTATTCTTTCATTAACCACATCTAGATTCATTTCATGACTATTCTTTTCACAGACCACATATGGATCCACCATTGTCATTGAATGTGTATTCTTTTCAGAGATCACATATGGATCCACCAGTGCCATTGCTTGTGTGTTCTTTTTATTAACAACATCTAGAGTCATTGCATGTGTGTTATTTTCATTAACCACATATGGATCCAGCAGTGTCATTGCATGTGTGTTCTTCTCATTAACCACATCTAGAGTCACTGGATGTATGTTCTTCTCACAAACCACATATGGATCCACCAGTGTCATTGAAATGTGTGTTCTTTTCAGAGACCACACATGGATCCACCAGTGTCATTGCATATGGATCCACCAGAGTTCATTGCATGTCGGTTGTTTTCACAATCCACCTATGGATCCACTAGTGTCATTGCATGTGTGTTCTTCTCATTAACCACAGCTAGAGTTATTGCATGTGTGTTCTTTTCACAAACCACATATGGAACCACCATTGTCATTGAAATGTGTATTCTTTCATTAACCACATCTTGAGTCATTTCATGTCTATTCTTTTCACAGACCACATATGGATCCACCAGTGTCACTGCATGTGTGTTCTCTTCACAAACCACATATGGATCCACTAGTGTCATTGCATGTGTGTTCTTTTTATTAACAACATCTAGAGTAATTACATGTGTGTTATTTTCATTAACCACATATGGATCCACCAGTGTCATTGCATGTGTGTTCGTCTCATTAACCACATCTAGATTCATTTCATGACTATTCTTTTCACAGACCACATATGGATCCACCATTGTCATTGAATGTGTATTCTTTTCAGAGACAACATATGGATCCACCAGTGCCATTGCTTGTGTGTTCTTTTTATTAACAACATCTAGAGTCATTGCATGTGTGTTATTTTCATTAACCACATATGGATCCAGCAGTGTCATTGCATGTGTGTTCTTCTCATTAATGACAGCTAGAGTCACTAGATGTATGTTCTTCTCACAAACCACATATGGATCCACCAGTGTCATTGAAATGTGTGTTCTTTTCAGAGACCACACATGGATCCACCAGTGTCATTGCATATGGATCCACCAGAGTTCATTGCATGTCGGTTGTTTTCACAATCCACCTATGGATCCACTAGTGTCATTGCATGTGTGTTCTTCTCATTAACCACAGCTAGAGTTATTGCATGTGTGTTCTTTTCACAAACCACATATGGAACCACCATTGTCATTGAAATGTGTATTCTTTCATTAACCACATCTTGAGTCATTTCATGTCTATTCTTTTCACAGACCACATATGGATCCACCAGTGTCACTGCATGTGTGTTCTCTTCACAAACCACATATGGATCCACTAGTGTCATTGCATGTGTGTTCTTTTTATTAACAACATCTAGAGTAATTACATGTGTGTTATTTTCATTAACCACATATGGATCCACCAGTGTCATTGCATGTGTGTTCGTCTCATTAACCACATCTAGATTCACTAGATGTATGTTCTTTTCACAAACCACATATGGATCCACCAGTGTCATTGAAATGTGTGTTCTTTTCAGAGACCACACATGGATCTACCAATGTCATTGCATATGGATCCACCAGAGTTCATTGCATGTGTGTTCTTTTGACAATCCACCTATGGACCCACCAGTGTCATTGTATGTGGGTTCTTCTCATTAACCACAGCTAGAGTCACTTCATGTGTGTTCTTTTCACAAACCACATATGGAACCACCATTGTCATTGAAATGTGTATTCTTTCATTAACCACATCTTGAGTCATTTCATGTCTATTCTTTTCATAGACCACATATGGACCACCAGTGTCATTGCATGTGTGTTCTCTTCACATACCACATATGGATCCACTAGTGTCATTGCATGTGTGTTATTTTTATTAACAACAGCTAGAGTAATTACATGTGTGTTATTTTCATTAACCACATATGGATCCACCAGTGTCATTGCATATGTGTTATTCTCATTAACCATAGCTAGAGTCATTGCATGTGTGTTCTTTTCACAAACCACATATGGAACCACCATTGTCATTGAAATGTGTATTCTTTCATTAACCACATCAAGAGTCATTTCATGACTATTCTTTTCAGAGACCACATATGGATCCACTAGTGTCATTGCATGTGTATTCTTTTTAGATACCACATATGGATCCACCATTGTCATTGCTTGTGTGTTCTTTTTATTAACAACACCTAGAGTCATTGCATGTGTGTCATTTTCACAAACCACATATGGATCCACCAGTGTCATTGCATGTGTGTTCTTCTCATTAACCACATCTAGAGTCACTAGATGTATGTTCTTTTCACAAACCACATATGGATCCACCAGTGTTATTGAAATGTGTGTTCTTTTCAGAGACCACACATCATTCCACCAGTGTCATTGCATATGGATCCACCAGATTTCATTACATGTGTGTTCTTTTCACAATCCACCTACGGACCCACTAGTGTCATTGCATGTGTGTTCTTCTCATTATTGATAGCTAGAGTCACTGGATGTATGTTCTTTTCACAAACCACATATGGATCCACCAGTGTCATTGAAATGTGTGTTCTTTCATTAACCACATCTAGAGTCATTTCATGTCTATTCTTTTCACAGACCACATATGGATCCACCAGTGTCATTGCATGTGTGTTCTCTTCACACACCACATATGGATCCACCAGTTTCATTGAATATATGTTCTTTTTACCATCCACCTATGAATCCACTAGAGTCATTGCATGTGTGTTCTTTTCATTAACCACAGCTAGAGTTATTGCATGTGTGTTATTTTCACAAACCACATATGGAACCACCATTGTCATTGAAATGTGTATTCTTTCATTAACCACATCTAGTGTCATTGCATGTGTGTTTTTTCACATACCACATATGGATCCACTAGAGTTCACTGCATGTGTGTTCTTTTCACAATCCACCTATGGACCCACCAGTGTCATTGCATGTGTGTTCTTCTCATTAACCACAGCTAGAGTCATTGCATGTGTGTTCTTTTCACAAACCACATATGGAACCACCATTGTCATTGAAATGTGCATTCTTTAATTAACCACATCTAGAGTCGTTTCATGTCTATTCTTTTCACAGACCACATACTAATCCACCAATGTCATTGCATGTGTGTTCTCTTCACATACCACATATGGATTCACCAGTGTCATTGCATGTGTGTTCTTTTTATTAACAACATCTAGAGTAATTACATGTGTGTTATTTTCATTAACCACATATGGATCCACCAGTGTCATTGCATGTGTGTTCTTCTCATTAGCCACAGGTAGAGTCATTGCATGTCTATTATTTTCACAAACCACATATGGAACCACCATTGTCATTGAAATGTGTATTTTTTTCATTAACCACATCTGGAGTCATTTCATGACTATTCTGTTCACAGACCACACATGGATCCACCAGTGTCTTTGTATGTGTATTGTTTTCAGAGACCACATATGGATCCACCAGTGTCATTGCATGTGTGTTCTTTTTATTAACAACAACTAGAGTCATTGCATGTGTGTTATTTTCATTAACCACATATGGATCCACCATTGTCATTGAATGTGTATTCTTTTTAGAGACCACATATGGATCCAGCAGTGCCATTGCTTGTGTGTTATTTTTATTAACAACAGCTAGGGTCATTGCATGTGTGTTCTTTTCATTAACCACATATGGATCCACCATTGTCATTGAAATATGTATTATTTTCAATGGCAGCCATTGGTCACAAACAATCGGGACGCAGAGCTAACTAGCAACCGCTTCGGGCTTCTATAAGACCCGATCCCCGATTGTTAGGCGAGGTGGACGAAAAGGATGTTCTTCGTGAGGATGATCCGTGAGAAGTATGTTCTGCGAACTTATTAGCAGTGGCAACCACGTTGGGCCTACATCCTTGCCCTTATCCCCTTAACCTCGGGGCCTAAGCTCAGATCGTCTTCCTTCATCGCCATGGAGAGAGAGAGGCCCAAACTCAGCTTGCACGAGGCTCAAATGTTCGCCCACTATGACATACTCGTGCCACCATTCGCGAGGCTTCCGGCCGGCTTCGAGCTCAGCTATGCTGGGGTTCCTATCGTGTCGCTCTTGCGCGACAATGCGTTGGCGAGGCAGATCGAGGAGCGCCGCCGCCAGCTGCCGGAGCGGAAGAGGGCAATGGCATGGTACTTGCGCATGAGCGCGTACTGGCGAAAGTTGTTCAAGAAGGAGCGGGTTGCGTTAATTGAGTTGTGCAGAACCCACTGGCGGGAGATCCACCCGGATCTGCGCAACCTCGAAGGGAGGCAGCGCTTTTGGGCAGTGCCTGGGCGTACGACCTCCACCGTTATCGATGCGGTGCGCCGTGAAGAATCCATGAGGAGGAGGAACGCTGCCGGGAACGTCGGCATCGATTCCGACATGGAGGAGGCTGGCGGCAACGCGGACAACGTCGTCGATGATGGAGGCTGTGGGAGCATCATAGTCGATTAGGGCCACTTAAGCATAAATTAAATCTATGTACGGTATCTTAATGCCCTCTTTGGATCTGGGTCACTTGAGTCATAGTCGATTATCGTCATAATCTATATATGTTGGCCATGTTTTAGTTGTCTTTGTCTTTGAAACTAGTCGAAACTCGTCCGATCCTGAAAATAAAGTTCGCGTGTTCCTGGCATATCGGATGGGACAATACGTTGACTCTGCTCCTAGAACTTGATGGCACAACCATAATTTGGAGTGTGCCAGAGGAGAAGGGGTCGAGCGTGTTGTAATAGTGTACTACTCCTGTCCGATGCAATCATATCCCACCTTAACTGGGTATGTATATTTCTAGGTTTTCACAGTTTTGGCTTCTACATTCATAATGATACCATGAGTGCTTTAGGCCGTCCGCAAGATATGTTTTCGGATACCACCATACAATTACAACCTATCTTTGCTCAATGGGTACAAAATATCCATGCTACTGCGCCTGGCGTAACAGCTCCTGGTGCAACAACAAGTACTAGCTTAACGTGGGGGGGGTGGCGAGCTAGTAGCAGTAGGCGGCAAAGTGTTCTAAATTACAAAAGAGAACATAATAAAAAAATTATTTGTGCAGGCCAATCGCTCTTTTGACTTTGGAATGGAATCCCCTTATTAATATACTGCTTCTTTTACACATTCAATCCATAATCAAGAATAATTAGGATTTCTAAAAAAGGCGCCTTTGCAATAGTAACAAATCAAGGTATTAGTTAGAATTGTCTTTTCCTTCAGTTGCATTTCTTCAGGTAGGAAAAAGTCAAAGAATGAATGAGGAATGAAGTCTCATTTATGAGGGAAAATACCCTTAGAGCTCCTGTCGCAATTTCCCGATTTCAAAATGTTGCAAAGCCTGGGGTAGAAAAAAAGGGAGAAATGTTGTGGTTATAGGATGAAATTTCCTCTTCGAATAAACCTTGTAATCGTAAAAAAGTAGGTTTTTTAGTGCTGGGCCTAGCAAAAGAGAAATCGCCATATACTAGGCCCTCCAACTTCTTAAGAGGTTTATCAAAAAGATCCGCGATATAACTAGGAAGACCTTTCAAATACCACACATGAGTCACGGGACATGCGAGTTTTATGTATCCCATTTGATATCTTCGTTTTCCAGATAGTGCCCTTGTTATGGGTGACTTCTTTGACTAGATTGGCTCTTAACTACTCGGCTTGGGATCTGATTATCTTAAGTCATCAACCCACTATTCACTTGACTTTCTGTTTTTTAAGTGCAAAAGCAAAAAGGTCAATAGGCCAGGTTTTACTACAATTACTTGAAATGCGTTCGGATAATATCCTTTTTCGATTAAGTATGGCCTCAACCATTTCTAGGGCCCTCCAGTCCTATGTTATAGAGTATATAACTTCGATCATAGGGGTCGATTTCTAGTCGTGTAGCTTCATAATAATTTTGCAAAGCTTCCGCATAATTTCCTTCGGATTGAGCCAACATCCGTTACTGAGCGAGTACATAAGAAGCGATCCACTTTTTTCATCAGTTCTAGGGGAAGACCAAAGATCTTGCGCGGCAGGTCCGCCAGAAAAACTCAAAAGAGAAAGAAGTCTCGTTAATCTCTTCATGCTCGTTCCAAGTTCGAAGTACCTTTTGGCCAAAGAAAAACCCGCTCCCTAACACGATTGCCTCTTTATATAGATAGATTTGATGGGGTTATTACTTATAAGTCTATTTTGTACAAGAGCCCCTCCTATCAGATAGAAAAAGGTCCCAGGATCCCGAGCCGATATTACCTTAACTCGCAAACCCCAAGTTTGTCTATGAAGAGCTAATCTAATTGTATTTTTTTCTACAATGGATTTCTTATGTGGAATACTAATGGATAGGGCCTCGTTGCTAAGTGCTACAAGATCTAGTGCACTGGACCTCGTGGTTATGGTATAACTGACTCAGCTTTATTTTAGATATTTAAATGTATCTATACCCAAAACATGTCTAGATACATGTTTTAGGTTTTTTTGTCTTTCAAACTAATCAAAAGTCGTCAAATTCTAAACAAACAAAGTCATTGCGTTCACATCTGATGGGACAATACGCTGACTCTGCTACTTGATGGCACAGCCATAATTCTGGAGTGCGCCAAAGGAGATGGGAATCCAAGGGAGATGGGAACTAGTAGTTGCGTCCATACGCAGGTAAAAAATTAATGTAATAATATTTAAAAAATTGTAATCTAGTCCACATGACCCGATCACAGATACGTTACACCCGCCAAATATAAATAAAGACGACACGACTATTTTAGTTTCAATGATATAATTCAACATACGGCGTTATTGTGCCCGCATCTTTCTGCTCCTCTTATTAGTCTGCTAGGCCACGCTGCATTAAGCAATAGTTGATGAGGATAAAAAATGATAAAATGGCAAATAAAACAAGTTTTAAGCTTACCTTTCATCTGGAGAATCGTACAAAGATGAAATTGGCAGAGATTTATTATTTCTCCTGCAGTTAGCCGAAAGATCCTCAAGAAATCCTCAATCACCCCTGCAACTTCTTCATATTCTAATATTCCTCCATTATTTGCCCATTCCTCCCTGTTCCGCTTACCCTTTTGTTTCTTTTCACACTCTTTTCTCGCCGGCACCTCCACTTCTTCATAAATTGGCTGCTTATGTATGTTTTCCTCCGAGTGCTCATCACCGTTTTCCTCCACCTGCTGCACTTCCTCAAGTTCTTCGTCTTCGCGCTGCTCTTCCTCCAGTTCTGGTCGAGAAGCCTCATTTTCCGCCACCAGGGTGTGAACAGGGACAAGATCATGTGTAACTGGGTTTTTGCACAACCTCTTGATATGGCCGAATCCGCCACAACGTTTGCATTTCCTTTTCCTAGCTCCCAGTCTTGAACCTTTATCGGTGGAGGCTTCGATCCTTAGCTTTCTAGGCCTCCCAGGTGGCCTCCTAAGAACTGGTGGTTGAATTTTGAACCCTGGATCGACAATCTCCCAATCATTTTCATCAGCCATAGGTGGTACGTTTTCTGCATAAGTTGCAGCAAACTTGTCCATAGAGAAATAGTTGTTGACATAGTTCTCTATTTCAGCTCTGCTACCTCTAAGCTTTAAGATGAAGTAAATTGCATGGTGACATGGCAGACCAGTAATCTGCCACTGCCTGCATGAACAAGTATTGTTTCCAATATCTACAGTGTACCTCCGTTCACTTCCACGCTTGTATTCTGCATAAACCTCAGCCAATGTCTAGAACTTCTAACCATCCTCATCTTTATTGTTCTCATTGCCCTGGTTCTTGCATTTAGTAACATAACCACCTTTGGAATTATTGTATGGCCTAAAAAATTTCTTGCACAAATTCTTTGCCTTAAATCTATCTTCACCATTATGCATTGTCTTATTGCATCCAACAAATAAACATTCCAAGTGTCTTGATGCCCGAAATGTTATCACTGAAACTCTGTGCCAAATTATTGCAAACAAAATCCACCTTGCTTAACTCAGCAAACTTGCTTCTGTCCCATAGCTTGGTGTGATGTTCTTCAAGGTATTTTTTCACCTTTGGCACTACATACATGTTCTACAAGTAAGTAGCATGCGTGCTTGGGGTGTATGTGTATGCTGATCGCCACAAGTCCTCTTCAAAGATCTTTCCTTTGAACTTCTTCGTGAAGTTAGTAGCGAGGTGCCGCATGCATTCCCTATGCTCAACCCTAGGAAACACAGCATCAACAGCATTCTCAAGACCCTTGCATGCACCGGTGTGTATCACCAAGCCTTCAGGGTGACCAATTACTGCTCGTAGTCTCTGCATGAATCATGTCCAGCTTTCATTTGATTCACCCTCAAGAATAGCATAAGCTACGGGTAGAAGCCAATTATGTGCGTCCAAAGCACAAGCAGAAGCAACCAATCCCCTGAACTTCCCTATTAAAGAAGTTGCGCCTATTGCCAAGTATGGCCTACAGCCATCTAGGAACCCCTTCCAGCATGCCTTCAGGCAGACAAAACATCTCCTGAAGCATATATTATCTGCCTGCTTATACCTGACCCCCCTCGATACCTTTTCTCTTCCTTTCACAACCTCGTAATCGATATCAACAACACTACCAGGTGATATTTTCTCTACCTGAGCTTTGAAACTATACAACATGTGAAAACTGTCATTCCACTTGCCTTGAATGAAGTCTAGAGCCATCTTCTTCCCATCAAAGACTCTGTGGTAAGGAATCAGAACGTTAAACTTTTTGCTAATCTTTGCTCTGAGTTCAGCAGGTCCAATGTTATGATCCTGCCTCACCTAGTCAAGTACAATTGCAGCAATCCACTTGGTAGTCGCCGGTCTAATTTTATCACTTAAAGAAGTATTAGGGCAGTTGTGTTTCTTCATGTTTACTTTGATCTGCATTCGATAAGAATCCAAATAATTCAGAGCTAATTATCAGCAGAATAAATACGAGAAAAGACTGAAACTAAATGTAGCTATTGCAACCTGAAATGGGTGTCCACCCTGCATTGGAGATGCATGTAATCTCCATTTACACACATTACTTTCCCTACAATGCACCCTAAATCTCATTTGGTCGCTCTTTTCAATGATAAATTCGAACCCAACTCTGATTGCATAGGTTGCAACTGCATATCTACTGTCCTCCATATTCTCAAAGATAGTCCCCTCATCAATTGTAGGATTGTCCCTGTCAAAGTGTATCACTGGCCTGTCCTCGTCTTCGTCATCGTATCTACATCCCATTTCCACATCTTCACATTCCTCTTCCTCATCAGTCCCATAGTCAGGCTCAAAGTTCGAATCAACCAAATATTCCCTACTCTCCATCCTATCAGGGTCAGCAACCACGTCTGAATATGCTTTCTCATCATCATCCACACCGCCACACATTTCAGTGTCTTCATGCTCGCTTAACAAAGCATCATGCTCAAGGACAAGCTGTACAGACGTCATGCGGTTACCAACACATATCCTTGCCATCACCACGGGACTAGAAACGCTAATTGGGGTATGCAGAAAAGGAATCACAGTTCTTACCCTTCAATGTGGACGCATGACACCTTCTCAAGGCTCCATACCTCCAAAGCTCTGCACCACGCTTCCTCTTCCCCTATTTCGTTCTCCTCTGTGCTCTCCAGACTTGAAGGAGATTCCGTGCTCTATAGCCGCGCATGACCCATCTCCGTGTTCTCAAGCCTTGTAGGATCCATCTCCGAGCGGGATCCAGATCACCAGCATCGTTGGGCGCCTAACCCAACGCCCGACTCTCGGTTTTCATTTCCAGACGCGCCTAGGTGGTGGACGGCGGCAAGGAGACAGGGCAGGGAGGGGAGGGGACGTGAGGGGATGGCAAGGAGGGGAGGGCGGGAGGACGACGGCCCAAGGGGACAACGAGAGTGGTGCATGACTGAATGGAGTGGCGGTGGCAGGAGCAGAGGAGCGGAGCTGGTTGCGACAAAACATGGAAAATTGCACAATAATGTGTTGGTGGGCGGCACCAGCCCTCGAACCTGGGATCCGCGCCGTCGAAGGTGGAGGAGGTGGGCCCACCAGTCAGAAAACATGCCACCTTTCAGCGCACTATGCACGGTAGCACTTCACGGAATTTTTTAGCCAGTCCCACATGTCAGTCTGTTTGATCAAAACTTGTATGCAGTGCATGGCTAGTTCACGCGCTAGTTCCAAAAAAAAGCCCGTTGATCCAAACTTGAAGTGGCAGTTCTGCTTCTTCTCCCTCATCTCCTCGTCTCCTCGCAGTGGCAGTTCCGCTTCGTCTCCCTCGTCTGTTCTCCTCTTCTTTTTCTCCTCGCAGTGGTAGTTCTTCTTTCTTCCTCGATCAAAACATTCCCGCACAGAAGCCATGGCCAGTAGTCGGATGAAGATTAACTAGTCCGATCTCCCGGCCGACCCACTTCGCAAGATCGCCGACTACTTGCTGGAGAAAGAGGAGTACGTCGACACCTATGCTGCTTGTCGGCAAGTCTGCACCGATTGGCACCGCACTTTAAAGGTGACCGAATTCCATCTCAACAACTGGATCATGATAGATCACACACTTCCAGACGTTGGCGACTTCACCTTCCTCAACCTCGCCACTGGTTGTTGCTTCAGGACAAATCTAATGGACGTCCATCGCAGGTTCACATTCACATCCGATATATATATATAACATTCATTTATTTTTATTTTCCATTGTAAACATCTTAGTGCTAACTGATGCCCTCTTCTTCCAAAAGATTCTACTTCGCCGGTGTTTATCGTGGTGTCATCGTGCTTGCTCGGAGGGTGGAGCCGTACCAGATTCGGCTTCTGAACCTAATCACTCATAAGTCTAACACTGAGTTTCAAGCACACATACCATCTGATCTTCTGCAATCTGTCGTCGTGACAAAGTCCCCGGCGATGGTGTTCGTTTGCACAGATTATCCAGATCATATTGCATGGGCCGATGAGAGCACCCCAACGGGGCAAATCAATGAATCATTTAGAGAAGGATTGTATTCGCCACCTCCTGATATATTTCTGGTCTGCATGACGGTATTCCGAGGGGAAGTATATGCATTACTTGAGAATGGAGACATCATGTCGACCAATATCTAGTTACAGCAGTGCATGAGCACTGTCACGATGGCCAAAATAATTTCAGCCCTAGTCTTTGAACAGGTACGCGGAGGGTACAGATTTTACCTAGTTGAGTCAGATGGTGATCTGCTTCTTGTGTTGAACGGGGATTTCGCCAAAGGGCAACCGGTGTTGTACCGGGTGGACATGGAGAACCGCTCTCTCGAGGCTGTCGGTGACATTGGAAGTCGTGCCCTCTTTGTTGATTACCATCGGTCTATCTCCATTGACACCAAGTTACACCCCACAGTCAAACCAGGTTGCATATACTAAAGGAATTATATCAGATTGTACGATCATGAGGTTCAAGCCCGGGAAGAGGAACCAACAATGATGTATGGCTTAAGTCTGGAACATACACCAAGGCCTGGCCCTCTGGATGAAATATTGGTAGCACATTGCAGACGGAGAGAGTTCTCTGAACATGTGTTGCAGCACGCGGGAGCCGACGATGACGAAAAATATAGGGGAGAATGAATCCTATATTCATCCTAAGTTATTTGCTAGCATTTTTAGGTCTATTTTTCGAAGTAGAAATTTGTACTGTATTTATATTATTTCGATCAGTAGTATGCGTATTACCTTTCAGACAAAATTGTAATGTATTTAATTTTAGTACTTTCAGAATTCAAAGTATTTATTTTTAGTAGCTTTTTTCAGAATTCTCTGTGTTCGACAGCCGGATCCAGCGGCGGGCATCAGCTCAGCACCGGAATTCAGGTTCCACATGGAAAATTGCACAATAATGTATTGGTGGATGACACCAGCCCTCGAACCTGGGATGCGCGCTGTCGAAGGTGGAGGAGGCGGGCCTGTTAGTCAGAAAACATGCCACGTCGTCATCCCCTGTTTCTGATGCCCTTTTAAAAAAGAAAACATGCCACGTCGTCATCCCCTGTTTCTAATGGTGTTGCTACAATTCGAAGGTACATAGTGGCATAGAAATAATATCGTATAAACATAAGGGCACAGTCGTCAACATTTCTAAAATGAAACTCGGTCTCCTACATGTCCTGGTACATTGCCCGATGAGGTGGATAGCCACGACCAATCTTTTTAATATGTTCGCACTCTTATGCTGAGAAGGGAAATAAAGATTGAGCGGTTAATGCAACGAGTGTTGAATTATTACCCTCTAAGGAAATGGGAGATGGTTATTTTCATGCATGCTCGTAGTCCAAACCTACTGTTAGTCTTTCACTCCCCTTCTCCGACAAACCACAGTTCACCTTGCGCAGCTCCTTCGCGCCGCACCACCTAAGGTAACATGGCCCCGCCTAAGCAGCCGTCGCCGCCGCGACAGCCGCCGAAACTGGGGTATTTAGCCCCTCTAAGGCAGGCCATGAAGCTCTACTTCAAGGCTGGTCTCCCATTGCCCTGGCAGGCGGATGATTTCGCCGAATGTTCCGAATCAGCCGCGGTAGCGGTTCGGGCGTCTTTGGCGCCGGATGCAGCAAGCAGGGCCAAGAGAGCGATGTGGAGAAATCGTGCGGTGGCATTACGGCATGCTTTAGGCAGTGGGAACAAGGTACGTATCAAATCGTTCACGAGAGCATGCCACTGAGGGTACACACCCTCGAACAGGGCAGCGTCAAGGTCTAGGAACTCTCGCGTCCACGCTTCGGCGCGGGCTACCTTACCGTAGTGGGGGCAGCTCGGAACACGTCGTCTACGGCAAAGACACTCCATCCAACGCACCATTGGAGGCCATACCGTGGCGGCGACCAAGTGTCTACACTCAGCATGCTGGATTGTTCGACAGCCGGAGCCGGCGGCGGGCATCAGCTCAGCGCCGGAATTTAGGTTCCAGTTCACACGGACCTACAATCCCAAGAAGAAGATGCCGAATTTCAGTTTCGAAGAAATTTTTGCAGCGGCGTGGATGGTCCTACTGAACCGGGACTGGCGCACGCAAAGCGGTCGTGCATGAACGGTGCAGATTTCTTGTAGTTTGGCGGGAAGGCAATAGATCAGTTTGGGTTAAATGATCAAAGAACTTATGTCCTCTCAGGGTAATTGGCCAGCCAACTTTTCTGGTGGAGATCTGTAGTTTCTTCAGTGTAGAATAGTTAAGTTCAGACTGAAGAATGGCTTTTGTAGATGAAATGTTGACGAATTGTTTTATAAACTAGTAAGAAGCTTAGCCCACGTTTGTGCAGGTATAAGACCCTTTTGTATGGAAGTACTACTGTTGTAAGCAAATACTATCAAGTATCTATTTCCTTCAATTACGAGTCGTGGTTAAATCCAGCTAACTAGCATTTTTTTTATCCAAAACTACAGATTTTGCGTCTGATGTCTATGTTGTAAACCATTTTTCCTTTGTCTTGTGTTGTCTGCAAAATGGTCCTACAGTTCAACGTGTTACAAATATAGCTACCTTGTACTTGAAGAAGGGATGGGCTACATTTTCCTGGCATCCACAGAATTGACATTGCTCATTGCCAGACCACCCTCTTTTCATGAGGTTGTCCTTGGTTATTCACAGAAATTATAAAGCACGGTGCTCGACTACATCGATTCAAACTAGTACACATACACTACATAAAATTCATTACCCACAAATACTACATCGATTCAAACTATTACACACACATACTACTTCAAATTCATTACCCACACGTACTACATCGATTCAAACTATTACACATTTTTAGTCGATGCTAACTTCCTGTTACGCTCTCCATACTACGAATTCATTAGCCACACATACCACGGCAATTCACTAGAGCTCTGTCTTCACTCGAGGGAAATCAGAACCACCAGCTTGTCCAAGCCCAGTTCCCCCACCGAAATTGTGTGCACCGTCGCGAAATAGTGGTGGTCCTATGCCATCGATCCTTCCAGGCCAACACTACAGGTGATGAGGACGCTTTCTGGCAGCCTCTTCGGGGCCCTGAATGCCATGTACCGATTCCACAACCTCCTCCAAGTGGATGATGACCGGGTGCTTCCAGCAAAGTTGTCGCCCTGCCCTGCTTGGAATCTGCACCTCGTACATCTTAGGAACGGTGTCAGGATCTTTTAGCCACGCCTTTACCTTGATGACCCATCTGTCGCTCGGTGGCACGATTTTCACCAGCTCGCCGCCAAGGCTACTGACGACCTGCTTGAGGGCCTTCGGCTCCCAAGCATCCAATGGGAGGCCATCAAAGCCAAGTTTGGAGAAGAAACGAAGCTGCCCCAAGCGATCATCCCATCCATAGGCGTGATGCCAACACATGAAGCTCATTTCTCCCCGTGGTACTCGAAAGAACGGGAAGAATGCAGAACACGCTCAGTGTCTGAGCTGTGCTCGAACCTAATGAAAAAATCGAATGGCGGTGCGCATACCTCAACCTTGACCTCATTTCGTCTGATCCCAAAACAAGACCTGAAAGCCGACAGCAACTCTGCCGGCGACACGGCGGGACGGACGCCCAGCACGCTGGCCATGAGAGCGTGGTCGTCGAGCTGTTGTGCTAGGGCTACCATGCCTGGGGTGCGCGGAGCACGCAACTGCCCGAGGTCGGTCGCCAGCCAGGATCGCCTGACGGGACACGCTCCGCCGTGCGAGAAGGACTAGCCAGAGGCGAGATATTAGTACGGGGACGTGAAGCTCCGATACGGCGGACGATGCGACGTTGACGGTTGCGAGCTTCGATTAGGGGCGTGTTAGGTTGACTAGACATGGCGGGGACGCAAATTAGAGCAAGTGCGAGCTCCGATCTGAGACAAGCAGTTGGAGCTGAGCAAATGTTATGGGGAGGGGAGAAGAGCAGAGCAGAGCAGAGCAAAGAAATAGATCTGGTCCACTCAGGGATCTCGTCCACGCAGGGGTAAACTAGTCCACGGCCGCAAAAGATAACGGGGAATACTGACAGGGCAGGCCAAGAAGAGTTGACCTAATGGCGGTATTTGAGTTCAACCGTTTTTCGTCTGGTTCAAATGATCGTTGGCTGTTAGATTTGTATTCACCCCCATTTGTCCCTTCTGGACAATTGGCAATTCTACTACGGCCCCTCCGCGGGATGCGCTCGCCTGAGAAGTTTGGTACCGCAAACAAACAATCCTGAAGTGAGTGGCCAAAGGTGAATGGAAGGTCAGTGTTGCCACCAAAGTATGAAAAGATGGTTGGTAGGCCACCAAAGAATAGAAGAAAGCAACCTGAGGAGATGGAAGGCCCAAATGGTGAGAAAAAAATGTCCAAGCATGGCAGAATTATGCATTGCTCTCACTGTGGAGGTAGCAATCATAATAGGGGTGGCTGTTATAACTACAAGAATTATATTGATCCAAAGTTGAAGGAAGGCACTAGAATTGGTGTTCAGCAGGCTGTGCACATTACTATAGAAGATGATCATGTGATCACAAAGGAGCAAAACACAGTTGAGCCTACCACAATGCCTAATGACAGTGTTATTGCAAATCTAATACATGATCAAAACACAAGTCAGCAGTCACAACCAGTGGAAGCTCAAGATCCTCTTCCAGAGTGTCAGTTTATTGCAAGCCAAGTGGATTTGAGCACACAGAGGCCAATGCCACCTTCTCAAGCACAAGTTGCAGAAGCAAGTAGACTTGCAAAGCTAAAGGCTATTGCAGATAGAAAAGAAGCTGAGCAAATGAAGAAGCTACAAGCAGCTCAAGAGAGAGCTCAAGTGGCAGAACTTAAGAAAATTGCACTTGTAGAAAAAAAGAGCACAAGAGGCAGAAGTGAAGAAGAAAGCACTAGCTGAGAAGAGAGCCCAAGAGGCAGAGGTGAAGAAGATAACACTAGCAGAGAAAAGAGCACTAGCTGATGAACAAAGAAAGGTTGTTGCAGAACAGAAGAGGCTAGCTGTTGTTGAGAAGAAAGCACAGGCAGAGGAGGCTAGGAAGAAAGTATTGGCTAACAAAAGAGCTAAGGCAGATGAGGCTAAAAAGAAAGCAATATCACAACAGAATAAAAGGCCAGCAGCTGATTGTACCACAAGGCCTGGAAAGAAAGTTTCCATGTTTGATGAGTTTAGAGATCCTCTAAGATCTCATGACCTGCAAGATAATTAGATCAAACTTTCTATGGGATGCTCTGTCCATGTTTAGCTAAAGAATGTGTCTTTTGGTCTATGAACCTTGTTTAGTTAAAGTTAGTTCAAACTTTATATGTGTTGCCCTATCCTTTTGGTAACTATGCAACTTAAGATGTCATGGTTAATGATGTTTGAGTACTTTTGGTTAATGATGTTTGAGCATTGATGATGTTTGAGTACTGATGATGTTGAACCAAACTTTATATGTTGCTCTGACCTGTGGAAAATGTGTCTTCCATATGTGAATTTCCATGGAATTTTTCCAATGAATTGCCAAAAAAATATGAATAACAAATTTTAGATCATTCCATTTAGTTGGATACATTGCCATTGCCACAGATACACATTGTTACATTGCTCACTACTTCGATTGCTCATTACTGCCATTGCTCACTACTTCCTAACTAGGCTGATGATCTGAATTACAACAGCAAGGGCTAGAAGCGAACAAATCAACTTCATTATCCCTAAAATATCCTTTCCTACATCAAACAACGCCATCAACATCATACACATCTTCTCTGCTTCTTCCCTACTTCTTGCACATTCTTTTTGTTCTTGGAACTTCAAATCGGGCTGCTGCATGTTCAAATCCTCATTCAACGGAGGCAAAACCCCAGTGGCCACCAAAAAATCTTCATAAACATCAGACCACTTCCAGAAATCACATCCACCAGGCTACATCACCCAACAAAGAAATTCAACTCAAATTAGATCTTAACCGAAAGAAAATTGTTGGGAAAATGCAAGGTTTTTCATTCCCACTAACCTTGTGATTCGGGCACTTGTAGAAATCCTTGTTCAGGTTCCCATGGATGTCAGTCTGTGTGGTCCATTTCTTCACGGAACGGAACTTGCATCTATCGCACTTGACGATGGGAAGATCTCTAGTGGGCACACGGTAATCCTTCCTTGTACTAGAGCTCGAACCACCGGAGCCGGTTGCCATGCCCGATCCACTAGAGCAGCTCGCCGGAGGGGACTAAGATGGAGGAGAATGGGGGAGCATCTATCCAGCGGAGTCTGGGGTGGAGGAGAATGGGGGAGCAAGGGACGAACTCACAGATGAACTAGGGATTTAGAGAAGAGAACAGGGAGGGGATTTTGCTTAATGAAGGCACACGCAAGGGGCCTCTGTGAAAAATTCATGTCAATGTGGCATCCCAGTCAGCACTATTTCGTTAGCAATCCTGGTTTAGGATGAAATCATGTCAAATTGACAAGTATCCGACAACGATTCTGCAAATTGACAGTACGAGGACTAAATCGATCCAACTGCACAAGTACAAGTACTGTTACTGTATTATAAACTCCTAGAATTGATACTTGGAAAGCGCCGGAGGAAGGCACCCTGAAAATCAATGTCAACGGGTCGTATTTTGAGTCGACCAAGACTGGTGACTGGGGCTTCGTCGTCAGAGACTATGCTGGTCAGGTTCGAGGTTCAGGTGCTGGGCACATTCCTTATGCAATGAGTGCAGCACTGACGGAAGTGCGTGCCTGCGAGGAGGCAGCGAAAGCAGCTGCAGATTGGGGAATGCTGAAGGTTCAATTTGAGACTGATTCTCAAAACCTAGCGAGAGCCATGCAGTGTTCAGAGTTTGATCGTGCTATAGAAGGCATCATCTATCGGGACCTACGTCTCTTCATGCATCTTTCTTTCAACTCGTTTGAGTTCCTGTGTGTTCCACGTACTTGTAATGGTAGCGCACAATCTTGCTGTCTATGGGGCGGCGCACAATCTTGCTGTCTATGGGGCGAGTCGGCTGGATCTCAATAATCTGTGGCCGGAATCGCTTACGTGTTATGTTGGCCGGTGCTTCTACCGAGCCTGGTTATTAATGGAATCATGAGTTCCATCTGAAAAAAAAACACCAGAAGGGCTTAGAGCAACCCTAGCAGATCCGGCCAAATCTTAAAATAATTATAATTTTCACGAAAAAATGGCGTCTAGCAGATCCCATAAACCCGACCGACCCTCGGGGACTGGTAAACTCATGACCCAACCCCTACATACACGGGCTACGCGGCTGAACCAAGTACAACCCATACTCGTTGAGGGATTCGCACGAGATTCTAGCTCGCCCCGTTCTCGCTTTCGCGCCACCGCCGATCTACCTACTCCCACGCGCTCCGGCACCGCCATGTCCCTTAATCGAAGGCATGGATCTAACCGAGCTCGCTCCTGCCGCTAGCGAGGTAGCAGGCCCTCAACCGCCACCTCCTGCCACTTCCGCAGCTCCGGGATCTTGAACGGGTGCCCCGGCCTCCGGGCCATACCATAGCCGTCGCCCGAGGCAAGAAGAGGAAGCTCGACAGCGCCCTCATCATCCCGCCAGTCGCCATTCCCGCCTCCGCAAGCATGCCAAAAGAGCCAATCAACATCGCCACTCCAGCTGCCAAGCCACGTCCTCGGATGCAAAAGACATCGGGGTGAAGCCAAAGAAGCAGATCGTGCTCCCAAGCCACGGCAGCCTGCCTCCCGTCGCTCCTTCTCCAGCCACTAGCGACATCCCAAAAGACAACCACCCTGTCCCCCAATCACTTGTTTAAAGGGCCACACGCCCAACCCTCCACACCACATTAGTTGCCTCCTTCAACCTGCGCACTGAAAAATTTCTACTCCCTCCATCTCAAAATAGATGTCACCTTTTTTTTCTAAATTTAGATGCATCTAGACACTATTTAGTACATACAGATATATCTAAATTTCCAACATCTATTTTGAGACAGAGGGGGTACAAGGTTTCCCAGCGCTGTTGGCTTCTTGAAAACCACAAATAAGGAAAAAGCAACAAAGAAGATGGCAAAAATTTCCTAGAGATCACAGGACACTAGCATTAGTTTTGGCACGTTTAAAACTTGCTTCTGTGTCCAGAAGGTAGAGCCATAAAGTGGAAAAAGATCCCATCCCCCAAGGGGTATTCCCAGAATATGCAAATAGACTTGCATGGTGTGTAAAATCCTTCCCCTGCACATGTGTGCACTTGGTCAGAATATGCAAATAGACTTGCATGGTGTGTAACATCCTTCCCCTGCACATGTGTGCACTTGGTCAGAATATGCAAATAGACTTGCATGGTGCATAACATCCTTCCCCTGCACATGTGTGCACTTGGTCAGAATATGCAAATAGACTTGCATGGTGCATAACATCCTTCCCCTGCACATGTGTGCACTTGGTCAGAATATGCAAATAGACTTGCATGGTGCATAACATCCTTCCCCCGCACATGTGTGCACTTGGTCAGAATATGCAAATAGACTTGCATGGTGTGTAACATCCTTCCCCTGCACATGTGTGCACTTGGTCGATTTCTTGCTGGGATCCAGATCACCGTTTGAGCTTGTTGGTCGTTCCAGTTGACTGCGAATCATGTACAAAACCATGGGAGAAAATGTGTTAGTTTGCAGACTTACACTACATGGTTTAGAAAGGTGCCTATTGTTTAAGCTGAGAAAAAGAAAATGAACAATGTTTTGAAGAAATTTTTAAAAAAAAAGTTGCCTTGTTTTGAAGAATTTTTTAAAAAAAATTATTTGTTTTGAATTGTTTTTGTTCTGAACACTTGGGGAGGCAACTTTGTGTGCTGCGCCACTTAATGAACCCAAAAAGTGGGCAACTTGTTCAGTAAAATGTGCCAGACTCTGGCCAGAAAATCACTATGTTGATCACAACTAAATTGCCTTCATTGCTACATAATTTTCTTATTATCACAAATAAAAATACAGGAAGTTGCCAAGAAACTAAATCAAAATTTTGCCTCCAAGAACCAAATAAAATTGCCTCTACAATGATTTAAATTGCCTTGATTGCTACATAATTTGCCTATTATCACAACTAAAAACAGAAAGTTGTGTAAAGTTTGTGGTAGTTAGTTGCCTTTATGTGATAAAATTGCTTGAAAATCAAGATGGATAACACAGATGAGTTTGGCTGTATTTTGGTCTGATCCTGCATAAATTATATTATAAGGTAAATTGCCTTTACTTGTAATAAAATTGCCAGTCATTTAAATAAAAGATACAGCAAAACATGAATTAGTTGCATTGATGGCCAAGTTTGCACGCAGAGAAACCATGGTGAACGAAAGCTTATAAAGTTGCATATGTGAACAAATGATGTTGCCTTGTTTGATGTCCTAATTTGCCAGAATATTATGAAGTCGTCTACTGAAGTGAATGGTTACAGTTGTACATTAACTTGGTTGTATTTTGGTCTGATCTTGCCTAAATTATAAGGTAAATTGCCTTTTTTACTTGTAGGAAAATTTCTAATCGTTTAAATAAAAGATGGAGCAAATGAGAAAAAGATGAATTAGTTGCCTGGATGGCCAAGAACAGTTTGCATGCAGAGAAACCATGGTGAGGAAAAGCTTATAAAGTTGCCTATGTGAACAAATGATCTTGCCTTTTTATAAATGTCGCAAGTTGCCTAATGTGTCAAAAATGGTTAGAAAAAATAATTCACAGGTATCTTGCCTTTAATCCAGCAAGTTGCCTGTCCTGGATAAGTTCTTGGTGCAAAGTCCAGAAGAAAAGTTGCCTGACCTTTGTTAGTTTTTTTATTAACAAAATAAGAATAGTTGCTTCTACACTCCAATAAATTGCCTTGTTTATCCACGTTCATGTTTTTCCAGGAAAAATAACAAATCAGGAAATCTGAAAATGTGCATCCTCGCTACAATTTGAGAGCGACATATCATGTCAAATTCAGGCAACCATGTGGCGGTGTATTTGCACAAAAACGCATCTGCGCATGGTTGCAAAAAGAAATCCATGTAATTCATATGTGGAAATAAACTTTAGAAATTCCTATATTCTGCTAGTAATTCATATTAATGAGGTTTTTTGTCACAGGCCTAGCAAGTAGAATATGGTATTGGCATATAAAACAATGCTTAGTATTGGATGCTTGCGAGAAAAAAGCTGCAAACTAGGGCAGCAAGTATTCCTAGTAGATGGTTTTGAACAGCAAACGGTCACACCAAACCAATATATCGAACAATCGCAAGAGTGGCCTGATGAACTGATACTAGCAGCATGACTAGAATTTCATACTTGATCATGCGCTAATATGACGCTGGAGCAAAGAATTCTAGCGGACAAAAATCAAACACAACCTGGCAGCTAAGTCAACTAGCAGGAAGAGTGAACTGCAAATACAAAACATCTGCCGAGCTGGTGTTGTGCAGTTTGACAACGTCTTGAAAGTGTTTACTTTAGCACCGTATAGTAAACAACCTTTTACAGGAATCCTAGATAATCAATCTGAGCCCATTAGATAGTGCAACCACCATCCAAGTAAGCAATCATGCATCATTAAGTATCAATGAAAAAATAATTTGACAACTTAAAAACTTAAAAATATTGTCGATTAGGCAAACCCTAGGTAGTAGTAGATTGATTATTGTCAATTAGGCAACCTAAAACATTTCTTGGCAGATTAGCACTATGATTCAGCAACTCCAAGATACTAGATTAATAATAATTGATTAGGCAAATTTCGAGGTAAATAGTACTTAAGAGGCTCCTGCTGTCTACCCTCTCTCTAGCTCCATTTCCTGTCGTCTATCCTAGCGCCTTATGATCCTTATTCCAACTAGAATTGCACTCCTAGATCACCAACCAAAAAACTGTAAGATTCAGGATGTAGGTGGAAAAGTCACTGGACACATCGTGCTGACCGCGACGGGCGGCAACCATATTCGGGTTTACATGGTTGTCCACATATTTTTTATGTGGAACAATGAGCATCGGTTACACTGTTTAAGCTGTGGCACCTGCTCCATGTACACAACTCTTGTGGTTCTCCCGACTACGACGCACAGTACACCTGGACAAACTTCACCATCATGACGCACCCTCAGGCTAGGCCTCAGCACCTGAATACCATGGCCACTGTCATCGTTCTCGACTCCGCCGCCAAATCCGCCTGGTCATACGTCATGCTGCTGGGGACATGGAAATGATATCATATACGTAGGATCCCTCAAGTCGTTGTATTAGAAATTTACATTCTGTGCAGGACCAAATCAACGCCTTTGTTAGCTAGCTCATTGCTAGGTATGCAGGCCACCAGAAAATTGATCAATCAACTCCAGCTAGCTAGCATCATGCGGGCGAGATTGTACTTGCATCGGCCAGTAGCTTGTGTAGGCAAGACTTACAAGGCGTCCAAGCTCCACCTTGGAAACTTTGTCGCCTCCATGTCGCTGGTCAGGATGCGTCATGTGCGTACCGCTCCAGGGCAGGACTTGTCGATGCGACATCATGCAGCATGGCTGTCGCCACGGGACGCTGCTCAGCCCCTGCCCACATCGTGAGTGATGGCTGACACCGTCCTCCAGCCCTACCTATATCGGGCGCCATGGCCTTCGTTCCCGTGCCACGCCGCGACATCGCTCCCCTCCGGGTCACATAGGGCACCATGCTCATGTCCTCACAGCCAGGATGTCGCTCCACCCGCAACGGGCGCCATCTCCGCTGCCCGCCACCACCGCTAGGGAGGCGGAGGATGAGCAGGTAGCAGCGAATCAGACAAGGGTGGGCAAGTGCTGTGCGCTGGGCATCGGAGGAGGGATCGAACTGTAGGAATGGCTAGAAAAGGGGATCGAGATGCGAAAAGAATGGCGAGAGGGAGATGGCAGACTGCATAATGTTCTCTTTTTCAGTGCCTGTGTTCCAAGTGCTTTCCTGTGGCTGTTGGGATTCCCATGTCTCATGATTCGTGCAGCTGCGCATCTGATGTACAACATGTGGACGCTCACAGCAATAATATCGCTCGTGCGCGCGTTTATTAGCCTTTGGATTAATTAATAGATAAAGCCGAAGGTTCTCCTGGGTCTTCCTATTAAAATAAAATGGATAAAGCTACAGTTTCTTCTGGGTCTTCAGATTGGGCTGCCAAGATTTTATATTACTGTGACAAGCTAGATTTACACTTCAATTTCTCGTTGTTGACACGGTTGACATTTGACTTCATTCAAATATCTAGATAGGCGGGCGGGCACTTAACCAAACTCAGGTTGACACAAACTATACAAAATTCTTAATTAGGGTGTACAGACAACCCGCAACTCTGAACAGAACCGGCCATCTAGGTGGGTGGGCACTTAACCAAACTCAGGTTGACACAAACTATACAAAAGTCTTAATTAGGGTGTACAGACAACCCACAACTCCAAACAGAACCGACCCTGACTAGACCTTCTCCCAAGCAACTCCGAATACTAGAAAATCGGAATGAAATTTGCTAAGAGCATGTTTCTCAATTTGTGATAACTACTTATTTATGAGTGAGAAATGCTTCATGCGAGCACCCTTGCATCCTGCTTTTGAGACAGGGAGGCCATGCTCGTATCTATGCTTTTCATCATTGGTCTGGTCTACTTGCACCCCACCCCCACAAGGTACTTCTTATCTTTACGCTATACATTCAGTTCAGTCAGTCCCAGAGACTTATCAGGCTGAGAAGAAACTTGAGGCGCCAAGATTTTGATATTTAGGAACGCAAGGCCCTGGCCACTTGGTGGATAAGGTAAGCATGCCAAATAGACGAGTGACTCCATGCCCAAAGGGTGAATGAAAACAAAATACTTTTCCTTGCTCTTGAGAATTTTTTTTCGTTGAACAGACCCTTTTTTTTTATTCCTTAGAATAACGACACCAAATAGACAGCTACTGAAGTGCTTATCATATCCAGGGTTCTGAACTCTGACAGAAAATCTATCGATCACATGCAACTAGTAAACTAGTTCTAGCAAAAAGGAAATCTACAATTAAGAATCTCAAGCACACAACATCAATCAGCTAGGGATGATGCTAAGGAGAGTACCAGGATTAATTCAAAAATAGTACAAGTACAATGCACAACAGCGAATTAAGATTCGAAGACCCTACCATTGTTGGCATCTTCTTGATCAGAACCAATCAACCTCATCATCTTCCAAATCATCATCGATAGTGTAGCTGTAAGAAAAAATAAAATGAGAGAGAGGGAGAGGGAGAGGGAGAGGGAGAGGGAGGGAGAATACAGCATACAAATTATCAAAACCTACCAGCAGCTTTGGTATACCTTCCAATGTGTTTCAAGCCTACGAAAGAAAACAAGTTATTGTTAACTGTTATAGGTATAGAGGTGCAAGGACAATAACATGAATACTATGTGGAATAACTTACATGCCCACCATCGCAAAGTTCTTCACCAGAATCAGCATAACCTCATTCATCGCAGAACTCAGATGAATTCCAGCCATAATAGCTATTTCATCATGCAACTTGACTTGTTGTTCCCTTGGTTCATTCTCGTCATACCTTGGGCCATCTGCAGCATGTATGATCCTTCTCTTTGTATGGGTATCATCCATGAAATGGTTATCAAGATGTCTAATATAATCAGTGAACGACCGAAGAGTATCTTCATAAGGTAGTGGCTTGTTGATAATGCTAGGTAAATTCCTCACAGTTTCAGGGTACTTAAGAACCTCCTTCAGCCTATCATTTTTACAATTATTAACTATACCCTTCCAAGAGAAACCGTTCTCCTCAAAGTCAGACTCTTGCAGTATTTTTCTGTATGGAGCAGTAAGGTCACCTGCGTCGTGTGACCTACAGGCTCGGTGTATGCCACAGAACAGGTTTAGGACAGCAAGAGGAGGCTTGACAAATGGGTTGTTGATGAGCAAAGCATAATACTCTTTCAGGATTGTCCGGTCCGACATTAGCTCAAGGTCAGCATTCTTCAAATATTTCTGAAAAACCTTCCAATGAGGAATGGCTTTTAAGCCTGGGATTTTCGAAAGGATGACATTTGGTATGACAGACAAATCTTTGGCAAAGGCATTTCTGGTTTCAACAGGTATAGATCCATGCCCCAAATCATACACTGAGGGCCTCTTAGTAATGGTAAACTGGGTTGAGTTTGTCACCTCAATGTCCTGTAGTTCTATCTCTCCATTCCATGACAGACCTTTTAGATGTTTTCTGAACATGTCCTTCATGATTCCAATGATCATTACGCAGAGCTGGGGTGAAGCAACTGTCACAGAATCCTTTTCCAGATAAATTTGCTTCTCATCAGTAAGATCACGGCTCAAGTAGTCATCTAACATCTCTTTTCTGCATGAACCATAGAAATAGTTAGTTTGCCAATTCATTTCCACCCAAAATAATGGGAAAGAACAAAGAAGACGACAAACCTTTTTGGAATGCCAACAAACTTTAGAACAAGAGTTTGCATTGTTTTCTCATCCAAATCTTTGACATGGTTCCTCACATACTGTAGAGCTACAGCTGCGAACTTTTCACGCAATCTGTCAAACATGAATACATTAAGAAATATTTTGAAAACTAATGCTGAAATCTTTACTATTAAAGCTTAACCTTCATATTTGGTGTTTGTACAAAGCGATTTCACTTCCAATTGGATGCACCCAAAGGCTAAAGATGGTGTGTATGCCTTAAGCATGGGCTGAGTCCCCTCTTCGCCTTTTTTAATCTGTCTATTTGTTGGCTGTTATTGTATTGTGCCCCTGTCAGGCGTTTGTCTCTAGTTCATCGCAACTACCTTCTCCCTTTTTTCTTCTTGTATGCTCCGGGTTATTTATTTTCCGTGACCTATTTTGCTTGTTTCAACAATCATTTCAATTCAGATGCACACAAAGGTATGAATTACTTCCTCCTTTTTGTGCAGACACCTTTAGTCTCTGTATTTCAGCTACAAAGTTCTAAATAGTGCGCTAAGACATTTAGCGGCACCCTGCCAAAAAAAGCTATAGCACCGCTAAATCGTCGCTATAGCGCGCTATTTAATGGTTTTGGCACCTTTTAGCGTGCTAATGCACTTAGCGGCATGGGGCGGAAAACGCTATAGCGGCACCATAGCATGCCACTATAGCCCTCTATTTAAAACCATGTTCAGCTATACCATTTTTTATATTTAGAAGTTAAGGGTTTTCCTCTGTTATAGTAATTCCTAAGACGGAATGTCCATGAGTATTTTGGAATTGGCTCGCTTAAAGATGGGGTTGGAGATCATTATTATGCTGTTGTAGTAAACATTGATTATAGTTTTTTTAATGAGTGGTCCTTTATTAAGCACGCATAGATTATATAGATTTCTATATCCCTTGAAGTTAGTTATTGATCACAATTCTGTTGTTGGACAGAAGTTTTGCGATTGTTGCTTCAGAGTTTTTCTTGGTCAGTCCAGAAAGAGGCATGATAATGGCGGGTCTGCGGATCTGCGCCGAATACGATAGGATGAAGCCCAGATGTTGTCCCACGAGATTGCTGACTTCGGCCTCTGATCCCTATCCTTAAATAGCAGCAGTCAGCAAGTTTATCTTGGATTTCCTCACTACATATTTTTCTTACTGGGATGCCATGGCCGGGTGGATTCATGAACCATGTGAATAGAAACTTCAGCCAACACAATCTATACTGCAAAGAAAAAGTAAGAATTTTTCAAGAAATTCATTGCTGAGGTAAGTAGCACGTATCATCCTCGTGCATGCATTTGTTAACTTTCAAATGTTGTATCTAATAGGGCTTTAATCATATGACCTAGAGATGGGATTTCTCAAGGACCAAAGTAGCTAGATGGTTGTATTCAACACAATCAGCAGGAAGATTGAATAAATAAATTGCTTATACCTTAGTACCATGTGGTAGCTCTTTTGTTGTTTACACGTGGAATGGACATTTTCAAAGCTGTTACAAGGTAGGCTCTCTTGATGCATAGCTTACTCAGATGACTACCTTTTTCTTCTTCCGAACTTAGCCGAATTAAAATATAGACAATAAAAAAATACCGGAGGTGGCAATATAAGGATTGGCTGACTAGACACATTTACAAGATTATTTTGATCTTTTAATCCTTTTCTTGCTTGTATATATTTTTACTTTGCTTACATGATTAATAATCACAGTGGGAAACTCTCCCACTGTTTAACCTAAAAAAAATGGAGGTGGCAAGGGTGGTAGGAACTATTTCCTAACTTATCCCACCATACGTTGAAAGACCCTCATTTAAATTTATTCATAATATTCCTTGCTTGAACAGTTGATCTAGAAATTGGGGAAAGAGCGGCATAAGCTTATGATATTGCTGCCACCGAGAGTTCTGCCAAACTTGATATGATCAAATTTAACTCATGCAGTTTTAATGACTCCTGATACGCCACTACAACAATGTTCAAAATGTTGGTATAGTGTGCTAACGGTTATTAGAAATGCATTGCGAAGCGTATACATGATTCTGGATTTCTTTGTGGAGCAAGCCCCATCTGTGTATGAACCTAAGTAAAACATTTGCTTTTTGCTGACGTTTGGCTACACTATATTTTTGTGTGGTCAAACTGGCGCTTACGATATGTGTAAATTCATGTGTTTCTACTTATGACGATGGGTGGTTGGCTGAAGAGAGGGTAGGGAAAGAAAGGTGAGCACTTATCACGACAAGTATCAAAAACCATGTTCATCATGCATGTGAGTACTTTGGCAGGAAGTGGATAGCAAACAATGAAAAAGGGTGCACAATAGCGAGCAAGGGAAAAATACGTCCGTTTTGATGTGGTGCAAAACTAAATATATATGATCCATGATGCATTTGACAATAGAATAACCAACACAGTTGTTCCGTAGCAACGTATGGGCATCCAACTAGTGTTGGGCAAAAGAGAAAAGGAAACACACCTGTTGCGACTGTTAAATACTTTCATAGCAAAGTCTCTATCATACGCTTCCAAATGAGTATAGGAGATACGCATGACAGCACTGCGCATGTCAGGAGACAGCCGCCAAGGCACAGCATTTGCTTCACCCAAATAATAGGGCACCTTACAGCCCGTGAGTTTGAATCTGATAGAATGAAACACTGGATTAGAATGAGAAGAATATCCAACATCTGAAAAGGGGAGGGAAGGCAGGGAGAGCATACTCTTCGAGGAAAAGCAGGAGCTTGTGACAAAGATCATTATCATTACTGCCAGCAACAAGAAGTGAATACGACAAGCGGAGACCACTTTTCTGAGCACTAGAAGGAGCGAGAATCGACTCTATCTACATTCCATAATGATCAAGATTTAATAAACCTCCACACACATATGCAGCAAAACCAAAGTTTGTAATACAGACAATAGTTGATAAACTGTCACCTTTTTGGTAATGCTTAGAATCTCTTCATGTTCCTTGCTGACAGACTGAAAATAAGAAAAAAGGTCTATTAAGTATTGACAGACTGACAGTTTGAAATATTAAATTAGGAACAAACAGTTAAGAATAGGCGGTGGGGAGGGGGTGGGTTGCTTAAGGATAGGGATTGTACCTGAGAAGATGCTAGCACAGCCAATGCCTGATGGATAATGCCTAGCTGTTCTTTCTCTATTTGTTTCGCCCTTGTCAATTCTTGTTCCCTAGCAGCATGGGCGATCATTTCTTCCACGTCTAAGTTTGCTGCACCAGTTTCTGATGGATAAGTCTCTGTCCTATGGTCTTTGTGGGACAGCACACATGGTCCTTGTGTCAAGGACTAGCAGTTAGAGATAGAGCATCAAGGACTGGTTGTTAGATAGAGCATCCTTGACTGCTGCCTTTAGACTAGCATCTTAGACCAGCATCTTAGACTAGCATCTAGCATATCCTTGGCTGGTTAGCAGCCTATAAGTATGTATCCCCAACCCCTCAGGTTGGCATGGCATTTGTGTGAGTTTGTGTGAGAAATAGAAACCAGAAAATTGCCCCAACTCCTTGTGTCATCCTCTCCCTCGATGAGAGTTAGAATTCAGCGACTAACAAGTGATATCAGAGCCAAGTTAGTTTGTAGCCTGAGCATCTCCTGCTCATCTCCTTCCCCGGCAGTAGCAGCAGCTCCGGCTGCCTCTGCTCACTCCTCTCTCTCTCTGTGCAGACGAGCAGCAGGTCGTCGGTTGCAGCCCCCTCTCCACCCAGCAGCTCCCCAGCGGCGAGCCATGTCCGCAAGCCACTCTCAGCACTCGGTAACCTCGAGCACGCGGCGTCGGCAGGAGGCCGAGCTCGCCGCGGCAGAGGAGCGCGAGCGAGTGGCGGCAGCAAGGGCGTCGAGGCTGGCAGCAGCAGAGCTGGCAGCAGCCAGAGCGGAGGTGGAAGCAGTAGCAGCGGAGGATGCAGCACGTGAGGCAGCGGCGGAGGTCCAGGCTCTGCGCGGCAGCATCAGCGGCTCCGTTTCAGGCAACGGCAGCGTCGACGGAAACCACGACGCAGCCAGCGAGCGGACAGCGCGGTGGGCCGCCGAGCATGCCCAAGCGCACGGCGGTGGCGCTCCCGGAGGAGGCGCGCATGGTGGTGGCGCTCCCGGAGGAGGCGCGTGCGGCGACGGCGGCCGAAACGACCAAGACCGCGGCCTCCATGAGGTTCGGACTGTGGTCAGGGACGTTGGTCCCGGTGTTGGGTGGCCTACCCTCACCAAAACCAACTACGTCGAGTGGGCCGCGGTCATGAAGGTCCGGCTCCAAGTGCGGCACATGTGGGAGGCAGTTCAGGATGCCAACGTCGATCACCATGAAGATCGACGGGCGCTGGACGCCCTCCTCGCTGCAGTCCCGCCCGAGATGCAGTTCTCGCTTTCCAACAAGCGGACTGCCAAGGAGGCTTGGGACGCCATCGCTGCGGCACGCATAGGCAGCGACCGCGCCCGCAAGTCCACACTGCAAGTACTTCGCAAGGAGTGGGAGAACCTGGCCTTCAAGCCAGGTGAGGACGTTGATGACTTTGCTCTCCGTCTCAACACTCTGTTGCAGAAGATGGTGCAGTTCGGCGAGGACACCTACAACGAGGAGAAAGCTGTCGAGAAGCTTTTTCGCTGCGTTCCCGAGAAGTACAGGCAGATGGCTCGCTCGATCGAGTCTCTGCTGGACCTCTCCACGATGTCGATCGAGGAGGCGATAGGTCGCCTCAAGGTCGTCGACTCTGACGAGCCACAGCCTCAGTTAGGGTCCATCACCACTGGCGGGAAGCTACTTCTCACTCGGGAGCAGTGGGATGCCTGCCAAGGTGATAGGAAGAAGGGGGAGCCTTCTTCCACGACAGGCGGCCGCAAGCGCGGCAAGCCTCGCAAGGCGCGCAAAGACGCCCAGGGCGGCGCCGCCGGCAAGCAGAAGTCGGCACGAGACGACAGCTGCCGCACCTGCGGCCAGCTTGGCCATTGGGCCAAGGACTGTCGACAGCCACGACGCGGCCAGGCCAACTTCGCACGGGCGGAGGAGGAGCCGGCTCTGTTCATGGCACATGCAAGCATCGAGCTAACTCCAGCGGCACCAGCCGCGGCGGCTCTCCTCCACCTTGACGAGCCAAAGGCACACGCCCTCCTCGGCGATGGCTCCGGCGGCGACAAGACTGACGGGTGGTGCCTAGACACTGGCGCTACCCATCACATGACTGGTCGACGGGAGTTCTTCGCCGAGCTCGACCCCAGCGTGCAAGGCTCCGTCAAGTTTGGGGATGCCTCCGCCGTGGAGATTAAGGGCGTCGGCTCCATCATCTTCACCGCCAAGACTGGAGAGCACCGGCTGCTCACCAGTGTCTACTACATTCCCGCGTTGAGGAACTCCATCATCAGCTTGGGACAGCTAGATGAGAACGGCTCGAGCATGCTGATCAAGCATGGGATCCTACGCATCTGGGATCGCCATGGTCGCCTTCTTGCCAAGGTAACTAGAGGTGCGAATCGACTCTACGTCCTCAACGTGCAGGTGGCACAACCCCTCTGTCTCGCCGCCCGTCAGGACGACGAGGCGTGGCAGTGGCACGAGCGCTTCGGGCACCTTCACTTCGAGGCTCTGAAGTGGCTCAGTACCACGGAGATGGTGCGAGGCCTACCGTGCCTTGACCATGTGGAGCAGTTCTGCGACGTCTGTGTGATGACGAAGCATAGGCGGACCCCTTTTCCCCAGAGGGCGAGCTTCCGAGCCAAGGAGAGGCTCGAGCTCGTGCACGGGGACTTGTGTGGCCCGGTGACACCGGCCACACCGGGAGGACGACGCTACTTCTTGCTGCTCGTCGATGACCTCTCCCGCTACATGTGGGTGATGGTCCTCGGCAGCAAGGGAGAGGCTGCGGACGCCATCAGGCGCGTGCAGGCTGTTGCAGAGGCGGAGTGCGGTCGCAAGCTACGCGTGCTGCGCACCGACAACGGCGGCGAATTCACAGCGGCTGAATTCGCGTCGTACTGCGCTGATGAGGGCATTCAGCGTCACCACTCCGCGCCGTACAGTCCACAGCAGAACGGCGTCGTCCAGCGGCGCAACCAAACGGTTGTGGGGATGGCCCGATCCCTCCTCAAGCAGAGAGGGATGCCGGCTGTCTTCTGGGGAGAGGCAGTGGTGACGGCCGTCTACATCCTCAACCGCTCGCCCACCAAGGCGCTCGACGGCAGGACGCCGTACGAGGCTTGGCATGGGCGCAAGCCGGCGGTCTCCCACTTGCGGGTCTTCGGCTGCCTCGCGTTCGCCAAGGAGCTTGGCCACATCGGCAAGCTCGACGACAGGAGCATTCCGGGAGTGTTCATCGGCTACGCGGAGGGCTCGAAGGCCTACCGCATCCTCGACCCGAAGACACAGCGTGTGCGCACGGCGCGAGATGTTGTGTTCAACAAAGGGCGAGGATGGGCGTGGGACAAGGTGGTGGATGACGACTCGACTCCGACGTATGACGACTTCATTGTCGAGCACGTCCACTTCGAGGGAGCTGGGGGAGTAGGTAGCTCTTCTTCGCCCAGCATGCCTACCTCAGCCCCCGAGTCTTCATCGACCCCGGCAGCACCACGCTCTCCGACCACGACTTCAGCTGCGACGAGTCCTTCGTCGACTCCAGCACAGCCGGCGATGCCTCGTGCTCCAGCACCGACAGCCACCCCTCCGGGGACGTCTACTCCACCACCAGCTCACGCCGAGCACAGCCCGGTGGAGTTCGCTTCCCCGCTCCCTCACGACGAGGAGCGCATCGACGCGTACTACGACGGCGAGCCGCTGCGGTACCGCATGATGGAGAACCTTCTCGGCGACCAGCCGGTGCCGGGACTGGTGCCACACGACCTAGAGGCGCAGTTGCACCTTGCGTGTGACGAAGGCGAGCCTCGGTCTTTTGCAGAGGCCAAGAGAGACGCGGCATGGCGTGCCGCGATGCAGCTGGAGATGGATGCGGTTGAGCAGAACCGCACCTGGGAGCTTGCTGACCTCCCTCATGGTCACCGCGCGATCACCCTTAAGTGGGTGTTCAAGCTGAAGAGGGATGAAGCTGGCGCCATCATCAAGCACAAGGCTCGTTTGGTGGCACGAGGTTTCGTGCAGCAGGAGGGGGTCGACTTCGACGACGCCTTCGCTCTCGTGGCACGGATGGAGTCCGTGCGACTCCTCCTTGCGCTGGCTTCCCAGGAGGGCTGGCGTGTCCATCACATGGATGTCAAGTCGGCATTCCTTAACGGTGACTTGAAGGAAGAGGTCTACGTGCACCAGCCGCCTGGATTTGCGATCCCCGGCAAGGAGGGCAAGGTGCTCCGCCTGCGCAAGGCTCTTTACGGCTTACGGCAGGCACCGAGGGCGTGGAATGCCAAGTTGGATTCCACGCTAAAGGGGATGGGCTTCGAGCAAAGCCCGCACGAGGCAGCCGTCTACCGGCGGGGCAATGGAGGAAATGCCCTGCTAGTGGGCGTCTACGTCGATGACTTGGTGATCACCGGCACCAAGGATGCGGAGGTGGCGGCGTTCAAGGAAGAGATGAAGGCCACCTTCCAGATGAGTGACTTGGGGCCCCTCTCCTTCTACCTGGGAATCGAGGTGCACCAGGACGACTCCGGGATCACGCTTCGACAGACCACCTACGCCAAGCGCATCGTTGAGCTAGCTGGGCTCACCGACTGCAACCCAGCCCTCACTCCGATGGAGGAGAGGCTGAAGCTCAGCCGCGACAGCACGACGGAGGAGGTGGACGCTACGCAGTACCGGCGTCTTGTGGGGAGCCTTCGCTACCTCGCCCACACACGGCCGGACTTGGCATTCTCCGTCGGCTATGTTAGTCGGTTCATGCAGCGACCGACGACGGAGCACCAGCAGGCCGTGAAGAGGATCGTCCGCTACATTGCGGGGACTCTCGACCACGGTCTCTACTACCCTAGGTGCCCTGGGGCGGCACACTTCGTCGGGTACAGCGACAGCGACCACGCCGGCGACATCGACACCAGCAAGAGCACAAGCGGGATCCTCTTCTTCCTCGGCAAGTGCCTCGTGAGCTGGCAGTCAGTCAAGCAGCAGGTGGTGGCCATGTCTAGCTGCGAGGCCGAGTACATAGCGGCCTCCACCGCTTCCACTCAGGCGCTCTGGCTCGCTCGACTGCTTGGTGATCTCCTCGGTCGAGACACTAGAGCGGTGGAGCTCAGGGTGGACAGCAAGTCCGCTCTGGCCCTGGCGAGGAACCCCGTGTCCACGAGCGGAGCAAACACATCCGGGTGAGGTACCACTTCATCCGAAGCTGTTTGGATGAAGGGAGCATCACGGCGAGCTACATCAACACCAAGGATCAGCTTGCAGATCTGCTCACCAAGCCTCTTGGGCGGATCGCGTTCGTCGGACTCTGCTCCAGGATTGGGATGATCCAGGCTTCCCACAAGACGACGCACAAGACTTAGGGGGAGAATGATGGATAAGTCTCTGTCCTATGGTCTTTGTGGGACAGCACACATGGTCCTTGTGTCAAGGACTAGCAGTTAGAGATAGAGCATCAAGGACTGGTTGTTAGATAGAGCATCCTTGACTGCTGCCTTTAGACTAGCATCTTAGACCAGCATCTTAGACTAGCATCTAGCATATCCTTGGCTGGTTAGCAGCCTATAAGTATGTATCCCCAACCCCTCAGGTTGGCATGGCATTTGTGTGAGTTTGTGTGAGAAATAGAAACCAGAAAATTGCCCCAACTCTTTGTGTCATCCTCTCCCTCGATGAGAGTTAGAATTCAGTGACTAACAGTTTCAGCACCCTCTGTTTCATTTACACTCTTGTCTGACTTTGCTTGTTTCAGCTTACATTTTCCAGCATCATTTACAGTATTGTTCAAACCCAGATCTTGCTCAGTGACTTCTGGCCTTTTCATATTATCCTCCCCATCTGGCACTACTTCATCTCTAATGATGAGTGATCCTTTGATATTATCTAGCACTGCTTCTTTTTGGTCCTATGGAATGGAAATATTGTAATAATATTAATAAATAATAAACAGAATATTATTTTCTGAGGTTAATTAGCAAAACACACTATTCTTAATTAAAATACAGTTTGAAAACAACAGTACGCACCTCAGATATCACCGGTGCCTTGGATTTAGGAATGAGCTTGTCTAAATGCTCTAGCTCTTTTGCAACCGCTTCAACGATTGGTTTTGAATCAAGCAGCGTCCGCTCGTCGGTATTTATTGTTTTCTTTTCGGCGATCTTGTCCTCGATCCTTGCAATGCGGTTGAGTTTTTTTTGGTAAGCGCGGTGGTGCTTCTCGACCTCAGATACCACCGGTGCCTTGGACATAGCCGCCGCCGCGACCACGTCACCGGATGGGGTGGCGGCGGGGGGGAGAGCCACAGCCGCGACCACGTCGCCCGCTGGGGTGGCGGCGGGGGGGAGAGCCGCAGCCGCGACCACGTCGCCCGCTGGGGTGGCGGCGGGGGAGAGAGGCGGGGGTACCTTGCTGGAGCCGGACGCGGACGAGGAGGACGCCATGCTATGAGGAGGGTGGAGGGGAGTGCGATGCCGACGGCGCCGCTGGATGCGGACCGGTGGGGGAAGGCGGCCACGGCGCAATGCTAGGGTTTTGCCCGGATTTTGCTGTGGGCGTGCAGGGGCGGCCAAACGGGGGAGGGGGTACTACGGATCGTAAGCTTCATTCCCACACAGCGCGTTGCAGCATTGTTGCTATATCTCTCTGATTACGGAACGTGCGGGTGGTTTTCTGTGAGAGCATCCAAAGGCGCGGCCCGTTTAGGATATCGGATATCGGATATGAAGTGTGTCCGAATTTATTTATTTGGAGCGGGCCGAAGGATGCCTTGTACTCCCGTGTCCGCGCCTACATGGGCCGCTTCCGTTAGGTCCACCGGGCACGACATAAACAGTCTGATTGTATCCGTGGGTCGCGAGTATTTTGGATCGTGGTCCGGATTATCCGACCAACCACCCAGCAGCGCGACCTATCTTTCCACGCTTAACCAATAGGGTCACACTGATTTTTTTTATTCAAACAGAGATAATACGTGCTAAATGTGGTAAAGTTCGTACATATTCATATATAGTTTACATTCAAATATAAAAGACGAAATTTAAACTAGCCCAGCCCTAGCTACCGATCTTCGTGCGTTGGCGTCATCGCGTCCATCTAGGGGCCGAGGTCAATATACTCCGGCGGCGTCCAAAGGTTGGCCGGTGGAAGGGCCGGCACGAACGTGGGCGGATCGATCACCTGCCTGGGCCACGCTATCGGTGGCGCCATGCGGAGGTGGAGGTGCGTCAGCTCCATCCCCTCCTCCGGAGCGATCGGTGGTGCCCACCCCGGCAGTGGCGACGCTGGAGGCAGCTGCGCGTTTGCCTGCGCCAAGAGGCCAGTGAGCTAGACGACCTCTTGGTAGCCACCGCACAAGGCGTCCTCGTCCCGCGCGCTGGCCGCAATGGCTTGCGCGGTGAAGGCATCATCATCATAGCTCCGCGCTAGGACCTCCTGGTACTCCGGGGGCAGGTGCGCGACGGTGGTTGTTGTTGGGTTCGCGATAAAGAAAACAAAAAATTCCTACGATATGAACAACTAAGCACCAAGATCTATCTATCTAGATACAAGTAACATGTGGATATAACCATAGAAAACTTTTCCTTGAAGACCCGAAAAGCTTTACGAGATTGGTTCTCGTTGATGATGTAGTCGTACACTTTTCGATCTCAAGATCGTGATGAAGTCCAGCACCGCAAACTAGCAGCACATTCGTGATCACATACACGTCCGGCATCCCGACAACCTCCGTCTCCTCGCTCCAGCAAAGCAGCGGAAGCAGCAAATCCTTTCCAGAGAAACCACCACGAGAACATTTACTTCGCCAATCTGAAGTCATGGAAAATAAACTAGAGTGGAGAGAGATCCTTCACGAAGATGTGTACTTGTGAGAGGGGAGGATGGGCTCCTTTTATAGGGGCAGCCCTCATGCCATGGCCAGTGGCCAAGGTGGGCGCCCTCACCTCTCTCTCATTCATGTGGGTGGATGCTCCACTCACATAAAGACACCTCCACTCACAATTCTACTCACATGCATTATGCGATCTCTCATTTAATAAAAAAATATTAATTTTATTTAGAATATTGTTAATTACTTTAATTAACAAACATTTGCATAAACCCCTTTGCAATTCTTCGATATTACATCTAAAACCAATTTAGCAATTTGACCCGAAACAATTCTGGTGCTTATCGAAATAATGCCAGCACTATCAAAATCGTTCTCTGGTATTATATCTGCTCCAATTGGTGTCGATATACCTTAAGTATGTCACCCTATGGTTCATTAATAATGCAGACATGATCGAGACCCCTTTTCGATCAATAATCAGTAACGGGACCTAGAGATCCATACGGACTCCCACACATTCAAAGATGACTTAGTGATCGTGAGAACTTTTGACGTCGTAACTAAATCTCTTTGTCTCGCGATATATTACATGTACGAGATTCGATCATCGATACCCGCATACATAGTTTGATCTCGTTACCAACAAGTACTCTTTTCTCGTTACTGTGATATAACATACTTGTGATCAAAACACCTACTTGCAAGCTGTTGTCAATGTGATATCACCGAGAGGGAGCAAAGTATATCTCTCCGTCATCGGGATAGAAAAATCTCACTCTTGATTCATGAGCCTCTACATAACACTTATGGAGTACCTGAACCCACATTTATAGTCACCCTGTTACGGTGTGACGTTTGATGTTATCAAAATAATCTTCCGGTGTTAGTGATAGACATGATCTCATGGTCTAAAGATTAGGGTTACTTCGTATAACTTATTATGGTAATGTAAACATAATGACTTTGATTGTATTACTATACTTCGGGTCAGTGTTCATCACGTCATTCTACAAATGTTGTGATCAATGCGAGGGCATCATATTTAGTGTGTCGAATATGTTTTAAAATATTTTTTGGATACTTGGATATTTGTGTTATTTGACTATAATTAATATGATTCTACAATCAACATAAATTTTATGGTTGATAGAATACCACTTTGGCTGAAAATATCATTATTATGTGCTTGTTTTTTTAAATGGAATATGTTGAAAATAAAATATGGATTGAAAGGAAAGTCAAAGAAATAAAAAACTGGAAAACGAATGAAATGTTCTTGTATATGACATGTTGTAGTGGCTAACAAATAAAATCTAAATAAATTCATTTTTTCCAAAAAAAAAATCATATCAACATGGCGTGAAGCTATAAATATAAGGTATACCACGTCTTCATTTTTCTTTGTTATGACCGAAAGTGCTACGACAACGAAGAGTGTCGCCATTGAGATTTGTCATTGTAATTTTTTTATGACAGCAATTTATTTGTCAATTTTACTAATATTGTTTTATACTTCAATTATTAGTACCATATAACCAATTTTGCACATACAAGTTTAAGGTAGCACAAGTGAATTGCATTATTAATAATAAGAGCCGACATAATTGATGGTCCAGTCATTTTTTTTAATAAAGTTTCTAACATACAAAGTGTCGCTCTGATTGGAGTAACCACACCTAGTATTGAATACTTATTCTATTACGGAGGGTTTTGTGGTTCCAAATATTTGAAGGAAAGGAAATTTAATGATATTAAGGTATTAGATGGGTAACCTCGAGAAACTTTCTAATTGAAGAGAAGTCTCTGTCAAGCATGAAGCAGTTGGAGTAGGTCTCTACTTTTTTTTTCGAAAATGGGCAGTACCCCGGCCTCTGTAATACGTACACTCTTTATTTCATTTAGATCATTTACTCAGCTGAAATCTGCAAAAACTGAATCCAAATAGAAGGGATGGTACAAATAAATCAGATATTGAGAGCAGAACAATTTAACTGATACATATCTAGTTGTTTTAGAGAAGATTGTATCTTCATGCATGTAACGGCCATACGATCCCCCAGGTTGTAAAACACATTTTTATCATGATAAGTACAAACCTGTAAGTGCCTTGTTCTTGTACAGTATGAGATCCTGCAATATGTGATGATTGGCTGCACTATTATATGTCAACAATTTTCACGTAAGCACGGACTAAGTGTCTCAAATTTCTTAAAATAACTATACCTAGAAGATGAGCCACATCATAAATATCAATGTCCTTAATTCGTATTAAAATGCTGTAAGCACATAGATACATTCTTAAATGACAAAAAGTGGGGAGATATTTTTATGACATCGACATGATTATATAGTACATGTTAAAGAATACCTGTTTTAACCTAGGATCATCTACCAATAGATTTAAAGTAAGATACTGCTGTCCTTTTAGCAATAAAATATTAAACAATTAAAGGTAAATTCAGTAGTGCCGGTTCTTTCTTGACAACTAACTAATAGATAGTGTATGTTAGCATTACGGATGAGCAACTCAAAATCATCAATTACCTATTACATCCTTATTCTTGACGCTTTTGCGGACAAAAGGGAAATCATGGGCATATGGATCTTGTCCTTTCTGTAACAAAAACCTACAAAATTGCCAAAACAGATGCATCATCATGTACCTCGTCCATTACATTTTGATAAATTTCTATGATAGATAAACTACTTTTTATTTTGCAGAAAAAAGCTTTGCCTATTCAGTCGGTCCTTTCTTTTTGCGAAAAACAGTCAGTCCTCGTTGCAGTTATTAATCATAAAATTTCAAATTACATCAGTGTTATAGAGCTAGCGGAAAATCACTCGTAATCTCCAAATTAAGAGGACTTGGAATATATTACCAACTTGACACATTTGTTTAGGTCCAGAACAATCTATTGTACCACTTATCCACCAATGACGCCCAAATGAGCCGTGAACACGGCAGAACCATGTTAAGATCGTCTATGCATGCTGCCCAGTGCTTTACACCGATCGAGGTACACAGTACAGTCACAAAGCCTTAATAAATTGATTCCTTGTTCAGCGGCTCGGCGCGTAGGGAAGCTAGCTCAAGCAGGCCTCTCTCGTCAAGTTCATCGTAGCAGCAAAATATCAATTACGTACCTCAGCAAGCTAGCTTTTTTTTGAACTGTCAGCTTGCTAGCTTTGAAGGGCCGAACGTAGGACCATATCGATTAGGTCTTCGAAATTAGATTATCTTTATTGTGCTTTCCCGTGTGACTTCTCTCAAGCTATACTTCTTGTCTCGGCTTTGCGGCAGCTTGGCATGTCCAGATGCAGTCTACCAAATAGAAAACGGGAGAAGATTTTTGCAGTCTGCCAATAGAAGAAAACCGGAGAAGATCTTCTTAGTTGGCAGTGTATTTGCGATGGATAACGAGAGAAAAATTTACGATAGGTTTGAGGTAAGATGAGATTTTAATTGCAGTAAAGGACGACCATGCGGTCCAAACAAAATCAAAACACGTGTGTTTTGAAAGAAAAGATGCAAGATATTACTGTGAAAATCTCCACAAATAAAATTTGTTTATGTAATCATAAGTTACTATCTATTCATATTAAAATATCTAATAATGTGCAATATGAATGAAAGAATGAGTACATCTTATCTAAATCAATTTTTAAATCACAACACACAACTATACATAGCATACACAAACTGATGCATCATACGAATCTGTAATATGAACAAAAAAAAACACAGCTAGGTAGTTATTTGAGCAAATACTACCTGTAAGTATCATGCGTGAACATTATACTTTCCATGCGAGTTCTCAGAAAGATCCCAAAGAACAGATAGGATGACCGTAGAGTCCCTTCTGAATAGAATGTGATCCTTGTTATTCTCCCAGAACAGATACTTATTCCAGTTTTCAGATACTCCCTCCATTCTAAAATATAAGATATTTTAGCTTTTATAAAACGAATGTGTCTAGACATCTTTTAGTGTGTAGGTTGGGAATAAACTTACATACTAAAAACCGTCTAGATATATTTGTTTCACAAAAGCTAAAACATCTTATATTATAAAACGGACGGAGTAGTAGATAAGCTAAATCCAACTATTAGAATTAAAATAGGCCACATAAACTAAATTCTTTTTTATAGTGACATAATCTACATTACCGTAATTACAAATACTATAATAAGGAGGAAAAACCTCTAGGATGAAAGCTCCTTCTGGGATTCCCTTTCCACACAAAACCATTAGCAGTAGATGTTTGTATATTAGGACGCGTGCACGCCGTGGTCATGTTGTCGGCATCCTCGCCACAATTCACCGGATGCTCCGGACATCCTCTTTTTGTTGAGGGACAAAATCTAAATTTCTTCTAGTAATTAAAAACTACTATAATAAGGAAGCAAAACCTGTAACATGAAAGCTCCTTCTGAGATTCACTTTATTTCCACTCAAAACCATCGGCGGTAGTCGGTAGATGACTGTATATTAGGACGCAAACGTGCCGTAGTCATGCTGTCAGCATCCTCGCCACAATTCAGGACGCTCCGGACTTCCTTTTCTCTTTTGTAGTATAACTAGTAAAATGCCCGTGCGTTGCTACGGCGACACATATGTTGCTCATATACACATATGGTGTCCTTGAATTTTTTTGGTTATCACATAGTATGTTGGTCGTATATACACATAAGATGCATGTATTTGTTAGTTCTCAAGCGCATGAGAACTTGCTAAATTTGAGGCATCTCTGTCACTATTGGATCTGCCCCGTGATTCGTGTGATATGGGGCTTCACGTGGGTTGCAACTGAGAAAAATGTTGATGCCTTACAAATTTTTTCATACGGCACAAATTTTGTGTTCACGCGGTACAATTATTTTATTCATGAATTAAAAAATTGTTGTATCACAAAAAGTAGGATGACGCGGTCGACTTAGTTCTAAGCGCTCCCATGCATGTATTTGCTAGTTCTTATGCGCATGAGAACTTGCTAAATATCAGTCACTTCTTTCACCACTGGATCACTTCATGATTCGTGCAATCTACGAGTTGCATGAGGTTGCAACTAAGAAATATGTTGACGTAGCAGGAAAAATTTGGTCCTGCAGCACAAAACATTTCACACGGTATTTTTTTTGTTCACATACAGGAGGTCAAAAATTATTGTCAAGAAAAAGTAGGATGATGTTAGACGACTGAGGTATTGAGTTCTAGACGCTCACATACATAGTGAAACACAACTTCGAATTGTTACATGTCATGTAGCACAATATCTCTTGTATCCTATCTAATATAAAGTTACCAATTGTACATCCTTAATTTCAAACTTCAAATTAAAATATATATATATATATATAATTATTAACCGTATATCCTTGATTCCAAACTTCAAATGTGAGATTTCAATGTCGAAGCTAGTAGTCCTACAAATGATAAATTGCCAATAAAATGGTGTTCATTTAATTTTTTATGTGGAATACTTAACTTTAGTAAAGCACTTGCTTAGCAATATCGCTGGCTACCAAACCAAAGACAAACTGGTGTCCATGTCATTTTAATTGCAGAGTCCATCGTCTAATTTATTCTCTAGCCGTTTAGCAAGTTCTTTGAATTGTGACATTTCGCCCCACTCATGACATGCACATGCAGGTGATCCTTGGTCAGCAATACCAAAATGTGCATGGAATCTCGGAGTTGTACCTGAATGCATCCGCTCCAAAGTACATCTCAACAAAACGATGATATGAATGAACACGTGTTTCAGATTTTACTCTAAATATGATTCATGCTAGTAATTTCTTGTGTAACAATTCTTGAATGAGAGCAATATAAACCATAGCACCTTTTTCCATTGATTAAATCAGGGCATCTTGAAGCAAGCAGAATCTTAATCAGTAATAACATGAGAAAAGAGGAAAATACACATGAAGCAGATATGCATTATCTGAATGAGAATTAAATTCCATCACGCAACAGAGCTAATAGAAACTCCACCTAATCAGAAGGAGAACAAAAAGTGAAAAAATGTGTGTAGCCACACATTGAGGCCACTCTCAGCAGGTAAAAGCAAACATGGCACTGCTGCTTGGCAACCTCGATGACGATCTTCCTTCACTTCACCGACAACTCACCCTTCGTGTCACCTCCATGGATAGCAGAGCTGCCTTCAGACACCACATCAGCACACCCTTTTTGCCGGTTGCAAACATTTTAATACCCTACAGAACAAAACAGGAAGGTTTCAAAAGAACACCAAAGATTTTAACACCGGAAGTAATGCATCTCGTTTTCCTAGATTTTTTAAACTTTATAGCAGATCTCAACCTATCTGAACAAAATTATACCGCTTGCTCGCTTTAATACCTCGCTCCTCAAACTTAAGATGAGCAACCTTTTGCAGTAATAATGAGCTCCATCGTATGGTTTCAAAATTCTAGTCATCTTTTCATGTTTTGTGGGAACAACTAAAATGCGTCTAAATACATATGTATCCAGACAAAGTTGAGTCAATTAATTTGGAACGGAGGGAGTTCATCTTATAGGTAAAATAATCTAGCTCTTTCACCTTGGAAGGAACACTGCTGAAATCAATCATATATTTTTCAGCAGACAAAAAAGTTAACTTTGGTTTCACTCCCAAAAACGCATCAAGATGAAATCATTCAAATTTTGCAGTCTACACAACAATTTAACAAACAATAACCAGAGATTCAAACATTAATAATATCCACCAAGGTTAATGAAAATTATACAGTAGGGCTGTGTCCTACTGTTTTAGCGTAAAAGAAAGGATAAGGATCCAAGTTGTTCAGGCAGCAACAAACTCTGGTAAGTGTGCAATACGATAACTTCCATGTCATTTACAGATTTTCACCTACTTTTTGTTAAAGTTGATCTGGGTTTTGCTTTAGTTGATGTCTGAGCACGACCATGAGATAAAAAAAATCTACTACGGAATGTAGCTCTAACTCATTTGCCAGACATAAGAAAAACTATAGCCATGTCACTGGAAATATTAGGAAAAAATGATGGTTCTAACTCATGTGCTAGAGGTCCTAATGCGTTTGCATTATCGAGGAACTAAGAAAAGAAATCACAGACTTATATGCTACCTATAATGAATCGATAAAATAAGAAGCTACATCTAAATCTTTCAAGGAATGCATAACAAGAAGCTGACAAATATACTGTTCATATGAAGACTCGGTACCGTAACACGGTGATTCATAAGAGATGCACATTTGGGCAGGCATTGTTATTGAAGAGCGATAGGAAGAAGGTATGCACCATTGCCACCGCATTCACCAACACAATAGTAATGGAGGCAAAAACTGGAACAACAAGACCATGGCACACTTAGATTTGATCAAGTGTAGGTTGAAAAGGATTAAATCAAGAGCTGATTGTTGGCTTGTACCTGATGTACAAAGTTCCCAGTTTTCAAGCAATTATATCTTGAAGGATTCAATCTCGTGTGTATAAAGTACAATAACATGGTTAGTCAAAATCCTAATTGTCCCGAGAATCACACAAGACGTGCATATATAACTGTATGAAAGCACTAACCTGGATAAGAAAAAGATCACTAACCTGGAGGATCAAGAGCTTCAGCTGAATTGTATAATTGACGCATCCACTGATTTTTTTTCTTTTGTGGCCATTTTTTATTTTACAAGTGACACTTCACGCTGAAACTTGAATATCACGAGGCAAGGCAAAATACAATAAAACTTCAGAAAAAATATATGGTTCACTCAAATAGGAATGCAATTTAAGTATTCGAAACAACCATGAGCCTGTGACCTTCATTCCATGCGATTATTTTAAGTACATGCCAAACCTCCAACAACTAAAGGAGAACACTCCATGCCAGATGCTCATCTTCTTCATCTAAAGGTCCGTGTTAGCGCATAACAACCAGATGCAAATCCAAACTCAATTCAAAACCCAGAATATCAAACAGATCTATAGAAAGAAGGGAACGGATTCCACAACCTAGCTTGATGTGCAGAGCCTACAACTGAAAATAGAGAATGCCAGTTAACAAATTGCCACCCAAATCATTATAGAGAAATACTCGTATGTATAAAATATGAAGCTATTACACAAATGTTTTAGTGTTTGTAATCTTTATAAAGTGAAAATATATATCACCGAAAAAAATCAAGTTCAAGAATAGAGATAGAATAATGAAGGTCAGTAACCGGACATACTTGCATTCAATTCCAATGGAAGATGCCTAGCGATTTGTTTGTCTACATGAGTTAGGTTATCTATGTTGGTAACCATTGTAAGAAAAGAGTCAGCACTCATTTAAATACCACCAGGAATCGAGAGAGATATTCTCTGCTTGTTGCTGGCAGAGTTTTAGAAAATGGGACCACGGTAATGATAATAAGATACTCTTTGTAAGGAGTTGTAAAAGAGGTGTAGGAAAGATTATACAATCATTTCTCTAACTCATGTAGTGATGTATCCACGGCCATGTCTACATCATGTGTACAACCGTTGATCTTTAAAAGAGCAGAATGATCTTTAGAAGAGCAGAATATGGAAAATGTCCGATACGGTGATACCTTGGCTACAGGGCCCAGATCCTCGTGCTCTACGATCTACCGATGACCAAAAGTTCACCGAACGAACCAAAGATATGTGACAAGCACCAACTTGTTTCTCAGAAGACCTCGGAAGAGGTGGCAGCCAGATCCTCCCGCTCTCCGATTTGCCACTAGCCGAGCTCAGAAGGATGGATCCAATCCACCAGCGATGCCCTCGCAGTCCACAACCTTGGGAACTCCCAGGTGAGCAGTTCCTTCGTGGCAACATGGCGAGCGAACCGGCACCGTCTCTACCCCTTTCGCCCGTCCCCAACCTATTGTGAACGTGACGCTGAGCATGATGTACCAGTTGCGGGCTGCGGTGGTGAGCAGATTCCTCACATCGCCCTGGTGGCTCTCTCACCGGCGGCGGTAGCGACCTGTTGTTCCTATGCTCGGGGAATGAAAGAGAGACAGAGAATAAGAAGTCTCCCAGGTTTCGTTGGGCTAGGTCCATTTAGGAGCGTGCGGGGCGATAGGAGAGAGCGCGGCGAAACAACAACTTATCGGAGAGAAGGTAGAAAACGGAACACGCGATTTTTTAGATAGTAGAGATAGAAATTCCTCTATTTTTCAACACCATATATGAAAAAAGCACGTCTCTTAACCTTAACCTCAAGCCATAAATCTAGCCATAACTAAAACAAAATCAACGTTTAGGACCTGGCAGCAAGTTAAGGATTGAATAATAATATAATATTACTCCAATATCATCTCTCATTGCAAAAGGGTGAAGTGGTTTTATGAATACCTGGTTTTTGGTATGATCACACATTCCGAGTTATAAAATGGGTTGCCATCTTCAATGCCACTTTTACACTCAAGTAGTTGCTACTATCAGAGATCCATACTGATCTCCATGCATAAACCTCTAGTTTGACGTTTTTGTATGATGTAAGTATCCGACTTGAGCAAAAGCTGGGATTAGTCCTGTAGAAAACAAAACCAAAAGATGCAAGCCATGTATCGTTTTCTGCTAATAGCCTAGTAAAACATGCATATGAAATGTGAAGACAAAAGTTGTCTTGCGGTAATCGCCAGATCATTTGAACCTGAAATTGAATCCACAAATATTAAGTCGACATACCATACAGGTGCAGCATACAGCAATGGATAACTGCATTATGTTAACATTATTTTCATCAGGAATAGTGCTCCTCAGAAAATTGTCATAAAAAGAACTAATGTATAAACAATAGGTCGCATACCCTGCTTATCCATGTAAATCAACTGGGTGTGGCTTTACTGCAGTATTTGTATCACCTGGGCTTCATTGACAAGGTAGACAATCAAACTCTGTTAGCTCAGGTACAAAGGACATGTAAGCTAAACAAGCTAGTTTACTGAAAGAGAGTCCAGAACAAAATAATTTTTTTGAGTTACATGACAAATTATAAGGGGGACACAAGTAAAGAACTCAAAAAGGCCAACAATTTTGACGACAGTTAGTTGCTATTTTCGAACATGCCTCGCAGCAGCTTAATCTCTTCACTCCATCTGCAATACACATCGAACATTTAGCATTTGGTGAAATCAAATGTACCTAATTTTCACAATCACAATTTTGACGACAATGACACAAACCAATGCGGCTTGTTACTGGGAGTGAGAATTGAGGAAAAGGAATAAGGTGGTGTTCCAAACCAGTGTATCTCTTCCATACTTCTTGGTCCAATCCTTCATTTCTTTGGCCCCTAATTCTAGGACTGCTGTTACAAGCCCGCCATGACGGATTATGAGAAAATGCATCAGAAACAAGACGCAACCACTGCTCAAGGAAACACTTTCCCTACCTGAAGAAAGGAGAGCTTTATCCGTGCTATTTGGTAGGTCCTTTTTGCTATTTGGTAGGTAAGAATTACAACATCGGCATTTCATTTTTTCCCATACAGATTCCTCCATATATACACTGCATAAATCAGCATACAAAGTTCCTACTCTGATTCTTTAAACAAACTCAAGTGGAACATCAACACTGAAGTTGCAAAACCAGTTACACACTATTATATTTTACTATTTACTACTTGCAACAACTATTTGCCTATGAACACACTTTGAAAATCGGGTATGGAAGTACAGATGTGGACCTGGGGAGTGGAGACAAACCGTTGTGGACCAGGTACGTGAGCACGTGGATGCCATAGCAGCTGAATTACACGAGAGCTCGTCATCAATCGAGCGGAAGGGTTGAGAGCCGGTGCGGCGATCCAGAGGAGCAGCGGCGCAGAAGCGTTGCGCGGAGGCCATGCTAGGCCGGAGGAGCAGCCGGCCGCCGGGCCAGAACAGGAGCGGCACGACCGCGCCGACAAGCGAGCATGGGACGCGATGCGGCGATCCAGAGGAGCAGCAGCGCAGAAGCGTTGGGCGGAGGGCGCGGTAGGCCAGAGGAGCGGCCGGGCGCCGGGCCAGAGCAGGAGCGGCGCGACGGCGCCGGCCCGCGAGCTTGGGGTGTCTGCAGATTTACCCCTATGCCTTGAAATTGAACGTAGTTCAACAACCGAGGCTATCGGCGGCATGGGTTAGCGGGTGAGGCGACAGCCGGAGTGGTCTGTGGCGGCGGGGTTCAAAGTGGAGGAACCCTAGAAAGAGTGCAGAGAGATAGGAAAAACGTTTGGGCTGTTGGCGGATGGGTGGGATGGACGAAGGCTAGCGGGAGTCGCGGGACGTTGGACGAAACATCGACGTAGTGGGCAGAAAACAAAATTCTTTTTAGATAGTAGAGAAGATATATCATTACTCATTTTCTTATGTAATTTGGTGGGAGAGTAAAATTGTCTTATTTAAAAAAATATTGACGAAAGCAGGAGCGGAGAAAACAGAGGAAATTCGTATTTTTTAAGTAGTAGAGATAGAGATAGAGATTCATAGCACAACTCGTCTTGTACACTTGATGTGTAGCCACACTCCCCCATCTTCACCTCTAATACTTTCCTCTCAGCTCTCCATTGAAGTGAATTATAATATCTCTATAACTGCACCCAGGGAATCATCAGATAAATAGATTGCTTCTACCTCAATAAGATAAGGAACATAAATTAACTCTTGTCGTCACAGAGGCAAACCCTCTAAGCTGAATGCCTCTCAATATATAACTCCGGTACCTATACGGATACTGACCATATCTGGAGGTCTCGTGATACCGGGACCTGTCTGGAACCTTGCGCCCTCGCACTGGAATTATCGACCAGCACGTGACTTCCGGGATGCCACTTCCTGAACTCCATTGCAAGCAGTCGAGTACCTCGTCCGGCTCTTTTAGGTCTAGCAATAATCTGGTTGTGGAAAGGCTAATTACACGTCATGCATGCAAGGATTGCCTTGAGTCACCGTGCACCTCAAGTCAAGATTACAACTCCTTCATGCTGCCATAATTAAAATTTGAGCATTCTTCCGGCCGTGGCTGGTGGAAGTTTTTTTGACTTTCCAAGCGTTGCCATGGCCTGCTGGGAACAGATGATTAGCCAGTAAATCGTAGATCGATGGGATGACGGCAGCCCGATCAGTCTGGAAGAAGATGGTGGAAGCCCGATCAATCTGGAAGAAGACAACGTGCACGTACCTGGCTCGCTCCGGGGTGCGATGGTGTGGCATATCTCCTATTAATCTTGTAGCTACTATATGGAAGACAAAATTTTAATCCATCTAATACGTAGCTTTTGTTAATTACTTTAATTAATAAACATTTACATAAACCCCCTTGGCAATACTTCGATATTACATCGAAAACCAATTTTAGCAATTTGACCCGAAACAATTTCGGTGCTTATCGAAATAATTCTAGCACTATCAAAATATTTCTCTGATATTATATCTGCTCCAATTGGTGTTGGTATACCTTAAGTATGTCACCCTACGGTTCGCTAATAATACAGACATGATCAAGACCCCTCTCCGATCAATAATCAGTAATAGGACCTAGAGATTCATACAGCCCACACATTCAACGATGACTTAGTGATCGTGAGAACATTTGACATCGTAACTAAATATCTATGTCTCGTGATATATTACATGTACGAGATTCAATCATCGATACCCCCATACATAGTTTGATCTTGTTACCGACAAGTACTCTTTTCTCGTTACTGTGATATAACGTTCCTTGTGACCAAATCACCTACTTGCAAGCTGTTGTCAATATGATATCACCGAGAGGGACCAAAGTATATCTCTCCGTCATCGGGATAGAAAAATCCCACTCTTAATTCATGGGCCTCTACATAATACTTACGGAGTATCCGAACTCACCTTTATAGTCACCCTGTTACGGTGTGACATTTGATGTTATCAAAATAATCTTCTGGTATTAGTGATAGACATGATCTCATGGTCTAAGGATTAGGGTTACTTCGCATAACTTATTATAGTAATGTAAACATAATGACTTTGATTGTATTACTATACTTCGGGTGAGTGTTCATCACATCATTCCACAAATGTTGTGATCCCCTTATTAACAACATCCAATGTTCATGATGAGGAAACCTTTGATCGTCTTGTTAATCAACGAGCTAGTTTATATGAGAGGCATAATTAGGAACTCCTATTTGTTTATTAAACACACATGTATTAACGTTTCCAATTAACAAAATTATTGCATAAAAAATAAACATCTATCATAGACATGGAATTGAAGAGGATCGCAGCAGAAAACAAAAAAAATCTACGATGAAACCCCAAAACTGCCTAGGATCTATCTATGTAGTAATGCAGTAACAGCCAATGCGTAGAGAATACATACCCTTGTAGACCGTACGCGGTTAACGTTCCGCGGGAAACGTGGTTGAAGTAGTCGTACTCATAGCCGACCTCAAGGTCACGAAGCTCCTCGCAGGTCACCCCTTGCTCCTTCTTCATCTTCATCGTGCAGCAGCTCCGGCTCACGACATTTAAGCGCCCCAAGTGTTGCGCCTCGTGTCTTCATACACATCCGGTGCACGATGAGACTTTCGGCTCCCCGATCCCGCCGGGAGTGCGGAAGTTTATATCCGACTAGGAATCCCTACAGCGCAACAGCATACTGCAGGTGTGCCTCGATCGCACAGCCTAGACTTGGGGCCATGGTCACAAGGCATAGAGAGAGGAAGGGAGAAAGTCAACCAAAAGACTTCTCAAGTTGTGTGTCTCATCCCACCCATGGGCACCCCTTTATATATGCGGAGGGGGTATGTCCTCCCTATTAGGTTAGCCATGTGGGACTAAAAGAAAAAGGAAAAACCAGAAAAAAATCGGACTAGCCGAACGGGCCGAATTAGAACAGCCCAATAGGCAAACAATAGGCCAGGGAGCAGCAGCCTGGGAGGAGGGCGGCCGGGTGGGCCTTGGCGCGGCCTACCACGCGCCTGCCTCTCTCTCCTGCCGTGGCGGCCTGGTCGAGCCAGCCCAGGTGGGCTGGTGCCCCCGCGGCCCAGCAGTTCCCGCGGCGGCCTACCAGGCGGGCGGACCCTGGGTGGGCCGGCTCCGGGCGAGGCGGGCGGCCCAGCAGGCGCGCCAGCTCCCCGCGATCTCCCTTGGGCCGGGTCGAGCTGGCCGCGCGCCGCGCTACCATGCGTCACCCCGTGTGGCGCGTAGTATCCGCCGCCTGCCCTCGAGCGCAACCCAGCTGCGTGTCGCCCTGTGCGGTGGCGGTTATCCGCCACCCACAGGGCTGGCTGTTTGCCTTTTTCCATTTCTTTTTTTGCAGCTTTATTTCTAGGCCTTTTCCCTCTGGGATTTGGCCTAATATAAAAGTTTCCTTTATAAATCTTTAATCTAAATATTATTTAGTATATATTAATTCATAATTAACATATAATAAATATATATTCAAATTTCTATTTATCCAAAAAACACTTTTCGGGGTCTTTTCCTTTATTCTTTCTTCGAACAACTTCGGATCTTTCTGCGGAACATTTCCGGCTTTCTCTTTGTCTACTGTGATTCCATCTTACGAATGATCGCTCTCATCGTACCCTTAAGTGTATCCTCTCACGGCTCGCGAATGCTCTAGACATGACCTATATCAATGATCAACAAAGGGACCAGGGATATCCATGTGACCCCTATGCATTCCTGATGACAATGTCGTTTGAACCGCTAAATGTAGCATCATCTTCCTTTTGTTTCTCGATATGACTTGTCTGAGATCCGATCATTGGTATCACATACCTTGTTCAATCTCGTTCACAACAAGTTCTGTTTTCTTGTTACCGTGATATTACATCCTCGTGACCTAGTCACATGTTGCAACATTTATGGATGTAATCTCACCAAGCCGGCCGTATGTATCTTTACCCATCATATGGGTGAACAAATCCCAGTCTTGCAGTCACATGTCATCTACTGTTCCTTCGGAATACCCAACGTACACCTTTATAACCACTGTATTACCAAGTGGCGCTTGATGCAGTCTAAGCAGCCTCGAGAAACAGTGAGTAATATGAGCTCACGGTCTAAGGAGAAGGAGTCTATGTATAGCTATTGCAACAATGAACTATATGACTTGATCATGTTGTAATCCTTCGAGGAATGTCCAACCACATCATTCTCCAATGATATGATCCCGTTGTTAGTCGGCATAAATGTCCATGATCTTGAAACCCAGATCATCTTCATGACCAACGGACTAGTATGAATAGAGGCTACTAGGGACTTGGTTGTTTCATACCACACCTGTACCAATGTTTCTACTTGGCATAGTTCTAGCACAATATGAAACTATTATAAACCAATTGAGATATGACAATAAAAACCTATTTATTATTTGCCTCTAGGACATATCTCCTTCAGGAATAAGATAATAACCACTTTACTATTGTCTCTCGGGAATATTCCCATCAGTCTCCCACTTTCACTAGAGTCAATAATCGAGATTACATAGTAATAAATCTAACGTCGATGGAGTTCTAGTGCTAATCATATTTTTCCCAAGGGAGAGTTTTAGTCAACGGGTCTGCTACATTCAGATCTGTATGCACTTTACAAATCTTTATATCTCCATCCTTAACATGCTCGCGGATGGAGTGAAACTGGTGCTTGATATGCTTGGAATTCTTGTGAGACATCGGTTCTTTGGCATTGGCTCTAGCTCCATTGTTGTCACAATAGATGACCACCGGGTCCAACGTATTGGGAACCACACCTAGTTCAGCTATGAACTCCTTCATCCAAACCGCTTCATGTGCCGCTTTCGAAGTAGCAACATATTTCGTCTCCATTGTTGATCCCGCCACCACGGGTTGTTTGGAACTCCTCTAACTAACTGCTTCTCCATTCATTAGAAACACGTACCCGGATTGAGACTTAGAGTCATCCGGATCGGTGTCAAAGCTAGCATCAACATAACACTTTACAACAAGCTCTTCTTCACCTCCATACACGAGAAACATGTCCTTAATCCTTCTTAAGTACTTAAGGATATTCTTGACCCTATCTAGTATTCTACACCCAGATCAGATTGGTACGTGCTAGTCAAACTAATAGCGTGTTCCACATCCGGTTATAGACACAACATGGCATACATGATAGAGCCTATGGCTGGGGCATAGGGGATCTATCCATTATATCTCTATCTTCCGCCATAGCTGGACTTTGAGTCTTACTAAATGTCTTGCCTTGCAACATAGGTAAGAACCTTTTCTTACTTCCGTCCATTTTAAACTTCTTTAAAATGTTGTCAAGGTATGTACTTTTTGATAGCCCAATTAGGCATCTTTATCTATCTCTATAGATTTTTATGCTTAGTATATATGATGCTCCACCAAGGTCCTTCATCGAAAAACTACTGTTCAAATAAATTTTAATACTATTTAAAAGATCTATATCATTTCCAATCAACAATATGTCATCCACATATAATATCAGAAATGTCAAAGATCTCCCACTCACTTTATTGTAAATACAAGTTTCTCCGTAAGTTTGGACAAATCCAAAACCTTTGATCACCTCATCAAAGCGGAGATTCTAACTTCGAGATGCTTGCTTCAGTCCATAGATGGATCGTTGAAGTTTGCATACCTTGTAAGGATCCTTAGGATTGAAAAACCCTTTGGTTATACCATATACAACTCTTCCTCAATGTTACCATTAAGAAGGCGGTTTTGACATCCATCTTCTAGATTTCATAAGCGAAAAATGCAGTAATTGCTAACATATTCTTGACCGACTTTAGAATCTCCATGGGATAGAAAGTCTCATCATAGTCAACTCCTTGAATTTGTCGAAACCCCTTTGCGACAAGTCGAGCTTTATAGATGGTTATATTACCATCAATGTTAGTTTTCTTCTTGAAAATCCATTTGTTCTCAACGGCCTTGCGGTCATGAGGTAAGTCCACCGAAGTCCAAACTTGGTTTTCGTACATGGATTCCTTCTCAGATTACATGGCTTCTCACCATTTGTTGGAATCCGGGCTCATCATCGCTTCTTCATACGTCGCAAGGTCATCATTTCCATCTACCATGAAATTCATGACAGGATTTCCGTATAGTTCAGGAGCTGCATGTTTCCTGCTTGATGTGCGAGGTTCGCCAGTGTCCTCTTTCGTAGTTTCATGATCTTTATCATTAGTTCCCTCTTCATATGGTGAAGTCAACTCCGGAACAACTTCCGGTGTCGCGCCATTCACCATTCCATGAAGAGAAGGTTCAATAACCTCATCGAGTTCTACCTTCCGACTACTCACACCTTTCTAAAGAAACTTCTTCTCAAGAAAGGATCCATTCTTGGCAATAAAAACCTTGCCCTCGGATCTGTGATAGAAGGAATACCCAATTGTTTCCTTGGGGTATCCTATGAAGACGCATTTTTCCGCTTTGGGTTCGAGTTTATCAAGTTGAAGTTTCTTCACATGAACATCGCATCCCCAAACTCTTAGAAATGACAGCTTAGGTTTGTTTCCAAGCCACAATTCATACGGTGTCATTTCAACAGATTTAGATGGTACCCTATTTAAAGTGAATGCAGTTGTTTCTAGTGCATAACCCCAAAATGAAAGTGGAAAGTCAGTCAGAGACATCATAGATTGAACCATATCCAATAAGGTACGATTATGACTCTCAGATACACCATTTCGCTATGGTGCTCCAGCAGGCGTGAGCTATGAAACAATTGCACACTCTCTCATGCGTGTGCCAAACTCGTAACTTAGATATTCCCCTCCACGATTAGATCGCAAAATTTTAATATTTTTGTTATAATGATTTTCCACTCCACTCTGAAATTCTTTGAACATTTTAAAGGTTTCAGACTTGTGTTTCATAAAATAGATATACACATATCTACTTAAATCACCCATGAAAGTACCAAAATAACGATATCCACCGCGTGCCGCCACACTCATCGGACCACATACAAGTATGTATGATTTCCAATAAGTTAGTCATCCATTCCATTGTACCGGAAACGGGGTTCTAGTCATATTTCCCATAAGGCATGGTTCACATGTATCAAATGATTCAAAATCAAGTGATTCTAAAAGTCCATAGAAATGGAGCTTCTTCACACGCTTCACACCAATATGACCTAGACGACAGTTCCACATATATGCAAATATATCATAATTGAGTTTAATTCTTTTGGCATCCACATTGTGAACATGTGTAATACTACTGTCGAGATTCAAAAGAAATAAACCATTCTTCACAGGTGCATGACCATAGAATATATTATTCATATAAATCGAGCAACCATTGTTCTCAAACTTAAAGGAATAACCGTCTTGCAATAAACACGATCTAGATACAATGTTTACGCTTAACGCAGGCACCATATACTAATTATTCAAGTTTAAAACTAATATAGATGGCAGGTGAAGAGGAAGCGTTCCGATGACGATCACATCAACTCTTGATCCATTGCCGACACGCATCGTGACCTTGTTCCTTGCTAGTGGTCACCGGTTTCGCAGCCCCTGTTTCGTGTTACATATATTAGCAACTGAACCAGTATCAAATACCCATGTGCTACTGCGAGTACTAGTCAAGTATACATCAATAACATGTATATCAAATATACCTTTGTTCATCTTGCCGGACTTCTTGTCTGCCAGATATTTGGGGCAGTTGTGCTTCCAATGGCTAGTCCCCTTGCAATAATAGTACTCGTTGTTAGACTTAGGGCCAGCCCGAGTCTTCTTCTCAGGTGCAACAACAAATTTACCGCCCTTCTTGAAGTTACCCTTCTGTTTACCCTTCTTGTCTTTCTTGAACTAGTGGTCTTATTGAGGGAACGACTAGCGGGAGCATGCTCTTCAGGAAGCGCGTGTTTCGGCCGCAGCACGCACGTTTTCGGCCGCACGGCAGCTCGACATGTGGCGTGTGGAAGTTCACCCGCACGTATTTCCGGCCGCTCGGCAGCGCGTGTATTTCCGGCCGCACAGCAGCGCGTGTATTTCCGGCCACACGGCAGCCCGAAACGTGGCTAGCTTCTCATGCAGTGCACGCGATGAAAGGTAGTTCCACACAGTGCAATAAGGTAGTGCACGAGCGGTGCAACTCGTTTACGGTCGACCGAAACCAGTGCAACGCAGTACACCGTGCACTCCAAGAATATCGCGTAGTGCACTGTGACCTTAGGCAGTGTAACACCGTACTACAAGGCAGTGCATAGACGGTGCACTGCCTGGACACCACGCAGTGCACTACGACCGAAGGAAGTGCAAGGCAGTACAGCGAGGCAGTACACGGCCAAGACACCACGAAGTGCACTACGAACTAAAGCAGTGCAACACAGAACAACAAGGCAGTGCATGGACGGTGCACTGCCTGGACAGTGCGTAGTACACTGCCAGGACACCGCGTAGTGCACTACAAACTAAGGCAGTGCAACACAGAACAACAAGGCAGTGCATGGACGGTGCACTGCCTGGACAGTGCATAGTACACTGCTTGGACACCGTGCAGTGCACTGCAAACTAAGGCAATGCAACACAGAACAATAAGGCAGTGCATGGATGGTACACTGCCTGGACCGTGCGTAGTACACTACCAAGATATCTCGTCGTGCACTGCGCCTGAAGGCAGTGCAACACAGTACAAACAAGAAGTGCACAACCGGTGCACTGTCAGGATATCGTCCCGTGCACTGCGACCGAAGGTAGTACAACGAAACATAAAAAGGCAGTGCACGAGTACACTGCCAGAATACCTCACCGTGCACTACACCCGAAGGCAGTGCAATGTAATACAAAAAGGCAGTGTGCCGACAGTGCACTGCCAGGACATCGTTCTGTACACCACGACCGAAGGCAGTGTAATACAGAAGAAAAAGGCAGTGCATCGACCGTACACTGCCAGAACATCGTGTCGTGCACCGCAACCGAAGAAAGTGCAACGTAGGATCAAAAGGCAGTGCAAAATCAAACTTCATCAAAACCTATCAATATGGGATCTAGTTTTGTTGATCTCGACACGACTAGTACAACCGTGAAAACGGATCTCGGTTTGGCCAATTCATTTAAAAGATATCAGATTTTTCATATTTGAATCTAAAAGAGAAAGGGAAAAAGGATGGCGGCCCCTCTCTCCAAGCACCACGTGTCCCGCAGGAAAGGCCTAGGACAGCGCGCGAAGAACTCCCAAGACGACACGTGCAGGGATAGCAGCGATTGTGGGACGAGCTCTGGAATGCGCGTGCTTTTTCTAGTGTTTCTGGTCTTATTGATCATCAACACTTGATGTTCTTTCTTGATTTCCACTTGAGAAGTCTTAAGCATAGGCAGAAGCTCGGGAAGAGACTTCTTCATGCCCTGCATGTTGTATTTCATCACAAAGCTCTTATAACTTGGTGGCAGAGACTGGAGAACACGATGTATGCCTAGCTCAATGGGAATCGATATTCCCAAGTCTATGAGCTTATCGGTGTACCCAAACATTTTGAGTACATGCTCGCTAACAGAGTTGTTCTCCTCCATCATGGAGCAAAAGAACTTTTCAGATGCCTCATAACTCTTCACATCAGCATAGGTATCAAAAATCATTTTCAATTCATTCATGGTATCAAAGGCATTGCCATTCTCACCATTCTCGAAACGCTTTCGGAATTCTGGCTCTAGCCCACACAGTATGTCGCAATGAACCATATTGTGGTCCTCTTGACGAGTTAAGTAAGCATTCTTTTCCTCGTTGATACGTCCAAGATGTAACTACTTTCTCGAACACTTTTGCTATTGTTTTTCTCTAAACTTGTGTGATTTGGATACAACTAACACTGACTGATGTTGTTTTCAGCAGAATTACCTTGGTGTCTAGTTTTTGTGTAGAAATTCAACTATCAGGAAAAATCTCAGAAAATATGCCAAAAATCCTATTTCACTAGAAGATTCACGGAGCCAGAAGACGAGACTGAGGAGGGCCACGAGGGGCCCACACCACCTGGCCGTGCGGGCTAGGCCTGGCCACGCCAAGGGGTGGTGTGGCCGCCTCGGTCACCCCCTCGGCCTTCCTCTTCGCCTATAAGTTGCCACTTGACCTAAAAACCAAGGGGGGTTCGACGTTTTTCTAGAAAGAGTTCCGCTACGCCGCCACCACCAGATTCCGCGATTCAGAACCAGAAACTCCATTCTGGCACCCTGCCGGGACGGGGAATTGGAAGAGATCATCGCCATCATCATCACCATCGCTTATCCATCGACCATCCATGTTTCCCCATACATGAGTGAGTAATCCCCCGCTGTAGGCTATGGGGATGGTAGGGATTGGATGAGACCGTTCATGTAATGGCATCAGATTGTTAGGGCATGGTGCCTAGTATCTATTATTAGTGCTTTTTGACTTTGTTGAAACTTGTTATGCTTAATGCTTGTCACTAGGGCCCGAGTGCCATGATTTCAGATTTGAACATGTTATTGATTCATTATGATAGTATTGTTTATGGTCTTACCTGCAAGTTGTATACACATATTGTTGTCCGGAACCAAAGGCCCCAAAGTGACAGCAATCGGGATAACCGGAGGGTATGGCTTTGATGTGAGGATCACATGTGTTCAATGGAGTGTTAATGCTTTGCTCCGGTGCTCTATTAAAAGGAGCATCTTAATTGCCAATAGTTCCCTTGAGGCCCCGCTGCAAATGGGCTGGCAGGACAAAAGATGTTGTGCAAGTTCTCATTGCGAGCACGTATGACTATATATGGAACACATGCCTATGATTATCTAGTACTTGGATGCTTTATCTTATTTATCTACAAATGCCCTATGTCTTGATCGCTATATGAATTGTCTTGTCCATGCAACGCCCATCCATCCATCCCTATGCCTACCGCGCTTTAATCCTACTGTTTCCTGCAGTTGTTAGAACTGTCTTTACTTTTACTACTGCTATCACTTTCCTATTGCTACTACAAAACTGTTGCTACTGATAAACTGCTGTGAGCAAGATTGTTTCCAGGTGCAGCTGAATTGACAACTTAGTTGTTAAGGCTTATAAATATTCTTTGGCTCCCCTTGTGTGAAATCAATAAATTGGGTTTCACTTCCCTTGAAAATACTGTGATACAGCCCCTATACTTGTGGGTCATCAAGACTATTTTCTAGCGCCGTTGCCGGGGATCATAGCTCTATTTATCAAGTTCACTTGGAATCACTATTGTTCACTGCCATCCATCCATCATGGGTAAGTCTCGTGATGGAAAGGTCCCTATTTTACCATCCACTACAAGGAGAGGTATGGTTCTGAACACCTCTGCTGCTCTTGATTCACCATTTGTAATGAGTAAGCTCCTTACACCACCACATACACATGCTACACACACTGCTACTACTGCTGAATCTGAAACTTCTTATACTTATGATGCTTCTTCTACTTTGCTTGATAAGGGTGGTTCTTTATGTCCTTTCCTAGATGCTACGATTGCTAGAACTATAGCTAGAAATACTGAAACTCCTAATGAAGACACTACTACACCTGTCAGTTCACCTGAGTCTAGAGAGAGCTATGATATTGAAGACGGTTATATAGAGATGACCGATGAATTTATTAAAGAATGTCAAAACACCCATGATTGGAGTGCTATTAAGAGTCTCCTTGAGAGGCGTACCATAAAACCCAAATTATCTCCTAATGCTAAGTTTGCTGCATCTCCCATAAACATTAAAGATAAGGATTATGATTTCTCTCTTGATTTATCTTACATAACTATTGTTGAGAAAGAACCTTTTTGTGGGACTAAGAATTAAAGTGCGGTAGCACATATGACTGAGATTTCTACCATGAGTGGTCTATTTTCTGATGATATTAAGATGCGCACTTACTTTGTTCCTAAATTTTTCCCTTTTTCACTGAAAGGAGAAGCTAAAACCTGGTTTAATAATCTACCTCCTGGATCTATTGATAACCCTGATTGCTTGATTAGTACCTTCCTTTAGAAATAATTTCCTCCTAGTGCTAAACATGCTATTTTGCAAGAACTTTTGATTTTAATCAGGGAGAAAAAGAGATATTGCCTGAATCATGGGCAAGGTTTTGTGCTTTGATTCATGCACAGGCTGGATGTCCATTACCTAAAAATGAGCTTCTTGATATATATTATAATGGACTAACTAAAGAATCTAGGACATACCTGGATAGTTGTGCTGATTGTGTTTTCAGGAATAGAACTCCCAAAGAAGCTGAGGAATTAATGGCTAAAATAAGCAAGAATTATGAAGACTGGACTTCATCTGAACCAACTATACCTGAGACAACTACACCTGAGTTAACTGTGCCTGCGCCTATACCAACATCAAAGAAGAGGGGAGTTATTGAACTAAATGATGAAGTGATGAAGGAAGCTAAGAAATGTCTTAAGGAGAAGGGTATTAAAGCTGAAGATGTGAAGAATTTACCTCCTATAGAAGAATTATGTAAGCCAATCTCCCACTCATCCACTATTGAGGTACACTCTCTCCAACATTTTGATGAAGGTGATATTCCTTACTCTAAACCTCCTGATCAATTCTTAAAAGAATTTGATGTTTTTATTGTTAAGCAAGATAATTTTAATAAAAGGGTGCAAAATCATCTAATGGAAAACTCTAGAGCTATTGTTAAGTTGAAGGATATTGTGGAAAGAACCTCTAATGATGTTAAAATGCTTGTTAAACATTTTCAAATGGTTCAAACTCGAATTGATCAGCTTATTAAAGTTGTCGTCGGATTGATGACAAGTACGCCATGAGGGGGTCCTCGAGGCTGAAGGGTTCACAGCATAGAAAACAAAAAATTCCTACGATGGGAACTATACGCCAAGATCTATCTACTAGATACAAGCAACGGGTGGATATACATCCATAGAGAACTTACCCTCGAAGACAACAAAGCTTTGTTAACGAGATGGAACTCGTGGATGATGTAGTCGTACACTTGCCGATCTCAAGATTGTGACGAAGTCCAGCAGGTCTGGCTCCAACACGTCCATCAGATCCAGCTCCTGCAAGTCCAGCACTACCAAGTCTAGCACCGCAAAGCAGCGTTGCGTCCGTGATTGCACACACGTCCGGTACCCCGACAACCTCCATCCCTCGCTCTAGCAAAGCAGCAGAAGCAGCAACTCCTTTCCAGATAAAGCCACCGGGAACATGTATCTCGCTAATCCGAGACCATGGGGGAAAATACTAGAGGGGGAGAGAGATCCTTCACGAGGAGGTGTGTGGAAGAAGGGTGAGAGGGGTGGCCTTTTATAGGAGGAGTGGGGGTACCCCTACCATGGCCGGTGCCCCATGGAGGTGACCCCTCACCTCCTCCATTCATGTGGTGGTAACCCCTCCACATAAAAGTGACCCTTAACATTCTCTTTTAAAGACTCCACTTTAAATGCATTAAATTTCTCCAAATTTAATGCTCTCTCATTTAATAAAACTCTTTTATTAAATTTATTCAGAATTTTGTTAATTACTTTAATTAACAAACATTCACATAAAACCCTACCACATTTCAATATTACATGCAGAACCAATTTCTGCAATTTCACCCGAAACAGTTTCGGTATCTATTGAAATAATTCCAGCGCTTTCTTAAATCTTTATCTGAAACATATTTGATCCAAATGGTGTCGGTATCCCTTAAGTGTGTCACCATACGGTTCGCGAATAATGCAGACATGATTGAGACCCCTCTTAGATCAATAATCAGAAGCGGGACCTGGAGATCCATACTAACTCCTACACATTCTACGATGACTTCTGTGATCGTGAGAACCTTTAACGCTAGTAAATAAATCCCTTTGTCTCGCGATATATTACATGTCCGAGATTCGATCATCGGTATCTCCATACCTAGTTTGATCTCGTTACCGACATGTACTCTTTTCTCGTTCCCGTGATATAACATTCTAGTGATCTTATCACTTGCTTGCAAGCTAATCAATGTGATATCACCGAGAGGGCCCAAAGTATATATATCTGTCATCGGGATGGACAAATCCCACTCTTGATCCATGAGCCTCTACATAACACTTTCGTAGCACTGAACCCACCTTTATAATCACCCTTTCACGGTGTGACGTTTGATGTTATCAAGATACTCTTCCAGTGTTAGTGATTGACATGATCTCATGGTCTAAGGACTAGGATTACTTCGTATCATGTTATAGCAATATAAACACAATGACTTTGATCGTAATGCTATACTTTGGATGAATGTTCATCACATCATTCCACTAATGTTGTGACCTCGTAATTAACAACATCTAATGTCCATGATGAGGAAACCTTGATCATCTTGTTAATCAACGAGCTAGTTTATATGAGAGGCATAACTAGGAACCTTGTATTTGTTTATTAAACACACATGTATTAACGTTTCCAATTAATACAATTATAACATGTAAAATAAACTTTTATCATAAACAAGGAATAATATAATAACAACTTTATTATTGCCTCTCGGGCATATTCCCTTCAGTCTCCCACTTTCACTAGAGTCAATAATCTAGTTTGTAAACTTGCGTATTCAACACCTATGGCTTTCTGGTGTTTCATCACGTTTGATAGTGGTAAACATAATCTCCGGATCTGACAGTTTTAGTTCCGTGTGTATTTGCATGTCTTTGCGTCTCTACGCATCACTCATTCTCAAATGAGATGGCATTGTATAAATTTGGTCCTTTGGTGAGACCTTTAGTTCGTTTGAGTTAAACTATGTTGATATTATTGTCATACAATATATCTTCATAGTATTAGCCCACTTTGAACCACACCTAATTTGATAACAAACTACTTAACACAAATGCCCTCATTTGCTGCTACTATAGCAGTCATATACTTAGCCTTTTGTTGTAGTATCCGTCACAATGTCTTAACTTTGGAACTCATCCAAATCCATAATGGAACATCCATTCCATTATATTGTGTCACCCATAGTCTAAATTGAGATAAATTTAATGTATATCTTGTGACAAAGCTAGTATGAATGTAACACTTTACAATGAACTATTTTTAACTATTTGCCACTTATATATGATATATTCTTAGTTCTTCCAAAGATCATAAGAATATCTTTTACTATCGTCCAATGATCATCTTATGAGTCATTCTGGTATATGCTCATAACATTTAGAGTATAGGACATATCTGGATATGTACATATCACGGTATATATTATTGATCAAAATATTCATGTGATTTCACTCATCAAGTGTCAAAACACTTGAATCTCGTTTCATTCACCAAGTGTCAATACACTTGAATCTTGATTAAAACCTTTCCATGCGGCAAGAACCTTTCCTGTCGTTTCCATATTAAACTCATTCAATATCTCATATATGTACGTTTGGCACAACCATATTAGCGCCTCAATCTATTCATATAGATATTGATGCCAAATATTCCGGTTTTGCCCAAGTCTTTCATCAAAATCTTATTTGAATGAAATTCTTAACTTGTGTCAATACAAGATACTGATGGGTTCATAGCATGGAAAACAAAAAAATTCTACCGCAAGAACGAACAAAACCCAGATCTAATCTAGATAAAAGCCAAGATCTAATCTATTAGACATGTGCAACGAGATAGATCTGTACTAACCCTTGTAGATCCGAAAGCGTTACGAGATTGTATCTCGTGGTTGATGTAGTCGATCACTTGCCGATCTCAAGATCGAGTGGACGATCCTTCCGGCGCCGCGTTCTAGCAGCGCTTCCGCAGTCTGTCACACGTGCGGAGGTAGTAGATCTTCTCCATGGAATCCCAGCAGCACGACGGCGTGGTGGTGGTGGTGGAGTAGAGAATTCTGCAGGGCTTCGCCTAAGCCTGAGCAGAAGAAAGGAGGAGGAGAGAGGCGGCTAGGGTTTGGAGTAGTGGAGGGGGCCAGGGGTGGCGCCTCCACCCCTCTATTTAAAGGAGGGAGGCGCCATGGGGAGGTGGAGTCCTTGTAGGACTCCCCTCTCCCTTGGCCGGCGGATTGGGAGGGGGAGGAGTCCTCCTCCCCCACGACTCCTTGTCTTGCCCCACAAGGACTCCTTGATCCTTTCTTGGTTTTCAAGCAAACTCCAAGAAATCTTCCAGAACCTTCCGGAACATTCCGAAACCTTCTAGAATCCTCATACAGATACTCTGGAACATTTCCTAACTCAGAAAATGATCCCCAATATATGAATCTTATTCTCCGGACAATTCCGGATCTCCTCGTGATGTCCCGGATCCAATCCGAGACTCCGAACAACATTCGGTCTCCAACGCACATTCCATATCTACTTAAAACAACTTCGAACCTTAAGTGTGTCACCCTACGGTTCGTGAATATGTAGACATGACAGAGATACATCTCCAATCAATAACCATCAGTGGGACCTGGAGATCCATAATGGCTCCCACATACTCAACGATGACTTTGTGATCGATAGAACCATTTACATACGAGACCAATTCCCTTTGTCACGCGATACTTTACTTATCCGAGGTTTGATCGTCGGTATCTCCATACCTAGTTCTACCTCGTTACTGACAAGTACTCTTTACTCCTTCCGTGATATGTCATCCCTTGTGACCCAGTCACATGCTTGCAAGCTAACTAGATGACATTCCACCGAGAGGGCCCAGAGCATATCTATCCGTCATATGGATGGACAAATCCCAATCTTGATCCATGCGCTTCAACACATACTTTCAGAATACCCAACGACACCTTTATAACCACCCAGTTACGAAGTGGTGTTTGATGTCATCAAAGTACCCATCCGGTGATGGTGATTAACACAATCTCATGGTCGAAGGATTAGGTTACTATGCATTTAAAAGCTTACAGCAATACGAACTTAATGACTTGATCTTATGCTACGCTTACTATGGGTGTGTGTCCATCACATCATTCTCCTAATGATATAACCTTGTTATTAATCACATCCAATGTCCATGATTAGGAAACCATGATCATCAATTAATCAACAAGCTAGTGCAACAAGAGGCTTACTAGGGACTCTTTTATGTTTACAAAACACACATGTATTAGTGTTTCCTAATAATACAATTATAGCATGGTATGTAAACATTCATCATAAACACAAAGATATAATAATAACCACTTTTATTATTGCCTCTTGGGCATATCTCCAACAGATACATCATTTCCAATCAACAATATGTCCTCTACATAATGTATTAGAAATATGTCTCAACGCTCCCACTTAATTTCTTGCAAATGCAAGCATCTTCTTCATCTCCGATGAATTTAAACTCTTTTAACAGTTTCATCATGGTGAAGATTCCAACTCCGCTATGCTTGCTTCAACCATTGAAGTTTGCACGCCCTTTTAGCATCCTTTGATTTAACAAAACCCTTTGGGCCGTGTCATGTACACGTCCTACGTAACCATTCTATTAGAAGAACCTTGTTTTGTTTATTCAACTATCATATACCAAATTATATGTAGTGGTTGCTACATTAACCCGTCAAGACTAAATATTGCTATGAAAGATCAAATCTTGTCATAGTTAACTCCTTGAACATTGTCGTAAACTCCTTTCCGACATGTCGACTATTTTATAGATGTCAAGCATCCATGTCTATTTCTTTATAGATCCAAATACGACCGATAAGCTTCACGCCTTTCCGGAGGGTCTTTCAAGTTCAAAACTTGATTTCTCATATATGGAAACTATCACGGATTTTATTACTTTTAGTCATTTTATGGAGTTAGGGCCCATCATCGCTTCTTTGCATGCAGTGGGTTAATTATTGTCAAAACAATAACGACTTCTGTTTCAAATCTTACTATTTGATTCTTACCGACCCACATGGTTCAATAGGAACTCTAATCTCCGAGATCACAACATTTGTAATCACGGGAGCCATGAGTATTTTAGCCGCCACCAGGACACTTTCCAGCGCTGCGCTACTTAGCACATGTTGCTCACGTTCATCAACCTAATCAAAGTTCTATTGTCCTCCCAGTCAACTTTTGTGAAAAATTCCTTCTTTAAGAAACTTCACGTTCCAAGTGACAAACTCTTTTGTCTTTGGTGTTATGGAGGAATACCCAGCAAATTCTTTGGGATAACCTACAAAGACGTGCTTATCCGACTTTGGTTGTAAACATTTTACTTATGCATAGCATACCAAAATTTAAGAAAAGACAATTCGGGTTTTATCCCAAACCATAACTTATATGGTGTCATTTGAACATATCTCAATGGTGCTCTTTTCAGTGTAAAAGCGGTAGTCTCTAAAGCTTTAATCCTTAAAACATAATGGCAGTTTTATAAACGACACCTTTGATCTTACCATGTCAAACATGGTTTGATTTCATCTCTCGAATATGCCATACTCCTATGGCTTATCGGGAAACATAAATCATGGAAAATTCCGCAAATCTTAGGTGTTTTTCTTAACCTGTAACTCAAATATCTTACGTTATGATCGAATCATAAACTCTTTATTTTCTTGTTACAATGATTTTCCACTTCATTTTGAAAGTCTTTGAACAATTTTCAAATGTTTCATACTTCTTCCTTATTAAGTAAATATACAGATATATTCACTCAATTTTTCGGAGAAAGCATATGAAGCAAAAATATCCATCGCATATGGCTACACATAATGGACTATGCACATCAGCATGCACAATTTCCAATAAGCTAGTCATCCGTTCCTCTTTGGACTATGAACGGAGTTTCAATTATCTCGAGGAAAGTTTCACAAGCGTCAATTGATCAAAATCAAAGACTCCAAAAATCCATCAACATGGAGTTTCTTCATGTTTTCTTTCTAATATAATTTAAACAACGATGTCACTTCATAAGTGATCTTTCAATCATTTGTCTTGCGACATTTTAGCAAAGTGGTTATGGATGTGATTTCTCCCACTAGACTTGTAAAAGTTCATCCATCCTTTATGGAATACGATAATTATTGAACAACCATTGTTCTCGTAATACCGGAACAAAATAACAATTATCAAAACAAATCTTGAAGGCTAGGTTTGACGACAACGAAAAACACAATAACACTTTATTTGTTTTTGATGAACATCATCACTTATTCTCTTGCCAGTTACTTAGGCCGTTGCGGTTCATGAATTGTGTTGTTCTGTATGACACTTCATACCAACCAATTCGGTATCCAATACCGGTATCCAATACCTAAGAACCACATTGTTTAACAAGCAAGGAATACATCCATAACATGTATATCTTCTATATATCTAAGTTAGACATCTGCAACCTTTTCTTTTCTGCCAAATATTTTATAGATTCTCTTTTAGTAATTCCTTTTGTTTTAAAAGAATCTATCAACATCAATAGTGGTGTCATTCACATGACACATAGTACAAAGTGTATATAGTCAAATACTAATACCTTTGGACTTGCACTTTGAAGTGGATCACCATCATCAAATGTTTGGTGTTCTTTCAAAAATCCATTCTTTAGTAATCTATTAGTGTAGTAAACATTTTACTTACATCTTATTTTCATCCTTATCATGACAACTTTCATGATCAAGCTACTATAGCCTATAAGGAAGAATCGCGAGTATAATATCAGTTCCCAAAACCTTTTTGGTAGATTAGGACGCCTAGCGTCTCCAACCTTCACAAATTCTCATACAATATGAGAACATGTATTTTGCTAAATTATACTCTATCATAATGCAACCAAAAACATTGTTTCAGATATCTCAATATCTGTCACACATGATGGTTTCTGAAACAATTATTTCAGTCCTAGATAACCTCGATATTAAAACAATTTTTGAATATCAAGAATCATGGAGGCAAACATGATACTTTAGATACTAACATTGGAATTCTTACTCTTAATTTAATACTACTTATTAAACTTCATGGAGTAAAAAGAGTTTGCTGAAAGTTTGCAATAGGACTTCTAAACTTTAAATTGACATTCAAAACAATACGATACCAGTTCGTAAAGTAAATATCCAGAATTCTATAGTTCCATTATGTCAATTAAAACTAAGCATAAGGTAGTAAACAAATGCCAATGACTACAACAAATTATGCAAATTCACTTTGATTTAGTTTATGACAAATTTGGTTCGACTAATCCAAATTAGAAATGAACTCCCACTCAAAAACGACATCCCTCATGCCTTTTTGGTGATTACATGAACCAAATCCACTACACCAAGTCCGATCATCACGTGAGTCAGTGTAGCTTCAAAGGCGAGCATCAATATGGGCATCATATCAACTATATGACTCATGCTTAACCTTTTGGTCCGTGTTCCGAGGCCATGTTTATACATGCTAGGCTCGCCAAGTAAGAACCTTAGTACTCGCGTGTGTAAAACTGTCTTACACCCGAAATATGATCATGGATTCAAGTACACCCGATCATCACGTGATGTCTTGAAGCGGCAAAACATAAACGGTGCGTACTTAAGGAAGAACACATTTTTATCTTGATATTTAAATGAGGGATCATCTTATAATGCTACTAAAAACGCCAAACTAGCAATATAAGATGCGAACATCATATGTGTAAAGTGAAATGATATGGTTCTTGCATTTAATCACTATCATATGCATCGTGGTATGATCTCTATCATTCCTTTGTGTGTAAGGCCAAGGTCTATGGAACTTACACGTTAATTGTGTTGTAAGTTATCAACTATACATCAACTCACAACATTACCATATCATGACACAAGCCTAGCAACGATCTAAACTAGACGCCTCTAATTTATCAATTGCAAGTTTTACGTGGCTTAGGGCTTTCGAAGATAGAACCGTTCTTACCTACGAACATGGAACCACAACGATGATAACCAAATTATTAGCAACTCGTTATAAATCAGATATTGACTATAGTAGGAGAGACAGACACCCGTCAGCCACTTATGCAAAACTAGTTGCATGTCAGTCGTGGAACCGGTCTCATGTGCGATGACATGTAAGGTTGGTCCGGGCCGATTCATCCCACTATGCCACCAATATCCAAAGTACATATAAGAAGCAATGACATGATCATCACTGCCCACATACTCTTATGTGTTCTACCCGTGCAAAGCACCTACGCATAGATCAGGCTCTGATACCACTGAAGGGTTCGCAGCATAGAAAACAAAAAATTCCTACGATGGGAACTATATGCCAAGATCTATCTACTAGATACAAGCAACGGGTGGATATACATCCATAGAGAACTTACCCTCGAAGACAACAAAGCTTTGTTAACGAGATGGAACTCATGGATGATGTAGTCGTACACTTGCCAATCTCAAGATCGTGACGAAGTCCAGCAGGTCCGGCTCCAGCACGTCCATCAGATCCAGCTCCATCAAGTCCATCACGACCAAGTCCAGCACCGCAAAGCAGCGGTGCATCCGTGATCGCACACACGTCCGGTACCCCGACAACCTCCGTCCCTCGCTCTAGCAAAGTAGCAACTTCTTTCTAGATAAAGCCACCGGGAACATGTATCTCGCTAATCCGAGACCATGGGGGAAAATACTAGAGGGGGAGAGATATCCTTCACGAGGAGGTGTGTGGAAGAAGGGTGAGAGGGGTGGCCTTTTATAGGAGGAGGGGGTACCCCTCCCATGGCCGGCGCCCCATGGAGGTGACCCCTCACCTCCTCCATTCATGTGGTGGTAACCCCTCCACATAAAAGTGACCCTTAACATTCTCTTTTAAAGTCTCCACTTTAAATGCATTAAATTTCTCCAAATTTAATGCTCTCTCATTTGATAGAACTCTTTTATTAAATTTATTCAGAATTTTGTTAATTACTTTAATTAACAAACATTCACATAAAACCCCCTGCAACATTTCAATATTACACGCAGAACCAATTTCTGCAATTTCACCCGAAACAGTTTCGATATCTATTGAAATAATTCCAGCGCTTTCTTAAGTCTTTATCTGAAACATATTTGATCCAAATGGTGTCGGTATCCCTTAAGTGTGTCACCCTACGGTTCGCGAATAATGCAGACATGATTGAGACCCCTCTCAGATCAATAATCAGAAGCGGGACCTGGATATCCATACTGACTCCTACACATTCTACGATGACTTCTATGATCGTTAGAACCTTTAACACTAGTAACTAAATCCCTTTGTCTTGCGATATATGACATGTCCGAGATTCGATCATCGGTATCTCCATACCTAGTTTGATCTAGTTACCGACATGTACTCTTTTCTCGTTCCCATGATATAACATTCTAGTGATCTTATCACTTGCTTGTAAGCTAATCAATGTGATATCACCGAGAGGGCCCGGAGTATATTTATCCGTCATCGGGATGGACAAATCCCACTCTTGATCCATGAGCCTCTACATAACACTTTCGTAGCACTGAACCCACCCTTATAATCACCCTTTCACGGTGTGACGTTTGATGTTATCAAGATACTCTTCAAGTGTTAGTGATTGACATGATCTCATGGTCTAAGGACTAGGATTACTTCGTATGATGTTTTAGCAATATAAACACAATGAATTTGATCATAATGCTTATACTTCGGATGAATGTTCATCACATCATTCCACTAATGTTGTGACCTCGTTATTAACAACATCCAATGTCCATGATCAGGAAACCTTGATCATCTTGTTAATCAACAAGCTAGTTTATATGAGAGGCATAACTAGGAACCTTGTATTTGTTTATTAAACACACATGTATTTACGTTTCCAATTAATACAATTATAGCATGTAAAATAAACTTTTATCATAAACAAGGAATAAGATAATACCAACTTTATTATTGCCTCTCGGGCATATTCCCTTCAGAGGCGTGTGGAAGATAGGGGTGTTAGTCGTACGGGATTCCGGGACGGTGAGCACACAAGTTTACCCAGGTTCGAATCCACCAGCTTTGGATGGATCCTACTCCTGCTAGCAATCTAGTAATACAGCAGAGCCGGAATATGGGTTACAAGGGTTTCACTTGTGCGAGTTGAGATTGTAGACTATTGTAAGGGGTGCCCTAAAGGCTCTCCCTAGGATGTCTTATATAGATAACCGGCCTAGGGTTTACAGGAGAGATCTATCCGGCTACGACTAAGAGTCGGTTACAGAGTACATCTTGAACTACAAGTAACACTATTGGCCTATGTCGGTAAGTCTTATAGGCCTTCCCATAGCCGGATTGGACTCCGTTCTTCTCCCTGACTGGGCCGCCCGTGAAGCAAAGCTCTAACCCGAAGTGGGCCACCCTAGTCAGCGAGGTACAGTGAGGATACCCGGAAAGTATATCCCCAACAGTAGCCCTCATAGGCCTCCAAGATCCAAATTCGGATTCATCATCGTCTAGCTTGATCTTCGGCTTGCAGAATATTGAAGGGTTTCTGAAACTTCACAAGAAAAGATACGATCTGGGTCTCAAAAACGAGTCGGACCTATAAATACGTTATTCAGATTTCCAGCTCGAAATTTAAACAAAGCCGGAACTTGGTCTCTGACGTCATCTAACATTAGTCATGGTCAAGTCACGTTACTGACAGACATTTCCTATTAGCACGACCATTGGTGGGTCCGCCTTTTGTGGAACCAAGGCGCCGTTTCAATGCATGCGTGGAGATCGAGGCGGTGTAATCATCACGTGGGGGCTTCCTAGTTCTTTCCACGATGCGTGGCATATTTACTGTAACATTTGTATGAAACTTTGCGCAGCTGGCGGTTATAAGGGGTGAGGATTTCTTTTCCTCATCTTCTTCACCTATTCCCAGCGCCGTTTCCTTCTCCTCTACTTCCTCCATGCGCACAGAGCTTCCTTGCCCCCAGAAATTCCCATCGCCACCCACCCAAGGTCACCGGAGCACCGGAAAAATGGCTTCCACATCATCCACCGGCGCAGCAACGCCGACAGCGACGACGGAGAAGGAGAGCATTCACGGGGTTTTGATCCCGTGCGTCCTCGACGACGCCAAGCTCCGCGTCGTAGAAGAAGAAGGGCTCCTCCGCACCGACGATTGGTGGAGCGGCCTCGGCGAAGCCATCCCCAACCCTCGCGACGGCGAGCGAGTGCACTTCGGCACTCACCTAGACAGAGGTCTGAGTTTTCCTCCCTCGGATTTATTTTCCGAGGTTATAGATCATTATGGAGCTCAACTCCACCATCTCCCCCCGAACTCCATCTTAGAGATGAGCGCATACGCATCTTTGTGTGAGGGGTATCTCGGCATTAGGCCCAGCCTTACTCTTTTCCGGTACTACTTCTTAGTCCGGAGAAATTCCATCACTGCCGGTAATCCTTATATTACCGACACTATTAGTTTTTCGGTTAGGCGAGAGCGTGTCTATCCTCATATTTTAGCTAGTGAGTCGGTCAAGCAATGGCCGGCTACCTTTTTCTATCATAAGGATATTCCCGCTCCTGGCAAAGCTACTATGTTGCCGGCTTTTGTCGATGGAGCCGCCACGCCTCAAGCATCTTGGGACGAGGTCGCTCTGGCTCTCAGCAATGATTTGCTTCTCGCCAAGAGGTGGATCGAGTATTTTATGAAGCACAAGGGCCTGAGAGGGTCCGACTTGGTCCAGTGCTGGGTATCATGCCGGATCCAACCTCTCCAACACCATGGAGACTGACTAATGGATTCCATCACGTCATCGAAAAAAGACTCCCTCCGCATCAGCCCCAAATCCTACACGGATAAAGATTATGTAAGCCAGATCAAGTGGCTGATAAGGGAGAGGATCGAGAGGAAGATTCCCGAGGTATCCCTAGACATGCATACAGTAGAAGATCCCGTTGTGCTTGTAAGCTTTAGCAACAACCCTTTCTTATGTGCTCATCTTTAAGTTATTTCGCAATACTAAGAAACTATCTTCTTTTCAGCTTGCCGACCTCCCCGAGTCAGAATTACCTCCTATCGAGGGGTATCCTCCTGAGTTTTCCCAGGAGGAGGAAATAGTTCCACTGTCGGACGTTGTTCCTCGGAAGCGTAAAGCTCTGACAGTGGCTATCGGCACAAAGGAGGTGCCTGTTGTGAAAAGGTAATCTTTCCTCACAACTTCCGCCTTTGTACTTCACTTGCGATTTCTTCCGAGATGTAATGATCTTTGTTCTATTACCTTCTCAGAGCTAAGCAGCTCATCAAGGGCAAGGGGAAGGGAGCTACTTCTAAGCTCCTGCGTCAGTCGAAGCTAACTTTGGCTTCTCCTGCCGTGGCTCCTCCAACTCCTGCCCCTCAGCCTTCTGCAGCGCCAGAGATTACTCCATCTCCAACCATTGTAGAAGATCCGGCTCCCTCAACAGAGCCAGCGATCCTTGAGTCGTAGACTGACGTCACCATGGGTGACTCAGGTTTTGATAAGGGTGAACCCTCTTCGGGTAATGATCCCTCGGTAGAAGTTTTCACCGACAACCTCCTGAGCAATCTAGGACTTGCCAAATTTGGCTTATCTCGGAAATCTGCAGAGGAGATCCAACGGTTGGCCAAGGAATGCCTTGAAAGCCGAACCATTTCTGCTGAAGAAGAAGAACAGGAAGCAGAGGACATCAAGAACTCTGATTTCTTGAACAAGTCCGTCTTCGAGACGAGAAGCTGAGGACCAACGAACTTCCAACTACGCTAGTTGTCCCCTTAACCCTCGCTGAGAAGGTTACCACCGAAGTGAATGCGAGTTTGAACAAGCTCGCTCATGAACAATATGTAAGTCGGAATTCCAACTCACATCTTTCTTTATGTTACTTTATATCATATCCTCTAGGCCCAAGCATGAAGTTGGATAAATAATCCGAGTTTATGCTTTACTAGGATGCCAAAGAATGAACTAGTGTAGCCCCCAATGCTCGTGCTGATATTAGTAAAAATATTAGCTCGAGTCTTTAGTAGACTTCTGACTTTGGGTATTCTGACTTACAGAAAGTATATTCTTGTAACCAGGATTTATTGAAGAATGTTTGCAACAAGCGGAAAGAGATCAGAGCTCTCCGGCTTGAAAATGCACAATTGAAAGTTTCCAAGGAGAAGCCGAAGGTAAACTTTCCGAGACTCAACCCTTGTCTTGCGTCTTCATAGTCAAATATTTTGTTGAACTGTCGTTCTTTTGACTTATAGCACTGGTAAAGCAGTCCTGCGCCATGATTGAAGAGGCCGAGAATCTTAAAACCTTGGTGGTGGAGAACAAGGAACTCCATCAAGAGCTGGATAAGCTTAAGGTGGATCATGAGAAGAGCATTGCTCAAATTCTCGAATCCACCTCCATGGCCACCGATGAGCGTGATCGTAAGATTGCGTCTCATGATAAGAAAATCTCGGATCTTAGTAATGACTTGCTCGTAGAGAGGGATATCACTGAGGCACTCCGGGCTAAACTCCAGAGCCTTCGTGAGGAGAAAACCAAAGTCGACGATGTCATCTTTGGTATGTTTCCATCTTTCTGACTTGTATGCATTCATTCTTCGACTATTTCGATGTCGGATTTATTCTACTAACCATTTTGCATTATATGCATAGGTCTCTAAACTTACTGGACTCAGCCGCTGCCGAGTCTCGCACCAGCCGGCTTACACAAGTCGGCGATCTTCTTCATGACTTCCGCCAATCCATCGAGGATATCGGCGAAACTCTCAAGGTCCCGGATATGCATAGCATGTCCGGCTTTCAGGTGCGGGACAAGGCCAAGGAGATGCCACAACTTGTCCAGGACTGGAACATGTCCTACGCGCGAACCGCAGCGCAAAACACTCTCACCATGGTCATGAGCCACCATGGAAGCATGGAGATCTGGCAAGTGACTAGGGGATATTCTACTGTGGATGAGGATGGAAAGGAGCAAGATATCAAGGCCATCATGGACTCCTGCGCCGGATATGGGTGTCACGTAGCTGACTTAACCAGCTACGACACTCCATTCTTCACTCGTGTGGATACGCCGCCTCCGCCTTCCGAAGAAATAGCTGAAGTTTCCGACGATGATCAAACCGCCTTGGATTTGGACATCTCAGAACGTTATCAAGGTGCGGCTGATGTATCTAGCAAGCCGGCAGCTCCTACCTCTCCCCCTGCATCATAGAACATCAGAAAGAACAGATGTGTTATTCTGAAAACATTATGGATCTGTAAATAAGTAGTGTGATACTTTTGCTAGTGCCAAGTTTTTATCTATTCAGCACTTTTGGCTTAAATATTTATGTGCCTGAAATGTTTGCATAAGCACTTGCGTTTTTTGCCTGCACTTATCGTTTATCTGGCTTTCCGCCTCGTCCCTTTCGTGAGCCGGCAAACCTTTAGCATGGAAACTTTGCCGAGCAACGGAGCTCAATTACTAAACCAGTTTAAACTCGGAAACAAAGCCGGCTTCCAGTACCAACAATTCACTACTCGGAAAATGCCCGCATCTAGCAATCAGACAAATAACCAAATTATAGACTAGAAAATATAGATTTATACCCGAAGGTAGAATTTTTAGAATCAGAAATCTAGACCAGAACAAACATGAGCATAAAGTACTTTCAAGTATTCTGGGATTTTCGACTGTGACATGATCATTCGAAAATAAGATGGTAAAAACTTCTTAGAATTTTTTTTGAGGCAACCACTACTTGTATTTCTCATTTGAACATGTACACATATATGATTACAAAGAAAGATAAACTAAGAATAAAAGGGACGTAGCTGAGCAATATTCCATGGTCTGTCTAATTCTTCCGGATTTGTACTGCCTCTAGCTCTCTTTCTCTTCTTAGTAGCAGGCCTTTCCTTAATTGGACGCATATCAGTTAGGTAGTATGAACCATTGTGCAATGATCGCCTAACCAGAAAAGTCCCTTCCCATACCGGGGAAAGTTTGTGCTTTCTTTGTTGCACAAGCCGGAGAACCAAATCGCCCTTATTGAAAGACCGGGGAAACTTCTTCGACTAAGTCGAGATCATTTTGTCGAGAAATCTCGGCATCCTCTTCGATATACGTGGAAATTCTAGGAGAATTATAAATCAAATCACTAGGAAGAACTGCTTAAGCACCATAGACCAAGAATAAAGGAGTGTATCCCGTTGACCTGTTTGGAGTTGTTCGCAAGCTCCAAATTATAGAGGGTAGTTCCTCTGCCCAAGCCCCCGCAGGACGTCTCAGTGGTGCTTCGAGTCTTGGTTTCAAGCCTTGTAGAATTAAACCATTTGCTCTTTCGACTTGTCCGTTAGCCTGTGGATGTGCGACTGACGCAATGTCAAGCCGGATATTTTGCTCGTCGCAGAATTCAGCCAACTCTCCCATGGAAAAGTTACTCCCGTTGTCCATGATAATGCTATGCGGATAACCATACCAGATTATAACATCCTCGACAAATCTTTTGGCTGTTGCTCCATCACAACTAGTGACAGGTTTAGCCTCGATCCATTTCGTGAATTTATCCACCATCACTAAGAGGTGAGTAAATCCACTTGGAGCTCGTTTAAAAGGTCCTACCATGTCAAGCCCCCAGACCGCAAAAGGCCATGTTATAGGTATTGTTCGCAGCTGATTAGCCGGAACATGAGCTTGCTTGGCGTACTTTTGGCAGCCTTTGCATGTCTTGACTAATCGTTCGGCATCTGCCTGAGCTGTAAACCAGAAAAAACCATGTCGAAAAGCTTTTGCCACTAAAGATTTGGCTGCAGCGTGGTGACCACACTTGCCTTCGTGGATTTCTCTTAAGATTTCCACTCCTTCTTCCGGAGATACACAGCGCTGAAAAACCCTAGAAACACTCCGTTTATGGAGCTCACCTTTAACAATAGTATAGGCGTTTGCTCGTCGGATAATCTGCCGGCTCAGCACCTCGTCTTCGGGTAATTTGCCATCTACCAAGTAATCAAGGTAGGGTTGAGTCCAGCTGGGAATTACAGCCAGAACTGCTATTAAAGGTGAGTCGGATTTGGTCGGATATTCCTCATCTACTCCCTTTATCGAGGGAACTTTGAGGTGCTCTAAAAATGCGCCATTCGGAACCTCTTTCCGCGCAGAGCCTATTCGAGATAGTGCATCTGCTTCCTCGTTTTCTGCTCGTGGGATGTGTTGAACTTCAAACCCCTCGAACGATTTAGATAGATCATCCACGATAGCCTTATATGCTGCCATGTGCTTATTTCCATTACAAATATCCGAGACTTGCTGAGCAACAAGATCCGAATCTCCGTAACACATCAAACGTCGGATGCCAATATCCTTAGCAATCCGGATTCCATGCAGCAGTGCTTCATACTCGGCAATGTTGTTTGTCGCTGTGAAGTGGATCTGCAACACGTATAAAAGTTTATCTCCTTGGGGTGATTTGAGCACCACGCCAGCCCCCGAGCCCCCTCGAGCCTTGGACCCGTCGAAAAAGAGGGTCCAGTATTCCGACTCAGGGAGGACCATGTTCTCCTTGGTCTCTGTCCAATCAGTGGCAAAGTCGACAAGGATCTAGGATTTGATTGCTGTTCGAGGTTTGTACTCAATATCGAAAGATGCAAGCTCTATACCCCATTTGGCGACGCGTCCTGTGGCATCGCTATTGTTGATTATATCTTTCATGGAAGCTTTGCTCACCACGGTAATTGGATGCTCCTGAAAATAGTGTCGTAACTTACGAGATGCTAGAAAAACACCGTAAGCCAACTTTTGATAGTGCGGATATCGCTGTTTTGATTCTGTCAGGACCTCGCTGACAAAGTATGTCGGACGCTGCACCAGGTGCTCCTGATTTTCTTCTGGTCTCTCCACCACCATAACCATACTGACAACCCTATTTGTCGCAACAATGTAAAGCAACATCGGTTCCTGAGGTTTCGGTGCTACAAGGATAGGAGCAGATGAGAGTACTTTCTTCAGGTCTTGTAGTGCAGCTTTAGCTTCGTCAGTCCAGACAAAATCCTTGGTCTTCTTCAGGAGTTTGTATAATGGTGCGGCTCTTTCACCAAGCCGGCTTACAAATCGACTGACCGCAGCAATGTAGCCAGTTAATCTTTGTACGTCCTTCAGGTGAGTTGGCCTGGAAATATTGAGGATAGCCTTGATCTTGTCACGGTTCACCTCTATGCCTCGTTGAGACACGATAAAACCTAACAATTTTCCGGCTGGTATTCCGAAGAAGCATTTCTTCGGGTTAAGCATGATGTTGTATTTTCGTAAATTGGTGAACGTCTCCTCTAAGTCGGAAATCAATGTTTCCTTCTTTTTGGACATGACTGCGATATCATCCACATATGCATGTACATTGCGTTCGAGTTGATCATGGAGGCAACGCTGCATCGTGCGCTGGTACGTAGCTCCTGCGTTCTTCAGCCCAAAGGGCATCGTAACATAACAGAAGGTTCCGAAAGGGGTTATGAATGAAGTCTTGATTTTGTCAGATTCCTTCATCTGAAGTTGGTGATAACCGGAATATGCGTCGAGAAAACAGAGGAGTTCCGAGCCTGCCATAGAATCGATAACTTGATCAATTCTAGACAGAGCGAACGGATCTTTTGGACAAGCCTTGTTCAAGGCAGTATAATCAACACACATCCTTAAATCAGTGGTGTCCTTTTTAGGGACCATTACAGGGTTGGCCGACCAATCAGTATGGATGTCCTCTTCTATGAATCCGGCTAACTCGAGCCGCGCTAGTTCCTTAGCTATTGCCTTACGCTTTTCATTGCTAAACCGTCATAAGGACTGTTTGACGGGTTTAGCGTTCGGGTTTACATTTAGAGAGTGCTCGGCAAGTTCCGTAGGTACTCTGGTCATGTCAGATGGCTGCCATGCGAAGATATCTTGATTTGCTCGAAGGAACTTGAGGAGCGCGCTTTCCTATGCGGTACTTAGGCCTATGCCTATCTGGGTCACCTTGGAGGGGTCATCATCCTTCAACGGCGTCGTCTTCGTCTCTTCTGATGCCTTGAACTCCGGATTTGGCTTTGTCACCTCTTTCTTTGTTCCGGGCATCTCGGACAGATCTATGCTCTTCTTGATCTCCTGGTACTCCTGGGCGTGTAGCACGGCTTCGGCAAAGGCGTCATTTCCATCCTCGCACTCTCTCGCTTTCTTCGGGTCTCCCCTGATGGTGATCACGCTGTTGGGACCTGGAATTTTCATCATATTGTAAATGTAACACGGACGAGCCATAAAAGCCTAGTAAGCCGGACGTCCGAATATAGCGTGGTATGTGCTTTTGAACGGGACCACTTCGAAGGAAAGTGCCTCCGTTCGATAATTTTTTGGTGTTCCAAAAGTAACATCCAAAGTGATCTCTCCCAGGGAATTAGCTTGTCTTCCTGGGACAACCCCGTGAAAAATCACAGAGCTATGGTTAAGCCGTGTTTCCGAGATCTTAATCCAACGTAGCGTTTCTACATAGAGAATATTGATGCTTCTACCTGTTGAAGATATGCCCAAGAGGCAATAATAAAAGTGATTATTATTATATCTTTGTGTTTATGATGAATGTTTACATCCATGCTATAATTGTATTATTAGGAAACACTAATACATGTGTGTTTTGTAAACATATAAGAGTCCCTAGTAAGCCTCTTGTTGAACTAGCTTGTTGATTAATTGATGATCATGGTTTCCTGATCATGGACATTAGGATGTGATTAATAACAAGGTTATGTCATTGGGAGAATGATGTGATGGACACACACCCATAGTAAGCGTAGCATAAGATCAAGTCATTAAGTTCGTATTGCTATAAGCTTTCAAATACATAGTAACCTAATCCTTCGACCATGAGGTTATGTTAATCACCATCACCGGATGGATACTTTGATGACATCAAACGCCGCTTCGTAACTGGGTGGTTATAAAGGTGTCATTGGGTATTCTGAAAGTATGTGTTGAAGCGCATGAACCAAGATTGGGATTTGTCCATCCATATGACGGATAGATATGCTCTAGGCCATCTCGGTTGAATGTCATCTAGTTAGCTTGCAAGCATGTGACTAGGTCACAAGGGATGACATATCACAGAACGAGTAAAGAGTACTTATCAGTAACGAGGTAGAACTAGGTATGGAGATACCGACGATCAAACCTCGGATAAGTATAAGATCGCGAGACAAAGGGAATTAGGTTCGTATGTAAATGGTTCAATCGATCGTGAAGTCGTCGTTGAGTATGTGGGAGCCATTATGGATCTCAAGGTCCCGCTGATGGTTATTGATAGGAGATGTGTCTCTGTCATGTCTGCATATTCACGAACCGTAGGGTGACACACTTAAGGTTCGAAGTTGTTTTAAGTAGATATGGAATATGCGTTGGAGACCGAATGTTGTTCAGAGTCTCGGATTGGATTCGGGACATCACGAGGAGATCCGGAATGGTCTGGAGAATAAGATTCATATATTGGGGATCATTTTCTGAGTTAGGAAATGTTCCGGAGTATTTGTATGAGGATTCTAGAAGGTTTCGGAATGTTCCGGAAGGTTCTAGAAGATATCTTGGAGTTTGCTTGAAAATCAAGATAGGGATCAAGGAGTCCTGGTGGGTCAAGGCAAGGAGTCGTGGGGGAGGAGGACTCCTCCCCCCTCCCCAATCCGCCGGCCCTAGAGGGAGGGGAGTCCTACAAGGACTCCCCCTCCCATGGCGCCTCACCCCCTTTAAATAGAGGGGCAGGGGCACCCCCTCCAAGCCCTGCTCAATAACTCCCAATCTCTGCCGCCTCTCTCCTCCTCCTTTCTTCTGCACAGGCATAGGCGAAGCCCTGCAGAATTCTCTACTCCACCACCACCACCACGCCGTCGTGCTGCTGGGATTCCGTGGAGAAGATCTACTACCTCCGCTGCTCGCTGGAACGAGGAGAGGAAGGTCTGCTTCGACTCCGCACGTGTGACCGACTGCAGAAGCGCTGCCGAAACGCGGCGCCGGAAGGATCTTCCACTTGACCGACTGCGGAAGCGCTGCCGGAACGCGACGCCGGAAGGATCGTCCACACGATCTTGAGATCGGCAAGTGATCGACTACATCAACCACGAGATCTAATCTCGTTAACGCTTTCGGATCTACGAGGGTTAGTTCCTATCTATCTCGTTGCACATGTCTAATAGATTAGATCTTGGATTTTATCTAGATTAGATCTGGGTTTTGTTTGTTCTTGCGGTAGAAATTTTTTGTTTTCCATGCTACGAACCCATCAGTGGTATCAGATCCGTATCTATGCGTAGAATTTTTGCACGAGTAGAACACAATGTTTTTGTGGGCGTTGATGCTTTTGTTGTCGGTGTCTTAGCGTGTACTTTGCATCTTGCGGCATGGTGGGATGAAGCGGCTCGGGCTTACATTACATGTCATCGCACATGAGACTTGCTCCACGCTTGACGTGCAACTTGCTTTGCACAAGTGGCTTTGCGGGTGTCTGTCTCTCCCACCATAGTTAAGATTCAATTTACAATGAGCATCTAACAACACTTGTATCAACGTTGTGGTTCTAGTTCGTAGGTAAGATCGGTCTTATGCGAAAGCCCCAAACCACGTAAAACTTGCAAAGAAAATTAGAGGCGTCTAACTTTTTTTTGCAGGGGTTTTGTGATGTGATATAGCCATCATGTGATTGTGATTGTATTTGATGTATGCAATGATCCTTGTTGTAATATGGCAACCGGCAGGAGCCTAATGGTTGTCTTTAATTCTGTTAAGACCTGTGTCTATTCATCTTGTAATAGCTTTATTCCAAGTAGTTGTAATAGTTGCTAGTGATGATGGACAACCATGAAGCGGCGCCACTGACCTTGACGCAATGCTGGTGATGATGGAGATCATGTTCGTGCTTTGGAGATGGAGATCAAAGGCGCAAGAAGAAAGGGCCATATCATATCACACTTATTATGAATTGCCTGTGATGTTAATCCTTTATGCATCTTGTATTGCTTAGATCGCGACGGTAGCATTATAAGATGATCCCTCTCACTAAATATCAAGTAATAAAGTGTTCACCCTTAGTTGGCACCGTTGCTAAGACTCGTCGTTTCGAAGCATCTCGTGATGATCGGATGTGATAGATTCTACGTGTGCATACAACGGGTGCAAGCCAGATTTGCACATGCGGAAACTAAGGTTATCTTGACGAGCCTAGCATGTACAGACATGGTCTCGGAACACGGAATACCGAAAGGTAGAGCATGAGTCATATAATTGATATGATGAACATGAAGATTGTTCGCCGATGAAACTACATATTCTCTCGTGAAGATCGGACTTGGTGTAGTGGACTTGGTTCGTGTAATCACTAAGACAATGTGAGGGATGTTGTTTTGAGTGGGAGTTCACCTGGTTAGTTTAAGAATTAAATTTGAACTCAATTTATCATAAACTTAGTCTAAACTACTTGCAAATTGTTGTAGATTATGGCGAACCCCTCCATCAATTTCAATGCGTTCCTAGAGAAAGAAAAGCTTAAAAACAATGGAAGCAATTTCACGGACTGGTTCCATGGACTGAAGATCGTCCTCGGGGCTGGTCAGTTGACCTATGTGCTCGATGCACCCCTAGGTGACCCACCTGCAGATAATGCCACCGATGACGAAAAGAATGTTTTCGCCACTCGAAAGAATCATTACTCCACAGTTCAGTGTGCCATCCTGTACGGTTTAGAAGCGGAGCTCCAACAGCGTTTTGAGCACCACGACCCATTCGAGATCATTAAGGAGCTCAGGCTAATTTTTGAGACTCGCGCGGCCATGGAGAGCTATGAGGCCTCCGAAAAGTTCTTTAACTGTAAGATGGAAGAAGGAAGCTCCGTTAGCGAGCACGTGCTCACCATGTTTGGGTACGCAAAGAAGCTCCAAGAGTTGGGAATATCGATTCCTAATGAATTGGGGATTCACCGTCTCCTTCAATCACTGCCACCAAGTTACAAGAACTTTGTGATGAACTACAACATGCACTGCATGAACAAGACATTGCCTGAACTGTCATCCATGCTGAAAACTGCTGAAGTGGAGATCAAGAAGGAGCAACAAGTGTTGATGGTCAATAAGACCACCAATTTCAAGAAACGGGGCAAGCCTAAGAACAAGGGCAACTTCAAGAAGGACGGCAAGAAAGCTGCCGCACCTGCTAAGAAGCCCAAGGCTGGTCCTAAACCTGAAACTGAGTGCTTCTACTGCAAGGGAGCTAGTCACTGGAAGCGTAACTGCCCCAAGTACCTGGCGGATCTGAAGAACGGCAACATCAAGAAGAAAGGTATATTTGATATATGTGTTATAGATGTGTATCTTACTAGTAATCGTAGTAGTGCCTGGGTATTTGATACTGGTTCGGTTGCTCATATTTGTAACTCGAAATAGGAGCTGCGGAATAAACGAAGACTGGCAAGAGACGAGGTGACGATGCGCGTTGGAAATGGCTCCAAGGTTGATGTGATCGCCGTCGGCACGCTCCCTCTACATCTACCTTCGGGATTAGTTTTAAATTTGAACAATTGTTATTTGGTGCCTGCGTTAAGCATGAACATTATATCTGGATCTTGTTTACTGCGAGACGGTTACTCTTTTAAGTCCGAGAATAAAGGTTGTTCGATTTATATGAGTAATATCTTTTATGGTAATGCACCTGAGATGAATGGTTTATTCTTATTGAATCTCGATAGTAGTGATACACATGTTCACAACATAAATGCTAAACGAATAAAATTGAATGATAATTCTACATACATGTGGCACTGTCGTCTTGGTCACATTGGAGTGAAGCGTATGAAGAAACTCCATTCAGATGGACTTCTTGAATCACTTGATTTTGAATCACTTGAAAGATGCGAAGCATGTCTAATGGGAAAAATGACTAAGACTCCATTCTCTGGTACAATGGAGCGAGCTACAGACTTATTGGAAATAATACCTACCGATGTGTGCGGTCCAATGAGTGTAGCATCGCGTGGTGGATATCGTTATGTTCTCACTTTCACGGATGACTTGAGTAGATATGGGTATGTCTACTTTATGAAACATAAGTTCGAAACTTTCGAGAAGTTTAAGGAATTTCAAAGTGAAGTGGAAAATCATCGTAACAAGAAGATTAAATTTCTGCGTTCTGACCGCGGAGGTGAATATCTAAGTTATGAGTTTGGCATGCATTTAAAGAAATGTGGAATACTTTCGCAGTTGACACCGCCGGGAACACCACAGCGTAATGGTGTGTCCGAACGTCGTAATCGAACTCTCTTAGATATGGTTCAATCTATGATGTCTCTTACAGATTTACTATTATCATTTTGGGGCTATGCATTAGAGACAGCCGCATTCACTTTAAATAGGGCACCATCTAAATCCGTTGAAACGACACCGTACGAATTGTGGTTTGGTAAGAAACCTAAGTTGTCGTTCCTTAAAGTTTGGGGTTGCGAAGCATATGTAAAGAAGTTACAACCTGATAAGCTAGAACCCAAAGCGGAGAAATGCGTCTTCATAGGATACCCTAAAGAAACGATTGGGTATACCTTCTATCATAGATCCGAAGGCAAAGTTTTCGTTGCAAAGAATGGATCCTTTCTTGAGAAGGAGTTTCTCTCGAAGGAGGTGACTGGAAGGAAAGTAGAACTCGATGAGGTTATTGAACCTTCTCTCGGATTTGAGAGTAGCGCAGCACCGGAAGATGATTTTGTGCCGCCTGCACCAATTGGAGAGGAAGCTAATGATAATGATCATGAAACTTCAAATGAAGTTACTGCTGAACCTCGCAGGTCAACAAGGGTTCGTACCACTCCTGATTGGTATGACTCTGCCTTGAACGTCATGTTGGTGGACAACGCTGATGACCCTGCGACGTATGAAGAAGCTATGGTGAGCCCAGATTCCGACAAATGGCTAGAAGCCATGAAATCCAAAATGGGATCCATGTACGAAAACCAAGTGTGGACTTTGGTGGACTTACCGGATGGCCGTAAGGCTGTCGAGAACAAATGGATTTTCAAGAGAAAAACAGATGCTGATGGTAATGTTACCGTCTATAAAGCTCGACTTGTCGCGAAAGGGTTCCGACAAATTCAAGGAGTTGACTATGATGAGACATTCTCACCAGTAGCGAAGCTAAAGTCTGTGAGGATTTTGTTAGCAATTGCTGCATATTTCGATTATGAGATTTGGCAGATGGATGTCAAAACAGCGTTCCTTAATGGTGACATTGAGGAAGAGTTGTATATGGTACAACCCAAGGGTTTTGTCGATCCTAAAGATGCTGACAAGGTATGCAAACTTCAGCGCTCCATTTATGGACTGAAGCAAGCATCCCGGAGTTGGAATCAACGTTTTGATAAAGTAATCAAAAACTTTGGGTTTATACAAACTTATGGAGAAGCTTGTATTTACAAGAAAGTGAGTGGGAGCTCTGTAGCATTCCTAGTACTATATGTAGATGACATATTGTTGATTGGGAATAATATAGAACTTCTTAATAGCGTCAAAACCTATTTGAATAATAGTTTTTCAATGAAGGATCTTGGCGAAGCGGCATACATTCTAGGCATCAAGATTTATAGAGATAGATCAAGACGCCTAATAGCGCTTTCACAAAGTACATACTTGGACAAAGTTCTAAAGAAGTTTAGAATGGAAGATAGCAAGAAAGGGTTCGTGCCCATGTTGTCAGGTAAAACCTTGAGTAAGACTCAAAGTCCAGCTACGGCAGAAGATAGAGAAAAGATGAATAATATTCCCTATGCCTCGGCCATAGGTTCTATCATGTATGCCATGCTGTGTACAAGACCGGATATAGCAGATGCTGTTAGTTTGACTAGCAGATATCAAAGTGATCCTGGAATGGAACACTGGACAGCGGTCAAGAATATCCCAAAGTACCTGAATAGGACTAATGATATGGTTCTTTCTTATGGAGGTGATGAACAACTTGTTGTAAACGGTTACACCGATGCTAGTTGGAACACCGATCCGGATGACTCAAAGTCACAATCGGGATACGTATTTATTTTGAATGGTGCTGCAGTGAGCTGGACGAGTGCAAAGCAAAGCGTTGTGGCGAAATCTTCAACTGAATCGGAATACATAGCTGCTTCAGAGGCTGCACAAGAAGCCGTATGGATGAAGGAATTCATTACTGAACTTGGCGTGGTTCCCAGTGCGTTGGACCCGATGGCCATCTACTGTGACAACACAGGTGCCATAGCTAATGCACAGGAGCCAAGGTCACATAGCAAGCTGAAGCACATCAAGCTACGTTTCCACGCTATTCGCGAGTATGTCCGAGATGGTGACATAAAGATTTGCAAAGTACACACTGATCTGAATGTGGCAGATCCGTTGACTAAACCTCTCCTTAGGGCAAATCATGACCAACACCAGAACGCCATGGGTGTTCGGTATATTACCATGTAATCTAGATTATTGACTCTAGTGCAAGTGGGAGACTGTTGAAGATATGCCCAAGAGGCAATAATAAAAGTGATTATTATTATATCTTTGTGTTTATGATGAATGTTTACATCCCATGCTATAATTGTATTATTAGGAAACACTAATACATGTGTGTTTTGTAAACATATAAGAGTCCCTAGTAAGCCTCTTGTTGAACTAGCTTGTTGATTAATTGATGATCATGGTTTCCTGATCATGGACATTAGGATGTGATTAATAACAAGGTTATGTCATTGGGAGAATGATGTGATGGACACACACCCATAGTAAGCGTAGCATAAGATCAAGTCATTAAGTTCATATTGCTATAAGCTTTCAAATACATAGTAACCTAATCCTTCGACCATGAGGTAATGTTAATCACCATCACCGGATGGATACTTTGATGACATCAAACGCCGCTTCGTAACTGGGTGGTTATAAAGGTGTCATTGGGTATTCTGAAAGTATGTGTTGAAGCGCATGAACCAAGATTGGGATTTGTCCATCCATATGACGGATAGATATGCTCTGGGCCCTCTCGGTTGAATGTCATCTAGTTAGCTTGCAAGCATGTGACTAGGTCACAAGGGATGACATATCATAGAACGAGTAAAGAGTACTTATCAGTAACGAGGTAGAACTAGGTATGGAGATACCGACGATCAAACCTCGGAAAAGTATAATATCGCGAGACAAAGGGAATTAGTTTCGTATGTAAATGGTTCAATCGATCGCGAAGTCATCGTTGAGTATGTGGGAGCCATTATGGATCTCCAGGTCCCGCTGATGGTTATTGATAGGAGATGTGTCTCTGTCATGTCTTCATATTCACGAACCGTAGGGTGACACACTTAAGGTTCGAAGTTGTTTTAAGTTGATATGGAATATGCGTTGGAGACCGAATGTTGTTCGGAGTCTCGGATTGGATTCGGGACATCACGAGGAGATCCGGAATGGTCCGGAGAATAAGATTCATATATTGGGGATCATTTTCTGAGTTAGGAAATGTTCCGGAGTATTTGTATGAGGATTCTAGAAGGTTTCGGAATGTTCCAGAAGGTTCTAGAAGATATCTTGGAGTTTGCTTGAAAATCAAGATGGGGATCAAGGAGTCCTGGTGGGTCAAGGCAAGGAGTCGTGGGGGAGGAGGACTCCTCCCCGCCTCCCCAATCCGCCGGCCCTAGAGGGAGGGGAGTCCTACAAGGACTCCCCCTCCCATGGCGCCTCACCCCCTTTAAATAGAGGGGCAGGGGCACCCCCTCCAAGCCCTGCTCAATAACTCCCAATCTCTGCCGCCTCTCTCCTCCTCCTTTCTTCTGCACAGGCATAGGCGAAGCCCTGCAGAATTCTCTACTCCACCACCACCACCACGCCGTCGTGCTGCTGGGATTCCGTGGAGAAGATCTACTACCTCCGCTGATCGCTGGAACGAGGAGAGGAAGGTCTGCTTCGACTCCGCACGTGTGACCGACTGCGGAAGCGCTGCCGAAACGCGGCGCCGGAAGGATTGTCCACTTGACCGACTGCGGAAGCGCTGCCGGAACGCGACGCCGGAAGGATCGTCCAGACGATCTTGAGATCGGCAAGTGATCAACTACATCAACCACGAGATCTAATCTCGTTAACGCTTTCGGATCTACGAGGGTTAGTTCCTATCTATCTCGTTGCACATGTCTAATAGATTAGATCTTGGCTTTTATCTAGATTAGATCTGGGTTTTGTTCGTTCTTGCGGTAGAAATTTTTTGTTTTCCATGCTACGAACCCATCACTACCACCGTCCATGAGGGTCTTGGAGAAACCATAACCGTCAATAAGTGGATTGACGATTAAGGCGTATTTTTATCGCCTGTGTAGCTTAGGCGGATGATCAGCGCGGTCAAACGTTATTGCCACTTCTGACCAGTCCAGATACTGAGAGACAGCCGGAACTGTTGCGTTGAGCTCGTGGAGAACTGCTTTCTTGACCTTTGCTGGTTGAGATCCGAGGAAGGTGACGTAAGTGTCCTTCTTGGTAGGAAAAGTTTTCTTCCCTTCCGACTTGGGATTTGAAGCGTTGGCTTCCGCCATGTCGGAATCTTCCTTGGTCTCTTTGTCTTTTTCGGGATTTTTCTTTCCCTTCTTCCGCTTAGCTTTGTAGCCCGCGGTATCATCTCTCTTGATGTCATCGTTAAAACGACATTCAGCGTTGGTGTGGGACGAGCCCCCGTTGGCGTCCAAGTGATGCACACATGGGTTATTGGCGATGTCGGCCCAAGTGTAGGTTTTGCCTGGTTGTTACTCTCCTCTACCTTGGACCCTTGATGTCCCACGGCCACGCCCGCAGCCTCCGCCACGTCCTCCTCATCCTCCAGACCCGGAAACAGTAGTGACTACTGCCGTCTCCGCGTTGGGTTTTTCTTCCGAGGTGTTTTTGCGCTTCTGAGGCTGTTGCTTTGTCTTTGCTGACTGAGGTACAACCAGGATGTTAAGTAATCCCTCTGCATCGTCGTCAACATCTACATACTTGCTCGCTATTTCTATCATCTCTCCCAAATCAGTGACCTTGTCACATTTCAGGCGGTGACGCAGTAGACCAATTGGGAGACCTGCAATGAAAGCTTTAATCGCAGTTTGATCATTTACTCCCTCGCAGGAGTTCTTGGTGTCAATCCATCGTCCGAGATAATCTCGGCAAGTTTCTCCGGCTTTCTGGGTGCAACGCTGTAGGTCTCCAACCGTACAGGGCCTCCGATATGTGCCTTCGAAATTCCGAAAGAACGCACTTTGTAAGTCATACCAGTTGTGGATGGTGTTCGCCGGAAGTTCATTGAGCCATGATCGTGCCGTCTTCCGCAACATAAGTGGGAGATATCGGGTTGCGACCAGGCTGTTTCCGCCCTTAGCGATGCAGCAAGCTTGGAAGAAGTCCTGTAACCAGGTGTCTGGCCGAGCAATGCCGTCGTAGGCTTGAATATGTCTTGAGATAGCAAATCCTTCCGGGAATTTTGTAGCTCTGATGCGTGGTCCGAAGCACTTTGGGCCCACGTACACGTCATCGTTCTCGTAGCACCGAGCCTCTATGTTGGAGTTGATCCTGTGCCTTGCGTCATTCGGGGATAGGGATCGTCCCGAATATCGGCTATGGCTGCGGTGCCTTGGAGCCAGACTTCAGCTTCTGCCACCACCTCCTCCGCCATGTCGTCCTCCTTGACCTCCTTGGGGGCTGTTGTGATAGCTATGCTATGGAGAGGGTGGTGCAGCTGGGTTGTTTCCGGCTGATCGCCGGCCTCCGTCTGGAGCGTCATTATTCCGGTTCCAGGTAGGTTCTTGACTATGACGAGCCCCCTGCCGGTTTGTGCCAGCGTGGTTTCCATCGTTCTTTCATCCGTCGTTCCCACCATGGTGAGGCTCAGCCGAACGGTTATGTGTAGTTCTGCGGTGATGTCCTGACGATCTGGTTCTTGAATAATTGTCTTCCCTGCGTTCGGGGTGACGATGCTGCACCCGATCGTAGTGGGATCTTACGTCAGCCCATGCCGGATCTGTGCGACATTGGTCGGAATCCAAGACCAGCTTTTGACTTCCAGATAGGGCGACCTTTTGCTGCTCCAGTCCCTTATTGAGTAGCTTGATACCCAAACGTATCTCCTCTGGTCCTGGATTAGCCGATAGAATTTCGCGAGCTTCCACGGTATTTTGCACTGGTGTTGGGTAAACCCAATCTCCGTTGCTATCCTTCCGTGGCTTCCCCATCTCATCTCCAAAAAGTACGGCACGAACACATGGGAATTGGTTGTCATCTATGTGATGCTTCCATGTCTTATGATGCAGACGGGACATGTATTCCTTGTTTGACATGCGCTTCTTCTCCACCTCGATGTTTTTGGCTTCATCAAGGAGTTGTTGACGACGCGCTTCTAGGGCTTTGGCCCTTTCGTCTAGCTCATCTGCAGTAAGTTCTGCAGCTGTAGGGATAGGTGTGGTTAATGCGGCATCGATGAGTTTACGCGCACCTTCAGTGATCACGTGTCCATCCACTGATGCTTCTTTTTTCGGCTCATCTAGGATAAGTGCTCCATCCGAGTCTTCCTCGTATTCCTCGGCAATCACCTCCTCTATCAGAGGGTCTTTTGCCGGGGTCTTGTTCTTCTTGTTCTTCTTCTTTGCCTTCTTGGCAGCGCCGGTAGCAAAGACGGCTTTGGGTCCGTTTCCCGGAGTCAAGCTCTGATCGGTACTTTCGGACATCTGGATTTCGGGATTGTCTCCGACTTCCATATCATCCTGCACTTTGGGAGAGTGTTCCCCGGATCCTTCGTCCATGGCTTCTCCATCTTCTGCAGCTTTGGAGTTGTACTCCTCGTCATATTCCGCGGAGAACTTTTGGAAATCTGCCGATGTCATGGACTCATCCGAGGATGCAGGAACATCGGCGTTTGTTCCAATTACCTCCAGCATCGAGTCGGTGTTTTCTCCAGCATCGGCAGAGCCGGATCCGGATCCAACATATCCAACGAAGTGCGATGCGTGCTTCCTGAGGTACCTGCGGCTTTCGCGATCAGCCATATCGAAACTTTTAACGGTTTCGAGGATTGCATCTGCGCTAGCGCCTTGCAGTATCATACATCTTAGTGTGTACCTGAGGAAATGCCTGTCTGTCCCGACATCGTCAGAGTCGAAATCAGTGTAGTTGATATGCTCCTCCTGGATTTCGACTTCCACGGGTCGGTCGATCTGGGATCCAGCTTCTCCAGGGAGATCCACTCTAGATTCGACTTGGACCGTGAGGTCTTCTTCAGGCTCGGATTTCTCCACTATCTCCACAACTGGTGCGGGCTGGGTGGGATTAGGGTTTTCTGAGATCCGGAACTCTGCCGCCTCCACGGAAAAATGGGACCGAGAAGATTCTTCTGCCTCTATCATCACAGCTGGGGTGGGTTGGACAGGTTCAGCGAAACTGATGTAAACATCGATCTCGCCAAAAGACACGATTGTATAGGCAGTCACGGCCTCCCTAGCCGGAATCCAAGTCTCGTCGAGAACGATGAGAGGGACATCGCTGGCGAAGAGGATGCGACCGACGGCGATGGTTTCGCCGATTCCGATTCTTGCAGATCCGCTCGGAACGCAGATCCGAAGCTCACTTGCCCCACGGTGGGCGCCAACTGTTGTCGGTTTGAGGACAAGTACGCCATGAGGGGGTCCTCGAGGCGTGCGGGAGAGAGGGGTGTGAGACGTACGGTGTTCTGGGACGGTGAGCACACAAGTTTACCCAGGTTCAAATCCGCCGGCTTTGGACGGACCCTACTCCTGCTAGCAATCCAGTAATACGGCAGAGCCGGAATATTGGTTACAAAGGTTTCGCCTGTGCGAGTTGAGATTGTAGACTATTGAGGTGTGCCCTAAAGGCTCTCCCTAGGACGGCTTATATAGATATTCGGCCTAGGGTTTACAGGAGAGATCAATCCGGCTACGACTAAGAGTTGGTTACAGAGTACATCTTGAACTACATGTAACATTATGGGCCTAAGTCGGTAAGTCTTCTGGGCCTTCCCGTAGTCGGATTGGACTCCGTCTTCTCTCCCTAACTAGGCCGCCCGTGAAGCAAAGCTCTAACCCGAAGTGGGCCACCCTGGTCAGTGAGGAGCTGTGAGGATACCCGGAAAGTATATCCCCAACACCGGTAGTATCAACTGCTGGCTGGATTTTGAGAAAATGTTCGTCAGTAACTTCTCAAGCACATATCAGAGGCCGAATAGGCCACATACCCTAGCAATGTGCAAGCAGAGACCAGATGAGACAGACCGGGAGTTCCTAACTCGCTGGTGCAATGTGCGAAACTCATGCGAAGGCGTGATTGAGTCAGAAGCCATAGCTTGGTTTGCACAAGGGTGCTGATATGCAAGCATGCTGTGGCAAAGATTACAAAGGGATATGCCAACTACGCTGGCAGAAACAATCCGGATTGCTGATTCGTATGCTTTAGGTGATCCGACTCAACCTCGGCTTGTGTCAAATGAGTCAACTAAGGAGTACTACCAGCGAGATGGAGCCGGATCATCCCGGCGAAATGACTACCGGAGTAAGAGATGATAGACCGGATTACAGGTACAGTTCGCAACAAGTTGCTGCTGTAAATCAAGATCAACCTGGAGTAGGGAGTAATCAGCGTCAGAAAACTGGAGGGCAGCAGTGGACTCCAAGAAATGATGGCAAGAAAACTTGGACGCCAGAGCAAAAGAGACAGTGGCAAGAAAAGAAAGACCGGCTGAGGTATACGTATGAGGCGATGCTGGATCAGCCGTGCAAGTTTCACACGCCAACTCCGAGTAACCCGGCGGGTCATACAACTCGGCAGTGTGAGTGGATGAGGAAGATAGAGCAAAGTGGTTCGGGGAATGCTCAGGCTCCTCGGAACGATCAACCTAGGCAGGAGTTACCTCGGCAGTAACTACTCTCCGGAGCAAATACGCAACAGTTAATGTTACCACCACCTCCGCCGAGGTATGAGAACCATGAGAGAAGGGATGCAGTGCATCAGGTGGAAAATCAGCATCAGCCAAATCAAAGGTACCCCAGCAATGAGAGGAGAAATGAATACAGGGAGCATCACAAGAGTTAATGTGTGTTTCCCATGGAGAAAACGGATATAAAGAGCTTGCAACGCCGACATATGGAGGTGAACGCGGTTATGCCAGCAGTGACGAGGTATATGCCTTGGTCTGATCAGGAAATTACCTGGAGTATCAAGGACCATCCTAGGCTCATGCCGAGTCCTGGTTCATATGCACTAGTGCTGGACCCAACGTTCATCGGGACAAGTATCAATGTGAGGTTTTCCAAGGTGCTGATTGACAATGGCAGCAACATCAATATCATGTACATGGATACAATGCGCAAGATGGGTATCTCGGAGAACATGCTCCAAGCTATAAGGACAACTTTCCATGGCATTATGCCAGGTATCTCCTGTGAACCCATTGGAAAAGTCCGGGTTGACGTGTTATTCAGCACAAGAGATAACTGCCGAACTGAGAATTTGGAGTTTGAGGTTGTGAACTTAGAAAGCGCATATCACGCGTTACTCAGTAGGCCAGCCCTGAACAAATTCATGGCAAGTACTCACATCAGTTACCTGAAGATGAAGTTGCCAGGGCCAAATGGAGTAATTACCATAGCTGGGGATTTCCGACGTTCCATTGAGTGTGCATCAGCCGGGTCTAACCTGGCCAAGTCACTCGTGATTGCACAAGAAAAAATAAAGATCTAGGAAGTAGCAACATTGGCTCAGTCAGTGCAACAATATATGCCGGCGCTGAGTAACCCGCATGGAAGTGTCTCATTTCAAGAAACAAAGGATACAAAGAAAGTGCCTGTTGATGATCTGTTCCCAGAGCGTACCGTAACAATTGGTGCCGGGTTAACTGAGAAATAGGAAAGCGAGCTCGTCAACTTCCTCCGTGAGAATCGAGATATCTTTGCTTGGTCCACGCAGGACTTGCAAGGTGTTCTGAGGGAGTTGGTCGAGGACTCTTTGAATGTGAGACCTGGAGCAAAGCCGGTGAAGCAACCTCTCCGTCGCTTCGCCGAAGATAGGAGAAAAGTCATTGAAGATAAGATAGCTCGGCTCCTCGCAGCCGGGTTCATCATGGAAGTGCTTTACCCGGACTGGCTATCTAAACCGGTGCTTGTGGAAAAGAAGAAAGATGATCAGTGGTTTGGCTTATGTGCATCGATTACACAAACCTGAATAAGGCGTGCCCAAAAGATCCATTCCCGTTGCCCAGGATAGATCAGGTCATAGATTCTACTGCTGGGTGTGAACTGTTGTCATTCATAGACGCGTATTCTGGTTTCCACCAGATACCTCTGAACCCGGATGATCAAATAAAGACTGCGTTTATCACCCCGTACGGGGCTTATTGCTATCGCACTATGCCTTTTGGTTTACGTAATGTAGGGGCAACGTATCAAAGATGTCTGCAAAAATGCTTACACGACCAAATTGGTCGAAATGTGCAAGTGTATGTTGATGATGTGGTTATAAAGACCAAGGAAAGCAAAATGCTTCTTGATGATATCCGGCAAACATTCGCGAACCTAAGGAGGTTCCGAATGAAGCTTAACCCGGAGAAGTGTACCTTCGGTGTCCTGGTTGGAAAATTACTCAGATTTCTTGTCTCCAGCCGAGGTATCGAGGCTAACCCAACTAAAATCCGAGCCATAGAGCGAATGGAATTGCCGAAGTGCCTTAACGATGTCTAGAAGTTCACGGGTTGCCTAGCATCCTTAAGTCGGTTTGTATGCCGGTTGGGAGAAAAGGCATTGCCTCTCTATCAGCTAATGAGAAAGTCAGACAAGTTCATATGGACGCCCCAGGCCAATGAAGCCTTCGTCGAGTTAAAGAAGATGTTAGCCACTGCACCGGTGTTAGCCTCTCCACTATCAAAAGAGCCAATGTTGCTCTACATAGCCGCAACCAACTGAGTTGTAAGTGCAGTAATAGTGGTAGAGCGCGACGAAGAGGGTAAGTCGGTGCAAAGGCTAGTCTATTACCTGAGCGAGGTATTATCAACGTCAAAGCAAAACTATCCTCACTATCTGAAGATGGCATATGGTGTGTATATGGCAGCTAAGAAGCTGAAGCACTATTTTGAAGAGCACCCCATCAAAGTGATATGTGAAGCCCCCATATCTGAAATAATGAGCAACAAGGATGCAAGCGGCCGGATTGCAAAATGGGCAATTGAGCTAGCCCCTTATGCTCCACAATTCGACAGGAGAGATGCGATCAAGGCTCAGGCTGTGGCCGACTTTTTCATAGATTGGGCCGAAATGCAATATTAGCCACCGTTTCCAGATCCGAATTACTGGAGAATGCATTTTGACGGATCAAAAACGAAAACCGGGTTAGGCGTCGGAGTTGTACTTACCTCTCCCAAGAAAGACCAGCTGAAGTATGTGCTGCAGATCCACTTCACAGCATCAAACAATGTTGCCGAATATGAAGCACTTGTGCATGGACTCAAAGTGGCAAAAGAAATTGGAATACGTCGGATCTAGTGCTTCAGTGACTCGGATTTGGTAGTTCAGCAAGCTCAGGGCAATGGCATGCTTTGGATGCAAACATGGCATTGTACAGATTTCATGTGCAGAAGATATCAGGATACTTCGAGGGATGTGAGTTTCACCATGTACCTCGGCTGGAAAATGAGGCTGCCGACGTACTGTCGAAGCTCGGATCAACCCGACAAGCGATCCCACCGGGCGTAGCACTACAGCACCTCAGAAAGCCATCTATCAGGCCATCCCCAGAATCCAAGTCAATCTATATCCCGGCCAATCCGGAGTCTGAAGCTGTGCCCATGGACATTGATGTGGGAAGTGGTTCAGGAAACCCGAGGACTGCTTCGGCAAACCCGGAGACTACCTTGCAGGACCCGGGGACTGCTTCGTAGAACCCGGGGACTACGTAGCGTGACCCGGTAGAGGTTATGTCGGCGGATCAAATGGAAATGGACGAGGATGTGTTTCCGGTGCGAGCTATACCAGCTTGGGCACTGCCCATATTCCAGTTCCTGAAGGATAGATCTTTGCCCAATGAAGAAGTGCTTTCAAGGCAAATTCAGAGGAGGGCAAAGGCATACAAGATTATCAATGCCGAGCTATACAAGAGGAGTGTCACGAATGTCCTGCAACGGTGTGTTGACCCGGAAGAAGGGCTTGACATCCTCCGAGATATACATCAAGGGGAATGTGGGCATCACGCCACATCCAGAGCCTTAGTGGCAAAAGCTTTCCGGCATGGATTTTACTGGCCAAGTGCCTTCGAGCAAGCATAGGATCTAGTAAGGAAATGCAATGGTTGTCAGAGGTATGCTACCAAGACACACATGCCAATGTCGGAGCTCAAGACCATACCAATTACCTGGCCATTTGCCGTATGGTGTTTGGATATGGTTGGACCATTTAAGCCAACAAAAGGAAACATGACCCACATCTTGGTTATGGTTGACAAGTTTACGAAATGGATTGAAGTAAAGCCAATAAGAAAATGTGATGGAGCTACGGCCGTGTCATTCCTCAAAGATATCATTCTGAGATATGGCTATCCTCACAGTATCATAACGGATAACGACACCAATTTTGCTGAAGGAGCATTTGCGCGATTCTGCCAGGATAAGAAGATCCGGCTGGACGTTGCCTCAGTAGCTCACCCCGCATCAAACAGACAAGTGGAAATATCCAACAGATTAGTATTATCCGGGATAAAACCTCGGCTCATGGAGCCGCTGCAAAGATCAGCGGGGTGCTGGATAGAAGAACTGCCAGCGGTACTGTGGAGTTTAAGAACAACTCTGAATCGATCAACAGGTTATACGCCATTTTTTCTGGTATATGGGGCAGAAGCTGTATTACCAGCCGACATAGAGCATGATTCGCCTAGGGTCACCCAATACACAGAAGACGAAGTGCGAGAAGCCCGACAAAATGATGTTGATCTGCTGGAAGAAGCGAGAGAATTGGCATTGTCCAGATCCGCCATATATCAGCAAAATCTCCGACGGTATCATAGCCGAAAAGTAAACCCCCGAGTCTTCCGAGAAGGTGATCTGGTACTCTGGGTGGTACAACATACTACTGGCATGCATAAGTTATCCCCCCATGGGAAGGGCCATTCATTGTAAGCAAAGCATTGCACAATGACTCTTATTACCTCATTGACGCACAACCACAGGAGAAGAACAAGGCGGACAGGTCCGGCGAGGAATCTAAGCGTCCATGGAATGTAGCCCTACTTCGTCTGTTCTACACTTAACAAAGAAGTGTGTGTATCCGAGTCTCTCATATGTCGGTATGTATGTCGGTAATGAGTTTATCAATGAATCTTGGCACCTCGAGCAGTAACTTGGGGACTGCCTTAGTAATGTTTGTTGTTCTATATGTTTACTATTTATTTTTATGTTGTCTGGCTTAAGTTCCTTCTGCCTAAGCCGGATTAGTAGTGTGTGAGCACCAAAAACTCAACTCTTCGACTTGCTGCTGTTCGACAAGAATTGGCTTCATGGCAAGCAAGAGAACAAGTTTGGAATTGCATAGCACATGAAAAACGACTAAGGAAAAGAACGTAATCGAGCCGACATTTATTATTCGGACTAACCCTATGTTTACTTTATCTTTACTATGCTAGATTATTTTGAGCTAATCCTAAAGTTTCCAAGTATTGTTAAGTCAATTTTTGAAACTTGGACTCGTAAGTCACAAAACCAAATCAAGGTAGATGCAAGCCGAGCTATGAAATTGGAGAAACAAGAAAATGAAACTCGGGGACTATGCCCAAGTTAATCCGGTGTGAATAACTTAGTAGCAAAGTATAATCAGTATGCTTGATACAGCTGCACCCGGCATACCAGGGGTCTGATAAACTTCAAAGTGTTTTTGGTGCTCAAGGAGCAGCAGTAGGAGGGGGTAACTCGGCGCCAGCGAGTGGAGCTTCGGCTTCAGCCTCGTTGCCATCTTCATTCTCTTCGAGATCCGAGGCTTCGTCCTCTTCTTCGCCATCCGAACCATATTCGACATATTCATCGGCAACAATGCCAAGGAAGCTTGGTCCTTCGTTCCATTGATGGACAAGGGCATACTGGATAAGGTTGTGGGCACAAGCCTTGCGCCGAGCGACCCAATCCGGATCATTCGACCACCTGGACCCGGTGCGCAAGCGCTCAAGAACCTTCAAATCCAGCTTTTCATACCAAGTGAGCATGAAGTGGAGGACAATATCAGCTCCGGCATGTGCGGATGATTCCCTCCAGAGGTCGAGCTGGGTCTCGCAATCCATTAGCCTATTGATCAAAGCAGTGGATCCCTCTAGAGGATCCTCACCAGGCCAAAGTGCGCGGAAGATCCGGACGGCTGAATCCAGGATACCCGAACCATAGTTCTTCACAATTTCAATTCGGGAGGATAGGCTGACTAGCAGGTCCTCCATGTCATAAGGAATGGTTTCAGAGCCAGGACCAGTTGGGGTACCCCTCTGCCAGCGGAACATGGCAATAACAGTAGCCGCAATGGCATCGCCCTCTTGGAATTTGCCTGAAAACAAAACAAGAGAAATAAGTAAAGGAGTTTAACCCGGAGAAATACACGTCGGCGTAAGGAAAAGAGCTTACGGGAGATATGACTATGGATCCGGGTCAGCTCTACGGTGCAATCAGCATGCCTCTTCCGGAGCCTCTCAAGTTCGCCACTAGCCGAGTCAAGCTTGACGTCGGCCTCCTTCAACAACTCTTGATCTTTTGCAAGTTGGAGGCTAAGACGCTCTCGCTCTTTGGTGAAGTCTTGGCCAGCCTTGTCCATCTCAGCCTTGTGGAGCTCTTTGAGTATTATCATCTCAGCCTTGAGCTTGGCGAGTTCATCATCCTTGGCTCGAAGCTTGGCAAGCTCGTCGTCCTTCTTCTTAAGTTCGGCCTGATGTTGCCCTGCTTGTTCGAGAAAATGCAGCATCATATCAGGCAGGGGCACACTATCTTCAAGGGATGCTGCAACGATTTGTTGACCCGGCAAAGCCGAGGTATAAATATCTGCCGAGTCAAGGATAAAGGAGAAAGAGCATGGAAAAGGGGTAACCAAAGCGAATTACCTTTTATCTCGTCCAAATTTTTTTTCTCATGATTGTATTTTCGGCCTCCACTTCGGCTGTGCAATCCGAATCACAGATTATTTTGGCGGGAAAAGGCAAAGAAGGATGGGGGGAAAAGTGAAAGAGAAAACTTACCTTTTTCTCGCACTCAGCAAGAAGTGCAACATGTTTCGAGCACAGCCCCTTGTGTGAGTCCAAGAGGCGATGAAACTCAGTAGTCCGGCGATTGGTAGTGATCTGAAAAGAGCAATGTTAGCTCAGCTATATGGATATTCGAAGTGTACAGAATCCGGGCCAAGTGGAACTTAGTCCGGCTCTAGGTGTGTGCATATTCGAAGTGTACAAAATCCGGGCCAAGTGGAACTTAACCCGACTCTAGGTGTGTGCATATTCAAAGTGTACAAAATCTGGGCCAAGTGGAACTTAACCCGGCTCTAGGTGTGTGCATATTCGAAGTGTACAAAATCCGGGCCAAGTGGAACTTAACCCGGCTCTAGGTGTGTGCATATTTGAAGTGTACAAAATCCGGGCCAAGTAGAACTTAACTGGCTCTAGGTGTGTGCATACTCAAAGTGTACAAAATCCGGTCCAAGTGGAACTTAACCTGGCTCTAGGTGTGTGCATATTCGAAGTGTACAAAATCCGGGCCAAGTGGAACTTAACCCAGCTTTGGGTGTGTGCATATTCGAAGTGTACAAAAGCCGGGACAAGTGGAACTTAACCCGGCTCTAGGTGTGTGCATATTCAAAGTGTACCAAATCCGGGCCAAGTGGAACTTAACCCGACTTTGGGTGTGTGCATATTCGAAGTGTACAAAATCCAGGCCAAGTGGAACTTAACCCGGCTCTAGGTGTGTGCATATTCGAAGTGTACAAAATCAGGGCCAAGTGGAACTTAATCGGCTCTAGGTGTGTGCATACTCGAAGTGCACAAAATCCGGGCCAAGTGGAACTTAACCTGGCTCTAGGTGTGTGCATATTCGAAGTGTACAAAATCCGGGCCAAGTGGAACTTAACCCGGCTTTGGGTGTGTGCATATTCGAAGTGTACAAAATCCGGGACAGGTGGAACTTAACCCGGCTCTAGGTGTGTGCATATTCAAAGTGTACCAAATCTGGGCCAAGTGGAACTTAACCCGGCTTTGGGTGTGTGCATATTCGAAGCTACTAAGGAGCCACGCTAGTTCTCTAAGGAGCATCGGGCCGAATAACAAGTTACTCCCCCGGAGGCTCGGGGACTAATGGATATATCTCTAAGCACTTGTGCATATTAAGGAAAAGACAAAGTAACGTACCTCCATCATTCGGCTAGCGAGGTTGATAGCCTTGGCTGCCGTATTCATCTGCGTGCCGAACTCGGCGGGCCCAAACTTCTCCGGGAGATCATTGTTTGGATTGATAAACTCCGCGTTGTTCCAATTGTTGACATATTCAACCAAAGCCGGAGGATAACTCTCTCCACTAAGCATGTGGGGCGCAACGAGGCCTTTGTCATGGGCCTCTCTCCTTGCAACTTGGGCGGCAGCAGGGCTGATATGCAGTGCAAGTTGCTTGTTGCCAACTAACCCCGAGGAGGCATCTCCCTTCGACAGCATGGACGCAAGGGTGCGCTGACCAGCCTCGATGAATGATGCCTTGGTGGCACCAGAACCTTTCTTGGCCTGACTGCTGGCCTTGGGTTGCTGTTGGGAGGCTAAGGCTTGAGCTGTGGATTTGGACTTGGGCGCAGCCTTGGTAATAGTTGGGCCTTCTCGTTGAGTCTTGGAAGACTCGGACGAGGTAGGAGGAGTTGGTGTTGGTGCTGCCGCCGATGCTGGTGTTGTTGGTGCTGCTGGAGGTACTGGCGCTGGTGCTTGTGCTGCTTCAGGTGCTGGTGTTTGTGTTGTTGCTGGTGCTGGTGTTGGTGCTGCTACTGCTGCTGGAACCTCGGAAACTATGTTTGCGGCTAGGCTGATGAAAGGCTAGGAGCATCCAGCACTAGCGTGTCCTCGGCCGCACCACTTCCCCCTACACCGAGGTTGCCCTCCTCTGGACGAGATGGGCTAAGATCCAGAGCAGCCGCCGAGCCTTCTTGAACTGGGCTCAGCGGGCGCGTGTCGTCGTCGCGAGGGGGAGATGGGGTGCGCCGGAAAGACGAAGCGATGCTGCAGCCGCTCTGGGGAACCTCCCGAGTAGCCCTGTCGAATTAAACAACGAATAACAAGTTATATAACAGAAAGAGAGGCATGGAGACAAAGAAGCATAAAGCAGAAAATTGGACAAGGAAAAAGAGACTCACTCGTCAGAAGTCAGAGACTCCCTGGGCTTTCGAGCTCTCCGAACTATGGCCTTAGTCGGAGGCTTGCTGGCGGCCTTGTCAGCGTACTTCTTCCGCCTTTTGGTTATTTGGGGAGGCTCGGAAGAAGCAACCAAAGTGGCGGCCCGCTTCTTATACACGGCTGGGATGGGCTCACCTGTAGCAAGAGGGGGATCCTCGTGGATCTGCCCAGCCGGATTAGCTGAAGACGGAAATGCGTAAGAAATGGGCACCGGGTCAAATACCTCCAACATCTCAATATCGGAATCGTCAGGCCAACCCCTTAAGGAAAAGAAGTTACCAGAGGTTCGCTTGGATATGTCCGGGGCAGGCAAGAACATTTCCTGATCCGGCTCCTCCTCGTCTAAGACAAGCCGATCCTTCCCCCATTTGAGGGAAGGCTCGGTGCCATCTTCGATGGTCTGCTAGAGAAACAACTAAAAGCAAAATGCAAGGGGATCAAATAAACAACATGTTCCAATATAGGGTGTAACTCGGAGAAGGATTGGGTAATAAAATTTACCGCATGAGGAGGCTTGTCTCGGCAGTAGTGCTCCAACCCCCAATCCCAATCCGTGTTGAAGTCTTTGTCGGTCATGAAGATAGCCTTAACCCGGCGGAGGATCTCGGTGTTGTTCAGCTCGAAGGAGGAGGTCCGGTTGAGGTCAAGATGCCCGCTCATATGGCAGAGTTTGTGTGTGCGCTTCTGCAGGGGGGAAATCCGGCTGCGGACAAATGTGATCATCACATCCTCGTTGCACAGCCCCAGCTCCTTCAGTTCCTTGAATCGGTTATTCACCTGATTCGCAAAGGCAGTTGGCTTCTTAGGGATCTGGTTCCACAGAGCTGGATTTGGAGTGCCCATCGCAAAGGGGCGCAGCCGGATCAGATCTTCATCCGAGCTGTTCCTCACATAAAAGAAGGTCCGGGCCTAGCCCTTGCAGGACTCAAGGCCAGTAACCCGGGGAAAGACGGGATTCTTGCGGGGAGAGATGGAAGCGGCACCGCACTGGGTGAGCAACTTGTCGGCAGGGGCAGTAGTCTTATCCGGAATGACGTTCTTCCGAAGACCGAAGAATCGGATCCAAAGCTCCTTAGTAGGCCACAAGCCGAGGTATCCTTCTATGGCAGATGCGAAGGAGGATAGGGAAGTAATGGCGTTTGCCGGAAGATGATGAGGTTGGAGCTCATATGTATTGGTAAGATCATGAAAGAAATCGCTGACTGGCAGGCCGAAGCCGCGCTAGAAGTAGGAGAGGAAGACGACGAACTCACCCGGATTGGGCGAGGGAGCAATTTCTTTGGAGGCAAGGCCGGAGATTACGCCTTCGGGGATGCGGCGGGTGCGGTAAAGCCAGTCGAGGTCATCTTGGCACACCCACGAGCCCGCCCAGGCACCGCGCTCCTGAGCCTCGCCTTCCTCCTCCATATCCTCTTCCTCGACGACGGCAAGCTCCTCCTCTGTCATCTCCAAATCGCTGTCCTCACCGGCCCAATCAGAGGTGGGGGATAGTGGTTTAGATTGGCACGGCCCCGTGGCGTTGAAGCAGCGCGGGAGCGGCATTGAGGCTAATGTGAAGAAGCACGGAAGCAAGGCGCGGCGGTGGCAGTGCTAAGCAGAAGCGGTGGCGGCGGCGCTGTCGCAAGGAATAAGAAGGAGCAGATGGGCAGAGGGGCGCGAGAAGGGGGAAAACAGCTAAGGGCACTTCCTCTCCCCTATTTAACCACGCCCTAGCGAAGGATAGTGGGATCGGGTAGTGCATCGAAGCCACACGGTGTGGCCGTGTATCTGTCGGGTCAGCCAATCAGAAGCAAGCCACATGAAGGGCCACAAGGAACAGGGGATCCCACGACAGGACGTGGTGATGCAGTTAACGAGGACGCAACTATGACGTGATGTTTGCGGCAGTAACCCCTGACGATAAGTGCAGTAACTGACGTGGCACAGTAACTGGCGCAAGCCCTTAAAATGAGGCAAAATGATGATTACCCTCCACGTAGGACGTGGGGAAGTGTACGAGAGAAGGAAGGATAACACGGAAAACAGAAGAGTAACCCGGCCAGCGAGTAATAACTCGGAATGTGCCAAGGGAAAAGCTGGGCTACGAGATCTGAACCACTGGGTAACTCGGAAAGGGGAACAAAAAGCTAGGTAAATTGAACCTGCTGGGGCCTTAGCAGCTGAAGTTGCTAAAACCGCACCAGCTTTAGGGACTAATGTTGGGGGGATACCCCCGGGTCGGGTCACGCCGGGGTATAGAGGCCGAGTTAGCCAAGGTATGGTAAGGTCAAAGCGAAAGCTGGCCGGGTCACCTCAAGGCAGGCCGACTTACGGAGTAACCTGGCCCAGAGGATGTCCGCCTCACCACGTCCCGGCTGACGTATATCGTATGTCGGCAGACTCTTTGTAACTTGTCTGCAGGTACCCACAGGGCCGGATTAACCAGGCCTGAGCCGGGTTGTATCAGGCTTGCAAGAGAAGGAAGGTATCCCGCTGGTCAAAAGGTGGGCTCTATGCGCTGCAGCGTGAGCGAAGCGGACAGAGGAAAGGACTAGCAGGGCGTGGCCGACAAAGGTGACGTAGCCTATGTCGGCCGACGCTGGCGCTGCAGAGGGTTACGTAGCCTCAACATGGCTTACGAAGGGAAAAGGTGACCCGGTCGGTTTGCTATTTTGGGAGAGGCATATTCCCAGGAATATGCCTCCACGTATGCCCTAACAGGTAACCTAGCCTCCCCTTTATAAGGAGCGCTAGGACCTCTGTAGAGAGGGCTGGCGGGCTAGTGGACTGATCATTGGGTGGAAGTAGTGATGAGAGTAAGAGAGCTTCTTCTTCCTCCTCTCCCCAACATAGCTCAAGGAGCATCTGTAAACTCAGTGAACTTGGAGAATACAAAGCATCTGTGTGTGGAATCACCACACTATCCCTCCCTGGATTCCTCTAGTGCATATTGGCCCCACCTTTATCCTATCCATGGCATCTACCGTGACACCACCATGACACCATCTTTGCTGCTGAAATTTGGAGCATTTGTTCTTCGGTATGTGACTCCTCCGCTTGTCGAAGTAGATTTGTGTTTAGTGGTTTATATCTTGAGTATTTTTCTGCTGTAGGTGACAGGTTATGAGAGCTTGTAAGCTTGTTCAATGCTTAGAGGTATTGTTTTGATGCATATTTAGGCCTCTTACAAGTCCCTATGAGTAGTTTCCTTCATTATGTATTCACTTTGCAATCACTTGTATGGTGGTTGTCCTAAATTTCAGAAAAGAAGATGAATGAACACCAACTCAACCAATATGAACTAAGGGTGCCTGAGGTTATGAAGGTTCACCGAGAGGAGGAAGTATTTCCTTCCATCTATCCATGCCTCGAATTCATGAGGGCTGCAGGGATTTCTTAGGACTTACATACTTTAATTGCTAATGCAGGATTGGAGCATTTTGTGGGAGATGAACCTTACCAATTTGTGAAACTAACTATGTCTGTGGTGCAGGACTTCTGATTTAGTTGCTCTTTGCCTAACCCCATGGTTCATTACAAAATTTACAATATAGCTGTCAACCTTCCTTTTGATGACTTTTGTGCAGCTATTAAAGTACCCCAGTGGAGATCGTGTGAGAGGATTAAAGAGCGACCTGCACCACTCATGGACTTGTATGTGTAGATTTGCCAAGGGAGCAGCTTCTCAAAGGAGAGTGGGAAAATTCGTAACATTCATCTCTCTTCTATTCGCTACTTTGCTTACTTTATTGCCAAGTGTGTTCTCGTTAGGAAAACTTCTAATAAGTTATCCTCATATGATCTAGCATTCATCTCAGCTGCTTTAAAACGAGATAGGACTTACAATTTGGGTTACTTGATAACTTTCCATCTTACTGCTAACCGCGAGAAAGGTGGAATTTGTGGAGGCCTCATCGCCTCTCGTTTATTAGCTTTGCATGGTGTAGTGCCTCATCATCTAATCCTACAGTTCCCATAGAGAGGCTTGACCTTAATTCCATGATACAACATAAATTTGTTTCTTCTTGGGCTAATTTGAGTGATTTGTCTTATGAAATAACCTTTCTCAAGGCTGGTTGGAGAAGGAGTAAGTCCGAGCGAGTTGTTCTTTTGCCTGCACCTGTTTTGTTTAACCTTGATACCAGGGTAGGTTGGTCACTCAACGAGGAAGAACTCGATGCATACCTGGGAAAGCTCTCCCAACAGGAGCAGGATACTGGAAGGGAGGTTACGGATGATTCAGTCCAGCCCTCGAATGAGGGGGAGTCTTCATATCAGCAGCCTACCTATGATTGGGGAGCTTCCTCTTCTTCCCAAGGGCCTAACCACGATCATTCTTACGATGACCTGCCTGCTTGGAACCCTTACCCCCGTTGGGGTTGATACCCACTTAGGCCAAAAGCCTAAGCTTGGGGGGAGGTACACCGACATCACACTCATCTACATATCATGTTTAGTCGGTGCTCTGTATATCCATGCTTCGTTCTCTTTTTAGTTTTCATTCTTTCTTTACTTTTGCTTTCTAAAACACCAAAAGACCAAAAATATTTTCTTTGTTTCTCTTTGTTTGCTTATTTTTCTTTTTGCCTTGGTTTGCTTCTTCCTTTTGGCTTTGTCTTAATTATTCGAAAAACCCAAAAAGATTTTGCTTTGCTTGTTCTTCCTTTTTGGTTCTTGCCTTTAAAAATCGAAAACCAAAAAATATTTGTTCTTCTTCTTTGGTTTTGTGAAGTTTGTTGCAGGGTTCAGTAGTCCTTAGTGGAATTTGGTTTCATGTTATTATTCAAGCCACACAAGTGAAGGGAAATAATGAGGATTAATGACAACTTGAGGTGTGGTAAGAGGCTGGTAACGAACTCTATTTTTTTTTCATTTTTGAACATATACTCATCATTGTGGGCATGCTTAGTCTGTTCATGTAGGGTGTATGTTATTTATGGATGCTTAGTAGTTCTTGCTTTGTTATGATTAGATCCAGCTTGCTAATAGTTTGTAGCATGTCATATGAATGTTTGCTTGCATTGCTCTATTCATAACTTGGTATGACACTGTGGTATCCTCCTCTGAATATTTCACTTGAATTGACTTGGCACATGCTCATGCATGCATATGACTAAAACAATAATCAGTTAAGCCTCGATGAATTATTTTGCCTTAGGGGTCTTGAATCACTTTCATGCCATGATTAGTCCTGTTTTGTTGCAAGCATGATTATGACAGTTATTGCTCTCTCGTTTTTCGCTCTCTTACTATTGCTAGCCTTCACTTGCACTGAGTATAAGCTTTACTCGTGTTTCCAACTCCCCCAAACCAATATTGCCAAAAGTGTCCACCATACCTACCTATTAGAATCATTTGCTATTCCATGCATATTCAATATGCCTAGTTTTCTTCCAAATAAAATGTTTGCTTGTTATGAGAAACTTAGTTAGTAAATCTCTCACAAACTTGATGGCACACTTTATTTCTTGCACTTAATAAACTTGAACCATTGTGACTGTCCATGAAAGTTATATGCTTGCAAATTATAGGCTAGGGATTAGCAGAACCGTGCTGTTGCTGACTCGTGTATTAACGAACTCGTTGGGGAACCCCAAGAGGAAGGTATGATGAGCACAACCGTAAGTTTTCCGTCAGTTATGAAACCAAGGTTATCAATCCAGTAGGAGCAAGGAAACACCCCAAAGGTGTAGCTAGCTGAACTTTGGCAGGGCGCACTACCGGTGTCAGCAGCAATGTGGAGACCTGCACAACACAACCACGGAACTCTGTCCCAACTTGCGATGAGGTTGTCAATCTCACCGGTTTTGCTGAAAACAAAGGATTAAACATAGAAAGTAATAGTTTGCAGAAAGTAAACACAAAGCAGTAAACAGTTGATTGTAGATTGATAGTAAAAGAAAGGACCGGGGTCCATAGTTCACTAGTGGTGGCTCTCCTTAAGATAGATAACATGTTGGGTGAACAAATTACAGCGGGGCAATTGACAAACATAGAGAAAGCAATACATGCATATCCTACTCGTCTTGACTCCTTTGAGATTTGATTGGGCATTAGAACATTATACATAGACCGCCATCCAACTGCATCTATGACTAATAATACACCTTCAGGTTATCATCCGAACCCCCTCCAGTATTAAGTTGCAAGCAACGGATAATTGCATTACAAATTGTGTGTAAAGTAAACAATACGATTGTTCTATGAACAAAGGATTGTTGTTTTCTCCCTAGTAGCAACAACACATCTAGTACCTTAGAGATTTCTATCACTTCCCCAGATTACTAGAGGCATGAACCCACTATCGAGTATAAATACTAACTCTTGGAGTTGCTAGCACCTACTTGGCCAAGACAGCTACTAACAACGGAAAACATGCAAGATCACAAATAACAAAGACATGATAGAATCAATAATCAATGTGAAATAGCATCTCAATATCCATCGGATCCCTGCAAACACAACATGTAGGATTACAAATAGATGATCTTGATCATGAATGGAGCTCACAAGATCTAAACATGATAGCACAAAGGAAGAGAACCAGTCATCTAGCTACTACATGGACCCATAGTCTAGAGATGAACTACTCACACATCACACCGGAGGCTTGCATGGTGATGAAAAAGGCCTCCAGGGTGAATTCTCCCCTCTGGCAGGGTACCAGGAAGAGCTTTAGATCCCTCCCGATCTAGGGATGGAGATGACGGCGGCTACAGACTTTCGTGGAGTTTTGATCAGGTGCTTAGGGTTTCTGTATCGGAGGCATCTTATGGTCAGAAGGGGAGACCGAGGGGGTACCTGGGCTGGCCACACCACCCTGGCGCGGGCCTGATGACCCACAAGTATAGGGGGTGTATCGCAATATTTTTGAGGGAAGTGAAACCCAATTTATTGATTCGACACAAGGGGAGCCAAACAATATTTATCAGCCTTAACAACTGAGTTGTCAATTCAGCTGCACCTAGAAACAATCTTGCTCACAGCAGTTTATCAGTAGCAATAGTTTTGTAGTAGGAATAGTAAAGTAACAGCAGTAGTAAAGCAAAGACAGTAGTAACAAAAGCAGTAAACAGTGGGATTCGAGTGCGGTAGGCATAGGGATGGATGGACGGGCGTTGCATGGACAAGACAATTCACATAACAATCAGAACATAGGGCAATTGCAGATAAATAAGATAAAGCATCCAAGTACTAGACAATCCTAGGCATGTGTTCCATATATAGTCATACGTGCTCGCAATGAGAACTTGCACAACATCTTTTGTCCTGCCAGCCCGTTTGCAGCGGGGCCTCTAGGGAACTACTAGCAATTAAGGTGCTCCTTTTAATAGAGCACCGGAACAAAGCATTAACACTCCGTGAACACATGTGATCCTCACATCAAAGCCATTCCTTTCCGGTTATCTCGATTTCTGTCACTTCGGGGCCATAGGTTCCGGACAACAACGTGTGTATACAACTTGTAGATAAGACCAAAAACAATACTATCATAATGAATCAATAACATGTTCAGATCTGAAATCATGGCACTCGGGCCCTAGTGACAAGCATTAAGCACAACAAGTCAAAACAAAGTCATAAAGCACTAATAAAAGATACTAGGCACCATGCCCTAACAATCTGATGCCATTACATGAACGATCTCATCCAATCCCTACCATCCCCATAGCCTACAACGGGGGATTACTCACTCATAGATGGGGGAAACATGGATGGTCGATGGAGAAGCGATGGTGATGATGATGGCGATGATCTCCTCCAATTCCCCGTCCCAGCAGGGTGCCAGAACGGAGTTTTTGGTGGTGGCGGCGGAGCAGAACTCCTTCTGGAAAAACGTTGAACCCCCCGAAGTTTTTAGGTCAGAAGGCTTCTTATAGGCGAAGAGGGAGACCGAGGGGGTGCCTGGGGCCACCACACCATGCCCTGGCACGGCCAGGCCCTGCCCGCGCCTGGGGATGGTGTGGCCAGCCCCTGGCCCTCCTCTGTCTCGTATTCTGGCTCCTCGAGTCTTCTGGAAAAATAGGCACTTTGGCTTTTGTCCCGTCCAATTCCGAGAATATTCATTTTCTGACTTTCCTAGAACCAAAAACAGCAGAAAATAGGCAGCTGGCACTGTGGCTCTTGTTAATAGGTTAGTCCAAGAAATCATATGAAAAGTACTCCAAAGTGTGGACAAAACACAAGAAAGTGGATAAAACCAAGCATGGAGCATCAAAAATTATAGATACATTTGCAATGTATCAACATCCCCAAGCTTAACTCCTGCTCGTCCTCGAGTAGGTAAGTGATAAAAAGAAAGAATAATTTTTGAGGTGACATGCACCATCAAAGACATGATCAAAGTATTTGTAAAACATTCAAAGCTGGGATCATAGTACTTCAATCATAACATGAAAGACAAAGTTCTAGCAATAGGACAAATAAACTATGATGCAACATGAAAAGGCACAAACAAAAGATTCATGGATAACAATGCTTTGCAAGACGTTTGTTTGTTTCACATAAAGAAAACATAGCATAATGGCATTCAGCTTGTCCCTCCTAGAGTAGCAAACATAAATGCAAAGGACACCTTCAAAGTTTACAAGAGTGACTAGATACAAATAGTTTAAAACAAGCAATATCAAGGTCATCAATCAACAAGTCTTGGGACAATGCACATAGAACTAAGAATGGCCACTATGCTCTCAAGAAAGTGCTCAAAGAATGTGTGGAGACTCAACAAGTAAAAGAAAAGGTTTTGAATAGTTTGAAAGGCTTCCAAATGCTGAAAGTATGGTACTCATTAGCTTTGAGCTCTCATTGCCCCTATCATAAGCATATTTCATGTGGTTAAGGTGAAAGTGAGGTCCAATCTGAGTTATATGCTTGACAGACTATAGACTGAAAATCCCAAGTCCCTTGAGTATGAGGGCCGCTCCTCATGCTGCTCAACTTTAGTTACCGGTAAGTTCTTGTCATCGTAAGTATGTGCGTATCATAGAGAACCGCCAACGAGGTACCCCTTGCCCGATGATATGGAAGAATCCCCATATCAAAATGACAAGGCAAGCAGACAATGAGTATCTCAGCAATCTTCTTATTTACCATGGGAAAATGATGCTTTTTTTCTCTCTTTCCTCTTTTCATAAATCTCTTTTTTTCTTGTTCTCAATAGCTATCTCTCTTTTTTTATAAGAAGAATGCTTCATAGATATCATTATGGTTACGCTGCAGGTTTCCACCATGTCAGCATGGATTAGACTAGCGGCCAAGGCATTTCTCTAACACACATACATAACTCCATGGACTTACAAGCTCCCCTTTTATTTCACACCGACGACATCCGTAAACAAAAGAGCAAGGTATCAACTGGGTATATATTTACAAGTGTTGAAAGCGTTCCCCGTGACAGCACGGTTCTGCTAATCCCCAGCCTATAATTAGCAAGCATATAACTTTCATGGAGAGTTCCAAATGGTTCAGGTTTATTAAGTGCAGGAAATAAAGTGTGCCATCAAGTTCGTGAGAGCTTTACTAACTAACTTTCTCAAAACAAGCAAATATTTTATTCAGAAGAAAACAAGGCATATTGAATATGCACGGAAGTAGCAAATAATGCTAATAGGTAGGTATGGTGGACACTTTGGCAATATTTGGCTTAAGGGAGTTGGAAACATGAGTAAAACACTCAGTGTAAGTGAAGGCTAGCAATAGTAAGGGAGCGACAAACGAGAGAGCAATAATGGCCATAATCATGCAGAGCGACAAAACATCATTGATCAAAGCATAAAGTGATACTACAAGTTGAAAATCATAAAGGCTTATGGTGACTTGGGATAGTCATAACATGGTGTGAGCATGTGCCAAGTCAACCCAAATAAAACATCAAAGGAGAATACCATTATACTATGCTTTAATATGCTAAAACAACGCATGATTCATCCAAGGCACATTAAGCAATCTCAATTGTTTATGTCATGCTACAGCAAAGAATACTAAGCGTAAAGCCAAAACAATATCAAGCATGGCATGGCAAAGCATAGGCCACAGTCAAAAACAAGCTCTCTTTACCACTTAAGCATGAGCTTTCCTACTCTTTTCCAAACCAAACCAAACTATTTGAACACCAATATATGAAAGAGGAGGTCCAACCAATTTATTCAGTAAACTAAGAAAACCACGCAAACTAAAAAACCAAAACAAAAACGAAAAAGAAGACGCTCCAAGAACAACACAACTGTGCATGAAACAATAAAAATGAAGCGTTTGGAAGAAACCTGGGATTTTTATTGATGAAGAAGGGGATGCCTTGGGCATCCCCAAGCTTTGACGCTTGTACATCTTGGATATTTCTTGGGGTGACACGCATGGAATCCCCAAGCTTGAGCTTTAGTCCATCCTTCATCTCATTACTCATTTCTTCCATACACCTGGAATTTTTCCTTCATAGAAAACTTCACACAATCTTTATTAGCAACATTAGTGCACTCAAGATAATAAGTCTTAAGGTTCAGTTATAACACCAAATAAACTTCCATTAAAACACTAGCTACTGTAGCACTTCCCTCAAAAATCTCAATTCCCTAAAAGAACTCAAAAAAGGAACCAACAAGAAGCAAATGCAGAAAATAGCAGAAATTTGTCAAAACAGACCAGCAGGTAAAGACGAATTTTTTCGAAGACCTTATATTACTCAAATCAAAAAGTGTTGAACTAACGAAAGTTAGATAACAACCTGGGGTAGAATCACAAAAATTCACGCCTCAAAAAGACGTTCAGATATTTTACACGAATTTTTACGGTGAAGCATAGAAATCTATTTCGGGACAACAATTTTCCCAATCATTACTTCTCATTAGAGGTTACTCTTGGCACAAAAAGCAAATAAAAAGGATAAGGAGCGGTTATTACTGAATTAATAACTTCCAAGACTCATCTAAAACTTTTGGGTTATCACCCAATAAGTACTTTTTTTAACGCCTTTAAGCTAGGCATAAGCAAAAACTAAAATGGATAGAATAGAAGTAAGCGGAGATAATCATGGTGAAAACATTGTTTTGTTCAGTGAAATCCTTTTGTTAACAAGGTTGATCAGGTCTTGCTACCAAAACAATTTCATATGAGACAAAAATTTGTATTCCACTTATGATTATGTTACCTCAACCTTGATAGCAATGGTCCCAATCATAATAGTTTCAAATTTGTCTCTTGGTATGGGACAATATATTTCTCCAACTTGAATGCCTTCAACATGTTCAATTGAATTCAAACCATAAGTCCTTTCAATCTTCTTGGGGAAATAGACAGTATGTTCCTTGTCATTAACATTGAAGGTCACCTTTCCTTGATTACAATTAATAATAGCTCCTGCAGTATTAAGAAAAGGTCTCCCAAGAATAATAGACATATTATCATCTTCGGGCATTTCAAGCACAACAAAATCAGTCAATATCAAGAAATTGTCAGCCACCTGAATAGGTACATCCTCCCATATACCACATGAATAGTGGTAGATTTATCAGCCATTTGCAAAGATATATCAGTTGGTATTAGTTTTTCAAGTTGAAGCCTCTTATAAAGAGAGAAAGGCATAACACTAACTCCAGCTCCCAAATCACACAAAGCAGTTCTAACATAACTGTTCTTAATAGGGCAAGGGATAGTTGCAATCCCTGGGTCTCCAAGTTTCTTAGGAACCTTACCATTGAAGGAATAATTAGCAAGCAAAGTAGAAATTTCTTCATTAGGGATCTTTCTTTTATTCGAGACAATGTCCTTCATATACTTTGAGTAAGGAGGCAATTTAATAGCATCAGTCAAAGGAATTTGCAAGAATAAAGGCTTCATCCACTCACAAAACTTATTATAGTGTTCATCTTCCTTTGACTTGTGTTTCTTATCAGGGAAAGGCATAGGTTTTGGACCCAAGGTTCTCTTTCACTACCATGTTTCTTAGCAATAAAATCTTCTTTGGTGTATTTAGTATTCTTAGTGTGGTTTTCAGGTTCTTCAACTTTTTCTTCATTAGGAACAACATTTTCTTCATTACCACTTTCAGTTTCAGCATCAGAGATAGATATACTATTAGGATCTATAGCAGGTTCAGAGGGTTCTACAACAGTTTTATGTTTCTTTTTTCCTTTTCTTACGAGTAGAACCACTATTTTCAGCTTGTTGAGAATCCTGCTCAATTCTTTTGGGATGCCCCTTAGGATATAGAGGATCATGGGTAGCAGCACCACTTCTAGTTTTAATTTCATAAGCATGTTTTTCTTTAGCAGCATTAACTAGCAAGTCGTTTTGCACTTTAACGAGTTGATCTATTTGAGTTTGAACCATTTGAAAGTGTTTAACAATCATTTTAACATCATTAGAGGTTCTTTCCACAATATCTTTCAACTCAACAATAGCTCTAGTGTTTTCCATTAGATGATTTTGTACCCTTTTATTAAAGTTATCTTGCTTAACAATAAAGATATCAAATTCTTCTAAGCATTGATCAGGAGCTTTAGAGTAAGGGATATCACCTTCATCAAAATGTTGGAGAGAGTGTACCTCAATAGTGGATGAGTAGGGAATAGGCTTACATAATTCTTCTATAGGAGGTAAATCTTGACATCTGCAGCTTTAATTCCCTTCTCCTTAAGACATTTCTTAGCTTCCTTCATCACTTCATCATTTAATTTAATAACTCCCCTCTTCTTTGATGTTGGAATAGGCACATGAATAGATGGTTCAGGTACGATTACTTCAGGTATAGCTTGTTTAGGAGGAGTCCAATCTTCATAATTCTTGCTTATTTTAGCCATTAATTCCTCAGCTTCCTTAGGAGTCCTATTCCTGAAAACACAATCAGCACAACTATCTAGGTATGTCCTAGATTCTTCGGTTAGTCCATTATAAAATATATCAAGAAGCTCATTCTTAGGCAATGGACTTCCAGCCTGTGCATGAATCAAAGCACAAAACCTTGCCCAAGATTCGAGAAATACCACTTTTTCTCCCTGTTTAAAATAAAAAGTTCCTGCAAAATAGCATGTCTAGCAATGGGAGGAAAATATTTCTGCAGGAAAGTACTAATCAAGCACTCAGGGCTATCAATAGAACCAGGAGGTAAATTACTAAACCAAGTTTTAGCTTCTCCTTTCAGTGAAAAGGGGAAAATCTTAGCAACAAAGTAAGTACGCATCTTAATCTCATCAGAAAAGAAGCCTCTCATGCTAGAAAGTTCATTCATATGTGCTACCACACTTTCATTCTTAGTCCCACAAAAAGGTTCTTTCTCGACAATAGCTATGTAAGATAGATCGAGGGAGAAATCATAATCTTCATCTACAATGTTTATGGGAGAAGCAGCAAACTTAGCAGCAGGAGATAATTTGGGTCTAATAGTACGCCTCTCAAGGAGACTCTTAGCAGCGCTCCTATCATGGGTGTTCTTACATTCTTTAATAAACTCATCGGTCATCTCAACATAACCATCTTCAATATCATAACTCTCACTAGACTCAGGTGAGCTAACAGGTGTGGTAGTGTCTTCATTAGGAGTTTCGATATTTCCAACTATAGTTCTAGCAATCGTAGCATCTAGGAAAGGACCTAATGAACCACTCTTATCAAGCACAGTAGAAGCAGCATCATAAGCATCAGAAGTTTCAGATTCAATAGTAGTAGCAGTGTGTGTAGCATGTGTATGTGGTGGTGTAAGGAAGTTACTCATAACAGATGGCGAATCAAGAGCAGCAGAGGTGTTTAGAACCGTACCTCTTCTTGTAGTGGATGGTAAAATAGGAACCTTGCCATCACGAGACTTACCCATGATGGATGGATAACAGCAAACAATAGAGAATCCAAGTGAACTTGATAAATAAAGCTATGCTCCCCGGCAACGGCGCCAGAAAATAGTCTTGATGACCCACAAGTATAGGGGTGTATCGCAGTATTTTCGAGGGAAGTGAAACCCAATTTATTGATTCGACACAAGGGGAGCCAAACAATATTTATCAGCCTTAACAACTGAGTTGTCAATTCAGCTGCACCTGGAAACAATCTTGCTCACAGCAGTTTATCAGTAGCAACAGTTTTGTAGTAGGAATAGTAAAGTAACAACAGTAGTAAAGCAAAGACAGTAGTAACAAAAGCAGTAAATAGTGGGATTCGAGTGCGGTAGGCATATGGATGGATGGACCGGAGTTGCATGGACAAGACAATTCACATAACAATCAGAATATAGGGCAATTGCAGATAAATAAGATAAAGCATCCAAGTACTAGACAATCCTAGGCATGTGTTCCATATATAGTCATACGTGCTCGCAATGAGAACTTGCACAACATCTTTTATCCTGCTAGCCTGTTTGCAGCGGGGCCTCTAGGGAACTACTGGCAATTAAGGTGCTCCTTTTAATAGAGCACCAGAGCAAAGCATTAACACTCCATGAACACATGTGATCCTCACATCAAAGCCATTTCCTTCCGGTTATCCCGATTTCTGCCACTTCGGGGCCATAGGTTCCGGACAACAACATGTGTATACAACTTGTAGATAAGACCAAAAACAATACTATGATAATGGATCAATAACATGTTCAGATCTGAAATCATGGCACTCGGGCCCTAGTGACAAGCATTAAGCACAACAAGTCACAACAAAGTCATAAATCACTAATAAAAGATACTAGGCACCATGCCCTAACAATCTGATGCCATTACATGAACGATCTCATCCAATCCCTACCATCCCCATAGCCTACAACGAGGGATTACTAACTCATAGATGGGGGAAACATGGATGGTCGATGGAGAAGCGATGGTGATGATGATGGCGATGATCTCCTCCAATTCCCCGTCCCGGCTGGGTGCCAGAACAGAGTTTCTGGTGCTGTTTCGTGGAATCTGGTGGTGGTGGCGGAGCAGAACTCCTTCTGGAAAAATGTCGACCCCCCCGAAGTTTTTAGGTCAGAAGGCTTCTTATAGGCGAAGAGGGAGACCGAGGGGGTGCCCGGGGCCACCACACCATGCCCTGGCGCGGCCATGCCCAGCCCGTGCCTGGGGGTGGTGTGGCCAGCCCCTGGCCCTCCCCCGTCTCGTATTCTGGCTCCTGGAGTCTTCTGAAAAAATAGGCACTTTGGCTTTTGTCCCGTCCAATTCTGAGAATATTCATTTTCTGACTTTCCTGGAACCAAAAACAGCAGAAAACAGGCAGCTGGCACTGTGGCTCTTGTTAATAGGTTAGTCCAAGAAATCATATGAAAAGTACTCCAAAGTGTGGACAAAACATAAGAAAGTAGATAAAACCAAGCATGGAACATCAAAAATTATGGATACGTTAGCGACATATCAACATCCCCAAGCTTAAGTCATGCTCGTCCTCGACTAGGTAAGTGGTAAAAAGAAAGAATAATTTTTGAGGTGACATGCACCATCATAAACTTGATCAAAGTATTTGTAAAACATTGAAAGCTGGGATCATAGTACTTCAACATAGCATGAAAGACAAAGTTCTAGCAATAAGACAAAGAAACTATGTTGCAACATGAAAATGCACAAACAAAATATTCATGAATAACAATGCTTTGCAAGATGTTTGTTTGTTTCACATAAAGAAAACATAGCATAATGGCATTCAGCTTGTCCCTCATAGAGTTGCAAAACGTAAATGCATAGGACACCTTCAAAGTTCATAAGAGTGACTAGATACAAGTAGTTTAAAACAAGCAATATCAAGTTATGCATCAATCAACAAGTCTTGGGACAATGCACATAGAACTAAGAATGACCACTATGCTCTCAAAGTAGGTGCATAAAGGTGGGGACTCAACATAAAAGTAAAACAAAGGCATTCATAGAAGGAAGGAGGGATTCAAGTCTCATAAAGAGCTTCAAAAAATTATGGTACTAAATAGCTTTTAGCTCTCATTGCCCCTATCATAAGCATCTTTAAGGTAATTAAGGTTAAAGTGACACAACTAAGAGGATATGATTGACAAGTTATAAGCCGAAATCTCACGCCCCTTACTTACGAAGACTGAACCTCATGCTACTCAACTTTAGTCACGAGTAAGCTCTTGTAATTGTAAGTACATCTGTATCATAAAGAACCGCCAACGGGGTACCCCTTGCACATGATACAAGAGCTATCCCATAATCAAAATGACAAGGCAAGCAGACAATGAGCATCTCAGCGATCTTTTTATTTGCTATTTGCATAGGTTTTTATTGAGGATGCTTCATAGAGTGCTCATTATGGTGATGCTGCAAGTTTTCCACCATGATTAGGCATGGCTTAGGCTAGCGGCCCAGGCGTTTCTCTAACACACATAGAAACTCCATGATCTTACAAGTTCCACTTTTATTTCACACCGTCGGGATCCATAAGAAAAAGAACATGATATCAATGGGGTACAAAGTACAAGTGCAATGTTGAAAGCGTTCCCCATGATACATGGTTCTGCTAATTTCAACTTATAAAGCGCAAGCATATACACAACAAAGAAGGACCCAATGATTCAAGTTTATTAAATGCAAGAAAGTAAAGTGTGCCATCAAGTTCGTGAGAGCTCTAATCACTAATTTTCACATAACAAGTTTAATTTGGAAGGTAGATAAAAACATGAATATACTTGGAATAGCATAAGATAGTAGGTAGGTATGGTGAAATCTTTGGAATAACTTGGTTTAAGGAAATGGATGCATGAGTGGAACTCATACTTGGTTGTGGAGGATAGCAAAAGACTGGGAGCGACAAACTAAGAGAGCAATAATGTCCATAACCATGCAGAACGACAAAACATCATTGATCAAAGCATAAAGTGATATTAAAAGTTGAAAACTAAAGGATCATCAAGGCTATGGTGACTTTGGATAGTCATAACATGGTGTGAGCATGCGCCAAGTCAACCCAAATAAAGCATTAAAGGAGATTACCACAATACCATGCTTTAATATGCTAAAACAACGCATGATCCTTGCAAGGCACATTAAGCAATCTCAATTGTTTATAACATTTCATGCTACAACAAAGAATACTAAGCCTAAATACAAAACAATATCAAGCATGGCATGACAAATCATAGGCCACAGTCAAAAACAATCTCTCTTTACCACTTAAGCATGAACTTTCCTACTCTTTTCCAATCCAAACCAAACTATTTGAAAACCAATGTATGAAAAAGGGGGGGGGTCCAACCAATTTATTCAGCAAACTAAGAAAACCAAGCAAAATAAAAACAAAAATGAAAAAAAAAAGAAGACGCTCCAAGAACAACACAACTGTGCATGAAACAATAAAAATGAAGCATTTGGAAGAAACCTGGGATTTTTATTGATGAAGAAGGGGATGCCTTGGGCATCCCCAAGCTTTGACGCTTGTACATCTTGGATATTTCTTGGGGTGACACGCATGGAATCCCCAAGCTTGAGCTTTAGTCCATCCTTCATCTCATTACTCATTTCTTCCATACACCTGGAATTTTTCCTTCATAGAAAACTTCACACAATCTTTATTAGCAACATTAGTGCACTCAAGATAATAAGTCTTAAGGTTCAGTTATAACACCAAATAAACTTCCATTAAAACACTAGCTACTGTAGCACTTCCCTCAAAAATCTCAATTCCCTAAAAGAACTCAAAAAGGAACCAACAAGAAGCAAATGCAGAAAATGGCAGAAATTTGTCAAAACAGACCAGAAGGTAAAGACGAATTTTTTCTAAGATCTTATGTTGCTCAAATCAAAAAGTGTTGAACTAACGAAAGTTAGATAACAACCTGGGGCAGAATCACAAAAATTCACGCCTCAAAAAGACGTTCAGATATTTTACACGAATTTTTACGGTGAAGCATAGAAATCTATTTCGGGACAACAACTTTCCCAATCATTACTTCTCATTAGAGGTTACTCTTGGCACAAAAAGCAAATAAAAAGGATAAGGAGCGGTTATTACTTTCAACAGATCTCATCGCAGACCGTGAGGCAAGTCGGGCAGAACGCCAAGCCAACTTAGCAACACTTCAACAGATCGCCTAGATGGCTCTCAACAACCAAGGACATGGAAATCAGGATCACCAGGGATCCAAACTCAAAAACTTTCAGAACACCAATCCCCCAATCTTCAACCAATCTGAAAACCCATTAGATGCTGATGACTGGTTACAGACCATGGAAAACAACTTAGAAGTTGCCAGAGTTGATGAAAATGAGAAAGTTCTCTTTGCCACCCACTATCTGGCGGGAGATGCAAGAGCTTGGTGGAATAGCATCCGCAATATGAACCATGGTCAAGTGGTGACATGGGAAGCATTGAAAGTCAAGTTCAGCCGCACCCACGTGCCGCAAGGTCTAGTCAACAGAATGAGAGATGAGTTCCGCGAATTGAAGCAAGGAAGAATGACTGTGGTGGAGTATCGTGACAGATTCCTGTCGCTTGCTAGATATGCACCCGATGAGATCAACACGGAGGCCAAGAAGGAGAGATTCTTGAACGAACTGCATGAAGGATGAGTCCTTATATTGAGATGTTTTGACATGTGTTGAGAAACACAAATGGTTGATGATGATGAAAATGTTGAGGCATGAGCCTTAACCCTTTTATAAAACTGATGGTTGGATTCGGATGCGATACCATTCCAAATTTACCGTACAACCACACTACCTGAATTGGGTAAGGCTTAGCTGGAAATTTATATGCATTAGTATTAGTTCCCTCACGGGAGAGGTCTGAGCTGAGGCTACCTCTCATAATGTCCACCTATGCAGTGCCCAAGATGACTGATGGTCATGGTTGGGAGGCCATACTCATAGGAGAGGTGCTTCTACTAGGGTGTGTAAAGGGAAGGTTATGTTTGATTATCTGCATACTAAGTATGATGATTCAGGGTTATCCCTGACAGATGTATCGAATCTTGTGGTGAAAGTGTACCACCTCTGCAGAGTGTCAAACTATTCGAATAGCCGCGTCCGCGGTTATGGACAGTTGGAATGGCCATACTGTTTCGTTGTTAGATGTTTTCTAAATACTTTGAAATGAATGATGAATCTTGACTTGACCACAACAGGGTTGTGTTTATGACAATAGCTTCCCAATTTAAGTGATTCTAGAACTTTACTTTATCTTTCTTTGCTTCTGAACTCAACTTAGGTTTCAAACTTAACTTTATAGTTAATCATAGATTTAGCACTTTCTCTTAGAACTATATAACTGTTAGTGGTAGTTTGCGAGTACTTAAAGAGTACTCATGGCTTTTGTCCCTGGCTATTATCATGGCTAGACTATGAAGGAGACTATCAAGATGATGGCCAACATGACGGCTATGATAACTAGGACTATCTGCCTTCGTCAGCATTGCCTGTGCCCCTGAAGATGGACCCCACCGCTACGCTATCTTTTATTTCCGCTGCTTGTTGTATTAAGACTAGATCATGAGATCCTTATTTGTGTAAGACCTTATGTATGGTTTGTAATGGATGATGTACTATGATATCCAATCTGTTATGTCTCGCAAAAATGGTAATCCTGGGATTGCGAGGTATGGTATAACAGGCATCTGGGATTAAAAATCCGGGTGTTGACAAGTTGGTATCAGAGCCATCCTGAGCATAGGAGACCCTAGTTAGAATGGACGTCAAACAGAAACTTAGTTTCAAAACCAAAGAGAGTATTTATGAAAAACTATCTCCTCTCTTACCCTTGTGGATTCTTTCTCAAAAAGTCATGGTACTCAAAATTCTTACACTACTACTTAAAATTTGACACAATTGATCACTTCACTAACTTCCTCATCCTTAATTCTTGTAGATGGAGACTCAGTTCAGCAAGTTTTACCAGTTGGGAAACGGAGGTCAGCTAATCTTCGAGAGGGATCTGGATTCACTGTCAGAGTTACTAGGACGCCCACATCCGGAGTTTCTTGGAGCTCAACTTCCAGGACCCCCAGGAGGAGACTTACAGTGGCTAGTCACCGCATATCTTAGAGGAAGCATTGAAGCACCAACTTCTGGGGAGAATTCAGTTCTCTGTGAGAGAGAACAACTGGCTAGATGGATTAGCCAGGGCAATGCATGAAGCTCTCGCATGTCTATGTGCCCTCAGCATCAACAAGACCCAAAGAACCCGTTTTGCCCACTATGCAAGACGTGACTTCATGGGAATGCCAATGGAGATGCCGGGCCACCCCGAGTTGAGGCGTCAAGTGGAGAACCTTGACTTCTTGCTACATGATAGACAGCAGGAACTGGACAATGACAGAGAGTTAGCCAACCAGAACCGTGCCATTGCCGACAAGAAGGCCCAGATTTTCGCACTGCTTGTCCAAGACCATCAGTCTCTTTGCCGCTAGCGTGCCAAGAAGGATCGCACCATCTCCCGTCTTCGAAAGAAGGTGTCCGACCTCGAGAAGACCATCAAGGAGCAGGAAGCTCAGCTTGCAGCAAAGGAAGAAGAAGATGAGGGTGAAGACATCCAGGGAGACATGGATTCTTACCTCAGCAATGATGATGACTTTCTGGAGGAGGATGCCGTGGACTTCTACACTGATGATGAGGACTCCGACTTCATCGACGATGAGTAGATGCACTAGAGCACTGTCGTAGCATGAGATGTATCGGTCTCACTGTATCGTAGCTTGCAGAATGGTTCTTCAAACCTTCTGTTTTCCCTTTGATTGTTGTGGTGTGTGTTGTATCGTGTACTTGCTTGCACGAATAAAAATGAAGTTAGTTGAAAAACCCGAGTCTAACTCAAAGTTTTATCTTTGAAAACCCAAAACCATGAACCTTAGAATTTCCCTCTGACCCCTATATCTCAATCTTCAGATGACTCGTGGAAACCAAGGAGGGAGCAGCTCGTTGCAGGACCCAATGCTCCAGATCTTGCAGAATCTCATCGCAGACCGTGAGGCAAGCCGGATAGAACGCCAAGCCAACTTAGCAACACTTCAACAGATCGCCTAGATGGCTCTCAACAACCAAGGACATGGAAATCAGGATCACCAGGGATCCAAACTCAAAAACTTTCAGAACACCAATCCCCCAATCTTTAACCAATCTGAAAACCCATTAGATGCTGATGACTGGTTACAGACCATGGAAAACAACTTAGAAGTTGCCAGAGTTGATGAAAATGAGAAAGTTCTCTTTGCCACCCACTATCTGGCGGGAGATGCAAGAGCTTGGTGGAATAGCATCCGCAATATGAACCATGGTCAAGTGGTGACATGGGAAGCATTGAAAGTCAAGTTCAGCCGCACCCACGTGCCGCAAGGTCTAGTCAACAGAATGAGAGATGAGTTCCGCAAATTGAAGCAAGGAAGAATGACTGTGGTGGAGTATCGTGATAGATTCCTGTCGCTTGCCAGATATGCACCCGATGAGATCAACACGGAGGCCAAGAAGGAGAGATTCTTGAACGAACTGCATGAAGGATGAGTCCTTATATTGAGATGTTTTGACATGTGTTGAGAAACACAAATGGTTGATGATGATGAAAATGTTGAGGCATGAGCCTTAACCCTTTTATAAAACTGATGGTTGGATTCGGATGCGATACCATTCCAAATTTACCGTACAACCACACTACCTGAATTGGGTAAGGCTTAGCTGGAAATTTATATGCATTAGTATTAGTTCCTCACGGGAGAGGTCTGAGCTGAGGCTACCTCTCATAATGTCCACCTATGCAGTGCCCAAGATGACTGATGGTCATGGTTGGGAGGCCATACTCATAGGAGAGGTGCTTCTACTAGGGTGTGTAAAGGGAAGGTTATGTTTGATTATCTGCATACTAAGTATGATGATTCAGGGTTATCCCTGACAGATGTATCGAATCTTGTGGTGAAAGTGTACCACCTCTGCAGAGTGTCAAACTATTCGAATAGCCGCGTCCGCGGTTATGGACAGTTGGAATGGCCATACTGTTTCGTTGTTAGATGTTTTCTAAATACTTTGAAATGAATGATGAATCTTGACTTGACCACAACAGGGTTGTGTTTATGACAATAGCTTCCCAATTTAAGTGATTCTAGAACTTTACTTTATCTTTCTTTGCTTCTGAACTCAACTTAGGTTTCAAACTTAACTTTATAGTTAATCATAGATTTAGCACTTTCTCTTAGAACTATATAACTGTTAGTGGTAGTTTGCGAGTACTTAAAGAGTACTCATGGCTTTTGTCCCTGGCTATTATCATGGCTAGACTATGAAGGAGACTATCAAGATGATGGCCAACATGACGGCTACGATAACTAGGACTATCTGCCTTCGTCAGCATTGCCTGTGCCCCTGAAGATGGACCCCACCGCTACGCTATCTTTTATTTCCGCTGCTTGTTGTATTAAGACTAGATCATGAGATCCTTATTTGTGTAAGACCTTATGTATGGTTTGTAATGGATGATGTACTATGATATCCAATCCGTTATGTCTCGCAAAAATGGTAATCCTGGGATTGCGAGGTATGGTATAACAGGCATCTGGGATTAAAAATCCGGGTGTTGACAAGTTGGTATCAGAGCCATCCTGAGCATAGGAGACCCTAGTTAGAATGGACGTCAAACAGAAACTTAGTTTCAAAACCAAAGAGAGTATTTATGAAAAACTATCTCCTCTCTTACCCTTGTGGATTCTTTCTCAAAAAGTCATGGTACTCAAAATTCTTACACTACTACTTAAAATTTGACACAATTGATCACTTCACTAACTTCCTCATCCTTAATTCTTGTAGATGGAGACTCAGTTCAGCAAGTTTTACCAGTTGGGAAACGGAGGTCAGCTAATCTTCGAGAGGGATCTGGATTCACTGTCAGAGTTACTAGGATGCCCACATCCGGAGTTTCTTGGAGCTCAACTTCCAGGACCCCCAGGAGGAGACTTACAGTGGCTAGTCACCGCATATCTTAGAGGAAGCATTGAAGCACCAACTTCTGGGGAGAATTCAGTTCTCTGTGAGAGAGAACAACTGGCTAGATGGATTAGCCAGGGCAATGCATGAAGCTCTCGCATGTCTATGTGCCCTCAGCGTCAACAAGACCCAAAGAACCCGTTTTGCCCACTATGCAAGACGTGACTTCATGGGAATGCCAATGGAGATGCCGGGCCACCCCGAGTTGAGGCGTCAAGTGGAGAACCTTGACTTCTTGCTACATGATAGACAGCAGGAACTGGACAATGACAGAGAGTTAGCCAACCAGAACCGTGCCATTGCCGACAAGAAGGCCCAGATTTTCGCACTGCTTGTCCAAGACCATCAGTCTCTTTGCCGCTAGCGTGCCAAGAAGGATCGCACCATCTCCCGTCTTCGAAAGAAGGTGTCCGACCTCGAGAAGACCATCAAGGAGCAGGAAGCTCAGCTTGCAGCAAAGGAAGAAGAAGATGAGGGTGAAGACATCCAGGGAGACATGGATTCTTACCTCAGCAATGATGATGACTTTCTGGAGGAGGATGCCGTGGACTTCTACACTGATGATGAGGACTCCGACTTCATCGACGATGAGTAGATGCACTAGAGCACTGTCGTAGCATGAGATGTATCGGTCTCACTGTATCGTAGCTTGCAGAATGGTTCTTCAAACCTTCTGTTTTCCCTTTGATTGTTGTGGTGTGTGTTGTATCGTGTACTTGCTTGCACGAATAAAAATGAAGTTAGTTGAAAAACCCGAGTCTAACTCAAAGTTTTATCTTTGAAAACCCAAAACCATGAACCTTAGAATTTCCCTCTGACCCCTATATCTCAATCTTCAGATGACTCGTGGAAACCAAGGAGGGAGCAGCTCGTTGCAGGACCCAATGCTCCAGATCTTGCAGAATCTCATCGCAGACCGTGAGGCAAGCCGGATAGAACGCCAAGCCAACTTAGCAACACTTCAACAGATCGCCTAGATGGCTCTCAACAACCAAGGACATGGAAATCAGGATCACCAGGGATCCAAACTCAAAAACTTTCAGAACACCAATCCCCCAATCTTTAACCAATCTGAAAACCCATTAGATGCTGATGACTGGTTACAGACCATGGAAAACAACTTAGAAGTTGCCAGAGTTGATGAAAATGAGAAAGTTCTCTTTGCCACCCACTATCTGGCGGGAGATGCAAGAGCTTGGTGGAATAGCATCCGCAATATGAACCATGGTCAAGTGGTGACATGGGAAGCATTGAAAGTCAAGTTCAGCCGCACCCACGTGCCGCAAGGTCTAGTCAACAGAATGAGAGATGAGTTCCGCAAATTGAAGCAAGGAAGAATGACTGTGGTGGAGTATCGTGACAGATTCCTGTCGCTTGCTAGATATGCACCCGATGAGATCAACACGGAGGCCAAGAAGGAGAGATTCTTGAACGAACTGCATGAAGGATGAGTCCTTATATTGAGATGTTTTGACATGTGTTGAGAAACACAAATGGTTGATGATGATGAAAATGTTGAGGCATGAGCCTTAACCCTTTTATAAAACTGATGGTTGGATTCGGATGCGATACCATTCCAAATTTACCGTACAACCACACTACCTGAATTGGGTAAGGCTTAGCTGGAAATTTATATGCATTAGTATTAGTTCCTCACGGGAGAGGTCTGAGCTGAGGCTACCTCTCATAATGTCCACCTATGCAGTGCCCAAGATGACTGATGGTCATGGTTGGGAGGCCATACTCATAGGAGAGGTTCTTCTACTAGGGTGTGTAAAGGGAAGGTTATGTTTGATTATCTGCATACTAAGTATGATGATTCAGGGTTATCCCTGACAGATGTATCGAATCTTGTGGTGAAAGTGTACCACCTCTGCAGAGTGTCAAACTATTCGAATAGTCGCGTCCGCGGTTATGGACAGTTGGAATGGCCATACTGTTTCGTTGTCAGATGTTTTCTAAATACTTTGAAATGAATGATGAATCTTGACTTGACCACAACAGGGTTGTGTTTATGACAATAGCTTCCCAATTTAAGTGATTCTAGAACTTTACTTTATCTTTCTTTGCTTCTGAACTCAACTTAGGTTTCAAACTTAACTTTATAGTTAATCATAGATTTAGCACTTTCTCTTAGAACTATATAACTGTTAGTGGTAGTTTGCGAGTACTTAAAGAGTACTCATGGCTTTTGTCCCTGGCTATTATCATGGCCAGACTATGAAGGAGACTATCAAGATGATGGCCAACATGACGGCTATGATAACTAGGACTATCTGCCTTCGTCAGCATTGCTTGTGCCCCTGAAGATGGACCCCACCGCTACGCTATCTTTTATTTCCGCTGCTTGTTGTATTAAGACTGGATTATGAGATCCTTATTTGTGTAAGACCTTATGTATGGTTTGTAATGGATGATGTACTGTGATATCCAATCCGTTATGTCTCGCAAAAATGGTAATCCTGGGATTGTGAGGTATGGCATAACAGGCATCTAGGATTAAAAATCCGGGTGTTGACAACACTGGAGGCTTGCATGGTGATGAAGAAGGCCTCCAGGGTGAATTCTCCCCTCCGGCAGGGTGCTGGGAAGAGCTTCACATCCCTCCTGATCTAGGGATGGAGATGACAACGGCTACAGACTCTTTCGTGGAATTTTGATTGGGTGCCTAGAGTTTCTGTATCAGAGGCATCTTATAGTCGGAAGGGAAGGCCGAGGGGGTGCCTGGGCTGGCCACACCACCCCCTGGAACGGGCCAGGCTGGGCCGCGCGGCCAGGTGGTGTGGGGGCCCCCTGGCCCCTCTTCGTCTCGTATTCTGGCTCTATCTGTCCCTCGCTGAAAAACTGACTTTGGCTTTTGTCCCGTACAATTCCGAGAATATTCATTTTCTGACTTTCCTGGAACCAAAAACAGCAGAAAACAGGCAGCTGACACTGTGGTTCTTGTTAATAGGTTAGTCCAAGAAATCATATGAAAAGTACTCTAAAGTGTGGACAAAACAAAAGAAAGTAGATAAAACCAAGCATGGAACATCAAAAATTATGGATACGTTAGCAACGTATCAGCTATCACGGAGAGCGCTTTCAACACCTGTAAATATATACTATGTTGATATCATGCTCTTTTGTTTACAGATGTCGTCGGTGTGAAATAAAAAGGGAGCTTGTAAGTCCATGAAGTTATGTATGTGTGTTAGAGAAATGCCTAGGCCGCCGGTCTAATCCATGCCTAATCATGATGGAAACCTGCAGCGTAACCATAATGAGCTATGTATGAAGCATTCTTCTTATAAAAAAAGAGAGATAGCTATTGAGAAAAAGAAAAAAAATGATGAGAAAAGAGGAAAGAGAGAAAAAAGCACTATTTTCCCATGGTAAATAAGAAGATTTCTGAGATGCTCGTTGTATGCTTGCCTTGTCATTTTGATATGGGGATTCTTCCATATCATCGGGCAAGGGGTACCCCGTTGGTGGTTCTCTATGATACACATGTATTTACGATGACAAGAACTTACCAGTAACTAAAGTTGAGTAGCATGAGGAGCGGCCCTCGTACTCAAGGGACATGAGATTTCCATTTTATGGTCTATCAAGCATATAACTCAGATTGGACCTCACTTTCACCTTAACCATTTAAAGATGCTTATGATAGGGGCAATGAGAGCTCAAAGATAATGAGTACCATACTTTCAGCATTTGGAAGCCTTTCAAACTTTTCAAAACCTTTTCATTCCCTTGTTGAGACACCACCTATTCTATGAGCACTTTCTTGAGAGCATAGTTGTCATTCTTAGTGTAATATGCTTGTCTCAAAACTTGATTAATTGTGTCATGACTTTGATGCTTGTATCTTTGATATCTTTACTTCTAGTCTTCACTTGAACCTCAGAGGTGCCTTGGCATTTATGTTTGCTCTACAATCAAAGGCAAGCCAGATACCACTCTATCATACCTTTTTATGAGCATTGCAATGTTGCTTATGTTTATATTTCACGCTATTTATTATTTTTAAGTTGGAATCTCTTCATAGCTTGCAATGAATATTAACTAAACTAAGTTGCATACTCCTTATTATGAATTGACCAAGTACTTGATCATATGCTGAGAATATATACATCTTATGAAGCAAATGTGTTCATGAAAGTTCCTTTCATGGCACTCAGTTTTCAACTGAATTGCTTGAGGACAAGCAATAAGCTAAGTTTGGGGGGAGTTGATACGTCCAAAACATATCTACTTCCCCGAACACTTTTGCTATTGTTTTTCCTATAAACTTGTGTGATTTGGATACAACTAACACGGACTGACGCTGTTTTCAGCAGAATTACCTTGGTGTCTAGTTTTTGTGTAGAAAATCAACTATCAGGAAAAATCCCGGAAAATCAACATTCTCTTTTAAAGTCTCCACATTAAATGCATTAAAATTCTCCAAGTTTAATGCTCTCTCATTTAATAAAACTCTTTTATTAAATTTATTCAGAATTTTGTTAATTACTTTAATTAACAGACATTCACATAAAACCCCTCGCAACATTTCAATATCACATGCAGAACCACTTTCTGCAATTTCACCCGAAACAATTCCGGTTTCTATCGAAACAATTCCTACGCTTTGCAATCCTTTCATCTGAAACATATGTGATCCAAAATGGTGTTCGGTAACCCTTAAGTGTGTCACCCTACGGTTTGCGAATAATGCAGACATGATTGAGACTCCTCTCAGATCAATAATTAGAAGCGGGACCTGGAGATCCATACCGACTCCTGCACATTCAACGACGACTTCCGTGATCGTGAGAACCTTTAACGCTAGTAACTTAATCCCTTTGTCTCATGATATAATAAATGTTTGATATTTGATCACCGGTATCCAAATACCTAGTTTGATCTCGTTACCGACATGCACTCTTTTCTCGTTCCTGTGATATAACATTCTAGTGATCACATCACTTGTTTGCAAGCTATCTTAATGTGATATCACCAAGAGGGCCCAGAGTATATCTATCCGTCATCAGGATTGACAAATTCCACTCTTGATCCATGAGCCTCAACATAACACCTTCGTAGCACTAGACCCATCTTTATAGTCACCCTCTTACGGTGTGATGTTTGATGTTATCAAGATACTTTTCTGGTGTTAGCAATTAACATGATTTCATGGTCTAAGGATAAAGATTACTTCGTATGATGTTATAGCAATATAAACATAATGACTTGATCGTAATGCTATACTTTGGATGAATGTTCATCACATCATTTCACAAATGTTGTGACCTTGTTATTAACAACATCCAATGTCCATGATCAGGAAACCTTGATCATCTTGTTAATCAACAAGCTAGTCTATAAGAGAGGCATAATTAGGAACCCTTTTTGTTTATTAAACACACATGTATTGACGTTTCCGATCAATACAATTATAGCATGCAAAATAAATATCTATCATATATGAGGAATACATAACAACAACTTTATTATTGCCTCTTAGGGCATATTTCCTTCAGTCTCCCACTTGCACTAGAGACAGTAATCTAGTTCATATAGTTATAAATCTAACACCCATGGAGTTCTGGTGTTGATCATGTTTTGCCCTAGGGAGAACTTTAGTCAACGGATCTTCTACATTTAGGTCCGTGTGTACTTTACAAATCTTTATATCTCCATCCTTGACATGCTCGCGGATGGAGTGAAACCGGTGCTTAATATGCTTGGAATTCTTGTGAGACCTCAGTTCCTTGGCATTGGCTATGGCTCTATTGTTGTCACAATAGATCACCATTGGGTCCAATGCACTAGGAACCACACCTAGTTCCGTTATGAACTCCTTCATCAAAACCGCTTCCTGTGCCGCTTCTGAAGCAGCAACATATTCCGCCTCCGTCGTTGATCCAGCCACCACAGGTTGTTTGGAACTCCTCCAAGTAACTGCTGCTCCGTTCAAGAGAAATATGTATCCGGATTGAGACTTAGAGTCATCCGGATCAGTGTCAAAGCTAGCATCGACATAACACTTAGCAACTAGCTCTTCTTCACCTCCGTATACAAGAAACATATCCCTAGTTCTTCTCAAGTACTTAAGGATATTCTTGACCGCTATCCAGTGTTCCGAACCTAGATCAGATTGGTACCTACTAGTCAAACTAATATCATGTTCCACATCCGGTCTTGTACATAGCATGGCATACATTATAGAGCCTATGGCCGAGGCATAGGGGATCTTATCCATTATATCTCTTTCTTCCGCCGTAGGTGGACTTTGAGTCTTGCTCAATGTCTTCCCTTGCAACATAGGTAAGAACCCCTTCTTACTTCCGTCCATATTAAACTTCTTTAATATCTTATCAAGGTATGTACTCTGCGATAGCCCAATTAGGCGCCTTGATCTATCTCTATAGATTTTAATGCCTAATATATATGACGCTTCACCAAGGTCTTTCGTCGAAAATTTGCTGTTTAGATAACTTTTAACACTGTTTAAAAGATCTATATCATTTCCAATCAATAATATGTAATCCACATATAATATCAGAAATGCCACATTGCTCCCACTCACTTTCTTGTAAATACAAGCCTCTCCATAATTTTGGACAAATCCAAACTCTTTGATCACCTCATCAAAGCGGAGATTCCAACTCCTGAATGCTTGCTTCAGTCCATAGATGGATCGCTGAAGTTTGCATACCTTATCAGCATCCTTAGGATTTACAAAACCCTTAGGTTGTATCATATACAACTCTTCTTCAATATTACCATTGAGGAACGCAGTTTTGACATCCATCTGCCATATTTCATAATTGAAATATGCAGCAATTGCTAACATAATCCTAACCGACTTAAGCATCGCTACGGGAGAGAATGTCTCATCGTAGTCAACTCCTTGAATTTGTCGAAACACCTTTGCAACAAGTCGAGCCTTATAGATGGTCACATTACCATCAACATCAGTTTTTCATTTGAAAATCCATTTATTCTCAATGGCCTTTCGATCGTGAGGTAAGTCCACCAAGGTCCAAACCTGGTTTTCATACATGGATTCCATCTTGGATTTCATGGCTTCTAGCCATTTATTGGAATCCGGGCACATCATCGCTTGTTCATACGTCGCAGGGTCATCTATTTCATCAATCATGAAATTCATAACAGGATTGCCGTACAGTTCAGGAGCTGCATGTGTCCTACTTGACCTGCGAGGTTCGGTAGTGTCCTCTTTCGGAGTTTCATGATCATTATCATTAGCTCTCTCTTCATTAGGTGAAGTCAACTCCGAAACAACTTCCGGTGATGCTCTACTCGCCATTTCATGAAGAGAAGGTTCAATAACCTCTTCGAGTTCTACCTTCCGACTACTCACACCTTTCGCGAGAAACTCCTTCTCAAGAAAGGATCCATTCTTGGCAACAAAAACCTTGCCCTCGGATCTGTGATAGAAGGTATACCCAATCGTTTCCTTAGGGTATCATATGAAGACGCATTTTTGCACTTTGGGTTCAAGTTTATCCGGCTGAAGTTTCTTCACACAAACATTGCGTCCCCAAACTTTAAGAAATGACAGCTTAGGTTTGTTTCCAAACCATAATTCACACGGTGTCGTTTCAACGGATTTAGATGGTGCCCAATTTAAAGTGAATGCATCGGTTTCCAGTGCATAACCCCAAAATGACAGCGGCAAGTCATTCAGAGACATCATAGATCGAACCATATCCAATAAAGTACGATTACGACGTTCCGACACACCATTACGTTGTGGTGTTTCGGCAGGCGTGAGTTGTGAAACTATTCCACATTCTTTCATGTGTGTGCTAAACTCGTAACTTAGATACTCACCTCCATGGTCGGACCGCAGAAATTTGATCTTTCTGTTACGATGATTTTCCACTTCATTCTGAAATTCCTTGAACTTTGCAAAGGTTTCAGACTTGTGTTTCATCAAATAGATATACCCGTATCTACTCAAATCATCTGTGAAAGTAACAAAATAACGATATCCACCTCGCGCCGACACACTCATTGGTCCACACACATCAGTATGTATGATTTCCAATAAATCTATCGCCCGTTCCATTGAACCGGAAAACGGCATTCTAGTCATCTTGCCCATAAGGCATGGCTCACATGTATCAAATGATTCAAAATCAAGTGATTCCAAAAGTCCATCAGAATGGAGTTTCTTCATGCGTTTAATGCTAATATGACCTAGACGGCAGTGCCACATATATGCAGATATATCATTATCAAGTTTAATCCTTTTAGCATCAACATTATAAATATGCGTAATACTACTATCGAGATCCAATAGAAATAAACCATTCAACACAGGTGCATGACCATAAAAGATATCATTCTTATAAATTGAACAACCATTGTTTTCAGATTTAAAGGAATAACCACTTTGCATCAAACACGATCCGGATACAATGTTCATGCTCAGTGCAAGCACCAAATAACAATTATTTAGATTTATAACTAATCTCGATGGCATATGGAGAGGTAGCGCCCCGACGGCGATCACAACAACTCTTGATCCATTGCCGACCCGCATCTTAACCTCATCCCTTGCTAGCTGTCGCTTGTTCCACAGCCCCTGAATCGAGTTACATATATTAGCAACCGATCCTGTATCAAATACCCAGGTGCTACTACGAGTACTAGTAAAGTACACATCAATAACATGTATATCACATATACCTTTGTTTGCCTTGCTGGCCTTCTTGTCCACCAAATACTTGGGGCAGTTGCGCTTCCAATGGCCAGTCCCCTTGCAATAGTAGCACTTGGTATCAGACTTAGGGCCAGCTCGGGATTTCTTTTCAGGTGCAGCAACATATTTGCCACCCTTCTTTCCCTTTTGCTTGCCTTTCTTGTCCTTCTTGAAACCGGTGGTCTTATTGATCATCAACACTTGATGTTCTTTCCTAATCTCCACTTCTGCAGTCTTAAGCATTGACAGAAGCTCGGGAAGAGACTTCTTCATGCCCTGCATATTATAGTTCATCACGAAGCTCTTGTAGCAAGGTGGCAGATATTGGAGAACACGATGTATGCCTAAGTCAATGGGAATCGTTATTCCCAAGGGCACAAGTTTATCGGCGTACCCAGACATTTTGAGTACATGCTCACTAACGGAGCTGTTCTTCTCCATATGCAGCTAAAGAACTTTTCAGAAGAATTATAACTCTCTACGACAGCATGGGTATCGAAAATCATTTTCAATTATCCCATGGTATCAAAGGCATTGCCATTTTCGAAACGCTTTCGAAGTTCTGGCTCTAGCCCATACAGTATGCCGCAATGAACTAAGTTGTGGTCCTCCTGACGAGTTATATAGACATTCTTTTCCTCGTCAGGTGCATCAAGAGCTGGTGGGGGGCCTAGCGGCACCTCTAGCACATATTGCTTTTGTGCAGCAGTGAGGAGAATCCTCAAATTCATAGCCCAGTTGGTGAAGTTGCTACCATTCGCAGCAAGTTTCTCTTTCTCCATGAACACATTGAAATTAAAAGCAGGTGGTGCCATCTACAACATAATTTGTAAAGTTTATTTAGACTAAGTTTATGATAGAGTGAGTTCAACTAATGAAAATTACTAATGAACTCCCACTCAAAAATGACATCCCTCGTGTCTTTTTGCTGATTACATGAACCAAATCCACTACACCAAGTCCGATCATCATGTGAGTCGGTGTAGCTTCAAAGGCGAGCATCTATATGGGCATCATATCAACTATATGACTCATGCTTAACCTTTCGGTCCATGTTCCGAGGCCATGTCTGTACATGCTAGGCTCGTCAAGTAAAAACTGTCATACACCCGTTGTATGAAAGCGTAGAGTCCAGAACACCCGATCATCACGTGATGCCTCAAAACACGATCCACAAAACGGTGCATACTTAAGGAAGAACACATTTTATCTTGATATCTAAATGAGGGATCATCTTATAATGCTACCAAAAGCGCCAAACTAGCAATATAAGATGCTAACCTCTAATGTGTGAAGTGAGGTGATATGGTCCATGCATTTGATCTCTATCATTTGCATCGTGGTATGATCTCTATCATTCCTTTGTGTGTAAGGCCAAGGTCTACGGAACTTACACGGTAAGTGAGTTGTAAGAGTATCTATCATACATCTACTTACAACAATACCATATCAAGACACTAGCCCAACAACGATGTAAACTAGACGCCTCTAATTTATCAATTGCAAGTTTTACGTGGCTTAGGGCTTTCGGAGATAGAACCGGTCTTACCTACGAACATGAAACACAACGAGGATAACCAAGTTATTAGCAACTCATTGTAAATCAGATATTTACTATAGTAGGAGAGACATACACCCGCCAGCCACTTATGCAAAACAAGTTGCATGTTAGTCGTGGAACCGGTCTCATGTATGATGACATGTAAGGTTGGTCCGGGCCGCTTCATCCCACTATGCCACCAATATCAAAAATACATAGAAGATGCAATAACATTATCATCATCGCCCACATATAAACATATGAGTACTACCTGTGCAAAGCACCTACGCATAGATCAGGCTCTGATACCACTGTTGGGTCTGTAGCATAGAAAAAAAAAATTCCTACGATGAGAACTATATGCCAAGATCTATCTACTAGATACAGAGCAACGGGTGGACATACATCCATGGAGAACTTACCCTCGAAGACAACGAGTTTTGTTAACGAGTAGGAACTCGTGGTTGATGTAGACGTACACTTGCCGATCTCAAGATCGTGTGGAAGTCTGAGCGCTGCAAAGCAGCAGCGCATCCGTCCTCGCACACACGTTCAAGCCACCAGACAACCTCCACCTCCTCGCTCCAGCGATGCAGCGGAAGCAGCAACTCCTTCCAGACGAAATGCCACCGGGAACTTGTATCTCGCTAATCCGAGACCATGGGGGAATAATTCTAGAGGGGGAGAGAGATCCTTCACGAGGAGGTGTGAGGAAGAAGGAGGAAGAGGGGGGCCTTTATAGGAGGAGGGGGGTACCCCTCCCCATGGCCGGCGCCCCATGGGGGGTGACCCCTCACCTCCCCCATTCATGTGGTGGTAACTCCTCCACATTAAAATGCCCCTTCACATTCTCTTTTAATGTCTCCACATTAAATGCATTAAAATTCTCCAAGTTTAATGCTCTCTCATTTAATAAAACTCTTTTATTAAATTTTTCAGAATTTTTTTAATTACTTTAATTAACAAACATTCACATAAAACCCCTTGCAACATTTCAATATCACATGCAGAACCACTTTCTGCAATTTCACCCGAAACAATTCTGGTTTCTATCGAAACAATTCCTGCGCTTTGCAATCCTTTCGTCTGAAACATATGTGATCCAAAATGGTGTCCGGTAACCCTTAAGTGTGTCACCCTATGGTTCACGAATAATGCAGACATGATTGAGACTCCTCTCAGATCAATAATCAGAAGCGGGACTTGGAGATCCATACCGACTCCTGCACATTCAACGATGACTTCCGTGATCGTGAGAACCTTTAACGCTAGTAACTTAATCCCTCTGTCTCATGATATAATAAATGTTTGAGATTCGATCACCGGTATCCAAATACCTAGTTTGATCTCGTTACCGACATGTACTCTTTTCTCGTTCCTGTGATATAACATTCTAGTGATCACATCACTTACTTGCAAGCTATCTTAATGTGATATCACCGAGAGGGCCTAGAGTATATCTATCCGTCATCAGGATTGAAAAATTCCACTCTTGATCCATGAGCCTCAACATAACACCTTCGTAGCACTGAACCCATCTTTAGAGTCACCCTGTTACGGTGTGACGTTTGATGTTATCAAGATACTCTTCTGGTGTTAGCAATTAACATGATCTCTTGGTCTAAGGATAAAGACTACTTTGTATGATTTTATAGCAATATAAACATAATGACTTGATCGTAATGCTATACTTCGGATGAATGTTCATCACATCATTTCACAAATGCTGTGACCTTGTTATTAACAACATCCAATGTCCATGATCAAGAAACCTTGATCATCTTGTTAATCAACAAGCTAGTCTATCAGAGAGGCATAATTAGGAACCCTTTTTGTTTATTAAACACACATGTATTGATGTTTCCGATCAATACAATTATAGCATGCAAAATAAATATCTATCATATACGAGGAATACATAATAACAACTTTATTATTGCCTCTCAGGGCATATTTCCTTCATAAGTTGCCTCTTGACCTAAAAACCAAGGGGTGTTCGACATTTTTCCAAAAAGAGTTCCGCTATGCCACCACCACCAGATTCCGCGATTCAGAACCAGAAACTCCATTCTAGCACCCTACCGAGACGGGGAATTGGAGGAGATCATCGCCATCATCATCATCATCACCATCGCTTCTCCATCAACCTTCCATGTTTCCCCCATCCATGAGTGAGTAATCCCCCGCTGTAGGCTATGGGGATGGTAGGGATTGGATGAGATCGTTCATGTAATGGCATCAGATTGTTAGGGCATGGTGCCTAGTATCTATTATTAGTGTTTTTTGACTTTGTTGCAACTTGTTATGCTTAATGCTTGTCACTAGGGCCAGAGTGCCATGATTTCAGATCTGAACATGTTATTGATTCATTATGATAGTATTGTTTATGGTCTTACCTGCAAGTTGTATACACATATTATTGTCCGGAACCAAAGGCCCCGAAGTGACAGCAATCGGGATATGGGTTATTTTTGAGACCCGGATCGTATCTTTTGTTTTGAAGTTTCAGGAACCCTTCAAGATTCTGCAAGCCGAAGATCAAGCTAGATGATGATGAATCTGACTTTGGATCTTGGAGAATTCCGGGGGCTGTTGTTGGGGATATACTTTCCGGGTACCTCACAGTTCCTCACTGACCAGGGTGGCCCACTTCGGGTTAGAGCTTTGCTTCATGGGCGGCCCAGTCAGGGAGAAAAGACGGAGTCCAGTCCGGCTACGGGAAGGCCCAGAAGACTTACCGACCTAGGCCCATAGTGTTACTTGTAGTTCAAGATGTACTCTGTAATCGACTCTTAGTCGTAGCCGGATAGATCTCTCCTGTAAACCCTAGGCCGGATATCTATATAAGCCGAACTAGGGAGAGCCTTTAGGGCACCCTTAATAGTCTACAATCTCTATTCGCATAGGCGAACCCTTGTAACCCATATTCCGGCTCTGCCGTATTACTGGATTGCTAGCAGGAGTACAATCCGTATTACTGACTCCCTGATGACCCACAAGTATAGGGGTGTATCTCAGTATTTTCGAGGGAAGTGAAACCCAATTTATTGATTCGACACAAGGGGAGCCAAAGAATATTTATAAGCCTTGACAACTAAGTTGTCAATTCAACTGCACCTAGAAACAATCTTACTCACAGCAGTTTATCAGTAGCAACAGTTTTGTAGTAGCAATAGTAAAGTAATAGCAGTAGTAAAAGTAAAGACAATAGTAACAATTGCAGTAAATAGTAGGATTAAAGTGCGGTAGGCATAGGGATGGATGGGCGTTGCATGGATAAGACAATTCATATATCAACCATAACATAGGGCATTTGCAGATAAATAAGATAAAGCATCCATGTAATAGATAATCATAGGCATGTGTTCCATATATAGTCATACGTGCTCGCAATGAGAACTTGCACACCATCTTTTGTCCTGCCAGCCCGTTTGCAACGAGGCCTCAAGGGAACTACTGTCAATTAAGGTCCTCCTTTTAATAGAGCACCGGAGCAAAGCATTAACACTCCATGAACACATGTGATCCTCACATCAAAGACATCCCCTCTGGTTATCCCGATTGTTGTCACTTCGGGGCCTTTGGTTCCGGACAACAACGTGTGTATACAACTTGCAGGTAAGACCATAAACAATACTATCATAATGAATCAATAACATGTTCAGATCTGAAATCATGGTACTCGGGCCCTAGTGACAAGCATTAATCATAACAAGTTGCAACAAAGTCAAAGAGCACTAATAATAGATACTAGGCACCATGCCCTAACAATCTGATGCCATTACATGAACGATCTCATCCAATCCCTACCATCCCCATAGCCTACAACGGAGGATTACTCACTCATAGATGGGGAAACATGGATGGTCGATAGAGAAGCGATGGTGATGATGATGGCCATGATCTTCTCCAATTCCCCGTCCCGGCAGGGTGCCAGGACGGAGTTTCTGGTTCCGAATCACGGAATCTGGTGGTGGCGGCATAGCGGAACTCTTTCTGGAAAAACATCGAACCCCCCTTGGTTTTTAGGTCAAGAGGCAACTTATAGGTGAAGAGGGAGGCCGAGGGGGTAGCCGAGGCGGCCACACCACCCCCAGGCGCGGCCTAGCCTAGCCCGCGCAGCCAGGTGGTGTGGGCCCCTCGTGGCCCTACTCCGTCTCGTCTTCTGGCTCCGTGAGTCTTCTGGTGAAATAGGATTTTTGGCATATTTTCCGGGATTTTTCCTGATAGTTGATTTTCTGCACAAAAACTAGACACCAAGGTAATTATGCTGAAAACAACGTTAGTCCGTGTTAGTTGTATCCAAATCACACAAGTTTAGAGGAAAAACAATAGCAAACGTGTTCGGGAAAGTAGATATGTTTTGTACGTATCAACTCCCCCCAAGCTTAGCTTATTGTTTGTCCTCAAGCAATTCAGTTGAAAACTGAGTGCGATAAAAGAAACCTTCACGAACACATTTTCTTCATAAGATGTATATATTCTCAGCATATGGTCAACTACTCAGGCAATTCATAATAAAGAGTATGCAACTAAGTTTACTTAATAGTCATTGCAAGCTATGAAGAGATTCCAACTCAAAAATAATAAGTAGCATGAAACATAAACATCTTTAAATGGTTAGGGTGAAAGTGAGGTCCAATCTGAGTTATATGCTTGACAGACTATAAACTGGAAATCTCATGTACCTTGAGTATGAGGGCCGCTCGTCATGCTACTCAACTTTAGTTACCGGTAAGTTCTTGTCATAGTAAATACATGCGTATCATAGAGAACCACCAATGGGGTACCCCTTCCCCGATGATACGGAAGAATCCCCATATCAAAATGACAAGGCAAGCAGACAACGAGTATCTCAGCATTCTCCTTATTTACCATGGGAAAATGGTGCTTTTTTCTATCTTTCCTCTTTTCTCAAATCTCTCTTTTTTTTCTCAGTGGCTATCTCTCTTTTTTTATAAGAAGAATGCTTCATAGATACTCATTATGGTTACACTACAGGTTTCCACCATGATTAGGCATGGATTAGACCGACAGCCCAGGCGTTTCTCTAACACGCATACATAACTCCATGGACTTACAAGCTCCCCTTTTATTTCACACTGACGACATCCACAAACAAAAGAGCATGATATCAACTAGGTATATATTTATAGGTGCTGAAAGCGTTCCCCGTGACAACACGGTTCTGCTAATCCCCATCCTATAATTTGCAAGCATATAACTTTCATGGACAGTCACAATGGTTCAGGTTTATGAAGTGCAAGAAATAAAGTGTGCCATCAAGTTCGTGAGAGCTTTACTAACTAACTTTCTCTAACAAGCAAACATTTTATTCAGAAGAAAACAAGGCATATTGAATATGCACGGAATAGCAAATGATGCTAATAGGTAGGTATGGTGGACACTTTTGGCAATATTGGTTTTGGGGAATTGGAAACACGAGTAGAGCTCATACTTAGTGCAAGTGAAGGCTAGCAATAGTAGGGGAGAAACAAACGAGAGAGCAGTAACTGTCATAATCATGCTTGCAACAAAACAGGACTAATCATGGCATGAAAGTGATTCAAGACCCCTGAGGCAAAATAATTCATCGAGGCTTAACTGATTATTTTTTCAGTCATATGCATGCATGAGCATGTGCCAAGTCAATTCAAGTGAAACATTCAGAGGGAGATACCACAGTGTCATACCAAGTTATGAATAGAGCAATGAAAGCAAAAATTCATATGGCATGCTACAAACTATTAGGAAGCTGGAGCTAATCATAAGAAAGCAAGAACTACTAAGAATCCATAAGTAACATACACCCTACATGAACAGACTAAGCATGCCCACAATGATGAGTATATGTACAAAAATGAAAACAAATAGATTTTGTTACCAGCCTCTCACCACACCTCAAGTTGTCATTAATCCTCATTATTGCCCTTCACTTGTGTGGTTTGAATAATAACATGAAACCAAATCCCACTTTGGACTGCTGAACCCTGCAACAAACTTCACAAAACCAAAGAAGAACAACAAATATTTTTGGTGTTTTTTATTTTTTAAAGGAAAGAACAAAAAGGAAGAACAAGCAAAGCGAAATCTTTTTGAGTTTTTCAAATAGTTCAAACAAAGCAAAAAAAAAGGAAAAAGCAAACCAAGGCAAAAAGAAAAATAAGAAGCAAACAAAGAGAAACAATAGAAATATTTTTGGTCTTTTTGTGTTTTAGAAAACAAAAGCAAAGAAAGAACAAAGACTAAAAAGAGAACGAAGCATGGATATACAAAGTACCGACTAAACATGATATGGAGATGAGTGTGATGTCGGTGTACCTCCCCCCAAGCTTAGGCTTTTGGCCTAAGTGGGTATCAACCCCAACACGGGTAAGGGTTCCAAGCAGGCAGGTCATTGTAAGAATGATCGTGGTTAGGCCCTTGGGAAGAAGAAGCTCCCCAATCATAGGTAGGCTGCTGATACGAAGACTCCCCCTCATTCGAGAGCTAGACCGAATCATCTGTAACCTCCCTTCTAGTATCCTGCTCCTGTTGGGAGAGCTCTCCTAGGTACGTATCAAGCTCCTCCTCAGTGAGTGACCATCCTATCCTGGTATCAAGGTTAAACAAAACAAGTGCAGGCAAAAGAACAAATCGCTCAGACTTACTCCTTCTCCAACCAACCTTGAGAAAGGTTATTTTATAAGACAAATCACTCAAATTAGCCCAAGAACAAACAAATTTATGTTGTATCATGGAATTAAGGTCAAGCTTTTCTATGGGAAACTGTAGGTCTAGATGATGCGGCACTACACCATGCAAAGCTAATAAACGAGAGGCGATGAGGCCTCCACAAATTCCAACTTTCTCGCGGTTAGCAGCAAGACGGAAAGCTATCAAGGCACCCAAGTTATAAGTCCTATCTCGTTTTAAAGTAGCTGAGATGAATGCTAGATCATATGAGGATAACTTATAAGCGGTTTTCCTAGCGAGAACACACTTGGCAATAAAGTAAGCAAAGTAGCGAATATACGGGAGATGAATGTTACGGATTTTCCCGCTACCCTTCGAGAAGCTGATCCCTTGGCAAATCTCCGCATACAAGTCCATGAGCGATGCAGGTCGCTCTTTAATCCTTCCACACGATCCCCACTGAGGTACCTTAATAGCTGCACAAAAGTCATCAAGAGGAAGGTCGACAGCTATATTGTAAATTTTGTAGTGAACCATGGGGTTAGGCAAAGAGCAACTAAATCGAAAGTTCTGCATTACATACATAGTTAGTTTCACAAATTGACAAGGTTCATCTTCCACAAAGTGCTCCAATCCTGCATTAGCAACTAAAGTATGGAAGTCCTGGGAAATTCCTGCAACCCTTATGAATTCGAAGCATGGATAGATGAAAGGAAAAACTTCCTCCTCTCGGTGAACCTTCATAATCTCAGGCATCCTCAGTTCATGTTGGTTGAGTTGATGTTCATTCATCTTTTATTCTGAAATTTAAACATCCATTACACAAGTGATTGCAAAGTGAATACATAATGAAGGGGACTACTCATAGGGACTTGTAAGAGGCCTAAACATGCATCAAAACAATATCTCTAAGCATTGAACAAGCTTACAAGCTCTCATAACATGTCACCTACAGCAGCAAAATACTCAAGATATAAACCACTAAACACAAATCTACTTGGACAAGCGGAGGAGTTACATGCCGGAGAACAAATGCTCCAAATTTCAGCAACAAAGGTGGGCTGAGCAAGGAGATCAAAAAATCATGGTAAACAACAACAAGAACGCGATTTCGAGCAAAGAACTGATGTTTTCTCGGGAGAGAGAAGGCAGCGGGAAGTGAGAGAGTGAGTGGAGGGCTAGGGGTGGCCCACACCATGGCCAGGCGCGCCCTGGGCTGGCCGCGCCACCAGGTGGTGTGCCTGCCTGGTGGGCCCCCTGGTACTCTCCCGGCACTTCTCTGTCCCTTTTTTCACGTAAAAATTTAATATGAATTTTTTGGAATTTTTCGAGACACTTTATTTTTGAGCAATTTTCAGGTATAGATGAATGATTTTCTGACAGAAAGATTTTTTTTTGAATGATGCAAAAGCAAAACAAAACTAAAACTTCAGAAGTTCTAAGACACTCTAATAAGCAAGCAACTAACAACAGAAAAGTAAACTAAGCAAAAACAAAAGCTAAAATGGATAAAATAAAAATAAGCAGAGATAATCATGGTGAAAACATTGTTTTGTTCATTAAAATCCTTTTGTTAACAAGGTTGATCAGGTCTTGTTACCAAAACAATTTTATATGAAGCAAAACTTTGTATTCTACTAATGATTATGTTACCTCAACCTTGATAGCAATGGTCCCAATCATAATAGTTTCATATTTTTCTCTTGGTATGGGACAATATATTTCTCCAACTTGAATGCCCTCAACATGTTCAATTGAATTTAAACCATAAGTCATATCAATCTTCTTGGGGAAATAGACAGTATGCTCCTTGTCATTAACATTGAAGGTTACCTTTCCTTGATTACAATTAATAACAGCTCCTGCAGTATTGAGAAAAGGTCTCCCAAGAATAATAGACATATTATCATCTTCAGGCATCTCAAGCACAACAGAATCAGTTAATATCAAGCAATTATGAGCCACTTGAACAGGTACATCCTCACATATACCAACATGAATAGTAGTAGATTTAATAGCCATTTGCAAAGATATATCAGTTGGTATTAGTTTTTCCAATTGAAGTCTCTTATAGAGAGAAAAAGGCATAACACTAACTCCTACTCCCAAGTCACACAAAGCAGTTCTAACATAACTATTTTAATAGAGCAAGGAATAGTTGGAATCCCTGGATCTCCAAGTTTCTTTGGAACCTTACCATTAAAGGAATAATTAGCAAGCAAAGTAGAAATTTCTTCATTAGGGATCTTCCTTTTATTCGAGACAATATCCTTCATATACTTTGAATAAGGAGGCAATTTAATAGCATCGGTTAAAGGAATTTGCAAAAATAAAGGTTTCATCCACTCACAAAACTTGTTATAGTGTTCATCTTCCTTTGACTTGTGTTTCTTATCAGGGAAAGGCATAGGGTTTTGGACCCAAGACTCTCTTTCACTACCATGTTTCTTAGCAACAAAATCTTCTTTAGTGTATTTAGTATTCTTAGTGTGCCTTTCAGGTTGTTGTTCAACTTTTTCTTTATCAGGAGCATCATTTCCTTTATTACCACTTTCAATTTCAGCATCAGAGACAGATATACTATTAGGATCTTCAGCAGGTTTAGAGGGTTCTACAATAGTTTTATGTTTCTTTTTTCTTTTCTTAGGAGTAGTACTACTATTTTCAGCTTGTTGAGAATCCTGCTCAATTCTTCTAGGACGCCCCTCAAGATATAGAGGATCCTAGGTAGCAGCACCACTTCTAGTTCTAATTTCACAAGCATGTTTTTCTTTAGCAGCATTAACTAGCAAGTCTTTTTGTACTTTAATAAGATGATCAATTTGAGTTTGAACCATTTGAAAATGTTTAACAAGAATTTTGACATCATTAGAGGTTATTTCTACAATATCTTTTAACTCAACAATAGCTCTAGAGTTTTCCATTAAATGATTTTGCACCCTTTTATTAAAATTATCTTGCTTAACAATAAAAACAACAAATTCTTCTAAGCATTTATCAGGAGGTTTAGAGTAAGGGATATCACCTTCATCAAAATGATGGAGAGTGTACCTCAATAGTGGATGAGTGGGGAATTGGCTTACATAATTCTTCTATAGGAGGTAAATTCTTGACATCTGCAGCTTTAATTCCCTTCTCCTTAAGACATTTCTTAGCTTCCTTCATCACTTCATCATTTAGTTCAATAACTCCCCTCTTCTTTGATGTTGGTATAGGCGTAAGAATAGTTGGTTCAGGTATAGTTGTCTCAGGTATAGCTGGTTCAGGAGGAGTCCAATCTTCATAATTCTTGCTTATTTTAGCCATTAATTCCTCAGCTTCCTTGGGAGTCCTATTCCTGAAAACAAAATCAGCACAACTATCCAGGTATGTCCTAGATTCTCCAGTTAGTCCATTATAAAATATATCAAGAAGCTCATTCTTAGGTAATGGACATCCAGCCTATGCATGAATCAACGCACAAAACCTTGCCCAAGATTCAGGCAATATCTCTTTTTCCCCCTGTTTAAAATCAAAAAGTTCCTGCAAAATAGCATGTCTAGCACTAGCAGGAAAATATTTCTGAAGGAAGGTACTAATCAAGCAATCAGGGGTATCAATAGATCCAGGAGGTAAACTATTAAACCAAGTTTTAGCTTCTCCTTTCAGTGAAAAATGGAAAATTTTAGCAACAAAGTAGGTGCGCATCTTAATATCATCAGAAAATAAGCCACTCATGATAGAAAGTTCAGTCATATGTGCTACCGCACTTTCATTCTTAGTCCCACTAAAAGGTTCTTTCTCAACAATAGCTATGTAAGATAGATCAAGAGAGAAATCATAATCCTTATCTTTGATGTTTATGGGAGATGCAACAAACTTAGCATTAGGAGACAATTTGGGTTTTATAGTACGCCTCTCAAGGAGACTCTTAATATCACTCATATCATGGGTGTTTTGACATTCTTTAATAAATTCATCGGTCATCTCTATATAACCGTCTTCAATATCATAGCTCTCTCTAGACTCAGGTGAACTGACAGGTGTAGTACTATCTTCATTAGGAGTTTCAGTATTTCCAGTTATAGTTCTAGAAATCGTAGCATCTAGGAAAGGACCTAATAAACCACTCTTATCAAGCAAAGTAGAAGCAGCATTATAAGTATCAAAAGTTTCAGATTCATCAGTAGTAGCAGTATGTGTAGCATGTGTATGTGGTGGTGTAAGGAGCTTACTCATAACAGATGGTGAATCAAGAGCAACAAAGGTGTTCAGAACCGTACCTCTTCTTGTAGTGGATGGTAAAATAGGAACCTTGCCATCACGAGACTTACCCATGATGGATGGAAGGCAGCAAACAATAGTAATTCCAAGTGAACTTGATAAATAAAGCTATGGTCCCCGGCAATGGTGCCAGAAAATAGTCTTGATGACCCACAAGTATAGGGGGTGTATCGCAGTATTTTCGAGGGAAGTGAAACCCAATTTATTGATTCGACACAAGGGGAGTCAAAGAATATTTATAAGCCTTAACAATTGAGTTGTCAATTCAGCTGCACCTGGAAACAATCTTGCTCACAACAGTTTATCAGTAGCAACAGTTTTGTAGTAGCAATAGTAAAGTAATAGCAGTAGTAAAAGTAAAGACAATAGTAACAATTGCAGTAAACAGTAGGATTAAAGCGCGATAGGCATAGGGATGGATGGACGGGCGTTGCATGGACAGGACAATTTATATAGCAATCATAACATAGGGCATTTGCAGATAAATAAGATAAAGCACCCAAGTACTAGATAATCATAGGCATGTGTTCCATATATAGTCATACGTGCTCGCAATGAGAACTTGCACAACATCTTTTGTCCTGCCAGCCCGTTTGTAGCGGGGCTTCAAGGGAACTACTGCCAATTTTATAAAAATATTTTTATAACATTATAATTTTATAAAACCTAACCTACATAATCATGTTAGAAACAACAACCAAAGTTGCACTTGAGACATAGTGCCTAATTAAAAAACAAAATGTATTTTCCATCATCATGTATTTCACGTGGTTTTATTAAAACTGAAAAGCTACATACTCAATTTTAGAATAACCAATGCGTATGTTTGGCTAGGCTCCTTGACATTTTGATCGAACCTGCATCGCTCATCTCAACCTCACTTCAAATATCATCTATATACTCTATTGTAATACATCTGTTAAAAAATAAATAGCATCCTTTGATGTTTGTAGTCGGGATTTGATTTTATAAATACTGACATGCATATTCGTGTAAAACACAACTGTTAAAGTTGCATTTGAGAGACAATGTACAATTATAGAAAAACCACATGTCTTTTCCATCAATATGTATTGTACTAAGTTTGAGTTCATGGAATTGACAATGTACAATTATAGAAAAACCACATGTCTTTTCCATCAAAATGACCTGGAAGTATTCATGGAATTGACAATTACAGACAGAGGAAATAAAACCAGGCCTATACTAGTGGCAGCCTGCTTTCTTCAGCTGTGGTATGCTAGAAACAATAGAATTTTCAACAACAAAAGCACCACCAGACAGGCTCTATTTGACAAGATAATTCAGACGCTCGAACTCTGGGCTACACGCTCAGGAAACAGGGGAGCCGAACTAATGGCGTGGAAACAAAAGTTTCTACCGAACTAGTTCCTTTCGGCCTTTTCCTTTCCTCTTTTTTTCTCTACCCCCCGGGCGGAATGCCCCGGGTTGTACATTCTGATCTATCCCCTGTAACTCTGCTGTACTCATAAGCTTTGGGTTCTTCCCGGCCTTCATATATGGAAATATATAACTCAAAAAAAAAACTAAGTTTGAGTTTACTGGAATTTAACACCTACCCATACTCAGTTTTTGGAGAAGTTATGCATAGACATGGACGCCTGAAATACAGAAAAATTCTCCCATTTAATAGATCAACAAAATTGAACAAACATAGCGCTAAATTAATCATGTATATCTATCAATACGTATCGCTCCCTTTTATTGCTCCATTCCGTGCATGGGCTTCATATTTGCTCCTATGCATGTTCCATTGATGAGCTGCTTCACCGTAGTTATGGAAACACATACAGTATGACATTTCCAATAGCACGGGTCCTCTTAGTGATGCATCAAGGGGAAGGAGAGAACGATCTGATCCGGTTCACGACGTCGAGCAGACGCTACACGTCTACGCTGATAGTGATATAAGCTGTCCTGCCTTGGATTAAAAAAAAGCTTTCCTGCTTGAAGCAACCATCTGCGCTATAATTGGAATCGCATCACCACTGCAATGGATTGCCAAACTGCTGGTATTAATCGTTGCATTCATGATTTTTTTTACTGTCACGCTAACATAATCTCACATGTGAGCCGTGTCGCAGCTGCAGACTGATCAAAAAATTTATGATACTCCCTCCAATCCAAATTAGTTGATTCAAATTAATTAAGATATGGATATATCTAATATTAAATTATGTCTAAATACAATCGAATTTAGACAAATCCCAACTAATTTGGATCGGCGGGAGTAGCTGAAAACCATGCATCCACGTTTTCTAGGAAAGTCATGCACACAAGAAAAACACAATTCATCAATCCACGATCAGCTAGCTACAGCTCTATCAATGTTTGGCCATTACGTGTGCTCTTAAAGGATAAAATAAAATATGCATGGAAGAGCAGTTGTACTTACGTCGGAGTTTTGGAATTGCAATCTGGCTTGGATAATGGGATGTTGGTGTTACATTTGGGTGCCGTTGTTGCCGCCTCGAGGAGCAGGTCCGTGCCTTCCAGCTATATATTCCATCGAGTCCCTTAATCATCTCCCATGTTTACCTAATCAGTACTTCAATAAATTCAAAGGCTTTGGACCTGCAACATAGATGCAGCACCATGCTGGATCGCATTATCATGTCTCGAAAGAAGTATTTTGGGTAGGTCGACGGTCAGGTTTAGAGATCTCGCGTGGGTCAGTAGGATAGGCGAGGACCGGAAGCCATGCGTCGGCCACGAGAACGATTCCGTATAGAGACGAATAGCATTGCGACACGCCATCCAATTCCAGCGTTGGGTGATGAACATGAATCCATGCAAGTGCAAATTTGGCACCCGCGAGAAGCTGCAGTTTTATGAACTGGTGAATATTTTCTCCTCGCTAGAATATCATTAGTGCGGAAAACCCTTGAGGTTGAGGATGCCGTGAAAACATTGCAATGTATACAAGCGCCAGTGTGTGGCAGCAGTACTCGACAAATTGCCCCACCTCAGACACCCGATCCAGGTGGAGGGCCAAGTTATAAGCGTGCTTATGATTAGTAAAGAAATCAGTGTTGGCAGCCTAATAAGCTTCCATCAAGGCGCTCATTTGAGCCTTCGGTCGTTGAGTTTCCTCCACCGCACTTAAGAGGATGTCTGAGAAAAAATGAACAATGGATTTAATTTTCTGCAAACGAAAAGAAGGCTCAGGGGCTCTGCAAGAGACTTACAAAGCATATTCGCGCTCACCTTTATATTTCTTCAAGAAGATATGCTTCCTGCGCCAAAGTTTTTTGCATCTTCAAGTTGGAGAGATCCACCAATGCTCTTACGGCCCGAAGGTCACTTCCATTTACTTTACGCGTTGAATTTTTCGGTATATAGCGGAGGATCAACAACACGGGTGGTGACATTTTCGGGTGTATCCGCCCTGGAGGGTGGTGACTATGGATTCAAAGATTGAGGATGACCCAAAGGACCAAAAGTATCAGTCATCATCTGGAAGGAAAAGGGAAAGAAGCAAGAAGTTCATCAAAAGTACCGGACACGCACAATTCGAAAACTTAGTAGTGGAATCACATCTATACAAAAGGAAAATGTTCCTCCAGCCTCAGGATCAAAAGCAACATGAGCAAGCAAGTTCCATTACATCAATGGGAACCCAACTAAAATAAAACTAAGATCTAAGCCAATTTTCCGGCAAAAGGAGTTGCACTAGGAGAAGGGCATCAATCGAAGGTTTAGCAGGAGGAGCTTCTTGTGCTGCAACCATCGCAAGGAGTAGCCGCGAGTATTTCTTGTATTTCTTAATAAATGGAGTGAGGTCAACTTCTTGGCCGGCATCATTGACTTGAAGGGAGGAGCTAACCTTCTTACAGTCGATCTTTTCGCCACATGCCATCGCTAGAGCCATCGAACTCTTGGCACGGCTTTTCGACTGAATCAGGCTATAACCTATTAGCGGGTTAGGATTTGCGTTGAAGATGTTGGTGAGATCTTGGAGATACAAATGCGCCTCCTTGTCCGCAAATATTTCTACATGGAGACTCTTGATTGTGCGACGTGAACGAATCAGCAGGTTGCGGCCATGAACACTGTTGGCCTCCAAAATAGCCACAACATCTGACAATGGATCAGATCGTTTATCCTCTTCTAGTGACAGAGAGTGCACTGTAATTTCTAAAGTCTAAAAAATCCAAATGAGAGGAAGCAACAACAGAAATTCGGATGAAGAAATTCAAAGAAATTTTAGGAAAGTGATGTAAACTCAGTGGTCAAGGAAGTGTTTAGGACCTCCAGCCTCTTCCAAAGATCTTCGTCCCTTTCGGCCACGCAATAGCTTCTTTTTCTTCCTTTCCTCCGCTTCAGATTTGGCGGCAGCCTTAGCTTCTTTGAGTGTTGTCTCCATGGTCTTCAGCTTTGCCTCGAGCTTGTCAACATCCTTTAAAGCTTCGTCACAGGTTATTTTGGACTCTCTGGCAATGGCTGAAAGGAAAAGGGAGTTTATCGGGTCAATAACAGAGACAAGTCATAACAAAAGGTGAATAGAGTGGTAGTCGAACAAAACCTTGGAGTTTGCAGCATCATCCCGAATATTGATAAAGCAAGAGGCCATGTTGACCATTGATAGCTGTGAGATTCAACATATTTTTGATGGGTTTTATTAATGGTTTTCTTCTCGATTTGATTGTTTTCTAGCTTTACCTAACGCTAATACTTCGGTAGCGAAGAAAACTTAGTTTTAATGTGTGTTTCAGGTTCTGAACATCAACATAAGGTTTTAACAAGAGAAACACAATATTCAGGCGAAAACAAGTAAGTCTCTTTTTGGAAGCAATCAAGGGAGGTGTACAGAAGCTTTGACGAGCAACTATATGGCGGGAATATTTTTCCGGCCATATAGTTGCCGCCATATAATTGTCGCCGCCTCCGTCTTGTCAAAAGGGACAACTTTCATGAAGAGGCTAGAGGCGAAATCATAACACAACAGCCGCCATCCCATCCAGAAAGGAGAAATAAGAGATCCGGAGAAGAAGGGGAAGACGTTCTTCATCTAGCTCCACGATCTTCGACCTCCTAGACATCACACCCTGATAGCCATTACTTGTAATTTAGAGAGAGAGATCTTCACTTTGCAAGATTAGGGTTTGATATTGTTTCTTCCTATCTTGAATTGTGTTGGATTACTTTTCTATTCTTATTGTGGATCTCCATGGTAATATCGAGAAGAACTCCCTTTACTTAATTATATCGATGATGCTTTCTTCTCTCATGTGTGAGTAAGTTCCTTGAGTGTGGGAGATGTAAGGGATTGGTCAGATGTGATGTGCCTCCATATATTTGCCATTAGTTTGTGATTGATTTTAATTACTATATTATGTGTGCTTGACTATCTGTGGGCTGCCTAATGCTTGTTGTCCAATTAAGGACCCAGACAACATGATGCTTTGTTCTATATAGATAGGATCTTGTTGGCTAGCAGACTGGCTACCCCCGAGTGACATGGGGATATCAACGGAAACTAGTTTGACTCAAGGATCACGAGGAACCACTATGCTTATTGCAATAGTCCAATCCAAGGAGCTTAATTGCTAAGCAACCTGAAGGATCTTAATCGTCTAGTGACTTACCATGGTTTTGGTAATAGGCTAGTAGGATTATTGAAGTTGGGATGAAATCTACCTAGAGGAGTTCCGGCTAATTATGGGTTGCTCGCCTACACATATATTTATAAGATTATAATTGTTACACTTATCATTCGTCCACCTAGCACAGTCACAATCACCATGAACTGTATCCCCCGCACCTTCTTTGTCATCTACAGAAAACCACAAACAATCAAATCGTTCTTTACTTTTATGCTTTTTATTCCTGAAGTTTACATTTTAATTTTATTTAAATACATCCAGTTTAGACTTGCAGTCAATTCACTCGAAGTCCTGTGACAACTTTGAGTGTTACAGAGACTCCATTCATAAACACTTACCTTTGGGCTCCCTATAGGATCGATATCTATACTTCGAAACTAGCTACAAACGATATGTGCACTTGCAGACATGAAGCTATTTTTTGGCGCCATTGCCAGGGAGCTAAGTGCTAAGTTCTTGACATTTCAGGTGTTACTACTACAAAATGGTCTCCCTAGGAGATAAAGGGTCTACACATTCTGGTAGGACCTATTTACCAGATTATATTGAGCGTGTGCCTATTCAAAGGCGCGAGGAAATTATTGAAAAACTTTAAAGATCAAATAAGGTTGAAGTTGAAAACCTGAGTGATTTTATGGAAATCATGTCCATTTATAGGACAACTCCCAAGGAACCTAAGAAAACTCTCAGAGAATATAGTGCTCCAAATTCTGCTTTTCTTAAACAACCAATAGAATTTCCCAATCCTGCAGTTAGAGAATACCGATTTGATGGTGGAATTATTAAAATTTTGCAGGAAAAAGCTTTTAGTGGAAGGGAATATGAAGACCCAGGAAGACATCTTAGAGAGTACGACGACGTGATAATATCACTTGGACCAAAAGGTTTGCCAAGAGATTTCTCTCGTCTAAAATTATTTTGTTGGTCTCTTAAAGGTAAGGCTCTAGACTAGTTATATTCTCTCCCTCGTCATTACATTAAATGTTGGGAAAACTGTATTGTCAAATTCATAAACAGGTTTAATCCTTTAAAAAGGTAATTGAAATTATAAACAATATAGGCAACTTTAGTCAGAACGTGGGAGAAAACTACCCACAAGCCTGGAATAGATTCTTAGGAATGATCGATAGTATTCCTAATCATGGCTATTCCGAATCAACTATTTGCCATTTATTTTACCATGGTCTTAATACTCAATGTAGAGAGTTTCTTGACATATCAGCAGGAGGATCGATAAATACTTTAACTAATAAAGCATGTTTGGAATTGATGTCTACGAGGGCTAAGAATGATTCCTTATATAATCCTGATTTCAGCACTAAGCTGGAAAAAGGGATACTTCGTATAACTCCTGATCTTATGCCTGAAGTACGCAAAACAATGAAAGAAAAATGTATACCTTCTTAACTTGTTAAGGAAAACAAAGTAGACTTGTTACAAGTTTTTACTGAAGAAGATGAAACTAGAAAAGTTTTTCAAGAATTAAAACATCGACAAGCAAAATCTCATAATAACCTACATAAGCATTTTCAAAGACATAAAAAGATTCTGGCGGAACTCACGGAAAATTATGATGAGATTGGCCAAGAAATAAAATTATTTCACAAGTATCTTAGTATGATTGAAACCCATATGAACAAATAGCATCTGGTTATCAAGATGATATAGATATTCCTGTTTCTCCTAATGTTGTTACAAGGAGAGGTGCAGGTGTTACAGGACCATTAGGACCACCAGAATATGAAGCTGTAAAAGATCGAAAGGAAAAATCCTTACTCAAAGCAAGCCAAGAAGATGATACACTAGTGGATCCTCAAGATGAAACTGCTCAAGAAACACAAGATCAAACCATGGAGGACCAAAATGATGCACAAGATGACCGTTATGACTCTGATGCAGAGATAGTTGATCCAAGAGAAGAAAAAGAGACAACAATGAAGATAAAGTTGTTGTAGTAGAAAATAAGAAGAGCGATAAGCAGCAACAAAAGAGCCTAATCCCCCATAAAAGGTAAAAGACAAGAATACGAAAGGTGAGAAAAAGCTTCCTTATCCAGATCGAAAAAAGAAGCACCGGATCAGGTAATCTATGATTCTTTCAAGAAGGCACTTAGTGATCTTCGTCTAGAAATTCCATTTGCGGATGCAATAAAAGTTCCTACCTATTCTAAATTCCTTCGTGATATTCTTAGTAGAAAGAAATAACTGAAACCGTTGCCATGGTGACTAGTTATCCTGTTAATGGGAAGATATTGTCTAAATCAGGAGATCCCGGAATACCAACTATTTCATGCTCAATTGGCAAAACAGATATTCATAACGCCTTGTGTGATTTAGGTGCAGGAGTTAGTGTAATGCCATATTCCCACTATAAAAGGTTAGGATTAGGGGAGTATTCCCCTACTACTATCACTTTACAGATGGCTGACAAGTCCACTAAACAACCCATTGGTATGATTGAGGATGTTCTACTTAGAATAGATGAGCATGTTATTCCCACTGATTTTATTATTCTTGAAACTAGCAAGGTGGCCCTCGCAAATGCGAGGGCGACATCTATTCTCTTCAATGATTTAGTCTCGTTGATCTTTAATATAATCATAATATAATATATTCATACTAAACGCAAATTTGTAAGGTATCACACGGTTTTGTAACCACCTGATATATTATGCGAATAAGATATGACAATTGCATTTTAATCATGTTCACTTTCTATACAAATGATGATAGTGTTATTTTAGAAAATTACACTAAATATGGTGTCTATAGAAATAAAGTTAGTTATCTGACATATACCCGCGTGCCAAAGATATCATTGTGATTAGTTCTTATTGTGATATCTTTGTGTAATCTCATTGATGGACATATGGTTTTGGATATTGATCAGCTAACATCTACTAATAAAGACATAGCACTTGTAATATATTTATCTTTTATAAACATATATAATCATTTTTTAGTCAACTGATGACAATATGGAAAAAATGCCCAACACAATCCACGCAAGACTAAAATGGGATGCCAATGAGTCTTTTAGTTTGATTAAGATTGAAACTCAGAAATATTTCCCCCTTATATCTATTGTCAATTTCAATTTTTTCTCTAGACTATAACCTTGAATGGAAAGTTTTTTTCTGGAACTTGTTTTCCCATTTTTTAGTTGTGCACAATAATATGGATGTATTATAATTACTATTTTTATATACTCATGCATGCATGCGTGTCTTTTTTGTTCATATCTTGTCCCAGGTATTTTATTTTCTCTCTACCAGGTTGCAAATAATTCTATTATTATCTTTGAATAGGAAATAGTTTTAATTGGTAGTTGCTCCCCCCCATCCCCCTTGAGAGCTAGTACAAAATGAATGTCCTCTTATCACGTGAGATTTTTGTAAGTCGTGCATGACGTGTCTTCAGAGCTGGCCCAAATTAAACAGGACTCTATCACGTGCGTTCTTCAAGTCGTGCATGACAAGGACTCTATTATGCGAGTTGTGAGTCCAAATTTAATATGACTTTGTGGCCACGCCATACTAATTGACTAATTAAATCATGGCCTTATGTTATAGATCTAATGGTTAATATAATGGACATTTAACTTTTGTTGATTGTATGTCCGGCCGGCCGGCCAGAACTCCATGTGGGGTATATACCCTTTCGGTAGTTTCTAGTTCTCTTTTGAATTGACGTGTCCTATTCTCTTGTGTACACGTTTAATATTTGACGTAACACTTTTTATGTTTTAATCTTAACCATTAAAATACAGATCAACATAGTATACATTTTAGGCCTATGTGGATTAACCTGGTGTCTCGAAAAACCCTTATATTACTTTTAGTATATAATAGATGCCAGAGGATGAAAAATTATCCATAATACTTGGAATACCTTTCCTTAGTACTGCAGGAGCGTTAGTTTACTGTGCTGAGGGAAAAAATAATCTTCAATGTTTATGATGCTGAAATCTCCCGGTATTTTCCAAAGAAGCTGAAAGCATGAGAAAGATATATTCCACCAACAAAACGAGTTCATGTGGTAAGTGCCTTCGATAAGGGGCAACCCAAGGTAAGAATTCAAGAACATAGAAAGGGTTGAATTATTCAACCATTCTTAATAAAATGCTTAATTGGAGTCAAACCATCACATTAATAAATAAATTAAAGAATAAAATGTTCATCGTGTTCCTACAACTTTTTCACAGACATTCTTGTGGAAGCGTGCCCGTGAAGATGCAGCTATCAAAAAGTAGTAGAAATATCGATTGACCAAACATAGAATAAGTATAAAAAAATAAAAGTTTGAGTTTTATCTACAAAAACTAGCTTAATCATTTTGTCCAGATAAAAAAGTGAATCTCCAGTTGAGGAGAAGAAGTTCAGTAGTACTAAAAATCCTACTCTATACATGTTGTTGTTGGTCGACAATTTTTACTATTATTTTTCTATCAAAAACAAGGTGTTTTGCTAAGTTCTAGGATAAGAAAGAATTCTCGAAGAAATAGATTTTTTTTATATCTACTGAAGGTTTAACGACTAACTATATGGCGAGAATAAAAATTCCGGCCGTATAGATATATTTTCCATCAACAAATTTTCTTTCTTAGGCATAGAAGGTTTAACGACCAACTACACGACGGGAATAAAAATTCTAGCCGTATAGTTCCGGCCATATAGATATCGATGCCTTCGTCAAATTTCTTCTCCAGGATACCGAAGGTTTAACGACCAACTATACGGCGGGACCATTTTTATCCGGCCATACAGTTGCGCCCGTATAGCTGTGATCTGGCATAAAGAAAACCTAATTGTCGATGCCGCCGCAACTATACGACGGGAACTACTTATCATGCCTGTATAGTTGCGGCCGTATAGTTCGGCGCAACCACTTAATCGCACCGGCGCGGCTAGGGTTCTTCCTCCTCCTCACTTTTTCGCTCATATTCTCTCTCCAAATCCCTCAAAACCCACCTAGAATTCTTGATTCTTTGAGGATTTTGTTCGTTTGAGTTGCGGAATCAACAGATCGGTATGTTTCTCTCCCTATCCATGCTTTATTTTCAGAATTCCATGGTTGAAACTATCACATTGATCTAGTGGATGAACTCGAGCATATTTTGTTTTTCCTTTTGATTTCTCACGTTAGGATTAAATTTTTCCATGTAGAATCGTTCATATATCATGTAGAAACTATATGCCTAAGGTTTAATGGTGAAATTTTTCAGTGCATCAAGATGAACAAAATTGGTAGCACTTTTCGCAAGAGCAAGCGCCAACGTGGCGAGAGCTCGGAGCTCCGGGTCGAGCTCAACAACAAGTTGGCCATGGTTTCATCAAGGAGGGTGATGCCCACACGTTGGGCCGACGATAGCTTTCTCACCGCAGCAGGGTTGAGGGCGGACTTTGACCTCATGTGTGAAAAAGAAGGGCTATCACTACTCGCCTACGCAGGTCACAATACTTACACCGAGCTCACATATGAGTTCCTCGACTCTTTCTACGATGACCACAAGGATAAAGGTAATGCGTGCACGGTAAGCTTCACCATAAACCAGTAGCCATATGAAATAACTTTCCAACGATTTTGTGATGCTTTCGGTCTCACCCATGGTGGGGAGTCAACTGTTACAAATTTATATAGCATATCAAGTGGAGAAACTTGGCAGGTTATTTCTGTTAATGGTGGCAGGGACTTCTACTAGAAGAAGATGTCCACCATTCATAACCCAACAATTCGCTACTTCGCCTTGTTCCTCGCCAATACACTGTTGGGAAGAGGAGATACCAGTTCCATGGCCAATGCGGATATGGCCATGATCACCAAGGCGCTGTTCCCCAATGCATCGCAAAGCCCCAGTCCTACGGCTCTACTCCTTCAGAACCTTCGCCACCAGAGCAATAAAAAGAAAGGTGACATTCACATTGGTGGATTGTTAACCCACCGTGTCCTAGCATTGGAAATTCCATTACATGTTATGCAACCTGTTGACGACTCCAAACTTATGGATGCCAAATATTTGACTGCTTGTGGTTTCCTCGGTGTTTACCAAGCTGATAAGAGGCTCTGAGCATATCAGTTTGGTTATCTTGGTGATGCACATGTTGAGCAAGTTTCGTTGCCCTGTCCACAAGCCTTCACGATTGTGGAGAAGGACAACTGGATCCTCACCAAGGATCAAGTGGTGGAGATCATGGCTAAATTCCAGCCTGATCAAGAAGAAGATAAAGAAGGAGAGCAGCGGGATGAGGATGAACATGAGCAAGAGAAGGAGCAGGAATACAATCATGCTTGGGAGGGATAGCAACATCAACAGGGGGGATCCTGGGACCCAAGGCCCAATCAGCAGCAGCAGGGGTTCAACAACGTCCCCTATCAAGAGTTTCTGCAGCTCAACCAGCGCGTTGGGGAGATTGAGCACATGCTACAAAGAGTGAATGAGGATGTTAGTGACTTAACTCAGAACTTTAGTCACTTCATGACCCACTTCCTTGACTAGTACCAGCAGTATCCACACCAGCTGTCAAACGACGGCAACAACTGAGCCTGGCAATAACCTAAGCTTGGGGGAGGTTTGAAAACCTCCAAACCTTCCATGCATATTTTTATTTCTTATTTTGATTTATTTTACTTCTTCAAAATTGCATGTTTACTTTCAGTTTGCATTCCTAAACAAAAAACACACAAAAATTAGTTGTAACTTTTATTGCAAATTTATTTCTTTGTTTCTCTCGGAGATTGCTCAATTTCATGTGACTTGGCAATAGGGAAATATAGAGGGGGTTCGACTCAAGTACGAGAACGAAGCAAGCAAGAGGAGGTATCACATTGCTTTCATCACCTTTTCTGCAACTTTAAATTGATCCTACAATTATTTACTCGCTTGCACTTGAGCCACTCCTACTTAGCTTGCTATCCTATAAATTCGATTCCTTTGCTAGTGTCTCCTTTTTAGATTTGAAATAATAAGCAATGAACTTGATTAAAAATATTTCCGACAATTTAACAACAAGAAAAAGCATCCAAAAGATGACTTGAGTCCATGTTTAGCCCAAAAGATTTGATTTTAGAACTACTCAACCCCATTTGAGCTTAATGTAAATAGACTCGATAACACCCTTGAATGAAATTGTCTGATAACATAGATGCTTCGAAGTAGTAGAGATTATGCCACTGCTTTTTCTAATAATTACCATAAGATATTGATTTACGTGTGTCATTAAAACACTGGCCAATGAATGATCTAAATGTGGGAAACCACTTGATTTCCGCTATTGAGTTATGTAAGCGTCTGTAGCTGCAATGCTATGACGGGTAAAATTTTGGTCTCCTCGTGGTTTCACGTTCCAAGTGAAGTTGTAGTACTCCTCTGACCCACTATTGCTCAATAGTTATCTATTGGCATGGTCACGAGTGTGCAACACAGTCCCAATTAATATGTTAAAAATAGTGGCATGATTTCTCTATGAAAGGGTTGAAATTTTTGAAAAACAAGGAAAGGAAAAAGGTGCTTTGAGAGTCTTGAAATTTTGATGTGGGAATAGATGAGTTGTTCTTAAATTGAATGTTTTTGGTGCCAACTTGAGTACTCTTAATTGATTAAAGAAACAAGAGAAAAAAGTTTTCATCTCTCAACAAAGAGAGACACCAAAAGAATTTTTTTTCACTTTCTTAGCTAAACTTTTGACACTTACTCAGGCATATGATTTATTTGCTAGCAAGATATACATGGTTAGGAAGTGGACTCAGTGCAATCTTGTGAATACTTGTATGATCATGTTTAAGATTGCAGGAGTTGTGAAGAAAATAATTTGACACCAATTCGAGCTTGTAAGTTCTTTTATTTCAGTCTCGAATCTCCGCTATTCTTCCTTATTTTCTTGTTACTCGAGGGCGAGCAACATCTAAGCTTGGGGGAGTTGATAGCTGTGAGATTTGACATATTTTTGATGGTTTTTATTGATGGTTTTCTTCTGGATTTGATCATTTTCTAGCTTTACCTAACGCTAATACTTTGGTAGCAAAGAAAACTTGGTTTTTAATGTGTGTTTCAGGTTTTGAACATCAAGAGATGGTTTAATAAGAGAAACACAATATTCAAGCGAAAACAAGCAAGTCTCTTTTTGGAAGCAATCAAGGGAGGCGTATAGAAGCTTTGACGAGCAACTATACGATGGTAATATTTTTCTAGCCGTATAGTTGCCGCCGCCTCCGTCTTGTCAAAAGGGACAACTTTCATGAAGAGGCCAGAGGCAAAATCATAACACAGCAGCCGCCATCCCATCTAGAAAAGAGAAAGAAGAGATGTAGAGAAGAAGGGGAAGACATTCTTCATCTCGCTCCACGATGTTCGACCTTCTAGCCATCACACCCTCATAGCCATTACTTGTACTTGAGAGAGAGAGAGATCTTCACTTTGCAAGATTAGGGTTTGAGATTGTTTCTTCCTATCTTTAATTGTGTTGGATTAATTTTCTATTCTTATTGTGGATCTCCACGGTAATATCGAGAAGAACTCCCTTCACTGATTATATCGACGATGCTTTCCTCTCTCATGTGTGAGTAAGTTCCTTGGGCATGGGAGATGTAAGGGATTGGTGAGATGTGGTGTCCTCCATATATTTTCCATTAGTTTGTGATTGATTTTAATTACTATATTATGTGTGCTCGACTATCTGTGGGTTGCCTAATGCTTGTTGTCCAATTAAGGGCCCATACAACATGATGTTTGTTCTACATAGATAGGATCGTGTTGGCTAGAAAACCGGTGACCCTAGAGTGACACGGGGTATCAATGGGAAACTAGTTTGACTCGAGGATCACGAGGAACCACTGTGCCTATTGCAATAGTCCAATCCAAGGATCTTAATTGCTAAGTAACCTGAAGGATCTTAATCGTTTAGTGACTGACCATGGTTTAAGTAACAGGCTTGTAGGATTATTGAAGTTGGGATGAAATCTACCAAGAGGAGTTCTGACTAATTATGGGTTGCTCGCCTACACATATATTTATAATATTATAATTGTTACACTTATCATGCATCCACCTGGCATAGTCACAGACACCATGAAGTGTATCTCCCCGCGCCTTCTTTGTCATCTGCAGAAAACCACAAACAATCGAATCGTTCTTTACTTTTATGATTTTTATTCCTGAAGTTTACATTTTAGTATTATTTAAATACATCTAGTTTAATCCAAATTTCATCCTTATTTCCACACTTGCAGTCAATTCACTCGAAGTCCTGTGACAACTTTGAGTGTTACAGAGACTTCATTCATAAACATTTACCTTTGGGCTCCCTGTGGGATCGATATCAATACTTCGAAACTAGCTGCAAATGATCTGTGCACTTGCAAACATCAACCATCTCGCACACCAGTGGCTGCACAAATATGAAGCATTACACAAAATACTCGAGGGTTGTGAGGTAGGACAAGGAGTAGCTAGTAACATAGGATGAAGACTTGTATCTTTCATATCGGGCTCAATAGGATTCTCGGATATGGCTATGCCTTCGTCAGCGACTTTCTTCTTCTTCTTTGGCGGAGGAGCTTGAGGTGACACAGCTAGATCTTTCAGGTCTAGTTTTTTGCAGAATATTTCTACGGATCCACCGTATCCATCGATTTTATAGGAGGCTTGATAGAAATTTCTTCGGTAGAATAATTGGTGATTTTGGGGAGTCCTATTCTTCCTCATCACCTCTGGTACAAGAAACAAGTATTCGTGTTCAACAAATAGATTACAAGAGTAGATAAAAAGAGAGATAGAATAACTCACGAGCTGATGTCCTGAGTCAACCGGAAAAGTCCCATCCTTGTGGGAGGAGCATATGCAATTGGCTGGATCATTTTTGTCTTTGAGCCCATCGAATCGTTGGAGTCTTCGACCGTTTCGACGTCCTCAGAACCTTTCCTTTTTCCGGTAGCAGGCACCACCTTGAAATCCGTGGAATTGGCCGAGGGAAGTGAAGTGGTGTTGTGAGAAGATTCGGCGATGGAACCTTCTTCTACCTTGGTAGAAACTCTAGCTCTAGTATCACCTTCGTATGTCATGGCAGCATCAGGTAATTCGCCATCTTCAGGCAAGAGGAGGGAGAGAGTAAAGATGGTTGTGATCCTATAAAAAAGAAGGGCCACACGAAGAAATGAGATTATAAAATAAAAGAAGTAGACAAATCAATAAAGGGAGGTAAAACTTACAATGGGAACAAGGTTTTCTTACCAAAGGGGTTTGACCCGACACTCTGATGGAACTGGGTCCTTCTTTGTGAGCGTGGTGAAGGATCTTACCCTTTTCTCAAGTTTAGCAAGAGGCAAGTTCTCTGGGAAATCCTAATCGATTTTTTCTTCCAGAGTATGCCCACATACCTGATAATCTAGCCTGTAGAGGTTGGATACGAATCCGAAGAAATTATGCCATAACTTGCAAACCTGACAGTTCGCGTCCAGCATGAGTGCACATCTGATCAATTTGATCCAGCAAAGTATTGATCTCCTTCATCTCATCAACACTTGGGTGTTGCTCTCAGGAATTGAGGTTCTGGCAGGTTTTCTTTGGGTCAAAAGGTGCCAACCCGAAGGTTTGACCCTCAACTTGTTGGTCATTGATGTAGAACCATTTCAACCTCCAACCTTGGATAGAGTCCATGATTTTGAAATCAAAATACTTGATGTCCGAGCGGATGGAGACTATGGAACCACCGACTTCGTGAATGATGGTTTTCCTAGCATTCTGGAAGACGCAGAAGAAATATTCCCAAAGTCCCTAGTGGGGATGGATTCTGAGGAAAGATTCATAGAGGGTGATGAAACAAGCAATATGGAGGATTGAGTTGGGCGTGAGCTGGTAGAGCTGCACGCCATAAACAAACATAAGCCCATGAAGAAAATCATGGGAATGAAGGGATAAAGTGCGGTAGAGGAAAGAAAGAAACATTACCCGCCATCATTGCTCAGGTGTGGGAGTTTCTTCATCACTCGGTAGCTTGACAGAATTCTCTGAGAGCAAGCCAGATTTGCGAGCTTCGTGCAGGTCTCTAATGACTGCAAGTGCACAGATCATTTGTAGCTAGTTTCGAAATAAAGATATCGAGCCCACATGGAGCAGGAGTCTGAAGTCTAATAACTCTTGAAATAAATATTACGATAGAAATGCTAGATAAAGTTCTAAGTGACAAGATAAAATGCGAGTATTGTGTAAAAAGGTGTTTTGGGGTTTTAGGTATAAGAGCAGTAATAAACTAAAGTAAAACAACGGAATACAGAAAGTAAGTATCACGTATGTAAGAGAGATTGGAACTGTAGTAGGAAAAAGCGTTCTCAGGGAGTAGCGGATACACCACTAGTATTATAAGGATCTAAGATAAAGATTATCATCATAAACATTCTAAACTATGTATGTCTTGGAGGAACTCTGTATTTGGACAAATAGGCAGCAACCACTGCTCACATGATCCTCATAACCACAATAGTCAGCAATTGACACAATCGAATTACTATGCTATTAAGGGACATAATCCCGTAGGACGTATCCCATGGCATGGATAGTGTTTCATGAGGTTCCTCGGTTTCCCAAGTTGATACGTAAGGGGTACCAATAGTTTTATAGTCACTGTAAGTGCTAGCACACCTCCGTCTACCAACAAGTAGTTTCCTCCATCAAGTCCCCACGAAATGCAAATATTGAGGGGTCGACTTCTCTCAACATCAAGATGTAGAAAATCTAACACATGGTCACATCGATGAATATCATAATAGACTTTATCTTATTTCAATCTCATACTAGGGTTTCTCCATCACCCCAAGAACTAATGATCTACTCAGACATGGAGGCAATCAACATCATAGCAATGGTAATGGCAACAATCATAGATGAATAGTACTTGTATAAATCCATAACGAGTACGGGAATTACAACAAGATCTAGACAAGATGTAGATGGAATGCATGGAGATGGTGGTGATGAACTGGTGGATGATGAAGATCGATGCCTTAGCCTCCCGGATCTGCGCAGGGCAAAGATGGATCCTTGGTGGATGAGTTCCCCCTCCAGATGCCTTCCAGAGGTGAGGTTTCTGCATTTTTTAGGTCTTCTGTATGTCGTCTCCCCGAACCAATTGCACCGGGTGAAACTATTTGATGAGGAGGAGGCGGTGCCAACTATACGGCCGGAAAAGTTGCTCCGGTCGTACAGTTGGTCATTGGACTCTCTGCCTCCCTTGTTCGCTTCTGATTTTCTTTTGGTATTATTAATATTTCCCAAATAAGTGATTTACGTTGTTTTTACTCCTTTTCACCACAGTACAACTACTCCAAGAATTGTATCCATTGGATCCATCATCTGTCCTGATCCTGGTGAAAACAAACATAAAATGTGCGTGCGAGCGCCGTAAAATACCAAGATCCTACATCTACAATGCAAAATAATAATGTAAAACATGATGCAAATATGCACTCATCAACTTCCCCAAGCTTAGAATTTTGCTCGTCCCAAGCAAGTTTTTAGCTTAATGGATGTGATCCTCATATTCATGAAGCTGAGTCGATAGAAAAATGAGGCAGTTGCAGCACGTGTTTATCATGTACCATACATGGGAATATGTTTATGAATAGTACCTTACTCAAACCATCTGAATAGTACTAGCAGGCTTCCACACCTTAGTGATCAATAGTTCATAAAAGATGAATCTCAACATAATGTAAAAGTATCCGGTTCAATCGAATGAGTTAGCGAGGTAGTCCTAAGTGTTTTAGGATCAACGTATTCACTTGGGATTCAGAATTTCAAAAGTGTCTCTTTGTCATACTACAATACATTGGTATATGCCTACTTGCTCTTTGCACACTCACCCTTTTTCTTGTTCTTTTTCTTTTCTTTTGTATATATGCTCACACTTTTTGTTTAAGTGTTGTGCAAAGGAGCTAGCTATACATTCCACTTCATGTAGGAATCCAAAGTTTAACGATCTCAATTACCAAATTCCAATTGTATATGAAGCATTCTTATGACTTGAAGATTCCACCTCGACTTGTTCTCACTCTATTTTGATAGCATTTTCATTTTCCTTTGTTCAAGGTTTCTTTTTCAACTTAATTAACTGTATAGATTTTTCCTAAATCAAACCGTAGACTTACAACATATTGACCAAATTATCTGTAGGTGTTCCATTAATACCAATGGTGTGGAAGATTCCTATTGCTATCATCAAGTGCAAGTAAAGTTATACTCAAGCCATTCATATATCAATAAAGGAAACACAAACTCAATATTGCTCCATATATAATAATAAACTCGGAATTTCATAAAAGGGATCGACTATTCCTGAAGGTAATTCTAATGATGCAAACTTTATTGCTAGTTTGAACTAATGCGAAAATAGTAATAAAAATTTATAGGATAAATTACAAGGTCTTAAAGATCTCCCCAAGATTGGAATCAAGCCAGGCGGGATCAAATAATCCCTTGCGATTATTTGATACCGTGATTGTTGTAGATCATTGTGGCGCCATGGCATGTAACACCACAGTGCGTAGCTTCTTGTTGGTCTCCTCCAAAGCAGTTATGTGGCTGTAGCACCTCCGTAGATCAGACTGCAGAGTGTCCACTCTATCAGCGAGCTTAGTCACCAATGGAAGGAGATCTTCCTTCTTATCCATCTCATTGAGACAGTGACGGACTTCAACATGATGGAGTAGCTCCTGCTTATGATATATCTCCAATGCCCGCACGCGATCCTTGGTCCTAGGGACAACTTCTTCTTCCTCGTCCATAATTGATGGATCGAGGAAGTGGAAACCGTACCTCCACTCTTCTTGAGGCTTGACCTTCATACGAGCACCAATGGTTGGCTTCGAGAGTGGTTCCTCTGTTCTCTTGCTAGAACCTACACAAATATTAGATAATTCCTTACGTTTGTGCGGCCTTTGATCCATTGTGATGAACTTGACCATCTCCACACGCCCTATTCCATATGGCTTGCGATCTTCTGCCTTGTTGAGCTTTGTTCATCACCGCCCAATTGATCTCTGGCGGATCATAGATGTCACGGCGGATGTAGGCATCAACCACGTCGTCATCGGAATCGTTGTTGAAGTAGCTTGGCTCGACGTACTCTTTGTACCTCGGGCTAAACCTCTCCACCTCCTTGCCATCGTCCTCCATGGACGGGCTACTAGAGTGGTCCCTTGCAGGAGCGATGAGCCCCAAGGGTTTTCCACGGCCTGGGACGGGATAGCGCATCGCTAGATTGGTTCCTGGAGATTATGATTAGAGAGAGAGACAATGGCAGTATATAAGGGGGGTCAGAGGTCGATAAAACTTGCGAGAAACACCAAATTGTCGCCAAAGAAAAGAATCTAAACAAAACAGGGAAAGAAATCACGGATTTGGAAGTTTCCTGCCGCGTAACAACCAACTATACGAGCATGGATCGTATAGCTCTGGCCGTATAGTTGGTTCTGGGAAGATATTTCCAAATATCTCGAGTCCAGGTCGATCAAATCACTACTTGGAACCGACATTAATGTTTTTTTAGATGAATAAACGAGAGATCAAACGAAAAAGTGTCTGAGAGTTTAACAACCAACTATATGGCCGGAATATTTGGTTCTGGTCGTATAGTTCCCACCAACCGAAAATCAAAAGTGTCTGAGAGTTTAAGGACCAACTATATAGCCAGAATTTTCGCTCCGGTCGTATAGTTGCAACCGTATAGATACAGACACCAAAAGCAAAACTATCTGAGAGTTTAACGACCAACTATACGGCCGGAATTTTTGGCTCCGATCGTATAGTTGCGACCATATAGGCTCAGGTAGCAAAAACAATTTCACGAAGATGATACAGAGAGTTTAACGACCAACTATACGGTAGGAGCTTCCTCTCCGGCCATATAGCTCTTCCCGTATAGTTGGCAAAACCCCTCTAAAACTTCAGAAAAACACAAGGAATTCAAAGGCAGAATTTTCAAAAGTAAAAATTGTGTAAACAAAATACTTATTTGGGTAAGAACACTTACCTTGCACTTACCATTGTTTATTCGGGGATGAAAAGTTCCTCCCACAACAAAGACTTCATCTCTCTTGGAGGAATTGACCTTAATTCATTGAATAATTCTTGTAAACAAAAATCACCAGGACTAAAGTTCCTCTCAATAAGATTGGTGTCTTGTGGGGCAATCATGGACACTGCATCCAACATTTGTATTCCTTGCATCTCCATAATCTACAACTCAAATTCTTGAAGTGAAAGAATCCAATGGATCAGTCTTGGCTTATGTCTTTCCTTTCGAGGAGTTCGTTTAAGCCATCACGATCCATGTGAACTCTTACCTTTGCAGCAACTATATATTAACGAAATTTATCACAAGAGAAAAATACAGCAAACCTTTCCATTTCTTCCTTAGGGTAATTCTTTTGAGCACCATTAAGAGTTCTACTAGCATGATGTATAATATTAACTCTGCGACCAATATGCTGTCCCAGAGTTACTCCTACAACATCATCACTAGCTTCACATATTGATCCAAAGGTTGTATCCTAGATACGTGGTTTAATAATAGGAGCACGAGATAAAGCATTTTTGAGTCTATCAAAGGCTTCACGACACTTATCATCAAAATTAAATCTTATTCCCTTTTGCAGGAGGTTAGTGAAAGGTTTAGATATTCCAGAGAAATTTCTAATGAACCTTCTATAGAAACCCACATGACCAAGAAAACTTCTTATACCTTTAATATCCCTAGGTTGAGGCATTCTCTCTATTGCTTCAACCTCAGCTCTATCAACTTAAATTCCCTTACCTAATACCTTGTGTCCAAGGACTATACCTTCTTTGACCATAAAATGGCACTTCTTCCAGTTTAGAACAAGATTAGTTTCTTCACAACGCTGCAAAACTTTTTTGAGATTATCCAAGCAACTAGTAAACGAAGTTCCATAGACAGAAAAGTCATCCATAAATACTTCTATTATAAGTTCTATATAATCAACAAAATTAGCAGGCATGCATCGTTGAAAAGTAGCTGGAGCATTACATAAACCAAAAGGCATACATCGGTAAGTGTAACATCCCAAAACTTTAATCCAAGTGATCAAGATCAAATCTACCCAATTTAGGGTTAACAAAAACTTTTAGATTTAAAAATATTTAATCATTCATATGTGTGAGCATTTAAAATAGGAGTTGTTTTGTATTGCCATGTTTGAGTGATCTATTGATTGTAAAATGATTCTAAGGTGAATTACACATCATCTAGATCATTCCCAAGCAAAGTCCAAAGAAAAGGAAACCAAATGGAATTGCAAATGGTCATTTGTGCCATTTTAATCTAGTAGGTCACTTTGGGTGTTCCTAGAAGTCAAAGTCCAACATAAACAATTCTAACTCTTGGCACCCCTTGATAGTACAAGTAATGATCTACCAAGGCCCAGTTTGAAATCTTACAGAGACATTTGCACTCTAAATTTAAATGACATTTGAAAATGGAATCAAGTGTAGGTGCATAGATCACACCTTTTCAAAAACAACTCAAATGAATTCCCCTTGACCATTCCAAGCAGGCATAGAATCTCAAGCTTAAGTGGAGAACACTCAAAAAATTTGGATCCAAAATTCAAAACTTTTCTTCATGCGGCCATTCTGTCGAACACATGGCAGGCACTGAATCAACACCAGAGTAGCTTCACTGTTTCCATAGTGATCATCAACCAATTTGGTCTCCCACTTAATCCCCTGTCCCCTAGCATCTACGCCAGCCCAGACCAGCTCCCCCTTCACCGCTAGCTGCAGTAGCGTGCTGCCCAAATATGGTCGTCGCCGGCCAAACGCGGGCAATGCGCCACCGACTGTGCAGCGCCAAACCAGCACCATCCCTAGCACCGCCTAACCCTACCGCACTCCCCTGTCCACCCCACGATCACCGCGAGCCCCTGGACCACCCCAGAGCCACACCGCCCTTTCCTCTCTGCGTGCAGCAAGAGCACGCCAGAGCGCGATCGCCGCCAGCATGCCACAGACCACACCTCGACACCAAATCGCATCTGCCGCTTCGCCTTGAACTCAGCAACCCGCCAGACATGGCCGTGCACCGCCGCGCGACCCACAGTCACCGGGAGCCGCGTCGAGCATCGCCTCTATCTCCTAGAGCGCGGGAAGCTCCCGACCAATTGCCACCGCCCCTAGCCAAGCCATTGCACCATAGCTGACCGCCAGCAGACCGCCCACCATCCGCCTACCTCGCCCACGCTGGTAGCCCCCTGTATCGCCATCACAACCGAGCCGCGCCCATACCTCACTGTCTCACCGTCGAGCCTATATAAGGAGGCCTCCCCAGCAGCATTTCTTCATACCATCTCACTCCCCTCTCTCCACTGACCATTTCCCCTCTCTCGCCGGAGTCGCTCAAGCAGCACATCGCCGGAATTCTGCCGGAGGTAGCCACTGAAGAGGAGGAGACGTGGTCGTCGATTTCATCCACCTCAGCCCCTGCCGCGACCTCGCCCGATTTCGCCGTCATCCACCAGTTCGTTTGCCCGCCTCGCCGCACTAGCTGGAGCCCTAGTACGTCCCCATTAGACCCCTACCGGCCGCTTAGGGTTCAGTCTCGCCGGCGACGAGTCCGTCGTCGACTACGACTGTGGACCGTTGATCCCTATTCTAATCGTAGCGCCCAGATCGCCCCGTACCGCTTCGGGTTTTAAGTGCCGCTGACATGCGGGACCAGGCTGTCAGTCGCCCTCTGTGCCGCAGGGCATCACTGGGCCGGCCCATTTACTTTCCCGCGTTGAGCCAGTTATTTCAAATTATGTTTTTCTATTTAGACTTCAAATCAATTTTGTCCCTTAGTTCAAAAATCAATTCAGGGAGTTTTACAAATCCAATTTGAGTGATTCCAATTTTGTTGGAAAGCTAATGAAAATCTCTACCTAAGCCCGTTGGATTTAAATCATTTAGAGTTAGAGATCTCTCCTAGTAAAAATAACAACACAGAAGCATTTGCACATTCAAACATTTTTATAAAATCAACCATAATAGCTTTTGAGTTGATTCCAACTCTCAAAAATCACATTTAACCATACCTATTTGAATATGTAATAATACTAAGATTTACATGCAGTGACTTTGGACTAGTACCAAAAGAATGCTATATAGGCATTTCTAGTCTCTTTAAATCCTTAAATATTAAACTTAAACTTATTAAAATGTGATCCAACCTTTAAATCACATTCCAATATGTTAGAATATGTGGTGATGACATGTGTCCACATGATCCCATATTTTAATTGGAGAATATTAAATCTTAGTTATTTTCAATGAGTAGAAATTACTTTTCTCAAATAAAAAGAATGAAGCCAGTTAATTAAACCTTGTGATGCTTGTGATGATAATAGATCATCAAATGTGTGCCTTAGTATGCTAAGTAGACTAGTTAAGTATTGTTTGGTGATTATGTATCTCGTATGTATTTATAGACGATAGTACCGACCAAACTTCCGAGGAGGAGGAGTTCAACTAAGAGGAGGAAGAAAACTTCAACCACTGCACTAACCAAGGCAAAAGCTATTGTTAGCAAGCTAGAATTAAGCTAGATAACCTAAGCACGATGCATTAGGCATGCTTTGGTTATACCACTTTGACCATTACCTACCCCAAGTTTTATTTCCAAGCTTTACTTTTCTTACTTCACCAAAGTCCCTTACTTGTTTAAAGGTAACATACAAAGTATAAAACTTGACCTATCTAGTTAGACTTAGATGTCATTCTATGGCATGAGATTGACATTAGCACCCCACATTATTGAACACTCTTAACTTAGTAGTTTAGAGCTAAACCAAAAACTTGATTCACTTTAGATGGGAATACTTGGTGAAAAATGACTTGTGAAAACCTTGGAATGATGAGTCATTCTATTGAGATGTTTTGACATGTGTTGAGAAACACAAATGGTTTATGATGATGAAAATGTTGAGGCATGAGCCTTAGCCCTTTTACAAAACTGATGGTTGGGTTCGGATGCAATACCATTCCAATTTTACGGTACAACCACAATACCTGAATTGGGTAAGGCTTAGCCGGAAGTTTATATGCATTAGTATTAGTTCCCTCGCGGGAGAGGTTTGAGCTGAGGCTACCTCTCAATGTTGTCCACCTATGCAGTGCCCAAGATGACAGATGGTCATGGTTGGGAGGCCATGCTCATAGGAGAGGTGCTTATACTAGGGTGTGCAAAGGAAAGGTTATGTTTGATTATCTGCATACTAAGTATGATCATTCAGGGTTATCCCTGACAGATGTATGGAATCTTGTGGTGAAAGTGTACCACCTCTGTAGACTGTCAAACTATTCGAATAGCCGCGTCCGTGGTTATGGATAGTTGGAGTGGCCATACTGTTCCGTTGTCAGATGTTTTCAAAACATGAAATGAATTGTGACATGACTTGACCACAATAGAGTTGTGACTATGACAATTAAGTTCCCACTTAGGTGACTTCAAACTTTATTTTATCTTTCTTTGTTTCTGAACTCAGCTTAGGTTTCAAACTTAAATTTACAAATGAACTTAGAGTTAGCATTCCTACTAGAACTATCTTACTTGTTAGTGGTAGTTTCCAAGTACTTAAAGAGTACTCATGGCTTTTGTCCCTGGCTATTCCCGTGGTCAGACTATGAAAGAGACTACCAAGATGAAGGACAGCAGGACGACTATGATAACTAGGACTATCTTCCATCGTCAGCATTGCCTGTGACCCTGAAGATGGACCCCACCGCTATGCTTATTGATTATTCCGCTGCTTGTTGTATTAAGACTGGATCATGAGATCCTTTATTTGTGTAAGACCTTATTATGGTTTGTAATGGATGATGCACTGTGATATCCAAATCTATTGTGTCTCGCAAAAATGGTAATCCTGGGATTGCGATGTATGGCATAACAGGCATCTGGGATTAAAAATCCGTGTGTTGACAAGTTGGTATCAGAGCCATCCTGACCATAGGAGACCCTAGTTAGAATGGACGTCTGAACAAAAACTTAGCTTCAAAAACCAAAGTGAGTATTTATGAAAACTATTTCCTCTCTTACCCTTGGGAATTCTTTCTCTCAAAAAATTCATGTTCCTCCAAATTCTTACATTACTACATAAAATTTTGACACACTTGATCACTTCACTAACTTTCTCATCCTTAATTCTTCTAGATGGAGACTCATTTCAGCAAGTTCTACCAGCTGGGCAATGGAGGCCAGCTGATCTTCAAGAGGGATCTTGATGCACTATCGGAGTACTTGGGACGCCCGCATCCGGAGTTTCTGGGAGCTCAACTTCCTAGACCCCCAGGACGAGATTTACAATGGCTAGTCACCACTGATCTTCGAGGCAAGATAGAAGCACCAACGTCCGGGAGGATCCAGTTCTCTGTGAGAGAGAACAACTGGCTAGATGGATTAGCCAGGGCAATGCATGAAGCTCTCGCACGTCTGTGTGCCATAAGTGTCAACCAAATTCAAGGAATCCGCTTTGCTCACTACGCAAGGTGTGACTTTATGGGAATGCCCATGGAGATGCCCAGTCACCTGGTGTTGAAGCGTCAAGTGGAGAACCTCGACTTCCTGCTGTACGACAAACAGAAGGAATTGGACAATGCTAGAGAGTTCGCCAACCACAATCTCGCCATTGCCGCCTAGAAGGCCCAGACTTTCTCACTGCTCGTCAAGGATCATCAGTCTCTTTGCTATCAACGCGCCAAGAAGGATCACACCATCGACCGTTTTCGCAAGAAGGTGGCCGACCTCGAGAAGACCATCAAGGAGCAAGAAGCTCAGCTTGCAGCAAAAGAAGAAGAAGAGGAAGGTGAAGACATCAAGGGAGATATGGACTCTTACCTCAACAATGATGATGAATTTCTGGAGGAGGATGTTGTGGACTTCTACACCGACGATGATGAATCCGACTTGATCAATGATGAGTAGATGCACTAGAGCACTATCGTAGCGTGAGGAGTATCGGTCCCATTGTATCATAGCTTGCAGAATGGTTCTTAAAACCATCTGTTTTCTTTTGATGTTGTGGTGTGTGTGTGTGTTTGTATCGTGTGCTTTGCTTGAATGAATGAAAATAAGTTAGTTGCAAAACCTGAGTCAAACTCAAAGTTTTAGCTTTGAAACCAAAACCTTGAACCTTAGAACTTTCCCTCTTACCCCTTTATCTATCTCAATCTTCAGATGACTCGTGGAAACCCCGGAGGGAGAAGCTCATCGCAGGACCCAATGCTGCAAATTATGCAGATGCTAGTTGCCGACCGTGAAGCTAGCAGGGCAGAGCGCCAAGCCAACCTAGCAACACTGCAGCAGATCACCCAAATGGCCCAAAACAACCAAGGCCATGGAAATCAGGATCATCAAGGATCCAAACTGAAGAATTTCTAGAATACCAATCCCCCAATCTTTAGCACTTCGGAGAACCCACTAGATGCAGATGACTGGTTGCAGACAATGGAGAACAACTTAGAGGTAGCCAGAGTTGATGACAACGAGAAAGTTCTGTTTGCCACCCACTATTTGGCAGGGGATGCAAGAGCATGGTGGAACAACGCCCGCACAATGAACCATGGTTAAGTGATGACATGGGAAGCCTTCAAAATCAAGATCAGCCGCACCCACGTGCCACAGGGTCTAGTCACCCGAATGAGAGATGAATTCAGAGAGCTGAAGCAGGGCAAAATGACTGTAGTGGAGTACCGTGACATATTCTTGTCCCTAGCTAGGTATGCACCTGATGAGATCAACACGGAGGCCAAGAAGAAGGAGAGATTCCTGAACGGACTGCACAATGAGATGTAGACGGTTCTCGTCAACATCCATTTCGTGGATATCGAAGAGTTAGTCGACTCTGCCATTCAGATGAAAGGGAAGATCAACCAGGCAAACGACAACCATAAACGCCGTGTGATGCACCAAGCTGGATCCAACAGTCACCAGAAGTACCACCTAACCCGTCTGCAGGATATGCACCAAGGAACAACCGACCCCCAATGTCTCGCCCAAGCTACCCCAACCGTCGCGGAAGCAATGTGAAGTCCGGAGGAAACAACAATCACCCCGGAAACTCCAACAATTTCAACTGTGCACCTGCCAAGCACAACAACAACAAAAACACTGCACCCAGGGCTGGAAGCAATGATGTGCCCGTGGCAGCAAAAGACAAGTCTCAGATCACTTGTTTTGAGTGTGGAGTGAAGGATCACTATTCCAATGAGTGTCCCAAGAAGATTGCCGCCACTGCTAATGTGAATGCCCTAGCTCAACAGCAGCGTCGTGTTCAACCAGGAAGAAGATTCGCCCCAGGGAACCCTCACAACCGCAATGGCCGTCTCTTCCACATGAACACCGAAGAAGCCCAAGACGCGCCAGATGTAGTGCTGGGTATGTTTTCTGTCAACTCAGTTTTAGCAAGAGTGTTGTTTGATTCTGGATCATCGCACTCATTTGTCACCAAAGAATTTGTATGCACTAGTAAGATTCACCCAACCAATTTGAAGCATGTCATGATAGTTCAAATCCCCGGTTCAACTACAAAAGCTAGAAAAATTTGCAAAGTTGTGCATATCAGAATACATGGAATAGATTTTTATGCCAATCTAATAGTACTTGGAACCAAAGGTTTGGAAGTAGTACTAGGTAGGGATTGGATGTCAAAGCATAAAGGACTGATAGACTGTGCTAAGAAAGCCATCACCATGACCAATAGCTCTGGAGTCTCAGTAGAGCATATATCTGAAACCTTGCCGCGTCAATTCAAATGCAACAAGAGTCTATCCCTACCCACCATAGACCAAGTCAGAGTAGTCTGTGAATACCCCGATGTATTCCCAGATGAATTGCCTGGTATGCCCCCGAATAGGGATATTGATTTCATTATTGAACTAATCCCCGGAACCAGACCCATAGCCTAGAGACCCTATAGCATGAACCCCTTAGAGTTAGTAGAGTTGAAGAAGCAGATGGATGCTATGCTGGCAACATGCTTGATTCAACCAAGCGTATCGCCATGGAGATTGCCAGTGCTATTCATCGACAAGAAAGATGGAGGCAACCGTTTGTGCATAGATTACAAAAAGATGAATGACGTCACAATCAAGAACAAGTACCCTTTGCCAAATATAGAGGATCTATTTGATCAGTTGACTGGAGAAAATGTGTTCTCTAAGATTGATCTTAGGACTGGTTATCACCAACTTAAGATTCGTGCAACGGATATTCCGAAGACCGCCTTTACTACTCGTTATGGATTATACGAGTATACGATCATGTCTTTTGGATTAACCATGCCCCTGCTTCTTTCATGAATCTCATGAATAAGATCTTTATGAATTTTCTGGATAAGTTTGTTGTGGTGTTTATCGATGATATCCTTATCTACTCCAAGTCATAAGAAGAGCATGAGCAATATCTGAGAATCATCCTTGAAACCCTGAGAGAGCATCGGTTGTATGCCAAGTTCAGCAAATGTGAGTTTTGGCTGAAAGAGGTAGGATTCCTAGGACATATTGTGTCTGCCGGAGGAATAGCTGTTGATCCCACCAATATCAGAGATGTCGAAGCATGGGAAGCCCCAACCACTCAAACCCAAGTCCGTGCATTTCTCGGATTAGCGGGATACTACCGCAAGTTCGTAGAAGGATTTTCGAGCATAGCAAGACCCATGACCCAATTGTTGAAGAAGGATAAGAAGTTTGAATGGACCGACAAATGTGAAGCCAGTTTCTAAGAGCTGAAGAAGAGATTGATTTCAGCCCCAATATTGATCATGCCAGATATCAAGAAGCCGTTTGATGTTTATTGTGATGCATCCAAGATTGGTATTGGATGTGTATTGATGCAAGAAGGCAAAGTCATCGTCTATCTGTCTCGACAACTGAAGCAGCATGAGCAGAACTATCTGACCCATGATCTTGAGTTAGCAGCCGTAGTTTTGGCATTGAAGACATGGCGTCATTATCTTATGGATAATCGCTGTGAGATTTACTCAGATCACAAAATCTTGAAGTATATTTTCGCTCAGAAGGAGCTGAATATGAGGCAAAGGAGATGTATAGAGTTAATCAAGGATTATGACCTTGACATTCACTATCACCCCGGCAAAGCCAATGTGGTAGTGGATGCTCTTAGCAGATTACCGTGTAGGCTAAACACCATGATCAAGGAGAAGCAACCCAGTTTGTATGAGGAGTTGGAGCAGTTTAGAACTGAGCTAGTTAGCAAAGGATTTTTAGCTTGTATTGAACTTCAACCCACATTGCTTAGCCAAATCAAGGAAGCCCAGAAGGGAAATGAAAGTATCGACAGAATCAAATGTCGTATTGGTACAGGAAAGGTACCTGGATTCACCGAAGACGAAGAAGGAGTTATGTGGTACAAAGGTCGTATCTGTGTACCAGCAGATTCGGAACTGAAGCAAGTCATCATGAAAGAAGCTCATGATACTCTTTATTCTATCCACCCTAGAGGAACGAAGATGTATCAGGATTTGAAAGAGCAATTTTGGTGGCACAAGATGAAGAGAGAAATCGGAAGCTACATCGCCAAGTGTGATATCTGTCAGAGAGTCAAAGTGGAACATCAGAGACCCGCACGAGTGTTGCAACCATTAAAGATTCCGGAATGGAAATGGGATTCCGTCGGAATGGACTTTATCACTAGTTTTCCTACTTCTAGTAGGGGAAATGACTCAATCTGGGTTATTTTTGATAGACTGTCCAAGGTAGCTCATTTTATACCTGTCAAGACAACTTACCAGAGTTCGAAGCTAGTAGAGTTGTATATTGCTAGAATTGTTAGTCTACATGGAACCCCCAAGACCATAGTATCAGATCGAGGAACCCAATTTACCTCGAGATTTTGGCAGAAAGTCCAAAAAGGATTAGGAACCAAGTTGAATTTCAGCACAGCTTATCACCCACAAACTGATGGACAGACTGAAAGAGTCAACCAAATCCTAGAAGATATGTTGAGAGCTTGTGTGTTTGAGTATGGATCAAAATGGAAGATTGTCTACCGTTCACAGAATTCTCATATAACAATAGTTATCAAGCCAGTTTGCAAATGGCACCATTTGAGTTCCTATATGTAAGAAAGTGCCGTACCCCTTTGAATTGGTCGCAAGTAGGAGAGAGTCAGATTTTTGGACCCGACATTCTCCGAGAAGCCGAAGAGAAGGTTCACAAAGTCCGTGAGCACCTCAAGACCGCCAAATCCAGACAGAAGAGTTATGCTGACAAGAGAAGGAGACACCTACCTTTAAATGTCGGAGATTTCGTGTATCTCAAGGTTTCGCCATTGAAGGGAACGCAACATTTTAGTCTAAAAGGAAAGTTATCCCCCAGATATATCGGGCCCTTCAAGATTCTAAACTGCCGAGGAGAAGTATCTTATCAACTGGAACTACCAGAGGAGATGTCAGCCATCCACAATGTGTTCCATATCTCGTTACTTCGCAAATGCCTAGAAGTGCCGGAGAAGACCGAAGTGTTCAAAAACATCGATCAGTGAGCTGTTGATATCAACAAGGATCTGACATATCGTGAAGTGCCCATTCGTATCTTGGAGGAAGCCTACAGAACCACCAGGACCAGGAGTATCAAATTTCTCAAGATCCAATGGAGCAACCATACTGAAGAAGAAGCCACTTGGGAGCGAGAAGATTACATTAGGACTGAGTTCCCAAATCTCTTTATTTCGTAGTTTTCTTTCTTAAATTTCGGGACGAGATTTTGTTTAAGGGGGAAGGTTTGTAACATCCCAAAACTTTAGTCCAAGTGATGAAGATCAAATCCACCCAATTTAGGGTTAACAAAAACTTTTCCATTTAAAAATCTTCAAGCATTCATATGTGTGTGCATTTAAAATAGGAGTTGTTTTGAATTGCCATGTTTGAGTGATCTATTGATTGTAAGGTGAATTACACATCATCTATATCATTCACAAGCAAAATCCAAAGAAAAGGAAGTCAATTGGAATTAATAAATGCAAATGGTCATTTGTGCCATTTTAATCCACTAGGTCACTTTGGGTGTTCCTAGAACTCAAAGTCCAATAGGAACAATTCTAACTCTTTGCACCCCTTGCTAGTACAAGTAATGATCTACCAAGGCCCACTTTGAAATCTTACAAAGACATTTGAACTCTAAATTTAAATGACATTTGAAAATGGAATCAAGTGTAGGTGCATAGATCACACCTTTTCAAAAACCACTCAAATGAATTCCCCTTGACCTTTCCAAGCAGGCATAGAATCTCAAGCTTAAGTGGAGAACACTCAAAAATTTTGGATCCAAAATTCAAAACTTTTCTTCATGCGGCCATTCTGTTGAACACATGGCAGGCAATGAATCAACACTAGAGTAGCTTCACTGTTTCCACAGTGATCATCGACCAATTTGGTCTCCCACTTAATCCCCTGTCCCCCTAGCATCTTCCCCAGCCCATACCAGCTCCCCTTCACCGCTAGCAGCAGTAGCGCGCCGCCCAAATATTGTCGTCGCCGGCCAAACACAGGCAACGCGCCACCGACTGCGCAACACCAAACCAGCACCGTCCCTAGCACCGCCTAACCCTACCGCACTCCCCTGTCCACCACACGATCACCGGTAGCCCCTGGACCACCCTAGAGCCGCGCCGCCCTTTCCTCTCTGCGTGCAGCCAGAGCACGCCAGAGCGCGATCGCCGCCAGCACGCCACAGACCACACCTCGACACCAAATCGCGTGCGCCGCTTCGCCTTGAACCCAGCAACCCGCCAGACACGTCCGTGCACCGCCGCGGGTCCCATAGTCGCCGGGAGCCGCATCGAGCACCGCCTCTATCTCCTAGAGCGCGGGAAGCTCCCGACCAATTGCCACCACCCCTAGACAAGCCATTGCGCCGTAGCTGACCGCCAGCAGACCACCCACTGTCGGCCTACCTCGCCCACGCTGGTAGCCCCCTGTATCGCCGTCACCGACGAGCCGCACCCATACCTCACTGCCTCACCGTCGAGCCTATATAAGGAGGCCTCTCCAGCACCATTTCTTCACACCATCTCACTCCTCTCTCTCCATTGACCGTTTTACCTCTCTCACCGGAGCCGCTCGAGCAGCACATCACCGAAATTCCGCCGGAGGTAGCTGCTGTAGAGGAGGAGACGTGGTTGTCGATTTCGTCCACCTCAGCCCCTGCTGCGACCTCGCCTGAGCTCGCCGTCATCCACCAGTTCGTTTGCCCGCCTCGCCGCACTAGCTGGAGCCCTGGTACGTCCCGAGTAGACCCCCACTGGCCGCTTAGGGTTCAGTCTCGCTGGTGACGAGTCCGTCGTCGACGACGACCGTGGACCGTTGATCCCTGTTCTAATCGTAGCGCCCAGATCGCCCCGTACCGCTTCGGGTTTTAAGTGCCACTGACAAGCGGGACCAGCCTGTCATTCGCCCTCTACACCACTGAGCATCACTGGGCCGGCCCATTTACTTTCTCGCATTGACCCAGTTATTTCAAATTAGGGTTTTCTATTTAGACTTCAAATCAATTCTGTCCCTTAGTTCAAAAATCAATTCAGGGAGTTTTACAAATCCAATTTGAGTGATTCCAATTTTGTTGGAAAGTCAATGAAAATCTCTACCCAAGCCCGTTGGATTTAAATAATTTAGAGTTAGAGATCTCTCCTAGTAAAAATAACAAGACAGAAGCATTTGCACATTCAAACATTTTTATAAAATCAACCATAATAGCTTTTGAGTTGATTCCAACTGTCAAAAATCACATTTAACCATACCTATTTGAATATGTAATAATATTAAGATTTACATGCAGTGACTTTGTACTAGTACCAAAATAATGCTATATAGGCATTTCTAGTCACTTTATATCATTAAATATTAAACTTAAACTTATTAAAATGTGATCCAACCTTTAAATCACATTCCAATATGTTAGAATATGTGGTGATGACATGTGTCCACATGATCCCATATTTTAATTGGAGAATATTAAATCTTAGTTATTTTCAATGAGTAGAAATTACTTTTCTCAAATAAAAAGAATGAAGCTAGTTAATTAAACCTTGTGATGCTTGTGATGATAATAGATCATCAAATGTGTGCCTTAGTATGCTAAGTAGACTAGTTAAGTATTGTTTGGTGATTATGTATCTCGTATGTATTTATAGACGATAGTACCGACCAAACTTCCGAGGAGGAGGAGTTCAACTAAGAGGAGGAAGAAAACTTCAACCACTGCACTAACCAAGGCAAAAGCTATTGTTAGCAAGCTAGAATTAAGCTAGATAACCTAAGCACGATGCATTAGGCATGCTTTGGTTATACCACGTTGACCATTACCTACCCCAAGTTTTATTTCCAAGCTTTACTTTTCTTACTTCACCAAAGTCCTTTACTTGTTTAAAGGTAGCATACAAAGTATAAAACATGACCTATCTAGTTAGACTTCGATGTCATTCTATGGCATGAGATTGACATTAGCATCCCACATTATTGAACACTCTTAACTTAGTAGTTTAGAGCTAAACCAAAAACTTGATTCACTGTAGATGGGAATACTTGGTGAAAAATTACTTGTGAAAACCTTGGAATGATGAGTAATTCTATTGAGATGTTTTGACATGTGTTGAGAAACACAAATGGTTTATGATGATGAAAATGTTGAGGCATGAGCCTTAGCCCTTTTACAAAACTGATGGTTGGGTTCGGATGCAATACCATTCCAATTTTATGGTACAACCACAATACCTGAATTGGGTAAGGCTTAGCCGGAAGTTTATATGCATTAGTATTAGTTCCCTCGCGGGAGAAGTTTGAGCTGAGGCTACCTCTCAATGTTGTCCACCTATGCAGTGCCCAAGATGACAGATGGTCATGGTTGGGAGGCCATGCTCATAGGAGAGGTGCTTATACTAGGGTGTGCAAAGGAAAGGTTATGTTTGATTATCTGCATACTAAGTATGATCATTCAGGGTTATCCCTGACAGATGTATCGAATCTTGTGGTGAAAGTGTACCACCTCTGTAGAGTGTCAAACTATTCGAATAGCCGCGTCCATGGTTATGGACAGTTGGAGTGGCCATACTGTTCCGTTGTCAGATGTTTTCAAAACAAGTTATGAAATGAATTGTGACATGACTTGACCACAATAGAGTTGTGACTATGACAATTAAGTTCCCACTTAGGTGACTTCAAACTTTATTTTACCTTTCTTTGTTTCTGAACTCAGCTTAGGTTTCAAACTTAACTTTACAAATGAACTTAGAGTTAGAATTCCTACTAAAACTAGCTTACTTGTTAGTGGTAGTTTGCGAGTACTTAAAGAGTACTCATGGCTTTTGTCCCTGGCTATTCCCTTGGTCAGACTATGAAGGAGAATACCAAGATGAAGGACAGCAGGACGGCTATGATAACTAGGACTATCTTCCATCGTCAGCATTGCCTGTGACCCTGAAGATGGACCCCACCGCTATGCTTATTGATTATTCCGCTGCTTGTTGTATTAAGACTGGATCATGAGATCCTTTATTCGTGTAAGACCTTATTATGGTTTGTAATGGATGATGTACTGTGATATCCAAATCTGTTATGTCTCGCAAAAATGGTAATCCTAGGATTGCGATGTATGGCATAATAGGCATCTGGGATTAAAAATCCGGGTGTAAGCATTTAAACCATAAGGACTAATGAAAGTTGTTTTAAGTTGGTCATCAGGATGAACAACTATTTGAGGAAAACCAGAGTATCCGTCCAAGTAGCAAAAAAGAGTATGGTTTGTTAACCTTTCTAAAGTTTGATCTACATATGGTAATGGATAGTGATGTTTTGTAGTCTGTTTATTTAATTTTCTGAAGTCTATGCACATCTTATGCCCAACAATAGTTCTAGTAGGTATCAATTCATTATTTTCATTAGGAACAACAGTAAAACCGCCCTTCTTAGGGACACAGTGAACATGGCTTACCCATTCGCTTTCTTTAATGGGGTAGATTATACCTACGTCCCGTAGGCATACAATTTCTTTTCTTACCACTTCTTTCATTTCAGGCTTTAATCTTCTATTAAATTCTGCAACTAGTTTAGCACCTTCTTCCATGAATACTCGATGGACGGCTATCGTGGGACTGATGTCCTTCAAGTCATCCATTGAGTACCCAAAGGCTTGGTGATGCTCCTTAAGTATCTTCATAAGTTCTTCTTCTTCTCGTGAAAGTTTAGCACTAATAATAACAGGAAATTTATTCGTATCATCTAAAAACCTGTATTTAAGATTTTCTGGTAGAGTCTTCAACTCTGGGGGTGGTAGTTCCTCGTCCCCTCTCTTTTCTGGCTCTTCAAAAGCCTCATCGGTTGGAGGTCCCATAATGGGAAGTGAATCGAATTCATCTTATAGTTCTCCCAGGAACTTGTCCTCCATAAATATTTCTTCATAATTTGGATCTTCATTTATTTCTTCTTCTTGATTACTAAAGAAAAGATCCGCCATTTCCTCAATAGTTCTCTCTTCCTCTTCTTCTCGTATTTGTGGAGGCCTGTCTTTAAATTTGGAAAAATGGAATATATTTTCCGTTCCCCAATCTTAAGAGACACAATCTCCTTCTTGTAATTAACATAGGCACCTATATCACCTAAAAAGTTCCTTCCAAATATAATTGGGCAAAGAGTGTCAGCTGGCATATCAACAACTACAAAATCGATAGGAAAGTTTTTGTTGCCAATTGTGACAATTGCATCTTCAACTACTCCCATTGGAATTCTAAGGTTTTTATTGGCTAACATAATTGTCATATCAGTATTTTCAATTGTAGCTGATTCTATTTCTTATTTTATTTCTAAGTAGAAATCATAAGATATAACATTAACTTTGGTGCTAAGATCACATAAACCATAATGCGAGGTTTCTTTAAATATGTAGGGAAGAATAGGCTTACCCACATCTTTTACCTTTGTTTTACCTTCAACCAATATGGAAGTCTCTTCGTCAAGTTCAACTATGTTACAATGTGAGTACATAGCCATAATTGCTTCCTTGGTTACGTCTTCATATTTGGTTTCTTCTAGATGTTCCACGACTTCTGGCATGCTTTCCTCTTCCTTCTTCTCCTGAACTTCTTTGACCTATTCATACTCAAGAATATGCTTTTGTGAAGTGTCAGGAAAAGGAAATTCATGCATTGGTTCTATGGAGGCTAGTGTTGCTTTATCTTCTCTTTTCTTCTCAGGTTCGGGTGGTGGATCATACTTGATCGGACCCTCTTTCAGAGCTTTTATATGTTCTATAAAAGCTTTAACAACTTGCAACACAAGATCTGAATCCAAGTAAAGTTCTTTAGATAATTGTTTAACATGGCCTTTTTTATTATAGTCATGAATACAATAGTGTTCTATTTCTACGCCTTCTTCACTTGCTAGAACAAAATTCCATGAAACTCTATGATCACGAATTCTATTGATTAAAGCCCAAGCTTTAGGTATAGGAAGATTCATAAAGGCTCCTTTCGTGAAAGATTCTAGTTCAATTTTATTAGGTTTAATTAAACCGCCATAAAAGATATGTAGTAAATACCATTCAGGAAAATCATGATGAGGACATATACGTAATAAATCTTTAAGTCTGATATAATCTCTTACTAGTCCTTCATTAGAACGATTCTTCCAAATCATTATAAGACGTCTGATTTCAAATGATTTTGATAACGGATAATATTTTGCTAAAAATTCACATGCTAGATTATCCTAAGTAGTAGTGGCTTCAGGTGGTAGAGATCTATACCATGAGAGAGTTGTACTTGTCAAAGTTTGACTAAAAAGTTTAACCCTTACCTCATCAGCGGTATATCCCGTCAATAGAAAAGTGCCACATATATCTTTGAAACATGCAATATGCTCATCTGGATCAGGATCTTCTTCATCTCCAGTAAATTTCTTCTTATGTAGAATACCAAGTAGTAGAGGATTTATTTCAAACCCCCTTGTCTTCTTATTGGAGTTGTCTCTTTTATAAATATCATAGGGCTTTCCAAAGTGGTTGAGTGGGCTAGCACTAGTCATATGCTCAAACTCCATCATGTTGCTGGAAACATGTAACTCAAAACAAAATTTAGCAAGACAAAAATAAATAAGCAAAAACTAAAAGACCTACGACGCTTAGCTCCCCGACAACGGTGCCAGAAAATAGCTTGATGACTGCAAGTGCATAGATCGTTTGTAGCTAGTTTCGAAATAAAGATATCGATCCCACATGGAGCAGGAGTCTGAAGTCTAATAAACTCTTGAAATAAATATTATGATAGAAATGCTAGATAAAGTTCTAAGTTACAAGATAAAATGCGAGTATTGTGTAAAAAGGTGTTTTTGGGTTTTAGGTATAAGAGCGGTAATAAAGTAAAGTAAAACAGCTGAGTACAGAAAGTAAGTATCGCGTATGTAAGAGAGATTGGAACTGTAGTAGGAAAAAGCGTTCTCAGGGAGTAGCCGCTACACCACTAGTATTATAAGGATCTAAGATAAAGATTATCATCGTGAATATTTTCAACTATGTATGTGTGGGAGGAACTACGTATTTGGACAAATAGGCAGCAACCGCTGCTCACATCATCCTCATAACCACAGCAGTCAGCCATCAACATCAATCGAATTACTGCGCTATTAAGGGACGTAATCCCGTAGGACGTATCCCATGGCATGGATAGTGTTTCATGAGTTTCCTCGGTTTCCCAAGTTGATACGTAAGGGGTACCAATAGTTTTATAGTCACTGTAAGTGCTAGCACACCTTTGTCTACCAATAAGTAGTTTCCTCGATCAAGTCCTCACGAGAGGCAAATATTGAGAGGTCGACTTCTCTCAACATCAAGATGTAGAAAATCTAACACATGGTCACAGCGATGAATACCATAATAGACTTTATCTTATTTCAATCTCATGCTAGGGTTTCTCCATCTCCCTAAGAACTAATGATCTACTCAGACATGGAGGCAATCAACATCATAGCAATGGTAATGGAAACAATCATAGATGAATAGTACTTGTATAAATCCACAACGAGTATGGGAATTACAATAAGATCTAGACAATATGTAGATGGGATGGATGGATATGGTGGTGATGTAGCGGTGGATGGTGAAGATCGATGCCTAAGCCTCCCGGATCTGCGCAGGGCGAAGATGGATCCTTGGTGGATGAGTTCCCCCTCCAGATGCCTTCTAGAGGTGAGGTTTCTGCGATTTCTAGGTGTTTTGTATGTCGTCTCCTCGAACCAATTGCACCGGGTGAAACTATTTGATGAGACAGAGGCGGCACCAACTATACGGCCGGAGTTATACGGCCGGAAAAGTTGCTCCGGTCGTATAGTTGGTCGTTGGACTCTCTGCCTCCCTTGTTCGCTTCTGGCTTTCTTCTGGTATTATTAATATTTCCCAAATAAGCGATTTACGTTGTTTTTGACTCCTTTTCTCCACAATACAACTTCTCGAAGAATTGTATCCATTGGATCCATCATCTGTCCCGATCCTAGTGAAAACAAACATAAAATGTGCGCACGAGCGCCATAAAATACTAAGATCCTACATCTACAATGCAAAATAATAATGTAAAACATGATTCAAATATGCACTCATCAGTCTCACGCTGAGCACTTCGAGGGATCCCACCTAATGGTCCTTGTGTTTGCCGCTGTAGCATCAACGGCGGAGGATGCGTCTTTGCTTCGGCCCATGGTGGTGAAAAATGAGTGGTGGTGCGCAAGGAAGAATAAGGAGCAGAGGGTGGTGCAACACAGTTTCAGCGCGAGGAGGAAGAATATGCTAGCGGTGGAGGGGAGAATGAGCAGTAAAAACCGTATGTCGTGACTTATAAAGTAATTATGGAAAATATCAGCTGTTGGATATGGGAGACGATTCGTCTAGGCATAGCAGATGACATGTGGCTATCAATAATGACAGAAGTAATAGTAATGGGCAATAATTACTGTGGTAAACACGGTTAAAAACCGCGTGACGCCTCGATTTTTGCACGGCGTGGGGTCGTGTAGTCAAACTCTCTGCTGACATGCTGCCCACGTGTCATCACTATAGTGCTAGAGGCCCACCACTAAAACGTCCCATCATGTCTTGTCCTTTGAAACTACTTCACGCCATATTCGTCAATAATGATGTCATGCGTGCCAATGAAAAAAGCATCGGGCAAATACAAGAAAAATTCAAAAACAATTATTATTTGCAAAGACAAGGCCTGAGACAAACATTTCCTCGGATGCTGAAGAACTCTAAGCCTATGCTCCGGTGCAAGCGCCCGAATATTGCCTTGGGGGCTACTCCCATCGGGAGCACTGACTGCGCACCCGATAATATTAATGGGTCAAGATAAACAAGGTGTGATACCCTGGCACATGGCTTAATAGAATTGATAGGATACCCATACCAATATTTAGCAACTATTTTTATGGAAGCTCATTTGAAAAAATTCTATGGTTAAGCTTGCTTGGCCTAGAGAAATTTGAGGATGGGTGACAAACCGGGAAGTGTGTCCTAGGTGCGCACGAGTGAGGACAAACTGCAAAATGACTAGTGTTGGTCTATGGGGCCAGTCTAGAGATCCTAATAAGCTGCTAGAGCTGACAGCCTGGGCACGGAGAGTCCGGGGTGTTACAAGTGGTATCAGAGCCGATTCTCACGGTTACACGGGCGTGTGCGGGTTAGTGCCGGGCATGTGGAGCATGGTGCGCGTGGCCTACAGTGGACACGGCATGGCACATGTGCCGACACTAGACGCACATACGTGTTCGAAGAGGGGATGTTCCTAGCTTGTGGCTGATCAACGAGGGTGTTGATTTTATAAGGCTGGATGTATGTGAGACCCAGGTGTATGTCTTAATAGGATTGATAGGATACCCATACCAACAAGTTGCAACTTGTTTTTCGAAAGCTCATCTAGAAAGAACTCTGAGGTTTAGAGTGCTTGGCCTAGAGTAAGTTGAGGATGGGTGACCGACTGGGAAGTGGGTCCCAGGTGCGCACGAGTGAGAAAAAAGTGCGCATAAATGACTAGTGTTGGTATGTGGGGTCAGTCTAGAGATCCTAGTAAGCTGCCAGAGCTGATAGCCCGGGCACGGGGAGTCTAGAGTGTTACACAAGATCTAAGTCGAGTACCTCTCCAGAAGATAGAACTCTGAGCCTATGCTCCGGTGCAAAACCCAAACATAGTCTCGGGGGCTACTCCCATCGGGAGCGCTGACCATACAATCAAATGAAAATATAAATCCTCTTCCGGAGTTGACAATAATATCCCATAGAGACTACCTTTGAGCCTATAATCAAATGCAAACATTCGAATGTAGCCTAGGGGCTACTCCTATCGAGAGCGCTAGCTGCGCAACCGATAGAAACAACAAATCCTCCAACGGAGTCGAAAGGTAAGAAAACCTATGAGCATTACATAAATGCATCCTCAAACGGTTACTCCCATCAGGAGCGCTCATATCACACCCGATGAAAATAATAAAAAGCTAACAACTTCAGCAATTCCAACATCAAAACAAGATTGTCAATAAAAAATAAAATAGTCAGACCGCATCTGCCGTGATAACATGTCTGAATGTCGTGTCCATGGAATGAAGGTAAGACCCCGAGATTTATCCCGTGAGGCCTGATAAACGCACATGAATACTCTTAACACAAAACTAGAATTAAGTATTCGATAAGACCTCAAATGTTTCTAACTGAATTACGCAAGCATATACCGGGCTTGAGTGTAGGGACTCGAGCTTGATGTAGGTTCATGATGTTTTTGTCCAGGAGCAATTAAGTCGTTCCCGATCTGTCACATGGACCAGACTCGTTATTTTTAAAATCCCCATGACAATAATTACTTTAAATCATAGATTATTTGCCTGAAGGAATTTCTGGTTCAATAATGCTGAAAATGTATTTGAGACTCAATCTGAATCAACAATTTAGATGGAATCTCGGGGCTACTGACATGGGTATGACTTATCGGGTTCCTGTGATTGGTTACCCTGGGCATACCTGAGCTACGTCCCATGAGGCCCATGAAGAATAAAGAGTCCAGGAGGCATCCGACGACCATAAGCCTAGTTTGGTGATTAAGATAGAAGTGTGAACCGACATAATCTTAGTATTGTAATTATAACTTGTAACCTATCTGTATATGGCTCTAGGATCTAGCCTCTCATATAATGACTAGTAGGAGCCGACGGAGAGGGCATCTTATTTTTTCAGCAATACACAATCCGCCGTGAGCTAGACTGCAACTAGCAAATCAGTGACTTTGTAATCATCTTCTCCATAATAATCAGACTGCATCGACTTCCTTATTTGTCTGATAATCCGACAAAATCACCAGCACTCTCTTTTCCACGAAACCCTAAGTATATAACCATGGGCATTGCCGAGGTTACCCCTTGTCACTTTGGGAGAGTCTAGATCTCATGCGCATAAGAACTTCTTATGTCTCACTCGGCCGACGACATATGCTAATTTCAAGTTGCAACTCATTATATTCCTGGTTATAACTGACTCATGTGTAACTCTCACATTACACGAATGACGAGGTAAATCCAATGGGTGAGAGACGTTACTAAGACATAAGAAGTTTTCATGTGTCTGAGAACTAGCAAATCCTATAAGATGAATCAAGTTTACCATTTATTTTTCTTCATTGGCACCTACGTCCTTAGTTGGGAGCTCCATCGTGATCCACCCGAACAAGTAAATCTGGTTAAAAGTTGATGGTGACATGATGTGGGCCCTAGTAGTGCGAAAGTCTTTTGATTTTTGTTCTTTCTATGTTCTACTTTTTCATCAAAGTCAAAATAATTGGCATGCAAATTCATAGCAATATGTTCAATCGCTCAAAACTGTCGGTGGTTTTTGATACATTTACTACATGTGTACCTTTAAAGGATTTTATGGAAAAAATTTAAGAGCAATATATCTATCACTTACATGAAGTCCAAATTTGACCTAGTTTAATTCATTGACATGGAGTTACTTAAGTGGGAAAAGTAAGTTAGGAATCTTGAAAATTCACAGAACTTCGAAATTATCTATTAAACATGGTCCACTTTGTGTGAAAAATGGGGTTGTTACATTCTAGGCCACATTCTGCACATTGCCATCACACAAATATTTATTTCCTTTCAAAAACCATAGAAATATTTATTTCCTTTGAAAAACTACAAATGTTTTTTCATATAAGTTCGAAACTCGCATTGTTTACCATGCCAATATGCACCCATCTACCATATATGGGCACATTACTGGAACCCGTGATGTGGAGAGGACCAGAATGTTCATAGTCTACATGGAAAGCCATATCGCAAAGCAAGTTTTTTCACATGTTGTCCAAAAATCATGTCTACATTTTTTTCTTGGTGAGAGGGGTGAATCGGACATAAGAAGTTCTCATGCACCTAAGAACTAGTAAATCTATTAAACTAAACTGAGTTTACCTATCTGGAAAAAATAACTGGATTTACCCTCTATTGTTCTTCATTGGTATCCGCCTCCTTGTGAGCTCCATCGTTCTCCCACCCGAACATGTGCCATCTGTAGTGCAAATCTAGTTAAAAGTTGATGGTGACATGACGTGGGTCCTACCTTTCTAGGCAACCCTGCACGATGTCGAAATCATTGCGCGGAAGCTTACAAGGGAGGGAAGAGATGCCTGATGCGATTCCACTACTCCTTCTAGAAGAGCCGAACGGGTGCCTTTAAGAGAGGAGAAATCATCGATGATTCCAGCGATGAGATTTTGCGTGCCTATATCCGTGCGGCCCCACATGTCAGAAGTGAAGTTAAATGACACATGGAAAAAATACCATGCCAAATGCACACATCTATAGTAGTACATATTACTTACTCCATCTATTTCAAAATACTAAACCTTTAGCAAGCTTTTTTAGGAATGAAGGGAGACCAAAGATGAACATATTATTATAAATTGTGATGTAGAGAGGTCCATGACCTTGGTCTAAAAAAGAATGTTCATTCATGGTGGACCATGTTGTGAAGTACTAGTAAGTTTTTTTAGAAGTTTTCAAAATTCATGTCTAGGACCAACGGCGTTCTGACGCCGCCATAACCTAACAGTAAAGTTTTAACCGTCCGCTAGAATCGTTCATGATTCGTGCCACCCGAGGGAGTATTTCGGTTTCTGTTCTATACTTGATGACTGCCCATATGCACATGTAACAGTATGTAGACACATGCTTGTTAGTAACCCCTAAAAATATGTATTGATATGTTGCTTGGTACCAGGAAACAATTACAAAATTCTCCTTATTTACAAATTGATCTCTCGAAAATGGCACTAGCAGCAGATATTAAAAAATGGTAATTATACAGGATGTACTAGGAAGTGTTTTCTAAAGAACATTCACACATATACTCCCTCCGTCTAGAAATAACTGACTTGTGGCGCAGAAAGTGGAGTTCCAGAAAGCTGTGCACAGGAAGAGAGGGAGACCTCGAAGGGCAACCTCTCCCTTCTCTATGGCAGAGCAATCTGCGAGACACCTATTGTCACAGAATTGGGCTCCGGTTCAGATGGAACCAGACATGTCAAGGAAGGAAATGATAGCTATAGTGGCAATTCTGCAGTTAGGAACACAAGCAGACGTAATTGTGCAGACTATGCAACTGTTCTCGGATCAGTTGCAAAGTTGACACCACTGGAAGTTGCAGATTCCTGGGAAGGCATTCTGGGTTTTGGTTCAGGTAGTGTAGAGCTTCCTCCTTCAGTTGCACGGGAAGAGGAAGCAGAGGTAAACGGGAAGAGAATGTTTAGGCTCTGGAAGGGACCAGGGTGCAGAGAGAAGCAGGAGGGGGTTGAGCAAAAGGAGTTGGGTTTTTTTGATGAACTTTGGAATATTCCTTCACAGCTTGGGCGCACTAGAGGCACGAGGCATCCTTGTCCACAACCACCACTGCGGGTGCCACTGTCTGCAAAGCCATGTGCCGAGGGTCGACTACAAAAAGCCCCTTAAGCTAGGGTTCTTTCTCCCCTCCTCCCACCAGCGGGGAAGAAACCACATGATTGCAATGCTTAGGAGTAGAGACTGGTGATCTAGCTGAGGATTTGATGAGTGAGAAAGTGGCTTTGCTGGCAGATCGAGGTAGAGGAAGAGGGAGGGGAAGGCTATAAATTCTGGTCAAGAGCCTAGGCAGCAGCAATCTGGGCAATTCCAACAGATGCAGCAACAACAGCCCCCGTTTGAGTTTGGTCAGATGCAACCCCAGTTTTTCAACAACCAGCCTCAGTTTGGTTTCCAACCAGGTAACATGCCTCCTTGGGGTTTTCATGGCCCCTACCATGGATTCCCTCCTCCCCAATTTGGGATGCAATCCAACTAGTGGGTTGCCCCCGAGAACCCTCCTCAACAGCAAGATCTGAGTAATAGTAGTGAGAAGTCTAGTAAGCAGAAGAATCCCCCAAAACCCAAGAAGAAGGTAGTGGTAGCCCAGAAGGAACCTAATATCCATATGACTCCTCCACAGATGAGCTACATCAATGCCATCTGTTTGAGCTGTGGGGAACCAGGACACCACCAGGCCACTTGTGACAAGCCTCCGATGTTCTTCATCTGTAAGTCTTTGGTGCACTCTGTCAAGAACTGCCCAGTTAGGAAAAGACCCTATCAGATAGCTAAATACATTAGGAGTGCTGCTACTGGCCTAGGGTTCTACCACATTGAAGCTCCTGAGGTGACCATTAACCCAATTGCTTCTACCAAGAATTGTGGAGTGGTCCTTGTGGAAGAAGGGGAAATTTTAGAAGAGGAACTGGCTGATAGCTTCTCAAAGATCTACAAGACCAACTGGCCCTGGCAGGTAAGAGAATTAGGGTGCAGTGGTTCTTTTCTAGTCAAGTTTCCCCCACACATCAATGTAGAACAAGTCATAGGTTATCCCAAGTTTTCTCTGGTTAAAGAAGGTGTGTGGGTCAAGGTATAAGCTTGGAATGAAGACCCAGAACCAGTGGAGACATTATCTGACACTTGGTTAAAGATCACAGGGCTACAGACAAAGTGGTGTGAGTGGAATATCTTGGACCAAGCTGTGTCAGTGTGTGGGCTCTTAAAGGATGTGGATTGGCTTAGTATTTTCAGGAATAATGCTAAGGAAGTGAGGGTTAAGATCAGGTGCAGAGACCCTAGTAAAATTCCTTCTAGTAGGCTTTTTGATTTTCATGGGAGTCTGTTTCAGCTGAGATTCTCTATGGATTTTGAGACTGAAACTGAGGACTTTCAAGAGGATGATCTACTGGGTGATGATTTTGAAGATAGAAACAAGGGAGGTGATCCCACTGGAGCTGGTCAACAAGGGAACAATGGAGGTAATAGACAAAGTGGGAGAACTGGAGGACAGGGTGGAACTTCTGGACAACCTGGAGGTCCTCATGCTCCTACACCTGGTCAAGTGGACAAAACTAGGACCAGGGAGGCTGAAGGGATCAATCCATCTATAGTAACTGGGGTCTTCCAGTTGCTGGTGCAGAAAGGTTTGGTTGATAAAGAGGGTGGCTTTGTGTGGGATAAGTCACCTGTAGACTGTGGGGTGCAGAATGAAGTTCATCAGTTCTGGGAGGAAGAGGAACACAACTATATGTCTTTGGAGCAAAAACTTACTTTGGTAAAGGATACACAGAATAAGGATGAGCTCCCACAGCTACCTGAGGATATCATGCCTAGCTTTGAGATTAGTGATATCAAGGAGGTTTGCCCAGCACAGAGGACTCTCAAGAAACAGAAAAAGTGGGGCCCTATGCAACCAGTGAGACAAAGCAATAGGATTGATAGATCCCAGAGTGTCATGGAGAAAGCACAGGAGAGGAAGAAAGTAACTAATCTGGAGATTCCTAAAGGGATGAAAGGTATAATGTCTCAAAATCCCTTTAAAATTCTCGATAACCATGAATTAGATAACATGACCTCTGTGATTGGTTTAGAAATTAATGATTCAGATCCCCTGCATGGTTTAGTAGAAGGTCTGCATCATGGTAGGCTAGATAATGAACTAAGTCAAGAGGAGGTAGATAGTGTGGCTGACATTTGGACTAAAGTAGTTAGGAAATCTCGGGGCAAGCACCCTAGGAAAATGTCCAAATGTTAGCAGGATTCTGGAATAGTAGAAGTTTGTCTGCTGTAGGTAGGAAAAATACAATGATGAAAATTTATTGCCTCTTAATCTAGATTATATTGGGTTTTAGGAAACTAAGGACTCCTTTAGTAATTCCTTTTTGAAATCCATTCTAGGCAATAGGAATTTTGTCTGGAACTTCCTACCTTTTGTTGGTACTGCTGGTGGGATTCTAGTAGGTGTCAATCTAGACCTTTTTGAGGTTTTATCTTGGGAAATTAGGAATTTCTCTGTTAGTGTGGTAGTCAAGAATATACTAGATGAGTTTGTGTGTAGAATTACAACTGTTTATGGGTCTGCTTATGAAGATAGGAAACATGAATTTATTTCTGAATTACATGAACTCTTTCTCAATTGGCAAGGTCCTGCCATTATTGGGGGAGATTTCAACCTAGTTAGGTCTGTAGCTGATAAGAGTAATCATAACATTGATTGCTAACAAATTCAATGCTTGGATTGAGATGTGGGCTTTGATGGAAATTGGTTTGGCCAATAGATGTTTCACCTGGAGTAACAACCAGGAGGAACAAATTATGAGTAGGATTGATAGGATTTTTTGTACAACTGATTTTGAAGCACATTTTCCTTTGGCTCATGCTAGAGCCCTAGCTAGAGTAGGGAGTGACCATACACCCATTATTTGGGATTCTGGGGAAGGGCACTTCCCAAAGAAAAGTAGCTTTAAGTTTGAGCAATGGTGGATTGCTAGACTTGACTTTAAGGATATTGTTACTAAAGCTTGGTCTTTATAGGTGAATAGTGCTAATACAGTAGATGTTTGGTAGGCCAAAGTTAGACTATTTAGAAGACTTGCTAAAGGATGGAATCTGAATTTAGAAGCAACTATTAGGAAGAACAGGAAAGCCTTGATGGCTGAGTATGATAATTTAGATATTAAGTCTGAAAATACTGACCTGACTGTGGAGGAGAAAGGTAGATTCTCCTTTATCCTGCAGGAAATGAATAGTTATTGGATCATGGAAGAAACCAAGGCTAGACAAAGAGCTAGGGATAGAAATATCTTAGAGGGAGATAGGAACACTGCATATTTTCATGCAGTGGCTAACCAAAGGAGGAGGAAAAAGTTGATTCATGTTTTGGATGGTCCTGATGGCCATGTCACTAGCATTAATGATATGTTGAAAGTGGCCACAGACTACTATAAGGAGCTCTTTAGCTGGGAAGATAGACCTAATGTTAGGATTAGACAGGACTTCTTTTCTGCTGAAGAACAGGTTAGTACTGAGGAAAATGAGGCTCTAGAGGCACCCTTTACTCTTGAAGAGATTAAAGAGGCTGTGTTTTCATCTTACTCTGATGGAGCACCTGGACCTGATGGGCTCTCCTTCATGTTTTACAAGTAGTATTGGGACATTGTCTCTGGTGACTTGTTGAACATGTTCAATGCTTGGCACACAGACAATCTAGACATTTTTAGGATTAACTTTGCCATGGTCACCTTGATTCCTAAGGAGGAGGATGCTAGGACCATGAAGAAGTTTAGACCAATTAGTTTGTTAAATTGTTCCTTTAAAATCTTTACTAAAGTGTTAACAAATAGATTAGCTAGGATCATTGATAGGCTTATTGACCATCATCAATCAGCTTTCATTAGAGGTAGGTTCATTCTTGAGAGTGTAGTTACAACCCATGACATTATACATGAGGTTCATAGGAAGAAAGATCAGGGGATGGTTTTTAAAATTGATTATGAAAAAGCATATGACAGGGTTAATCTAGACTTCTTATATGAGTTGTTGGAAGCTAGAGGTTTCAGTACTCTGTTTATTAGATTGATTAGACAGATCACTCAAGGAGGCTCTGTTGGTGTCAAAATTGATGACACTAAGAGTAATTTCTTCTTGACAGGTAAAGGGTTGAGACAAGGAGATCCTGTTGCTCCTCTGTTGTTCAACCTGTGTGTAGATGTTTTCTGTAAAATGTTAGTTAAAGGGGCTAGTCATAACCTGATTAGGGGGCTATGCTCTAATTTTATTCCTGGAGGAGTAGCTTGTCTGCAATATGCAGATGACACATTACTCTTCCTGGAACATGATGAGAGAGTAGCTATTAACTTTAAATGGATCCTGAGTTGCTTTGAGCAGATTTCAGGAATGAGAATTAATTATCATTACAGTGAGTTAATTCCCATTAATATGTCTTTAGAGGAACTTCAACCATACATTGATATCTTCCAATGTGTGGCTGGGGATTTCCCTGTTAAATACTTGGGGATACCTCTATCCTATAATAAATTGAGGAAAGAGGATCTGCAGCCCCTTATAGAGAGTATTATTAGGAGGATAACTAGCTGGAGAGGCAAGTTGCTGTCCTCTGCTGCCAAGAGAGTGCTCATTCAAGCATGCTTAGCTAGTAGCCCCATTTATCTCTTATCTTTTTTCAAGTTCCCAAAATGGGCCTTACACCTGATAGATTCTCAACTTGCCAATTTCTTTTGGAATGATGAAGAGGGGAATCATAAGATTCACTTAGCCAATTGGCCCTCTGTGTGCATGAAAAAAGAGGCTGGAGGTTTAGGTATCCCTAATTTGTAGGACCTTAACCTATGCTTAATAGGGTCATGGGTTAAGAGATATATTCAGAGAGAAGGGGCTTTGTGGAAGAGAATCATAGATGCCAAATATGCCACCAGAAGTCCCAATATCTTGTGCTGTCAGGAGACACACCCTTCTACCTTTTGGAAAGGACTGATGTGGGCAACTAGAGCTGTTAAAGTAGGATATAAATGGAAAGTTGGCAATGGTAGATCCATTAGGTTTTGGGAGGATATTTGGTTTGGAAATTCTCCTTTAGCCACCCAATTTTGGGACCTTTATGTCATTTCCAATCAACAAATCCAAACCTTTGCTGATGTTTGGGATGGGGTTTAGTTGAAATGTGATTTTAGAAGAACCTTCTCTAAAGAGATGATGGTGCAATGGTTTGAACTGGAAACCATTGCTAGGACTGTCATCTTCTCAGAAGATAATGATCAACTCATTTGGCAGTATGAAATAAATGGGGTCTACTCATCTAAATCCATGTATACGCTTCTGAATTTTAGAGGAGTGACACCTGTTTACTTGCCTGCTGTTTGGGATCTGAAAATTCCTCCTAGGATCCAGGTTTTTCTCTGGTTATTTTCACAAAATAAAATAATGAATAGGGATAACCTGAGGGCTAGGGGCATGCCTAAACCTTTAGAATGCGAGCTCTGCAAGGAAATATAAACTGTTAAACACCTCATGTTTGAGTGTATCGTAGCTAAACAACTTTGGGAGGATGTAACAGATGTCTTTAACATCCTTATTAGTAATTTTGAATCTGTTGCTTCGAAATGGCTTGCTAACAAAAGGTTTTTGCATTTCAATGTTGTTACTTCCGCGGTCCTCTGGGCTTTGTGGAATAATAGGAATAGTCTAGTTTTTAATAAGTCTTCTTGGATTAATATGAAACAGGTTTGGCGTCTGGTTTTGCTCTATCTGAGGGACTGGAAGCTCCCTTTCAAAGATTTGGAGGGGGGAAAGATCGAGAAATACATGGCCAAGATGATGCAAAAACTGAGAAGCCCGCTGACCCTCCCAGCACCCTGAAGTGCCCTGACTTTGGGTGGATCACTACCTGGAAGACCTCGGCCTCGTCGAGTGTGGGAGGGCGTGCATCACTGGAGTTTCTATAGGAACACCCGGAGCAGAATGGTTCTATCCACGTGGTGCTCTGACTTGTGGTGCTGTCAGTCTGCTTGTGGCTGTTCTCTTGGCTCATGTGCCTAGTTAGCATAGTGGTTGTCATCAGGGGTTGGTCGCTTCTGAGCTTTTGCGATCGGTCAAAATTTCTGTCTGTGCGGCAGTTTGTTAGGCCGAGTGGTGGTTAGTTGGAATAGGGGTTGGTTCTGGTACTTTTATCTCTTTTGTTGGTTCCGCAGACTCTGTAAGTTTCATTATGAGTAATGGAACTGGGGAGATAATCCCTGTTAATCTAAAAAAAATAACTGACTTGTATTTTTCTAGATTCACATATATCTATAAACAGAAACATGTTTAGATACATATGAATATAGACAAATCTAAGTCACTTATTTCTAGACGGAAAAGGTACTTGGTAGTATACAATATACTAGGTGGCCATGCGATGCGCCGCTTACCACACGTTTGACACGTGTGTGAGATGTGGTGGTTTTGCATGTGGTTTTGGCCACATCATAGGCTCGTAATATTTTTATTTTTTTGCGTTTTGTTTTGGTGCTTAAAGTAAATGTGGTTTGAATCACTGTTTTGGTAGTTTCGTGTGTCATCTAACCGAGACGCTCCGTGAAAAGAGATGCTCATAAGAGACTTTTTTTTAAGTACATTTTTTACTCTGACATGCATCATTCCCTCTCAAAAGGAGTTTTTTTAAGACACGGACACAGGCAAGAGATGCAGAGGTTTCTCATAGTAGTAGCATTCCTTTCATGCTAAGAGGGAACCTCAAGAAAGAGCGAGAAAGCAATACAGGCATAAGTGATGCAGCCTTACCAACAAACCCAACAATGCCTGCTGATGCTTGACGGACATTTAGTCTCCGTGAGTCCAGCAACTGTAGAGTATATATAAGCTGATGGTAACAAACATTTCTTCAATTCCGACAACCAAACAAGCCTACAAACAGGCGTTGCCTTTTTTCAACATGGGGGTCATATATTCATGACATGAACTGCTCGTCAGCTATATCCTCAACCAGTATCTTCTTTGATAGGGGTTTCCTTAAACAAATATTCTGATAAGACTGTTCTTCCAATACAAATCAAACAGTAGGAGGTGGTGTGTGCTATCCTAAAATAAACACAGGATCAATTGCATGTGAGCATACCCTTTGTCACGGGTTTATTGCCCTGCTTTTAGTGAACATTGTTAAGTACTCCCTCCGTCTAAAACATCTTATATTTTGGGCAAATAATAAATAAATAACTATTCCAGAACCATGCCAGCAGAGTAAATTACCTTTTTTACTGGACTCCCCGATAGCGACGGCAAGCATCGGATCAAGCTGACCCATAGACACAGAAAGACAGTGCCATCTACAACGTACAGCTCGAGGGGATTGCAAACCGATGTCGTCTTTGCGGAAGGAATATCGTGACATGGTGACTTCCATGACAAAATTTCTTCCAGCTAAACCAGTGGTTTATGTAAGTGTAGTTGCCAGGATGATACTTTTACAGACCAAGTCTTGTGCTATATTACCAAAGAAAACCAGCTCGACGACAGAGCCTTCTCCTATTGCAACAATTAGTATCTAGCACTTGCATATTAAGTCACAAATAAAACAAAATGCATATACACTATATTGAGGGTGACAATAAGGACGCCATCAATCGGTCTTAATTAATCTATGAACATTTACCTTGCAAAACACACTCTAAGCACCTATTCAATTTAACGGTAAACCATTGTTTAAGAACAAATACTTACCAAGTTGTCGTGATGGTGCACGGCAGATGCCATGTATAGGCTAAAGATGGGGCCAAAGTGCGCTAGAGGTATCTAAGGAGGGATGGTGTGGTGATTCCACACATAGAAGCTTGTATTTTCTCTTATCAATGGTGGATTACAAGGGTTCGTTGAGCTGTTCTTGGGGAGGAAGAGGACTAGCTTCTCAACTACCCACACAAGTCTCTAGAGTTTTTCCTTAGTAAAAATGGTTGGCCCTCTCTATGGAGGTCTTGTGCTCTTTATATAGGGGAGCCCAGGTTACAATTTAGGGCATACGTCGAGGGCATATTCGGAATTCTCCGAATATGCCTCTCCCAAAATAGCAAAGGGGTGCTCCTCTTTTATCTTTTGTAAGCTGATCCGGACTCATGGCGTAAGCCTCTCTAAACCCCTCTACGGCGCGGTGTCACCCGACATAGGCAACGCCATCCGACATGGGCAACGTCACCTTTGTCAGCCCGTACCCGCTGGTCCTCCCCTCTGTCCTCTGAGCTCACGCTACAATGAAGAGAGAAAACCTTTGACCAAGGAGATCCCTTCCTTCTCTTGTAAGCTACGTCGTAACCCGGCTCAGGCCCGGTTAACTCGGCCATGTGAGTACCTGCATACAAGTTACAAAGAGACTGCCGACATATGTTTTATGTTGGCCGAGATAACGTTGGATGAACTTCGTCCGGGCCGGGTCTACCGTAAGTCGGTCTGCCTTGAGGTAACTCGGCCAGCTTACGCTTTGACCTTGTCGTACCTCGGCTATTATGGCCTTTATACCCCTGCTTGACCCTACCCGGGGTTATCCCGCAACATTAGTCCCCGAAGCTGGTGTGGTCTTAGCAAATTCAGCTGATAAGGCCACAACACGTTCAACCTACTAGATTCTTTTCATTTCTTGCGGAGTTACTCTTATGTCAGCACACCTACTTTTGTGACTTGGTGCTCCTTTCGATTTTCCTTGGCTCATTCCAAGGAATTCCTCGTTGGCCGGGTTATGTTCTCAGATCCGGGTTACCCACTTAGATCCTTTCCTTCTTGCGTACACTCTCCACGTCCTACGTGGAGGGTAATCATTGTTTTCCCTCATTTTAAGGGCCAGCGCCAGTTACTGCGCCAATTACTGTGCATGTTGTCAGGGATAACTACTGCGAACGTCACGTCATGGCGCCCTTTCGATAACCGTAACACCACATCGCGTCGTGGGATCCGCTGCACCATGTGGCCCTTCCTTTTGCTTTCTTCTGATTGGCTGATCCCTCAGATACACGGCCACACGGTGTGGCCTGCCGCACTGCTTGATCCCACTACCTCTCTTAGGGGCGTGGTTAAATAGGGGACGAGGGAGGCCCCTTAGCCATTTTCCCCCCTTCGCACGCGCCTTTGCCCCATCTTCTTCTTCTTTCGCGCGACACCGCCGCCGCCACCGCTTCTGCTTAGCACAGCGCCGCCGCTGCCGCGCCCTGTCGCTGTTTTTCTCCGCCGTAGCCATGCCACTGCTCTAGCATAGCCACGCCGCCACGGGGCCATGTCAATTTAGTCTTCTCCCCTGCCTCAGATTGTATTTACGAAGGCGAAGATCTTGAGATAACTTAGTCAGAGGAGGTCGTCGTTGTGGAAGAACATGAAGAGGGCAGCGAGGCCCAAGAGCGAAGAGCTTGGGTCTGTTCTTGGGTCTGCCAGGACGACATTGACTGGCTGTACCGGACCCGCCACATCTCCGCCAGGGTTTCCAGTCGGCTCGCCTACGAGGAGATCACTCCCTCTCCCAATCCAGGTGAGTTTGTTGTTCTTTCGCATTTCCAACGCGGGTTTGGCCTTCCTGTTAGTGATTTCTTTCGTGAACTCATCACCACCTTCTATCTTCAACCACACCATCTTCTAGCTAATGCTATTACTTCACTTTCTTATTTTGCCTTCGAGGTTGAGGGTTACATCGGCCTCTGGCCCTCCGTTTATATCTGGTACAAATTCTTCGGCTTTAGAGCCAATGTCATCCCTGATCCGGAAACTACCCTGCTGACATATCTCTGACCTAGTGCGAGGCAGCATCCATGTCACCTCAATAGAACTCCTTCTTCCCCTGAGTCACTAGCCTGGAGTCCTGCAAGGGATGGGCCAAGACCATCTTCTACGTGAAGAACGATACCGAGGTTGACAAGATTCAGTTGCTTCCCTTCTCACTCGGTGTCCCCGATAGGACCTTATGGAATCGAATTCCGAGGAGATCCAGTGCCCTGGTGAATCAGGTGGAGAAACGGATCAAGGAGCTGAATAAGTTGGGGCTGCGTAGTGAGGATATTATGATCACTTTTGTTCGCAGCCGAATCTCCCCTCTACAGGAGCGTACTCACAAGATCTGCCATATGAGCGGGCATCTCGACCCCAACCGAACCTCATCCTTTGAGCTCAGCAATACTTAGATCTTCAACCGGATCAAGCCATCTTCAAGATAACCCCGGACATGAATGAAGATTGGGAGTGGGGGTATGAGCACTTCTGCCGAGATAGGCTGTCACCCACGGTATATTTCTTGATTGACTCTTTTTCCGAGTTACGTTTGATGTCGGACCGTATCATTTACTTGATCCCTTTGTAATATTGCTTTCAGATGTTTCTCCAGCAGACATTTGAGGATGGTACGAAATTGTCCCTTAAGTGGGGGAAGGACCGAGTTACCTCGGACACGGAGGAGCCGGATTCCGAGATCTTCTTGCCCACTCCGGACCCTAGCGTTAGACAACCCTCTAGTAAGACCTCTGGCTTAAGGGACTGGCCGGATGATGAGGAAGACCCTGATATTGAGATCTTGGAGGTATACAAACCTATGCCTATCTCATATGCCTTTCCCCTTGATTCAGCTTCAGCTAACCCAGTTGGTCAGGTCCACAACGATCCTCCTCTTGTCGTGGGCGAGTCTGTGTCTACCCCAGCAAAGAAGCGAGCTGCTACTTCTGCCCCATCTTCCGAGCCACCCTGGACTAAGAAAAGACAGAAGAAATCCAGCGATAAGGCCGCCAACAAATCCGCTGCCAAAGTCCTTATCCGGAGAGCTCCGAAGCCCAGAGAACCACCTACCTCATCCGAGTAAGCTCTCTTTTCCTTGTTCTTCGAATAACTTCTCCTTTATGTGTATTTCTTGTTTCTCTCTCTATTTTAACTTGATAATTGTTTTCTATCTGACCCGGCAGGGCCTCTAAGGAGATCTCTTAGAGTGGCTCCATCATAGCCTTGCCTATCCAAGGTGCTCCACCTTCTCATCGACATGATGGTGCTCGCCCCTGAGCCCCATCTAGGAGAGCTCCGCTGCCGCACCAAATATCATCCCACCTCGGTAGGAGGAGGGCAATGTTGATGCAGGGGGAGGTGATGCTACCGAGGATACGGCTATGTCGGATAAGGCCAGTGCCTCTTCTGCCCAGCAGCAACAAGTTCAAGATGGCGCCAGCAGCATCGGCACTGAGAAAGTCCCTATCGAGGTGTCAGTAACTCCGGCACCGACCCAAGTTCAACCTAAATCCTCTCCAGCTCCAACTCCCAGTTCTACACAAGTTCCTCCTTCCTCGTTCGAGTCTCCCTAGACTCGGCGAGATGACCAAGCTCGGCCCAGCCCGAAGGCTAAACCCTATGCACCAACTTCTTCAACTGAAGAATTTTTTTGGCAGAAGCCTCAGACCAAACCCGGAGCACAACCCACATCTTCGCAGCAGCAACCCAAATGAAGCTCCAAGGCCAAGAAAGGTGTTGATGCTTCCAAGGGCCAGCAAGCTTCCAAGGCTGCCAAGACCAAGCCCCCCAAAGGATCAATAGCCGAGTCTGGGCAAAGAACCCTTGTGTCCATGATGCAAAAGGGGAGCACTGCATCTGGCTCTTCTGCTGAGAAACTTCTCACTCTGCACATCAGCTCGGCCGCAGCTCAAACTTCCTGGAAAACTGCCCACGCCACGGGCTTGGTGGTGGCCCAAACTCTTAGTGGGAAGAGCTATGGCTCACTCTCCGAATATGCGGATAGGTGGAACAATGCTGAATATGTAGACGTCAACTCAGGTAACCCGCTAAAGTTTGGTACAGCCGAGATTGGCACAAAGATGAACACAGCCACCAAAGCTATTTCCCTTGCGAGCAAGATGATGGAGGTAAATTGTTCCATCATACCTTTACATATGCGCAAGTAGCTGTAGATATATCCTCCAGTCCCCAAGCCTCCGGTCGGGTAACGCGTTACCTAGCCGGATGCTCCAATCCGAAGTATTTTAGCCGAGTTAAATTCCTTAGTAGTTTCAAATATCAACTCACCTAGAGCCGGGTTAAGTTCCGCTTGGCCCGGATCTAAGTAACTTCAAATAATCACTCACCTAGAGCTGGGTTAAGTTCCACTTGGTCCGAGTCTCGAGTAACTTCAAATATTCACTCACCTAGAGCCGGGTTAAGTTCCAGTTGGCCCGTGTCTTGAGTAACTTCAAATATTCACTCACCTAGAGCCGAGTTAAGTTCCACTTGGCCTGGGTCTGATTAACTTCAAATATTCACTCACCAAGAGTCGGGTTAAGTTCCACTTTGCCCGGGTGTGATTAACTTCAAATATTCACTCACCTAGAGCCGGGTTAAGTTCTAGTTGGCCCGGATCTGAGTAACTTCAAATATTCCTGATGATACATGAGCTAACATTTTCCTTTTCAGATTACAACCAACCGTCGAACCATTGAGTTTCAGTGACTCTTGGACTCCCACAAAGAGCTGTGCGCTAAGCATAAGGCTTTGCTGCCTGAGGTGAAGAAGAAAGGTAAAGTTCTCTCTTTCATATTGCCCCCTTTTACCTCTTCATCCTTTGAATTACCGAACAAACTCGTGATTCGGATTGCGCAGCCGAAGTGGAGGCTGAAAACGTCATCATGAGGAAGAAACTGGCCGAGATAAAAGGTAACTCCCCTTGTTTACTCATCCTTTGTCCTTCATCCCTCTGACTCGGCAGATAATTATACCTCGGCTCTGCCGGGTCAAAAAACCCATTTGTAGTTTCTCTTCAAGATAGCGTGCCCTTGCCTGACATGATGCTCCACTTTCTCGAACAAGCAGGGCAGCATCAGGCCGAGTTGAAGAAGAAAGATGATGAAATAGCCCAACTTCGGCTCAAGGATGATGAGATTACTTGGTTGAATGCTGAGATTAAAAAGTTGAAGAATCTTGATACGTCCATTTTGCATCACTATTCTATATCATAATTTACTGTTATTCATTGATATATTTCATATTAAGAGATGATACTTATGTTATTTCATCTGTTTTTGCATGGTTGATGACTTTTGGAGGATGGACGACTAAAGTCAGGATTCTGATGGAAAAGGCACCGTTTGGAGGCGAAATTCGCGAAGATCAGAAAATCCCAGAAAATATACGGAAAATCCTATTTTTCCCGAAGACGAAGGATGCTAGAAGGGGCAGCGGAGATGGGCCACAGGGGGCCCACACCACCCGCTGGCGCGGGTTACCCTAGGCCACGCCACGAGGTGGTGTGGCCACCCTGGCCCACCTCTGGCTCTGCCCTTTGGCGTATATTATCCTCCCAAAACCCTAAGACTCGAGGAGCGACCACAGAAATATTGCGCCGCCTCTACGGGGTGGAAAACTACAGAGAGAGAAAGAGCTCTCCGGTAGGCAGAAATCTGCTGGGGAAATTTCTTCCCGGAGAGGGGAGATCGTCGCCATCACCACCACCATCAAGGTGGACTTCATCGGGATCATCATCATCATCTTCATCATCATCTCCACCAGCACCATCATCACCACTCCATACCGCTGTAATAATTGGGTTGAATCTTGCATAGTTCTTAGGGGAAACTTTCCCGGTGTTGATTACTTGTTGTAGTTGATGCTATTGACTGGAACCATTGAATTATTGTTATGTTTAGATTGTTACTTATCATTATTTCATCTCTGATGTTGATCCATATGATGTCTCGTGAGTAGTTCATTTAGTTCTTGAGGACATGGGAGAAGTCATTTTGTTAGTAGTGGAATTGTGTTGAAAAGGATTCAATAGTGTGTTATTTAAGTTGTGGTGTTATTCTTCTAGTGGTATCATGTGAACGTCGACTACATGATACTTCACCTTTAAGGTCCTAGGGGAATGCATTGTGTATTTGGCTACTAATCGTAGGGGTTGCCGGAGTGACAGAAACCTAAACCCCCGTTAGGAAACCTTTGCACATGGGAGTGTAGGATCTCAGAGTTTAAAGTTGTGGTTAGGTTTCTATCTTAATTACCTTCTTGTACTTGCGGATGCTTACAAGGGGTATAATCACAAGTATGTATTAGTCCTAGGAAAGTCAGGACATTAGCATAGGTTCACCCACACAACACTTATCTAACTAAAGAAGATTAATCAACTATATGAAGCGAAAGCACTTGACGATATTCCCTTCGGTCATCTTAAGTAATACAACCGACTTGTCCTTTGCTAAAGAAAGGATTGGGCCACTTGCTGCATTTATTATTATTGTCTTTCATTCACTCATACTTTATTTACCTGTATTATCAAAAACCCCTAAAAATCCGTTTGTTAAGTATTTATAGAGAATTCCTGCTCCAAGCCACTCGTCAATACCTTCTGTTCCTCGTTGGGTTCGACACTCTTACTTATCGAAAATACTGCGATACACCTCCTGTACTTGTGGGTCACCAAGACTATTTTCTGGCGCCGTTACCGGGGAGTGAAGCGCTATTGGAGAGTGGAACTGGTAAAGGATACTTCTACTGTGAGTATTGTTTATTTATGTTAGTTACTTTAGTTTAATATGGATAATTCACTTAGTTTATTATTTCGTAATGCTACTACCATTGCTAAGGTAGTAGATGAACCATCACCTGCTGAAAATGATACTTTCAAAATACCTACAAGAATTATTGATCGTGTTATGGATAACTACTATTTTGGAGATCGAACTATTCATCCCGGTGATCACTTGCTCTTTATACACGAATTATGCGGGTTGTTCAAGTGTGCAGGTATTACAACAGATCAAGCCAAGAAGAAGTTATTCTCATTATCACTGAAAGGAAGAGCTGAAGAATGGTAAAAGCTGCTAAAGAATGGCCAAGCTCCTGAATGGGAGGAAGTAGTACCTCTCTTTTATTCAAAATTGTATCCTCCTAGCGAGATTCATAAATATCGAAATCAAATATACAACTTTTGGCCTCTTGATGGAGAGAGTACAGCTCAAGCTTGGGGGAGATTAAAGTTACTAATGCTCAAATGTCCTATTCATGAGCTCCCTAACAATATTATTATAAATAACTTTTATGCAAGACTTTATCTTCATGATAAGGATCTATTGGATACTTCTTGTGCTGGGTCATTTACACGCATGGAAGAAGAAGATAAATGGGATCTTCTAGACCGTACTCAAGACAATGCTGAAGCATGGGAAAATGATAAAGGAAGAAAGTCAGGTATAAATTATGATCATGAATGCATTGAATCTTTTATGGGAACTGATGACTTCCAACATTAGAAATGCTTATGGTCTTGATTCTCAAAGTATTGCAACTTATTTTAAGGATTTTGCTTCTTATATTGAAATTCCTAAAAATAAATGGAATAAGTATCATGATCCATATAAAGATATTGCTAATTGTGTTCCTGTGAGAGATACGGAAGTTTATACTACTAATCATATTTTACCTGAACCTTACATTGGGAAAATGCCTTTCCTAGTTAAGGTAAAGGAACATTCTATGATAGCTAGTATGATTAATGAAAGTACAAATAAAGATGTCGAACCTAATGAACAAATAGTTGTTGAACCTGTAATAGTAAACGAGAAGGACTTTGTAACTAAATATGTAGAAGATGGACACACTATCCTCTATAAGGATACTTCTAATATTGTTTCACAAAGTAGGGTTATGAGAGCTAGTGTCCCTATGTTTTCTATTAGAATAAGTGATCATTGCTACAATAGTTCAGGTGATAGTTATATCGTTAAATTTATGCATGATACTAAAAGTTATTATGGGAGAGGGAAAAGTGTTCTTATGCATCCCAATAATATTAAGTTTCCTTGCTTTATGCTGAAAATCTTTATGTTGCACCTGTTTTGCCTTCCTATGCTAGCAGCCTTTGGTTTCAACAATTTATTTTCTTACAAAATTCCCTTGCATAGGAAGTGGGTTAGATTTAAACATGTGTATTTTTGCTTCTTGATGCTCTCTTTTACTTCAATTCATATTCTTATGTGAGCATCATTGAAATTATCATGCCCATCTTAATGGCTATAAGGAAAGAGCTTTTGGGGAGACAACCCAATATATCTTTGCTTTTAGTTTGTTTTTATTTTATTTTGAGTCTTGGAAGTTATTTCTTCTGCAATAACCTCTCCTTATCCTTTTTGTTTGGTTTTTGTGTCAAGATCAACCTCTAATGAGAGAGAAGTAATATTTGGGAAAGTTGCTGTCCCGAAACAGATTTTTGTGCTTCGCTGTAAAAATTCGTTAAAAATCTCTGTACATCGGATTGAGCTGTAATTTTTTGTGCTTCTGCCCCAGGTTGTTATTTAACTTTATTTAGTTTCGCACTTTTTGATTTGAGCAACATAAGATTTTTGAAAAAATTGATCTTTACCTGCTAGTCTGTTTTGAGAGATTTTTGCCACTCTTGCATTTGCCTCTTAAATCGATTTCCTTTTTGAATTCCTTTTGGGATTTTGGAAGGAGTTGCTACAATAGCTTATATTTTGATGGATTTCAGTTAAAATTGAACTTAAAAGGTTTATTACCTCGCATGCACTAATGTTGCTAATGAGAATTGTGTGAAGTTTGTGTGAAAGAAATTTTCAGGTTGTAGGAGAAAATGGTGTAATAAGATGGTGAATGGTTAAATATTTCAAACAATATGTGTAAGAGGATGAAGATATTGATGTTATTCAAGCGGTGATTCTGGAAAAATTTATTAAAGACCAAGTTCGGAGACCTGCAGAGTCCGTTTTCGAATAGGTAACAGTTCTGGTAAGAAAAGGTCCGTGTAAAATCTGTCAAGTTATATTTTTGCAGTTTTTATCTAACAAGGAAATCAACAAGCGAAAGAGGGACGGAAACGGAGCTAGGGTGGCTCACACCACCCCATGGCGCGGGCCCACCTGGCCGTGGCACGAGGGGGTGTGGCCACCCCAGAGCCTGTCTCCGAACCGTTTTCTCCCAGTACCTTCCTTTTATTGTAAAACTTCGTAATATATAATCCCACAGATCCCCTGAGGTTCGTATATTGTGTTCTCATCGTGTTTTCATTTCGATCTGTTTCTGACAGGTAGGGTCTCAGTTTTGGAGCCAGAATGTCTTCCTCTGGATCAGCCAAGGAAGATTCCTAAGCGGACATCGTCAACCCGTACAGGTGTGAGTTGAAGATTCATCCCAAGGAGTTGTTGCTTGAAGATGGGAAGGTATAGATAAAAGAGGTTCAGGGCCCTAAAGGTGAAGGCAGTCTGGAGGACAGGATGGAAGCACTAGAACAAGAAGTCTTTAGGTACAAGAAGATGGATGAACACGAAGTGGATATCATCCATAAGATTAGTTCAGAACTCATCGCCGAGCACCGGAAGGATACTACTGAGCTTAAGGATGAAATTCTCTCACTCCACCAAACAACCAACCAACTACAAGCATAGCTCTACGACGTGAAAAATCAAAACTGTGAGTATGAGGTTAGGTTTAAACGCATAAGTGCTGCTGCGAGTTTTAGGATGTTGGAGACCAGGATGTCTTTTGTTGATGGGGAGCCCTTACCTTGGAAGTTGTACGATGACGAGAGAACACCACCACCACCGAAGGAGTAATTTGTCATCAGGTTTTGGCATCCCCTTGGTTTGTTCCAAGCTTGGGGGAGTGCCACGGTATCACATCATTATCTTTTATCCTTTTACCTTTTTTAGTAGAGTCATATCATGAATATAGAAGTTATCATATAGGATGGTTTTCATTATGGAAGTGTCTCTCCTCTAGTTAGATATCTATGTATCCCTTGGTGTGAGTTGCGGTTATGGAATATTAATGAGAAGTTCTATCAATTACTCTTTTGCATATCTTATATTAGTTTTCAATTTCTGTTATAAGATTGATCTTGTTATTAGTATTGTTATCACTTTGGGATCGTGGAGTAAATTTAGTTGGTTTCGGTAAACCTGGCTCTAGTCAGTAGCAACACTATTTGAGAAGTGAATGAAAAAGGTAAAAGTACTCTTAAGAAATATAATTTCATCATCTTTCTTTCTTGATTGGCTCATAAGCTTAGTATTCTCTGGTTAAGATCTTTTGTGCTTCCAAGGAAGATTGCATGTTTGTTTCTATCACATGTATGTTTGTTTGTTTCCTTCAACTCTTATGCTTGCTACCCAGCCTTGCTAGCCAAAAACCTGTACTGAGAGGGAATGCTTCTCGTGCATCCAATCCTTAAACCAAAACCTATTTCATTTGCGTCCATCATACCTACCTATTAGCATTATTGCTATTCCAAGTAAATTCATGTTTTTATCTACCTTCCGAATTAAACTTGTTATGTGAAAATTAGTGATTAAAGCTCTCACAAACTTGATGGCACACTTTACTTTTCTTGCGCTTAATAAACTTGAACCATTGTGCCCATCTATGTTGTGTATATGCTTGCGTTTTGTAAGTTGGGAATTAGCCGAACCATGCTGTCATGGGGAACGCTTTCAACATTACACTTTATCTAGTTGATATCATGTTATTTTGCTTATGGATCCTGGCAGTGTGAAATGAAAGGGGAGCTTGTAAGGCTCATGGAGTTCGTATATGTGTTAGAGAAACGCCTGGGCGGCTGGTCTAATCCATGCCTAATCATGGTCGAAACCTGCAGCGTAACCATAGTGAGTAATCTATGAAGCATCCTCTTTATATACAAAAAAAGAAAGACCTATGCAAATAGGAAAGAAAAAAAGAAAAAAAAGAGAACCTATGCAAATAGGAAATAAAAGGATGTTGAGATGCTCATTATCTGCTTCCCTTGTCATTTTGATATGGGGATTCTTCCGTATCATCGGGCAAGGGGTACCCCATTGGCGGTTCTCTATGATACACATGTACTTACAATGACAAGAACTTACATGTGACTAAACTTGAGTAGCATGAGGAATGGTCTTCGTAAGTAAGGGGCATGAGATTTTCAGCTTATAACTTGTCAAGCATATCCTCATATTTGATCACTTTAACCATAATAACCTAAAGATGCTTATGATAGGGGAAATGAGATCTGAAAGCTAATAAGTAGCATAATTTTTGGAAGCTCTTTATGAAACTTGAAATCCCTGTTTCCCTCGACGAAGCGCCTATCTTTTACTTTTTAGTTGAGTTAGTAAACCTATTCCCTTCTATCTCAGCAAGTATTTTGAGTTGTTGTGTTTCATCCATTCATATGATGATTTATTCAATCATGTTTCTTATGTTCCTTGTCTTACACATTGCTCTTATCTTAGTGAGTATTACTTTGAAAGCTATCATTGAAAACCCCATTATGTTTGAACTCCTGCAAATTCTTAATTATTCTTTAACCAAGAGCAAAGTTTGCCATTACCAATTATGATTTACTTTGTGTATCCTTATTGTGTTTCCTTTACCTACTTCAAGTTAAGTTATATAATAGTGAGTTGTCTTATATTATGATTTATGTATTGACAAATGTGATGCTTCTTGTCCGTATTCTTTTATCGACACTTCACTCCATAAACCTGAGGTCATGTTTATTGAGATCAGTTTTCGCTTGGGGACAAGCGAAATCTAAGCTTGGGGGAGTTGATACGTCCATTTTGTATCACTATTCCATATCATAATTTAGTGTTATTCATTGAGATATTTCATATTAAGAGAAGATACTTATGTTAATTCATCTGTTTTTGCATGGTTGATGACTTTTGGAGGATGGACCGCTGAAGTCAGGATTCTGATGGAAAAGGCACCGTTTGGAGGCGAAATTCGCGAAGATCAGAAAATCCCAGAAAATATACGGAAAATCCTATTTTTCCAGAAGACGAAGGATGCTAGAAGGGGCAGCGGAGATGGGCCACAGGGGGCCCACACCACCCGCTGGTGCGGGTTACCCTAGGCCACGCCACTAGGTGGTGTGGCCACCCTGGCCCACCTCTGGCTCTGCCCTTTGGCGTATATTATCCTCCCAAAACCCTAAGACTCGAGGAGCGACCACAGAAATATTGCGCCGCCTCTACGGGGTGGAAAACTACAGAGAGAGAAAGAGCTCTCCGGTAGGCAGAAATTTGCCGGGGAAATTCCTTCCCGGAGAGTGGAGATCATCGCCATCAACACCACCATCAAGCTGGACTTCATTGGGATCATCATCATCTCCACCAGCACTATCATCACCACTCCATACCGCTGTAACAATTGGGTTGAATCTTGCATAGTTCTTAGGGGAAACTTTCTCGGTGTTGATTACTTGTTGTAGTTGATGCTATTGAGTGGAACCATTGAATTATTGTTATGTTCAGATTGTTACTTATCATTATTTCATCTCTGATGTTGATCCATATGATGTCTCGTGAGTAGTTCGTTTAGTTCTTGAGGACATGGGAGAAGTCATGTTGTTAGTAGTGGAATTGTGTTGAAAAAGATTCAATAGTTTGTTATTTAAATTGTGGTGTTATTCTTCTAGTGGTATCATGTGAACATCGACTACATGATACTTCACCTTTAAGGTCATAGGGGAATGCATTGTGTATTTGGATACTAATCGTAGGGGTTGCCGGAGTGACAGAAACCTAAACCCCCGTTAGGAAACCTTTGCACAAGGGAGTGTAGGATCTTAGAGTTTAAAGTTGTGGTTAGGTTTCTATCTTAATTACCTTCTTGTACTTGCAGATGCTTGCAAGGGGTATAATCACAAGTATGTATTAGTCCTAGGAAGGTCAGTACATTAGCACAGGCTCACCCACACAACACTTATCTAACTAAAGAAGATTAATTAACTATATGAAGCGAAAGCACTTGACAATATTCCCGTGTGTCCTCGAGAACGTTTGTTCATCGTAATACAACCGGCTTGTCCTTTGTTGAAGAAAGGATTGGGCCACTTGGTGCATTTATTATGATTGTCTTTCATTCACTCGTACTTTATTTACCTGCATTATCAAAACCCCCTAAAAATCCGTTTGCTAAGTATTTACAGAGAATTCCTGCTCCAAGACACTCGTCAACACCTTCTACTCCTCATTGGGTTTGGCACTCTTACTTATCGAAAATACTGCGATACACCCCTTATACTTGTGGATCATCAAATCTCCACCAGGCTGAGCTAGAGAAAGGATCAGGACTTCTCCGAAGAAAAAGAGCGGCTGAAACCCAATCTTGAGAAAAGCCACTGAAGAATGCCGACATCAAGTTTGACTCGGTGAACACTGCGTATGAGAATCTAAAGAAGAGGAGTGCTGCATGGCTCATGGAACTGACTCGGATCAACAGTTATTTCTCTCGTTAGTTTTTTATCTTGCGCCGACATTTCTTTCTCCAGGTCTTCCATTCTTAGTAACTTATTTAGCTTGTCTCCTTTTCAAGAAACTTTCCGGAGACCAATGCCCTTGCTGCTACTGTTGTTGACAAGTTCTGGCTAAAGAGAGGCACTCTGGTGGGTCCTTCTGCCGAGCCAATCCCTTATGACATGGAGGATAAATTGGTGAGCCTCGTAGCCCGGGTGGAACCCCTGAAGAGCTATGGTTCGGATATCATGGATGCAGCTATTCAGGTCTTCAGTGCCCTTTGGCCCTCAGAGCCCACTCCCAAAGGTCCTGCCCCACTGATCGCTAAGTTGATGGAGTGCGAGACTCAGCTTGGAGGGAATCCGCTGCACGCGCTGGATCTGACACGACCCTCCTGGTATGAAGGCCTTGACCTAAAGGTTCTCAGCCGCATGCGTACCAGATCCAGATGGACGAATGACCCGGACTGCATTGCCCAACGCAAAGCTTGCGCCTACAACTTCATCCAATATGCTTATTGCCATCAATGGAATGAAGGGAAAAGTTTCCTTGACACCGTCGACAACGAATATGTCGAAGATGGTTCAGATGGCGAAGAGCAAGAAGCCTCGGACTACGCTGAGGAATGTGAAGCCAACCCGGACGATGAGGCCGAAACCGAGGTTCCTCCCACCGAGGCTGGCTTGCCCCTCCTGCTGTAGATACTCCGGATGTTGGTGCTCCTTGATCGATAAACACTTTAAAATTTGTTAAATCCCCGTTATGTCGGGTGCAGATCTATCATGCACAATGTGATGTTTTTCTACCGCTAAGTCTTTTATGTCAGATTAACTTGGGCGAAGTCCCTGAGTTTCATTTTCTTGTTCCTCCAATTTTATGATTCGGCTCGCGTCTACCTTGATTTAGTTTTTGACTTACGAGTCTAAGGTTAAAAAATTAACTTAACAATACTCAAAACTTTAGGATTAGCTCAAAATAATTCAACATGATAGAAATAAAGTAAATATAGGGGTTAGCCCAAATAAACAAATGTCGGCTCGATTACGTTCCTTTCCTTGGTCATTTTTCATGTGCTTAGCATTTCCAAACTTATTCTCTTGCTTGCCATGACGCCAATTCTTGTTTGATGCCTACACATTACTAATCCGGCTAAGGTGTAAGTAATTTAAGCCAACTGACGTATAAAAAGATAAATACAGAAGATAACAATTATTAAGGCAGTCCTCGAGTTTCTGCTCGGGGTGCCGAGGTTTCATTAATAAGCTCGTTGCCGACATATAGTCCGACATATGAGAATTTGAGATACATACACTTTTTGCTAAGTGTAAAATGGACAAAGTAGAGCTACATTCCATGGATGCTTGGATTCCTCGCCGGACCTTTCCGCCTTGTTCTTCTCCTATGGATGTGAATCAACGAGGTAATATGCATCATTGTGCAATGCTTTTCTTATAATGAATGACCCTTCCCATGGAGGGGATAGCTTATGCATGTCGGCAGTGTGCTGCACTAGCCAAAGTACTAGATCACTTTCCCGGAAGACTCGAGGGCTTACTTTCTGGCTATGGTAGCATCGGAGATTTTGCTGATATATGGCGGATCAGGACTAGGCCAGTTCTCTTGCTTTTTCCAGCAGATCAACATCATTTTACCGGGCCTCTTGCACTTCGGCTTCTGTGTATTGGGTGACTCTTGGCAAATCAAGCTCTATGTCGGTTGGTAATACAACTTCTGCCCCATATACCAGAAAGAATGGCGTATAGCCTGTTGATTGATTCAGAGTTGTTCTTAAACTCCATAGTACCACTGTCCACTGGTAGTTCTTCTATCCAGCACCCTGCTGATCTTTGCAGCGGCTCAATGAGCCGGTGTTTTATCCCGGACAAAACTAGTCAGTTGGATCTTTCCACTTATTCGTTCGATGCGGGGTGGGCCACTGATGCAACATCTAGCCGGATCTTCTTATCCTAGCAGAACCTTGCAAATGCTCCTTCAGTGAAGTTGGTGCCATTGTCTATTATGATACTGTGAGGATAGCCATATCTCAGAATGAAATCTTTGAGAAACGTTACGGCCGTTGCCCCATCACACTTTCTTATTGGCTTCACTTCAATCCACTTTGTAAATTTGTTCACCATGACCAAGATGTGGGTCATGTTCCCCTTTGCCGGTGTGAATGGTCCAACCATATCTAGGCACCATACAACAAATGGCCAAGTGATTGGTATAGTTTTCAGTTCTGACATCGGCATATGTGTCTTGGTGGCATACCTCTGACAACCATTGCATGTTCTTACTAGTTCCTAGGCTTTCTCTAAGGCACTTGGCCAGTAAAATCCATGTCGAAAAGCTTTTGCCACTAGGGCTATGGATTAGGCGTGATGCCCACATTCCCCCTGATGAATATCTCAGAGGATGGCAAGCCCTTCTTCCGGGTTAACACATCGCTGCAGAACACTCCTGACACTTCTCTTGTATAATTCAGCGTTGATTATGGTGTATGCTTTTTATCTCCTCTAAATTTGACACTTCTCTGAATTGGCAAAGTTCCACCCTTCAAGAACTCGAATATTGGCTTTCCCCATGTTGGTATAGCACGAACTAGGAAAGTACCTCATCAATTTCCATCGCATCCACCAACATAACTCCCACCGGATCTAGCTGAACAGTCCCCGGGTTTGCGGAGGTAGTCCCCGGGTTTGCTGAGGTGTTCCCCCAGTCAATGTCCATTGGGGTAGCTTCTGGTCCGAGGTATTCCGGGACATAGACTGATTCGGATTCTAGTGAAGGGGAAATAGATGGTTTTCTCAAGTGCTCCAATGCAACTCCTGGCAGGATGGCCTGCCAAGATGAGCCCAACTTAGAAAGTATGTTGGCTGCCTCAATTTCGCCTCGAGGTACATGATGGAATTCGCATCCCTCAAAATACCCACATATCTTTTGGATGGGGAATCTATAAAGGGCTATGTTTGCATCCAGGGCATCACAATGACCAGACACTTGCTGCACCACTAAATCTCAATCACCAAAGCATTGTATCTAACGTATCCCAGCCTCTTTTGCCACCTTGAGTCCATGCACGAGCGCTGCATACCCAGCCACATTATTTGATGCTCTAAAATGGATCTGAAGTACATATTTCAGTTGATCTTTCTTAGGCAAGGTAAGTACTACCCCGACCCCTAGACCTTCCTTCAATTTTGATCCATCAAAGTGCATCCTCCAATAATTTGAGTCCGGCAAAGGTGGTTCATACTGCATCTCGGCCCAATTGATGAAAAATTTTGTCACTGCTTGAGACTTGATGGCGTATCACCTATCATACAGAGGTGCATAGGGAGCTAACTCAATTGCCCATTTTGCAATCCGGCCACATGCATCTTTGTCTCTCATTATCTCGGATATGGGTGATTCATATATCACTTTAATGGGGTGTTCCTCGAACTAGTGCTTGAGTTTCTTGGCCGTCATATACACACCATATGCCATCTTCTGATAGTGTGGATAGTTCTCCTTTGAAGCGGACAATACCTCGCTCAGGTAATACACTAGCCTCTGCACTGACTTACCCTCTTCATCACGCTCCACCGCTATCACGACACTTACAACTCGGTTGGTCGCTGCTATATAGAGCAACATCGGCTCTTTGGCTAGTGGTCATTGATTGATAGAGAGGCAATGCCTTTTTCTCCTAGCCGACATACAAACCGACTCAGCGAAGCTAGGCATCCAGTGAACTTCTGAACATCATTAATACACTTTGGTAGCTCCATTCATTCTATGGCTCGGATTCTGGTGCGGTTGGCCTCGATACCTCGGTTGGACACGAGAAAACCAAGTAACTTCCCAGCTGGCACACGAAAAGTACATTTCTCTGGGTTAAGCTTCATTTAGAACCTCCTTAAGTTCATGAACGTTAGTCGGATATCATCTAGGAGCGTTTCGCTTTCCTTAGTTTTTATCACAACATCATCGACATATACTTGGACATTTTTGCCAATTTGATCATGTAAACATTTTTTGCATACACCTCTGATACGTTGCTCCTACATTACGTAAGCCAAATGGCATGGTGCGATAGCAATAAGCCCCATATGGGGTGATAAAAGTAGTCTTTACTTGATCATCCGGGTTTAGGGGTATCCGGTGGAAACCAGAATACGCATCTACAAATGACAACAACTCACACCCAGTGGGAATGGATCTTTTGGACACGCCTTATTCAGGTTTGTGTAATCAATACACATACACCATACCACTGCTACATTTGGATCATCCTTTTTATTTTTCACAAGCACCAGATTAGATAGCCAATCCGGATAGAGTACTTCCATGATAAACCCGGCTGCAAGGAGCTGAGCTATCTCGGCATCAATCACCTTTCTCCTGTCTTCGGCAAAGCGGTGGAGAGGTTGCTTCACCGGCTTAGCTCCGGTCTCACATGCAAAGAGTGCTCGGCCAACTCCGTCGGTACACGTTGCAGATCCTATGTGGACCAAGCAAAGATATCCCGATTCTCACGGAGGAAGTGGACAAGCTCGCTTTCCTATTTGTTGCTTAACCTGGCACCAATTGTCATGGTGCACTCTAGGAATTGATCGTGAACAAGCACTTTCTTGGTATCCTTTGTCGCTTGAAATGAGACACTCCCATGCGGGTTACTCAGAGCCAGCATATGCAACTGCGCGGACTGAGCCAATGTTGCCACCTCCTCGATTCTTATTTTCTCTTGCACAATCACGAGTGACTCGGCCAAGTTTTACCCGGCCAAAGCGCATTCCAACGAGCGCCTGAAGTCCCCAGTTATGGTAATCACTCCATTTGGCCCAGGCCTTTTCATCTTCAAGTAACTGATGTGCGTACTCGCTATAAACTTGTTGAGAGCAGGCCTACCGAGTAAGGCATGATACGCGCTTTCCAAGTTCACAACTTCAAACTCCAAATTCTCAGTTCGGCAGTTTTCCCTTGTGCTGAATAATACGTCAATCCGGACCATGCCAATTGGCTCACAGGAAATACCCAGCACAATGCCATGGAAAGTTATCTTTGTTGCTTGGAGCATGTTTTATGTTACTCCCAACTTGTGCATTGTGTCCCTATACAGAATGTTTATGCTACTCCCATTGTCAATCAATACTTTGGAGAACCTCACATTGATATCTGGCCCAATGAAAGTTGGGTCAAGCACTAGCGCATATGATCCAGGACTCGGCATGAGCCTGGGGTGATCCTTGATGCTCCAAGTGACTTGATCCCGCGCGGATCCATTCGTAGCTGGGAAGAGCTAGCCTATAGCTTTGTACGCAACTTCAAGGGCACTTACAAGAGGCCTACATCAATCGAAGAACTGAGAAACTGCCAGCAAAGGTCAGGCGAATTGCTACGCTCATACATCCAAAGGTGGTCTATCATCAAGAACTCCACAGAAAACATCTCGGAGGATCGCGCAATCAACGCATTCAATGGCGGTGTTTGCCGCATGGAGCTCAGAGAGGCGTTGGGTCGCTCGAAGCCCAAAACAATCGACCATATGATGGAGATCGCGAACCAGTGGGCTGGTGGAGAAGATTCGGTGCGAAACCCCACCTACTCCGACGATGACGAAGACCTTGGGCACAGACGCGACCGCCGAGGCAAGCAGCGAATGCGCGTATACGACGACCGCGACGACGTCAACATGGTCGCAGCCGGCTAAGCCGACAAACACGATGACGGCCGCAACAGCGGCTACCGCAACGGTGGATATCGCAACTCCGGGAAAACCACGCAAGTGTGGCAGCGCCGCACTCGCAAAGAGGCACTGGTAGCAACTATCGAGGACAAACTGTCCGGACCGTGCACCGTGCACTTCTACATCGACAAGCACGACGGTAAAAGGAAGTCAAGCCACCTCCTCAAGGACTGCCGCGAGTTCCTCAAACTCCATGAGGGCCTGGCTTGAATGAATCGCGATGCGGTCAACAGAGGATATGGAGCCGCACCAGGCGCTGTGGCACATGGAGCCCCTCCACCACCACCCGTCGCCGCACCAGCCCACAATCAAGGCGGCGAGCCATACCCATGGGCCATGGGTATCAGGATGATCCAAAAATGCCGCCCTTCTAATCGAGTGCAAAAGGCCATCACTCGCCAAGTGAATCTAGCGATAAACTCACCACCATCCACCACTAAGTACCTCAGTGGAAGCGACTCCTGCATCACCTTCGACAAACGTGACCATCCGCCCCAAGTCCCTCGTCCAGGCCATTGTCCCCTCGTACTCGAAGCGCAGATCGGAGGCTTCGACATGAGTCGCGTATTCATGGACGGCGGAAGCGGCATCAACCTCATGTTCGCAAGCACCTTGCGGGCATTGAGGATCCCTCTGACATGCCTGGAAGCCTTAGACACGACATTCCACGGCATCATCCCAGGCAAGGGCATATATCCCCTGGGAAAAATCAACCTCGACGTCATCTTCGGCACGGCGAAAAACTTCTGGCGCGAGCGCATCGATTTTGAAGTCGTCGACTGGCCCTCACAGTACCACTGTATCCTCGGACGTGTCGCGTTCGCTAGGTTCATGGCAGTGCCGCACTACGCCTACCTGCAGATGAAAATGCTAGGCCCTTATGGTGTCATCACAATCAACGGGAGCTTCGAGAGGTCCGACAGTTGCGACAGGGAATTCAACAGAATTTCCCAATCCTTCGGCATGCAGGAGGAACTCGCAAGATTGAAGGAGTCGACAGACAACAGTCTGCCTCCCCTAAGCAGGCCAAGCTCACATGACCTATCCTTCGACCCATCGGTGCACACAAAGAAAATCCAGGGCCACCCAACGGACCCGAATAAGACGGCCCTCATCGCCAACAACTTGAGTTCCGCATAGGAACTCGCGCTCGTCGAATTCCTCTGTGAGCACTGGGAAATCTTCGCCTAGTGTCCTACGGACATGCCAGGAGTTCCCAGGGAATTCACCGAGCACGCACTCAATGTCAACCCAGACGCAAGGCCAGTCAAACAAACAATTCGGCGACTGTCTGAACCACGAGCACAAGAGGTCGGGATGGAGATCAACAGACTCCTCGATGCAAACTTCATATGTGAAATCAAGGAAAGCACTTGGCTCGCCAACACGGTGCTAGTGCCAAAAAAGGACACGGATATCCTACGGATGTGTGTAGATTTCACCTCTCTGAATAAGCACTGCCCAAAGGATCACTTTCCGCTCCCATGAATCGACCAAATCATCGACACCACCGCGGGATGTGAAAGACTCTGCTTCCTTGACGCCTACTCAGGCTACAATCAAATTCGAAAGAAGGAGGAAGATCAAGAGAAGACGGCGTTATAAGGCCTTTCGGTGTGTTCTGTTATAACACAATGCCCATTGGGCTCAAAAATGTAGGAGCCACCTATCAGCGGTGCATGCAGGCCTGCCTCAAAAGCCAACTCGGTCACAACATACAAGTCTATGTTGATGACATCATCATCAAGACCAAGGAGGAGGCCTCGCTAATCGACGATTTGCGCGAAACCTTCGCCAACCTCGACCATTACCGGATCAAGCTCAATCCGGACAAATGCGCCTTTGGCGTACCATCCGGGCAATTACTCGGGTATCTCATCTCCGCGAGAGGGATCTAGGCTAACCTGAAGAAAATAAAAGCCATACTAGCCATGGAGAAGCCAAAAAACATAAGACGTGTCCAGTAGCTAGCTGGGCGAATTGCGGCGCTCAGTCGATTCATCAGTCGAATGGGCGAAAAGGCACTACCCTTCTACCAACTTCCCCGTAAAGCCGACAAATTCGAGTAGACCAACAAGGCACAGGAAGCATTCGAAGACCTCAAGCACCTACTGTCCACCTCGCCAGTACTAGTGACCCCACGCGAAAGGGAGCCATTGCTGCTCTACATCTCCGCCACCAACCAGGTGGTCAGCAGAGTTCTCGTGGTAGAATGAGCCGAGGAAAACAAGGTCCATGGGGTATAGTGCCCAGTCTACTACCTCAGTGAGGTACGCACGCCAATAAAGCAGCGGTACCCGCACTACCAGAAGCTGGCGTACGGCGTCTTCATGACAGCCCGGCGAATGCGCCACTACTTGTAGGAACACCCAATCGTGGTAGTCAACAACGCCTCGCTTGGGCACATCCTCAACAATCCCGACGCCACCGGACGAGTCGTGCTTTGGGGAATCGAACTGTCTCCACGACACATTACGTATGAAAAACGCGACGCAATCAAGTCGTAAGTTCTCCCTGACTTCTTCGTGCACTGGATGGAGAACCAACTCCCTAAAAAACCAGATATGTCCTACCTCTGGACAATGCACTTCGACAGATCCAAGCGAAAGGATGGAGCAGGCGTAGGTGTCATACTGACATCGCCCCAGGGAGACAAGCTGAAATATATTCTGCGAATGTAGTTCACTGCCTCCAACAATGAAGCTGAATACGAGGCTCTGCTGCACAGGACGAGGATGGCAAAAGCCTACGGCGCCAAAAGTCTCATAATATACGGTCTCCAAGCTAGTCGTCAACCAGACAATGCACGAGTGCGACACACTAAACGACAATATGATCGCCTACCGCGACCTCTATGACACACTCGAAGGGGACTTCGACGGTTGCGAGCTGCGACACATAGGCCGCAAAAGCAATGAAGAGGCAGACGCACTCGCCAACATTGGCTCTACTTGCGCCCTCATACCACCTGGGGTATTTCTCGAGCGCATCTGCGGACGCTCCATCAATCCAAAGGCCGCAGAGAAGAAAACAAGCGTGACAACGGACTCGGGGGCTACGCCACCCAATGAGCCAATGGCACTCGATGACCTGGAGCTTGACACAGGACTCGAAGGACCGCTGAGCGTCATGATGATCGAGCCATCCTGGACTCAACCATACATCACATACCTTCTTAGCAAAAGGCTACCAGACGACCCGATAGTTGGGGGGATGATCCCCAGGTACCCCAACCGGACAAGAAACAGGGCAGTCGGATCGCGTCCGGCTGGCCAGATGCAGTCGGACAGAGCAAGCCAGGACGGCTATCACATGGTAGCTGGATTGGCAAGAAGTAGCCGGCTACGGTGACGTAGGCAGAACCAATCAAGAAGAGAAGACGACGTATGGATCAGTGGACGGTACGCCCAGTACGATGACAAGACCGGCAACTACTTGGCCATAACGAAGACTTTGTGGGGATGACGCGGGAACAGTGGCCCGATGCTGACGACAGGCTCGCACGGCGTTCACTGTGCCCACGACAGCCATACCGCTCGTACTCCGATGGGACATACCATACCGGATACTGTAGATGACCAGTCGGCTGGGACCTGCCTGTGGGGCCCGCTAGTCGGACTGGCCAGTGAGACTGTTGCCCCTCTGCCTATATAAGGAGAGGCAAGGCCTCAGTAGTAAGGGTTGGTCTCAGGGCATTTAAGGCATTAGCTGGAGAATACAGCTCAAGGAGCACTTGTAGTTCGTATATCCCTCATAGTCAGATCCGGCAGGAGTAGGAGTTTTACCTCATCACGAGGGCTCCGAACCTGGGTACTTCTTGCGTCCAGCTACGCTTGCTCGTATCCAATCCCGCCTGCGGACGCCGTCGATAGCTTCCCTGCTAGTCCCTACACCTCTATCTAACCTTCTTAGGTACTTCCGTTCCCAATACAACGATAGTTGGCGCCCACCGTGGGGCTAATGGCTTCGACCGGAGTCACGTTCCGCACTGGACCCCGCACTTCAGCCGGTGAGCGCGTGGCCTCCGGCCTGGTGCTCACGCTCAGCAAATTCGACTGCGTCATCGACAACGCTTCCTGCTTTGCCAGAACCTCCTTCCCGGCGAACGACTCCATCTTGCTCTTCGGTGCCCTCCCCGTCTACGTCGCCACCGTTCCGGAGTGTTTCCCTAGGGAGATCGTCTCTGTCGCGGAGCTACCGCATCCGGGCGGTAGCGCCTCCGTTGCTTCCTACGGTGTGGAGGTTATGATGGCCGGCTCCAGCTCTCATCCCTGCTAACCGCGGGAGCGAGGCGCGGACGAGGTTGGAACTTCCGCGCCTCCGCAACCTTGGAACCCGGTGGAGGATGCCATTGATCGGCTCTTGACGCCGTTTAACCTCGGGGATAACCCGCAGGAGGCGGAAGCCAACTTTGCCATGGAAAGACATATCCTCCTCTAGGAGGCCATGGAGCTGGCGGCAACCCGCAAGCAACTCGAGATCACCCGGCGCGAGTATGATCATGCACATGGCTTCACTCCGGCTACCGCGGAGCCGAGCCAGCGCGGCCAGGTACGGCGCCGGGGCGGCGAGCTAGGCGGTAGGATGGAAAAGGACGAGGAGCCGGATCCAGCGCTCGCCCTCATCCGGCCCACCTACAGCACGCCCATCAAGAACCTGCGCGCAGCGCGAGCCCCGGTAGAGGAACTGCCCAACCTGGAGGGCGAGGAGCGAGCCCGCCAGCACGCTCGAGTGCAGGAGCTCCTCCGCATCGCTGATGAGCAGGCTGATGCCAACCGGCAGATGCAGGAGGACCCCAGCTACTCCAGGGGGAGCAAGCCGCCTGCCAACAGCAGGGGCGCGCCGCGCGACACCCAACAGGCATCCTCCCCTTAGCCAGCTAAGGCCCACAGCAGGCGTCGCAGCTCTGGCAACAAGGGCCAGCCGTGCCAGGAGCAAACAGTGAACAGCAACCCACCGCCTCCCCCTCCACCAACCGGAGGACCTAGGCCCGCCGAATCCCGTCTCTCGGGCCGGGTGGGAGCGCCCAACCCGGACTGTCCGGATGCCCGTGACCGCATCGAGCTCCTCGCTCAAGCGCGCGTCATGGAGGAAGAAGACTCTACCAGCCCGGTTTTTTTTGGACCCTGCATCTGGAACGAGCTGTTTCCGGATAAGTTCTCCCTGCCCAGGGACACCCCCAAGTACAACAGCAGCATGAAGCCGGAAGATTGGCTGACCGACTATGCTACGGCAGTCGGCACCGCCCATGGGAACAAGCGCACAGCCGTGCGCTACGTCCCTCTTATGCTAACCGGGTCGGCAAGGACATGGCTCAACAGCCTCGCGCCCAACAACATCAACGCCTGGCCGGACTTCGAGAAGGTGTTCGCCCGCAACTTCAATGGCACGTACAAGTGTCCGGGACGGCCACGCGACCTGGCCTTGTGCGTCCAGGATGACCGCGAGACTGACCGTGAGTACCTCGCCAAGTGGACGGAGCTGCGCATCACCTGCGAGGGCATCCTGGAGAGCCAGGCCATCAACTTCTTCATCGAGGGTTGCTGAGAAGGCACCATGCTTCGCCACCAGCTACTGTGCGACGATCCTAAAACCATGGCGGAGCTCATGACGGTTGTGGACCAGTACAGCACGGCGGATGCTGCCATGAAGAATCCCCTCCGAGTAAATGAGGACGGGCGTCCGACACCTACGGAGCCGGCTCGCGACCGTCCAAGCAATCCGGCTAGTGAAGACGGATCCTCCAGGCGCCACGGCAACGACAACCGGTTCCATGGGGACCGCCAACCGGACAACAGAAGCCCCACTACCACGCGCGATAGGTCAATGCTATGGAGAGCGCGCCCGACGCGCCGGCTAACGATGCAAGGAGGCAGAAGCCCCGGCTCACCTTCGACCAGATGTTTGACGACCCATGTAAGTGGCACAGCGGTCCCTTCAAACCGGCTACGCACACCACCCGGAATTGCAGCTGGACCCGCCAGCTAAAAGACCAGGGTAACCAGCCTCGTCTCCCCCCGCCCCCTCCTGGTGGACCACCACCGCCGGCTAGGGGAGCCAGCAATGAGGTAACGGCGGCAACGACGGCAACAACAACAATGGCTACCCCCAGCCGCACGCCGCCTACGACATCTTCGAGATGGAGCTGGACGACAAGCACAGCCGCAGGCGACGCTCCAAGGAGGTCAACACCATCATCTCTCTGGTCCCCCAGTACTTGAACTGGTTGTATACCCCCATCACCTAGAGCCATGCAGACCAGCCAGAGCAGCTACCGACTCCTGGGGGCTACGCCATGGTGCTCGACCCCCTTATCTTCTCCAACACGCGTACCTGTCGTTTCTCGCGCGTCCTCATCGACGGAGGCAGCAACCTCAACCTCCTCTACCAATCCTCGCTGGAGAAGTTGGGCATTCGCGAATGCGACCTGCGCCCGACTACCACGACATTCCACGGCGTACTGTCGGGGCCAGCCTGCGCCCCGCTGGGTAAAATCCAGCTGGACGTCATCTTCGGGACCGAGGAGAACTTCCGCCGCGAACCGCTCTGGTTCGAGGTGGTAAACCTGACGAGCTCCTATCATGCTCTCCTCATGCGCCCCGCCCTCGCCAAGTTCATGGCCATCCCCCACTACGCATACCTCAAGACGAAGATGCCGGGACCCAACGGCGTGATCACCGTCGTCGGCTGCTTCAAGCGGTCGATGGAGTGCGCCTCAGCCGGTTCCAAACTGGCAGAGGCCCTCATCATAGCCGACGAGAAGAGCGTGATCATGCGCAATGTGGCCATGGCCCAGCAGGACATACCGGCTAGCAGCAAACCATCTTGAGAAGGAGCCTTCCAGCCGACAAAGGAGACGAAGAGGATCCTGCTCGACCCCTCCGACCCGACCAAGTTCGTCACCATTGGTGCCAACTTGGACAGCAAATATGAAGGCGTGCTTGTCGACTTCCTACGTGAGAATCGGGACATCTTTGCATGGTCCCCCAAGGACATGCCAGGTGTACTGAGGGAGTTCGCCGAGCACTCACTTCATGTGCGGCCGGATGCCAAGCCGGTCAAGCAACCTCTGTGCCGATTCGCAGAGGAGAAGAGGAAGATAATCGGTGACGAGATCACCTGGCTCCTTGTAGCTGGGTTCATCATGGAAGTGTACCACCTGAACTGGCTGGCGAACCCAGTCCTGGTGCTGAAGAAAAACAAGACATGGCGCATGTGTATCGATTACACCAGCCTGAACAAGGCATGCCCGAAAGACCCCTCCGCATTGCTCCATATCGATCAAGTCATCGATTCCACGACCGACTATGATTTTTTGTCTTTTCTGGATTGCTATTCCGGTTATAATCAGATCCGATTAAACCTGGCTGATCAGATTAAGACATCATTTATCACCCCCTACGGGGCTTTCTGCTACGTAACCATGCCTTTCGGTCTAAAGAATGCATGCCCTACCTATCAGCACTGCATGCAGAAGTGCTTGCACTCGTAGATAGGTCGAAACGTGCATGCTTACGTGGACGATGTGGTAATCAAGACCAAGGAGAAGCGCACCCTCCTCGAGGATCTAGGAGAGACATTTGGCAACCTCCGCCAGTACCAGATGAAGCTGAACCCGAAGAAGTGCGTCCTTGGAGTGCCATCCGGTCAGCTCCTCGGTTTCCTCGTATCGCAACGAGGTATCGAGGCAAATCCAGAGAAGATCGCGGCCATCGAGAGAATGCAGCCGCCCAGGAGCCTGCTTGGAGTCCAAAAGTTCACCGGATGCCTGGCCTCCCTCAGCCGTTTCGTCAGCCGGCTGGGGGAGAAGGCACTCCCGTTGTACCAGCTAATGAAGAAGACGGACAAGTTCTCTAGGACTTCGCAAGCCGACACCGCATTTCACGACCTCAAGCGCATGGTATCCACAGCACCGGTTCTAGCCACGCCGGCTAGCAAGGAGCCTGTGTTGCTCTATATGGCAGCCATCAGCCGGGTCGCCAGCGTCATCCTGGTGGTGGAGCGCCCCGAGGAAGGCAAGGCCCAGCCAGTATAGAGGCCCGTCTACTACCTCAGCGAGGTTCTCTCCCTCTCCAAGCAGAACTACCCCACTACCAGAAGATGTGCTACGGCGTGTACCTGGCATGAAAGAAGCTCAAGCACTACTTCCAGGAGCATCCGATCAAGGTCGTGTGCACAGCACCCCTTTCGGAAATCATCGGCAACAAAGACACCACCGGCCGAGTTGCCAAGTGGGCCAACGAGCTCGCCGCCTACTCCATCCAGTACGAGCCTTGGCTCACGATCAAGTCATAGGCATTGGCGGACTTCCTCGTCGACTGGGCCAAGACCCAGTATCTCCCACCGGTTCCAGACTCGGACCACTGGAAGATGCACTTCGACGGGTCAAAGATGCTCGAGGGCTTGGGAGCCGGCGTCGTGCTCACCTCGCCCAAGGGAGACCGGTTGGAGTACGTACTACAGATCCACTTCAAGGCCTCCAACAACGTAGCCAAATACGAGGCACTGGCGCACGGACTCCGGCTCGTGTGCCCCCACTGGAATGTTAATTCCCCCGGCTGAAGGTGTTGAGCCTGCGAAAGCAGCAGACTAAGACGAGTCTAGTCGGATAAAGTTAGAAGATCTGGGAAAAGAAGGGAGATTCAAAGCACCTGGCTATGCCAGCTACTACGAATCTCGAGGGCTACACCCAGTGGGTGCGCTAGCGCGCCCCCACTGGAGGTGCAGTTCTCCCGGCTAAAGGCGTATAGCCGCGCGAAGTTAGCCGGATAAAGTTAATCGGCGAAATGTTGAAAGAAAACACAAAGTGCACAAGTTAAAGAGAAACCAAGTCAGTTCAAAATTAACGTCACAAAGGAAAAAGGAGGCGAAGCTCCCATAAGTCTACTCGGCGCTAGAGACAGCCGGTACGAACAGAGAAGTTTCAGACAAAATTAAACAGGACAAATACACCCGGCATGCCAGGGCAGTGACTAGGCGGAAGGACCCTTGCCGTGAGGAGCATCTCGGCTGGCGGAAGCTTCAGGCGGAGGAGGAGGCGTGACGCTTGTTCTAGTTCCGGCGCCCACAGCCGGCTGTGTTGGGGCTTCCACATCAGGAGTACCGACGGACTCTGAGTCGGTGAGCACCTCGTCGGGGTCCATGTAGTCGGCAATCTTGATGGTGGAGCCTCGGAGCTCTGGATGAGCCTGGCGGATGGCGGCAAGGTCGGCGCCGGCACGGAAGCCTTCGTCGATCTTCTCGACGCGGGCATCCTTGTACCAGGAGAGCATGAGGGCCAGAGCCATCTCCGCTCCGGCTCGTGCCGCCAAGTCCCGTAGCCGGTCCACCGCCGCCGGCACGTCCCCCACCTTCGTAGCCAGCTGTGCCATCATCTCCGGAACCGGAGCATCCGGCCACAGGAATGAGAAGATGTCCCGCACCGCTTGATGAAGTTTGGCAGCTTCCTCGCCAAGAAGGACGACGAGCTCCTAGGCTGTAGGCTGCGCTCCTGGCCAGTTCTCCTGCAGCCGGTTGTACGCCAGCAGGTCTATGCCGGGATAAAATGCTATCAGAGAAAAGATAGTCAGATCCGACTACCGGATCCAGAAAGAAAGGGAGACGGAAAAGAGGAACTTACCTTTAGCCATGTGGCCAACTTGCATCAGCTCCTCCACCAGAGCCTTCTCCTTCGTCGCCAGCCACTTGATCTCCTTCTCCTAGTCCTTGTTCTGGGCCTCGAGAAGGTTGAAGGCTTCGATCCGGCTGGCGAGCGACGTGTCGTGCTCCTTGATGGTTGCCTCCAAACCGTCTACCTACGCGTGCCAATCCTTGTTCTGCAGCTGCAGAGTGGAGTTGGACTTGCTCAGCCGGTCGTTCGCTTTCTTCAAGCGAATGATCTCGCGCTGAGCGCACACGAGGATAGCTGCGACAAAGCCGGCTATTAGTCAAAAAAAGGGCAAGCCGGATGAAGCAAACTTACTCTAGGAGGTTCCGTTGGCAGCAGCAAGCTTCTGCTCCAAGGACCAGTTCCCACCGGCTGTGGCCTCCAGCAGCCGGATCTCCTTCACCGCCAGCTCGAGGGTGGCAGCAAGGTCAGTCAGCGAGGCGGCGGAGGAGGCGTCGTCATCCACGACATTGACGGCCAAGGACTCCTTCGTGGCAACCACCACTGTCCTCCACTCCTCTCCCGGCACGTCGTCGGAGTTGTCGTCACCGACAACCACGAGTTCCTTGCCGGTCGCGGCCTCCCGCGCGCCCGCGAAAGAGCCACCCAGCTGAGAACCCTCCGCTTCCGGCTGGGCCACCACATCTGGCTGCGGACCCTCTGCTCCGGCCGAGGCAGCCGGCTCAGCTCGAGGTGGTGGCGGAGGCGGTGCAGCGGGAGAAGGAGGGGCACTAGCAGACGTGGTCGGAGCGCAGGGTGGCGACCCGGTCGGTGCTCGCGCCGGGCTCGCGGCTCCAAAGGAGACCAGCGTGCTAAGAAGACAGAAGAGGAGAAGAAGGAAAGAAAAGCAAATAAGCCAAGGGCAGAAAGGCAGAAAAAGAAACAAGCAGAAGATGGCTAAAGAAAAACGGGGAAGGACGTACCCCTGCACAATCAGAGGCGGCACCTTCTTCCGGCCAAGGCGACTCGGCGAAAGGGTGCTGGTCCGGCTCCTCTTGGGGGCCGGCTCCTCCGCAGTAGGCTGGCTGGAGGTGGAACAGCTGGAGCCGCTCCCGCCAGCTTCGCTGTCCGTCGCAGGGTGCTGCGCCGGATCAGAGGCCGGCGCGGCCTCCTCCTCCTCGTCAACCTCCGCGTGGGGGCCGGCGGCCGGCTCGTCGTTCTGGCTAGGGAAGGCATCCCCGTCCCCATCTGACTCCTCGCCGGACCGCCGAGCACACGGCTCGGGCAAGTCGGGCGCGAACGCCTCGAGGGGGGCCTCATCCTCCTTGCGAAGGATGCAAGGGAAGATCTGCCGAATGCAAAAGATTAGTCGGATAAAGAAGAAAGAAAGGCAAGAAATACGGAGGAAAGCTCTGGCTGAAAGGACCTACCCGGGGCACGCGGTTGTCCCGGTTGTAGGGCGCCATGCTGAAGGTCCAGCCCTCCGGTAGCCACTCCTTCGTGATCGTCCACACCCACTCCTTCAGGTTGTGGTAGCGGGGATCGTGTCACGATAGCCAGGTCGGGTCCACCCGGCCGGAGTAGAAGCACATCTTGTGCGCTCGCTGCTGTAACGGCATCATCAGCCGAGACATCCAGCTGAGGGTGATGTCCAGGCCGGTTAGCCGGCAGGTGACGAGGGAGCGCATGCGCTACAGCATCGTGTCCGACTCCGCCTTGTCGCCGTAAATCTTCAGATCCCAGTGCTGGCGACTGGACTCGACATCCTGGAAGGCCGGAAGGTTGATCCGGTCGACGTTGGTGATGTTCTTGACATAGAAGTACGACTGCTGCCACAGTCGTACCGTGTCATGCAGCCGGAACTTCGGGTAGCCGGTCTGCGCGCGGGAGTAGATGGAAGCGCCGCCATAGACGACTAGCGGCCCCTTCGTGAACTGCACCTGCGGCCGGACTCGGAAGAGCCAGCAGAAGAGCCCGAGATCCGGTTGGATCCTGAGATAGCTCTCATAGAACGCCATGAAGTGCGCTAGCGTTCCGATTGCGTTGGCGCCGAGATGGTGGAGGCGGAGGTCGAAGAACGCCAAGAACGTGAGGAAGAAGGGGTGCACCGGCAACGCGAACCCGCGCGCCAGATGCGAGAGGAAGATGACCCGCTCTCCCTCCGCCGGGTGCGGCGGCACCTCTCCCGCCGGCGCTAGCCGCACCGCTACTTCCTCCTCCGGCGGAAGGACGCGGGTAGCGCGGTATTTCTAGATGTGGTCCTCCGTGACGGAGGAGCCACACCAGGCTCCGCGTTCGGCTGCCATCTCCGGTTGGCAAGGAGGCGCGGCGGCGGAGGAGTGGCAGTGGCCCGTACCGCCGACGACGACGAACGAGCGGCGCAGTGGGCTACAGCGGCAGCAAAGGAAGGGCGCAGAGGGCGGGAGCTCGAGAGGGAAGAGTGCAGCTAGAAGCGAGGGAGCGAAGGGAAAGAACTCCCCCTCCCGCGGCATCCCTTTAAAGGGCCGGAAGAGCAACCGTCCGCGGCGCCACGTGGCATTCATCTAGGCAGCCCTCACCCCAACCGCCGCCCAAATCCCGTGTGTCGACGCGGGATGCGTAGAAGATCCTGGAGCGGGAACCGAAGCGCCGGGCAGCAGTTTCCTGAGACGACATGCAACGAGACGTTACGTCGCCCGTAGCAGAGCAATGATGGCGCGTGCGCGCGTGGCCACCGTCAGCACTGACGTCACGGGTAGCATAACCGCCAGGCGTAGCCGGTCACAAAATGAAAACCAAGAGGGAGCGCGCGCACATTTCGCCTAAGGGCGGAATCCCTAGGTACCCCAACCGGACAAGAAACAAGGCAGTCGGATCACGTCCGGCTGGACAGATGCAGCCGGACAGAGCAAGCCAGGCCGGCTATCGCATGGTAGCCGGATTGGCAAGAAGCAGCCGGCTACGGCGATGTAGCCGGAACCAATCAAGAAGACAGGACGACGTATGGATCAGTGCACGGTACGCCCTGTACGATGAAAAGACCGGCAACTACTCGGCCATACCGAAGACTTTGCGGGGATGACGCGGGAACAGTGGCTCGATGCTGACGACAGGCTCGCACGGCGTTCACTGTGCCCATAATAGCCATACCGCTCGTACTCCGATGGGACATACCATACCGGATACTGTAGATGACCAGTCAGTTGGGACCCACCTGTGAGGCCCGCCAGTCGGACTGGCCAGTGAGACCGTTGCCCCTCTGCCTATATAAGGAGAGGCAAGGCCTCAGTAGTAAGGGTTGGTCTCAGGGCATTTAAGGCAGTAGCTAGATAATACAGCTCAAGGAGCACTTGTAGTTCGTATATCCCTCATAGTCAGATCCGGCAGGAGTAGGAGTTTTACCTCATCACGAGGGCTCCAAACCTAGGTACTTCTTGCGTCCAGCTACGCTTGCTCGTATCCAATCCCGCCTGCGGACGCCGTCGATAGCTTCCCTGCTAGTCCCCACACCTCTATCTAACCTTCTTAGGTACTGCCGTTCCCAATACAACGACACCGACTGACGCACGGCACATTGCGTGGTGGTCCAAGGCATTCGCTGCTATCAACGGCGAACTGTATAAGTGCAGTATCACAGGAGTGCTCCAACGATGCATCTCCAATGCTGATGGAAGAGTTGTTCTCCTCGATATCCACGAGGGGACTTGCGGGCACCACGCTGGCAGTCGAGACCTCATTGCCAAAGCTCTACGAGTTGGATTCTACTGGCCTACGGCCATGCGTGATGCTAAGGACATCGTCCAAAAATGCAACACTTGCCAGCGATTCGCAGACAAGCCACACGTGCCTGGCGTGGAGCTCCAGCCAATTCCACTGGCCTGGCCCTTCGTGCAATGTGGACTCGACATGGTCGGCAAGCTCCCAAAATCATCACGAGGAGGCTACGTCTACCTCTTGCTCGCAGTCGACAAATTCACCAAGTGGATAGAGGCCATGCCAGTGACTAACCAGTCAGGATACAACACAGTAAAGTTCTTCGAGTCCATCGTCTATCGCTTCGGAGTACCACACAGCATCATCACGGACAACGGAACGAACTTCACATCCAAGGAGTTCCAAGAATTCTGCGAAAATCTAGGAATCAATGTCAGCTATGCCTCCGTGGCACATCCACAGACCAACGGTCAGGTCGAAAAAGCCAACAGGCTCGTCTGCGGCGGCATCAAGAAGCGACTCCTCAAGCCACTCGAATAGGCCGTGGGCTGCTGGCCAGACGAGCTGCAGTCGGTACTCTAGAGCCTACGCACAACTCCAAACAGTGCCACAGGGTACACCCCGTTCTTCATGGTGCACGGGGCTGAAGCGGTACTACCCGCAGAGGTACGATACAAAGCACCCCGAGTGGTCGCTTACAGCGAGTAGGAGTTAACTCTTGCACTCGAAGACTCCATCGACCACCTTGACGAGGCGCAGGAAATCACCACGGAAAGAACAATGATCTACCAGTAGAACCTGCGCAACTACCACAGTAGAAGGCTATGCCCCAGGTCCTTCGTCGAAGGTGACCTGGTCCTGCGACTGAAACAGCAAGGGCATCTCAAACTCGAGTCCCCCTAGGAGGGACCATACGTGATTACAGAAGTAATCCCAGGTGGCGCCTATCGCCTTAAATATTTAGAGACAGGAGTCGCATACTCCAACCCCTGGAACATCACGCAGTTGTGGCGCTTCTACCCTTAGTCGCTTTTATTTTTACATTGCAAATAAGGCTACTCAGCTAAGGCTACTTAGCCACACATTGTACCTCATACTATCCTGCAAATAAATAAAGCTAAGTGCCCCAAAACTCTGTGCTTCTTTTATTTTTTGCAAATTATCCACTCGGGGGCTGCGCCACCCTATACACATCTATTCTACGAACTAACGCGATATCCTGAGTAGCTGGCGTACTAATCAAACCCTTGACAAACACCAACCCAGTTGCAACGCACCTGACAAGTTGGCAAGGTGCTGGATAAAACACAAGTCAGATTAACGAAAAGGAATTGCATAGTGCAACGCACTCGCAAAACATACACGCTAACAAGCTCTTTATATACATCAACGTCAATCAATCACACATAGCATGTATATATGAACTTTACAACACTGGTGCGACTATGTGCAGGATACAAGCTAAACTACTATTGTAACAAAGGAATGTTGGTCTGCTCCTCGAAGAAGTCGACAATTTCCTCCGCTGGGCGATCCACCGCCTGGTAGTGAGGAACCATATTCCAAGTCGAACCTACTGGCGGCGCTAGTGGTCTGGCTGCAATTGTTGCCACATCTATGTCAGGCCTATGCAGTCGCCCCAGCGACAGAGGAACCTTAGCACCAGCCACTAACTCTTGACGTACACACTCGTGGACTGCACTCAAGTCCTGGAATTTGGCAAGAAGGGCCAGCAGGCTCGATGGAACGACATCTAGCGGGAACATCGTCCGATAAATATTCTTCAAGCAGGATTGCAACTTCTTCAAGAAGTGAAGCACTCGTGAAGCACGATCCTGCAGGGTCGCAAGTGCGATTGCACAATCATGATCCACCCAGAAGTACCCACTCGCCTGAAGCTGCTCTTGGGTCAGATCATGCATTCGAATGGCGATCCTGTCCTCCTCATCCTGCGGGTGACGCGCGCTGACAACTACACCTAGCAAAGGCAAAAGTATGAAGACAATGAACTACCGCGGGTGACTACAAAGAAAGGGATAAGGAAGAATAAAGCTAACACTTGAATTCGTCGCCCAACTGCGTCACCTCCCCTAGCAGATATTGCTCGCGGGCGACAGCCTTCTCCACCCTCGACTTCCATACATTCGCGTTACCTCGGAGCACAGGCAGTTCACGCTCCAACTGCTGCACGCGGTCATGGAGTCGCGGGAGTAGAGACAGCTCATCCACCCTTGAGTGCGACTGTGCCAAAGTATCATCAGCGGATAGCATATTCCGAGGTTCACTCGAAGGACCACTCGATGTGCCCTATCACAAGCCAAGCAAGAGATGATAAGAAGACTAAGGCAACGCATAGACAAAAGACTCGAGTGCATTCAAGCATAATAAAGTATCAACAGATACACTTGCCAAAGGCATGTTCTAGACAAAAGAGATAGGCTATTTAACTATTACAAAGGCATGACTACTGAGGAGCAACTTTTTTCTTCGACTTGGACTTTGGTTTTGGGGGCCTCATCGAGTCCATGGCGGTATCAGACGCCACAGACTTTCCGTCGGCCCCTGACGCCGTAGCCTTCGCCGCCTTCTTGGCTCGCTGCAGCTCCTCAGAGTACTTCGCAACTGTGTTGATCAGTTGTGGCCCGTACTTGCCACAAGCAGTTGCGAAAGGAGCAAAGACTACCTGTTGGCCATCCGCACTAATAGGCATCACGTTGGAGATCGCTGCAGGATCAACCTCGACTCCGTGGGCTTGAACCATCGCGAGTGACATTGAAGCGCCAGCCGCACGGAGTGAGTTCTTGAACCTCGCAGGAATGCCTCCGGCAAGAGACTCCACCAGCTCATCCATATTCTCGATCAACTCAGCCTTGGGCGTCAGCTCCTCCCGAAAGCGACTGAGCATGCCCTTGGCCTTGGTGAGCGTCCCCTGAATGGCAGTGCTGCGGTCTTCGACTGCTGAGATGGCACCCGCCAACACATCATCACAACAGAGTGCCTGCGCGTCAAAGCTCAGACCGCTGGCATCTACACAAGAATCAAGCATTGGCACAAAGTCAGCACAAACAGCAAAATCCAAAGAGGAGGCACTTGATGACATTCCAGACCAGGAAATACCTAAGAGGGCCTTGGCAATTGAAAAAAGCTGTTCTTTGAACAACTTCTCCCTAGCTGCGATGGAGGCGTGGAGATCCTCTTCGCGTTTTTGCGATTCGTCACGTGCTACGATTGCCTCATCGCGACTCTTCACAGCCGCGGTGAGCGTCTTTTCCAGGGAAGCAGCGTCGCGAAGAAGTGCATTATGCTTAGCTGTGAAACAAACAAAAGATAGATTGCCAGTCGAATATATCACAAGGATGCAGAAGAAAAAGTAAAGAAAACTCACTTTCAACCACGAGATGGCGATTATCCAGCATTGCATGCTGGCGACCCATCGCCGGCACCTGCTCCGCCAGGTGAGCAGCTTCCTTCACAATGAGCTGTGATAAAGGAAACAGTAAAGGATCAGCAGATGGGATAGATGAAAAAATACGACTGCAAAATCAGAAGAAGAGATACTACACATACATGATCCTCCAATGACTCCTAAGTCGATTGACGCACAGACGTCCAGATAACCATCCGGTGCTCCACATCGTGTGGAGAACTTGATGAATTATGCCTGGAGTGGGCCGCCAATGGAGGAGAAGAAACGCGCTCAGCCACATTCTTGGCTTTGGAGGTCGCGACTCCAGATTCCTTCAAAAATTGGATGTCGCCAGAAGATGACGATGCCGGCTAACTGCAGAACAAAAATCAACATCAAGAAAATGCAACTCCAAAGAAGAATCAAAAGGAAGATTCGTATACTTACCAATCAAACTTGTCAAAATCGAAAGTTTGATCCCCCGACTCTAACGACGACTCCTTCGGCAGTCGCATCTTCTTGCAGGAAGGTTGCGCCACGTCACTCACAGGAACGACAGGTATCGGTGACTCAGCACCAACAGCTACAACTTCCGGATAGAAGGAGACGATGCATCCGAATCCTTGCTGCGCGAACGCTTGCGAGTGTCCGGACTACTCGACTCGGGGGGCTTCCTCCTCCACATCAGATGGGACCATCCACTCCGACTCATCCTCTTCCAAGGCTTTGCGAGGGATAACCTCCTCAGGAAGAGGGGGCATACAGGGTGACACACTCCAATCCTGCATACAAAAAACAAGTTAGTACAAGCCAAGAAAAGTGAAGCATTCGGCAAATAAAGCTACTTCGTAGCACAACCGTACCTCAGGAGGAGGATTGGCAGCATGGAAGAGAGGTATGACTGGTTCACTAGGGAGCACATCCTTGGCGGTGTACTTGGTGACCAGTCGCACCCTTTTATCTACCTCACTCACGGAAATGCCATCGGCAGATACGCGAGTGACATCGTCCGCGCCAGCCCACTGGAACATAGGATGGATTCTGGCCTGCAGGGGCTGGACGCGACAGTGCAGCCATGTGCGAATGAGGGCGCAGCTTCCCTCCTCTTTACCCATGCGACTCTCGAGGTCGCAGACGCGCTCGTATAGCACATCTATCTCCACGGACTCTTTGGGCATCACTATGTTCTTCCAGGAGCGCCTCCTCTTGCACGGCGTTGCGGGATCGAAGGGCGCGAGTCCGTAGTGGTCTCCATTGGCCTTCTGGTCGCGGATGTAGAACCACTTGTCCCTCCACCCTTGGACGGATGCCGTGAGCTTGATGTCGAAGTACGTGACGGAGGAGTCGACGTGGATACCGTAGCCGCCTACATCATAGACTACGGAGCCAGACGCTGATTGGCACTTCAGCTTGAAGAGACGTTTGAAGAGACCGAAGTGTGGCTCGATTCCGAGCCAGCACTCGCAAAGAGTAATGTAGAAAGCTACATGGAGGATGGAGTTGGGGGACAGCTGATGTAGCTCGAGCCCATAGAAACAGAGAAGGCCCCTGAAAAAAGGATGCAGGGGCAACGAGAGGCCACGGATGATGAACGCTAGGAACATCACCCGAAAACCGGCAGGAGGAGAAGGGATTACCTCACCACCGGGGACACGCGCGTCAGCGACTGCAGCAGATAGAACTCTGTCTTGGCGCAGGAGACGAAGCTCAGAAGACTTGATGGTAGACGCGCGCCACGTGCCATTGGTTACGCGAGTGCCCGCGCCTTTCTTCTTCCCGGCGACGGCGGCGCTGGTGCCCGCAGCGGCGGAGCTGCCCTTCTTCTTGGCAGCAACAGTGGCGGCGGTGTGACCGGAGAAAGTAACTGGGGAATATGCGGAGCTGATCCAGCGCCGCGAGAAAGATGAACTCAAAGGAGCAGAGGAGCAGCAGCAATGGCGACGGAGGAAAAGACAGAGAAAAGAAGCAGATGTGAAAAATTACCGTTGCAGCACTGCTACTTAACCCCCTGGAAGATGCAATCTAACGGCCAGGAAAAACCCTATCAGACGCGTGGCGTTCATCGTGATTGACATGTCGAGGACCCGAAGCGTGAACCGTCCCCCACTACACCCATTATGTGCGGAAATCGAGGAGGCGCAGTTAAAACAAAGCTTACGCACGCCCGGTCAAGTCAGGGTGAAAAAATGGGACCCACCACTTGTCACGTCCTGTCAAAACCGCTCACGCAGGCAAATGAGATCATCACATCGTCAGCACTGATGTCATCAAAATTGAGTAGCAGAAGACTACGACTACTTGAGTCCTTGCTCGAGTCTTCGACTCCACCAAGCACTCGGGGGCTACTCCTATAGGGAGCGCTGTCACGCACCCTATGATTTTTCTTTTTCTCTCTTCTGCAGGAACATGGACACTCAAGCATACCCAATCACTCGAATCTGCGATTCGATTATGGACATGGGTTACTCCCATAGGGAGCGCTGGAAAAAAATTCGACTGAAACAAGCAAACAAAAGACGACAGCAGTCGCAAAGTTCTTTAGTCCCTGCTTGAGTCTTCGACTCAACTAGGCACTCGGGGGCTACTCCCATAGGGAGCGCTGGTCGCGCGCCCTATGATTATATATACATCATACTATGTGTCGATAACATCCACACTCAAAGTCTAAGGCGACACCGCCTCAAGATTTTTCCCTACAAAGAGACTGTGTCTCCTGGGTCACCTGAATCATCTACGCGATGACAAATTTTGGATGCCGCGCTTGCAGCGTGAAGATAAGACCTGAATAAGGCCTGGCAACGCATCTGTTGCGCACTACCAGAAATGTATCTGTGCCTACAGGTGCGATGAACATGCCTTGACGGATGCATCGAGTGCTCACACCTATATACTGGAATTCGACTCCTGTAAGACCTCAGCGGCCTGAGTCGAATTACACCAGCACTTTTCCAAATTCGAGTCTGGGGACTCGAGTTCGAGTAGATTGCGTTGTTTTACCCTAAGGTAGTTAACTGATTCCGATACATCGGTTAAATCAGGCACGCACATCAACAAATCCCTATGACACAAATAGAGCAGTCGAAAAATACTCAGTCATGCACTCGCAAGGCTTCATAAAGTCCCCAGTCGAATCTACGATTCCACTGGACACTCGGGGGCTACTGACATGGGTATACCCTACATGTACTCAAGCTTGGTATATACGGGCTGAATACAGCGGAAGCCCACGACGTTGCCAAGGCCCAAATGGAGAACTCGAGTAACCTACGGACTCTCGATTGCTTGCAGAGCAAGAAGAAGCTAAAGATAGAAAGTTTAAAGGAAAAACCCTAACTTGTAACTGACTCGACCTGCTACCTGAGACCTAGCCTATCTATATAAAGGCTAGGAGGGGCGGCGAGGAGGACACACGCAACCCTAGTTTCCACAACCCTCGCCAGATTGCATCTGTGCACCATTGTAATCCTCGATTCCTTTGATAATTCCACGAGCAGACAAGCAGGAGTAGGAACCTCCACGAGGCCTAAACCTGGGTAAATCTTCGAGTCCCCTGTGTGCTTGTTTGCTAGCTGATAGATGCTTCTAGCGATCCCTCCTTCTCCAAAACCCAAGTCCATAACAATGGGCATTGATGAGTTAAACCCTCATCAGAGAGAGAGAGTATATCGATTGGAGGTCTCCCCAAAAGTGAGGAAACCTTTATTGAATATTGTGTGTATTTTTTGGTCAAAATACCCCACTATATATAGGGGAAGGGGAGGTACACCCTCACTCAAAGTCCCGGGGTGGGACTAATCATGGGAGAGGGGGAGGGGGAGGCATCGCCGACCACCTGATAGCTATGAGATTCGACACATTTTTGATGATTTTTATTGATGGTTTTCTCCCGGATTTGATCGTTTTCTAGCTCTACCTAACGCTAATACTTTGGTAGCGAAGAAAACTTGGTTTTTAATGTGTGTTTCAGGTTCTGAACGTCAATCGAAGGTTTTAACTAGAAAAACACAATATTCAAGCGAAAACAAGCAAGTCTCTATTTGGAAGCAATCGAGGGGAGCATACAGAGGCTTTAACGAGCAACTATAGTGGGAACATTTTTTGGGCGTATAGTTCCCACCATATAGCTACCGCCGCCTCCGTTTTTTCAAAAGGGACAACTTCCATGAAGAGTCCAGACGCAAAAACACAACACAACAGCCGCATCCCATCCAAAAAATGAGAAAGAAGAGATCCGGAGAAGAAGGGGAAGACGTTCTTCATCTCGCTCCACGATCTTTGACCTCGTAGACAATACACCCCCATAGCCATTACTTGTACTTGAGAGAGAGGGATCTTCACCTTGCAAGACTAGGTTTTGTGATTGTTTCTTCCTATCTTGAATTGTGTTGGATTACTTTTCTATTCTTATTGTGGATCTCCGCGGTAATATCAAGAAGAACTCCCTTTATTTAATTATATCGATGATCCTTTCTTCTCTCATGTGTGAGTAAGTTCCTTGGGCGTGGGAGATGTAAGGGATTGGTGAGATGTGATGTGCCTCCACTTATTTTCCATTATCTTGTGATTGATTTTAATTACTATATTGTGTGTGCTTGACTATCTATGGGATGCCTAATGATTGTTGTACAATAAAGGGCCCAGACAACATGATGCTTTGTTCTACATAGATAGGATATTGTTCGCTAGCAGACCGGCGACCCCCAAGTGACACGGGGATATCAGTGGAAAACTAGTAGCCTCAAGGATAACGAGGAACCATCGTGCTTATTGCATTAGTCCGATCCAAGGAGCTTAATCTCTAAGCGACCTGAAGGGTCATAATCGTCTAGTGTGTGACCATGGTTTTGGTAATAGACTAGTAGGATTATTGAAGTTGGGATGAAATCTACCAAGAGGAGTTCTGGCTAATTATGGGTTGCTCGCCTCCATATATACTTATAATATTATAATTGTTACACTTATCGTTCGTCCACCTGGCACAGTCACTATCACCATGAACTATATCTCCCCACGCCTCCTTTTTCCATCTGCAGAAAACAACAAACAACCGAATCGTTCTTTACTTTTATGCTTTATATTTCTGAAGTTTACATTTTAGTTTTATTTAAATACACCCACTTTAATCCAAATTCCATTCTCATTTCAATACTTGCAGTCAATTCACTCAAAGACCTGTGACAACTTTGGGTGTGATAGAGACATCACTCATAAACACTTACCTTTGGGCTCCCTGTGGGATCGATATCTATACTTCAAAACTAGCTACAAATGATCTATGCACTTGCGGACATCAAGCTATATTCTAGCGTTGTTGCTGGGGAGTTAAGCGCTAAGTCTTTGTCTTTTGACATTTCAAGTGTTGCTACTACAAAATGTTCTCCCTAGGAGACAAAGGGTCTACACGCTCTAGTAGGACCTATTTACCAGATTATATTGAGCACGTGCCTACTCAAAGGCGCGAAGAAATTATTGAAAAACTTTTAAGATCTAATAAAGTTGAGGTTGAAAACCTGAGTGATATTATGGAAATCATGTCTATTTACAGGACAACTCGCATGAAACCTGAGAAAACTCTCAGAGAATATAGTGCACCAAGTTCTGAATTTCTTAAACAACCAATAGAATTCCCTAATCCTGGAGTTAGAGAATATCGATTTGACGGTGGAATTATTAAAATTTTACAGGAAAAAGATTTTAGTGGAAGGGAAGATGAAGACCCAGGAAGACATCTTAGAGAGTTCAGCGATGTGATAACATCGCTTGTACCAAAAGGTTTGCCAAGAGACTTATCTCGTCTAAAATTATTTTGTTGGTCTCTTAAAGGTAAAGCTCTAGACTGGTTATATTCTCTCCCTCGCCATTACATTAAATGTTGGGAAAACTGCATTGTTAAATTCATAAACAGGTTTAATCCTTTTAAAAAGGTAACTGAAATAAGAAAGAATATAGGCAACTTTAGTCAGAATGTGGGAGAAAACTACCCACAAGCCTAGGATAGATTCTTTGGAATGATAAATAGCATTCCCAATCATGGCTATTCTGAATCAACTATTTTCCATTTATTTTACCACGGTCTTAATACTCAACATAGAGAGTTTCTTGACTTCTCAGCAGGAGGATCGATAAATACGTTAACTATTAAAGAATGTTTGGAATTGGTGTCTACTAGGGCTAAGAATGATTCTTTATATAATCCTGATTTCGGCACTAAGCCGGAAAAAGGGATACTCCGGATAACTCCTGAACTTATGCCTGAAGTATGCAAAACAATGAAAGAAAAACGTATCCCTTCTAAACTTGTTAAGGAAAACAATGTAGACTTGCTACAAGTTTTAACTAAAGAAGATAAAACTAGTAATGTTTTTCAAGAATTAAAACATCGACAAGCAAAATCTCATAATAACCTGCATAAGCACTTTCAAAAACATAAAAATATTTTGGCGGAACTCACATAAAATTATGATGAGATTGGCCACGAAATAAAATTATTTCACAAGTATCTTAGTATGATTGAAACCCAGTGTGAACAAATAGCATCTGGTTATCAAATTTTTCTTTGAGATGATAAAGATATTCCTGTTTCTACTAATGTTGTTACGAGAAGAGGTGCAGTTGTTACAGGCCCATTAGGACCACCAGAATATGAAGCTGAAAAAGAGCGGAAGGAAAAAAGCCTTACTCAAAGCAAGCCAAGAAGATGATACACTGGTGGATCCTCAAGATTATACTGCTCAAGAAACACAATATCAAACCAAGGAGGACCGAAATGATGCACATGATGATCACTATGACTCTGATGCAGAGACGGTTGATCCAAGAGAAGAAAAAGAAATAAGCAAGGAAGATGAAGTTGTTGTCGTAGAAAATAAGAAAAGTGATAAGCAACAACAAAAGAGCCTTCCCCCCTACAAAAGGTAAAAGACAAGTATAAGAAAGGTGAGAAAAAGCTTCCTTATCTAGATCAAAAAAAAGAAAGCACCAGATTAGGTAATTTATGATTCTTTTACAAAGGCACTTGGTGACCTTCGTCTAGAAATTCCATTTGTAGATGCAATCAAAGTTCCTACCTATTCTAAATTCCTCCGTGATATTCTTAGTATAAAGAAAGAAATTACTAAAACTATTACCATGGTAACTAGTTATCCCGCTAATGGGAAGCTGTTGTCTAAATATGGAGATCCTGGAATACCAACTATTTCATGCTCAATAGGCAAAATTGATATTCACAATGCATTGTGTGAGCTAGGTGTAGGAGTTAGTGTAATGCCATACTCCCTCTATAAAAGGTTAGGATTAGGGGAGTATTCTCCTACTACTATCACTTTACAGATGGCTGACAAGTCCACTAAACAACCCATTGGTATGATTGAGGATGTTCTACTTAGAATAGATGAGCATGTTATTCTGAGTGATTTTATTATTCTTGAGATGCCTGAAGATGAAAGATTATCTATGATACTTGGAAGACATTTCCTTAGTATTGTAGGTGCATCAGTTGATTATGTCGAAGGGAAGATAATTTCAATGTTTATGATGCTGAAATCATCCGGTATTTTCCAAATAAGCTCGAAGCAAGCCAAGAAGATGATACATTGGTGGATCCTCAAGATGAAACTGAAACACAAAATCAAACCAAGGACGACCAAAATGATGCACATGATGACCATTATGACTTCGATGTGGAGACGATTGATCCAAGAGTAGAAAAAGAGATAGGCAAGGAAGATGAAGTTGTTGTATTAGAAAAGAAGAAAAGCAATAAGCAACAACAAAAGAGCCTGACTCCCCACAAAAGGTAAAAGACAAGAGTAAGTCAGGCGAGAAAAAGCTTCCTTATCCAGATCGAAAAAAGAAAGCGCCGGATCAGGCAATTTATAATTCTTTTACAAAGGCACTTAGTGACCTTTGTCTGGAAATTCTGTTTGCGGATGCAATCAAAGTTCCTACCTATTCAAAATTCCTCTGTCATATTCTTAGTAGAAATAAAGAAATAACTGAAACTGTTGCCATGGTAACCAGTTATCCTGCTAATGGGAAGCTATTGTCTAAGTCTGGAGATCCCGGAATACCAACTATTTCATGCTCAATAGGTAAAACTGATATTCACAATGCCTTGTGTGATCTAGGGGCAGGAGTTAGTGTAATGCCATACCCCCTCTATAAAAGGTTAGGATTAGGGGAGTATTCTCCTACTACTATCACTTTACAATCGCTGACAAGTCCACTAAAACACCTGTTGGTATGATTGAGGATGTTCTACTTAGAATAGATGAGCATGTTATTCCCACTGATTTTATTATTCTTGAGATGCCAGAAGATGAAAAATTATCCATAATACTTGGAAGATCTTTCCTTAGTACTGTAGGGGCATCAGTTGATTATGTTGAGGGAAAGATAATCTTCAATGTTTATGATGCTGAAATCATCCGATATTTTACAAAGAAGCTAGAAGTAGGAGAAAGATATATTCCACCGGCAAAACGAGTTCAGGTGGTAAGTGCCTTTGATAAGGGACATGATACATTGCAAATGTATCTATAATTTTTGATGTTCCATGCTTGGTTTTATCTACTTTCTTGTGTTTTGTCCACACTTTGGAATACTTTTCATATGATTTCTTGGACTAACCTAATAACAAGAGCCACAGTGCTAGCTGCCTGTTTTCTGATGTTTTTGGTTCTAGGAAAGTCAGAAAATGAATATTCTCGGAATTGGACGGGACAAAAGCCAAAGTCCCTATTTTACCGGAAGTCATCTGGAGCCAGAATACGAGACGGAGAGGAGCCAGGGGGCCACCACGCCACCTGGCTGCGCGGGCCAGGCCTGGCCGCGCTAGGGGGTGGTGTGCCCAGCCCAGGCACCCCCTCGGCCTCTCCTTCTGCCTATATATTGCCTGACCAAAACCCTAAGTACTCGATCAAAAATCCACGAAAGAGTCTGTAGCTGCCGTCGTCTCTGTTCCTAGATCGAGAGGGATCTGAAGCTCTTCCCGGCACCCTGTCGGACAGGGGAATTCACCTTGGAGGCCTTCTTCATCATCATGCAAGCCTCCGGTGTGATGCGTGAGTAGTTCATCTCTGGAATACGGGTCCATGTAGTAGCTAGATGGCTGGTTCTCCTCCTTTGAGCTTTCAAGTCTAGATCTTGTGAGCTCCGTTCATGATCAAGATCATCTATTTGTAATTCTGCATGTTGTGTTTGCGGGGATCCGATGGATATTGAGATGCTATTTTAGATTGATTAATGAGTTTATCATGTCTTTGTTATTTGTGATCTTGCATGCTTTCCGATGTTAGTAGCTATCTTGGCCAAGTAGAGGCTAGCAGCTCCAAGAGTTAGTATTTATGCTCGATAGTGGGTTCATGCCTCTGGTAATCTGGGGAAGTGACAGAAATCTCTAAGGTACTAGATGTGTTGTTGCTATTAGGGAGAAAACAACAATCCTTTGTTCATAGAACAATCATATTGTTTACTTTACACGCAATTTGTAAAGCAATAATATGTTGCTTGCAACTTAATACTAGAGGGGGTTCATATGATAACCTGAAGGTGGATTATTAGTCATAGATGCAGTTGGATAACTGTCTATGTATAATGTTGTAATGCCCAATCGAATCTCAAAGGAGTCAAGATGATTAGTATATGCATGTATTGCTTTCTCGATGTTTGTCAATTGCCCCGCTGTAATTTGTTCACCCAGCATGTTATCTATCTTAAGGAGCGCCACCTCTAGTGAAATATGGACCCTGGTCCTTTCTTTTACATACAATCTAGCAAACTATTTACTTCTTTGTGTTTACTTTCTGCAAACTATTACTTCCTTCCATTCGATACGTTTAATCCTTTGTTTTCAGCAAAACCGGTGAGATTGACAACCTCATCGCAAGTTGGGGAGAAAGTTTTGTGGTTGTGTTGTGCAGGTCTCCCTGCCAAGGCTCAGCTAGCAACACCTTTGGGGTTATTTCTTGCTCCTACTGGATTGATAACCTTGGTTTCATAACTGAGGGAAACTTACTGCTGTGCTCATCATACCTTCCTCTTGGGGTTCCCTAACGAGCTCGTTAATACACGAGTTAGCAGGGCAACCCAAGGTAAGAATTCGAGAATAGAGAAGGGGTTGAGTTATTCAACCATTCTTAATAAAATGCTTAATGGGAGTCAACCCATCTTATCAATAAAATAAACTAAAGAATAAAAAGTTCATCGCATTCCTACAACTTTTTCAGAGACATTCTTGCGGAATCGGGGCCGTTATGATGCAACTGTCAAAAAGTAGTAGAAACATTCATTGTATGAGTATAGAATAAGAATAAAAATAAAAGTTTGAGTTTTATCTGCAAAGACTAAAATTCTACTCTTCATACACTAATATTGGTCTACAGTTTCTACTGTCACTTTTCAGTCAAAAATAAGCTATTTCGCTGAGTTTCGGGATAAGAAGGTATTCTCAAAGAAATAATTTTTTATGACTACTGATGGTTTAACGACCAACTATAAGGCAGGAATAAAAATTCTGGCCATATAGCTCCGATCGTATAGATATCTTCGCCGTCAACAAATTTTCTTTCGAATGAACAGATAATTTAACGACCAACTATACGATGAGAATAAAAATCCGGTCGTATAGCTGATGACTGCAAGAGCACAGATCATTTGTAGCTAGTTTTGAAATAAATATATCGATCCCATAGGAGCAGGAGTCTGAAGTCTAATAATTCTTGGAATAAATATTATGATAAAAATGCTAGATAAAGTTCTAAGTGACAAGATAAAATGCGAGTATTGTGTAAAAAGGTATTTTTGGGTTTTGGGTATAAGAGCAATAATAAAATAAAGCAAAGTAACTTAATACAGAAAGTAAGTATCACGTATGTAAGAGAGATTGGAACTGTAGTAGGGAAAAAGCGTTCTCAAGGAGTAGCGGATACACCACTAGTATTTCAAATATCTAAGATAAATATTATCATCATGAACATTCTCAACTATGTATGTGTGGGAGGAACTCCGTATATGGACGGTTTGCCAAAAACCGCTGCGCGCATAATCCTCATAACCACATCAGACAGCAATCGACATCAGTCGAATTACTAGGCTATTAAGGGACATAATCCCGTAGGACGTATCACATGGCATGGATAGTGTTCCGTGAGTTTCGTTGGCTTCCCAAGTTGATACGTAAGAATTGCTAACAGCTTTATAGGCACCGTAAGTGTTAGCACGCCTCCGTCTACCAACAAGTAGTTCCCTCCATCAAGTCCCCATGAGAGGCAAATATTGAGAGGTCAACTTCTCTCAACATCAAGATGTAGAGAATCTAACACATGGTCACAGCGATGAATATCATAATAGACTTTATCTTATTTCAATTTAATACTAGGATTTCTCCATAGCCCCAAGAACTAATAATCTACTCAGACATGGAGGCAATCAACATCATGGCAATGGTAATGTAAACAATCATAGATGAATAGTACTTGTATAAATCCACAACGAGTATAGGAATTACAACAAGATCTAGACAAGATGTAGATGGGATGGATGGAGATGGTGGTGATGCAGTCGTGGATGATGAAGATTGATGCCTTAGCCTCCTGGATATGCGCAGGGCAAAGATGGATCCCCGGTGGATGAGTTCCCCCTCCAGATGCCTTCCGGAGGTGAGGTTTTGGTGATTTTTGGGTGTTCTGTATGTCGTCTCTCCGAACCAATTGCACGGGGTGAAACTATTTGACCAGGCGGTGGCGGCGCCAGCTATACGGCAGGAATATTTCTTCCGCCCCTATAGTTGGTCGTTATGCTCTCTGTCTCCTCTATTCTCTTCGAGTTTTCTTCTGGTATTACTAATATTTCCCAAATAAGAGATTTACGTTGTTTTTGAATCCTTTTCTCCTCAGTACAGCTGCTTCAATAATTGTATCCATTGGATCCATCATCTGTCCTGATCCTGGTGAAAACAGACATAAAATGTGTGCGCGAACGCCGTAAAATACCAAGATCCTACATCTACAATGCAAAATAATAATATAAAACATGATGCCAATATGCACTCATCAACTTCCCCAAGCTTAGACTCTTGCTCGTCCCGAGCAAGCTCTAGCTTAATGGATGTAATCCTCATATTCATGAAGCTGAGTCGATAAAATAAATGAGGCTATTGCAGCATGTATTTATCATATACGATACATAGGAATAAGTTCATGAATAGTACCTTACTCGAACCATTGGAATAGTATTAGAAGGCTTCCACACCTTAGTGATCAATAGTTCATAAAATATGACTCTCAATATAATGTAAAAGAATCCGGTCCAACCGAATGAGTTAACGAGGTAGTCCCAAGTGTTTTAGGATCAATGTATTCACATGGGATTCAAAATCTCAAAAGTGTTTCTTTGTCATACTACAATACAGTGGTATATGCCTACTTGATCCTTGCACATTCGCTCTTTTTATTCTTATTTTTATTTTCTTTTGTATATATATATGCTCACACTTTTGTTTAAGTGTTGTGCAAAGGAGCTAGCCATATATTCCACTTCATGTAGGAATTCCAAGTTCAACGATCTCAATTATTAAATTCCAACTATATATGAAGCATTCTTATGACTTGGAGATTCTACCTCGACTTTTTCTCACTCTATTTAGATAGCACTTTATTTTCCTTTGTTCAAGGTTTCTTTTTCAACTTAATAGATACTTTTTCTTTTGTAAGTCAAACCGTAGAACTACAACATATTGACCAAATTATCTTTAGGTGTTCTATTAATACCAATGGTGTGGAAGACTCCTATTGCTATCATCAAGTGCAAGTAAAATTATACTCAAGCCATTCATATATCAATAAAGCAAACACAAACTCAATATTGCTCCATATATAATAAACTCGGAATTTCATTAAACGGATCGACTATTCCTGAAGGGAATTCTAATGATGCAAACTTTATTTATAGTTTGAACTAATGCAAGTATAATAAAACTTATAAGATAGATTACAAGGTCTTAAAGATCTCCCCAAGCTTGGAATCAAGCCTGGTGGGATCAAATAATCCCTTGCAATTATTTGATACCGTGATTGTTGTAGATTAACGTGGCGCCATGGCATGTAACACCGATGTGCGTAGCTTCTTGTTGGTATCCTCCAAAGCGGTTATGCGGCTGTAGCACCCTCGCAGATCAGACTGCATACTGTCCATCCTATCAACGAGCTTAGTCACTAGTGGAAAGATATCTTCCTTCCTTTCCATCTCATCGAGACGGTGGCAGACTTCAGCGCGCGCGATGGAGTAGCTCCGGCTTTTGATATATCACCAATGCCCGGATGCAATCCTTGGTCCTAGGTACAAGTTCTTCCTCCTCATCCATAATTGATGGATCGGGGAAGTAGAAACCGTACCTCCACTCTTTTTGTGGCTTGACCTTTATGCGGGCACCAATGCTTAGCTTTGCGAGAGGTACCTCATCTCCCTTGCTAGCACCTGCACCAACATTATATAATTCCTTACGCTTGTGTGGCCTTTGATCCATGGTGATGAACTTGACCGTCTCCGCGCGCCCTTTTCTGTGTTGTTTGCGATCTTCTCTCTCTTGTTGTTCTTTCTTCATTGCCGCCCAATTGATCTCCGATGGATCATAGACGTTGCGGCGAATGTAGACGTCAACCACATCATCATCGGAATCGTTGTTGAAGTATCTTGGCTCGCCGTACTCCTTGTACCTCGGGCTAAACCTCTCCACCTCCTCGTCATCGTCCTCCATGGACAGGCTGCTAGAGCGGTCCCTGGAAGGAGCAATGAGCCCCACGGGTTTTCCACGGCCATGGACGGGATACCTCATCACTAGATTGGTTTCTTTAGATTGCGATTAGAGAGAGAAACAATGGCAGAATATAAGGGGGGGTCAGAGATTGGTAAAACTCGCGAGAAAAACCAAATTGTCGTCAACAATCCAAACAAAACAGAAAAAGAAATCACGGATTTGGAAGTAACCTACCACGTAACGACCAACTATACGGGCATGTATAGGTCCGACCATATTTGGTTCCGGCAGATATTTCCAAATATCTCGAGTTCAGGTCGATTAAATCATGACTCGAAACCGACAATAACGTTTTTTTAAACAATGAATAAACAAAAAATAAAACGAAAAGTGTCTGAGAGTTTAACGACCAACTATACGACCTAAATTTTTGCTCCGGTCGTATAGTTGCGACCGTATAGATACAGACACGAAAATCAAAAATGTTTGAGAGTTTAACGACCAACTATACGACTAGAATTTTTACTCTGGTCGTATAGTTGCGACCGTATAGATACATACACCAAACACTACAAGGAATCTGGCTATATATGACCCTCGATTTTCGTCATAGAATCTTCACAATAGTCTGTTTATGACGATTCTATGATGATTTTGAGATCGTCGAAGCTGGGCGTCGCTAATAAACTATAACGATGATTTCAGCAAAATCGGCATAACCTTCGATTATGACGATCCAATATCGTCACGGACGATGAGGCCTTGCCACATCAGATCATATGTGGCATGTGTGACATGGCACACAATCAGCCCAATCCATTTCTGCCATTTGTATGGGCCAAGCCCAATAATTTGGTCCATGAAATTTTCGATCAATTCGGTTGATTACTTGGGCCAAGCCAAAAAAAACTGGCCTTCTCTATTTCAGGCCCTTAGCGTTTTTAGGTCCATTTATTTCATATTTTCAACCTTTTTTTAGTTGTGCATTTCTCTAGTCCAACATTGGGTGAGCCATAGCCTTTTTAGAGCCCATTTAGCATTTGGTTTATTTCAGGCACACATACAATAAATAACCGATATTTCTTAAGCACATCCTAAATAATATTATTTTTCACAAATGATAACAAAAATTAGAACATATATTACATTCAGTACATAGTGCATGTCACGAAAAAATATCAAACTGCTACAAATGTACAGTTTAGTATATTACAACAATTTCATAGTTCAAATCACCCAGAAAAATATAAATAAAGCTTCAAAAAATATGACTATCTACTCTCTATTGAGTACTGAATCCTTTTTCTTCTTCCACCTTCAGCATGTAACCCTTATAAAAGAGAGGAAATAGGTTATGGAGACAACAAAAGCAACATATTCAAACAATAACATAGACCAATATATATACTAGCAGCTACATAAACAAAACTTGATTATATTTTCTGTAGTAGGAACAAAAACATGGTTAACAAAAATGACAAGCCTTAATCACGACATTGTCTCCCAGTTTGGCTATCAGTATGTCCAAAATTACAATCAAGCATGAAGTATGAGTAGCATTTTACAACACCAAAACTAAAATCATCATAAATAAAAGACATACGAATTCGTGATCTAACATATCTATATCACAGAAATATCTGAACATTCATGCACAACCAGCAAAAACATACATCCATTTTCACAATTTATAATCTCGCAGAAAGTAAATTTCATGGCCCAAGCAGTTTGGATATTTGCATTTAATAGGTTAAACTGAACACTTATCGAATCCAGAGAATGAAGCGTCCAGGGGTATTTTTTCCGCCAAGTTGCTGCTACTACAGAAAATAGGTACAACCAACTAGCCACTACCAAGCTTGATGCAAGTCCTCTTCCTGGATATATATACTTGCACACCAACACCAAACACATGATCATGGTCAGCAACAGAATTCTTCTGTATACAAAGAAGCAATTCATGCATTTCTTTAACCAAGCCTAACAAGAATACAAATGAGGTGGGAAAAGACCTTAACAGGTGCCGACAAAGGCCTGCTACAATGCTCCTCATGGGATGCTTATCGCTGGGTCTCCTACAGCATGACATCCTTGTGTCGTCAGTGGAGGGTATCGGTCAGGAGCAGGCCGCCGTGTCCATTGGAGGAAAGCAGTGGCATCAGCTGTTACAGAACATACAAATAGCAAGAATGAGAAAGCGAAGGCAATTACCAAAGCAGCAACACTTCTAGCTATACAAATGAAGTAGCTTACTTCTAGCTATACAAATGAGCAAGAAAATCAAACGTCAATCTAAATAAATCAACCCCTTCTAGCCAACCATACAATAGTTTAGCAACAAATTGTCAAAGAAAGGAAGTGAAGAAACCTTGAAGCAACAACATATTTTGTTTAGGGATATGAACCGATAGAGAACCCAGTCTTTTCTGTAACCTATAGGTCTAGGTAGTAGCCTCTCCACCGTTGATATAAAGACCCTGGACCTACGCCACCAGACCAGCCTTCTTTTAACATTGATAAAATCCTCAATCCGTTAACATTGATAAAATTCTCATATTGCGTTTTCATCTATTCCATCATAATTTTTTAATACTAACTTGCATTGATACATGTTAAACAGATATAGCATATGACCACAAGGTTAACAATTCTGGCATTTTACATAGTCATGAAACACGTGAATATAGAAGCTGCACTATAGTTATAGTATAAACATTGTGTAGCATGTACCCAAAAGGGTCCCTTCCGTAGTTACAAAAGAATAATCAGATTCTTGTAAGTATATGGAGGGTCAATCAAATGATAAGCCAGGTTTCTAAAGTTTATATTTTAATAACAGGGGAAAACATGATTAGCTTAAATGGGTCATAGTACACAATTTAGTTTTGTAGCACAAGAGTTTATTAGGTCACTTCAATGAGTGAATGTTTGAAGCATAATTGGAAACAATACAAAATTCAGAAGCAATAATAAGAGCTACTTTGACATGAGTAACATTCATTAGCAGGACACATGCTTCTACTTTGAAATTATACAATGAGTTTCAGGGTGCATAAATAAAATTCAGAACACATGCTTCTGCTCATAAGCATCTAAGTCACGACAGAAATGTGGTATTGCTGCTACCTTTTCTTGACTTTGATTAATTAAGAATCGCTAAACCGGACTGGAACTGACCTATATGGGACATAAATCATCTGTCGATGCTACATGGTCGCCTAGCCGTCGCTGTCCTGACCGCCGGCCAGCAGCGTCGCTAGCATCGGTCTCATCTCAGCTGGGCCGCAGAACTCGGGTCGTCGGGCGCGGCCTTGGTGTCCACAACCTGGAGGGACATGAACGCGCACGGCCAGATCAGCGGTCGTTGGGCGCGGCGTTGCTCACATTCGCATCTAGGGGAGCCTGAAGAGAGAGACATACAGACAGAAGGGAATTGTTAGAGAACGCTAGAGAGAGAGGGAATGGGATGGAAAGAGAGAGGAGGGGTCGCACGACTCATGATTGAGGGAAGCGGGGGAGTATACCTTCATGTAGACGCTCTCGTGGGCCTCCTCCCTATCGCCGAGAACCTTGTCGCCGGTGCGTACCACAGCCGGATCAACACGAAGCTCGCCGTCGCCGACCCATCCGGGGTCCTCGACGCCACAGCTCTGCCTGCCCCATTGACATCGCCGCCTGAAACCCTAGAGATGGGAAGGACCTGACATGAGGGAGGAGAAGAGAGGAGGGACATGGCGGCGGCGGTCAGGGAGGGGAGGGGAGGGTTAGAGCGTCACCCGGTGGAAGATGGCCGGCCCGACGATGCGCCTGTGGGCAGGGCGGAGGGGACCAGGGTGGCTCTATGAAGGGGCGGGGAAAGGCGCAGCCGCCACTGGGAGGAGAAGGGGCGAGGCTGTCGAGCGGAGATGGGCGCGGTGCTCCACGAGATCGAGAGGATATGGTCGGCAGGAGGCGGAGCTGGGCTCAAGCCGGGGAGAGAGGAGGGAGAGGGTGGATCGACGGCACACAGACAGGGGAAGGAATGGGCGGCGCGAGGGGAGGCGATCTAGAGTTGGTGATGTTAGGCTTTTTCTTTTTTGAGAATAGGTGAAGTTAGGGTTGGTGAGACCGTGGACGCGGTGGGGTGTTGTGCTTCTTCGGGTGACAGCTCAAGCGTTGGATCGGCATTGAATGGTCTGGATTAGGCTGATAATCATGATCTGTGGGAGGTGGTTTCACATGTTTTGATTGGTTGGTTCACAAAACACCGCATTTTTTATTTTCCGAGTGCTAAAAATGGGTGTTTTGTGCAGCAAACACCAAATGCATAATTTTAAATGGTACAACCCCATTTTTCTAAAATACTAGACCACCTTACATGGACAATGTCCCAACGGGGGTATCTCAAATATTTTCGTCCACCGCTGGCGAAAAAGACAAATTCCTTCCGAATCGGTAAGAGGTGAGTCAGATTTGAACTACATGTACATTATCTGATGCCCATGATTTTTTGTAAAAATGATTTTTATACTCACAATATGCTATTTCTTCAGAGATCCAATGCAAGTTTAGCGAGGCTCAGCCCCTAGCTAAGAACCGTCATCCCCATAGTTTTGACCATTGTTTGAAATAGCCATAAAAATTTTAAAAACGGTCCAAACTATGTGAAACCTTCGCGTGGTGTCATGTTATATGACATAGTTCCAAGAAAAAATATCAAACTTGGTTAATTGATTGCGTATCGAAAAAACCTTCTCAGAAATGACCTATCATGTTCGAGGTTTCATGGCTTTCAAGCCAAACGACCAATGTTATGGATAGAATCGCGATATAGTTTGTGATAATGTGTCCATACACGCATGTGCATCTTGAGACGGAGAACAATGCTGCCGGAGGAAGTTTTCCTTTCTGTCGCATGGAAAAGGCATTTTCTATTTTTTGAGTGCCAAAATCAGGGTGTTTTGTGAATCAACACCAAATGGTGAATACAAAAATTCTACCAACCTATTTTTCAAAAATAGTAGACAATCTTACATGAACAATGTCCCAATTGGGGATTTCAAAACCTTTTCGTCCACCCCTGGCAAAAAAGACAAATTCCCACTGACTCGGTAGGAAGAGGGTCCGATTTAAACTACAGGTACATGATCAAATGCTCAAGATTTTTTGAAAAAAATCATTTTTATACTCAAAATATGATGTTTCTTTAGAGATACAATGCAAGTTTAGTGAGGCTCATCCCCTATTTTCATGCCCGTCGTTTTGACCATAGTTTGAAATAGGAAATTTTTGAAACGGGCATAAAAATTTCAAAAATGGTCCGAACAATGCGAATCCTTCGCGTGGCATCATATTTTGTGACATAGTTGCAAGGAAAAATACCAAACTTGGTTAATTGATTGCATCTCGAAAAAACCTTCTCAGAAATGACATATCATGTTCGAGGTTTCCTGGCTTTCAAGCCAAACGGCCAATGTTATGGATGGAATCGCGATATAGTTTGTGATAATGTGCCCATATTGTGCACGCATGTGCATCTCGAGACGGAGAACAATGTTGCAGGAGGAAGTTTTCCTCTTTGTCGCATGGAAAAGGCATTTTCTATTTTTTGAGTGCCAAAATCAGGGTGTTTTGTGAAGCAACACCAAATGGTGAATACAAAAATGCTACCAACCTATTTTTTAAAGATAGTAGATAATCTTACATGAACAATGTCCCAATTGGGGATTTGAAAACCTTTTCGTCCACCCCTGGCGAGAAAGACAAATCCACCAAATCGGTAGGAAGAGGGTCCGATTTGAACTACAGGTACACGATCTAATGCTCAAGATTTTTTGAAAAAATCATTTTTATACTCACAATATGATGTTTCTTCATAGATACAATGCAAGTTTAGCGAGGCTCATCCCCTATTTTCATGCCAGTCGTTTTGACCATAGTTTGAAATAGGAAATTTTTGAAACGGACATAAAAAATTCAAACATGGTCCGAACAATGCGAATCCTTCGTGTGGCATCATATTTTGTGACATAGTTGCAAGAAAAAATAGCAAACTTGGTTAATTGATTGTATCTCGAAAAAACCTTCTCACAAATGACCTATCATGTTCGAGGTTTCATGGCTTTCAAGCCAAACGGCCAATGTTATAGATAGAATCGCGATATAGTTTGTGATAATGTGCCCATATTGTGCACGCATGTGCATCTCGAGATAGAGAACAATGTTGTAGGACGAAGTTTTCCTTTTTGTCGCATGGAAAAGGCATTTTCTATTTTTTTGAGTACCAAAATGAGGGTGTTTTGTGAAGCAACACCAAATGGTGAATACAAAAATGTTACCAACCTATTTTTTAAAAATAGTAGACAATCTTACATGAACAATGTCTCAATTGGGGATTTGAAAACCTTTTCGTCCACCCCTGGCGAAAAAGACAAATTCCCACCGAATCGGTAGGAAGAGGGTCCGATTTGAACTATAGGTACACGATCTAATGCTCAAGATTTTTTGAAAAATATCATTTTTATACTCACAATATGATGTTTCTTCAAAGATGGTAATTCATCCACTGCACTCATGTAATTTTTTAAATCAAAACGCCAGTTTTAAAATTATATTTTGAATTATGATATGTCCCTACCATGGACTAATGTGGGATTAGTAAATTCACTTTTTTAAATAATCAAAGTATTGCTAATAAACACCCTAAGATGATCTGCTGAATTTTATAAAAAATTTAAAACAAAAATCAATTCTTTTGGACTTGTTATGTAAAAGATACAAAAGAATTAAGAAAAAAAGGAAAGAAAAACAAAGAGACAAAGAAAAAACTAGCCGAACTGGACCAGCCGAGCTGGCCAGACCTAAACTACCAGCCCAATCCAAATCTGCTGCAATCGATAGAAGAAAATGGCCTAGGTGCGGATTCGAACAAAGGCCCAGTCCTATCGGTAGGAGAACAAGCCCAGGCCCGACAAATATATGTTATTATAACTGCGGTTGTACTAGTAGAACATAAAAGCTCGATTGGTGTAGCGACAAGCCTCGCTAGGAGGTGCTCCTAGGTCGTGGGTTCGAATCCCTCAGCCACCTATTTTTTGCAGAATTGGTAGTGAATTTGGTGGATTACATATATAAAAGATCGCAGTAGTAGTATGATAAGAAATATTGGCTGGTGTAGTGGCAAGAAGTGGCATGTTTGGATGGGAGGTCGTGAGTTCGAATCTTTGCACCTAGTCTTTTTTGCAAATATTCAAGTAGTGCCACGTAAGCGCCACATAAGCAGATATTAACATACAGATATAACATGTAGTGCAGATATTAACACACGATATGACACTTAGTTAAAAACTGACACATAGGCGCAATTGCTACCGTGGCCGACTACCAATTTCTACTTATCCTAATTTGGACGCCATGACGATTTTAAATCGTCGTAGTGATGTATAAATAATGTTGTAGGCTACATCCATCAGGTTATGACGATTTGAGATAATGAAACTATAACGTTTCTCAGCAAAATCGTCATAATCTTGTAAGGTTTTGAACCTCTCGAACGGCTTATGACCATCTGGTGTGAAATTGTCATAACTCTATGATGATTTTGTCCACGGTCACAATTAGAAGGTCATAGAATAAAATATTTCTTATAGTGAAAAAATAAAACCATCTAAGAGTTTAACGACCAACTATACGGTCGGAATTTTTGCTCTGGTCGTATAGTTGCGATCGTATAGGCTAAGATATCGAAAATAATTTCGCGAAGATGATATAGATAGTTTAATGACCAACTATACGGCGGGAGATTCCTCTCCGGTCATATAGCTCCGCCCGTATAGTTGGGAAAACCTCTCTAAAACTTCAGAAAAATGCAAGGAATTCAATGGCAGAAATTTTAAGAGTAAGAACTGTGAAAATAAATCACTTATTTGGGTAAGAACGCTTACCTTGTACTTACCATTGTTTATTCGGGGACAGAGAATTCCTCCCATAACAAAGACTTCTTCTCTTTTGGAGGAATTTACCTTAGTTCATTGAATAATTCTTGTAAACAAAAATCACCTGGAATAAAGTTCCTCTCAATAAGATTAGTGTCTTGCGGGGAAATCATGGACACTGCATCTAGCATTTTTATTTCCTGCCTCTACATAATCTGCAGCTCAAATTCTTGAAGTGAAAGAATCCAACGGATCAGCTTTGGCTTACGTTCTTTCCTTTCAAGGAGTTCTTTTAAGCCATCACGATCCGTGTGAACTCTTACCTTTACATCAACTATATAGGAATTAAATTTATCACAAGATAAAAACACAGAAAATAGTTCCTTTTTTTCCTTAGGGTAGTTCTTTTGAGCACCATTGAGAGTTCTACTAGCATGATGTATAATATTAAATCTACGACCAATATGTTGTCCTAGAGTTACTCCTACAACATCATCACTAGATTCACATATTAAATCAAAGGTTGTATCCCAGATTGGTGGTTTCATAATAGGAGCGCGAGATAAAGAATTTTTGAGTTTATCAAAGGCTTCAAGACACTTATCATCGAAATTAAATCTAATTACCTTTTGCAAGAGGTTTTTCAAAGGTTTATATATTCCAGATAAATTTCTAATGAACCTTCTATAAAAGCCCACATGACCAAGAAAACTTCTTATACCTTTAATATCCCTTGGTGGTGGCATTCTCTCTATTGCTTCAACCTTATATCGATCAACTTCAATTCCCTTACCTAATACCTGGTATCCAAGGACTATACCTTCTTTGACCATAAAATGGCACTTCTCCTAGTTTAGCACGAGATTAGTTTCTTCACAACACTGCAAAACTCTTTTGAGATTATCTAAACAACTAGTAAACGAAGTTCCATAGCCAGAAAAGTCATCCATAAATACTTCCATTATAAGTTCTATAAAATCAGCAAAAATAGCAGTCATGCATCTTTGAAAATTAGCTGGAGTACTACATAAACCAAAGGGCATAGGTCGGTAAGCATGTAAACCGTAAGGACTAATGAAAGTTGTTTTAAGTTGGTCATCCGGATGAACAACTATTTGAGAGAAACCAGAGTATTTGTCCAAGTAACAAAAATGAGTATGGTTTTCTAACCTCTCTAAAGTTTGATCTATGAACGGTAACGGATAGTGATCTTTGATAGTTTGTTTGTTTAATTTCCTGAAGTTTATGCACATCCTATGCCCAACAATAGTTCTAGTAGGTATCAATTCATTGTTTTCATTAGGAACAATAGTAAAACCGCCCTTCTTAGGAACACAATGAACAGGACTTACCCATTCACTTTCTTTAACAAGGTAAATTATACCTGCGTCCAGTAGGCATACAATTTCTTTTCTTACCACTTCTTTCATTTCAGGCTTTAATCTTCTATCAAATTCTGCAATTAGTTTTGCACCTTCTTCCATGAATATCCGATGGACAGCTATCATGGGACTAGTGCCCTTCAAGTCATCCATTGAGTACCCAAAGGCTCGATGATGCTCCTTAAGTATCCTCATAAGTTCTTCTTCTTCTCCTGAAAGTTTAGCACTAATACTAATAGGGAATTTATTGGTAACATCTAGAAACATGTATTTAAGATTATCTGGTAGAGTCTTAAATTCTGGGGGTGGTAATTCCTCATCCCCTCTCTTCTCTGTCTCTTCAAAAGCCCCATCAGTTGGAGGTCCCAAAACAGGTAGTGAGTCGAATTCATTTTCTAGTTCTCCCATGGACTTGTCCTCCATAATTATTTCTTCATAATCTAGATCTTCATCTATTTCTTGTTCTTGATTGCCTAAGAAAAGAGCCGCCATTTATTCAATAATTCTCTCTTCCTCTTGTATTGGTGGAGGTCTGTCCTTAAATTTGGAGAAATGGAATTTATTTTCTGTTCCCGCAAGCTTAAGCGTCACAATCTCCTTCTTGAAATTGACATAGGCACCTATATCACTGATACCTTGCGAACGTATCCATAATTTTTGATGTTCCATGCTTGGTTTTATCTACTTTCTTATGTTTTGTCCACACTTTGGAGTACTTTATATACACTTTCTTGGACTAACCTATTAACAAGATGCCACAGTGCCAGTTGCCTGTTTTCCGCTGTTTTTGGTTCTAGGAAAGTCAGAAAATGAATATTCTCGGAATTGGACGGGACAAAAGCCAAAGTCAGTTTTTCACCGAGGGGGACACGGAGCCAGAATACGAGACGGAGAGGGGCCTGGGGGCCGCCACACCACCTGGCCACGCGGCCAAGCCTGGCCCGCGCCAGGGGTGGTCTGGACGCCTAGGGCACCCCCTCGGCCTCCCCTTTCACCTATAAGATGTCTCCGATACAGAAACCCTAAATACCCGATAAAAATTCCACGAAAGAGTCTGTAGCCACCGCCATCTCCATCCCTATATCGGGAGGGATCTGAAGCTCTTCCTGGCACCCTGCCGGAGGGGAGAATTCACCCTGGAGGCCTTCTTGATCACCATGCAAGCCTCCGGTGTGATGCGTGAGTAGTTCATCCTTGGACTACGGGTCGATGTAGTAGCTAGATGGCTGGTTCTTCTCCTTTGTGCTATTATGTTTAGATCTTGTGAGCTCCATTCATGATCAAGATCATCTATTTGTAATTCTACATGTTGTGTTTGCGGGGATCCGATGGATATTGAGATGCTATTCCAGATTGATTATTGATTCTATCATGTCTTTGTTATTGTTGATCTTGCATGCTTTCCGTGGTTAGTAGCTATCTTGGCCAAGTAGATGCTAGCAACTCCAAGAGTTAGTATTTATGCTCGATGGTGGGTTCATGCCTCTAGTAATCTGGGGAAGTGACAGAAATCTCTAAGGTACTAGATGTGATGTTGCTACTAGGGAGAAAACCGCAATCCTTTGTTCAAAGAACAATCGTATTGTTTACTTTACACGCAATGCGTAATGCAAGTATCTGTTGCTTGCAACTTAATACTGGAGGGGGTTCAGATGATAAACTGAAGGTGGATTATTAGTCATAGATGCAGTTGGATTACGGTCTATGTATAATGTTGTAATGCCCAATCAAATCTCAAAGGAGTCAAGATGTTTAGTATATGCATATTGCTTTCTCAATGTTTGTCAATTGCCCCGCTGTAATTTGTTCACCTAGCATGGCATCTATCTTAAGGAGAGCCACCACTAGTGAACTATGGACCCTGGTTCTTTTGTTCACCATCAATCTACAAGTGTTTACTGCTTTCTGTTTACTTTCTGCAAGCAATTACTTTCTTCCGCAAAATACGTTTAATCCTTTGTTTTCAGCAAAACCGGTGAGATTGACAACCTCACTGTAAGTTGGGGGCAAAGTTATGTGGTTGTGTTGTGCATGTTTCCACGTTGCTGCTGGCGCCGGTAGTGCGCCCTGCCAAAGTCCAGCTAGCAACACCTTGGAGGTGCTTCCTTGCTCCTACTGGATTGATAACCTTGGTTTCATAACTGAGGAAAAACTTGTTGCTGTGCTCATCATACCTTCCTCTTGGGGTTCCCCAACGAGCTTGATATATTTTGGGTCATCAATCACCCAAAAAACTTCTTCCAAATATAATAGGGTAGAGAGTGACAGCTGGCATATCAATAACTACAAAGTCAATAGGAATTTTTTTGTTGCCGATTGTGACAGTTGCATTATCAACTACTCCCTTTGGAATTCTAAGGTTCTTATTGGCTAACATAATTGTCATATCAGTATTTTCAATTGTAGCTGGTTCTATTTCTTCTTTTATTTCTAAGTAGAAATCATAAGATATAACATTAACTTCGGTGCTAAGATCACATAAACCATAATGAGAGGTTTCTTTAAATATGCATGGAAGAATAGGCTTACCCACATATTTTACCTTTTTTTACCCTCAACCAATTTGGAGGTCTCTACATCAACTTCAACAATGTTGCAATGTGAGTACATAGCCATAATTGCTTCCTTGGTTACCTTTTCATCTTTGGTTTCTTCCAGATGTTCCACGACTCCTGGCATGCTTTCCTCTTCCCTCTTTTCATGTACTATTTTGACCTGCTCATATTCAAAATATGCTTTTGTGCAGTGTTAGGGAAAGGCACTTCATATGTTGGTTCTACAGAGGCTAGTGTTGCTTTGTCTACTTTTTCTTTTCTGGTTTAGGTGGTGGATCATACTTGACTGGACCCTCCTTTGGAGCTTTAATATGTTTTGTAAAAGCTTTAACAACTTGCAGCACAAGATCTGAATCTAAATAAAGTTCTTTAGATAGTTCTTTAACGTGGCCTTTTTATTATAGTCATGAATACAATCATGATCTATTTCTACGCCTCCTTCACTAGCTAGACCAAAATTCCATGAAACTCTATGATCACGAATTCTAGTAAGTAAAGCCTAAGCTTTAGGTATAGGAAGATTCATAAAGTCTCCCTCAGCGAAAGAGTCTAGTTCAATTTTATTAGGTTCAGTTAAACCGCCATAAAAGATATGTAGTAAATACCATTTAGGCAAATCATGATGAGGACATAACCTTAGTAAATCTTTAAATCTAATATAATCTCTTACTAGTCCTTCATTAGCACGATTCTTCCAAGTCATTATAAGACGCCTGATTCCAAAAGATTTTGACAACGGATAATATTTTGATAGAAATTCGCAAGCTGGATTATCCCAAGTAGTAGTGGCTTCAGGGGTAGAGATCTATACCATGAGAGAGTTGTACTTGTCAAAGTTTGACTAAAAAGTTTAACCCTTACCTCATCAGCGGTATATCCCGTCAATAGAAAAGTGCCACATATATCTTTAAAACATGCAATATGCTCATATGGATTAGGATCTTCTTCATCTCTGGTAAATTGCTTCTTATGTAAAATACTAAGTAATAGAGGATTTATTTCAAACCCCCTTGTCTTCTCATTGGAGTTGTCTCCTTTATAAATATCATAGGGCTTACCAAAGTGGTTGAGTGGGCTAGCACTAGTCATATGCTCAAACTCCATCATGTTGGTGGAAACCTGTAACTCAAAACAAAATTTAGCAAGACAAAAATAAATAAGCAAAAACTAAAAGACCTACATCGCTTAGCTCCCCGACAACGGTGCTAGAAAATAGCTTGATGACTGATGGGGATATGCTGAATGGGGTATGCCCAGCAGGACGTTCCGATTGGGCCGAAGGTCTTGCGAGTGGGCCAGCAGGATGGCAACTGGAATACGACTAAGGAGAAGGCCTGGTGACTGGAGACTGGGGGCCCAGAAGTGTACTTGAAGCCTAGTCGGATTAGGTCAAAACCTCTGAATCCATATCTTGTTCGGTGGTAAACTGTAAACCCTAGCGAGCTGCCTCATATATAAACCTCCCTAGGGTATCCTGAGGACTTACGTTCCATCATACACCCCTTCGAGCGACTCGCTGCTTAGACACCGAGCTCACCGCCCTTGTAACTCGCTCTCCACCAATCCAATCTAGCAGGAGTAGGTCTTTACCCTCCGGGGGGCCGAACCTGCGTAAACCATGTGCATTCGCCCCCATCTCGCACCGCAGATGACCGCCAGCTCTTCCCCCCGTTTCAATCAATCGCTGCCAGTAACAGCGACTGCCGTGGCCATTTCCACGATAGTGACGCCCACCGTGGGGTATAGTCGGACTGGCCTGAGTTCTATGGCGAGACCCTACTCGCCAATTGATCGGCCGCTCGCCACCGGCCGCATGATCACCATCGGCGGGATCTTACAGATCCTGCCCAGCAGCTACATCCCGGCATCACGCCCAATCACCCACGGCGCGGTGATGCCGGTTGGCTCCATCAACCTCTTCGTCGGCTTCACCGGCGCAGTCGACCCAGCGGCGGATCGCCGCCGCACCGCGATCTGCTCTCGGAGGAGCAGGTCCGCTCCATTAGGAGCCTCGCCACCAAGTACAACTCGGCCACTAGCGGAGCCGCCAGGACCAACACAGACGTGGACGATGCGACCCTCCATGATGATGCCGACTCTGCGACCCCTGCCTCGGTCGATGGATCTATCACCACCGCATCACAGGAGGACTCCATCACGCGAGTCTCCAACCCCAAGGATTTCGAGGATTCCTCCAACCTGGGGATCTTTGACTCCGATTCCAGCTCGGAGTCCCTAGAGGATTTCCGCGCCAGATTCAATTGCTTCAACACGATCCACATGGCGGGCAGCACGGCCGCTCCGCCAGATCCATTCTTCACACCGATCCCGGCAAACGCCATAGCCACAAAGGTGGAGGAGGCCTGCCTGTGACTCGTGGAGGCGCAGCGCAATGAGCTCGCCGAATGCGAGAGGTACCGCCTCGAGCGGGAAACGGCGCTGGGAGCTATCGCTCTACCACCAGCGTCGCATCAGGACCCGCCTGAACTCCAACGTCCAGGGTCGTGCCCTAAACTTCAATGACGAAAGTGACCCCGCACGTGCGGCCGAGCGCGAGTACAGCGAGAACGCACCACCAGGTGGAAGCAATCGACCACCACCCGGCGCACTGGCGACCGGGGCCCCACCACCACCCATGGGCCGCGCGCCCCCACCGGACCAACCGCGGATCATCATCTCGCCACATGCCCGAGACGCCAACGGACTCCCACTCTACTCCACCCTGATGGACAACGTCATCATGGCCGACGCCGCGGTCGCCCATCTTGATGTCTAGGGAGAAGGCTTGTTGCAAGTCTAGTACGCCAAGGCTCTACTCGCCAGGGCCGTCGAGCAGCAAACCGCAGGAGTCGACCCGCGGGGTCGGATGTATTCCCGCTCCTCGGCAAGCAGGGCGGCCTCAAGCGGCCACCCCACCATCGCTAACGCCGTGACCTGCCCACCACCACAACCCTTGGCAAACCAGCCACGGGCCGCCAACCCCGCACTCTCCACCAACGAGCCACAACCGGTGAACAACACGGTCGCTGCCAACGGGCAGCCCATCGACGCCCGTACGCATATCGTCAACAACCAGGCTTGGTGGGCGCGCCAGCCAAAAGACTTGAGGCACACCCTCAGTAACCGTGGCGACCCTGAACCCAGGGGCTCGCTCAGCCGAGTCGGCCTCTAATGCTTGGGGCCTATGATCAGAGGGGAAAAGTACCCCTCCAACTTCAAGGCGCCCAAAGAGATCGAAAAGTACGATCTAACGTACGACCCAGCTGTGTGGCTGGACACATACCTCATGGCGATGGGAATCGTCAGCCACACCGACCTGCTTGCGGCTCGCTACCTCCCCCTGATGATGGAGGGTGCGACACAGCAATGGATCAACACCCTCCCTGCTGACAGCATCGACTGCTGGGAGGAAATGCGGGACGCCTTCGTCAGGCACTTCGAGGGCTCCTACACCCGTGCAACCACCATCGAAGACCTGGAGCGATGCATCCAGGGACAACGCGAGTCGACTCGCCACTAGATTCAAAGGTGGCAAGAGCTGTGGATCAATGCCTCTGGCATCCACCCGGACATGGCGATACATTGCTTCAAGAATGTGTGCTGGTACGAACCCCTGGTCACCAAGATCAAGCGGGTCTATCGGACGCTCGACAACATCCCCGACCTCCTTGAGATCGCCAAGCGCTACGCGGAGGAGGACCCCAACCAAGACTTCGACAACGAGTCAGGAGGAAGGCACCGCACCAGCGGCCACGACAGCGGGAGACAGCGCGACATGCGCTACAGCAACACCCGCATCACTAGCAAGCGTCGCACGGATGGGTGAGTCGACTTCGTCGCCAACGCCGGCTATGGCCAACGCGACCCCAAGAGCTACCGCCGCGACGGAGGAAATTACCACGACAGCGGAAACTACCGCACCAACAATGCGGCGAGGCCGAAATTCGACCCGGCTGCCCTACTCAATCAGCCCTGCATCTACCATAGCAGGGAGGGAAAACCCACCACCCACACCACCACGGACTGCCACTCTCTCAAAGAGATCGAAAAGGCAAGGCGAGCAAGGGAGGACCCCAACAACAACCCGCCAAGGGACAACGGCAACGCCGGCGGCTTCGGACACGCAGTCGGCTCGCTACACACATTCACCAGGCTCGGCACCAAGCGCGAGAAGAAGGTGCTCGCCCGTGCAGTCACCGTCAATGCGGTGACCCAAGTCGACATCCCCCTCTTCCTCAACTGGTCTGAGCAAAGCATCACCTGGAGTCGCCAGGATCACGCGCCCAGGATCGAATATCCAGGGCAAGTCGCCCTGGTGGTCAGGCCCAAGGTGGCCGACTACTGGTTGCCCAAGACACTGATGGACGGTGGGAGCTCCATCAACATCATGTACCTGGACACGTTCAAGAGGCTCTAGCTCCCAGAAGCAGCCATCAAGCCAACCCTGACAACTTTCCATGGCATCGTCCCCGGTCAGAAGCATACACGATTGGAAAAGTGACGCTGCCAGTCACCTTCGGCACACCAGCAAACTACCACACCGAGAGGATCGTGTTCGAGGTGGTGAACTTCCGCAGCCTCTACCACTGCGTCCTGAGTCGCCAAGCGTTTGCCAAATTCATGGCAATCCCTCACCACGCCTACAACATGATGAAGCTTCCAGGGCCAAGCGGCATCATCACCATCCACGGCGACCCCGATATGGCTGTGGAATGCGAGGACATAGGCGCCGAGCTCCCCGATGTCATCATCGCTATGGAGAGTGACCACGCGAAGGAGCTCGCGGAATACACGGGCAACATCAACAAGGATGACCCCACCATCCCGAAGAAGCCAACTGCCGCGAACCCCACGTTCAAGGCAACCACGCACACCCGCACCGTCAAGCTCGTCCCGAGCGACTCTAGCCAGACGGTCACCATCGGGGTGCACATGAGCCCCGCATAGGAAAGCGCGCTCATCGGGTTCCTCCGTGAGAACCGCGACATCTTCGCATGGAAGCCATCTGACATGCCAGGTCTCCCGAGGGAACTCGGTGAGCACAAATTAAACGCCGACCCGAAAGTGCGACCAGTAAAGCAGTCACTACGACCCTTCAATGAAGAGCGCCGTTGAGCAATCGCCGAAGAAGTACAATGCCTGCTAGCCACAGTCTTCATTCGGCCAATAAAATACTCCAAGTGGCTGGGAAACCCAGTCCTGGTTCTGAAAAAGAACAACACATGGAGAATGTGTATCGACTACACCAACCTCAACAGTGCCTGCCCGAAGGAGGAGTTCGTCCTACCACGCATCGATCAGATCAACGACTCGACCACGGGATCAGAGTCAATGTGCTTCCTCGATGCATATTCTGGTTACAACTAGATCAAAATGGCGGTCGAGGATGAGGAGAAGACGGCGTTCATCATGCCATTCGGCGCCTTCTGCTACACGGCCATGACGTTCGGCCTCAAGAATGCCGGCGCCACATACCAAAGGTGCATGGAAGAGTGCCTCGCGAGCCAAATTGGCCGCAACATCCATGTCTACATCGATGACACGGTGGTAAAATCCACCCGCCAGGATGACCTGCTCGCTGACCTGGCCAAAACCTTCACAAATCTGTGGAGGTACAATATCAAGCTGAACCCAGGAAAATGCACCTTCGACATCCCCACCGGACAGCTACTGGGATATGTAGTCTCCAAGCGAAGCATCAAAGCCAACCCCACCAAGATCGACACCATCGCGCGACTAGGGAAACCTGAGTGCCTGCGCGACATCCAGAAGTTGGTCGGGCGAGTCGCGGCTCTTAGTTGCTTCATCCCCAGACTAGGCAAGACGATGCCCCTCTATTGCCTGATGCGCAAGAACCCCACGTTCAAATGGGACGTGGAGGCGGACGATGCACTCAAAGCACTCAAAGAAGTGCTACTCGCGGCTCCACTCCTTGCCACCCTAGTCGACAAAGAGCCAATGCTCGTCTATGTGGCGGCCTCCACTCGAGTCGTCAGCACCGTGATGGTCGTCGAACGGACAGAAGAGGGCAAGGAGCGCCCCATACAGCGCCCCGTCTACTACATCAGCGAAGTCCTGACGGATTCACGACAGCGCTACCCGTAGTACCAGAAACTGGTGTACGTGGTATTCCGAACTCAGCAGCGGCTCCCCCATTACTTCTAGGAGCACCCAATCACGGTGGTCTCCTCCGCACCTCTGCAGGAAATAATACGCAATCGCGAGGCGACTGGTCGAGCCACCAAGTGGGCCATCGAAATCGGCATCCACAACATCAAATATGAGCCCTGCAAAGCGATCAAGTCACAAGCCCTAGCTGATTTCCTCGCAGATTGGGAAGAAGCACAGCAGCCGGAGAAGCTCCCATACCTCCACTACTGGTCGCTCCATTTTGACGGCTCCAAGAACGCCGACGGCGCAGGGGCCGGGGTCATACTGACCTCCCCCAAAGGAGACAAGCTCTGCTATGTGCTTCACCTCAACTTCAAGCCCTGCACCAACAACATGGCAGAATACGAGGCCCTCCTCCACGGCATGCGAGCCGCCAAGGAGATAAACATCAACCGCCTACGGTGCTACGGTGACTCCGATCTAGTCGCTGGCCAGGTCGCCGAAACTTGCGACGTCGTGTCTCTAACAATGATCGCATACCACCAAGCGGTAGACCAGCTGGGAGGACACTTCGACGGCTACTCCGTCGAGTGGATCGATAGGCAAAAGTATGAGGAGGCAGATGCCCTTTCCTGCATCGGATCGGCTCGGCAAACGCCACCTGTAGGCATCTTCCTCGACATCATCCACAAACCTTCGATCGGCCCACGGAAGCAAATAGACATCGGGATACCACTACAACCCGAGACGGCCCTAGTCGCCATGATCGTGGAGCCCAGCGACTGGACGCCACCATATGTCGCCTTCCTCAAGCACAAGATTCTTCCAAGCAATGAGACGGAGGCACGAATGATCGTGCGCTGCTGCAAGTCCTTCGTCATCATCAACGGCGAGCTCCACAAACGCGGCGTGACTGGCGTGTTCTAGCGCTGCGTACAGCCAGAAGAAGGCCGCAAGATCCTCCAGGACATCCACGCCAGCGACTGCGGGCATCACGCCGCCGCCAAGTCGCTGGTCACCAAGGCCATGCGGCACGGCTTCTCCTGGCTCACCGCGCACGCCAATGCCACCAACATCGTCAAATGATGCGTTGGATGCCAGAAGTACGCCAACCAGACGCACCTCCCTGGTTCAGCACTCAAGACCACCCCCATCACACGGCCATTCGCTGTATGGGGCATGGACATGGTCGGCCTGTTCAAAAAAACCCCATCTGGCTTCACCCACCTCCTGGTCGCAGTCAACAAGTTCACCAAATGGGTCGAGGCCAAGCCGATCAAAAAGTGCGATGGTAAGACGACCTCCTGCGCGAGCTCCTCTACCGGTATGGTTACCCGCACAACATCATAACGGACAATGGCACCAACTTCGCCAAGGGTGCCATGGCAGAATTCTGTGAGGAACATGGCATACGACTCGACCTTGCTTCAGTCGCCCACCAGGAGTCGAATGGCCAAGCAGAACGGGCCAATCAGAGCATCCTCCACGGACTCAAGCCGTGACTCTAGGTGCCCCTAGAATGCACCCCAGGATGCTGGGTCGAAGAGCTCCCCTCTGTCATATGGGGGATCCGCACCTCCATCAACCACTCCACCGGGTCCACGCCCTACTTCATGGTGTACAGCGCCAAAGCCGTAATGCCAACCGACCTGGAGCATGACTTACCTCGAGTCGCCAATTACGTCAAGGCGACAAATGAGATTGCTCGCCAAGACAACATCGACCAAATCGACGAGGCACGCGATCTGGCCCGCTCCCGCACAGCCATCTACCAGCAGGGACTCCGCCGCTACCATAGCCGCCGAGTCCGGACTCGCACCTTCCAGGAGGGCGATCTGGTCCTGCGACTGGCTTAGGACAAGAAGGGCATGCACAAACTCTCTCCCCATGGGAGGGGCCATTCGCCATAGGGCGAGTCCTTGGCAACGACGCCTACTACCTCATCGACATACGAGGTGACAACCAGCTCGAGGTCGGAAGGCCATGGAATGTAAATCTCCTCCAAAAGTTCTATACATAGAACAACTTGTACTCAGCTAGCATATATAATGAAATTCATTCGGATCACACAAATTGTGTCTGCTCGCCATATTCTTGTGCCACCCGCACTCGTACAATTAGCAATACGCTATCCACGGAAGTCAACCCTTGGTCGAGCGACCGGCACGGCTAAGTAGTGCGGCCTAAGGGCACCGAAAATATTTGGGCCTTAGGACATCCACGAATACACCACCCCGGAGCCGCCATCGGAGTCGCCTAGCTCGACTGGCCCACCGGGCCAAGACGACCGGTATACGTTTCCCACATCGACATGTCCCTCCCATCCTCGCGCAAAGCGACTCGAACGGTTAAGTACCACGCACGGGGACTCCGCAAAATGGAAACCCTCACGCGGATCGGGAACACACCAAGTAATAGAGCTGCCTTGGACTCGCCTAGCGACTGGTTCTCCGAGTCAGGGGAGGAGACGCGTTACAGACAACGCACCAGTAACTCGCAACAGGCACGCACCCAAAACGTCTAAGTACTATGCTAGGGGACTTGTCTACAAACAATCCCACTCGCGCTCGGGGACTCGCCCCTTGAGAAGACGCAAGGCACAAACAATGCATAATCCAAAGAAAACACATATGTATACAATCGAGTTATACCCCATTAAAGGGCGGACGCGCTCGGGGACTCCCCCAAACAAAATTAAAACACACCACACAGTCAAGCTTGCATTGCGAGTTGATTGACTCCTCTTACTCAAAATATTGTTCATATTACAAAAGTTGCCACTTGCCATATATTACAAACTGCCCAGAGATACTATCTATTTCGCAGGACCTGACGAGGAAGCATCCCCACCACCCTTGACGCTGACAAAAGGTTGCCATGGGTTCGACGGGTAGGTCATCGGCGACTTTGCCAACACCGACCGGAAGGGTTGCTCCGACTTCAGGTCGCGATGCTCCGGCTCGGGGTCGCCAGGCGCCACCACCGTCTCCTAGTACGGCAGAAGGTCCCCCATTGCCAACACCCGATCAGCAAAGGGGCGGCCTTGGCGATCAACTTCAGCACCTCCGACATCTCCACCGTACCAGTCGCCGAAGGGTAGCCGTTGGTGACGTTGTCGAGGTCGAAATCGTCGGGGAAGTGGGCAAGACCAAGGCTCAACGCCGTGGTGGCCCTGCGCCTGAAAGCCGAGCGTGCCATCCACTCCATGATGCTGGGCACCTCCTCCAGATAGCACCACACTTCCATCAGTCCCCCAGGAATAACCTCGGTAGGGGACATCCCTTGCAGGACTTCTTGGACGCACAATGCCGAGGCAGTGGCCGCGTTCACCACGGCAGTCACGCTCTGCGAGGCATTGAAGGTCTGCACCACCGGGTCACTTTGTCCTGTCACAGCTGCAACATCAGACGTTAGTGACACTATGGATTCCCCCACTCGGGGACTCGCCACACATGTTAAGCAAAAGAACAAGAGACTCACCAAGGAGCTTCCGACAGTTCTCGGTGACGTGCTTCTCTAGGGCGGTGTGATTGTTCTACAGCCCCAGGATGATCGAGTTCGCGGCCTTCCGCTCCTCTTCATCCACAGCGACCGTAGCCTTCGCTCTATCTTCAGAAGAAATTGAGGCTGCTTTCGCCTCCTCCAACTCCCTGACTAGCGAGGCGATTCGCCCATTCGCCATGTCCAGCTCGGCAATTGGGACGTACCCTTCACAGGCCTTGGTAATCGCAGCCGGAAGACCATCTGAAAAAAGAAAAAGGAAATATCGTCAACACGCCGGAGCACCAACAGTTCACAGCTGAGAAACGAACGAAGAACTCACCAACAGTCTCCTGGAGTCACCGGTTTGCCTCTTGCGCCACGCGCAGATCCCGCTCTAGACTCTCCTTTGCGGCATGTCGATCTGTCGACTCCCTCTACAAGCCCTGCAAAAAAGAGCAAAACATCAGCATTCGCGAAAACAAAAGAAAATAAGTTCCTAGCCACTGAAATTCAGCGACTAGGAACTCAGGGACTGGTGACTAGAAGAAGTTCAGTTCCTAGCCGCTGAATTTCAGCGACTAGGAACTCGGGGACTGGAGAATAGGAAAATATTCAGTGCCTAGCCACTAAAATTTAGCGACTAGACACTCAGGGACTGGACATACCTGGATGGCGGAGCCAAGCATCTTGTGAAGCTCTCCGGCGTTTGTCAAAGGGACCATGAAGGAGGTACACCCACGACGGGACCCAACATCTTCATCAATGATCTCTGGGCTCTGCGGAGATTGGTTGTCCACCACGCCTGGAAACCCCTTCGCCATGAAGCGCGGAAGCGTCATCGATGCTCTGGCCGGGGCACTAGTCGTTAGCCGATGGTTCTGTCATCAATCCCCCCTTGGCCGGCTCCGATTGAGTAGCCACCACCTCTTCGGCGCCGGTAGCAGGGTCACTCCCCTTGGCGCTACCTCCCGCCACGGTGTTGCCTGCATCTCCTTTTTGCTTCTTCGCGCCCTCCACGGGCGCAACATCTGCCGTAGGCTTCCTCTTCGAGGGGAGGTCGCCTTCCCCTATGGTGGTGACTGGTGGAATCTTTGCCACTGAAGGGCGACCAATCTTCTTGGCGCCAGATCTACGAAACCTCTGACATCAGCATAGAAAAAACACAAAAATTCAGCAAGATTCAGAAGGAAAAGGAAGAAACTTACTTGGCTACTAGGAGAACGCGCAGCCCGATGTTGATGTGGGCGGGCTTGTCTAATTCTGGCCCCAGCTTGCATGTGAGACCTCTTTCAAAGAAATCTGAAGCCCATGACACCGCGGGCTTCCTTGATGACGAAGCCGCCGTCGCTGGAATCTCTGGTTCCGAAGACATGACCGCTCTTGAAGGTTGCGGCGACTTTGAAGCCGCGGCCTCGGCCGCCTCCTGGTTGAGCGCCGTCGAAGCCGTGGGTGCGAGCACAGCCAGAGGAACTTCCACCGCCGCTTCGGTGTCCTCGGCCTTCAACCCCATCATCGGAACCGTGCCCTCCGGGACCTTGTGCGAAATCTCGGGGGTTTGATCATCGGAGTTGTCGTCTGACTCGAAGACCACCGCCGACCTGGCTGGTGACGCCGATCTCTTCGCTGGTGACTTTGGCTTGTGAGAGGGTTTTGTCGGTGTAGCCGTTCGCTGAGAAGTGTGCGCCTGCAAGATGTCGTCGCCTTCCTCGCGTTCCTCAAGACTACGACTCGCCTCTAGCTCGTGTTGCTTCTGCATGCGGGTCTTGCGAGCCGCGGGCACTAGGAGAGGAGCCTCCGCCTCCTCCACTTCCTCTGTAGAAGACTCTCCAGAAGCCCCATCCTCGAGCTCGTGGGGAACTTCCTCATCAAGTGGGGGGATCCAGCTCACCAAAACCTGAAATAGCTGAGAGTGGGCACAAGCGAAATTTCAAACGGTACAGTTGCGAATCGCACCACAAAAACTGTGACTGAAGATAAAATTCAGAGAAAGGAACTTACTATGGGGGCTTCATTCTTCACACGCACGTATGGAGTGAGCCCGGCTGACGTGGTTGTAAACTCCGTGTCAGTGATCTTCTTCAGGGCCACCTTGTAGTCTTCGGCTTCCCACGACTCTTTGCTGGTCCGGGAGGGGTCGTGCTTTCCGTTGTATTCATACATCCAATGCGGCCGAGCCGCTAGCGGAACTAGACGCCGCCCAAGCCAGAAGTTGTAGAGGTTGATCTAGGACAACCCCTGGTCCTTCAGCTTCTGGATCTGGTCCATCATCTCCACAATGGCCATCCTCTAGTCTTCGGGGAGCTTCTTCGGTGCTAGCCGGCGAGGTTCACTCCTTTCTGCGACGAACTCGGGAAGTGCTACTTCGCCGGAGGGAGTGGACTCCTTCATGTAGAACCAGCTTTTCTTCCATTCGCTCGTGGCCTTCTTCGGCAGCAGAAGCTTGATAAAGGTGGCCTTCGGTTTCAATTGGAACGTAATGCCGCCGGCCGCCAATATCAGGTCGTTGGACGCCTCACGCCCGATGCGGCCGTGGAAGAGCTCCAGCCACAGCGGAAAGTAAGGCATGCAGCCAAGATAGCATTCGCAGAAGGCGACAAAGATCGCCAGCTGCTCGACGTTGTGCGGACCAAGATCTGACGGCTTGATTGTGTAATACGCGCAGAAGAGCGAAAAGAATAGCGAGGTGGGGAACCCCAAACCCCTTTCAAGATGACTGGGAAAGCAGATGAACTCGCCAGCCCGCGGTTTCGGATCGATCTCGGAAGGTGCGGGGATTCGCTAGTTCCCCTTGCGGAGGACTCCGGTGTCCTTGAAGGATTTGAGCTAGGCCGTGGTGCATTTGGATTTCCCCCATGAACCTTTCGGAGGTGCCATCGAGAAGAAAGATGGAGTCGTTTGGTCTGGAAAGATGTGGATCAAGGGAAAATGAGAGAAATGGACACACAAGAATGAAGAATGCGGAGAAGGATCTGCAGGACTGATTTCTTACTCCCCTTATAAGGAGGCGCTACCCGCCAAATTCGGGATAGCCGTTACCTGCGGTAATTACGCCGAAGTTACCGTTGGAATATCCAATGGATAGTTTGACTAGGTTGACGGTCCAACTCCTCCATTCCACTCGCTGCCAACTAGCCCTGCCCACTCGCCGAAGCAGCGACTTGACGGCCATGGCGTTCGCTGAAGCAGCGATTGGAAGCTAGGGGCAAATTTCCTTGGTTTCGGTGGAGTCCACCGCCGATTCGACTAGGCATCCAAATCGGACTCGCCTACTCCGACTGCCAACAGGACACCCGCATCTGAATCAACAATGGCCTCGGGGACTACTGATGGGGATATGTTGAATGGGGTATGCCCAGCAGGACGTTTCGATTGGGCCGAAGGTCTTGCGAGTGGGCTAGTAGGACGGCGACTGGAATACGACTAAGGAGAAGGCCTGGCGACTGGAGACTTGGGGCCCAAAAGTGTACTTGAAGCCCAGTCGGATTAGGTCAAAACCTCCGAATCCATATCTTTTTCGATGGTAAACTGTAAACCCTAGCGAGGTGCCCCATATATAAACCTCCCTAGGGTATCTTGAGGACTTACATTCCATCATACACCCCCTCGAGCGACTCGCTGCTTAGACGCCGAGCTCGCCGCCCTTGTAACTCGCTCTCCATCAATCCAATCTAGCAGGAGTAGGTCTTTACCCTCCGGGGGGCGAACCTGGGTAAACCATGTGCATCTGCCCCCATCTCGCACCGCAGATGGTCGCTAGCTCTTCCCCCCGTTTCAATCAATCGCTGCCAGTAACGGCGACTGCCGTGGCCATTTCCACGACAATGACTGCAAGAACACAAATCGTGTGTAGCTAGTTTCGAAATAAAGATATCGATCCCACAGGGAGCAGGAGTCTGAAGTCTAATAATTCTTGGAATAAATATTACGATAGAAATGCTAGATAAAGTTCTAAGTGACAAGATAAAATGTGAGTATTGTGTAAAAAGGTGTTTTTGGGTTTTGGGTATAAGAGCAATAATAAAGTAAAGCAAAGTAACTTAATACAGAAAGTAAGTATCGCGTATGTAAGAGAGATTGGAACTGCAGTAGGGAAAAAGCGTTCTCAGGGAGTAGCGGATACACCACTAGTATTGTAAAGATCTAAGATAAAGATTATCATCATGAACATTCTCAACTATGTATGTGTGGGAGGAACTCCGTATATGGACGATTTGCCAACAACTGTTGCGCACATCATCCTCATAACCACAGCAGACAGCAATCGACATCAATCAAATTACTGCGCTATTAAGGGACATAATCATGTAGGACTTATCCCATAGCATGCATAGTGTTCCGTGAGTTTCCTCGGCTTCCCAAGTTGACATGTAAGGATTGCTAACAGCTTTATAGTCACCGTAAGTGCTAGCATGCCTCTGTGTACTAACAAGTAGTTCCCTCCATGAAGTCCCCATGAGAGGCAAATATTGAGAGGTCGACTTCTCTCAACATCAAGATGTAGAGAATCTAACACATGGTCACAGCGATGAATATCATAATAGACTTTATCTTATTTCAATTTCATACTAGGGTTTCTCCATATCCCCAAAAGCTAATGATCTACTCAGACATGGAGGCAATCAACATCATGGCATTGGTAATGGAAACAATCATAGATGAATAGTACTTGTATAAATCCACAATGAGTATAGGAATTACAACAAGATCTAGACAAGATATGGATGGGATGGATGGAGATGATGGTGATGTAGTAGTGGATGATGAAGATCGATGCCTTAGCATCCTGGATCTGCGCAGGGCAAAGATGGATCCCCGGTGGATGAGTTCCCCCTCCATATGCCTTCCGGCGGTGAGGTTTTGGTGATTTCTAGGTGTTCTGTATGTCGTCTCTCCGAACCAATTGCACGGGTGAAACTATTTGACGAGGCGGAGGCGGCGCCAGCTATACGGCCAGAGCTATATGGCAGGAATATTTCTTCCGCCTGTATAGTTGGTCGTTATGCTCTTTGTCTCCTCTGTTCGCTTCGGGTTTTCTTCTGGGATTATTAATATTTCCCAAATAACCAATTTACGTTGTTTTTTACTCCTTATCTCCTCAGTACAACTGCTTCTATAATTGTATCCATTGGATCCATCATACGTATTGATCCTGGTGAAAACAGACATAAAATATGTGGGTGAATGTCATAAAATACCAAGATCCTACTGATGACCCACAAGTATAGGGGGTGTATCGCAGTATTTTCGAGGGAAGTGAAACCCAATTTATTGATTCGACACAAGGGGAGCCAAAGAATATTTATAAGCCTTAACAACTAAGTTGTCAATTTAGCTGCACCTGGAAACAATCTTGCTCACAGCAGTTTATCAGTAGCAACAGTTTTGAAATAGGAATAGTAAAGTAGCAGTAGTAGTAAAGTAAAGACAGGAGTAACAGTAGCAGTAAACAGTGGGATTCGAGTGCGGTAGGCATAGGGATGGATGGACGGGCGTTGCATGGACAAGACAATTCACATAGCAATCAGAACATAGGGCAATTGTAGATAAATAAGATAAAGCATCCAACTACTAGATAATCCTAGGCATGTGTTCCATATATAGTCATACGTGCTCGCAATGAGAACTTGCACAACATATTTTGTCCTGCCAGCGCATTTGTAGCGGGGCCTCAAGGGAACTACTGGCAATTAAGGTGCTCCTTTTAATAGAGCACCGGAGTAAAGCATTAACACTCCGTGAACACATGTGATCCTCACATCAAAGCCATTCCCTCCGGTTATCCCGATTTCTGTCACTTCGGGGCCATTGGTTCCGGACAACAACGTGTGTATACAACTTGTAGATAAGACCATAAACAATACTATCATAATGAATCAATAACATGTTCGGATCTGATATCATTGCACTTGGGCCCTAGTGACAAGCATTAAGCACAACAAGTTGCAACAAAGTCATAAAGTAATAAAAGATACTAGGTACCATGCCCTAACAATCCGATGCCATTACATGAACGATCTCATCCAATCCCGACCATCCCCATAGCCTACAGCAGAGGATTACTCACTCATAGATGGGGGAAACATGGATGGTCGATGGAGAAGCGATGGTGATGATGATGGTGATGATCTCCTCCAATTCCCCGTCCCGGTAGGGTGCCATAATGGAGTTTCTGGTGCTGTTTCGTGGAATCTGGTGGTGGCGGCGAAGCGGAACTCCTTCTAGAAAAACTTCGAACCCCCCCTGAGTTTTTAGGTCAGAAGGCAACTTATAGGCGAAGAGGGAGACCGCGGGGTAGTCTGGGGCGGCCAGACCACCCCCTGGCATGGCCTGGGCTTGCCCACGTGGCCAGGTGGTGTGGCCTGGGCCCAGCCCCCCTCTGTCTCGTATTCTGGTTTTGGGAGTCTTCTGGTGAAATAGGATTTTTGGCATATTTTCCGGGATTTTTCCTGATAGTTGATTTTCTGCACGAAAAGTAGACACCAATGCAAATCTGCTGAAAACAGCGTCAGTCCGCGTTAGTTGCATCTAAATCACACAAGTTTAGAGGAGAAATAATAGCAAAAGTGTTCAGGAAAGTAGATACGTTTTGGACGTATCAACTCCCCCTAAGCTTAGCTTATTGCTTGTCCTCAAGCAATTCAGTTGAAAACTCAGTGCGATAAAAGAACTTTCACGAACACATTTGCTTCATATGATGTATATATTCTCAGCATGTGATTAACTACTTAGACAATTCATAATAAGGAGTATGCAACTAAGTTTACTTAATAGGCATTGCAAGCTATGAAAAGATTCCAACTCAAAAATAATAAGTAGCATGAAGCATAAACATAAGCAACATTACAATGCTCATAACAAGGTGTGATAGAGTGGTATCTCGCTTGCCTTTGTGCCAAGGCACCTCTGAAGTTTAGGTGAAGACTAGAAGTAAAGATGTCAAAGATACAAGCATCAAAGTCATAACACAAATAATCAAGTTTTGAGACAAGCACAAAGAATGACAACTATGCTCTCAAGAAGGTGCTCAAAGGATATGTGGAGACTCAACAAGTAAAAGAAAAGGTTTTGAATAGTTTGAAATGCTTCAAATGCTGAAAGTATGGTACTTGTTAGCTTTGAGCTCTCATTGCCCCTATCATGAGCATCTTTAAATGGTTAAAGTTAAAGTGAGACAACTAAGAGGACATGCTTGACAAGTTATAAATCGAAGTCTCGTGCCCCTTACTTACAAAGACCGATCCTCATGCTACTCAACTTCAGTCACAAGTAAGCTCTTGTCATTGTAAGTATATACGTATCATAGAGAACCGCCAACGGGGTACCCCTTGCACATGACACAGGACCTATCCCATAATCAAAATGACAAGGCAAGCAGACAATGAGCATCTCAGCGATCTTTTTATTTACTATGTGCATAGATTTTTATTGAGGATGATTCATAGAATGCTCATTATGGTTATGTTGCAAGTTTCCACCATGATTAGGCATGGCTTAGGCTAGCGACCTAGGCGTTTCACTAACATACATACAAACTCCATGATCTTACAAGTTCCACTTTTATTTCACGGCGGCCGGGATCCATAAGCAAAAGAACATGATATCAACGAGGTACAAAGTACCAATGAAATGTTGAAAACGTTCCCCATGATACATGGTTCTGCTAACTTCAACTTATAAAGTGCAAGCATATACGCAACAAAGAAGGACGCAATGGTTCAGGTTTATTAAATGCAAGAAAATAAAGTGTGCCATCAAGTTCGTGAGAGATTTACTAACTAACTTTCTCATAACAAGCAAACATTTTATTCGGAAGAAAACAAGGATATTGAATATGCACGGCAGTAGCAAATGATGTTAATAGGTAGGTATGGTGGACACTTTGGCAATATTTGGTTTCGGGGAGTTGGAAACATGAGTAAAACATACTCGGTGAATGTGAAGGCTAGCAATAGTAAGGGAGCGACAAACGAGAGACCAAAAGCTGTCATAATCATGCTTGCATGATGACCCACAAGTATAGGGGGTGTATCGCAGTATTTTCGAGGGAAGTGAAACCCAATTTATTGATTCGACACAAGGGGAGCCAAAGAATATTTATCAACCTTAACAGCTGAGTTGTCAATTCAACTGCACCTAGAAACAATCTTGCTCACACCAGTTTATCAGTAGCAACAGTTTTGTAGTAGGAATAGCAAAGTAAAAGCAACAATAAAGTAAAGACAGTAGTAACAAAAGCAGTAAACAGTGGGATTCGAGTGCGGTAGGCATAGGGATGGATGGATGGGCGTTGCATGGACAAGACAATTCACATAGCAATCAGAACATAGGGCAATTGCAGATAAATAAGATAAAGCACCCAAGTACTAGACAATCCTAGGCATGTGTTCCATATATAGTCATACGTGCTCGCAATGAGAACTTGCACAACATTTTTTGTCCTGCCAGCCCGTTTGCCGCGGGGCCTCTAGGGAACTACTGGCAATTAAGGTGCTCCTTTTAATAAAGCACCGGAGCAAAGCATTAACACTCCGTGAACACATGTGATCCTCACATCAAATCCTTTCCCTTCCGGTTATCCCGATTTCTGTCACTTCGGGGCCATAGGTTCCGGACAATAACGTGTGTATACAACTTGTAGATAAGACCAAGAACAATACTATCATAATGAATCAATAATATGTTCAGATCTGAAATCATGCCACTCGGGCCCTAGTGACAAGCATTAAGCACAACAAAGTTGCAACAAAGTCATAAAGCACTAATAAGAGATACTAGGCACTATTCCCTAACAATCTGATGCCATTACATGAACGATCTCATCCAATCCCTACCATCCCCATAGCCTACAGCAGGGGATTACTCACTCATAGATGGAAGAAACATGGATGGTCGATGAAGATGATGGTGGGGATCAGTGGAGATGGCCCCAAGGGCACTTCCCCGTCCCGGCAGGGTGCCGGAACAGAGACTTTCTGTCCCCCGAATCTCCCCTTCGGTGGTGGCGGCACAGCGGAACTTTTCATGGAAAAACGTCGAACCCCCCGAAGTTTTTAGGTCAGAAGGCTTCTTATAGGTGAAGCGGGAGTCCGAGGGGGTGGTTGGGGCCACCACACCAGGCCCTGGCGCGGCCAGGCCTAGCCCGCGCCTGGGGGGGATGTGGCCAGCCACTGGCCCTCCTCCATCTCGTATTCTGGCTCCGTGAGTCTTCTGGAAAAATAGGCACTTTGGCTTTTGTCCCATCCAATTCCGAGAATATTCATTTTTTGACTTTCCTGGAACCAAAAACAGCAGAAAACAGGCAGTTGGCATTGTGGCTCTTGTTAATAGGTTAGTCCAAGAAATCATATGAAAAGTACTCCAAAGTGTGGACAAAACACAAGAAAGTGGATAAAACCAAGCATGGAGCATCAAAAATTATAGATACATTTACAATGTATCAACATCCCCAAGCTTAACTCCTGCTCATCCTCGAGTAGGTAAGTGATAAAAAGAAAGAATAATTTTTGAGGTGACATGCACCATCAAAGACTTGACCAAAGTATTTGTAACCATTCAAAGCTGGGATCATAGTACTTCAAGCATAACATGAAAGACAAGGTTCTAGCAATAAGACAAAGAAACTATGAAGCAACATGAAAAGGCACAAACAAAAGATTCATGAATAATAATGCTTTGCAAGACGTTTGTTTGTTTCACATGAAGAAAACATAGCATAGTGGCATTCAGCTTGTCCCTTATAGAGTAGCAAATATAAATGCATAGGACTCCTTCAAACTTTACAAAAGTTACTAGATACAAATAGTTTAAAACAAGCAATATCAAGGTATGCATCAATCAACAAGTCTTGGGACAATGCAGATAGAACTAAGAATGGCCACTATGCTCTCAAGAAAGTGCTCAAAGAATAAGTGGAGACTCAACAAGTAAAAGAAAACGTTTTGCATAGTTTGAAAGGCTTCCAAATGTTGAAAGTATGCTACTCATTAGCTTTGAGCTCTCATTGCCCCTGTCATAAGCATCTTTAATGTGGTTAAGGTGAAAGTGAGGTCCAATCTGAGTTATATGCTTGACAAACTATAAACTGAAAATCCCAAGTCCCTTGAGTACGAGGGTCGCTCCTCATGCTACTCAACTTTAGTTACTGGTAAGTTCTTGTCATCATAAGTATGTGCATATCATTGAGAACCGCCAACGGGGTACCCCTTGCCCGATGATACGGAAGAATCCCCATATCAAAATGACAAGGCAAGCAGACAATGAGTATCTCTGCAATCTTCTTATTTACCATGGGAAAATGGTGCTTTTTTCTCTCTTTCCTCTTTTCATAGAACTCTTTTTTTTTCTTTTTCTCAATAGCTATCTCTCTCTTTTTTTATAAGAAGAATGCTTCATAGATATCATTATGGTTATGTTGTAGGTTTCTACCATGTCAGCATGGATTAGACCAGCGGCCCAGGCGTTTCTCTAACACACATACATAACTCCATGGACTTACAAGCTCCCCTTTTATTTCACACCGACGACATCTGCAAACAAAAGAGCAAGGTATCAACTGGGTATATATTTACAAGTGTTGAAAGCGTTCCCCGTGACAGCATGGTTCTGCTAATCCCTAGCCTATAATTAGCAAGCATATAACTTTCATGGAGATTTCACAATGGTTCAGGTTTATTAAGTGCAAGAAAATAAAGTGTGCCATCAAGTTCGTGAGAGCTTTACTAACTAATTTTCCCAAAACAAGAAAACATTTTATTCGGAAGAAAACAAGGCATATTGAATATGCACGGAAGTAGCAAATGATGCTAATAGGTAGGTATGGTGGACACTTTGGCAATATTTGATTTAGGGAGTTGGAAACTTGAGTAAAACATACTCAGTGAAAGTGAAGGCTAGCAATAGTAAGGGAGCGACAAACGAGAGAGCAATAATGGTCATAATCATGCAGAGCGACAAAACATCATTGATCAAAGCATAAAGTGATACTACAAGTTGAAAGCTAAAGGATCATAAAGGCTTATGGTGACTTGAGATAGTCATAACATGGTGTAAGCATGTGCCAAGTCAACCCAAATAAAACATCAAAGGAGAATACCACTATACTATGCTTTAATATGCTAAAACAACGCATGATTCATCCAAAGCACATTAAGCAATCTCAATTGTTTACAACAAGTAATGCTACAGAAAATAATACTAAGCATAGAGCCAAAACAATAGCAGGCATGGCATGACAAAGCATAGGCCACAGTCAAAAACAAGCTCTCTTTACCACTTAAGCATGAAATTTCCTACTCTTTTCCAAACCAAACCAAACCATTTGAACACCAATGTATGAAAGGGGCAGGTCCAACCAATTTATTCAGCAAACTAAGCAAACCACGCAAACTAAAAACCAAAACGAAAAAGAAAAAGAAGACGCTCCAAGAACAACACAACTGTGCATGAAACAATAAAAATGAAGCGTTTGGAAGAAACCTGGGATTTTTATTGATGAAGAAGGGGATGCCTTCGGCATCCCCAAGCTTTGACGCTTGTACTTCTTGGATATTTCTTGGGGTGACACGCGTGGCATCCCCAAGCTTGAGATTTAGTCCATCCTTCATCTCGTTACTCATTCCTTCCATACACCTGAAATTTTTCCTTCATACAAAACTTCACACAATCTCATTAGCAACATTAGTGCACTTAAGATAAATAAGTCTTAAGGTTCAGTTCTAACACCAAATAAACTTCCATTAGAACACTATGTACTTTAGCACTTCCCTCAAAAAGCTCAATTCCCCAAAATAACTCAACAAGGAACTAACAAGAAGCCAATGCAGAAAATGGCAGAAACCTGTCAAAACAGACCAGCAGGTAAAGACAATTTTTTTCGAGGACCTTCGGTTGCTCAAATCAAAAAGTGTTGAACAAAAGAAAGTTAGATAACAACCTGGGGCAGAAGAACAAAATATTACAGCTCAATCCGACATACATAACTCTCTCACAAATTTTTACAGTGAAGCATAGAAATCTGTTCCGGTGGACAGCAACTTTCCCAATCATTACTTCTCTCTCATTAGAGGTTACTCTTGGCACAAAAAGCAAATAAAAAGGATAAGGAGCGGTTATTACTGAGGTAATAACTTCCAAGACTCATCTAAAACTTTTATCTCCCAATAAGTACTTTTCTTTAATGCCTTTAACTTAGGCATGAGCAAAAACTAAAGTGAATAGAATAGAAGTAAGCGAAGATAATCATGGTGAAAACATTGTTTTGTTCAATGAAATCCTTTTGTTAACAAGGTTGATCAGGTCTTGTTACCAAAACAATTTCATATGAGACAAAACTTTGGATTCCACTGATGATTATGTTACCTCAACCTTGATAGCAATGGTCCCAATCATAATAGTTTCAAATTTTTCTCTTCATATGGGACAATATATTTCTCCAACTTGAATGCCCTCAACATGTTCAATTGAATTCAATCCATAGGTCCTTTCAATCTTCTTGAGGAAATAGACAATGTGTTCATTGAAGGTCACCTTCCCTTAATTACAATCAATAACAGCTCCTGCAGTATTTAAGAAAAGGTCTCCCAAGAATAATAGACATATTATCATCTTTAGGCATAAAAGTTTGAGAGGATGCTCTCATAAGAAATATGAGTTGAAGTAAAAGAGAGCATCAAGAAGCAAATTCAAAACACATTTAATTCTAACCCACTTCCTATGCCTAGGAATCATGTAAGCAAATAAATTTACAAAGAGCAAAGTGACAGGCATAGGAAGATAACACAAGAGTAACTTCAAAACTTTCAGCACATAGAGAGGTGTTTCAATACCATGAAAACTCCTACCACCATATTTTCCTCTCTCAAAATAATTTTCAGTAGCCTCATGAATAAACTCAACAATATAACTATCACATAAAGCATGCTTTTCATGATCTACAAGCACTAGAGCCTTATCATAAACATTTTCAAAGGAAACCTCAGGAACATAACATCCATCCTCCTTTAGTAAGCATGGAGGACAATCAAATAATGTAAGGTATAAAGAGTTACTCTCATTAGAAGGTAGGCATGGGTAGCTAATCCATTCTTCCTCCTTTTGTTCATCACTCTCCTCCTCTTTTTCGTCTAATGAGATTTCAGGTCCATTAATTTCTTCTTCCATAGGATCCTGCAGGGCATTAGTCTCTTCCATTTGTGGAAAGCATCTATTAAAATACTCAAGAATATAGCCATTTTCATCCTTGTAATTATCAAAGCAAAATTTAAGTATACCATAAACCTCATACTCATAAGGTGAATCATCAATATTTTCAAGCAAACTAGCAAGTTCAAAAGCACCTTTCCAAGCAATAAATTCTTCAATTTGTTCCGCCTCATAAAAGTTGTAAATTCCTTTAGCATAGGAAGATATAATAACATTATCATTATACTCGCATTGAAAAGGGAGGTGTTTGTACCTCCTGCAGCAACAAGATTTATCAAAGCAATAAGTGACATTATAAGTAGAGCACACGTTTCTAGCAATGGTATACAATCTATCAATTTGTTCCCATAAGTGTTTCCCTTTTTGTGAAAAGCGGTGTTCCTTATAATAATATTTTTGATCTTCCGTGAACCCACCTTTCCAATAAGCTTCAATTTCAAAGAAACCAACCATTGACAACAAGCATGATAAAGCAAGACAATAACAGACCAGCAAAAACAACAACTAGAGTAGGAACTAATTTTTTTGTATTTTTGATAAAGAAACAAGCAAACAAGGAGAAAGATAAACTTAGCTTGAACAATAGTGAATCCAAGTGAACTTGATAAATAAAGCTATGCTCCCCGGCAACGGCGCCAGAAAATAGTCTTGATGACCCACAAGTATAGGGGGTGTATCGCAGTATTTTCGAGGGAAGTGAAACCCAATTTATTGATTCGACACAAGGGGAGCCAAAGAATATTTATCAGCCTTAACAACTGAGTTGTCAATTCAGCTGCACCTGGAAACAATCTTGCTCACAGCAGTTTATCAGTAGCAACAGTTTTGTAGTAGGAATAGCAAAGTAAAAGCAACAGTAAAGTAAAGACAGTAGTAACAAAAGCAGTAAACAGTGGGATTCGAGTGCGGTAGGCATAGGGATGGATGGACGGGCGTTGCATGGACAAGACAATTCACATAGCAATCAGAACATAGGGCAATTGCAGATAAATAAGATAAAGCACCCAAGTACTAGACAATCCTAGGCATGTGTTCCATATATAGTCATACGTGCTCGCAATGAGAACTTGCACAACATCTTTTGTCCTGCCAGCCCGTTTGCAGCGGGGCCTCTAGGGAACTACTGGAAATTAAGGTGCTCCTTTTAATAAAGCACCGGAGCAAAGCATTAACACTCCGTGAACACATGTGATCCTCACATCAAAGCCTTTCCCTTCCGGTTATCCCGATTTCTGTCACTTCGGGGCCATAGGTTCCGGACAACGACGTGTGTATACAACTTGTAGATAAGACCAAGAACAATACTATCATAATGAATCAATAATAAGTTCAGATCTGAAATCATGCCACTCGGGCCCTAGTGACAAGCATTAAGCACAACAAAGTTGCAACAAAGTCATAAAGCACTAATAAGAGATACTAGGCACTATGCTCTAACAATCTGATGCCATTACATGAACGATCTCATCCAATCCCTACCATCCCCATAGCCTACAGCGGGGGATTACTCACTCATAGATGGAAGAAACATGGATGGTCGATGAAGATGATGGTGGGGATCGGTGGAGATGGCTCCGGGGGCACTTCCCTGTCCCGGCAGGGTGCCAGAACAGAGACTTTCTGTCCCCCGAATCTCTCCTTCGGTGGTGGCGGCGCAGCGGAAATTTTCGTGGAAAAACATCGAACCCCCCGAAGCTTTTAGGTCAGACGGCTTCTTATAGGCGAAGAGGGAGACCGAGGGGGTGCCTAGGGCCACCACACCAGGCCCTGGCGCGGCCAGGCCTAACCCGCGCCTGGGGGGTGTGGCCAGCCCTGGCCCTCCTCCGTCTCGTATTCTGGCTCCGTGAGTCTTCTGGAAAAATAGGCACTTTGGCTTTTGTCCCATCCAATTCTGAGAATATTCATTTTCTGACTTTCCTGGAACCAAAAACAGCAGAAAACAGGCAGCTGGCACTGTGGCTCTTGTTAATAGGTTAGTCCAAGAAATCATATGAAAAGTACTCCAAAGTGTGGACAAAACACAAGAATTGGATAAAACCAAGCATGGAGCATCAAAAATTATAGATACATTTACAATGTATCATTGCAACAAAACAGGACTAATCATGGCATGAAAGTGATTCAAGATCCTCAAGGAAAAATAATTCATCGAGGCTTAACTGATTATTACAGTCATATGCATGCATGAGCATGTGCCAAGTCAATTCAAATGAAACACTTAGAGGAGGATACCACGGTGTCATACCAAGTTATGAATAGTGTAATGCAAGCAAAAATTCATAAGACATGCTACAAACTATTAGCAAGCTGGAGCTAATCATAAGAAGCAAGAACTACTAAGCATCCAAAGATAACATACACCCTACACGAACAGACTAAGCATGCCCACAATGATTAGTATATGTACAAAAATGAAAACAAATAGAGTTCGTTACCAGCCTCTTACCACGCCTCAAGTTGTCATAATCCTCATTATTGCTCTTCACTTGTGTGGCTTGAATAATAATATGAAACCAACATCCACTAAGGACTGCTGAACCCTGTAGCAAACTCACAAAACCAAAGAAGAACGACAAAAATTTTGGTGTTTTCGATTTTTTTAAACAAGAGCCAAAGAGGGGAAACAAGCAAAGCAAAATCTTTTTGGGCTTTTCGAATAGTTCAAACAAAGCAAAAGGGAAAAGCAAACCAAGGCAAAAAGAAGAAGAAGAAAACCAAAGAGAAACAACAAAAATATTTTTGGTCTTTTTGTGTTTTAGAAAGCAAAAGCAAAGAAAGAACGAAAACTAAAAAGAGAATGAAACATGAATATACAAAGTCCTGACGCAAGATGATAAGGAGATGAGTGCGATGTCGGCATACCTCCCCCAAGCTTAGGCTTTTGGCCTAAGTGGGTATCAATCCCAAGCCGGCCAGGATGACGTGTCACCGTAGTATGACGAGGAGGTACCCTCGTCCTGGTGCAATCTCGAGTACGTCACTCCGTAGTGTGCGGAGTAATCATAGGAGGGTACATCCTCCTGGTGCTGCTCGTGGAAACCTAGCAAGCGAAGCTTCTTGTCCACCTCCTCCTTGGAGCGTGACCATGGTCTCTTGTGAACACTAAACAAAGAAGACGGTGGCAAAGGGATCTCCCTCTCATCCCCGTCAGTAAACAGCATCCTATATACTAGACTGTCCAAATCAGAAGCAGCAGTGACAAAGTGATGAGTTTTCATAGCAACAAGGTCAAGCCTTTGTGGTGCCAATACAGTATCATTGAGGTCCACTAAAAGACCTAATGCATTGACCATACGCGAGGCAATGATGCCCCCATAGATAGGCCCCCTAGCAGCTAGGCGGCGAGCAATAAGCGAGCCAAGGTTGTACCGAGTATCATTGTTAAGCACAGCATCAAGGAAGGCTAGATGATAGTTGGAGATATTACTTGTGTTCTCCCTACCAAGTATGCTAGTAGCAAGATAATATGCAAAGTATCTGAGAGCAGGGAGTTGGATGTTTCTTATCTTTCCGCGTTGCGCCACGCGGTCATCATCATTAGTCACTCCTCGGTAAAGCTCCAGCAAATCAGCGGGTCGCCCTCGAATTTTCTTCACGGTCCCTGTCATGCTTACACCTACAATACTGAAAATCTCTCCAAAGGCATGGTAAAGGGTAGATTATAAATTTTAAAAGAGACAGTTGACTGATAGGATGTGTTAGTAAACGTGAAGCTCTCAACAAAGGTTTTGGTGAGCATAGCGTATTGCTCACTCTCATCTTGCATATATGAGGTCAAACCAACCCTCTTAATCAATAGCAAGAAATCATCAAGAATCCCTGCAGCTTGTAAGAAAGTAAAACAAGGAAAAGTAGATGGGTGAGCATCCCCATCATCCCTTTCATTACCAATACGAGTTGCAATGAGATCTTCGTTGTATGATGGCCTAAACTGAGAGGCTGATCTTGAGGGCCTCGACCTACTAGGTGCATCCCTCTCAAATATCTCTCCAAAGGTATGGTTGTTCATGCTTGGTATTCTTAAATTTAAACACCTATTAAACAAGTGATTGCAAAGTGAATATAATGAAGGATACTACACATAGGGACTTGTAAGAGGCATAAACATGCATCAAAACTATATCTCTAAGCATCAAACAAGCTAACAAGCTCTCATAACCTGTCACCTACATCAACAAAATACTCAATATATAATCCACTAAACACAAATCTACTTGGACAAGGGGAGGAGTCACATACCAGAGAACAAGTGCTCCAAATTTTAGCAACAAAGATGGGCTGAGCAAGGAGATCAAAAAAAATCGAGAGCAAGCATAGCAAGAACGCGATTTTGAGCAATGAACTGGAGCTTACTAGGGAGAGAGAAGAAAGTGGCAGGTGAGAGAGTTAGTGGAGGGCCAGGGTGGCCCACACCATGGCATGGCGCCACCTAGGGCAGGCCGCGCCACCAAGTGGTGAGCCTGCCTGGTGGGTCCCCCTGGCACCTCCTAGGCACTCCTCTGCCCCTTTTTCATGTAAAAATTTAATATGAATTTTCTGGAATTTTTCGAGACACTTTATTTTTGGGCATTTTCAGGTATAGAAGAATGATTTTATAACAGACAGATTTTTTTTGGAAATGATGCAATGACAAAACAAGGCTAGAACTACAGAAGTTCTAAGACACTCTAACATGCAAGCAACTAACAACAAAGAAAACTAAACGAAAACAAAAACTAAAATGGATGGCAATAGAAGTAAACGGAGATAATCATAGTGAAAACATTGTTTTGTTCAACGAAATCCTGTTTTTAACAAGGTTGATCAGGTCTTGTTACCAAAACAATTTCATATGAGACAAAACTTTGTATTCCACTAATGATTATGTTACCTCAACCTTGATAGCAATGGTCCCAATCATAATAGTTTCAATTTTTTCTCTTGGTATGGGACAATATATTTCTCCAACTTGAATGCCCTCAACATGTTCAATTGAATTCAAACCATAAGTCCTTCAATCTTCTTGGGGATATAGACAGTATGTTCCTTGTCATTAACATTGAAAGTTACCTTTCCTTGATTACAATTAATAACAGCTCCTGAAGTATTAAGAGAAGGCCTCCCAAGAATAATAGACATATTATCATCTTCAGGCATTTCAAGCACAATAAAATCAGTTAATATCAAGAAATTATGAGCCACTTGAACAGGTACATCCTCACATATACCAACAGGAATAGTGGTAGATTTATCGGCCATTTGCAAAGATATATCAGTTGGTATTAATTTTCTAGTTGAAGCCTCTTATAGAGAGAGAAACACATAACACTAACTCTAGCTCCCAAATCACACAAAGCAGTTCTAACATAACTGTTTTTAATAGAGCAAGGGATAGGTGGAATCCCTGGGTCTCCAAGGTTCTTAGGAACCTTACCATTAAAGGAATAATTAGCAAGCAAAGTAGAAAATTCTTCATTAGGGATCTTCCTTTTATTCGAGACAATATCCTTCATATACTTTGAGTAAGGAGGCAATTTAATAGCATCAGTCAAAGGAATTTGCAGGAATAAAGGTTTCATCCACTCACAAAACTTATTATAGTGTTCATCTTCCTTTGACTTGTGTTTCTTATCAGGGAAAGGCATAGGTTTTGGACCCAAGGTTCCCTTTCACTACCATGTTTCTTAGTAATAAAATCTTCTTTAGTGTATTTAGTATTCTTAGTGTGGTTTTCAGGTTCTTCTTCAACGTTTTCTTCATTAGGAACTACATTTTCTTCATTACCACTTTCAGTTTCAGCATCAGAGATAGATATACTATTAGGATCTATAGCAGGTTCAGAGGGTTCTACAATAGTTTTATGTTTATTTTTCCTTTTCTTATGAGTAGAGCCACTATTTTCAGCTTGTTGAGAATCCTGCTCAATTCTTTTTGGATGCCCCTCTGGATAAAGAGGATCCTGGGTAGCAGCACCACTTCTAGTTCTAATTTCATAAGCATGTTTTTCTTTCGCAGCATTAACTAGCAAGTCTTTTTGCACTTTAACGAGTTGATCTATTTGAGTTTAAACCATTTGAAAGTGTTTAACAATCATTTTAACATCATTAGAGGTTCTTTCCACAATATCTTTCAACTCAACAATAGCTCTAGTGTTCTCCATTAGATGATTTTGCACCCTTTTATTAAAATTATCTTGCTTAACAATAAAGATATCGAATTCTTCTAAGCATTGATCGGGAGGTTTAGAGTAAGGGATATCACCTTCATCAAAGTGTTGGAGAGAGTGTACCTCGATAGTGGATGAGTAGGGAATAGGCTTGTCATTGGATTGAGGACAAGTACGCCATGAGGGGGTCCTCGAGGCGTGCGGAAGAGAGGGGTGTGAGACGTACGGTATTCCGGGACGGTGAGCACACAAGATTAGCCAGGTTCGAATCCGCCGGCTTTGGACGAATCCTACTCCTGCTAGCAATCTTGTAATACGGCAGAGCCGGAATATGGGTTACAAGAGTATCGCCTGTGCGACTTGATAGTCTAGAGTATTGGTGGTGCCCTAAAGGATCTCCCTAGGATGTCTTATATAGATATCCGGCCTAGGGTTTACAGGAGAGATCAATCCGGCTACGACTAAGAGTTGGTTACAGAGTACATCTTGAACTACAAGTAACATCATGGGCCTAAGTCCGTAAGTCTTCTGGGCCTTCCCGTAGCCGGGTTGGACTCCGTCTTCTCTCCTGACTGGGCCGCCCGTGAAGCAAAGCTCTAACCCAATGTGGGCCACCCTGGTCAGTGAGGAACTGTGAGGATACCCAGAAAGTATATCCCCAACAGCAGCCCCTGTAGGCCTCCAAGATCCAAAGTTGGATTTTATCATCGTCTAGCTTGATCTTCGGCTTGCAGAATCTTGAAGGGTTCCTGAAACTTCACAACAAAAAATACGATTCGGGTCTTAAAATAAGTCGGACCTATCAATTAGTTAATCGGATTTTCCAGCTCGATTTTAAACTAAGCCGGAACTTGGTTTCTACGCCACCTGACACAAGCATGGTCAAGTCACGTCATCTGACAGGCGTGCCGTCAGCACGACCGTTGGTGGGTCCGCGGTTCGCGGAACCGAGGCGCCGTTTCAATGCGAGCATGGAGATCGAGGAGACGCAATCATCACGTGGGTCCTTCCCAGTTCTTTCCACGACGCGTGGCGGTTATACTGTAGCATTTGCACGAATCTTGGCGCAGTTAGGTGGATATAAGGGGTTTGGATTTCTCCTTCTCCTTTCCACCAGTCTTTGCCGTTTCCTTTCCTCCCAATCCTCCTGCGCGCTCAGAGCTCTCTCGTCCTCCCCCCACAGAAACTCTCAGTGCCGCCACTTTCAGGTCATCCTATCACCGGAGAAATGGCTTCATCGTCTTCTTCCTCCGGTTTGGTGGCAGCAGCGGCGGCGGCGATGGCGGAAGCAGCAACAGAGAAGGAAAGATTTCGGGGAATCTGGATCCCATGTGCCCTTGACGAGGACGGCCTCAAGAACATGGAGAAGGAGGGGCTTCTCGCCGCCGGAGACTGGCGGAGCGGCTCCGGCGAAACCGTCCCCAACCCGCGCGAGGGCGAGCGAGTCCATTTCGGCACCCATCTGGACCGAGGTCTATCTTTTCCTCCCTCGGAGTTCTTCTCCGAGGTGATAGATCACTATGGAGTCCAACTCCACAATCTTCCTCCCAATTCACTTCTAGAAATGAGCGCATATGCTGTGCTTTGCGAGGGCTTTCTCGGCATTAGGCCGAGTTTGCTTCTCTTCCGGTACTATTTCCATGTCCGTAGAAATTCCATCACTGTCGGTGTTCCTTACATCACCGGCACCATTAGCTTTTCCCTTAGACGAGACCGGGCCTATCCCAAAATCGCTACCAGTGACTCGGTCAAACAATGGCCAGCCAGTTTCTTTTATCATAGGGATATTCTGGCTCCCGGCAAAGCTACTACTTTGCCGGCTTTTGTCGATGGAGCCGCCACGGCCCAGCCTTCCTAGGACGAGGCTACTCCGGCTCTCACCGACGATCTGATCCTCGCTAAGAGGCGGATCGAATATCTGATCAAGCACATGGGTCTAAAGGGATCCGACTTGGTCCAGTGCTGGGTCTCACGTCGGATCCAGCCACTCCAGTACCACGGGGATAGACTGATGCACTCCATCACGTCTTCCAAAAAAGACTCTCTCCGTATCAGCCCCAAATCCTACACCACTCAAGGCTACATCAGCCAAATCAAGTGGCTGATCAAGGAGAGGATCGAGAGGAGGATTCCGGAGATTTCTCTGGATATGTACACAAGCGGAAAACCCCGTTGTGCCGGTAAGCTTCCATCAATACACCTTTATGTGTTTCAGTCTTTAAGTTATATACTACAATGCTGATATGCTTTCCTGCTTTCAGCTTGCTGACCTCCCCGAGTCGGAGCTTGCTCCACTTGAAGGATATCCTCCTGAGTTTTCTCAGGAGACTGAAGTGGTCCCATTGCCGGACCTTGCTCTCAAGAAGCGCAAAGCTCCGATAGTGGCTGTTGGCACAAAGGAAGTGCCTGTTGTGAAGAGGTAACTTTCATTCACAATTTCCGCCTTTGTACCTTTCTCGAATTTCTTTCTGAGATGTAATCTTTCCGACTTTACTACATTCTCAGAACAAATCCTCTCATCAAGGGTAAGGGGAAAGGGATTCCTGCGAAGCCCCTGCGACAGACGAAGCTCACCATAGCTTCACCTGCCGTGGCTCCTCCAACTACTGCCCCTCAACCTTCTGCGACTCCGGTGATTATTCCTTCTCCGGTGGTTGCAGAAGAGCCGGCTCCTCCAACAGAGCCTGTGATCCTTGGGTCACAAACTGATGTCACCGTGGGTGCGTCAGGTCAAGATAAGGGTGAACCCTCCTCGGGTAATGATCCCTCGGCTGAAGTCTTCTCCGACAATCTCATCAGCAATCCGGGACTTGCCAAGTTTGGCCTGTCCCGAAAATCTGCAGAGGAGATCCAGCGGCTGGCCAGGCAAGTCCTGGACAAAAGCCATCTATCCCCCGAGGAGGAAGCGCAAGAAGCAGAGGACGTCAAGTTCTCTGATCTTCTCGCTCAAGTACGCCTTCACGACGAGAGGATTAGGACTGGCGAGCTTCCAACAGCCCCAGTAATCCCTCTTACCCTTGCCGAGAAGGTGGCAGCTGAAGTGAACGCGGGTTTAGACAAACTCACCCGCGAGCAATATGTAAGTCGGAATTCCAACTCTTGTTTTTACATTATGTTATATCATATCCTCTAGCCCCCAAGCATGAAGTAGGATATAGAATCCGGGTTTATGCTTTCATTAGGATGCCAAAGAACGAACTAGTGTAGCCCCCAAGGCTCGTGCTGATATTTAGCAAAAAATATTAGCCCGAGTCTTAAGTAGCTTTCTGACTTTGGGTATTCTGACTTACAGAAAGTATGTTCCTATAACCAGGAATTACTGACCAATGTCTGCAATAAGCGAAGAGAGATCAAGGCTCTCCGGCTTAAAAATGCCGAACTCAAAGTAGCCAAGGATGAAGCCGAAGGTAAACATTCCGAGATTCAAACCTTGTCTTTTAATTTTTGAGTTCCGAACTTTTTCTGAACTATTGTTCTTTTTTGACTTACAGCGCTGGTGAAACAATCCATCGCTATGATTGAAGAGGCCGAGAACCTCAAGACCCTGGTGGTGGAAAACAAGGGACTTCAGCTGGATAAGCTCAAGGCAGATCATGAAACGAGCATAGCTCAAGTCCTGGAATCCTCCTCCATGGCCACTGAAGAGCGCGATCGCAAGATTGCCGCTGAAGATAAAGCTATCTCGGACCTCAAGAATGAGCTTGGCAGAGAGAAGGACATCTCCCAGGCGCTCCGGGTTGAACTCCAGAGTCTCCGGGAGGAGAAGTCCAAGATTAACGACGTCATTCTTGGTATATTTCCCCTCTCTGACTTATCTTTTCTTCGACTTCTATCAATGTCGGTTTTTTCTGAACTTGTTTTGTGTATAGGTCCTCTAAACTTGACGGACTCTTCCTCCTCCGAGCCCCGCACCCACCGGCTTACCCAAGTCGGTGATCTTCTTCATGACTTCCGCCAGTCCCTTGAGGACACTGGCGAGTCTCTCAGGATTCTGGACATGCCAAGCATGTCGGATTTTCAGGTGCGGGACAAGGCCAAGGAGATGCCGCGGCTTGTTCGCGACTGGAACATGTCCTACGCGTGGACTGCTGCGCAGAATGCTCTCACCATGGTCATGAGCCACCATGGAAACATGGAGATATGGCAAGAGACCAGAGGGTACTGCAAGGTAGATGAAGACGGCCAGGAGCAAGACCTTCAAGCCATCATGCACTCCTGCACCGGATACGGGTGCCACGTAGCTGATCTGACCAGCTACGAGATCCCCTTCTTCACCCGCATAGCTACTCCGCCACCTCCGCCAGAAGAAGCCGAAGAAGTTTCCGATGATGAACGGACCACTTCAGATCCGGACATCTCGGAACGATATCAAGGCGGAGTAACCAGCGAGCCGGCAGCTGCTTCATCTCCTCCTGCATTATAGACCACAAATTTATGTAGTATTCTGTGAAAAATCATGATGCGTTTGTAAATATTAAGTACTATTGATTTTGCTAGTGCTAAGTTTTTTATCTATTCACCACTTTTGTCTTTAGATTTTTTTTGTGTGCCTGAAATGTTTACATAAGCACTTGAAATTTTCCGTCTCTACTTATCGTTTATCTAGATTTCCGCCTCGTCCCTTTCGTGAGCCGGCTAAACCTTCAGCCGGAAACTTTGCCGAGCAACGGAGCTCAATTTCTAAACCAGTTTAAACTCGGAAACAAAGCCGGCTTCCAGTACCAACAATTCACTACTCGGAAAATACCCGCATCCAGCAATCAGACAAATAACCCAAGTAAAGACTAGAATTTTTAGAGTTATACCCGAAGGTAGTAGTTTTAGAATCAGAAATCTAAACCAGAACGAACATGAGCATAAAGTACTTTCAAGCATTCTGGATTTTCGATTGCGACATGATCATTTAGGAAATAAGATGGTAAAAACTTCTCAGAAAAACTTGAGGCAACCAAAACTTTTATTTCTCACAGAGCATGTACATATGTATGATTACAAAGAAGGATAAACTAAGAATAAAAGGGACGTAGCTGAGCAATATTCCACGGTCTGTCTAACTCATTCGGATTTGTACTGCCTCCAGCTCTCTTTCTTTTCTTAGTAGCAGGTCTTTCTTTGACTGGCCTCATGTCAGTTAAGTAGTACGAGCCATTGTGCAATACTCGACTAACTAAAAAGGGCCCTTCCCATACTGGGGAAAGTTTGTGCTTTCTTTGTTGCACAAGCTAGAGAACCAAATCACTTTTATTGAAAGATCTAGTTCGGACTCTCTGGCTATGATACTTGCGTAACTTCTGTTGATAGGCTATAGGTCTCATTTCAGCAACGAAGCAAACTTCTTCGACTAAGTCGAGATCATTTTGTCGAGAAATCTCGGCATCCTCTTCGATATACGCGGCCACTCTAGGAGAAGTATGAATTAAATCGCTAGGAAGAACTACTTCTGCGCCATAGACCAAGAAGAAAGGTGTGTATCCTGTTAACCTGTTCGGAGTTGTCGTAAACTCCAAATTACAGAGGGTAATTCCTCTGCCCAAGCCCCCGCAGCACGTCGTAGTGGTGCTTCAAGTCTTGGTTTCAGGCCTTATAGAATTAAACCATTTGCTCTTTCGACTTGTCCGTTAGCCTGTGGATGTGCGACTGACGCAATGTCATGCCGGATATTTTGCTCGTCACAGAATTCAGCCAATTCTCCCATAGAGAAGTTACTCCCGTTGTCCGTGAGAATGCTATGTGGATAACCATACCGGATTATAACATCCTCGACAAATCTTTTTGTTGTTGCTCCATCACAACTAGTGACAGGTTTAGCCTCGATCCATTTGGTGAATTTATCCACCATCACTAAGAGGTGAGTAAATCCACTTGGAGCTCGTTTAAATGGTCCTACCATATCAAGCCCCCAGACCGCAAAAGGCCATGTTATGGGTATTGTTCGCAGCTGATCAGCCGGAACATGAGATTGCTTGGCGTACTTTTGGCAGCCTTTGCATGTCTTGACTAATCGTTCAGCATCTGCCTGAGCTGTTAGCCAGAAAAATCCATGTTGAAAAGCTTTTGCCACTAAAGATTTGGCTGCAGCGTGGGGACCACACTCGCCTTCGTGGATTTCCCTTAAGATTTCCACTCCTTCCGGAGATACACAGCGCTGAAAAACCCCAGAAACACTCCGTTTATGGAGCTCACCTTTAACAATAGTATACGCTTTTGCTCGTCGGATAATCTGCCGGCTTAGCACCTCGTCTTCGGGTAATTTGCCATCTACCAAGTAATTGAGGTAGGGTTGAGTCCAGCTGGGAATTACAGCCAGAACTGCTATCAGAGGTGAGTCGGATTTGGTCGGATATTCCTCATCTACTCCCTTTATCGAAGGAACTTTGAGGTGCTCTAAAAATGCGCCATCCGGGATCTCTTTCCGCGCAGAGCCTATACGAGATAGTGCATCTGCTTCCTCATTTTCTGCTCGAGGGATGTGTTGAACTTCAAACCCTTCGAACGATTTAGATAGACCATCCACGACAGCTTTATATGCTGCCATGTGTTTATTTGCATTACAAATATCCGAGACTTGCTGAGCAACAAGATCCGAATCTCCGTAACACATCAAACATCGGATGCCAATATCCTTAGCAATCCGGATTCCATGCAGCAGTGCTTCATACTCGGCAATGTTGTTTGTCGCTATGAAGTGGATCTGCAACACGTATAAAAGTTTATCTCCTTGGGGTGATTTGAGCACCACGCCAGCCCCCGAGCCCCCTCGAGCCTTAGCCCCATCAAAAAACAGGGTCCAATATTCCGACTCAGGGAGGACCATGTTCTCCTTGGTCTCTGTCCAATCAGCGACAAAGTCATCAAGGATCTGGGATTTGATTGCTGTCCGAGGTTTATACTCAATGTCGAAAGCTGAGAGCTCTATTCCCCATTTGGCGACGCGTCCAGTGGCATCGCTATTGTTGATTATATCTCTCATGGGAGCTTTGCTCACCACGGTAATTGGATGCTCCTGAAAATAATGTCGTAGCTTACGAGATGCTAGAAAAACACCGTAAGCCAACTTTTGGTAATGCGGATACCGCTGTTTGGACTCTGTCAAGACCTCGCTAACAAAGTACGTCGGACGCTGCACCATGTGTTCCTGATTTTCCTCTGGTCTCTCCACCACCATGACGATACTGACAACCTTATTTGTCGCAGCAATGTAAAGCAACATCGGTTCTTGAGGTTCCGGCGCTGCAAGGATAGGAGTAGATGAGAGTACTCTTTTCAGATCTTGTAGTGCAGCTTCAGCTTCGTCAGTCCAGACAAAATCCTTGGTCTTCTTCAGGAGTTTGTATAATGGTGTGGCTCTTTCACCAAGCCGGCTTACAAATCGACTGACCGCAGCAATGCAACCAGTTAACCTTTGTACGTCCTTCAGGCAAGTTGGCCTGGAAATATTGAGAATAGCCTTGATTTTGTCCCAGTTTACCTCTATGCCTCTTTGAGACACGATGAAACCTAACAATTTTCCGGCTGGTATTCCAAAGAAGCATTTCTTCGGGTTAAGCATGATGTTGTATTTTCGTAGATTGGCAAACGTCTCCTCCAAGTCGGAAATCAACGTTTCCTTCTTTTTGGACATGACCAGGATATCATCCACGTATGCATGTACATTGCGTCCGAGTTGGTCATGGAGGCAACGCTGCATCGTGCGCTGGTATGTAGCTCCTACGTTCTTCAGCCCAAAGGGCATCGTAACAAAACAGAAGGTTCCGAAGGGGGTTATGAATGAAGTTTTGACTTTTTCAGATTCCTTCATCCGGATTTGGTGATAACTGGAATATGCGTCGAGAAAACAGAGAAGTTCTGAGCCTGCCGTAGAATCGATAACTTGATCAATTCTAGGCAGAGCGAACGGATCTTTTGGACAAGCCTTGTTCAAGGCAGTATAATCAACACACATCCTTAAATCAGTGGTGTCCTTTTTAGGGACCATTACAGGGTTGGCCGACCAATCAGTATGGATGACCGCTTCTATGAATCCGGCTAACTCGAACCGCGCTAGTTCCTTAGCTATTGCCTTATACTTTTCATCACCAAACCGTCGTAAGGACTGTTTGACGGGTTTAGCGTTCGGGTTTACATTTAGAGAGTGCTCGGCAAGTTCCCTAGGTACTCCGGTCATGTCAGATGGCTGCCATGCGAAGATATCTTGATTTGCTTGGAGGAACTTGACGAGCGCGCTTTCCTATGCGCTACTTAGGCCTATGCCTATCTGGGTCACCTTGGAGGGGTCATCATGCTTCAACGGCGTCTGCTTCTTCTCTTCTGCTGCCTTGAACTCCGGATTTGGCTTTGTGACCTCCTTCTTCGTTGCGGGCATCTCGGACAGATCTATGCTCTTCTTGATCTCCTGGTATTCCTGGGCGTGCAGCACGGCTTCGGCAAAGGCGGCATTTCCATCCTCGCACTCTCGCACCTTCTTCGGGTCTCCCCTGATGGTGATCACGCCGTTGGGACCTGGAATTTTCATCATATTGTAAATGTAACACGGACGGGCCATAAAAGCCCAGTAAGCCGGACGTCCGAATATAGCGTGGCATGCGCTCTTGAACGGGACTACTTCGAAGGAAAGTGCCTCCGTCCGATAATTCTTTGGAGTTCCAAAAGTAACATCCAAAGTGATCTCTCCCAGGGAATTAGCTTGTCTTCCTGGGACAACTCCGTGAAAGATCACAGAGCTATGGTTCAACTGTGTTTCCGAGATCTTCATCTGGCGTAGCGTTTCAACATAGAGAATATTGATGCTGCTACCACCGTCCATGAGGGTCTTGGAGAAACCATAACCATCAATAAGTGGATTGACGATTAAGGCGTATTTACCTCGCATGTGTAGCTTAGGCGGATGATCAGCGCGGTCAAACGTGATTGCCACTTCCGACCAGTCCAAATACTGAGGGACAGCCGGAACTGTTGCATTGAGCTCGTGGAGAACTGCTTTCTTGACTTTTTCTGGTTGAGATCCGAGGAATGTGACGTAAGTGTCCTTCTTAGTGGGAAAAGTTTTCTTCCCTTCCGGCTTGGGATTTGAAGCATCAGCTTCCTCCATGTCGGAATCTTCCTTGGTCTCCTTGTCTTTTCCGGGATTTTTCTTTCCCTTCTTTCGCTTAGCTTTGTAGCCCGCGGTATCATCTCTCTTGATGTCGTCATTAAAACGACATTCAGCGTTGGTGTGGGACGAGCCCCCCATTTGCGTCTAAGTGATGCACACATGGGTTATTGGCAATGTCGGCCCAAGTGTAGGTTTTGCCTGGTTGTTGCTCTCCTCTACCTTGGACCCTTGACGTCCCACGGCCACGCCCGCGGCCTCCGCCATGTCCTCCTCGTCCTCCAGACCCAGAAATAGTAGTGACCACTGCTGTCTCCGCGCTGGGTTTTTCTTCCGAGGTATTTTTGCGCTTCTGAGCTTGTTTCTTTGGTTGTTTTGCCGACTGAGGCACAGCCAGGACATTGAGTAATCCCTCTGCATCATCGTCAGCATCTGCATACTTGGTCGCTGTTTCTAGCATCTCTCCCAGATCAGTAACCTTGTCACACTTCAAGCGATGGCGCGGTAAACCAATTGGGAGACCTGCGATGAAAGCTTCAATCGCGGTTTGATCATTTACTCCTTCACAGGATTTCTTGGTGTCGATGCATCGTCTGAGGTAATCCCGGCAAGTTTCTCCGGCTTTCTGGGTGCAACGCTGTAGGTCTCCAACCGTACAGAGCCTCCGATATGTGCCTTCGAAATTCTGAAAGAACGCACTTTGTAAATCATACCAGTTATGGATGGTGTTCGCCGGAAGTTCATTGAGCCATGATCGTGCCGTCTTCCGCAACATAAGTGAGAGATATCGGGTTGCGACCAGGCTGTTTCCGCCCTTAGCGATGCAGGAAGCTTGGAAGAAGTCCTGTAACCAGGTGTCTGGCCGAGCAATGCCGTCGTAGGCTTGGATATGTCTTGAGATAGCAAATCCTTCCGGGAATTTTGTAGCTCTGATGCGTGGTCCGAAGCACTTTGGGCCCACGTACACGTCATCGTTTTCATAGCGCCGAGCCTCTATGTTGGAGTTGATCCTGTGTCTTGCGTCGTTCGGGGATAGAGATCGTCTCGAATGTCGGTTGTGGTTGTAGTGCCTTGGAGCTGGACTTCGGCTTCTGCCACCACCTCCTCCGCCATGTCATCCTCCTTGGCCTCCCTGGGGGCCGTTGTGATAACTGCTTGGTGGATGGGGTGGGGCAGCTGAATTGTTTCCGGCTGATCGCCGGTCTCCGTCCAGAGCGTCATTATTCCGGTTCCGGGGAGGTTCTTGACTACGACGAGCCCCCTGCCGGCTTGTTCCAGCATAGTTTCCGTCGTTCCTTCGTCCGTTGTTGCCACCATGGTGAGGCTCAGCCGGACGGCTCTCATGTCTAGGAGGTGGCATTCTCTGACGATCCTCCTCCAGACGTTTCTCCTTATCTTCTCCCTTTCAATCGCTGAATTCTCGTCGGGGACGGTTCCTCAGATTCAGTGCAGCGATCGCGTCTTTCTCGGCTGCTGGAGTGACATTGCTCCAGTTATGTGCAGCTCTGTGATGGTGTCCCGACGATCCGGTTCTTGAATAATTGTCTTCCCTGCGTTCGGGGTGATGGTACTACGCCCGAACGTAATGGGATCTTATGTCAGCCCATGCCGGATCTGTGCGACATTGGTCAGAATCCGAGACCAGTTTTTGACTTCCGGACAGGGCGACCTTCTGCTGCTCCAGTCCCTTGTTGAGTAGCTTGATACCCAAACGGATCTCCTCTGGTCCTAGATTAGCCGATAGAATTTCTCGGGCCGCCACGGTATTCTGTACTAGGGTTGGGTATACCCAATCTCCGTTGCTGTCTTTCCGTGGCTTCCCCATCTCGTCCCCGAAAAGGACAGCACGGACACGTGGGAATTGTTCATCATTGATGTGACGCTTCCGTGTCTTCTGATGCAACCGAAACATATATTCCTTGGTTGACATGCGTTTCTTCTCCACCTCGATGTCTTCCGGTACTTTTGGACATTTGGACCTCGGGATTGTCTCCGACGTCCATGTCATCCTGCGGTTTGGGAGAGTGTTCCCCGGATCCTTCATCCATGGCTTCTCCTTCCTCTGCAGCTTTGGAGTTGTACTCCTCTTCATATTCCACGGAGAACTTTTGGAAATCTGCCGACGTCATAGATTCATCCGAGGATGCAGGAATGTCGGTGTTTGTTCCAATTGCCTCCAGCACCGAATCGGTGTTTTCTCCAACATCGGCGGAGCCGGATCCGGATCCAACATATCCGACGAAGTGCGAGGCGTGCTTCTTGAGGTACCTGCGGCTTTCGCGATCAGCCATGTCGAAACTTTTAATGGTTTCGAGGATTACATCTGCGCTAGCGCCTTGCAGTATCATACGTCTTAGTGTGTACCTGAGGAAAGGTCTGTCTGTCCCGGCATCGTCAGAGCCGGAATCAGTGTCGTTGATATGCTCCTCCTGGATTTCGACTTCCACGGGTGGGTCGATCTGGGATCCGACTTCTCCAGGGAGATCCACTCCAGATTCGATTTGGACCGTGAGGTCTTCTTCAGGCTCAGATTTCTCCACTATCTCCTCAACTGGTGCAGGCTGGGTGGGATTAGGGTTTTCTGAGATCCAAAACTCTGCCGCCTCCACGGACAAAGGGGACCCAGAAGATTCTTCTGCCTCTGTAATCACTGCTGGGGTGGATTGGGCAGGTTCAGCGAAACCGATGTAAACATCGATCTTGCCAAAAGACATGATTTTCTAGGCAGTCACGGCCTCCCTAGCCGGAATCCAAGTCTCATCGAGAACGATGAGAAGGACGTCGCTGGCGTAGAGGATGCAACCGACAGCGATGGTCTCGCTGATTCTGATTCTTGCAGATTCCGCTCGGAACGCTGATCCGAAGCTCACCTGCCCCACGGTGGGCGCCAACTATCGTCGGATTGAGGACAAGTACGCCATGAGGGGGTCCTCGAGGCATGCGGAAGAGAGGGGTGTGAGACATACGGTATTCCAGGACGGTGAGCACACAAGCTTACCCAGGTTTGAATCCGCCGGCTTTGGACGAATCCTACTCCTGCTAGCAATCCTGTAATACGGCAGAGCCGGAATATGGGTTACAAGAGTATCGCCAGTGCGAGTTGATAGTCTAGAGTATTGGTGGTGCCCTAAAGGCTCTCTCTAGGATGGCTTATATAGATATCCGGCCTAGGGTTTACAGGAGAGATCAATCCGGCTACGACTAAGAGTTGGTTAAAGAGTACATCTTGAACTACAAGTAACATCATGGGCCTAAGTCGGTAAGTCTTCAGGGCCTTCCCGTAGTCGGGTTGGACTCCGTCTTCTCTCCTGACTGGGCCGCCCGTGAAGCAAAGCTCTAACCCGATGTGGGCCACCCTGGTCAGTGAGGAACTGGAAGGATACCCGGAAAGTATATCCCCAACAAGGCTTACATAATTCTTCAATAGGAGGTAAATTCTTGACATCTGCGGCTTTAATTCCCTTCTCCTTAAGACATTTCTTAGCTTCCTTCATCATTTAACTCAATAACTCCCCTCTTCTTTGATGTTGGAATAGGCACCAGAATAGTAGGTTCAGGTACAATTACTTCAGGTATAGCTTGTTTAGGAGGAGTCCAATCTTCATAGTTCTTACTTATTTTAGCCATTAATTCCTCAGCTTCCTTAGGAGTCCTATTCCTAAAAACACAATCAGCACAACTATCTAAGTATGTCCTAGATTCTTCAGTTAGTCCATTATAAAATATATCAAGAAGCTCATTCTTAGGTAATGGACTTCCAGCCTGCGCATGAATCAAAGCACAAAACCTCGCCCAAGATTCAGGCAATACCTCTTTTTCTCCCTGTTTAAAATCAAAAAGTTCCTGCAAAATAGCATGTCTAGCACTAGGAGGAAAATATTTCTGCAGGAAAGTACTAATCAAGCAATCAGGGCTATCAATAGCTCTAGGAGGTAAATTACTAAACCAAGTTTTAGCTTCTCCTTTTAGTGAAAAGGGGAAAATCTTAGCAACAAAGTAAGTTCACATCTTAATATCATCGGAAAACAAACCACTCATGGTAGAAAGTTCATCCATATGTGCTATTGCACTTTCATTCTTAGTCCCACAAAAAGGTTCTTTGTCAACACTAGCTATGTAAGATAGATCGAGAGAGAAATCATAATATTTATCTATAATGTTTATGGGAGAAGAAGCAAACTTAGCAATAGGAGATAATTTGGGTCTAATAGTACGCCTCTCAAGGAGACTCTTAGCAGCGCTCCTATCATGGGTGTTTTTACATTCTTTAATAAATTCATCGGTCGTCTCAACATAACCATCTTCAATATCATAACTTTCACTAGCCTCAGGAGAACTAACAGGTATGGTAGTGTCTTCATTAGGAGTTTCAGTATTTCCAGCTATAGTTCTAGCAATCGTAGCATCTAGGAAAGGACCTAATGAACCACTCTTATCAAGCACAGTAGAAGCAGCATCATAAGCATCAGAAGTTTCAGATTCAGCAGTAGTAGCAGTGTGTGTAGCATGTGTATGTGGTGGTGTAACGAGCTTACTCATAACAGATGGTGAATCAAGAGGAACAGAGGTGTTCAGAACCATACCTCTTCTTGTAGTGGATGGTAAAATAGGAGCCTTGCCATCACGAGACTTACCCATGATGGATGGATAGCAGCGAGCAATAGAGAATCCAAGTGAACTTGATAAATAAAGCTATGCTCCCCGGCAACGGCGCCAGAAAATAGTCTTGATGACCCACAAGTATAGGGGGTGTATCGCGGTATTTTCGAGGGAAGTGAAACCCAATTTATTGATTCGACACAAGGGGCGCCAAAGAATATTTATAAGCCTTAACAACTGAGTTGTTAATTCAGCTGCACCTAGAAACAATCTTGCTCATAGCAGTTTATCAATAGCAACAGTTTTGAAATAGGAATAGTAAAGTAGCAGCAGTAGTAAAGTAAAGACAGCAGTAACAATAGTAGTAAACAGTGGGATTCGAGTGCGGTAGGCATAGTGATGGATGGACGGGCGTTGCATGGACAAGACAATTCACATAGCAATCAGAACATAGGACAATTGCAGATAAATAAGATAAAGCATCCAAGTACTAGATAATCCTAGGCATGTGTTCCATATATAGTCATACGTGCTCGCAATGAGAACTTGCACAACATCTTTTGTCCTACCGGCGTGTTTGCAGCGGGGCCTTAAGGGAACTACTGGCAATTAAGGTGCTCCTTTTAATAGAGCACCAGAGCAAAGCATTAACAATCCATGAACACATGCGATCCTCACATCAAAGCCATTCCCTCCAATTATCCCGATTTCTGTCACTTCGGGGCCATTGGTTCCGGACAACAACGTGTGTATACAACTTGTAGATAAGACCATAAACAATACTATCATAATGAATCAATAACATGTTCATATCTGAAATCATTGCACTCAGGCCCTAGTGACAAGCATTAAGTACAACAAGTTGCAACAAAGTCATAAAGCACTAATAAAAGATACTAGGTACCATGCCCTAACAATCCGATGCCATTACATGAACGATCTCATCCAATTCCTACCATCCCCATAGCCTACAGCGGGGGATTACTCACTCATAGATGGGGGAAACATGGATGGTCGATGGAGAAGCGATGGTGATGATGATGGCGATGATCTCCTCCAATTCCCCGTCCCGGTAGGGTGCCAGAACGGAGTTTCTGGTCCTGTTTCGTGGAATCTGGTGGTGGCGGCGGAGCGGAACTCCTTCTAGAAAAACAACGAACCCCCCCCCTGAGTTTTTAGGTCAGAAGGCAACTCATAGGCGAAGAGGGTGACCGAGGGGTAGTCTGGGGCGGCCAGACCACCCCCTGGCATGGCCTGGGCTTGCCCGCATGGCCAGGTGGTGTGGCTTGGGCCTAGCCCCCCTCCGTCTCGTATTCTGGCTCCGGGGGTCTTCTAGTGAAATAGGATTTTTGGCATATTTTCCGGGATTTTTCCTAATAGTTGATTTTCTGCACGAAAAGTAGACACCAATGCAATTCTGCTGAAAACAGCGTCAGTCCGCGTTAGTTGCATCCAAATCACACAAGTTTAGAGGAGAAATAATAGCAAAAGTGTTCGGGAAAGTAGATACGTTTTGGATGTATCACCTACATCTACAATGCAAATTAATAATATAAAACATGATGAAAATATGCACTCATCAATAGCTCTGGTCATATAGATATCGATGTTGAAGGGTTCCGTAGCAGAAAACAAAACATTTCTATCTACTCGAACACTAATACCAGGATCTATACTATGTAGACATAAGTAACAGAGAAGGAATACGTTATTCATACCTTTGCAGAAAGAGGCACGCCTTACGCAGGAAGGCGTATATTGATGAAGACGAGCAACACCCCAAGTGTGGTGCCTCCGAAGTTCGTCACACGTCCGGTGTAGGAGACGTTAACCAGACTCCGATCTAGCCGAGCAGCGGAAGAAGTAGATGTCGGATCGCAGATCACACGACGGTAGTGTAAAGGAGGAGAATTCAACTACGAGGTCCTCCCCAATATTACGGGGAAGTCCTCAGCAGATGAGAGAGAGAATGAGAGGAATGGGTGATTTCCAAGGGGGGACCCACTTATATAGTGGGAGGGGGCACCACCTAGGGGCCAGGCAGGGTGGGACTAATCCCCACACCCGTCGGCCACCTTGGGGCAGCCACCGGCCCTAGGTGGGCCCCACTGGGGCAGCCCACCAGCCCTAGGTCGGCTGGCCCCCACTCCCTAGGCGCCTTGCCCACTTGGGCCTCCCTTCGGGTGAGGCCCATTAGCAATATAGTGCCTTCAAAAATAAAATAAAATATATATTTAATATTAATTCTCCAATTAACATTTAAATACACATATTATATTATTCCTTCACTCCAGAACACCTTCCGGACCCCTTCCGATCTCCATCAGATGTTACCGAAACTATTCCGGTTTCTCTCTCTCTTTCTCATACGATACCTCATCTACCCTAAGAATCCCTACCCTTAAGCGTGACATCCTTCGGTTCGGAAACACTCCGGACATGACAGAGACAACTCTCATATCAATGATCAATAGAGGGACCTGGATGGTCATGTGACCCCCGTGCGTTTCACGAATACAATCGCTCGAACCGTGAGATAGTCGTTCCCCATTCCCTTTGTCATACGATACCTAATTTATCCAAGACTTGATCTTCGGCATCTCCATACCTTAGTTCGATCTCGTTACTGATGAACTTGTTTTCTCGTTCTCATGTCGTTGCATTCTGCGACCTAGTCACATGCTTGCAAGCTTCATTAATGCGACGTCACCGAGATGGCCACATGTATCTTTCTGTTACATGGACTAGACAAATCCTAGTCTTGATATGTACTCCTCTATGCATTCTTTCAGAAAACCTGAGTGGCACCTTTTTGATCACCCTGTTACAAGATGATTCTTGATAACCATCTAAGCTTCTTCCAGAATGGTGATTTGCATTACCTCACAGTCAAAGGATCAGGTTGCGAGGTTCTTTGTGTTTTATCATCAATGGTGAACTTTGTAACTAGATCTCATTAAGATATAATGGTCGGATGTTTGTCTATCATGTTATTGAACTAATAACATGACCTCATTGTCAGTTGGCCTAAATGCCCATGATCTCGAAACACAGACCATCCTCATGGACAATGAACTAGTTCACTAGAGGTAACTAGAGACACGGTTTGTTTACATACCACACGTGTATTAACATTTCGTATTAACACAGTTATAGCACAGCATGAAACGTATTATGAACATACAGGAGATGTATCAAATAATATACTTTATTATTTGTCTCTACGGCATAACTCCTTCAGTCTCCCACTTGCACTAGAGTATACAAAACTAGTTTACAATAGGCAGGAACCTAACACCAATGGAATCTCGGTGTTGTCCATGCTTATCCTGTTGGAGAGCTTTAGTCAAAATCTGCTACATTCAGTTTTGTATCTACTTTGCAAATCTTGACTTCGACATGCCACATCCGACACAGGCTACGTAAGCCTCTATGACCCGGAAGAAGGGCTCGACATTCTCCGGGATATACATCAAGGGGAATGTGGGCATCACGCCTCATCCAGAGCTTTAGTGGCAAAAGCTTTCCGGCATGGGTTCTACTGGCCAAGTGCCTTGGAACAAGCAGAAGATCTAGTAAGAAAATGCAATGGTTATCAGAGGTATGCAACCAAGACACATATGCCAATGTCGGAGCTCAATACCATACCAATTACCTGGCCATTTGTTGTATGGTGTTTAGATATGGTTGGCCCGTTTAAACCAGCAAGAGGGAATATGACCCATATCTTGGTTATGGTGGACAAGTTCACCAAATGGATTGAAGTAAAGCCAATAAGAAAATGTGATGGAGCTACGGCCGTGACATTCCTCAAAGATATCATTCTGAGATATGGTTATCCTCACAGTATCATAACAGATAATGGCAAAAAATTTGCTGAAGGAGCATTTGCACGATTCTTCCGAGATAAGAAGATCCGGCTGGACGTAGCCTCGGTAGCCCACCCCGCATCGAACGGACAAGTTGAAAGATCCAATGGATTAGTATTATCCGGGATAAAACCCCGGCTCATGGAGCCGCTGCAAAGATCAGCGGGGTGCTAGATAGAAGAACTACCAGCGGTACTGTGGAGTTTAAGAACAACTCCGAATCGATCAACAGGCTATACGCCATTCTTTCTGGTATATGGGGCAGAAGCTGTATCACCAGCTGACATAGAGCATGATTTGCCTAGGGTCACCCAATACATAGAAGCCGAAGCGCGAGAAGCCCGGCAAAATGATGTTGATCTGCTGGAAGAAGCGAGAGAATTGGCGTTGTCCAGATCCGCTATATATCAGCAAAATCTCCAACGCTATCACAGCCAGAAAGTAAACCCCTGAGTCTTCTAGGAAGGTGATCTGGTACTCCGGTTGGTACAACGTACCGCTGGCATGCATAAGTTATCCCTCCCATGGGAAGGGCCCTTCATTGTGAGCAAAGCATTGCACAATGACTCTTATTATCTCATCGATGCAAAACCACAGGAGAAGAACAAGGTGGACATGTTCGGTGAGGAATCTAAGCGTCCATGGAATGTAGCTCTACTTCGTCCGTTCTACACTTAGCAAAGAAGTGTGTGTATCCGAGTTTCTCATACGTCGGTATGTATGCCAGCAATGAGTTTATCAATGAAATTGTGGCACCTTGAGCAGTAACTCGGGGACTGCCTTAATAATATTTGTTGTCTTCTGTACTTGTTGTTTATTTTTATGTCGGCTGGTTTAAGTTGCTTCTGCCTAAGCTGGATTAGTAGTGTGTGAGCACCAAAAACTCAACTCTTCGACTTGCTGCTGTCCAACAAGATTTGGCTTCATGGCAAGGAAGAGAACAAGTTTGGAATTGTGTAGCACACGAAAAACGACTAAGGAAAAGAACGTAATTGAGCCGACATTCATTATTTGGACTAACTTTATGTTTACCTTGTTTTTACTATGCTGAATTATTTTGAGCTAGTCCTAAAGTTTCCAAGTATTGTTAAGTCAATTTTTGAAACTCGGACTCGTAAGTCATAAAACCAAACCAAGGTAGACACGACCCGAGCCAAGAAATTGGAGAAACAAGAAAATGAAACTCGGGGACTACGCCCAAGTTAATCTGGCACGAGCAACTTAGTAGCAAAATATAATTTGTGTGCTTAATACATCTGCACCCGGCATACCGGGGATCTGATAAACTTCAAAGTGTTTGTTGGTGATCAAGGAGCAGCAGGGGGAGGTAACTCGGCACCAGCAGGTGGAACTCCAGCCTCAGCTTCAGTGTCATCTTCATTTTCTTCGACATCCGAGGCTTCGTCCTCTTCCTCCTCATCCAAACCATCTTCGACATATTCGTCGTCAACGGCTTCGAGAAAGCTTGGTCCCTCGTTCCATTGATGGATGGGGGCAAACTGAATGAGGCTATGGGCGCAAGCCTTGCGTCGAGCTATCCAATCTGGATCATTGGACCACCTTGATCCGGTATGCAAGCGCTCGAGAAGATTCAGATTTATTTTCTCATACCATGTGAGCACGTAGTGGAGGACGATTTCAGCTCCGGCGCGTCCGGCGGATTCCCTCTAGAGGTCAAGCTGGGTCTCGCACTCCATTAACTTGTTAATTAGAGCAGTGGATCCCTCCGGAGTATCTTCACCAAGCCAAAGGGCATTGAAGATCCGGACTGCTGCATCTAGGAGACCCGAACCGTAGTTCTTCACAATCGCGACGCGAGAAGATAAGCTAACCAGCAGGTCCTCCATGTCATAGGGAATATTTTCAGCGTCAGGACTAGTTGGGGTACCCCTCTTCTGGCGGAACTTGGCAACGGCAGTAGCCGCAATGGCATCACCCTCCAGAAATTTTTCTAAAAACAAGACAAATGAAATAAGTAAAGCAGGTTGATCCGGAGAGATTCATGTCGGCTGAAGGAAAAGAACTTACGAGAAATATGGCTATGGATCCGGGTCAGCTCCTTGGTGCAGTTATCACGTCTCTCCCAAAGTTGCACAAGTTCAGCATTTGCCGACTCAAGTTTAACGTCGGCCTCCTTCAGCAGTTCTTGATCTTTGGCAATTTGGAGGTTGAGACGTTCCCGTTCCTCGGTGAAATCTTGGCCAGCTTTGTCCATCTCGGTTTTGTGGAGCGGATTGAGCTTTTTCATTTCTGCCTTGAGCTTGGCAATCTCATCATCTTTGGTCCGGAGGAGGGCGAGCTCATCATCCTTCTTCTTAAGTTCGGCCTGATGCTGCCCTGCTTGTTCGAGAAAATGCAGCATCATATCAGGCACGGGCACACTATCTTCAAGAGATGCTGAAACAGTTTGTTAACCCGGCAAAGCTGAGGTATGAATATCTGCCGAGCCAAGAAGAAAAGGAGTGAGAGAGAGAGCGCAGAAGAAGATTAAGCAAAACTGACTTACCTTTTATTTGATCCAAATTCTTCCTCATGATGGTGTTTTCGGCTTCCACTTCGGTTGCCCAATCTGAATAACAGATTAGTTCGGCGGGAAAAGACAAAGAAATTTGGGAAAAAGCCAGGGAGAAAACTTACCCCTTTTCTCGAACTCGGCGAGAAGCGTAGAATGTTTCGAGCGCAACGCCTTATGTGTGTCCAGGAGGCGCTGAAACTCGGCGCTCCGGCGATTTGTGGTAACCTAAGAAAAGCAAAGTTGACTTGATCATGTGCATACTCAAAATGTACAAAATCCGGGTCAAGTGGAACTTAACCCGGCTCTAGGTGTGTGCATATTCGAAGTGTACAAGATTCGGGCCAAGTGGAACTTAACCCGGCTCTAGGTGTGTGCATATTCGAAGTGTACAAGATCTGGGCCAAGTGGAACTTAACCCGGCTCTAGGTGTGTGCATATTCAAAGTGTACAAAATCCGGGCCAAGTGGAACTTAACACGGCTCTAGGTGTGTGCATATTCGAAGTGTACAAGATCCGGGCCAAGTGGAACTTAACCCGGCTCTAGGTGTGTGCATATTCGAAGTGTACAAGATCCGGGCCAAGTGGAACTTAACCCGGCTCTAGGTGTGTGCATATTCAAAGTGTACAAAATCCGGGCCAAGTGGAACTTAACCCGGCTCTAGGTGTGTGCATATCCGAAGTTACTAAGGAGCTACGCTAGTTCTCTAAGGAGCATCCGGCCGAGTAACAAGTTACTCCCCCAGAGGCTCGGGGACTAATGGTTATATCACTAATGTTTAGTACATGTTAAAGAAAAGATAAGGTAGTGTACCTCCATCATCTGGCCGGCAAGGTTGATAGCCTTGGCGGCTATGTTCATTTGTGCGGCAAACTCGGCAGGCCCGAATTTCTCCGGGAGATCGTCATTATGGACGAACTCCGCCTTGTTCCAGTTATTGACGAACTCAATCAAGGCCGGAGGATATCGCTCTCCACTAAGCATGTGGGGCGCAATTAAACCCTTGGCATGGGCTTCCCTCCTTTCAATTTGGGCAGCAGCAGGGCTAGTGTGCAATGCAAGTTGCATATTAGCTCACCAGGCAGGGGCATCTTTCTTCGGTGGGGTCTTCTTTGGAAGCATGGACGCGAGCATGCGCTGTCCAGCCTCGATGGATGCTGCCCTCGCGGCGTCAGAAGTTTTATTGGCCTTAGGCTACTACTGAGAGGTTGAAGTTTGTGCTGCGGATTTGGTCTTGGGTGCAGCCTTGGTGCTAACTAGGCCTTCTCGCCGAGTCTTGGAAGACTCGGACGGGGCGGAAGGAGTTGGTGATGCTGGCACTTGTGTTGCTGATGTTGGTGCTGGCGCTGGTGCTTGTACTGGTGCTGGTTTTGGCGGTGGTGCTGTTGGTACCTTGGTGGTGGCTGGTTGCGGCTGAGCCGAAGAGGAGCTGGGAGCATCCGCTGCCTCGGCAGAGCCACTTCCCCCTGCTCCGACGTTGCCCTCCTCTAGACGAGGTGGGCTAGAATCCGGAGCAGCCGATGAACCCTCCTGAATGGGGCTCAGTGGGCATGTATCGTCACCACGAGGGGGAGATGGGGTATGCCGGAGAGGCGAGGCAATGCTGGATCCGCTCTAGGGAACTTCCACCGCAGCCCTACCAAATCAAATGATGAATAACAAGTTAAAACAGAAGAAAAGCACGAAACAAAGGACTGGACAAAGAGAAAAGTGACTTACTCATCAGAAATCAATGGCTCCTTGGGCTTCCGAGCCCTCCGGGTTATGGCCTTAGTTGTAGGCTTGGTGGCGGCTTTGTCTGCGGACCTCTTTCGCCTCTTGGTTGTCTTAGAAGGTCCGGAAGAAGTAGCAGATGCGGCCGCCCGTTTCTTTGACGTGGACGGGACTGGCTCACCCGTGGCAAGGGGAGGATCTTCGTGGATCTGCCCAGCCGGGTTAGCTGAAGCCGGAAAAATGTAAGAAAGGGGTACAGCGTCAAATGCTTACATCACCTCATCGTCGGAATCATCTTCATCATCAGGCCAATCTCTTAAGGAAGAGAAGTTACCGGTGGGTCGCTTGGTCGCATCGGGGAATGGCAGGAACATTTCTTGATCCGTCTCCTCCTCGTCCGGGGCATCTTGATCCTTCCCCCATTTGAGAGAGGGATCGGGGCTATCCTCGAGGGTTTGCTGAAGAAACAACTAAGAAGAAAATGCAAAGGGATCAAACAAACAACAAATTCCGACATATGATATAACTCGGAAAAAGATTGGATCAAGAGATTTACCGTAGGAGGAAGCTTGTCTCGGCAGAAATGCTCTATCCCCCACTCCCAATCAGCGGAGAAGTCTTTGACGGTCTTGAAAAGGGCCTTGACCCAGCGAAATATCTCGGTGTTACTCAGTTCAAATGAGGAGGTCCGGTTGGGGTCAAGTCGCCAGCTCATGTGGCAAAGCTTGTGTGTGCGCTTCTGGAGAGGGGAGATCCGGCTGCGGAAGAATGTGATCATCGCGTCCTCGTTGCGCAGCCCCGCATCCTTCAGCTCCTGGAACCGCTTGTTGACTTGATTCGCCAATACTGGGTTTCTTGGAAACCCGGTCCCACAGATCCGGATTAGGAGGACCCGGAGCATAGGGGCGTAGCCGGATCAGATCTTCATTCATGCCATTTCTTACATAGAAGAAAGTTTGGGCCCAGGCCTTGCACGAATCAAGCACCGTGAACCGGGGGAAGACGGATTGTTTTCGGGGACAAATGGAGGCCGCACCGAACTGAGTCAGATGTTTGTCCTCCGAGTCAAGCGCTTTATCCAGAATTATGTTCCTTCGTAGACCGAAGAAACGGATCCAAAGCTCCTTGGTAGGCCACAATTCGACATACCTTTCTATGGTGGAGGCGATGGAAGAAAGGGATGTGATGGCATTCGCCGGGAGATGGTGTGGAAGAAGTTCATAGATGTTGAGGAAATCATGGAAGAAATCGCTAACGGGGAGGCCAAACCCGCGCTGGAAATGGGAGAGGAACACCATGAACTCACTGGGATTGGGTGAGGGTGCGAGCTCCTCGGAGGCGAGGCGGGCAACCACGCCGTCTGGGATGTGGCGCGTGCGGTATAACTAGTCCAGGTCATCCTGGCACACCTAGGAGCCATCCCAGGCGCCGCGCTCAGAGTTCTCCGCTCCCTCTTCCATCTCCGCCTCCGTGACGGTGAGCTCTTCCTCTGTCATGTCCAGGTCACTGTCCTCACCGGCCCTATCGGAGGTGGGGGTCAGGGGCTTAGATTGGCGTGGACCCGTGGCGGTGGAGCTGCGTGGGAGCGGCAGTGATGCAGGTGCGAAAAGGCATAGTGCAGCGGTGGCGCTGCTAAGCAGGTGCGGTGGCGGCGGCGCTGTTGCTAGGAAGAAGAAGAGGCAGAGGGGCGCGAGATGGGGGAAAAGACCAAGGGGCGCGCCCCTCCCCTATTTAACCACGCCCCATCGGGGGTAGTGGGATCGTGCAGTGCGCCAGGGCCACACGGTGTGGCCGTGTATTATCCGGATCAGCCAATCAGAGGCAAGCCACAGGAAGGGCCACAGGGCGCAGGGAATCCCACGACGCAACGTGATGATACAGTTAACGAGGAAACAGACACGATGTGACGTGTGCAACAGTAACACCTGACATTAACTACAGCAGTAACTGGCGCAGGCCCTTAAAATGAGGCAAAATAATGATTACCCTCCACATGGGACGTGGGGAAGCGTACGAGAGAAGGAAGGATAACCCGGATAGCTAAAGGGTGACCCGGCCAGCGAGTGGAAACTCGGAATGTGCCAAGAGAAAAGTTAGCCCATGGAATCCGGACTATGAGATAACTCGGAAAAGGAGCAAAAGGTTCGGTAAATTCAACCTGCCGTGGCCTTAGCAGCTGGAGTTGCTAAGACCACACCAGCTTCGGGGACTAATGTTGGAGGGATACCCCCAGGCAGGGTCACGCTGGGGTATAAAGGCCGAGTTAGCCGAGGTACGACAAGGTCAAAGCAAGTGCTGGCCGAGTCACCTCGAGGCAGGCCGAATCACGGAGTAACCTGGACCGGAGGATGTCCGCCTGACTGAGTCCCGGCCGACGTATCTCGTATGTCGGCAGGATTTATGTAACTTGTATGCAGGTACCAGTGTGGCCGGATTAACCAGGCATGATCTGGGTTATATCAGGCATGCAAGAGAAGGAAGGTATCTCGCTGGTTAAAAGGTGGTCACTGTACGCAGGAGCGTGAGCGAAGCGGACAGAGAGAAGGACCACCGAGGCGTGGCCGACAAGGGTGACGCGCCCTGTGTCGGATGACGCTGGCGCCGTAGAGGCTTACGTAGCCTCTGCATGGCTTACGCTGGTGAAAAGTGATCCGGTCAGTTTGCTATTTTGGGAAGAGGCATATTCCCTAGAATATGCCTCCACGTATGCCCTAATTGGAGACCTAGCCACCCCTATATAAGGAGGGCTAGGGCATCTGTAGAAGGGGTAGAGTTTGACTTGGTTGATCTCTAGTTGGTTGGCACTTGGGTAGTGGGTTCCTGAGAGCAAAGCTGTGGTGAGAGTAAGAGAGTTTCCTCTTCCTCCTCTCCCCAATATAGCTCAAGGAGCACTTGTAACTCATCTAGCTTGAAGAATAAAAAGCATCTGTGTGTGGAATCACCACACTATCCTCCCTAGATTCCTCTAGTGCATATTGTCCCCACCTTTAGCCTATCCATGGCATCTGTCGTGACACCACCACGACACCTTCGTCAACAATCTGTCGGATGACGTGAAATCTAAGCTTGATATGTTTGGTTGTGGAATGAGTTCTTGGTTCCCTTGCATTTGCAATAGCTCCCGTGTTATCACAATAGATCGTCACGGGGTCTTGCGCATTGGGAAAAACTCCTAGTTCATTGACGAAATTCCTTAGCCAAACAGCTTCATTTGCTGCAGCAATGTATTCAGACTCCATTGAAGATTGTGCCACCACCGGCTGCTTCTTTCTCTTCCAGCTTACCGCCCCACCATTCACCAAGAAAACAAATCATGTTTGAGACTTCGAGTCATCATGATCTGAATTCCAGCTCGCATCTATGTAACCTGTTACGTTCAGAGCTTCATCATTTCCTCCATAGATTAGGAACATATCCTTTGTTCTTCTCAGATACTTTAGGATATTTTTCACAGCTGTCCAGTGATCCGGTCCTGGATTACTCTGATATCGGCTCGTCAAACTAACAGCCAATGCCACATCAGGTCGGTTACTAAGCATTGCATACATGATAGATCCTATTGCTGAAGCATAGGGGATGTAAGACATCTTCTCTCTATCATCGTCCGTTACAGGACATTAAGTCATACTCAAGTTGCAATTCTTCATCATAGGCGTAAAGCCCCTCTTGGTGTTTTCCATTTTGAACCTCTTCAAAATCTTATCTTTGTAAGTACTCTGACTCAATGCTATTAGGTTCCTTGATCTATCTCTATAGATCTTGATTCCTAATATGTATGCAGCTTCACCTAAATCCTTCATGGAAAATTAGTTGCTCAAATATACTATCACGCTTTTCATAAGATCCACATCGTTTCCCATGAGTAATATGTCATCTACATATACTAGTAAGAAAACAACCGAGCTCCCACTCGCTTTCTTGTAAGCACAAAACTCTTGTGGGTTTTGGACAAATCCAAAGCTCTTGATCACTTGATCAAAATGTTGGTTCTAGCTTCGAGACGCTTGCTTCAATCCATAAATGGACCGTTGAAGTTTGCATACCTTTCCAGCATCCTTAGGATTGACAAAACCTTCTGGTTGCATCATATACAACTCTTCATCAATGTGACCATTGAGGAATGCGGTCTTGACATCCATCTACCAAATTTCATAATCGAAATGTGTAGCAATTGCTATTAAAATCCTGATAGCCTTAAGCATTACTACGGGAGAGTAAGTCTTGTCGTAGCCAACTCCTTGAATTTGTCGAAACCCTTTTGTGACAAGTCGAGCTTTGTGAATGGTTACATTACCATTCGCATCTGTCTTTTTCTTAAAGATCCATTTATTTTCCACGGCCTTGCGGCCCTCTGGAAGATCCACCAAGGTCCAAACTTGGTTTTCATGCATGGATCCTATTTCGGATTTCATGGCTTCTAGCCATTTCTCGGAGTCAGCACTATCCATACCTTATTTGTAGTTTGCAGGTTCTTCTTGATCATCTAAGATGATAGACATCACAAGGCTACTGCACCAATCTGGAGTGGCATGAACCCTTGTAGACCTGCGAACGTCAGGAGTCTCGATGTCATTGTTTTGATCATTATCAATGGGCTCTTCCTCCATGTTGGAGACCGGTTTCGGAACAGCTTCCGTTGCGCTACTCGGAATGCAGAGAGAAGGGTCAACAATTTCATCCAACTTAATTTTCCTTCCACTCACTCCTTTTGCAAGAAACTCTTTCTCGAGAAAGGTGCCATTTTTTGCGACAAACATTTTGCCTTCGGCTTGGTTGTAGAACGCATATCCAATGGTTTCCCTTGGATATCCTACAAAGCTACATTTTTCCGACTTGGGTTCGAGTTTGTCAGGCTACAGTTTCTTAACATACGCCTCACATCCCCAAACTTTCAGATAAGACAACTTCGGCTTCTGTCCACACCATATCTCATATGGGGTTGTCTCCACGGATTTGGATGGTGCTCAGTTTAAAAGCGGCGGTTTCTAATGCATATCCCCAAAAAGACATAGACAAAACGGTTAAAGACATCATGGACCGTATGCTATCCAATAGGGTTCGGTTACGGTGTTCCGACACACCATTACGATGTGGTGTTCCGGCTGGCGTAAGCTGTGGGATAATCCCACAGTCCTTCAAGTGCATGTTAAACTCATAACTCAAATACTCGCCTCCTCGATCCGACCGAAGGTGCTTGATTTTCTTATTAAGTTGATTCTCTACCTCTTTTTGAAATTCCTTGAAGTTTGCAAAGGTTTCAGACTTGTGCTTCATCAAGTAGATATATCCATATCTGCTCAAATTGTTAGTAAAGGTAACAAAGTAACAACAACCATTGCGTGTTGAGACACTCATTGGTCCACATACATCCGTATGTATGATCCCAAGTAGGTCTGCAGCTCTCTCCACTATACCGGAGAATGGTGTCCTGGTCATCTTGCCCATGAGGCATGGCTCACATGTATCAAGGGATTCGAAATCCAATGATCCAAGAAGCCCTTCTGAATGAAGCTTCTTCATGCGCTTTATGCCAATATGACCAAGACGGCAATGCCATATGTACATGGAATTATTATCACTATGCTTACAACGTTTAGCATTAACACTATGGATGTGTGTATCACAATCAAGATCAAGTAAGAATAAACCATCACATACAGGAGCATGAACATACAAAACATCATTCATATAAATTGAACAACCATTTGTTCCTGATTTAAACGAATAATGGTCTTGCAACAAGCAAGACCCACTCACAATATTCATACTCAGTGCGGGTACATAATAGCATTTATTCAAAGCCAACAGTAATCCTGACGGTAGACGGATATGCAGGGTGCCGACGGCCATCACTTCGACTCTCGAATCATTGCCGACGCGCATTGTCACCTCGTCCTTCCTCAGGCGCCTCCTACTCTGCAGATCCTGCTGAGAGTTACAAATGTGAGCAACAGATCTGGTATCAAATACCCAGGTGTTACTCCTGGCGCTCGTAAGGAATACATCAATAACATGTATATCATATATACCTTTATCCGGGATGGCTATCTTGCCAGCTCGCTTGTCTTCAAGGAACTTGGGGCAGTTGTGTTTCCAGTGCCCATCCCCTTTGCAGTAGAAGCACGAAGTGCCGGGATTAGGGCCAGGCTTCGTAGTCTTTGAGGTGCCAGGAACAAACCTGCCATCCCTCTTAGACTTCTTAACCTTGCATTTTCCCTTTTGTCCCGGTTTCTTAAAGTTGGTGGTCTTGTTACCATCAGCACCGTGTGCTCCTTCTTGATTCAACCTCAGCAGTTTTGAGCATGGCGAACACCTCAGCAAGGGTCTTAGTCATCCCTTGCATGTTGTAGTTCATCACAAAACTCTTATAGCTAGAGGGCAGTGAGTGCAGCACCCTATCTATAGCGATCTCCTCCGGGATTTTGCAATCCAGGGCGTTTAAGCGCTTAACGTAGCCAGACATTTTGACCACGTGCTCACTAATACTGTTGTGCTCTTCCATTTTAGCAGAGAAGAAGAGCTCGGAAGCATCATACCTCTCTACACGAGCCTGTGGAGCAAAGATAGCCTTGAGATACTCTATGATCTCAAAAGCATTCATCTTTTCAAAACGCTTTTGAAGCTCTGGCTCCATGGCATAGAGCATTCCACTCTGGATGAGGGAGAAATCGTCCGCCTTGGACTGCCAGACATTCTTTTCGTCCTGGGAGGCGGATTCTGCAGGCTTAGCCGGAAGCTCAGCCTCGATGACATAAGTCAACTTGTAGGGGACCAGGAGGATCCTAAGATTGCGGAACCATACGGTGAAGTTGGTTCCATCAGTTTTTAGCTTGTCCTTCTCGAGGAAAGTGCTTAGGTTGAAGGTGGGTGGGCGAGACATCTACAAAGGATTTGCAAAGTGTTTAGACTATGTTCATAATAATGAGTTCAAATTTTAACAAGGGAACTCCCACTTAAACGAACATCCCTCTACTCGTTTAGTGATCACATGATCCCTATCCCCTTCACCTCCCCCGATCATCACGGCCATCAGTGCAGTATCAAAGGTGGACATTCTCTAATGTCGATCACATCAACTATGTGATTCATGCTCGACTTTTCAGTCTCTTGTATTCCGAGGCCATGTCTGTACATTCTAGGCTCGCCAGTTCTAACTCGTGTGTATTCACAGTGCAACATGGCTTACACCCACTGTATGCGAACGTAGATATGTCTGACACCCAGGCTTGTAACCCTGGATCGCCTCATACCGAAGAACTTTCTTGGTGGTGCACACACAAGGGGAATACGATAGCTGGAATTCTATGAGGGATTATCTTATTATGCTACCGTCTAGTAAGTATACCAGCACAATAAGTAATACTTCTAAAGGTAAAGTGTTATGACATGGTTTGTAGCTTTATGATCATCATCAACAGCTTTAATAAGAGTTTCGCAAACTCTTTATTGACATGTTATAATACTTTCCCCTATGCAATAATGAAGATAGACGCTTCTATATTGACTATTGCAAGTTCTACGCGGCTTTAGGGCTTTCGTAGTAGAACCCCTTCCCACCTACGAACGTCGAGCCACAACATGATTCAATGATTGATGTTCTTCTTCCCTTTTCAGGGCCCTCTAATGGCAATGCCATATCAACTACTATAGAGAGACAGACACCCCCCTAAGCCACTTTGATTTGTGGACCAGTCTCGTGAATCACCACGTGAGGTCGGTTGGGGGCCGCTTCATCAAACAGTGCCGCGATATGAACAATAACACTAAAGAGGGTAGCAACTAGAGAATCAATGCCCACATATTGCTATGTGTTCTATCCGTACAACATGTCTACCCATAGACCCGCTCTAATACCACTGAAGGGTTCAGTAGCAGAAAACAAAAAATTTCTATCTACTCGAACACTAATACCAGGATCTATACTATGTAGACATAAGTAACGGAGAAGGAATACAGTATTCATACCTTTGCAGAAAGAGGCACGCCTTACGCAGGAAGGCGTATATTGGTAAAGACGAGCAGCACCCCAAGTGTGGTGCCTCCAAAGTTCGTCACACGTCTGGTGTAGGAGACGTCAACCGGACTCCGATCCAGCCGAGCAGCAGAAGAAGTAGATGCCGGATCACCGATCACACGACGGTAGTGTGAAGGAGGAGAATTCAACTACGAGGTACTCCCCAATATTACCGGGAAGTCCTCACCAGATGAGAGAGAGAGAATGAGAGGAATGGGTGATTTCCAAGGGGGAGGGGGACCCCTTTATATAGTGGGAGGGGGGACACCACCCAAGGGCCAGGCGGGGTGGGACTAATCCCCACACCCGCCTGCCACCTCGGGGCAGCCGCTAGCCCTAGGTGGGCCCCACTGGTGTAGCCCAGCAGCCCTAGGCCGGCTGCCCCCCACTCCCTATGCGCCTTGCCCACTTGGGCCTCCCTTCGGGTGAGGCCCATTAGCAATATAGTGCCTTCAAAAATAAAATAAAAATACATTTAATATTAATTCTCCAATTAACATTTAAATACACATATTATATTATTCCTTCACTCCGGAACACCTTCCGAACCCCTTCCGATCTCCATCGGATGGTACTAAAACTATTCCGGTTTCTCTCTCTCTCTATTTCTCATACGATACCTCATCTACCCTAAGCGTCCCTACCCTTAAGTGTGACATCCTTCGGTTCGGAAACACTCCGGACATGACAGAGACAACTCTCATATCAATGATCAACAGAGGGACCTGGATGGCCATGTGACCCCCATGCGTTTCACGAATACAATCGCTCAAACCGTGAGATAGTCGTTCCCCATTCCCTTTGTCATACGATACCTAATTTATCCGAGACTTGATCTTCGGCATCTCCAGACCTTAGTTCGATCTCGTTACTGATGAACTTGTTTTCTCGTTCTCATGTCGTTGCATTACGTGACCTAGTCACATGCTTGCAAGCTTCATTAATGCGACGTCACCGACATGGCCACATGTATCTGTCCGTTACATGGACTAGACAAATCCTGGTCTTGATATGTACTACACTACGCATTCCTTCAGAAAACCTGAGTGGCACCTGTTTGATCACCCTGTTATGAGATGATTCTTGATAACCATCTAAGCTTCTTCTAGAATGGTGATTTGCATTACCTCACAGTCAAAGGATTAGGTTGCGAGGTTCTCTGTGTTTTATCATGAATGGTGAACTTTGTAACTAGATCTCATTAAGATATAACGGTCGGATGTTTGTCTATCATGTTATTGAACTAATAACATGACCTCATTGTCAGTTGGCATAAATGCCCATGATCTCGAAACGCAGACCATCCTCATGACCAATGAACTAGTTCACTAGAGGTAACTAGAGACACGATTTGTTTACATACCACACGTGTATTAACGTTTCGTATTAACACAGTTATAGCACAGTATGAAATGTATTATGAACATACAGGAGATGTATCAAATAATATACTTTATTATTTGCCTCTAGGGCATAACTCCTTCAGATGCCTTCGTACAATATCTTCTCAAAGGTACTGATAGTTTAATGACCAACTATACGACACAAATAAAAATTTCGGCCGTATAGTTCCGGTCAAAAAGATATCGATGCCTATTTTAGAAATTTATCTCGAGGGTACTGCTGGTTTAATGACCAACTATACAGCGGTAATAAAAATTCCGGTCGTATAGATATCGAAGCCAGTTTTAGAAAATTTATCTTGAAGGTACAAACGGTTTAACGATCAACTATATGGCGGGATCATTGTGATCCGGTCGTATAGTTGTGTTTGTATAGCTGTGTTCTGCATAAAGAAATCCTAGTTGGTGGCGCCGCCGCACCTATACGGGCGGAACAACATATCCCGCTCGTATAGTTCCGGCCGTATAGTTCGGCGCGACCACAAAATCGCACCAGGGCGGCTAGGTCTCTTCTCCTTCCTCAGTTTTTCTCTCATATTCACTCTCCAAACCTCTCAAAACCCACCTAGAACTCTTGATTCTTCGTGGATTTCATTCATTTGAGTGGGGGAATCAACAGATAGGTATGTTTCTCTCCCCATCCTTGCTTTATTTTTAGATTTCCATGGTTGAAACTCTCACATTGATCTAGTGGATGAAGTCAAGCTTATTTTGTTTTTCCTATTGATTTCTCACATTAGGATTGAATGTTTCCATGTAGGATCATTCGTATATCATGTAGAAACTATATGCCTAAAGTTTTATGGTGAAAGTTTTTAGTGCATCAAGATGAACAAAATCGGTAACATCTTTCGCAAGAGCAAGTGCCAGCGTGGTGAGGGCTCGGGGTCCCGAGCCGAGCTCAACCCCAAGTTGGCAATAGTTTCATCGAGGAGGGTGTTGCCCATACGTTGGGCTGACCATAGCTTTCTCACCGCGGCAGGGTTGAAGGCGGACTTCGACCTCATGTGTAACAAGGTCGGGTTAACAGTACTCGGCTATGCAAGCCATGACACCTACGCCGAGCTTACCTATGAGTTCCTTGCCTCCTTCTACGATGACCACAGGGAGAAAGGTAATATGTGCACGATAAGCTTCACCATTAACCGGCAGCACTATGAAATAACTTTTGAACTATTTTGTGATGCTTTTGGTTTCCCTCATGTTGGGGAGCCAACTGTTACTAACCTTGTCGTTGTATTGGTAACGGCAGTACCTGAGGAGGTTAGATAGAGGTGTGGGGACTAGCAGGGAAGCTATCGACGGCGTCCGCAGGCGGGATTGGATACAAGCGAGCGTAGCGGGACGCAAGAAGTACCCAGGTTCGGGGCCCTCGTGATGAGGTAAAGCCCCTACTCCTGTCGGATCTGACTATGTGGAATACACGAACTACAAGTGCTCCTTGAGCTGTATGTGCTAGCTACTGCCTTAAATGCTGTATGACCAACCCTTTCTACTGAGGCCTTGCATCTCCTTATATAGGCAGAGAGGCAACGGTCTCCCTGGCCAATCTGACTAGCGGGCCCCACACGCGGGCCCCAGCCGGCTGGTCATCCATAGTGTTCGGTATGGTATGTCTTATCGGAGTACGAGCGGTATGGCTGTCGTAGGCACAGTGGACGCCGTGCGAGCCCATCGTCAGTACAGGCCACTGTTCCTGCGTCATCCTCGCAAAGTCTTCGGTATGGCCGGGTGGTTGCCAGTCTTGTCATCGTACAGGGCGTACCGTGCACTGAGACGCACGTCTTCCTGTCTCACTGATTGGGTCTGGCTACGTCATCGTAGCCGGCTACTTCTTGCTGATCCGGCTACCACGCGGCAGCCGGCATGTCCTGCCCTGTCCGGCTGTGCTTGGTCAGCCGGACGCGATCCGACTGCTTGGTTCTTGTTCGGTTGGGGTACCTGGGGATCATCCCCCTGACACTAGCCCCCGAGCGCGTGTGGATTCCGCGCTTAGGCGAAATGTGCGTGCACTCCTTCTTGTTTTTGAATTTGTGTCCGGCTGCGCTTGGCGGTTGCGCTACTCGTGACGTCAGTGCTGACGTCGGCCATGCGCGCACGCGCCATCATTGCCCTGCGGCGGGCAGCGTAACGTCCCGTCGCACGTCGCCTCGGGAAACCGATGTCCGGCGCTTCGGTTCCTGCTCCGGGATCTTCTGCGCATCTTGCTTCGACACACGGGATCTGGGCGGTGGTTGGGGTGAGGGCCGTCCAGATGCGCGCCACGTGGCCCGGCTGACGGTTGCCCTTCTGGCCCTTTAAAGGGACGCCACGGGGGAGGCAGTTCCTTTCCTTCGCTCCACCGCTGTAGTCTCTTCTTCCCTTGCCTTCTGCGCCTGCGCCCTTGCCCTCTGCGCCGTAGCCCCCTGCGCCGCCCGCTCACTGTCGCCGTCGCTACGGGCCCCCGCCAGTCTTCCGTCGCCATTCCCCCCTGTCAGCCGAAGATGGCCGCCGACCGCGGGGCTTGGTGCGGCTCCTCCGTCACCGAGGACCACATCGAAAAGTACCGCGCCACTCGCGTTCTCCCATCGTCGGAGGAGGTGGCGGTGCGGTTGGCGCCGGCGGGGGAGGTGTCGCCGCACCCGGCAGAGGGGGAGCGCGTCATCTTCCTCTCCCATCTGGCGGGCGGGTTCGCCCTTCCGGTGCATCCATTCCTCTTGACGTTTCTCGCCTTCTTCGACCTCCGTCTTCACCACCTCGGCGCCAACGCCATCGGGATGCTGGCGCACTTCATGGCGTTCTGCGAGAGCTATCTCGGGATCCAGCCGGATCTCAGGCTCTTCTGCCGGCTCTTCTGAGTCCGGCCGCAGGTGCAGTACACGAAGGGGCCGTTAGTCATTTGTGGCGGCGCCTCCATCTACTCCCGCTCCCAATCCGGCTACCCCAAGTTCTTGCTTCAGGACACGGTATGGCTGTGGTAGCAGTCGTACTTCTACGTCAAGAATATCACCAACATCGACCGGATAAATCTTCTGGCCTTCCAGGATGTCGAGTCCAACCGACAGAACTGGGACTTGAAGATCCATGGCGACAAGGCGGAGACGGACGCGATGTTGTAGCGCATGCGCTCCCTCGTCACCTGCCGGCTAACCGGCATGGACATTACTCTTAGCTGGATGTCCCGGCTGATGATGCCGATGCAGCAGCGGGCGCACAAGATGTGCTATTACTCCGGCCGGCTGGACCCGACCTGGCTATCGCGCCGCGATCCCCGCTACCACAACTTGAAGGAGTGGTTGTGGACGATCAGCAAGGAGCGGCTGTCGGAGAACTGGAAGTTCAGTCTGGCACCCTACAGCCGGCAGAACCGCGTGCCCCGGGTAAGTTGCTGTAGCCAAAAACTTTATTTGCTCTTTCTGTGTTGTTTTCCTATTCTGTCTGACTGACTTCTTGTATTCGGCAGATCTTCGCTTGCATCCTTCGCGAGGAGGGCGAGGCTCCCCTCGAGGTATTCACGCCTGACTTGCCCGAGCTGCGCGCTCGGCGGTCCGGAGAGGAATCGGACGGGGACGGTGATGCCTTCCCTAGCCGGAATGACGAGCCGGCTGCCGACCCGCACGCGGAGGTGCACGAGGAGGAAGAGGCTGCGCCGATCGTGGACCCGGCGACGCGCTCCATGACGGACGGCGAGGCAGGCGGAAGTGGCTCCAGTCGTTCCGGCTCCCGCCGGCCTGCGACGGAGGAGCCGGCTCCCAAGAGGAGCTGGTCCGGCGCCCTGCCACCAAGCCGCCTTGGCCGGAATAAGGGGCCGCCCCCAGTTGTGCTGGGGTACGTTCCTTCTCCCCCTTTTTCTTTCGGTGCTTTCTGTCAGCTTGCCCTTTTTCTTCTTTTTCTGACTTTGGTTTATTTTGCCTTTGCCTTCTCCTCCTTCTCTTTAGCACGCTGGTCTCTTTCGGAGCCGCGAGCCCGGCACGAGCGTTGGCCGGGTCGCCGCTCCGTTCCCCGACTGCGCCAACCGGCGCCCCTCCTTCTTCTGAGGCACAACCCTCACCTCCCCCTCGAGCTGAGCCGACCGCCCCCGCCTAGCCGGAAGGTCCTCAGCTAGAAGCGGAGCCCTCCCAGCCGAAAGGCTCCTCCGCAGGCGCGCGGGGGGCTGCCGGCAAGGAGCTCGTTGTTGTTGGCGATGACAACTCTGACGAGGAGCCTAGGTAGGAGTGGCAAACGGTGGTGGTCGCGGCGAAGGAGTCCTTGGCCGTCAACACCGTGGACGACGACGCTTCCTCCACCGCCTCGCTATCGGACCTTGCCGCCACGCTCGAGCTGGCGGTGAAGGAGATCCGGCTGCTGGAGGCCGCAGTCGGCGGGAACCGGACGTTGGAGCAGAAGCTTGCTGCCGCCAACGGGACTTCCTAGAGTAAGTTCGCTTCACCCGGCTTGTTTTTTTTGTACTGATAGCCAGGATTTCTGCAGCCATCCTCGTGTGCGCTCAGCGCGAGATCGATCACTTGAAGAAAGCGAACGACCGGCTAAGCAAGTCCAATTCCACTCTACGGCTGCAGAACAAGGATTGGCACGCGAGGGTAGACGGTCTGGAGGCCACCATCAAGGAGCGCGACGCCTCGCTCGCTAGCCGGGCCGAAGCCTTCACCCTTCTCGAGGCCCAGAACAAGGACCAAGAGAAGGAGATCAAACGGTTGGCGATCAAGGAGAAGGCCCTGGTGGAGGAGCTAATGCAGGTCGGACACACTGCCAAGGGTGAGTTCCTTTTCCTATCTTCCTTTCTTTCTAGATCCGGTAGCCGGATCTGACCCCTCTTTTCTGACAGCCTTTTACCCCGGCATAGACCTGATGGCCTACAACCGGCTGCAGGAGAACTGGCCGGGAGTGCAGCCAACGGCCCAGGAGCTCGTCGTCCTTCTTGGCGAAGAAGCTGCCAAGCTTCGTCAAGCGGCGCGGGACATCTTCTCCTTCATGTGGCCGGAGGCTACGGTTCCGGAGACGATGGCGCAGTTGGCCGCGAAGGTGGGAGAAGTGCCGGCTGCGATGGACCGGCTGCGGGAGTTGGCGGCGCGGGCTGGAGCAGAGATGGCTCTAGCCCTCATGCTCTCCTGGTACAAGGATACCCGTGTCGAGAAGATCGACGGTGGCTTCCGTGCCAGAGCCGATCTTGCCGCCATCCGCCAAGCCCATCCGGAGCTCCGCGGATCCGCCATCAAGATTGCCGACTACGTGGATCCTGACGAGGCGCTCACCGACTCAGAGTCCGTCGGTACTCCCGACGTGGAGGGCCCAATGCCACCGCCCGCAGGCGCCGGAACCGGATCAAGCACTGCGCCTCCTCCGCCGCCCGAAGCTTCAGCTGGCCAAGTTCCCCCTCACGGCAAGGGTCCTGCCATCTAGTTATTGCCCCGGGATGCCGGGTGTATTTGTCTTGTCTTGCATGTTCACGAACCTTGTCTGTTTCTACCGGCTGTCTTTGATGCCGGGTAACTTATGGGAGCTTCGTCTCCCTTTTGTTTGTTAACGTTGAAATTCTTGAGTCTCCCTTAACTTGTGTGTTGGGTTTCCTTTTGATATTTTGCCGGCCTGCTCCGCCCGGCTAACCTCGTCCGGCTACACACTCTTAGCCGGACGAACTACACCTCCAGTGGGGGCGCGCTAGCGCACCCACTGGGTGTAGCCCCCGAGATTCGGAGTAGCTGGCATAGCCAGGTGTTTTGAATCTTCCTTATTTCTCCCAAGTCTTCTAACTTTATCTGACTGGCCTCGTCCTAGTCGGCTGCTTTCGCCGGCTGAACGCCTTCAGCCGGGGGAACTAACATTCCAGTGGGGGCGCGCGAGCGCACCCACTGGGTGTAGCCCCCGAGATTCAGAGTAGCTGGCGTAGCCAGGTGCTTCGAATCTTCCTTGCCTTCTCTTGCTCCAGCCCTTGCCCTCACCTGGGCTCCGAACGGCCGGCTAAACGCCTTTAGCCGGTCGGGAACTACAAGATTCCACTCGGGGCGCACGAGCGCACCCAGTGGGTGTAGCCCCCGAGATTCGGAGCGCTTGATGAAGGCAAGGACTTCGAATCTTCTTTCCTTCTCCTGAATTCCGACTCGAGGTAGTCGGACAAGAATGTACATACGCATACACACATGTCCACATAGGTTAGTAGGTTAGTCTGCCAAATTGTAGCCGGAAAACGGCTTGTTTTTTTCGAAAACTGGCTTGTCCCTTTCTAGACACTTAGTCGCTTTCCCGTGCGCTCTGCTGTTTTCGCTGTGTCCTTGCCGAGCAGCCGGGTTGCGGTCTGCAGCCGGAATCGAAGGGAGCTGACAATACATTGCACACGGTACTAATGCCTTAGCAGCTGGATTGGTTCGAATCAGTCGCAGGGTCGGGACGCCCGGTCTGCTGCGTCTCCTCCCTGTTTTTCGTGTGGGATGCCTCGGGCTTTTGCTCTTGCTAGCCGGACAGCCGAGTTGCAGTCTGTAGCTGAGACGAAGAGTGGGCCTCTGACATCGTCACACACTACTCAGCCGGTTTGTTGACTTAGCAGGCCAGGCCAGCCGGCGAGCCCCCGGGTAGGGGTTGCCGGAGTCGGAAAATTTGAACCGGAAAATAGGTGCACACACATTTCTAGTAAGGAGCCCCCGAGATTCTCGTGGGGGTCCGCCTTTTCATTCATGGGGTTTTCGGGATACATACACTGCCTGGCGAGTAGGTGTAAAACGGGCGCAGCAGGGGGACGCTCGGTCTCCTCGTCTGACTTGTCCATCTTGTTCTTGCGCGGCTGATGCGCGTCGATGAGGTAGCAGGAGTCGTTGGGCAGCGCCCGGCTGATGATGAAGGGGCCCTCCCAGGGTGGTGATAGCTTGTGCATGCCCTTCGTGTCTTGCACCAGCCGGAGAACCAGGTCGCCCTCGCGGAATGCGACTAGGCGGATCCGGCTTGAATGGTAGCGACGTAGTCGCTGCTGGTACAGGGCTGATCTGGACAGGGCCAGCTCGCGGGCCTCCTCCAGGAGGTCCACTCCGTCCTCCCGCGCCTCCCTGTTGGCCTTTTCGTCGTACAGGAGCTTGCGAGGGGAGTCGAACTCGATGTCGGCGGAGAGGACGGCTTCCGATCCGTAGACCAGGAAGAATGGCGTGTAGCCGGTTGACCTATTCGGCATGGTGCAGAGGCTCCACAGCACAGCCGGAAGTTCTTCGATCCAACATCCGGGTGACCGCTCTAACGGCTCGATGAGGCGTGGCTTGATGCCGGCTAGCACCAAGCCGTTTGCTCTTTCGACTTTCTCGTTGGATTGTGGGCGCGCGACGAAGGCAAGGTCTAGTCGGATGCCCTTGTTGCTGTAAAACCGGGCAAAGGCCCCCTTGGCGAAGTTCGTGCTGTTGCCGGTGATGATGCTGTTGGGGTAGCCGAAGCGGTTGATGATGTCGGTGAAGAAGGTAACAACCGTCGCTCCATCCAGCTTCCGGATAAGCTTGGCCTCGATCCACTTTGTGAACTTGTCCACCGCTACCAGTAGGTTGGTCATGCCCACGCGTGCTCGCTTGAAAGGACCGACCATGTCGAGGCCCCAAACTGCGAAGGGCCAGGTGATCGGTATGGTCTTGAGTACCGAAGTTGGCATGTGCCTGAGCTGCCTGAAGCGTTGGCACCCATTGCATGCGCGGACCAGCTGCTCAGCGTCCTCGAGGGCGGTGGGCCAATAGAAACCATGGCGGAATGCCTTGGCGACTATCGCCCTTGATGAAGCATGGTGCCCGCACTTGCCCAGGTGGATATCCTTGAGTAGCCGGTAGCCCGTGTCCATATCGACACATCTTTGGAAGCTACCGGATACGCTGCGCTTGTACAGCTCGCCGTTTATGATGGTTTACATGTGCGCACGGCGCCGGATTTGCCTGGCCTCCACCTCGTCGTCCGGGAGTTCTCCATTGGCGATGTAGCTCATGAAGGGTTGTGCCTAGGATGGCACTTCCCGAATGACGAGGACGCTCCTGTCCTCCGGCTGACGGATGTCGGGGGGTCGTCCGGGTGGCGTACCCGGGACGGCAGCCCCCGAGCCACTAGGTGAGCCGGCAGCCCCCGGGTCTTGCGAGCCGGAAGGCACTGCCGGGCCGGAATTGGTGCGGGTCTTCTTCTTCGGTGGTTCTGCCGGCTCCACTTCTGCCGTTCCGTCAGGCGGAACGCTTCCTACCCAGATGATGGAGTCTGATTCTGGTGATGGGTTGATGGATGGCTTACGCAGGTGCTCCAAGGAGACCCCTGGTGGGATGGCCTGCCTGGTGGATCCGATCTTGGAGAGCGCATCGGCCGCCTCGTTGTTGATGCGGGGGACGTGGTGAAATTCGCACCCGTCGAAGGAGGCGCTGAGCTTCTGGATGTGGAATCGGTAGAGAGCCATGTTTGCATCTCTGGCGTCCCATTCTCCGGACACCTGCTGCACCACCAAGTCTGAATCACCGAAGCACAGGATCTGGTTGACACCGATCTCCTTGGCCAGCCGAAGCCCGTGCACCAGTGCCTCATATTCGGCCACGTTGTTGGAGGCCTTGAAGTCGATCTGCAGCACGTACTCCAGCCGGTCTCCTTTGGGCGAGGTGAGCACAATGCCGGCTCCCAAGCCCCCGAGCATCTTCGACCCATCGAAGTGCATCCGCCAGTGGTCCGAATCCGGAACCAGTGGGAGATACTGGGTCTCGGCCTAGTCGACGAGGAAGTCCGCCAACGCCTGTGACTTGATCATGATCCGAGGCTCGTACTGGATGGAGTAGGCGGCGAGCTCGATGGCCCACTTGGCGACTCGGCCGGTGGCGTCCTTGTTGCCGATGATTTTTGAAAGGGGTGCAGTGCACACGACCTTAATCGGGTGCTCCTGGAAGTAGTGCTTGAGCTTCTTGCATGCCAGGTACACACCGTAGCACATCTTTTGGTAGTGGGGGTAGTTCTGCTTGGAGAGGGAGAGAACCTCGCTGAGGTAGTAGACGGGTCTCTAAACCAGCTGAGCCTTGCCTTCCTCGGGGCGCTCCACCACCAGGATGATGCTGACGACCCGGCTGATGGCTGCTATATAGAAGAACATCGGCTCCTTGCTAGCCAGCGTGGCTAGGACCGGTGCTGTGGATAGCATGCGCTTGAGGTCGTGAAACGCGGCGTCGGCTTGCGAAGTCCAGGAGAACTTGTCCATCTTCTTCATCAGCTGGTACAACGGGAGTGCCTTCTCCACCAGCCGGCTGACGAAGCGACTGAGGGAAGCCAGGCATCCGGTGAACTTCTAGACCCCAAGCAGGTTCCTGGGCGGTTGCATCCTCTCAATGGCTGCGATCTTCTCCGGATTAGCCTCGATACCTCGTCGTGATACGAGGAAAGCGAGTAGCTGGCCGGACGGTACTCCGAAGACGCACTTTTCCGGGTTCAGCTTCATCCGGTACTGGCGGAGGTTGCCGAATGTTTCTCCCAGATCCTCGAGGAGGGTGCGCTTCTCCTTGGTCTTGATGACCACGTCATCCACGTAAGCATGCATGTTTCGGCCTATCTGTGAGTGCAAGCATTTTTGCATACATCGCTGATAGGTGGCGCCTGCGTTCTTTAGGCTGAAAGGCATGGTTACATAGCAGAAAGCCCCGTAGGGGGTGATAAATGATGTCTTAATCTAATCAGCCGGGTTTGGCTGGATCTGATTGTACCCGGAGTAGCAATCTAGAAAAGACAACAAATCACAGCCAGCCGTGGAATCGATGACTTGATCGATACGGGGCAAGGCAAAGGGGTCTTTCGGGCACGCCTTGTTCAGGCTAGTGTAGTCGATACACATGCGCTAGGTCTTGTTCTTCTTCAGCACCAAGACTGGGTTCGCCAACCAGTCCGGGTGGTACACTTCCATGATGAACCCAGCTGCAAGGAGCCGGGTGATCTCGTCACCGATTATCTTTCTCTTCTCCTCTACGAACCGGCACAGGGGTTGCTTGACCGGCTTGGCATCCGGACGCACATGAAGTGAGTGCTCGGCGAACTCCCTCGGCACACCCGGCATGTCCTTGGGGGACCATGTGAAGATGTCCCGATTCTCATGGAGGAAGTCGACGAGCGCACCTTCCTATTTGCCGTCCAAGCCGGCACCAATGGTGACGAACTTGGTCGGATCGGAGGGGTCGAGCAGGATTCTCTTTGTCTCCTTTGTCGGCTGGAAAGCTCCTTCTCCAGCCGGTTTGCTGCTAGCCGGAATGTCCTGTTGGGCCATGGCCACATTGCGCATGATCACGCGTTTTTCTTCGGCTATGATGAGGGCCTCTGCCAGTTTGGAACCGGCTGAGGCGCACTCCATCGACCGCCTGAAGCAGCCGGCGATGGTGATCACGCCGTGGGGTCCTGGCATCTTCGTCTTGAGGTATGCGTAGTGGGGGATGGCCATGAACTTGGCGAGGACGGGGCGCCCGAGGAGAGCATGGTAGGAGCTCGTCAGATTTACCACCTCGAACCAGATTGGTTCGCGGCGGAAGTTCTCCTCGGTCCCGAAGATGACGTTCAGCTGGATTTTCCCCAGCGGGGCGCAGGCTGGCCCCGGCAGTACGCTGTGGAACGTCGTGGTAGTCGGGCGCAGGTCGCTTTCGCGAATTCCTAGCTTCTCCAGCGAGGACTGGTAGAGGAGGTTGAGGCTGCTGCCTCCATCGATGAGGATGCACAAGAATCCGCAGGTGCGCGCGTTGGAGACGATGAGAGGGTCGAGCACCATGGCGTAGCCCCCGGGAGTCGGCAGATGCTCAGGCTGATCCGCCCGGCTCCAGGTGATGGGGGTTTCCGACCAGTTTAGGTACTGGGGGACCGGAGAGACGATGGCATTGACCTCCTTGGAGCGTAGCCTGCGGCTGTGCTTGTCTTCCTGCTTCGTCTCGAAGATATGGTAGGCGGCGTGCGGCTGGGGGTAGCCGTTGTTGTTGTTGCCGCCGTTACCATCATTACCGGCTCCCCTAGCCGGTGGTGGAGGTCCACCCAATGGGGGAGGGGGAAGACGAGGCTAGTTGCCCTGGTCCTTTAGCTGGCGGGTCCAGCTGCAGTTCCGGGTGGTGTGTGTAGCTGGTTTGAAGGGATCGCTATGCCACTTACACGGGCCGTCAAACATCTGGTCGAAGGTGAGCCGTGGCTTCTACCTTCTTGCCTCATTAGCCGGTGCGTCGAGCGCGCCCTCCACAGCATTGACCTGCCGCGCATGGTAGCAAGGCTTCTGCTGTCCAGCCTGGCGGTCCCCATGGAACCGGTTGTCGTTGCCGTGGCGTCTAGAGGATTCGGCTTCTCCTGCTGGGTTGCTTGGTCGGTCGCGAGCCGGCTCCATGGGAGTCGGACGGCCGTCCGCGTTTACTCGGAGGGGCTTCTTCATGGCGGCATCCGCCGTGGCGTACTGGTCCGCAACCGTCATGAGCTCCGCCATGGTTTTCGGCTCGTCACACAGTAGCCGGTGGCGAAGCATGGTGCCCTCCCGACAACCTTTGATGAAGAAACTAATGGCCTGGCTCTCCAAGATGCCCTCGCAACTATTGCGTAGCTCCGTCCACTTGGCGAGGTACTCGCGGTCGGTCTTGCGGTCACCCTGGACGCACAAGGCCAGGTCGCACGGGCGCCCTGAACGTTTGTACGTGCCGTTGAAGTTGCGGACGAACACCTTCTCGAAGTTAGGCCAGGCGTTAATGCTGTTGGGCGCAAGGCTATTGAGCCATGTCCTTGCCGACCCGGTTAGCATGAGGGGGACGTAGCGCACGGCTGTGCGCTTGTTCCCGTGGGCGATGCCGACTGCCGTAGCATAGTCGGTCAACCAGTCTTCCGGCTTCATGCTGCTGTCATACTTGGGGGTGTCCCTAGGCAGGGAGAATTTATCCGGAAACGGCTCGTTCCGGATGCGGGGTCCGAAACAAACCGGGCCGGTTGAGTCTTCCTCCTCTATGACGCGCGCTTGAGCGAGGAGCTCAATGCGGTCGCGGGCATCCGGACAATCCGGGTTGGGCGCTCCCACCCGGCCCGATAGACGGGAACCGGCTGGTCTGGGCGCTCCGGCTGGCGGAGGGGGAGGTGGCGGGTTGCTGTTCACCATCTGCTCCTGGCGCGGCTGGCCCCTGTTGCCAGAGCTGCGATGCCTGCTGCGGGCCCTGGGCGGCTGAGGGGAGGACGCCTGCTGGGTGTCGCGCGGCGCGCCCCTGCTGTTGGCAGGTAGCTTGCTCCCCCTGGAGTAGCTGAGGTCTTCATGCATCTGCCGGTTGGCGCCGGCCTGCTCGTCCGAGACACGGAGGAGCTCCTGCACGCGAGCGTGCTGGCGGGCCCGCTCCTCGCCCTCCAGGCTGGGTAGTTCCTCTGCCGCGGCTCGCGCCGCGCGCAGGTTCTTGATAGGCGTGCTTCAGGTGGGCCGTGTGAGGGCAGGCACGGGATCCAGTTCCCCGTCCTTTTCCATTCTACCGCCCAACTCGCCGCCCCGACACCGTACCTGGCCGCGCCGGCTCGGCTCCGCGGTAGCCGGAGTAAGGCCGTGCACGCGGTCGTACTCGCGCCGGGTGATCTCGAGTTGCTTGCGGGCTGCCGCCAGCTCCATGGCCTCATGGAGGAGGATCTGTCTCTCCATGCTAAAGTTGGCCTCTGCTTCCTCCGGGTTATCCCCGAGGTTAACCGGCGTCAGGAGCCGATCAATGGCATCCTCCACCGGGTTCCGAGACTGCGGGGGAGCGGAAGTTTCGACCTCGTCCGCGCCTCGCTCCCACGGCTGGCGGGGATGGGAGCTGGAACCGGCCATCATGACTTCCACGCCGCGGGATGCGGCAGAGGCGCTGCCGCCTAAGCGCGGCAGCTCCGCGACAGAGGCGATTTCCCTAGGGAAACGCTTTGGGACGGTGGCGACGTAGACGGGGAGATCGCCAAATAGCAGGACGGTGTCGTTCGTCGGGAAGGAGGTTCCGGCGAAGCAGGAGGCGTTGTCAATGACGCAGTCGAACTTGCCAAGCGTGAGCACCAGCCCGGAGGCCACGCGCTCACCGGCTGAGTGCGGGGTCCCGTGCAGAACGTGACTCCGGTCGAAGCCATCTTGCCCCACGGTGGGCGCCAACTGTCGTTGTATTGGGAACAGCGGTACTTGAGGAGGTTAGATAGAGGTGTGGGGACTAGCAGGGAAGCTATCGACGGCGTCCGCAGGCGGGATTGGATACAAGCGAGCGTAGCGGGACGCAAGAAGTACCCAGGTTCAGGGCCCTCGTGCTGAGGTAAAGCTCCTACTCCTACCGGATCTGACTATGTGGAATACACGAACTACAAGTGCTCCTTGAGCTGTATGTGCTAGCTACTGCCTTAAATGCTGTATGACCAACCCTTTCTACTGAGGCCTTGCCTCTCCTTATATAGGCAGAGAGGCAACGGTCTCCCTGGCCAATCCGACTGGCGGGCCCCACACGCGGGCCCCAGCCGGCTGGTCATCCACAGTGTCCGGTATGGTATGTCTTATCGGAGTACGAGCGGTATGGCTGTCATAGGCACAGTGGACGCCGTGCGAGCCCGTCGTCAGCACAGGCCACTGTTCCTGCGTCATCCTCGCAAAGTCTTCGGTATGGCCGGGTGGTTGCCAGTCTTGTCATCGTACAGGGCGTACCGTGCACTGAGACGCACGTCGTCCTGTCTCACTGATTAGGTCCGGCTACGTCATCGTAGTCGGCTACTTCTTGCTGATCCGGCTACCACGCGGCAGCCGGCATGTCCTGCCCTGTCCGGCTGTGCTTGGTCAGCCGGACGCGATCCGACTGCTTGGTTCTTGTTCGGTTGGGGTACCTGGGGATCATCCCCCTGACAAACCTCTATAGCATCACAAGTGGAGAAACTTGGGAGGTTATTTCTGTTAATGGTGGCATAGAATTCTATCAGAAGAAAATGTCCACCATTCAGAACCCAACAATTCACTACTACACCTTATTCCTCGCCAACACACTGCTGGGAAGAGGAGATATTGTTTCCATGGCCAATGCGGACATGGCAATGATCACCAAGGCTCTCTTCCCCGATGCACCACAAAGCCCCAATCATGCAGCTCTACTCATCCAGCACTTTCGTCACCAAAGCAACAAGACGAAATGTGATATTCGCATTGGTGGATTGGTAACCCACCTTGCCCATGCATTAAATATTACATTACCTGTTACGCAATCTATTGACAGCTCCAAGCTTATGGACATCAAGTATTTAACTGCTTGTGGCTTCCTTGGTGTTTACCAAGCTAACCGGAGGCTCCGAGCATATTAGTTTAGTTATCTTGGTGATGCACAGGGTGAGCAGGTTCTGTTTCCCTGTACCCAAGCCTTCTCGATTGTGGAGAAGGACACTTGGATCCTCACCAAGGACCAAGTGATGGAGATCATGGCTGAACTCCAGCCTGATCAAGAGGAAGATGAAGAAGAAGAGCAGCAGGATGAGGATGAGCAGGAGCATGAGGATGAGCAGGGATACAACCCTGCTTGGGAGGGACATCAGCAGCAGCAAGGGGAGCTTGGGATCCATGGCCCAATCAGCCGCAAGAGGGGTACAACTACGTCCCCTATCAAGAATTTCAGCAGCTCAACCAACGCGTTGGGGAGATTGACCACACTCTACAAGGAGTGAATGAAGATGTGAGTGCCTTGACTCACAACTTCAGTCACTTCATGACCCACTTCCCTGACTACTACCAGCAGTATCCGCACCAGCTGCCGAATGACGGCAACAACTGAGCCTAGCAATAGCCTAAGCTTGGGGGAGGTTTGAAAACCTCCAAACCTCGCATTCATATTTTTATTTCTTCTTTTGATTTATTTTATTTCTTCAAATTTGTATGTTTATTTTTAGTTTGCATTCCTAAACAAAAAATACAAAAAAAATAGTTGTAACTTTTATTGCAAGTTCGTTTCTTTGTTTCTTTCGGAGATTGCTCAATTTCAGGTGACTTGGCAATATAGAAATACAGAGGGGGTTCGACTCAAATACAAGAACGAAGTAAGCAAGAGGAGGTATCACATTCCTTTCATCACCCTTTCTGCAACCTTAAATTGATCCTACAATTATTTACTCGCTTGCATTGGAGTCACTCCCCACTTAGCTTGTTATCCTATAAATTATATTCCTTTGCTAGTGTCTCCTTTTTAGCTTAGAAACAATGAGCAATGAACTTGGTTAAAAATATTTCCTACATTTTTTCAATAAGAAAAAGCATCCAAAGGATGACTTGAGTCCATGTTTATCCCAAAGAATTTGATTTTAGAACTACTCTATCCCATTTGAGCTTAATATAAATAGACTCGATAGTACCCTTGAATGAAATTGTTTGATAAAATGGATGTTTCGAAGTAGTAGAGACTATGCCCCTGCTTTTTCTAATAATTACCGTAAGATATTGCTTTACGTGAGTCATTACAACACTGTCGTGCTCCATGGAGAACTATTAACTCCGCTGGCCAACAAATGATCTAAATGTGGGAAACCACTTGATTTCGGCTATTGAGTTATGTAAACGTCTGTAGCAGCAATGCTATGACGGGTAAAATTTTAGTCTCCTCATGGTTTCATGTTCCAAGTGAAGTTGTAGTATTCCTCTGACCCATTATTGCTCAACAATTATTTATTGTCATGGTCACGAGTGCACAACACAGTCCTAATTAACATGTTAAAAACAATGGCATAATTTCTCTATGAAAGAGTTGAAGTTTTTGAAAGGCAAAGAAAGTAAAAAAGTGCTTTCAGAGTCTTGAAATTTTTACATGGGAATAGATGAGTTGTTCTTAAATTGAATATTTTGGTGCCAACTTGAGTACTCTTAATTGATTAAAGAAACAAGAGCAAAAAGTTTTCATCTCTCAACAAAGAGAGACACCAAAAGAATTTGTCTCACTTTCCTAGTTAAACTTTTGACACTTTGTTGGGCATATGATTTATTTGCTAACAAGATATACATGGTTAGGAAGTGGACTCAGTGCAATCTTGTGAATACTTGTATGATCATGTTTAAGATTGCAGGGATCATGAATAAAAGAATTTGACACCAATTCAAACTTGTAAGTTCTTTTATTTCACTCTCGAATCTCCGCTATTCTTCCTTATTTTCTTGTCACTCGAGGGAGAGCAACATCTAAGCTTGGGGGGTTGATAGCTGTGAGATTCGACACATTTTTTATGGTTTTTATTGATGGTTTTCTCTGGATTTGATCGTTTTCTAGCTCTACCTAACGCTAATACTTCGATAGCAAAGAAAACTTGGTTTTTAATGTCTGTTCCAGCTTCTGAACATCAATAGAAGGTTTTAACTAGAAAAACACAATATTCAGGCGAAAACAAGCAAGTCTCTATTTGGAAACAATCGAGGGGAGCATACAAAGGCATTAACGAGCAACTATACGGCAGGAACATTTTTCTGGCCGTATAGTTCCCGCTGTATAGCTGCTGCCGCCTCCGTCTTATCAAAAGGGACAACTTCCATGAAGAGGCCAGACGCAAAAACACAACACAACAGCCGCCATCCCATCCAAAAAGGAGAAAGAAGAGATCCGGAGAAGAAGGGGAAGACGTTCTTCATCTCGCTCCACAATCTTCAACCTCCTAGACAATACACCCCATAGCCATTACTTCTACTTGGGAGAGAGAGGGGTCTTCACCTTGCAAGACTAGGGTTTGAGATTGTTTCTTCCTATCTTGAATTGTGTTGGATTACTTTTCTATTCTTATTGTGGATCTCCGTGGTAATATCAAGAAGAACTCCCTTTATTTAATTATATTGATGATCCTTTCTTCTCTCATGTGTGAGTAAGTTCCTTGGGCGTGGGAGATGTAAGGGATTGGTGAGATGTGATGTGCCTCCACATATTTTCCGTTAGCTTGTGATTGATTTTAATTACTATATTATGTGTGCTTGACTATCTGTGGGATGCCTAATGCTTGTTGTCCAATTAAGGGCCCAGACAACATGATGCTTTGTTCTACATAGATAGGATCTTGTTTGCTAGCAGACCGACGACCCTTGAGTGACACGGGGATATCACTGTAAAACTATTAGACTCAAGGATAACGAGGAACCACCATGCTTATTGCATTAGTCTGATCCAAGGAGCTTAATCGCTAAGCGACCTGAAGGGTCTTAATCGTCTAGTGTCTGACCATGGTTTTGGTAACAGACTAGTAGGATTATTGAAGTTGGGACGAAATCTGCCAAGAGGAGTTCTGGCTAATTATGGGTTGCTCGCCTATACATATACTTATAAGATTATAATTGGTACACTTATCATTCGTCCACCTGGCACAGTCACTATCACCATGAACTGTATCTCCCCGCGCCTCCTTTTGCCATCTGTAGAAAACAACAAACAACTGAATCGTTCTTTACTTTTATGCTTTATAGTTCTGAAGTTTACATTTTAGTTTTATTTAAATACATCCAGTTTAATCCAAATTCCATTATCATTTCAACACTTGTAGTCAATTCACTCGAAGACCTATGACAACTTTGGGTGTGACAAAGACTTCACTCATAAACACTTACCTTTGGGCTCCCTGTGGGATCGATATCTATACTTCGAAACTAGCTACAAACGATCTATGCACTTGCAAACATCACTACCCCCATGGGACCCATGTGGGGGGCTATCCCACTAGGGCGTCGGCCACCCTGTTGGCTCCTCCTAGGGATTCCCCCCCCCCCCCCTCCCCTCATGGGCTCTTTCCCCTCTAAGATTTGGCCCATTAAGCCTTTTGACCTTTTCATTGATTTTCTCTTTATTAAATAATTATGAATAAATGATTAAATAAATATTTAACATTCATTCACATATCATTCAATCTCCATGGCTATGGAACACCTTCCACATCCACTCCGGACATCCTCCGGACTAACCGAAACCCTTCCGGCTTTCTGTCTTCTCTTCTTTGGTGATTCTACCGATCCTATAAACACTCTCTAAGAATCACCAAGCCCTTAAGCGTGATACCCCATGGTTCGGGAACACTCCAGACATGGTCGGGACACTCCCGGACCAATGATCGACAGAGGGACCTGGATGGCCATGTGACCCCTGTGCATTCCACGAAGATCTTTTGTCGTTTGAACTGTGACTGTCGCGTCTTATTCCTTTTGTATCTCGATACTTGCATTGTCTGAGATCTGATCAATGACATCACCATGTCATGTTCAATCTCGTTATCGACAAATGCTACTTGACTCGTTTCGACAAGTGATATCCCTGTGATCAAATCACATGCTGCGCAGCTATTGGATATAACTTCTCCGAGAGGGCCCTCAAGTATCTTTCCATCATGCGGATGGACAAATCCCGCTCTCGACATATATTGCCTCAAAAGTTCCTCCAAATACCTGAACACACCTTTATGATTACTGTATTACCAAGTGACGTTTGATGCGATCAAAGCACCCTCGGGAGACAGTGATTGATATAGCCTCACGGTCTAAGAAATAGTCTACTAGGTCTATTCTAATCATCGTAACTTGAACTTCGTGACATGATCGGGTCATGATGTTTAGGTTGGGTATTGGTTCATCATCTCATTCTCAGAATGAGATGACTCCATTTCCAACTGGCATAAATGCCAGATGATCAGGAAACCTTGATCATCTGTTGACCAATGAACTAGTGACTAGAGTTTCATCGGGAACCCCTGGTTGTTTATATATCACACGTGTATTTATGTTTCCTTCCAATACAGTTATAGCATGATATAAAACTTAATCATAAACTTTATGAAATATGATAACAGTCCTTATTACTATTTGTCTCTAGGGCATATTTCCAACACCTTCCTCGGAAGGCTCTAGCTAGACATCTTCTCCCCTCTCTTGACCGACCTAGGCCTCCTTTTATATGGGCAAGGCGACACCACAATGGTCGATCAACATGCAGCATCGAAGCAGCGATGTGCTCCTATCACTATACCGCGTATCTCTTGCCACCTGCAACAAGAAGACTGGCACTGGCGCCCTTCCGTCAGTCCGAATCTTGTTGGAGGTTGGCTCTCTAGGCACACAATCCCCAGTCTCCCAGTAGTGATCCTAGAGTAAATCCCGTACAGGACCCCGCGAGGCGCATGTATTGTATGGTTGCAACATGGCACACTGGTTCTTCTAGCGGGTGCGACTTGGCTTAGTCATTCTGTCGATATCCAGAGTGGGCCAAACAAAGTGTGGCTAGAGGGTAGTCTGCCCCCTGGGTCAGGCATCATTGGCCAATTATCCGTCTTCCTTCTCTGGGGTAGTCATTGGCCCCCATCCTTAAGACATGTACTCGGGGTATTCTTCCTAGGTGGGTGCTTCGAGCTCCTAGAACCATGTCCCCACGGAGCACTTTGTCTGAAGCCTGTTGAACCATGAACCCCTGAAACCCGTGGGACCAATAGTAGCCCCTGGGAGAGGTGGCATTCTTGTGGTATCTAGCAAACGGTGTCGCCTCACCCAAAGGGGCGACATACCGCAGCTTCTCCCGAGCTGGGATTGTGTGGCCTCCTAGGCTCCACCTAGGAACGCATGATGGAGATTCTAGCACATAGCATATGGGACAGGTCCGCTGCCTAGGAGATCTAAAAAGCTGCTCTAGGTAGTTAATAAGGGCGCCAAGACTTCGAGCAGTGGTGCCCTTCAGCCTACTTAAGTGGACTTAAGGGGCACCACCACCAGCCCAGAACCATCTTTATCTCTTCATCTTCCTTCCTTGTAGAGCTATGGTCGCTTCCCGGCTCGCTAATCACGTGCCGGCCCTAGGGAGGTTGCTTTTGCCAGTGTCGGAGGGCTGGGTCCCACTAGGCAGAGACAAGGCGGGTCGTGGCCGAGGGGCGGCGAGGAGTTCGATCGCACTCCCCCAGCAGTGGCACCTCAAGACTCGTGGCTGGACTTGGCCGGCTTCGAGTTTTACATGAGGGTGCACCGCCACAATGCAGGGACACTCCACATCTCCTACGTGTTTGTGTGGTCCTTTGGCAGCCGTGTCGCCCTCGCATGCAGATGCTCCAACCCACCGGCTACTACAACACCATCTGGTGGGCTCATGTCTTCACCGGTGATGGAGGGAGCATGTGCCTCGGGAGGGGCTGGTCTCGCTTCTCCGAGACTAACTACCTCCAAAGGGGAGACATCCTTGTCTTCACTTTCGACGGAGCAGAGGTGCTTTCTATCAAGGTGTTTGGCAGCAACTAGCACCGTGTCGAGTTCTTCCCCGAGGAAGGGCTCTGATCCCGCAAAGGACCTTGCCTTCGTGGTTTTCCCAAGACCCCCGGAGAGTGAGAGGGTCGGACCTGCGTAGAATATCAAAGCGAGTGGCACGTAAGACTCGGAAAAATGACTTTCACTTCTCTTAGCCATTTCTTTGTAAATTTTTTTGAATAAAAGAAGGCACTTATCTTGTGTCCGTGGGCTGTCATGCCTTATTCCTCCTCTCTTATGCTTATTTACTGGTGATGATGATTAAGGGAGCCATCCGCGAAAGACATGTTCATGCAACTATCCATTAGAGGAAAGCCCCTGAGTGAATGATCTAAAAATGAGTGGGCGAAAAACCACTTCATTTTTAGTCATCAACAGGGGCAGTCATGGGTACTCTGCTTGTGCTATGGGACCTAGCTAGCGCATAAGGCTTTGTAGTGCTCAGGGGTAGGCCCCGAGCGTTTCTGCTCCTTTGGTAGCTCGACTGCCATTGGATACAACCGCGGTCAAGCCTGACTATGCCTAGTGTTTTGATGGCAAATCCACCGGGACAGCAGGCAAGACATGCGGGTTGATCCTGCCTGGACTCACACGCTGCACAGCTAACTCGGCAGCGCGCAGCCTTACTCTGCTCTATTTGTAGCTCGACTACCATTGGAGACCAATCGTGGGCAAACCCAGCTATGCCCACTGCGCTGATGGACGTCCATCAGGATAGTAGGCGAGACACGCGGGGTGATCCCACCTGGACTCATGTGCTGCACAGCTAACTCGGCAGCGCGCGACCTTATTCTGGAGCACCTTACGGGTAGACTATGCGAAGATGGTACTCATGCAAGTGTTAGATATTCCACGACTTCTCCACGAGGATACCATCTTCGGTCTCTAGGCGGACCGCTCTGGGCCCGGAGACTTGTACCGCCTAGTAAGGGTCGTCCTACTTTGGTTGCAACTTGTTGCTGCCCTTCTCGGTGCGTGCCCATCGAAGGACCAAGTCACCTTCTTATATGGTTTGTGGTAGGACCTGACGGCTGTGGTAGCGGCGCAGGCTCTTCTGGTAGTGAGCCGTCCGCATGGTAGCCAGGTTCTGAACCTCTTCGAGAAAGTTTATGTCGTTGATTCTTCGTTCCCCATGGACAGCCTCTCCATAAGCTCACACCTGGGGGATCTGTGCTACAGTTCAGTGGGCAGCACAGCCTCGTCTCCATAGACTAGGGAGAAAGGTGTCTCTCCTATGGCCCTACTCAGGTTGGTCCATATCGACCAGAGGACGACCGAGATCGCCTCAATCTAGCTTTGTCCGCTGGTTTTGAGCCAATCGAATGTGGCAACCCGCTAAAACCACTCCTAAAAAATTGCTTGTTATTTTATTTTTCTGCATCATCATGTTTATCATATCACCCTTGCATTGATTTGAATTGCATTGCACTTATTATCTTGCTCTCATATATGTTCTTGTTTATGAGTGGATGTATCTCGTTTTCGCTATCATCTATGTGCTTTGTTTTTCCTCCTATCTCTTTTCCCCTATTTTTGTTTTTATAAATCAAGGGACCCTTCTTGTTTAACGGAAGGATCCATTATTTCAAATACAAATGCTTTTGGAATTAATCCCATCTCCTATTTTGTTTTAACCTATTTCTTTGCTCTGGTAAAGTGCCCAAATTGATTATGTGGACATCACTCTTACTATTCCTCTATTCCCTTCTTATCCCTATTTGTTATGGATACAAAATTCTCTCTGTTTAATCTCTACAAAATTCCAAAAGTTTCAAAATGAATTTGTAAAGAAACAAAAGCTAAAAACATGTATTAGAAAGAAAATAGAGGGAGAGAAGGAATCAGCCGTGACCTCTTTTCTAAACCATCTCCAAGGCCCACCCAGGTCCTCTTCTATCCCCAGATCGATCCCTGGGATCCGCTTCCTCCCATCCTTTTCCCCTCTTTTTTTCCCCTTCTTCTCCACGAAAGAAACCTGCAGCGCCGCAATGTTCTGGAGCCGTCATCCGCGCCAGGAGATCCGCGACCTTCGTCGTCGTCATCTGCTATCAGGAGCAAGGAGGAGACAGCTTGAGCACGTTGGAAGCATCGGCACCGTACCCGCGCATGCCCCAGACTCTGGCGCCGCCTTCCCCTAACGCCGCCGTCTCTGACTCCGTTGACCTCGACAGCTTCTCTACCGACTGCAGGGTGAGCTTCCTCCTCAAATACTTTTCCGTCAGTTTCCGAGCGATGTACCGTGGTTTCTTTCATCGAACACCTGCAGTGCAACGCAATGGTCGAGTTTGTCTCTGAGCGCGAGGCGCTGCCGTCACGGCACACACGGGCATACTGCGTCGTCGGTTCAAAGTGGTCGCCGATGCTGGCTCTGTATGCCACCCCATGCGCGCATGCACCACCCAGCCGCGCGCATGTAACTTTCTATCTCAGCTAGCTGGTTTTCCTTGTGCCTATTGATTCACGAGAATGATTTGATTCAGCAGTCTGCTAGCTAGCTTGGAGCCTTTTGATTCAGCTGCTTATCGAGATGACATGTTCACTGCATCCTATGTTGTATAAAATCTGAAACTGGCCTGACCGATTGATCCCTCTTTTTCCTCTTGAACATCCAGAGATCAATTCCCACCTTGTGCAGGTTAAGCCCAATCATTTTTATCTTTCACGCATGAAATTCTTGTTTTAATAGCTCAAAAGACAACACACATCTCTATGAGCACCATTGAATCACTAGCCCAGGTGGCTAGCTTTTTGCTCCTCCATTGTCCAGACCAGAAATTGAATCCTAGCTTGGTGCATTTAAATCCCCACATTTTTTCCTTGTGGATTTTGTTTAGATGTCCTGGGCTTAGCTAGCTTCTACAACTCTGTTCCAACCCGTCTCACTCCCTGAGCGTAATTTTTGCTTCTATGAATTTTACCCGATCCGGCGCACCAATCTTCAGAATGACAGCGCCGATTCAACATCAGTCGGATATAGTAGATGCTCCGTGTTGTAGAACTTAACCGTGGCGAGATTGATCCCCCACTCTAGCTAAATAAAAGCCACCCTTTGTGTTTCCAAAATTTCTGTTAATCATACTTAAATCAAATCTTCTAATCTGTAATTCAAAATCAAAATATTTCATACATGAAACTTGTTAACAAAAATGCTTGAATAATTTAAATCCGAACTCTGTTGTTTTGAATAAATAAATTGTGCCAACTAATTACATGTTTTTGTAGACAATTAAGCTTCCATAATTTATACCTTTCGAACCGTAACTCGAAACAAAAAGTATATTATATGAAACTTTATCATAAAAATGCATAGAATCCAAATATGACATCCATATTCCTGTTTACACCTTGCATCATGTGGATTGGACATAGTTTGCATAAAACCTAATATGCAACATATGGAATACAAACGAGGGATTAATATTTATATTCCTCGGTTCCATTTAAAAATTGTGTGGCGCACTCCTTGCCATGCTTGCCGGGTTCTTCATGTTAACACAACATTTAACTCATGAGGTAGACATACAACTTGAACCTTTTATTTGATTGTCGGAATCCTGATTCCGCTTAATATTGCTAAGTGCATCGCATATTGTCATGTCATGCATCATATCATGTTCATGCCAGTTCTCCCGCATTAGTTGTAATTGTTGCGTCGCTTGTTTCTTTTAGTGCTTTGCTTCTTCGCGGATTAGACCGATGAATTGATGCGAGAATCGACAAGTTCTCCGGATATGAATCTTCGGCTATGTTTTCCCAGGCGAGCATCTCTTCCCCTTCTACCTATTTTGCATTTATAGTCTTTATTTCCTCCTGTTGATCTATTGCTATCCGTGTCGCGATGCTTTAGTTCCCGTACCCCAGTTATATCCCGTGCAGCCTCTATATTGCCTTGGACACCTCCTATTACCCGTGTTTGGTAGATAGCTAGCCTTGCGAGCCGTAGTTGGTTGCTCAGGTGCGATCTCGTGTTGACAAGTACTACAGTTGTTGGAATGCTGGCAGATGGGTATTGGTGGAGATGCTTATTGGTGGGGATGATCATGACTTTAAATACAACTATTAAAATACTAGATATAACTAATGCAGAGGCATCGGTAGGCAATAAATGTTATTTGGTTCTTCCACGCTCACTTGTGTCCCGTAGGACCCCGAGTACTTGATACATGTTCCTTGACTATTCGCACTATCCACATCCGGGAGGCCTTATGGACCCCGCCTGAGCCAAAGCTTGATTCATTTCTATTTCTTGGGGCCACAAGTAGTTTGGGGCTTTATTACTATTCTGTACCTATGCCATGCTTTACTGCTTTATTTAAGATTGTGCGTGGAGCACCTGTACTGTTTTGGAACGTGGAATGTTTTCGCGGTATCGACAAGCCCAGTCACACTTTTGGGTTCCCAGTCGTTTACAACCATTGACACAAACCCTGGGTCCGTTCCGAAGCCGGCCAACTTTGTTGCGGGTAGCTTAGTGGGGTGGCCCCCTGAAATATTTTATGAATCTGTGATCGCTTTGTCGTGAATGCCTCGTTGGGTTTTGAGTTGGTTTTTCCGAGGTTGATCGAGTGTGTGTTGCTATTTGTGCACCCCTGCAGGGTAAAACTTTCTGAAAGCCGTGTCCGCGGTTATGGACGACTTGGAGCACAGTATCTCGATCATAGACAAGCATAACTAAAATAGTGCTATAAATTTGACTTAATATGTGACTAGTAATCAGCTCAAGTATAACGGAAGGGATATTAAAAATGCCAATAACTGGTGGATCTGTGGTGATCTGTGTCATACTATACCTTCCTAGTAAGTATTGCAACTCCAATGGAATGTGATAAAAGTGCCAACCATTGTTGGGTTTGGGATTCCTCAGGACAATTATATCTGACTAGTAAATGTTCCAACTACAACGGAATGTTAACTAAAACTGCCCACTACTTATGCTATCAGGATGACTCAAGCTCTATATCTGATTAGTAATTGCTGCAACTATAATGGAATGAATAAAACTGCCAACTGTGTGAGTTCCTTGGTCCGACTTCCTCATTTGGTCTCGAGGGGGAAATACCAGGATGGGTTTGTTTGGTGTTAGCTTCAGGTTGGATCCGAATAGGTCTTTCTACCCCTCTCTAATAGCCGCCAGTGATACCGACTCTCTATAGGTTGTTTAGTGTCGCTGCGCTGCCGCTTCAACCCACCATACCTATATAGGCAAGAGCCGCCGAATTCTAGCCTCGCTGTGTACTGGCCTCAGTACTAACGCTCCTCTTTTTTTCCTTGCCCTTTGTCGGCACCCCTTTTGTTTTAGCAGGTTTGAGATCGACGTCGTTAGCAGGGTTACCCTTCCGGCTTGGCCTGGGCAGGGTTATGGACGCCATTGGTTATTTTTCAGGGCTCTTAGCCCCATTTGCATCTTGTCCGTAGTCGGATGCTCTATCGTTTTCAAGGTGATTTGGATCCTTGTATTGTATATCTGTATTCTTGACTCGTTGAGTCACTGTTGTATATATATATCTGTTCTGCGGGTCCCATCGAGGACTGTTGTGTAATGGTATTACTTCGTTTTCCACCTGCACGAAAGTGCCTGGTGGGTGTCCTTGAATCGTTTCTATGCGGGTTTGGCGGAAAGGGCTAAAACTTGCATAGGGCCGATTTGAGAATGTTACATCAAAGGTACGAGTTTAGAGCCCACGTAGCACCTCCGCATTGAGGTGATCCTCTTGCCCATTACTAAGGGGGTGGGCCACCGATGCAAATAAGATCTTGGTGTCGAGGTTGTCGTAGTAGGCGATGAAGGTTCCCCTGGTGAACTATGAGCCGTTGTCGGTGATGATCAGGTTGGGTAAGCCAAATCAGCATACGATGCCCCGGATAAACTTGTTGGTGTCCTGGGAGGTGATAGCTTGCACTGGCTCCACCTCAGGCCACTTGGCGAATTTTCCAACTACGATGAATAGGTACTGGTACCCTCCCACTGACCGTGGGAGGGGACCAACGATGTCGAGCCCCCAGACGGCAAACGACCATGACAGGGGAATGGTTTTAAGAGCTTGAGTTGGCTAATGAGTGTCCTTGGTGTGGAACTAGTAGGCGTTGCAGGTCCTGACCAAGTACTCGTCGTCCGATAACGTCGTTGACCAATAGAACCTTTGACGTAATGCCTTTCCCACCAAAGTCCGCGAGGCGAGGTGACTCAAGCACTCCATCTCGTGGATTTCAGCTAGGAGTTTGCGCCATTCATCTTGAGATATGCAGTGGAACTTGACACTAGATTCGCATTTCTGGTAGAGGTCTCCATCACCAAGGTGTACATATTGGCTTGTCGGAACACTTTCTCGACGTCGGCATGGTAGGCAGGGAGCTCCTGGTCTAGGAGGTACCTTAGTACGTCTACGGCCTAGGGTAGCCTAAGCGTCTCCTCCACTCGGACGGCGTGCTTGCCGAGAATGGTTCCTCCGTCTCCGTCCCTGGGAGCACACGACTTCGCAGCCATCGCTTTGCATACGATGGTCGGCGCCAAGGGCTTGACCCGTGGTTCTATGCTTGCTTATTCACAGGGTACCTTGACGGAGGGTTGGAGTAGCCGCTGCACAAGGACTTCCGGGGTATGCATCCCCGGGAAGACGCGATCTTCGGTAATTCGTCGGCGACGGTGTTGGAGCCATGGGAGACGTGCTCCATCTGGAGCCCGTCAAAGTGCTACTCCAACTTTTGACTTCTTCAACGTAGGGGTCCATCTGCGAGGAGTCATAGTCTTTGTTGATCTGGTTGACGACCAACTGTGAATCCCGGCGGACAACCAGACGCTTGAACCCCAAGTCCTTCCTGATCCTGAGGTCGGCGAGTAGGCCTTTGTACTCAGTGGTGTAGTGTACTCAGATGTGTAGTTGATCGAATGCTCTCCATGATACAACATCTGGATCGCGTACTTTAGTTGGTCTATGGTCGGCAACACCAGGAGCATGCCATCCCCCGAGCCATCCATGGAGTAAGAACCGTCGAAGTACATGATCTAGTCGCACGGATCGGCGCTCCCGGAAGGGAGGAGGTAGGCTCCTCATTGTCTTCCGGTGTGAGAGTTCATTCGGCGACAAACTCAGCCAAAGCCGAGCTCTTTATGGTTTGGGTGTGGGCAAAATGAAGGTCGAAACCGGATAGCTCCATGGCCCATTCTGCCACGCGCCACATAGCTTCCCTATTGCACAACATGTGTTCCAAGGACTGCTTGGTCACCACTGTGACCCGATGGGCCTCGAAGTAGTGTTGAAGCTTCCTCGATGTGATAAGGATGCCGAGAAGGAGCTTCTGGAGTGTAGGGTAATGGACCCGTGCGTCGCGCAACATGGTGCTGACAAAGTACACGGGGCGTTGTTCCTTTTGCTGTTTCGGGGGCTCCTGCTGCACCTTAGCGCTCGAGTTGCAGAGTTCGGGTGGGGACGCTTTCGGGCATCCAGGGTCGCTTCCTAACTCCCAGAGTTCAGGAGGTGTGCCTGGCTCGGTCCTTGGACCGGGGCCCTTTTAGCGATGACGTCTTGGTCATCTCCCTCCATGGCTCCACCTTGTCGGGATCGGGAAGAGGCGCTTCGGGCATCTAGGGCTGCTTCCTGACTCATCGAGTTCACAAGGTGTGCCTGGCTCGGTCCGCTGACCGGGGCCCTTAGTGATGACTCTCGGGTCATCTCCTTCCCTTTCCACAACGAGTACTGCGCTGACTACCTGAGTTTTGGCAGCGATGTACAGTAGAAGAGGCTCCCCAGGTTTGGGAGCCACTAACACTGGAGGGAAGGGGAGGTAGCGCTTCAGATCTTGAAACGTGGCCTCTGCCTCCTGGGTCCATTCGATGGGCCCCGACTTCTTCAAGAGCTTGAAGAAAGGAAGGGCCCGTTCCCCTAGCTGGGATATGAAGCGTCCGAGGACCATGATGCACCCGTTTAGATGCTCACTACAAGAAAAGTTGGATTTTACGACGGACGATTTTCGTGGTTGAATGCATGTTTTTCGTGGTTAAAAAGTCTTTACGACGGATGGCGTCCATGGTAAAAGCCCCGTCACCAAAGAATCTACCATGGTTTTTTCACGACTGTGACAAATCGCACCACTAAGCCACGGAAACTTGTACTGTCGTGGATCTGTTCGCCAGTCTCGTTGACCGCTGACGTCATGCAAACAGCCACGTGGGTTGCTACTGCCGCTAAATACCGTGGTAGAAGTCAAGCCTTTCTGGCTATCTTTGACTGATAGATGTAAAGGTCTACATCTGAAAATACAGTACTAGAGAATTCTTCCTGAGAATTTACCATTGTTTTGCTGATGCTTTGTATAAACGTCACGATGAGCTGTTTATTTAATTTCTGTGTATGTTCAGCGTCCAAAGTAAAACCATCATTCTTTTTAACTAGACTAAGAAGCCTCCATATGACTTTGCGGTGCTGGGACTTCGCATCTCTAGGCTTACACTTTGGTCTTAGTTTCATGCAAACATTATAAGACCATAATGATAAAGATAAGTAGCTACAGAATTATAATGTTCACCCGAAGCTACGTTGTCATTGCCAAAGTTAAGTTGATAGGTTTATAGTACAGCCCATGCAAAAAACAGAGCACGGGATATTAACATAATAAATCTTGAGGCTGGGATATGTAGTTATATTAGGCTAGGCTGACATAACACGCAGGACTAAACAGTACAATCTTCATGGTAGTAGATACTCCCTCCATTCCACAATATAAGCCTTTTTAGCAAGTTGTTTTAGCTTCCTAAAAAGCTTATATTGTGGAACAAAGGAATAGTATGCAACTAATATATGAACCCAGACCATTCCACATATAATTGTTCCTGGACTCCTGGTTAACACCCCAGGCTTATTCGCGCAAAACAAAGTTCGGCTTTAGTTGTCATGTAGTTCTGCGTTAAATGTCGCCAAAGCAACAAAAACTGCTGAATTTGCCTGTCATTACGCTCATAGAATTAGGTCCGGCCTCTCCGAACTTGCCATCCTCTTTGTGCACCATTTTGTTGCCTCGGTCCACTTCCGCCGCGGCCACCTATGCCAGAACCAGACACATCTGAGCTGAGTTCATTGTTGAGGCCCATATGTTCTCTCTGCACCGTGCCAAGGGGCTGACCTCCTCTTTGTGCACCATTCTGCGGCCTCAGCCACTGTCCGCCTCCGCCACGGCCACTCATGCCACCACTTGGCACTTGCCACTCATTGATAAGTCCCATATTGTCTCCTCTCTGCACCACGCGCAGGGGCACGCCTCCTCTTCCTACACCATTTTGTTGCCTCGGCCATCCGCCTCCACCTCCTCTTCCTGCACCATTCTGCTGCATTGGCCACTGTCCACCTCCACCTCCTCTTTCTGCACCATTCTGCTGCATTGGCCACTGTCCGCCTCCGCCACGGCCACTCATGCCAGCACTTGGCACATCTGAGCGACGCTCATTGATAAGTCCCATATTGTCTCCTCTCTGCACCACGTGGAGGGGCACACCTCCTCTTCCTGCACCATTTTGTTGCCTCGGCCATCCGCCTCTGTCACGGCCAGCCACATCTGAGCCCCGCCCATTGTTGAGGCCCAAATGCTCTCCTCTCTGCACCACACCAAGGGGAATCCCTACTCGCCCGGGTAGGCTTCCCCGCATACCTGTGCCTGAAACAAATAGCCCATGTTTACTGACAACGCTTAGTGCAAAACCAAATTATGCTAGAAGATACCTATATGGGATTCCTACTCAAAATGGAAATTTTGCATATACATTGTTGATCAAGAGTACCAGTCCCACACTATGATTCCTAGTTACAGAATGCAGTTTCCACTCATAATCAGCTAGCAAACTGTGGACATGTGGAAGTACAAGAGATTGGCGCTCCATTTCTCAGGATGCACACTAGTTGCTCAGTTCGTCTTAACATCCTATTTTGTGGCTTACTTTGGACAGGTATTTTGATCAATTTTTCATCCAGGTCTTATAATATAATAAACACTTTTGAGACCCCATTCAATCATGTGGCATTTACATCCACATCCATATTAAGGAGTTATTAGCTCTAGTACTAGCAGTTTTAAAGAAGCTTTAGGCTGGAAAAGGCCGCCTAAAGACTTCGGAGATTTCATAGATGTGGCTTGGAAATTGGCTGGTGATGGTCAAAAGTATATGGGATTGGCAACTGTGGGTGCTTTGGCATGGCCTATCTCGAACACAAGAAATGACCTTGTGGTTTAACAAGATTTGCTCTTCCCCGTTGACTAATGTGTTCAAAACTATCTCCGATCTTTTGTAGTGGACAGTGCTCTTGTCAGGAAAGCACAAGGAGAACTGGTCGAAAGTGGTGGAGAAGCCGAAGGCCAAAGCTAACGGCAAGGAAATACCAATTGCTAGCTGCAGGATTGGCTAGCTTTGTTTTCGCTGTAGTCTTCTAGTTTCTGGAGAGTGTGGTGGCCCAGACCTGTGTAGAGGTTGTTGCTTCTTTTGGTGTAGCCTGGGCACGTCTGTTGCTGTTTTTCTGTTCTTTTCGTGAAGCCAGCCTTTAATATTTGTAAGCTACTACTGTAAACGCTGGTACTCCCAACTGACCTGTGATGCTTTCCTATTAAGCAGGGTCTGTGCTTTTTCTCTAAAAAAACTACTAGCAATTTTGAATTCTGAGTTATCACCACTTTATTGCTCCTATATATATATATATATATCACTACCATCCATATAAAAAACACTGACATAATCTGATGACTAAGAACAGGCGGGTTTACTCCCGTTCTTGGTGTACATGCCTGACCCTGCTAGCCAAATTGAAAAATCCCGACTGAGTAGGCACCCTAATGCCAAGAACTGCCCAGTAGACTTATGGCACCTCATCACAGCTGTGCAACATGATTACTCAGTTGTCAGTTGGGAAATAAGCACTACTGTTCTACTGGCAATGTTAACAGAAGATAATACTGCTGCTGCTAGCTAAAGTTTATTCTGCTCCATCGAGAAGTGAAATATTTTACATTAGTCCTAGAATTATGGATCAATGGAACTCACAAAACAGAATAGCATACAGCTTTCATGGTGCATCCAGATTCCCGCTCAAATTACTTGCAAAATCGTTGAGAGATTGTGCACTGTAAACTCAGTTGGATTTGTGCAAGTGATTTCTTTTTTGTTATGTAGTTCTATGATAGTTCTTAGCTCTTGCAAACATGTCTACCTTGAAATTTATACGTAAAAGCACACGCCTCCGACTGTTATAGCATGTATCAGCTTACAACTAAGGTCTTCCCTTGTTTGCAAACCTCAGCTTAATGATCTTCAGGTAGCATCCATGCAACAACAATCACTACAGAAATCCCAAATAAGTCGCCAAACCCAACTTTAAGCAACCATTGTTGCACTGTTAAAGGGGATTTCTACAACAATACAGAAAATTAGGCGTGCATAATATATTACTAGTAATTACCTGCTGGAGGACCACTCCGTTTTTTTGTGGATGAGGCAGAAGTCCATGAAGCGTCACCTGGTCATGATCTATTTTCAGCACAGTCCCCATATATTTGGATATCTCACTTTGGGTGTATACGAAATTGAAACCAATTGCTCTTCCAGCATAAAATTCAGCCCCCCCTTGTAGAGTCTTGGTTCTAATATTGACAGCAAGCACCCGCGCCCTGTGATCATGGTGCTGAATCTTGGTAAGGATGTAGACAACATCATCTTCATGCAGGTCAAGAATAGGATTCCCAGCATAGAGCCGCCTCAAGACTGCCTCCTCCGCAATGTCACCCGGCAAATCAGGCAGCAGCCCAGAGTGCCTCTGGTGGTCCACCATGATGTCGGAAACTTTGAATTTGCAGTCCGGCTGCCAGTTCTCAGAGGGATAGTTCATCTTCCAAGAGTTAGCCTCCCAATCTCCAGATAGGTAGGTGCTTTGGATGCCTGGAAGGTACATAGAGAAGTACCTGATGTGACCATTGATGGTGGCCATGTCCCTGATAGACCTTGGCACGCCCTGAGGATCAGGCAGCACCGGCGAGGGCAACGGGATGTAACGAAGCACATCTTTGCCCAGGAGCACATCATAAACGAGGATACCATGCCAGAGATCAACCCAGGCTATTGAACCACCATTTCCTCCAACCTTGATAACCTTATGCGTAATAGCATACAAGCAGCTCTCTGGTGACTCGATATGGAGCAAGAAGGTGTCCCATTTCCAAGTCTTGGAGTCAAACAGGTGCAGGTAGCGCTTGTGGCGGTCAGTGTACAACAGGGCCGCCGGGCCAAGGGCCACAACAAAGAAACTATCTTCTGTACGGCAGCGCAGGAGGCCGATTTCCTTGTCAGCAAAAGACTTGGTTTCAGGATCAGGAAGCCGATGAAGTCGTGACCCGCTGTTGCCGATGCCAGCCCGGTAGATGAAGAATTCCTTGCGGCTCTGATCGCTGGGGTCTTCCCCACCGAAAATGGGGACGCGGATGAGGGCAGCGTCGTCATCCATCGCAAGGATCTGGGGTATGAAGGGGTATTCGTCGGGCTCTCGGCCAGGGCAGTAGACAGTAAAGTAGGAAACGCGCGGTGGATGGGCGATCCAGAAGGTCACATGGATGGCTTCGCCGTCGCTCCTGGTGGCGTGGCCGGTGGTGGTGTTTTGTTCCTCGTCGATGAATGCCAAGGTCTCGACGAGGACAGACTTGGGAGGGGAACCGGTACTGTCGCTGAGGCGGTCAGCCGGACGGAGCCATTCCGGCTTCATGGAGTCGCCGTCGTGATCCATGTAAATAGGATTCTCGATGAGGGCCGATTTGGGAGGGGGGAAAGTACTGTTGCGGTAAGCCGGGCGGATCAATTCCGGCTGCACGGGGTCACCGTCGTGGTCCATGGAAATAGGAATTGGAGAGGGAGAAACTCGACGGGGAGGAGGCGGGGATTGCTCCGTAGGCACGGGGTCACCGTCGTGGTCGATGGAAATAGGAATTGGAGAGGGAGAAGCTCGACGGAGAGGAGGTGGGGATTGCTCCGTAGGTCTAGAGTTCCAATTCGAAGGGATAGGAGAACAATCAGAGTAGCTGGGAGGAGGCGGCGGAAGCGGAATTGGGGAAAGGCAAACCCTAACGAGTCATAAAGACCCACGGGAAAGTGAGGATTCTCTGGTCACCTGTGGTCCGGGCCGTCGGATGCTGCCCCTCGGTGCGATCTTGGCTGTCCGTTTTTGCTCCTTTCATTCACTCGCCCGTTGTGAGCTGGCCAATTGGGTCTGCTTTCTTTTCGCAGGGCCGCTCGTCGGCAAGAGCATCTCCACTCGGGATCCTACGGATCCGGCGCGGCTATTTTTTGGACCGTATGGGAGGCGTCGGCGTGAAACCAGAAATAAGGGCCGGCCGACGTCCAGCCGTGTACCCAAAATTGGTCATTTTTTATTTTCTGAATTATTTCAACACAAGCAATCAATTAAATTAGAACACAAATTCAACACAATTATTCAACCAGTTCAACATAGTACATAAATAAATTATGTTTAACACACTACACAAATTAAACAAGTTTGAATCACAATGACCAACAAACTAGAGAGCTGCTTTTATGTTCCACAAATGCTCGATCAAATCATTTTGCAGCTGGTGATGAGTGTTGGAGTCTCAAAGTTCTTGACGCTTGGCCAGGAAAGAGGAAAGGTAGTAGGCACCTAATGATCAACATCCGCAAGAGGACCCTGGCGATAGTATGGTTGAGTGTCGAACACTGGGTTCTCCCACTCGCTCTCGATGATCATGTTGTGCAAGATGATACAAGCAGTCATGACCTTCCACATCTGATCCTTGGACCATGTAAGCGCAGGGTACCGAACAATGGCAAATCGAGCTTGCAGCACACCAAATGCCCTCTCCACATCTTTCCTGCAAGACTCCTAGCACTAAGTGTTGGAGATATGCCCAAGAGGCAATAATAAAGTGGTTATTATTATATCTTTATGTTTATGATAAATGTTTACATCCCATGCTATAATTGTATTAACCGGAAACATTAATACTTGTGTGTTTTGTAAACATAAAAGAGGCCCTAGTAAGCCTCTTGTTAAACTAGCTTGTTGATTAATGGATGATCATGGTTTCCTGATCATGGACATTGGATGTCGTTAATAACAAGATCATATCATTAGGAGAATGATGTAATGGACACACACCCATAGTAAGCATAGCATAAGATCAAGTCATTAAGTTCGTTTTGCTACAAGCTTTCAAATGCATAGTAACCTAATCCTTCGACCATGAGGTTATGTTAATCACCATCACCGGATGGATACTTTGATGACATCAAACACCGCTTTGTAACTGGGTGGTTATAAAGGTGTCATTTATGTGTTGAAGCGCATGGACCAAGATTGGGATTTGTCCATCCATATGACGGATAGATATGCTCTGGGCCCTCTCGGTGGAATGTCATCTATTTAGCTTGCAAGCATGTGACTGGGTCACAAGGGATGACATAACATGGAACGAGTAAAGAGTACTTATCAGTAACGAGGTAGAACTAGGTATGGAGATACCGACGATCAAACCTCGGATAAGTATAGTATCGCGTGACAAAGGGAACTGGTCTCGTATGTTAATGGTTCTATCGATCACGAAGTCATCGTTGAGTATGTGGGAGCCGTTATGGATCTCCAGATCCCGCTGATGGTTATTGATCGGAGATGTGTCTCCATCATGTCTGCATATTCACGAACCGTAGGGTGACACACTTAAGGTTCGAAGTTGTTTTAAGTAGATATGGAATGTGCGTTGGAGACCGAATGTTGTTCGGAGTCTCGGATTGGATCCGGGACATCACGAGGAGCTCCGGAATTGTCCGGGGAGTAAGATTCATATAATGGGGATCTTTTTCTGAGGTAGGAAATTTTCCAGAGTATTTGTATGGAGATTCTAGAAGGTTTTGGAATGTTCCGGAAGGTTCTAGATGATTTCTTGGATTTTGCTTGAAAACCAAGAAAGGATCAAGGAATCCTTGTGGGGCAAGACAAGGAGTCGTGGGGGAGGAGGACTCCTCCCCCCTTCCCAATCCGCCGGCCAAGGGAGAGGGGAGTCCTACAAGGACTCCACCTCCCCATGGCGCCTCCCTCCTTTAAATAGAGGGGTGGAGGCGCCACCCCCTGGCACCTCTCCACTCTTGCCCTAGCCGCCTCTCTCCTCCTCCTTTCTTCTGCTCAGGCTTAGGCGAAGCCCTGCAGAATTCTCTACTCCACCACCACCACCACGCCGTCGTGCTGCTGGGATTCCGTGGAGAAGATCTACTACCTCCGCTGCTCGCTGGAACGGGGAGAGGAAGGTCTGCTTCGACTCCGCACGTGTGACCGACTGCGGAAGCGCTGCCGGAACGCGGCGCCGGAAGGATCGTCCACTCTATCTTGAGATCGGCAAGTGATCGACTACATCAACCACGAGATCCAATCTCGTAACGCTTTCGGATCTACAAGGGTTAGTACAGATCTATCTCGTTGCACATGTCTAATAGATTAGATCTTGGCTTTTATCTAGATTAGATCTGGGTTTTGTTCGTTCTTGCGGTAGAAAATTTTTGTTTTCCATGCTACAAACCCATCACTAAGCAAACCAAGCTTTCTTCCCTCCAGGCACTGCATTTGAAATGGTCTTGACAAATATTGACCACTTTGGATAGATGCCATCAGCCAGATAGTAGCCCTTGTCATATTGGTGGCCATTGATCTCATAAGCTACAGGAGGAGAATTGCCTGAAACAAACATGGCAAACACATCCGAGCACTAGAGCACGTTGATGTCATTGTGAGATCCTGCCATCCCGAAGAAAGCATGCCAAATCCAGAGATCCTTATCAGCCACTGCCTCAACAACCACACTGCATGCTCCTTTGTGGCCCTTGTACATGCCCTGGTTTGCAAACAGACAGTTCTTCCATGCCCAGTGCATACAGTCGATGCTTCCAAGCATCCCAGGGACCCCTTTGTCTGCATTTTGTGCCAGCAGATGAGCAGTGTCGCCTTCATTGGGTGTGCGCAGATATGTGTCGCCAAACACCGCCACAATTGCCCTGCAAAACCTATACATGCAATCAATGGCCGTGGACTCGACCATGCGCATGTAGTCGTCCTGTGTGTCTCCAGGCATTCCATATGCTAGCATCCGAAGGGCATCTTTGCATTTCCTGATAGTGGAGAAGCCAAGCGTACCGACGGCGTCCCTCTTCAGCTTGAAGAAGTCATCGAACTCCCTCAGCTTCTCGACAATCTTGAGGAAGAGCTTCCTGCCCATCCTGAAACGGCGGCGGAATGTGACATCGTCGTGCACTAGATCATCGGCGAACTAGTCTGCATACAACATGTAGTACCCTTCCATCCTCTGCATCGGCTTGCTCTTGCTGCGTCCAGGCGCCGAGCCACCGCGGACCGGCTTGTCCTCCTCGATGATCATGGACATGAGGGCGAGGAGGATAGACAGCGACCTCCTCATCCATCAGAGCGGCCATGGCCTCCTCGTCGTTCGACTCCATCACCTTGGCAAATGATCGAACACCTTGTGTGCTGGGAGGAAGTCGGGTGGGAGCAGAGGTTCGTCGGCCGACGGTTGGACGCAAGGACGACGGAGGAAGAGGCGGCGTGGGTTTTTTTGGCGGTGGGGAGTGCTATCGGAGGCGGGTCCCCGACGGCGGGGTAGGAGTGGTCGCGGCGGCCGCCAGGGGGTCGGGGGATCGAAAGGGTATAGGACAGTTTTTCTGGTCGTTTGTCACCGACAAGGCTGGCCCGCACCGTTTTCTCGACGCGTCGGCGCCCCCGCTCGTCTCCCTGTACATTGGGTTTCGTCTGGGACCGCCGACTAAATAATTAGGCCGTGCCGGCGGAAATTTTGAAATGAGGGTCACGACTGGGCGCGTTTTTTGGCGCCGGTGGCCCTCATAGGCCTTTGGGGGGGGGGGGGGGCTTTGAGGACCCTGAGTGGACATGCTCTAAGGGTTGCTACTACGGCCCCGTTCGGTTTGTGGGGATTCAAAACACAATAGGAGACATCGTAGGAATTGGACGAGTTAAATCCATGGTTAGTCACTGGACTTGCTTAGTAAAGTCAATACGGTGATCGTACAATGGAAATACGAGTTTACGGTCACCGAAGACGCGTCGGAGCGTCACTCGCGGTCATCGCGGGCGCTGGAGAGATGTATTCGATGACGTGGCAATATGGGGACCCACTGTCAGCCTATAGTTGTATTTCATTTTAAAAAACGTCCCTAAAATCTACTTACAGAGCATGGAGCCGGCAGAGTTTCATCCACTGAGGAGCACATGCCCCAACATGAGGTCCACGAAGTACTTTGGCCGATCTTGCCGTCCCGCCATAGCAGCTTCGCTGGTGCACGCCCGTAGTGCACGCCGTCGTTGCAACGGTTGTCATAGTGCCACGGGAATGTCATGTCGAAGTTGTCGATCACCCCGCCGGTGAGCACACCATGTTGCCTCAGCTTCTCCACGAGCACGCCATTGAACAGCTCCATCTTGTTTGGATTGAATGTGTAGAAGAGTAGATAGGTCCAGAGCATACCCGCCAGTCGCAACCGTTGTCTGGTAGAACACCCTTGGCGCAGCAAGCCCGCGTGACTGCACTTTGACCATGACGCCGGACCAGAACTGTGCGGAAAACTCGATGGCTTGTATGTAAGCGAGGAAACAGCTCCAGTAGCAACCATCGTGAACGCCAGAGTTCAGAATGGCAACATCTGAGACACGGCCATCGCCCATGAAGTATGACCGGACGAGTTGCCGGACCCCTGTGCCGCAGGAAATGCATGCCGAGATAGTTCATGCTCATGCCGAGATAGTCCTTCTCGCCGCTGGGATTCAAGAACACCGCATCAAACCAGCGCGTCACCACGGATGTGTCCTAGACGCCGAGAACGAATGCCATGAGGTTCCGAATGGTGTCGACGTGGTTGGAATCTCCACCCAGAAGAAGAGCCACTTGCCGTCGAGGCACTGCCACACCACATCGGCCGTGAAGAGCTTGAACGAGCAGTACGCCAAATAGACCCACCCGTTTCTCTCCAGCGCGCCCAATGGTCCGTCACACCACGGCGCCTCGCATGGGTGCTCCGGCTCCACGCACCGGTACCGGCCGGCCTCGTCCACATCCTCGCAGTTGTCGTTCTTGGCGAGCCACGTCCACCGGCCGGACCAGATGTCGAGCCAAAAGTCGGCGACGCGACAAGTCTCCAGTGCGGGGAGCGACGCGATGCCCGCACGGAACAGTAGAGGGATGCGGCGGAGCTCGTCGTGGTAACTGAACCTTGCGGAGGAGCACTTGAGGCCCTCGAAGCTGCGGAAGAGGAGGACGATGGTGAGGCGGAACTCTACCGCGGCGAAGCAGGGCGCGACCTGGACGTGGAAGGTGTAGGAGCCGTCGCCGTTGTCCACGACAGGGGGGCGCGACTTCTCGGCCTCCCCGGAGAGATCAATCTCGAAGAAGTCCCTGCTGAGGCAGCGTGGCAGGCCGCTGTCTTCCAGCGCCCAGAACCTGAACTCGTGAATCTCGGCGCGCTGAGCTCAGTCGCAGCCCCTGCAGCCGTGGCGCCGTCGAGAATCGGGACGAAGATGTTGTCGTGCGGGCGTCACGGGACCGGGAGCCCCCAGGGGTGATCCAGCGGGCGAGGAGGTCCTCGGTGAAATTGGTGGGCGGCGGCGTGGAGAGGTGGGGGAGCACGCGCTGGCATTGGGAGGTGTGGAAGCGTCGGCGTGCTCCATCGACACGGCGGCGACCGCACTGGAATTTTTCAGATCGACGGTTTTGCAAAAAAACCCACCTATATATTTTATTCTTTACCAATATGTTAAGTTATTTGATAGTGGGTGTCACGTCATCAAATACATCTCTTCGGCGCCCGTGGTGACCGTGAGTGACGCTCCGACGCGTCTTCAGTGACCGTAAACTCGTATTTTCATTATACGATGACCGTATTGACTTTGCTAAGCAAGTTCAGTGACTAACCATGATTTAACTCGAATTGGATGGAGGGTGAAGTGTGAAGCCACAAGCTTCTAAAACAGAGAAAACTTTCCGTTGGGTCGAAAACTGGTAGCAGCTAATGGAGTACAGTTTAGAGAATAGTTTAACATTATTTTATTTGGACCTAGACAGATTCTGCTACTCATCACATGCATAAAAGCTTTTTACTTGGCATATATGTCCATAGAAGAGCATTTTGCCTTGGCCATCCACGAAACCACGAATCCAAGACGTTTCCTTCGTTTTGGCTGGATATTCATTTTCCTGTAAATAATACAGGTGAGCAAGCCTTTCCAAAGGAATGGACTCGGCCAATTCCTGCAGACCGAACGCACTCACAGGTATAGTTTCCGGCGGAATCTGAACCCACAAAATTCCTGCAGAATTCCTCCACACCGAACGGCACCTACGTGCCTACGTGTGCAGTTGTGACCATAGAAAAAGAAAGGAGAGAGAAGCGGTGGTTGCCTAGTGGTTTGGTAGTGTCTCGGGGGCAAAGTCGTCTTTGCACGTCTAATTTTCTACCGGGCACCTCTAGAGAGGATGACCTCAGTGGGTGGGCTTCGTCGGTGAGTACGGTGCACGCCGATCATGGCGGACCTCTCGATGGCCATAGAACGCGTGGGTCTTGCGTGGGGCCTACTCAGCATAGGATTTGACTTGGTACAAACCCTAGATGTAACTCCTCTTCCTCGTCTTCCCCGCGCTCTCTTCCACCAATATCGTAGAGGAGTTGCGCTCGTTGCCGAGAAGACGAAGGGGACTAGCGGATTCGGGCTTGCTGGCTCGTTGGGAGGGCACGGGAGGGCACCCCTCTGTCTCGAGCACGATGGCGACGTCGATCTCCTCCTCCTTCCTCTCGCGTCATCAGGTTCAGCTTTGCATGTCCCCCTTCTCCTCTACGCGGTATCACTACTAGAGAAAAGCCTATAGGAGACATGCACATTAGATGTGTATTTATACCATATGTGCCTCTGATAATGTAGGCGAGGCGCACCATGTAGCCATACGCCTCTAGTAATTTAATAGGCAAGGCGTATATCTGCAGGATGCGCCTCCTCTATCATCTGTACGGACGAAATCTGGCACCCCCATCTTATGCGAGGCGCACCAGCCGGACATGCGCCTCTAGTACTTAAACAGACGAGGCACATATGTGGCAAATGCGCCTCGCATATCTTGGGTGGGCCCGGGTGGATATCGGTGGTCCAATATGAGAGGCCCATATTGTAAGATGCGCCTCCGATACTTACAATAGGCGAGGCGCATTAGGGAGCGTGCGCCTCAAGCAACCCCTGTGATGGCTCAATGCACGGCGCCCAGAAAAGTGCTGGTGCGTGGTTGATGTAGAGCTCGTTGGGAACCCCAAGAGGAAGGTATAATGAGCACAACAGCAAGTTTCCCTCAGTTATAAAACCAAGGTTTAATCGAACCAGTAGGAGCAAGGAAACACCCAAAGGTGTTACTAGCTGAGCTTTGGCAGAGCGCACTACCGGTGCTAGTAGCAACGTGGAGACCTGCACAACACAACCACAGAACTTTGTCCCCAACTTGCGATGAGGTTGTCAATCTCACCGTGTTTTGCGGAAAACAAAGGATTAAACGTATCGAATGGAAAGAAGTAAAAGTTTGCAGAAAGTAAACACAAAGAAGTAAACAGATTGTAGATTGTATGTAAAAAACAAGGACCGGGATCCATAGTTCAATAGAGGTGGCTCTCTTTAGATAGATAACATGCTGGGTGAACAAATTACAGCGGGGCAATTAACAAACACCGAGAAAGCAATACATGCATATACTAATCATCTTGACTCCTTTGAGACTTGATTGGGCATTACAACATAATACATAGACCGTCATCCAACTGCATCTATGACTAATAATCCACCTTCAGGTTATCATCCGAACCTCCTCCAGTATTAAGTTCCAAGCAATAGATTATTGCTTTATGAACTGCGTGTAAAGTAAACAATACGGTTGTTCTATGAACAAAGGATTGTTGTTTTCTCCCTAGTAGCAACATCACATCTAGTACCTTAGAGATTTATGTCACTTCCCCACATTACCAGAGGAATGAACCCACTATCGAGCATAAATACTAACTCTTGGAGTTGCTAGCATCTACTTGGCCAAGATAGCTACTAACAACGGAAAGCATGCAAGATCTCAAATAACAAATACATGATAGAATCAATAATCAATCTGAAATAGCATCTCAATATCCATCGGATCCCCGCAAACACAACATGTATGAATTACAAATAGATGATCTTGATCATGAACGGAGCTCACAAGATCTAAACATGAAAGCACAAAGGAGGAGAAACCAGTCATCTAGCTACTACATGGATCCGTAGTCCAAGGATGAACTACTCACGCATCACACCAGAGGCTTGCATGGTGATGAAGAAGGCCTCTAGGGTGAATTCCCCTCTCCGGCAGGGTGCCGGGAAGAGCTTTAGATCCCTCTCGATCTAGGGATGGAGATGACGGTGGCTACAGACTCTTTCATGGATTTTTGATCGGGTACTTAGGGTTTTCGTCCCAAGGGCAACTTATAGGTGGAAGGAGAGGCCGAGGGGGTGCCGGGAGCAGCCACATCACCCTCTGGCGCGGGCCAGGCCTGGCCGCGCGGCCAGGTGGTGTGGTGGCTCCCTGGCCCTTCTCCGTCTCGTATTCTGGCACTTGATCCCTTCCGGAAAAATAGGCACTTTGGCTTTTGTCCCGTCCAATTCCGAGAATATTCATTTTCTGACTTTCCTGGAACCAAAAACAGCAGAAAACAGGCAGCTGGCACTATGGCTCTTGTTAATAGGTTAGTCCAAGAAATCATATGAAAAGTACTCCAAAGTTGGAACAAAACACAAGAAAGTGGATAAAACCAAGCATGGAACATCAAAAATTATAGATACATTTGCAATGTATCAACATCCCCAAGCTTAACTCCTGCTCGTCCTCGAGTAGGTAAGTGATAAAAAGAAAGAATAATTTCTGAGGTGACATGCACCATCAAAGACTTGATCAAATTATTTGCAAAACATTCAAAGCTGGGATCATAGTACTTCAATCATAACATGAAAGACAAAGTTCTAGCAATAAGCAAAGAAACTATGATGCAACATGAAAAGGCACAAACAAACAATTCATGAATAACAATGCTTTGCAATACGTTTGTTTGTTTCACATAAAGAAAACATAGCATAAAAGTATTCAGCTTGTCCCTCAATAGAGTAGCAAATATAAATGCATAGGACACCTTCAAAGTTCATAAGAGTGACTAGATACAATAGTTTCAAACAAGCAATAACAAGTTATGCATCAATCAACTAGTCTTGGGACAATGCACATAGAACTAAGAATGGCCACTATGCTCTCAAAGTAGGTGCATAAAGATAGAAGGTGGAGACTCAATATAATGGTGGAAGAAAGGCCTTTTGTAAAAGGAAGTAGGGATTCAAGTCTCATAAAGAGCTTCCAAAAATTATGGTACTTGTAGTTTTCAGCTCTCATTGCCCCTAGCATAAGCATCTGGAAGGTGATTAAGGTTAAAGTGACACAACTAAGAGGATATGCTTGACAAGTTATAAACCGAAATCTCATGCCCCTTACTTACGAAGACCGATCCTCATGCTACTCAACTTCAGTCACGAGTAAGCTCTTGTCATTGTAAGTATATGTGTATCATTAAGAACCGCCAACGGGGTACCCCTTGCACATGATACGCGAGCTTTCCCATAACCAAAATGACAAGGCACGCAGACAATGAGCATCTCAGCGATCTTTTTATTTGCTATTTGCATAGGTTTTTATTGAGGATGCTTCATAGAGTGCTCATTATGGTGATGCTGCAAGTTTCCACCATGATTAGGCATGGCTTAGGCTAGCGGCTCAGGCGTTTCTCTAACACATATACAAACTCCATGATCTTACAAGTTCCACATTTATTTCACACCGCCGGGATCCGTAAGCAAAAGAACATGATATCAACGGGGTACAAAGTACAAGTGCAATGTTGAAAGCGTTCCCCATGAAACATGGTTCTGCTAATTTCAACTTATAAAGCGCAAGCATATACGCAACAAAGAAGGACCCAATGGTTCAAGTTTATTAGAGGCAATAAAGTAAAGTGTGCCATCAAGTTCGTGAGAGCTTTAATCACTAGTTTTTTCATAACAAGTGGAAGGTAAACAAAAGGATGAATATACTTGGAATAGCATAAGCTAATAGGTAGGTATGGTGGACTCTTTGGAAAAACTTGGTTTAGGGAGTTGGATGCATGAGTGGAACTCATACTTTATTGTGGAGGCTAGCAAAAAGACTGGGAGCGACAAACTAAGAGAGCAATAATGGCCATAATCATGCAGAGCGACAAAACATCATTGATCAAAGCATAAAGTGATACTACAAGTTGAAAACTAAAGGATCATAAAGGCTATGGTGACTTTGGATAGTCATAACATGGTGTGAGCATGTGCCAAGTCAACCCAAATAAAGCATCAAAGGAGAATACCACTATAATATGCTTCAATATGCTAAAACAACGCATGATTCATCCAAGGCACATTAAGCAATCTTCAATTGTTTATAGCAAGTCATTCTACAACAAAGAATACTAAGCATAAAGCCAAAACAATATCAAGCATGGCATGGCAAAGTATAGGCCATAGTCAAAAACAAGCTCTTTTTACCACTTAAGCATGAACTTTCGTACTCTTTTCCAACCCAAACCAAACCATTTGCAAACCAAAGGTATGAAAGAGGGGGTCCAACCAACTTATTCAGAACACTAAGCAAACCAAGCAAACTAAAAACGAAAACGAAAACGAAAAAGAAGACGCTCCAAGAAAAACACAACTGTGCATGAAACAATAAAAATGAAGCGTTTGGAAGAAACCTGAGATTTTTATTGATGAAGAAGGGGGATGCCTTGGGAATCCCCAAGCTTTGACGCTTGTACTTCTTGGATGTTTCTTGGGGTGACACGCATGGAATCCCCAAGCTTGAGCTTTAGTCCATCCTTCATCTCATTACTCATTCCTTCCATACACCTGAATTTTTTCCTTCATACAAAACTTTACACAATCTCATTAGCAACATTAGTGCACTTAAGATAAATAAGTCTTAAGGTTCAGTTCTAACACCAAATAAACTTTCATTAGAACACTAGCTACCGTAGCACTTCCCTCAAAAAGCTCAATTCCCCAAAGGAACTCAAGAAGGAACTAACAAGAAGAAAATGCAGAAAATGGTAGAAATCTGTCAAAATAGACCAGCAGGTAAAGACGAATTTTTCCGAAGACCTTCTGTTGCCCAAATCAAAAAGTGTTGAACTAACGAAAGTTAGATAAGAACCTGGGGCAGAAGCACAAAAGATTAGCACTCAATCCGACGTATAGAGCTCTCGCAGGAATTTTTACGGTGAAGCACAAGAATCTGTTTCGGGACAACAACTTTCCCAATCATTACTTCACTCTCATTAGAGGTTACTCTTGGCACAAAAAGCAAATAAAAAGGATAAGGAGAGGTTACTACATAGGTAATAACTTCCAAGACTCAACTAAAACTCTTGGGTTATCTCCCAACAAGTACTTTTCTTTAACGCCTTTAAGTTAGGCATAAGAAGCAAAGAAAGAATCAAGTGTTCTCAAATGAATAAGCATTAAGACCAAAATTTGTTTTCATAGGAGAAGGAAAAGAAATATTTTCTCTCTTTTTGGGGAAGTGTTCTATACCTTTCTTAAGTGGGAGTTGATATTTAATGGTGCCTTCTTTCATATCAATGATGGCACTAACAGTTCTAAGAAAATGTCTTCCCAAAGTAATAGGACAAGAAGCATTGTATTCAACATCCAAAACATAGAAATCAACGGGGACATAGGAATTGTTAACCATAATAAGAACATCATTGAGACTCCCCATGAGTTTCTTTTTAGCATTATCATCAAGTGGGACATTCAAATAACAATCTTCAAGAGGAGGCAAATCAAGCATATCATAAATCCTTCTAGGCATAATAGAAACACTACTATCAAGATCAGACAAAGCTTTGAAATCAAAGTCATTCACTTTCATATTAATGATGGGTTCCCAACCATCTTCTTGCTTTATAGGAATAGAAGCTTTATGTTTCATCTTTTCTTCTTTAATCTTTATGAGAGCATCAGTAATGTGTTTTGTAAAAGCCATGTTCATAGCACTAGCATTAGGACTTTTAGCAAGATTTTGTAGGAACTTAATAACTTCAGAGATGTTGCAACCATCAAGATCAAAATCAACTTTATCATCTAAAGTAGTAGAACTATTAGTAGCCTCACCACTAGTGGTAGTGATAGTAGAAACACTAATGTTTCTAGCAATTTCATCTTCTCTTTCCCACTTAGCATGTAATTCAGCTAATAGTCTAACATTTTCATCAATTCTTACTTGTATAGCATTAGTAGCTGCAAAGGGATTATCAATAGTTTCAGGTTTAGCAGCCATTTTATTCAAAGAAGATTGAGCTTCAGCCAAAGATGCTATATTTATTTTAGCATTAGAGAGTTTTTCCTCAATAGTTTTATTGAAAGCAGTTTGTTTACTAATAAACTCTTTAAGCATAACTTCAAGTTCAGAGGGAGCACTCTTATTACTGTTGTAAGAATTTCCATAAGCATTACCATTGTTGGGAGGATATGGATTATAATTGTTGTTACCAAATTTGTTCCTATAAGTATTATTACCATAAGCGTTGTTGCCAAAGTTGTTATTTCTTATGAAGTTCACATCAACTTGCTCTTCTTGAGCAACCAAAGAGGCTAAAGGAACATTATTTGGATCAATATGGGCTTTCCCATTAACAAGCATAGACATAATAGTATCAATCTTATCACTCAAGGAGGAGGTTTCCTCAACAGAATTTACCTTCTTACCTTGTGGAGCTCTCTTAGTATGCCATTCAGAATATATAACCATCATATTGTCCAATAGTTTTGTTGCAGCACCCAAAGTGATGGTCATAAAGGTACCTCCAGCAGCTGAATCCAATAGGTTCCTTGAAGAATAATTCAATCCTGCATAAAAGGTTTGGATGATCATCCAAGCAGTCAGTCCATGAGTGGGACAATTCTTTACCAAAGATTTCATTCTTTCCCAAGCTTGAGCAACATGCTCATTATCAAGTTGTTTAAACTTCATTATTTCACTTCTCATGGATATAATCTTAGCAGGAGGATAGTATTTTCCAATAAAAGCATCTTTGCACTTAGTCCAAGAATCAATACTATTCCTAGTTAAGGAATTCAACCATTCTTTAGCTTTTCCTCTCAAAGAGAAAGGAAACAATTTCAGATTAATAATATCACCATCTATATCCCTATGCTTTTGCATCTCACAAAGTTCAACAAAGTTATTTAGAAGGGAAGCATCATCTTCATTACCAATACCAGAAAATTGTTCTCTCATAACAAGATTGAGTAAGGCAGATTTTATCTCAAAGAAAGTATTTTCAGCCACAGGTGGAGCAACAGGTGTGCTCATAAAATCATTGTTGTTGGTGCTAGTGAAGTCACACAACTTAGTGTTTTCAAGAGTAGTCATTTTTTTGGGTTTTCAAATAAGAAAGCAAACAAGTAAAACTAATTTTTTTTTTGGATTTTTGAAGAACAAAACAAGCAAATAAAGCAAAAAGAAAACTAAGCAAAACAAAAACAACAAGGTAAAGAGATTGGTTATAAGGGACTCCCCTTGTGAAGATGTCCTTGACTCCCCGACAACGGCGCCAGAAAAATGCTTGATGGCTCAATGCACGGCGCCCAGAAAAGTGCTGGTGCGTGGTTGATGTAGAGCTCGTTGGGAACCCCAAGAGGAAGGTATGATGAGCACAGCAGCAAGTTTCCCTCAGTTATGAAACCATTTTTTAATCGAACCAGTAGGAGCAAGGAAACACCCCAAAGGTGTTACTAGCTAAGCTTTGGCAGGGCGCACTACCGGTGCTAGTAGCAACGTGGAGACCTGCACAACACAACCACAGAACTTTGTCCACAACTTGCGATGAGGTTGTCAATCTCACCGTGTTTTGTGGAAAACAAAGGATTAAACGTATCGAATGGAAAGAAGTAAAAGTTTGCAAAAAGTAAACACAAAGAAGTAAACATATTGTAGATTGTATGTAAAAGACAAGGACCGGGATCCATAGTTCACTAGAGGTGGCTCTCCTTCGATAGATAACATGCTGGGTGAACAAATTACAGTGGGGAAATTGACAAACACCGAGAAAGCAATACATGCATATACTAATCATCTTGACTCCTTTGAGACTTGATTGGGCATTACAACATAATACATATACCGCCATCCAACTGCATCTATGACTAATAATCCACCTTTAGGTTATCATCCGAACTCCCTCCAGTATTAAGTTGCAAGCAACAGATTATGCTTTACGAACTGCGTGTAAAGTAAACAATACGATTGTTCTATGAACAAAGGATTGTTGTTTTCTCCCTAGTAGCAACAACACATCTAGTACCTTAGAGATTTCTGTCACTTCCCCAGATTACTAGAGGAATGAACCCACTATCAAGCATAAATACTAACTCTTGGAGTTGCTAGCATCTACTTGGCCAAGATAGCTACTAACAACGGAAAGCATGCAAGATATCCAATAACAAAGACATGATAGAATCAATAATCAATCTGAAATAGCATCTCAATATCCATTGGATCCCCGCAAACACAACATGTATGAATTACAAATAGATGATCTTGATCATGAACGGAGCTCACAAGATCTAAACATGAAAGCACAAAGGAGGAGAAACCAGCCATCTAGCTACTACATGGATCCGTAGTCCAAGGATGAACTACTCACGCATCACACCAGAGGCTTGCATGGTGATGAAGAAGGCCTCCAGGGTGAATTCCCCTCTCCGGCAAGGTGCCGGGAAGAGCTTCAGATCCCTCCCGATCTAGGGATGGAGATGACGGCGGCTACAGACTCTTTCGTGGATTTTTGATCGGGTACTTAGGGTTTTCGTCCCGAGGGCAACTTATAGGCGGAAGGAGAGGCCGAGGGGGTGCCGGGAGCGGCCACACCACCCCTTGGCGCGGGCCAGGCCTGGCCGCGCGGCCAGGTGGTGTGGTGGCTCCCTGGCCCTTCTCCGTCTCGTATTCTGGCACTTGACCCCTTCCAGAAAAATAGGCACTTTGGCTTTTGTCCCGTCCAATTCCGAGAATATTCATTTTCTGACTTTCCTGGAACCAAAAACAGCAGAAAACAGGCAGCTGGCACTGTGGCTCTTGTTAATAGGTTAGTCCAAGAAATCATATGAAAAGTACTCCAAAGTTGGAACAAAACACAAGAAAGTGGATAAAACCAAGCATGGAACATCAAAAATTATAGATACATTTGCAATGCATCACCCTGTGGGCCCGGGTGGTCGCATAGGCGAGGCGCATGTTAGCATGTGCGCCTCAGATACTTCGGACTATCAGAGGCACATTTACTGCAATATGCACCTCGCATAACCTGACTCCCTTTTTTGCACCTTTTTGGCACATGCACCCCACTCAATTGCCTCACTTCTTCCTCTCCACCCAAAGACAGATTTGGTCGCCCCCTCCTTCTCCCCACCTCATTTCCCACATTGATTCACCATAGAAGCTTGCTCAATCTCCATTGGTTGACACTCACATGTAAGTAAAGTTTCTTGCTCCTCTAGATCTACAACATGTCCCTTTACTTCTCCTCCGTCTCTCTTGTGCAAGTTGTCGTTGGAGGAAGCGTGAAGGCGTTTGCTTGTATGCTCATGCGTGTTGTCGGTGACACCGCGACTATATGATTGTGTTATGGTGCATGCTTCTTTTTGTGCAGGGATTTCATTTGAGATGCCAATGTTTCGCGGGAATGTCGATTAATTTCTCTTCCGGCAAATTTCTGGCACTCGCGGATGTCCACTTTTTAGGGGAGGTCATGCCAAATTTTTCGGGCGATCCAGATGTCCATATATGCTCTAATTATTCTCTTGCTCTTTGTACCACGTGTAGGTGACCATGGTACGACCACTGATTCGCAAAGCCCTCGTGGATAGGTGGATGAGATGCGCGAGGACCAATATGGCACGCGCAAACAAGACAGAGATAAGATGTCCGTGTCGCGACTACAAGCTGATGTATCTGATAAGGCACGATACCGGAATGCTGGAGTCGCACCTGCTCCGACGTAGTTTCATGGATGGCTACACTCGGTGGATACATGATGACGAATATGATGATGAGGATGTCAATAATGGTGAAGATCAAGATGCCGGTCATGATCACGAAGATCAAGGCGCCGACGTCGGGGCAGGTGATGATCATGAAGATCAGGGTGGCGTCGGGCATGAACACGAAGATGATCAAGGTGGCGCCGGGCATGAACACAAAGATCAAGGTGTCGACCATGATTCGAGCTGGCTGCGAGACACTCATGTCCAAGATCTGCTTCTCAAGGAGACGAGTAATGCTAGAGCCACCGCTAGAGAGAAATCTAAGCTGGAGCAAATGAAGAAAGACGTGGTCACTCCATTGTTTGATGGATGCAACGACGGTGATACCCGTCTGAATGTAACGCTCAAGGCTCTGGATATGAAGGTGAAACACAAAATTACCGACGAATGGTTCGACGACAACATTTCATTCTGGCACGATATTCTTCCCAAGAAGGGGAACACATGTCCGACTAGTATCGCTGAGGCCAAGAAAGTCGTGTGCCCTCTCAATCTACCGCACGTGAAATACCACGTCTGCATAAATGATTGCATCATCTACTGGGGCGAGGACACGGAGAAGACCACGTGTCCGGTGTGCAAGACCTCTCGATACAAGAGAGGGACCAAGAAAGCTCCTAGAAAGGTGGTGTGGTACTTTCCTCTAACTCCTCGTCTGCGGCGGTATTTCGTGGACCCTAAGGAAGCAGAGCTCATGCGCTAGCACGCAGAAAGAAAGAGGCCAGAAGACGATGATCCGGAGAAGGAGAAAATGCTGAGGCACCCTTCGGATGCTTGCCAGTGGAAGGCGTTGGACCTCCAATATTACCAACATTTCGTGAAAGAGTCAAGGAACCTCAGGCTGGGCGTGAGCACCGACGGACTCAATCCGTTCGGAAGGCAGAGCAACACACACAACACCTGGCCCGTGTTTGTATGGATCTACAACCTCTCCCTGGTTGTGCATGAAGAAGAAGTACATAACCATGAGTATGCTGGTTCAAGGGCCAAAACAACCTGGTACAGACATCAATCTGTATCTCACATTGTTGAAAGAGGAGTTGGCCACATTATGGGAAGAAGGAGCCCGTACGTGGGACGCCTTGAGACAAGAATACTTCGACATGAGAGCGTCCGTGATCACGACGGTGCAAGACTATCCCGGTTACGGATACTTCTCGGGGCAGGTGGTCCAAGGATTCTATGGGTGTGTTAGGTGCAAAGATAATATAACGTACCGCCAGCTACAGAAATATCCCGGGTCCGGGAAAACCGTGTTCCTTGGGGCTAGGAGGTGGCTTCCCAAGAATCACGCCTAGAGAAAGCTAGGAGATCTGTTTGATGGGGCGGTCAAGCTCCGAGGAATCCCGAACCAGAGGAGCGGCGCACAAATCTACGAGCTATTGAATAACTGGAAGGAATACTGATACATTGCAAATGTATCTATAATTTTTGATGTTCCATGCTTGGTTTTATCTACTTTCTTGTGTTTTGTCCACACTTTGGAGTACTTTTCATATGATTTCTTGGACTAAGCTATTAACAAGAGCCTGCAGTTTTTTGGTTCCAGGAAGTCAGAAAATGAATATTCTCGGATTTGGACGGGACAAAAGCCAAAGTTACTATTTTCCCGGAAGACTCACGGAGCTAGAAGGAGAGTCGGAGAGGGGCCATAGGGTGGCCACACCACCCCATGGCGCGGGTCCCCCTAGGCCGCGCCAGGGCATGGTGTGGCCCCCCCTGGCTGGCCACCGACCTTGCCTCCTTCGTCTATAAGAGCCTCCCGATACCAAAACCCTAGATCATCAATCAGAAATCCACGAAAAGTTCCGCAGCGCTGCCGCCACCGAAGGGGAGATTCGGGGACAGAAAGTCTCTGTTCCAGCACCCTGCCGGGACGGGGAAGTGCCCCCGGAGCCATCTCCATCACCATTGCTGATTCCCATGATGAGGAGGGAGTAGTTCTCTCTCGAGGCTAAGGGTTCTACCGGTAGCTACGTGGTCATCTCTCTTTCTATGCATGATCATATTGTGATCATGAGCTTGTAATCTATAGATCTACCTTGCTACTCAAGTGCTTTAATAGATCTCTGCTCTCCCTATGTGTGTGAAAGTGACAACGTTCACACCATGGTGGCACTTAGGCTAGAGATTTCAAATACTTGTTATGAGTTATATTTGGAATTGGATGTCTTTATGAAATTGTGGTGTTTGTTGGACTCATCTAGTGCTCAAGGTGACAGTGTGGGGTTACTTAGATGGGAACGGCTTACTTTGAGGTGTGCTGTTATAGCCCTACCATCGATTAGAGTGTTCAACCGGAGAGTAGTTAAGAGTAGTATCATGAAGAGAAGATATTTATATGAGAGTGTTCACTAGTGAAAGTATTATCCCTAGGCCTTGTTTCTAAGCATTGAAACACCGTTTGCAACTAGATCTGTTACATGTTTGCTTGCTTCCATCTTTATTTCAGTTTGCCTTTAATCTTTTCCCACGTCAACCACACGCCAACAAGCTATTTTCTGGCACCGTTACCACTTATAATTATCTATACCACTTGTATTTCACTATCTCTTCGCCGAACTAGTGCACCTATACACCTGACAAGTGTACTGGGTGTGTTGGGGACACAAGAGACTTCTTGTATCTCGATTGCAGGGTTGCTTGAGAGGGAATACCTTTGACCACTTCCTCCCCGAGTTCGATAAACCTTGGGTGATCCACTTAAGGGAAAACTTGCTGCTGTTCTACAAATCTCTGCACTTGGACGCCCAACAACTGTCTACAAGAATAGAAGTGTGTAGACATCAAGCTATTTTCTGGCGCCGTTGCCGGGGAGGTAAGGTAAAACGTATTCACACCGGAGGATTAAAGAAGAAGAACCTCCCACGGCAAACACCTATTTTCTGGCGCCGTTGCCGGGGAGGTAAGGTAAAAGGTATTCACACCGGAGGATTAAAGAAGAAGAACCTCCCACAGCAAACGCCTATTTTCTGGCGCCGTTGCCGGGGAGGTAAGGTAAAAGGTACTCACATCCTCCGGTGTGAGTGCTCGAAGTTATTTTCTTTAGATTCTGCAATTTTGTCTTTTTGTTTCTTGTTTTCACTAGTTAGGCTTAATGGAAAACAACAACAAAATTAGAGAGCTTTATAGTATTTATCTTGAGTTAGGACATGAAGTGTTTGAAGAGAAAATTAAAAAACCTATGGAACTTTATTTGCATGCTAATAGCAATGTTGTTAGTATGAATTCTTTGAACACCATTATTGCTAATTCTATGGTAAAGTATAAGCTTGGGGAAGCTAGTTTTGATGAGCATGATATTTTTAGTCCCCTAAGCACAGAAGATAACTATTGTATTGCTTATGATGATACAAAACCTCCAATATATGATGATTACAATGATGAATATGATATTTTCAGTCCACCTACTATTGAGGAGGCAATTAATTACTACAATATGCCTCCTATATTTGATGATTATGGTGATGAAAATAATAATGATAGCTATTTTGTTGAATTTGCTCCCACTACAATTAATAAGAATAACTATGCTTATGTGGAGAGTAATAATGATTATATGCATGTGGCTCATGATAAGAATGTTTTATGTGATAGTTATATTGTTAATTTTATTCATGATGCTACCGAAAGTTATTATGAGAGAGGGAAACATGGTTTTATGTATCTCAACAAAATTAAGTTTCCCCTCTTTGTGTTGAAAATTTTGAAGCTGCACTTGTTTTGTTTTCCTATGCTTGTTGCTTTGTGCTTTCATGACTTGTTTATTTACAAGATTCCTATGCATAGGAAGTGGGTTAGACTTAAATGTGCTTTGAATTTGCTTTTTGATGCTCTCTTTTACTTCAATTCATATTTCTTATGTGAGCATCTTTTCAAACTATCATGCCTAACTTAAAGGCGTTAAAGAAAAATACTTATTGGGAGATAACCCAAAAGTTTTAGATGAGTCTTGGAAGTTATTACCTCTGTAATAACCTCTCCTTATCCTTTTTATTTTCTTTTTGTGCCAAGGGTAACCTCTAATGAGAGAGAATTAATGATGGGGAAAGTTGTTTCCCGAAACAGTTTTTTTGCTTCACCGTAAAAATTCGTGAGAGAGCTCTGTATGTCGGTTTGAGCTGTAATTGTTTGTGCTTCTGACCCAGTTTGTTATCTAACTTTCATTAGTTCAACACTTTTTGATTTGAGCAACATATGGTCTTCGAAAAAATTCGTCTTTACCTGCTGGTCTGTTTTGACAGATTTCTGCCATTTTCTGCATTTGCTTCTTGTTGTTTCCTTTTTGAGTTCTTTTGGGGAATTGAGCTTTTTGAGGGAAGTGCTACAATAGCTAGTGTTCTAATGGAAGTTTATTTGGTGTTAGAACTGAACCTTAAGACTTATTTATCTTGAGTGCACTAATGTTGCTAATAAAGATTGTGTGAAGTTTTGTATGAACGAAAAATTTCAGGTGTATGGAAGGAATGAGTAATTAGATGAAGGATGGACTAAAGCTCAAGCTTGGGGATGACACGCGTGTCATCCCAAGAAATATCCAAAAGTTACAAGCGTCAAAGCTTGGGGATGCCCCAGGCATCCCCTTATTCATCAATAAAAATCCCAGGTTTCTTCCAAACGCTTCATTTTTATTGTTTCATGCATAGTTGTGTTTTTCTTGGAGCGTCTTCTTTGTTGTTTTCGTTTTCGTTTTTCGTTTGCTTGGTTTGCTTAGTTTGCTGAATAAATTAGTTGGACCCCCTCTTTCATACATTGGTCTGCAAATAGTTTGGTTTGGATTGGAAAAGAGTAGGAAATTTCATGCTTATGTGGTAAAAAAGAGCTTGTTCTTGACTGTGGACTATGCTTTGTCATGCCATGCTTGATATTGTTTTGACTTTATTCTTAGTATTACTTGCTGTAGGATGACTTGTTATAAACAATTGAGATTGATAAATGTGCCTTGGAAGGATCATGAGTTGTTTTAGCATATTAAAGCATAATATTGTGGTATTCTCCTTTGATGCTTTATTTGGGTTGACTTGGCGCATGCTCACACCATGTTATGACTATCTCAAGTCACCATAAGCCTTTGCGATCCTTTAGTTTTCAACTTGTAGTATCACTTTATTCTTTGATCAATGATGTTTTGTCGCTCTGCATGATTATGGCCATTATTGCTCTCTTAGTTTGTCGCTCCCAGTCTTTTGCTAGCCTCCACAACCAAGTATGAGTTCCACTCATGCATCAAACTCCCTAAACCAAGTTATTCCAAAGAGTCCACCATACCTACCTACTAGCTTATGCTATTCCAAGTATATTCATGCTTTTGTTTACCTTCCAAATTAAACTTGTTATGAGAAAACTAGTGATTAAATCTCTCACGAACTTGATGGCACACTTTACCTTTTTGCATCTAATAAACTTGAACCATTGGGTCCTTCTTTGTTGCGTATATGCTGGCGCTTTATAAGTTGAAATTAGCAGAACCCTGTTTCATGGGGAACGCTTTCAACATTGCACTTGTACTTTGTACCCCGTTGATATCATGTTCTTTTGCTTACGGATCCCGGTGGTGTGAAATAAAAGTGGAACTTGTAAGATCATGGAGTTTGTATGTGTGTTAGAGAAACGCCTGGGCCGCTAGCCTAAGCCATGCCTAATCATGGTGGAAACTTGCAGCATCACCATAATGAGCACTCTATGAAGCATCCTCAATAAAAACCTATGCAAATAGGAAATAAAAAGATCGCTGAGATGCCCATTGTCTGCTTGCCTTGTCATTTTGATTATGGGAAAGCTCCCGTATCATGTGCAAGGGGTACCCCGTTGGCGGTTCTTAATGATACACATGTACTTACAATGACAAGAGCTTACTCATGACTGAAGTTGAGTAGCATGAGGTTCGGTCTTCGTAAGTAAGGGGCATGAGATTTCGGTTTATAACTTGTCAAGCATATCCTCTTAGTTGTGTCACTTTAACCTTAATCACCTTCAAGATGCTTATGATAGGGGCAATGAGAGCTGGAAGCTAATAAGTACCATAATTTTTGGAAGCTCTTTATGAGACTTGAATCCCTACTTCCTTTTATTAAAAGGCCTTTCTTCCACCATTATATTGAGTCTCCACCTTCTACCTTTATGCACCTACTTTGAGAGCATAGTGGCCATTCTTAGTTCTATGTGCATTGTCCCAAGACTAGTTGATTGATGCATACTTTGATATTGCTTGTTTGAAACTATTGTATCTAGTCACTCTTATGAACTTTGAAGGTGTCCTTTGCATTTATATTTGCTACTCTATTGAGGGACACACTGAATACTTTTATGCTATGTTTTCTTTATGTGAAACAAACAAACGTCTTGCAAAGCATTGTTATTCATGAATCTTTTGTTTGTGCCTTTTCATGTTGCATCATAGTTTCTTTGTCTTATTGCTAGAACTTTGTCTTTCATGTTATGATTGAAGTACTATGATCCCAACTTTGAATGTTTTACAAGTACTTTGATCTAGTTTATGATGGTGCATGTCACCTCAAAAATTATTCTTTCTTTTTATCACTTACCTACTCGAGGACGAGCAGGAGTTAAGCTTGGGGATGTTGACACATTGCAAATGTATCTATAATTTTTGATGTTCCATGCTTGGTTTTATCTACTTTCTTGTGTTTTGTCCACACTTTGGAGTACTTTTCATATGATTTCTTGGACTAACCTATTAACAAGAGCCACAGTGCCAGTTGACTGTTTTCTGCTGTTTTTGGTTCCAGGAAGTCAGAAAATGAATATTCTCGGAATTGGACGGGACAAAAACCAAAGTTACTATTTTCCCGGAAGACTCACGGAGCCAGAAGGAGAGCCGGAGAGGGGCCACAGGGTGGCCACACCACCCCATGGCGCGGGTCCCCCCAGGCCGCGCCAGGGCATGGTGTGGGCCCCCTGGCTGGCCATCGACCTTGCCTCCTTCGCCTATAAGAGCCTCCCGATACCAAAACCCTAGATCATCAATCAGAAATCCACGAAAAGTTCTGCAGCGCCGCCGCCACCGAAGGGGAGATTTGGGGGACAGAAAGTCTCTGTTCCAGCACCCTGCCGGGACGGGGAAGTGCCCCCGGAGCCATCTCCATCACCATTGCTGATTCCCATGATGAGGATGGAGTAGTTCTCTCTCAAGGCTAAGGGTTCTACTGGTAGCTACGTGTTCATCTCTCTTTCTATGCATGATCATATTGTGATCATGAGCTTGTAATCTATAGATCTACCTTGCTACTCAAGTGCTTTAATAGATCTCTGCTCTCCCTATGTGTGTGAAAGTGACAGCGTGCACACCATGGTGGCACTTAGGCTAGAGATTTCAAATACTTGTTATGAGTGATATTTGGAGTTGGTTGTCTTTATGAAATTTTGGTGTTTGTTGGACTCATCTAGTGCTCAATGTGACAGTGTGGGGTTACTTAGATGGGAAAGGCTTACTTTGAGGTGTGCTGTTATAGCCCTACCATCGATTAGAGTGTTCAACCGGAGAGTAGTTAAGAGTAGTATCATGAAGAGAAGATATTTATATGAGAGTGTTCACTAGTGAAAGTATTATCCCTAGGCCTTGTTTCTAAGCATTGAAACACCGTTTGCAACTAGTTCTGTTACATGTTTGCTTGCTTCCATCTTTATTTCAGTTTGCCTTTAATCTTTTCCCACGTTAACCACATGCCAGCAAGCTATTTTCTGGCACCGTTACCACTTATAATTATCTATACCACTTGTATTTCACTATCTCTTCGCCGAACTAGTGCACCTATACACCTGACAAGTGTATTGGGTGTGTTGGGGACACAAGAGACTTCTTGTATCTCGATTGCAGGGTTGCTTGAGAGGGAATACCTTTGACCACTTTCTCCCTGAGTTCGATAAACCTTGGGTGATCCACTTAAGGGAAAACTTGCTGCTGTTCTACAAACCTCTGCACTTGGACGCCCAACAACTGTCTACAAGAATAGAAGTGCGTAGACATCAAATACCCTGCACCGAGAAAGACCCAGAAGAAGCCAGAGCCGTTGTTGAAGGTATGGAAGGCAAGGTCTGTTTTCTAGGACTTGCCATATTGGAAGATCCTCCGCGTGTCTCATAGCCTCTATCTCATGCATATCACGAAGAATGTGGGCGAGAGTCTCCTTGGCACCCTCCTTAACACCGACAACACCAAAGATGGGCCGAAGGCAAGGAACAACTTGAAGCATATGGGCATCAGGGATGAACTTCAACCACCACCTAGCGATGACGAGGAGGAGGAGACGAAAACATAGAATAGCCATCGTCGCAAGGGCAAAAAGAAGGTCAAGAAGGGCGAGGTCAAGCTCAAGGCCTCGTGCTTCACTCTGAGTAAGAAGGAGGCCATACAGTTTATGAAGTGCCTCCTTGGAGTCAAATTTCCGAACGGCTACACGGGAAAGATAAGCAAATGGCTAGATGAGGCGAAGCAGCACTTCAGCAGGATGAAGTATCACGACGTCACCGTGCTGATGACGCAGGTACTCCCGGTCGCGATCCGAGGTATAATGGACAAGCACGTCCGTGAAACATTGTTTGGCCTCTGCAACTTTTTCGACGTGATCTCTCGGAAGTTGATAGGCATTAAGAAGCTCATGAGGCTACAGGACAAGATCATGGTGATACTATGCGAGCTCGAGATCTATTCCCCCCCCCCCCGCATTCTTCGACGTCATGCTATATCTGCTTCTCCATGTCGTGGAGGATATCATCTAGCTCGGTCCTCCGTTTCTGCGAAGCATGATGCCGTTTGAAAGGCTCAATGGACACATCAAAGGATACGTTAAGAACCGGTCCCGTCCAGATGGAAGCATACCAAACAGCTTCCTAGCCGAAGAGTGCATCTCTTTCTGCTCGAACTTTCTACAAACCGAGACCCCTCTTGGTCTGCCATTCAACAAGCACCTCGGGAGGCTCGCTGGATGCGGTCACCACGAGGGTCGGCGCCCAAAGCATGTCGACATCGAGGGCCGAACCAAGGACTTTGAAAGAGCAAACTTGGTCACGCTACATCACCTGCAGGTGGTCGATCCATACATATATGAGCACAAAGAGTTTATCAAGAAGAATTACGCTGACCAGGGGAGCCAGTACTCGGAGGAAGATGTTATCAAGGAGCACAACTCCGGTTTCACGCGGTGGTTCAGGGAGAAGGTCATTGCTAATCCACCGCAGGGCAAGTACTCGGAGGAAGATATACTCATATTCTCCTTATCACGGGACGCCTCGCACAACCTAATGACCTATCAGGCATACGATATCAACGGATACATGTTCTATACAGAGGAAAAGGACAATAACTGTGATTACTAGAACTCAGGGGTTACGGGGATATTCTACACCCGCGACGTCCCAGAAAGATACTACGGAAGGATCGAGGAGATTTGGGAGCTCGACTATGTTACAGAGAAGGTGCCGATGTTCCGTGTCAGGTGGGCCAAGAGCGTCAAGAAAGAAGGCCGATATTTCACCACCATGGTTATACCATCAAAGACCACCAGCACGAACGCACCCGCGAGAAATGAGCCTTGGGTTCTAGCTAGCAAGGTCGACCAATGCTGGTACATCACAGACCCGTCAAAGCCTAGCCGGGTTGTTGGCAGGAGATGCAAAAGGAACATCATTGGAATGGACGGAGTCGCGAACGAGCAGCAAGACTTTGACCAGAACAGTGACCCGAAGATGGAAGACGGATACGGCAACCAAGCACCATACACCATAAGCCTACCTAAGAAAGGACTCCTGTACAAAAGAAGTAGTGAAGACGTCCTGGACCTAACCTATGCAACCGCGACAAAGAAGGGCAAGAAGATGACCATTGTCAAGAAACGCTAGCGTGCTCCGACCATTGTCAAGAACCGTCGCGTGTGTGTCATACTATTATGTATCGAAACATTCATAATTATCATTTTTTGTATGTTATAATATTGCATTGAGAATATTATGTATCGACGAGACACATTCATAATACTCACTTTTGTTGTTTTGGCAATATTTGAATTTTTAAAATATTTACAGTATATTTTATAGTTCATATTGTATTTGGACAATGTTTTTACTTGATAAATAGCCTTCAAAAAAAGTTTTCAAAAAATTTGAGCCACCAGGATTCAAACTTGGGTGACTAGGCTTTAGTTTATGACAAGGGATGAAACCAATGGGCTAGGGTCAAATTGTTGATAGATATAGCGCACTGCGCTAGTTGACTAGTTATAGAGAATACCCGAGGCGCATTCTGGCTAGATGCGCCTCACGTAAACTTACCTGAGGCGCATTTTCAAATATGCGTCTCGCATAAGCTGGTCGATTGAGCTTTTTTTCCTCTTTCACTTTTTCTCTGGATCAGACGAAACTGCTGCGCAACACCTTCTCCTCGCTCTGCCGTCGTCGCCCCTTCCGCTGCTGCCGTCGCCTTTGCTCCGCCCGCGCCCGCCCGCCGTGCCCAGGAGGAGGAGGAGCCTGCCCATCCGCCCGCCCGTACCCAGGAGGAGGAGCGAGCCCGCCCGCGCTGCCCCTTCCTCTGCCGCGCCGTCGTCGCCCCTTCCTACCGCCGTCCGTGCCCACCGTCCACCGTCATCGAGGTGACCCCCTTCCCCTCTCCCTCCCCTTCCCCCTACCCCTCTTCCCTCCCCTCCGAAAAAAATCGACAGGTTGTTCTGTAGCTTAGAAATTATCAGTTTTTGAATGAAGATATCTTGTCTAGGTTGCATAGTGAGATGAACTAGGCGAATTAGAGTGGCCAGGACCGTCTCAAATGAAGAAATTTAGATTCCATGTTGTGTTATCAAGACGAGCTGGGTAGTTATTTTTCTGCACTGACCTAAAAAACCTGACTGTAGAGCACTGACACCAAGCACTATAAATATGCTTATGTAGCAAGATTTCATAAAAAAAGGTCAACAGAAGTAGACTAATTTGTTAGCAAGAAAACCTCTTAGATTTCTGAACTTGCTGAACCCTGTCACCACTTCTCTTAAAACAGTGTCATAGCAGTCAGTGGGCAAACATAATAACTTTCATCATGTATGTAAAATGACGTAACATTGAATTAATGTTTGTGAAAATATCTCCGAGTGTTCATAGTTTACATATGATGGGGGAATCCTCTGTATTTTGGTACACATATAGGTCCTTGTTGTACAAAATAATGAACCGTTGGTTTGAATTGTTGGAAATAGGAAGAAGAAGGTCCCTGTTATTTTTTATCACCATTTTAGTAATCTTTGCACCTCTCCTTGTTTGAATTGTTGGAAATAGGAAGCAGAAGGTCCAGAGATGGCAATAACTATACTTTTTCATCTTGCAAGAGAAGTAGCACTCATATGGGGAATTTTGGGTCCAATGTTTGTTCCATGAAAAATATCCTCTCTGAAAGTCAGATGTAGGTAGTTTATCTGCATGCTACTTGTTCTGCTGCATAACTGAGTTCCCTGGGAGGCTTAGCGTTGCTTGAGTGAAGAGATGCTGATGCTCCTGGATCCTATAGCAGCCTCAATTCTAGCATACAATGTTCAATACTTAGTTGGCTGGACCTTGTGACCAATGAATTGCCAGCCCTCTCATCATCTTGTTGCCCCAGCTCAAAAGTGAAATCCAGCATAGAATAACTATCTTCTTCTTCATATATAACATCAGATGTTTCCGTGAACACCTGTGAAGCATCTTGGACATTCATTGACAGTTGCAGGTTCGGAACAAGCAACGACTCAGAACCAGTAGTGTTGTTAGTTTTGGAGCAGAGAACTGGAGCCATACCTGCTTCTTGTGCATCTATAGATAGGGAAACGATGAAACTAACATTTGTTTTTGCTGGAGATGACATTGGTGGAGTAGCCTGCTCCAAGGAATAATCTTCCGGCAGAGTAAAGTAATTGTGCTTGGTTCCATCTGCTAGGAGTACGCTTTGGCGATTCAGATTATGGAAACCATAAGATTGGGACATTTCTAAATTAGATAAATTGCAAGAACTAAATCTAAGTAAATGTAGGAAATAAAGATAAATTTATGGTTTCATATTAATTTTTTTGATCACAGGATACAAGGTATGCTTATATAGACCTAGCGAACTACTAGATGCCCACATAGGTGGAATACCTAATATGCCCTCATAGCTACAACATATTACTACTCCATACCACTAGTAGTCCGTGACAAACACCTTTCTTTTGTTTCATTTTTCATCACAGGTAACTGCGAAAAGATGTGCATGTATGGTGTATGTTCACCAAATGTCACCAGCTTTTTGATTAAAATGCACACAGCTACCATGCATCGTGGTTTGTAGTTGGCATCTCCGAGAGTTGTGTTCCTATATGCCATCTGGTAGTTCATTTCCAGGTTATGTAGATTTAAGAAGTTTCCTGGTTTGAAGAAACTCCTATACGTAGGAACTAAATGCATTTTATAGGACAAGTAAAATTGTTTGTCAACCAACTTGATGTGATTTGTTTATCAAGTTGTTTGACTGCATGCTCTACGCTGCTTTTTTTATCAAGTATAATTTCTAGTACATGGGCTTTCAGTTCAATGAACAACCCACTGATAGCTAAATTCTGTGGATGCTGCTACTACATCTGTCACTATGATGCCTCCATTTGGAGTGTACACAGTGGTAGCTATCACCTGATAGTTGGCTGCCGGGATGAGTTATCCAGGGGACTCTAATTGGCTGCCAATGATGCTAATCTTGTATGCTGCTGGCAGCAAGTTGTGTATGGATGTGTTTGTGTATGCTGGCAGCAAAATGGCTGTGTTTGTGCCTATTTAGGCTTTTTTGTGTAGGTTTTTCTTTTTGAGTTGCCAATGTTTCGTCGGAATGTTGATTCACTTTCGTTCCGGCGAATTTCGGGCACTCTTAAACATAGAAAATTAGCAAAGGTTATGCCGAAATTTTCTATGAAATTTTGTGCTTATTAGATCCATTTATTTGTGTGCTTAGAAATGTCGGCGGAGCAGGGCCCTTCTAGCAAGAAGTCCTTTTGGGAGCAGCAGGCGGAGATGGAATCCTAAGAGGACCCGGAATTTGTTCTGTGGGATGACGAGATGGAGGCGGACGAGGATATGTTGTCGGGCGATGAGGAGATGGGGGACACGGATGGCGACACCACTACCACTGATGGCGGCGGTGAAGCTACTACAGACGGTGGTAGCACATCGAAGAAGGCCCGGAAGGAGCGTGCCCCGATCGTGGTCGAAATCAAAAGGTCCATCATTACAAGCGTGAACGATGAAGGTGCGCCTTTGGAGCCGGCCGAGTTTGTCGAGGGTTACTCAAACCAGCTCGCGACAATCCTCCGGAACACCGTCATGATCAACACGGAGAACCTAAAGGCCAAAGAGAACAGGGGTTTCCGCATCCAGCTCTTCCGGAAGCTGCACGCAAGATACGCGTTCTCGGGTGATGAGGAACACAAGTACAATAACGACAATCTCAAAGGGAATCCGGTGAACAAGTACGCCCTCAAGAAGATGACCAAGGCCTTGTCAAATTGGAAGGTCCAAGTGAAGAAGCTGATTTTTGAGGATGAGCTAAGTTATTCGGAGGTTGTCAAGAGGGAGCCTCTGGTCACGAAAGAACACTTCAAGGTGTTCAAGGCCAGATGTGAATCCGCCATGGGCAAGGCCAAGAGTCAGTACTTCAAGGAGTTGTACGAGAAGAACATTGGTACCCACCATCTCGGCTCCGGCGGTTATAGAGCTGTGATTCCCAAATGGGAGAAGGAGGACGTCGATGCTCGTGCAAAGGGGTTGACACCCCCCTTTGACGACATAAAAGAGCCGCAGGCAAAGCACTTTGTCAGGGCTCGGTTTGCCAAGCCGAAAGGGAGTTCTGATTATTCCTCGGAGCCTGTCGGCCCCTCCGCTACGAAGGTGACGGACTTCATGAGAAAATATCTAAGTAGTTTGCATGCAAGTCGATTAATTGTGTTCACGATTAATCAATGAAGTCCAGTTTTCTGATCAAATGCTTCGCGTTCCTTGTGCGCAGGACGAGGAGTGTAGGAGCTCCTCATCCCAGGGGTCGACGCCTGTCGCCAAGTGGGACACCACTTTTAACAGGGTGCTGAACTGGACCAAGAATGTCGAGCCCCTGGCGGCCCCGTCGTCAGCTGGTTGTGTGGTCGGCTTTGGTGGCATAACATGGTCCGAGTACTATGGCACCACGGAGCGAAGGGCAGGAAGCATGCGGAAAGCACCGAGGTAAGACACCTAAGGGAACAGGTGGAAGCCTTTCCCAAATAGAGTCCAAGATGCCGTGAACCAGGCTATGTCGGCTGTCGAGACAAAGTTCCAAGAACAATTCATACATAAGTCCAGGCACAAGTCTAGACACAAATGAACGATAAGCTCAACACCATCCTTCCCGCCTACATGGAAAAGTACATCAGAAGGGTGCTAAACGAGGGCCGCCACCGGTTCCCAACCTCGACAGCGCCCAATCGGACAACATGGCGCGGCCGTAGGCACTGGTGACTCCTGTAGCGGGGCTGGTGGTGGTGGAGACTCCTCCAGGTCCGGAGCTTAACTTGCCCGCTGCGGCCCGCACCACCGTGCCATCAGGCAGCCACTCCGCCACTTGCACGCTCAATCCTGCCGGCGGCGGTGCCTCGACCTTGGCCGAATTCGACACCCTCAAGGTAACTAACTAATTAAAGCGAGAGTTGGGAGGCTTAACCACACCGATGACTTGATCTTCGTTTTACTGACGCCCGGCCTACATGTCTTTCGCAGGGAGACACTCCTTGCACTCTAATGCACTGGGTGGGCGACCAGTTGAAGGATGTTGCCAAGGGTACTATTGTTCAACCGAAGAACCGCAAAATACACAATGTCACAATGCCACCCGACATGATGAGGGTCAGATACAGTATGGTGCTTCCGGGCTACGAGCAAGTGAAACCTCCCTCTCAACCTCAAGGATGGGATGATGAGGAGACGGCAGCGGTCCTCAATACCGGCTTTGGCTACTTGTACCTATGGCTGAAGAGCCAGATCTGTTTGGGGACGGAGGACTAGCTCAACATCACCCCAGAGGCAGCACAGCCAGCACTGCCAGCACATGATGAAGACTTCGAGATGGAAGACTTGGAAAACATGGCACATGATCCCTATGATGATGATGGAGAAATTGATCCGAACTTCGGCGACCAGTTTGTTAACACACGGTTTTCTGATTGGTATGAGCCGGGACCATCAGGCACACATCAAGTTGCCGATACCCAACCAGCACCAGTGAAACCCCTTTGCCAGGTGCGTCTCTTCCCAACTAGTCAGGAGACGCTGCCACCCGCCCCCTTCACCAAGCCTCCGAGGCCAGCAGTTCCTTTGATCAGCCCCAACACCCTTCATAAGGTTATCGATGAGGTGAACGCGGTGGCCGATGCCCCAAAGGGACCGAAGAAGGGTCGCAAAAGGAAGCCTAAGGGTGACCGAAGCAAGGGTCCAAATCTTGTTCTTGGGCTCAAGACGTCCCTGCGGGGCAAGCCAGGAATCAGCAGCACGTGGCAGGTGCATCGATGATGTGTAACTCGTTGCTCGAGGTCGCAGGCTCTCAAATGCGCAATCTTCATTATAGCTGTCTCACAATTGAGGAGCGCCGCATTCGCGAGAACGATCAGTCGTACCTTGTTTTCAAGGCTAAGGTGCCTTATGTGCCATTCTTCGTCAGTGTACCCCCCGGGGATATCTTCTACCTGCGGATTCCGACATCTTCGACATGTTGAACGGGTTCCGGCTACACAATACCCTGGTCCGGCTATTCTCCCTCAATATGGCCATGCATATCACCAGAGACAAGATCCTGGGCATCCAGATAGTGGATCCCTACTTCATGCGGGACGTCGTCCTGAAAGATGCCGAGGACATAGCGTTGGCGACCGACTACCTCTCAACCTTCTTGCAAACATACTCGAACAAGGATGTGATTCTCCTTCCCTACCATCCCATCACAAAGGATGATCAGACATGCTGCGTGCTCATATGCTTGAATTTGAAACACTCAACAGTCGTGTACCTTGACTCAAACAGTGCGCACCCGAAAAACTACACCAATATCAAGAACATTCTTAATGGTGCTCTCACCGGCTACGTCGCAGCGGGAGGCATCAAACTGGCAACGCCATATGTGAAGTTCGGCGCGCACGTGTTCCGCCACAACACCAAGTTTCGCCTGTGTCAAGCAGCCGTCTGGCGGTAGGAAGGATGCCTTCTACGCCATTTACCACATGAAGGAGTTCTTCAATGACATGGAGAGCAAAACGCTACCATCTGATCTCGCGAAGTGGGCTGAAAGGCTTGCAAAAATACATGATCGCAACCTCAGGCAGCACATCTTCGACATCCAGGAGGAGCTCACGACAATCGTGCACCAGGGAGTCATGAAATCCGGGGGCCTCTTCTACGGCGGCCATACACCGCCCAACAGGGAGATAGACGAACGCTTAGCGCAGCAGGGTGACCGCATGATGTTCATGCAGATGGCGAAAACTCGGTCGGGCTTCATCAATGCCCCCCTAAAGCCGACTCAACGGCAGAAGAAGTCTTGATGATTGGATTGCCTGGGTAGCTAGCTGTTAGTTCTGAACTCGTGTTGTAACCTCTTATCACTATGTTAAACTTGCCTAGCAAAACCTCTAGAGTATGTTTCGTCAACCATTGAACTTGATTGTGAGCGACACTAGATAGTTATTTGTGTTATGAACTATTTTAAGTGCTTGTTGCTTTTCATTCGTTATTGCCGCCCTACTTCTTGTGGTTTGCTTTCTTTGTCTTTCTTCAAAATGCCGATGATTAAAACGTGTTGTGGCGTCATGTGTGTGACCATGCCGTTGCTGGATTTGGTGTGCCAAGTAGACTAGAGGTTTGTGCATATACTCTACTTGTCACACCAGATGCATCAGCGACATTGGCATTTTCCGTGCCCAACCTAAGTATGAGGCCACTATTTCATCTCGTAGCCCCAAAGTCGAAAGAGGATATATATTTTCGAGATTCATATACATAGGACATAATATGTCTAATGGAAAGCCAAGGAAAGGATTCTGGGTCCACGGCAACGACTCCTTTCGACACACCAAACTCGAAATGAGTCATTGCCGTGGAGACCGAATCCTTTCCTTGGTTTGCCATTAGACATAACATGCACATGCTATATGAATCGTGGAAGTATTTCTCTTCTTTTGTCTTTGGCGATACGAATAGATTAGATAGCATGAATTAAATGTACTTTCAAATATCTCATTGTAGCCCCAAAGTCAAAAGGAAGAAAGACAGTACTTCACTATTCGTATAACACTGGCGACATTGTTATATGAATCGTAGAATGATTTCTTTCCTTTCGTCTTTGGTGATACATTGAAATGATAAACTATTTTATCTCGTAGCCCCAAAGTCAAAAGAGGACAAATATTTTCGAGATTCATATACATAAGACATAATATGTTCAGTGGCAAGCCCAGGAAAGGATTCTGGGTCCATGACAATGACTCCTTTCGACACACCAAACTCGAAATGAGTCATTGCCGTGGAGACCAAATCCTTTCCTAGCTTTACCACTGGACATATCATGCCTATGCTATATGGATCATGGAAGTATTTCTCTTCATTTGTCTTTGGCGATACGAATAGATTAGATAGCGTGAATTAAATGAAATGGTGAAGTATTATAGTTTCAAATATCTCATTGTAGCCCCAATATCGAAAGGAAAGACATTGCTTCACTATTCATATAGCACTAGCGACATTGTTATATGAATCATGGAATGATTTCTTTCCTTTCGTCTTTGGCAATACAATGAAATGATAAACTATTTCATCTCATAGGCCTAAAGTCGAAAGCGGACAAATATTTTCGAGATTCATATACATAGGACATAATATGTTAAGGGGCAAGCCAAGGAAAGGGTTCTGGGTCCACGGCAACGACTCCTTTAGACACACCAAACTCGAAATGAGTCATTGCCGTGGAGACCGAATCCTTTCTTTGGTTTGCCTCTTGACATATCATGCCCATGCTATATGAATCGTGGAAGTATTTCTCTTCTTTTGTCTTTGGCAATACGAATAGTATGAGGCACAAATCCAAGTCATTCTTGGTTTGCATTTTTTGGTCTTTCTTCGAAATGCCGATGATTAGAATGTGTTGTGGCGTCATGTGTATGACTATGCCGTTGTTTGATCTCGTGTGCCAAGTAGACTAGTAATTTAGGCATATACTCTACTTGCCGCACAAGATCAAACAACGAGCATTGTTATTTCCATGCCAACCTAAGTATGAGGCACTAATGCAAGTCATTCTTGGTTTGCTTTTTTGGTCTTTCTTTGAAATGCCGATGATTAGAACGTGTTGTGGCATCATGTGTATGACTATGCCACTGTTTGATCTCGTGTGCCAAGTAGACTAGTAATTTGGGCATATACTCTACTTGTCGCACAAGATCAAACAACGAGCATTATTATTTCCATGCCCAACCTAAGTATGATGCACTAATGCAAGTCATTCTTGGTTTGCTTTTTTTGTCTTTCTTCAAAATGTCGATGATTAGAACGTGATTTCTTACATCTTGTTGCACCCATATATATGCATGATCTTATCTTGTGAACTGCTATTGCTTTGCACTGACATAGATAATATCATCTATCTTGTGTATAGGAGATGGCAAAGAAGTGCTATGTCGTGTACGCCGGCAAGGTTCCAGGTGTGTACGAGGAGTGGGAAGACTGCCAGAAGCAAGTGAACGAATTCTCGGGCAACAGCTACAAATGCTACAAGACTAGAGAGGTGGCGGAAGAGAAGTGGAGGAGGCACATGAGGAAGAAGTGGAGGAACTTCCTCGTGATCACACCTTGTTGCTCTTCATGGTAGGTTATGTCCTCTACTTGATCTAGATAGAGCTCCGTCGTCGGAGTTGTAATGTGATTGTGAACTTGTACTCGGAGGTGTGAACTTGTGGCACAAACACTTGGTGTTGTGTGAAAACTTGGCACTTGTTGATGTATGAACGCATATGTCGCGATAGATGTGTAATATACTTGTATTCATGTTGGTTCTATTATGCTTTTGCCAATTGCAAGTTTCTAGAAAATTCTGTGCTGTTTATACTATATTCTGGACTGTATTGTATATTTAAATACATGTAAACTGTAATTTGAAAATTGCTCTAAAATTTGAATTTCAAAAATATACCCGAGGCGCATATGGGAAGTATAGGAGGCGCATATTGGGTACTACCCGAGGCGCATACCACCACATATGCAAGGCGCATACCACATGCGCCTCCTATACTTCATATACGCGAGGCGCATATACTGATATGCGTCTCGTGTATATGAAGTATAGGAGGGGCATGTGATATGCGCCTCGCATAATAGATACTATATGCGCCTCACGTAGCAAATACTAGAGGCGCGGCGCTAGAGGCGCATACCATATGCAAATACATCTCTCCGGCGCCCGCGGTAACTGCGAGTGATGCTCCGATGCGTCTTCAGTGACCGTAAACTTGTATTTCCATTGTACGATGACCGTATTGACTTTGCTAAGCAAGTTCAGTGACTAACCATAGATTTAACTCGAATTGGATGGAGGGTGAAGTGTGAAGCCACAAGCTTTTAAAACAGAGGAAACTTTCCGTTGGGTCGAAAACTGGTAGCAGCTAATGGAGTACAGTTTAGAGAATAGTTTAATATTATTTTATTTGGACCTAGGCAGATTCTGCTACTTATCACATGCATAGAAGCTTTTTTACTTGGCATATATGTCCACGGCAGAGCATTTTGCCTCGGCCATCCACGAAACCACGAATCCAAGACGTTTCCTTCGTTTTGGCTGGATATTCATTTTCCCGTAAATAATACAGGCGAGCAAGCCTTTCCAAAGGAATGGACTCGGTCAATTCCTGCAGACCGAACCCACTCACAGGTATAGTTTCCGGCGGAATCTGAACCCACAAAATTCCCGCAGAATTCCTCTACACCGAACAGGGCCTACGTGCCTACGTGTGTATTAGTTGTGACCGTAGAAAAAGAAAGGAGAGAGAAGCGGTGGTTGCCTAGTGGTTTGGTAGTGTCTCAGGGGCAAAGTCGTCTTTGCACGTCTAATTTTCTACTGGGCACCTCTAGAGAGGATGACCTCAGTGGGTGGGCTTCGTCGGTGAGTACGGTGCACGCCGATCATGGCGGACCGCTCGAAGGCCATAGAATGCGTGGGTCTTGCGTGGGGCCTACTCAGCATAGGATTTGACTTGGTACAGACCCTAGATGCAACGCCTCTTCCTCGTCTTCCCCACGCTCTCTTCCACCAATATCGCAGAGGAGTTGCGCTCGTTGCCGAGAAGACGAAGGGGACTAGCGGATTCGGGCTTGCTGGCTCGTTGGGAGGGCACGGGAGGGCACCCCTCTGTCTCGAGCACGACGGCGACGCCGATCTCCTCCTCCTTCCTCTCGCGTCATCAGGTTCAGCTTTGGCATGTCCTCCTTCTCCTCTACGCGGTATAGTGCTCCTCCCCGAGCATGAGAGCCGCGAAGGCCTCTCTACCGGCATGAGACGGACCATGGCGTCGTGTGGAGCGTCCACGAGGGCCTCATGGCGTCCGTGTGAGTCTGCCTCGTGGGCGGGGGGTCTCGGCCATGCCAAGTCGCAAGGTGTGGCCTGAGGGTCTTGTCCGCATGGAGTCACGACACCCTCCCACTCCATCAACTCCTCTCCCCTTTGACCGTGTTGCTTGATCTTTGTCTGCATCGCGTGGTCCTCGCGTGCTCCTCCAAGTGATCCTGACCGTCCTTGCCTCATCTTTGTCAGGTGATTCCCTCGTCTCATCTCCTCTCATTTTCTCTCTTTGTAGTTTGAGGGTCTTTTATCTTCCCATTGCCTCAGTTTAAAGTTGCATATGTGAGCACTCCTTGTACGCGCGTGTGTGTGAGAGAGAGAAGGACGGAGAAAGATGAGGCTTGAGTAAGAAGAGAATGTGAAGGACAAGAAGGTTGTATCCGTGTACTGGTTAAGTGCTTCGCTTCACAGATTTGCAGCCTTTGGGTTTAATATTTTATTTTTGTCGACTAGTTATTATGCTTTGCTATGTTTACCTTCTTCATACATTACAAGAAAAGTTTTCATCTACCACGATCAGATTTCATGGTAGAATACCGTTTTTTCGTGATTAAAGGTTTTCTACCACGGATGGGCACCCGTGGTAAAAGCTCCGTCACAAAAACTTCTACCATGTTTTTTTAGAAAATTGTGGTGGATGGAATCCACCTACCAAGAAAATTCGGACCGTGGTAGATAGGGGTGGGAACTGGTAGTGGATAATCCAAATTATCCGACATTTGTTAGAAAAATAAAAATGGTCATGAAAATATCCGTATCCGGACGAACTTGAAAATGGATGTGGTAAATATCCGGATTCATTTTACAAATATAAAAATAGATGTGATATTGAATTTTGAAGGAAATGTGAATATGAAAATGGTCATATCCATATCCGAATAAAATCATGTTAACCTATTCTAATAATTATGATCTAGTATACCAATTATCCAACCTAAAAAGGCTAAAAAAGTGATCAACGTTATTTTTTATTAAAACAAAAGTATTGTGTATTGTATCACTGTAGTTATCTGTCCATCGTTATACAATTGACTCACTATTACACAATAGTCTATTATTTGGCTATTCGTATCTGTTCCGAATTGAGAAAACATCTGATCCACATTTGTATTCGAAAACATATGTATCCGCATCCGTATTTTTTTTGAAAATATGAAAACAGATGTGGGAAGGATATTATCCGATCCGTTTTCATCCCTAGTGGTATATGTGTTTCGCCAGCTTCGTCGACGGATGACGGCATGTCAACTATCACATGGCAAATGCCATTAACGGATACTTACTGTTGTTAACTCTTCACAAATTCGTGTTAGATGTCAAGCCCAATTAAGACCTGCTAAATATTAAATGTACCAACAAATAAGAGAAGCCCAATAAAAAACGGCATGTTATTATTTTGGCATGCAGTCGGCCTGTTCCGGTTCTCGGGAGCCAATCAACTTGTATCCCAACTACGGCATGTTAACTTTATGGTCCATTACCATTTCGTTCTTTGTAAGACCCTGTTGTACATCAATGCACAACCCATTTATGACTTACACAATTTTGACCCGATACTATTCCGACATGTAGAAAGCATGTCACTATTCATTCGAGTGAGTAGACTGCAACCCACCTATTTATAGACATTCGAAATAAGACCTGTTATTATTTATGCATGCTAGATGCTCACGAATATTACAAGAATAAATTAATACGCGGCCATAAACGGCCCGTTAATGCTTACTGTTCTGACACATACAAATCTCGTTACTATTTTGGACAACCTAGTACTGTACGTCCAGCGCACAACCTGCTATATTAAAGGAACAACAAAGATTCAGCCTATTAAATGCTCATTACTGTACATACGGCCCAATAAGATTTTGACATGTGAAATATTCATTACTATACAGACTGAACGGTAATGTTTTGGCTGTTTCAGGACCGTTACTATACAAGTCAACAAGCAGGCCGAGTAGTATCCTTCAGACCATAAATGGCGCTAACGGTCGAACACAATGTAGTACTGTACAAGCAGCCCATCAAGTGGACAAAATATAGAATGGCCTGTCTTTTCGATTGAAAAAATAACTTCCCCTCACAATAGGCATAAGAAAAAATAGTAAATTGTAACAACCGGAAAATACAGTAAATTATTACTATTCCTAAAAATTTATTATGCAACAGTTGCAACATAGAGTACAACATGAGAGATAAACAACATAAATAGTGTTACAATAATGTTACTTTTGTGGAGTTTGCATCGCCAGACATTTAACAACCGGATACCATGAGACCTATTGAGGAGATTATTAAATAGATGCTCCATGGAAGCTTGTCTGTTTTTTAACTCATTTATCTCTTTGAGTGCTATGCCGATTATTATATATGTTTTGTTGGTTTCCTCTCCAACTATATCAATTGCATCTTGGAGTGCAGAACCAAAAACTCCTTGACGAGGGGTAACCTCGGCAATATTCATGAAGAAGGACTTAGGGTTTTGCGGAAAAGAGAACGCTGAGGATTTCGTCGGATGTCAGGAAAACAATGGAGTCAAAGTCGCCTGAATATTTGGTGAATCACACTATTACAAATTGCTTGGGGATTGATCGGTGTCTTTTCTCAGGCTTCTCCCATTCAATACATAATTGACCGGGTCTTAAAGTTGTATGCGGATAGGTTACATATATGCGATTACAATATCAACACGATGTCGGTCCTTTTTCCTCTTTCCTAAAACAACTATAGCCTTTGTCGGTTGCTCCTTTTGGACCATCATCTTGACTCTTCATGGACCGTAAGACTTTCTTCGGACCTAGGTAGCAAATCATACCTATGTCAGTAGCCCCCGAGACTCTATCTGAATCATATATTCGGGTCGAGTCTCAAAGATATGTTTAGTTCTTTTCCTTTGTTTTTTCTATTTTTGATTTCATAGAGATTTGGTACAACGAGCGGATCAAGAATCAGTTAATTGCTCCTGAGCAAAAGCAAGGTTGTCCTACATCAAATTCAAGTCTCCAGGCCTGAACTCGGATTTTTTACTGGCATAATTCAGTTCGGGCTGCTGAGGTCTTACCGAATACCCAACGCGTTCGTCAGGATTTTTTATCGCATCATAGATATGGATATATTACTGGCAGAGCGCATTCTTGTGCGATTACCAGGCCACACATGACGAATCCTGGGGTCTTACCTTCATGTTTTTTTGAACACGACATTCGGAGTTTTGTCGTGTTTGAGTGCAATCCGAGATTTTCTTGTATATTGATTTTTGTTAGCTGTCCTGCTAGGCTGCCAATATTTCTAAATTTTATCAGATATTTTGATACTTTTTGAGAGCTCCTGATGGGAGTAACCTTGTGAGGATACATTAATGTAAAACTCATAGATTTTTTAGGCGATGATTGTCTTTGATTGATATGCAAAAAAAAAATCTATCGGGTGTGCGTCAGCGCTCCCAATAGGAGTAGCCCCCGAGGCTATGTTCAGATGCATGTATCTAGACATAGGATCATAATTGATGTTAATTTAATCAGAAATATAGAAAAATCCTCTTGATTTGATAAGAACAACAACTAAAGGTATGAAGAACTTATCTTTATACATATATGGCACAAACGATGATACATTATTTTGGCAGATTACCACCTGGCCGTGGGCCTAGATATTCTGGCTTGAAAAGCCGGGCCATAGGCCTTTATTAAATTTTATAAGTAAACAAAAAATCTTAAGCGTAAAAGTGTCGTAGTTGTGCAATATTCCATGGATTGGAATAGTTTACTCCTGTCTTCTTGTCTTGTAGACGATATGCTCCTCCAGAAATTACTTCTGTAACAATGTAGGGTCCCTCCCAAGGTGATTCCAGCTTTCGGTGGCCATCTTTTTTGAGGCGGAGAACTAGGTCCCCTGCTACAAAGGACCTCGGGCGTAATCGTCGGCCATGATAGTTGTGAAAGTTTTGTTGGTATATAGTAGCTCTTGGCAGGGCTTCATCTTGATCTTCATCGAGTGCATCAACGTCATCCTCGAGCGTTTCTCTTGATTCCTCTTCATCATATGTAGCTACTTTGGGAGAGTTATGTGAAACTTCGACTGGAAGGATGGCTTCAGCATCGTGGACCAAAAATAAAGGCGTTTTCTACTTGTCCATTGGTTTGCAGATGAGCTACTGAGGCGTAGTTGACCTTGATTCCCATCTCCTCGCAGTATTCCTTAAATTCATTGGAAGTAAAATTAGTTCCATTGCCTGTAATGATGCTGTTTGGCATGCTGAACCAAAATACTATGGACTGTACAAAATTCACAGCCGAAGCTCCATCTTGAGTGGTGACTAGCATTGCTTCAATCCATTTAGTAAATTTGTCTACTGCTACTAGCAGAAAGATGTGTCCTCCTGGAGATGACTTGTGAAGTTTACCCACCATATCAAGCCCCCACTGAGCGAAGGGCTAGGCTAAAGGTATATGGTTTAATTTAGCGACTTGTGCTCCTGGTTTTGTTGCAAATCGTTGACATGCTTCACATATTCTAACTATATCCTTTGCATCTTGAACTAAAGTGAACCAATAAAATCCTACCCTGAATACTTTAGCGGCAATTGCTCGGCTACTGGCATGATGAGCACAAACTCCTTCATGTATTTCCTTGAGTATGGTTTTTCCTTCTTCGGGTGTGACACATCGCTGTAACGCACCCGAAAGACTTCTCTTATACAATTATCCTTTGATTACCCTGAAGGCTTTCAATCATCGAGTGATTCGCCGGGCTTCCGTCACATCTTCGGTAATTCTCCCGAATCATATAGGCTATGTATGGCTGCATCCATGTAGACTCTATTATCATGACTTCATCAATTTCTAGTTCTTCTCCGATGGCCTCTTCTGTACTTGTACTGGTTGATGAAGCCCCCGAGTCTTTTTGCGCCTTACTCTTTTTCCCTATCTTGGGTGCTACGACCTTAGAAACTCTTTTTTCTTTGATAGAACGCTCAGATATTTCTTTCCCAAAAAACCAGGTGGCACTGGCAAGCACAGGGACTCTATATTTGCCAAATTGCCGGCTTCTTCATTGCTTGCTCTTCCTATGTGTGATACTTCGCATCCGTCAAATTGAGCTTCCATGATGTTGTATAAATCGCGGTAGGCAATCATATTGTCGCTGACAATATCGCACTTGTTCATTGCTTGTTGTGCTACGAGGTTGGAGTCACCGAAGATTTTTAGAGGAGATGCACCGCAAGCCTTGGCCATCCGCATGCCATGCAACAAGGCCTCGTACTCAGCTTCATTATTGGATGTGTTCGCAAAACTCATCCGAAGTATGTATCGCATCTTGTCGCCTTGGGTGATATTAATATGACTCCCGCTCATGCTCATTCTGTTCTTTTTGATCCATCGAAGTATATTGTCCAAGCGCTTGTAAGATCAGGTGGACCCGCACATTGTAACTCAGTCCATTCTGTGATGAAATTGCGATTTGATTGCTTTTCGCTTCTCATACGTGATGTCCCCAAGGGGATAATTCGATGCTCCATAGGGAGACACGCCCAGTTGCTTCTGGATTATTAAGGATGTTCGACAAAGGTGCCTCATTAACCACTATGATCGGATGTTCCAAAAAATAATAGTGTAGTTTTCTTGCTGTCATAAATACTCCATATGCTAATTTTTGGTAATGTGGGTACCTTTGTTTGGGTGGCGAGAGGACCTCACTCAAAAAATAAACTGGCCTCTGAACACCATGGGTTTTCCTTCTTCAGGTCGCTCCACAACTAGGACCGTGCTGACCACCTGATTTGTGGCTGCGATGTAAAGAAGTAATGGCTCTTTTTCTCGTGGGGACATGACGTTGGGGGGGGCGTCGAAAGCGTCTTCTTGAGGTCTTCAAAGGCATGCTGAGCTTCTTCGATCCATGCAAACTTATCTGATTTTCTCATAAGGGCGTAGAATGGTAGTGCTTTTTCTCCTAATCGAGCAATGAAGCGGCTAAGCGCTGCCACTCGCCTGTCCAACTATTGTACGCCTCATAAATTTGTTGGTTTTTTCATCGCCAAAATTTCCTGTATTTTCTCGGGATTGGCTTCGATTCCGCTTGCTGATACCAGGTATCTGAGAAGCTGCTCTGCTGGGACTCCAAAGAAACACTTTGTTGGGTTTCATTTGATGCAAAACTTGTCGAGATTTTTGAATGTTTCTTCGAGATCCTTGATGAGTGATGATCCTTGCTTTGTTGTAACTATGACATCATCAATATATACTTGTACGTTTGTGCCAATTTGACTTCCCAAGCAATTCTGCATCATCCATTGATATGTTGCTCCGGTGTTCTTGAGGCCAAAGGGCATTACTGTGTAACAGAATACACCATAAGGTGTAATGAATGTCGTTTTCTCCTGATCTTCGTCCTTCATCCGAATCTGGTGGTATCCTGAATATGCATCCAAAAAAGAAATATGTTTGCACCCCGCAGTTGCATCCATTATTTGATCGATTCGCGGTAGTGGGAAGTGATCCTTTGGATAGTGTTTATTTAATGCGGTGAAGTCAATGCACATTCGTAGCTCTTTGATGTTTTTCTTCGGGACACATACTGGGTTTGTGACCCATTCTGCTTTCTTTAGTTCCTTTATGAAGTTAGCATCAATGAGGCGATGTAGTTCTTTCCCAATAGCTTTGCGCTTTGGTTCTGTGAAGCGACAAAGTGATTGCTTTACCGGTTTTGCGTTTGGATCTAGATTTAATGCGTGCTCAGTGAGTTCTCTGGGAATTCCCAGCATCTCAGAAGGTAGCCATGCAAAGATTTCCCAGTTCTCACGGAGGAACTTGATGAGCGTGCTTTCCTATGCGGGACCAAGGTTGGAAGCCACAAACATTGTCTTCTTAGGGTCGGTGGGATGGATCTATACCTATTTTGTGTCTTTCATAGTGTCAAAAGCCTGGTCGGGATTAACACGTGCTACTGCTAGAGGTTCTATGGTTGTTGTCTTTTTAAGCTGCTCAAACTCTGTTGCCATCCTGAAAGATTCAGAGATTTTGTTGAACGCCCTGTCGCAATTGTCGGAACGTGTGAAACTTACTGTTATGATTCCCTTTGGTGCCAGCATCTTCATGACTAAGTATGCATAGTGCGGGACTGTCATAAATCATGCAAAAGCCAGGCATCCCAGGATCGCGTGATACTGCGATGGCCAATCCATGACTTCGAACTCGAGTTTTTCCCGCCTGAATTTTTTTTGGATCCAAAAACCACATCAATAAATTTTTTACCTAAAGGAATTTCGGATTTACCTGGTACTATGCCGTGGAAGGATGTTTCTATTGGTGTCAGATTTTGGTGCCAGATTTGCCAAGGGGTAGTTCATTGCCCTTAGTGTTTTGGCGTAGATCAAGTTCATGCTGCTTCCTGCATCCAAGAAGACCTTGCTCATGTCAAACCCGCCAATTTGTGCTTCAACTATTAAGGCCGAATGACCCAGTCTTGGTAGTCCATGTGGTTGATCAGCTCTACTGAATATAATTTCCTGTTATGACCAATGGAGATACTCGGGTGCGGCTAGTGGATCCACCTCTACCATGTTGACTTGTCTTGTGATTAGCTTCTGAATTCTGTTGGGTGGACTCCCTTTCTGAATCATTGACATTGCCCCCTTTGACCTAGGGTATTCGGTGTTTTGATTAGTTGTGTTTTTTGGTTGTCCTGCTGGCGAAGGTGGTGCACCGATGGCTAACGTGCCAGGCTTGGATGTGTATCCTTGTCTTGCTGCTTCAGTTGCTTTTGCATCGCATAGCTCTTTCATTTTCAGGAACGTTCGACAGTCTTTCATAAGGTGGTTGGATTGTCTTCTTCCCCCTGAGTCGACATAAAAGTGCATGTTGCGGGGCCCTTCCAATATTTGCATTGCGGACATGGGTGGGTTCCGAGCTTTTGGCTGATATCGCTGTGTTGACTGGCTTCCCCCGCCTTCATCCCTGTTGTAGCAGTACCCGCTATTGTAGTCATTATTCCTGTTGTTTCCTTCACCCGAAAAACTGGTTACGATGTAACTTGGTCCCATGTTTCCGTTGTTGTTTCGTCGCCTCCTGTCATTGCTGCACTTATCTCTATCTTCTTCGAGTGATCATGCTCGTTTGTTGTACAACGCATCTTCTCCGTCATCCCAACGATTTGCTATGTCCATTAACTGTGAAATTGTCTTGGGTTTAACTCCACCCAGTTCTTCTATGAATTCTCGGCGAGGGAGGCCGTAGTTGAAGGCATCAATGGCTCTTTCATCGGATATGGATTTGGCTGTATTTTTGATGATGTTCCATCGCTGGATGAATGCCCTTATTGACTCTTCAGGCTTTTGTTTGCATGCCCGCAATTGCTCTAAAGACACGGGTCATTTGAATGTGGACTGAAAGTGTCGGATGAATTTATCTTCAAGATCGTTCCAGCTTCTAATAGAATCTTCGGGTAGTTGTCTGAGCCATGACCTTGCAACGCCGATAAGGTGCAATTGTAAGCTTTGCATTGCGGTAGCTGTCGAGCCGCCCTATAATTTTACACTGGCCAAATAGTCTGCCAACCAAGTGATAGGTTGCAAACGTATCTATAATTTTTGATGTTCCATGCTTATTTTATATCTACTTTCTTATGTTTTGTCCACACTTTGGAGTATTTTTACACATTTTCTGGAACTAACCTATTAACAAGATGCCACAGTGCCAGTTGCCTGTTTTCTGCTATTTTTTTGTTACAGAAAAGCTAGTAAGGAAATATTCTCGGAATTGAACCGGACTAAAGACCAAGTCAATATTTCACCAGAAGGAACATGGAGTCCTGAGGGGAGACGAAGAGGGGAGCCAGGCCGACCACACCTAGTGGTGGCGCGGCCAGCCCTAGCCGTGCCACCAGGGGTGTGGGCCCCCTAGCACTCCACCGACCTTGCCCCTTCGCCTATATATTGCCCTCGGGACAAAAACCCTAAGTACCCGAACAAAATTCCACAAAAGAGTCTGTAGCTACCGCCATCTCCATCCCTAGATCGGGAGTGTCGTCAGATTGAGGACAAGTACGCCATGAGGGGGTCCTCGAGGCGTGCAGAAGAGAGGGGTGTGAGACATACGATATTTCGGGACGGTGAGCACACAAGTTTACCCAGGTTCGAATCCGCCGGCTTTGGATGGATCCTATTCCTGCTAGCAATCCAATAATACGGCAGAGCCGGAATATGGGTTACAAGGGTTTCGCCTGTGTGAGTTGAGATTGTAGACTATTGAGGTGCCCTAAAGGCTCTCCCTAGGACGGCTTATATAGATATCCGGCCTAGGGTTTACAGGAGAGATCTATCTGGCTACGACTAAGAATCGGTTACAGAGTACATCTTGAACTACAAGTAACATTATGGGCCTAAGTCGGTAAGTCTTCTGGTCCTTCCCATAGCCGGATTGGACTCCGTCTTTCTCCCTGACTAGGCCGCCCGTAAAGCAAAGCTCTAACCCAAAGTGGGCCACCCTGGTCAGTGAGGAACTATGAGGATACCCAGAAAGTATATCCCCAACAGCAGCCCCGGAGGCCTCCAAGATCCAAAGTCGGATTTATCATCGTCTAGCTTGATCTTCGGCTTGCAGAATCTTGAAGGGTTCCTGAAACTTCACAACAAAAAATACGATCCGGGTCTTAAAAGTAAGACGGACCTATCAACAGGTTACTCGGATTTTCCAGCTCGATTTCAAACTAACCCGGAACTTGGTCTCTAACGCCACCTGACACAAGCATGGTCAAGTCACGTCATCTGACAGGCGTTCCGTCAGCATGACCGTTGGTGGGTCCGCGGTTCGCGAAACCGAGGCGCCGTTTCAATGCGTGCGTGGAGATCGAGGCGACGCAATCATCGCGTGGGTCCTTCCCAGTTCTTTCCACGACGCGTGGCGGTTACACTGTAGCATTTGCACGAATCTTGGCGCAGTTAGGTGGATATAAGGGGTTAGGATTTTTCCTTCTCCTTTCCACCAATCCTTTGCCGTTTCCTTTATTCCCAATCCTCCCGCGCGCACAGAGCTTCCTCATTCTTCCCTCACAGAGCTCCTAGCGCCGCCCCTTTTAGGTCATCCTTTCACCAGAGAAATGGCTTCATCTTCTTCCTCTGGCTTGGCGGCAGCGGCGGCGGCGGCGACGACGGAAGCAGCAGCGGAGAAAGAGAGCTTCTAGGGAATCTGGATCCCCTGCGCTTAATGAGGAGGGCCTCAAGAAAATGGAGAAGGAGGGGCTTCTCATCGCCAGCGATTGGCGGAGCGGCTACGGGGAAACCGTCCCCAACCCGTGCGATGGCGAGCGGGTCCACTTCGGCACCCACCTCAATAGAGGTCTGTATTTTCCTCCCTCGGAGTTCTTCTCCGAGGTAATATATCATTACAGAGTTCAACTCCATAACCTTCCTCCCAACTCTCTCTTAGAGATGAGTGCGTATGCTTCGCTTTGTGAGGGCTTTCTCGGCATTAGGCCGAGTTTGACTCTCTTCCGGTATTATTTCCATGTCCGGAGAAATTCCATTACCGCAGGTGTTCCTTACATCACCGGCACTATCAGCTTTTCACTTAGACGCGACCGGGCTTATCCCAAAATTCTAGCCAGTGACTCGATCAAACAATGGCCAGCCACATTTTTCTATCATAGGGATATTCCGGCTCCTGACAAAGCTACTGCTTTGCTGGCTTTTGTCGACAGAGCCGCCACGGCCCAGCCTTCCTGGGACGAGGCTGCTCTGGCTCTTTCCGACGATCTGATCCTCGCTAAGAGGCGGATCGAATATTTTATCAAGCACAAGGGTCTGAAGGGATCCGACTTGGTCCAATGTTGGGTCTCACGTCGGATCCAGCCACTCCAGTACCACGGGGATAGACTGATGCACTCCATCACGTCTTCCAAAACCGACTCCCTCCGCATCAGCCCCAAAGCCTACACCACTCAAGGCTACATAAGCCAGATCAAGTGGCTGATCAAGGAGCGGATCGAGAGGAGAATTCCGGAGGTTTCTCTGGATATGCACACGGCGAAAAACCCCGTGGTGCCGGTAAGCTTCCAGCATCATACCTTTTATGTGTTTCATTCTTTTAGTTATACTGCAATACTGATATGTTTTCTTCTTTTCAGCTTGTTGACCAACCCGAGTCGGAACTTGCCCCGCTCGAAGGATATCCTTCTGAGTTTTCTCAAGAGACAGAAGTGGTCCCATTGCCGGACCTTGCGCTCAAGAAGCGCAAAGCTCCGATAGTGGCTGTTGGCACAAAGGAGGTGCCTGTCGTGAAGAGGTAACTTTCAGTCACAACTTTCCGCATTTGTACTTTACTCAAATTTCTTTCCGAGATGTGACGTTTCCGACTTTACTACATTCTCAGAGAAAAATCGATCATCAAGGGCAAGGGGAAAGGGATTTCTTCGAAGCCCTTGCGTCAGACGAAGCTCACCATAGCTTCCCCTGCCGTGGCTCCTCCGATTCCTGCCCCTCAACCTTCTGCAACGCCGACGATCACTCCTTCTCAAGTTGTTGCAGAAGATCCGACTCCTTCAATGGAGCCTGCGATCCTTGGGTCGCAAACTGACGTCACCATGGGTGCGTCAGATCAAGATAAGGGTGAACCCTCTTCGGGTAATGATCCCTTGGCAGAAACCTTCACCGAAAACCTCATCAGCAATTCGGGACTTGCCAAATTTGGCCTGTCCCGGAAATCTGCAGAAGAGATCCAGCGGCTTGCAAGGCAATGCCTGGAGAAAAGCCATCTATCTCCTGAAGAAGAAGCGCAAGAAGCAGAGGACGTCAAGTTCTCTGACCTTCTCGCCCAAGTCCGCCTTCGCGACGAGAGGATTAGGACCAGCGAGCTTCCAACAGCCCCAGTGATCCCTCTTACTCTTGCCGAGAAGGTGGCCGCTGAAGTGAACGCGGGTTTGGATAAACTCACCCGCGAGCAATATGTAAGTCGGAATTCCAACTCTTGTTTTTTCCATTATGTTATATCATATCCTCTAGCCCCCAAGCATGAAGTAGGATATATAATCCGGGTTTATGCTTCATTAGGATGCCAAAGAACGAACTAGTGTAGCCCCCAAGGCTCGTGCTGATATTTAGCAAAAATATTAGCCCGAGTCTTAAGTAGCTTTCTGACTTTGGGTATTCTGACTTACAGAAAGTATGTTCCTATAACCAGGAATTATTGACCAATGTCTGCGATAAGCGGAGAGAGATCAAAGCTCTCCGGCTTAAAATGCTGAGCTTAAAGGTGCCAAGGATGAGGCCGAAGGTAAACATTCCGAGACTCAAACCTTGTCTTTGTTATTTTCTATGTCAAATTTTTCTGAACTGTTGTTCTTTTTTGACTTATAGAGCTGGTGAAACAATCTGTTGCCATGATTGAAGAGGCCGAGAACCTCAAGACCCTGGTGGTGGAGAACAAGGGACTTCGCCAAGAGCTGGATAAGCTCAAGGCGGATCATGATAGGAGCATAGCTCAAGTCCTTGAATCCTCCTCCATGGCCACTAATGAGCGTGATCGCAAGATCACTGCTCAAGATAAAATAATCTTGGATCTCAAGAATGAGCTTGGCAGAGAAAATGATATGTCCCAGGCGCTCCGGGCTGAACTCCAGAGTCTCCGGGAGGAGAAGACCAAAATTGACGACGTCATTTTCGGTACGTTCCATCTATCCGACTTATCTTTTTCTTCGATGATTATCAATGTCGGATTTTTCTTAACTTGTTTTGTGTATAGGTCCTCTGAACTTGACGGACTCTTCCTCCTCCGAGCCCCGCACCCACCGGCTTACCCAAGTCGGTGACCCGCTTCATGACTTCCGCTAGTCCCTTGAAGACATCGGCGAAGCTCTCAAGATTCTGGACATGCCAAGCATGTCGGATTTTCAGGTGCGGGACAAGGCCAAGGAGATGCCACAACTTGTTCGGGACTGGAACATGTCCTACGCGCAGACTGCTGCATAGAACGCTCTCACCATGGTCATGAGCCACCATGGAAACATGGAGATATGGCAAGTGACTAGAGGGTACTGCAAGGTAGACGAAGACGGCCAGGAGCAGGACCTTCAAGCCCTCATGCACTCCTGCGCCGGATACGGGTGTCACGTGGCTGATCTGACCAGCTACGAGATCCCCTTCTTCACCCGCGTGGATACTCCGCCTCCTCCTCCAGAGGAAACCGAAGAAGTTTCCGATGATGAATGCACCAATTCGGATGCGGACATCTCAGAGCGATATCTAGGCGGAGTAACCAGCGAGCCGGCAGTTCCTTCATCTCCTCCTGCATCATAGACCAGAAATTTATGTATTATTCCAGACAAACCTGATGCGATTGTAAATATGTAATATTTTAACTTTGCTAGTGCTAAGCTTTTGATCTATTCAGCACTTTTTGGCTTTGAAATTTTTTGTGTGCCTGAAATGTTTACACAAGCACTTGTACTTTTTCGTCTCTACTTATCGTTTATCTGGCTTTCCGCCTCATCCCTTTCGTGAGCCGGCTAAACCTTTCGCCGAAAACTTTGCCGAGCAACGGAGCTCAATTGCTAAACCAGTTTAAACTCGGAAACAAAGCCGGCTTCCAGTACCAACAATTCACTACTCGGAAAATTCCCGCATCCAACAATCAGAAAAATAACCAAAGCAAAGACTAGAAATTTTATAGTTATACCCGAAGGTAGCAGTTTTAGAATCTGAAATCTAAACCAGAATGATCATGAGCATAAAGTACTTTCAAGCATTCTGGGATTTTCGACTATGACATGATCATTTGGAAATAAGATGGTAAAAACTTCTCAGAAAAACTTGAGGCAACCAAAACTTTTATTTCTCACAGAACATGTACATATATATGATTACAAAGAAGGATAAACTAAGAATAAAAGGGACGTAGCTGAGCAATATTCCATGGTCTGTCTAACTCATCCGGATTTGTACTGCCTCCAGCTCTCTTTCTCTTCTTAGTAGCAGGTCTTTCTTTGACTGGCCTCATGTCAGTTAAGTAGTACGATCCATTGTGCAATACTCGACTAACTAAAAAGGGCCCTTCCCATACTGGGGAAACTTTGTGCTTTCTTTGTTGCACAAGCCGGAGAACCAAATCACCTTTACTGAAGGATCTATTTCAGACTCTCTAGCTATGATACTTGCGTAACTTCTGCTGATAGGCTATAGATCTCATTTCAGCAACGACGCGAACCTCTTCGACTAAGTCGAGATCATTTTGTCGAGAAATCTCGGCATCCTCTTCGATATACGCGGCCACTCTAGGAGAAGTATGAATCAAGTCACTAGGAAGAACTGCTTCTGCGCCATAGACCAAGAAGAAAGGTGTGTATCCTGTTGACCTGTTTGGAGTTGTTCGTAAACTCCAGATTTCAGAAGGTAATTCCTCTGCCCAAGCCCCCGCAACACGTCGTAGTGGTCCTTCGAGTCTCGGTTTTAGGCCTTGTAAGATTAAACCATTTGCCCTTTCGACTTGTCCGTTAGCCTGTGGATGTGCGACTGACACAATGTCAAGCCAGATATTTTGCTCGTCACAGAATTCGGCCAATTCTCCCATAGAAAAGTTACTCCCGTTGTCCGTGATAATGCTATGCGGATAACCATACCGGATTATAACATCCTCGACAAATCTTTTGGCTGTTGCTCCATCACAACTAGTGACGGGTTTGGCCTCAATCCATTTTGTGAATTTATCCACCATCACTAAGAGGTGAGTAAATCCACTTGGAGCTCGTTTAAAAGGTCCTACCATATCAAGCCCCTAGACCGCAAAGGGCCATGTTATAGGTATTGTTCGCAGCTGATCAGCCGGAACATGAGCTTGCTTGGCGTACTTTTGGCAGCCTTTGCACGTCTTGACTAATTGTTCGACATCTTCCTGAGCTGTAAGCCAGAAAAATCCGTGTCTAAAAGCTTTTGCCACTAAAGATTTGGCTGCAGCGTGGTGACCACACTTGCCTTTCTGGATTTCCCTTAAGATTTCCACTCCTTCTTCCAGAGATACACAACGCTGAAAGACCCCAGAAACACTCCGTTTATGGAGCTCACCTTTAACAATAGTATAGGCTTTTGCTCGTCGGATAATCTGTCGGCTCAGCACCTCGTCTTCGGGTAATTTTCCATCTACCAAATAATCGAGGTAGGGTTGAGTCTAGCTGGGAATTACAGCCAGAACTGCTATTAAAGGTGAGTCGGATTTGGTCAGATATTGCTCATCTACTCCCTTTATTAAGGGAACTTTGAGGTGCTCTATAAAAGCACCATCCGGGACCTCTTTCCGTGTAGAGCCTATCCGAGATAGTGCATCTGCTTCCTCATTTTCTGCTCGAGGGATGTGTTGAACTTCAAACCCTTCAAACAATTTAGATAGATCATCCACGACAGCTTTATATGCTGCCATGTGTTTATTTGCATTACAAATATCTGACACTTGTTGAGCAACAAGATCCGAATCTCCGTAACACGTCAAACGTCGGATGCCAATATCCTTAGCAATCTGGATTCCATGCAGCAGTGCTTCATACTCTGCAATATTGTTTGTCGCTGTGAAGTGAATCTGCAACACGTATAAAAGTTTATCTCCTTGGGGTGATCTGAGCACCACGCCAGCCCCCGAGCCCCCTCGAGCCTTAGACCCATCAAAAAAGAGGGTCCAATATTCCGACTCAGGGAGGATCATGTTCTCCTTCGTCTTTGTCCAGCAAGGATCTGGGATTTGATTACTGTCCGGGGTTTATACTCAATATGGAAAGCTGCAAGCTCTATGCCCCATTTGGCGACGCGTCCTGTGGCGTCACTGTTGTTGATTATATCTCTCATGGGAGCTTTGCTCACCATGGTAATTAGATCCTCCTGAAATAGTGTCATAACTTATGAGATGCTAGAAAAACACCGTAAGCCAACTTTTGATAATGCGGATACCGCTGTTTTGATTCTGTCAGGACCTCGCTGACAAAGTATGTCGGACGCTGCACCAGGTGTTCCTGATTTTCCTCTGGTCTCTCCACCACCATGACAATACTAACGACTTTATTTGTCGCAGCAATGTAAAGCAACTTCGGTTCCTGAGGTTCCGGCGCTGCAAGGATAGGAGCAGATGAGAGTACTTTCTTCAGGTCTTGTAGTGCAGCTTCAGCTTCGTCAGTCCAAACAAAATCCTTGGTCTTTTTCAGGAGTTTGTATAATGGTGCGGCTCTTTCACCAAGCCAGCTTACAAATCGACTGACCGCAGCGATGTAGCCAGTTAATCTTTGTACGTCCTTCAGGCGAGTTGGCCTGGAAATATTGAGTATAGCCTTGATTTTGTCGCGGTTCACCTCTATGCCTCTTTGAGACACGATGAAACCTAACAATTTTTTGGCTGGTATTCCAAAGAAACATTTCTTCGGGTTAAGCATGATGTTGTATTTTCGTAGATTGGCGAACGTCTCCTCCAAGTCAGAAATCAGTGTTTCCTTCTTTTTGGACATCACCGCGATATCATCCACGTACGCATGTACATTGCATCCGAGTTGGTCGTGGAGGCAACGCTGCATTGTGCGCTAGTACGTAGCTCCTGCGTTCTTCAGCACAAAGGGCATCGTAACAAAACAGAGGGTTCCGAAGGGGTTATGAATGAAGTTTTGACTTTGTCAGATTCCTTCATCCGTATTTGGTGATAACCGGAATATGCGTCGAGGAAACAGAGGAGTTCCGAGCCTGCCGTAGAATCGATAACTTGATCAATTCTAGGCAAAGCGAATGGATATTTTGGACAAGCCTTGTTCAAGGCAGTATAATCAGCACACATCCTTAAATCAGTGGTGTCCTTTTTAGGGACCATTACAGGATTGGCCGACCACTCAGTGTGGATGACCTCTTCTATGAATCCGGCTAACTCGAGCCGCGCTAGTTCCTTAGCTATTGCCTTACGCTTTTCGTTGCCAAACTGTCGTAAAAACTGTTTGACGGGATTAGCGTTCGGGTTTACATTTAGAGAGTGCTCGGCAAGTTCCCTAGGTACTCCGGTCATGTCAGATGGCTGCCATGCGAAGATATCTTGATTTGCTTGGAGGAACTTGACGAGCACGCTTTCCTATGCACTACTTAGGCCTACGCCTATCTGGCTCACCTTGGAGGGGTCATCATCCTTCAACGACGCTTTCTTCATCTCTTATGATGCCTTGAACTCCAGATTTGGCTTTGTCACCTCCTTCTTTGTTGCGGTCATCTCAGACGGATCTATGCTCTTCTTGATCTCCTGGTACTCCTGGGCGTGCAGCACGGCTTCGGCAAAGGAGACATTTCCATCCTCGCACTCTCGCACCTTCTTTGGGTCTCCCTTGATGGTGATCACGCCGTTGGGACCTGGAATTTTCATCATATTGTAAATGTAACACGGACGAGCCATAAAAGCCCAGTAAGCCGGACGTCTGAATATAGTGTGGTATGCGCTCTTGAACGGGACCACTTCGAAGGAAAGTGCCTCCGTCCGGTAATTCTTTGGAGTTCCAAAGGTAACATCCAAAGTAATCTCTCCTAGGGAATTAGCTTGTCTTCCTGGGACAACTCTGTGAAAGATCACAGAGCTATGGTTCAGCTGGGTCTCCAAGATCTTCATCCGGCATAGCGTTTCGACGTAGAGAATATTGATGCTGCTATCACCGTCCATGAGGGTCTTGGAGAAACCATAACCGTCAATAAGTGGATTGACGATTAAGGCGTATTTTCCTTGCCTGTGCAACTTAGGCGGATGATCAGCACGATCAAATGTAATTGCCACTTCCGACCAGTCCAGATATTGAGGCACAGCCAGAGCTGTTGCATTGAGCTCATGAAGAACTGCTTTCTTGACCTTTGCTGGTTGAGATCCGAGGAAAGTGACGTAAGTGTCCTTCTTGGTGGGAAAAGTCTTCTCCCCTTCCGACTTGGGATTTGAAGTATCAGCTTCCTCCATGTCGAAATCTTCCTTGGTCTCTTTGTCCTTTTCGGGATTTTTCTTTCCCTTCTTCCGCTTAGCTTTGTAGCCCGCGGTATCATATCGTTTGATGTCGTCATTGAAACGACATTCAGCGTTGGTGTGGGACGAGCCCCCATTGGCGTCTAGGTGATGGACACATGGGTTATTGGCAATGTCGGCCAAGAGTAGGTTTTGCCTGGTTGCTGTTCTCCTCTACCTTGGACCCTCGAAGTCCCACGGCCACACCCGCGGCCTCCGCCATGTCCTCCTCGTCCTCCAGAACCGAAAACAGTAGTAACCACTGCTGTTTCCGCGTTGCGTTTTTCGTCCGAGGTGTTCTTGCGCTTCTGAGCTTGTTGCTTTGTTTTTGCTAACTGAGGTACAACCAGGACGTTGAGTAATCCCTCTGCGTCGTTGTTAGCATCCGCATACTTTCTCGCTGTTTCTATCATCTCTCCCAAATCAGTGACCTTGTCACACTTCAAGCGGTGACGTAGTAGACCAATTGGGAGCCCTGCGATGAAAGCTTCAATCGCGGTTTGATCGTTTACTCCTTCACATGATTTTTTGGTGTCGATCGATCATCTGAGATAATCTCGGCAAGTTTCTCCGGCTTTCTGGGTGCAATGCTGTAGGTCTCCGACCGAACAGGGCCTCTGATATGTGCCTTCGAAATTCCGAAAGAACGCACTTTGCATGTCATACCAGTTATGGATGGTGTTCTCCGGAAGTTCATTGAGCCATGATTGCGCCGTCTTCCGCAGCATAAGTGGGAGATATCGGGTTGTGACCAGGCTGTTTCCGCCTTTGGCGATGCAGCAAGCTTGGAAAAAATCATGTAGCCAAGTATCTGGCCGAGCAATGCCGTCGTAGGCTTGGATGTGCCTTGAGATAGCAAATCCTTCCGGGAATCTTGTAGCTCTGATGCATGGTCCGAAGCACTTTGGGCCCACGTACATATCATCGTTTTCATAGCACCGTGCCTCTATGTTGGAATTGATCCCGTGCCTTGCGTCGTTCGGGGATAGAGATCGTCCCGAATGCCGGCTGTGGCTATGGTGCCTTGGAGCCAGACTTCGGCTTCTGCCGCCACCTCCTCCGCCATGTCGTCCTCCTTGTCCTCCATGGGGGCCATTGTGATGATGTGTGGTGGAGAGGGTCGGGCAGCTGGATAGTTTCCGGCTGATTGCCGGCCTCCGTCTGGAGCGTCATTATTCCGGTTCCGAGGAGGGTCTTGACTACGACGAGCCCCCTGCTGGCCTGTCCCAGCATGGTTTCCATCGTTTCTTCGTCCGTCGTTCCAACCATGGTGAGGCTCAGCCGGACGGCTTGCATGTTTAGGAGGTGGCATTTTTTGACGATCCTCCTCCCTACGTTTCTCTTTGTCTTCTCCCCTTCGATTGTTAGACTCTCGTTGGATTCAGTGCAGCAATGGCATCTTTCTCGGCCGCTGGGGCGACGTTGCTCCAGTTAAGCGAAGCTTTGTGATGTTGTCCTGATGATCCGGTTCTTTAATAATTGTCTTCCCAGCGTTCGGGGTGATGATACTGCGCCCGGACGTAATGGGATCTTACGCCAGTCCATGCCGGATCTGTGCGACATTGGTCAGAATCCGAGACCTGTTTTTGACTTCCGGACAGGGCAACCTTTTGCTGCTGTAGTCCCTTTGTTGAGTAGTTTGATACCCAAACGGATCTCCTCCGGTCCGGGATTAGCCGATAGAATTTCTTGGGCCGCCACGGTATTCTGTACTGGGGTTGGGTATACCCAATCAACTTTGCTATCTTTCCGTGGCTTCCCCATCTCATCTCCGAAAAGCACGGCACGGACAGTTGGGAACTGGTCATCATTGGTGTGACGTTTCCGTGTCTTCTGGTGCAACCGAGACATGTATTCCTTAGTTGCCATGCGTTTCTTCTCCACCTCGATGTTTTTGGCTTCATCGAGGAGTTGTTGACGACGCGCTTCTAGGGCTTGAGCCCTTTCGTCTAGCTCTTCAGCAGTAAGTTCTGTAGCTGTAGGGATAGGTGTGGTTAATGCAGCATCGATGAGTTTACGCGCACCTTCGGTGATCACGGGTCCATCCACCAATTCTTCTTTTTTCGGCTCTTCTGGGTTAAGTGCTCCATCCGAGTCTTCTTCGTATTCCTCGGCAATCACCTCCTCTGTTAGAGGGTATTTTGCCAGGGTCTTGTTCTTCTTCTTTGCCTTCTTGGCAGCGCCGGTAGCAAAGACGGCTTTGGGTCCGTTTCCCGGAGTCAAGCTCTGGTCGGTACTTTCGGACATCTAGACTTCGGGATTGTCTCCGACGTCCATGTCATCCAGCGCTTTGGGAGAGTGTTCCCCGGATCCTTCATCCATGGCTTCTCCTTCCTCTGCAGCTTTGGAGTTATACTCCTCTTCATATTTAGCGGAGAACTTTCGGAAATCTGCCGACGTCATCGATTCATCCGAGGATGCGGGTACGTCGGCGTTTGTTCCAATTGCCTCCAGCACCGAGTCGGTGTTTTCTCCAGCATCGGCAGAGCCGGATCCGGATCCTACGTAACCTACAAAGTGCGACGCGTGCTTCCTGAGGTACCTGCGGCTTTCGCGATCAACCATGTCAAAACTTTTGATGGTCTCGAGGATTGCATCTGCGCTTTCTCCCTGCAGTATCATACGTTTTAGTGTGTACCTTAGGAAAGGCCTGTCTGTCCCGGCATCATCAGAGCCGGAATCAGTGTCGTTGATATGCTCCTCCTTGATTTCGACTTCCACCGGTGGGTCGATCTGGGATCCGGCTTCTCTAGGGAGATCCACTCCAGATTCGACTTGGACCGCTAGGTCTTCTTCAGGCTCGAATTTCTCCACTATCTCTACAACTGGTGCGGGCTGGGTGGGATTAGGGTGATCTGAGATCCGGAACTCTGCCGCCTCCGCGGATAAAGGGGACCCAGAAGATTCTTCTGCCTCTATCATCACCGCTGGGGTGGGTTGGGCAGGTTCAGCAAAACCGATGTAAACATCGATCTCGCCAAAAGACATGATTGTGTAGGCAGTCACGGCCTCCCTAGAGGGAATCCAAGTCTCGTCGAGAACGATGAGAGGGACATCGCTGGCATAGAGGATGCGACCAACGGCGATAGTCTCGCCGATTCCGATTCTTGTAGATTCCGCTCGGAACGCAGATCCGAAACTCACTTGCCCCATAGTGGGCGCCAACTGTTGTCGGATTGAGGACAAGTATGCCATGAGGGGGTCCTCGAGGCGTGCGGAAGAGAGGGGTGTGAGACGTATGGTATTCCGGGACGGTGAGCACACAAGTTTACCCAGGTTCGAATCCGCCGGTTTTGGACGGATCCTACTCCTGCTAGCAATCCAATAATACGGCAGAGCCAGAATATGGGTTACAAGGGTTTCGCCGGTGCGAGTTGAGATTGTAGACTATTGAGGTGCCCTAAAGGCTCTCCCTAGGACGACTTATATAGATATCCGGCCTAGGGTTTACAGGAGAGATCTATGCGGCTACGACTAAGAATCGGTTACAGAGTACATCTTGAACTACAAGTAACATTATGGTCCTAAGTCAGTAAGTCTTCTAGTCCTTCCCGTAGCCGGATTGGACTCCGTCTTTTTCCCTGACTGGGCTGCCCGTAAAGCAAAGCTCTAACCCGAAGTGGGCCATCCTGGTTAGTGAGGAACTGTGAGGATGCCCGGAAAGTATATCCCCAACATGGAGGGATCTAAAGCTCTTCATAGGACCCTGCCGGAGGGGAGAGATCACCCTAGAGGCCTTCTTCATCACCATGACTACCTCCGGTGTGATGTGTGACTAGTTCATCCCTGGACTACGGGTCCATGTAGTAGCTAGATGCTTGGTTCTTCTCCTTTGCCCCCTCGGCACCCCCTCGGCCTCTCCTTCCGCCTATAAGTTGCCCTCGGGATGAAAACCCTAAGTACCTGATCAAAAATCCATGAAAGATTCTGTAGCCACCGTCATCTCCATCCCTAGATCGGGAGGGATCTGAAGCTCTTCCCGGCACCCTGCCGGAGAGGGGAATTCACCCTGGAGGCCTTCTTCATCACCATGCAAGCCTCTGGTGTGATGCGTGAGTAGTTCATCCTTGGACTACGGATCCATGTAGTAGCTAGATGGCTGGTTTCTCCTCCTTTGTGCTTTCATGTTTAGATCTTGTGAGCTCCGTTCATGATCAAGATCATCTATTTGTAATCCTACATGTTGTGTTTGCGGGGATCCGATGGATATTGAGATGCTATTTCAGATTGATTATTGATTCTATCATGTCTATGTTATTTGTGATCTTGCATGCTTTCTGTTGTTAGTAGCTATCTTGGCCGAGTAGATGCTAGCAACTCCAAGAGGGAGTATTTATGCTTGATAGTGGGTTCATGCCTCTAGTAATCTGGGGAAGTGACAGAAATCTCTAAGGTACTAGATGTGCTGTTGCTACTAGGGAGAAAACATCAATCCTTTATTCATAGAATAATCGTATTGTTTACTTTATACACTTTGCTTAATGCAATTATCTATTGCTTGCAACTTAATACTGGAGGGGATTCAGATGATAACCTGAAGGTGGATTATTAGTCATAGATGCAGTTGGATTACGGTCTATGTATAATGTTGTAATGCCCAATCAAATCTCATAGGAGTCAAGATGATTAGTATATGCATGTATGCTTTCTCGATGTTTGTCAATTGCCCCGCTATAATTTGTTCACCCAACATGTCATCTATGTTAAGGAGAATCACCTCTAATGAACTATGGAACCCGGTCCATTATTTTACCATCAATCTACAATCTATTTACTATTTTCTGTTTACTTTCTGCAAGCAATTACTATCTTCCACACAATACGTTTAATCCTATGTTTTCAGTAAAACCGGTGAGATTGACAACCTCACTGTAAGTTGGGGGCAAGTTCTATGGTTGTGTTGTGCAGGATTCCAAGTTGGAAACAACACCTTGGAGGTGTTTCCTTGCTCCTACTGGTTCGATAACCTTGGTTTCATAACTGAGGGAAACTTGCTGATGTGCTCATCATACCTTCCTCTTGGGGTTCCCCAATGAGCTCGATACGTGTTGAGCCATCAAGCTCTTTTCTGGCGCCGTTGCCGGGGAGTCAAGGACATCTTCACAAGGGGAGTCCCTCATAACCAATCTCTTTACTTTGTTTCATTTGTTTTTCTTAGTTTATTTTTGCTTTGTTTGCCTGTTTCTTTATTAAAAACACAAAAAATGACTACTCTTGAAAACACTAAGTTGTGTGACTTCACTAGCACCAACAACAATGATTTCATGTGCACACCTATTGCTCCACCTATTCCTGAAGCCACTTTCTTTGAAATTAAACCTGCCTTGCTCAATCTTGTTATGAAAGAACAATTTTCTGGTATTGGTACTGAAGATGCTGCTGCTCATCTTAATAACTTTGTTGAACTTTGTGAGATGCAAAAACATAGGGATATAGATGGAGATATTATTAAGCTTAAATTGTTTCCTTTCTCTTTGAGAGGAAAAGCTAAAGAATGGCTGCTATCCCTAACTAGAAATACTATTGATTCTTGGATTAAATGCAAATATGCTTTCATTGGAAAATACTATCCTCCTACTAAGATTATATCTATGAGAAGTGAAATAATGAAATTTAAACAATCTGATAGAACATGTTGCTCAAGCTTGGGAAAGAATGAAATCTTTGGTAAAGAATTGTCCCCCTCATAGACTGACTGCTTGGATGATTATCCAAATCTTTTATGCAGGACTGAATTATTCTTCAAGAAATCTGCTAGATTCTACTGCTGGAGGTACCTTTATGACCATTACTTTGGGTGCTGCAACAAAGCTTCTGGATAATATGATGGTTAACTATTCTGAATGGCACACTGAGAGAGCTTCACACGGTAAGAAGGTAAATTCTGTTGAAGAAATCTCCTCCTTGAGTGATAAAATTGATGTTATTATGTCTATGCTTGTTAATGGGAAAGCTCATATTGATCCAAATCATGTTCCCTTAGCTTCTTTGGTTGCTCAAGAGGAGCAAGTTAATGTGAAATTTATTAGAAATAATAATTTTAGCAACAATGTCTACAAGAATAATTTTGGTAATAATAATTATAGGCCATATCCTCCCAATAATGGAAATGCTTATGGAAATTCCTACAACAATAATAGAAGTGCACCCTCTGAACCTAAAGATTAAAGATTTTATTACTAAACAAACTGCTTTCAATAAAACTATTGAGGAAAAACTCTCCAATGCTGAAAGAAATATAGCATCATTGTCTGAAGCACAATCTTCTTTGAATACAATGGCTGCTAAACCTAAAACTATTGAAAATCCCTTTGCTGCTACTAATGCCATACAAGTTAGAATTGATGAAAATGTTAGACTGTTAGCTGAATTGCATGCTATGTGGGAAAGCAAAGATGAAATTGCTAGACATATTAGTATTTCTACTATCACTACAACTAATGTTGAAGCTAGTAAACCCAATGGAACCTTTTCTAACAAAAATGCTGAAATTCTTGGAAATATGGGAAATAATAGCCCTACTACTTTAGATGATAATTATGATTTTGATCTTGATGGTTGCAATATCTCTGAAGTAATTATGTTCCTACAAAAGCTTGCTAAAAGTCCTAATGCTAGTGCTATGAATATGGCCTTTACAAAACACATTACTGATGCTCTCATAAAAATTAAAGAAGAAAAGATGAAACATAAAGCTTCTTCCTATGATATTAGAAGATGGTTGGGAACCCATCATTAATATGAAAGTGAATGATTTTGATCTCAAAGCTTTATGTGATCTTGATAGTAGTGTTTCTATTATGCCTAGAAAGATTTACGAAATGCTTGATTTACCACCGTTGGAAGATTGTTATTTAAATGTCCAACTTGATGATAATGCTCAAAGTAAACTCATGGGGAGTGTTAATGATGTTCTTATTATGGTTAACAATGCCTATGTCCCCGTTGATTTCTATGTTTTGGATGTTGAATGCAATGCTTCTTGTCCTATTATTTTGGGAAGACCTTTTCTTAGAACTGTTGGTGCCATTATTGATATGAAAGAAGGCACCATTAAATATCAACTCCCACTCAAGAAAGGTATAGAACACTTCCCTAAGAAGAGAGATAAGATTATTTTTGCCTCTCCTATTAAAACAAAATTTTCTCTTAATGCTTCTTCATTTGAGAATACTTGATTCTTTTTGCTTCTTATGCCTAGGTCAAATGCGTTAAAGAAAAGCACTTGTTGGGAGATAACCCAAATTTCGTTAGGAACCTTTTTTTTGAGTCTTGGAAGTTATTACCTCTATAATAACCGCTCCTTATCCTTTTTGTGTGGTTTTTGTGCCAAGAGGAACCTCTAATGAGAGAGAAGTAAGACTTGGGAAAGTTGCTGTCCTGAAACAGATTTTTGTGCTTCGCTGTAAAAATTTGTGAAAAATCTCTGTATGTCGGTTTGAGCTGTGATTGTTTGTGCTTCTGCCCCAGGTTGTTATCCAACTTTCGTTAGTTCAACACTTTTCGATTTGATCAACAGAAGGTCTTCTAAAAAATTGGTTTTTACCTGCTGGTCTGTTTTGACAGATTTCTGCCATTATTTGCATTTGCCTCTTAATCTCTTTCTCTTTGAGTTCCATTTGATCATTTGAACTTTTTAAAGGAAGTGCTACAGTAGCTTGTGTTTTAATGGAAGTTTTACTTATGTTGAAACTGAACCAAAAAAACTTATTATCTTGAGTACACTAATGTTGCTAATGAAGATTGTGTGAAGTTTTGTATGAAGGATATTTTAAGGTGTAGGGAAGAGTAATGTGATAAGATGAAGTATAGACAAAATCTCAAGCTTGGGGATGCCACCCGTGTCACCCCAAGAAATATTCAAGAAGTACAAGCGCCAAAGCTTGGGGATGCCCAACGCATCCCCTTCTTCATCAATAAAAATCTCAGGTTTCGTCCAAACACTTCATTTTTATTGTTTTATGCACACTTGTGTTGTTCTTGGAGCGTCTTTGTTTTTGTTCTTAGTTTTTGTTTTCTTAGTTTGCTTGAATAAATTGGTTGGACCCCCTCATTCATACATTAGTTTTCAAATAAGTTGGTTTGGATTGGAAAAGAGTAGGAAAGTTCATGCTTATAAGTGGTATAAAAGGAGCTTGTTTTTGACTGTGACCTAGGCTTTGTCATGTCATGCTTGATATTGTTTTGGCTTTATTATTAGTGATTATTTCTGTAGTATGAATTGTTACAAATAATTGAGATTGCTTAATGTGCCTTGAAAGAATCATGCGTTGTTTTAGCATATTAAAGCATAGTATTATGGTATTCTCCTTTGATGCTTTATTTGGGTTGACTTGGCGCATGCTCACACCATGTTAAGACTATTCCAAGTCACCATAGCCTCTATGATCATTTATTTTTCGACTTGTAATATAACTTTATTCTTTAATTAATAATGTTTTGTCGCTTTGCATGATTATGGCCATTATTGCTCTCTTAGTTGGTTGCTCCCAGTCTTTTGCTAGCCTCCACACCAAGTATGAGTTCCACTCATGCATCCAACTCCAAATAAAACCAAGTTATTCCAAAGAGTACACCATACCTACCTATTAGCATTTTCTATTCCTAGTATATTCATGTTTTTTATCTACCTTCCGAATTAAACTTGTTATGTGAAAATTAGTAATTAAAGCTCTCACGAACTTGATGGCACACTTTACTTTTCTTGCACTTAATAAACTTGAACCATTGTGCCCATCTATGTTGCGTATATGCTTGCGTTTTGTAAGTTGGGAATTAGCAGAACCATGCTATCATGGGGAACGCTTTCAACATTGCACTTTATTTAGTTGATATCATGTTCTTTTGCTTATTGATCCCGGTGGTGTGAAATAAAAGGGGAGCTTGTAAGGCTCATGGAGTCCGTATATGTGTTAGAGAAACGCTTGGGCGGCTGGTCTAATCCATGCCTAATCATGGTGGAAACCTGCAGTGTAACTATAATGAGCAATCTATGAAGCATCCTCTTTAAAAAAATAAAAAAGAAGCCTATGCAAATAGGAAAGAAAAAAAGAGAAAATAAAAAGAAAAAAAGATACCTATGCAAATAGGAAATAAAAGGATGCTGAGATGCTTATTGTCTGCTTGCCTTGTCATTTTGATATGGGGATTCTTCCGTATCATCGGGCAAGGGGTACCCCGTTGGCGGTTCTCTATGATACACATGTACTTACAATGACAAGAACTTACTTGTGACTAAACTTGAGTAGCATGAGGAACGGTCTTCGTGAGTAAGGGGCATGAGATTTTTAGCTTAAAACTTGTCAAGCATATCCTCATATTTGTTCACTTTAACCTTAATCACCTAAAGATGCTTATGATAGGGGAAATGAGAGCTGAAAGCTAATAAGTACCATAATTTTTGGAAGCTCTTTATGAGACTTGAATCCCTGCTTCCTTCTATGAAGGCATTTCTTTTACTTTTATGTTGAGTCTCCATCTTCTATATTTATGCACCTATTAAGAGAGCATAGTGGTCATTCTTAGTTTAATGTGCATTGTCCCAATACTTGTTGATTGATTCATAACTTTGATATTGCTTGTTCTTAAACGATTTGTATCTAGTCACCCTTATGAACTTTGAAGGTGTCCTATGCATTTATGTTTTGCTACACTATGAGGGACAAGCTGAATACCATTCTCGTTATGTTTTCTTTATGTGAAACAAACAAACGTCTTTCAAAGCATTGTTATTCATGAATCTTTTGTTTGTACCTTTTCGTGCTAAGTCATAGTTGCTATGTTAAAGTACTATGATCCCAACTATCAATGGTTTATGGATACCTTGATCAAGATTATGATGGTGCATGTCACCTCAAAAATTATTCTTTTTATCACTAACCTAATTGAGGACGAGCAGGAGTTAAGCTTGGGGATGTTTATACGTTGCAAACATATCTATAATTTTTTATGTTCCATGCTTGTTTTATATCTACTTTCTTATGTTTTGTCCACACTTTGGAGGATTTTTACACATTTTATGGAACTAACCTATTAACAAGATGCCACAGTGCTAGTTGCCTGTTTTCTGCTGTTTTTGGTTTCAGAAAAGCTAGTAAGGAAATATTCTCGGAATTGGACTGGACAAAAGCCCAAGTCAATATTTCACCAGAAGGAACACGAAGTCCGGAGGGGAGACGAAGAGGGGAGCCAGGCCGACCACACCTGGTGGTGGCATGGCCAGCCCTAGCCGTGCCACCAGGGGTGTGGGGGCCCCCTGGCACTCCACCAAACTTGCCCCTTCACCTATATATTGCCCTCGGGACGAAAACCCTAAGTACCCGATCAAAATTCCACAAAAGAGTCTGTAGCCGCTGCCATCTCCATCCATAAATCGGGAGGGCTCTGAAGCTCTTCCCGGCACCCTGTCGGAGGGGAGAGATCACCCTGGAGGCCTTGTTCATCACCATGACTGCCTCCAGTGTGATGCGTGAGTAGTTCATCCCTGGACTACGGGTCCATGTAGTAGCTAGATGGTTGGTTCTTCTCCTTTGCACTACCATGTTTAGATCTTGTGAGCTCTGTTCATGATCATCTATTTGTAATCCTACATGTTGTGTTTGCAGGGATACGATGGATATTGTGATGCTATTTCAGATTGATTATTGATTCTATCATGTCTATGTTATTTGTGATCTTGCATGCTTTCCATTGTTAGTAGCTATCTTGGCCGAGTAGATGCTAGCAACTCCAAGAGGGAGTATTTATGCTCGATAGTGGGTTCATGCCTCTAGTAATCTAGGGAAGTGACAGAAATCTCTATGTCAACACCCGGATTTTTAATCCCAGATGCCTGTTATGCCATACCTCGCAATCCCAGGATTACCATTTTTGCGAGACATAACAGAATTGGTACCATCGTACATCATCCATTACAAACCATAATAAAGGTCTTACAAATAAAGGATCTGATGATCCAGTCTTAATACAAATCAAGCAGCCGAAAATAAACGTAGTAGGGGCTCCATCTTCAGGGTCACATGCAATGCTGACGATGGGAGATGATCCTAGTTGTCGTAGACCTCCTGCTGTCCATCATCCTGGTGGTCCTACCCATAGTCTTGCCATGGGAATAGCTAGGGACAAAGCCATGAGTACACTTTAAGTACTCGCAAACTATGACAAACAAGTAAGGTAGTTCTAGTAGGAATCTTAAGCTCTAGGTTTATTTGCAAAAAGCCAGGTTTATCTCATACTGAGTTTAGAAGTAAATAAAACTAATTTAATGTTCTAAATCACTTAAGTGGGAACATAGTTTTCATGCTCACAACCCTGTTGTGGTTAAGTCAAAGTCATAGTTCAATTCACAAGTCATTTTGAAAACATCTGACGACGGAACAATATGGCCACTCCAACTGTCCATGACCACGAACGGGGCTACTCGAATAGTTTGACACTCTGCAGAGGTGGTACACTTTCACCACAAAATTCGATACATCCGTCAGGGATAACCCTGAATCATCATACTTAGTATGCGGATAATCAATCATAACCTTTCAATTACAAACTCTAGTATAGGCACCTCCCCTATGAGCTTGGCCTCCCAGCCATGGCCATCTGCCATCCTGGGCACTGCATAGGTGGACATTCATCACGAGATAACCTCAGGTCAACCTCTTCCGCAAGGGAACCCATACTAAGGCATATAAACTTCCGGCTAAGCCCTACCCAATTTAGGTATTGTGGTTGTATGGTAAAATTTGAATGGCATCGCATCCGAACCCAACCATCAGTTTTTATAGAAGGGCTAAGGCTCAGGCCTCAAAATTTTCATCATCCAATCTTTTTTTGTGTTTCGCAACACATGTCAAAACATCTCAATAGAATGAGTCATTATACCAAGGTTTTCGTAATCATTTTCACCAAGTATTCCCATCTAAAGTGATCAACTTTTATGCTTAGCACTAGCCACTAAAGTTGAGGGTATTTACTAATGAGGGGTGCTAATCAATTGTAACTATCCAACTCTAATCTCATGCCTTGGGATGACATCTAAGTATAACTAGTTAGGCCTAGTTTTATACTCTTTATGGTATCTATACTAGTGTTCCAATACTCACAAAGCACTAACTAAAAGTAAAGAACTTTGGTAAAAGTAAAAGAATAAAGCTTGCAAGTAAAACTTGGGATTAGTATAATCAAAGTGGGATAACCAAGCATGCCTAAAGCATCTTCATAGGTTATCAATTTTGCAAGTGTTAGCTTGCATAGTCAACTTGTAGTGTTAGGCTTGCATAGGTATAATACTTGCAAGTGTTAGCTTGCCTTGAGGAGTGAAGTGATTGAGGTTCTCCTCTTCTTCTTCTTCTTCTTCTTCTTCTTGGTAGTACTCCTCCTCCTCGTATCCCGGGTCGGTACTATCATCTATAAATGAATACGAGGTACCTTACCTCCCCGGCAACGGCGCCAGAAAGTAGGCGTTTGCCGTTTGAGGTTCTTCTTCTTTAATCCTCCGGTGTGAATACCTTTTACCTTACCTCCCCGGCAACGGTGCTAGAAAATAGCTTGATGTCTACGCACTTCTATTCTTGTAGACAGTTGTTGGGCGTCCAAGTGCAGAGGTTTGTAGAACAGCAGCAAGTTTTCCCTTAAGTGGATCACCCAAGGTTTATCGAACTCAGGGTGGAAGTGGTCAAAGGTATTCCCTCTCAAGCAATCCTGCAATCAAGATACAAGAAGTCTCTTATGTCCCCAACACACCCAATACACTTGTCAGGTGTATAGGTGCACTAGTTCGGCGAAGAGATAGTGAAATACAAGTGGTATGGATAATTATAAGGGGTAACGGTGCGAGAAAATAGCTTGATGGCGTGGAAGAGACTAAAGGCAAATTGAAATAAATATGGAAGCAAGCAAACATGTAACAGATCTAATTGCAAACGGTGTATCAATGCTTAGAAACAAGGCCTAGGGATCACACTCTCACTAGTGAACACTCTCATATAAATATATTCTCCTTTATGATACTACTCTTAACTACTCTCTGGTTGAACACTCTAATCGTTGGTAGGGCTATAACAACACTCCTCAAAGTAAGCCTTTCCCATCTAGAAAACCCCACACTGTCACCTTGAGCAGTAGATGGTTCCAACAAACACCAGAATTTCATAAATACATCCAACTCCAAATATAACTCATAACAAGTATTTGTAATCTCTAGCCTAAGTGCCACCATGGTGAGCACGCTGTCACTTTCACACACATGGGGAGATCAGAGATATATTAAAGCACTTGAGTAGCAAGGTAGATCTACTAGATTACAAAGCTCATGATCACAATATGATCATGCATAGATAGAGAGATGAACACATAGCTACTGGTAGAACCCTTAGCCTCGAGGAAGAACTACTCCCTCCTCATCATGGGAATCAGCAATGGTGATGGAGATGGCGGTGGAGATCGATGGAGATGGCTCCGGGGGCACTTCCCCATCCCGGCAGGGTGCCGGAACAGAGACTTTCTGTCCCTCGAATCTCCCCTTCGGTGGCGGTGGCGCTGCGGAACTTTTCGTGGCTGGAGGCTTGATGTTTTAGGGTTTCTGTATCAGGAGGCTCTTATAGGCGAGAGGGGAGACCGAGGGGGTGCCAGGGGGCCCCACACCACCTGGTGACGCAGGTAAGGCTAGCCCGCGCCTGGGGGGGGGGGGGGGGGGTGGCCAGGCCCTGGCCCTCCTCCGTCTCGTATTCTGGCTCCGTGAGTCTTCCGGTAAAATAGGAACTTTGGCTTTTGTCCCGTCCAATTCGAAGAATATTCATTTTCTGACTTCCTGGAACCAAAAACAGTAGAAAACAGGCAACTGGCACTGTGGCATCTTGTTAATAGGTTAGTCCAAGCAATCATCTGAAAAGTACTCCAAAGTTGGAACGAAACACAAGAAAGTAGAATAAACCAAGGATGGAACATCAAAAATTATAGATACATTTGCAATGTATCAGCCCACACCGCGCCCGTCAGCTTACCGCCCAGCGGCAACAACCAGCGCTCGCCCTTGCGGCCTGCCTGGTAGCCGACGCCTCGCTTGGCCCGTCCAGCGCCCTGGGTGGGCCACCGCCATTCTCCCCCGGCCCGTTGGCCAGCGCCCGAGTGGGCTGCTGCCGACGTGGCCCGGGTGGGTCGGCTGACCCCGCGGCCTAGCCAGGCCAGCTCCCCCGCGAGCTCCTTGGGCCGGGGTCGAGCTGGGCCCAGCTGTGGCAAGCGCAGGCAACTGTTTTTATTTTTATTTTCCCCTTTATTTTTCTGCAGCTTTTATTCTAGGCTATTCCCCTCTGGGATTTGGCCTAATATAAAAGTTGCCTTTATAAATCTTAATCTAAATATTATTTAGAATATATTAATTCATAATTAACATATACTAAATGTATATTCAAATTCCCATTTATCCGTAAACACTTTTCCGGGTCTTTTCCATTATTCCTTCTCCGAACAACTTCGGATCTCTCTGCGGAACAATTCCGGCTTTCTCTTTCTCTAATGTGATTCCGTCTTATGAATGATCACTCTCATCGTACCCTTAAGTGTATCCTCTCATGGCTCGGGAATGCTCTAGACATGATATGTATCAATGATTAATAGAGGGACCAAGGATATCCATGTGACCCCTATGCATTCCTGATGACAATGTCGTTTGAACTGCTAAATGTAGCATCCAATTCCTTTTGTTTATCGATACGACTTGTCCGAGATCCGATCATTGGTATCACATACCTTGTTCAATCTCGTTCACAACAAGTTATGTTTTCTTGTTACCGTGATATTACATCCCCGTGACCGAGTCACATGTTGCAACATTTATGGATGTAATCTCACCAAGCCGGCCGTATGTATCTTTACCCGCCACGTGGGTGAACAAATCCCGGTCTTGCAGTCGCATGTCATCTACTGTTCCTTTGGAATACCCAACGTACACCTTTATGGCCACCGTATTACCAGATGACGGTTGATGCAGTTTAAGCAGCCTCGGGAAATAGTGAGTAATATGAGCTCACGGTCTAAGGAAAAGGAGTCTAGGTATAGCTGTTGCAACAATGAACTATATGACTTGATCGTGTTACAATCCTTCGAGGAATGTCCATTACATCATTCTCCAATGATATGACCCCGTTGTCAATTGGCATAAATGCCCATGATCTTGAAACCCAGATCATCCTCATGACCAACGAACTAGTATGAATAGAGGCTACTAGGGACTTGGTTGTTTCATACCACACCTGTACCAATGTTTCTACTTGGCACAGTTATAGCACAATATGAAACTATTATAAACTAATTGAGATATGATAATAAAAACCTATTTATTATTTGCCTCTAGGGCATATCTCCTTCACTAGCATCATCACAAACATCACATGAAATAAAGACTTAATCTTATTTATTTTATTTTAGAAAAGTAATTTCTACTCATTGAAAATACTTAAGATTTAATATTCTCCAATTAAAATATGGGATCACGTTGACACATGTCGTCACCACATATTCTAATACATGGGAATGTGATTTAAAGTGTTGGTCATATTTTATAAAGTTTAAGATTATCATTTAATAGAATTAAAGTGACTAGAAATGCCTATATAGCATTCATTTGGTACTAGTCCAATGTTACTGCATGTAAACCTAAATATTTTTACATATTCAGATAGATCTCATCAAATGTGATTTTTGAGAGTTGGAATCAACTCAAAAGCATTTATGGTTGGTTTTTAAAAAATGTTTGAAGTTGGAAAAGTCTCTGTCTTGTTATTTTTACTATAGGTGATATCTAACTCCAAATGGTTTGAATCCAAAGGGTTTTGATAGATAATTTGAATACCTTTCTAACAAAATTGGAATCATGCAATTTGGTTCAGTGAATCTCTTTGAATTGATTTTTGAATCTTCTAACAGAATCTGGTTTCAACTAAAATGGAAAATAACTATTTGAATCACTAGGCTCTACACGGGAAAGTAAACGGGCCGGCCCAACTGCACAGCACGACGTAGCGGGCTGCTGGCAGAACGGTCCCACTAGTTAGTGACTCTATCTAACCAAAACGGTATCTTTCAATCTAGGCCCTACGATTAGAATGCGATCTAACGACTAAGGTTCATCTCCTACGTCGAACAGCTCCGGCAAGGACTGAACCCTAACCCGGCGGTGGGGGTCGTGTGAGGCTCACCAGAGCTCCAGCTAGGGTCGTGATGGGGGCGAACAATGTTGTCGACGAGGCGGTTCAAACGGTGGTCGCGGCGGCTCCTAGGGCGACTCCAATCAATGGCTCCTCTACTCCTCTGCAGCGGCGGACTCCAGCCAAATTCTAGCGATGCGGTGCTCGCCTTGCTCCGGGGAGAGGTGTGGGAGGTTCTGTGAGGAGTAGGGAGTGTGATGGTGTGGTGAATTGAGGCGGAGGGGGTCTCTATTTATACATCGGGGAAGGGACAAAGCGGGATGGTTCGGGCTCGTCGGTGATGATTATACAGGGGGCTAGCAGCATGGCTGAGGGTAGTGGGCGACGCGGTGTTTCTTGGCGGTCAACACAGGATTAAAGGCGCAGCACGGGGTGGTCTGGAATGGTCGGGCGCGGGTAGTGCTCTGCGCAGAACTTGCGGCGTTCGAGACGGCGCACGGGAGCTACGGGTGGCGCAACGGCGAACAGGGATGTCTGGGAGCTAGCTGGTGATATGGCGAGTGTGTGCACGCACGGAAGGGGCGAGGCGCGGCGCGTGCTAGCTAGTCGGCTGCGGCGCCCTGGCGCGCTCTCGACACAACGCAAAGAAAGTAGGCGCGGCGGTTTTCTAGTGGTCCATGGCCTAGCTACGGTCAAGGGCTAGACAGGGGGTGGCGGTGGACGGTGGCCTGCCTTCTGGACATCATGGACGAGGGCGATGTGGTCTGTGGCGAGCGGTCCATGGTCGACTGACACGGCGGGCTTCGGGCGGCGCTTCACTAGCGCAATGGCAAAGAGGGTGTGCGTGTCGGGCGCTGCTGTGTGTTGGGGGAGACCAGGGGAGTGAAGAGGGGACAGTGGGGTGAGTGATTACTGCTCAAAACAGTGAAGTTAGGCAGTGGTTTAAGAAGTGTCTGCAATGTGTTCGACCAAATGGCCGCATGAACTCAAGTTTGAAATTTTTGAATGGAATTTGGTGACTATTTTGATCTTATGCTTGAGTGTCTATGGTTGCTTGGAAAAGTTAAGGTGAATTGATTTGAGTGGTTTTTGCAAAATGGTGATCCTACCATATGAACTTGATTCAATTTTGAACTGTCCTTTAAATATATTTGAAAATAGTTTATGTGAGTTCGTAAAGTGGGCTTGGGTTCAATTTTACTTGGTCTAGCAAGGGGTGAAGAGAAATGGAAATGTTTCTGTTAGAAATTCTTTACTAGGAACACTCAAAGTGACCTAGTGGTTAATTTTGGTCAAAATGACCATCTGTTTATTTGATTCATATTTGATTTCTTTTCCTTTGGATTTTATTTGTAATTGGCCTAGATGATGTAGTATTCATCTTTAAACCATTTCTTATCATTTGTAGCAAACACACATGGCAATTTCACTCAATCATACACTAATTCAAATCACACATGCATTCATATTCAATTTAGTAATAAAAGTTTTTGTTAACCCTAAACTTGGGTGATTAGAGCTCGATAATCTTGATTAATATTTTTGGGGTGTTACAAACCTTCCCTCCTTAAAAAAAATCTCGTCCCGAGATTTAAGAAAAACTAGGAACTAAAGAGATCTGTAAACTCAGTCCTAATGTAATCTTCTCATTCCCACGTAGCTTCTTCTTCAGTATGGTTGCTCCATTGGATCTTGAGAAACTTGATACTCTGGGTCCTGGTGGTTCTGAATGTTCTTCCAAAATACGAATGGGCACTTCACGATACGTCAGATCCTTATTGATATCTATGGCTCGGTGATCGATGTTCTTGAACATTTCGGTCTTCTCCGGAACTTCTAGGCATTTGCGAAGTAATGAGATATGGAACACATCATGTATGGCTGACATCTCCTCTGGCAGTTCCAGTTGATATGATACTTCTCCTCGGCGATTCAAAATCTTGAAGGGTCCAATATATCTGGGGGCTAACTTCCGTTTCAGTTGAAAATGTAGTATTCCTTTCAAGGGTGATACTTTGAGATACACAAAATCTCCGACATTGAAGGTCAGGTCTCTACGTCTCTTGTCAGCATAACTCTTCTGTCTGGATTGGGCGGTCTTGAGGTGTTCACGGACTTTGTGAACCTTCTCTTTGGCTTCCTGTAGGATGTCGGGTCCGAAAATCTGACTCTCTCCTACTTGCGACCAATTCAAGGAGGTACAACACTTCCTTCCATACATAAATTCAAATGGGGCCATTTGCAAACTGGCTTGATAACTGTTGTTGTATGAGAATTCTACGAAAGGCAGACAATCTTCCCATTTTGATCCATAATCTAGCACACAAGCTCTCAACATATCTTCTAAGATTTGGTTGACTCTTTCAGTTTGTCCATCGATCTGCGGGTGATAAGCTGTGCTGAAGTTCAGCTTGGTTCCTAATCCTTCTTGGACTTTCTGCCAAAATCTTGAGGTAAACTGGGTTCCTCGATTTGATACTATGGTCTTAAGGTTCCATGCAAACTGACGATTCTAGCAATGTATAGGTCTGCTAGTTTCGAACTCTGGTAGGTTGTCTTAACCGGTATAAAATGGGCTACCTTAGATAGTCTATCCACTATGATCCAAATAGAGTCATTTCCCCTACTAGAAGTAGGCAAACCGGTGATGAAATCCATTCCGACAGAATCCCATTTCCATTTTGGAATCTGCAATGGTTGCAAAAGTCCGACGGGTCTCTGAAGTTCCGCTTTGACTCTCTGACAGATATCACACTTGGCTATGTAGCTTCTGATTTCTCTCTTCATCTTGTGCCACCAAAATTGCTCCTTCAAATCCTGATACATCTTCGTTCCTCCAGGATGGATAGAATAAAGAGTATCATGAGCTTTTTTGCATCATAACTTGCTTCAGCTTGGAATCTGCTGGCACATAGATACATCCTTTGTACCACAAAACTCCTTCTTCATCTTCGGTGAATCCGGGTACCTTCCCTGTACCGATACGATGCTTGATTCCGTCGATACTTGCATTTCCTTTACGGGCTTCCTTGATCTGACTGATCAAAGTGGGTTGAAGTTCTATGCTAGCAAAGAATCCTTTGGTAACTAGCTCCGTTCTAAACTGCTCCAAGTCTTCATGCAAACTTGGCTGGGCTTATTTAATCATGGTGTTTAATCTACACGGAAATCTCCTAAGAGCATTCACTACCACATTGGCTTTGCCAGGGTGATAGTGAATGTCAAGGTCATAATCCTTGATTAACTCTATCCATCTCCTTTGCCTCATATTCAGCTCCTTGTGTGTGAAAATATACTTCAGACTCTTGTGATCCGAATAAATCTCACAGCGGTTACCCATAAGGTAATGACACCGTGTCTTCAAAGCTAAAACTACAGCTGCTAGTTCAAGGTCATGGGTAGGGTAGTTTTGCTCATGTTGCTTCAGTTGTTGGGACAGATATGCTATGACTTTGCCTTCTTGCATCAACACACATCCGAGACCAATCTTGGATGCATCACAATACACATCAAAAGGCTTCTTGATATCTGGCATAATCAAGATTGGGGCTGAAATCAATCTCTTCTTGAGTTCTTGAAAACTTGCTTCACATTTGTCCGTCCATTCAAACTTCTTATCTTTCTTCAACAACTGGGTCATCGGTCTTGCGATGCTCGAAAATCCTTCAACAAACTTGCGATAGTATCCCGCTAATCCGAGAAATGCACGGACTTGGGTTTGAGTGGTTGGGGCTTTCCATTCTTCAACATCTTTGATCTTGGCGGATCGACAGTGACTCCTCTTGCCGACACAATATGTCCTAGGAATCCTACTTCCTTTAACCAGAACTCACATTTGCTAAACTTGGCATACAACTGATGTTCTCTAAGGGATTCAAGGATGGTTCTCAAGTGTAGATCATGGTCTTCTTCTAACTTGGAATAGATCAGAATATCGTCGATAAAAACAATGACAAACTTATCCAGGAAGTTCATAAAAATCTTATTAATGAGATTCATGAAATAAGTAGGGGCATTGGTTAATCCAAAAGACATGACGGTGTATTCATACAATCCATATCTGGTGGTAAATGCGGTCTTTGGAATATCCGTTGCACGAATCCTGAGTTGATGATAAGTAGTTCTAAGATCAATCTTAGAAAACACTCTGGCACCAGTCAACTGGTCAAACATATCCTCTATCTTTGGTAGTGGGTACATGTTCTTGATGGTGACATCACTCAGCTTCCGGTAATCCGTGCACAAACGGTTACCTCCATCTTTCTTATCCACAAACAATACATGCGATCTCCATGGTGACGCGCTTGGTTGAATCAAACCTTTCTCCATCATAGCATCAAGTTGCTTCTTCAGCTCCACTAATCCAGATGGGTTCGTACTATAAGGTCTCTGAGCTATGGGTCCAGTTCCAGGAACTAGTTCGATGATGAACTCGATATCCCGATCTGGGGGCATACCGGGCAATTCATCTAGGAACACGTCGGGGTATTCACAGACTACTCTGACTTGGTCTAGGGTTGGTTGGGCTAGACTCTTGTTGCACTTGAATTGACGGGGCAATGTTTCAAATACATGCTCTACTGATACTCCAGTGCTACTGGTCATGGTTATGGCTTTCTTGGCATAGTCGATTAATCCTTTATGTTTCGACATCCAATCCATTCCTAGTACTACTTCCAAACCTTTGGTTCCAATTACTATTAGATTGGCATAAAAATCTATTCCATGGATTCTGATAGGTACAACCTTGCAAATTTTTCTAGCTTTGGTGGTTGAACCATGTATTTGAACTATCATAACATGCTTCAGTTTTGTTGGTTGAATCTTACTAGTGCATGCAAATTCTTCTGTAACAAACAAGTGCGATGCTCCAGAATCAAACAACACTCTTGCAAGTATGGAGTTAACTGAAAACATACCCAGCACAACATCTAGCGCTTCTTGAGCTTCTTTAGCATTCATGTGGAACAGACGACCATTGCGGTTGAGCAAGTTCCCTGGGGAAAATCTCCTTCTAGGTTGATCACGACGTTGCTGCTGAGCAGGTGCATTCACATTGGTGGCTGCTGCAAGCTTCTTAGGGCACTCATTGGAGTAGTGACCCTTGACTCCACATTCAAAGCAAGTAATCTGGGACTTGTCTTTTCCTATAATAGGCACAACATTGCTTCTAGTCCTTGGGGCAGTATTGTTGTTGTTGTTGTTGTTGTTGTTGTTTTTGTTGTTGTTGTTTGACTTGGGCGGTGCACAGTTGAAGTTATTGGAATTGCTAGGGTTGTTGTTGTTGTTTTTTCCTCTAGGCTTCAGGTTTCCTCCGCTATGATTGGGATAGTTTGGACGAGACATAGGGGGTCTGTTGTTTCTTGGGGAATATCCTGCAGACGGGTTGGGGCGATACTTCTGGGTATGGTGGGATCCAGGCTGGTGCATCATCCTGCGCTTGCGATTATCATTGGCTTGGTTTATCTTCCCTTCCATCTGAATGGCAGAATCTACTAGCTCTTCTAGATCTGCAAAATGGATGTTGACTAACACAGTCTGCATCTCATCATGCAATCCATTTAGGAACCTTTCCTTCTTCTTTGCTTTGGTGTTAATCTCATCAGGGGCATATCTAGCTAGTGACAGAAATTAGTCATGGTACTCAACTACCGTCATCCTTCCTTGCTTCAGTTCCCTGAACTCATCCCTCATCCTGGTGACCAAACCTTGGGGCACATGAGTCCGGATGAACTTGATCTTGAATGCTTCCCAAGTCATCATCCGACCTTCGTTCATGGTACGGGTGCTATTCCACCAGGCTCTTCATCTCCAGCCAGATAATGGGTGGCAAACAGTACTTTTCATTGGCTTCAACTCCTGCGATCTCCAAGTTGTTCTCCATGGTTTGCAACCATTCATCAGCATCTAAGGGATCCTCAGACTTACTAAAGATAGGTGGGTTGGTATTCTGAAAGTTCTTGAGTTTGGATCCATGGTGATCCTGGTTTCCATGACCTTGGTTATTGTGGGCCATCTGAGTTATCTGTTGAAGAGTGGCTAGGTTGGCTTGGCGTTCGGCTCTACTAGCTTCACAGTCAGAAACTAGCATTTGCAGAATCTGCAGCATTGGGTCCTGAGATGAACTACTTCCTCCAGGATTTCCCCAAGTCATTTGAAGATTGAGATAGATAATAGATAAGAGGGAAATTTCTAAGGTTCATGGTTTTGTTTCAAAAGCTTTAAACTTTGAGTTTGACTCCAGTTTTGCAAACTAACACTTCCTCTCATTCATTCATTCATTCAAGCACACAATACACACACACACACCACAACACAAATAGAAAACAGATGGTTTTAAGAACCATCATGTGAAGCTACGATACAGTGAGACCGGTACAACTCATTCCTACGGTAGTGCTCAAGTGCATCTAATCATCATCAATGAAGTTGGAATCATCATCATTAGTGTGGAACTCCATGGCATCATCCTCCAGGTAGTCGTTGTCATCACTAAGGTAAGAGTAAAGATCTCCCTGGATATCTTCACCTTCCTCCTCCTTCGCTTCAAGATGGATTTCCTGTTCATGAATGGTATTCTCGAGAGTGACCACCTTCTTGTGAAGACGATCGATGGTGCGATCCTTCTTGTCACACTGACGACGAAGTGATTGGCGCTCCTTGGCGAGAATGGCGATGGTCTGGTCCTTCTTGACTGTAATGGCATGTTTGTGGTTGGCGTAGGCGCGAGCATTGTCCAGCTCCTTCTGTCTATCATACAACATGAAATCAAGATTATCCACCTGGTGCTTCAGCTCTGGGTGTCCTGGCATCTCCAAGGGCATTCCCATAGAATCACGCCTTGCGTAGTGAGCAAAGCGAGTTCCCTGGATCTGGTTGATGTTTTGCCCACACAGACAAGCAAGAGCTTCATGCATAGCCTGGCTAATCCATCTAGCCAGTTGTTCTCCCACAAGGTGAATTGGATCTTCTCCAAAGTGGGTGCTTCCATCTTGCCTCTGAGATCTACAACTATCAGCCATTGTAGATCTCCTCCTACGTGATCGTTGATTTCTGCCTCGAAGAATTCTGGGTGCGGCGCTCAAGATACTCTGACAGTGCATCTAGATCCCTCTCAAAGATCAGGTGGCCTATGTTTCCTAGATGGTAGAACTTGCAATACTGGACCTCCATCTATAAGAATTTAGGGTGAGCAAGTTAGTGGGGTGATCAAGTGTGTCAAATTTTATTGTAGAATTGCAAGAATTTTTAAGTAACATTTTTTAAAAAGAATCAAGGATAAGAGTGGGAATAGGTTTTCATAATTACTCACTTCTTTTGTTTTGAAACTAAGTTTTTGTTCGGACGTCCATTCTAACTAGGGTCTCCTATGGTCAGGATGGCTCTGATACCAACTTGTCAACACCCGGATTTTTAATCCCAGATGCCTGTTATGCCATACCTCGCAATCCCAGGATTACCATTTTTGTGAGACATAACGGAATTGGTACCACAGTACATCATCCATTACAAACCATAATAAAGGTCTTACAAATAAAGGATCTCATGATCTAGTCTTAGTACAAATCAACCAGCGAAAATAAACATAGTAGGGGCTCCATATTCAGGGTCACAGGCAATTGCTGACGATGGGAGATGATCCTAGTTGTCGTAGACCTCCTGTTGTCCATCATCCTGGTGGTCGTCCCCATAATCTAGCCACGGGAATAGTCAGGGACAAAGCCAAGAGTACTCTTTAAGTACTCGCAAACTATCACTAACAAGTAAGGTAGTTCTAGTAGGAATCTTAAGCTCTAAGTTTATTTGCAAAAAGCCAGGTTTATCTCATACTGAGTTCATAAGTAAAGAAAACTAATTTAATGTTCTAAATCACTTAAGTGGGAACCTAGTTTTCATGTTCACAACCCTGTTGTGGTCAAGTCAAAGTCATAGTCCAATTCACAAGTCATTTTGAAAACATCTGATGACGGAACAGTATGGCCACTCCAACTGTCCATGACCGCGGACTCGGCTATTCGAATAGTTTGACACTCTGCAGAGGTGGTACACTTTCACCACAAAATTCGATACATCCGTCAGGGATAACCCTGAATCATCATACTTAGTATGCGGATAATCAATCATAACCTTTCAATTACACACTCTAGTATAGGCACCTCCCCTATGAGCTTGGCCTCCCAGCCATGGCCATCTGCCATCCCGGGCACTGCATAGGTGGACATTTATCACGAGATAGCCTCAGCTCAACCTCTTCCGCAAGGGAACCCATACTAAGGCATATAAACTTCCGGCTAAGCCCTACCCATTTCAGGTATTGTGGTTGTACGGTAAAATTGGAATGGTATCGCATCCGAACCCAACCATCTGTTTTTATAAAAGGGCTAAGGCTCGGGCCTCAACATTTTCATCATCCATTCCTTTTTTGTGTTTCTCAACACATGTCAAAACATCTCAATAGAATGAGTCATCATTCCAAAGTTTTCGTAATCACTTTCACCAAGTATTCCCATCTAAAGTCATCAACTTTTATGCTTAGCACTAGCCACTAAAGTTGAGGGTATTTACTAATGAGGGGTGCTAATAAATTGTAACTATCCAACTCTAATCTCATGCCTTGGGACGACATATAAGTATAACTAGTTAGGCCTAGTTTTATACTCTTTATCGTATCTATACTAGTGTTCCAATACTCACAAAGCACTAACTAAAAGTAAAGAACTTTGGTAAAAGTAAAAGAATAAAGCTTGCAAGTAAAACTTGGGATTGGTATAATCAAAGTGGGATAACCAAGCATGCCTAAAGCATCTTGCATAGGTTATCAATTTTGCAAGTGTTAGCTTGCATAGTAACTTGTAGTGTTAGGCGTTCTTAGGTATAATACTTGCAAGTGTTAGCTTGCCTTGAGTAGTGTAGTGATTGAAGTTCTCCTCTTCTTCTTATTCTGGGTAGTACTCCTTGCTGACTCATGTACTAACGAGCTCGTTGGGGAACCCCAAGAGGAAGGTATGATGAGCACAGCAGTAAGTTTCCCTCAGTTATGAAACCAAGGTTATCAATCCAATAGGAGCAAGGAAAGACCTCAAAGGTGTTGCTAGCCGAACTTTGGCAGGGTGCACTACCGGTGCCAGCAGCAACGTGGAGACCTGCACAACACAACCACATAACTCTGTCCCCAACTTACGATGAGGTTGTCAATCTCACCGGTTTTGCTGAAAACAAAGGATTAAACGTATCGAGTGGGAGAAAGTAATAGTTTGCAGAAAGTAAACACAAAGCAGTAAATAGTTGTAGATTGTTTGTAAAAGAAAGGACCGGGGTCCATAGTTCACTAGTGGTGGCTCTCCTTAAGATAGATAACATGTTGGGTGAACAAATTACAGCGGGGCAATTGACAAACATCGAGAAAGCATACAAGCATATACTACTCATCTTGACTCCTTTGAGATTCGATTGGGCATTACAACATTATACATAGACTGTCATCCAACTGCATCTATGACTAATAATCCACCTTGAGGTTATCATCCGAACCCCCTCCAGTATTAAGTTGCAAGCAACAGATTATTGCATTACGAATTGCATGTAAAGTAAACAATATGATTGTTCTATGAACAAAGGATTGTTGTTTTCTCCCTAGTAGCAACATCACATCTAGTACTTTAGAGATTTCTGTCACTGAAGGAAATATGCCCTAGAGGCAATCATAGAGATGATTGTATTTCATGTGTATCCATGAGTTATTATAATGTTCCTTGAATATCCATATACCAGGCAACTTGTATTGATTGGCAATTATGTGAATTGTTTGTGAAACTCTTTACTTGTATGGTTATCTAATAATTGTCCCTAGTCGGAGTTCATGCGAGGACACACGTGTATATTAGACTAGCACATCGATTGGTTAATGACTATGTTTCGCAAGTCATTGACATAGAGATGTCAAACCAATGATGTGGACACATGTTATGAACATGGGGTTGGACTGACCCAACATGAGACTAGCAATAATACTTGCAGCTCTCTCTACACATCGTGTACGTTTTGTCCTTAGACCTGAGATTGTCGCATGTACTTGAGATGTGGATCCACCTACTTTGGGGCTATCAAACACTACTCCGTAACTGGGTAGTTATAAAGGTAGCTTTCGGGTTTGTCCTGATACATGCTGCAAGGCATCGGTCAATCAAGATGGGATTTGCCCCTCTCTACTTGAGAGAGATATCTCTGGGCCCCTCGAGTGATCGGATCCAGAAATGCATGGCCGTGCTACATATGGTTAAGAGTTAACCTAGTAAAGGGATTCTGAATCACAGTATCGAGAAAGAGAGGTCAGCTTAGAGCTAGACCAAATATCATGAGGCAAAGGGAAAGACATGTACTCAACCTTGTGATGGTTCGTCCGAATGATCTTTATATGCGTTTAGGAGTTGGCACGTCTTGCTAGAGGCCGCTACCAACTATTGACGGAGTAAGTGTACTCGCGTCATGTCTATATGTGTATGAACCTATAGGGTCACACACTTTAGGGGCTAGAAGCCTAATGAGGATTGGATCCGAATTAGACCAGGCTTAGGCTGCTAATGGGCTGCTAATGTAGAAGCCCACCAGGGATGCCTATATAAGAGAGAGTGAGGCGAGCTGAAAAGGTGAGAGCATTCCACCTAGCCGCCACTCCTCTTCCGCCTGTGTTGCACGCGCAGACCTAGCAGTCTGGCGTGTGATGGCTTCCACTCCGGACGTGTGGATACCTCGGAGGTGCTGCATCTATAGCACTTGGACGAGCCGCGCAATGGGGAGCTGCTCGTGGGACGAGGACGAGGAGGAGACGTAGAACATCTACACTGCCGCAACGTGCTTCATCGAGTTCCGCACCTGCGCGTCTAGCGGTAATCCCGTGATCTATGACAATAGTATTCCTGGTTGACGCGGTAGCAAATTTTGATTTTACGCTAGTGTAGCGTACCCGTTACCCCTTCAGTCACTTCCCCAGATTACTAGAGGCATGAACCCACTATCGAGCATAAATACTAACTCTTGGAGTTGCTAGCATCTACTTGGCCAAGATAGCTACTAACAACGGAAAGCATGCAAGATCACAAATAACAAAGACATGATAGAATCAATAATCAATCTGAAATAGCATCTCAATATCCATCGAATCCCTGCAAACACAACATGCAGAATTACAAATAGATGATCTTGATCATGAACGGAGGTCACAAGATCTAAACATGATAGCACAAAGGAGGAGAACCAGCCGTCTAGCTACTACATGGACCCGTAGTCCAGAGATGAACTACTCACGCATCACACCGGAGGCTTGCATGATGATGAAGAAGGCCTCCGGGGTGAAATCCCCTCTCCGGCAGGGTGCCAGGAAGAGCTTCAGATCCCTCCCGATATAGGGATGGAGACGATGGCGGCTATCGACTCTTTCGTGGATTTTTGATCAGGTCTTAGGGTTTCTGTATCGGAGGCATCTTATAGTCGGAAGGGGAGGCTGAGGGGGTGCTGGAGGCGGCCACACCACCCCCTGGCGCGGGCCAGGCTGGGCCGTGCGGCCAGGTGGTGTGGTGCCCCTGGCCCCTCTCCATCTCGTATTCTGGCTCCGTGTGTCCCTCGGTGAAAAACTAACTTTGTTTTTTATCCCGTCCAATTCCAAGAATATTCATTTTCTGACTTTCCTGGAACCAAAAACAGCAGAAAATAGGCAGCTGGCACTGTGACTCTTGTTAATAGGTTAGTCCAAGAAATCAAATGAAAAGTACTCCAAAGTGTGGGCAGAACATAAGAAAGTAGATAAAACCAAGCATGGAACATCAAAAAGTATAGATACATTTGCAATGTATCAACATCCCCAAGCTTAACTCCTGCTCATCCTCGATTAGGTAAGTGATAAAAAGAAAGAATATTTTTTGAGGTGACATGCACCATCATAAACTTGATCAAAGTATTTGCAAAACATTCAAAGCTGGGATCATAGTACTTCAATCATAACATGAAAGACAAAGTTCTAGCAATAAGACAAAGCAACTGTGTTGCAACATGAAAAGTACACACAAAAGATTCATGAATAACAATACTTTGCAAGAAGTTTGTTTGTTTCACATAAAGTGTCGTGGTGGTGTCACGGCAGATGCCATGGATAGGCTAAAGGTGGGGACAAGATGCACTAGAGGAATCCAGGGAGGGATAGTGTGGTGATTTCACACACAGATGTTTTGTATTCAGTTGGTTTCCAAGATTTACTAGTGCTCCTTGAGCTATATTGGGGAGAGGAGGAAGAAGGAACTCTCTTATTCTCTCCACTAGCTAGCCCTCAGGAACCTACTAGAGACCAACCAAGTAAAGATCAACCCCTTCTACAGATACCCTAGCCCTCCTTATATAGGAGTAGCTAGATCTCCAATTAGGGCATACGTGGAGGCATATTCCAGGGAATATGCATCTTCCCAAAATAACCGACCGGGTCACTTTTCCCTAGCGTCAGCCATGCAGAGGCTACGTGAGCCTCTGCGGCGCCAGCGTCAGCTGACTCTGGCAACGTCACCCTTGTCGGCCACGCCTCGGTGGTCCTGGCCTCTGTCCGCTTTGCTCACGCTCTGCGTATAGTGGCCACCTTTTGACCAGCGAGATACCTTCCTTCTCTTGTAATCCTGATATAACCCAGATCATGCCTGGTTGATCCGGCCACACCTATACCTGCATACAAGTTATATAAATCTTACCGGCATACGACATAAGTCGGCCGGGACTCAGTTAGGCGGACATCCTCCGGTCTAGGCTACTCCGTGATTCGGCCTGCCTTGAGGTGACTCGGCCAACACTTGATTTGACCTTGCCGTACCTCGGCTAACTCGACCATTATACCCCGGCGTGACCCTACCCGGGGGTATCCCCCCAACATTAGTCCCCGAAGCTGGTGCGGTCTTAGCAGCCTCAGCCGCTAAGGCCACAACAGGTTCAATTTTTCCGAGCCTTTTGCACCCTTTTCCGAGTTATCACATATCCAGGATTTCATTGGCTATCTTTTCCCCTGGCACATTCCGAGTTTTTACTCGCTGGCCGGGTCACCCTATGGTTATCCGGGTTATTCTTCCTTCTCTCGTACGCTTCCCCACGTGGAGGGTAATCATTATTTTGCCTCATTTTAAGGGCCTATACTAGTTACTGCTGTAGTTAATGTCAGGTGTTACTATTGCACACGTCACATCGTGTCTGTCTCCTCGTTAACTATATCACCACGTCACGTCGTGGGATCTCCTGCGTCCTGTGGCCCTTCCTGTGGCTCGTCTCTGATTGGCTGATCCGGATTATACACGGCCACACCGTGTGGCCCTTCCGCACCGCGCGATCCCACTAACCCAGCCCGGGCGTGGTTAAATAGGGGAGGGGCGCACCCCTTGGGACTTTTCCCATCCTAGCACCCCTCTACCTCTTCTTCTTCTTCCCAGCGACAGCGCCGCCACCGCCGCGCCTGCTTAGCTGCGCCGCCGCCACACCGTTCCTCGCGCACCAGCATCGCCGCCACTCCCGCGCATCTCCACCGCCATGGGTCCACGCCAGTCGAAGGCACTGCCCCCACCATCGATAGGGCTAGTGAGGACATCGACCTAGAAATGACCGAGGAAGAGCTCACCGTCGCGGAGCAGGAGATGGAGGAGGATGTGGAGAACGCCGAGCGCGGCGCCTGGGCTGGGTCCTGGGTATGCCAGGACGACCTCGACTAGCTCTACCGCATGTGCCGTATCCTGGAGGGCGTCGTTGCCCACCTCGCCACCGAGGAGCTCGCTCCCTCACCAAATCCGGGTGAGTTCGTGGTGTTCCTCTCCCACTTCTAGCATTGGTTTGGCCTCCCCGTCAGCGATTTCTTCCATGATTGGCTTAACATCTACGAGCTTCAACCGCATCACCTCCCGACGAACGCCATCACTTCCCTTTCTTCATTTTCTTCCACCATAGAGGGCTACATCGGATTGTGGCCCACTAAGGAGCTCTGGATCCGGTTTTTCGGTCTTCGCCGGAATGTGATTCCGAATAGAGAGCTTGACCCGGAGGACAAACAACTGACGCAGTTCGGCGTAGCTTCTATCTCTCCTCGGAAACAGTCCGTCTTTCCCCGAGTCACGGGGCTTGATTCTTGCAAGGGCTGGGCCCGAACCTTCTTTTATGTTAGAAATGGCATGACTGAAGATCTGATCTGGCTGTGCCCTTACGCTCCGGGTCCTCCTAATCCGGATCTGTGGGATTGGATCTCCAAGAAACCGACAGCCTTGGCGAACCAGGTCAACAAACGGTTCCAGGAGCTGAAGGATCAGGGACTGTGCAACAAGCACGCGATGATCACATTCGTCCGCAACCGGATCTCCCCTCTCCAGAAACGCACTCACAAGCTTTGCCACATGAGCTGGCGCCTTGACCCTAACCGAACCTCCTCATTCGAGTTGAGTAATACCGAGATATTCCACCGGGTCAAGTCCCTCTTCACCACCAACAAAAACTTCTCCGCTGATTGGGAGTGGGGGATCAAGCACTTCTGCCGAGATAGGCTTCCTCCTGCAGTAAGTTTCGTGATCCAACCTTTATCCGGATTATATTGTATGTTAGAATTTGTTGTTTGTTTAATCCTTTTGCATTTTTTCTCAGTTGTTCCTTCAGCAAACTCTCGAGGATGGCACCGAGCCATCTCTCAAGTGGGCGAATGATCGAGATTCCCCGAACGAGGAGGAGCCGGATCAGGAGATGTTCCTGCCGTTCCCCGACGCCACCAAGCGACCCACCTGTAAATTCTCTTCCTTAAGAGATTGGCCTGATGATGAAGATGATTCCGACATTGAGGTGATGGAAGCATTTGACGCTGTCTGTCCCCCTTTCTTATGCCTTTCCGGCATCAGCTAACCCGGGTGGGCAGATCCATGAAGATCCTCCCCTTGCCGCAGGTGAGCCAGTCCAGGTCGCATCAAAGAAAAGGGCGGCCGCATCTGCTTCTTCCTCCGGACCTTCTAAGCCGACCAAGAGGCAAAAGAAGTCCACAGACAAAGCTACCACCAAGCCCACGACTAAGGCCATAACCCAGAGAGCTCGCAAGCCAAAGGAGCCTTTGACCTCTGATGAGTAAGTCACCTCTTCCTTATCCAATTGTTTTCTTCGTGCTTTGCTATTCTCAAGGCTTTCCTTTGTTATAATTTCTTTTCATTCATCATTTGATTCGGCAGGTCTACAGTGGAAGTTCCTCAGAGCGGATCTGGCATCACTTCGCTGCTCCGACATAGCACTTCTCCCTCTCGTGGCGATGATACACGCCCGTTGAGCCCCATTCAGGAGGGTTCAGCGGCTGCTCCGGGTTCTAGCCCACCTCGTCCAGAGGAGGGAAACCTCGGAGCAGGGGGAAGTGGCTCTACCGAGGCAGCGGTTGCTCCTAGTTCCTCTTCGGCTCAGCCGCAATCTGCCACCGCCGAGGTATCTACAACACCTCCGCCAAGACCAACCCCAGCACCAGCATCGGCTCTAGTACCAACAGCAGCAGCACAAGCATCAGCAACAGCGCCAAGATCCCCCGCCTCGTCCGAGTCTTCCAAGACTTGGCGAGAAGGCACCAACAACACCAAGTCTAGCACTAAGGCAGCTCCCATGGGCAAATCTGCAGCACCAACTTCAACCTTTCAGCAGCAGCCCAAGGGCAAGAAAGCTCCTGACACCGCCAGGGCAGCGGCTATCGAGGCTGGACAACGTACACTTGCATCCATGCTTTCGAAGAAGACCCCGCCGACGAAGGACACCTCTGCCAGGTCAGCTGATGCGCAACTTGTTTTGCACACCAGCCCCGCTGTTGCACAAGTTGAGAGGAGGGAGGCACATGCCAAGGGTTTGATCATGCCCCACATGCTTAGAGGAGAACGCTATCCTCCGACCTTGATCGAGTTTGTCAATAACTGGAACAAGGCGGAGTTCGTCCATAACGACGATCTCCCGGAGAAATTCGGGCCTGCCGAGTTTGCGGCGCATATGAACACAGCTGCCAAGGCTATCAACCTTGCGGGCCGGATGATGGAGGTACGCTACTTCGTCTTTTCTTTAACATGTACCAGATATTAGTGATATAACCATTAGTTCCCGAGCCTCCAGGGGAGTAACTTGTTACTCGGCCGGATGCTCCTTAGAGATATTAGTGTAGCTCCTTAGTAACTTCAAATTTGCACACACCTAGAGCCGGGTTAAGTTCCACTTGTCCCGGATCTTGTACACTTCGAATATGCACACACCTAGAGCCGGGTTAAGTTCCACTTGGCCCGGATCTTGTACACTTCGAATATCCACACACCTGGAGCCAGGTTAAGTTCCACTTGGCCCGGATTTTGTACACTTCGAATATGCACACACCTAGAGCCGGGTTAAGTTCCACTTGGCCCGGATCTTGTACACTTCGAATATGCACACACCTAGAGCCGGGTTAAGTTCCACTTGGTCCGGATTTTGTACACTTTGAATATGCACACACCTAGAGCCGGGTTAAGTTCCACTTGGCCAGGATTTTGTAAACTTCGAATATGCACTTGACTAAACTATCCTTTGGTACTCTTTTCAGGTGACCACCAATCGCCGGAGCGCTGAGTTTCAGCGTCTCTTGGACACCCACAAGATGCTGCGCTCGAAACATACTATGCTTCTCGCCGAATACGAGAAAAGGGGTAAGTTTTTCCCTTGGCATTTTTCCCATTTCTCTTTTTCCTTTTCCGCCGAACTAATCTGTTATTCGGATTGGGCAGCCGAAGTGGAGGCCGAGAACATCCTCATGGGGAAGAACTTGGACCAGATAAAAGGTAAGTCACTCCGGTTTCCTAACTTCTGTGCTCTCTTTTGCTTCTGCTGAGCTCGACGAATATTCATACCTCGGCTTTGCCGGGTCAACAAACTGTTTCAACATCTCTTGAAGATAGTGTGCCCGTGCCTGATATGATGCTGCATTTTCTCGAACAAGCAGGGCAGCACCAGGACGATCTCAAGAAGAAGGATGATGAGCTCGCCCTCCTCGAGACCAAAGATGATGAAATTGCCAAGCTTAAGGCAGACATGAAAAAGCTCAAGACGCTGCACAAATCCGAACTGGATAAAGCAGGCCAAGATTTTACTGAAGAGCGAGAACGTCTCAGCCTCCAAATTGCCAAGGACCAAGAACTGCTGAAAGAGGCCGACACTAAGCTTGAGTCGGCGAATGCTGAACTTGCGCAACTCCGGAAGAGGCGTGACAACTGCACCAAGGAGATGACCCGGATCCACAGCCATATTTCTCGTAAGTTCTTTTCCTTCAGCCGGCATGAATCTCTCCGGGTCAACCTCCTTCACCTATTTCACTTGTCTTGTTTTTAGACAAATTTCTGGAGGGTGATGCCATTGCAACTACTGCCGTTGCCAAGTTCTGCCACAAGAGGGGTACCCCAACTGGTCCTGGCGGTGAAATTATTCCCTATGACATGGAGGACCTGCTGGTCAGCTTATCTTCTCCTGCCGGCGCCGAGTTACCTGCTCCTGCTGCTCCTTGATATCAAACACTTTGAAGTTTATCAGATCCCCGATATGCCAGGTGCAAATGTATTAAGCACTTTGATCATGTTTTGCTACTAAGTTACTTGTGCCAGATTAACTTGGGCGTAGTCCCCGAGTTTCATTTTCTTGTTTCTCCAATTTCCTTGCTCGGCTCGTGTCTACCTTGGTTCGGTTTTATGACTTATGAGTCTGAGTTTCAAAAAATGACTTAACAATACTTGGAAACTTTAGGATTAGCTCAAAATAATTCAGCATAGTAAACATAAAGTAAGTATAAGGTTAGTCTGAATAACAAATGTTGGCTCGGTTAAGTTCCTTTCCTTTGTAATTTTTCGTGTGCTACGCAATTCCAAACCTGTTCTCTTGCTTGCCATGAAGCCAAATCTTGTTGGACAGCAGCAAGTCGAAGAGTTGAGTTTTTGGTGCTCACACACTACTAATCCGGCTTAGGCAGAAGCAAGTTAAAGCAACCGACATAAAAAATAATAACAAGTATAGAAAACAACTTGATATTATTAAGGCAGTCCCCGAGTTACGGCTCGAGGTGCCACAATTTCATTGATAAGCTCTTCGCCGGCATACATACTGACATATGAGAGACTCAGATACACACACTTCTTTGCTAAGTGTAGAATGGACGAAGTAGAGCTACTGATGCAGCCCGTCCTACGGACGCTTCTACATCTACACCAACAAGTCCCCCAAGTGGACCCATGACTCGTGCCCGAGCCAAACTCCTGCAAGCTAAGGTGAACTCAGTCCTCTCCTCATGCCAATTTGATACCTCCTTGGATGGCGTGCTACTTCATACCTCTACTCTGTGCATCATCAGGTACGAGCCCCCGCCGCGTCGACCCACGAGCCATGAAGCTGCACCTGAGCTGAAGCTGCTGGAGTGTCCGCCCGAATCCAGCTGGAGTGTCCGGGCACCCCGGAGTGTCCGGCCTGACTCAGCCGGAGTGTCCGTCCTGCCCGAGCCGGGACCTCGCGTGGACATTCAGAAGGTCGAATCGGACACTCCCCGGACACCACCCGGAGTGTCCGCCCTGCCCGGACTGTCCGGCCGTGCCGACCCGGAGTGTCCACCCTGGCCGGACTGTCCGACCGTGCCGACCCGGACTGTCCGGCCCAAGTGATGGGCCTGCGAGCCTAGCTGGGCCCTATGGCCCATGTACCCCTCTACTTCACCCAGAACTCTACTTTAACGCATGAATTACCCCTGAACTTGTGGCTGTCCTATATATAGACCCCCACCTCCATTGTAAACCCTAGGCTTAATATTGGAATTAGTGGAAACCCCTTTGTGGATCTATATAGTTCTTGCCTCATGGTCCTTGACTAAGGAGCACCAATATCCCCAAACCTCGTTGGAGTTTGCATTGTGCCTCCGCGTTGTACAAGGCCTAGGCATCGGTGTTCCTTTTCCTAGACGTCAAGATCTCACCGAGTCTCCCATCTCGCCGTGCCGGTTCGAGAGAGAGTCCTCTGCCCGACGCTGATCCTAGGGATTGCGCCGGACCGGTCACCACCAGCGTGAGCTATTGGTGTTTATCGTGGTTTTGCGTGTGTGAGTTCATCGCATTCTTCGTGCGTGTGTTCGTCGTGTTCTTCCTTCCCTCCTTCCCCCGCACTCCCCCCTCGATTTGAAAGGGAATCGTGAAAGATCGGGCCACCCTAGAGGTTTGCCCTCAACATATTGGTATCAAGAGCTTCGTTGCTCACGATTCCCCCACAAAATTTTCTTCTATCCACCAAAAATTCGAAAATCCCCACAAAAACAGCCCATATTTGCCTTTGGATCGATCGCTTGATTTGGAGTGTTATTTATGGTTTTGATCCGACCAAACCTTGTCTAAGGAGTTGGTCCAGCTTTATCCTGCGTTTTCCTAGCCCGATTTGGCCAGTTTTTCGCGGATTTGAGGCCCGAAGGCGAGGATTTCCGCTCAAGAACACGAGCAGGAAACCCGCGCCGGAGTGTCCGGCTCATACCGACCGGAGTGTCCGGCCCCACCGGAGTGTCCGGCCGAACCAAACTGGAGTGTCCGGCTGTAACGCCTGTTTTGACAGTTTTGCCTCATTTTTTCGCATTGGCTAATCTCCTTTGTTTGCTCATGTCCCGTGTGCGTGTCAGCAACTACCAGCAAGCTTCCTCATCATCAACGTCCGTTCTCATCGACACCATGGACCACGAACATCATCCCGCACCACCGACACCAAGTTCATCATCAAAGAAGGTATAACTTGCGTCACCTTGGTAACCCCCATCTTCCTTTGTGTGTACCTATCCCATGAGAGTGGCTCATCTTGTGTTTGCTTGAGCATTGTGCATTTGTCCTTGGATAGTGAGAGTGCAAGAGCAATAGCAAGTGTGACTAGGTAGCATCAAGGGAGAGCAAAAAAAAAGTGAAAAAGATACAAAGAAAAAGCAAAAAGAAAAATAGTCTCCCCTTGCAAAAGAGAGTCTCAAAGCTTGTAAGCAAGAGAGAAAGAAGAGCGCCCAAGGCAAGTGCACAAATCCGTTGCTCATTTTTCCTCTTTGCAAACGAGCCATGGTTTCTCCTTGCATTGGCACGGCAACGAGCTTAGTCTTCGTTAGGTCATTTTGTTTGCTCATTTTCATAGTCGTGTCAATCCCAACTTTCTCCACGTGTGTGTACATAGTCTTAGGTTCCCGTCACCCTTTTGAGTTGTTGACCTTCGCCTTTGACTTGAGTTTTGTTGGATTGTTACCACTTTTGACTATCCCTTTTCTTTTGGTTGGTTCTTTGGCTTTCCACAACCCTAACCTACCACCAACAAGCTTTTGAGAGTGTGAGTTTCTTTGCATTTCCACGTTGCACGCTTATAGCTCTCACTTGTGGTTTCTAGTTTGGTGCAATCCCCAAGGTGAGGTACAACGCTAACACCACCATATTCCACTTCCATATACAATACTTGTGTATTTTGCATGATGGATAGGCACGGTGAGACGAGCCAACCACCTCCCCAAGAAGAAGATCAAGGTCCGTACATGACGCGCGCAAGTCACTTCATCGTTCGACAAGAGTTCCGTGAACGTTGCCAAGCACTTGAGATGAGACAAGATGAACAATTTGGCGAGACACAAGCCGAGTTCAAGACATCGACAACCGCTTCGACGGCCTCGAACGACAAATGCATGCAATGCATCACAACTTCGGCCACCAAAATGAAGCGCTTCAACGCTCCGTCGCCGAAACAAATGACAATCTTCGACGCCTCATCGATGGCATGGCAAGACCACATTCACGCGCATCAAGCTCGGCAAGTTCTTCGCATCGTCATACACCTCTTCCCCAAGATCTACATCAAAGTGCTCAAAGACACAATGATGCCCCCGTGGTTGAAGATGGAATCTCTTCAAACTATGTACCTTCCCCACGGCACGCCGCAACGTCAAGCTATGACGGTGACCTCTCTTCAAGGCCACGAGCAAGGCAAGAAGCACACCGTCATCACGCAAGGGCACTAGTGATCCGACAAGAGAAACCACAAGTACAACCGCAAGTCTACCACCATCGACCGCGACACATACTTGACACAACAAGTGATGACTCCAACTTGGAGAATCAAGCTCGTCATCGACGTCAAGCTCTTCAAGATCCTCCTCCTCATCATCAACGTCATGAACGTCAACAACGACACCATGGTCATCACGAGGCGCCTCCTCCACATCAACAAAACTTGGAGCGTCAAGTGATACAAGTTGAGCGATGCCCACCACGTCAAGAGGCTCATGACCATGTTCTTCGCCGTGAGGCCCATGTGCCTAACCAACATCACCAACCAAGGAACGAGCCTCCTCTTCGTCATCAACCGCGTCAAGAGGCTACACACCTTCGCCACCATGAGGCCCAAGCGCCTCAACCACGTCAACAACCGTGCCAATACCAAGAGCAAGCTCCGCAACAAGGACGCGAGAACCAAGTTCCACCTCCCCAACTACAAGATCATCAACAAGGTCACCAAGCTCGTCGCAATGACCGCAACGATGAAGAAACTTTTGGCAAGATCAAGTTCACAATGCCCAAGTTCACCAGATCCAATGACCCCGAAGAATACCTCTCATGGGCACTCAAAGTCGACAAGATCTTCCGCATGCACAACTATAGCAACGAGAAGATGGTCGCCATGGCTTCGCTAGAGTTTGATGATTACGCCAACCTTTGGTGGGAACAAGTTCAAGTTGCTCGTGATGTAAGACAAGATCCGCCAATCACAACTTGGCATGACATGAAGGCTCACATGAGATCCCGGTTTGTCCCCGCGCACTACACGCGTGACCTCTTCAACAACCTTCAAGCTCTTCGTCAAGGGACAAAGACCGTGGAAGAATACTTCAAGGAAATGGAACTCAACTTGATTCGCGCCAACATTGATGAGCGCATGGAGAAAACAATGGCACGTTTCCTTATTGGCTTGAATCACCCAATCAAGCGCATCGTCGAGTTCCAAACATACAACACCATGGTTGAGCTTGTGCACATTGCAACAAAGGCTGAACGTCAAGTGCAAGAGGATATCAAGTACAACAAGCCCAAGACATACTTCACCTACAAGCAAGCTTCAACCCCTACACCAACAACTTTCAATGGTAGCTCCTCAAGTACCTCCAAGCCTTCCTTCAAGCCCACACTTCCTCAAGGAAAACTGCCACCAAATGGCAAGCAAGCAAAGAGTGATACACCTTTCAATGGTGAATGCTACAAGTGTGGAGGTAAAGGACACAAGTCGCCCGAATGTGGAAACAAGAAAGTCTTGTTCATCCATGACAATGGTGATGAAGAGTACTTGAGTGAAGATGAGTTTGATGCTCGTGTCAAGGAAGCAATGGCAAGGCAACGAGTGGAAGATGATCAAGAACTCCTCATGTGTGAGCATGACACAAGTCCATCGCTTGTCGTCACAAGGATCTTGACCACTCAAGCACAAGAGCATGAAGACCAACGCTCCAATATCTTCCAAACACAAGCCGGCATCAACGACAAATCTATCAAGGTGATCATTGACGGAGGGAGTTGTCACAACCTTGCTAGCACCGAGTTGTGTGAGAAGCTCAACCTCAACCTCCATCCACACAAGCACTCCTACCACGTGCAATGGCTAAGTGACCAAGGGTCCGTGAAGATCAAGCATACTGTATCGGTCTCCTTCGCCATTGGTCCTTACAAAGATACAGTGGAGTGTGATGTGGTTCCTATGACAGTTTTCCACATGCTTCTTGGTCGACCATGGAAATTTGACAAGGCTGCTCAACATGATGGTCGCACCAATATATACACCTTCAAATGGCTCAACAAAACATGTGTTTTGCAACCAATGACTCCTAGCCAAATAATTGCGGACAATGCAAAGGCTTTAGCGAGGGCACAAAGCACAACACCTACTTGTGACAAGAGCGGTGAGAGAGAGAACCACCTCATAGTGAGTGAGAGCCACAAGCCAAATTCGAGTGAAAAAACTAAGAGTGTTCTCCTTGCCACCAAAAGTGAGATGAGAGATGTTCGGAACAACCCATCCATCTTGCACTATGTCCTCCTTTGCAAGGGACTAGCACAAGGAACTAACGAATTAACCAATGTTCCTCCATCTTTAATGAGTGTTTTGCAGGAATTTAAGGATGTGTTTCCCGAAGAGCTTCCACATGGACTACCTCCTCGTCGTGGCATTGAACATCGCATCGACCTCATCCCCGGTGCACCACTTCCAAACCGCACCGCTTACCGCACGAACCCGGAGGAGACGAAGAGATCGAACGTCAAATCAACCAACTCATCTCCAAAGGTTTGATCCAAGTTAGCACTAGTCCAAGTGCCGTACCCATGATTCTTGTTCCAAAGACGGATGATACGTTACGGTTATGCATGGACTGCCGTCCAATCAATGCTATCACCGTGCGTTATCGACATCCCATACCACGTCTCGATGACATGCTTGATGAGTTGTGTGGAGCCACTATTTTTTCGAAAATTGATCTTCGTAGTGGTTACCATCAAATACGCATGGCTGAAGGTGATGAGTGGAAAACCGCCTTCAAGACCAAACTTGGTCTCTATGAATGGTTGGTTATGCCCTTTGGTTTATCAAATGCCCCATCCACCTTCATGCGTCTTATGAATCACATCTTGCGTTCTATCATTGGAAAAAGTGTTGTTGTTTATTTCGATGATATTCTTGTTTATAGCAAATCACTTGAGGACCATATAACACATGTCAAGGAAGTTTTGCAAATCCTTCGACATGAAAAGCTTTATGCTAATCTTCCCAAGTGCACTTTTGCTAAAGACAAGTTGATTTTTCTTGGATTTGTCGTTTCTTCGAAGGGAATTGAAGTTGATGTTTCCAAGGTAAAGGACATACGAGATTGGCCCATACCAACAAATGTGAGTGAACTCCGAAGTTTTCATGGGTTGGCCGGTTTCTATCGTTGCTTTGTGAAAGACTTTTCAACCATTGCTTGTCCCCTTAATGAATTGACCAAAAAGAATGTCACCTTCGTGTGGGGCAAAGCACAACAAAAAGCTTTTGATGAACTTAAAAAGAGGCTCACCGAAGCACCTCTTCTTGCTTTACCGGATTTCACAAAAACTTTTGAGATAGAGTATGATGCTAGTGGTATTGGCATTGGAGGAGTCATGCAAAACGGACGTCCTATAGCCTACCATAGCGAAAAACTTGATGGTGCTCGCCTTAACTATCCGATTTATGACAAAGAGCTTTTTGCCTTAGTTCGTGTCCTTCAAGTTTGGCAACACTACCTTTGGCCCAAGGAATTTATCATACATTCCGACCACGAGTCGTTGAAATATCTCAAAGGCCAAGCTAACTTGAGCAAGAGACACGCTAAGTGGGTTGAGTTCATGGAGTCTTTTCCGTACATTGTCAAGTATAAGAAGGGCAAAGATAATGTAGTTGTGGATGCATTGTCTCGCAAACATACAAGCCTTCTTACGATACTTGAAATCAACGTGTTGGGTCTTGAGGAAATAAAATCTTTGTATGCTTTCGACCCGTTCTTTGAACCAATTTTCGCAAAGTGCTCCAATGACAAGGGAGTTGATGATTTCTATTTGCATAAGGGTTTTCTTTTTAAACAAACCAAGCTATGCATTCCGAAGTCGTCGCTTCAACTTTTGCTTCTCCAAGAATCTCATGGTGGAGGCCTTATGGGTCACTTTGGTCGCGACAAGACATTGGACATGCTCTCCAATCGCTACTTTTGGCCCAAGATGAAGCGTGACGTGGAGCGCTACGTTCAACGATGCACGACATGTGTTCAAGCTAAGTCGCAAGCTAATCCCTATGGTCTTTATATGCCATTGCCTATTCCTCATACACCTTGGTCCAACATTAGCATGGATTTCGTGTTAGGATTGCCTAGATCTAAGCATGGTCATGATTCTATATTTGTTGTTGTGGATCGTTTTTCCAAGATGGCACACTTCATACCGTGCCATAAGACCGACGATGCTTCACATGTTGCAAATCTGTTTTTCAGGGAAATCGTTCGTCTTCACGGTGTGCCAAGGACAATCGTCTCCGACCGTGACATCAAATTCATGAGCTACTTGTGGAAGACCCTCATGGCCAAGCTCGGCGTTAAGCTCCTCTTTTCATCTGCATCACATCCTCAAACTGATGGCCAAACTGAAGTTGTCAACCAAAGCCTCGGAACCCTCCTTCGTGTGTTGATCAAGAAAAACCTGAAGGATTGGGAGGAATGCATTCCACACGCCGAGTTCGCCTACAATTGAGCCAAGCACTCAACAACCAAGATGAGTCCATTCATGATCGTGTATGGTTTCGAGCGCCTAACCGCGCTCGACATCCTACCACTACCTCTCCATGAGCACACAAATATGGACGTCGAGAAGCGCGCACAAGCTATGAAAAAGCTTCATGAAGAAACAAGAGCAACTATCGAATAACAAATCCTTCGCCAAGCTTCAAGGTTAAACAAGGACAAGAAGGAGATGATATTTGAAGAAGGTGACCTTGTGTGGATACACCTAAGCAAGGACCGCTTCCCCAAGGAACGTGAATCCAAGCTCAAGCCAAGAGGAGATGGTCCCTTCAAGGTCCTCCAACGAATCAACAACAACGCCTACATCATCGACATCCCGACCTCCAAGTACCTTGCAAGCAATACATTCAATGTCATGGATCTCTCACCCTTCCATGGAGATGCTCAAGATGATATCCATGAAGAGTCGAGGACGACTCTTTCCCAAGGGGGGGAGCTGATGCAGCTCGTCCTACGGATGCTTCTACATCTACACCAACAAGTCCCCCAAGTGGACCCATGACTCGTGCCCGAGCCAAACTCCTGCAAGCTAAGGTGAAATCACTCCTCTCCTCGTGCCAATTTGATACCTCCTTGGATGGCATGCTACTTCATACCTCTACTCTGTGCATCATCAGGTACGAGCCCCCACCGCGTTGACCCATGAGCCCTGAAGCTGCACCTGAGCTGAACCTGCCGGAGTGTCCGCCCGAATCCAGCCGGAGTGTCCGGCCACCCCGGAGTGTCCGGCCCGACTCAGCTGGAGTGTCCGGCCTGCCCTAGCCCGGACCTGGCGTGGACATTCAGAAGGTCGAATCGGACACTCCCCAGACACCACCCGGAGTGTCCGCCCTGCCCGGACTGTCCGGCCGTGCCGACCCGGAGTGTCCGCCCTGGCCGGACTGTCCGGCCGTGCCGACCCAGACTGTCCGACCCAAGTGATGGGCCTGCGAGCCTAGCTGGGCCCTATGGCCCATGTACCCCTCTACTTCGCCCAGTACTCTACTTTAATGCCTGAATTACCCCTGAACTTGTGGCTGGCCTATATATAGACCCCCACCTCCATTGTAAACCCTAGGCTTAATATTGGAATTAGTGGAAACCCCTTTGTGGATCTATCTAGTTCTTGCCTCATGCTCCTTGACTAAGGAGCACCAATATCCCCAAACCTCGTTGGAGTTTGCATTGTGCCTCCGCGTTGTACAAGGCCTAGGCATCGGTGTTCCTTTTCCTAGACGTCAAGATCTCACCGAGTCTCCCATCTCGCCGTGCCGGTTCGAGAGAGAGTCCTCCGCCCGACGCCGATCCTAGGGATTGCGCCGGACCGGTCAACGCCGGCGTGAGCTATTGGGGTTTATCGTGGTTTTGCGTGTGTTAGTTCATCACGTTCTCCATGCGTGTGTTCGTCGTGTTCTTCCTTCCCTCCTCCCCCTGCACTCCCCCCTCGATTTGAAAGGGAATCGTGAAAGATCGGGCCACCCTAGAGGTTTGTCCTCAACAGCTACATTCCATGGACGCTTAGATTCCTCGCCGGACCTGTCCGCCTTGTTCTTCTCCTGTGGTTTTGCATCGATGAGATAGTATGAGCCATTGTGCAATGCGGTGCTCACAATGAATGGCCCTTCCCATGGGGGGGGATAACTTACGCATGCCAGCAGTACGTTGTACCAACCGGAGTACCAGATCACCTTCCCGGAAGACTCGGGGGTTTACTTTTTGCCTATGATAGCGTCGAAGATTTTGCTGATATATGGCGGATCTGGACAATGCCAATTCTCTTGCTTCTTCTAGTAGATCAACATCATTTTGCCGGGCTTCTCGTACTTCGGCTTCTATGTATTGGGTGACCCTAGGCGAATCATGCTCTTTGTCGGCTGGTAATACAGCTTCTGCCCCATATAAAAGAAAGAATGGCGTATAGCCTGTTGATCGATTCGGAGTTGTTCTTAAACTCCACAGTACCGCTGGTAGTTCTTCTATCCAGCACCCCGCTGATCTTTGCAGCGGCTCAACGAGCCGGGGTTTTATCCTTGATAATACTAATCCGTTGGATCTCTCCACTTGTCCGTTCGATGCGGGGTGGGCTACCGAGGCAACGTCTAGCCGGATCTTCTTTTCTTGGCAGAATCGCGCAAATGCTCCTTCAACAAAATTTGTGCCATTATCTGTTATGATATTGTGAGGATAGCCGTATCTCAAGATGATATCTTTGAGGAATGTCACGGCCGTAGCTCCATCACATTTTCCTATTGGCTTTACTTCAATCCATTTGGTGAACTTGTCCACCATGACTAAGATATGGGTCATTTCCCCTCTTGCTGGTTTAAACGGGCCAACAATATCCAAACACCATACAGCAAATGGCCAGGTAATTGGTATGGTCTTGAGATCCGACATTGGCATATGTGTCTTGGTAGCATACCTCTAACAACCATTGCATTTTCTCACCAGATCTTCTGCTTGTTCCAGGGCACTTGGCCAGTAGAACCCATGTCGGAAAGCTTTTGCCACTAATGCTCTGGAAGAGGCGTGATGCCCACATTCCCCTTGATGTATATCCCGAAGGATGTCAAGTCCTTCTTCCGGGTCAACACATCGTTGGAGGAAGTTTGTGACACTTCTCTTGTATAGTTCGGCATTGATAATCGTGTACTCCTTTGCACGCCCTTGAATTTGCCTGGAAAGCACCTCTTCAGTGGGCAAAGTTCCATCCTTCAGTAATTGGAATATGGGCAGCGCCCAAGCCGGTATAGCTCGCACTAGAAACACATCCTGATCTATTTTCATTTGCTCCACCGGCATAACCTCGTCCGGATTGCGCTATGCAGTCCCCGGGTTTCCTGAACCACTTCCCACGTCAATGTCCATGGGTATAGCTCCGGACTCCGGATCTGCCGGGATGTAGATTGAGTCGGTTTCTGGCGACGGCCTGATAGATGGTTTTCTGAGGTGCTCTAGTGCTACACCAAGTGGAATTTCTTGTCGGGTTGATCCGAGCTTCGACAATACGTCGGCAGCCTCGTTTTCCAGCCGGGGCACATGGTGAAACTCGCATCCCTCAAAGTACCTAGATATATTTTGCACATGGAATCTGTAAAATGCCATGTTTTGATCAAGAGCGTCCCATTGCCCCGAGACTTGCTGAACTACCAAATCCGAGTCGCCAAAGCATTGGATCCGACGTATTCCAATTTCTTTTGCCACTTTGAGCCCGTGTACAAGTGCTTCATATTTGGCTACATTGTTTGATGCTGCGAAATGGATCTGCAGCACATATTTCAGCTGGTCGTTCTTTGGCGAGGTAAGTACAACTCCGACGCCTAACCCGGTTTTTGTTTTTGATCCGTCAAAGTGCATTCTCCAGTAGTTTGGATCTGGTAGCAGTGGTTCGTATTGCATCTCGGCCCAATCCACGAAAAAGTTGGCCACAACCTAAGACTTGATCGCATCTCTCCTGTCGTATTGCTTAGCATAAGGGGCTAGCTCAATTGCCCATTTTGCGATTCGGCCGCTGACATCCTTGTTACTCATTATCTCGGATATGGGGGCTTCACATATCACTTTGATTGGGTGTTCTTCGAAGTAGTGTTTCAGCTTCTTTGCTGACATGTACACACCATATGCCATTTTCCGATAGTGAGGATAGTTTTGCTTCGATGCGGATAATACCTCGCTCAGGTAGTAGAATGGCCTCTGCACCGACTTACCCTCTTCATCGCGCTCTACCACTACCACTGCACTTACAACTCGATTGGTTGCGGCTATATAGAGAAACATTGGCTCCTTTGATAGTGGAGAGGCTCACACTGGTACAGTGGCTAACATTTTCTTTAATTGGATAAAGGCTTCGTTGGCTTGCGGCGTCCATACGAACTTGTCCGCTTTTTTCATTAATTGATAGAGAGGCAATGCCTTTTCTCCCATCCAACATACAAACTGACTTAAAGACGCCAGGCAACCAGTGAACTTCTGGACATCGTTAAGACGCTTCGGCAGCTCCATTTGCTCTATGGCTCGGATTTTAGTTGGATTAACTTCGATACCTCGGCTGGATACAAGAAATCCGAGTAATTTTCTAGCCAGGACACCGAAGGTACATTTCTCCGGGTTAAGCTTCATTCGGAATCTTCTTAGGTTCGCGAACGTTTGCCTGATATCATCAAGGAGCGTTTTGGTTTCCTTGGTTTTGATAACCACATCATCCACATACACTTGCACATTTTGGCCGATTTGATCATGCAAACATTTTTGCATACATCTTTGGTACGTTGCCCCTACATTACGTAAACCGAAAGGCATGGTGCGATAGCAATAAGCCTCATACGGGGTGATAAACGCGGTCTTTATTTGATCATTCGGATTCAGAGGTATTTGGTGGAAAACAGAATATGCATCTATGAATGACAACAGTTCACACCTAGCAGTAGAATCTATGACTTGATCTATCCTTGGTAGTGGGAATGGATCTTTTGGGCATGCCTTATTCATGTTCGTGTAATCGATGCACATACGCCAAACCACTGCCACATTTGGATCATCTTTCTTCTTTTCCACCAGCATTGGATTAGCTAGACAATCCGGGTAAAGCACTTCCATGATAAACCCAACTTCTAGGAGCCGAGCTATCTCATCTCCAATGACTTTTCTCCTATCTTCGGTGAAGCGGCGGAGAGGTTGCTTCACCGGCTTTGCTCCGGGTCTCACATTCAAAGAGTGCTCGGCCAACTCCCTCGGAACACCTTCCAAGTCCTGTGTGGACCAAGCAAAAATATCCCGATTCTCACGGAGGAAGTTGACGAGCTCGCTTTCCTATTTGTCATTTAACCCGGCACCAATTGTTACGATGCGCTCTAGGAACAGATCATCAACAGGCACTTTCTTTGTATCTTTCGTTGCTTGAATTGAAACACTTCCATGCGGGTTACTCAGCACCGGCATATACTGCTGAGTGGATTGAGCCAATGCCGCCACCTCCTGGATCTTTCTCTTTTCCTGTGCGATCACGAGTGATTCGGCCAGGTTAGACCCGGCCGACGCACACTCAATGGAACGTCAGAAATCTCCCGCTATAGTGATTACTCCATTTGGCCCGGGCAACTTCATCTTCAGGTAACTGATGTGACAACTTGCCATGAATTTGTTCAGGGCAGGTCTGCCGAGTAACGCGTGATACGCACTTTCCAAATTCACAACCTCAAACTCCAAGTTCTTAGTTCGGCAGTTATCTCTCGTGCCGAATAGCACGTCAACCCGGACCTTGCCAATGGGTTCACACGAAATGCCTGGCACAATACCATGGAAACTTGTCCTTGTGGCCTAGAGCATGTTCTCCGAGATACCCAACTTGCGCATTGTATCCACATACATGATATTGATGCTGCTGCCATTGTCTATCAGCACCTTGGACAATCTCACATTGATATTTGGCCCGATGAACGTCGGGTCCAATACTAACGCATACGAGCCAGGGCTCGGCATAATCTTGGGATGATCCTTGATACTCCACGTAATTTCCTGATCCGACCAAGGCATGTACCTCGTCACTACCAGCATAACTGCATTTACTTCCATATGTCGGCGCTACAAGCTCTTTCTATCTGTTTCCTCTATGGTAAACACACAATAACTTTGATGATGCTCTCTGTATTCATTTACTCCCCTCATTTCCGGGGTATCCCTGATCTGGCTGATGCTGATTTTCCACCTGATGCACTGCATCCCTTCTCTCATGGTTTTCATACCTCGGCGGAGGGGGTGGCAACATTAACTGTTGCGTGTTTGCTCCGGAGAGCAATTGCTGCCGGGGTAAATCCTGCGGAGGTTGATCGTTCTGAGGTGCCTGAGCATTCCGCGAACCACTTTGTTCTATCTTCCTCATCCAGTCACACTGCCGAGTCGTGTGACCCGCCGGTTTACTCGGATTTGGCGTGTGAAATTTGCACGGCTGATCTAGCATTGCCTCATAGGTGTACCTTGGACGGTCCTTCTTTTCTTGCCACTATTTCTTCTGCACAGACGTCCAAGTTTTCTTGCCATCATTTCTTGGAGTCCATTGTTGCCCTCCGGTTTTCTGATGCTGATTACTCCCTACTCAAGGTTGATCTTGATTGACAGCTGCAACTTGTTGCGAACTGTATCTGTAATCCGGCCTTTCATCTCTTCTCTTACCTCGGTAATCATTTCGCCGGGATGATCCGGCTCCATCTCGCTGGTGGTACTCCTCATTTGACTTGTTTGGCACCAGCCTAGGTTGAGTCGGATCACCCAAGGCATATGAATAAGCAATCCGGATCGTCTCTCCTAGTGTAATTGGCATATCCCTCTGTAACCTTTGCCACAACATGCTTGCATATCTACACCCTTGCACAAAGCAAGCTATGGCATGTGACTCAATCACACCCTCACATGAGTTTCGCATGTTGCACCAACGGGTCAAGAACTCCCGGTCTGTCTCATTCGGTCTCTGCTTGCACATTGCTAGGTTATGTGGCCTATTCGGCCTCTGATACGTGCTCGAGAAGTTACTGACAAACATTTCCTCAAAATCAATCCAACAGTTGATACTTCCAGGTGGTAAGTTATTTAGCCATATCCTTGCTGGCCCTTCCAGCATCTGAGGTACATATCTCACAGCCCATCTCAAGTTGCCTGTAGCAATTTTCACCGCTGTCGCGTAATTGGTTAACCAATCCTCTGGATTTGTGCTACCGTCATATGTTTTGTGCCTCTAGGTAACTGGAAGTTAGGCACCGGAGGCTCCTTCATGATCCGGGGCCCAAAACACGCTGGACCCAGAGGACCTTGACACTCAATTTGCTCCGACCTATAAAGCCGATCCAGTTTTAACCTGGCATCATCAGGCATCAAGTTCCTGCTTCCTAATCTTGACCCTATCACGTGATAGTTCGGCCTAGGGTCGTTCACCATTTCCGAATCACCATCGTTATACCTATCTTGCTCCTGTGGAGCTGCTCTCTGTTGCATACCTTGGCCGACACTTCGCTCTTGCCGTGGTATATTCCGCTGCTGCGGTTGCCCTGCCCCCGCCTAGTTGTGCTATCCGGCATTCGTCGATCCTCATTTCTCTGCACTTCTTTTCCTTTCCCTGCCCTTGCCAGGTCATATGGGACTATCTGCTTGTTTCTCCTCGCCGAGGTTACAACTTCCTCTCTTCTTGGTCCTCCATGAGGTGACGACGCAGCTCCAGCAGATTTCTCTAGGTTACCTATTGCTGAGTGAACGACTTTGGAGGCTCCAACTCTTGCCGGATTAGCCCTGAGCAATTCTTCATTTTGTTTGTTCGCAATCCGGACCAACTCATTGACCTTATCTTGCTGTCTTTGCCGGGCTTCACCCATCAAACCCTCTAATTCAGACATATCTACATCTGCTGCTCTGAGGTTCTTTGCCGGGGTACTGTACTTCGGCAGCCGCACAGACAGAATGTTTTCTGATTCCTCAACTCTAGTATCACCCTCTTTGTTCATTTCACTAATGAGGTTTCTCCCCTTCAGTTTTACAGCATCTACTTTATTTGCCTTTGCATACTCACGCAGTGTCATGTTCAACGACTGCTGAGCCGCTGCTATCTTTTTCGTACCCTCTAGCCGAGCCGGATCTACTGCAGGTGCTATGGGGCTCTCTAGGCTATCTATCGCCTACTGTAGCACATTCTCTGGCCTCTCTAGTCGAGGACCTCTAATTTTCCTTGGTGCCTTTGGTGTTACCTCCGGATCTGGTGCCGGATCCTTGCTCGCGCCAGCGTCAGGCGCAGTCATCATCACCTCGGTGCGGTCAGGGGAGCGAGTGATACGCGTCCCACGAACCGCGCTAAGGGGTGGCTCGCCTCCCTCGACGACGTGCCGTGGGTGAATGCACGACACATCGACAACGACATAGATCTTGTGCGCGCCGAGCTTGACGAAGAGGCCGTTGCGCGGGAGAGGTCGCTTGCCGAAGCAGCCAGCATTGTCGCTGACAAAATCTAGCGCCCCAAAACGCTGAACAAGCTCGGAGACGATGCGTTCGCCGGTGCCGATGAGGTTTCCTGTCCGGATCTTCACTCCTGCTAGCGCCGCTAGCCCCACGGTGGGCGCCAACTGTCGTGGTGGTGTCACGGCAGATGCCATGGATAGGCTAAAGGTGGGGACAAGATGCACTAGAGGAATCCAAGGAGGGATAGTGTTGTGATTCCACACACAGATTTTTGTATTCAGTTGGTTTCCAAGATTTACTAGTGCTCCTTGAGGTGTATTGAGGAGATGAGGAAGAAGGAACTCTCTTACTCTCTCCACTAGCTAGCCCTCAGGAACCTACTAGAGACCAACCAAGTAAAGCTCAACCCCTTCTACATATGCCCTAGCCCTCCTTATATAGGAGTAGCTAGGTCTCCAATTAGGGCATACGTGGAGGCATATTCCAGGGAATATGCCTCTTCCCAAAATAGCAAACTGATCGGGTCACTTTTCCCTAGCGTCAGCCATGCAGAGGCTACGCGAGCCTCTACGGCGCCAACGTCATTCGACTCTAGCAACGTCACCCTTGTCAGCCACGCCTCGGTGGTCCTGGTCTCTGTCCGCTTCACTCACGCTCTGCGTACAATGGCCATCTTTTGACCAGCGAGATACCTTCCTTCTCTTGTAAGCCTGATATAACCCGGATTGTGCCTGGTTGATCCGTCCACACCTGTACCTGCATACAAGTTATATAAATCTTACCGACATACGACATAAGTCGGCCGGGACTCAGTTAGGCGGACATCCTCTGGTCCAGGTTACTCCGTGATTCGGCCTGCCTTGAGGTGACTCGGCCAGCACTTGCTCTGACCTTGCCGTACCTCGGCTAACTCGGCCATTATACCCCGGCGTGACCCTACCTGGGGGTATCCCCCCAACATAAAGAAAACATAGCATAATGGCATTCAGCTTGTCCCTCATAGAGTAGCAAATATAAATGCATAGGACACCTTAAAAGTTCATAAGAGTGACTAGATACAAATACTTTAAAACAAGCAATATCAAGTTATGTATCAATCAACTAGTCTTGGGACAATGCACATAGAACTAAGAATGGCCACTATGCTCTCAAAGTAGGTGCATAAAGATAGAAGGTGGAGACTCAATGTAAAAGTGGAAGAAAGACCTTCATAGAAGGAAGTAGGGAATCAAGTCTCATAAAGATCTTCCAAAAATTATGGTACTTAATAGCTTTCAACTCTCATTGCCCCTATCATAAGCATCTTGAAGTGATTAAGGTTAAAGTGAACAAACTATGGTGTATATGCTTGACAAAGTATAAGTTGGAAATCTCATGTCCCTTGAATACGAGGGCCGCTCCTCATGCTACTCAAGTTTAGTCACCGGTAAGTTCTTGGCATCGTACGTATATGTGTATCATAGAGAACCGCCAACGGGGTACCCCTTGCCCAATGATACGGAAGAATCCCCATATCAAAATGACAAGGCAAGCAGACATCGAGCATCTCAACAATCTTCTTATTTACCATGGGAAAATGGTGCTTTTTTCTCTCTTTCCTCTTTTCATATATCTTTTTTTTTCTTTTTCTCTTTTTTCTCAATATCTGACTCTTTTTTATAAGAAGAATGCTTCATAGACAGCTCATTATGGTTACACTGTAGGTTTCCACCATGTTAGCATGGATTAGACGAGCGGCCCATGCGTTTCTCTAACACATATACATAACTCCAAGGACTTACAAGCTCCCCTTTCATTTCACACCGACGACATCCATAGACAAAAGAGCATGATATCAACTAGGTACAAAGTACAAGTGCAATGTTGAAAGCGTGCCCCATGACAGGATGGTTCTGCTAATCCCCAACAAATAGGTGCAGGCATATACAACATAGAAGACACAATGGTTCAAGTTTATTAAGGGCAAGAAAAGTAAAGTGTGCCATCAAGTTCGTGAGAGCTTTAATCACTAGTTTTCTCATAACAAGTTTAATTTAGAAGGTAGATATACTTGGAATAGCATTTGCTAATAGGTAGGTATGGTGGACTGTTTGGAATAACTTGGTATAAGGAGTTGGATGCATGAGTGGAACTCATACTTGGTTGCGGAGGCTAGCAAAAGACTGGGAGCGACAAACTAAGAGAGCAATAATGGCCATAATCATGCAGAGCGACAAAACATCATTGATCAAAGCATAAAGTGATACTAAAAGTTGAAAACTAAAGGATCATCAAGGCTATGGTGACTTGGGATAGTCATAACATGGTGTGAGCATGTGCCAAGTCAACCCAAATAAAGCATCAAAGGAGAATACCACAATACTATGCTTTAATATGCTAAAACAACGCATGATCCTTCCAAGGCACATTAAGCAATTCTCAATTTTTCATAACAAGCCATGCTACAGCAAAGAATACTAAGCATAAAGCCAAAACAATATAAAGCATGGCATGACAAAGCATAGGCCACAGTCAAAAACAAGCTCTCTTTACCACTTAAGCACAAACTTTCCTACTCTTTTCCAATCCAAATCAAACTATTTGAAAACTAATGTATGAAAGAGGGGGTCCAACCAATTTATTCAGCAAACTAAGCAAACCAAGCAAACCAAAAATAAAACGAAAACAAAAAAGAAGACGCTCACAACTGTGCATGAAACAATAAAAATAAAGCGTGTGGAAGAAACCCGGGATTTTTATTGATGAAGAGGGGGATGCCTTGGGCATACCCAAGCTTTGACGCTTGTACTTCTTGGATATTTCTTGGGGTGACACGCGTGGCATCCCCAAGCTTGAGATTTAGTCCATCCTGTATCTCATTACTCATTCCTTCCATACACCTGAAAATTTTCCTTCATACAAAACTTCACACAATCTTTATTAGCAACATTAGTGCACTCAAGATAATAAGTCTTTTGGTTCAGTTCTAACACCAATAAAACTTCCATTAAAACACAAGCTATTATAGCACTTCCCTCAAAAAGCCCAATTCCCCAAAAGAACTAAAAAAGGAACCGACAAGAAGCAAATGCAGGTAAAGACGAATTTTTTCGAAGAGCTTCTGTTGCTCAAATCGAAAAGTGTTGAACTAACGATTAGATAACAATCTGGGGCAGAAGCACAAAAATTCATGCCTCAAAAGGACGTATAGAGATTTTACACGAATTTTTATGGTGAAGCACATAAATCTGTTTCGGGACAACAACTTTCCCAATCATTACTTCTCTCTCATTAGAGGTTACTAGTCATTAACCAGTGCACCTGCACGGGCTAGCTATTCTGGAAGACCAAAAAATATTAATTAAAGAAAAATCATGTCACAGATGTTGATAATTTTCCTATAGCCTCTGGTTCAAACTTAAAGAAAATTAGATAATGACAAAATGTATATGTCATACATTTTAGGAAGGTCAGAGTATTATAGTAGTATAAGTTAAATATTTAAATGGCGTCCTTGAACATAATATAACCACCAAATATCATCTTACAATTCTACACAACTTTATCAGTGAGGTGGGGTGCCTGCCTAAAGTTTTCATCATGGCTAGATCCAACGATCAGTAGTTTAACCGCAGCCTTTGTATTTGTGGGATTAATGTGGAGGCTCAAAATCTCCAATTAGTAAATACATATACAATCGTGTGTATTTTTCATAAACTATACGCAAGAAATGTTGTATGCGGAATCCTTTAAATAGAAACATGCAACCGAGGCAAAAGGAATCAAAGATAATATTGTTGATTTAGCTCTTATGGAGCCTATAGACAAATCAAAACACACTTGAACTGGGCTCAAAATTTCAACAGCGCTTGGGAATGTTAAATTTGGAGTATGTGCACAAATCATACCATAGATATTATTTTTTCATTTTTAATGGCTGCATTCAGTACGCTGATATATTACACTATCTGTATGCTAAATTGGGAGGAGATGAATATCAATAATTCATTTATGCATACAAAAATTGTGGAATAAGAAGTTCTCTTGTTTGTTAGGTATTATATCTTAGCTATGCAATTATAAAAAGGCAAACATTAGCTCTAAGCCGTGCCATTTATGCATTAACTGGACCGGTGGGATCTTCCTCCAATTTAAATACATTTTTATCAATATAGGGAAAGGCATCGGGAGGCAGAGATAACTTGTCCACGTTGCTCCTTTTTAACTCGAATCAGTTGGAGGACGGTTGGGAGGGAGTGTACTTTGCTGCTACTCATTTCTATCCCAGCCTCCGTCCTCTTGGGATTAATCCTGCAGCTCGAAACCTACAATTAGCAATCTTCTCTTACATAGGAGTGTTGTATTGAGAATCCATTATATAAAAAGTGATAATCAAGCTGCAAAAAAACTTGAATATAATGGTAGAAGAGTACTAAATATAAACTACATGGGAGTCTCAAATGCAAGAGTATGATCTTGGAGCATACCTTAGATAGTTCTTTTGCCATGCACTATCACCTGGTATACAGATAATTAATAGCTCCATCCAGTGTACTGTTGTATTCTACACCCAGATGTGTGATAAACAGGTGTACATACAAAATTGTGGAATATCAAGAGTGAAAGCATTTCATTTCATAATTACGAATATATTCAATTATAGGACTTCACTCAATTTATATGTGAGTTTTACAAAGTGCATACATCTAATCATCTAGGTGACCTTACCAACTTTCAATGTGAAATAGTGAAAGATCACCTTATAATTTTTTCTGCATCATATAAACCCATTACATCATTATGCTCTTTCTCTAAGAAAATACCAACTATTAAGATCTAAATCATAATATTTTGCATATGTTCTTGTAAAGAACCTAATTTGACAACTAAAGCCTTAGGTGCTATTATTTTTATTAGGTGAACCACATTGCCTTTGTGATACTATTCTAGAAGAATTCTGAACCACGGTGTCAATCGTGTGTTTATTCTAAACCACGGTGCATCTTCTACACTGTGTGTTGCTTACACATCAACGAAACCGTTTATTGTTTCATCTGCCAATGTTGCTACAGTCTCATTCTTGGAAATATTCTCCAATATGGACCTCTTCGGTCTGGGAGCTTGAGAAACAAAGAGCGAATGCAAGAAGGGCATGATAGCTTTATTTATTATTTTGAAGCAACGTTGATCATGCTCATGGTAGTACTTTGATTGATAAAATTTTTATTTCATTGCCTTAAAGACTACTGATTGCATATTATCCAAAAAATTCTAGATAGAAATCCTCAATCGGCGAAAACATAGATGATGACTGATACTTGGGTCGGCCTTCCAACGTGTCGCCGACAACTCCTTGTTGTAATGCCTAGCACGGCACTGATGCGATGGACCCTGGACATCCTCACCTCTTTTCTGTAATGCCTAGCACATGGCTGATGCAAGGATCTCAAGCTACCATTGGTATGATCCACTACCTGTTTCAGATATACAAATAAGATTAGTGTAGATATATCAAGTCTACCGTCCAATTTACATATGTTAATCTTAAAAAGAATAGTTACGTTTACACGTGACTTCAAATATATAAACACAGCCTACATTTTTGCACATGGATCATGGAATTTAAGTACTCATTTACCTAGAAAAAACTTAAATCATACTGGCCACCTATTAGGAGAAATACACATGGATCATACTGGCCACCAAACAGAAGGAATTGTTTGCATAGTTAATCACTTGATGACCAGCCGCCCAAATACTAATATCAATCATATTTATTTAGATTGTCAAGGTGATGTCAATAACTAATCATCACAGGAGGCAGCCAGTGATGTCACCAATAAACAACGATCGATGGAGAAGGTCCCATACGTAGCTAGTAGAGAAGCGGAGAGGTGCATGCACCGCTTACCATTAGTAGCTAGACTACTGATAGGAGTTGATGCAAGAGCCTCGACAGGATAATTCTCTAGGAGGACACAGGGCCAGAGGTAACGACCTTGCAACCATAACACGAATTCAGAGGAGGTGAGCATGCATGGCTGTCGTGTCAAACTCGTTATCCCTACCTGCAAGATCAAGAAATTCTATCAGTTAGAACTACACGCACGAATCGAGGGGATAAACGTGGAGATCCACGTGCTATGTCCAACATCGCTGCCGGTTGAGGCATTGAAGCTGCGTTAGAATGGATGCAGCCTTAGCCGCAGTTGAAGATCAAGGCGACATCGCTGGAGCAGATTGTACTTCCGCGATCATTGGAGGTGCGATGCAGTTGTGTGTCCACGTGCTATGTCCAGCATCACTGCCGGTTGAGGCATTGAAGCTGCGTGAGGACGGCTGCAGCCTTAGCCGCAGCGGAAGATCAAGGCGGCATCACTGGAGCAGATTGTACTTCCACGATCATTGGAGGTGCGACGCAGTTGTGTCTCGTGGAGGTGACCATCGTAGGCAGCGGCGACGGGTATAGGGTAGAATAGATATTTTCTGGTTTATTAGGTTTAGACTAAGGATTCGTACACGTCCAGGACTCTTGGCACCCGCAGGATAAACACTTGTGTATCCTGCCCATAGAATTTTTATCCGACGGCTATTTTAGATGTTTTCTCTAGAATTAATGTGGTGCCTCCTACGGTGCCTCCAATTAGTAAATATAAGATTCTTGGCACAAAAAGCAAATATAAAAGATAAGGAGAGGTCATTACATAGGTAATAACTTCCAAGCCTCATCTAAAACTTTTGGGTTATCTCCTAATAAGTACTTTTCTTTAACGCCTTTAAGTTAGGCATAAGAAGCAAGAAAAAGAATCAAGTGTTCTCTAATGAAAGAGCATTAAAACCAAATTTCTTGCCCTTACCTCTCTTACTTTTGTTCTTAACCTTGGGGAACACATGATTGTTTGATGGAGAAGCAAGGTGCATGGTCCCCTTTCCCACATCTATTATTGCGCCAAGGAGCTTCAATAGGGATCTTCCAAGTGTAATTTGTCCTTTTCCTGCACATTCAATGACAAGATAATCAGTAGAAACCATTTTCCCTAAAACCTTTGTAAACATTCCTTCAGCTATTCCAATAGGTAATATTGTGGCATTATTAGCAAGAAATATTTCTTTTCCTCCTTCAGAAAGCCCCTAGAGATTCAAAGATTCATAGACATCTTTGGGCATAAGACAAAATTCAGACATGATATCACAACGAGCTTGAAAAGTTTCATTATTTATATCAATTGTCACTGTGGGAATGTCGTGGTGGTGTCACGGCAGATGCCATGGATAGGATAAAGGTGGGGACAATATGCACTAGAGGAATCCAAGGAGGGATAGTGTGGTGATTCCACACACAGATGCTTTTTATTCTTCAAGCTAGATGAGTTACAAGTGCTCCTTGAGCTGTATTGGGGAGAGGAGGAAGAAGAAACTCTCTTACTCTCACCACAACTTTGCTCTCAGGAACCCACTACCCAAGTGCCAACCAACTAGAGATCAACCAAGTCCAACCCCAATCCTTTCTACAGATGCCCTAGCCCTCCTTATATAGGGGTGGCTAGGTCTCCAATTAGGGCATACGTGGAGGCATATTCCAGGGAATATGCCTCTTCCCAAAATAGCAAACCGACCGGATCACTTTTCGCCAGCGTAAGCCATGCAGAGGCTACGTAAGCCTCTACGGCGCCATCGTCATCCGACACAGGGCGCGTCACCCTTGTCGGCCACGCCTCGGTAGTCCTTCTCTCTGTCCGCTCCGCTCACGCTCCTGCGTACAATGGCCACCTTTTGACCAGCGAGATACCTTCCTTCTCTTGCAAGCCTGATATAACCCGGATCGTGCCTGGTTAATCCGGCCACACTGGTACCTGCATACAAGTTACATAAATCCTACCGGCATACGACATACGTCGGCCGGGACTCAGTTAGGCGGACATCCTCCGGTCCGGGTTACTCCGTGATTCGGCCTGCCTTGAGGTGACTCGGCCAGCACTTGCTTTGACCTTGCCTGACCTCGGCTAACTCGGCCTTTATACCCCAGCATGACCCTACCCGGGGGTATCCCCCCAACATTAGTCCCCGAAGCTGGTGCGGTCTTAGCACCTCCAGCTGCTAAGGCCACGACAGGTTCAATTTACCGAACCTTTTGCTCCTTTTTCCGAGTTATCTCATAGTACGGATTCCATAGGCTAACTTTCCCTTGGCACATTCTGAGTTTTCACTCGCTGGCCGGGTCACCCTTTGGTTATCCGGGTTATCCTTCCTTCTCTCGTACGCTTCCCCACGTCCCACGTGGAGGGTAATCATTATTTTGCCTCATTTTAAGGGCCTGCGCCAGTTACTGCTGCAGTTAATGTCAGGTGTTACTGTTGCACACGTCACGTCGTGTCTGTCTCCTCGTTAACTATATCATCACGTCGCGTCATGGGATCCCCTACGCCCTGTGGCCCTTCCTGTGGCTTGCCTGTGATTGGCTGACCCCGCAGATACACGGCCACATAGTGTGGCTTTGCCGCAGTGCACGATCCCACTACCCCCGCTGGGGCGTGGTTAAATAGGGGAGGGGGCGCCCCTTGGTCTTTTTCCCCATCTTGCGCCCCTCTGCCTCTTATTCTTCTTCTTTTTCCTAGCAACAGCGCCGCCGCCGCACCTGCTTAGCAGCGCCGCCGCCGCACCGTGCCTTTTCGCACCTGCATCGCTGTCGCTCCCGCGCAGCTCCACTGCCACGGGTCCGTGCCAATCTAAGCCCCTGACCCCCACCTCCGATAGGGCCGGTGTGGACAGTGACCTGGACATGACAGAGGAAGAGCTCGCCGTCGTGGAGGCGGAGATGGAAGAGGGGGTGGAGAACTCTGAGTGCGGCGCCTGGGCTGGCTCCTGGCTGTGCCAGGACGACCTGGACTGGTTCTACCGCACCCGGTGCATCCTTGAGGGCGTTGTTGCCCGCCTCGCCGCCGAGGAGCTCTCTCCCTCACCCAATCTGGGTGAGTTCGTAGTATTCCTCTCCCATTTCCAACGCGGCTTCGGCCTCCCCGTTAGTGACTTCTTCCACAATTTCCTCAACATTTATGAACTTCAACCGCACCACCTTCCGGCGAACGCCATCACATCTCTTTCTTCCTTCACCTCCACCATAGAGGGGTATGTCGAATTGTGGCCTACCAAGGAGCTTTGGATATGTTTCTTCAGTTTACGAAGGAACGTAATTCCGAATAAAGCACTTGACTCAGAGGACATACATCTGACTCAGTTCGGTGCGGCCTCCATTTGTCCCCGGAAACAATTCGTCTTTCCCCGGGTCACGGGGCTTGATTCGTGCAAGGGCTGGGCCCGAAATTTCTTCTATGTCAGAAATGGCACGAATGAAGATCTGATCCGGCTACGCCCCTATGCTCTGGGTCCTCCTAACCCGGATTTGTGGGACCGGGTTTCCAAGAAACCCACTGTGTTGGTGAATCAAGTCAACAAATGGTTTCAGGAGCTGAAGGATGCGGTCCTGCACAACAAGGATGCCATGATCACCTTCGTCCGCAGCCGAATCTCCCCTCTCTAGAAGCGCACACACAAGCTTTGCCACATGAGCTGGCGACTTAACCCCAACCGGACTTCCTCATTTGAACTGATCAACACCGAGATATTCCGCCGGGTCAAGGCCCTTTTCACGGCCGTCAAAGACTTCTCCACTGATTGGGAGTGGGGGATAGAGCATTTCTACCGAGACAAGCTTCCTCCTACGGCAAACCTCGTGATCCAATATTTTTTCGAGTTATATCATATGTCGAAATTTGTTGTTTGTTTGATCCCTTTGCATTTTCTTCTTCGTTGTTTCTTCAGCAAACCCTCGAGGATGGCCCCGAGCCTTCTCTCAAATGGGGGAAGGATCGAGATGCCCCGGACGAGGAGGAGCCGGATCAAGAAATGTTCCTGCCATTCCCCGATGCGACCAAGCGACACACCGGTAACTTCTCTTCCTTAAGAGATTGGCCTGATGATGAATATGATTCCGACGTTGAGGTGATGGAAGCATTTGATGCCGTACCCCTTTCTTACGCCTTTCCGACTTCAGCTAACCCGGCTGGTCAGATCCACGAATATCTTCCTCTTGCTACGGGTGAGCCGGTCCCAACCGCGTCAAAGAAACAGGCGGCCACATCTGCTTCTTCTTCCAGACCTTCTAAGCCAACCAAGAGGCGAAAGAAGTCCGCGGACAAAGCCGCCACCAAGCCTATGACTAAGGCCATAACTCGGAGGGCTCGGAAGCCCAAGGAGCCATTTACTTCTGATGAGTAAGTCACTTTTCTCTTCGTCCAGTCCTTTGTTTCATGCTTTTCCTTTGTTTTAACTTGTTATTCATCATTTGATTTGGTAGGGCTGCGGTGGAGGTTCCCCAGAGCGGATCCAGCATTGCTTCGCCTCTCCGGCAGACTCCATCTCCCCTCGTGGCGACGATACACGCCCACTGAGCCCCATTGAGGAGGGTTCATCGGCTCCTCCGGGTTCTAGCCCAGCTTGTCCAGAGGAGGGTAACCTCGGAGCAGGGGGAAGTGGCTCTGCCGAGGCAGTGGATGCTCCCAGCTCCTCTTCGGCTCAGCTGCAACCTGCCACCACCGAGATACCATCAGCACCCCCGCCAAGACCAACACCAGCACAAGCGCTAGCGCCAGCACCAACAACAGCAGCACAAGTACCAGCAGCAGTAGCACAACTACCAGCAACAACACCAACTCCCTTCGCCTCGTCCGAGTCTTCCAAGACTCGGCGAGAAGGCTTAGTTAGCAGCAAGGCTGCGCCCAAGACCAAATCTGTAGCACAAACTTCAACCTCTCAGCAGCAGCCTAAGGCCAAGAAAACTTCTGACGCCGCTAGGGCAGCATCCTTCGAGGCTGGACAGCGCACGCTCGCGTCCATGCTTCCGAAGAAGACCCCACCGAAGAAAGATGCCCCCACCGGGTCAGCTAATACGCAACTTGCATTGCACACTAGCCCTGCTGCTGCCCAGATTGAAAGGAGGGAAGCCCATGCCAAGGGTTTAATTGCGCCCCACATGCTTAGCGGAGAGTGATATCCTCCGGCCTTGATTGAGTTCGTCAGTAACTGGAACAAGGCGGAGTTCGTCCATAACGACGATCTCCCGGAGAAATTTGGGCCTGCCGAGTTTGCCGCACAAATGAACACAGCCGCCAAGGCTATCAACCTTGCCGGCCGGATGATGGAGGTACGCTACCTTGTCTTTTCTTTAACATGTACTAAACATTAGTGATATAACCATTAGTCCCCGAGCCTCCGGGGGAGTAACTTGTTACTCGGCCGGATGCTCCTTAGAGAACTAGCGTAGCTCCTTAGTAACTTCGGATATGCACACACCTAGAGCCGGGTTAAGTTCCACTTGGCCCAGATCTTGTACACTTCGAATATGCACACACCTAGAGCCAGGTTAAGTTCCATTTGGCCCGGATTTTGTACACTTCGAATATGCACACACCTAGAGCCGGGTTAAGTTCCACTTGGCCCGGATCTTGTACACTTCGAATATGCACACACCTAGAGCCGGGTTAAGTTCCACTTGGCCGGATCTTGTACACTTCGAATATGCACACTCCTAGAGCCGGGTTAAGTTCCACTTGGCCCGGATCTTGTACACTTCGAATATGCACACACCTAGAGCTGGGTTAAGTTCCACTTGGCCCGGATTTTGTACACTTTGAATATGCACACACCTAGAGCCGGGTTAAGTTCCACTTGGCCCGGATCTTGTACACTTCGAATATGCACACACCTAGAGCCGGGTTAAGTCCCACTTGGCCCAGATTTTGTACACTTCGAATATGCAGACACCTAGAGCCGGGTTAAGTTCCACTTGGCCCGAATCTTGTACACTTCGAATATGCACATGAGTAAGCTATCCTTGCTCTTTTCAGGTGACCACCAATCGCCGGAGCGCTGAGTTTTAGTGCCTCTTGGACACACATAAGGCGCTGCACTCGAAACATTCTACACTTCTCGCTGAGTTCGAGAAAAGGGGTAAGTTTTCTCCTTGGCTTTTTTCCCATCTTTCTTTGTCTTTTCTCGCCAAACTAATCTGTTATTCGGATTGGGGAGCCGAAGTGGAAGCCGAAAACACCATCATGAGGAAGCACTTGGATCAAATAAAAGGTAAGTCAGTTTTGCTTAATCGTCTTCTGCGCTCTCTCTCCTTTTCTTCTTGGCTCAGCAGATATTCATACCTCGGCTTTGCCGGGTCAACAAATTGTTTCAGCATCTCTTGAGGATAGTGTACCCGTGCCTGACATGATACTGCATTTTCTCGAACAAGCAGGGCAGCATCAGGCCGAACTTAAGAAGGATGATGAGCTCACCCTCCTCCGGACCAAAGATGATGAGATTGCCAAGCTCAAGGCAGAAATGAAAAAGCTCAAGGCGCTCCACAAAACCGAGATGGACAAAGCTGGCCAAGATTCCACCGAGGAACGGGAACGTCTCAACCTCCAAATTGCCAAAGATCAAGAACTACTGAAGGAGGCCGACATTAAACTTGAGTCGGTAAATGCTGAACTTGTGCAACTTCAGGAGAGACGTGATAACTGCACCAAGGAGCTGACCCAGATCCATAGCCATATTTCTCGTAAGTTCTTTCCCTTTATCCGACATGAATCTCTCCAGATCAACCTCCTTTACTTATTTCATTTGTCTTTTTTTCAGACAAATTTCCGGAGGGTGATGCCATTGCGGCTACTGCCGTTGCCAAGTTCTACCAGAAGAGGGGTACCCAACTGGTCCTGGCGCTGAAAATATTCCCTATGACATGGAGGACCTGCTGGTCAGGTTATCTTCTCGCATCGAGATTATGAAGAACTACGGTTCAGGTCTCCTAGATGCAGCAGTCCGGATCTTCAAGGCCCTTTGGCCTGGTGAAGATACTCTGGAGGGATCAACTATTCTAATTAACAAGTTAATGGAGTGCGAGACCCAGCTTGACCTCTGGAGGGAATCCACCGGACGCGCCGGAGCTGAGATCATTCTCCACTACGTGCTCACATGGTATGAGAAAATAAATCTGAATCTTCTCGAGCGGATGCGCACCGGATCAAGGTGGTCCAATGATCCGGATTGGATAGCTCGGCGCAAGGCTTGCGCCCATAGCCTCATTCAGTTTGCCCCCATCCATCAATGGAACAAGGGACCAAGCTTTCTCGAAGCTGTTGACGACGAATATGTCGAAGATGGCTCGGACGAGGACGAAGCCTCGGACGTCGAAGAAAATGAAGATGACGCTGCAGCTGAGGCCGGAGTTCCACCTGCTGGCGCCAAGTTACCTCCTGCTGCTGCTCCTTGATCACCAACAAACACTTTGAAGTTTATCAGATCCCCGGTATGCCGGGTGCAGATGTATTAAGCACACAAATTATATTTTACTACTAAGTTGCTCGTGCCGGATTAACTTGGGCGTAGTCCCCAAGTTTCATTTTCTTGTTTCTCCAATTTCCTGGCTCGGCTCGTGTCTACCTTGATTCGGTTTTATGACTTACAAGTCCGAGTTTCAAAAATTGACTTAAAATACTTAGAAACTTTTAGGACCAGCTCAAAATAATTCAGCATAGTAAAAACAAGGTAAACATAAAGTTAGTCCAAACATAAAATGTCGGCTCGATTATGTTCTTTTCGTTAGTCTTTTTTCGTGTGCTACGCAATTCCAAACTTGTTCTCTTGCTTGCCATGAAGCCAAATCTTGTTGGACAGCAGCAAGTCGAAGAGTTGAGTTTTTGGTGCGCACACACTACTAATCCGGCTTAGGCAGAAGCAACTTAAACCAGCCGACATAAAAATAACTAACAAGTACAGAAGACAACCAATATTATTAAGGCAGTCCCCGAGTTACTGCTCGAGGTGCCACGATTTCATTGATAAACTCATTGCCGGCATACATACCGATGTATGAGAAACTCGGATACACACACTTCTTTGCTAAGTGTAGAATGGACGAAGTAGAGCTACATTCCATGGACGCTTAGATTCCTCGCCGAACCTGTCCGCCTTGTTCTTCTCCTATGGTTTTGCATCGATGAGATAATAAGAGTCATTGTGCAATGCTTTTCTCACAATGAATGGCCCTTCCCATGGGGGGGATAACTTATGCACGCCAGCGGTACGTTGTACCAACCGGAGTACCAGATCACCTTCCCGGAAGACTCGGGGATTTACTTTCCGGCTGTGATAGCGTCGGAGATTTTGCTGATATATGGCGGATCTGGACAACGCTAATTCTCTCGCTTCTTCCAGCAGATCAACATCATTTTGCCGGTCTTCTCGCACTTTGGCTTCTGTGTATTGGGTGACCCTAGGCGAATCATGCTCTATGCCGGCTGGTAATACAGCTTCTACTCCATATACCAGAAATAATGGCGTATAGCCTGTTGATCGATTCGGAGTTGTTCTTAAACTCCACAGTACCACTAGTAGTTCTTCTATCCAGCACCCTACTGATCTTTGCAGCGGCTCAATGAGCCGGGGTTTTATCCCGGATAATACTAATCCGTTGGATCTTTGAACTTGTCCGTTCGATGCGGGGTGGGCTACTGAGGCAACGTCTAGCCCGATCTTCTTATCTTGGCAGAATCGTGCAAATGCTCCTTCAGCAAAAATTTTGCCATTATTTGTTATGATACTGTGAGGATAGCCATATCTTAGAATGATATCTTTGAGGAATTTCACGGCCGTAGCTCCATCACATTTTCTTATTGGCTTTACTTCAATCCATTTGGTGAACTTGTCCACCATAACCAAGATATGGGTCATATTTCCTCTTGATGGTTTAAACGGGCCAACCATATCCAAACACCATACAACAAATGGCCAGGTAATTGGTATGGTATTGAGCTCCGACATTGGCATATGTGTCTTGGTTGCATACCTCTGACAACCATTGCATTTTCTTACTAGATCTTCTGCTTGTTCCAAGGCACTTGGCAAGTAGAACCCATGCCGGAAAGCTTTTGCCACTAAAGCTCTGGATGAGGCGTGATGCCCACACTCCTCTTGATGTATATCCCGAAGGATGTCAAGCCCTTCTTCCGGGTCAACGCATCGTTGGAGGACATTTGTGACACTTCTCTTGTATAGTTCGGCATTGATAATTGTATACGCCTTTGCGCACCTCTGAATTTTCCTGGAAAGCACCTCTTCACTAGGCAAAGTTCCATCCTTCGGGAATTGAAATATGGGCAATGCCCAAGCTGGTATGGCTCGCACCGGAAACATATCCTCATCTATTTCCATTTGATCCACCGACATAACCTCGTCCGGACCGTGCGGTGCAGTCCTCGGGTTCTGCAAAGCAGTCCCCGGGTTTCCTGTACCACTTCCCACGTCAATGTCCATGGGTACAGCTCCGGACTCCGGATCTGCTGGGATATAGATTGAGTCGGTTTCTGGGGATGGCCTGATAGATGGTTTTCTGAGGTGTTCTAGCGCTACTCCCGGCGCTAACCCGGCACCAATCGTTATGGTGCGCTCTAGGAACATATCATCAACATGCACTTTCTTTGTATCTTTAGTTGCTTGAAATGAGACACTTCCATGCGGGTTACTTAGCGCCGGCATATACTGCTGTGCGGACTGAGCCAATGCAGCCACTTCTCGGATCTTTCTTTTCTCTTGTGCAATCACGAGTGACTCGGCCAGGTTAGACCCGGCTGACACACATTCAATGGAACGTCGGAAATCACCTGCCATGGTAATTACTCCATTTGGCCCGGGCAACTTCATGTTCAGGTAACTGATGTGACAACTTGCCATGAATTTGTTCAGGGCAGGTCTGCCGAGTAACGCATGATATGCGCTTTCTAGGTTTACCACCTCAAACTCCAAATTTTCAGTTCGGCAGTTATCTCTTGTGCCGAATAACACGTCAACCCGAACTTTGCCGATGGGCTCACAGGAAATACCTGGCACAATGCCGTGAAAAGTTGTCCTTGTAGCTTGGAGCATGTTCTCCGAGATACCCAACTTGCGCATTGTATCCACGTACATGATATTGATGCTGCTGCCATTGTTAATCAGCACCTTGGAAAATCTCACATTGATATTTGGCCCGATGAACGTTGGGTCCAGCACTAACGCGTACGAACCAGGGCTTGGCATTAGCTTGGGATGATCCTTGATACTCCACGTAATTTCCTGATCCGAACAAGGCATATACCTCGTCACTGCCGGCATAACTGGATTCACTTCCATGTGTCGACGCTGCAAGCTTTTTCTATCTGTTTCTTCCATGGTAAACACACAGTAACTCTGGTGATGCTCTCTGTATTCATTTCTCCCCTCATTTCCAGGATATCTTTGATCTGGCTGATGTTGATTTTCCACCTGATGCACTACATCCCTTCTCTCATGGTTTTCATACCTCAGCGGAAGTGGTGGCAACATTAACTGTTGCATGTTCGCTCCAGAGAGCAATTGCTGCCGGGGTAACTCCTGCTGAGGTTGATCGTTCCAAGGTGCCTGTGCATTCCCCGAACCACTTTGTTCTATCTTCCTCATCCACTCAAATTGCCGAGTTGTGTCACCCGCCGGGTTACTCGGATTTGGCGTGTGAAACTTGCACGGCTGATCCAGCATTGCCTCATAGGTATACCTCGGCCGGTCCTTCTTTTCTTGCCACTCTCTCTTTTGCTCTAGCGTCCAAGTTTTCTTGCCATCATTTCTTGGAGTCCATTGTTGCCCTCTAGTTTTCTGACGCTGATTACTCCCTGCTCCGGGTTAATCTTGATTTACGGCTACAACTTGTTGCGAACTGTATCTGTAATCCGGTCTATCATCTCTTCTCTTACCCCGGTAATCATTCCACCAGGATGATCCGGCTCCATCTCGCTGGTAGTACTCCTCATTTGACTCGTTTGACACAAGCCTAGGTTGAGTCGGATCACCCAAGGCATATGAGTCAGCAATCCAGATTGTCTCTGCTAGTGTAGTTGGCATATCCCTTTGTAGCCTTTGCCACAACATGCTTGCATATCTACATCCGTGTGCAAACCAAGCTATTGCCTGTGACTCAATTATGCCCTCACACGAGTTTCGCACATTGCACCAACGAGTTAAGAACTACCGGTCTGTTTCATTTGGTCTCTGTTTGCACATTGCTAAGGTCTGTGGCCTATTCGGCCTCTGATACGTGCTCGAGAAGTTATTGATGAACATTTCCTCAAAATCGATCCAACAGTTGATACTACTAGGTGGTAAATTGTTTAGCCATACCCTCGCTAGCCCTTCTAGCATCTGAGGTACATATCTCACAGCCCATCTCAAGTTGCCTGTAGCAATTTTCACCACTGTCGCGTAATTGATCAACTAATCCTCCGGTTTGGTGCTACCGTCATACGTTTTCGTGCCTCTGGGTAACTGGAAGTTAGGTACTGGAGGTTCTTTCATGATCCGGGGCCCAAAGCACGCCGGACCCGGAGGACCTTGCCCCTCAATCTGCCCCGACCTATAGCCGATCCAGTTTTAACCTGGCGTCATCAGGCCTCAAGTTCCTGCTTCCCAATCTTGACCCTATCACGTGATAGTCCGGCCTAGGATATCCTGCGGTCACCATTTCCGAATCACCATCATTGTATTTATCTTGCTCTTGTGGAGCTGCTCTCTGTTGCATACCTTGGTCGGCACTTCGCTCTTGCCGTGGTATATTCCGCTGCTGCGGTTGTCCTACACCCACCGAGTTGCGCTGTCCGGCATTGCCGTTCACAGTGTTTCCCTGACCGGCATTGCCTTGGTCGCGGTTACCTCGGCTGACACTTCGTCGATCCTCATTTCCCTGGACTGCTTTTCCTTTCCCTGCACTGCTTTTCCTTTCCCTGCCCTTGCCGGGTCATAGGGGACTATCTGCTTGTTTCTCCTCGCCGAGGTTACCACCTCCTCTCTTCTTGGGCCACCATGAGGGGACGATGCAGCTCCAGCAGATTTCTCTGGGTTACCTACTGCTGAATAAACGACTTTGGAAGCCCTAACTCTTGCCAGATTAGCTCTGAGCAACTCTTCGTTTTGTCAGTTTGCGATCCGAACTAACTCATTGACCGTATCCTGCTGTCTTTGCCAGGCCTCACCCGCCAAACCCTCTAACTCGGACGCAGCTGCATCTGCTGCTCTGAGGTTCTTTGCTGGGGTACTGTACCTTGGCAGCCCCACAGCCAGAATGTTCTCTGATTCCTCAACTCTAGTATCACCTTCTTTGTTCATTTCACTAATGAGGTTTCTCCCCTTACCTTTACAGAACCTACCTTATTTACCTTTGCGTACTCACGCAGTGTCATGTTCAATGATTGCTGAGCCGCTGCTATCTTTTTCGCACCCTCTAGTATTTTCTACCTAGTCTCCTCTAACTCGGCCTGTGCCCGAGCCGGATCTACTGCAGGTGCTATGGGGCTCTCTAGGCTATCTATCACCTGCTGTAGTACATTCTCTGGCCTCTCTAGTGGAGGACCTCTACTTTTCCTCGGTGCCTTGGGTGTTACCTCCGGATCTGGTGCCGGATCCTTGCTCGCGCCAGCGCCAGGCGGCATCATCATCACCTCAGCGCGGTTAGGGGAGCGCGTGATACGCGCCCCGCGTGCCGCGCTAAGGGGTGGCTCGCCTCCCTCGACGATGTACCGCGAGTGAACGCACAACACATTGACAACGACGTAGATCTTGTGCGTGCCAAGCTTGACGAAGAGGCCGTTGCACGGAAGAGGTCGCTTGCCGAAGCAGCCAACATTGTCGCTGATGAAGTCCAGTGCTCCAAAGCGCTGAACGAGCCCGGAGACGATGCGCTCGCCGTTGCCGATGAGGTTTCCCGTCCGGATCTTCACTCCTGCTAGCGCCGCTAGCCCCACGGTGGGCGCCAACTGTCATGGTGGTGTCACGGCAGATGCCATGGATAGGCTAAAGGTGGGGACAATATGCACTAGAGGAATCTAGGGAGGGATAGTGTGGTGATTCCGCACACATATGGTTTTTATTCTTCAAGCTAGATGAGTTACAAGTGCTCCTTGAGCTGTATTGGGGAGAGGAGGAAGAAGAAACTCTCTTACTCTTAGCACAACTTTGCTCTCAGGAACCCACTACCCAAGTGCCAACCAACTAGAGATCAACCAAGTCCAACTCCAACCCTTTCTACAGATGACCTAGCCCTCCTTATATAGGGGTGGCTAGGTCTCCAATTAGGGCATACGTGGAGGCATATTCCAGGGAATATGCCTCTTGCCAAAATAGCAAACCGACTGGATCACTTTTCGTCAGCATAAGCCATGCAGAGGCTACGTAAGCCTCTGCGGCGCCAGCGTCATCCGACACAGGGCGCGTCACCCTTGTCGGCCATGCCTCGGTGGACCTTCTCTCTGTCCGCTTCGCTCACGCTCCTGCGTATAGTGACCACCTTTTGACCAGCGAGATATCGTCCTTCTCTTGCAAGCTTGATATAACCCGGATCGTGCCTGGTTAATCCGGCCACACTGGTACCTGCATACAAGTTACATAAATCCTGCCGGCATACGACATACATCGGCCGTGACTCAGTTAGGCGGACATCCTCCGGTCCGGGTTGCTCTATGATTCGGCCTGCCTTGAGGTGACTCGGCCATCACTTGCTTTGACATTGCCCTACCTCGGCTAACTCGGCCTTTATACCCCGGCGTGACCCTACCCGGGGGTATCCCCCCAACTGGGAAGCCACTTTGATGGTTCAGAATTTATTGGAACATAATTATGATGCTCTCTAAGCGTGTCATAACAATCCTTTAAACTAGTAGTGCGGGTATCAAGAGTGTTCAATCGAGCAAATATGTTCATAAAGGAAGAATAAGATTTGTTAGGCAAGTTGTAAGTGAAAATCAATTTCTCTATGGCATTAATAACATCATCCTCATTGCATTGGAGGAAATCTCCTCCCACAATAGCATCCAAAGCATATCTATAGCAAAGAGCAATTCCATGGTAGAAAAATCTAAGGAACAAGCTTTGAGTCATTTTAGGTTCAATTTTTTCATGTAGATCAGAGATTCTAGACCAAGCTTCTTTGAAACCCTCTTCAATTCCTTGTTTAAAAGTGAAAATCATTTCCTCAGGAGACATAGTGATTGGAGCAAGGCTAGACATAATGGCAACTTAAGATCGAAACTAATTTTTGTGTGTTTTTGAATAAAGAAAGCAAACTAGTAAAACGAATTGTTTTGTGTTTGATAAAGAAACAAGCAAACAAAGCAAAAGTAAACTAAGCAAAACAAAAATAACAAAGTAAAGAGATTTGTTATGAGGGACTCCCCTTGTGAAGATGTCCTTGACTCCCCGGCAACGACGCCAGAAAAATACTTTGATGGCGCGTAGTTGCCGTGGGAGCTTCTTCTTCTTTGTTCCCCGGCAACAACGCTAGAAAAATACTTGCTGACTCGTGTACTAACGAGCTCGTTGGGGAAGCCCAAGAGGAAGGTATGATGAGCTCAGCAGTAAGTTTCCCTCAATTATGAAACCAATGTTATCAATTCAGTAGGAGCAAGGAAAGACCTCAAAGGTGTTGCTAGCTGAACTTTGGCAGGGTGCACTACCGGTGCCAGCAGCAACGTGGAGACCTGCACAACACAACCACAGAACTCTATCCCTAAATTACGATGAGGTTGTCAATCTCACCGGTTTTGCTGAAAACAAAGGATTAAACGTATCGAGTGGGAGAAAGTAATAGTTTGCAGAAAGTAAACACAAAGCAGTAAACAATTGTAGATTGATTGTAAAAGAAAGGACCGGGGTCCATAGTTCACTAGTGGTGGCTCTCCTTAAGATATATAACATGTTGGGTGAACAAATTATAGCGGGGCAATTGACAAACATCGAGAAAGCATACAAGCATATACTACTCATCTTGACTCCTTTGAGATTCGATTGGGCATTAAAACATTATACATAGACCGTCATCCAACTGCATCTATGACTAATAATCCACCTTCAGGTTATCATCTGAACCCCCTCCAGTATTAAGTTGCAAGCAACAGATTATTGCATTACGAATTGCGTGTAAAGTAAACAATACTATTGTTCTATGAACAAAGGATTGTTGTTTTCTCCCTAGTAGCAACAACACATCTGGTACCTTTGAGATTTCTGTCACTTCCCTAGATTACCAGAGGCATGAACCCACTATCGAGGATAAATACGAACTCTTGGAGTTGCTAGCATCTACTTGGCCAAGATAACTACTAACAATGGAAAGCATGCAAGATCACAAATAATAAAGACATGATAGAATCAATATTCAATCTGAAATAGCATCTCAATATCCATCGGATCCCCGCAAACACAACATGTAGAAATACAAATAGATGATCTTGATCATGAACGGAGCTCACACCCGTAGTCTAGAGATGAACTACTCACGCATCACATCGGAGGCTTGCATTATGATGAAGAAGGCCTCTGGGGTGAAATCCCCTCTCCGACAGGGTGTCGGGAAGAGCTTCAGATCCCTCCCGATCTAGGGATGGAGACGACGGCGGCTATGGAATCTTTCCTGGATTTTTGATCAGGTCCTTAGGGTTTCTGTATCGAAGGCATCTTATAGTCGGAAGGGAAGGCCGAGGGGGTGCCGGAGGCGGCCACACCACCCCCTGGCGCGGGCTAGGCAGGGCCGCACGGCCAGGTGGTGTGGTGGCCCCTTGGCCCCTTTCCGTCTCGTATTCTGGCTCCGTGTGTCCCTCGGTGAAAAACTGACTTTGGCTTTTGTCCCGTCCAATTCCGAGAATATTCATTTTCTGACTTTCCTAGAACCAAAAACAGCAGAAAACAGGCAGCAGGCACTGTGGCTCTTGTTAATAGGTTAGTCCAAGAAATCAAATGAAAAGTACTCCAAAGTGTGGGAAAAACATAAGAAAGTAGATAAAACCAAGCATGGAACATCAAAAATTATAGATACATTTGCAATGTATCACTCCTTCTCCTCGCATCCTGGGTCAGGACTATTGTCTATAAATGAATACGAGGTACACAATCACCAAACAATACTTAACTATTTCTATTTAGCACACTAAGGCTCACACTTGATGATCTAGCATCATCACAAACATCACATGAAATAAAGACTTAATCTTATTTATTTTATTTTAGAAAAGAAATTTCTACTCATTGAAAATACTTAAGATTTAATATTCTCCAATTAAAATATGGGATCATGTTGACACAGTCATCACCACATATTCTAATACATGGGAATGTGATTTAAAGTGTTGGTCATATTTTATAAAGTTTAAGATTATCATTTAATATAGTTAAAGTGACTAGAAATGCCTATATAGCATTCATTTTGGTAGTAGTCCAATTTCGCTGCATGTAAACCTAAACATTTTTACATATTCATATATATCTTGTCAAATGTGATTTTTGAGAGTTGGAATCAACTCAAAAGGATTTATGGTTGATTTTTGAAAAATGTTTGAAGTTGGAAAAGTCTCTGTCTTGTTATTTTTACTATAGGCGATCTCTAAGTCCAAATGGTTTGAATACAACGGGCATGGATAGATAATTTGAATACCTTTCTAAAAAAATTGGAATCATGCAATTTGGTTCAGTTAATTTCTTTGAATTGATTTTTGAATCTCCTGACAGAATCAGGTTTCAACTAAAATGGAAAATAACTATTTGAATCACTAGGCTCTACGCGGGAAAGTAAACGGGCCGACCCAACTGCACAGCGCGGCGCAGCGGGCTGCTGACAGAACGTTCCCAATAGTCAGTGACTCTATCTAACCGAAACGGTATCTTTCAATCTACGCCCTACGATTAGAATACGATCTAACGGCTGAGGTTCATCTCCTACGTTGAACAGCTCCAGCAAGGACTAAACCCTAACGCGGCGGTGGGAGTCGTGTGAGGCTCACCAGGGCTCCAGCTAGGGTTGGCGATGGAGGCGAACGACATTGTCGACGACGACGGTTCGAACGGTGGTCGCGACGGCTCCTAGGGCGACACCAATCAACGACTCCTGTTCTCCTTTGTAGCGGCGGACTCCGGCCAAATTCTGGTGATGCGGTGCTTGCCTTGCTCCGGGGAGAGGTGTGGGAGGTTCTGTGAGGAGTGGGGAGTGTGATGGTGTGGTGAATTGAGGTGGAGGGGGCTTCTATTTATACACCGGCGAAGGGACATAGCGGGATGGCTCAGGCTCGTCGGTGACGATGATACATGGGGCTAGCGGCGTGGCTGAGGGTAGTGGGCGACACGGTATTTCCTGGCGGTCATCACAAGCTTAAAGGCGCGGCGCGGGGCGGTCTAGAATGGTCGGGCGCGGGCGGTGCTTTACGTGGAACTAGCGGTGTTTGAGATGGCGCACAGGAGCTACGGGTTGTGTGGCGGCGAACGGGAATGTCTGGGAGCTAGCTGGTGATATGGCGAGTGTGTGCACATGCGTAGGGTGCGAGGCGCGGTGCGTGTGAGCTGGTTGGCTATGGCGCTCTGGCGCGCTCTCAGCACGGCACAGAGAAAGTGGGTGCGTCGGTTTTTTAGTGGTCCATGGCCTGGCTGCAGTCAAGGGATGGACAGGGGGTGGCGGTGGACGGTGGCCTGCCTCCTAGACATCATGGATGAGGGTTGCATGGTATGTGGCGAGCGGTCCATGGTCGGCCAGCGCGGCGGGCTTCGGGCGGCGCTTCACTGGCGCAACGACAAAGAGGGGGTGCGTGTCTGGCGCTGCTGTGTGTTGGGGGAGACCAGGGGAGTGAAGAGGGTTCAGTGTGGTGAGTGATCACTGCTCAAAATAGTGAAGTTAGGCAGTGGTTTAATTAGTGTTTGTAGTGTGTTCGACCAAATGGTTGCATGAACTCAAGTTTGAAATTTTTGAATGACATTTGGTGAGTGTTTTGGTCTTATGCGTGAGTGTCTATGGTTGCTTGGAAAAGTTAAGGTGAATTGATTTGAGTGGTTTTTGCAAAATGGTGATCTTACCATATGAACTTGATACAATTTTGAACCATCCTTTGAATATATTTGAAAATAGTATCTGTGAGTTTGTAAAGTGGGCTTGGGTTCACTTTTACTTTGTCTAGCAAGGGGTGAAAAGAAATGGAAATGTTTCTGTTAGACATTCTTTACTACGAACACTCAAAGTGGCCTAGTGGTTAATTTTGGTCAAAATGACCATTTTCTTATTTGATTCATATTTGATTTCTTTTCCTTTGGATTTAATTTGTAATTGTCCTAGATGATGTAGTATTCATCTTTAAACCATTTCTTATCATTTGTAGCAAACACACATGGCAATTTCACTCAATCATACACTAATGCAAATCACACATGCATTCATATTCAATTTAGTAATAAAAGTTTTTGCTAACCCTAAACTTGGGTGATTAGAGCTGGATAATCTTGATTAATATTTTTGGGGTGTTACATCTAAGGTACTAGATGTGCTGTTGCTACTAGGGAGAAAACAACAATTCTTTGTTCATAGAACAATCGTATTATTTACTTTACACACTTTGCTTAATGCAATTATCTATTGCTTGCAACTTAATACTGGAGGGGGTTCGAATGATGACCTGAAGGTGGATTATTAGTCATAGATGCAGTTGGATTACGGTCTATGTATAATGTTGTAATGCCCAATCAAATCTCATAGGAGTCAAGATGATTAGTATACGCATGTATGCTTTCTCGATGTTTGTCAATTGCCCCGCTATAATTTGTTCACCCAACATGTCATCTATCTTAAGGAGAATCACCTCACTGTAAGCTGGGGGCAAAGTTCTATGGTTGTGTTGTGTAGGATTTCAAGTTGGAAACAACACCTTGGAGGTGTTTCCTTGCTCCTACTGGTTTGATAACCTTGGTTTCATAACTGAGGGAAACTTGCTGCTGTGCTCATCATACCTTCCTCTTGGGGTTCCCCAACGAGCTCGATACGTGTTGAGCCATCACCAAGCTTCGGGCTCTTGAAGTCCATTGTATTTTTGGCGGTCATGTGGAAGTTTAAAATCTTTCGGTGCTGAAGCTTTCCGAATCCGCTGAGTGAAGCAGCTCGCTCCGCAGAGTTCATAGTCGTCTTCGTTATCGCCGTCGTGGTATCTTTGGTTGCGGTTTCGTATCTTGTGTTACTTCGTGGCTCCAGTCCTGAAGGATGTTCCTGGTGTGGGGATCACGATCATCTAGATCTACTGACATAAACGATAGATCAAGGTCTCGGATTAATGGGTTCCTTGCTATTTTGGGGATGTTCTACAATCGAGATGTTCCCCTTCCTAGCAGTGCTCCTCCTGTTACGCGACCTTCAGGTGGAGCTTAGTTGCGCCCATCGTAGGCTGGGTTTGTCGGCTAACCTATTTCTTTCGTCGAGTTGCCTTTGCATCCTTAGTAGATCTCTCTTCTTGTGGTGAAGCAAGTATTGATATGCTAATAAATCTTCATGTGAGGCGTCGGCTATCATTGGAACTGCACCCGAAATTGCTTCTCTGGCCTTTTTCCATGCCGCCGCTGGTAGCCGAAGAGTTCACCTTTCTTCCCTGTTTGGTTCTGCTCTTCCTCCTGGGACTATGCGATTGTGAAGGAAATATGCCCTGAGAGGCAATAATAAAGTTGTTATTACGTATTCGTCGTATATGATAGATGTTTATTTTGCATGCTATAATTGTATTGATCGGAAACGTCAATACATGTGTGTTTAATAAACAAAAAGGGTTCCTAGTTATGCCTCTCTTATAGAATAGCTTGTTGACTAACAAGATGATCAAGGTTTCCTGATCATGGACATTGGATGTAGTTAATAACAAGGTCACAGCATTTGTGAAATGATGTGATGAACATTCTTCCGAAGTATAGCATTACGATCAATTCATTATGTTTATATTGCTATAACATCATACGAAGTAATCTTTATCCTTAGACCATGAGATCATGTTAATTGCTAACACCATAAGAGTATCTTGATAACATCAAACGTTACACCGTAATAGGGTGACTATAAAGATGGGTTCAGTGCTACGAAGGTTTTATGTTGAGGCTCATGGATCAAGAGTGGAATTTTTCAATCCCTATGATTGATAGATATACTATGGGCCCTCTCAGTGATATCACATTGAGATAGCTTGCAAGCAAGTGATGTGATCACTAAAATGTTATATCATGGGAACGAGAAAAGAGTGCATGTCGGTAACGAGATCAAACTAGGTATTTGGATACCGATGATCGAATCTCGGACATGTATTATATCATGAGACAAAGGGATTAAGTTACTAGCGTTAAAGGTTCTCACGATCACAGAAGTCATCGTTGAATATGCAGGAATCAGTATGGATCTCCAGGTCCCGCTTCTGATTATTGATCTCTGAGGAATCTCAATCATGTCTGCATTATTCGCGAACCGTAGGGTGACACACTTAAAGGCTATCGGACACCATTTTGGAGAACATATGTTTCAGCCGAAAGGATTGCAAAGCGCAGGAATTGTTTCGATAGAAACCGGAATTGTTTCGGGGAAATTACAGAAAGTGGTTCTACAGGTGATATTGAAATGTTGCAAGGGGTTTTATGTGAATGTTTGTTAATTAAAGTAATTAACAAAATTCTGAATAAATTTACTAAAAGAGTTTTATTAAATGAGAGAGCATTAAACTTAGAGAATTTTAATGCATTTAAAATGGAGACTTTAAAAGAGAATGTGAAGGGGCATTTTAATGTGGAGGAGTTACCACCACATGAATGGGGGAGGTGAGGGGTCACCCCCCATGAGGCGCCGGCCATGGGGAGGGGCACCCCCTCCTCCTATAAAAGGCCCCCCTCTTCCTCCTTCTTCCTCACACCTCCTCGTGAAGGATCTCTCTCCCCCTCTAGAATTATTCCCCATGGTCTCGGATTAGTGAGATACATGTTCCCGGTGGCATTTCATCTAGAAGGACTTGCTGCTTCCGCTGCATCGCTAGAGCGAGGAGGTGGAGGTTGTCCGGTAGCTTGAATGTGTCTGCGAGGACGGATGCGCTGCTGATTTGCGGCGCACGGACTTCCACACGATCTTGAGATCGGCAAGTGTACGACTACATCAACCACGAGTTCCTACTCGTTAACAAAACTCGTTGTCTTCGAGGGTAAGTTCTCGATGGATGTATGTCCACTTGTTGCTTTGTATCTAGTAGATAGATCTTGGCGTATAGTTCTCATCATAGGAAATTTTTTGTTTTCTATGCTGCGGACCCAACAGGTTGTTCGCTGTTTCTCCCCCGTTTCTATGGTTCCTTTCGTTGCTGTGGTTTCCTGCATTATCATCCGATGAAATATCATTGGGATCAAGGATAGGGTTACCGTTAGAGTCGCGCGGCGTCGAGCTATTCCCCTTGACCATGCACACTTGGTGGCGCGTCATGTATGGGCTTGTGTTGTTGTCATATGGACCGAGGGAGACACTGTCGGGTGGGTCAGTGAAATCCATTGTTTTCTGTTCTGGGTAGATTTCGGCCATCATTATCTCAAAGTCGATGCTTTCAAAGCTTTCTTTGGGTTCAAAGTTTTCTAGGCTTGTTCCACATGGTGGAGTTAGTGGGGGCTCTGATCCGAAGGAGAGATTGTCGTAACGACCATCAAGATCCCCTAGATCTGTCTCATCTTGCTTGTTTTCCTTTGATGCTTCGATTTATGTCGTGACCTCCATGGAGGATCCGACAGATGATGCTGGTATCACCGTAAGAGTTGTCGTTTCCACCGACGATTCTGATGTAATTAGTGCCAAAGGGTGTGATTCTTGGGGGATTTCTACTTGGAAGTGGGAGCTTCAAATGATTAGATCGGATCCTCCATTGAATTTGGCGGGTATTATCACCAAGGTGGGCGGGTGTGGAACCGCTTTTGTTGGGTTGCTGCTTGGGAGAGAGAGTTCCGCCAAATCCATGATTCCAGCGTTCAAGTTTCCCACAGACGGCGCCAATTGACGAGGGGTAACCTCGACAATGTCCATGAAGAAGGACTTTGGGTTTTGCAGAAAAGAGAACGCTGAGGATTTCATCGGATGTCAGGAAAACAATGGAGTGAAAGTCACCTGAATATCTGGTGAATCGCACTATTACAAATTGCTTGGGGATTGATCGGTGTCTTTTCTCAGGCTTCTCCCATCCTATATATAATAGGCCGGGTCTCAAAGTTGTATGCGGATAGGTTACATATATGCGATTACAATACCAACACGATGTCGATCCTTTATCCTCTTTCCTAATACAACTACAAACTTTATTGACTGCTCCTTTTGGGCCATCATCTTGACTCTTCCTGGGACGTAATCCTTTCTTTGGACCTAGGTAGCAAATCATCGGTACCCGAGTAATCATACCTATACCACTCCTTTTGCTGGAATAAATGGAAAAGCCGACGCCATGTACCAGCATGAGGAATAGGCACTATCAATGCTTCTCTTTGAACATACATCTACATTTAAGGTAAATGATCTCTATTCTGACTTTATATCCATATTTGCAGCTTGAAACAAAGAGAAACAACTTATAATAGCTATATCAGTTGAAAACAACACCAAAGAACTTCAAAAGCCTAATTGTCTTGATATAAGGACACAAGCAATTAATAGTAGTGCCTCGTAATCTCTTTCTTCTTGAATAACTGGAACACATGACTTTGTGGAGGGATACAAGCATGTGCCAGTGTCACTACTATCGACTTTTCTACTTGACGAATGCTGAAACTAAGACAAAGCATGTTAAAACAGAATATCAGGAACAGAACAACCATGTTCATTGTTAAAGAATTTCAAAATATTTATTGCTCTAATATAATAATGTGAGCACTCAATCTGAGTACCTCATGTAGACTGACGTAACTAGAATGCACCAATCATAGATATAATGAATATGTCTCGAAAACTAGCCAAGCACAGAACAACGGAAATCTAGCAATCACGTTCAAAAAGGAGGGCATGCCCTTCCTTAAGCTCCTTAAACTGCTAAGAGTACAAGTAGTATTAGTAAAAAAGAGTAATTTAACATTGTGTCTCTATAAACTTGCCAAATCAATGTTTAGTTTGATCTCCAACTCCCATTGGTGGAAGTGATTCAATCATCGGCAAACTAGGTAAGTGTATCAGACAAACAAGCAATAGAACAATAGCGTGCCTTAAATAGACTAGCCATATCATTTCAGAGGAATAGTAAATCATCTATCAAACATTGTGTGTTTCATAAATAGTGAGATCATTTCAATAATTTGATCATCGGCTCCAGACAAACTAAATGAACCGTGTTTTGCCTCATATGAAAATAGTAATTTCATGTAAATACCATACCCAATAGATACGAGATTAAGATTTTAAGTGCACAGTTTCCTATGATCCTTGTGTTTGTATTATATTGATTCCCATATAAAATCTGGCCCTTTTCTAATCAATGACCAACTCCTCAGACAAACAAAGCAATTAAATTAAGCACATAACATCAAAGGAAGAGACTTAACCCTTAAAACAGAAGTGGTGCTTACTATAGTTCTTTGTTGAGTATAACGGTTGCTTATGTGGTTATTGGTGCATTCGTTGACATCACGAACTCCATCAAGTACTTCGACAGGCGGGGTTTGTACTTCACTGTCGTGTCTCTGCATAAAGGAAGAACCAATAGTAAACACAAAGAAGTTCCATCATGATAGAAGTTAGCATGAAGTATGACAAACGCAAAAGGTACTTACAAGCTTATAGGGGCCATTCACTCTACGAATTTTAGTGTAAACTGAGGCTCCTCAGTTTAGAATAACGGAAAGAAGTTAGGACTTGATAGGTAATGAGAACCAAATCAAATGACATAATAGACCGAGCAATGTGACGAGTGTAAACGTGTAATGCGGGATAGGAGAACAACAAAAACAAATAGTTGTGTGATAGCCTGAACTAAACCCTAGAGAAAGAATTATTGAATAGAACAGAGTAGCAATTCTTGACTCACACTTGAAACTGCGCGTTGCTATTAAAAGTAGGTTTACCCGCCTCGACGTGACTCACATTTGTCCAACCACTTCTATCAAAGAAAATACTTAGGTAGAGACAGTAAGCTAGAGAGAAATTACTTATGGACACATAAAGCAGATAATGGAAACAAGTGTGTTCTGTGACTCATATTTTTCCATGAACATACATAAGCGTAGTTCAATGCCTCGGTATTATACGATTTAGCCTGAATAGAGCGAGTTGATTTAGGAAGATACATGTTTAAGTAAATTGTATGTACACAAAGTTGAGTCACTTAATTTAGGACGGATGGGGTAGAAATGTAGCACGAAATCAGAAATAGTTACTGCTACATTAGTAACAAACCAAAATGTGTAAGGATATCTTGTTACCTTGGTCAGAGTAGCATCTAGGCATCCTCCGCATCATGGGGGGTCATGTCGAGGTCGACGAGGGTGTTGTGGTTCCTATGATTGTGGGCGAAGGTGAAGTAGATCTAGGGCTATAGATGATAGGTTCGGAGAGCTGGTTGACAACTCTGGTGAAGCAGATGTCGGGAGGTCAATGATGTGTACGACGTGCCAGACGAGAGAGCTGGTGAAGCATATCTTGTGTAGTGCATGGGGACGTCGGTGGACAAGGGTGTTAGCGAACTAGATGATGTATGGTGGATGTCGGTGGAGTGGATCTGGTAGACTGGTGGTGTCGAGGTATGTCTTGCAGGCCGACGAAGTGCGGAAGGGATAATTCGGCCGGTGAGGAGATAAAGGAGGTGTGAGTGGGTCTAGGTTTTGCACGCCTGCGCGGGGGAGGGGAGGACAGGCTAATTTGGGCTATAAAGGTAGTGAACTAGAAAATTACGATTAAAGCCCCCACCCATAGACTTTAGTAGGGATCAAAGGGGAATTTCCCAATGTTTGAAATATTGTGCCACAAAATATTACGTGGTAGGCAGGATATTTTTCCGCTCAACTGAACTTTGAATTTAGCTATAGTCCAGGTAATAATAGTAAAATGGTAGGCCGTACTCTCTCTGTTGATGAGCGAGGGAGGTTGGGCCAATCTAGGCTATAAAGGTAGTGAACTGGAAAATTATGATTAAAGCCCCCACCAATAGACTTTACTAGGGATCGAAGGAGAATTTCGCGATGTTTGAAATATTGGGGCGTGGAATATTTCATGGTATGTATTAGGCATCTTGCCGTTTGACTGAATTTTGAATTTAGCTATTGTCTAGGTAACAATAATAAAATGGTAGGTCGTACTCCTTGTGTTGACGAATCCAAGGCCGAGAGTCACGTCAACTGATTATCTATGGCCATAATGCCTTACAAAGAAAATTGGATATTCATGATTCATACTACTCTAACCGAGAGTATGTAAATGTTGTTTCACCAAGGCCTCAGTACTTAATTAGGTATCGGCACAGGGTTTTCTCATTGAGGGGAACATAAATAATAAGAGTAATACAAATTAGATAAAAGCATGATGCAAAACATATACTCCGGCTTTGATTATATTTTTAATATTACCTAGATAAAACATGGTTTTATCATAAACAGACGTAACCCCTTGGTAATAGCAGCTACCACTATGAACCTGGGAAGCTGCGGCACAAATAAAGGTGCACCAACAGTTGCATCAGACACCAAAACATATGCAGACACCAGATTGCAGACTCAAACAAACAAACACCAGCTATCACTTCCTTATTTCCATCTACTACGTATTTGCCATTGCAATCTGAATAAAGTCTGTTGCTGACACTCAACGAACGAATTGATCGAGGGAAATAATAGGTGCATATATGCAGAGTTACATATGAACGACTACACTAACCGTGGTCATTCAGTACGGATATGAAGTACACAAAATTTAGCAGGATAGAACATTGTCAAATGCATGTTGCTAATATTTTAATTGGAAACTTTTAGCTTTTGCCTATAGAACCACATATATATCTTGGCTCTAATGTGCAGTGACCTTATTGCATATTTCTAATTTACGTAAATGATGTGTCAAGGGTAAGAGGAGTAGCCAGATCCACTGACAAAAGAGTTGTGGATATCAAGTTCCATGGCAACATCACAGAGTCAAAATGAATAAGTAATATTCTAAATAACGTGGTACATAGTAGATCACAAAAGCATTCCGCATGTTCAAGAAAAGAGCGTCAAGTGTTAGGTAGTTTCCTTGATGATGTTTAGAACTTGGGAAGGGATGGAACAAAAACAAACAACAGAGAGACATCATAAGGTTGTGCTCGGGATGAATAACTTCCCACATAAAGAGATAAATGATAACCAAACTTGAAGATCATCCATCTAGCTACTTTATCCAAACCAATATCTCGCATGATTAGACTGAGGCAACAATGGGATCAGCCACCAACATGTCATGTATGCCGCTTTTATCAACACCTCTAGGACCAAACTTATTTAAGTAGATAGATGCTAGTATAATAAGAAAATCATCTCCTCTAGAAGATTTCTTAGTCAGCTATAGAGGCCTCTGCTGAGTAGGACACCATTTATTGTAGTGCTTAAATTTGATGCAAAACCTCATTACCTCGAGGACTGTTGCATTCTGTCAGGCCATTGACAATATGGGTGCCCTGGCCCATCTACTGCTGGGCCCAGTAGCAAGGTGGCCATAGAGCCTCGGGGAGATGTTGTCAGCGAGCTTCAAGGGTGTCCCTCGCGAAGCGCCCTCGTGAGAAAGTTCTTCCTAGAGCCCTCCGCAAGGCGAGGAATATCTCGTTGAGGGCCTAGGCGGAGCATATCCGCGCCCCAACGCCTAAGTCCTGGAGGCCGCACGAGACCACACACAGGGCAAAGAAAGGAGTGATGATTGCTCCAGCTGTCCCAGTTTTCCCCTGAAGCGTAAGAAAGGCATCTTTTTCCTCTACAAGAGAAGCACCTTACCCTTCTCCAAGACAAGAGTGTCTGATAGGACTTCAACTAGAGCGGACCACCTCCACCTTAGAGGGGGCATGGAGAACATGATGGAGGCAAAAATGACCATTTTGGGCTTACCTTCCCACTTCCTAGCCGCCATGTGGGAACCCTTCCTGCCAATTTAGTGGGAAGAGTACTGGGGCACCTATAATACAAGGGGTACAACGCTAGAGATCATCTTCTTTCACCTGGGAAACCCTAGCTTTCTCTTAGCTAGGAACCCTAGATTTGATTTCCTGATCAACACCTTTGTCTTGTAAACCTCGCCAAGTGATACAAGCAATCTAGACAAGTAGGAATATGTTTTTACGCCGCACGGTGGCCTGAACCTGGGTAAACTCTCTGTATCTCCTTGCCATGATTTCTGTTGTTCCTCACCAAGGTCACTAAGGGATCTTGAGGAGATCGTGTTCAGCCCCTTGAGTTCGATTCCATCCTACGTCGAAAGATACCCTTCCGGGACAAATCTCTTACATTTGGTGCGCCAGGTAGGGGGCTAAGGCGCATCTCCTACCCCTTCATCGACATGGCCGAAGAAACCCGCAGTGAGCATGCACGTTGCTAGGCTGCTGCCCGAGCGGAACCCCTCGCCAATGGAAACCCTCACTGCGCCAACGACAACCCTCCCCACCAGGAGCATGGGGAGAGAGAGGACAAAGCGCACTCCTCTGCCTCCATCATACCGTAGCAGCAGTCCAATCTCTCGTGCATTGTGTCTGTCTCCTAGGGTTGGAGCAATAGCAATCCCTCACTAGAGGCTGCGCTGCTCAAGAACTTCTCATGGCTCCAACGCATTGCTGAGCTCGTCAACGTTGCTGGTGTCGCTTCGGCATAATCTCGCTCCATGACGCCGCCACCGACGCAGGCTCAGCAAGTGGGCAAAGCTGCATACGGTGATCCTCCTCCACCACCTCCTCCGCCGCCACCTCTAGCTGGTGGAGGCACAGGAAGAGCTCCACCTTGCTCCCATGGTGCCTCCTCACCACACGTTGCTCCAAGGCCCAACAACGTCATCGAGCGGTCCTTGGAGGATGCCCACATATCCATCAAGAAGCTCCACAAGAACCAAGAGCGCACCGTCGTGGAGGCTGCTACAGCGGGGAATGCCAACCGCACTCGCCGGTGGCACCCCCTCATATAGCAACGACTGCCTCGCCTTCACCAAGGAGACATGCACTGTGGTGTGGCCCCTCAAGTTCAAGCCAGATCTTCCCCCATGCTAAGACGGCAAGGAAAAACCTGTAGAGTTCCTACAACTCTATGTCGTGAGTGTCGAGGTGGCAGGAGGCAACGACAAGTTCATGGATAATTGGTTCCCAATGGCCCTCAAGGATGCAGCTAGCTCATGGTTGATGAACAACCTACCCAAGGAATCCGTCACCTTGGGGAAGGACCTTTGCGAGAAATTTGTTGCAAACTTCATGGGCACATATGACGGCCCATTCATGCTCAACAACCTTCACATTGTGCACTAGTAGCCCAACGAAATGCTATGCAAGTACCACCAGTGTTTCAGCCACATGCGAAACAAGGTACCGCGGGTCACCGTCGCATCCATCATCTCAATATTCTCCACATGTGTCATCGACTCCAAGATGCTTGAGAACGTGCCATGAACGATGTGCCCAGATCGGTGGTTGAGATATTCGAGCTAGTGGACAAGTGCGCCAAGGTTGAGGAGGGACTCCTGTTCAAGCACAGCACCCCTGATGCAACGACCAATTCTACGCCCGCAAAGAAAAAGGACAGGGACCCCAAGCGCAAAACTCTGGTCGTGCAACCTGAGTACAAGCACTAATGCAACACCAACGACAAGAAGAAGGACAACCGCACCTACTGTGTCCTCCATAAGATGCTCTCCCACAGCATAGAAGATTGCTTCGAGCTAGAAAAACTCCATGGAAAGTGTGAGTACCAAAGAAACTAGGGTAATGGCCGTGGCTATGGTCGCAGAGGCAGCCGAGGCGATGGCCGCTAGAATAACAGTGGAAAAGATAACAAAAGTGGCTTCTAGCCGCACCACAGGCCAATACTTCCAAGCAGCACCTCGGTGTGGGAAACAATAACCTCCCTGAGAAAGAAGATGGGGGCTACAGGAGCCAAGGAGAATGGTGTGTATCCTCGGAGGGGCTCATGCTCCACTCTCCAACCGCCACCTCAAGCAACTCACCCGCGAGATTGCTGCCTCCCTTCCTGATACATCCAAAATGTATCTACTTTTCCAAACACTTTCTCCTCTAAACTTGTATGATTTGGATGCAACTAACGCGGACTAACTCTGTTTTCAGCAGAATTGCCCTGGTGTCTACTTTTTGTGCAGAAAATCAACTATCAGGAAAAATCCCAGAAAATATACCGAAAATCTTATTTCACCAGAAGACTCCCAGAGCCAGAATACGAGACAGTGGGGGGCTGGTCCCAGGCCACACCACCTGGCCGCGCGGGCAAGTCCAGGCCGCACCAGGGGGTGGTCTGGCCGCCCTAGACTCCCCCTTGGTCTCCTTCTTCGCCTATAAGATGCCTTCTGACCTAAAAACTCAGGGGGGTTTGATGTTTTTCCAGAAGGAGTTCTGCTCCGCCGCCACCACCAGATTCCACGAAACAGCACCAGAAACTCCGTTTTGGCACCTTGCCGGGATGGGGAATTGGAGGAGATCATCGCCATCATCATCACCATCGCTTCTCCATCAACCATCCATGTTTCCCCATCCATGAGTGAGTAATCCCCCGCTGTAGGCTATGGGGATGGTACGGATTGGATGAGATCGTTCATGTAATGGTATCAGATTGTTAGGGCATGGTGCCTAGTATCTTCTATTAGTGCTTTATGACTTTGTTGCGACTTGTTGTGCTTAATGCTTGTCACTAGGGCCCGAGTGCCATGATTTCAGATCTGAACATGTTATTGATTCATTATGATAGTATCGTTTTTGGTCTTATCTACAAGTTGTATACACACGTTGTTGTCCGGAACCAATGACCCCGAAGTGACAGAAATCTGGATAACCGAAGGGAATTGCTTTGATGTGAGGATCACATGTGTTCACGGAGTGTTAATGCTTTGCTCCGGTGCTCTATTAAAAGGAGCACCTTAATTGCCAGTAGTTCCCTTGAGGCCCCGCTGCAAACGGGTTGGCAGGACAAAAGATGTGGTGCAAGTTCTCATTGCGAGCACATATGACTATATATGGAACACATGCCTAGGATTATCTATTACTTGGATGCTTTATCTTATTTATCTGCAATTACCCTATGTTCTGATTGCTATGTGAATTGTCTTGTCCATGCAACGCCCGTCCATCCATCCCTATGCCTACTGCACTCGAATCCCACTGTTTACTGCTATTGTTACTGCTGTCTTTACTTTACTGCTGCTGCTACTTTGCTATTCCTACTACAAAACTGTTGCTACTGATAAACTGCTGTGAGCAAGATTGTTTCCAAGTGCAGCTGAATTGACAACTCAGTTGTTAAGGCTTATAAATATTCTTTGGCTCCCCTTGTTTCGAATCAATAAATTGGGTTTCACTTCCCTCGAAAATACTGCGATACACCCCCTATACTTGTGGGTCATCAAGACTATTTTCTGGCACCGTTGCCGAGGAGCATAGCTTTATTTATCAAGTTCACTTGGATTCTCTATTGTTCGCTGCTCCCATCCATCATGGGTAAGTCTCGTGATGGCATGGTTCCTATTTTACCATCCACTACAATAAGAGGTACGGTTCTGAACACTTCTGTTGCTCTTGATTCACCATCTGTTATGAGTAAGCTCGTTACACCACCACATACACATGTTACACACACTGCTACTACTGCTGAATCTGAAACTTCTGATGCTTATGATGCTGCTTCTACTGTGCTTGATAAGAGTGGTTCATTAGGTCCTTTCCTAGATGCTACGATTGCTAGAACTATAGATGGAAATACCGAAACTCCTAATGAAGATACTACTACACCTGTTAGTTTGCCTGAGTCTTGTGAGAGTTATGATATTGAAGATGGTTATGTTGAGATGACCGATGAATTTATTAAAGAATGTAAAAACACCCATGATAGGAGCACTGCTAAGAGTCTCCTTGAGAGGTGTACTATTAGACCCAAATTATCTCCTATTGCTAAGTTTGCTGCCTCTCCCATAAACATTATAGATAAAGATTATGATTTCTCTCTCGATCTATCTTACAAGCTATTGTTGAGAAAGAACCTTTTTGTGGGACTAAGAATGAAAGTGCGGTAACACATATGAATGAACATTCTACCATGAGTGGCTTGTTTTCTAATGATAATAAGATGCGTACTTACTTTGTTGCTAAGATTTTCCCCTTTTCACTGAAAGGAGAAGCTAAAACTTGGTTTAGTAATTTACCTCCTAGATCTATTGATAGCCCTGATTGCTTGATTAGCACTTTCCTACAGAAATATTTTCCTCCTAGTGCTAGACATGCTATTTTGCAGGAACTTTTTGATTTTAAACAGGGAGAAAAAGAGATATTGCCCGAATCTTGGGCAAGGTTTTGTGCTTTGATTCATGCACAGGCCGGAAGTCCATTACCTAAGAATGAGCTTCTTGATATATTTTATAATGGAATAACCGAGGAATCTAGGACATACCTAGATAGTTGTGCTGATTGTGTTTTCAAGAATAGGACTCCTAAGGAAGCTGAGGAATTAATGGCTAAAATAAGCAAGAATTATGAAGATTGGAATCCTCCTGAACAAGCTACACCTGAAGTAATTGTACCTGAACCTACTATACCAGTGCCTATTCCAACATCAAAGAAAAGGGGAGTTATTGAATTAAATGATGAAGTGATGAAGGAAGCTAAGAAATGTCTTAAGGAGAAGAGAATTAAAGCTGCAGATGTCAAGAATTTACCTCCTATTGAAGAATTATGTAAGCCTATTCCCTACTCATCCACTATCGAGGTACACTCTCTCCAACACTTTGATGAAGGTGATATCCCTTACTCTAAACCTCCTGATCAATGCTTAGAAGAATTCGATATCTTTATTGTTAAGCAAGATAATTTTAATAAAAGGGTGCAAAATCATCTAATGGAGAACACTAGAGCTATTGTTGAGTTGAAAGATATTGTGGAAAGAACCTCTAATGATGTTAAAATGATTGTTAAACATTTTCAAATGGTTCAAACTCAAATAGATCAACTCGTTAAAGTGCAAAAAGACTTGCTATTTAATGCTGCTAAAGAAAAACATGCTTATGAAATTAGAACTAGAAGTGGTGCTGCTACCCAAGATTCTCTATCCCGAGGGGCATCCCAAAAGAATTGAGCAGGATTCTCAACAAGCTGAAAATAGTGGCTCTACTCGTAAGAAAAGGATAAAAGAAACATAAAACTGTTTTAGAACCTTCTGAACCTGCTATAGATCCTAATAGTATATCTATCTCTGATGCTGAAACTAAAAGTGGTAATGAAGAAAATGAAGTTCCTAATGAAGAAAAAGTTGAAGAAGAACCTAAAAACCACACTAAGAATACTAAATACACTAAAGAAGATTTTATTGCTAAGAAACATGGCAGTGAAAGAGAACCTTGGATCCAAAAACCTATGCCTTTCCCTAATAAGAAACACAAGTCAAAGGAAGATGAACACTATAATAAGTTTTGTGAGTGGATGAAACCTTTATTCCTGCAAATTCCTTTGACTGATGCTATTAAATTGCCTCCTTACTCGAAGTATATGAAGGATATTGTCTCGAATAAAAGGAAGATCCCTAATGAAGAATTTTCTACTTTGCTTGCTAATTATTCCTTTAATGGTAAGGTTCCTAAGAACCTTGGAGACCCTAGGATTCCACCTATCCCTTGCTCTATTAAGAATAGTTATGTTAGAACTGCTTTGTGTGATTTGGGAGCTGGAGTTAATGTTATGTGTTTCTCTCTCTATAAGAGGCTTCAACTAGAAAAATTAATACCTACTGATATATCTTTGCAAATGGCTGATAAATCTACCACTATTCCTGTTGGTATATGTGAGGATGTACCTATTCAAGTAGCTCATAATTGCTGGATATGAACTAATTTTGTTGTGCTTGAAATGCCTGAAGATGATAATATGTCTATTATTCTTGGGAGGCCTTCTCTTAATACTTCAGGAGCTGTTATTAATTGTAATCAAGGAAAGGTAACTTTCAATGTTAATGACAAGGAACATACTGTCTATATCCCCAAGAAGATTGAAGGACTTATGGTTTGAATTCAATTGAACATGTTGAGGGCATTCAAGTTGGAGAAATATATTGTCCCATACCAAGAGAAAAAATTGAAACTATTATGATTGGGACCATTGCTATCAAGGTTGAGGTAACATAATCATCAGTGGGATACAAAGTTTTGACTCATATGAAATTGTTTTGGTAACAAGACCTGATCAACCTTGTTAACAAATGGATTTCATTGAACAAAACAATGTTTTCACTATGATTATCTCTATTTACTTCTATTGCCATCTATTTTAATTTTTGTTTTCGTTTATTTTTCTTTGTTGTTAGTTGCTTGCATTGTTAAAGTGTCTTAGAATTTCTGTAGTTCTAGCCTTGTTTTGTCATTGCATTTTTTTTCCAAAAAAATCTGTCTGTCAGAAAATCATTCTTCTATACCTGAAAAATGCCCAAAAATAAAGTGTCTCGAAAAATTCCAGAAAATTCATATTAAATTTTCACGTGAAAAAAGGGGCAGAGGAGTGCCTGGGAGGTGCCAGGGTGACCCACCAGGCAGGCTCACCACCTGGTGGCGCGGCCAGCCCTGGGTGGCGCCATGCCATGGTGTGGGCCACCCTGGCCCTCCACTAACTCTCTCACCTGCCACTTTGTTATCTCTCCCGAGTAAGCTCTAGTTCATTGCTCAAAATCGCGTTCTTGCTGTGCGTGCTCTTGATTTTTTCTATCTCCTTGCTCATTCCATCTTTGTTGCTGAAATTTGGAGCACTTGTTCTCTGGTATGTGACTCCTCTCCTTGTCCAAGTAGATTTGTGTTTAGTGGATTATATCTTGAGTATTTTGCTGCTGTAGGTGACAGGTTATGAGAGCTTGTAAGCTTGTTTGGTGCTTAGAGATATAGTTTCGAGGCATGTTTAGGCCTCTTACAAGTCCCTATGAGTAGAATCCTTCATTTTATTTACTTTGCAATCACTTGTTTAATAGGTGTTTAAATTTCAGAATACCAAGCATGAACAACCATACCTTTGGAGAGATATTTGAGAGTGATGCACCTAGGAGGTCGAGGCCCTCAAGATCAGCCTCTCAGTTTAGACCATCATACAACGAAGATCTCATTGCAACTCGTATTGGTAATGAAAGGGATGATGGGTATGCTCACCCATCTACTTTTCCTTGTTTTACTTTCTTACAAGCTGCATGGATTCTTGATGATTTCTTGCTACTGATTGAGAGGGTTGGTTTGACCTCATATATGCAAGATGAGAGTGAGCAATGCGCTATTCTCACTAAAACCTTTGTTGAGAGCTTCACGTTTACTAACACGTCCTATCAGTCAACTGTCTCTTTCAAAATTTATAATCTGCCCTTTACCATGCCATTGGAGAGATTTTGCAGTATTGTAGGTGTAAGCATGATAGGGGCCGTGAAGAAAATTCAAGGGCGACCCGCTAATTTGCTGGAGCTTTACTGAGGGGTGACCAATGATGATGACCGCGTGGCGCATCGCGGAAAGATAAGAAACATCCAACTCCCTGCTCTCAGATACTTTGCATATTATCTTGCTACTAGCATACTTGGTAGGGAGAACACAAGTAATATCTCCAACTATCATATAGCCTTCCTTGCTGCTGCGCTTAACAATGATACACGGTACAACCTTGGCTCGCTTATTGCTCGCCGCCTAGCTGCTAGGGGGCATATCTATGGGGGCATCATTGCCTCGCGCATGGTCAATGCATTAGGCCTTTTAGTGGACACCAATGATATTGTACTGGCACCACAAAGGCTTGACCTTGTTGCTATGAAAACTCATCACTTTGTCACTGCTGCTTCTGATTTGGATAGTCTAGTATATATGATGCTGTTTACTGACGGGGATGAGAGGGAGATCCGTTTGCCACAGTCTTCTTTTTTTAGTGTTCACAGGAGACCGTGGTTGTGCTCCAAGGAGGAGGTGGACGAGCAGCTTCACTTACAAGGCTTCCACGAGCAGCACCAGGAGGATGTACCGTCCTACGATCACTCCGCTCACTACGGAGGGATGTACTCGAGCTCGCACCAGGACGAGGGTACCTCCTTGTCATACTACGGTGATACGTCATCCTGGCCGGCTTGCGATTTCTACCCACTTAGGCCAAAAGCCTAAGCTTGGGGGGAGGTACGCCAGCAATGCACTCATCTCCTTATCATGTTGTGTCGGTACTTTGTATATTCATGTTTCGTTCGCTTTTTAGTTTTCGCTCTTTCTTTGCTTTTGCTTTCTAAAACACAAAAAGACCAAAAATATTTCTGTTGTTTCTCTTTGGTTTGCTTTTTCTTCTTTTTGCCTTGGTTTGCTTTTCTATTTTTGCTTTGTTTGAATTATTCGAAAAACCCAAAAATATTTTGCTTTTCTTGTTTTTCCTTTTTGGTTCTTGTTTAAAAATCAAAAACACCAAAAACATTTGTTGTTCTTCTTTGGCTTTGTGAGTTTGTTGTAGGGTTTAGCAGTCCTCGGTGGAATATTAGTTTCATATTATTATTCAAGCCACACAAGTGAAGAGCAATAATGAGGATTAATGACAACTTGAGGCGTGGTAAGAGGCTGGTAACGAACTCTATTCGTTTTCATTTTTGTACATATACTCATCACTGTGGGCATGCTTAGTCTGTTCGTGTAGGGTGTATGTTATCTTTGGATGCTTAATAGTTCTTTCTTTCGTATGATTAGTTCCTGCTTGCTAATAGTTTGTACCATGTTTTATGAATGTTTGCTTGCATTACTCTATTCATAACTTGGTATGACACCGTGGTATCCTCCTCTGAATGTTTCATTTGAATTGACTTGGCACATTCTCACGCATGCACATGACTGAAATAATCAGTTAAGCCTCGATGAATTATTTTGCCTTGAGGATCTTGAATCACTTTCATGCCATGTTTAGTCATGTTTTGTTGCAAGCATGATTATGACAGCTATTGCTCTCTCTTTTGTCGCTCCCTTACTACTGCTAGCCTTCACTTACACTGAGTATGTTTTACTCAAGTTTCCAACTCCCTAAACCAAATATTTCCAAAGTGTCCACCATACCTACCTATTAGCATCGTTTGCTACTTTCATGCATATTCAATATGCCTTGTTTTCTTCCGAATAAAATGTTTTCTTGTTATGAGAAAGTTAGTTAGTAAAGCTCTCACGAACTTGATGGCACACTTTATTTTCTGCACTTAACAAACCTAAACCATTGTGACTGTCCATGAAAGTTATATGCTTGCAAATTATAGGCTGGGGATTAGCAGAACCGTGCTGTCACGGGGAACGCTTTCAACACTTGTAAATATATACCTAGTTGATACCATGCTCTTTTGTTTGCGGATGTCGTCGGTGTGAAATAAAAGGGGTGCTTATAAGTCCATGGGGTTATGTATGTGTGTTAGAGAAACACCTAGGCCGCTGGTCTAGTCCATGCTGACATGGTGGAAACCTGCAGCATAACCATAATGATATCTATGAAGCATTCTTCTTATAAAAAAGAGAGATAGCTATTGAGAAAAAAAAAGAGATTTATGAAAAGAGGAAAGAGAGAAAAAAACCACGATTTTCCCATGGTAAGTAAGAAGATTGCTGACACACTCATTGTCTGCTTGCCTTGTCATTTTGATATGGGGATTCTTCTATATCATCGGGCAAGGGGTACCCCATTGGCGGTTCTCTATGATACGCACATATTTACAATGACAAGAACTTACCGGTAACTAAAGTTGAGTACCATGAGGAGCGGCCCTCGTACTCAAGGGACATGGGATTTTCAGTTTATAGTCTGTCAAGCATATAACTCAGATTGGACCTCACTTTCACCTTAACCATATTAAAGATGCTTATGATAGGGGCAATGAGAGCTCAAAGATAATGAGTACCATACTTTCAGCATTTGGAAGCTTTTCAAATTATTCAAAACCTTTTCTTTTACTTGTTGAGTCTCCACATATTCTTTGAGAACCTTCTTGAGAGCATAGTTGTCATTCTTTGTGCTTGTCTCACTACTTGATTATTTGTGTTACGACTTTGATGCTTGTATCTTTGACATCTTTACTTCTAGTCTTCACTTGGACTTCAGAGGTGCCTTGGCATTCATAATCAAAGGCAAGCGAGATACCACTCTATCATACCTTATTATGAGCATGGTAATGTTGCTTATGTTTATGCTTCATGCTACTTATTATTGTTGAGTTGGAATATCTTCATAGCTTGCAATGCCTATTAAGTAAACTTAGTTGCATACTCCTTATTATGAATTGTCTAAGTAGTTGATCACATGCTGAGAATATATACATCATATGAAGCAATTGTGTTCGTGAAAGTTCTTTTATCGCACTCAGTTTTCAACTGAATTGCTTGAGGACAAGCAATAAGCTAAGCTTGGGGGAGTTGATACGTCCAAAACGTATCTACTTTCCCGAACACTTTTGCTATTGTTTCTCCTCTAAACTTGTGTGATTTGGATGCAACTAACGTGGACTAACGCTGTTTTCAGCAGAATTGCCCTGGTGTCTACTTTTTGTGCAGAAAATCAACTATCTGAAAAAATCCCGGAAAATATGCCGAAAGAAGACTCCCAGAGCCAGAATACGAGACGGAGGGGGGGTTGGTCCCAGGCTACACCACCTGGCCGCGCGGGCAAGCCCAGGCCGCGCCAGGGGGTGGTCTGGCTGCCCCAGACCCCCCTCGGTCTCCCTCTTCGCCTATAAGATGCCTTCTGACCTAAAAACTCAGGGGGGTTCAACGTTTTTCCAGAAGGAGTTCCGCTCTGCTGCCAAGAACCATGGGCACCATCCCTCTAGTGTGCACGCCCACAATCAACAATGTCACGATCACCAATATTCTCATCGATGGGGCGCATGGCTCAACGTAATATCAGTGGAGATAATTAAGAAGCTACACGTGCCCTACGAGCACCTGATGCCTACAAGGCCCTTCTCACGAGTGACCGAAGGAAAAAACCGTGCCCCTAGGGCATGTGAAGCTCCCTGTAACATTCTGGTCCCACAAGAACTACCGCACCAAGCATATCTTCTTCGATGTGGTGCACGTAGGACTTCCCTACAATGCCATCCTCTGCTACCCCAATGCAAGCATCTCTAGGACTACCGGTGGTCACCTGCCTACCAAATAGGAAGGCGCGCTCGTCACCTTCCTCTAGGAAAGTGTCAGCATGCCTGCATGGACATTGTCAGGCGTGCCTAGGAAGGTGAATGAGCACCACCTGGTAGCACACCACACTATGCGTCCCATGAAGCAAAATGCGTATCGTAAAGCACTAGAAGAAGGGAAGTACTGCTGCCAAGAAGAAGGAAGGCTAAAAATGACTTCACCAAGCCACACCTAGAAGTAATAACTGCCGTCGACATCAAGCATACCACTCGCCGCCCGAAGTGTTGCACATGTAGACACCCCAAAAGTTGGTGCACTACCAGAATCATTCCACACCACACCACAACAAAAGAAAAAGATGACACCCCTCATCAGGCACTCTTGCCAAGCAAGTCTGCAGCTCGTGGGCATTCATGGACCAGGGGCTACACATCTCGAGAGCATGTCATCATGCACTCGGGAGCACTGGCATGTACACGTCGCCACCAGAAAATTTGCCAAAAGAAGGACATAGGAAAGTCCTACCCATGGGCCACCTCCGTGTCGCCAAGATTTCCTTCCCACCTCGTGGAGCATTTGTAATGAACACCTTCATGCCAGGAATAAAATAAAATTCCTGCCGGTGGTGCCTCATGTATCCTTACCCCGATAAGTGGAAATGCCATGCTTGTATGCGCTCTTTTGTATCTCTCCTGTGCATCACACTAACGGGGGCTGGGAATGGAACCCATGTTTGGGTCTGCCGAGAGCCCAAGTAATTGAGCTCTGTCTCGCGCGACCGATCACCCCGTGCAAGTCACCTCACTAAGGTCTTTGGCGCTTGACTTCCTTGTGCAACACACAAGTGAGAACCATAGAGCATATACCCTTATCCCATCTCAGAAACCTACTGGCATGATGATGCCCCTAAAGCAGAACATAGACGCGGAGCTACTCCATAAGGAAGTAGATAGGGGCCTCGCGAGAGGTCCCACTCGAGGCCCACAAAGTGTTCTCATCGGGGGCTTGCCTATGTTGGCAAAATAGAGCAGAAGAAAGTCCTTAGGGGTCACCACAAGGTGTGCTCCGTGAGGCCCGACGAGGGAGTCTTGTCGAGGCCCACAAGGTTCCCTTGCCTAAGTTTCATAAGAAAATTATATCGAGGGAGGCCATCACAGGATGAGCATCGCGAGGCCTCACAGGAGGACCTCGCCGGGGCCCATAAGGTGTCCTATCCTATGTATCACCAGAGGCCTCTCTTTAGAGCCTCACCCTAGGTAACTTTAGAGGCCCACGAGGTGTCCTCGCTGGGGCTCACCTATGTTAGGAAAACAGAGTAGAAGCAAGCCACGTAGGGGGCCATCACATGATGAGCTCTGTGAGGCCTCACAAGGGATCCTTGCTGAGGCCCACACGATGTCCTCGCCTAAATATCACAAGAGATTAAATTACAGGGATGCCATCATGAGATGCGCTTCGTGAGGCCTCATGGGAGGATATCACAGAGGCCCACAAGGTTCCGTCACCTACGTCTCACAAGAGACCTATCTCCAAGGGTAACTACTACCACACATTGTGTTCCGCGAGGCCTCACGGTGGAGGCGGTCCTTATCGAGGCCCACAAGGTGCCCTTGACCATGTTTCTCAGGAAACTCACCTGACGAGAGGCTGTCACTCGACGTGCTTCGCGGGTCCCTATGAGGGGACCTTGCCGAAACCCACAAGGTTCCCCTGCCTAAAACCTCTCGAAAGGATGCCTTTAGGGCTCGCAGGGCACCCTCCTCACATCGATGAGAGATTCGCTCCAAGCGTCGCTCGCGGCTGCATCACCACTCCAAAGCTAAGTAACGATCGTAGTATGCTAGTATCATCTCTTTTCTCTCACCCTACACTACACGTGGAGTTAGGGATTAAGATCCAGGAGTTAAATGAAAATTTTGCACACGCAAAACACATATATTACATCAGCAAGCCCACCTAGGCAATGTCTTAACAAACACAAGTTTGTTACATTCAAGACAGGACTAGGGCTAGGACTCCTCGAGCTGCGCACCACTAGTGCCTACCTCTACAGGATGCTCGCCCCCGTGCCCTGGCCAGGTTGCTTGCCCTATTCCATACTAGAGCCCCACTCGCCAGGAGGATCAGCAACGTCTCCTTACACTACATTGTGATGGTATATCGCCAAGTGGGAGTGCGGTGACCTATCATACCACTGCATGTTGTAGTAAGGAAGTCGTCGACATAACACTCATGGAACAATGCTCCACAAATATCACATCCCTTAGAGTGGTACAACAAAAACATTGTGGGTCCACATTACATACAAACTTATTATTACAATACTAAAATAACAGATACCATCAGTTTTTCGTACTTACAACAAACGAACAACTTACTTAGATATGTTCCAATATAATAACAAAAAGATCCAAACTAATAAACATGGCGAAAGCTCAAAAACTTATTATATAAAGTTTTTTGCTGCTCGACTCAACCTAAGTACTAGGTACTACTCTAGCAACTACTCAGACTCGTTGCCTTCAGCTCCATAGAGGATCTTGTAATCCACTCCTTTAACTCCTCCTGACAGATCATGCTCTTCGTAGAAGATGTCATCTTGGCACTTAGTAGCATACATTGGAGTTTCTTCTTGTTCTTCTGAGTCGAAGCAGGGGATCAAAGGAAAGGTTGACTAACAGTGTTACCTAGAAATTTCATTATATGCAAGGTGGGAAGTTTTATGTACTAGCTACCACCTCAGACTATAATTATTTTCATCCAATGATTTGTTTGTAAACATTTCTTCAAAAGGTTACTTTTATTTTGAAAACTATGCCCATCAGTCTTCACAGGTTGACTAGAACTTAATGGAGTTCCTTTCCTGCCGTGTTCGTAGCTCCTTCTCGGTACATGGAGTAGCATGTCACAATTTTATACACTCCACAGAGGTGTGTTTATTTACCCATGAGAGATCCTTATCCATGTTGCACAACCGGGCATACCTTCTTGTCCACACTTCCTTTAGTGCGGGGCCCAGTATAAGAACCCAAGCCGATCACTACCCTTCTCTGCGACCCCACATGTCAACACGATCCTTCAGGCCGCCACATGTATGTTAAGCCCTGTTTCAGGCCGCTACAACTCTGATAGGCACTTGAAGACTTTGTGAGTCGGTTGTGCCCCTAGCAGGACCCATTAAAATGGTCGACCTACCTCTAGCAGCCTCAAATAGATAACCTGGACACTAAAACCGTGGGGCTCTAAGGGTGCCCACCCATATGCTGGATCCGCACAAGGAATCCCAGTGTCACGTTAAGGTCGTCCGCTGACACACGAAAGGAATACGATCCTGGTGACTTCTCCATCCCATTCTAGATCTCATTGTTAATGCATATTATACGACGCTAGAATCACTAACGTCATGGGTTATATCTGATAGACTCCATTGAACATGTAACCCCAGATTCCATTGCTAGCTATAATAAATTATCACCCCTTAGGATGATAACCAATACTTCATATTATTGTGAAAATAGTAATTTCTGACTCCTTTTTAAACATAGGTGATAACATAGCAAGTTGCAAATACTTTGGAAAATACATCAAAGGACATGGGCAAGTGATGAACTTGCCTTGTGACTACAAGGTAATGTAGTCAGATGCTTTGACTTGGCCTTGCGCTCCTATTTCTATAAAGCACCATTATTGCCTAGTAAGGACAATATTTAAAGAAGCAATAATGAATTATGCATAGTAATGTCATGCAATAAGTTATCTTACTTTTAATACCCCTTTTTGTGTGTTTTACACATATTATTACATTTTAAAGATCTCTTTAAAAATGTGCAATTGTTTATAAGAACATATGATTATTTCTTACTTAGAAAATATTTTTGAACAATTAATATATGGCAAAATAAGGATTTATTTTGATAAATAGATACAAGAGAATTTATTACTTTAAAAATTCTAAAACCTTTTTAAAAAATAGTTCGTATTTTTCTTGTAAAATACATTTATTCAGAATCTCAAAAATGATGTGTATCTATTTTTTACTCTTATCATCCTTTTTATAAAATTCAATAAAGGAATTACTATCTTTAAATATTCTATTTTAGATTTACTTTTTTAAAATACAAGTAAATATTTTTCTTTGATAGTATCTAATTTTGTGAATATTTAGAGATATCATATGAATTTTTATGATTTTTCTTTATTTTTCTAGAGTGTAAATACTACTAGCGTATATTTGGAATTTATAATTGTTATTAAAGATATATAATTTTTTTATTTAACTAGATTGGACCCATGGGCTAGCCTAGCTCGGCTCATATGGCCCATTCGACCCACTGGGTTGGGTTCAACCCTACCCTGATCCCCTGGCTCGGCACACCGACCCGACCTCATCCTCACGCACTTGAGCCCAGCTCATCCCTCTCCTCTCTCTTGTGAAGTTGTGGCCCCGCTGCTATCGCCGCTCGGTCCCAACAAACTCTGGCCTCTCTAGTCGCCATCGTCGTGCTTTCCGACCAACCACACCACGCTCCATCGATTTCTCTACATCAATTTTGGTGTACGTGCCTCTGTTTGGTTGCGTTGACCCCACACTGGTGTCTAGGGTTTTGGCCATCCCCATCGTGTTGTGCCCTGGTGGCCCCACGGTGATGTTCTGGTGGTCTAGCTGCGTGATGGTCGCCAGCGCCGCCGTCCTCATGCACTAGTAGCTACTGGCATGGCTCGGCGTGGTGCAGGTGCATCAGCGCGCATCGTGACGCCATGTCATGGTTACCGTCGATCAGTGCCTCTGCTTCCCCTTCTAAATCATAGCTAGGATCACATGTAAGTTCCCCTCTTCTTCCCTTTCTATCCTTCTTGCATTGTACTGCTGTGTTTAACCCTAATTTGGGTTTGCATGAACTATTGTTCTTCTTCTCTCAACCTACTCTCCAGTTCTATAGTGGTTGGCATAATATGGTAGCTAAATCCATCACGTCATACTGAATTTGACTTAGGATTTGCTTAGCAATAATTTCAGTTATAGTCTTGTTAGTTGCTCTCTGCCTCGGCCTCAGTGACATTACCTAATTGTTGTAATTCTAAATATCTCATGTGGATTATATTGTATTACTAGTACTGGTGTGCTATCGATGTTGTTCCTGGTATTAATTCCTTGTGGAATTTCTTCCCAGTTGATGTAATGGATGGAATTCCTCACTCTTGTTATGATTCTATGAAGGACAATGGTGTTATTTAACTGAGAGTGAGCTATTAGCATAAAAAATTCAAGTATGTGACTTGATTTATGAATGAAAAATCAAGTACCTCTTTTTATGGACAAGTAAAAATGTTTAGGATGGGTTCCAAACTATACCAGTAAGGATTTAATCCTTACTAGGACGATGGTCATATCTAAAACAGCATACTATTATTTCCCATGATAGAATCCTATTAATAAATGATTCCTAGGATTCCAAGAAAATGATATATTCAAGTTATATTGAGTAGTGAACTTGTAATGGCTTCTGTTGGGTCCGCAGCATAGAAAACAAAAAATTTCCTATAATGAGAACTATACGCCAAGATGTATCTACTAGATACAGAGCAACGGGTGGACATACATCCATGGAGAACTTACCCTCGAAGACAACGAGTTTAGTTAACGAGTAGGAACTCGTGGTTGATGTAGTCGTACGCTTGCCGATCTCAAGATCGTGTGGAAGTCCGAGCGCCGCAAATCAGCAGCGCATCCGTTCTCGCACACACATTCAAGCCACCGGACAACCTCCACCTCCTCGATCCAGCGAATCAGCGGAAGCAGCAACTCCTTCCAGACGCATAGCCACCGGGAACATGTATCTCGCTAATCCGAGACCATGGGGAAATATCTAGAGGGGGACAGAGATCCTTCACGAGGAGGTGCAGTTTGTGAGAGGGCAGAGGGGGGCTTTATATAGGAGGGAGGGAGACCCCTCCCCTCCCATAGCCGGCGCATGAGGGGGGGACTCCTCGCCTTCTTCATTCATGTGGTGAACCTCCACTCACATAAACATGGCCTCCACCCAAAATCCACTCACATGTATTTAATTTCCACCAAATTAAATGCAACTCTCAATTAATAAAACTCTTTTATTTATTTTATTCAGAATTTTATTAATTACTTTAATTAAAAAACATTCACATAAAACCCTTGCAACATTTCAATATCACGTGCAGAACCACTTTCTGCAATTTCACCCGAAACAATTCCGGTTCCTATCGAAACAATTCCTGTTTCTATCGAAACATTTCCTGCGCTTTGCAAACCTTTTGTCTGGAACATATGTGCTCCTAAATGGTGTCCGGCAACCCTTAAGTGTGTCACCCTATGGTTCGCGAATAATGCAGACATGATTGAGACTCCTCTTAGATCAATAATCAGAAGCGGGACTTGGAGATCCATACTGATTCCTGCATATTCAACGATGACTTCTGTGATCGTGAGAACCTTTAACGCTAGTAACTTAATCCCTTTGTCTCATGATATAATACATGTCCGAGATTCGATCATCGGTATCCAAATACCTAGTTTGATCTCGTTACCGACATGCACTCTTTTCTCGTTCCCGTGATATAACATTCTAGTGATCACATCACTTGCTTGCAAGCTATCTTAATGAGATATCACCGAGAGGGCCCAGAGTATATCTATCCTTCATCGGGATTGACAAATTCCACTCTTGATCCATGAGCCTCAACATAACATCTTCATAGCACTGAACCCACCTTTATAGTCACCCTGTTACGGTGTGACGTTTGATGTTATCAAGATACTCTTCCGGTGTTAGCAATTAACATGATCTCATGGTCTAAGGACTAAGACTACTTTGTATGATGTTATAGCAATATAAACATAATGACTTGATCGTAATGCTATACTTCGGATGAATGTTCATCACATCATTTTACAAATGATGTGACCTTGTTATTAACAACATCCAATGTCCATGATCAGGAATCTTTGATCATCTTGTTAATCAACAAGCTAGTCTATAAGAGAGGCATAACTAGGAACCCTTTTTGTTTATTAAACACACATGTATTGATGTTTCCTATCAATGCAATTATAGCATGCAAAATAAACATCTATCATATACAAGGAATACATAATAACAACTTTATTATTTCCTCTCAGGGCATATTTCCTTCAGTCTCCCACTTGCACTAGAGACAATAATCTAGTTTACATAGTTATAAATCTAACACCCATGGAGTTCTGGTGTTGATCATGTTTTTCCCTAGGGAGTACTTTAGTCACTGGATCTGCTACATTCAGGTCCGTGTGCACTTTACAAATCTTTATATCTCCATCCTTGACATGCTCGCGGATGGAGTGAAACCGGCGCTTAATATGCTTGGAATTCTTGTGAGACCTTGGTTCCTTGGCGTTGGCTATGGCTCCATTGTTGTCACAATAGATCACCATTGGGTCCAACGCACTAGGAACCACACCCAGTTCCATTATGAACTCCTTCATCCAAACCGCTTCCTGCGCTGCTTCTGAAGCACCAACATATTCCGCCTTCGTCGCTGATCTAGCCACCACAGGTTGTTTGGAGCTCCTCCAACTAACTGCTGCTCCGTTCAAGAGAAATACATATCCGGATTGAGACTTAGAGTCATCCGGATCAGTGTCAAAGCTAGCATCGACATAACACTTAGCGTCTAGCTCTTCTTCACCTCCGTATACAATAAACATATCCTTAGTTCTTCTCAGGTACTTAAGGATATTCTTGACCGCTATCTAGTGTTCCGAACCTAGATCAGATTGGTACCTACTAGTCAAACTAATAGCATGTGCCACATCCGGTCTTGTACATAGCATGGCATACATTATAGAGCCTATGGCTGAGGCATAGGGGATCTTATCCATTATCTCTCTTTCTTCCGCTGTAGCCGGACTTTGAGTCTTACTCAATGTCTTGCCTTGCAACATAGGTAAGTACCCCTTCTTACTTCCGTCCATATTAAACTTATTTAATATCTTATCAAGGTATGTACTCTGCAATAGCCCAATTAGGCGTCTTGATCTATCTCTATAGATTTTAATGCCTAATATATATGAAGCTTCACCAAGGTCCTTCATCGAAAATTTGCTGTTTCGATAACTTTTAACACTGTTTAAAAGATCTATATCATTTCCAATCAATAATATGTCATCCACATATAATATTAGAAATGCCACATTGCTCCCACTCACTTTCTTGTAAATACAAGCCTCTCCATAATTTTGGACAAATCCAAACTCTTTGATCACCTCATCAAAGCGGAGATTCCAACTCCGGGATGCTTGCTTCAGTCCATAGATGGATCGCTGAAGTTTGCACACCTTATCAGCATCCTTAGGATCGACAAAACCCTTAGGTTGTATCATATACAACTCTTCTTCAATATTACCATTGAGGAACACAGTTTTGACATCCATCTGCCATATTTCATAATCGAAATATGCAGCAATTGCTAACATAATCCTAACTGACTTAAGCATCGCTACGGGAAAGAATGTCTCATCGTAGTCAACTCCTTGAATTTGTCGAAACCCCTTTGCGACAAGTCGAGCCTTATAGATGGTTACATTACCATCAGCATCAGTTTTTCTTTTGAAAATCCATTTATTCTCAACGGCCTTTTGATCGTGAGGTAAGTCCACCAAGGTCCAAACCTGGTTTTCGTACATGGATTCCATCTTGGATTTCATGGCTTCTAGCCATTTTTTGGAATCAGGGCTCATCATCGCTTCTTCATACGTCGCAGGGTCATCTATTTCATCAATCATGAAATTCATAACAAGATTGCCATACAGTTCAGGAGCTGCACGTGTCCTGCTTGACCTGCGAGGTTCGGTAGTGTCCTCTTTCGGAGTTTCATGATCAATATCATTAGCTCTCTCTTCGTTAGGTGAAGTCACCTCCGAAACAACTTCCGGTGCTATGCTACTCGCCATTTCATGAAGAGAAGGTTCAATAACCTCTTTGAGTTCTACCTTCCGACTACTCACACCTTTCGCGAGAAACTCCTTCTCAAGAAAGGATCCATTCTTGGCAACAAAGACCTTGCCCTCGGATCTGTGATAGAAGGTATACCCAATCATTTCCTTAGGGTATCCTATGAAGATGCATTTTTCCGCTTTGGGTTCGAGTTTATCCGGTTGAAGTTTCTTCACATAAACATCGCATCCCCAAACTTTAAGAAATGACACCTTAGGTTTGTTTCCAAACCATAATTCATACGGTGTCTTTTAAACGGATTTAGATGGTGCCCTATTTAAAGTGAATGTAGCGGTTTCCAGTGCATAACCCCAAAAAGACAGTGGCAAGTCAGTCAGAGACATCATAGATCGAACCATATCCAATAAAGTACGATTACGACGTTCTGACACACCATTACATTGTGGTGTTCCGGCAGGCGTGAGTTGTGAAACTATTCCACAGTCTTTCATATGTGTGCTAAACTCGTAACTAAGATACTCTCCTCCACGGTCGGACCGCAGAAATTTGATCTTTCTGTTACGATGATTTTCCACTTCATTCTGAAATTCTTTGAACTTTTCAAAGGTTTCAGACTTATGTTTCATCAAATAGATATACCCGTATCTACTCAAATCATCCGTGAAAGTAAGAAAATAACGACATCCACCTCACGCCGACACACTCATTGGTCCACACACATCAGTATGTATGATTTCCAATAAATCTGTCGCCCGTTCCATTGAACCGGAAAACGGCGTTCTAGTCATCTTGCCCATAAGGCATGGCTCACATGTATCAAATGATTCAAAATCAAGTGATTCCAAAAGTCCATCAGAATGGAGTTTCTTCATGCGTTTAACGCCAATATGACCTAGACGGCAGTGCCACATATATGCAGATATATCATTATCAAGTTTAATCCTTTTAGCATCAACATTATGAATATGCGTAATACTACTATCGAGATCCAACAGAAATAAACCATTCAACACAGGTGCATGACCATAAAAGATATTATTCATATAAATCGAACAACCATTGTTTTCAGACTTAAACGAATAACCACTTTGCATCAAACACGATCCGGATACAATGTTCATGCTCAGTGCAGGCACCAAATAACAATTATTCAGGTTTATAACCAATCCCGACGGCATATGGAGAGGCAGCGTTCCGATGGCAATCACATCAACTCTTGATCCATTGCCGACCCGCATCGTGACCTCATCCCTTGCTAGTTGTCGCTTGTTCCGTAGCCCCTGAACCGAGTTACATATATTAGCAACCGATCCCGTATCAAATACCCAAGTGCTACTGCGAGTACTAGTCAAGTATCATCAATAACATGTATATCACATATACCTTTGTTTGCCTTGCCGGCCTTCTTGTCCGCCAAATACTTGGGGCAGTTGCGCTTCCAATGGCTAGTCCCCTTGCAATAGTAGCACTCGGTGTCAGACTTAGGGCCAGCTCGGGGTTTCTTTTCAGGCCCGGCAACAGATTTGCCGCCCTTCTTTCCCTTCTTCTTGCCTTTCTTGTCCTTCTTGAAACCGGTGGTCTTATTGATCATCAACACTTGATGTTCTTTCCTAATTTCCACTTCTGCAGTCTTAAGCATTGACAGAAGCTCGGGAAGAGACTTCTTCATGCCCTGCATATTATAGTTCATCACGAAGCTCTTGTAGCTAGGTGGCAAAGATTGGAGAACACAATGTATGCCTAAGTCAATGGGAATCGTTATTCCCAAGGACACAAGCTTATCGGCGTACCCAGACATTTTGAGTACGTGCTCACTAACGGAGCTGTTCTCTTCCATCATGCAGCTAAAGAACTTTTCAGAAGCATTATAACTCTCTACGGCAGCATGGGTGTTGAAAATCATTTTCAATTATCCCATGGTATCAAAGGCATTGCCATTTTCGAAACGTTTTCGAAGTTCTGGCTCTAGCCCATACAGTATGCCGCAATGAACTAAGTTGTGGTCCTCCTGACGAGTTATATCGACGTTATTTTCCTCGTCAGGGGCATCAAGAGCTGGTGGGGGGCCTAGCGGCGCCTCTAGCACATATTGCTTTTGTACAGCAGTGAGGAGAATCCTCAAATTCACAGCCTAGTTGGTGAAGTTGCTACCATTTGCAGCAAGCTTCTCTTTCTCCATGAACACATTGAAATTAAAAGCAGGTGGTGCCATCTACATCAGAATTTGTAAAATATATTTAGACTAAGTTTATGATAGATTGAGTTGAACTAATCCAAATTACTAATGAACTCCCACTCAAAAACGACATCCCTCGTGTCCTTTTGGTGATTACATGAACCAAATCCACTACACCAATTCCGATCATCACGTGAGTCGGTGTAGCTTCAAAGGCGAGCATCTATATGGGCATCATATCAAATATATGACTCATGCTTAACCTTTCGGTCCGTGTTCCGAGGCCATGTCTGTACATGCTAGGCTCGTCAAGTAAGAACCTTAGTATTCGCGTGTGTAAAACTGTCTTACACCCGTTGTATGAAAGCGTAGAGTCAAGAACACCCGATCATCACGTGATGCCTCAAAACACGATCCACAAAACGGTGCATACTTAAGGAAGAACACATTTTATCTTGATATCTAAATGAGGGATCATCTTATAATGCTACCAAAAGCGCCAAACTAGCAATATAAGATGCTAACCTCTAATGTGTGAAGTGAGGTGATATGGTCCATGCATTTGATCTCTATCATTTGCATCGTGGTATGATCTCTATCATTCCTTTGTGTGTAAGGCCAAGGTCTACGGAACTTACACGGTAAGTGAGTTGTAAGAGTATCTATCATACATCTACTTACAACAATACCATATCAAGCACTAGCCCAGCAACGATCTAAACTAGACGCCTCTAATTTATCAATTGCAAGTTTTACGTGGCTTAGGGCTTTCGGAGATAGAACCGGTCTTACCTACGAACATGAACCACAACGAGGATAACCAAGTTATTAGCAACTCGTTGTAAATCAGATATTGACTATAGTAGGAGAGACAGACACCCGCTAGCCACTTATGCAAAAGTAGTTGCATGTCAGTCGTGGAACCGGTCTCATGTACGATGACATGTAAGGTTGGTCCGGGCCGCTTCATCCCACTATGCCACCAATATCCAAAGTACATAGAAGATGCAATAACATGATAATCATCGCCCACATATAAACATATGTGTACTACCCGTGCAAAGCACCTACGTATATATCAGGCTCTGATACCACTGTTGGGTCCGCAGCATAGAAAACAAAAAATTTCCTACGATGAGAACTATACGCCAAGATCTATCTACTAGATACAGAGCAACGGGTGGACATACATCCATGGAGAACTTACCCTCGAAGACAACGAGTTTTGTTAACGAGTAGGAACTCGTGGTTGATGTAGTCGTACACTTGCCGATCTCAAGATCGTGTGGAAGTCCGAGCGCCGCAAATCAGCAGCGCATCCGTCCTCGCACACACGTTCAAGCCACCGGACAACCTCCACCTCCTCGCTCCAGCGAATCAGCGGAAGCAGCAACTCCTTCCAGACGCAAGGCCACCGGGAACATGTATCTCGCTAATCTGAGACCATGGGGAAATATCTAGAGGGGGAGAGAGATCCTTCACGAGGAGGTGTAGTTTGTGAGAGGGGAGAGGGGGGCTTTATATAGGAGGGAGGGAGACCCCTCCCCTCCCATAGCCGGCGCATGAGGGGGGGGACTCCTCCCCTCCTTCATTCATGTGGTGAACCTCCACTCACATAAACATGGCCTCCACCCAAAATCCCACTCACATGTATTTAATTTCCACCAAATTAAATGCAACTCTCAATTAATAAAACTCTTTTATTTATTTTATTCAGAATTTTGTTAATTACTTTAATTAACAAACATTCACATAAAACCCCTTGCAACATTTCAATATCACATGCAGAACCACTTTCTCAATTTCACCCGAAACAATTCCGGTTTCTATCGAAACAATTCCTGTTTCTATCGAAACATTTCCTGCGCTTTGCAAACCTTTTGTCTGGAACATATGTGCTCCTAAATGGTGTCCGGCAACCCTTAAGTGTGTCACCCTATGGTTCGCGAATAATGCAGACATGATTGAGACTCCTCTCAGATCAATAATCAGAAGCGGGACCTGGAGATCCATACTGACTCCTGCATATTCAACGATGACTTTTGTGATCGTGAGAACCTTTAACGTCAGCAATTTAATCCCTTTGTCTCATGATATAATACATGTCCGAGATTTGATCATCGGTATCCAAATACCTAGTTTGATCTCGTTACCGACATGCACTCTTTTCTCGTTCCCGTGATATAACATTCTAGTGATCACATCACTTGCTTGCAAGCTATCTTAAGGTGATATCACCAAGAGGGCACAGAGTATATCTGTCCGTCATCGGGATTGACAAATTCCACTCTTGATCAATGAGCCTCAACATAACACCTTCATAGCACTGAACCCACCTTTATAGTCACCCTATTATGGTGTGACGTTTGATGTTATGAAGATACTCTTCCGGTGTTAGCAATTAACATGATCTCATGGTCTAAGGACTAAGACTACTTTGTATGATGTTATAGCAATATAAACATAATGACTTGATCGTAATGCTATACTTCGGATGAATGTTCATCACATCATTTCACAAATGCTGTGACCTTGTTATTAACAACATCCAATGTCCATGATCAGGAAACTTTGATCATCTTGTTAATCAACAAGCTAGTCTATAAGAGAGGCATAACTAGGAACCCTTTTTGTTTATTAAACACACATGTATTGATGTTTCCTATCAATACAATTATAGCATGCAAAATAAACATCTATCATATACAAGGAATACATAATAACAACTTTATTATTACCTCTTAGGGCATATTTCCTTCAGCTTCTACTGGTAGCCATGCCATTGTGGTGCCTCCCTAATGAGGTGTGCATAGTAGTGTACTAGTATGATCTGCTGTTCTATTGTTTACTTTTCTTGTCCCTTGCCTATGCTGCAGAAGACCGAGGTCCCATATTTTATGCATTTATAGATGGTTATATGGCCCTACTCTCGCTCGTGTAATGATTTCATACTCCACTTGAGTATGAAACAAAGGAGATGCCATTATTTCCTAAATTAGGCTTGGATCTTTAACAAGAACCGATAAGATGCATTGGAAGATTGAAATAACAACCCATGGTGTTGTTGTAGCTTATGATTGCTTGTTAAACTTGGGGTTGTTAAACTCTTAAATATTTGCTGCTGAAAGTACTGCAATAACCCTGTTTTGGTGCAGGAACCCCAACCCATCAAACTGGCGCCGTTGCCAGGGAGCAAATCGTTCGGTTATCTACTTGCACATAGTTTATTTTTGTTTGTTGCTATTATCTTACTGCTTTCTTTTATATTGAAAACAAAAAATTACTAAACAAAAATTTATAAAAACTGTTGCTACTAATCATGTCTTCCGAGATAAATTATGTTCAACAGATAATACAGGCATTGGAGGAGATAAAGGATTCAAGTTCATCAAGCCTGTTTGCTAGACATGAGCTGATAAAGCAATTGCTGGACCAATTGGAAAGGCATTCATTATGGTTGCATGCTAATGATGGATCTTATTGCACAATTGGTATAACAGATGACCACCTTAATTTTCAATGTAAGTGTTCCAACAATCCTACTCTAGCAAATTATGATAGAGATAAATCCTATGCTAGTTTGGAAGTACTAGAATACGTTCTTTTGAAAGGTGCATCTGAAATGGTATTTAGACTAGGAAGTATTGATGTTGAAAGTGAAGCAGTTGATGGAGTTTTTAATTTAGTATACCTCATATTCCTCTTTTGCAAAAGTAATTTAAGTAATAATGCATTGGTATTATATTATTTAAAGCAGTCTAAAACTGCCATGGAGAAAGATAACCTTTTGCAGGACTCACTATAGAACGATGAGGAAAAGGAGCACAAGGAGGAAGAACGGATTGATCACCCGCTCACACCTTCAACTCCTACTTTTAATTCTATCAGTGTTATTAAAACACTAGTCGATGAAAAGGAGGAACAAAAAGGTGAGGTTGACAAAGAGAGTCACACTATCACTTTTTTTGTGTGATGCCTCTCACTCTAGTAGTGATTTTTATGATGCTAAAACTGTTGATAATTGTTCTGTGGAGGCCTTGTGCCTAGACAATCATATGGAGATCATTAATAATAATGAACTAGAGATAGAACCTTGCTATACTAACATGCAGGGTCCTGAACTCCCTGCTATGAAAGAAGAATACTATGAAGTGTTCCCCTATACATGTAACCAAGGTAAATATTTAATAATTTTATATGAATCTCAAATCCTCTCATTGCAGCTATACACGGAGTCATGTTCACCAAGCTTGGTGCATCAACACTCGCTTGAAAGCGAGAACTTGTTCATCTATATGATGCCGATGCACCGTAAGCGGGTACGACTCCGACCGAACTCTACATCAAGATGCTCCAGGCTAGTATGTACAACCTCACCTCGAGTCGATATCCCTTGGGATCCAAGTGGGTAATCTATGGAGCATCCTAGCCTAGCTTTATGGCTTTAAAGAGAGTGCTTCTCGGGAGGCAACCCAAAAATCATTAGGCGTCTTTCTTAGGTTTGTGTCTTGAGTCTAGTTACATTCATGTTGCATTGGCACTTTTATTCTTCGCATGTCTTGCTATTAGAGTAATCTTGTTGAAGTTTTCAAAAGGTAGAATTTATTTCCACTATATTATGTGTTGCAAAAAGGAAGAGAAAATCATTTCAGGTGAATCCTTCAATTATATGTATTTGTTGGTCGAAAATTAAAGTTGTTATTTTACCGTCAAAACAAGGTATTTCACTAAGTTACAGGATAAGAAAGAATTCACGAAGAAATAGAAATTTTATAATGTATACAGAAGGTTTAACGACCAACTATATGGCGGGAATAAAAATTCCGGACGTATAGTTCTGGTCGTATAGATATCTTTGTCGTCGAATTTTTTCTTTCATATGTACTGAGAGTTTAGCGACCAACTTTATGGTGAGAATAAAAATTCCAGCCGTATAGTTCCGGTCATATAGATATCGATGCTTTCGTACAAATTCTTTTCCAGGTACAAAGGGTTTGACGACCAACTATACGGCGGGAACACATTGTTCCAGCCGTATAGCTGCGATGCCAGGTGGAAACCCTTAAATTTTGACAGCAGGCCAACTATACAGCAGGATTGCATTGTTCCGGCTATATAGTTGCGCTCGTATAGTTGAAAAAACCCCTCAAACGCCAACTAGAAGGTAACCATTGCTAAAAATTTCATTCTTTCTTCTTCCTTCTTCTTCTAAAAACCTTGAAGCACCACCTGGGAGCTTCTCCCATGTTTTAGAGAAGCCGAGCGTATTTAAACAATAAAGTTCTTTCTCAGAAATTTCTTAAGTTGTAATTCTCTTTAGTAGTTCATGTTTTCTTTTTCTTTCATTAGTTGGGTGAACGAACTTTGTTCGTACACCAAACCGTTGTCTTTTATTTTGTGTGTTATTTTCGTAGGGACTTGAATCTTGTGTGACAACGTGTACGGTAGTGCCAACCGTGCAAACACTCACATGAGCCACTTGGTTGCTTCAATTCAACGTTTCAACAAGCATTGTCTGGTAAAACCTTCCAACTCGAACCTCTTTTAAATAAGCACATAGGGGTTGCACACTCATGTTCCATATTTTGTATCCACTTCTACAATTAGTTTGTTGACTTAGGTGTGGTGCTTAGGTTGATGAACCGACTTAGTGGGACTTGTATTTTTTATCACTTGTGAGCTAAATCCGTATCTTCAAAAACACAAAAATATTTTGTTGTCCTTCTAGTCTTATTCCTACCAGGTTCTCATGGAAGGCATACACCATATCATGAAGCATTCATTGAAGCAAAGGTTCTTTATCCATCAAAGTAGAGGTTAAAAGCACCTCAATGGTCAAGTGTGTCACCCTTGCTTTAACTTAAGCTTGGAGAGGTAACCACTTCTTATACTCTCTTTTGATAACTGCATTTTCTCTTCTTTTTTTCATGATCTTCTCAAGTTTAGCTTGGGGAGGTTAGTTTTCATGCGTAGAGTCTTGTGCAAAGTTCTTTGTCTTAAAAAGTTTTAATGCTATTGCGTATCTCTCTGTTTATGAATGCTTGCTTAGGTGAGATTTTGTTCATATTTATATAAGGGATATACTTGCTCATGTTAGGCCCCATAGGAGACAAGCCATAGCTTTGATGCACCTTGTTCAACTTTTTATCTAGCTTGTGAAAAACATTGTGATCCTCTAAATATACAACGATGTGTGCTCTTTTATCGCCAATAGCTTGACCTCAATGTTGGTCACTTAGGCCAGATGAGTGGAACATCCACTCCAAAGTATTAGGCCTTCAAAGTGATGGCCTCCTTTTCATCATGCTTGGCTTTCTTCTTCCTGGGAAAATGAATAACAAAAGGATCCCGCGAAGGCAATTGAAGCTTCACACTCCCTTCATGTAGATTAATCAAAGCCTTAATAGTTCTTAAGAAAGGACGACCTAGTATAATAGGAGCAGTAGCATCTTCAGGCATGTCAATAATAACAAAATCAATAAGAGCAGGACAACCTTTAATATATACTAAAGTATTCTCCTTAATTTCTATAGCTTGTTTGTAGGTAGAACCTGCTAGATGAAATTTTAACTCGGTTATCTCAAAAGAGCCAAGATTTAACTTGTTAAAAAGACTCTTTGGAATTGTTGAGACGCTTGCACCTAGATCATAAAGTGCAACTATCTCATTGGTTCCAATTTTAATCTTAATAGTAGGCTCAAATATGTCATCAAGTTTCACAGGTAATTTTTCAGCAATTTGCTCATATTCTTCCTCAAGCTCACGTACCTTTATTTCTACCTGATTAACGAATTGTTGGTACATAGCTCCTCATTACCTTCACTTACTGGAATCTTAACGTTGATCCTTTTTACGAGATCTTCAATGGTGTAGCCTGCTGAAGGGGCATTACTATAATCAAGTTCTTCAGGCTCCTCCCTTTGGAGTCTCATCATCTTGAGGTGTTCAACAGGATTGGGCTCAGCTTTACCTGCAAATTTAGCTAGAATGAGAGTTTGACTCTCGGTTATCTTACCTAGTTGTGCCTCAACGATGCTCGTTGTTTCTTGGAGGGCCTACAAATCATTTCTCAAACTTACAGCTTGGTTAAACAATTTACCAAGCATAGCATCATGGTTCTCCGTTATTTTAACAAGAATATTGTTTTGTTCATTTTGTGAGTCTATAAAAGACTTAAGTGTTTCTTGGAGACTAGTTACTAGTTCCCATATTATTATTAGAGTTGCCTGCATGACCAGAATAATGTTTCTGAAAGTTAGGATTATAATTCTTCTTCCAAGCATGGTTATAATCATTACAAGCCATGAAGTCTATTTCTTCAATATTTGTTTCTGGAATAGCTCTTACCTGGGTTTCCTTACCTTTACGGCTAATAAGAGCTCATCCAACTTAGCATTGAGTTCTTCATTTTCTTGTGGTGAGATGGAGTTCACCTTCATGTTTGATCTATCCACATGCCATTGGGCATGGTTGTCTTACATATTGTCTAGCAACTGCTTTGCTTTGGTAATGTGTTTACCCATAAATGTTCCTCCGGCTGCAGGATCAACATAGACTTAGACACAAGGTTAAGAGCATTGTAAAATAGATGGATAATTAACCAGTCTTCCATCCCATGACTAGGAAAGTTTCTCATGAATTCTTTCATCCTCTCCCATGCAAGCGCTAGTGCCTTACGCTCTTCCTGTCTAAAACCAGTAATATTAGATCTTAGTTGCATAGTCTATGCAGGTGGGAAAATTTTAGTCATAAATAAAGAAGTGTATTCCACCCATGGTGTAATAGTATTTCTAGACAAAGATAGCAATCATTCTGTTGCTCTTCCTCTAAGAGAGAAAGGAAATAAACACAATTTGATCGCATCGGGGTCAACGTATTTTATACGCATCATATCACATATTTCAGTGAAAGTATTCAAGTGCATACTAATGAGTGCAAATTTGCATCATGTTTTAGATTAGTATTTTGCATTGTAGATGCAGGATCTTGGTATTTTACGGCGCTCGCGCGCACATTTTATGTCTGTTTTCACCAGGATCAGGATAGATGACGGATCCAATGGATACAATTCTTGGAGCAGTTGTACTGAGGATAAAAGGAGCAAAAAACAACGTAAATCGCTTATTTGGGAAATATTAGTAATACGAGAAGAAAACCAGAAGCGAACAAATGATACAGAGGGTTCAATGACAACATATACGACCGGAATAAATTTTCCGGCCATATAGTTCCGGTCGTATAGTTGGCACCGCCTCCGCCTCCTCAAATAGTTTCACCCCGTGCAACTGGATCAGAGAGACGACATACAAAACACCCAGAAATCGCTGAAACCTCACCTCCGGAAGGCATCTGAAGGGAGAACTCATCCACAAGGGATCCATCTTCACCCTGCGTAGATCCGGGAGGCTAAGGTATCGATCTTCATCATCCACCACTACATCACCACCATCTCCATCCATCCCATCTACATCTCGTCTAGATCTTGTTGTAATTTACGTACTCGTTGTGGATTTATAGAAGTACTATTCATCTATGATAGATTCCATTGTTATTGCCATTATGTTGATTGCCTCCATGTCTGAGTAGATCATTAGTTCTTGGGGAGATGGAGAAACCCTAGTATTAGATTGAAATAAGATGAAGTCTATTATGATATTCATCGCTGTGACCATGTGTTAGATTGTCTTCATCTTGATGTTGAGAGAAGTCGACCTCTCATTATTTGCCTCTCATGGGGACTTGATGGAGGGAACTACTTGTTGGTAGACGGAGGTGTTTTAGCACTTACAGTGACTATAAAGCTGTTGCCACTCCTTACGTATCAACTTGGGAAACCTAGGAAACTCATAGAATACTATCCATGCCATGGGATATGTCCTACGGGATTACGTCCCTTAGTAACACAGTAATTCGATTGATGTCGATTGCTGACTGCCATGGTTATGAGGATGATGTAAGCAGTGGTTGCTGCCTATTTGTCCATATACGGAGTTCCTCCCACACACACATAGTTGAGAATGTTCATGATAAAATCTTTATCTTAGCTCCTTATAATGCTACTGGTGTATCTGTTACTCCCTGAGAACCCTTTTCTCCTTATTGCCGTTCCAATCTCTCTTAGATACACGATACTTACTTTCTGTATTTAGTAGTTTTACTTTACTTTATTGTTGCTCTTATACCTAAAACCCAAAAAACACCCTTTTACAAAATACTCACATTTTATCTAGTCACTTAGAACTTTACTTAGCATTTCTATCGTAATATTTATTTCAAGAGTTATTAGACTTCAGAGTCCTGCTCCCTGTGGGAATGATATCTTTATTTCGAAACTATCTACAAACGGTCTATGCACTTGCAGTGATCACATACCCGCATCTTCAACAATAGAGCCTCCAAACTGATTCTATTGAACCGAACTTAAATAATGGGGTTTAATTTCATAGTCATCAGCAACAATTGCTGGCCGAGTGATAGGAGTACGTAAATAATCATTGTTGGGAGTATCAAACTCCCCAAGCTTCTTTTTATCCATATTTCCTATGTTTTTGGGTTTTCTTAAACAGAGACTTATAATAGTAAAAGCCAGAATTTTAAACACTAACTATTTTCTTTGGTTTTTCAATTAAAGACTGAAAGAAAACTAACAAAATTAATAACAAGAATTAAAACTATCAAGGTTCCTATTAACCTCACCAGGGTAGCTATTGCTACCTCGGCAAGGGCACCAGAAAAAGGATAGATACCTTCGATCCGGATTACAAATGTAGTATAGTTCTTTTTCCCTAGTAGACCTAGGTTATCGAATCCTCGGGAAGCCAATGCGTAGGGAAGTTACTTTAACTGACCTTCGGGAGTTTTAGAATTCATTTTGTGTTTTTACCGGACCAAGAGTTTACGCCTTTTTTTTGTTGTCGATGATGGAGAGAGAGGGCCTAGGGCGTTCGGTTTCACCTATAGCTGTGCAAAACATCTAACGGGAATAAAAGATAAAGATAAAGTATGCATGTAATTGTTAGATCAAGATAAATTATATGTGGCGAGTGCATCCATAATTGCTATTGCCTCTGCAACCGCTTATAGCTATAACCTAGTAGTCTCATCCATAGAAGAAAGATAACTAATGATATGCATAGTGATGTCACTATTAATCCCAAGTAAATACCTCACATACAACCATACTACCCCTTCTGTCACTAGGGTTCCCAACATGCAGATTAGTCATTAATCATACTCCCTATACCTGGCTCAACCCTCGGGGTCTTGGGTACCTGACAAGTCCTTAGATTGAGGCAAGATAGGATACAATAATCATCATGCCATACAAACTAATACATGATCCCATCTATGATAAATAGCATGCACAAACGCTACATGGCTAGGCCGAAGCCCTTAGCCCAAGGAGAATTACTCACACATAGAGATGAGATCAACAATCACAAACATTGTAATGGAAATCATGAGATTGATAGCAAATAGCCTTACAATGTCGCCAATCAAAGAAGAGATCTACTATTACAAGTGGTGGAATATGGCTATGTTGGTGGAGAAGGATTGAAGATTTGATCTAAGTCTATTCCTTTGGCGGCTGATGATCTAGGGTAGGGACTCTCCAGGCAGCTCTTTTCTCGTCGCCCGAGACTTCTTTATATAGGGGTCCCTTCACGAAAGTTGTTCTATTTGACCTAGTGGCGTCGTTGGCAACTATATGGCCGGAACTATACGACAATTTTATTCTGGTCGTATAGTTGGTTGTTAAAGCATCTGCCTCCAACCCACGACTCCTAGTTTCTTCTGGTTGTTGGAAACTTGTATCTTTGACTTTAATGTAGTGATTCCCATCATAAAACATCATTATCTGCACATGAAAAATAAAAGGAAAGGATTGCATACCCCTTTGATTATTAGGCATTAGTGGCAGGGTTTAGTGAGATATTTCATCAAAAATATGAATAATATCCAGTTTAAATGTGGATGTGGATGGCTATATTTCAGAGCCATCAGCAACACTCAAGCATCTCAATTTATAAAAAGCCACATAATGGAGCAGCTTCAAACATGGCTAGGCAGAGTTTTTTTATTTTGAGAGGTGGGGGGCAATGCCCAAAAGGCTGAATTAAAGAGTTTGCCTATTTACATGGGCTGCTCTACATGCGTTATACCACATAGGCTATGCTCCATGGGCTCCTTTCTCAAATTTCTGTGGGTTGTTTCGAACTTGGCAACTTTTCTTGATGCAACACCTATATAAGGTCTCTCTACTGGGTCTCACATGTCAGTCTCTCTGTAAATGAAACGTGTGTATGCTGGACTTTTTTTCCGGCTATGTCAGCTATTTTGACCTTGGAAACATAATGGAGTTTGAGCGTATGACTAGTGCTAACAGAGTCAACTATTTTGGGATTCCCTATAATATCTATAAAATAGACAACTCCAATGAGAAGACAAGAGGGTTTGAAATAAATCCTCTACTACTTGGTATTTTACACAAGAAGCAATTTACTGGAGATGAAGATCCTGATCCATATGAGCATATTGCATGTTTCAAAGATATATGTGGCACTTTTCAATTGATAGGATATACCGCTAATGAGGTAAGGGTTAAACTTTTTAGTCAGACTTTGACAAGTACAACTCTCTCATGGTATAGATCTCTACCCCCTGAAGCCATCACTACTTGGGATAATCTAGCCTGTGAATTTCTATCAAAATATTATCCATTATCACAATCTTTTGGAATCAGGCGTCTTATAATGACTTGGAGGAATCACTCTAATGAAGGACTAGTAAGGTCTTATATCAGATTTAAAGATTTACCACATCTATGTCCTCATCATGATTTGCCTGAATGGTATTTATTGCATATCTTTTATGGCGGTTTAATTGAACCTAATAAAATTGAACTCGACTCTTTCACGGAAGGAGCCTTTATGAATCTTCCTATACCTAAAGCTTGGGTTTACTTAATATAATTCGTGATCATAGAGTTTCATGAAATTTTGGTCTAGGAAGTGAAGGAGGCGTAGAAATAGAACATGATTGTATTCATGACTATAATAAAAAAGGCCACGTCAAAGAATTATCCAAAGATTTTTATTTGGATTCGGATTTTGTGTCGCAAGTTGTTAATGATTTTACAGAACATATCAAAGCTCCGAAAGATGGTGCAGTAAAGTATGATCCACCCCCCGAACGTGAGAAGAAAAGAGAAGATAAAGCAATACATGAGATGCCTTTCCCTAACACTGCACAAAAGCATATTCTTGAATATGAATACGTCAAAGCAGTACATGAAAAGAAGGAAGAAGAAAGTATGGCAGAAGTCGTGGAACATCTGGAAGAAACCAAAGATGAAGAGGTAACCAAGGAAGCAATTATGGCTATGTACACACATTGTAACATAGTTGAACTTGATGAAGAGACTTCTGTATTGGTTGAAGGTAAAATGAAGGTAAAAGATGTGGGTAAGCCTATTCTTCCCTGCATATTTAAAGAAACCTCGCATTATGGTTTATGCGATCTTGGCACCAAAGTTAATGTTATATCTTATGATTTCTACTTACAAATAAAAGAAGAAATAGAAGCGGCTACAATTGAAAATACTAATATGACAATTATGTTAGTCAATAAAAATCTTAGAATTCCTATGGGAGTAGTTGAAGATGCAACTGTCATAATTGGCAACAAAAATTTCCTATAGATTTTGTAGTTGTTGATATGCCAACTGACACTCTTTGCCCAATTATATTTGGAAGAAACTTTTTGAGTGATATAGGTGCCTATGTTGATTTCAAAAAGGAGATTGTGTATCTTAAGCTTGGGGGAGCAGAAAATGAATTCCACTTTTCCAAATTTAAAGACAAGCCTCCACAAGTACAAGAAGAGGAGGAAGAGAAAACTATTGAGGAAATGGCGGCTCTTTTCTTAAGCAACAAGAAGAAGAAATAAATGAGATCTAAATTATGAAGTAATAGTTATGGAGGACAAGTCCCTAGAAGAACTTGAAGATGAATTTGATTCACTTCCCATTATGGGACCTCCAACTGATGAGGCTTTTGAAGAGCTAGAAAAGAGAGGGGACGAGCAATTACCACCCCCAGAGTTGAAGACTATACCAGATAATCTTAAATACAGGTTTTTAGATGATACAAATAAATTTCCTATTATTATTAGTGCTAAACTTCCAGGAGAAGAAGAAGAAGAACTCATGAATATACTTAAGGAGCATCACAAGGCCTTTTGGTACTCAATGGATGATTTGAAGGGCATTAGTCCCATGATAACCGTCCATCGGATATTCATGGAAGAAGGTGCTAAACCAGTTGCAGAATTTAATAGAAGATTGAAGCCTGAAATGAAGGAAGTGGTAAGAAAATAAATTGTACGCCTACTAGACGCATGTATAATCTATCCTGTTAAAGAAAGCAAATGGGTAAGTCATGTACATTGTGTCCCTAAGAAGGGCGGTTTTACTGTTGTTCGTAATGAAAACAATGAATTGATACCTACTAGAACTATTGTTGGGCATAGAATGTGCATAGACTTTAGAAAATTAAATAAAGAAACTAGGAAAGATCACTATCCTTTACCGTTCATAGATCAAACTTTAGAAAGGTTAGCAAACCATACTCATTTTTTCTACTTGGACGGATACTCTGGTTTTTCTGAAATAGCTGTTCATCTGAATGACCAACTTAAAACAATTTCCATTAGTCCTTATGGTTTACATGCTTACCGATGAATGCCTTTTGGTTTATGTAATGCTCCAGCTACTTTTCAAAGATGCATGACTGCTATTTTTGTGGATTTTATAGAACTTATAATAGAAGTATTTATGGATGACTTTTCCATCTATGGAACTTTGTTTACTAGTTTCTTGGATAATCTCAAAATAGTTTTGCAGTGTTGCGAAAAAACTAATCTTGTTCTAAAGTGGGAGAAGTGCCATTTTATGGTCAAAGAAGGTATAGTCATTGGACACAAGGTATCAGGTAAGGGAATTGAAGTGGACAGAGCTAAGGTTGAGGCAATAGAGAGAATGCCACAACCTAGGGATATTAAAGGTATAAGAAGTTTCCTTGGTCCTGTAGGTTTTTATAGAAGGTTCATTAGAAATTTCTCTGGAATATCTAAACCTTTGACTAACCTCCTACAAAAGGGAGTAAGATTTAATTTTGATGATAAATGTCTTGAAGCCTTTGATAAACTAAAAAATGCTTTCTTCCATGCTCCTATTATTAAACCACCTATGTGGGATACAACCTTTGACTTAATATGTGAAGCTAGTGATAATGCTATAGGAGTAACTCTGGGATAACACATTGGTCGCATATTTAATATTATACATCATGCTAGTAGAACTCTAAGTGGTTGATGTCTACACACTTCTATTCTTGTAGACAGTTGTTGGGCCTCCAAGTGTAGAGGTTTGTAGAACAGCAGCAAGTTTTCCCTTAAGTGGATCACCCAAGGTTTATCGAACTCAGGGAGGAAGTGGTCAAAGGTATCCCCTCTCAAGCAACCCTGCAATCAAGATACAAGAAGTCTCTTGTGTCGCCAACACACCCAATACACTTGTCAGGTGTATAGGTGCACTAGTTCGGCGAAGAGATAGTGAAATACAAGTGGTATAGATAAATATAAGTGGTAGCGGTGATAGAAGATAACTTGATGGCATGGAAAAGACTAAAGCCAAACTGAAATAAAGATGAAAGCAAGCAAACATGTAACAGATCTAATATCAAACAGTGTTTCAATGCTTAGAAACAAGGCCTAGGGATCATACTTTCACTAGTGAACACTCTCATATAAATATATTCTTCTTCATGATACTACTCTTAACTACTCTCCAATTGGACACTCTAATTGTTGGTAGGGCTATAACAGCACTCCTCAAAGTAAGCCTTTCCCATCTAGAAAACCCCACACTGTCACCTTGAGTACTAGATGAGTCCAACAAACACCACAATTTCATAAAGACATCCAACTCTAAATATATCTCATAACAAGTATTTTTAATCTCTAGCCTAAGTGCCACCATGGTGAGCACGATGTCACTTTCACACACATGGGGAGAGCAGAGATCTAATAAAGCACTTGAGTAGCAGAGTAGATCTATAGATTACAAGCTCATGATCTCAATAAGATCATGCATAGAGAGAGAGATGAACACATAGCTACTGGTAGAACCCTTAGCCTCGAGAGAGAACTACTCCCTCCTCATCATGGGAATCAGCAATGGTGATAGAGATGGTGGTGGAGTCGATGGAGATGGCGGTGAAGATGGTGAAGAGGTGGCGGCGGTGCGGAGAACTCCTTCCCCGCCGCCGGTATCACAGGGGAGCACCGCCTCTTAGCACCCTTCCTTCATGCCTTTTTGGGAGCCCTTCCCCATGGAGATGGGATTAGTGGGGGAGGCAAAAATGTGGCTTTGGTGGCTGCAAATTCGTGGGTCGAGGTGTCTCCCACAAATTAGGTTTTGCTCCCTTTATATAGCTTTTCGGATTTCCATCACCCCTTCTTGGGCTGCAGTAAATTGGGTCTATCGGGCTCGTCCGGACTCGGAATCTGCTAAATTTTATGTCCAGAACGTTTGTCGCAAAATTTTCAACAACTTTGTAGTTGATGAGATATCTGTTTGACGCCGTCTTCGAGCCGAAACCTGCCCATCTTCAGAAAGAGTTCTGAGATAGATTTCTGGAAAATCCTAATTTGACTCCAACAAGGTTTTCACTTGTATTTTGGTAATTTCTACACATCAAAGTGTAAAACAAGAACATTGTGCACTTTTGCAACTATTAGTAGGTTAGTCCAAATAAATCATATGAAAAGTACTCCAAAGTTGGAACAAAACACAAGAAAGTAGATAAAACCAAGCATGTAACATCAAAAATTATAGATACATTTGCAATTTATCAACATCCCCAAGCTTAACTCCTGCTCGTCCTCCAGTAGGTAAATGGTAAAAAGAAAGAATAATTTTTGAGGTGACATGCACCATCATAAACTTGATCAAAGTATTTGTAAAACATTGATAGTTGGGATTATAGTACTTCAATTATAACATGAAAGACAAAGTTGTAACAATAAGACAAATAAACTATGTTGCAACATGAAAATGCACAAACAAAAGATTCATTAATAACAATGCTTTGCAAGACGTTTGTTTGTTTCTCATAAAGAAAACATAGCATAATAGTATTCAGCTTGTCCCTCATAGAGTAGCAAATATAAATTCATAGGACACCATCAAAGTTCATAAGAGTGACTAGATACAACTAGTTTAAAACAAGCAATATCAAGTTATGCATCAATCAACTAGTCTTGGGACAATGCACATAGAACTAAAAATGGCCACTATGATCTCAAAGTAAGTGCATAAAGATAGAAGGTGGAGACTCAATATAATGGTGGAAGAAAGGCCTTTATAAAAGGAAGTAGGGATTCAAGTCTCATAAAGAGCTTCCAAAAATTATGGTACTTATATATTTCAGCTCTCATTGCCCCTATCATAAGCATCTTGAAGTGATTAAGGTTAAAGTGAACAAACTATGGTCTACATGCTTGACGAAGTATAAGTTAGAAATCTCATGTTCCTTGTATACGAGGGTCGCTCCTCATGCTACTCAAGTTTAGTCACCGGTAAGTTCTTGTCATCGTAAGTACATGTGTAGCATAGAGAACCGCCAATGGGGTACCCCTTGCCCGATGATACGGAAGAATCCCCATATCAAAATGACAAGGCAAGCAAACAACGAGCATCTCAGCAATCTTCTTATTTACCATGGGAATATGGTGCCTTTTCTCTCTTTCCTCTTTTCTCATATCTCTTTTTTTCTTTTTCTCTTTTTTTCTCAATATCCAACTCTTTTTTTATAAGAAGAATGCTTCATAGACAGCTCATTATGGTTACGCTGCAGGTTTCCACCATGTCAGCATGGATTAGACCAGCGGCCCAGGCGTTTATCTAACACATATACATAACTCCATGGACTTACAAGCTCCCCTTTCATTTCACACCGATGACATCCATATACAAAAGAGCATGATATCAACTAGGTACAAGTACCAAGTGCAATGTTGAAAGCGTTCCCCATGAAAGCATGGGTCTGCTAATTCCCAACAAATAAGTGCAAGCATATACAACATAGACGACACAATGGTTCAAGTTTATTAAGGGCAAGAAAAGTAAAGTGTGCCATCAAGTTTGTGAGAGCTTTAATCACTAGTTTTCTCATAACAAGTTTAATTTGGAAGGTAAACAAAAGCATGAATATACTTGGAATAGCATAAGCTAGTAGGTAGGTATGGTGGACTCTTTGGAATAACTTGGTTTAAGGAGTTGGATGCATGAGTGGAACTCATACTTGGTGGTGGAGGCTAGCAAAAGACTGGGAGCGACAAACTAAGAGAGCAATAATGGCCATAATCATGCAGAGCGACAAAACATCATTGATCAAAGCATAAAGTGATACTACAAGTTGAAAACTAATGGATCATAAAGGCTATGGTGACTTGAGATAGTAATAACATGGTGTGAGCATGCGCCAAGTCAACCCAAATACAGCATCAAAGGAGAATACCACTATACTATGCTTTAATATGCTAAAACAACGCATGATTCATCCAAGGCACATTAAGCAATCTAAATTGTTTATAACAAGTCATGCTACAGCAAAGAATACTAAGCATAAAGCCAAAACAATACCAAGCATGGCATGACAAAGCATAAGCCACAGTCAAAAACAAGCTCTTTTTACCACATAAGCATGAACTTTCCTACTCTTTTCCAAACCAAACCAAACTATTTGTAAACCAATGTATGAAAGAGGGGGTCCAACCAATTTATTCAGAAAACTAAGAAAATCAAGAAAACAAAAAACCAAAACGAAAACAAAAAAGAAGACGCTCCAAGAACAACACAACTGTGCATGAAACAATAAAAATAAAGCGTTTGGAAGAAACCTGGGATTTTTATTGATAAAGAAGGGGATGCCTTGGGCATCCCCAAGCTTTGATGCTTGTACTTCTTGGATATTTCTTGGGGTGACACGCGCGGCATCCCCAAGCTTGAGCTTTAGTCCATCCTTCATCTGATTACTCATTCCTTCCATACACCTGAAATATTTCCTTCATACAAAACTTCACACAATCTTTATTAGCAACACTAGTGCACTCAAGATAATAGGTCTTTAGGTTCAGTTACAACACCAATAAAACTTCCAATAAAACACAAGCTACTGTAGCACTTCCCTCAAAAAGCTCAATTCCCCAAAAGAACTCAAAAAGGAACCAACAAGAAGCAAATGCAAATAATGGCAGAAATCTGTCAAAACAGACCAGCAGGTAAAGACGATTTTTTTCGAAGACCTTCTGTTACTCAAATCAAAAAGTGTTGAACTAACGAAAGTTAGATAACAACCTGGGGCAGAAGCACAAAAATTCACGCCTCAAAAGGACTTACAGAGAATTTACAAGTATTTTTACGGTGAAGCATAGAAATCTGTTTCGCGACAGCAACTTTCTCAATCATTACTTCTCTCTCATTAGAGGTTACTCTTGGCACAAAAAGCAAATAAAAAGGATAAGGAGAGGTTATTACAGAAGTAATAACTTCCAAGACTCATCTAAAACTTTTGGGTTATCTCCCAATAAGTACTTTTCTTTAACGCCTTTAAGTTAGGAATGATAGTTTGAGAAGATGCTCACATAAGAAATATGAATTGAAGTAAAAGAGAGCATCAAGAAGCAAATTCAAAACACATTTAAGTATAACCCACTTCCTATGCATAGAAATATTTTAAAGAAACAAGTCATGAAAGCACAAAGCAACAAGCATAGGAAAGCAAAAAAAGTGCAACTTCAAGACTTTCAAATTAAAGAGGGGAAACTTAACATTATTGAGATGTATAAAACCTGGCTTCCCTCTCTCATAATAACTTTCAGTAGCATCATGAATAAAATTAACAATATAACCATCACATAAAACATTCTTATCATAAGCCACATGCATATAATCATTATTACTCTCCACATAAGCATAGTTATTCTTATTAATTGTAGTGGGAGCAAATTCAACAAAATAGCTATCATTATTATTTTCATCACCATAATCATCAAATATAGGAGGCATATTGTAATCATAAGTAATTTTCTCCTCAATAGTAGGTGGACTGAAAATATCATATTCATCATTGTAATCATCATATATTGGAGGTTTGGTATCATCAGAAGCAATAGAATAACTATCTTCCAAAGTTGGGGAACTAAAAAGATAATTTTAATAAGAACTAGCTTCCCCAAGCTTAGACTTTTCCATTACATTAGCAATAATGGTGTCCAAAGAATTCATACTAACAACATTCTATTAGCATGCAAATAAAGTTCCATAGGTTTTTTAATTTTCTCTTGAAACACTTCATGTCCTAACTCAAGATAAATACTATAAAGCTCTCTAATTTTGTTGTTGTTTTCCATTAAGCCTAACTAGTGAAAACAAGAAACAAAAAGACAAAATTGCAGAATCTAAAGGAAATAACTTCGAGCACTCACACCGGAGGATGTGAGTACCTTTTACCTTAGCTCCCCGGCAACGACGCCAGAAAATAGGCATTCGCCGTGGGAGGTTCTTCTTATTTAATCCTCCGGTGTGAATACCTTTTACCTTACCTCCCCGACAACCGCGCCAGAAAATAGCTTGATGTCTACGCACTTCTATTCTTGTAGACAGTTGTTGGGCCTCCAAGTGCAGAGGTTTGTAGAACATCAGTAAGTTTTCCCTTAAGCGGATCATCCAAGGTTTATCGAACTCAGGGAGAAAGTGGTCAAAGGTACCCCCTCTCAAGCAACCCTGCAATCAAGATACAAGAAAGTCTCTTGTGTCCCCAACACACCCAATACACTTGTCAGGTGTATAGGTGCACTAGTTCGGCGAAGAGATAGTGAAATACAAGTGGTATAGATAAATATAAGTGGTAGCGGTGATAGAAGATAACTTGATGGCGTGGAAAAGACTAAAGGCAAACTGAAATAAAGATGGAAGCAAGCAAACATGTAATAGATCTAATAGCAAACGGTCTTTCAATGCTTAGAAACAAGGCCTAGGGATCATACCTTCACTAGTGAACACTCTCATATAAATACATTCTTCTTCATGATACTACTCTTAACTACTCTCCGATTGGACACTCTAATCGTTGGTAGGGCTATAACAGCACTCCTTAAAATAAGTATTTCCCATCTAGAAACCCCACACTGTCACCTTGAGTACTAGATGAGTCCAACAAACACCACAATTTCATAAAGACATCCAACTCCAAATATAACTCATAACAAGTATTTGTAATCTCTAGCCTAAATTCCACCATGGTGAGAACGCTGTCACTTTCACACACATGGGGAGAGCAGAAATCTAATAAAGCACTTGAGTAGCAGAGTAGGTCTATAGATTACAAGCTCATGATCTCAATAAGATCATGCATATAGACAGATGAATACATAGCTACCGGTAGAACCCTTAGCCTCGAGAGAGAACTACTCCCTCCTCATCATGGGAATCAGCAATGGTGATGAAGATGGTGGTGGAGTCGACGGAGATGGCGGTGAAGATGGTGAAGAGGCGACGGCGGTGCGGAGAACTCCTTCCCCGTCGCCGGTATCACAGGGGAGCACCGCCTCTTAGCACCCTTCCTTCATTCCTTCTTGGGAGCCCTTCTCCATGTAGATGGGATTAATGGGGGAGGCAAAAACGTGGCTTTGGTGGCTGCAAATTTGTGGGTGGAGGTGTCTCCCACGAATTAGGTTTTGCTCCCTTTATATAGCTTTTCGGATTTCCGTCACCCCATCTTGGGCTGCAGTAAATCGGGTCTGTCGGGCTCGTCCGGACTCGGAATCAGCTAAATTTTATGTCCAGAACGTTTGGCGCGAAATTTCCAACAACTTTGTAGTTGAAGAGATTTCCGTTTGATGCCGTCTTCGAGCCTAAACGTGACCATCTTCAAAAAGAGTTCTGAGACTAATTTCAGGAAAATCCTAATTTGACTCCAACAAGGTTTCCACTTGTATTCTTGGTCATTCCTACACATCAAAGTGTAAAACAAGAACATTGTGCACTTTTGCAACTATTAGTAGGTTAGTCCAAATAAATTTTATGAAAAGTACTCTAAAGTTGGAACAAAACACAAAAAAGTAGATAAAACCAAGCATGGAACATCAAAAATTATAGATACATTTGCAATGTATCAGTGGTGCTCAAAAGAATTACCCTAAGGAAGAAAGGGAACTTTTTGCTGTATTTTTCTCTTGTGATAAATTTCGTTCCTATATAGTTGATGCAAAGTTAAGAGTTCACATGGATCGTGATGGCTTAATAGGACTCCTTGAGAGGAAAGACCATAAGCCAAGACTGATCCATTGGATTCTTTCACTTCAAGAATTTGAGTTGCAGATTATGCAGAGGCAAGAAATAAAGATGTTAGATGCAGTGTACATGTTTGCCTAGCAAGACACCAATCTTGTTGAGAGGAACTTTAGTCTTGGTAATTTTCGTTTACGAGAATTAGAATATGAACTAAGGTCAATTCCTCCAAAAGAGAAGAAGTTTTTGTTGTTGGAGGAGTTTTTCATCCCCGAATAAGCAAAAGGTAAGTGCAGGGTAAGTGTTCTTACTCGAATAAGTGATTTGTTTTCACAAATTTTACTTCTAATTTTTTTGCCTTTGAATTCCTTGTGTTTTTCTGAAGTTTTAGAGGGTTTTTACCCACTATACGGGCGGAACTATATGACCGGAGAGGAAGCTCCCGCCGTATAGTTGGTCGTTAAACTCTCTGTATCATCGTTGAAAAATTGTTTTCGATATCTGAGCCTATACGGTCGCAACTATACGACCGGAGCCAAAATTCCGGCCGTATAGTTGGTCATTAAACTCTCAGATACTTTCAATTTTTGGTGTGTGTATCTATACGGTCGCAACTATACTACCGGAGCCAAAATTCCGAACGTATAGTTGGTCGTTAAACTCTCAGACACTTTTGATTTTGGTGTCTGTATCTATACGGTCGCAACTATATGACCGGAGCAAAATTCCGGTTGTATAGTTGGTCGTTAAATTTTCAGACACTTTTGATTTTTGGTGTTTGTATCTATACGATCGCAACTATATGACCGAAGCCAAAACTCTGGCCTTATAGTTGGTCGTTAAAGTCCTAGATACTTTTCATTTGTCTTTTCGTTTATTCATGAAAAAAACTCTTATTGTCGGTTCCGAGTCGTGATTTAATCGACCTAGACTCGAGATATTTGGAAATATCTGCCTGGAACCAACTATATGGCCGGAGTATACGAGCTGTGCCCGTATAGTTGGTCGTTACGCGGTAGGACACTTTCAAATCCATGATTGCTTTCCCTGTTTTGTTAAGATTCTTTTCTTGGGCGACAATTTGGTGTTTCTCGCGAGTTTTACCGACCTCTGACCCCCTTATATACTTCCATTGTCTCTCTCTCTAATCATAATCTCTATAAACCAATCTACCTCTTATTCACAAGTGAGGAATCTAAACCAAGGGATAGAAGCCGAGAAGAAAGGCTCCTATGGAGATCTGGAGCAATAGCGAGCAAGGCAAGGAGATCAAGACCATCCCTATAGAGTTCCTCGACACCGACCATGGGTGTCGGAAGATGGATTTGAAGGCCCTGGAGCTGAAGGTTGAAGAGTTGGACAAGGAGAAGCTAGGGACACCCAAACACCTTCGATTGCTGCGACTTTATCTTGACAAACTTGATGAAGATATCAAGCAGACAACTGAAGCAGGTTTTTCTATGAGTCTTAAGGCGCTACAAACACTTCAGGATAACAATGAGTTCATTAAAGAACAAGTGAAAGTTTTCGAAAGGAACAATCTTTTCTACAAGCTGTGTGTTAAAGAATTAGAAGCTATCAATCAATCCCTCCATCTCAGGCTGGCCCATGAGGAGAAGATACCACGTGCCATGGCGCCACAGTGATCTACAACAATCACGGTATCAGATAATCGCAAGGGATTATTTAATCCCGTCTGGCTTGATTCCAAGCTTGGGGAGATCTTTAAGACCTTGTAATCTATCTTATAAGTTTTTATTACTATTTTGCATTAGTTTAAACTAGCAATAAAGTTTGCATCATGAGAATTCCCTTCAGGAATAGTCGATCCCTTTTATGAAATTCCGAGTTTATTATTATATATGGAGCAATATTGAGTTTGTGTTTGTTTTACTGGATATATGAATGGCTTGAGTATAATTTTACTTTTTGATGATATAAATAGGAGTCTTCCACACCATTGGTATTAATGGAACACATAAAGATAATTTGGTCAATATGTTATAAGTCTACGGTTTGATTTACAAAGAAAAATTATCTATGAAGGTAAGTTGAAAAAGAAACCTTGAACAAAGGAAAACAAAAATGCTATCAAAATAGAGTGAGAACAAGTCGAGGTAGAATCTTCAAGTCATAATAATGCTTCATATACAATTGGAATTTGATAACTAAGATCGTTAAACTTTGGATTCCTGCATGAAGTGGAATGTGTGGCTAGTTCCTTTGCACAACACTTAAACAGAACTGTGAGCATATATATAAAAGAGAAGAAAAGAAAGAAGAAAAAGAGCGAGTGTGCAAAGAGCAAATAGGCATATACCACTATATTGTAGTATGACAAAGAGACACTTTTGAGATTTTGAATCCCAAGTGAATACGTTGATCCTGAAACACTTGGGACTACCTCGCTAACTCATTTGGTTAAACCGAATACTTTTACATTATGTTGAGATTCATATTTATGAACTGTTGATCACTAAGGTGTGGAAGCCTGCTAATACTTCAGATGGTTAGAGTAAGGTACTATTCATGAACTCAGTCCTATGTATTGTATATGATAAACACATACTGCATCTGCCTCATTTATTTTATCGACTCAGCTTCATGATGTGGTGATCACATCCATTAAGCTAAAGTTTCTTGGGACGAGCAAGAGTCTAAGCTTGGGGAAGTTGATGGGTGCAAATTTGCATCACGTTTTACATTATTATTTTGCATTGTAGATGTAGGATCTTGGTATTTTACAGTGCTCGTTCACACATTTTATGTCTGTTTTCACCAGGATCAAGATATATGATGGATACAATTCTTGGAGCAGTTGTAATGAGGAGAAAAGGAGTAAAAAACACGGTAAATCGCTTATTTGTGAAATATTAATAATACCAAAATAAAACCAGAAGCAAACAAAGGATACAGAGGGTTCAACGACCAACTATATAACCGGAATAAATTTTCCAGCCATATAGTTTCGGCCGTATAGTTGGCTCCGCCTCTGCCTCCTCAAATAGTTTCACCCCGTGCAATTGGATCAGAGAGACAACATACAGAACACCCAGAAATCGCTGAAACCTCACCTCCGAAAGGCATCTGGAGGGGGAATTCATCCACAAGGGATCCATCTTCACCCTGCGCAGATCCGGGAGGCTAAGGCCTCGATCTTCATCATCCACCGCTGCATCACCACCATCTCCATCCATCCCATCTACATCTTTTCTAGATCTTGTTGTAATTTCCGTACTAGTTGTGGATTTATACAAGTACTTTTCACCAATGATAGATTCCATTGTTATTGCCATGATGTTGATTACCTCCATGTCTGAGTAGAACATTACTTCTTGGGGAGATGGAGAAACCCTACTATGATATTTAAATAAGATAAAGTCTATTATGATATTCATCGTTGTGACCATGTGTTAGATTGTCTTCATCTTGATGTTGATAGAATTCTACCTCTCCATATTTGCCTCTCATGGGGACTTGATGGAGGGAACTACTTGTTGGTAGACGGAGGTGTGTTAGCACTTACAGTGACTATAAAGTTGTTGCCACTCCATACGTATCAACTTGGGAAACCTAGGAAACTCACGGAACACTATCCATTGCATGGGAGACGTCCTATGGGATTACGTCCCTTAATAATGCAGTAATTCGATTGATGTCGATTGCTGACTTCTGTGGTTATGAGGATGATGTGAGTAGTGGTTGCTGCCTATTTGTCCATATACGGAGTTCCTCCCACACATACATAGTTGAGAATATTCATGATAATAATCTTTATCTTAGCTCCTTATAATGATAGTGGTGTATCTACTCCTCCCTGAGAACGCTTTTCTCCTTATTTCCAATCTCTCTTACATACGCGATACTTACTTTCTGTATTCAGTAGTTTTACTTTACTTTATTGTTGCTCTTATACCTAAAACCCCAAAACACCCTTTTACAAAATACTCGCATTTTATCTTGTCACTTATAACTTTATTTAGCATTTCTATCGAAATAGTTATTTCAAGAGTTATTAGACTTCAGACTCCTCCTCCCTTTGGGAATGATATCTTTATTTCGAAACTAGCTACAAACGATCTAGGCACGTGCAGCCATCACATACCTTCGTCTTCAACAGCAGAGCCTCCAAACTGATTCTATAGAACCAAACTTAAATAATGGGGCTTCATTTCATAGTCATTAGCAGCAATTGATGGCTGAGTAATAGGATTATGTAAATAATCATTGTTGGGAGTATAAAACTCCCCAAGCTTCTTTTCAGCCATATTTCCTATGTTTTTGGGTTTTCTTAAATCGAGACTTATAATAGTAAAAGCAAGAATTTTAAAGGCTAACTATTTTTTTTTGGTTTTTCAAGTCAGGACTGAAAGCAAACAAACAAAATTAAAAACAAGAATTAAAACTAGCAAGATTCCTATTAACCTCACTAGGGTATCTATTGCTTCCTCGACAACAGCACCAAAAAAGGGTTGATACCTTCGATCCGGATTACGGATGTAGTATAGCTATTTTTCCCTAGTAGACCTAGGTTATCGAATCCTTGGGAAGCAAATGCGTAGTGAAGTTACTTTAACTGACCTTTGGGAGTTTTAGAATTCCTTTTGTGTTTTTACCAGACCAAGAGTTTGTGTCTTTTTGTTGTTGTCGATGATGGAGAGAGAGGTCCTAGGGCGTTCGGTTTCACCTGTAGCTGTGCAAAACATCTGATGGGAATAAAATAAAGGTAAAGTATGCATGTAATTGTTAGAGCAAGATAAATTATATGTGGGAAGTGCATCCATAATTGCTATTGCCTCCGCAATCGCTTATAGCTATAACCTACTAGTCTCATCCATAGAAGAAAGATTACTAATGATATGCATAGAGATAACTAATGATATGCATAGTGATGTCACCGTTAATCCCAAGTAAATCCCTCACATACAGCCATACTACCCCTTCGGTCACTAGGGTTCCCAACCTACAGATTAGTCATTACTCATACTCTCTATACCTGGCTCAACCCTCGGGGTCTTGGGTACCTGACAAGTCCTTAGATTTAAGCAAGAGAGAATACAATAATCATCATGTCATACAAACTAATACATGATCCCATCTATGATAAATAACATGCACAAACGCTACATGGCTATGCCAACGCCCTTATCCCAAGGATAATTACTCACACATAGAGATGAGATCAACAATCACAAACAATGTAATGGAAAATCATGAGATTGATAGCAAATAGCCTTACAATGTCACCAATCAAAGATGAGATCTACTATTACAAGTGGTGGAATATGGCTTTGGTGGTGGAGAAGGATTGGAGATTAGATCTAAGTCTCTTCCCGTGGCGACTGATGATCTAGGGAAGGGACTCTCCAAGCGGCTCTTTTCTCTCCGCCCGAGGCTTCTTTATATAGGGGTCCCTTCACGAAAGTTGTTATATTTGACCTAGCGGAGTCGTTGGCAACTATACAGCCAGAACTATACAGCCGGAATTTTATTCCCGTCGTATAATTGGTTGTTAAAGCATCTGCCTCCGACCCACGACTCCTGGTTTCTTCTAGTTGTTGGAAATCTCTCATCTTTGACTTTAATGTAGTGATTCCCATCGTAAAACGTCATTATCTGCACAGGAAAAAATAAAAGGAAAGGATTGCATACCCCTTTGATTATTAGGAATGAGTGGCAGGGTTTAGAGAGACATTTCATCAAAAATATGAGTAATATCCAGTTTAAATGTGGATGGCTATATTTCAGAGCCATCAGTAGTGCTCAGGCATCTCAATTTATAAAATGCCACATAATGGAGCAGTTTCAAACATGGGTAGGCAGAGTTTTTTTATTTTGAGAGGTGGGAGGGCAATGACCAAAAGGCCTAATTAAAGAGTTTGCCTATCTACATGGGTTGCTCTACATGTGTTATACTACATAGGCTATGCTCCATGTGAAGGAGTTATGCCCTAGAGGCAAATAATAAAGTGTATTGTTTGATATATCTCCTATATGTTCATAATACGTTTCATACTGTGCTATAACTGTGTTTATACGAAACGTTAATACACGTGTGGTATGTACACAAACCATGTTTCTAGTTACCTCTAGCAAACTAGTTCATTCGTCATGAGGATGATCTGGGTTTCAAGATCATGGGCATTTATGCCAATTGACAATGAGGTCACGTCATTGGTTGAATTAAATGATAGACAAACATCCGATAGTTGTGTCTCAATGAGATCTAGTTACAAAGTTCACAATTGATGATAAAACGCATGAAACCTCGCAACCTGATCCTTAGACTGTGAGATAATGCAAATCACTATTTTGGAGGGAGCTTAGATGGTTATCAAGTATCATACCGTGACTGGGTGATCGAAAAGGTGCCACTCAGGTTTCTCGATGGAGCGCGTGAGGAGTACATATCAAGAACATGATTTGCCAGTCCATGTAATGGATAGATACATATGTGGCCATCTCGGTGACGTTGCATTAACAAAGCTTGCAAGCGTGTGACTAGGTCATGGAATGCAACGGCATGGGAATGAGTAAACAAGTTCATCGGCAACGAGATCGAACAAAGGTATGGAAATACCGAAGATCAAGTCTCGGATGAACTAGGTATCAAGTGGCAAAGGGAATGGGAAACGACTATTCACGGTTCGAGCGATAAGATTCATGGAATGCACGGGGGTCATCATGGGCATCCAGGTCCCGCTGATGATCATTGATGTGAAAGGATTCTCAATCATGTCCGGAGTGTTCCCGAACCGAAGGATGTCACGCTAAAGGGTGGGGGTGCTTAGGGATTAATGAGGTACCATAGGAGAAATAGAGAGAGAGAAACCGGAATTGTTCCGGGTAACATCCGATGGTGATCGGAAGGGGTTCGGAAGGAGTTCCGAAGCAAAGGAATATGATAATATATGTATTTTAATGTTAATTGGAGAATTAATATTAAATATATATTTTATTTTATTATTAAAGGCTTCCTAATGCTAATGGGCCTTACCCTAAGGGAGGCCCAATAGGGCAAGGCGCCTAAGGGGAGGGGGGCCGGCCAGCCTTGGCTTGGTGGGCCGCCCAAGTGGGGCCCACCTAGGGCCGGCGGCAGCCCCTAGGTGGCCGGCGGGTGTGGGGTTTAGTCCCACACCGCCTAGCCCCTAGGTGGTGAGCCCCCCCTCCTACTATATATAGGGGTCTCCCCCCACCCCTTTGGAGGCATCCAATTCTCTCATTCTCTGTCTCATATTCCTCTGAGGACTTCTCCGTAATATTGGGGAGGACCTCGAGGGATTTGAGTTCTCCATCTTCACACTAACGTCATGTGATCTTCGGTTCGGCATCTTCTTCTTCCGCAGCTTGGCTGGATCGGACCCCAGGAGACGCCGCCTACACCGGACGTGTGTAGTACTTTGGAGGCACGACACTAGGGGTGTTGCTCGTCTTCATCAATATACGCCTTCCTGCGTAAGGCGTGGGTCTGTTTGCAAAGGTATGAATACTGTATTCCTTCTCCATTACTTATGTCTACATAGTATAGATCCTGGTATTAGTGTTCGAGTAGATATACATTTTTTGTTTTCTGCTACGGAACCCTTCAGTGGTATCAGAGCGGGTCTATGGGTAGACATCTCGTACGGATAGAACACATAGCAATATGTGGGCATTGATTCTCTAGTTTCTACCCTCTTTAGTGCTATTGTTCATATCGCGGCACTGTTTGATGAAGCGGCCCCCAACCGACCTCATGTGGTGATTCACGAGACTGGTCCACAAATCAAAGTGGCTTAGGGGGGTGTATGTCTCTCTACAGTAGTTGATATGGCATTGACACTGGAGGGCCCTGAAAAGGGAAGAAGAACGGCAATCATTGAATCCATGTTGTGGCTCGACGTTCGTAGGTGGGAAGGGGTTCTACTGCAAAAGCCCTAAAGCCGCGTAAAACATGCAATAGTTAATATAGAGGCGTCTATCTTCATTATTGCATAGGGGCAAGTGTTATAACATGGCATTGACAAGTTTGTGAAACTTTAAGGCTGTTGATGATGATCATAAAGCTATAACCATGTCATAACACTTTACTTTTGAAGTATTACTTATTGTGCTAGTATACTTACTAGACGGTAGCATAATAAGATAATCCCTCATAGTATACCAGTTATCGTATTCCCCTTGTGTGTGCACCACCAAGAAATTTCTTTGGTATGAGGAGATCCAGGGTTACAGGCCTAGGTGTCAGACATATCTACGTTCGCATACAGTGGGTGTAAGCCATGTTGCACTGCGAATACACACGAGTTAGAACTGGCGAGCCTAACATGTGTAGACATGGCCTCGGAATACAAGAGACCGAAAGGTTGAGCATGAATCACATGGTTGATGTGATCAACATTGGGGAATGTCCACCTTTGAAACTGCACTGATGGCCGTGACGATCGGGGGAGGTGCAGCAAATTGGGATCATGTGATCACTGAAATGAATAGAGGGATGTTCGTTTGAGTGGGAGTTCTTTTAGTTAAAACTTGAACTCATTATTATGAACATAGTCTAAATACTTTGCAAATCCTTTGTAGATGTCTCGCCCACCCACCTTCAACCTTAGCACTTTCCTCGAGAAGGACAAGCTGAAAACTGATGGAACCAACTTCACCGCATGGTTCCGCAATCTTAGGATCCTCCTAGTCCCCTACAAGTTGACTTATGTCATCGAGGCTGAGCTTCCGGCTAAGCCTGCAGATTCCGCCTCCCAGGACAAAAAGAATGTCTGGCAGTCCAAGGCGGACGATTTCTCCCTCATCCAGAGTGGAATGCTCTATGCCATGGAGCCGGAGCTTCAAAAGCGTTTTGAGAAGATGAATGCTTTTGAGATCATTGAGGATATCAAGGCCGTCTTTGCTCCACAGGCTCGTGCGGAGAGGTATGATGCTTCCGAGCTGTTCTTCTATGCTAAAATGGAAGAGCACATCAGCATTAGTGAGCACGTGGTAAAAATGTCTGGCTACGTTAAGCACTTAAACGCCCTGGATTGCAAAATCCCGGAGGAGCTCGCTATAGATAGGGTGCTACACTCGCTGCCCCCTAGCTATAAGACTTTTGTGATGAACTACAACATGCAAGGGATGACTAAGACCCTTGCTGAAGTGTTCGCCATGCTCAAAACTGCTGAGGTAGAAATCAAGAAAGAGCACACGGTGTTAATGGTCAATAAGACCATTAACTTTAAAAGGTCGGGGATAAAGGGCAAGGGCAACAAGCCAAAGAAGGATGGTAAAGCAGTTGCCAACACCTCTAAGGCTACTAGGCCCATCCCTAGGTCCGATACCACGTGCTATTACTGCAAAGGGGATGGGCACTGGAAACGCAATTGCCCCGAGTACATTGAGGACAAGAAAGCCGACAAGATTTCCGCCAAAGACAAAGGTATATGTGATATACATGTTATAGATGTGTTCCTTACCAATGCTAGGAGCAACACCTGGGTATTTGATACCGGTTCTGTTGCTCACATATGTAACTCCCAACCGGAGCTGTGGAGTAAGAGGCGGCTTGGAAAGGACGAGGTGACGATGCGTGTCGGCAATGGCACGAAAGTCGACGTGGTGGCCGTTGGCACGTTATCTCTACATCTACTGTCAGGATTGATTCTAGTTTTGAATAAATGCTACTATGTACCCGCATTGAGTATGAATATTGTAAGTGGATCTTGCTTGTTGCAAGATCGTTATTCATTTAAATCTGGAACAAGTGGTTGTTCTATTTATATGGATGACGTCTTTTATGTTCATGTGCATGTGAGTAATGGTTTATTCTTACTATATCTTGATTGTAATACTCACATTCATAATATTGATGCTAAAAGTTGTAAGCATAATGATGATAATTCCATGTTTATGTGGCATTGCCGTCTTGGTCACACTGGCGTAAAGCGCATGAAGAAGCTTCATTCAGAAGGACTTCTTGGATCATTAGATTTAGAATCTCTTGATACATGTAAGCCATGCCTTATGGGCATGATGACCAGGACATCCTTCTCCGGCACGATGGAGAGAGCTGCAGACCTACTGGGAATCATACATAGAGATGTATGTGGACCAATGAGTGTCTCAATGTGCAATGGTTATCGTTATTTTGTTACCTTTACTGACGATTTGAGTAGATATGGATATATCTACTTAATGAAACACAAGTCTGAAACCTTTGAAAAGTTCAAGGAATTTCAGAAGGAAGTAGAGAATCAACTTAACAAGAGAATCAAGCTTCTTCGATCGGATCAAGGAGGCGAGTATTTGAGTTATGAGTTTAACATGCACTTAAAGGACTATGGGATAATCGCACAACTTACGCCAGCCGGAACACCACAGCGTAATGGTGTGTCGGAACGACGTAACCGTACTCTATTAGATAGTGTGCGGTCCATGATGTCTTTGACTGATTTGCCCGTACCATTTTGGCGATATGCGTTAGAAACCGCTGCTTTTATTTTGAACCAAGCACCGTCCAAATCCGTGGAGACAACCCTATATGAGATATGGTATGGCAAGAAGCCAACGTTGTCATTTCTGAAAGTTTGGGGATGTGAGGCTTACGTCAAGAAACTACAGCCTGACAAACTCGAACCTAAATCAGAAAAATGCATATTTGTGGGGTACCCAAGGGAAACAACTAGGTATACTTTCTACAACAAGGCCGAAGGCAAAACGTTTTTCGCGAAAGCCGGCACCTTTCTCGAGAAAGAGTTTCTCGCCAAAGGAATTAGTGGAAGGAAAATTGAGTTAGATGAAGTTGTTGACCCTTCTCTCCAAATTCCGAGTAGCGCAACAGAAGCTGTTCCGAAACCGCTCTCCAACATGGAGGAAGATCGCAATGATGATGATCAAAACAACGACGTCGAGACTCTTGAGGTTCGTAGGTCTACAATAGTTCGTGCCACTCCTGATTGGTACAGTAGTCTTGTGATGTCTGTCATCCTAGATGAACAGGAAGAACCTTCAAACTACAAAGAAGCAATGGATAGTGCTGATTCCGAGAAATGGCTAGAAGCCATGAAATCTGAAATAGGATCCATGTATGAGAACCAAGTTTGGACCTTGGTAGATCTTCCCGAAGGTCGCAAGGCCGTGGAAAATAAATGGATCTTTAAGAAAAAGACAGATGCGGATGGTAATGCGATTATTCACAAAGCTCGACTTGTCGCAAAGGGGTTTCGACAAATTCAAGGAGTCGACTACGATGAGACTTACTGTCCCGTAGTGATGCTTAAGTCTGTCTGGATTTTACTAGCAATTGCTGCCCATTTCGACTATGAAATTTGGCAGATGGATGGCAAGACCGCATTTATCAATGGTCACATTGATGAAGAGTTGTATATGATGCAACCGGAAGGTTTTGTTGATCCTAAGGATGCTGAAAAGGTGTGCAAGCTTCAGCGGTCCATTTATGGATTGAAGCAGGCATCTCGGAGCTGGAACCAACGTTTTGATCAAGTGATCAAGAGTTTTGGATTTGTCCAAAATCAACAAGAGTTCTGTGTTTACAAGAAAGCGAGTGGGAGCTCAGTTGTATTCCTAGTAGTATATGTGGATGACATATTACTCATGGGAAACGACATGGATCTTATGAGAAGCGTGAAAGTATATTTGAGTAGTCAATTTTCCATGAAGGATCTAGGTGAAGCTGCGTACATATTAGGCATCAAAATCTATAGAGATAGATCAAGACGCCTAATTGCATTAAGTCAAAGTACTTAGCTTGAGAAGATTTTGAAGAGGTTCAAAATGGAGGATGCCAAAAGAGGTTTGGCACCTATAACAAAAGGTAGCATACTGAGTTTATCTCAATGTCTGGTAACGGACGCCGATAGAGAAAGGATGTCTTACATCCCCTATGCCTCAGCCATAGGTTCTATCATGTATGCAATGCTAAGTACTCGACCTGATGTGGCATTGGCTCTCTGTTTGGTGAGCCGATACCAAAGTAATCCAGGAATGGATCGCTGGACAGCTGTGAAAAATATCCTAATATATCTCAGGAAAACAAAGGATATGGTCCTAGTCTATGGAGGCAATGATGAAGCTCTAAACGTAACAGGTTACGTGGGTGCGAGATGGCACTTAGATCCTGATGACTCTAAGTCTCATACATGATTTGTGTTTTTGGTGAATGGTGGGGCGATAAGATGGAAGAGCAAGAAGCAACCGGTAGTTGCACAATCTACAATGGAGTCAGAATACATCGCTGCTGCTGATGCGGCGAACGAGGTTGTTTGGCTAAGGAATTTCATCATTGAACTGGGAGTTGTTCCAAGTGCACAAGATCTCGTGACAATCTATTGTGATAACACGGGCGCTATTGCAAACGGAAAGGAACCAAGAACTCATTCCACAACCAAACACATCAAGCTACGATTTCACGTCATCCGATAGAACGTTGATGAAGGTGAAATCAATATTTGCAAAGTACACACGGATCTGAATGTGGCAGATCCGTTGACTAAAGCTCTCATACAAGCCAAGCACGAACAACACCGGGATGCCATTGGTGTTAGGTTCCTGTCTATTGCAAACTAGATTAATTTGTACTCTAGTGCAAGTGGGAGACGGAAGGAGTTATGCCCTAGAGGCAAATAATAAAGTGTATTGTTTGATATATCTCCTATATGTTCATAATACGTTTCATACTGTGTTATAACTGTGTTAACACGAAACGTTAATACACATGTGGTATGTAAACAAACCATGTCTCTAGTTACCTCTAGCGAACTAGTTCATTGGTCATGAGGATGATCTGGGTTTCAAGATCATGGGCATTTATGCCAATTGACAATGAGGTCACGTCATTGGTTGAATGACGTGATAGACAAACATCCGATAGTTGTGTCTCAGTGAGCTCTAGTTACAAATTTCACCATTGATGATAAAACGCATGAAACCTCGCAACCTGATCCTTAGACTGTGAGATAATGCAAATCACCGTTTTAGAGGGAGCTTAGATGGTTATCAAGTATCATACCATGACTGGGTGATCAAAAAGGTGCCACTCAGGTTTCTCGAAGGAGCGCGTAGAGGATTACATATCAAGAACAGCATTTTCCAGTCCATGTAACGGATAGATACATATGTGGCCATCTCGGTGACGTTGCATTAACAAAGCTTGCAAGCATGTGACTGGGTCACGGAATGCAACGGCATGGGAACGAGTAAACAAGTTCATCGGCAACGAGATCGAACTAAGGTATGGAGATACCGAAGATCAAGTTTCGGATGAACTAGGCATCAAGTGGCAAAGGGAACGGGAAACGACTATTCACGGTTCGAGCGATAAGATTCGTGGAATGCATGGGGGTCATCATGGGCATCCAGGTCCCGTTGATGATCATTAATGTGAGAGGTTTCTCAATCATGTCTGGAGTGTTCCCGATCCGAAGGATGTCACGCTTAAGGGCGGGGGTGCTTAGGGATAGATGAGGTACCGTAGGAGAAATAGAGAGAGAAACCGGAATTGTTCCGGGTAACATCTGATGGTGATCGGAAGGGGTTCGGAAGGAGTTCCGAAGCAAAGGAATATGATAATAGATGTATTTGAATGTTAATTGGAGAATTAATATTAAATAGATATTTTATTTTATTATTAAAGGCTTCCTAATGCTAATGGGCCTCACCCGAAGGGAGGCCCAATAGGGCAAGGCGCCTAAGGGGAGGGGGGCCGGCCAGCCTTGGCTTGGTGGGCTGCCCAAGTGGGGCCCACCTAGGGCCGGCAGCAGCCCCTAGGTGGCCGGCGGGTGTGGGGTTTAGTCCCACACCGCCTAGCCCCTAGGTGGTGAGCCTCCCTCCTACTATATAGGGGTCTCCCCCCACCCCTTTGGAGGCATCCAATTCTCTCATTCTCTCTCTCATATTCCTCTGAGGACTTCTCCGTAATATTGGGGACGACCTCGAGGGATTTGAGTTCTCCACCTTCACACTATTGTTGTGTGATCTTCGGTCCGGCATCTTCTTCTTCCGCTGCTCGCCTGGATCGGATCCCGGGAGACGCCGCCTACACCAGACGTGTGTAGTACTTCGGAGGCACCACACTTGGGGTGATGCTCGTCTTCATCAATATACGCCTTCCTGCGTAAGGCGTGCCTCTGTTTGCAAAGGTATGAATACTGTATTCCTTCTCTGTTACTTATGTCTACATAGTATAGATCCTGGTATTAGTGTTCGAGTAGATAGAAATATTTTGTTTTCTGCTACGGAACCCTTCACCATGGGCTCCTTTCTCAAATTTCTCTAGGTTGTTTTGAACTTGGCAACTTTGCCTGATCCAATATCTATATAAGGTCTCGCTACTGGGTCTCACATGTTAGTCTCTCTGTAAATGAAACGTGTGTATGATGGACTTTTTTTTGGCTATGTCTGCTATTTTGACCTTGGAAACATTGCTCGATGCCGCGGCCGCTTGTGGTCTTGCTGCTGAGGCCCACGTTTTAGCTTCCCTGGCATGTTCTGGCTTGTGCATGTCAGCCTACCTGGTATGTTCTGGCTCGTGGGTCCCTGATACTAGCCTCTCTGTACAAGTACTTAACTTTTTTTTCAAACTCGCCCATTAAACTCGAGGGACGCTACAGGCTGGTGGGTCCATGATGTCAGCCTCTCCGTAAAACAATATTGCTATATGAAAAAAAGTAAACCCAAATAAATATATGCCAAGCACATAGGATTCGAACTCAAAACCTCTACAAATATAAACCGTATGTGTTGCCACTACGCAAAAGAAATCAGATGAAAATTATCATTAAAAGCTTTATAGTACCTATAACTTATGTATTAGTCTTCTTAAAAATATTTTGTGTGTCCATGTTTATCTCTCTTAAAATAAAAGTGCAGTCCTATTGGAACCTCAATTTATAAAATGCCACATAATGGATTAGTTTCTTAAAAACATCGGTAGGCAGAGTTTTTTTTAGAGGTGGGGAGCAATGCCAAAGAGGCCAAATTAAAAAGTTTTTGGGCTATGGTCAATGGGCTCCTATCACAAATGTCACTAGGCTGTGGATCGCTGGATGCAGACACAGACCTCATCAAGGGAGGAAAAAAGCGATAATTCCTTTGACATATATTCATGTAAAAAATATCTAAAGAACACACAACACGTGCGCCAAGACAAGGCTGGTATCCAATGACTTCACTTGGTGAAATCATGCTGTATATATTTACCCTCTCATCTCTATCCAAAACGCATACAACGGTTCCGATGACACAAAGGTAAAAGCTCTAGAGCAAGCAGCTAGTAGCAACAACAGAACTTTTGACAAATTCAGTAGCATTTGAAAGATTAAGGAGTACAGAATAATAAGACATAAAATATATCGATAGATTCCTAGTCCATATTCAGCAGCACTTGACCAATTTAGAAGCATTTCAAAGTGACTGATTCAGTAAGACAGACACTGAAATTCAATAGAGTATAGAGAGAGCCAATTCTTGTTTCAGCTCTAAAAACCATGTCACACGATCAGTTTTAGCTTTTCTCCAAACACACTCAGTCACTAGAACACAATCATTGTCATAATATTTGGTCATATATGGAACCATCATATAGATACATATATACCATACCAATATGTACTAGTCATAGCTCCAATCTATCAAAAGGTTATCATAGTTTTACCACCCATATATGATCAGTGGAGATAAGACAACGACATAATTAATTACAATAGCAGGCGGCCAAAGAGCTAGACAGCTAGGAAGTTCATGAACATCATGCAACATTCAGGGCAGCCAGATACATCGACCTTGACCATTCTTCCAATGGTAAGCTTGGATGCTTTCCGGAACATGATCCACCTAGAAGTAGCTGCCAAGCACCCATTAGTCGAGTTAATGGCGTAGCGTCCCTCGATTTGCACTCCTTTGCTCTGCATCGTGAACACTATTGTGCCCTTTCATCTGGCCTAGAGTTCCTTTCTGGCACTCTTAGGCAATTTCTGAGTCAAAGCAAGAGATAGACGCATAATTACTAAGAGCAATGCACTGAATCATGTGAAACTTGAGAAGACATTCAGAGCCGGTGAGACCTTGTGATGACACATGTGTAGGATATGGTCTGACAAGGCATTGCCCGGGGTTCTGAAGGAGCTTGTGCCGGTGCATGTCCTAGGGATGGTGCGGTAGCTAGTGCTGGTGTAGGAGATGGTGCCACTAATTGTAGAGGGGCTGGTGCAGGATCCAGAAGGCCCAGAACCGGTGTCTGCACCTGGTGGCTCTGAAATATTGCCATCTATGTCCACATTTAAACTAGATATTATTCATATTTTTGATGAAATATCTCTCTAAACCCTGCCACTAATGCCTATTGATCAAAGGTGTATGCAATCCTTTCTTGCTATTTTTCCTTGCGCAGAAAATGACGTTTGATGATGGGAATCACTACATTAAAGTCAAAGATACGAGATTTCCAACAACCCAAAGAAACCAGGAGTCGTGAAGTGGACATATACGCTTTAACGACCAACTATACGGCGGGAATAAAATTCTAGCCGTATAGTTGCGGTCATATAGTTGCCGCTGCCACCGCTAGGTCATACATAACAACTTTCATGAAGGAACCCTTATATAAAGAGGCCTCAGGCGATGAGAAAAGAGCTATCCCTCGCCCCCTCGCCACCAGAACCCTGCATCCTCAACACCAAAGAGCCGCCGGAGGAATAGACTTAGATCTAATATCCAAACCGTTCTCCACCACCATAGCCATATTCCACCACTTGTAATAGTAGATCTCATCTTCAATTGGCGACATCTTAAGACTATTTGCTATCAATATCATGATTCCCATTGCAATGTTTATGATCTTTGATTTCATCTCTATTTGTGAGTAATACTCCTTGGGCTAAGGGCTTCGACCTAGCCATGTAGCTTTTGTGCATGTTATTTATCATAGATGGGATCATGTATTAGTTTGTATGACATGATGATTATTGTATCCTCTCTTGCCTCAATCCAAGGACTTGTCACGTACCCAAGACCCCGAGGATTGAGCCAGGTATAGGGAGTATGAGTAATGATTAATCTGCAGGTTGAGAACCCCAGTGACAGAAGGGGTAGTACGGTTGTATGTGAGGCATTTACTTGGGATTAACGGTGATGTCACTATGCATATCATTAGTTCTCTTTCTTCTATGGATGAGACTAGTAGGTTATTGCTATAAGCGGTTGTGGAGGCAATAGCAATTATGGATGCACTACCCACATATAATTTTTCTTGCTCTAACAATTATATGCATACTTTATTATTATCTTTTATTCCCATCTGATGTTTTGCATAGCTACAGGTGAAACCAAAAGCCCTAGGCCCTCTCTCTCCATCATCGACAACGACATAAGACAACAAACTCTTGGTCTGGTAAAACACAAAAGGAATTCTAAAACTCCTGAAGGTCCGTTAAAGTAACTTCACTACGCTTTCTGCTTCCCGACGATTCGATAAACCTAGGTCTACTAGGGATAAGGAGCTATACTACATCCGTAATCTGGATCGAAGGTATCAACCCTTTTTTGGCGCCGTTGCCGTGGAAGCAATAGCTACCCTGGTGAGGTTAGTAGGAACCTTGATAGTTTTAATTCTTTTTTTTTAATTTTTAGTTTGCTTTCAGTCTTATTTGAAAAACCAAAAAAAATTGTTAGTCTTTAAATTCTTGTTTTTTACTATCATAAGTCTCTATTTAAGAAAACCCCAAAACATAGGAAATATGGCTGAAAAGAAGCTTGGGGAGTTTGCAACTCCCAACAATGATTATTTGCATACTCCTATTACCCAGCCAGCAATTACTGTTGATGATTATGAAATTAAGCCCCACTATTTAAGATTGGTTCAACGGAATCAATTTGGAGGCTCTGTTGTTGAGGACGCATGTATGCACTTGAACACTTTCACTGAAATATGTGATATGATGCACCTAAAATATGTTGACCCCGATGTGGTCAAATTGCACTTATTTCCTTTCTCTCTTAGAGGAAGAGCAAAAGAATGGTTGCTATCTTTGCCTAGAAATACTATTGCATCATGGTGGAGTGTACTTGTTTATTTATGAATAAATTTTTACCACCTACAAAGACTATGAAACTAAGATCTAATATTACTGGTTTTAGATAGGAAGAGCATGAGCCACTAGCGCTTGCATGGGAGGAGATGAAAGAATGCATGAGAAACTGTCCTAGTCATGGGATGGAAGACTGGTTAATTCTCCATTTATTTTATAATGCTCTTAACCTTGTGTCTAAGTCTATGCTTGATACTGCAGCTCGAGGAACATTTATGGGTAAACATATTATCGAAGCAAAGCAGCTGCTAGACAATATGCAATACAACCATGCCCAATGACATGTGGATAGATCGAACACGAAGAAGGTGAACTCCGTATCACCACAAGAAAATGAAGAACTCAATGCTATGTTGGATGAGCTCATAGTAGCCGTAAAAGGTAAGGAAAACCAGGTAAGAACTATCCCTGAATAAAATATTGAAGAAATAGACTTCATAGCTCGTAATGATTATAACCCTGCTTGGAAGAAGAATTATAATCCTAATTTCAGAAACATTATTCTTGTCCTACAGGTAAGTCTAATTATAATATGGGAACTAGTAATGGTAGTCTCCAAGAAACACTTAAGTCTTTTATAGACTCACAAAATGAGCAAAACAATATTCTTGTTAAGATAATGGAGAACCATGATTTTATGCTTGGTAAATTATCTAACCAAGCTGTAAGTTTCAGGAATGATTTGCAGGCCCTCCAAGAAAGAATGAGGATTGTTGAGGCGCAGCTAGGTAAGATAAGCAAGAGTCAAACTCTCATTCTATCTAAATTTGCAGGTAAAGCTGAGCCAATCCTGTTGAGGACCTCAAGATGATAAGATTCCAAAGGGAGGAGCCTGAAGAACTTGATTATAGTAATGCTCCTTCACCAAATTACACTATTGAAGATCTTGTAAAAAGATCAATATCAAGATTCTGGTAAGTGAAGGAAATAAGGAAGCTATGTACCAAAACTTCGTTAACCAGGTAGCAATAAAGGTACGTGAGCTTGAGGAAGAATATAAGAAAATTGCTGAAAAATTACCTATGAAGCTTGATGATATATTTGAGCCTACTATTATGATTAAAATTGGGACCAATGAGATAGCCGCACTTTGTGATCTAGGTGCAAGCGTCTCAACAATTCCAAAAAATTCTTTTTAATAAGTTAAATCTTGGCTCTTTTGAAATCACCGAGTTAAAATTGCATCTAGTAGATTCTACCTACAAACAAGCTATATGAATTAAGGAGAATACTTTAGTATACATTAAAGGCTGTCCTGCTCTTATTAATTTTGTTATTGTTGACATGCGTGAAGATGCTACTGCTCCTATTATATTAGGCCGTCCTTTCTTAACAACTATTAAGGCTTTGATTAATCTACATGAAGGGAACGTGAAGCTTTAATTGATTTCGTGGGATCCTTTTGTTATTCATTTTCCTAGGAAGAAGAAAGCCAAGCATAATGAAAAGGAGGCCATCACTTTGAATGCAAACTATTTTGAGTGGGTGTTCCAGTAATCTGGCCTAAGTGAGTGATGTCTGCAAGTGCACAGATCGTTTGTAGCTAGTTTCGAAGTATAGATATTGATCCCATAGGGATCCCAAAGGTAACTGTTTATGAATGAAGTCTTTGTCACACCCAAAATTGTCATAGATCTTCGAGTGAATTGACTGCAAGTGTGGAAATGAGATTGGAATTTGGATTAAACTGGATGTATTTAAATAGAACTAAAATGTAAACTTTAGAAATAAAAAGCATAAAAGTAAAGAACGATTTGATTTTTTGTTGTTTTCTGCAGATGACAAAGAAGGCGCGGGGAGATACAGTTCATGGTGATAGTGACTATGCTAGGTGGACGAGTTGTAAGTGTAACAATTATAATCTTATAACTATGTGTGTAGGCGAGCAACCCATAATTATCTAGAACTCCTCTTGGTAGATTTCATCCCAACTTCAATAATCCTACTAGTCTGTTACCAAAACCATGGTCAGACACTAGATGATTAAGACCCTTCAGGTTGCTTAGCAATTATGCTCCTTGGACCGGACTAATGCAATAAGCACGATGGTTCCTCGTTATCCTCGAGTCTACTAGTTTTCATTGATATCCCCGTATCACTCGAGGGTCGCCTGTCTGCTAGCGAACAAGATCCTATCTATGTAGAACAAATCATCATGTTGTCTGGGCCCTTAATTGGATAAGAAGCATTAGGCATCCCACAGATAGTCAAGCACACATAATATAGTAATTAAAATCAATCACAAACTAATGGAAAATATATGGAGGCACATCACATCTCACCAATCCCTTACATCTCCCACACCCAAGGAACTTACTCACACATGAGAGAAGAAAGCATCACTAATATAATTAAATAAAGGGAGTTCTTCTCGATATTACCATGGAGATCCACAATAAGAATAGAAAAGTAATCCAACACAATTCAAGATAGGAAGAAACAATCTCAAACCCTAATCTTGCAAGGTGAAGATCTCTCTCTCTTAAGTACAAGTAATGGCTATGAGGGTGTGATGGCTAGGAGGTCGAAGATCGTGGAGCGAGATGAAGAATGTCTTCCCCTTCTTCTTCGGATCTCTCCTTTCTCCTTTCTGGATGGGATGGTGGCTGCTGTGTTATGATTTCGCCTCTAGCCTCTTCATGAAAGTTGTCCCTTTTGACAAGACGAAGGCGGCGACAACTATACGGTGGGAACTATATGGCCGAAAAAATGTTCCCGCCGTATAGCTGCTTGTTAAAACGTCTATTTGCCTCCCTTGATTGCTTCCAAAAAGAGACTTTCTTGTTTTTGCCTGAAATATTGTGTTTCCCTTGTTAAAACCTTCTGTTGATGTTCAGAACCTGAAACACACATTAAAAACCAAGTTTTCTTTGCTACCGAAGTATTAGCGTTAGGTAAAGCTAGAAAATGATCAAATCCTGAGGAAAACCATCAATAAAAACCATCAAAAATATGTCGAATATCATAGCTATCAACTCCCCAAGCTTAGATGTTGCTCGCCCTCGAGTGACAAGAAAATAAGGAAGAACATCGGAGATTCGAGACTGAAATAAAAGAACTCACAAGCTCGAATTGGTGTCAAATTCTTTTCTTCACAATTCCTGCAATCTTAAACATGATCATACAAGTATTCAAAAGATTTCATTGAGTCCACTTCCTAACCATGTATATCTTGCTAGCAAATAAATAATATCCCCGAACAAGTGTCAAAATTTTAGCTAGGAAAGTGAAACAAATTATTTTGGTGTCTCTCTTTGTTGAGGGATGAAAACTTTTGCTCTTGTTTCTTTAATCACTTAAGAGTACTCAAGTTGGCACCAAAAACATTCAATTTAAGAACAACCATCTATACCCATGTAAAAATTCAAGACTCTCAAAGCACCTTTTTCCTTTCCTTGTTTTTCAAAGACTACAGCCCTTTCATAGAGAAATCGTGCCACTATTTTTAACATGTTAATTGAGACAGTGTTGCACACTCGTGATCATGCCAATAGATAACTGTTGAGCAATAGTGGGTCAGAGGATTACTACAACTTCACTTGTAACATAAAACCACGAGGAGACTAAAATTTTACCCGTCATAGCATTGCTTCTACAGATGCTTACATAACTCAATAGCCAAAATCAAGTGGTTTCCCACATTTAGATCGTTCGTTGGCCAGCAAAGTTAATAGTTCCCCATGGAGTACGACCGTGTTGTAATGACACACATAAAGCAATATCTTATAGTAATTATTAAAAAAGATGTGGCATAATCTCTACTAGTTTGAAGCATCCATTTTATCAGACAATTTCATTCAAGGGTACTATCAAGTCTATTTACATTAAGCTCAAATGGGATGGAGTAGTTCTAAAATCAAATCCTTTGGGCTAAACATGGACTCAAGTCATCCTTTGGATGCCTTTTCTTGCTGTAAAAGTGTAGGAAATATTTTTAACCAAGTTCATTGCTCATTGTTTGAAAGCTAAAAAGGAGACACTAGCAAATGAATAGAATTTATAGGATAGCAAGCTAAGTGGGGAGTGACTCCAGTGCAAGCGAGTAAATAATTGTAGGATCAATTTAAAGATGCATAAAAGGTGATGAAAGGAATAACAAAGAAACGAATTTTCAATAAAAGTTCCAACTATTTTTTCGTATTTTTGGTTTAGGAATGCAAACTGAAAGTAAACATGCAATTTTGAAGAAGTAAAATAAATCAAAAGAAGAAATAAAAATATGAATGCAAGGTTTGGAGGCTTTCAAACCTCCCCCAAGCTTAGGCTATTGCTAGGCTCAGTTGTTGCCGTCATTCGGTGGCTGGTGCGGATACAGCTAGTAGTAGTTGAGGAAGTTGGTCATGAAGTGACTAAAGTTTTGAGTTAAGGCACTCACATCCGACCACCACAGGAGACTAACTATTCTAGTCGACCCTACCCAAAACGATGGGAAGTTCCTCCCTAGAAGGTTAGAAATACCCCTAAACCCAGATAATAAGGAAGCGTTAAGGCAACGAGTCCATTCTGTGATCGAGCAAAAACAACACAAGGACTTCAAGTGAAGAAGTTTTCTCTGAAGTTAGCTTCCCTACCTCGACTTAAGACTATCCAGAAGAGTCGTAACCCGCTAATTTTACCTTGATCTAACCCCTTAAAGGCTGCGTTAGGAAACCATCCCGCTAATGGTTGATAAAGTGGGGCATCGCTCGAAGACCTCACCTCAAGATTCAGGTAAGATATATCCTTCCGCCAACAGCAAGTCAGCCTTCCAAGACAGAAGATCCAAAACCCTTCTCGATGAACCTTAGTGAAGCTCTAAGGTGGAAATACTACGTCTTTCCACTCAGTCTCCAGAAGACTGTCTACCGGAAGATACTTCAGAAAAGATCCCTAGATTCGACGTCTATTCGCCAAGTAGCAACTCGCAGTTCATCAGAGGAGAAACGAACTGAAGATTCTAAGAAATCCCTTTGCTACGTCAGCTGAAAATCTATCCTAAGGGACCGTAGATTCGCTAACCATGTTAGTTCTAAACATTTTGGATGATCCGCTAATTCAACTACCCCGATAGGATAAGTACGAATACAAATAGTATATAAGCCTCATAAAACCTAGTTTGCGGACGTCATCAGAAGGTTTCAACTCAGGGCACAAGGTTGCGATATCCACCTAAAATCATCCGACAACTTCAAGAAGGAAGGACTACGTTAACTTTGAGCCACCCTAGTTTAACCCTAAGGGGGAAAGACTACGTCTTTCTCACAAAACAGAATAACCCTCTGCCAGAAGCAACCTCAGCAGTAGACCCAAGGACGTAAACTAGGATATGATAATCCCTTAAGAGAGATGCCGTAAATCCTTACAGAAGGAAGATCACTCCTCACAATCCCGATTGAAGCCCGCTCAACACTCGTGCATCCAAGACGATTGAAGTTCAACCTCACCGTCACAATGACCCCGCTCAAGGAAAAAACCGACAAGGTAGTACGCGAGAAGCACATGGCACTAACTCTAACACAAAATCCCCTAACCTTACCCTCCCGAATCTCGGGACGAGATTCTTTTAAGGCTGAAAGGTCTGTAACATCCCAATTTCAGCAACCCTGATTAGTTGTCTAGAATGCAAAAATCAGGGGGAACGAAAAGTTTTTCTTGCTAAGTGTTGTAGTGCTTGCTTGTTGTTTGTTTGTGCTTATGCATCTGAAGGTATAACATATGATATACTCCTTACCTCACCATCACTTTATATAAGCTAATCAACAAAACTGTCTTGGCTCATTTCACATATTCTCAAATGTTCTGTCATTCCAAAACCCTGAGCCAAGATGCCTTTACAACCCTAACTATTTTAGTATCTTCTATTGACAAAATTACGGAGATCTATATGATATAATCTCCATATGTTTTTAAGGCAAAGTTTTCAACTACTCTTACCTCTAGGTTTCTCTAAAACCTTTTTATAAAGCTTTTGAGTGCTACTCTTGGTAGAGATACCAAGGACTCTCACCTCATTCAAACTCCAACATTTCAAAATACTCATCCTTACCTCAAGCTAGGCTTGATGATAACTCTAGTAATAGCTCAAGTTTCTTGTTAAGATGAGTTGCCTTGATCTGCTGCTTGAGTTGATTGCTTAGTAGTGGTATGAGCTACTCTAGGAGATCATTATCTAGGATCAAGAAACTTTAAAATACAAACCCTAAGGAAGAATACAAGGTGGATTCGATCTCTAGCCACTAGGAGATCATCTAAAACCCCTAACCAACAAAATTCTAAAGTGATCCATTCTAGAAGTTTCCAAGTCAATGAAGAACAATAGCAAGCGTGGATCTATTTTACCCAATGTATACTTCAACAACATCCACTTGATGATGCTTTGATACCTTGCAAATCCTCAAAAACATCCCCACTCACATTCTAGTCAAAAAACCCTAAATCTGCAAAATTTTGACTAAGTCTGGAAACTACTCCAACATCACTTCTTTGAATGCCTCTCTTTCTCAACCCTTGTGCCTCTTTGGTAATGCACTTGAACCATCTTGTAGACCATCATAAGGACTACCAAGTCCCACTCCTGCCTCTGGTTAGACCATCCCCTAAACCCTTGTTCTTGATAGTTTTGCAGGCAAGGAAATAATACTGCCTGCAAATCTTATCAACATGACCACTTTGGAAGAAGCTCACACCAACATGTTATCTTATTTTCACCAACTCCTTGCATGATTGTGTTCTACTCATAAAGGTCTAGCAACACCTACTTCACTTGTTCCACATGGATCCTTATGCTTAAAAAACCCACATGGTTTTGAAGGCCATTTGATAATCTGCTTCGGCAGGCTTATTTTATTCAAAGTTTGGAATAAACCTTGGAGAGCTCAAGCATGATCAAGCCCAAACTTCTATACCATGGTGATCTAAATAACTTGGTCTATCCATCAATATATCCCATGTTCCAATGGGATCTTTGAGATCCAAGATATAGCCATGTTTTGGTGGTATGAAAATAACATCACCCTAGATCCTTTATCTCAGGTTTTCACCAAAATCAACCTTGTTTCTCAACACCAAAGGTTGCAATTTCTATATACAACTTGTGTATATCATATAACTTGAGTATAAAGATTTACCAACTTTTATCCGTAATTAATATGGACCAAAACCATTTAATTCCTTTAGTGGACAAAAACCCCACAACTCAATCTCTAGAAGAAAATTTGATTTTTCTCCAAAACACATCCCCATATTTAGGCTCCTATGAGGCCTATATATCATACCCTATGTTCCCACTTCAAAAACAAATATTTTTGAAGAGTCTCAATAATTCTTTTTGCCCATTTTCTTAAAAGGCATAAACAAGAAATAATTGCTTAAAAATACTTTTCTTTCCAAATAAATTCCAAGAAAATTCTCCAATGTGAGATAATGTATTTAGGACCATATCACATCAAAAACCAATCATGTACAATGTAAAAATATCAAACAAGTTTCTAGAAACTACTTCTGCACTTTCTGAATAAAGTGATTTAAGTGGACTAAAACTCATTTGAAAAAAATCTCAAATAATTCTAGGAGAGATACCTTGACTATATCTATCCACCAGTACCACTCCCTAATTTTATAAAGAATACATCTATGTACTTCCTTCATTACCTTTGTTTTGACCAATATTGCAAACTAAGCAAAACTCACTACTCAAACCTCCTCCAACCATCATCAAAACTTGACCGGCACTTCTCTCCTCCACCCATCACACCCCTAGTCGTGCACCACTGTAGCAGCAGCCCTCTCCCTTGTCCTCTACCTATTGGAATCTTAGAGAGAGTGAGAGAAATAACATATCCCTCAAGATATTGGCAAATCAATGCAGCAGTCTCAGCAGGCTCCCTCTCCCTCTCTAGTCAATGCATGACCCCACTTCCCTCCGCTCTTCACCACTGAGAGTTTCCCTAGCTCCCCTAGCCCTCTCTCCCTCCCTTCTTTTCTTTCACCCGAGGTAAAAAGGGTGGAGCCCCCAAGGCTCCTGGGGAAGAGATGCCGCCCCTCCTCTAGTCCCTGGCACCACACCCTCCTCTCCATCGCCCATGTCGACCAACCAAGGCTTCCCCACCTCCCCCCCTCTGTCCTCCAAGAGCCAAGACCACCGTAGACCTCCCCTCCCCGGGGATATGACCCAGACCATCCCAGCCGCTCCCTCTGCTCGCTCCACCCTCCCTCACCTCACAACTCCATCCTCCCAGGCGTCCCAGGCCTCTCTCCCCCTCTTCTGGCCAGGAGAGGCAAGAGAAAAATCTTTGGCCATTCCCATGGTTGGGCTCGCATGACCTGCCCCATGCCTCCCTCACCCTTCCTCTTCGCCCTAGAGTGAACCCCTCCGCAAGAACCATCTAATCCCCTCCTTTTCCTCAACATGCAGATGCCCACAGGACATCGCCGAAAAACTCCGGGGCCACCCCCACGGCCGCTGTTGCGTGAGAACCTCTCTGGTGCCAATCTCCCCCGTGCTGCCCCTCCCTGAGGTCGCCACAGTCGACCGTGTCGTCTCCGCCACTCCACATCGCCTCCCCAGCACCGCAGGAAAGCTCCCCACCGCCGCCCGACGAGACCTAGGGTTCCCGCCCTGCCGGCCCCATCGTGAGGTTGGAGACGGCGTGCCGCCGTCGATCTTCTTTAGATTGGACGGCTGACAGCGCCCGATACCCCTTTGACAGGGTGAGCCGCTGACCGCCGGGCCCTGCCAGGCCATTCGAAATGGCTGGCACCCGCGCGCGTCTCGCCCCGGTGGGCCGGATCCGGTGCTGTGCGGCCCACGGCCACTCAGATCTGGCCCATGCGCCCAGTTGCCCCTTTTTTTAGTCTAGGATTTTAAATCAGATAAATATGCAGGTTTGGAATTACCAAATAAAATGAAAACTGCCTTGTTTAGCCCAAATAAAAATATAGACATGTAACCACATGTTTTTTACAACATGCAGAATCAAAATTTATGCAAATCAGTGGAGATCTCAAGCATGATCAAGCCCAAAATTCTATACCATGGTGATCTACATAAATTGGTCTATCCATCCATATATCCCATGTTACAATGGGAGATTTGAGATCCAAGATACAGCCATGTTTTGGTGGTATGAAAATAACATCACCCTAAATCCTTTATCTCATGTTTTCCCCCAAAATCAACCTTGTGTCTCAACACCAAAGGTTGCAATTGCCATAGACACCTTGTGTATATCATATACCTAGAGTATAATGAGTTACCAACTTTTATCCATAATTACTATGTACCAAAACCATTTAATTCCTTTAGTGGACAAAAACCCCACAACTCAATCTCTAGAAGAAAATTTGATTTTTCTCCAAAACACATCCCCATATTTAGGCTCCTATGAGGCCTATATATCATACCCTATGTTCCCACTTCAAAAATAAATATTTTTGAAGAGTCTCAATAATTCTTTTTGCCCATTTTCTTAAAAGGCAAAAACAAGAAATATTTTCTTAGAAATACTTTTCCTTCCAAATAAATTCCAAGAAAATTCGCCAATATGAGATAATGTATTTAGGACATCTCACATCAAAAACCAATCATGTCCAATGTAAAAATATCAAACAAGCTTCTATAAACCACTTCTGCACTTTCTGAATAAATGGATTTAAGTGGACTAAAACTCATTTGAAAAAAATCTCAAATAATTCTAGGAGAGATACCTTGACTATATCTATCCACCAGTACCACTCCCTCATTTTATAAAGACTACATCTATGTACTTCCTTAACCCTTGTTTTGACCAATATTGCAAACTAAGCAAACCTCACTACTCAAACCACCTCCAACCATCATCAAAACTTGACCAGCACTTCTCTCCTCCACCCATCACACCCCTGGTCGTGCACCACTGTAGCAGCAGCCCTTTCCCTTGTCTTATACCAATTGGAAGCTTAGAGAGAGTAAGAGAAATAGCATATCCCTCAAGATCTTGGCAAATCAATGCAGTAATCTCAGCAGGCTCCCTCTCCCTCTCTAGTCAATGCATGACCCCACTTCCCTCCCCTCTGCACCACTGAGAGCTTCCCTAGCTCCCCTAGCCCTCTCTCCCTCCCTTCTTTTCTTTAACCCCAGGTAAAAAAGGGTGGAGCCCCCAAGGGTCCTGGGGAAGAAATGCCGCCCCTCCTCTGGTCCCTGGCACCACACCCTCCTCTCCACCGCCCCTGTCGACCAACCAAGGATTCCCCACCTTCCCCTCTGTCCTCCATGATCCAAGACCACCGTAGACCTCCCCTCCTCGGGGATAAGACCCCAGACCATCCTAGCCACTCCCTCTGCTCGCTTCACCCTCCCTCACCTCACAACTCCATCCTCCCAGGCATCCCAGGCCTCTCCCCCCCTTTGCTGGCCAGGAGAGGCTAGAGAAAAATCTTTGGCCATTCCCAGGGTTGGTCTCGCATGGCCTGCCCTACGCCTTCCTCACCCTTCCTCTTCACCCTAGAGTGAACCCCTCCACAAGAACCATCTAATCCCCTCCTTTTTCTCGACATACAGACGCACAGAGGACTTCGCCGGCAAACTCCGAGGCCACCCTGATGGCCGCTTTCGTGTGAGCACCTCTATGGCGCCAACCTCGCCCGTGCCGCCCCTCCCCGAGGTCACCACAGTCGACCGCGTCGTCTCTGCCGCTCCACATCGCCTCCCCGACACCGCAGGTAAGCTCCCTGCCGCCGCTCGACGAGACCTAGGGTTTCCTCCCCGCTGGCCCCGCATGAGGTAGGAGACGACATGCCACCGTCAATCTTCTTTAGATTGGATGGCTGACAGCGCCCGATACCCCTTCGGTAGGGTGAGCCACTGACCGCCGGGCCCCGCCAGCCCATTCGAAATGGCTGGCTCCCGCGCACGCCTCGCCTCGGTGGGCTGGATCCGGTGCTGTGCGGCCCACAGCCGCTCAGATCTGGCCCATGCGCCTAGTTGCCCCTTTTTCTTTTAGTCTAGGATTTTAAATCTGATAAATATGCAGGTTTGGTTTAATTACCAAATAAAATGAAAACTGCCTTGTTTAGCCCAGATAAATATATAGACATGTAACCACATGTTTTGTACAACATGCAAAATCAAAATTTGTGCAAATTAGTAAACCCACATTTTCTGAGAAATTATCTACAAAAAGGTATCGCTTTTAATCAATAATCTCCCTAGTGGGCTATGCAAACCCAAATGGAATGAATCAAAGTTTCTATGAAAGGTATTTTCTATACATACCACTTAGACTTTATCTCATGTCAAGGTGAACCCTATTTTTACCTAAATAAAAATAAAAAATCAAGACCAATCTGACTTTAGAAATTTCCCTAGACCAAACCTTGAGTCGAATTGACCCAATTCCAACTCTCTTGGATGAGCTACATCCATATCTACCCAACCCAAGGAGATCACTAATTTTTGAGCTTTTCTAGATTCGTAGTTAATTAAACACTTCTACATGTGACTTTATCACTAGATAAATCACTACAGTAGCTCTGCAACCCCAAAAATAGTGATTCTAGTTTGTGCTGGGAGGTATTTGTAATACCTATCCATTGCCCTTCACTTCATATCAAAAGTACTTGTATATTTAATATGTTGACAAAGATATTTTGTCTACAAAACTGCCTTTGGATAATTCCAGAGGGCATTCTGGTAAATATTTTGATATGATTCCAACTCTCAGTGAATCAGTACATCAAACTCTAACCAACCATGGAAGGAAATAATTTTTGGACATACAGAACATTTCTGGTGAATTATTTCCTAAAACTAGAGCCTTTATCACTAGAAAATTCATAAGAAATTAAAGAAAAGTGATAAAATCATGAAACCACTTTTGTTGTTCTTGTTTTGTCAAAACCTACCTGATGGTATTCTGGTTGCACATTGATACGATACTTACCCAGGCCTTGGTCCTAAACCCCTTCATTAGTGGTTTTGACCATTTCCCGAATAAAGGAAATCCCACCACTTCAATTAGGGTCTTTGCAATGGTTCTAAACTCAACCACTCAAAACCCACTGAATATTATACTTGTATTGTCCACTTTCTTGCTGTATGTATTGATGTTTGTATGCCTGGTGTTGATTGTGTCATTTGTTTGCTTGCATGTGATCCATATCCACGATAGATGCGATTATATCGGAGACCAGAAGAAGTTGCAGATTAATTGGTTATTATGGTTATCTAAGAAGAAGTCCAGGGACATATTGCCATATTGCTGATCATCAGACAAGCCACCTTCTTGCTCATAAGCCTTGTCCTACTGTTTTACTTATGCATATTTTATCTACTGTTTATTAAAACTGCTTTGTTTACTATATATTGATGTATATATGGTAGTGGTTTGGCTCCCCCGAACTATTACATTTTGTACTATTAAGTACAAACCCCCTTGATGACACCTACTGGCCCCTAGGAGAATAGATGGTGCATAACACCATAACCCGTTGGAGACCCTGTTTAGCCGAAGCAAAGCAATAGGATGGGAAGACCTCGGAAAAGTTTTACCAAATGTTTTATGATAAAACCTTGGTGAGGTGGGACCTCCCAAGAAATGTTGAGAAAGAAAAAGGTTTTGTTTTACAAAATGCCGAAGAAAACCGGGAGGAAGAAGGTTTATGAAAACGCACCCAGTTCTTTGAAGTTTAGCTATATCAACTTAACCCGTGCAACCACATTACTCTGGAATGGGACAGGGCTAGATTTGATGTTTGTTTATTCTGGTATAAGCTGCCTCGCAATGACTACAGGGGATAAAAATCCCTAGAGGGTGGGCTTTCTCCTATAAGGGTCCATGTGAGACATCGACCTGGAGAAGGAACGAAGGGTCTGCGGGCCTCCACGCGTTACTATGACCCCCTCATTGAAAGCGCACACTTGGGAAGTGGAAAAAGCGCTCCGGTTGGCTTGAGAACTATATAGGGCGTCCCGGTGTTGAGGGGAACAACACTCATAGGGTAGGTACTTATACTAGAGTGGCATTCGGAGAGTCTTGATCAGTTACTCGACCCACGATCGGTGTAGATCATGGTAGGGTACCCGGATGGTGTGGGTAAAGTGTACAACCTCTGTAGAGTGTAAATCTATTCGAATAGTCATGTCCGCGGTTATGGACGGGTTGGACAAACTTCTGTAGAGCGGTGCTGGTTTTGTTTTCAAAAAGTATTTCTGAAAAATAATGGCTTTGGAAATGTTTTGACCATGGGATGGTCGGAAATGATACTTGTTTTGACCATGGGATGGTCAGAAAGGAATGAAAGGAGTTTGGTCATGGGATGATCGACAGGAAGGAACAAATGGGTGACCCAATCCTAGTGTTTTCCAACACGTTTCAAAAAGGTTTCAAAAATGTTTTATAAAAGTTTTCAACAAAGATATGTAGATTCTATATCTACAAGAGAAACTATTTGAGGAAAGAACCTCCCTCGGAGCCCTCCTACTACCACAGCCATATTGCATATCCTCTTGTTATTATTATTCTCTTAAGGTGGCTTGCGAGTACATTCAAAGTACTCACCGGCATTGTCCCTGGCTATTAACTTGGTCAAATATCAAGAAGAAGAGGATGTTGGCGACTATGCGAGCTAGGACGTTCTCCCAGTCAGCTACCTATAGGTTAAGGCCAGACTCGGGCTCTACGCTTGATGAAGTTCCGCTGATGAATATTGATGTATCCATAATGGCATGTAAGGTATGACATGTACCCGCTTAAGTAATGGATGTTTTGTTTGATACTTGTCGGTTATGTGCCACGACTAACTGATTATGGGATCGTGGTGTATGCATAACAGGGATTCTCGGAGGATTATTCCGGGGGCCCCCACAGACTTGGTATCAGAGCCATCCTGACTGTAGGAGAACCTTAGTTAGCATGGTCATTCGACATGAACACTATTTTTAAAACACCAGCTTTCAAAAACTAGTTTCTTAATGATCTTCAAAAAGTTCTACTTCTTCTCTTACTCTAAGTAAATGCTTTCGAAAATGGTTTCCTCTAACTCTCATCCAAACTTCAAACCTACGGATTTTAAAATAACTAGGACCTAGAACCCGGTGAAGACAATGAGAATAAGATGAAGACAAGCAACTACCAGTAAACACAAGGAGACTACAATACCGCTCTACCAGCGGAATCCTCACAATCAGAAGACATCGGGTGTTGCACTATCAAGAAGCGTCCAAAATACGACGAAGACTTCATTTGCAAGACAGTGACCCAGACCTCAATCCCATGATCTCTAATTCCTAAGACTAGGATTCCCCTTTTTCGCGAGTAGTTAACTCCTTGGTACCCCTAGTTGGCCGTGTTTGCTTGCCTAAGTGCATCATGTGTTGCTTGATGTGTGCTGTTTGCCAAGGACATTGCAATCCCCTCGCATCATTCGCCTTGTATGTGTGTTCTGGTTGCTTAGACCTTTGATAAATGTGACCCGGGGAGCGGTATCCTACCTAGTAACTTAGGAAGAACCCCCGGTTAGTTATCGCCAATGAGAACCTAGATTAACCTCGGGAGTTTATGAGAGGCAAAGAATCGCCAGAAACAGAAGCCCGGCCTCGTCAAGTTAGAGCAACTCGAAGATTTCACCTTAGCAGGATGGCATACCTCGTCCAACTCACCTCACAAGACCCGTCGATAGCACAACGCTCCATTATTCATCGGCAATTATAGTTAGGATCCCGTTGAGGCCGGAAGTCGATTTCTGAAGGATCCTCACTACCCGGAGAAACCACAAGATTTACCTACCAAGATAAGAAGTGAAGACCTAACTACACTAATCTTTGGTATACTAGAGCTTCCGACCACCACAGGAGACTAACTATTCTAGTCGACCCTATCCAAAACGACGGGAAGTTCCTCCCTAGAAGGTTAGAAATACCGCTAAACCCAGATAATAAGGAAGCGTTAAGGCAACGAGTCCATTCTGTGATCGAGCAAAAACAACACAAGGACTTCAAGTGAAGAAGTTTTCTCCGAAGTTAGCTTCCCTACCTCGACTTAAGACTATCCAGAAGAGTCGTAACCCGCTAATTTTACCTTGATCTAACCCCTTAAAGGCTGCGTTAGGAAACCATCCCGCTAATGGTTGATAAAGTGGGGCATCGCTCGAAGACCTCACCTCAAGATTCAGGTAAGATATATCCTTCCGCCAACAGCAAGTCAGCCTTCCAAGACAGAAGATCCAAAACCCTTCTCGATGAACCTTAGTGAAGCTCTAAGGTGGAAAGACTACGTCTTTCCACTCAATCTCCAGAAGACTGTCTACCGGAAGATACTTCAGAAAAGATCCCTAGATTCGACGTCTATTCGCCAAGTAGCAACTCGCAGTTCATCAGAGGAGAAACGAACTGAAGATTCTAAGAAATCCCTTTGCTACGTCAGCTGAAATCTATCCTAAGGGACCGTAGATTCGCTAAGCATGTTAGTTCTAAACAGTTTGGATGATCCGCTAATTCAACTACCCCGATAGGATAAGTACGAATACAAATAGTATATAAGCCTCATAAAACCTAGTTTGCGGACGTCATCAGAAGGTTTCAACTCAGGGCACAAGGTTGCGATATCCACCTAAAATCATCCGACAACTTCAAGAAGGAAGGACTACGTTAACTTTGAGCCACCCTAGTTTAACCCTAAGGGGGAAAGACTACGTCTTTCTCACAAAATAGAATAACCCTCTGCCAGAAGCAACCTCAGCAGTAGACCCAAGGACGTAAACTAGGATATGATAATCCCTTAAGAGAGATGCCGTAAATCCTCACAGAAGGAAGATCACTCCTCACAATCCCGATTGAAGCCCGCTCAACACTCGTGCATCCAAGACGATTGAAGTTCAACCTCACCGTCACAATGACCCCGCTCAAGGAAAAAACCGACAAGGTAGTACGCGAGAAGCACATGGCACTAACTCTAACACAAAATCCCCTAACCTTACCCTCCCGAATCTCGGGACGAGATTCTTTTAAGGCTGAAAGGTCTGTAACATCCCAATTTCAGCAACCCTGATTAGTTGTCTAGAATGCAAAAATCAGGGGGAACGAAAAGTTTTTCTTGCTAAGTGTTGTAGTGCTTGCTTGTTGTTTGTTTGTGCTTATGCATCTGAAGGTATAACATATGATATACTCCTTACCTCACCATCACTTTATATAAGCTAATCAACAAAACTGTCTTGGCTCATTTCACATATTCTCAAATGTTCTGTCATTCCAAAACCCTGAGCCAAGATGCCTTTACAACCCTAACTATTTTAGTATCTTCTATTGACAAAATTACGGAGATCTATATGATATAATCTCCATATGTTTTTAAGGCAAAGTTTTCAACTACTCTTACCTCTAGGTTTCTCTAAAACCTTTTTATAAAGCTTTTGAGTGCTACTCTTGGTAGAGATACCAAGGACTCTCACCTCATTCAAACTCCAACATTTCAAAATACTCATCCTTACCTCAAGCTAGGCTTGATGATAACTCTAGTAATAGCTCAAGTTTCTTGTTAAGATGAGTTGCCTTGATCTGCTGCTTGAGTTGATTGCTTAGTAGTGGTATGAGCTACTCTAGGAGATCATTATCTAGGATCAAGAAACTTTAAAATACAAACCCTAAGGAAGAATACAAGGTGGATTCGATCTCTAGCCACTAGGAGATCATCTAAAACCCCTAACCAACAAAATTCTAAAGTGATCCATTCTAGAAGTTTCCAAGTCAATGAAGAACAATAGCAAGCGTGGATCTATTTTACCCAATGTATACTTCAACAACATCCACTTGATGATGCTTTGATACCTTGCAAATCCTCAAAAACATCCCCACTCACATTCTAGTCAAAAAACCCTAAATCTGCAAAATTTTGACTAAGTCTGGAAACTACTCCAACATCACTTCTTTGAATGCCTCTCTTTCTCAACCCTTGTGCCTCTTTGGTAATGCACTTGAACCATCTTGTAGACCATCATAAGGACTACCAAGTCCCACTCCTGCCTCTGGTTAGACCATCCCCTAAACCCTTGTTCTTGATAGTTTTGCAGGCAAGGAAATAATACTGCCTGCAAATCTTATCAACATGACCACTTTGGAAGAAGCTCACACCAACATGTTATCTTATTTTCACCAACTCCTTGCATGATTGTGTTCTACTCATAAAGGTCTAGCAACACCTACTTCACTTGTTCCACATGGATCCTTATGCTTAAAAAACCCACATGGTTTTGAAGGCCATTTGATAATCTGCTTCGGCAGGCTTATTTTATTCAAAGTTTGGAATAAACCTTGGAGAGCTCAAGCATGATCAAGCCCAAACTTCTATACCATGGTGATCTAAATAACTTGGTCTATCCATCAATATATCCCATGTTCCAATGGGATCTTTGAGATCCAAGATATAGCCATGTTTTGGTGGTATGAAAATAACATCACCCTAGATCCTTTATCTCAGGTTTTCACCAAAATCAACCTTGTTTCTCAACACCAAAGGTTGCAATTGCTATATACAACTTGTGTATATCATATAACTTGAGTATAAAGATTTACCAACTTTTATCCGTAATTAATATGGACCAAAACCATTTAATTCCTTTAGTGGACAAAAACCCCACAACTCAATCTCTAGAAGAAAATTTGATTTTTCTCCAAAACACATCCCCATATTTAGGCTCCTATGAGGCCTATATATCATACCCTATGTTCCCACTTCAAAAACAAATATTTTTGAAGAGTCTCAATAATTCTTTTTGCCCATTTTCTTAAAAGGCATAAACAAGAAATAATTGCTTAAAAATACTTTTCTTTCCAAATAAATTCCAAGAAAATTCTCCAATGTGAGATAATGTATTTAGGACCATATCACATCAAAAAACAAGCATGTACAATGTAAAAATATCAAACAAGTTTCTAGAAACTACTTCTGCACTTTCTGAATAAAGTGATTTAAGTGGACTAAAACTCATTTGAAAAAAATCTCAAATAATTCTAGGAGAGATACCTTGACTATATCTATCCACCAGTACCACTCCCTCATTTTATAAAGAATACATCTATGTACTTCCTTCATTACCTTTGTTTTGACCAATATTGCAAACTAAGCAAAACTCACTACTCAAACCTCCTCCAACCATCATCAAAACTTGACCGGCACTTCTCTCCTCCACCCATCACACCCCTAGTCGTGCACCACTGTAGCAGCAGCCCTCTCCCTTGTCCTCTACCTATTGGAATCTTATAGAGAGTGAGAGAAATAACATATCCCTCAAGATATTGGCAAATCAATGCAGCAGTCTCAGCAGCTCCCTCTCCCTCTCTAGTCAATGCATGACCCCACTTCCCTCCGCTCTTCACCACTGAGAGTTTCCCTAGCTCCCCCTAGCCCTCTCTCCCTCCCTTCTTTTCTTTCACCCGAGGTAAAAAGGGTGGAGCCCCCAAGGCTCCTGGGGAAGAGATGCCGCCCCTCCTCTAGTCCCTGGCACCACACCCTCCTCTCCATCGCCCATGTCGACCAACCAAGGCTTCCCCACCTCCCCCCTCTGTCCTCCAAGAGCCAAGACCACCGTAGACCTCCCCTCCCCGGGGATATGACCCAGACCATCCTAGCCGCTCCCTCTGCTCGCTCCACCCTCCCTCACCTCACAACTCCATCCTCCCAGGCGTCCCAGGCCTCTCTCCCCCTCTTCTGGCCAGGAGAGGCAAGAGAAAAATCTTTGGCCATTCCCATGGTTGGGCTCGCATGACCTGCCCCATGCCTCCCTCACCCTTCCTCTTCGCCCTAGAGTGAACCCCTCTGCAAGAACCATCTAATCCCCTCCTTTTCCTCGACATGTAGACGCCCACAGGACATCGCCGACAAACTCCGGGGCCACCCCCACGGCCGCTGTTGCGTGAGAACCTCTCTAGTGCCTGGTGCCAATCTCCCCCGTGCTGCCCCTCCCTGAGGTCACCACAGTCGACCGTGTCGTCTCCGCCACTCCACATCGCCTCCCCAGCACCGCAGGAAGCTCCCCACCGCCGCCCGACGAGACCTAGGGTTTCCGCCCTGCCGGCGCCATCGTGAGGTTGGAGACGGCGTGCCGCCGTCGATCTTCTTTAGATTGGACGGCTGACAGCGCCCGATACCCCTTTGACAGGGTGAGCCGCTGACCGCCGGGCCCTGCCAGGCCATTCGAAATGGCTGGCTCCCGCGCGCGTCTCGCCCCGGTGGGCCGGATCCGGTGCTGTGCGGCCCACGGCCACTCAGATCTGGCCCATGCACCCAGTTGCCCCTTTTTTTAGTCTAGGATTTTAAATCAGATAAATATGCAGGTTTGGAATTACCAAATAAAATGAAAACTGCCTTGTTTAGCCCAAATAAAAATATAGACATGTAACCACATGTTTTTTACAACATGCAGAATCAAAATTTATGCAAATCAGTAAACCCACATTTTCTGAGAAATTATCTACAAAAAGGTATCACTTTTAAGAAATAATCTCCTCGGTGGGCTATGCAAACCCAAATGGGATGAATCAAAGTTCCTATGAAAGGTATTTTCTATACATACCACTTAGACTTTATCTCATGTCAAGGTGAACCCAACTCTCCTGGATGAGGTACATGCATATCTACCCAACCCTAGGAGATCACTAATTTTTTAGCTTCTGTAGATTTGTAGTGAATTATACACTTATGCATGTGACATTATCACTAGATAAATCACTACAGTAGCTATGCAACCCCAAAAATAGTGATTCCAGTTGGTGCTGGGAGGTATTTGCAATACCTATACATTGCCCTTTACTTCATATCTAAAGTCCTTGTATATTTATTTTGGTGACAAAGATATTTTGTCTACAAAACTGCCTTTGGATAATTCATAAGAAATTTTTGGACATACAGAACATTTCTGGTGAATTATTTCCTAAAACTAGAGCATTTATCACTAGAAAATTCATAAGAAATTAAAGAAAAGTGATAAAATCATGAAACCACTTTTGTTGTTCTTGTTTTGTCAAAACCTACCTGATGGTATTCTGGTTGCACATTGATACGATACTTACCCAGGCCTTGGTCCTAAACCCCTTCATTAGTGGTTTTGACCATTTCCCGAATAAAGGAAATCCCACCACTTCAATTAGGGTCTTTGCAATGGTTCTAAACTCAACCACTCAAAACCCACTGAATATTATACTTGTATTGTCCACTTTCTTGCTGTATGTATTGATGTTTGTATGCCTGGTGTTGATTGTGTCATTTGTTTGCTTGCATGTGATCCATATCCACGATAGATGCGATTATATCGGAGACCAGAAGAAGTTACAAATTATTATTGGTTATTATGGTTATCTAAGAATAAGTCCAGGGACTTATTGCCATATTGCTGATCATCAGGCAAGCCACCTTCTTGCTCATAAGCCTTGTCCTACTGTTTTACTTATGTATATTTTATCTACTGTTTATTAAAACTACTTTGTTTACTATATATTGATGTATATATTGTAGTGGTTTGGCTCCTCCGAACTATTACACTTTTGTACTATTAAGTACAAACCCCCTTGATGACACCCACAGGCCCCTAGTAGAATAGATGGTGCATAACACCATAACCCGTTGGAGACCCTGTTTAGCCCAAGCAAAGCAATAGGATGGGAAGACCCCTGAAAAGTTTTACCAAATGTTTTATGATAAAACCTTGGTGAGGTGGGACCTCCCAAGAAATGTTGAGAAAGAAAAAGGTTTTGTTTTACAAACTGCTGAAGAAAAGCTGGAGGAAAAAGGTTTACAAAAACGCACCCGATTATTTGCAGTTTAGCTATAACAACTTAACCCGTGCAACCACATTACTCTGGAATGGGACAGGGCTGGATTTGATGTTTTTTTATTCTGGTATAAGCTGCCTCGCAACGACTGCAGGGGATAAAAATCCCTGGAGGGTGGGCCTTCTCCTGTAAGGGTTGATACGTCCATTTTGCATCACTATTTTATGTCATAATTCACTGTTATTCATTGATATATTTTATATTGAGAGGAGATACTTATGTTATTTCATCTGTTTTTGCATGGTTGATGACTTTTGGAGCATGGACCGCTGCAGTCAGGATTCTGATGTAAAAGGTGCTGTTTGGAGGCAAAATTCGCGAAGATCAGAAAATGAGGGAAAATATACGGAAAATCCTATTTTTCTAGAAGATGAAGGAAGCCAGAAGGGGGGCTGGAGATGGGCCACAGGGGTCCCACACCACCCCCTAGCGCGGGCAGCCCTAGGCCGCGCCAGCAGGTGGTGTGGTTGCCCTGGCCCACTCCAGGCTCTCCCCTCTGGCGTATATTATCCTCCTGAAACCCTAAGACTCGGGGAGCGACCAAAGAAAGATTCTGCCGCCTATGCAGGGTGGAAAACACCGAGAGAGAAAGATCTCTCCAGTAGATAGATTTCTGTCGGGGGAATTCCTTCCCGAAGAAGGGAGATCGTCGCCATCAACACCACCATCAAGATGGACTTCATCGGGATCATCATCATCATCACCACCATCACCACCATCATCACCATCAGCACCCTCATCACCATCTCCATATTGATGTAACAGTTTAGTTGAATCTTGCATTAGTTCATAGGGGAAACTTTCCCAGTGTTGATTACTCTTTGTAGTTGATGCTATTGAGTGAACCATTGAATTATTGTTTATGTTCAGATTTTATACATCATTATTCCATCTCTGATCATGATCCATATTATGTCTTCTGAGTACTTTGTTTTGTTCTCGAGGACATGGGAGAAGTCATGTTGTTGGTAGTGGAGTTGTGTTGAGAAAGATTCAATAGATTGTTATTTAAGTTGTGGTGTACTTCTTCTAGTGGTATCATGTGAACGTCGACTACATGACACTTCACCTATATGGGCCTAGGGGAATGCATTGTGTATTTGGCTACTAATCGTAGGGGTTGCCAGAGTGACAGAAACCTGAACCCCCGTTAGGAAACCATTGCACAAGGGACGTAAGGGTCTTAGAGCTTAAAGCTGTGGTTAGGTTTATACCTTAATTACTTTCTTGTACTTACGGATGTTTGCAAGGGGTATAATCACAAGTATGTATTAGTCCTAGGAAGGTCGGTACATTAGCACAGGTTCACCCACACAACACTTAGCAAGCTAAAGAAGATTAATCAACTATATGAAGCGAAAGCAGTTGACTGTCTTTCCATGTGTCCTCGAGAACGTTTGGTCATCTTAAGTAATACAACCGACTTGTCCTTTGCTGCATAAAGGATTGGGCCACTTGCTGCATTTAATCCCACTATCTTTTATTTACTCGTACTTTGTTTACTTGCTTTATCAAAAACCCCTAAAAATCTGTTTGCTAAGTATTTGCAAAGAATTCCTAATCCATACCACTAGCCAGCACCTTCTGCTCCTCGTTGGGTTCGACACTCTTACTTATCGAAAATACTGCAATACACCCCCTATACTTGTGGGTCATCAAGACTATTTTCTGCCGCCGTTGCCGGGGAGTGAAGCGCTATTGGAGAGTGGAACTGGTAAAGGAAACTTCTACTATGAGTATTGTTTACTTCTATTATTTGCTTTATTTTCAGTATGGATAATTCGTTGAGTTTATTATTTGGTAATGCTACTACCACTGCTAAGGTAGTAGATAAGCCGCCACCTGCTGAGATTGATGTTTTGAAAATACATACAAGAGTTATTGACCGTGTTATGGATAACTACTATGTTGGGGATGGAACTAGCCATCCTGGTGATCATTTACTCTTTATACACGAATTATGCGGGTTTTTCAAGTATGCAGGTATTAGTACAGATCAAGTTAAGAAGAAGTTATTCTCATTATCGCTGAAAGGAAGAGCTGAGGAATGGTATAAGCTGCTGAAGAATGGTCAAGCTCTGGAATGGGAGGAAATAGTGCCTCTCTTTTATTCAAATTTTTATCCTCCTAGTGAGATTCATAAAGATCGGAATCAAATATACAACTTTTGGCCTCTTGAGAGAGAGAGTACAACTCAAGCTTGGGGGAGATTGAAGTTACTAAAGCTCAAATGTCCCATTCATGAGCTCCCCAACAATATTATTATCAATAACTTTTATGCAAGGCTCCCTCTACATGACAAGGATTTATTGGATGCTTCTTATGTTGGATCATTCACTCGCATGGGAGAAGAAGCTAAATGGGATCTTCTGGACCGTATTCAAGATAATGCTAAAGCTTGGGATAATGACAAAGGTAGAAAGTCAGGTATAAATTATGATTATGAATGCATTGAATCTTTTATGGGAACTGATGACTTTCAAAATATTAAAAATGCTTATGGTCTAGACTCTCAAGCTATTGCTTCCTACATTGAAGTGCCTAAAAAGAAGTGGAATAAGTATCATGAACCTTATAAAGATATTGCTAAGAGTGTTCCTGCGAGAAATACTGAAGTTTATACTACTAATCATGTTTTACCTGAACCTTATATTGAGAAAATGCCTTTCCCAGTTAAGATAAATGAACATTCTATAATAGCTAGTATTGTTAATGAAAGTACAAGTAAAGCTGTTGAACCTGATAAACAAATGGTTGATGAACCTATAATAGCAAATGTGAAAGACTTTGTTACTAAATGTGAAGAAGAGGGACACACTATCCTTTGTAAGAATACCTCTAATATTGTTTCACAAAGTAGTATTATGAGAGCTAATATTCCTGTGTTTTCTGTTAGGATAAGTGATCATTGTTACGATGATCCTAGTGATAGCTATATTGTTAAGTTCATGCATGATACTGAAAGTTATTATGAGAGAGGAAAAAGTGTACTTGTGCATCACAATAATATCAAGTTTCCTCGTTTTATGCTGAAAGCTTTTATGTTGCACTTCCTTTACCTTCTTATGCAAGTAGCCTCTGGTTTCAACAACTTGTTTGTTTACAAAATTCCCTTGCATAGGAAGTGGGTTAGACTTAAACATGTGTGTTTTTTCTTCTTAATTCTCTCTTTCACTTCAATTCATATTCCTGAGTGAGCATCTTCAAAATTATCATGCCCATCTTAATGGCTATAAAGAAAGAGCTTTTTGGGAGACAACCGAATTTGTTTTTGCTTTCAGTTTGTTTTTGTTTCTTTGAGTCTTGGAAGTTATTACTTCGGTAATAACCTCTCCTTATTCGTTTTGTTTGGTTTTTGTGTCAAGATCAACCTCTAATGAGAGAGAAGCGAGATTTGGGGAAGTTGCTGTCCCGAAACAGATTTTTGTGCTTCACCGGAAAAATTCGTGAGAGATCTCTGTATGTCGGTTTGAGCTGTAAATTTTTGTGCTTCTGTCCCAGGTTGTTATTTAACTTTCGTGAGTTTTTGACTTTTGATTTGAGCAACATAAGATTTTAGAAAAAATTGATCTTTACCTGCTGGTCTGTTTTGACAGATTTTGCCACTCTTGCACTTGCTTCTTTATTCGATTTCCTTTTTGAATTATTTTTGGGTTTTCAGAAGGAGTTGCTACGGTAGCTTATGTTTTGATGGTTTTCAGTTGAAGTTGGACTCAAAAGTTTTTATCACTTCACTTATACTAATGTTGCTAATGAGAACTGTGTGAAGTTTTGTGTGAAAGAAATTTCCAGGAAGTGGAGATAATGGTGTAATAAAGAAGAGAAAGGGTTTATCACTCAAGCAATAAGTGTATGAAGATGAACATATTGATGTTATTCAAGTGATGACTCTGAAAGAATCTACTAGATACCAAATTCAGAGACCTGCAGAGTCTGTTTTCAAATAGGTAACAGTTCTGGTAAGGAAAGTTCCGTGAAAATACAATCCAACTATATTTTTGCAGTTTTTAGTCAATAAGGAAAGCTACGAAGCAAAAAAGGGACGGAACGGAGCCAGGGTGGCTCACACCACCCTGTGGCGCGGGCCCACCCCTGGCCGCGCCACCATGTGGTGAGTCCGCCCCGGACTCCACCTCCGACTCATTTTTTCCCAGTACCTTCCTTTTGATATGAAACTTTGTAATATATAACCCCTCAGATCCCTCGAGGTTCGTATATCGTGTTTTCATTGTGTTTTTGTTTCGATCTGTTTCTGCCAGGACATACTCTTTGAAAGTTTAGAAGCACAATGGTGTCTGCCAAGGATAAAGGGAAGGAGCCTATGGAGGAAGCCCTCCAAGACCATGGGAAGGAGAAGGAGATCAAGAGTGAAGGTGAAGAAGAGCAAGGCCAACATCTACACACCGGCACTACCGTTGCAAGCATTGGAGTGGTGGAAAATCCAGCCATTAGAGGGAAGGTTCCTCATCACCATTCAGATCCCTGGTCACTTCCTCCACGCACCAAGAATCCTTTCCATACCCTTATCCATGAGCATCAATACCAGAATATGCCCAAGGGGAAATTACCCTCCAATTGGGATTTGCCTCGTCCTAGCCATGCAGGAAAAGAATACTTCAAGGAGGAAGAGTGGGGAAAGAATAGCAAGAGCTGGAATTCTCAACATGACGTGATCATGAGCCACATTGAGCAAAACTCACAACTGATTTGTAATCTCACCTTCGAGATTGAAGACTTGGGGAAATTGGTCAAGAAGCTCATCGAGAGGATACCACCACCACCGAAGGAGTAATTCTTCATCAGGTTTGGCATCCCCTGGTTTGTTCCAAGCTTGGGGGATTGCCGCGATATCACATCACTATCTTCTATCTTTTTTCCTTATTAGTAGAGTCATATCATGAATAGAGGAGTTATTATGTAGTATGGTTTGCATTATGGCAGTGTCCCCTCTCTCGTTAGATATGTATCCCTTGGTGTGAGTTACCGTTATGGAATATTAATGAGAAGTTCTATCATTCACTCTTTTGCATAGCTTATATTAGTTTTCAATTCGTGGTTATATGATTGATCTTGTTGTTAGTATTGGTATCACTTTGGGATCATTGAGTTGATTTAGTTGGTTTTGGCAAACCTGGCTCGGTCAGTAGCAACACTATTTTTGAGAGTTGAATGAAAAAGATAAAAGTACTCTAAAGAAAAAAAATCATCATCTTTCTTTCTTGATTTGCTCATAAGTTTAGTATTCTCTAGTTAAGATCTTATGTGCTTCCAAAGAAGATTAAATGTTTGTTTTTATCACTTGTATGTTTGTTTGTTTCCTTCAACTCTTATACTTGCTACCCAGCCTTGCTAGCCAAAACCTGTACTGAGAGGGAATTCTTCTAGTGCATCCACTCCTTTAAACCAAAACCTTTGCCATTTGTGTCCACCATACCTACCTATTAGCATTATTGCTATTCCAAGTAAATTCTTGTTTTATCTACCTCCCAAATTGAACTTTTTATGTGAAAAGTAGTGATTAAAGCTCTCACGAACTGGATGGCACACTTTACTTTCTTGCATTTAATAAACTTGAACCATTGGGTCCTTCTTTGTTGCGTAAATGCTTGCGCTTTATGAGTTGAAGTTAGGAGAACCATGTATCATGGGGACCGCTTTCAACACTTCATTTGGTACTTTGTACCTAGTCGATATCATGTTCTTTAACTTATGGATCTCGGCGGTGTGAAATAAAAGTGGAACTTGTAAGATCATGGAGTTTATATGTGTGTTAGAGAAATGCCTAGGCCGCTACCCTAAGCCATGCCTAATCATGGTGGAAACTTGCAGCATAACTATAGTGAGCATTCTATGAAGCATCCTCAATAAAAACCTATGCAAATAGCAAATAAAAAGATTGCTGAGATGCTCACTGTCTGCTTGCCTTGTCATTTTGATTATGGGATAGCTCCTGTGTCATGTGCAAGGGGTACCCCATTGGCGGTTCTCAATGATACACGTGTATTTACAATGACAAGAGCTTGCTCGTGACTGAAGTTGAGTAGCATGAGGTTCGGTACTCATAAGTAAGGGGCATGGGACTTCAATTTATAACTTGTCAACCATATCCTCTTAGTTGTGTCACTTTAACCTTGATCACCAAAAGATGCCTATGATAGGGGCAATGAGAGGTAAAAGCTAGTAAGTATCATAATTTTTGGGAGCTCTTTATGAGACTTACAATCCCTGCTTCCCTCTGTGAAGGGCCTTTCTTTTACTTTGTAGTTGAGTCAGTAAACCTACTCCCTTCTACCTCAGCAAGTATTTTGAGTTGTTGTGTTTCATTCATTCATATGATGATTTATTCAATCATGTTTCTTATGTTCCTTGTTTTGCACATTGCTCTTATCTTGATGTTTACTACTTTGAAAGCTATCATTGAAAACCAGTTATTTATGAACTCCAGCAAATTATCAACTATTCTTCGACCAAGAGCTAAGTTTGCCATTACCAATTATGATTCACTTTATGTATCTTTATTGTGTTTCCTTTACTCATTGCAAGTTGAGTCATATAATAGTGAGTTGTATTCTATTATGATCTATGTATTTGATGAATGTGATGCTTCTTGTCCGTATTATTTTATCGACTCTTCACTCCATAAACCTGAGGCCATGTTTATTGAGCTCAGTTTCGCTTGGGGACAAGCGAAGTCTAAGCTTGGGGGAGTTGATCGTCCATTTTGCATCACTATTCTATGTCATAATTCACTGTTATTCATTGATATATTTCGTATTGAGAGGTGATACTTATGTTATTTCATCTGTTTTTGCATGGTTGATGACTTTTGGAGCATGGACCGCTGCAGTCAGGATTCTGATGGAAAAGGTGTTGTTTGGAGGCAAAATTCATGAAGATTAGAAAATCTGAGAAAATATACGGAAATCCTATTTTTACAGAAGACGAAGGAAGCCAGAAGGGGGGCTGGAGATGGGCCACAGGGGGCCCACACCACCCCCTAGCGCTGGCAGCCCTAGGCCATGCCAGCTGGTGGTGTGGCTGCCCTGGCCCACTCCAGGCTCTCCCCTCTGGCGTATATTATCCTCCCGAAACCCTAAGACTCGGGGAGCAACCACAGAAAGATTCCGCCACCTCTGCGGGGCGGAAAACACCGAAAGAGAAAGATCTCTCCAGCAAATAGATTTCTGCCATGGGAATTCCTTCCCGAAGATGGGAGATCGTCGCCATCAACACCACCATCAAGTTGGACTGCATCGGGATCATCATCATCATCACCACCACCATCATCACCATCAGCACCCTCATCACCATCTCCATATTGCTGTAACAATTGAGTTGAATCTTGCATTAGTTCATAGGGGAAACTTTCCCGGTGTTGATTACTCTTTGTAGTTGATGCTATTGAGTGAACCATTGAATTATTGTCTATGTTCAAATTGTTATACATCATTATTCCATCTCTGATCATGATCCATATGATGTCTCGTGAGCAGTTCGTTTTGCTGTTGAGGACATGGGAGAAGTCATGTTGTTAGTAGTGGAGTTGTGTTGAGAAAGATTCAATAGATTGTTATTTAAGTTGTGGTGTTCTTCTTCTAGTGGTGTCATGTGAACGTCGACTACATGACACTTCACCTATATGGGCCTAGGGGAATGCATTGTGTATTTGGATAATAATCGTAGGGGTTGCCGGAGTGACAGAAACCTGAACCCCCGTTAGGAAACCATTGCACAAGGGACGTAAGGGTCTTAGAGTTTAAAGCTATGGTTAGGTTTCTACCTTAATTACTTTCTTGTACTTACGGATGTTTGCAAGGGGTATAATCACAAGTATGTATTAGTTCTAGGAAGTTCGGTACATTAGCACAGGTTCACCCACACAACACTTAGCAAGCTAAAGAAGATTAATCAACTATATGAAGCGAAAGCACTTGACTGTCTTCCCATGTGTCCTCGAGAACGTTTGGTCATCTTAAGTAATACAACCGGCTTGTCCTTTGCTGCATAAAGGATTGGGCCACTTGCTGCATTTATTCCTACTATCTTTTATTTACTCGTACTTTGTTTAGTTGCTTTATCAAAAACCCCTAAAAATCCATTTGCTAAGTATTTGCAGAGAATTCCTGATGCATAGCACTAGCCAGCACCTTCTGCGCCTCGTTGGGTTCAACACTCTTACTTATCGAAAATACTGCGATACACCCCCTATACTTGTGGGTCATCAAGGGTCCATGTGAGACATCGACCTGGAGAAGGAACAAAGGGTCTGCGGGCCTCCACGCGTTACTATGAGCCCCTTATTGAAAGCACGCACTTGGGAAGTGGAAAAAGCTCTCCGGTTGGCTTGAGAACTATATAGGGCATCCTGGTGTTGAGGGGAACAACACTCATAGGGTAGGCACTTATACTGGAGTGGCATTCGAAGAGTCTTGATAGGTTACTCGACCCACTATCGGTGTAGATCAGGGTAGGGTACCCGGATGGTGTGGGTAAAGTGTACAACCTCTACAGAGTGTAAATCTATTCGAATAGCCGTGTCCGCTGTTATGGACGAGTTGGAAAAACTTCTATAGAGCGGTGTTGGTTTTGTTTTCAAAAGGATTTCTGAAAAGCAATGGCTTTGGAAATGTTTTTACCATGGGCGGTCGGAAAGGTTACCTGTTTTGACCATGGGATGGTCAGAAAGGAATGAAAGGAGTTTGGTCATGGGATGACCAAAAGGAAGGAACAAATGGGTGACCCAAGCCTAGTGTTTTCCAACACGTTTCAAAAAGGTTTCCAAAATGTTTTATAAAAGTTTTCAACAAAGATATGTAGATGCTATATCTACAAGAGAAACTATTTGAGGAAAGAACCTCCGTCGGAGCCCTCCTACTACCACAGCCATATTGCATATCCTCTTGTTATTATTATTCTCTTAAGGTGGTTTGTGAGTACATTCAAAGTACTCACCGGCATTGTCCCTGGCTATTAACTTGGTTAGATATCATGAAGAAGAGGATATTGGCGACTATGCGAGCTAGGACGTTCTCCTAGTCAGCTGTCTGTAGGTTAAGGCCTGACTCGGGCTTTACGCTTGATGAAGTTCCGCTGATGAATATTAATGAATCCATAATGGCATGTAAGGTATAACATGTGCCCGCTTAAGTAATGGATGTTTCGTTTGATTCTTGTCGGTTATGTGCCACGACTAACTGATCATGGGATCGTGGTGTATGCATAACAGGGATTCTCGGAGGATTATTCCGGGGGCCCCACATCAGCCATGATCTCCATCACTTGATCCTTGGTGAGGTTCCAAGTGTCCTTCTCCACAATCAAGAAGGCTTGTGGACAGGGCAACGAAACCTACTCACCCTGTGCATCAGCAAGATAACCAAACCGATATGCTCGGAGCCTCTTGTTAGCTTGGTAAACAGCAAGGAAGCCACAAGCAGTTAAATACTTGACATACATAAGTTTGGAGCCATCAACAGGTTGTATAACGATGTAATATTTAATGCATGGGCAAGGTAGTTTACCAATCCACCAATGTGAACGTCACCTTTCTTCTTGTTGCTCTGGTGAGGAAAGTGTTGGATGAGTAGAGCTGCAGGATTAGGGCTTTGCGGTGCATTGGGGAAGAGTGCCCTTGTGATCATGGCCATGTCTGCATTGGCCATGGAGCCGGTATTTCCTCTTCCCAATAGTGTATTGGCGAGGAACAAGGCGTAGTAGCGAATTGTTGGATTCTGAATGGTGGAGATCTTCTTCTGGTAGAATTCCCTACCACTGTTAACAAAAATAACCTCCCAAGTTTCTCCACTTGAGACGCTATACAAGTTTGTAACAGTTGGCTCCCCATCGTGAGGGAAACCAAAAGCATCACAAAATTGTTGGAAAGTTATTTCATAATGTTGCTGGTTCATGGTGAAGCTTACCGTGCATGCATTACTTTTCTCCCTGTGGTCATCGTAGAAGGAGGCAAGGAACTCATAGGTGAGCTCGGCGTAGGTATTGTGGCTTGCATAGGAGAGTAGTGCTAGCCTTGAATTTGCACACATGAGGTCGAAGTCCGCCCTCAACCCTGCTGTGGTGAGAAAGCTATCATCGGACCAACGTGTGGGAAACATCCTCCTTGATGAAACCATGGCCTACTTGGGGTTGAGCTTGGCTCAGTGCCCTGAACTCTTGCCACGTTGCCGCTTGCTCTTGCGAAAAATGTTACCAATTTTTTTCATCTTGATGCACTAGAAATTTCACCATAAAACCTTAGTCAAATAGTTTATACATGATATACGAATGATTCTACGTGGAAAATTTTAGTCCTAACGTGAGAAATTAATAGGAAAAACAAAACAAGCTTGAGTTCATCCACTAGATCAATGTGTGAGTTTCAACCATAGAATTCTGAAATAAAGCATGGATAGGGAGAGACACATACCGATCTGTTGCTTCCCCTACTCAAACGAACGAAATCCGCGAAGAATCAAGAGTTCTAGGTGGGTTTTGAGAGGTTTGGAGAGAGAATATGAGAGAAAAAGTGAGGAGGGAGAAGAAAGCTAGCCGCCCCGACGTCATTATGAGGTCGCGCCGAACTATACGGCCGCAACTATACGGGCGGGATATGTTGTTCCCGCCGTATAGTTGCGGCGGCGCCACCAACTAGGGTTTCTTTATGCTAGAAAACAGCTATACGGACGCAACTATACAGCCGAATCATAATGATCCTGCCGTATAGTTGGTTCTCTAACCTTCTGTATCCTCGAGATAAATTTTCTAAAACAATAATCGATATCTATACGACTGGAACTATACGGCCGGAATTTTTATTCCTGCCGTACAGTTGGTCGTTAAACTATCAATAGCTTTGAGAAGAAATTCGACGAAGGCATCAATATCTATACGGCCAGAACTATACGGCCAGAATTTTTATTCCCGCCATATAGTTGGTCGTTAAATCCTCTGTACCTTCGAAAGAAAATTTGTTGATGGCAAAGATATCTATACGGCCAAACTATACTGACCGAATTTTTGTTCCCACTATATAGTTGGTCGTTAAACCTTCAGTATCCATCAAAAAAATTCTATTTCTTCGAGAATACCTTCTTATCCTAAAACTTAGCGAAACACCTTGTTTTTGACAGGAAAATGACAGTAAAAATTGTCGACCAATAACAGCATGTATAGAGCAAGATTTCTAGTACTACCTAACTTCTTCTCCTTCACTAGAGATTTACTTTTTAATCTGAACTAAATGATTAAGCTAGTTTTTGTAGATAAAACTCAAACTTTTATTTTTATATCTATTCTACACTTGTTCAATCAATGTTTCTACTACTTTTTGACAGCTGCATCTTCACAGGCCCGCTTCCACAAGAATGTCTGTGAAAAAGTTGTTAGAATGCGATGAACATTTTATTCTTTATTTTATTTTATTGATGTGATGGGTTAACTCCCATTAAGCATTTTATTAAGAATGGTTTAATAACTCATCCCCTTCTCTGTTCTCGAATTCTTACCTCGGGTTGTCCCTTATCAAAGGCACTTACCACATGAACTCATTTTGCTGGTGGAATATATCTTTCTCCTCTTCTAGCTTCTTTGGAAAATATAGGATCATTTCAGCATCATAGACATTGCAGATTATTTTTCCCTCAACACAATTAACTGATGCTCCTGTAGTACTGAGGAAAGGTCTTCCTAGTATTATGGATAATTTTTCATTCTCTGACATCTCAAGAATAATAAAATCAGTGGGAATAACATGCTCATTTATTCTAAGTAGAACATCCTCAATCATACCAATGGTTTGTTTAGTGGACTTGTTAACCATCTGTAAAGTGATTGTAGTAGGGGAATACTCCCCTAATACTAACTTTTTATAGAGGGAATATGGCATTACACTAACTCCTGCACCTAAATCACACAATGCATTGTGAATATCAGTTTTGCCAATTGAGCATGAAATAGTTGGTATTCCGGGATCTCCCGATTTAGACAATAACTTACCATTAGCAGGATAACTAGTCACCATGGCAATGGTTTTAGTTATTTCTTTCTGTCTACTAAGAATATCACGGAGGAATTTAGAATAGGTGGGAACTTTTATTGCATCCACAAATGGAATTTCTATACGAAGATCACCAAGTTCCTTTTTGAAAGAATCATAGATTACCTGATCCGGTGCTTTCTTTTTTCTATCTGGATAAGGAAGCTTTTTCTCACCTTTGTTATTCTTGTGTTTTACCTTTTGTGGGGGATCATGCTCTTTTGTTGCTTTCTTTTATTGTCGCCTATCACTTTTCTTCTTCTTTACTACAACAACTTCATCTTCATTGCTTGTCTCTTTTTCTTCTCTAGGATCGACCGTCTCTGCATCAGAGTCATAAGGGTCATCCTATGCATCATTTTGGTCCTCCTTGGTTTGATCTTGTGTTCCTTGAGCAGTTTCATCCTGAGGATCCACCGGTGTATCATCTTCTTGGCTTGCTTTGAGCAAGGCTTTCTCCTTTTGCTCTTTTTCAGCTTCATATTCTGGTGGTCCTAATGGTCCTGTAACAACTACACCTCTTCTTGTAACAACATTAGTAGAAACAGGAATATCTATATCATCTCAAAGAAAAATTTGATAACCAGATGCTATTTGTTCACATTTGGTTTCAATCATACTAAGATACTTGTGAAATAATTTTATTTCTTGGCCAATCTCATCATAATTTTCCGTGAGTTCCACCAAAATCTCTTTATGTTTTTGAAAATGCTTATGCAGGTTATTATGAGTTTTCCTTGTCGATGTTTTAATTCTTAAGAACTTTTCTAGTTTCATCTTCTTCAGTAAAAACTTGTAACAAGTCTACTTTGTTTAACTTAACAAGTTTAGAAGTTATACCTTTTTCTTTCATTGTTTTGCATACTTCAGGCATAAGATCAGGATTTATACGAAGCATCCCTTTTTCTAGCTTAGTGTCGAAATCAGGATTGTATATAGAGTCATTTTTAGCCCTAGTAGACATTAATTCCAAACGTGCTTTGACAGTTAAAGTATTAATCGATCCTCCTGCTGATAAGTCGAGCAACTCTCTGCTTTGAGCATTAAGACCATGGTAAAATAAATGGAAAATAGTTGATTCAGAATAGCCATGATTAGGAATTCTATTGATCATTCCAAAGAATCTATCTCGCGCTTGTGGGTAGTTTTCTCCCACATTCTGACTAAACTTGCCTATATTCCTTCTAGTTTCAGTTACTTTTTTAAAGGATTAAACCTATTTATGAATTTCACAATACATTTTTCCCAACATTTAATGTAATGATGAGGGAGAGAATACAACCAGTATAGAGCTTTACCTTTAAGAGACCAACGAAAAAAATTAGACGAGAGAAATCTCTTGGCAAACCTTTTGGGCCAAGTATTGTCATCAAATTGTCAAACTCTCTAATATGTCTCCCGAGGTCTTCATCTTCCCTTCCACTGAAAGCTTTTTCCTGCAAATGTTTAATAATTCCACCATCAACTCGATATTCTTTAACTCCAGGGATAGGAAATTCTATTGGTTTTTTAAGGAAAGCAGTGTTTGTATCATTGTATTGCTTGAGAGTTTTCTTAGGTTTCTTGGGAGTTGTACTGTAAATGGACATGATTTCTATAAAATCACTCAGGTTTTCAACTTTAACTTTGTCTGATCTTAAAAGTTTTTCAATAATTTTTTCGCTCCGTTGAATAGGCACGCGCTCAAAATAATCTTGTAAGTAGGTCCTACCACAGCGTGTAGACCCTTTGTCTCCTAGGGACACCATTTTGTAGTAGTAACACCTGAAAAGTCAAGAGACAAACTGACGAGGGGTAACCTCGGGAATGCCCATGATGATGGACTTGGGGTTTCACGGAAAAGAGAATGCTGGGGATTTCGTTGGATGTTAGGGAAACAATGAAGAAAAAGTCGCCTGAACATCGAGTGAACACGCTATTACAAGTTGTCCTCTAGATTTCTGTGTACCCTCGCTTAGGCTTCTCCCATCCTATATATAATAGGCCAGGCCTCAAAGGTGTATGCTGATAGGTTTCATACACGCGTGATTACAACACCAACACAATGTCTGTTTATAGTCTCTTTCCTAATACAATCAGAGCCTTTGTCGGTTGCTTCCTTGGGCCACCATCTGGAATCTTCATGGGCCATAGGCCTTTTACCCAATATAGCGTAGCGAATCATAAGCATCCGAGTAATCGTACCTATGTTAGTAGCCCCGAAGACTCTACTTCAATCGTAGTTTTAGGTTGAGTCGCAAAGTTTATTTTCCTTTATTTTTATCTCCTTTTGCATTTTGTAGGGATTTGGTACAACGAGTCTGATGCTTTTGACGGATCGGGAATCAGTTAATTGCTCCTAGGCAAAAACAAGGTTGTCCTACATCAAATTCAAGTCCCCAGGCGCGAATCCGGAATTTGTAACTTGCGTAATTCAGTTCGAGTCGCTGAGGTCTTACCGAATACTGAATTCCAGTTTTCTATTTTTATCGGGTACCCAATGCGTCTGTCGGGATTTTTCATCGTATCGTTGATACTGATATTTTACTGGCAGAGCGCATTCTTGTGCGATTACCAGGCCACACAGGACGAATCCTAGGGTCTTACCTTCATGTTTCTGAACACGACATTCGGATTTTTGTCGCGTCTGAGCATGATCCGAGATTTTTGGCTTTTTTGGCGGTTGGCCTGCTGGGCCGCCAAGGTTTCTGATTGTATCAGATAGTTTTAATACTTTATACTATCTCCCGATGGGAGTAATACCTTTTTGAGGATACACTAGTGTAAAACTCAAGAGGTGTTTGCAATTATCAATATACTTCATACACAACTGAACTTCTATCGGGTGTGCGCTAGCGCTCCCGATGGGAGTAGCCCCCGAGACTATGTTCTGATGCTTGTATCTGGACATAGGCTCATAGTTGTTGTTAGCTTGATAGAAAGCATTGATATTTGGAATAAAAAGAGTAAGGTACAAATAAGTTATCTCTTTATATATAAGGCGAAAATCGATGATACATTATTCTTTGAGCGGATGGCCTTTAGTTGTTGTCCTGGATATATTGGCTTAATAAGCCGAACTGTAAATCTTATCATATTGAAAATAATCTTATGCGTAAAAGCGTCGTAGTTGTGCTACGTTGAAATGGATCGTATGGGCACCTAGAGGGGAGTGAATAGGTTCTACTTCAAATTTTAATGCTTTTTCAATCTTAGGCTTGACACAAAAGGTAAATTCTTTAGATTGCTATTAATTAGAATTTCCCTATATGCAAACCTAACTACTAGCGAGTAAAGGCGAGTGAGATAGAGGAACGAGTAAACCGTAGTGGAGCACGCGGAGACACATGATTTGTTTTACCGCAGTTCCTTCCTTGTTAAGGGAAGTACATCTATGTTGGAGGGGTGGGCGGTACTAAGACCACCACGCCACAATAGGCCTCACCCTGTTCTCCGATGGATCCCGCCACCAAAGGCCTGATCCACCTTTCCACTATAGGAACCCTTTGAGGCGGGAACCGGCGCCTTTACACAACTAGCGGGGCACAACTCCACAACCAGATTGGAGGCTCTTGTAATGACACCAAGCTGCCACAAGAACAAGTTATCAATAACAAAACACAAGATCTAGATATTAACAAGAATACTAGATCGGGGATTTCTCCAAGTGAATGGAGATGAGTTGATGCGCTTGATTCGTGATGACGATGTAAGTTGTCTCCTTCTTCAATTCCCCCAAAGATCGAAGCCTTCGGGTGGTTGAAGTGGGAGATCTAGAGAGAGAGCACTTGCATGAATCAAGAAGACTGAATGGAGGGGATGAAGGGGCTTTTATACCCCCTGCACCCACTGAGCCGTTGGAGCCATTTGGGACCGGATTATCCAGCCCAAGTGAGGGCTGGATTATCCGGCCTGGGGAAAAATTCTGCCCTAGACTCGGATTATCCGGCAAATAATCTGCCCCCACTTAGAGAGACGCATCGAGCCTGCCCTTGAGCGTCTCTTGGGGGCCGGATTATCCGGCCCCATGCAAGGGCCGGATTATCCGGCTAGGGGAGGAAAAACTGCCCCTGTTTGGATTTTCTGGGAGAAAATCCGAACCCACTCAGAGCGTCGCGCCTTGGCTGCCTTTGATCGTCTTCTGGGGGCCAGATTATCCGGCTAGGGAAGGAAAAAACCGCTCTTGTTCGGATTTTCTGGGAGAAAGTCCGAACCCACTCAGAGCGTCACGTCTTGGCTGCCTTTGTCAAATGAGTTAGGCTGGATTATCCGGTCCTTGATAGGGGCGGATAATCCGCCCCCCCCCCCAAACACAAAAACATTCCCTGCACACTTAGCACACATGAGATAACTCCACGGTATTGTTATCTAACACTCAAAAAACAAGGAACCATGAAATGTTCTTTCAATCTCCCCTTTTTTGGTGTTAGATGACAATACTAGGATTTGCAGGATAGTTCTCAAGACAACAAGATTTAATGAATGAAAAAGACTCCCCCTCAATGTGTGCATACTAAATTTTGCATTTGATTACAAATACACACAAGAGGGTACAAGTCTATTTCATTGGAACATATGTGAAAAGCTCATACCACTGGTAGGGAGATATATGCGTCCTCAAAACATTATAATAATATCCAATGATAGCCATAGTGAGCGCCTCCCTCGATATAGATATCCAATAGCCATGAGAATATCCAATAAGATAGATGACTCCATATGAATAATCCACAGGATAAATCCACAGCCACACAAACATAGTCTCATATGGCACAAAAACACATAAAAGTTCAACGCTAAAAGGGCACAAGCGAGAGAAAAAAACGAAATGCTAAAGAGCAAGAACTTGTGCCCGACCCTTGCAAATCCTCGGATACTTAATAGAACTACTTCTCCCCATTAGCATCGAGATGCCAAAAAGGAAGAAGAGCGATGCTAATGCCCCAAGGGATCACTTGTAGTCCTCATCCTCGTCCTCGTCCCTGTCCTCGTCCTCATCCTCAAGCTCCTCGGTGTCATCCTCCTCATCATCACAAGTGTCCGCGGAAGGAAACAGGTGGCGCTCCAGCTCCCCATAGTTGAGCCCAGAAGAAGAGTTCCACCGAGCATATGGTGTGGGAGCAGAAGGAGCAGGAGGATCGCCCGAAGCACCGGACACATGGTGAAGAATGAGCTGCTGAGTGTGAGCCAACTCATGGCGCTGCTTGTAAGCCTCATACTGTCCCTTGCGAGTGTCCACGCCCATGCAAAGAATGTTCCACGGGAACCAGTTCAGCTGCTTGATCTCACGAGCAATGGGAGGCACTAGAGGCCTACAAGCACTAGCACGAGCATCCCTCATGAGACCCTCAGGAGCAGAGGAGGGGTGAGAGGTCTTTCTAACCTTGGTGTAGATCTTCTTGGCCTTGTGCACAACATCAATGTTGAACTCTTCAGTGGGGAGCAAGTGCTTGATCAGCATCATGATGTAAGGAGAATATGGGATGGAAAGCCTGTTGAACATGGCATCGATCAACTCATGGTAAATAAAGTCCATCACATCCAGCTTATATGACATAAAATCATCCTCACAGGACACCACCTCATGAGAGAAGGCAAGAAACTGAACCAAGACACCACGGATACTGTCATTGTTGCCCCCACTTGGAGTGATGGAATCAAGAAAGAGACCCACCAGGCTAGCATATATGGGAGAAAGACTAGCAAGGGTGCCCACAATACCATTGTCATCGGTGCACGGAGAAAGAGCAGCATCTTTATTGGGCTTGAGTTGGGTGATGATGCGGTAGCCACTAGCACGGTCCCTGTGGCCGAAGGGATAACCAAACACCTCAGCAAAAACACGGAAATCGGCTTGCATAGGCCTGTCACGAGTCATCCACTTCATGGTGCGGTGCTCATCACCGCAAATGACCAAGAGGCACTTTGTCACAATTGGCACTGTATTCCTTTAAAGTTTGCCTCATCCATAATAACTGAGTGCAGGAACTAGTAGCAGCAACATATTCAGCTTCGGCGGTGGAGAGAGATATACAATTCATCTTTTTAGAAGACCAACAAACTAGAGACCTTCCCAAGAACTGACAAGCTCCAGAAGTTGATTTCCGATCATCCTTATCACCAGCCCAATCTAAATCAGTATAACCACATAGACAAAATTTGGAGCCCTTGGGGTACCATAGACCAAAGTTAGGGGAATGAACCAAATATCGGAAGATCCTCTTGACCGCTACTAAGTGGATTTCTTTAGGAGCTGCTTGATACCTTGCACACACCCCACACTCAACACAATATCGGGTCTAGATGCGCAGAGGTAAGGAAGAGAGCCGATCATGGACTGGTATACCTTTTGGTCCACATTTTTACCGTGAGGATTGAGTTCAAGGTGACATTTTGTTTGCATCAGAGTGGCGATGCCCTTCAGATCCGTCATCTTGAATCTCTTGAGCATGTCTTGGATGTATTTTACTTGATTGATGAAGGTTCCTTCTCCAAGTTGCTTAATTTCGAATCCAAGAAAGAACTATAACTCCCCCATCATAGACATCTCAAACCTCTTAGTCATAAGCTTTGAAAATTCATCATTAAAAGCTTTATTAGTAGAGAAAAGATGATGTCGTCTACATATAGTTGGCATACGAAGAGCTCCCCCTTAACCTTATTAGTAAAAAGAGTGGGATCGATTTGCCCAACCTCGAAGCCACGATCTAACAAAAGCTCTTTAAGGTGCTCATACCATGCACGTGGGGCTTGTTTAAGGCCATAGAGTGCCTTATCGAGTTTGTAGACATGGTTCGGGAAGTTAAGATCCTCAAATCCTGGGGGTTGATTTACATATACCAACTCATGTAGAGGACCATTAAGAAACGCACTCTTAACGTCCATTTGCTGTAATTTAAAATTATTATGAGCAGCATAAGCAAGAAGGATACAGATGGAGTCAAGACGAGCCACAGGAGCATAGGTCTCATCAAAGTCAATGCCCTCAACTTGGGAGTATCCTTGTGCCACGAGTCTTGCTTTATTCCTCACAACAATGCCATTCTCATCTTGCTTGTTTTCAAATATCCATTTAGTGCCGATAACATTGCGGCAATCCTTGGGCTTCTCCACTAGTTTCCAAACCTTGTTGTGTTCAAAGTTATTCAACTCTTCATGCATAGCAACAACCCAGTCCAGATCTTCAAGAGATTCAAACACTTTCTTGGGTTCCACCATTGAGATGTGGGCTTGATGCTCACCAAAACTTTCCAACTCCCTTCTTGTGGAAACCCTTCGTGGAAGATCACCTAAAACTTTGTCAAGAGTATGTCCCCTTAACTCAAGGTTTCGATCGGCACGAGCCTTGCAACGAAGTTCAATAAGCTTGTTGTCTCTTGGTGTAATAGTTTCATCACTTGAGTCTTTGTTGGAATCATTTGCTTGGCCTTGATCAGTAGCTTGATTATCATTAGTAGGAGATGATGAACCTTGCCCTTGAAGTGGATCAACAGCCGTAACGGGAGGCTGCTGATCATCAGGAGTTTCAGGGCCGGATAATCCGGCAGAGGTGGGGTCGGATAATCCGTCCTAGGAGATCCTGAAGCATCTTCACTAGATTGACTGGATAATCCTGGGTCAGCCGGAAAATACGGCCTGGGACTTTCAGTTGTTTCTTCGACATGACGATTAATTTGATCGCCGGTGGAGTGAGGGCCGGATAATCCAGTGTCGACCGGATAAACCAGCCTGGAGCAAACCTGAGCATGTTGACCTTCAGTATTTGGAGGAGTTGGTGTAGAAGTCTCTCCCATGGTTGGAGCATGTTGAGTCTGTGTAGATGAGGGCTCTACATGAGTAGAGCATTGTCCTTCCCGATCCGCCACAAGGGGTTCCTTAATGGGGCGGAAAAATCCCAGGCCCATTCTTCTTATGGCATCTTGGGGGTATTTCAACATCTGCATCACAAACATCAACTTGCCCCGCACGGGAGCCATCATTTTCCTCGAACACCACATTACAAGATTCTACAACAGTTCCTGAGAGCTTATTGTAGACTCTATAAGTGTGAGATTCGGCACCATAACCAACAAAAATACCTTCTAAAGCCTTAGAATCAAATTTAGATAAACGAACTCCTTTGATGAGAAAGAAACACTTACACCCAAATACCCGAAAGTATGAGATGTTTGGCTTGTTACGGTAAGAATTTCATACGGAGTCTTGTCCAAGATTTTACGGAGGTATAGCTGTTTTTTTTGACAGAAGGTATAGACAGTTGGATGAATGAAAAGCGGTAGAGATTGCTTCAGCCCAGAAGTTATATGGAGACTTGAATTCAGCTAGCATAGACCTTGCCATATCCATTAGGGTCCGATTCTTTCTCTTGGCAACACCATTTTGTTGAGGGGTGTACGCAGCGGAATATTGATGTCTTATCCCCTCTTCACTTAGGAATTCATTTAAGGTGTAGTTCTTGAACTCGGAGCCGTTATCACTTCTTATTGCCAATAGAGGGACATTGTGTTGACGTTGAACCTCGTTGGCGAAGTCGATGACCGTTTGTTGAGTCTCGCTCTTCAACTTGAAGAAATAGACCCAAGTGTATCTTGAGTAATCATCAACGATCACAAGGCAGTACTTCTTCCCACCGAGGCTTGCATGTGACGGAGGTCCAAAGAGGTCCACATGAAGCAGCTCCAAGATCCTCTTTGACGAAATAACAGTCTTCCTTCAATGAGGAGAGTCATGCATTTTCCCTTCAACACAAGCCCTCCAAACACGATCTTTGGCAAAGGAAACATTTTCTTTTAGTCCAAGGATGTGGCCACCCTTGTGGAGACTTTGCAAAGTTCTCATATTGACGTGGGCTAGTCGGTGATGCCATAACCATCCCACATCAGCCTTTCCGAAAAGACACATCGGGCCGGTAGTGGTTTTCCCCGAGAAGTCCACCACATACAGGTCATTTTCGACATATCCCATGAAAGCAACTTTTAGAGACTTAGTAACGCCCCAGTTTTAGCTAATCTTAAATTAGGGTTTGTTTGTGCATTATATATCTAGTATACTCCATATATAGATATACGGTATGGAAATATGGTCTTCAACCCCTTAGGAGTACCCTCCCGAATGAATGTGGGACAAATATTTGAAAGCTCGCTCGGATTAGCGGGGGATCTGCTAAAGAAACATTATAGAATAGCCTTCGTTGCATTGCCAGAATCCATGTTCCATATTTGAAGCGGGTTGACCCCCGCGTATTTTTCTAAGAAATAAAAATGCATGCAAAGAAATAAAGTTAAACCCTAAAACCTGTTTCCTTCTCTCTCTAGAATCAATTCAAAAGATGTTTTGAATTTTCTAAAAGATCAAAAGTATGGAACCCAAATGGTTATAATGGGTCCCATAGTATTTTAAAATGTTTACAACAACCTCTGATATTTTGAAAATACTCAAAACATAAAATAAATTGAAAATACAAAAGAGAAAACAAGAAACAGAAAATAAAAAGGTTTTACATAAAAAAATAGAAATCCTCATGTCCTTTGCTCTGACCAATACTCTGCCTCGTTCATAAAACATATGAGGCCATCTTTCTGGAGTATCTCGATAGGTTTGTTATTGAGCCCATCGATGCCATCCTTATCTTCTCCAAGCTAGACTAGATTCAAATGAAACATTTGGCATTAATGTTAGAAAACTTTTGAGAACCTTCTTCGTGTTATTTCACAGAATGTGTTCTGGATGTTGGAAGTAACCTTCTCCAATTCACGTGCAATTGTTAAAAGATGTCGCAGTGGATTTGAGTAGAGTTATCCTTGTTCCCTTTATGGACACATGTGTATTTTGTTGCCATAACTCGATGTATGAGCAGTTGTCCTTCGACAAGTTGTTGATACATGGGGCTAGCAATCTAGCTCAGTCTATTGGAGCTTGACACTAAAGTCCATGTCTCGAGAATCTAGTGACTTTACCTTTGCCGTAAATGTTTCAAACTATCTATTCGGACATGCTGAGTCTGAAGTATCATTCCACTTAACCGAATCTGAATCTCAAGCAGATATATGGTTGGTGTTCCTTAAGGTTTTGACATAGGTTTCTATGTAAGTCCGACATGATTTATGTAATGGCTGATACAACTAGTTGAAAAGCCTATTGTCAAATTCTCTTGAATCAGCAATAACAACCACTCTTCATGAGGCTTCTTCTATGATTCTATTATAGGAGTTGCGCTTATGGTTTCCTTTGTATCTAAAGTCGGACCTTTACCTGATATTTCGTGACTTGAACCTCAAGGAGAACATTTAAAGTATTGTTGCTAAATGTCTCTCGATCGATCCTCCAGACCTTTTATGTTGGCAAGCTTCTTGTTGTGCCAAGTAATTGAAGTCTGAGAATGAAGTTTCTTTTTCCTCGTGTCATCAGGAATCTTCTTACCTATTCATCTGGTGGTGTAAAGTGGTATCGCAATATTTGGCAAAGATTTTGGTAGTCCTGGATGAATAAAGAATTTCCTTGGTTTTCTCGATCATGTTCAAGAGTGACGATGATTTCGGTAATCAGAAATTCCTCTTGCTACATGTTCCTTGTGACTCCTATGAGTCCTCGCCACAAAACAACCTTTCCATCTTAACCTTCTGTTGAATGAAGAGTGATCCTTCTGTATCAAAAGTAGTTCAAATGCTTGGTTATCTGTATCTTTGTATCCCTGAAAGCTCTACTTAAGCTGTCTAGTAGAGTTTCACCTCTCGAAGTCTATGGTCATGTTCTTCTTGTTGTAAGCTTTCCTTTTAGAAGCCTAAACCCTTATGAAACTCTATGGTCTCAATCCTTATGAAGACCAGTTATCTAACAACTTGAACCCTCTCCTTTTGTTTTCTCCGTTACCTTGACTTGTTTCATGTTTGTCATCTCAGAGTTGTTTTGAACACTCCTTTTATGAGTTGACCATGAGATACTCCGTGTGTTGTTAGGGTGTTTCCCTCGTATCCTTAGAGTGGCCCTGTTTCTCTATCTCTCTTCCTACCTTTGGAATCTCGGGTCGAGATTCTCATAAGGGGGATAGAGCTGTAACGCCCTAGTTTTCGCTAATCTTAAATTAGGGTTTGTTTGTGCATTCATGAACATCATTATTTTTCTAAGAAATAAAAATGCATGCAAAGAAATAAAGTTAAACCCTAAAACCTGTTTCCTTCTCTCTCTAGAATCAATTCAAAAGATGTTTTGAAATTTCGATAAGATCAAAAGTATGCAACCCAAATGGTTATAATGGGTCCTATAGTATTTTAAAATGTTTATAACACACGCTCCGATATTTTGAAAATACTCAAAACAGAAAATAAATTGAAAATACAAAAGAGAAAACAAGAAACAGAAAAGAAAAAGGTTTTACATAAAAAAATAGAAACCCTAAGCAATTCAGGGCCCAGCCCAAACACTCCCTCTCCTATCTATCGCCCACGCGCAGCACCCAGCAGCCTCCGTGCAACCTTTGTCGCGGCCCAGCCTGGCCCATCTATAGCCCAACCCTGGCCTGTACCGCTTCAGCCTCGTTTATCTGTCGCCGTCTTCGTCCCCGACGAAGAACCACCTCGCTATCGTCGCCTCCGCCACTCATCTGCGCCACAATTCCTGCCAGCGCCACGATGACCTCTACCGACGCACCGACATCTACAAGATCCTCTGCCGCCGCCACGAACGAACCCTAGCTTCCTTTTCTCTCATTCTCCCCCTCTCCGGCCCGAACCCTAGCCGGACCCCGCCATCAATCGCCACCGTCTCCGGCGTCCCCTCGCCCAGCTGAGGTGCCTACGAGCTCCGCCTCGTTGTCCTCGGTCTTCCTGTCGAAGCACGCAAGCCGGGAAGGCCCCACCTCGCCGGAATAGAGCTCATCCTCACTGTCGGTCGCCGTTGTTCACGCCATCGATTCTCCTCCGCCCGACCTCCTCCGGCCACGCCGCACCCTCCATCTTCCTCCTGGTGAGCCGTTGGTGCTCGTGCACTACTTCTCCTTATCCCTCTCGCCCCCCGTCGCTCTATCGCCATGCACCTACCACCGCCGCCGCTCGCCGTCATCGTGCCGCCGTCTTCGGTGACTATTTCGGAGCGGCACCGCCAGTTTCTTGCTCCCCACATTCTCCTGCGTCGATTGCCCCGGAGTGGGTTTTTTTGGCGGTGGGGAGTGCTACCGGAGGCGGGTCCCCGACGACTGGGTAGGGGTGGTCGCGGCAGCCGCCAGGGGGTCAGGGGGTCGAAAGGGCATAGGACAGGTTTTCTGGTCGTCTGTCACCGACAAGGCTGGCCCGCACCATTTTCTCGACGCGCTGGCGCCCCGCTCGCCTTCCTGTACATTGGGTTTCGCCTAGGACCACCGGCTAAATAATTGGGCTGCGCCGGCAGAAATTCTGAAATGAGGGTCACGGCTGGGCACGTTTTTTGGTGCCGGCGGCCCTCATAGGCCTTTGGTGGGGCTTTGAGGACCCCGAGTGGAGATGCTCTAAGGGTTGCTACTACGGCCCCGTTTGGTTTGTGGGGATTCAAAACACAACAGGAAACATCGTAGGAACTGGACGAGTTAAATCCATGGTTAGTCACTGAACTTTCTTAGTAAAGTCAATACGGTCATCGTACAATGGAAATACGAGTTTACGGTCACCGAAGATGCGTCGGAGCTTCACTCGCGGTCACCGCGGGCGCCGGAGAGATGTATTCGATGACGTGGCAATCTAGGGACCCACTGTCATCCTATAGTTGTATTTCATTTACAAAAACGTCCCTAAAATCTACGTACAGATCATGGAGCCGACAGAGTTTCATCCACTGCAGATGGCGTTGAGGAGCACATGGCCCAACATGAGGTCCACGAAGTACTTTGGCCGATCAAGCCGTCCTGCCAAAGCAGCTTCGCTGGTGCACGCCCGTAGTGCACGCCGTCGTTGCAATGGTTGTCATAGTGCCACGGGAATGTCATGTCGAAGTTGTTGATCACCCCGCCGGTGAGCACACCATGTTGCCTCAGCTTCTCCACGAGCACGCCATTGAATAGCTCCATCTTGTTTGGATTGAATGTGTAGAAGAGTAGATACGTCCAGAGCATACCCGCCAGTCGCAACTGTTGTCTGGTAGAACACCCTTAGCGCACCAAGCCCGCGCGACTGCACTTTGACCATGATGCCGGACCAGAACTGTGCGGCAAACTCGGTGGCCCGTATGTAAGCGAGGAAATAGCTCCAGTAGCAACCATCGTGAATGCTAGAGTTCAGAATGGCAACATCCGGGACACGGCCATCGCGCATGAAGTATGACCGGACGAGCTGTCGGAACCCCCTCTGGCGCAGGGAATGCAGGCCGAGATAGTTCATGCTCATGTTCCAGTGGCCATTGTAGATCCTTGTGATCCGCAGGGTGCCCTTCTTGCCGCTAGGATTCAAGAACACCGCATTAAACCGGCGCGTCACCACGGATGTGTCCTAGACGCCGAGAATGTATGCCAGGAGGTTCAGAATGGTGTCGACGTGGTTGGAATCTCCCCCTAGAAGAAGAGCCACTTGCCGTCGAGGCATCGCTATGCCGCATCGGCCGTGAAGAGCTTGAACAAGCAGTGCGCCGAATAGACCCACCCGTTGCTCTCCAGCGTGCCCAATGGTCCATCACACAACGGCGCCTCGCATGGGTGCTCTGGCTCCACACACCGGTACTGGCTGGCCTCATCCACATCCTCGTAGTTGTCGTTCTTGGCGAGCCACGTCCACCGGCCGGACCAGATGTCGAGCCGAAAGTCGGCGACGTGACAAGTCTCCAGTGCGGGGAGCGACGCGATGCCCGCACGGAACAATAGAGGGATGCGGCGGATCTCGGCGTGGTAATTGAACCTTGCGGAGGAGCACTTGAGGCCCTCGAAGCTTCGGAAGAGGAGGACGATGGTTAGGCGGAACTCTACCGCGGCAAAGCAGGGCGCGACCTGGACGCGGAAGGTGTAGGATCCGTCGCCGTTGTCCACAACAGGGGGCGCGACTTCTAGGCCTCCTCGGAGAGATCAATCTCGAAGAAGTCCCCGCTGAGGCAGCGTGGTAGGCCGCTGTCTTCCAGCGCCCAGAACGTGAACTCGTGAATCTCGGCGCGCTGAGCTCAGTCGCAGCCCCTGCAGCCGCGGCGCCGTCGAGAATCGGGACAGAGATGTTGCCGTGCGGGCGTCGCGGGACCAGGAGCCCCGGGGGTGATCCAGCGGGCGAGGAGGTCCTCGGTGAAATTGGTGGGCGCCGGCGTGGAGAGGTGGGGGAGCACGCGCTGGAATTGGGAGGTGTGGAAGCGTCGGCGTGCTCCATCGACGGCGGCGACCGCACTGGAATTTTTCAGATCGACGGTTTTGCAAAAAAGCCTACCTATATATTTTTATTCTTTACCAATATGTTAAGTTATTCGATAGTGGGTGTCAAGTCATCAAATACATCTCCCTGACGCCCGCGGTGACCGTGAGTGACGCTCCGACACGTCTTTAGTAACCGTAAACTCGTATTTTCATTGTACGATGACCGTATTGACTTTGCTAAGCAAGTTCAGTGACTAACCATGGATTTAACTCGAATTGGATGGAGGGTGAAGTGTGAAGCCACAAGCTTCTAAAACAGAGGAAACTTTTCGTTGGGTCAAAAACTGGTAGCATCTAATGGAGTACAGTTTAGAGAACAGTTTAACATTATATTATTTGGACCTAGGCAGATTCTGCTACTCATCACATGCATAGAAGCTTTTTTACTTGGCATATATGTCTCCGACAGAGCATTTTGCCTCGGCCATCCACGAAACCACGAATCCAAGACGTCTCCTTCGTTTTGGCTGGATGTTCATTTTCCCGTAAATAATACAGGCGAGCAAGCCTTTCCAAAGGAATGGACTCGGCCAATTCCTGCAGACCGAACTCACTCACAAGTATAGTTTCCGCCGGAATCTGAACCCACAAAATTCCTGCAGAATTCCTCCACACTGAACAGGGCCTACGTGCCTACGTGTGCAGTTGTGACCATAGAAAAAGATAGGAGAGAGAAGCGGTTGTTCCCTAGTGGTTTGGTAGTGTCTCGGGGGCAAAGTCGTCTTTGCACGTCTAATTTTCTGATGGGCACCTCTAGAGAGGATAACCTCAGTGGGTGGGCTACGTCGGTGAGTACGGTGCACGCCGATCATGGCGGACCTCTTGATGGCCATAGAACATGTGGGTCTTGCGTGGGGCCTACTCAGCATAGGATTTAACTTGGTACGAACCCTAGATGCAACGCCTCTTCCTCATCTTCCCCGCGCTCTCTTCCACCAATATCGTAGAGGAGTTGCGCTCGTTGCCGAGAAGACGAAGGGGACTAGTAGATTCGGGCTTGCTGGCTCGTTGGGAGGGCACGGGAGGTGATACGTTGCAAACGTATCCATAATTTTTGATGTTCTATGCTTGGTTTTTATCTACTTTCTTATGTTTTGTCCACACTTTGCAGTACTTTTTATACACTTTCTAGGACTAACCTATTAACAAGATGCCACAGTGTCAGTTGCCTATTTTCTGCTGTTTTTGGTTCCAGGAAAGTCAGAAAATCAATATTCTCGGAATTGGACCGGACAAAAGCCAAACTCGATATCTTACCGGAAGACTCACGGAGCCAGAAGACGAGACGGAGAGGGGCCACAGGGTGGCCACACCACGTGGTGGAGCGGGCTAGCCCTAGCTGCGCCACCAGGTGGTGTGGGCCCCCTGGCCGTGCCACCAGGTGGTGTGGGCCCCCTGGCCGGCCACCGACCTTGCGTCTTCACCTATAAGATGCCTCCCGATGCAAAAACCCTAAATCGATCAAGCCTCCAACCATGAAAAGTTCCGCAGCGCCATCACCATCGAAGGGGAGATTTGGGGGACACAAAGTCTCTGTTCCTGCACCCTGCCGGGACGGGGAAGTGCACCCAGAGCCATCTCCATCGATTTCCACCACCATCTCCATCACCATTGCTGATTCCTATGATGATGAGGGAGTAGTTCTTCCTCGAGGCTAAGGGCTCTACCGGTAGCTATGTGTTCATCTCTCTCTATGCATGATCATATTGTGATCATGAGCTTTGTAATAAAGTAGATCTACTTTGCTACTCAAGTGCCTTAATAGATCTCTGCTCTCCCCATGTGTGTGAAGTTGACAGTGTGCACACCATGGTGGCACTTAGGCTAGAGATTACAAATACTTGTTATGAGTTATATTTGGAGTTGGATGTCTCTATGAAATTGTGGTGTTTGTTGGAACCATCTAGTGATCAAGGTGACAGTGTAGGGTTATCTAGATGTAGAAAGCAAACTTTGAGCAGTGTCGTTATAGCCCTACCGATGATTAGAGTGTCCAACCGGAGAATAGTTAAGAGTAGTATCATAAAGAGAAGATATTTATATGAGTGTTCACTAGTGAAAGTATGATCCCTAGGCCTTGTTTCTTAGCACTGAAACTTCGTTCGCAACTAGATCTGTTACATGTTTGCTTGCTTTCATCTTTATTTCAGTTTGCCTTTAGTCTCTTCCACGCCATCAAGCTATTTTCTAGCACCGTTGTCTTATATCCATACCACTTGTATTTCACTATCTCTTCACCGAACTAGTGCACCTATACACCTGACAAGTGTATTGGGTGTGTTGGGGACACAAGAGACTTCTTGTATCTTGATTGCAGGGTTGCTTGAGAGGGATACCTTTGACTACTTCCTCCCTGAGTTCGACAAACCTTGGGTAATCCACTTAAGGGAAACTTGCTGCTGTTCTACAAACCTCTGCACTTGGAGGCCCAACAACTGTCTACAAGAATAGAACTGCGTAGACATCAAGCTATTTGCTGGCGCTGGCGCCAGGGAGGTAAGGTAAAAGGTACTCACATCCTCCGGTGTGAGTGCTCGAAGTTATTTCCTTTAGATTCTACAATTTTTTCTTTTTGTTTCTTGTTTTCACTAGTTAGGATTAATGGAAAACAACAACAAAATTAGAGAGCTTTATAGTATTTATCTTGAGTTAGGACATGAAGTGTTTGAAGAGAAAATTAAAAAACCTATGGAACTTTATTTGCATGCTAATAGCAATGTTATTAGTATGAATTCTTTGAACACCATTATTGCTAATGCTATGTAAAAGTCTAAGCTTGGGGAAGGTGGTTTTGATGAGCATGATATTTTTAGTCCCCCAAGCATGGAGGAGAAAATTTACTTTGATGCTACTATACCTCCAATATATGATGATTACAATGATGAATATGTTATTTTCTGTCCACCTACTATTGAAGAGAAAATTCATTATGACTACAATATGCCTCCTATATTTGATGATTATGGTGATGAGAATAAGAATGATAGCTATTTTTTTGAATTTTCTCCCACTACAATTAATAAGAATGACTATGTTTATGTGGAGAGTATTAATTATTTTATGTGTTGGGCCACGCAGAGAAAAACAAAACTTTTTCCTACGCGGTGATCCCAAAATCCAGCTCAGGTAGAAGGCCACGAGGATTACCACTAGACGCGCAGTTGCGGAATTGATGAAGCACGTCGCTTGATGCAGTGCAGTCCTCGCGATCCGTTCCAGTTCCACGATCCATGATCTGTTCTTTCTTCACGATCGTTGAAGTGCTGAACGTACATCACCTCCGCCGGTATCCACACGTACGAGGAGGAGCGCCGGCGATGGAATGCTAGGTCCGGTACGGCGGCAACAGGACTGGACTAGAGCTAGGGTTTCCAACACATGGAGTGACCTAACCTTGTGCTCTAAGCACCTGCGCCTCAGCTTATATAGGGAGTGAAAGTGGGCTCCACTCACTTGTGGCCCATTCACTAAAAGGCCTATACTAGCCACTACAAGTCTCACTTGCTGACTAAGTCCATATCTCTATTTGGGTCCAACCCAAATAAGTTTCCTATTTGGGTCTAACCCAAACTTGCTCCCGCTCTTAAGTGTGTGACCCGACAGGCTCATGGTAACCCGGATACGATTCCGAGTCTCACTCGTGATCAATCAGTTGGTAGCGGCTCCTAGCAGAACATGCCAACTCCCAAGTACCAATAAGTCATGACGACATACCTTTCCAATGCGACTTTCGTCTGAGTCCCTTTTGCCTCATGATATACCTTGTCGGACTATAGGCGAATGATCGTCATCCCATAAATAGTCCGACTCTCTTTCTCGATCCGAGATAAGTGATTCATCCGACTAACTCTTAGTCGGCTGCCTCGGTTAACACTTATCCGAGACGCACATGGCCATGCTTTCCGAATCATATCTTCCAAAAGGGCCCAGAAAATATCTCTCCATATGGAGGGGCAAAATCCCATCTCGGTTATTCACATCACGCAGCTTGATTCTCAGTCGACCCAAACTCCACCTTTATAACTGCCCAGTGACGGAACAACGTTTAACAGAACCTAAGTCGGTGATCCTCAACTCGGATTGTGCAATAACCTCAGGTCTAAGGATTACATTGATTGAGATATGCAAATGACGACTTGTTCGTTGCATCTCAATATGGGTCAGTCTGACTCGCTAAACTCTTTAGCCGAATCCATGTAAGTCAGAATAGCATCTCCATGCCCATGACAAGTGGAACCAAGTCATCTACCGACTTTCACATTGGTCTAAGTTGTGTGTCCAGCACAACCTCAATGACCAAGGACAATTAGTATGAACAACATGAATATATAGTTCAACAATCAAATCACATATTCGATGATACATATCAGCAGTTCATACATGGACCATAACCTTACGAATACATTGGGAATAACATTATACATGATTGCCTCTAGGGCATATTCCCAACATTATGCATGTGGCTCATGATAAGAATGTTTTATGTGATAGTTATATTGTTAATTTTATTCATGATGCTACTAAAAGTTATTATGAGAGAGGGAAACATGGTTTTATGCATCTCAATAATATTAAGTTTCCCCTCTTTATGTTGAAAGTCTTGAAGTTGCACTTGTTTTTCTTTACTATGTTTGTTGCTTTGTGCTTTCATGACTTGTTTCTTTACAAGATTCCTATGCATAGGAAGTGGGTTAGACTTAAATGTGCTTTGAGTTTGCTTCTTGATGCTCTCTTTTACTTCAATTCATATTTCTTATATGAGCATCTTCTCAAACTATCATGCCTAACCTAAATGCGTTAAAGAAAAGTACTTATTGGGAGATAACCAAACAGTTTAGTTGACTCTTGGGAGTTATTTCTTTAGTAATAACCTCTCCTTATCATTTTTTTGTGGTTTTTGTGCCAAGAGTAACCTCTAATGAGAGAGAAGTAATGCTTGGGAAAGTTGCTATCCCGAAACAGATTTTTGTGCTTCGCTGTAAAAATTCGTGTAAAATCTCTGTACGTCGTTTTGAGGCGTGAATTTTTGTGTTTCTGCCGCAGGTTGTTATCTAACTTTTTTTAGTTCAACACTTTTCGATTTGAGCAACAGAAGGTCTTCGAAAAAATTGGTTTTTACCTGCTTGTCTGTTTTGACAGATTTCTACCATTATTTTCATTTGCTTCTTGTTGATTCCTTTTTAAGTTCTTTTGGGGAATTGAGATTTTTGAGGGAAGTTCTATAGTAGCTTGTGTTTTAATGGAAGTTCTATTGGTGTTGGAACTGAACCTAAAGACCTGTTATCTTGAGTGAACTAATGTTGCTAATAAAGATTGTGTGAAGTTTTGTATGAAGGAAAAATTTCAGGTGTATGGAAGGAATGAGTAATGAGATGAAGGATGGACTAAAGCTCGAGCTTGGGGATGCCACGCGGGTCACCTCAAGAAATATCCAAGAAGTACAACCGTTAAAGCTTGGGGATGCCCAAGGCATCCCCTTCTTCATCTATAAAAATCCCAGGTTTCTTCCAAACACTTCATTTTTATTGTTTCATGCATAATTGTGTTGTTCTTGGAGAGTCTTTGTTTTTGTTTTTGGTTTTTCGTTTGCTTGGTTTTCTTAGTTTTATGAATAAATTGGTTGGACCCCCTCTTTCATGCATTGGTTTTCAAATAGTTTGGTTTGAACTAGAAAAGAGTAGGAAAAGTTCATGCTTAAGTGGTAAAGAGAGCTTGTTTTTGACTATGGCCTATGCTTTTTCATGCCATGCTTGATATTTTTTTGGCTTTATGCTTAGTATTCTTTGTTGTAGCATGACTGGTTATAAACAATTGAGATTTCTTAATGTGCCTTGGAAGGATCATGCGTTGTTTTAGCATATTAAAGCATAGTATTGTGGTATTCTCCTTTGATGCTTTATTTGGGTTGACTTGGCGCATGCTCACACCATGTTATGACTATCCCAAGTCACCATAGCCTTTATGATCCTTTATTTTTCAACTTTTAGTATCACTTTATGCTTTGATTAATGATGTTTTGTCGCTCTGCATGATTATGGCCATTATTGCTCTCTTAGCTTGTCGCTCCTAGTCTTTTCCTAGCCTCCATAACCAAGTTTGAGTTCCACTCATGCATCCAACTCCTAAAACCAAGTTATTCCTAAGAGTCCACCGTACCTACCTATTAGCATTTGCTATTCCAAGTATATTCATGTTTTTGTCTACCTTCCAAATTAAACTTATTATGAGAAAACTAATGATTAAAGCTCTCAGAAACTTGATGGCACACTTTACTTTTTTGCATTTAATAAACTTGAACCATTGCGTCCATCTTTGTTGCGTATATGCTTGTGCTTTATAAGTTCAAGTTAGCAGAACCATGTATCATGGGGAACACTTTCAACATTGCACGGGTACTTTGTACCTCGTTGATATCTTGATTCTTTTGCTTATGGATCTCAGCGGTGTGAAATAAAAGGGGAACTTGTAAGATCATGGAGTTCGTATTTGTATTAGAGAAACGCTTGGGCCGCTAGCCTAAGCCATACCTAATCATGGTGGAAACTTGCAGCATAACCATAATGAGCACTCTATGAAGCATCCTCAATAAAAACCTATGCAAATAGCAAATAAAAAGATTGCTGAGATGCTCATTGTCTGCTTGCCTTGTCATTTTGATTATGGGATAACACCTATATCATGTGCAAGGTGTACCCCGTTGGCGGTTCTTTATGATACATATGTACCTACAATGACAAGAGCTTACTTGTGACTAAAGTTGAATAGCATGAGGTTCTGTCTTCGTAAGTAAGGGGCGTGAGATTTTAGCTTATAACTTGTCAAGCATATCCTCTTAGTTGTGTCACTTTAACCTTAATCACCTAAAGGTGCTTATGATAGGGGCAATGAGAGCTGAAAGCTAACAAGTACCATAATTTTTGGAAGCTCTTTATGAAACTTGAATCTCTACTTCCTTCTATGAAGGCCTTTCTTTTACTTTTATGTTGAGTCTCCACCTTCTACCTTTATGCACCTACTTTGAGAGCATAGTGGCCATTCTTAGTTCTATGTGCATTGTCCCAAGACTTGATTGATGCATAACTTGATATTGCTTGTTCTTAAACTACTTGTATCTAGTCACTCTTATGAACTTTGAAGGTGTCCTATGCATTTATGTTTGCTACTCTATGAGGGACAAGCTGAATGCCACTATGCTATGTTTTCTTTATGTGAAACAAACAAACGTCTTGCAAATTATTGTTATTCATGAATCTTTTGTTTGTGCCTTTTCAAGTTGCAACATAGTTGCTATGTTTTATTGCTAGAACTTTGTCTTTCATGTTATGATTGAAGTACTATGATCCCAGCTTTGAATGTTTTATAAATACTTTGATCAAGTTTATGATGGTGCATGTCACCTCAAAAATTATTTTTTATTTTTATCACTTACCTACTCGAGGACGAGCAGGAGTTAAGCTTGGGGATGTTGATATGTTGCAAACGTATCCACAATTTTTGATGTTCCATGCTTGTTTCTTATCTACTTTCTTATGTTTTGTCCACACTTTGGAGTACTTTTTATACACTTTCTAGGACTAACCTATTTACAAGATGCCACAGTGCCAGTTGCCTGTTTTCTGTTGTTTTTGGTTCCAGGAAAGTCAGAAAATCAATATTCTTGGAATTGGACTGGACAAAAGCCAAATTTGATATCTTACCGGAAGACTCACGGATCCATAAGATGAGACGGAGAGGGGCCATAGGGTCGCCACACCATGTGGTGGCGCGAGCTAGCCCTAGCCGCACCACCAGGTGGTGTGGGCCCCCTGGCCGGCCACCGACCGTGCCTCTTCGCCTATAAGATGCCTCCCGATGCAAAACCCTAAATCGATCAAGCCTCCAGCCATGAAAAGTTCCGCAGCGCCGCCGCCATCGAAGGGGAGATTCGGGGGACAGAAAGTCTCTGTTCCCGCACCCTGCTAGGACGGGGAAGTGCCCCCGGAGCCATCTCCATCGATCTCCACCACCATCTCCATCACCATTGCTGATTCCGATGATGATGAGGGAGTAGTTCTTCCTCGAGGCTAAGGGCTCTACCGGTAGCTATGTGTTCATATCTCTCTCTCTATGCATGATCGTATTGTGATCATGAGCTTTGTAATCAAGTAGATCTACTTTGCTACTCAACTGCTTTAATAGATCTCTGCTCTCCCCATGTGTGTGAAGTTGACAGTGTGCACACCATGGTGGCACTTAGGCTAGAGCTTACAAATACTTGTTATGAGTTATATTTGGAGTTGGATGTCTCTATGAAATTGGGGTGTTTGTTGGAAACATCTAGTGCTCAAGGTGATAGTGTGGGGTTATCTAGATGGGGAAAGCGAACTTTGAGGAGTGCTGTTATAGCCCTACCAATGATTAGAGTGTCCAACCAGAGAGTAGTTAAGAGTAGTATCATAAAGAGAAGATATTTATATGAGAGTGTTCACTAGTGAAAGTATGATCCTTAGGCCTTGTTTCTTAGCACTGAAACTTCGTTCGCAACTAGATTGTTACATGTTTGCTTGCTTTCATCTTTATTTCAGTTTGCCTTTAGTCTCTTCCATGCAATCAAGCTATTTTCTAGCACCGTTGTCTTATATCCATACCACTTGTATTTCACTATCTCTTCATCGAACTAGTGCACATATACACCTGACAAGTGTATTGGATGTGTTGGGGACACAAGAGACTTCTTGTATCTTAATTGCAGGGTTGCTTGAGAGGGATACCTTTGAGCACTTCCTCCCTGAGTTCGATAAACCTTGGGTAATCCACTTAAGGGAAACTTGTTGTTGTTCTACAAACCTCTGCACTTGTAGGCCCAACAACTGTCTACAAGAATAGAAGTTCGTAGACATCAGGAGGGCACCCCTCTGTCTCGAGCACGACGACAACGTCGATCTCCTCCTCCTTCCTCTCACGTCATCAGGTTTAGCTTTGGCATGTCCCCCTTCTCCTCTACGCGGTATCACTACTAGAGAAAAGCCTATAGGAGACATGCACATTAGAGGCGCATTTATACCATATGTGCCTCTGATAATATAGGTGAGGTGCACCATGCATCCATGCGCCTCTAGTAATTTAATAGGTGAGGCGCATATCTTCAGGATGTGCCTCCTCTATCATCTGTAAGGACGAAATTTGGCACCCCCATCTTATGCGAGGCGCACCAGCCGGATATGCACCTCTAGTACTTAAACAGGCGAGGCGCATATGTGGCAAATGCACCTCGCATATCTTGGGTGGGCCTGGGTGGAGATCGGTGGTCCAATATGAGAGGCACATATTGTAAGATGCGCCTCCGATACTTACAATAGGCGAGGCGCATTAGGGAGCGTGCGCCTCAAGCAACCCCTGCAGGCCCAGGTGGTCGCATAGGTGAGGCGCATGTTGGTATGTGCGCCTCAGATAGTTTAGACTATCAGAGGTGCATTTACTGCAATATGCGCCTCGCATAACCTGGATCCCTTCTTTTTGCACCTTTTTGGCACATGCACCCCACTCACTTGCCTCACTTCTTCCTCTCCACCCAAAGACAGATTTGGTCGCCCCCTCCTTCTCCCCACCTCATTTCCCACATTGATTCACCATAGAAGCTTGCTCAATCTCCATTGGTTGACACTCACATGTAAGTGAAGTTTCTTGCTCCTCTAGATCTACAACATGTCCCTTTACTTCTCCTCCGTCTCTCTTGCGCAAGTTGTTGTTGGAGGAAGCATGAAGGTGTTTGCTTGTATGCTCATGCGCGTTGTCGGTGACACCGCGGCTATATGATTGTGTTATGGTGCATACTTCTTTTTGTGCAGGGATTTCATTTGAGATTCCAATCTTTCACCGGAATGTCGATTAATTTCTTTTCCGGCGAATTTCAGGCACTCGCGGATGTCCTCTTTTTAGGGGAGGTCATGCCGAAATTTTCGGGCGATCTAGATGTCCATATATGCTCTAATTATTCTCTTGCTCTTTGTACCACGTGTAGGCGACCATGGTCCGACCACTGATTCGCAAAGCCCTCGTGGATAGGTGGATGAGATGCGCGAGGACTGATATGGCACGCGCAAACAAGACGGAGATAAGATGTTTGTGTCGCGACTGCAAGCTGATGTATCTGATAAGGCATGGTTCCGGAATGCTGGAGTTGCACCTGCTCCGACGTAGTTTCATGGATGGCTACACTCGGTGGATACGTGATGACGAAGATGATGATGAGGATGTCAATAATGGTGAAGATCAAGATGCCAGTCATGATCACGAAGATCAAGGCGCCGACGGTGGGGCAGGTGATGATCATGAATATTAGGGTGGCGCCGGGCATGAACACGAAGATGATCAAGGTGACGCCGGGCATGAACACGAAGATCAAGGTGTCGACCATGATTCGAGCTGGCTGTGAGACCCTCATGTCCATGATCTGCTTCTCAAGGAGATGAGTAATGCCAGAGCCGCCGCTAGAGAGAAATCTAAGCTGGAGGAAATGAAGAAAGACACGGTCACTCCATTGTTTGATGGATGCAACGACAGTGATACCCGTCTGAATGTAACGCTCAAGGCTCTGGATATGAAGGCAAAACACAAAATGACCGACGAATGCTTCGACGACAACATTTCATTCTGGCACGATATTCTTCCCAAGAAGGGGAACACAGGTCCGACTAGTATCGCTGAGGTAAAGAAAGTCGCGTGCCCTCTCAATCTACCGCACGTGAAATACCACGTCTACATAAATGATTGCATCATCTACCGGGGCGAGGATGCGGAGAAGACCACGTGTCCGGTGTGCAAGACCTCTCGACACAAGAGAGGGACCAAGAAAGCTCCTAGAAAGGTGGTGTGGAACTTTCCTCTAACTCCTCGTCTGCAGCGGTATTTCGTAGACCCTAAGGAAGCAGAGCTCATGCGCTGGCACGAGGAAAGAAAGAGGCCAGAAGACGATGATCTGGAGAAGGAGGAAATGCTGAGGCACCCTTCAGATGCTTGCTAGTGGAAGGCGTTGGACCTCCAATATTACCAACATTTCGGGAAAGAGTCAAGGAACCTCAGGCTGGGCGTGAGCACCGACGGACTCAACCCGTTCGGAAGCCAGAGCAGCACACACATCACCTGGCCCGTGTTTGTATGGATCTACAACCTCCCCTTGGTTGTGCATGAAGAAGAAGTACGTAACCATGAGTATGCTGGTTCAAGGGCCAAAACAACCCGATACAGACATGAATCTATATCTCACATTGTTGAAAGAGGAGCTGGCCACATTATGGCAAGAAGGAGCCTGTACGTGGGACGCCTCGAGACAAGAATACTTTGACATGAGAGCGGCCGTGATCACGACGGTGCAAGACTATCCTGGTTACGGATACTTCTCGGGGCAGGTGGTCCAAGGATTCTATGGGTGCGTTAGGTGCAAAGATAATATAACGTACCACCAGCTACAGAAATATCCCGGGTCTAGGAAAACCGTGTTCCTTGGGGCTCGGAGGTGGCTTCCCAAGAATCACGCCTGGAGAAAGCTAGGAGATCTGTTTGATGGGGCGGTCGAGCTCCGAGGAATTCCGGACCAGAGGAGCGGTGCGCAAATCTACGAGTTGTTGAATAACTGGAAGGAATGCCCTGCACCGGGAAAGACCCAGAAGAAGCTAGAGCCGCTACTGAAGGTATGGAAGGCGAGATCTGTTTTCTAGGACTTGCCATACTGGAAGATCTCCGCGTGCCTCATATCCTCGATCTGATGCATATCATGAAGAACATGGGCGAGAGTCTGCTTGCCACCCTCCTTAACACTGACAACACCAAAGATGGGCCGAAGGCAAGGAACAACTTGAAGCATATGGGCATCAGGGATGAACTTCAACCACCACCTAGCGATGACGAGGAGGAGGACGAGGAGGAGGAGATGGAAATGCAGAATAGCCATCATCGCAAGGGAAAAAAGCATGTCAAGAAGGGTGAGGTCAAGCTCAAGGCCTCGTGCTTCACTCTGCGTAAGATGGAGGCCATATAGTTTATGAAGTGCCTCCTCGGAGTCAAATTTCCGAACGGCTACGCGGGGAAGATAAGAAGATGGCTAGACGAGGCGAAGCAGTGCTTCAGTGGGATGAAGTCTCACGACGTCGCCGTGCTGATGACGTAGGTACTCCCGATCGGGATCCGAGGTATAATGGACAAGCACGTCCGTGAAACGTTGTTTAGCCTCTGCAACTTTTTCGATGTGATCTCTCGGAAGTAGATAGGCATTAAGCAGCTCACGAGGCTATAAGACGAGATCGTGGTGATACTATGCAAGCTAGAGATCTATCCCCCCCCCCCCCCCCCGCATTCTTCGGCGTCATGCTTCATCTGCTTCTCCATGTCGTGGAGGATATCCTCCAGCTCGGTCCTTCGTTTCTGCGAAGCATGATGCCGTTCGAAAGGCTCAATGGACACATCAAAGGATACGTTAAGAACAGGTCCCGTCCAGATGGAAGCATAGCAAATGGCTTCCTGGCCGAAGAGTGCATCTCTTTCTGCTCGAACATTCTACAAACCGAGACCCCTCTTGGTCTGCCATTCAACAAGCACCTCGGGAGGCTCGCTGGATGCGGTCACCATGAGGGTTGGCGCCCAAAGCATGTCGACATCGAGGGACAAACCAAGGACTTTGAAAAAGCATACCTGGTCGTGCTATAGCACCTGCAGGTGGTCAATCCATACATATATGAGCACAAAGAGTTTATCAAGAAGAATTACGCTGACCAGGGGCGCCAGTACTCAGAGAAAGATGTTATCAAGGAGCACAACTCTGGTTTCACGCGGTGGTTCAGGGGGAAGGTCATTGCTAATCCACCGCAGGGCGAGTACTCGGAGGAAGATATACTCATATTCTCCTTGTCACGGGGCGCCTCGCACAACCTAATGACCTATGAGGCATACGATATCAACGGATACACGTTTTATACAGAGGAAAAGGACAATAACTGCGATTATCAGAACTAAGGGGTTACAGGGATATTCTACACCGGCGCCGTCCCGGAAAGATACTTTAGAAGGATCGAGGAGATTTGGGAGCTCGACTACGTTATGGAGAAGGTGCCGATGTTCCGTGTCAAGTGGGCAAAGAGTATCGAGAAAGAAGGTCGATATTTCACCACCATGGTTATACCGTCAAAGACCACCAGCGCGAATGCACCCGCGAGAAATGAGCCTTGGGTTCTAGCTAGCAAGGTCGACCAATGCTAGTACATCACATACCCGTCAAAACCTAGCCAGGTTGTCGTCAGGAGAGGCAAAAGAAACATCATCGGAATGGACGGAGTCGCCAACGAGCAGCAAGACTTTGACCAGAACGGTGACCCGAAGATGGAAGACGGATACAACAACCAAGCACCGTACACCACAACCCTACCTAAGAAAGGACTCCCATACAAAAGAAGTAGTGAAGACATCCCGGACCAAACCTATGCAACCGCGACAAAGAAGGGCAAGAAGACGACCATTGTCAAGAAACGCAAATGCGCGCTGACCATTGTCAAGAACCGTCGTGTGTGTGGCATACTATTATGTATCGCAACATTCATAATTATCATTTTTTGTATGTTATAATATTGCATTGAGAATATTATGTATCGACGAGACATATTCATAATACTCACTTTTGTTGTTTTGGCAATATTTGAATTTTTAAAATATTTGCAGTATATTTTATAGTTCATATTGTGTTTGGACAATGTTTTTACATGATAAATAGCCTTCAAAAATGTTTTCAAATTTTTTTTAAAATATTTGCACTATATTTTATAGTTCATATTGTGTTTGGACAATGTTTTTACATGATAAATAGCATTCAAAAAAAGTTTTCAAAAAATTTGAGCCACCAAGATTCAAACCTGGGTGGCTAGGCTTTAGTTTAGCAGAAGGGACGAAACCAATGGGCTAGGATCAGTTTGTTGACAAATATAGCGCACTGTGCTAGTTGACTAGTGCTAGAGAATACTCGAGGCACATTCTAGACAGATGCGCCTCGCGTAAATTTACCCGAGACAGCATTTTCAAATATGCGCCTCGCATAAGCTGGTCGATTGAGCTTTTTTTTTCCTCTTTCACCTTTTCTCTGGATCAGACGAAACTGCTGCACAACACCTTCTCCTCGCTCTGCCGTCGTCGCCCCTTCCGCTGCTGCCATCGCCTTTGCTCCGCCCGCGCCCGCCCACCGTGCCCAGGAGGAGGAGGAGGAGCCCGCCCGTCCGCCCGCCGTGCCTAGGAGGAGGAGCCCGCTCGCGCCCAGGAGGAGGAGCCCGCCCGCGCTGCCCCTTCCTCTGCCGTGCCGTCGTCGCCCCTTCCTACCACCGTCCGCACCCGCCGTCCACCGTCGTCGAGGTGACCCCCTCCCCCTCTCCCTCCCCTTCCCCCTACCCCTCTTCCCTCCCCTCTGGAAAAATCGACAGGTTGTTCTGTAGCTTAGAAATCATCAGTTCTTGAATGAAGATATCTTGTCTGGGTTGCATAGTGAGATGAACTAGGCGAATTAGAGTGGCCAGGACCGTCTCAAATGAAGAAATTTAGATTCCATGTTGTGTTATCAAGACGAGCTGCGTAGTTATTTTTCTGCACTGACCTAAAAAACCTGATTGTAGAGCACTAACACCAAGCACTATAAATATGCTTATGTAGCAAGATTTCATAAAAAGGGTCAACAGAAGTAGACTAATTTGTTAGCAAGAAAACCTCTTAGATTTCTGAACTTGTTGAACCTTGTCACCACTTCTCTTAAAACAGTGTCATAGCAGTCAGTGGGTAAACATAATAACTTTCATCATGTATGTGAAATGGCATAACATTGAATTAATGTTTGTGAAAATATCTCCGAGTGTTCATAGTTTACATATGATGGGGGAATCCTCTGTATTTTGGTACACATATAGGTCCTTGTTGTACAAAATAATGAACCGTTGGTTTGAATTGTTGGAAATAGGGAGAAGAAGGTCCCTATTAATTTTTATCACCATTTTAGTAATCTTTGCACCTCTCCTTGTTTGAATTGTTGGAAATAGGAAGCAAAAGGTCCAGAGATGGCAATAACTATACTTTTTTCATCTTGCAAGAGAAGTAGCACTCATATGGGGAATTTTGGGTCCAATGTTTGTTCCATGAAAAATATCCTCTCTGAAAGTCAGATTTAGGTAGTTTATCTGCATGCTACTTGTTCTGCTGCATAACTGAGTTCCCTGGGAGGCTTAGCGTTGCTTGAGTGAAGAGATGCTGATGCTCCTGGATCCCATAGCAGCCTCAATTCTAGCATACAATGTTCAATACTTAGTTGGCTAGACCTTGTGACCAATGAATTGCCAGCCCTCGCATCATCTTGTTGCCACAATTCAAAAGTGAAATCTAGCATAGAATAACTATCTTATTCTTCATATATATCAACAGATGTTCCCATGAACACCTGTGAAGCATCTTGGACATTCATTGATAGTTGCAGGTTCAGAACAAGCAACGACTCAGAACCAGTAGTGTTGTTAGTTTTGGAGCAGAGAACTGGAGCCAGACCTGCTTCTTGTGCATCTACAGGCAGGGGAACAATGACACTAACATTTGTTTCTGCTGGAGATGACATTGGTGGAGTAGCCTGCTCCAAGGAATAATCTTTCGGCAGAGTAAAGTAATTGTGCTTGGTTCCATCTGCTAGGAGTACGCTTTGGCGATTCAGATTATGGAAACCATAAGATTGGGACATTTCTAAATTGGATAAATTGCAAGAACTAAATCTACGTAATTGCATGAAATAAAGATAAATTTATGGTTTCATATTTCTTTTTTTGATCACAGGATACAAGGTAGGCTTATATAGACCTAGCCAACTACTAGATGCCCACATAGGTGGAATACCTAATATGCCCTCATAGCTACAACATATTACTACTCCATACCACTAGTAGTCCCTGACAAGCACCTTTCTTTTGTTTCATTTTTCATCACAGGTTACTGCGAAAAGATGTGCATGTATGTTGTATGTTCACCAAATGTCACCAGCTTTTTGATTAAAATGCACATAGCTACCATGCATCGTGGTTTGTAGTTGGCATCTCTGAGAGCTGTGTTCCTGTATGCCATCTGGTAGTTCATTTCTAGGTTATGTAGATTTAAGAAGTTTCCTGGTTTGAAGAAACTCCTATACGTAGGAACTAAATGCATTTTATAGGGCAAGTAGAGTTGTTTGTCAACCAACTTGATGTGATTTATTTATCAAGTTGTTTGGCTGCGTTCTCTACGCTGCTTTTTTATCAAGTATAAGTTCTAGTACATGCGCTTTCAGTTCAATGAACATCTCACTAATAGCTAAATTCTATGGATGCTGCTACTACATCTGCCACTATGATGCCTCCATTTGGAGTGTACACAGTGGTAGCTATCACCTGATAGTTGGCTGCTGGGATGAGTTATCCAGGGGACTCTAATTGGCTGCCAATGATGCTAATCTTGTATGCTCGTGGCAGCAAGTTGTATATGGCTGTGCTTGTGTATGTTGGCAGCAAAATGGATGTGTTTCTACCTCTTTAGGCTTTTTTGTGCAGGTTTTTCTTTTTGAGTTGCCAATGTTTCGCCGGAATATTGATTCATTTCTGTTCCGGTGAATTTCTGGCACTCTTAGACATAGAAAATTAGCAAAGGTTATGCCGAAATTTTCTGTGAATTTTTGTGCTTATTAGTTCCATTTATTTATGTGTTTAGAAATGTCGGCAGAGCAAGGCCCTTCTAGCAAGAAGTCCTTTTGGGAGAAGCAGGCGGAGATGAAATCCCAAGAGGACCCGGAATTCGTTCCGCAGGACGACGAGATGGAGACGGACGAGGATATGTCGCTGGGCGATGAGGAGATGGGGGACACGGATGGCGACACCACTACCACTGATGGCGGCAGTGAAGCTACTGCGGTCAGTGGTAGCACATCGAAGAAGGCCCGGAAGGAGCGTGCCCCGATCGTGGTCAAAATCAAAAGGTCCATCATCACAAGCGTGAACGATGAAGGTGCGCCTTTGGAGCCAGCCGAGTTTGTCGCGGGTTACTCAAACCAGCTCGCGGCAATCCTTCGGAACACCATAACGATCAACACAGAGAACCTAAAGGCCGAAGAGAACAGGGGTTTTCGCATCCAGCTCTTCAAGAAGCTGCACGCAAGATACGCGTTCCCGGGTGATGAGGAACACAAGTACAATAATGAAAATCTCAAAGGGAATCCGGTGAACAAGTACGCCCTCAAGAAGATGACCAAGGCCTTGTCGAATTGGAAGGTCCGGGTGAAGAAGCTAATTTTCGAGGACCAGCTAAGTTATTCGGAGGTCGTTAAGAGGGAGCCTTTGGTCACAGAAGAACACTTCAAGGTGTTCAAGGCCAGATGTGAATCCGCCATGGGCAAGGCCAAGAGTCAGTACTTCAAGGAGTTGTACGAGAAGAACATTGGTACCCACCATCTCGGCTCCAGCGGTTATAGAGCTGCGATTCCCAAATGGGAGAAGGAGGACACCGACGCTCGTGCAAAGGGGTTGACACCTCCCTTTAACGACATAAAAGAGCCGCAGGCAAAGCACTTTGTCAGGGCCCGGTTTGCCAAGCCGAAAGGGAGTTCTGATTATTCCTCGGAGCCCGTCGGCCCCGTCGCTACAAAGGTGACGGACTTCATGAGAAAATATGTAAGTAGTTTGCATGCAAGTCGATTAATTGTGTTCACGATTAATCAATGAAGTCCAATTTTCTGATCAAATGCTTCACGTTCCTTGTGCGTAGGACGAGGAGTGTAGGAGCTCCTCATCCCAGGGGTCAGCGCCTGTCGCCATGTGGGACACCACTTTTAACAGGGCGCTGAACTAGACCAATAATGTCGAGCCCCTGGCGGCCCTGTCGTCGGCTGGTCGTGTGGTCGGCTTTGGCATCATAACATGGTCCGGGTACTATGGCACCACGGAGCGGAAGGGCAGGAAGCATGACGAAAGCGCCGAGGTAAGATACCTAAGGGAACAAGTGGAAGCCTTTCCCAATATAGTCCAAGATGCCATGAACCAGGCTGTGTCGGCTGTCGAGACAAAGTTCCAAGAACAAGTTCATACACAAGTCCAGGCACAAGTCCAGACACAAATGAACGATAATCTCAACACCATCCTTCCCGCCTACATGGAAAAGTACATCAAGTGTCAGAAAGGTGGTAAACGAGGGCCACCACCGGTTCCCAACCTCAACAGTGCCCAATCGGACAACATGGTGCAGCCGGAGGCACTGGTGACTCCTCTAGCGGGGCCGGTGGTGGTGGAGACTCTTCCAGCTCCGGAGCTGAACTTGCCCGTTGTGGCCCGCACCACCGTGCCATCAGGCAACCACTCTGCCACTTGCACGCTCAATCCTGCCGGCGGCGGTGCCTCGACCTTGGCCGAGTTCGACGCCCTCAAGGTAACTAACTAATTAAAGCGAGTTGGGAGGCTTAACCACACCGATGACTTGATCTTTGTTTTACTGACGCCCGACCTACATGTCTTTCGCAGGGAGACACTCCTTGCACTCTAATGCACTGGGTGGGCGGCCAGTTGAAGGATGTTGCCAAGGGTAATATCGTTCAACCGGAGAACCACAAAATGCACAATGTCACAATGCCACCCGACATGATGAGGGTCAGATACAGTATGGTGCTTCCAGGCTACGGGCAAGTGGAACCTCCCTCTCAACCTCAAGGATGGGATGATAAGGAGAGGGCAGCGGTCCTAAATACTGGCTTCGGCTACTTGTACCTATGGCCGAAGAGCCAGACCCGTTTGGGGACGGAGGAACAGCTCAACATCACCCCAGAGGCAGCACAGCCAACACATGATGAAGACTTCGAGATGCAAGACTTGGACAACATGGCACAGGATCCCTATGATGATGATGGAGAAATTGATCCGAACTTCGGCAACCAGTTCGTTAACACAAGATTTTCTGATTGGTATCAGCCGGGACCATCAGGCACACATCAAGTTGCCGATACCCAACCAGCACCGCCGAAACCCCCTTGCCAGGTGCGTCTCTTCCCAACTAGTTAGGATACGCCGCCACCCGCCCCCCTTCACCGAGCCTCTAAGGCCAGCAGTTCCTTTGATCAGCCCCAGCACCCTTCATAAGGTGATCGGTGAGGTGAACGCGGTGGCCGACGCCCCAAAGGGACCAAAGAAGGGTCGCAAAAGGAAGCCTAATGGTGACCGGAGAAAGGGTCCAAATCTTGTTCTCCGGGCTAAGGATGGCCCTGCGGGGCAAGCCAAGAATCAGCAACACGTGGCAGGTGCACTGATTTTTAACTTGTTGCTCGAGGTCGCAGGCTCTCAAATGTGCAATCTTCATTATAGCTGTCTCACAATTGAGGAGCGCCGCATTCGCGAGAACGATCAGTCATACCTCGTTTTCAAGGCTAAGGTGCCTTATGTGCCGTTCTTCCTCAGTGTACCCCCCGGGGGTATCTTCTACCTGCAGCATTCCGACATCTTCGACATGTTGAACGGGTTCCGACTACACAATACCCTGGTCCGGCTATTCTCCCTCAATATGGCCATGCAGATCACTAGAGACAAGATCCCGGGCATCCAGATAGTGGATCCCTACTTCATGCAGGATGTTGTCCTGAAAGATGTCGAGGACATAGCGATGGCAGCCGACTACCTCTCAACCTTCTTGCAAACATACTTGGACAAGGATGTGATTCTCCTACCCTACCATCCCATCACGGAGGATGATCAGACAGGCTGCATGCTCATATGCTTGAATTTGAAACACTCAACAGCCGTGTACCTCAACTCAAACAGTGCGCACCCGAAAAACTACACCAATATCAAGAACATTCTTGATGGTGCTCTCACCGGATACGTCGCAGTGGGAGGCGTCAAACCGGCAACGCCATATGTGAAGTTTGGCGCGCACGTGTTCCGCCACAACATCAAGTTCGCCTGCGTCAAGCAGCCGTCTGGCAGTAGGAAGGATGCCTTCTACGCCATTTACCACATGAAGGCGTTCTTCAATGACATGGAGAGTAAACCGCTGCCATCTGACCTCGCGAAGTGGGCTAAAAGGCTTGCAACAATACATGATCGCAACCTCAGGCAGCACATCTTCGACATCCAGGAGGAGATCGCGACAATCGTGCACCAGGGAGTCATAAAATTCGGGGGCCTCTTCTACGGCGGCCATACACCACCCAATAGGGAGATAGACAAACGCTTAGCGCAGCAGGGTGACCGCAGGACGTTCATGCAGATGGTGAAAACTCGGTCGGGCTTCATCAATGCCCCCCTAAAGCTGACTCAACAGCCGAAGAAGTCTTGATGATTGCATTGCCTGGGTAGCTCGCCATTAGTTCCGAACTCGTGTTGTAACCTCTTATCACTATGTTAAACTTGCCTAGCAAAACCTCTAGACTATGTTTTGTCAACCATTGAACTTGATTGTGAGCGACACTAGCTAGTTATTTGTGTTATGAACTATTTTAAGTGATTGTTGCTTTTCATTCGTTATTGCCGCCCTACTTCTTGTGGTTTTCTTTCTTTGTCTTCCTTCTAAATGCCGATGATTAAAACGTGTTGTGGCGTCATGTGTGTGACCATGCCGTTGTTGGATCTGGTGTGCCAAGTAGACTAGAGGTTTGTGCATATACTCTACTTGCCGCACCAGATCCATCAGCGGAATTGTCATTTTTCGTGCCCAACCTAAGTATTAGGCAACTATTTCATCTCGTAGCCCCAAAGTCGAAAGAGGACAGATATTTTCGAGATTCATATACATAGGACATAATATGTCTAATGGCAAGCCAAGGAAAGGATTTTGGGTCCACGGCAATGACTCCTTTCGACACACCAAACTCGAAATGAGTCATTGCCGTGGAGACTGAATCCTTTCCTTGCTTTGCCATTAGACATAACATGCCCATGCTATATGAATCATAGAAGTATTTCTATTCTTTTGTCTTTGGCGATACGAATAGATTAGATAGCGTGAATTAAATGTACTTTCAAATATCTCATTGTAGCCCCAAAGTCGAAAGGAAGAAAGACAATACTTCACTATTCGTATAACACTGGCAACATTGTTATACGAATCGTGGAATGATTTCTTTCCTTTCGTCTTTGGCCATACAATGAAATGATAAAATATTTTATCTCGTAGCCCCAAAGTCGAAAGAGGACAAATATTTTCGAGATTCATATACATAAGACATAATATGTTCAGTGGCAAGCCCAGGAAAGGATTCTGGGTCCACGACAATGACTCCTTTCAACACAGGAAACTCGAAATGAGTCATTGCCGTGGAGACCGAATCCTTTCCTAGCATTACCACTGGACATATCATGCCCATGCTATATGGATCGTGGAAGTATTTCTGTTCTTTTGTCTTTAGCAATACGAATAGATTAGATAGCGTGAATTAAATGAAATGGTGAAGTATTTAGTTTCAAATATCTCCTTGTAGCCCCAAAGTCAAAAGAAAAGACATTGCTTCACTATTCGTATAGCACTGGCGACATTGTTATATGAACCGTGGACTGATTTCTTTCCTTTCGTCTTTGGCGATACAATGAAATGATAAACTAATTCATCTCATAGCCCTAAAGTCGAAAGAGGACAGATATTTTCGAGATTCATATACATAGGACATAATATGTTAAGAGGCAAGCCAAGGAAAGGGTTCTGGGTCCACGGCAACGACTCCTTTAGACACACCAAACTCGAAATGAGTCGTTGCCGTGGAGACCGAATCCTTTCTTTGGTTTGCCTCTTGACATATCATGCCGATGCTATATGAATCATGGAAGTATTTCTCTTCTTTTGTCTTTGGCGATACGAATAGTATGAGGCACGAATCCAAGTCATTCCTGGTTTGCTTTTTTTTGGTCTTTCTTCGAAATGCCGATGATTAGAACGTGTTATGGCATCATGTGTATGACTATGCCGCTGTTTGATCTCGTGTGCCAAGTAGACTAGTAAGTTGGGCATATACTCTACTTGCCGCACAAGATCAAACAGCGAGCATTGTTATTTTCATGCCCAACCTAAGTATGAGGCACTAATGCAAGTCATTCTTGGTTTGCTATTTTTGGTCTTCCTTTGAAATGCCGATGATTAAAACGTGTTGTAGCGTCATGTGTATGACTGTGACGCTGTTTGATCTCGTGTGCCAAGTAGACTAGTAATTTGGGCATATACTCTACTTGCCGCACAAGATCAAACAGCGAGCATTGTTATTTCCATGCCTAACCTAAGTATGAGGCACTAATGCAAGTCATTCTTGGTTTTCTTTTTTTTTCTTTCTTCAAAATGCCGATGATTAGAACGTGATTTCTTACATCTTGTTGCACCCATATATATATGCATGATCTTATCTTGTGAACTGCTATTGCTTTTCACTAACATAGATAATATCATCTATCTTGTGTATAGGAGATGGCGAAGAAGTGCTATGTCGTGTATGCCGGCAAGGTTCCAGGTGTGTACGAGGAGTGGGAAGACTGCCAGAAGCAAGTGAACGAATTCTCGGGCAACAACTATAAAGGCTACAAGACTAGAGAGGTGGCGGAAGAGAAGTGGGGGAGGCACGTGAGGAAGAAGTGGAGGAACTTCCTCGTGATCACAATCGTGTTTCTCTTCATGGTAGGTTATGTGCTCTACTTGATCTAGATAGAGCTCCGTCGTCAGGGTTGTAATGTGATTGTGAACTTGTACTCGGACGTGTGAGCTTGTGGCACAAACACTTGGTGTTGTGTGAAAACTTGGCACTTATTGATGTATGAACGCGTATGTCGCGATTGATGTGTAATATACTTTTATTCATGTTGGTTCTATTATGCTTTTGCCAATTGCAAGTTTCTAGAAAATTTTGTGCTGTTTATACTGTATTCTGGACTATATTGTATATTTGAATACCTGTAAATTGTAATTTGAAAATTGCCGTAAAATTTGAATTTCGAAAATATACCCGAGACGCATATGGTAAGTATAGGAGGCGCATATTGGGTACTACCTGAGGCGCATACCACCACATATGCGAGGCGCCTTCCACATGCGCCTCCTATACTTCATATACGCGAGGCGCATGATGGTATGCGCCGCATATACTTCTACGCGAGGCGCATATCATGCGCCTCACGTATATGAAGTATAGTATGCGCCTCGCATAACAGATACTAGAGGCGCATATGATATGCGCCTCGCGTAGCAAATACTAGAGGCGTGGCGCTAGAAGCGCATACCATATGCAAATACATCTCTCCGGCGACCGCGGTGACCGTGAGTGACACTCTGACACGTCTTCAGTGACCGTAAACTCGTATTTCTATTGTACGATGACCGTATTGACTTTGCTAAGCAAGTTCAGTGACTAACCATGGATTTAACTCGAATTGGATGGAGGGTGAAGTGTGAAGCCACAAGCTTCTAAAACAGAGGAAACTTTCCGATGGGTCGAAAACTGGTAGCCGCTAATGGAGTACAGTTTAGAGAACAGTTTAACATTATATTATTTGGACCTAGACAGATTCTGCTACTCATCACATGCATAGAAGCTTTTTTACTTGGCATATATGTCCACGGCAGAGCATTTTGCCTCGGCCATCCGCGAAACCACGAATCCAAGACGTTTTCTTCGTTTTGGCTGGATGTTCATTTTCCCATAAATAATACAAGCGAGCAAGCCTTTCCAAAGGAATGGACTCGGCCAATTCCTGCAGACCGAACGCACTCACACGTATAGTTTCCGGCGGAATCTGAACCCACAAAATTCCTGCAGAATTCCTCCACACCGAACGGGGCCCACGTTCCTACGTGTGCAGTTGTGACCGTAGAAAAAGAAAAGACAGAGAAGCGGTGGTTGCCTAGTGGTTTGGTAGTGTCTCGGGGGCAAAGTCGTCTTTGCACGTCTAATTTTCTGCTGGGCACCTCTAGAGAGGATGACCTCAGTGGGTGGGCTTCGTCGGTGAGTACGGTGCACGCCGATCATGGCGGACCGCTCGATGGCCATAGAACGTGTGGGTCTTGTGTGGGGCCTACTCAGCATAGGATTTGACTTGGTATAAATCCTAGATGCAACGCCTCTTCCTCGTCTTCCCCGCGCTCTCTTCCACGAATATTGCAGAGGAGTTGCGCTCGTTGCCGAGAAGACGAAGGAGACTAGCGGATTCAGGCTTGCTGGCTCGTTGGGAGGGCACGGGAGGGCACCCCTATGTCTCGAGCACGACGGCGACGTCGATCTCCCCCTCCTTCCTCTCGCGTCATCAGGTTCAGCTTTGGCATGTCCCCCTTCTCCTCTACGTGGTATAGTGCTCCTCCCCGAGCATGAGAGCGGCGAAGGCCTCTCTACCGGCATGAGACGGACCATGGCGTCGTGCGGAGCGTCCACGAGGGCCTCATGGCGTCTGTGTGAGTCTTCCTCGTGGGCGGGGGGTCTCGGCCATGCCAACTCGCAAGGTGTGGCCTGAGGGTCTTGTCGGCATGGAGTCACGACACCCTCCCACTCCATCAACTCCTCTTCCCTTTGACCGTGTTGCTTGATCTTTGTCTACATCGCGTGGTCCTCGCGTGCTCCTCCACGTGATCCTGACCGTCCTTGCCTCATCTTTGTCAGGTGATTCCCTCGTCTCATCTCCTCTCATTTCCTCTCTTTGTAGTTTGAGGGTCTTTTATCTTTCCATTGCCTCAGTTTAAAGTTGCATATGTGAGCACTCCTTGTATGCGCGTGTGTGTGAGAGAGAAGGACGGAGAAAGATGAGGCTTGAGTAAGAGGAGAATGTGAAGGACAAGAAGGTTGTATCCGTGTACTGGTTAAGTGCTTCGCTTCACAGATTTGCAACCTTTGGGTTTAATATTTTATTTTTTGACTAGTTATTATGCTTTCCTATGTTTACCTTCTTTATACACTACAAGAAAAGTTTTCATCTACCACGATCAGATTTCATGGTAGAATACCGTTTTTTCGTGATTAAAGGTTTTCTACCATAGATGGGCACCCATGGTAAAAGCTCTGTCACAAAAACTTTTACCACGTTTTTTTAGAAAATTGTGGTGGATGGAATCCATCTACCAAGAAAATTCAGACCGTGGTAGATAGGGGTGGAAACTGGTAGTGCATAATCCAAATTATCTGACATTTGTTAGAAAAATAAAAATGGTCATGAAAATATCCGTATCCGGACGAACTTGAAAATGGATGCGTTAAATATCCGGATTCATTTTACAAATATTAAAAAATATGTGATATTGAATTTTGAAGGAAATGTGGATATGAAAATGGTAATATCCATATCCGAATAAAATCATGTTAACCTATTCTAATAATTATGATCTAGTATACCAATTGTCCAACCTAAAAAGGCTAAAAAAAGTGATCAAAGTTATTTTTATTAAATCAAAAGTATTGTGTATTGTATCACTGTAGTTATCTCTCCATCGTTATACAATAGACTCACTATTAGACAATAGTCTATTATTTGGTTATTCGTATCTGTTCTGAATTGAGAAAATATCTGATCCACATTTGTATTCGAAAACATCTGTATCCGCATCCATATTTGTTTTGAAAATATGAAAACAGATGTGGTAAGGGTATTATCTGATCTGTTTCCATCCCTAGTTGTATATGTGTTTCGCCAGCCTCGTCGACGGATGACCGCATGTCAACTGTCACGTGGCAAATGCTATTAACGGGTACTTACTGAGGTTAACTCTTCACAAATTCGTGTTAGATGTCAGGCCCAATTAAGACATGCTAAATATTAAGTGGACCAACAAATGAGAGAAGCCCAATAAAAAAAGGCATGTTATTATTTTGGCATGCAGCCGGCCTGCTCCGGTTCTCGGGACCCAATCAACTTGTATCCCAACTACAACATGTTAACTTTATGGTCCATTACCATTTCGTCCTTTGTAAGGCCCTGTTGTACATCAATGCACAATCCATTTATGACTTACACAATTTTGACCCGATACTATTCCGACATGCAGAAAGCATGTCACTATTCATTCGAGTGAGTAGACTGCAACCCATTTACAGACATTCTAAATAAGATCTGTTATTATTTATGCATGCTAGATGCTCACGAATATTACAAGAATAAATTAATGCGCGGCCATGAGCGGCCCGTTAATGCTCGAGCATATTACTGTTCTGGTATGTACAAATCTCATTACTATTTTGGACAACCTAGTACTGTACGTCCAGTGCACAACTCGCTAAATTAAAGGAACAACAAAGATTCAGCCTATTAAATGCTCATTATTGTACATACGGCCCAATAAGATTTTGACATGTGAAATATTTATTACTGTACAGTCTGAATGGTAATGTTTTGGCCTATTTCAGGGCCGTTACTATACACGTCAACAAGCAGGCCGAGTAGTATCCTTCAGACCATAAATGGTGTTGACGGTCGAACACAATGTAGTACTGTACAAGCAGCCCATCAAGTGGACAAAATATAGAATGGCCTGTTTTTTCGATTGAAAAAATAACTTCCCTCCACAATAGGCATAAGAAAAAATAGTAAATTGTAACAACCATAAAATACAGTAAATTATTACTATTCCTAAAAATTCAATATGCGACAGTTGCAACAAAGAGTACAATACGAGAGATAAACAATAGAACTAGTGTTACAATAATGTTACTTTTGTGGAGTTTGCATCGCCAGACATTTAACAACCGGATACCATGAGACCTATTGAGGAGATTATTAAGTAGATGCTCCATGGAAGCTTGTCTGTTTTTTAACTCATTTATTTCTTTGAGTGCTATGTCGATTATTATATATGTTTTGTTGGCTTCCTGTCCAACTATATCAATTGCATCTTGGAGTGCAGAACCAAAAACTCCTTGACGAGGGGTAACCTCGGCAATGTGCATGAAGAAGGACTTAGGGTTTTGCGGAAAAGAGAATGCTGGGGATTTCGTCGGATGTCAGGAAAACAATGGAGTTAAAGTCGCCTGAATATTTGGTGAATCGCACTATTACAAATTGCTTGGGGATTGATCGGTGTCTTTTCTCAGGCTTCTCCCGTCCTATATATAATTGACCGGGTCTTAAAGTTGTATGTGGATAGGTTACATATATGCGATTACAATACCAACACGATGTCGGTCCTTTTTCCTCTTTCCTAAAAGAACTACAGCCTTTGTCGGTTGCTTCTTTTGGACCATCATCTTGACTCTTCATGGGCCGTAAGACTTTCTTCGGATCTAGGTAGCAAATAATAGGTATCCGAGTAATCATACCTATGTCAGTAGCCCCCGAGACTCTACCTGAACCGTATATTTGGGTCGAGTCTCAAAGATATGTTTAGTTCTTTTCCTTTGTTTTTTTCTATTTTTGATTTCATAGAGATTTGGTACAACGAGCCTGATGCATCCGACGGATCGGGAATCAGTTAATTGCTCCTGAGCAAAAGCAAGGTTATCCTACATCAAATTCAAGTCCTTAGGCCCGAACTCGGATTTTTTGCTAGCATAATTCAGTTCGGCCTGCTGAGGTCTTACCGAATACTGAATCCTAGTTTTATTTCATCAGGTACCCAACGCGTCCGTCAGGATTTTTTATCGCATCATAGATACGGATATATTACTGGCAGAGCACATTCTTGTGCGATTACCAGGCCACACATGACGAATCCTGGGGTCTTACCTTCATGTTTTTTTGAACACGGCATTTGGAGTTTTGTCGTGTTTGAGTGTAATCCGAGATTTTCTTGTATATTGATTTTTGTTAGCTGTCCTGCTAGGCTGCCAATATTTCTAAATTTTATGAGATATTTTGATACTTTTTGAGAGCTCCCGATGGGAGTAACCTTCTGAGGATATACTAATGTAAAACTCATAGATTTTTTAGGCGATGATTGTCTTTGATTGATATGCAAAAAAAATCTATCGGGTGCGCGTCAGCGCTCCCAATGGGAGTAGCCCCCGAGGCTACGTTCGGATGCCTGTATCTAGATATAGGCTCATAATTGATGTTAATTTGATCAGAAATATAGAAAAATCCTCTTGATTTGATAAGAACAGAAACTAAAGGTATGAAGAACTTATCTTTATACATATATGGCGCACCTGATGATACATTATTTTGGCAGATTACCACCTGGCCGTGGGCCTAGATATTCTGGCTTGAAAAGCCGGGCCATAGGCCTTTATTAAATTTTATAAGTAAACATGAAATCTTAAGCTAAAAGCGTCGTAGTTGTGCAATGTTCCATGGATTAGAATAGTTTACTCCTGTCTTCTTGTCTTGTAGATGATATGCTCCTCCAGGAATTACTTCTGTAACAATGTAGGGTCCCTCCAAGGTGATTCCAGCTTTTGGTGGCCATCTTGTGTTAGGCGGAGAACTAGGTCCCCTACTACAAAGGACCTCAGGCGTAATCGTCGGCCGTGATAGTTGTGAAAGTTTTGTTGGTATATAGTAGCTCTTGGCAGGGCTTCATCTTGATCTTCATCGAGTGCATCAACGTCATCCTCGAGCGCTTCTCTTGATTCCTCTTCATCATATCTAGCTACTTCGGGAGAGTTATGTGAAGGACGGTTTCAGCATCATGGACCAAAAAGAAAGGCTTTTTCTACTTGTCCATTGGTTTGCAGATGAGCTACTGAGGCATAGTTGACCTTGATTCCCATCTCCTCGCAGTATTCCTTAAATTCATTGGAAGTAAAATTAGTTCCATTGTCTGTAATGATGTTGTTTGGCATGCTGAACCAAAATACTATGGACTGTATTGAACCTCCATCTTGAGTGGTGACTAGCATTGCTTCCATCCATTTAGTAAATTTGTCTACAGCTACTAGCAGAAAGATGTGTCCTCCTGGAGATGACTTGTGAAGTTTACCCACCATATCAAGCCCCCACTGAGCGAAGGGCTAGGCTAAAGGTATAGGGTTTAATTTAGCGGCCGGTGCTCCTGGTTTTGTTGCGAATCGTTGACATGCTTCACATATTCTAACTATATCCTTTGCATCTAGAACTATAGTGAACCAATAAAATCCTGCCCTAAATACTTTGGTGGCAATTGCTCGGCTGCTGGCATGATGATCGCAAACTCCTTCATGTATTTCCTTGAGTATGGTTTTTCCTTCTTCGGGTGTGACACATCGCTGTAACGCACCCGGAAGACTTCTCTTATACAATTATCCTTTGATTTCCCTGAATGCTTTCGATCATCGAGTGATTCGTCAGGCTTCCGTCACATCTTCGGTAATTCTCCTGAATCATATAGGCTATATATGGCTGCATACTTGTAGACTCTATTATCATGACTTCGTCAATTTCTAGTTCTTCTCCGATGGCCTCTTCTGTACTTGTACTGGTTGATGAAGCCCCCGAGTCTTTTCGCGGCTTACTCTTTTTCCCTATCTTGGGTGCTACGACCTTAGAAACTCCTTTTTCTTTGATAGAACGCTCAGATATTTCTTCCCCAAAAAACCAGGTGGCACTGGCAAGCACAGGAACTCTATATTTGCCAAATTGTTGGCTTCCTTGTTGCTTGCTCTTCCTATGTGTGATACTTTGCATCCGTCAAACTGAACTTACATGATGTTGTATAAATCACGGTAGGCAATCCTATTGTCCCTGACAATATCGCACTTGTTCATTGCTTGTTGTGCTACGAGGTTGGATTCACCGAAGATTTTTAGAGGAGATGTACCGCAAGCCTTGGCCATCCGCATGCCATGCAACAAGGCCTCGTACTCAGCTTCATTATTGGATGTGTTCGCAAAACTCATGCTCCTTCTGTTCTTTTTGATCCATCGAAGTATATTGTCCAGGCGCTTGAAAGATCAGGTGGACCCGCACATTGTAACTCAGTCCATTCCATGATGAAATCAGGCAGAACTTGCGATTTGATTGCTTTTCACTTCTCATACATGATGTCCCAAGGGGATAATTCGATGATCCATAGGGAGACACGCCCAGTTGCTTCTGGATTATTAAGGATGTTCGACGAAGGTGCCGCATTAACCACTATGATCAGATGTTCCAAAAAATAATAGTGTAGTTTTCATGCTGCCATAAATACTCCATATGCTATTTTTTGGTAATGTGGGTACCTTTGTTTGGATGGCGAGAGGACCTCACTCAAAAAATAAACTGGCCTCTGAACACCATGGGTTTTTCCTTCTTCGGGTCGCTCCACAACTAGGACCGTGCTGACCGCCTGATTTGTGGCGGCGATGTAAAGAAGTAGTGGCTCTTTTTCTCGTGGAGACACAACGATGGGGGGGCATCGAAAGCGTCTTCTTGAGGTCTTGAAAGGTATGCTGAGATTCTTCGATCCATTCAAACTTATCTGATTTTATCATAAGGGCTTAGAATGGTAGTGCTTTTTCTCCTAATCAAGCAATGAAGCGGCTAAGCGCTGCCACTCGCCTGGCCAACTATTATACTCCTTGTAAATTTGTTGGTTTTTTCATTGTCAAAATTTCCTGTATTTTCTCGGGATTGGCTTCGATTCGTCTTGCTGATACCAGGTATGTGAGAAGCTGCTCTGATGGGACTCCAAAGGAACACTTTGTTGGGTTTAATTTGATGCAAACCTTGTCAATATTTTTGAATGTTTCTTCGAGATCCTTGATGAGTGATGATCCTTGCTTTGTCGTAACTATGACATCATTAATATATACTTGTACATTTGTGCCAATTTGACTTCCCAGGCAATTATGTATCATCCGTTGATATGTTGCTCCCGTGTTCTTGAGGCCAAAGGGCATTACTGTGTAATAGAATAAACCATAAGGTGTAATGAATGACGTTTTCTCTTGATCTTCCTCCTTCATCCGAATCATGTGGTATCCTGAATATGCATCCAAAAAGGAAATACGTTTGCACCCCGCAGTTGCATCCATTATTTGATCGATTCGTGGCAGTGGGAAGTGATCCTTTGGATAGGGTTTATTTAATACGGTGAAGTCAATGCACATTCGAACTTCGGGACGCATACTGGGTTTGTGACCCATTCTTCTTTCTTTAGTTCCTTTATGAAGTTAGCATCAGTGAGGCGATGTAGTTCTTTCCCAATAGCTTTGCGCTTTGGTTCTATGAAGCGATGAAGCGATTGCTTTACTGGTTTTGCTTTTGGATCTAGATTTAATGCGTGCTCAGTGAGTTCCCTGGGAATTCGCAGCATGTCAGAAGGTAGCCATGCAAAGATTTCCCAGTTCTCACGGAGGAACTCGATGAGCATGCTTTCCTATGCGGGACCAAGGTTGGAAGCCACAAACATTGTCTTCTCGGGGTCGGCGGGATGGATCTGTACCTCTTTTGTGTCTTTCACAATGTCAAAAGCCTGGTCGGGATTAACACGTGCCACTGCCAGAGGTTCTGTGGTTGTTGTCTTTTTAAGCTGCTCAAACTCTGTTGCCATCCTGAAAGATTCAAAGATTTTGTTGAACTCCCTGTCGCAATTGTCGGATCATGTGAAACTTCCTTTTACTGTTATGATTCCCTTTGGTGCTAGCATCTTCATGACTAAGTATGCATAGTGCAGGTCTGCCATAAATCATGCAAAAGCTGGGTGTCCCAGGATCGCGTGATACTGAGATGGCCAATCCATGACTTCGAACTCGAGTTTTTCCCGCCTGAAAAAGGGTAAATTTTACCTAAAGGAATTTCGGCTTTACCTGGTACTATGGCGTGGAAGGATGTTTCTGTTGGTGTCATATTTTGGTGCCAGCTTTTCCAAGGGGTAGTTCATTGCCCTTAGTGTTTTGGCGTAGATCAAGTTTATACTGCTTCCTGCATCCATGAAGACCTTGCTCATGTCGAACCCACCAATTTGTGCTTCAACTATTAAGGCTGAATGACCCAGTCTTGGTACTCGATGTGGGTGATCAGCTCTACTGAATATAATTTCCTGTTATGACCAATGGAGATACTTGGGTGCGGCTGGTGGATCCACCTCTACCATGTTGACTTGTCTTGTGATTAGCTTCTGAATTCTGTTGGGTGGACGCCCTTTCTAAATCATTGACATTGCCCCCTTTGACCTAGGGTATTCGGTGTTTTGATTACTTGTGTTTTGTGGTTGTCCTGCTGGCAAAGGTGGCGCACCGATGGCTTACGTGCCAGGCATGGATGTGTATCCTTGTCTTGCTGCTTCAGTTGCTTTTGCATCGCATAGCTCTTGCATTTTCAGGAACATTCGACAGTCTTTCATAAGGTGGTTGGATCGTCTTCTTCCAGCTTAGTCGACATAAAAATGCATGTTGCAGAGCCCTTCCAATATTTTCTATGTCCATTAACTGTGAAATTGTCTTGGGCTTAACTCCAGCCAGTTCTTCTATGAATTCTCGGTGATGGAGGCCGTCGTTGAAGGCATCAATGGCTCTTTCATCGGATATGGATTCTGCTGTATTTTTGATGATGTTCCATCGCTGGATGAATGCCCTTATTGACTCTTCGAGTTTTTGTTTGCATGCCCGCAATTGCTCTAAAGACGCGGTTCATTTGAATGTGGACTGAAAGTGTCGGATGAATTTATCTTCAAGATCGTTCCAGCTTCTAATAGAATCTTCGGGTAGTTGTCTGAGCCATGACCTTGCAGCGCCGGTAAGGTGCAATTGTAAGCTTCACATTGCGGTAGCTGTCGAGCCGCCCTATAATTTTACACTGGCCAAATAGTCTGCCAACCAAGTGATACGTTGCGAACGTATCTATAATTTTTGATGTTCCATGCTTGTTTTATATCTACTTTCTTATGTTTTTTCCACACTTTGGAGTATTTTTACACATTTTCTGGAACTAACCTGTTAATGAGATGCCATAGTGCTAGTTGCTTGTTTTCTACTGTTTTTTGTTTCAGAAAAGCTTTAAAGGAAATATTCTCGGAATTGGACCGGACAAAAGCCCAAGTCAATATTTCACTAGAAGAAACACGGAGTCTGGAGGGGAGACGAAGAGGGGAGCCAGGCCGGCCACACCTGGTGGTGGCGCGGCCAGCCCTAGCCACGCCACCAGGGGGTGTGGGCCCCCTGGCACTCCACCGACCTTGCACCTTCGCCTATATATTGCCCTCGGGACAAAAACCCTAAGTACCCGATCAAAATTCCACAAGAGAGTCTGTAGCCGCCGCCATCTCCATCCCTAGATCGGGAAGGATCTGAAGCTCTTCCTGGCACCCCGCCGGAGGGGAGAGATCACCCTGGAGGCCTTCTTCATCACCATGACTACCTCCGGTGTGATGCGTGAGTAGTTCATCCCTAGACTACGGGTTCATGTAGTAGCTAGATGGTTGGTTCTTCTCCTTTGCGCTACCATGTTTAGATCTTGTGAGCTCCGTTCATGATCAAGATCATCTATTTGTAATCCTACATGTTGTGTTTGCGAGGATCCGATGGATATTGAGATGCTATTTCAGATTGATTATTGATTCTATCATGTCTATGTTATTTGTGATCTTGCATGCTTTCCGTTGTTAGTACCTATCTTGGCCGAGTAGATACTAGCAACTCCAAGAGGGAGTATTTATGCTCGATAGTGGGTGCATGCCTCTAGTAATCTGGGGAAGTGACAAAAATCTCTAAGGTACTAGATGTGCTGTTGCTACTACGGAGAAAACAACAATCCTTTGTTCATAGAACAATCATATTGTTTACATTACACACTTTGCTTAATGCAATTATCTATTGCTTGCAACTTAATACTAGAGGGGGTTCAGATGATAACCTGAAGGTGGATTATTAGTCATAGATGCAGTTGGATTACAGTCTATGTAGAATGTTGTAATGCCCAATCAAATCTCATAGGAGTCAAGATGATTAGTATATGCATGTATGCTTTCTTGATGTTTGTCAATTGCCCCGCTATTATTTGTTCACCCAACATGTCATCTATCTTAAGGAGAATCACCTCTAGTGAACTATGGACCCCGGTCCATTCTTTTACCATCAATCTAAAATCTATTTACTGCTTTCTATTTACTTTCGGCAAGCAATTACTATCTTCCACACAATATGTTCAATCCTATGTTTTCAGCAAAACCGGTGAGATTGACAACCTCACTGTAAGTTGGGGGCAAAGTTCTGTGGTTGTGTTGTGTAGGATTCTAAGTTGGAAACAACACCTTGGAGGTGTTTCCTTGCTCCTACTGGTTCGATAACCTTGGTTTCATAACTGAGGGAAACTTGCTGCTGTGCTCATCATACCTTCCTCTTGGGGTTCCCCAACGAGCTCGATACGTGTTAAGCCATCAAGCTCTTTTCTGGCGCCGTTGCCGCGGAGTCAAGGACATATTCACAAGGGGAGTCCCTCATAACCAATCTCTTTACTTTGTTTTATTTGTTTTTCTTAGTTTATTTTTGCTGTGTTTGCTTGTTTCTTTATTAAAAACACAAAAAATGACTACTCTTGAAAACACTAAGTTGTGTGATTTCACTAGAACCAACAACAATGATTTCATGTGCACACCTATTGCTCCACCTGTTCCTGAAGCTACTTTATTTGATATTAAACCTGCCTTGCTCAATCTTGTTATGAAAGAACAATTTTCTAGTATTAGTACTGAAGATGCTGCTGCTCATCTTAATAACTTTGTTGAACTTTGTGAGATGCAAAAACATAGGGATATAGATGGAGATATTATTAAGCTTAAATTGTTTCCTTTCTCTTTGAGAGGAAAAGCTAAAGAATGGCTGCTATCCCTAACTAGAAATAGTATTGATTCTTGGACTAAATGGAAATATGCTTTCATTGGAAAATACTATCCTCCTGCTAAGATTATATCTATGAGAAGTGAAATAATGAAATTTAAACAATCTGATAATGAACATGTTGCTCAAGCTTGGGAAAGAATGAAATCTTTGGTAAAGAATTGTCCCACTCATGGACTGACTACTTGGATGATTATCCAAACCTTTTATGCAGGACTGAATTATTCTTCAAGAAATCTGCTGGATTCTACTGCTAGAGGTACCTTTATGACCATTACTTTGGGTGCTGCAACAAAGCTTCTGGATAATATGATGGTTAACTATTCTAAATGGCACACTTAGAGAGCTCCACAAGGTAAGAAGGTAAATTCTGTTGAAGTAACCTCCTCCTTGAGTGATAAATTGATGTTATTATGTCTATGCTTCTTAATGGGAAAGCTCATATTGATCCAAATCATGTTCCCTTAGCTTCTTTGGTTGCTCAAGAAGAGCAAGTTAATGTGAACTTTATTAAAAATAATAATTTTAGCAACAATGCCTACAAGAATAATTTTGGTAATAATAATTATAGGCCATATCCTCCCAATAATGGAAATGCTTATGGAAATTCCTACAACAATAATAGAAGCGCACCCTCTAAACTTGAAGTCATGCTTAAAGATTTTATTAGTAAACAAACTGCTTTCAATAAAACTATTGAGGAAAAGCACTCCAATGCTGAAAGAAATATAGCATCATTGTCTAAAGCACAATCTTCTTTGAATAAAATGGCTGCTAAACCTGAAACTATTGAAAATCCCTTTGCTTCTACTAATGCCATACAAGTTAGAATTGATGAAAATGTTAGACTGTTAGCTAAATTGCATGCTAAGTGGGAAAGAGAAGATGAAATTGCTAGACATATTAGTATTTCTACTATCACTACCACTAATGTTGAAGCTAGTAAACCCAATGGAACCTTTTCTAACAAAAATGCTGAAATTCTTTGAAATATGGGAAATAATAGCTCTACTACTTTAGATGATAATTATGATTTTGATCTTGATGGTTGCAATATCTCTGAAGTAATTATGTTCCTAGAAAGGTTTGCTAAAAGTCCTAATGCTAGTGCTATGAATATGGCCTTTACAAAACACATTACTAATGCTCTCATAAAAATTAAAGAAGAAAAGATGAAACATAAAGCTTCTATTCCTATGAAATTAGAAGATGGTTGGGAACCCATCATTAATATGAAAGTGAATGATTTTGATCTCAAAGCTTTATGTGATCTTGATGTTAGTGTTTCTATTATGCCTGGAAAGATTTATGAAATGCTTGATTTACCACCGTTGGAAGATTGCTATTTAAATGTCCAACTTGATGATAATGCTAAAAATAAACTCATGGGGAGTGTTAATGATGTTCTTATTATGGTTAACAATGCTTATGTCCCCGTTGATTTCTATGTTTTGGATGTTGAATGCAATGCTTCTTGTCCTATTATTTTGGGAAGACCTTTTCTTAGAACTGTTGGTGCCATTATTGATATGAAAGAAGGCACCATTAAATATCAACTCCCACTCAAGAAAGGTATAGAACACTTCCCTAAGAAGAGAGAGAAGATTTTTTTGCCTCTCCTATTAAAACAAAATTTGCTCTTAATGCATCTTCATTTGATAATACTTGATACTTTTTGCTTCTTATGCCTAGCTCGATGGCGTTAAAGAAAAGCACTTGTTGGGAGATAACCCAAATTTTGTTAGGAACCTTTTTGTTGAGTCTTGGAAGTTATTACCTCTATAATAACCGCTCCTTATCCTTTTTGTGTGGTTTTTGTGCCAAGAGTAACCTCTAATGAGAGAGAAGTAAGACTTGGGAAAGTTGTTGTCCCGAAACAGATTTTTGTGCTTCGCTGTAAAAATTCGTGAAAAATCTCTATATGTCGGTTTGAGCTGTGATTGTTTGTGCTTTTGTCCCAGGTTGTTATCCAACTTTCGTTAGTTCAATACTTTTGAGCTGTGATCTATCTACTAGATACAGAGCAACGGGTGGACATACATCCATGGAGAACTAACCCTCGAAGACAACGAGTTTTGTTAACGAGTAGGAACTCGTGGTTGATGTAGTCGTACGCTTGCCGATCTCAAGATCGTGTGGAAGTCCGAGCGCCACAAATCAGCAGCGCATCCGTCCTCGCACACACGTTCAAGCCACCGGATAACCTCCACCTCCTCGCTCCAGCGAATCAGCGGAAGTAGCAACTCCTTCCAGACGCAAGGCCACCGGGAACATGTATCTCGCTAATCCGAGACCATGGGGGAATATCTAGAGGGGGAGAGAGATCCTTCACGAGGAGGTGTGATTTGTGAGAGGGGAGAGGGAGGGAGACCCCTCCCCTCCCATAGCCGGCGCATGAGGGGGGGGGACTCCTCCCCTCCTTCATTCATGTGGTGAACTTCCACTCACATAAACATGGCCTCCACCCAAAATCCCACTCACATGTATTTAATTTCCACCAAATTAAATGTAACTCTCAATTAATAAAACTATTTTATTCATAATTTTGTTAATTACTTTAATTAACAAACATTCACATAAAACCCCTTGCAACATTTCAATATCACATGCAGAACCACTTTCTGCAATTTCACCCGAAACAATTCCGGTTTCTATCGAAACTTTTCCTGTGCTTTGAAAACCTTTTGTCTGGAACATATCTGCTCCTAAATGGTGTCCGGCAACCCTTAAGTGTGTCACCCTATGGTTAGCGAATAATGCAGACATGATTGAGACTCCTCTCAGATCAATAATCAGAAGCGGGACCTGGAGATCCATACTGACTCCTGCATATTCAACGATGACTTCTGTGATCGTGAGAACCTTTAACGTCAGCAATTTAATCCCTTTGTCTCATGATATAATACATGTCTGAGATTCGATCATCGGTATCCAAATACCTAGTTTGATCTCGTTACCGACATGCACTCTTTTCTCGTTCCCGTGATATAACATTCTAGTGATCACATCACTTGCTTGCAAGCTATCTTAATGTGATATCACCGAGAGGGCCCAGAGTATATCTATCCGTCATCGGGATCGACAAATTCCACTCTTGATCCATGAGCCTCAACATAACACCTTCGTAGCACTGAACCCACCTTTATAGTCACCCTGTTACGGTGTGACGTTTGATGTTATCAAGATACTCTTCCGGTGTTATTAATTAACATGATCTCATGGTCTAAGGACTAAGACTACTTTGTATGATGTTATAGCAATATAAACATAATGACTTGATCGTAATGCTATACTTCGGATGAATGTTCATCACATCATTTCACAAATGTTGTGACCTTGTTATTTACAACATCCAATGTCCATGATCAGGAAACCTTGATCATCTTGTTAATCAACAAGCTAGTTTATAAGAGAGGCATAACTAGGAACCCTTTTTGTTTATTAAACACACATGTATTGATGTTTCCTCTCAATACAATTATAGCATGAAAAATAAACATCTATCATATACAAGGAATACATAATAACAACTTTATTATTGCCTCTCAGGGCATATTTCCTTCAGTCTCCCACTTGCACTAGAGACAATAATCTAGTTCACATAGTGATAAATCTAACACCCATGGAGTTCTGGTGTTCATCATGTTTTGCCCTAGGGAGTACTTTAGTCAACAGATCTGCTACATTCAGGTCCGTGTGCACTTTACAAATCTTTATATCTCCATCCTTGACATGCTCGCGGATCGAGTGAAACTGGCGCTTAATATGTTTGGAATTCTTGTGAGACCTTGGTTCCTTGGCGTTGGCTATGGCTCCATTGTTGTCATAATAGATCGCCATCGGGTACAACGCACTGGTAACCACACCCAGTTCCGTAATGAACTATTTCATCCAAACTACTTCCTGCGCCGCTTCTGAAGCAGCAACATATTCCGCCTCCGTCGTTGATCCAGCCACCATAGGTTGTTTGGAACTCCTCCAACTAACTACTGCTCCGTTCAAGAGAAATACGTATCCGGATTGAGACTTAGAGTCATCCGGATCGGTGTCAAAGCTAGCATCGACATAACACTTAGCGACTAGCTCTTCTTCACCTCCGTATATAAGAAGCATATCCTTAGTTCTTCTCAAGTACTTGAGGATGTTCTTTACCGCTATCCAGTGTTCCGAACCTGGATCAGATTGGTACCTACTAGTCAAACTAATAGCATGTGCCACATCCGGTCTTGTACATAGCATGGCATACATTATAGAGCCTATGGCTGAGGCATATGGGATCTTATCCATTATCTCTCTTTCTTCCGCCGTAGCCGGACTTTGAGTCTTACTCAATGTATTGCCTTGCAGCATAGGTAAGAACCCCTTCTTACTTCCGCCCATATTAAACTTCTTTAATATCTTATCAAGGTATGTACTCTGCGATAGCCCAATTAGGCGTCTTGATCTATCTCTATAGATTTTAATGCCTAATATATATGAAGCTTCACCAAGGTCCTTCATCGAAAATTTGCTGTTTAGATAACTTTTAACACTGTTTAAAAGATCTATATCATTTCCAATCAATAATATGTCATCCACATATAATATCAGAAATGCCACATTGCTCCCACTCACTTTCTTGCAAATACAAGCCTCTCCATAAGTTTGGACAAATCCAAACTCTTTGATCACCTCATCAAAGCGGAGATTCCAACTCCGGGATGCTTGCTTCAGTCCATAGATGGATCGCTGATGTTTGCACACCTTATCAGCATCCTTAGGATCGACAAAACCCTTAGGTTGTATCATATACAACTATTCTTCAATATTACCATTGAGGAACACAGTTTTGACATCCATCTGCCATATTTCATAATCGAAATATGCAGCAATTGCTAACATAATCCTAACCGACTTAAGCATCGCTACAGGAGAGAATGTCTCATCGTAGTCAACTCCTTGAATTTGTCGAAACCACTTTGCGACAAGTCGAGCCTTATAGATGGTTACATTACCATCAGCATCAGTTTTTCTTTTGAAAATCCATTTATTCTCAACGGCCTTTCGATCGTGAGGTAAGTCCACCAAGGTCCAAACCTGGTTTTCGTACATGGATTCCATCTCGGATTTCATGGCTTCTAGCCATTTGTTGGAATCAGGGCTCATCATCGCTTCTTCATACGTCGCAGGGTCATCTATTTCATCAATCATGAAATTCATAACAGGATTGCCGTACAGTTCAGGAGCTGCACGTGTCCTGCTTGACCTGCGAGGTTCGGTAGTGTCCTCTTTCGGAGTTTCATGATCAATATCATTAGCTCTCTCTTCATTAGGTGAAGTCAACTCCGAAACAACTTCCGGTGCCGCGCTACTTGCCATTTCATGAAGAGAAGGTTCAATAACCTCTTCGAGTTCTACCTTCCGACTACTCACACTTTTTGCAAGAAACTCCTTCTCAAGAAAGGATCCATTCTTGGCAACAAAGACCTTGCCCTCGGATATGTGATAGAAGGTATACCCAATCGTTTCCTTAGGGTATCCTATGAAGACGCATTTTTCCGCTTTGGGTTCGAGTTTATCCGGTTGAAGTTTCTTCACATAAACATCGCATCCCCAAACTTTAAGAAATGACAGCTTAGGTTTGTTTCCAAACCATAATTCATACGGTGTATTTTCAACGGATTTAGATGGTGCCCTATTTAAAGTGAATGCAGCGGTTTCCAGTGCATAACCCCAAAATGACAGTGGCAAGTCAGTCAGAGACATCATAGATCGAACCATATCCAATAAAGTACGATTACGACGTTCTGACACACCATTACGTTGTGGTGTTCCGGCAGGCGTGAGTTGTGAAACTATTCCACAGTCTTTCATATGTGTGCTAAACTCGTAACTAAGATACTCTCCTCCACGGTCGGACCGCAGAAATTTGATCTTTCTGTTACGATGATTTTCCATTTCATTCTGAAATTCTTTGAACTTTTCAAAGGTTTCAAACTTATGATTCATCAAATAGATATACCCGTATCTACTTAAATCATCCGTGAAAGTAACAAAATAACGATATCCACCTCGCACCAACACACTCATTGGTCCACACACATCAGTATGTATGATTTCCAATAAATCTGTCGCCCTTTCTATTGAACCAGAAAACGGCGTTCTAGTCATCTTGCCCATAAGGCATGGCTCACATGTATCAAATGATTCAAAATCAAGTGATTCCAAAAGTCCATCAGAATGGAGTTTCTTCATGCGTTTAACGCCAATATGACCTAGACGGCAGTGCCACATATATGCAGATATATCATTATCAAGTTTAATCCTTTTAGCATCAACATAATGAATATGCGTAATACTACTATCAAGATCCAACAGAAATAAACCATTCAACACAGGTGCATGACCATAAAATATATTATTCATATAAATCGAACAACCATTGTTTTCAGACTTAAACGAATAACCACTTTGCATCAAACATGATCCGGATACAATGTTCATGCTCAGTGTAGGCACCAAATAACAATTATTTAGGTTTATAACTAATCCCGACGGCATATGGAGAGGCAGCGTTCCGACGGCGATCACATCAACTCTTGATCCATCGCCGACCCGCATCGTGACCTCATCCCTTGCTAATTGTCGCTTGTTCCACAGCCCCTGAATCGAGTTACATATATTAGCAACCGATCCCGTATCAAATACCCAGGTGCTACTGCGAGTACTAGTCAAGTACACATCAATAACATGTATATCACATATACCTTTGTTTGCCTTGCCGGACTTCTTGTCCGCAAAATACTTGGGGCAGTTGCGCTTCCAATGGCCAGTCCCCTTGCAATTGTAGCACTCGGTGTCAGACTTAGGGCCAGCTCGGGGTTTCTTTTCAGGCGTGGCAACAGATTTGCCGCCCTTCTTCCCCTTCTGCTTGCCTTTCTTGTCCTTCTTGAAACCGGTGGTCTTATTGATCATCAACACTTGATGTTCTTTTCTAATCTCCACTTCTGCAGTCTTAAGCATTGACAGAAGCTCGGGAAGAGACTTCTTCATGCCCTGCATATTATAGTTCATCACGAAGCTCTCGTAGCTAGGTGGCAGAGATTGGAGAACATGATGTATGCCTAAGTCAATGGGGATCGTTATGCCCAAGGACACAAGCTTATCGGTGTACCTAGACATTTTGAGTACGTGCTCACTAACGGAGCTGTTCTCTTCCATCATGCAGCTAAAGAACCTTTCAGAAGCATTATAACTCTCTACGGCAGCATGGGTATCGAAAATCATTTTCAATTCTCCCATGGTATCAAAGGCATTGCTATTTTCGAAACGTTTTCGAAGTTCTGGATCTAGCCCATACAGTATGCCGCAATGAACTAAGTCGTGGTCCTCCTGACGAGTTATATAGAAATTCTTTTCCTCGTCAGGGGCATCAGGAGCTGGTGGGGGGCCTAGCGGCGCCTCTAGCACATATTGCTTTTGTGCAGCAGTGAGGAGAATCCTCAAATTCATAGCCCAATTGGTGAAGTTGCTACCATTCGCAGCAAGCTTCTCTTTCTCCATGAACATATTGAAATTAAAAGCAGGTGGTGCCATCTACAACAGAATTTGTAAAATATATTTAGACTAAGTTTATGATAGATTGAGTTCAACTAATCCAAATTACTATTGAACTCCCAGTCAAAAATGACATCCCTCGTGTCCTTTTGGTGATTACATGAACCAAATCCACTACACCAAGTCCGATCATCACGTGAGTCGGTGTAGCTTCAAAGGCGAGCATCTATATGGGCATCATATCAACTATATGACTCATGCTTAACCTTTCGGTCCGTGTTCCGAGGCCATGTATGTACATGCTAGGCTCGTCAAGTAAGAACCTTAGTATTCGCATGTGTAAAAATGTCTTACACCCATTGTATGAAAGCGCAGAGTCGAGAACACCCGATCATCACGTGATGCCTCAAAGCACGATCCATAGAACGGTGCATACTTAAGGAAGAACACATTTTATCTTGATATCTAAATGAGGGATCATCTTATAATGCTATCAAAAACGCCAAACTAGCAATATAAGATGCTAACATCTAATGTGTGAAGTGAGGTGATATGGTCCATGCATTTGATCTCTATCATTTTCATCATGGTATGATCTCTATCATTCCTTTATGTGTAAGACCAAGGTCTATGGAACTTACACGTTGACTGTGTTGTAAGAGTATCTACCATACATCTACTTACAACAATACCATATCAATACACTAGCCCAGCAACGATCTAATCTAGACGCCTCTAATTTATCAATTGCAAGTTTTACGTGGCTTAGGGCTTTCGGAGATAGAACCGGTCTTACCTACGAACATGAACCACAACAAGGATAACCAAGTTATTAGCAACTCGTTGTAAATCAGATATTGACTGTAGTAGGAGAGACAGACACCCGCCAGCCACTTATGCAAAACTAGTTGCATGTCAGTCGTGGAACCAGTCTCATGTACGATGACATGTAAGGTTGGTCCGGGCCGCTTGATCCCACTATGCCACCAATATCCAAAATACATAGAAGATGCAATAACATGATCATCATCGCCCACATATCAACATATGTGTACTACCCGTGCTAAGCACCTATGCATAGATTAGGATCTGATACCACTGTTGGGTCCGCAACATAGAAAACAAAAAATTTCCTACTAGATACAGAGCAACGAGTGGACATACATCCATGGAGAACTAACCCTCGAAGACAACGAGTTTTGTTAATGAGTAGGAACTCGTGGTTGATGTAGTTGTACGCTTGCCGATCTCAAGATCGTGTGGAAGTCCGAGCACCGCAAATCAGCAGCGCATCCGTCCTCGCACACACGTTCAAGCCACCAGACAACCTCCACATCCTTGCTCCAGCGAATCAGCGGAAGCAGCAACTCCTTCCAGACGCAAGGCCACCGGGAACAGGTATCTCGCTAATCCGAGACCATGGGGGAATATCTAGAGGGGGAGAGAGATCCTTCACGAGGAGGTGTGATTTGTGAGAGGGGAGAGGGGGGCTTTATATCGGAGGGAGGGAGACCCCTCCCCTCCCATAGCCGGCGCATGAGGGGGGGGACTCCTCCCCTCCTTCATTAATGTGGTGAACTTCCACTCACATAAACATGGCCTCCACCGAAAATCCCACGCACATGTATTTAATATCCACCAAATTAAATGCAACTCTCAATTAATAAAACTATTTTATTCAGAATTTTGTTAATTAATTTAATTAACAAACATTCACATAAAACCCCTTGCAACATTTCAATATCACATGCAGAACCACTTTCTACAATTTCACCCGAAACAATTCCGGTTTCTATCGAAACAATTCCTGTTTCTATCGAAATTGTTCATGCGCTTTGCAAACCTTTTGTCTGGAACATATGTTCTCCTAAATGGTGTCTGGCAACCCTTAAGTGTGTCACCCTACGGTTCGCGAATAATGCAGACATGATTGAGACTCCTCTCAGATCAATAATCAGAAGCGGGACCTGGAGATCCATACTGACTCCTGCATATTCAACGATGACTTCTGTGATCGTGAGAACCTTTAACGTCAGCAATTTAATCCCTTTGTCTCATGATATAATACATGTCCGAGATTCGATCATCGGTATCCAAATACCTAGTTTGATCTCGTTACCGACATGCACTCTTTTCTCGTTCCCGTGATATAACATTCTAGTGATCACATCACTTGCTTGCAAGCTATCTTAATGTGATATCACCGAGAGGGCCCAGAGTATATCTATCCGTCATCGGGATCGACAAATTCCACTCTTGATCCATGAGCCTCAACATAACACCTTCGTAGCACTGAACCCACCTTTATAGTGACCCTGTTACGGTGCGACGTTTGATGTTATCAAGATACTCTTCCAGTGTTAGCAATTAACATGATCTCATGGTATAAGGACTAAGACTACTTTGTATGATGTTATAGAAATATAAACATAATGACTTGATCGTAATGCTATACTTCGGATGAATGTTCATCACATCATTTCACAAATGTTGTGACCTTGTTATTAACAACATCCAATGTCCATGATCAGGAAACCTTGATCATCTTGTTAATCAACAAGCTAGTTTATAAGAGAGGCATAACTAGGAACCCTTTTTGTTTATTAAACACACATGTATTGATGTTTCCTATCAATACAATTATAGCATGCAAAATAAACATCTATCATATACAAGGAATACATAATAACAACTTTATTATTGCCTCTCAGGGCATATTTCCATCAGAAAATTAGTCATTAAAGCTCTCACAAACTTGATGGCACACTTTACTTTTCTTGCACTTAATAAACTTTAACCATTGTGCCCATCTATGTTGCGTATATGCTTGCGTTTTGTAAGTTTGGAATTAGTAGAACCATGCTATCATGGGGAACTCTTTCAACAATGCACTTTATTTAGTTGATATCATGTGCTTATGGATCTTGGCGGTATGAAATGAAAGGGGAGATTGTAAGTCTCATGGATTTCGTATATGTGTTAGAGAAACGCCTGGGCGGCTGGTCCAATCCATGCCTAATCATGGTGGAAACCTGCAGCGTAACTATAATGAGCAATCTATGAAGCATCCTCTTTATAAAAAAAGAAAAAAAGAAGCCTATGCAAATAGGAAATAAAAAAAGAGAAGAGAAAAAGAAAAAAAAGATACACATGTGACTAAAAAGGTACCCCGTTGGCGGTTCTCTATGATACACAGGTACTTACAATGACAAGAACTTACTTGTGACTAAACTTGAGTAGGACGAGGAACGGTCTTCGTAAGTAAGGGGCACGAGATTTTTAGCTTATAACTTGTCAAGCATATCCTCATATTTGTTTACTTTAACCTTAATCACCTAAAGATTCTTATGATAGGGGAAATGACAGCTGAAAGCTAATAAGTACCATAATTTTTGGAAGCTCTTTATGAGACTTGAATCCCTGCTTCCTTCTATGAAGGCCTTTCTTTTACTTTTATGTTGAGTCTCTATCTTCTATCTTTATGCACCTATTAAGAGAGCATAGTGGTCATTCTTAGTTTAATGTGCATTGTCCCAAAACTTGTTGATTAATTCATAACTTTGATATTGCGTGTTCTTAAACTATTTGTATCTAGTCACCCTTACGAACTTTGAAGGTGTCCTATGCATTTATCTTTTGCTACACTATTAGGGACAAGCTGAATACCATTCTTATTATGTGAAACAAACAAACGTATTTCAAAGCATTGTTATTTATGAATCTTTTGTTTGTACCTTTTCATGCTACATCATAGTTGCTGTGTCTTATTGTTAGAACTATATATTTCATGCTATGTTAAAGTACTATGGTCCCAGCTATCAATGTTTTACGGGTACCTTGATCAAGATTATGATGGTGCATGTCACCTTAAAAATTATTCTTTTTATCACTTACCTACTCGAGGACGAGCAGGAGTTAAGCTTGGGGATGTTGATACATTGCAAACGTATCTATAATTTTTGATGTTCCATGCTTGTTTTATATCTACCTTCTTATGTTTTGTCCACACTTTGGAGTATTTTTACACATTTTCTAGAACTAACCTCTTAACGAGATGCCATAGTGCCAGTTGCCTGTTTTCCGTTGTTTTTGGTTTCAGAAAAGCTAGTAAGGAAATATTCTCGGAATTGGATCGGACAAAACCCCAAGTCAATATTTCACCAGAAGGAACATGGAGTCCAGAGGGGAGACGAAGAGGGGAGCCAGGCCGACCACACCTGGTGGTGCCGCGGCCAGCCCTAGCCGTGCCACCAGGGAGTGTGGGCCCCCTAGAACTCCACAACCTTGCCCCTTCACCTATATATTGCCCTCGGGACGAAAACCTAAGTACCCGATCAAAATTCCATGAAAGAGTCTGTAGCTGCTGCCATCTCCATCCCTAGATCGGGAGGGATCCGAAACTCTTCCTGGCACCTTGTAGGAGGAGAGAGATCACCCTAGAGGCCTTCTTCATCACCATGATTGCCTTCGGTGTGATGCGTGAGTAGTTCATCCCTGGACTACGGGTCCATGTAGTAGCTAGATGGTTGGTTCTTCTCCTTTGCACTACCATGTTTAGATCTTGTGAGCTCCGTTCATGATCAAGATCATCTATTTGTAATCCTACATGTTGTGTTTGCGGGGATCCGATGGATATTGAGATGCTATTTCAGATTGATTATTGATTCTATCATGTCTATATTATTTGTGATCTTGCATGCTTTCCGTTGTTAGTAGCTATCTTGGCCGAGTAGATGCTAGCAACTCCAAGAGGGAGTATTTATGCTCGATAGTGGGTTCAATCCTCTAGTAATCTGGGGAAGTGACAGAAATCTCTAATGTCAACACTCGGATTTTTAATCCCAGATGCCTGTTATGCCATAGCTCGCAATCCCAGGATTACCATTTTTGCGAGTCATAACATAATTGGTACCATCATACATCCTGGTACACTCCATAGTCTGGCCATGGGAATAGCCAGGGACAAAGCCATGAGTACACTCTAAGTATTCACAAACTATCACTAACAAGTAAGGTAGTTCTAGTAGGAATCTTAAGCTCTAGGTTTATTTGCAAAAAGCCAGGTTTACCTCATACTGAGTTTAGAAGTAAAGAAAACTAATTTAATGTTCTAAATCACTTAAGTGGGAACATAGTTTTCATGTTCACACCCTGTTTTGGTCAAGTCAAAGTCATAGTTCAATTCACAAGTCATTTTGAAAACATCTGACGACGGAACAGTATGGCCACTCCAACTGTCCATGACCGCAGACGCGACTATTCGAATAGTTTGACACTCTTAAGAGGTGGTACACTTTCACCACAAAATTTGATACATCCGTCAGGGATAACCCTGAATCATCATACTTAGTATGCGGATAATCAATCATAACCTTTCAATTACACACTCTAGTATAGGCACCTCCCCTATGAACTTGGCCTCCTACCCATGGCCATCTGCCATCCTGGGCACTTCATAAGTGGACATTCATCACGAGATAACCTCAGCTCAACCTCTTCTGCAAGGGAACCCATACTAAGGCATATAAACTTCCGGCTAAGCCCTACCCAATTCAGGTATTGTGGTTGTACGGTAAAATTGGAATGGTATCTCATCTGAACCCAACCATTAGTTTTTATAGAAGGGCTAAGGCTCAGGCCTCAACATTTTCATCATCCAATCCTTTTTTGTGTTTCTCAACACATGTCAAAACATCTCAATAGAATGAGTCATTATTCCAAGGTTTTCGTAATCATTTTCACCAAGTATTCCCATCTAAAGTGATCAACTTTTATGCTTAGCACTAGCCACTAAAGTTGAGGGTATTTAATAATGAGGGGTGCTAATCAATTGTAACTATCCAACTCTAATCTCATGCCTTGAGATGACATCTAAGTATAACTAGTTAGGCCTAGTTTTATACTCTTTATGGTATCTATACTAGTGTTCCAATACTCACAAAGCACTAACTAAAAGTAAATAACTTTGGTAAAAATAAAAGAAGTAAATAGCTTGCAAGTAAAACTTGGGATTGGTATAATCAAAGTGGAATAACCAAGCATGCCTAAAGCATCTTGCATAGGTTATCAATTTTGCAAGTGTTAGCTTGCATAGTCAACTTGTAGTGTTAGGCTTGCATAGGTATAATACTTGCAAGTGTTAGCTTGCCTTGAGTAGTGCGATGATTGAAGTTCTCATCTTCTTCTTCTTGGTAGTACTCCTCCTCCTCGTATCCTGGGTCGGTTCTATCATCTATAAATGAATACGAGGTACACAATCACCAAACAATACTTAACTATTTCTATTTAACACACTAAGGCTCACACTTGATGATCTAGCTGAAGGGGATCCGTAGTAGAAAACAAAAATATTCCTAAGTTGGAACCCCAAAACTCCCTAGGATCTATCTATGTAGTAATGCGGTAACAGCCAATGTGTAGAGAATACATACCCTTGTAGATCGTACGCGGTTAACGTTCCGAGGGGAACATGGTTGATGTAGTCGTACTCGTAGCCGACCTCAAGGTCGCGAAGCTCCTCGCAGGTCACCCCTTGCTCCTTCTTCATCATGCAGCAGCTCCGGCTCACGACATTTAAGTGCCCCAACTGTTGCGCCTCGTATATTCGTACACATCCGGTGCACGATGAGACCTCCGAATCCTCGATCCCGCCGGGAGTGCGGAAGTTGATATCTGGCTAGGAATCCCTGTAGCACAATGGCGTACTGCAGGTGTGCCTTGTTTGCACAGCCCAAACTTGGGGCCATGGTCACAAGGGCTAGAGAGAGAGGGAAGGAGGAAGTCAACCAAAGGACTTCTCCAAATATTGGTGTGTTTCATCCCACCCATGGGCACCCCTTTATATAGGCTAAGAGGGAGTGCCTTTCTCAAAGGCTAAGCCATGTGGGACTAATTATAAAAGAAAAGACAACATGATTTTCGTCCATCCAGATGGGCCAAAATCCAACCCAAAAAGGGAAAAGAGGCAGCAGCAGACAACAGGCTAGGAGCTGTGCCCGACCGGGTGGGCCTTGCGCGGCCCACACCGCGCCCGCCAGCTTACCGCCCAGCAGCAACGACCAGCACTCCGTGCTGGGCCGATGCTCGCCCTTGTGGCCTACCTGGCAACCGACGCCTCGCTTGGCCCGTCCAGCGCCCCGGGTGGGCCGCCGCCATTCTCCCCCGGCCCGTTGGCCAGCGCTCGTGTGGGCTGCTGCGGACGTGGCCCGGGTGGGCTGGCTAACCCCGCGGCCCAGCCAGGCCAGCTCCCCGTGAGCTCCTTGGGCCGAGTTCGAGCTGGCCCAGCTGTGGCAAGCGCAGGTAGCTGTTTTTCTTTTTCTTTTTCCCTTTATTTTTCTGAAGCTTTTATTCTAGGCTATTTCCCTCTGGGATTTGCCCTAATATAAAAGTTGCCTTTATAAATCTTAATCTAAATATTATTTAGAATATATTAATTCATAATTAACATATACTAAATGTATATTCAAATTCCCATTTGTCCGATAACACTTTTCCGTGTCTTTTCCTTTATTCTTTCTCCGAACAACTTCAGATCTCTCTGCAGAACAATTCCGGATTTCTCTTTCTCTACTGTGATTCCTTCTTATGAATGATCACTCTCATCGTACCCTTAAGTGTATCCTCTCACGACTCGGGAATGCTCTAGACATGATCTGTATCAATGATCAATAGAGGGACCAGGGATATCCATGTGACCCCTATGCATGCCTGATGACATTGTCATTTGAACCGCTAAATGTAGCATCCAATTCCTTTTGTTTCTCGATACGACTTGTCCGAGATCCGATCATTGGTATCACATACCTTGTTCAATCTCGTTCACGACAAATTATGTTTTCTTGTTACCGTGATATTACATCCCCGTAACCGAGTCACATGTTGCGATATTTATGGATGTAATCTCACCAAGCCGGCCGTATGTATCTTTACCCGTCATGTGGGTGAACAAATCCCGGTCTTGCAGTCACATGTCATCTACTGTTCCTTTGGAATACCCAACATACACCTTTATGGCCACCATATTACAAGATGATGGTTGATGCAGTCTAAGCAGCCTCGGGAAGTAGTGAGTAATATGAGCTCACAGTCTAAGGAAAAGGAGTCTAGGTATAGCTGTTGCAACAATGAACTATATGACTTGATCATGTTGCAATCCTTCGAGGAATGTCCATCACATCATTCTCCAATGATATGACCCCATTGTCAATTGACATAAATGCCCATGATATTGAAACCCAGATCATCCTCATGACCAACGAACTAGTATGAATAGAGGCTACTAGGGACTTGGTTGTTTCATACCACACCTGTACCAATGTTTCTACTTGGCACAATTATAGCACAATATGAAACTATTATAAATAATTGATATATGACAATAAAAACCTATTTATTATTTGCCTCTACGGCATATCTCCTTCACTAGCATCATCACAAACATCACATGAAATAAAGACTTAATCTTATTTATTTTATTTTAGAAAAGTAATTTCTACTCATTGAAAATACTTAAGATTTAATATTCTCCAATTAAAATATGGGATCATGTTGACACATGTCATCACCACATATTCTAATACATGGGAATGTGATTTAAAGTGTTGGTCATATTTTATAAAGTTTAAGATTATCATTTAATAGAATTAAAGTGACTAGAAATGCTTATATAGCATTCATTTGGTAATAGTCCAATGTCACTACATGTAAACCTAAATATTTTTACATATTCAGATATATCTCGTCAAATGTGATTTTTGAGAGTTGGAATCAACTCAAAAGCATCTATGGTTGATTTTTGAAAAATGTTTGAAGTTGGAAAAGTCTATGTCTTGTTATTTTTACTATAGGTGATCTCTAACTCCAAATGGTTTGAATCCAACGGGCTTGGATAGATAATTTGAATACCTTTCTAACAAAATTAGAATCATGCAATTTGGTTCAGTGAATCTCTTTGAATTTATTTTTGAATCTCCTGACAGAATCTGGTTTCAAGTAAAATGGAAAATAACTATTTGAATCATTGGGCTCTACGTGGGAAAGTAAACAGGCCGGCCCAACTGTACAGCGTGGCGCAGCGGGCTACTAATAAAACGGTCCCACTAGTCGGTGACTCTATCTAACCGAACTGGTATCTTTCAATCTAGGCCCTACGATTAGAATGCGATCTAACGACTGAGGTTCATCTCCTACGTTGAACAACTCTGACAAGGACTGAACCCTAACACTGGGTGCTGGTCGTGTGAGGCTCACTAGGGCTCCAGCTAGGGTCGGCGATGGGGGCAAACGATGTTGTCGACGACGGCGGTTCGAACGGTGGTCGTGGCGGCTCCTGGGGTGGCTCCAATCAATGGCTCCTCTTCTCCTCTGCAGTGGCGGACTCCGGCCAAATTCCAGCGATGCGGTGCTCACCTTGCTCTGGGGAGGTGTGTGAGAGGTTCTGTGAGGAGTGGGGAGTGTGATGGTGTGGTGAATTGAGGCAGAGTGGGTCTCTATTTATACACCGGTGAAGGGACAAAGCGGGATGGCTCAGGCTTGTTGGTGACGACGATACAGGGGGCTAGCAGCATGGCTGAGGGTAGTGGGCGACGCGGTGTTTCCTAGCGGTCATCACAGGCTTAAAGGCGCGGCAAGGGGCGGTCTGGAATGGTCGGGCGCGGGCGGTGCTCTACGCGGAACTGGCGGCGTTCGAGACGGTGCACGGGAGCTATGGGTCGCACGGCAGCGAACATGGATGTCTGGGAGCTAGCTGGTGATATGGCGAGTGTGTGCACGCGCGGAGGGGGCGAGGCGCAGTGCGTGCGAGCTGGTCAGCTGTGGCTTCCTGCGCGCTCTCGGCACGGCGCAGAGAAAGTGGGCGTGGCAGTTTTCTAGTAGTCCATGGACTGGTTGCGGTCAAGGGCTGGACAGGGGGTGGCGGTGGATGGTGGCCTGCCTCCTGGACATCATGGACGAGGGCGGCGTGGTCTGTGGCGAGCGGTGCTTCGGGCGGCGCTTCACTGGCGCAACGGCAAAGAGGGGGTGCGTGTCTGGCGCTGCTGTGTGTTGGGGAGACCAGGGGAATGAAGAGGGGACAGTGGGGGTGAGTGATTACTGCTCAAAACAGTGAAGTTAGGCAGTGGTTTAAGCACTGTCTACAATGTGTTCGACCAAATGGCCGCATGAACTCAAGTTTGAAATTTTTGAATGGAATTTGGTGACTGTTTTGATCTTATGCTTGAGTGTCTATGGTTGCTTGGAAAAGTTAAGGTGAATTGATTTGAGTGGTTTTTGCAAAATGGTGATCTTACCATATGAACTTGATTCAATTTTGAATTTTCCTTTAAATATATTTGAAAATAGTTTTTGTGAGTTTGTAAAGTGGGCTTGGGTTCACTTTTACTTGGTCTAGTAAGGAGTGAAAAGAAATGGAAATTTTTCTGTTATAAATTCTTTACTAGGAACACTCAAAGTGGCCTAGTGGTTAATTTTGGTCAAAATGACCATTTGCTTATTTGATTCATATTTGATTTCTTTTCCTTTGGATTTTATTTGTAATTGGCCTAGATGATGTAGTATTCATCTTTAAGCCATTTCTTGTCATTTGTAGCAAACACGCATGGCAATTTGACTCAATCATACACTAATGCAAATCACACATGCATCCATATTCAATTTAGTAATAAAAGTTTTTGCTAACCCTAAACATGGGTGATTAGAGCTGGATAATCCTGATTAATATTTTGGGGTGTTACAAACCTTCCCTCCTTAAACAAAATCTCGTCCCGAGATATAAGAAAAACTAGGAACTAAAGAAATCTGGAAACTCAGTCCTAATGTAATCTTCTCGTTCCCACGTAGCTTCTTCTTTAGTATGGTTGCTCCATTGGATCTTGAGAAACTTGATACTCCGGGTCCTGGTGGTTCTGAATGCTTCTTCCAAAATATGAATGGGAACTTCACGATACGTCAGATCCTTGTTGATATCTATGGCTTGGTGATCGATGTTGTTGAACACTTCGGCCTTCTCCGGAACTTCTAGGCATTTGCGAAGTAACGAGATATGGAACACATCATGTATGGCTGATATCTCCTCTGGTAGTTCCAGTTGATATGATACTTATCCTCGACGATTCAAAATCTTGAAGGGTCCAATATATCTGGGGACTAACTTCCCTTTCAGTTGAAAATGTAGCATTCCTTTCAAGGGTGATACTTTGAGATACACAAAATCTCCGACATTGAATGTCGGGTCTCTATGTCTCTTGTTAGCATAACTCTTCTGTCTAGATTGGGCGATCTTGAGGTGTTCACGGACTTTGTGAACCTTCTCTTCGGCTTCCCGTAGGATGTCGGGTCCGAAAATCTAACTCTCTCCTACTTGCGACCAATTCAAGGGGGTACGACACTTCCTTCCATACAAAAATTCAAATGGGGCCATTTGCAAGCTGGCTTGATAACTTTTGTTGTATGAGAATTATGCGAAAGGCAGACAATCTTCCCATTTTGATCCATACTCTAGCACACAATCTCTCAACATATCTTCTAAGATTTGATTGACTCTTTCAGTTTGTCCATCGGTCCGTGGGTGATAAGCTGTGCTGAAGTTCATCTTGGTTCCTAATCCTTCTTGGACTTTCTGCCAAAATCTTGAGGTAACCTGGGTTCGTCGATCCGATACTATGGTTTTAGGGGTTCCATGCAAACTGACGATTCTAGCAATGTATAGCTCTGCTAGCTTCGAACTCTGGTAGGTGGTCTTAACCGGTATAAAATGGGCTACCTTAGACCGTCTATGCACTATGACCCAAACAGAGTCATTTCCCCTACTAGAAGTAGGCAAACCTGTGATGAAATCCATTCCGATAGAATCCCATTTCCATTCTGGAGTCTGCAATGGTTGCAAAAATCCCACGGGTCTCTGATGTTCCGCTTTGACTCTCTGACAAATATCACACTTGGCTATGTAGCTTCCGATTTCTCTCTTCATCTTGTGCCACCAAAATTGCTCCTTCAAATCCAGATACATCTTCGTTCCTCCGGGATGGATAGAATAAAGAGTATCATGAGCTTCTTGCATGATAACTTGCTTCAGCTAGGAATCTGCTGGCACACAGATATGTCCTTTATACCACAAAACTCCTTCTTCATCTTCGGTGAATCCGGGTACCTTCCCTATACCGATACGATGCTTGATTCCGTCGATACTTGCATTTCCTTTCCGGGCTTCCTTGATCTGACTGATCAAAGTGGGTTGAATTTCTATGCTAGCTAAGAATCCTTTGGTAACTAGCTCCATTCTAAACTGCTCCAACTCTTCGTGCAAACTTGGCTGGGCTTCTTTAATCAGGGTGTTTACTCTAGATGGCAATCTGCTAAGAGCATTCACTACCACATTGGCTTTGTCGGGGTGATAGTGAATGTCAAGGTCATAATCCTTGATTAACTCTATCCATCTCCTTTGCCTCATATTCAGCTCCTTGTGGGTGAAAATATACTTCAGACTCTTGTAATCTGAATAAATCTCACAACGGTTACCCATAAGGTAATGACGCCATGTCTTCAAAGCTAAAACTACAGCTTCTAGTTCAAGGTCATGGGTAGGGTAGTTTTGCTCATGTTGCTTCAGTTGTCGGGACAGATATGCTATGACTTTGCCTTCTTGCATCAACACACATCCAAGACCAATATTGGATGCATCGATAGCGAATCCTCCTACTGACACAATATGTCCTAGGAATCCTACTTCCTTTAACCATAACTCAGATTTGCTAAACTTGGCATACAACTTATGTTCTCCAAGGGTTTCAAGGATGGTTCTCAGGTGTAGCTCATGGTCTTCTTCTGATTTGGAATAGATCAGAATATCGTCGATAAAAACAACGATAAACTTATCTAGGAAGTTCATAAAAATCTTATTCATGAGATTCATGAAATAAGCAGGGGCATTCGTTAATCCGAAAGACATGATGGTGTATTCATACAATCCATATCTGGTGGTAAAGGCGGTCTTTGGAATATCCGTTACACGAATCTTGAGTTGATGATAACCAGTTCTAAGATCAATCTTAGAAAACACTCTACACCAGTCAACTGGTCAAACAGATCCTCTATCTTTGGCAGTGGGTACTTGTTCTTGATGGTGACATCATTCAGCTTCCGGTAATCCATGCACAAACGGTTACCTCCATCTTTCTTATCCACAAACAATACAGGCGATCTCCATGGCGACATGCTTGGTTGAATCAAACCTTTCTCCAGCATAGCATCAAGTTGCTTCTTCAGCTCCACTAATTCAGATGGGTTCATACTATAAGGTCTCTGAGCTATGGGTCCAGTTCCATGAACTAGTTCAATGATGAACTCGATATCTCGATCTGGGGGCATACCTTGCAATTCATCTGGGAACACGTCGGGGTAATCACAGACTACTCTTACTTGGTCTAGGGTTGGTTGCGCTAGACTCTTGTTGCACTTGAATTGATGGGGCAATGTTTCAGATACATGGTCTACTAATACTCCAGTGCTACTGGTCATGGTTATGGCTTTCTTGGAACAGTCGATTAATCCTTTATGTTTCGACATCCAATCCATTCATAGTACTACTTCCAAACCTTTGGTTCCATGTACTATTAGATTGGCATAAAAATCTATTCCATGGGTTCTGATAGGTACAGCCTTGCAAATTTTTCTAGCTTTGGTGGTTGAACCAGGTATTTGAACTATCATAGCATGCTTCATTTTTGTTGGTTGAATCTTACTAGTGCATGCAAATTCTTCTGTAACAAACAAGTGCGATGCTCCAGAATCAAACAACACTCTTTCAAGTACGGAGTTAATAGAAAACATACCCAGCACAACATCTGGCGCTTCTTGAGCTTCTTCAACATTCATGTGGAACAGACGACCGTTGTGGTTGAGCAAGTTCCCTGGGGCAAATCTCCTCCCAGGTTGAACACGGCGTTGCTGCTGAGCGGGTGCATTCACATTGGTGGCTGCTACAAGCTTCTTGGGGCACTCATTGGAGTAGTGACCCTTGACTCCACATTCAAAGCAAGTAATCTGAGATTTGTCTTTTCCTACAATAGGCACAACATTGCTTCTAGTCCTTGGGACCGTATTGTTTTTGTTGTTGTTGTTGTTGTTGTAGGACTTGGGCGGTGCACAGTTGAAGTTATTGGAGTTGCCATGGTTGTTGTTGTTGTTGTTTTTTCCTCCAGGCTTCAGGTTTCCTCCGCTACGATTGGGATAGTTTGGATGGGACATAGGGGGTCTGTTGTTTCTTGGGGCATAACCTGCAGACGGGTTGGGGCGATACTTCTGGGTATGGTGGGATCTAGGCTGGTACATCATCCTGCGCTTGCGATTGACATTGGCTTGGTTTATCTTCCCTTCCATCTGAATGGCAGAATCTACTAGCTCTTCTAGATCTGCAAAACGGATTTTTACTAACACAGTCTCATCATGCAATCCATTTAGGAACCTTTCCTTCTTATTTGCTTTGGTGTTAATCTCGTCAGGGGCATATCTAGCTAGTGACAGAAATTTGTCACGGTACTCAACTACCGTCATCCTTCCTTGCTTCAGTTCCCTGAACTCATCCCGCATCCTGGTGACCAAAACTTGGGGCACATGAGTCCGGCTGAACTTGATCTTGAATGCTTCCCAAGTCATCATCTGACCTTCGTTCATGGTACGGGTGCTATTCCACCAGGCTCTTGCATCTCCTGCCAGATAATGGGTGGCAAATAGTACTTTTCATTGGCTTCAACTCCAGCAATCTCCAAGTTGGTTTCCATGGTTTGCAGCCAGTCATTAGCATCTAAGGGATCCTTAGACTTACTAAAGATAGGTGGGTTGGTATTCTAAGAGTTCTTGAGTTTGGATCCATGGTGATCCTGGTTTCCATGACCTTGGTTATTGTGGGTCATCTGAGCTATCTGTTGAAGAGTGGCTAGGTTGGCTTGGCGTTCGGCTCTACTAGCTTCACAGTCAGAAACTAGCATTTGCAGAATCTGCAGCATTGGGTCCTGAGATGAACTGCTTCCTCCGAGATTTCCACAAGTCATCTGAAGATGGAGATAGATAATAAGATAAGAGGGAAATTTCTAAGGTTCATGGTTTTGTTTCAAAAGCTTTAAACTTTGAGTTTGACTCCGGTTTTGCAAACTAACACTTCCTCGCATTCATTCATTCATTCATTCAAGCACACAATACAAACACACACCACAACACAAATAAAAAACAGATGGTTTTAAGAACCATTCTGTGAAGCTACGATACAGTGAGACTGGTACAACTCATTCCTACGGTAGTGCTCAAGTGCATCTAATCATCATCAATGAAGTCGGAATCATCATCATCATCAGTGTGGAACTCCATGGCATCATCCTCCAGGTAGTCGTTGTCATCATTGAGGTAAGAGTAAAGATCTCCCAGGATATCTTCACCTTCCTCCTCCTTCGCTTCAAGCTGTATTTCCTGTTCACGAATGGTCTTCTCGAGAGTGGCCACCTTCTTTCGAAGATGATCGATGGTGCGATCCTTCTTGTCGCACTAATGACGAAGTGATTGGCGCTCCTTGGCGAGAATGGCGATGGTCTGGTCCTTCTTGACTACAATGGCATGGTTGTGGTTGGCATAGGAACGAGCGTTGTCTAGCTCCTTCTGTCTATCATACAACATGAAGTCAAGATTATCCACCTGGTGCTTCAGCTCCGGGTGTCCTAGCATCTCCAAGGGAGTTCCCATAGAATCACGCCTTGCATAGTGAGCAAAGCGAGTTCCCTGGATCTGGTTGATGTTTTGCCCACACAGACGGGCAAGAGATTCATCCATAGCCCTGGCTAATCTATCTAGCCAAATGTTCTCCCACAAGGTGAATTGGATCTTCTCCGAAGTGGGTGCTTCCATCTTGCCTCTGAGATCTGCAACTATCAGCCATTGGAGATCTCCTCCTACGTGATCATTGATTTGTGCCCCGAAGAATTCCGGGTGCGAGCGCTCAAGATACTTTGATAGTGCATCTAGATCCCTTTCAAAGATCAGGTGGCCTCCGTTGCCCAGCTGGTAGAACTTGCAATACTGGACCTCCATCTATATGAATTTAGGGTGAGCAAGTTAGTGGGGTGATCAAGTGTGTCAAATTTTATTGTAGAATTGCAAGAATTTTTAAGTAACATATTTTTTTTGAAAGAATCAAGGATAAGAGTGGGAATATGTTTTCATAAATACTCACTTCTTTTGTTTTGAAACTAAGTTTTTGTTCGGACGTCCATTCTAACAAGGGTCTCCTATGGTCAGGATGGCTCTGATACCAACTTGTCAACACCTGGATTTTTAATCCCAGATGCCTGTTATGCCATACCTCGCAATCCCAGGATTACCATTTTTGCGAGACATAACAAAATTGGTACCATGGTACATAATCCATTGCAAACCATAATAAAGGTCTTACAAATAAAGGATCTCATGATCCAGTCTTAATACAAATCAAGCAGCGGAAAATAAACATAGTAGGGGTTCCATCTTCAGGGTCACAGGCAATTGCTGACGATGGGAGATGATCCTAGTTGTCGTAGACCTCCTGCTGTCCATCATCCTAGTGGTCCTCCCCATAGTCTAGCCACAGGAATAGTCAGGGACAAATCCATGAGTACTCTTTAAGTACTCGCAAACTATCACTAACAAGTAAGGTAGTTCTAGTAGGAATCTTAAGCTCTAGGTTTATTTGCAAAAAGCCAGGTTTATCTCATACTGAGTTCATAAGTAAAGAAAAATAATTTAATGTTCTAAATCACTTAAGTGGGAACCTAGTTTTCATGTTCACAACCCTGTTGTGGTCAAGTCAAAGTCATAGTTCAATTCACAAGTCATTTTGAAAACATCTGATGACAGAACAGTATGGCCACTCCAACTGTCCACGACCGCGGACGCGGCTATTCGAATAGTTTGACACTCTGCAGAGGTGGTACACTTTCACCACAAAATTCGATACATCCGTCAGGGATAACCCTGAATCATCATACTTAGTATGCGGATAATAAATCATAACCTTTCAATTACACACTATAGTATAGGCACCTCCCCTATGAGCTTGGCCTCCCAGCCATGGCCATCTGCCATCCTAGGCACTACTGGTGGACATTCATCACGAGATAGCCTCAGCTCAACCTCTTCCGCAAGGGAACCCATACTAAGGCATATAAACTTCCGGCTAAGCCCTACCCAATTCAGGTATTGTGGTTGTACGGTAAAATTGGAATGGTATCGCATCCGAACCCAACCATCAGTTTTTATAAAAGGGCTAAGGCTCAGCCCTCAACATTTTCATCATCCAATCTTTTTGTGTGTTTCTCAACACATATCAAAACATCTCAATAGAATGAGTCATCAGTCCAAGGTTTTCGTAATCATTTTCACCAAGTGTTCCCATCTAAAGTGGTCAACTTTTATGCTTAGCACTAGCCACTAAAGTTGAGGGTATTTACTAATGAGGGTTGCTAATCAATTGTAACTATCCAACTCTAATCTCATGCCTTGGGATGACATCAAAGTATAACTATTTAGGCCTAGCTTTGTACTCTTTATGGTATCTATACTAGTGTTCCAATACTCACAAAGCACTAACTAAAAGTAAAGAACTTTGGTAAAATTAAAAGAATAAATCTTGCAAGTAAAACTTGGGATTGGTATAATCAAAGTGGGATAACCAAGCATGCCTAAAGCATCTTGCATAGGTTATCAATTTTGCAAGTGTTAGCTTGCATAGTCAACTTGTAGTGTTAGGCTTGCATAGGTATAATGCTTGCAAGTGTTAGCTTGCCTTGAGTAGTGTAGTGATTCAAGTTCTCATCTTCTTCTTCTTGGTAGTACTCCTCCCCCTCTGAATCCCGGGTCGGTACTATTGTCTATAAATGAATACGAGGTACACAATCACCAAATAATACATAACTATTTCTATTTAGCACACTAAGGCTCACACTTGATGATCTAGCATCATCATAAACATCACATGAAATAAAGACTTAATCTTATTTATTTTATTTTAGAGTAATTTCTACTCATTGAAAATACTTAAGATTTAATATTCTCCAATTAAAATATGGTATCATGTTGACACATGTCATCACCACATATTATAATTCATGGGAATGAGATTTAAAGTGTTGGTCATATTTTATAAAGTTTAAGATTATCATTTAATAGAGTTAAAGTGACTAGAAATGCCTATATAGCATTCATTTGGTACTAGTCCAATTTGACTGCATGTAAACCTAAATATTTTTACATATTCAGATATATCTTGTGAAATGTGATTTTTGTGAGTTGGAATCAACTCAAAAGGATCTATGGTTGATTTTTGAAAAATGTTTGAAGTTGGAGAAGTCTCTCTCTCTTGTTATTTTTACTATAGGTGGTCTCTAACTCTAAATGGTTTGAATCCAACGGGCATGGATAGATAATTTGAATACCTTTCTAACAAAATTGGAATCATGCAATTTGGTTCAGTGAATCTCTTTGAATTGATTTTTGAATCTCCTGATAGAATCTGGTTTCAACTAAAATGGAAAATAACTATTTGAATCATTGGGTTCTGCGCGGGAAAGTAAACGAGCCGGCCCAACTGCACAACGCGACGCAATGGGCTGCTGACAGAACGGTCCCACTAGTTAGTGGCTCTACCTAACTGAAACGGTATCTTTCAATCTAGGACCTACGATTAGAATGCGATCTAACGACTGAGGTTCATCTCCTACGTCGAACAGCTCCGGCGAGGACTAAACCCTAACACGGCGGTGGGGGTCATGTGAGGCTCACCAGGGCTCCAGCTAGGGTCGGCGATGGGGGCGAATGACATTGTCGATGACGACGGTTTGAACGGTGGTCGCGGCGGCTCATGGGGCGGCTCCAATCAACGGCTCCTCTTCTCCTCTATAGCGGCGGACTCCAGCCAAATTCCGGCGATGCGGTGCTCGCCTTGCTCCAGGGAGAGGTGTGGGAGGTTCTATGAGGAGTGGGGAGTCTAATGGTGTGGTGAATTGAGGTGGAAGGGGTCTCTATTTATACACCAGCGAAGGAACCGAGCGGGATGGGTCAGGCCCGTTGGTCACGATTATACAGGGGGCTAGCAGTGTGGCTGAGGGTAATGGGCGACGCGGTGTTTCTTGGCGGTCATCACAGGCTTAAAGGCGCGACACGGGGCGGTCTGGAATGGTCGGGCGCGTGCGGTGCTTTACGCGGAACTGGCGGCGTTCGAGATGCCGCACGGGAGCTACGGGTCACGGCGGCGAACGGGGATGTCTGGGAGCTAGCTAGTGATATGGCGAGTGTGTGTGCACATGCGGAGGGGGCGAGGCGTGACGCGTGGGAGCTGGTTGGCTGCGGCGCTCTGGCACGCTCTCGGCACGGCACAGAGAAAGTGGGTGCGGCGGTTTTCTAGTGGTCCATGGCCTGGCTGCGGTCAAGGGCTAGACAGGGGGTGGCGGTGGATGGTGTCCTACCTCCTAGACATCATGGACGAGGGCGGCATGGTCTGTGGCGAGCGGTCCATGGTCGGCCGGCGCGGTAGGCTTCGGGCGGCACTTCACTGGCGCAACGACAAAGAGGGGGTGCATGTCTGGCGTTGCTGTGTGTTGGGGGAGACCAGGGGAGTGAAGAGGGGATAGTGGGGTGAGTGATCACTACTGAAAACAGTGAAGTTAGGCAGTGGTTTAATTAGTGTCTGCAATGTGTTCGACCAAATGGCCACATGAACTCAAGTTTGAAATTTTTGAATGGAATTTGGTGAGTGTTTTGATCTTATGCGTGAGTGTCTATGGTTGCTTGGAAAAGATAAGGTGAATTGATTTGAGTGGTTTTTGCAAAATGGTAATCTTACCATATGAACTTGATTCAATTTTGTACTGTCCTTTAAATATATTTGAAAATAGTTTCTGTGAGTTTGTAAAGTGGGCTTGGGTTCACTTTTACTTGGTCTAGCAAGGGGTGAAAAGAAATGGAAATGTTTATGTTAGAAATTCTTTACTAGGAACACTCAAAGTTTCCTAGTGGTTAATTTTGGTCAAAATGACCATTTTCTTATTTGATTCATATTTGATTTCTTTTGTAATTGGCCTAGATGATGTAGTATTCACCTTTAAACCATTTCTTATCATTTGTAGCAAACACACATGGCAATTTCACTCAATCATACACTAATGCAAATCACACATGCATTCATATTCAATTTAGTAATAAAAGTTTTTGCTAACCCTAAACTTGGGTGATTAGAGCTGGATAATCTTGATTAATATTTTTGGGGTGTTACATCTAAGGTACTAGATGTGCTGTTGCTACTAGGGAGAAAACAGCAATCCTTTGTTCATAGAACAATCGTATTATTTACTTTACACACTTTGCTTAATGCAATTATCTGTTGCTTCCAACTTAATACTGGAGGGGGTTCGGATGATAACCTGTAGGTGGATTATTAGTCATAGATGCAGTTGCATTACGGTCTATGTATAATGTTGTAATGCCCAACCAAATCTCATAGGAGTTAAGATGATTAGTATACGCATGTATGCTTTCTCGATGTTTGTCAATTGCCCCGCTATAATTTATTCACCCAACATGTCATCTATCTTAAGGAGAATCACCTCACTGTAAGTTGGGGGCAAAGTTTTGTGGTTGTGTTGTGTAGGATTCCAAGTTGGAAACAACACCTTGGAGGTGTTTCCTTGCTCCTACTGGTTTGATAACCTTGGTTTCATAATTGAGGGAAACTTGTTGCTGTGCTCATCATACCTTCCTCTTGGGGTTCCCCAACGAGCTCGATATGTGTTGAGCCATCACCAAGCTTCTGGCTCTTGAAGTCCATCGTATTTTTGGCGGTCATGTGGAAGTTTAAAATCTTTTGGTACTGAAGCTTTCTGAATCCGCTGAGTGAAGCAGCTCGCTCCACAGAGTTCATAATCGTCTTCATTATCGCCGTCGTGGTATCTTCGGTTGCGGTTTTCGTATCTTGTGTTACTTCTTGGCTCCAGTCCTAAAGGATGTTCCTGATGTGCGGATCGCGATCGTCCAGATCTACTGACATAAACGATAGATCAAGGTCTCGGATTAATGCGTTCCTTGCTATTTTGGGGATGTTCTGTAATCAAGATGTTCCCCTTCCTAGCGGTGCTCCTCCTGTTATGCTCCCAGACCTTCAAGTGGAGCTTAGTTGCGCCCGTCGTAGGCTAGATTTTTTGGCTAACCTATTTCTTTTGTTGATTTGCCTTTGTACCCTTAGTAGATCTCTCTTCTTGTGGTGAAGCAAGCATTGATATTCTAATAAATCTTCATGTGAGGCGTCGGCTGTCATTGGAACTGCACCTGAAATTGCTTCTCTGGCCTTTTTCCATGCTGCCGCTGGTAGCCGAAGAGTTCACCTTTCTTCCATGTTTGGTTCTGCTCTTCCTCCTGGGACTATGCGGTTGTTCGCTGTTTCTCCCCCATTTCTGTGGTTCCCTTTGTTGTTGTGGTTTCCTGCATTATCATCCGATGAAATATCACTGGGATCAAGGATAGGGTTACCGTTAGAGTCGCGCGGTGTCAAAGTATTCCCGTTGACCATGCACACTTGGTGGCGCGTCATGTATGGGCTTGTGTCGTTGTCATCTGGACCGAGGGAGACACTGTCGGGTGGGTTAGTGAAATCCATTGTTTTCTGTTCTCGGTAGATTTCGGCCATCCTTATCTCAAAGTCGATGCTTTCACCACTTTCTTCAGGTTCAATGTTTGCTAGGCTTGTTCCACATGGTGGAGTTAGTGGGGGCTCTGATCCAAAGGAGAGATTGTCGTAATGATCATCAAGATCCCTCAGATTTGTCTCATCTTGCTTGTTTTCTTCTGATGCTTCGATTTCTGCCGTGAACTCCATGGAGGATCCGTCAGATGATGCTGGTATCACCGTAAGAGTTGTCATTTCCACCGACGATTCTAATGTAATCAGTGCCAAAGGGTGTGATTCTTGGGGAATTTCTACTTGGAAGTGGAAGCTTCAAATGATTAGATCGGAAATGCCATTGAATTTGGCGGGTATTATCACCGAGGTGGGCGGGTGTGGAACCGCTTTTGTTGGGTTGCTGCTTGGGAGAGAGAGTTCTGCCGAATCCATGGTAGCGTTCAAGCTCCCACAGACGGCGCCAATTGACGAGGGGTAACCTCGGCAATGTCTATGAAGAAGGACTTTGGGTTTTGCAGAAAAGAGAACATTGGAGATTTCGTTGGATGTCAGGAAAACAATGGAGTGAAAGTCACCTGAATATCTGGTGAGTCGCACTATTACAAATTGCTTGTTGATTGATCGGTGTCTTTTCTCAGGCTTCTCCCGTCCTATATATAATAGGCCGGGTCTCAAAGTTTTATGCGGATAGGTTACATATATGTGATTACAATACCAACACGATGTCGGTCCTTTATCCACATTCCTAATACAACTACAGACTTTATCGATTGCTCCTTTTGGGCCATCATCTTGACTCTTCCTGGGACGTAAGCCTTTCTTTGGACCTAGGTAGCAAATCATAGGTACCCGAGTAATCATACCTATGTCACTCCTTATGCTGGAATAAATGGAAAAGCCGACGCCATGTACCGGCATGAGGAATAGGCACTATCATTGCTTCCTGTGAACATACATCTACATTTGAGGTAGATGATCTCTATTCTGACTTTATATCCATATTTGCAGCTTGAAACAAAGAGAAACAACTTATAATAGCAATACTAGTTGAAAACAACACCAAAGAACTTCAAAAGCCTAATTGTCTTGATATAAGGACACAAGCAATTAATAGTAGTGCCTGATAATCTCTTTCTTCTTGAATAACTGGAACAAATGACTTTGTGGAGGGATACGATCATGTGCCAGTGTCACTACTGTCGACTTTTCTACTTGACGAATGCTGAAACTAAGACAAAGCAGGTTACAACAGCATATCAGGAACATAACAACCATGTTCATTGTTAAAGAATTTCAAAATATTTATTGCTCTAATATAACAATGTGAGCACTCAATCTGAGTACCTCATGTAGACTGACCTAACTAGAATGCACCAATCATAGATATAATGAATATGCCTCGAAAACTAGCCAAGCACAGAACAACGGAAATCTAGCAATCACGTTCAAAAAGGGGGGCATGCCCTTCCTTAAGCTCCTTAAACTGCTAAGAGTACAAGTAGTATTTGTAAAAAAGTGCAATTTAACATTGTGTCTCTATAAACTTGCCAAATCAATGTTTAGTTTGATCTCCAACACCCATTGGTGGAAGTGATTTAATCATCGGCAAATTAGGAAAGTGCATCAGACAAATAAGCAATAGAACAATAGCGTGCCTTAAATAGACTAGCCTTATCATTTCAGAGGAACAGTAAAATCATCTATCAAACATTGTGTGTTTCATAAATAGTGAGATCATTTCAATAATTTGATCATCGTCTCTAGACAAACTAAATGAACTGTGTTTTGCATCATATGAAAATAGTAATTTCATGTAAATACCATACCCAACAGATACGAGATTGAGATTTTAAGTGCATAGTTTCCTATGGTCCTTTTGTTTGTATTATATTGATTCCCATATCAAATCTGGCCCTTTTCTAATCAATGACCAACTCCTCAGACAAACAAAGCAATTAAATTAAGCACATAACATCAAAGGAAGAGACTTAACCCTTAAAACAGAAGTGGTGCTTACTATAGTTCTTTGTTGAGTATAACGGTTGCTTATGTGGTTATTGGCGCATTTGTTGACATCATGAACTCCATCAAGTACTTCGACAGGCGGGTTTGTACTTCACTGTTGTGTCTCTGCATAAAGGAACAACCAATAGTAAACACAAAGAAGTTCCATCATGATAGAAGTTAGCATGAAGTATGACAAACACAAAAGGTACTTACAAGCTTATAGGGGCCATTCACTCTACGAATTTTAGTGTAAACTGAGGCTCCTCAGTTTAGAATAATGGAAAGAAGTTAGGACTTGATAGGTAATGAGAACCAAATCAAATGACATAATAGACCGAGCAATGTGACGAGTGTAAACGTGTAATGCGGGATAGGAGAACAAAAAAAAGTTGTGTGATAGCCTGAACTAAACCCTAGAGAAAGAATTATTGAATAGAACAGAGTAGCAATTCTTGACTCACACTTGAAACTGCGTGTTGCTATTAAAAGTGGGTTTACCCACCTCGACATGACTCACGTTTGTCCAACCACTTCTATCAAAGAAAATACTTAGGTAGGGACGCTAAGCTAGAGAGAAATCATAATCAAAATACTTATGGACACATAAAGCAGATAATGGAAACAAGTGTGTTCCGTGACTCATATTTTTCCATACATAAGCGTAGTTCAATGTCTCGGTATTATACGATTTAGCCTGTATAGAGCGAGTTGATTTAGGAAGATACATGTTTAAGTAAATTGTATGTACACAAAGTTGAGTCACTTAATTTAGGACGGATCTGGTAGAAATGTAGCACAAAATCAGAAATAGTTACTGCTACATCAGTAACAAACCAAAATGTGCAAGGATATCTTGTTACCTTGGTCAGAGTAGCATCTAGGCATCCTCCGCATCGTCGGGGGTCATGTCGAGGTCGACGAGGGTGTTGTGGTTCCTATGATTGTGGGTGAAGGTGAAGTAGATCTGGGGCCATAGATGATAGGTTCAGAGAGCTAGTTGACAACTCTGATGAAGCAGATGTCGGGAGGTCAATGATGTGTACGGCGTGCCGGACGAGAGAGCTGGTGAAGCATATCTGGTGTAGTGTATGGGGACGTCGGTGGACAAGGGTGTTAGCAAACTAGATGATGTACGGTGGATGTCGGTGGAGTGGATCCGGTAGACTGGTGGTGTCGAGTTATGCCTTGCAGGCCGGCGAAGTGCGGAAGGGATAATTCGGCCGGTGAGGAGATCAGATAAAGGAGGTGTGAGAGGGTCTAAGTTTTGCACGCCCGCGCGGGAGAGGGGAGGACGGGCTAATTTGTGCTATAAAGGTAGTGAACTAGAAAATTACGATTAAAGCCCCCACCCATAGACTTTACTAGGGATCAAAGGGGAATTTCCTGATGTTTGAAATATTATGGCACAAAATATTACGTGGTAGGCGGGATATTTTGCCGCTCGACTGAACTTTGAATTTAGCTATAGTCCAGGTAATAATAGTAAAATGGTAGGCCGTACTCTCTCTGTTGATGGGCAAGGGAGGTTGGGCCAATCTGGACTATAAAGGTAGTGAACTGGAAAATTACGATTAAAGCCCCCACCAATAGACTTTACTAGGGATCGAAGGAGAATTTCACAATGTTTGAAATATTGGGGCGTGAAATATTTCGTGGTATGTATTAGGCATCTTGCCGTTTGACTGAATTTTGAATTTAGCTATTGTCTATGTAACAATAATAAAATGGTAGGTCGTACTCCTTGTGTTGACGAATCCAAGGCCGAGATTCACGTCAACTGATTATCTATGGCCATAATGCCTCTGTCCAGGAATTACAAAGAAAATTGGATATTTATGATTCATACTACTCTAACCGAGAGTATGTAGATGTTGTTTCACCAGGGCCTCAGTACTTAATTAGGTATCGGCACAGGGTTTTCTCATTGAGGGGAACATCAATAATAAGAGTAATACAAATTAGATAAAAGCATGATGCAAAACATATACTCCGGCTTTGATTATATTTTTAATATTACCTAGATAAAACATGGTTTTATCATAAACATACGTAACCCCTAGGTAATAGAAGCTACCACTATGAACCTGGAAAGCTGCGGCACAAATAAAGGTGCACCAACAGTTGCATCAGACACCAAAACATATGCAGACACCAGATTGCAGACTCAAACAAACACAACTCTGGGTATCACTTTCTTATTTTCATATACTACGTATTTGCCATTGCAATCTGAATAAAGTCTGTTGCTGGCACTCAACGAACGAATTGATCGAGGGAAATAATAGGTGCATATATGCAGAGTTACATATGAACGACTACACTAACCGTGGTCATTCAGTACGGATATGAAGTACACAAAATTTAGCAGGATAGAACATTGTCAAATGCATGTTGCTAATATTTTAATTGGAAACTTTTAGCTTTTTCCTATAGAACCACATATATATATCTTGTCTCTAATGTGCAGTGACCTTATTGCATATTTCTAATTTATGTAAATGATGTGTCAAGGCTAAGGGGAGTAGCCAGATCCACTGACAAAAGAGTTGTGGATATCAAGTTCCATGGCAACATCACAGAGTCAAAATGAATAAGTAATATTCTAAAGAACATGGTACATAGTAGATCACAAAAGCATTCAGCATGTTCAAGAAAAGAGCGTCAAGTGTTAAGTAGTTTCCATGATGATGTTTAGAAGTTGGGAAGGGATGGAACAAAAACAAACAACAGAGAGACATCATAAGGTTGTGCTCGGGATGAATAACTTCCCACATAAAGAGATAAATGATAACCAAACTTGAAGATCATCCATCTAGCTACTTTATCCAAACCAATATCTCGCATGATTAGACTGAGGCAACAATGGGATCAGCCACCAACATGTCATGTATGCCGCTTTTATCAACACCTCTAGGACCAAACTTATTTAAGTAGATAGATACTAGTATAATAAGAAAATCATCTCCTCTAGAAGATTTCTTAGTCAGCTATAGAGGCCTCTGCTGAGTAGGACACCATTTATTGTAGTGCTTAAATTTGATGCAAAACCTCATTACCTCGAGGACTGTTGCATTCTGTCAGGCCATTGACAATATGGGTGCCCTGGCCCATCTACTGTTGGGCTCTAGCAGCAAGGTGGCCACAGAGCCTCGGGGAGATGTTTTCAGCGAGCTTCAAGGGTGTTCCTCGCGAAGCGCCCTCGTGAGAAAGTTCTTCCTAGAGCCGTCCGCAAGGCGAGGAATATCTCGTTGAGGGCCTAGGCGGAGCATATCCACGCCACAACGCTAAGTCCTGGAGGCCGCACAGGACCACGCACATGGCAAAGAAAGGAGCGATGATTGCTCCAGCTGTCCCAGTTTTCCCATGAATCGTAAGAAAGGCATCTTCTTCCTCTACAAGACAAGCACCTTCCCCTTTTCCAAGACAAGAGTGTCTGATAGGACTTCAACTAGAGCGGACCACCTCCACCTTAGAGGGGGCATGGAGAACCTGATGGAGGCAAAAATGACCATTTTGGGCTTACCTTCCCACTTCCTGGCCACCATATGGGAACCCTTCCTGCCAATTTAGTGGGAAGAGTACTGGGGCACCTATAATACAAGGGGTACGACGCTAGAGAGATAGGAACCCTATATTTCTCTTAGCTAGGAACCCTAGATTTGATTTCCTGATCAACACCTTTGTCTTGTAAACCTCGCCAAGTGATACAAGCAATCTAGACAAGTAGGAATATGTGTTTACGCCGCATGGTGGCCTAAACTTGGGTAAACTCTATGTATCTCCTTGCCATGATTTCTGTTGTTCCTCACCAAGGTCACTAAGGGATCTTGAGGAGATCGTGTTCAGCCCCTTGAGTTTGATTCCATCCTACATGGAGAGATACCCTTCTAGGAGAAATCTCTGACATTTGGTGCGCTAGGTAGGGGGCTGAGGCGCATCTCCCACCCCTTCATCGACATGGCCAAAGAAACCCGCAGTGAGCACGCACGTCGGTGGGTTGCCGCCTGAGCGGAACCCGTCACCAATGGCAACCCTCACTGCGCCAACAACAACCCTCCCCACTAGGAGCATGGGGAGAGAGAGGACAAAGCGCACTCCTCTGCCTCCATCGTACAGTAGCAGCAGTCCAACCTCTCGTGCATTGGTTCTGTCTCCTGGGGCTGGCGCAATAGCAATCCCTCACTAGAGGCTACACTGCTCATGAACTTCTCATGGCTCCAACGCATTGCTGAGCTCGTCAACGTTGCTGGTGTCGCTCCGGCATAATCCTGCTCCACGATGTCGCCACCGACGCAGGCTCAACAAGTGGGCCAAGTCGCGTACGGTGATCCTCCTCCACCACCTCCAGCTGGTGGAGGCACATGAAGAGCTCCACCTCGCTCCCACGGTGCCTCCTCACCACACGTTGCTCCAAGGCCTAACAACATCATCGAGAGGTCCCTAGAGGATGCCCACATATGCATCAAGAAGCTCCGCAAGAACCAAGAGCGCACCGTCGTGGAGGCTGCTGCAGCGTGCAATGCCAACCGCACTCGCCGATGGCACCCCCTCATATAGCAACGACTGCCTCGCCTTCACCAAGGAGATGTGCACTGTGGTGTGGCCCCTCAAGTTCAAGCCAGATCTTCCCCCATGCTACGACGGCAAGGAAAAAACTGTAGAGTTCCTACAACTCTACACTGTGGGTGTCGAGGCGGCAGGAGGCAACTACAAGTTCATGGATAATTGGTTCCCAATGGCCCTCAAGGATGGAGCTAGCTCATGGTTGATGAACAACCTACCCAAGGAATCCGTCACCTTGGGGAAGGACCTCTGTGAGAAATTCATTGCAAACTTCATGGGCACATATGACCGCGCATTCATGCTCAACAACCTTCACATTGTGCACCAGTAGCCCAACAAAATGCTACGCAAGTACCACCAGTGTTTCAGCGAGGTGCGAAACAAGGTACAGTGGGTCACCGTCGCATCCATCATCTCAATATTCTCCACATGCGTCACCGACACCGGGATGCTTGAGAAGGCGCCATGAACGATGTGCTCAGATCGGTGGTTGAGCTATTCGAGCTAGCGAACAAGTGCACCAAGGTCGAGGAGGGACTCCTGTTCAAGCACAACAACCCTGATGCAGTGACCAATTCTACGCCCGCAAAGAAAAAGGATAGGGACCCCAAGCGCAAAACTCCAGTCGTGCAACCTGAGTACAAGCACTAACGCAGCACCAACGACAAGAAGAAGGACAACCGCACGTACTATGTCCTCCATAAGATGATCTCCCACAGCACAGAAGAGTGCTTCGAGCTAGAAAAAATCCATGGAAAGCATGAGTACCAAAGAAACTAGGGTAATGGTTGTGGCTATGGTCGCAGAGGCGGCCGAGGTGATGGCCGCTAGAATAACAGTGGCAACGACAACAACATTGGCTACCAGCCGCACCACAGGCCAATACTTCCAAGCAGCACCTCGATGAGGGAAACAATAACCTCCCTAAGAAAGATGATGGGGGCTACATGAGCCAAGGAGAATGGTGTGTATCCTCGGAGGGGCTCATGCTCCACTCTCCAACCGCCACCTCAAGCAACTCACCCGCGAGATTGCTGCCTCCCTTCCTGTACTAGACAACCCGAAGCTCAAATGGTCACAATTTCCCATTGCTTTTGATGACAGCGACCACCCCAAGGACACAAGAACCATGGGCACCATCCCTCTAGTGTGCACGCCCACCATCAACAATGTCACGATCACCAAGATTCTCATCGATGGGGGTGCATGGCTCAACATCATATCAGTGGAGATAATTAAGAAGCCGCACATGCCCTACGAGCACCTGATGCCTACAAGGCCCTTCTCGGGAGTGACTGAAGGAAAAAACCGTGCCCCTAGGGCATGTGAAGCTCCCTGTAACATTCTAGTACCGCAAGAACTACCGCACCAAGCATATCTTCTTCTATGTGGTGCACGTAGGACTTCACTACAATGCCATCCTCTGCTACCTCGATGCAAGCATCTCTAGGACTATCGGTGGTCACCTGGCTACCAAATAGGAAGGCGCGCTCGTCACCTTCCTCTAGGCAAGTGTCAGCATGCCTGCATGGACATTTTCAGGCGTGCCTAGGAAGGTGAATGAGCACCACCTGGTAGCACACCACACTGCGCATCCCATGAAGCAAAAGGTGTATCGTAAGGCACTAGAAGAAGGGGAGTACTGCTCCCAAGAAGAAGGAAGGCTAAAAAGGACTTTACCAAGCCGCACCTAGAAGCAATAACTGCCTTCGACATCAAGCATACCACTCGCCGCCCGAAGTGTTTCCACGCAACATTTAGACGCCCCAAAAGTTGGTGCACCACCAGAATCATGCCACAGCACACCACAACAAAAGAAAAAGATGACACCCCTCATCAGGCACACTTGCCAAGCAAGTCTGCAGCCCATGGCCATTCATGGACCGGGGGCTACACATCTCGAGAGCATGTCATCATGCACTCGGGAGCACTGGCATGTACAGGACACCACCAGCAAATTCGCCAAAAGAAGCACATTGGAAAGTCCTACCCATGTGCCACCTCCGTGTCGCCAAGAGTTCCTTCCCACCTCGTGGAGCATTTGTAATGAACACCTTCATGCAAGGAATAAAATAAAATTCCTGCTGGTGGTGCCTCATGTATCCTTACCCCGATAAGCGGAAATGCCATGGTTGTATGCGCTCTTTTGTATCTCTCCTATGCATCACACTAACGGGGGCTGGGAACGGCACCCATGTTTGGGTCTACCCAGAGCCCAAGTAATTGAGCTCTGTCTCGCGCGACTGATCATCCCGCGGAAGTCACCTCGCCAAGGTCCTTGGCGCTTGACTTCCTTGTGCAACACACAAGCGAGAACCATAGAGTGCATACCCTTATCCCGTCTCAGAAACCTACTGGCATGATGATGCCCCTAAAGCAGAACATAGACGCGGACCTACTCCACAAGGAAGTAGCTAGGGGCCTCGCGAGAGGTCCCACTCGAGGGCCACAAAGTGTTCTCATCGGGGCCTTGCCTATGTTAGCAAGATAGAGTAGACGAAAGTCCTCAGGGGGCGCCACAAGGTGTGCTCCGTGAGGCCCCATGAGGGAGTCTTGACGAGGCCCACAAGGATCCCTTGCCTAAGTTTCACAAGAAAATTATATCGAGGGAGGCCATCACAGGATAAGCATCACGACGCTTCACGGGAGGACCTCGCTGGGGCCCATAAGGTGTCCTATCCTATGTATCACCAAAGGCCTCTCTTCAGAGCCTCATCCAAGGTAACTTTAGAGGCCCACGAGGTGTCCTCAGTGGGGCTCACCTATGTTAGGAAAACAGAGTAGAAGCAAGCCGTGTAGGGGGCCGTCACATGATGAGGTCCATGAGGCCTCACAAGGGATCCTCGCCGAGGCCCACACGGTGTCGTCGCCTAAATATCACAAGAGATTAAATTACAGGGAGGCCATCACGAGATGCGGTTCGCGAGGCCTCATGGGAGGATCTCACAGAGGCGCACAAGGTTTCGTCACCTACGTCTCACAAGAGACCTATCTCCAAGGGTAACCATCACACATTGTGTTTCGCGAGGCCTCACGGTGGAGAAGGTCCTTGTCGAGGCCCACAAGGTGCCCTTGACCATGTTTCTCAGGAAACTCACCTGACGAGAGGCTGTCACTCGACGTGCTTCGCGGGTCCCTATGACGGGACCTTGCCGAAACCCACAAGGTGCCCCTGCCTAAAACCTCTCGAAAGGATGCCTTCTGGGGCTCGCAGGGCACCCTCCTCACATCCATGAGAGATACGCTCCAAGCGTCGCTCGCGGCTGCATCACCACTCCAAAGCTAAATAATGACCGTAGTATGCTAGTCTCATCTCTTTTTTTCTCTCCCTACACTACACGTGGAGTTAGGGATTAAGATCCAGGAGTTAAATGAAAATTTTGCACAAGCAAAACACATATATTACATCAGCAAGCCCACCTGGGCAATGTAGTAACAAACACATTGTTACATTCAAGATAGGACTAGGGCCATGACTCCTCGAGCTGCGCAGCACTAGTGCCTACCTCTACAGGATGCTCGCCCTCGTGCCCTGGCCAGGTTGCTTGCCCTATTCCATAGTAGAGCCCCACTCGCCAGGAGGATCAGCGGTGTCTCCTTACACTACCTTGCGACGGTATATTGCCAAGTGGGAGTGCGGTGACCTAGCATACCACTGCGTGTTATAGTAAACAAGTTGTCGACATAACACTCATGGAACAATGTTCCACAAATATCACATCCCTTAGAGTGGTACAACAGAAACATTGCAGGTCCACATTACATACAAACTTATTATTACAATACTAAAATAACAGATACCATCAGTTTTTCGTACTTACAACCAACGAACAACTTACTTAGATATGTTCCAATATAATAACAAAAAGATCCAAACTAATAAAATGGTGAAAGCTCAATAGCTTATTATATAACGTTTTTTGCTGCTCGACTCAACCTAAGTACTAGGTACTACTCTAGCAACTACTCAGACTTGTTGCCTTCAGCTCCATAGCGGATCTTGTAATCCACTCCTTTAACTCCTCCCGACAGATCAGGCTCTTCGTAGAAGATGTCATCTTGGCACTTAGTAGCATAAATTGGAGTTTCTTCTTGTTCTTCTGAGTCTAAGAAGAGGATCAAAGGAAAGGTTGACTAACAGTGTTACCTAGCAAGTTTATTATATGCAAGGTGGGAAGTTTTATTCACTAGCTACCACCTCAGACTATAATTCTTTCATCCAATCAATTTTTCGTAAACATTTCTTCAAAAGGTTACTTTTATTTTGAAAACTATGCCCATCAGTCTTCATAGGTTGACTAGAACTTAATGGAGTTCCTTTCCTGTCGTGTTCGTAGCTCCTTCCCGGTACAGGGAGTAGCATGTCACAATTTTATACACTCCACAGAGGTGTGTTTCTTTACCCATGAGAGATCCTTATCCATGTTGCACAACCGGGCGTACCTTCCTGTCCACACTTCCTTTGGTGTGAGGCCCAGTATAAGAACCCAAGCCGATCAATGCCCTTCTCCGTGACCCCACATGTCAACACGATCCTTCAGGCCGCCACATGTATGTTAAGGCCTGTTTCAGGTAGCTACAACTTTGAGAGGCACTTGAAGACATTGTGAGTCGGTTGTGCCCCTAGCAGTACCCATTAAAATGGTCGACCTATCTCTGGCAACCTTAGATAGATAACCTGGATACTAAAACCGTGGGGCTTGCCCACCCATATGCTGGATCCGCCCAAGGAATCCCAGTGTCACGTTAAGGTCGTCCACGGACACATAAAAGGAATAGATCCAGCTGACTTCTTTGTCCCATTCTAGATCTCATTGTTAATGTGTATTATACGACGCTAGAATCACTAACGTCATGGGTTATTAAGTGCTATCTGATAGACTCCATTGAACATGTAACCCTAGATTCCATTGCTAGCTATAATAAATTATCACCCCTTAGGATGATAACCAATACTTCGTATTATTGTGAAAATATTCTTTTCTGACTCCTTTTTGAACATAGGTGATAACATAGCAAGTTGCAAATACTTTGGAAAATACATCAAAGGACATGTGCAAGTGATGAACTTTCCTTGTGACTACAAGTTAATGTAGTCGGATGCTTTGACTTGGCCTTGTGCTCCTATTTCTATAAAGCACCATTATTACCCAATAAGGACAATATTTAAAGAAGCAATAATGAATTATGCATACTAATGTCGTGCAATAAGTTATCTTACTTTTAATACCCCTTTTTGTGTGTTTTACACATATTATTATATTTAAAAGAACTCTTTAAAAATGTGCAATTGTTTATAAGAACATATGATTATTTCTTACTTAGAAAGTATTTTTGAACAATTAATATATGGCAAAATAAGGATTTATTTTGATAAATAGATACAAGAGAATTTATTACTTCAAAAATTCTAAAACCTTTTTAAATAATAGTTAGTATTTTTCTTGTAAAATACATTTATTCACAATCTTAAAAATGATTTGTATCTATTTTTCAGTTATCCTCCTTTTTATAAAATTCAATAAAGTAATTACTATCTTTAAATATTCTATTTTAGATTTACTATTTCAAAATACAAGTAAGTATTTTTCTTTGATAATATCTAATTTTGTGAATATTTAGAGATATCATATAAATTTATATGATTTTTCTTTATTTTTCTAGAGCCTAAATACTACTAGGGTATATTTGGAATTTATAATTGTTATTAAAGATATATAATTTCTTTATTTAACTAGATTGGACCCATGGGCTAGCCTAGTTCGGCTCATATGGCCCATTCGACCCACTGGGTTGGGTTCAACCCTACCCTGATCCCCTGGCTCGGCACACCGACCCGACCTCATCCTCACGTGCTCGAGCCCAGCTCATCCCTCTCTTCTCTCTGGTGAAGTTGTGGCCCCGCTGCTATCGCCGCTCGATCCCAACAAACTCTGGCCTCTCTAGCCACCATCGTTGTGCTTTCCGACCAAGCACACCACGCTCCATCGATTGCTCTACTTCGATTTTGGTGTATGTGCCTCTGTTTGGCTGCATTGACCCCACACTGGTGACTAGGGTTTCTACCATCCCCATCGTGTTATGCCCTGGTGGCCCCACGGTGATGTTCTGGTGGTCTAGCTGCATGATGGTCACCAGCGCCGCCATCCTCGTGCACTAGTAGCTACTGGCATGGCTCGGCGCAGTGCAAGTGCATCAACACGCATCGTGACGCCATGTCGTGGTTACCTTCGATCAGTGCCTCTGCTCCCTCTTCTAAATCCTAGCTAGGATCACATGTAAGTTCCCCTCTTCTTCCCTTTCTATCCATCTTGCACTATACGGTTGTGTTTAACCCTAATTAGGGTTTGCCATGAACTATTGTTCTTCTTCTCTCAAACTAATCTCCAGTTCTATAGTGGTTGGCATAATATGGTAGCTAAATCCATCACGTCATACTGAATTTGACTTAGGATTTGCTTAGCAATAATTTCAGTTATAGTCTTGTTAGTTGGTCTCTGCCTCTGCCTCAGTGACATTACCTAATGGTTGTAATTCTAAATATCTCATGTGGATTATATTGTATTACTAGTACTGGTGTGCTACCGATGTTGTTCCTGGTATCTATTCCTTGTGGAATTTCTTCCCAGTTGATGTAATGGATGGAATTCCTCACTCTTGTTATGATTCTATGAAGGAAAATAGTGTTATTTAACTGACAGTGATCTACTAGCGTCAAAAATTCAAGTATGTGACTTGATTTATGAATGAAATCAAGGACCTCTTTTTATGGACAAGTAAAAATGTTTAGGATGGGTTCCTAACTATACCAGTAAGGATTTAATCCTTACTGGGACGATGGTCATATGTAAAACATCCTATTATTATTTCCCATGATAGAATCCTATTAATAAATGATTCCTAGGATTCTAGGAAAATGATATATTCAAGTTATATTGAGTAGTGAACTTGTAATGGGTTCTACTGGTAGCCATGCCATTGTGGTGCCTCCCTAATGAAGTGTGCACAGTGGTGTACTAGTATGATCTGCTGTTCTATTGTTCACTTTTCTTGTCCCTTGCCTATGATGCAGAAGACTGAGGTTCCATCTTTTATGCATTTATAGATGGTTATATGGCCCTACTCTCACTCGTGTGATGATTTCATACTCCACTTGAGTATGAAACAAAGGAGATGCCATTATTTTCTAAATTAGGCTTGGATCTTTAACAAGAACCAATAAGATGCATTAGAAGATTGAAATAACAACCCATGGTGTTGTTGTAGCTTGTTAAACTTGGGGTTGTTGATGATATTGCTCCTAGCTCCTCCCTGCGAGTTGCTTGACCTACTCCTCCTAGCCGCTGGCCTGACCTTCCCCAACTCTAGATCCATCCCCTCCTCTAAGTAACCATGACTGGTGGATGGATTGGTTGATTCAAGGATTTGTTTTTTGGTTGATCTAGTGATTACCGGTGGTGGTGTTATGGTGTTTATGCTTCTCATGGAGCTGTGAAATGTGATCAGCAAAGAAAGCTTCTCTGCTGCTATGGCTGTGCTTTTATCTACTTCATGTTGTTATCCTGTGTTGTCAGCACACATGAATGCAGCCATGCATGTGCTACTTATACTGTTAAGGACCGATGGTTGTGATAATACAACACTTCTTAGCAATATAAATTGTGTCATTTGCCTATCATATCATGCTTCATCTAACTATTGCTATGCCTGATATGCATGATTACTTGTTTTTATTAAATTCAATATGAGCTTTAGTAGTTTAGGTACAATTTTATCCCTCTTACTTGTGTTTGACATGTGTGTACGTGTTGATGATGATTATGGATAAAACAAAGGCAAAAGGAACAAAGAGAGCATAGTATGGAGGAGCTGTAGGGACCAGACTTATCCATTTGAGGTGTTGGAAAAGTGAAATTTTCCAACTTCTCAAAATAAAGATCCAAGACCACAAGGTTGTAACCCTCAACGATATGAACTCAACGAGCCCAAGAACACCCAAATGGAGTTCGTATGAAGAAATGACGACCAAAATACTAAAGTGATTAGACGGTTTAACGAGCAACTATACGACCGGAGCAATAATTCCGGCCGTATAGTTGCGCCTGTATAGTTGTAAAAAGGGTCGGTAACGACGATATCTTACCCTAGAAAAGCTCCAGAACCTTCCCTAAGTCATATGACGGTATTGGGGGAACCCTAGGGCACCCCGAAGGCCTATATAAAAAGGAGGGAGGTCCCAAGGAAGGCGCCATACACCATATACAAGATCTAGATCCCATCTACCACCTCCACAGGGGCGCCCTGCCGCCGTGCCGCCTCCATAGTCTCTATAGCTCCACCAAGATCTAGATCTCCATCAATACAATCAAGCCATCGTCCAAGCAAGAAGAGGAGGAGAAGGAGGATGCCGCCATCTTCATGCCGACACCACCATCACCGCGCCATCATCACCATCTCCATTGCCGCTACTCATTCATCCTTCCCCATCATGATCTCCATGATGGGTTGTAACATGGCTTGAACCCCCTTTTATTAATGTTATGATGATTTGAGTAATTGAAGTGCGGTGTGTTCTTGTTAATTAATATGTTTGTGCTTTCTCTTTACATTGTTCTATTCATGATATTATTCTAGTGATTGGAGACATCCAATACATTGTTGAGGAGTTTACTAGGGATTCACGGAGTGTCACAAAACTTATCATTAGTCTCTGCTCGTTCCATGGGCCTAACAAGTCCGTGGATAGAACTAATAGGCTATTTGCTATAAGTGATTTGTGGAGGCAATAGCAGCTTAGGATGCACCGCCCATTAAAATTTAATTTCCCCAAGATCACTCATGATATAGATAGGTATAATAGGTATAGTGATGCGAATTGCTTGACCCCAAAGTGATATATGGGATATCTTGTGACTAGCACACTTTCTTAGGAGTACGGTTGTCCGTAGAACTTAATGCCTTTGCTCTGGTTTACCTTGATTGGTCTTGTTACCTTAATACACTATTCTCTTACGAATGACCCATGTCCGGAGAGGGTGTGGACAATTGAGTTGTCTAGTTGCCACTTACTAACGGTGGGAGACAACGGTATATGAGGGACCGCCACAATTATAATTAACAACTATTCCATAAGAACTTATCATGTACACCGATATACACAACATTACTTGAGGAATCATAGCATTAATATTTCAGCTCATTGCATTCACCTATTTTCATTTTTACTTTTGTTCTAGTTTTCTTCTAGTTATAGTAGTAGTTATTACAAAACATCTTAAGTTCATTTATCCTAGCAACTTATAGAATAGGCTATTTCCAAACAATAGTCTAGGTGCGTATGTGGTTGCATTGACAACTCGGCTACGAGGGTCGTGTTCGCCGAGCTCCCATCGGGACAAACTCTTAAATATTTGCTACTGAAAGTACTGCAATAACCCTATTTTGGTGCAGGAACCCCAGCCCATCAAACTGGCGCCGTTGCCAGGGAGCAAAGCATTCGGTTATCTACTCGCAGATAGTTTATTTCCGTTTGTTGCTATTATTTTACCGCTTTCCTTTATATTGAAAACAAAAAATTATAAAACCAAAAATTTATAAAAACTATTGCTACTAATCATGTCTTCTGAGATAAATTTTGTTCAACAGATAATACAAGCATTGGAGGAGATAAAGGATTCAATTTCATCAAGTCTGGTTGCTAGACATGAGCTGATAAAGAAATTGCTGGACCAATTGGAAAGGCATTCATTATGGCTGCGTGCTAATGATGGATCTTATTGCACAATTTGTATAATAGGTGACCACCTTAATTTTCAATGTAAGTGTTCCAACAATCCTACTCTAGCAAATTATGATAGAGATAAATCCTATGCTAGTTTGGAAATACTAGAATACGTTCTTTTCAAAGGTGCATCTGAAATGGTATTTAGACTAGGAAGTATTGATGTTGAAAGTGAAGCAGTTGACGGAGTTTTTAATTTAGTATACCTCATATTCCTCTTTTGCAAAAGTAATTTAAGTAACTAGTCATTAACCTGTGCACCTGCACGGGCTAACTATTCTGGAAGACCAAAAAATATTAATTAAAGAAAAATCATGTCACGGATGTTGATAATTTTCCTATAGCCTCTGGTGCAAACTTAAAGAAAATTAAATAATGACAAAATCTATATGTCATACATTTTAGGAAGGTCAGAGTATTATAGTAGTATAAGTTAAATATTTAAATGGCGTCCTTGAACATAATATAACCACCAAATATCATCTTACAATTCTACACAACTTTATCAGTGAGGCGGGGTGCCTGCCTAAAGTTTTCAGCATGGCTAGATGCAACGATCAGTAGTTTAACCGCAGCCTTTGTATTTGTGGGATTAATGTGGAGGCTCAAAATCTCCAATTAGTAAATACATATACAATCGTGTGTATTTTTTATAAACTATATGCAAGAAATGTTGTATGGGGAATCCTTTAAATAGAAACATGCAACCGAGGCAAAAGGAATCAAAGATAATATAGTTGATTTAGCTCTTATGGAGCCTCTAGACAAATCAAAACACACTTGAACTGAGGTCAAAATTTCAACAGCGCGTGGGAATGTCAAATTTGGAGTATGTGCACAAATCATACCATAGATATTATTTTTTCATTTTTAATGGCTGCATTCAGTACGCTGATATATTACACTATCTGTATGCTAAATTGGGAGGAGATGAATATCAATAATTCATTTATGCATACAAAAATTGTGGAATAAGAAGTTCTCTTGTTTGTTAGGTATTATATCTTAGCTATGCAATTATAAAAAGGCAAACATTAGCTCTAAGCCGTGCCATTTATGCATTAACTGGACCGGTGGGATCTTCCTCCAATTTAAATACATTTTTATCAAGATAGGGAAAGGCATCGGGGAGGCAGAGATAACTTGTCTACGTTGCTCCTTTTTAACTCGAATCAGTTGGAGGACGGTTGGGAGGGAGAGTACTATGCTGCTACTCATTTCTATCCCAGCCCCCGTCCTCTTGGGATTAATCCTGCAGCTCGAAATCTACAATTAGCAATCTTCTCTTACATAGGAGTGTTGTATTGAGAATCCGTTATATAAAAAGTGATAATCAAGCTGCAAAAGAACTTGAACTGAATATAATGGTAGAAGAGTACTAAATATAAACTACATGGGAGTATGCAAGAGTATGATCTTGGAGCATACCTTAGATAGTTCTTTTGCCATGCACTATCACCTGGTATACAGATAATTAATAGCTCCATCCAGTGTACTGTTGTATTCTACACCCAGATGTGTGATAAACAGGTGTACATACAAAATTGTGGAATATCAAGAGTGAAAGCATTTCATTTCATAATTAAGAATATATTCAATTACAGGACTTCACTCAATTTATATGTGAGTTTTACAAAGTGCATACATCTTATAATCTAGGTGACCTTACCAACTTCCAATGTGAAACAGTGAAAGATCACCTTATAATTTTTTCTGCATCATATAAACCCATTACATCATTATGCTCTTTCTCTAAGAAAATACCAACTATTAAGATCAAAATCATAATATTTTGCATATGTTCTTGTAAAGAACCTAATTTGACAACTAAAGCCTTAGGTGCTATTGTTTTTATTAGGTGAACCACATTGCCTTTGTGATACTATTCTAGAAGAATTCTGAACCACGGTCGCAACGTGTGTTTATTGTAAACCACGGTGCATCTTCTACACTGTGTGTTGCTTACACATCAAAGCAACCGTTTATTGTTTCATCTGCCAATGTTGCTATAGTCCCATTCTTGGAAATATTCTCCAATATGGACCTCTTCGGTCTGGGAGGTTGAGAAACAAAGAGCGAATGCAAGAAGGGCATGATAGCTTTATTTATTATTTTGAAGCAACGTTGAGCATGCCCATGGTAGTACTTTGATTGATAAAAAATTTATTTCATTGCCTTAAAGACTACTGATTGCATATTATCCAAAAAAAATTAGATAGAAATCCTCAATCGGCTAAAACATAGATGATGACTGATACTTGCGTCGGCCCTCCAACGTGTCGCCGGCAACTCCTTGTTGTAATGCCTAGCACGGCACTGATGCGATGGACCCTGGACATCCTCACCTCTTTTCTGTAATGCCTAGCACGTGGCTGATGCAAGGATCTCAAGCTACCATTGGTATGATCCACTACCTGTTTCAGATATACAAATAAGATTAGTGTAGATATATCAAGTCTACCGTCCAACTTACATATGTTAATATTAAAAAGAATAGTTACGTTTACACGTGACTTCAAATATATAAACACAGCCTACGTTTTTGCACATGGATCATGGAATTTAAGTACTCATTTACCTAGAAAAAACTTAAATCATACTGGGCACCGATTAGGAGAAATACACATGGATCATACTGGCCACCAAACGGAAGGAATTGTTTGCATAGTTAATCACTTGATGACCAGCCGCCCAAATACTAATATCAATCATATTTATTTAGATTGTCAAGGTGATGTCAATAACTAATCATCACAGGAGGCAGCCAGTGATGTCACCAATAAACAATGATCGATGGAGAAGGTCCCATACGTAGCTAGTAGAGAAGCGGAGAGGTGCATGCACCGCTTACCATTAGTAGCTAGACTACTGATAGGAGTTGATGCAAGAGCCTCGATAGGCTAATTCTCTAGGAGGACACAGGGCCAGAGGTAACGACCTTGCAACCATAACACGAATTCAGAGGAGGTGAGCATGCATGGCTGTTGTGTCAAACTCGTCATCCCTACCTGCAAGATCAGGAAATTCTATCAGTTAGAACTACACGCACGAATCGAGGGGATAAACGTGGAGATCCACGTGCTATGTCCAACATCACTGCCGATTGAGGCATTGAAGCTGCGTTAGAACGGTTGCAGCCTTAGCCGCAGTGGAAGATCAAGGTGGCATCGCTGGAGCAGATTGTACTTCCGCGATCATTGGAGGTGCGATGCAGTTGTGTATCCACGTGCTATGTCCAGCATCACTGCCGGTTGAGGCATTGAAGCTGCGTGAGGACGGCTGCAGCCTTAGCCGCAGCGGAAGATCAAGGCGGCATCACTGGAGCAGATTGTACTTCCACGATCATTGGAGGTGCGATGCAGTTGTGTCTCGTGGAGGTGACCATCGTAGGAAGCGGCGACGGGTATAGGGTAGAATATATATTTTCTGGTTTATTAGGTTTAGACTAAGGATTCGTACACGTCCAGGACTCTTGGCACCCGCAGGATAAAAACTTGCGTATCCTGCCCATAGAATTTTTTTCCGACGGCTATTTTAGATGTTTTCTCTATAATTAATGTGGTGCCTCCTACGGTGCCTCCAATTAGTAAATATAAGATAATGCATTGGTATTATCCTACTTGAAGCGGTCTAAAACTGCCATGGAGAAAGATAACCTTTTGCAGGACTCACTATAGAACAAAGAGGAAAAGGAGCACAAGGAGGAAGAACGGATTGATCACCCGCTCAACCTTCAACTCCTACTTTGAATTCTATCATTGCCATTAAAACACTAGTCGATGAAAATGAGGAACAAAAATGTGAGGTTGACAAAGAGAGTCACACTACAACTTTTGTTTGTGATGCCTCTCACTCTAGTAGTGATTTTTATGATGTTAAAACTGTTGATAATTGTTCTGCGAAGGCCTTGTGCCCAGACAATCATATGGAGATCATTAATAATAATGAACTAGAGATAGAACCTTGCTATACTAACATGCAGGGTCCTGAACTCCCTGCTATGAAAGAAGAATATTATGAAGTGTTCCCCTACACAGGTAACCAAGGTAAAGATTTAATAATTTTATATGAATCTCAAATCCTCTCATTGCAGCTATACGCAGAGGCATGTTCATCAAGCTTGGTGCATCAACACTCGCTTGAAAGCGAGAACTTGTTCATCTACATGATGCCGATGCACCGTAAGCGGGTACGACTCCGACCGAACTCTACATCAAGATGCTCCAAGCTGGTATGTACAACCTCACCTCGAGTCGATATCCCTTGGGATCCAAGCGGGTAATGTATGGAGCATCCTAGCCTAGCTTTATGGCTTTAAAGAGAGCGCTTCCCGGGTGGCAACCCGGAAGTCATTAGGTGTCTTTCTTAGTTTTGTGTCTTGAGTCTAGTTGCATTCATGTCACATTGGCACTTTTATTCTTCGCATGTCTTGCTATTAGAGTAATCTTGTTGAAGTTTTTAAAAGGTAGAATTTATTGTCACTATATTATGTGTTGCAAAAAGGAAGAGAAAATCATTTTTAGGTGAATCCTTCAATTATATGTATTTGTTGGTCGAAAATTAAAGTTGTTATTTTATCATGAAAACAAGGTATTTCACTAAGTTACAGGATAAGAAAGAATTCACGAAGAAATAGAAATTTTCTGATGTATATAGAAGGTTTAACGACCAACTATATGATGGGAATAAAAACTCTAGTCATATAATTCCGGTCGTATAGATATCTTTGCCATCGAATTTTTTTCTTTCATATGTACTGAGAGTTTAACGACCAACTATATGGCGGGAATAAAAATTTCAGCCTTATAGTTAGAGTCATATAGATATTGATGCTTTCATACAAATTATTTTCCAGGTGCAAAGGGTTTGACGACCAACTATACGGCGGGAACACATTGTTCCGGCCGTATAGTTCCGACCGTATAGCTGTGCTGCCAGGTGGAAATCCTAAAATTTTGATAGCAGGCCAACTATACAGCGGGAACACATTGTTCGGGCCGTTTAGTTGCACTCGTATAGTTGGGAAAACCCCTCAAACGCCAACTGGAAGGTAACCATTGCTCAAAATTTCATTCTTTCTTCTTCCTTCTTCTTCTAAAAACCTCGAAGTACCACCTGGGAGCTTCTCCCATGTTTTAGGGAAGCCGAGCGTATGTAAACAATAAAGTTCTATCTCAGAAATTTCTTAAGTTGTAATTCTCTTTAGTAGTTCATGTTTTCTTTTTCTTTCATTAGTTGGGTGAACAAACTTCATTCGTACACCAAACCGTTGTCTTTTATTTTGTGTGTTATTTTGCAGGGACTTGAATCTTGTGTGACGACGTGTAAGGTAGTGCCAACCGTGCAAACACTCGTATGAGCCACTTGGTTGCTTCAATTCAACGTTTCAACAATCAGTGTCTGGTAAAACCTTCCAACTCGAACCTCTTTTAAATAAGCACATAGGGGTTGCACACTCGTGTTCCATATTTTGTCTCCATTACACTTCATCATAATCTAGGAGAAGCGCACTTCTAGAATTAGTTTGTTGACTTAAGCATGGTGCTTAGGTTGATGAACCGACTTAGTGGGACTTGTATTTTTTATCACTTGTGAGCTAAACCCGTGTCTTCAAAAACACAAAAAAAATTTGTTGTCTTTCTAGTCTTATTCGTACCAGGTTCTTAAGGAAGGCATACACCATATCATGAAGCATTCATTGAAGCAAAGGTTCTTTATCCATCAAAGTAGAGGTCAAAAGCACCTCAACGGTAAAGTGTGTTACCCTTGCTTTAACTTAAGCTTGGAGAGGTAACCACTTCTTATACTCTCTTTTGATAACTGCATTTTCTCTTCTTTTTTTCATGATCTTCTCAAGTTTAGCTTGGGGCGGTTATTTTTCATGCGTAGTCTTGTGCAAAGTTCTTTATCTTAAAAGGTTTTAATGCTGTTGTGTATCTCTCTATTGTTGAATGCTTGCTTAGGTGAGATTTTGTTCATATTTATATAAGGGATATACTTGCTCATGTTAGGCCCCATAGGAGATAAGCCATAGCTTTGATGCACCTTGTTCAACTTTTTATCTAGCTTGTGAAAAACATTGTGATCCTCTAAATATACATTGCCATGTTCTCTACAATTTTAAAAGAAAAAAACAAAATAAAATAATAAAGAAGTTCTTCGAAACATGTTAGTTGTCACTATTCAAAATTGTCTTAAGTGAATGGTTATGGAGTAGCACGACCCCGTAGTGTTGGAAATGATGGTCTTAATAGATGCTTACTGAGTGAGTTGTCAAATAAGAAATGATGTTTCAAAGATTCGATATTACATATGCCTAAATTTTGTCTTGGAAATCAAAGTGAGATATTGCTTTATGCGTGTCTTGCGCCATTGTCGCACAACATGGGATGCTAACAACTCCGCTAGCCTTTGGACAATCCAAAAAGAGGAAACTCTTGGAGTTTGGCTATGAGTTGCCCAACATATGTAGAAAAAATGCTATATTTGGGTATGCATTAGTATTCTCAAGGGCCTACATTAAAAGCAAAAGTCGGAATACTCCTCTGACCGTTTTGAGAAATCATTATACCGAGAAGGGAAACCTTGGTAATGGTCACGAGTGTCCTTCCTAGCCTACACAATCTCGTTTGAACTTATACAACTCTTTTGGCATGGTCTCATTACTAAGAAATATATTTTCTATGAGCTCAACAATCAAAGTTTGCACTTGGGAGACTTTAATAGATAGCATGAGTGGGCAACATTGGAAAACTCTATTTCTATTTATGATTGAGAACTAACCGTGTTTAGCTTTGCCTTATACAAATAAAAATACAATAAAGTGCGTATAGAAGGATCACAAGTTTACTTGCAAGCTAGATTTGACTTTGACATGGGGCATAGAAGTTTTTGACTAATCTCTAGTCGCTTGGAATAATATTACTGAGCTATATTGCCTTGTATGATTATGTACTCTCTTACTTTGAGCTTATAGGAAAAATAAGGATACGGTGCATTAATTTCCAATGATAAGCAAGATCACATCCATTAAGTTATCGATCCCTTTTGCTCGAGGACGAGCAAGATCTGGCTTGGGGAAGTTGATGGCTATGATAATACAACACTTTTTAGCAATATAAATTGTGTCATTTTCCTATCATATCATGCTTCATCTAACTATTGCTATGCATGATATGCATGATTACTTGTTTTTATTAAATTCAATATGAGCTTTGGACATTTAGTAGTTTAGGTAGAGTTTTATCCCTCTTCCTTGTCTTTGACATGTGCGTAGGTGTTGATGATGATTATGGATAAAACAAAGGTAAAAGAAACAAATAGAGCATAGTATGGAGGAGCTGTAGGGACCAGATTTAGCCATTTGAGGTGTTGGAAAAGTGAATTTTTTAAACTTCTCAAAAAAAGATCCAAGACCACAGGGTTGTAGCCCTCAACGATACAAACCCAACGAGCCCAAGAACACCGAAAACGAAGTTCGTATGAAGAAATGACGACCAAAATACTAAAAGGATCACACGGTTTAACGAGCAACTATACGACCAAAGCAATAATTCCGGCCGTATAGTTGCGCCCGTATAGTTGTAAAAAGGGTCGGAAACGACGGGATTTCACCCCAGAAAAGCTCCAGAACCTTCCCTAAGTCATATGACGGTATTGGAGGAATCCTACGGCACCCCAAGGCCTATATAAAGGAGGGAGAACCCAAGGAAGGCACAATACACCATATACAAGATCTAGATCCCATCTACCGCCTCCACGGTGGCGCCCTGCCGCCGTGCCGCCTCCATAGCCTCTACAGCTCCACCAAGATGTAGATCTCCATTAACACAATCAAGCTGACGAGGGTTTAACTCATCAATGCCCATTGTTATGGACTCGGGTTTTGGAGAAGGAGGGAGCGCCGGAGACATCTATCGGCTAGTAATCAAGCACACAGGGGACTCAAAGATTTACCCAGGTTCAGGCCTCGCAGAGGTCCTACTCCTGCTTGTATGCTCGTGGAATTATTGAAAGAATCGAGGATTACAATGGTGCGCAGATGCAATCTGGCGAGGGTTGTGGAAACTTGGGTTGTGTGTGTCCTCCTCGCCGCCTCCTCCTAGCCTTTATATAGATAGGCTAGGTCTCAGGTAGCAGGTCGAGTCGATTACAGGTGAGGGTTTTTCCCTTTGAACTTTCTATCTTTAGCTTCTTCTTGTTCTTCAAGTAATCAAGAGTCCGTAGGCTACTCGAGTTCTCTATTTGGGCCTTGGCGACACCGTGGGCTTCTGCTGTATCCAGGCCGTATATACCAAGCTTGAGTACCTGTAGGGTATACCCATGTCAGTAGCCCCCGAGTTTCAAGTGGAACCGTAGATTCGACTAGGGACTTTATGAAGCCTTTTGAGTGCATGAATGAGTATATTTTCGACCGCTCTGTTTGTGTCATAGGGATTGTTGATGTGCGTGCCTGATTTAACCGATGTATCGGTATCAGTTAACTACCTTAGGGTAAAACAACGCCATCGACTCGAACTCGAGTCCTTAGACTCGAATTCGGAAAAGTGCTGGTGTAATTCGACTCAAGCCACGGAGGTCTTACATGAGTCGAATTCCAGTATATCGGTGTGAGCACTCGACGCGTCCGTCAAGGCATGTTCATCGTACCTATAGGCACAGATATATTTCTGGTAGTGCACAGCGAATGCCTTGCCAGGCCTTATTCAGGTCTTACCTTCACGCTACAAGCGCGACATCCGAATTTTGTCACCACGGAGATGATTCGGGTGACCCGGGAGACGCAGTCTCTTTGTAGGGAAAATTCTTGAGGCGTTGTCGCCATAAGCTTCGAGTGTGGATGTTATCAATACGCAGTACGATGTACAAATAATCATAGGGTGCGCGACCAGCGCTCCCTATGGGATTAGCCCCCGAGTGCCGGGTTGAGTCGAAGACTCAGGCAAGGACTAAATAACTTTTGCGACTGCTGTCGTCTTTTGTTGCTTATTTCAGTCGAATTTGCTTCCGGCGCTCCCTATGGGAGTAACCCATGTCCATAGTCGAATTGCGATTCAAGAGGTTGGGATTGCTTTGATTGTCCGTGTTCCTGTAAAAAAAATCGTAGGGTGGGCGACCAACGCTCCCTATGGGAGTAGCCCCCGAGTGCTTGGTCGAGTCGAAGACTCGAGCAAGGACTAAAGTAGTCGAAGTCTTCTGCTGCGTAATTTTGGATGACGTCAGTGCTGACGATCCGATGACCTCAGTTGCTCGTGTGAGCGAGTTTGACGGGACGTGACGAGTGGTGGGTCCCATTTTCTGACTCTGACTAGACCAGGCGTGCGTAATCTTTGTTTTAACTGTGCCTCCTCGATTTCCACGCGTAATGGGGGTAGTGGGGGACGCTTCGCGCTTCAGGTCCTCCACGTGTCGAGCATGATGAACGCCACGCGTCTGGTAGGGTTTTTCTTGGCCGTTAGATTGCATATTCCCGTGGGTTAAGTAGCGATACTGCGGCGGTAATTTCCACATCTGCTTCTTTTCTCTGCCTTTGCCTCCGTCCCCATTGCTGCTACTCCTCTGCTTCTTTGTGTTCCTCTCTTTCGCGGCGCTGGACGAGCTCCGCGTATTTCCTAGTTACTTTCTCCGGTCACACCGCCACCGTAGAATGGGGAAGAAGAAGGGAGGTGCCGCGGCCGATTCCGCCGCCGCCACGGTTGCTACAAAGAAGAAGGGTGGCTCCGCCGCTGTGGGCACCAGTACCGCCGCCACCGGGAAAAATAAGGGCACGGGCACTCGTGTCACCAATGGTGCGTAGCGCGCATCCGTGATCAAGTCTTCAGAGCTTCGTATTCCTCGCCAATACGGAATTTTGTCTTCCGTAGTCGCTGACGTGCGCGTCCCCTCTCCTCCCGCCGGCTTTCAGGTGATGTTCCTAGCGTTCATCATCCGCGGTCTTCCGTTGCCCCTGCATCCTTTCTTCAGTGGCCTTCTATGTTTTTACGGGCTCCAACTCCATCAGTTGTCCCCCAACTCCATCCTCCATCTAGCTTGCTACATTACTCTTTGCGAGTGCTGGCTCAGAATCGAGCCACACTTCGGTCTCTTCAAGCGCCTCTTCAAGCTAAAGCGCCAATCGACATCTGGCTCCGTAGTCTATGATGTAGGAGGCTGCGGTATCCACGTCGACTCCTCCGCCACATACTTCGACATCAAGCTCATGATGTCCATCCAAGGATGGAGGGAAAAGTGGCTCGACATCCGTGACCAGAAGGCCGATGGAGACCACTTTGGACTCACGCCCTTCGATCCCGCAATGTCGTGCAAGAGGAGGCATTCCTGGAAGAACGTAGTTATGCCCGGCGAGTCCGCGGAGACAGATGTGCTATACGAGCGTGTCTGGGACCTCGAGAATCACATGGGTAAAGAGGAGGGAGGCTGTTTCCTCATTCGCACATGGTTGTGCCGTTGCGTCCATCCCCTGTAGGCCAGAGTCCACCCTATGTTCCAGTGGGCTGGCGCAGACGATGTCACTCGCGTATCTGCTGATGGCATTTCAGCGAGTGAGGTAGATAAGAGGGTGCGGCTGGTCACCAAGTACACCGCCAAGAATGTGCTCCCCGGTGAACCAGACGTTCCTCTGTTCGATGCTGCTAACCCTCCTCCTGAGGTACAATTGTGCTACATAGTAGCTTTGCTTTGTCGACTGCTTCTTTGCTGTTGCATGACTTTGTGCTAGATTGTTTTCTGTATGCAGGATTGGGCGGTGTCACCCTGTATGCCCCCTCTTCCCAAGGGGGTTATCCCTCGTGAAGCCTTGGAAGAGGACGAGTCGGAGTCGACCGTCCCATCTGATGTGGAGGAGGAAGCCCTCGAGTCGAGTGGTCCGGACACTCGCAAGCATTCGTGCAGCGAGGATTCGGATGCATCGTCTCCTTCGACTCTGGAAGGTGCAGCTGTTGGTGCAGAGTCGCCGATACCTGTTGTTCATGTGAGTGCCGTGGCGCCACCTTCCGACAAGAAGATGCGGTTGCCGAAGGAGCGTCAGAGTCGGCGGCTCAAACCTTCGATTTTGACAAGTTTGATTGGTAAGTATAAAAAATTTCCTTTTGGTTCTTCTTTTTTTGATTTTTCTTTCTCTTGATGCTGGTTTTGGTCTTCAGTCAGCCGGCGTCGTCATCTTCTGGCGACGTCCAATTTGTGAAGGAATCTGGAGTCGCAACCTCCAAGGCCAACTCCAGGCATAATTCATCGAGTTCTCCACACGATGTGGAGCATCGGATGGTTGCCCGGACGACTACACGTCAATCGACTCCGGAGTCATTGGAGGATCATGTATGCGTAGTATCTCTTCTTCTGATGTTGCAGTCGAATTTTTATTTATGCCATCTATTGATAATTTATTGTTTCCTTTATTACATCTCCTTGTGAAGGAAGCTGCGCACCTGGCGGAGCAGGTGCTGGTAATGGGTCGTCAGCATGCGATGCTGGACAATCGCCATCACGCGGCTGAAAGTGAGTGCTCTTTAATTTTCTTCTGCATCCTTGTGATATATTTGACTGACGGTCTATCTTTGCTTGTGTCACAGCTGAGCATAATACCCTCATTCGTAGCACTGCTTCCCTGGAGAAAACGCTTGATGGGGCGGTGAAGAGCCGTGATGAGGCAATCACGGCGCTAGACGAATCACGGAAACGCGAAGAGGATTTGCGCGCCTCCATCGCAGATAGGGAGAAGTTGTTCCAAGAACAACTTTTCTCGATTGCCAAGGCTCTCTCAGGTATTTCTTGGTCTTCAATTTCACCAGTTGCATCTTATGTCGACTTTTCTATATTGTGCTTATTTTTGTGCCAATGCTTGATTCTTGTTTAGATGCCAGCAATCTGAGCTTTGACGCGCAGGCACTCCGCCGTGACGATGCGTTGGCGGGTGCCATCTCAGCAGTCGAAGACCATAGCGCTACCGTGCAGGGGACGCTCACCAAGGCCAAGGGTGTGCTCAGTCGCCTCCAGGAAGAGTTGGCGCCCAAATCTGAGTTGATCGAGAATATGGATGAGCTAGTAGAGTCCTTTGCCGGAGGCATTCCTTCAAGCTTCAAGAACTCACTCCGTGCGGCTGGTGCTTCAATGTCAGTCGCCATTGTTCAAGCACACGGAGTCGAAGTTGATCCTACAACAGTCTCCAAGGCGATGCCTGTCAGCGCTGGTGGCCAACAGGTAGTTTTTGCTCCCTTCGTGACTGCTTGTAGCAAGTACGGCCCGCAGCTGATCAATACAGTTGCGAAGTACTCTGAGGAGCTTCAGCGAGCCAAGAAGATGGCTAAGGCTGCGACGTCACGGGCCAGGGGGAAGTCTGTGGCGTCTGACACTGCCATAGACTCGATGAGGCCCCCAAAACCAAAGTCGAAGTCGAAGAAGCCAATCGCTCCTCAGTAGTCGCATCTTGTAATAGAATAGCTTATGTCTTTTTGTCGAGAACATGCCTTTTGGCGAATGTATCTACTGATACTTTGTTGATCTTGAATGCACTCAAGTCTTTTGTCCATGCCTCGCCTTAGTCCTCTTATTGTCTCTTGCTTGACTTGTGATAGGGCACATCGAGTGATCCTTTGAGGGAGCCTCAGGATTCGCCGCCCCTTGATGACACTTTGGCACTGCCGCACTCAAGGGTGGATGAGCTGTCTCTGCTCTCGCGACTCCGTGACCGCGTGAAGCAGTTGGAGCGTGAATTGCCCGTACTCTGTGGAAATGCGGATGTATGGAAGTCGAAGGCGGAGAAGGCCACCGCCCGAGAACAATATCTACTAGGGGAGGTGACACAGCTGGGCGACCAATTCAAATGTTAGTCTTCTTCCTCCCTTTCTTTTCCCTGTAGTCACTCGAAGTAGTTCGTTGTCCTCATACTTTGCCTTTGCTTGGTATAGTTGTCAGCGCACGCCATCCACAGGATGAGAAGGATAGGATTGCCATTTGCATGAATGACCTGACCCAAGAGCAGCTTCAGGAGAGTGGATACTTCTGGGTAGATCATGATCGCGCAATCACATTAGCGACCCTACAGGATCGTGCTTCGCGAGTGCTTCACTTATTGAAGAAGTCGCAATCATGCTTGAAGAATATTTACTAGACGATGTTCCTGCTGGACGTCGTTCCATCGAGCCTGCGGGCCCTTCTTGCTAAATTTTAGGACTTGAGTGCGGTCCGCGAGTGTGTACGGCAACAGTTAGTAGCTGGTGCCAAGGCTGCTCTATCGCTAGTGGGACTGCATAGGCCTGATGTGGACGTTGCAGCAGTTGTGGCCGGACCGCCAGCGCTGCCAGCAGGTTTGACTTGGAACATGGTTCCGCACTACCAAGCGGTGGATCGCCCAGCGGAGGAGATCGTTGACTTCTTCGAGGAGCAGACCAACGTCCCTTTGCTGCAACAGTAGTTTAGTTTGTATCCTACACATAGTTGTACCAGTGTTGTAAAGTTCATAGACATGCTGTGTATAATTGATTAATACTGATGTATATAAAGAACTTGTTAGCGTGTATGTTTTGTGAGTGCGTTGCACTATGCGATTCCTTTTCGTTAGCCTGACTTGTGTTCATCTCAGCCCCTTGCCAACCTATCACATGCGTGGCAGCTGGGTTGGTATTTATCAAGAGTTTCGATTGATGTGTCAGGTACTCAAGATATCGCGTTAGTTCGTAGAACAGCTGTGTACAGGGTGGCGCAGCCCCCGAGTGGATTAATTGCAAAAATAAAAAAAGGAACACAGAATTTTGGGGCACTTAGCTTTATTTATTTGCAGAATAGTACGAGGTACAATGTGTGGCTGAGTAGCCTTATTTTTCAATGTAAAAGTAAAGACGACTAAGGGTAGAAGCGCCGCAGCTGCGCGACGTTCCAAGGGTTGGAGTATGCGATTCCTGTCTCTAAATCTTTAAGGCGATAGGCGTCACCTGGGATTACTTCTGTAATCACGTATGGTCCCTCCCAGGGGGACTCGAGCTTGAGATACCCTTGCTACTTCAGTCGCAGGACCAGGTCGCCTTCAACGAAGGACCTGGGGCGTAGCCTCCTGCTGTGGTAGTTGCGCAGGTTCTGCTGCTAGATCGTTGATCTCTCCACGGCGATTTCCCTTGCCTCGTCAAGGAGGTCGACGGAGTCTTCGAGTGCAAGAGTTGACTCCTGCTCGCTATAAGCGACCACGCGCGGTGCTTTGTATCGTACTTCGGCGGGTAGCACCGCTTCAGCTCCGTGCACCATGAAGAACAAGGTGTACCCTGTGGCGCTGTTTGGAGTTGTGCGTAGGCTCTAGAGTACCGATTGCAGCTCGTCTGGCCAGCCGCTCGCGGCCTGTTCGAGTGGCCTAAGGAGTCACTTCTTGATGCCGCCGCAGACAAGCCCGTTAGCTTTTTCGAGCTAACCGTTGGTCTGTGGATGTGCTACGGAGGCATAGCTAACATTGATTCCCAGATTCTCGCAGAATTCCTAGAACTCCTTGGGTGTGAATTTTGTCCCATTGCCCGTGATGATGCTATGTGGCACTCCGAAGCGATAGACGATGGACTCGAAGAACTTGATTGCGCTGTATCCTGACTGATTAGTCACTGGCATGGCCTCTATCCACTTGGTGAATTTGTCGACGCGACCAAGAGGTAGACGTAGCCTCCACGTGAGGACCTTGGGAGTTTGCTGACCATGTCGAGTCCCCATTGCGCGAAGGGCCAGGCCAATGGAATTGGTCGGAGCTCTGCGCCAGCTACGTGAGGCTTGTCCGCGAATCGCTGGCAAGCGTTGCATTTTTGGACGATGTCTTTGGCGTCACGCATGGCCGTAGGCCAGTAGAATCCAGCTCGTAGAGATTTGGCGACGAGGGCGCGACTACCGGCGTGGTGCCTGCAGGTCCCCTCATGGATGTCGAGGAGAACAGCTCTTCCATCGGCCATGGAGACGCATCGTTGGAGTACTCCTGTGATGCTGCGCTTGTATAGTTCGCCGTTGATAACAGCGAATGCCTTCGAGCGACGTGCATTGTGTCGGGCGTCAGTCTGATCGTCTGGTAGCCTCTTGCTGAGGAGGTACGTAATGTATGGTTGGATCCAGGATGTCTCGATCATCGTGACGCTCATTGGTCATTCGAGTCATGTGTCCAGCTCAAGGTCGTCGAGTGCCATTGGCTCATTGGGCGGCATAGCCCCCGACTCCATTGTTGCGCTTGTTTTCTTCTCTGCGGACTTTGGCTTGATGGAGCGTTCGCAGATGCGCTCGAGAAATACCACAGGTGGTATGGGGGTGCAGGTAGAGCCTATGTTGGCGAGTGTGTCTGCCTCTTCATTGCTTTCGCGACCTATGTGCCGTAGCTCGCAACCGTCAAAATCCCCTTCGAGTGTGTCATAGAGGTTGCGGTATGCAATCATGTTGTCGTTCAGTGCGTCGCACTCGTGCATTGTCTGGTTGACGACCAACTTGGAGTCACCATATATTATGAGCCTCTTGGCGCCGTAGGTTTTGCCATCCTCATCCCGTGTATTAGGGCCTCGTATTCAGCTTCGTTGTTGGAGACGGTGAACTGCATTCGCATGATATATTTCAGCTTGTCTCCCTGAGGCGATGTCAGTATGACACCTGCGCTGGCCCCGTCTTTTCACTTGGAACTGTCGAAGTGCATTGTCCAGAGGTAGGACATATCTGGTTTTTCGGGGAGCTGGTTCTCCATCCAGTGCACGAGGAAGTTAGAGAGAACTTGCGACTTGATTGCATCGCGTTTTTCATATCTAATGTCCCGTGGAGACAGTTCAATTCCCCAAAGTGCGACTCGTCCGGTGGCGTCGGGATTGTTGAGGATGTGTCCAAGCGGGGCGTCGTTGACTACCACGATTGGGAGTTCCTGGAAGTAGTGGCGCAGTCGCCGGGCCGTCATGAAGACGCCGTACGCCAGTTTCTGGTAGTGTGGGTACCGTTGTTTTGTTGACGTAAGTACCTCGCTGAGGTAGTAGACTGGGCGCTGTACCCCGTGGACCTTGTTTTCCTCAGCTCATTTGACCACGAGCACTGTGCTGACCACCTGGTTGGTGGCGGAGATGTATAGCAACAATGGTTCCCTTTCGTGTGGGGTCACCAGTACTGGCGAGGTGGATAGCAGGTGCTTGAGGTCTTTGAATGCTTCCTGCGCCTCATTGGTCCACTCGAACTTGTCAGCTTTGCGGAGGAGTTGGTAGAAGGGCAATTCCTTTTCACCCATCCGACTGATGAATCGACTGAGCGCCGCGATTCGCCCAGCCCGCTCCTGGACACCTCTTACTTTTTTGGCTATTCCATGCCCAGTATGGCTTTTATTTCCTTCGGGTTCGCTTCGATCCCTCTCGCGAAGATAAGATACCCGAGTAGTTCCCCAGAAACTGAAGGCGCACTTGTCCGGATTGAGCTTGATTCGGTAGTGGTCGAGGTTGGCAAAGGTTTCGCGCAAATCGTCGATTAGTGAGGCTTCCTCTTTGATCTTGATTACTATGTCGTCGACATAGACTTGAATGTTGCGACCAAGTCGGTTCTTGAGGCAAGCCTGCATGCACCGCTGGTAGGTGGCTCCTGCGTTCTTTAGCCCGAAGGGCATTGTGTTGTAGCAGAACACACCAAAGCACCGTGTTGGCGAGCCAAGTGCTTTCCTTGATCTCGCATATAAATTTGGCGTCGAGGAGTCTGTTGATCTCCATTCCAATTGCCTTTGCTCTTGGTTCAGACAGTCGCTGAATTGTTTGTTTGACTGGCCTTGCATCTGGGTTGACATTGAGTGCGTGCGCATCGAATTCCCTGGGAACTCCTGGCATGTCCGTTGGACACCGGGCGAAGATTTCCTAGTGTTCATGGAGTAATTTGACGAGCGCGAGTTCCTATGCGGGACTCATTGCTGGCGATGAGGGTCGGCTTGGCAGGATCTGATGGGTGGACCTGAACTTTCTTTGTGTGCACTGATGAGTCGAAAGATAGGCCGGGTGAACTTGGCCGGCGCAGGGAGGCAGACTGTTGTCTATCGACTCCTTTAGTCTCGCGAGTTCTTCCTGCATGCCGAAGGTATGGGAAATTCTGTTGAATTCCCTGTCGCAACTGTTGGACCTCTCTAAGCTCCCGTTGACTGTGATGACGCCATTAGGACCTGGCATTTTCATCTGCAGATAGGCGTAGTGTGGCACTGCCATGAACCTAGCGAACGCGACACGTCCAAGGATGAAGTGATACTGTGAGGGCCAGTCGATGACCTCAAAGTCGATGCGCTCGCGCCGAAAGTTTTTCGGTGTGCCGAAGATAATGTCAAGGTTGATTTTGCCAAGGGGATACACGCCCCTTGCCTAGGACGATGACATGGAATGTTGTGTCTGAGGCCTCTAAGCAAGTTAGAGGGATCCTCATTGCTTGCAAGGTACTCGCGAATATAAGGTTGATGCCGCTACCGCCGTCCATGAAGACGCGGCTCATGTCGAAGCCTCCAATTTGTGCCTCGAGTACGAGGGGACAATGGCCTGGACGAGGTACTTGGGGCGGATGGTCGCGCTTGTTGAAGGTGATGCAGAACTCGCTTCCACTGAGGTACTCAGTGGTAGATGGTGGCGAGTTTGTTGCCAGATTGACTTGGCGAGTGATGGCCTTTTGCACCTAGTTGGAGGGGCGACCCTTTTGGATCATCATGGTGCCCATCGCCTGTGGGTACGGTTCGCCTCCGTGGTGCTGGTTCGGCGCAGCTGCATTTGGGGGTGGTCTAGGTGGTGGTGGCGGAGCTCCATGTGCCACGGCGCCTGGGGCGGCTCCGTAGCCCCTTTTGACTGCGTTGCGATTCATCCGAGCTAGTCCCTCATGCAGTTTGAGGAACTCGCGGCAGTCCTTGAGGAGGTGGTTGGACTACTTTTTTCCGTCATGCTTGTCGATGTAAAAGTGCACAGTGCATGGCCCAGACAACTTATCTTCAATGGATGTTGCGGGTGCCTCATCGCGATTGCGGCGCTGCCATACTTGCGTGGTTTTCCCGGAGTCATGGTATCCACTGTTGCGGTAGCTGCTGTTGCAGTTGTCGTCGCATCTGTCGGCGTAGTCGGCTATGACCATGTTGACGTCATCACGGTCATCGTAGATGCGTATGCGGCGTTTGCTTCGGCGGTCGCGTCTACGTTCGAGTTCTGCCTCGTCTTTGGAGTGAACGTGATTTTTCACCGAATCTTCTCCATCTTCCCAACGATTCGTGATTTCCATCAGATGGTCGATGGTTTTGGGCTTCGAGCGGCCCAGCCCCTCCCTGAGCTATATGTGGTGAACGCCGCCATTGAATGCGTCGATTGCACGGTCCTCCGAGATATTTTCTGTGGAGTTCTTGATGATGGACCACCTCTGGATGTACGAGCGTAGCAATTTGCCCGATCTTTGTTGGTAGCACCTCAGCTCTTCGATTGACGCGGGCCTTGTGTATGTGCCTTTTAAGTTGCGCACAAAGCTGTAAACCAGCTCTTCCCAACTGCGAATGGATCCGCGTGGGAGGTTGTTGAGCCATGCTCGGGCGGCGCCCTGGAGCTGTAGCTGCACACACTGTATGGCCGTGCTTCGACTTCCGCCCTCCAACCAGATTTTCGGGTCCTGCAGACCGTCGAACTTCGAGTTCTCTGATGGGATCTTAAACCCCTTGGGCATTCGCTTTTACCTGATGGCCTTGCTGAAGCATCTAGCGCCATAGACCTCCACATCTTCGTCTTCTGAGTCAGTCGATCAGGCGTGTCACACCCTTGACTTGTCGATCTTGCGCTGTGTGATGTCATCACGTGCGTCGTAGTCGTGATCGTGTCGCCGTGAGAGGCGGCGTCGAGACAGGTCGTGACTATCATCGCTAGAGGAGGGCGAGGAATAGAGTTTTGCTAGAGCCTTGCCTTTCTTCAGCTCCGGTGTTGGCTCCTTGTCGAGGTGGGCCTCGACTAGTCCCAAGCCCGCGATCGTAGATCGGTGCATGGCGGCTCGGGGATCTCCAGCTGGCGGCTGGTTCTTCAGGAGGTACATGGTAGCTACCGTCACTACAACTTGCGGCATCTTTGGGACCACATTGGCCTATGTGTCGACTATCATAGAGCTGAAGTCGAGGACCTTTGCAGCTTCTATGCGTTCTTGCTCGGTGAGATGGGCCATCCGAGATCGCCTCTTGTTTGCGATGTGCTCGTTGCCCTTTGAGGAGGATCCTCTGTGGGAGGAGAGCCCAGCACGTCGAAGACTCGACTCATCTGCCGCCTTTTTGCGCGCCTCAAGTTGCACGATTGTTTGCACTTGGCGCTTGAATTCCTCCTTCAGGAGCCAATGGTAGCCCATCAGCAGTTCTTGTGGGGAGCCAAAGGGTAGAGTGTTGCCCCGTAGGTCATCACGGCAGCGAGCCCACTCGAGTTCGTTGAGCCGGATCACGATGCGTTTGCCAGTCTGCTCATTTATTATAGTTGGAGGTTTGACTGCTCCTCCGTTGTTGACGGGGGCGCCGTTTGGCGGTGGTCTACTATTCGGTATTCCGCCATTTGGCGGGTCGGCTCTGTGGACGCCGTTGCCCGTGTTGCCGCGATTGGCAGAGGAGTCACCTGCTTTGATGACGGCGCACATGAAGTGGTTGGGGAAGCTGCTGCTCCCACAACTTTCAAATCTGGAACCGTATCTTCAGTTGCCAGATGGCCCAGATCTGATTCGCGACTGCTATCACTGTCCGTATTCTCGAATGTTGTCGAGGCATTGAGCTCGCTGAGGGTGCCGATCGGCGGAGGAAAACACGATGCCGGAGTGATCGATGGCATCGTCGGCTGGTCAAGCATGCGAAGCGTCCCATCTGACCAACTTGGAAGCGGAATCTCCCGATCGCCAAGCTGATCCCATCGCCCACGGACTCGAAAGCCGGGCGAGTGGCCGGCATGTGGACGGTGAAGTCGAACGCGCCAAAGAGCTAGCGGATCTCCGCTGTTGCGGAGTTGTAGATCGCAGTTGATGGGGCCAAAGAAGCCGCAACATCAGCACTCCCAATCCCCACGCATGGCGCCAATTGACGAGGGTTTAACTCATCAATGCCCACTATAATGGACTTGGGTTTTGGAGAAGGAGGGAGCGCCGGAGACATCTATCGTCTAGCAAACAAGCACATAGGGGACTCGAAGATTTACCCAGGTGCAGGCCTCGCAGAGGTCCCTACTCTTGCTTGTCTTCTCGTGGAATTATTGAACGAATCGAGGATTACAATGGTGCGCAGATGCAATCTGGTGAGGGTTGTGGAAACTAGGGTTGTGTGTGTCCTCCTCGCCGCCTCCTCCTAGCCTTTATATAGATAGGCTAGGTCTCGGGTAGCAGGTCGAGTCGGTTACAGGTTAGGGTTTTTCCCTTTGAACTTTCTATCTTTAGCTTCTTCTTCTTCTTCTTCAAGCAATCAAGAGTCCGTAGGCTACTCGAGTTCTCTATTTGGCCATGGTGACACCGTGGGCTTTTGTTGTATCCAGGACGTATATACCAAGCTCGAGTACCTGTAGGGTATACCCATGTCACAAGCCATCCAAGCAAGAAGAGGAGGAGAAGGAGGACGCCGCCATCACCACGCTGAGGCCACCATCACCGCTCCATCATCACCATCTCTGTCGCTGCTACTCCTTCATCCTTCCCCATCATGATCTCCGTGATGGGTTGTAACATGGCTTGAACCCCCTGTTATTAATGTTATGATGATTTGAGTAATTGAAGTGTGATATGTTCTTGTTAATTAATATGTTTGTGCTTTCTCTTTACATTGTTCTATTCATGATATTATTCTAGTGATTGGAGACATCCAATCCATTATTGAGGAGTTTACTAGGGATTCACGGAGTGTCACAAAACTTATCATTAGTCTCTACTCGTTCAACGGGCCTGACAAGTCCATGGGTAGAACTAATAGGCTATTTTCTCTAAGTGATTTGTGGAGGCAATAGCAGCTTAGGATGCACCGCCCATTAAGATTTAATTTCTTCAATATCACTCATGATATAGATAGGTATTGTGTTGCGAATTTCTTGACCCCAAAGTGACATATGGGATATCTTGTGACTAACACACTTGCTATCATGGAAATGGTCACGGCAGTCGCTGCTACTGGCAGCGATTGATTGTTTCGTGGGGAAGAGTTGGCGGCCATCTGCTGTGCGAGATGGGGGTGGATGCACATGGGTTTACCCAGGTTCGGCCCCCCAGAGGGTAAAGACCTACTCCTGCTAGATTAGATTATTGGAGAGCGAGTTACAGGGGTGGCGAGCTCGGCGTCTAAGCAGCGAGTCGCTTGAAGGGGTGTATGATGGAACGCGAGTCTCTAGGATACCCTAGGGAGGTTTATATATGAGGCACCTCGCTAGGGTTTACGAGCTACCACCGAACAAGATAAGGATTCGGAGGTTTTGACCTAAACCGACTGGGCTTCTGTTACGCTCCTGGGCCTCCAGTCGCCAGTTGTCGGGCCTCTCCTTCCATCGTAGTCCAGTCGCTGTCCTCTAGGTGCACTCACAGGCCCTTCGGCCCAATCAGAACGTCCTGCTGGGCATACCCCCTTTGGCATATCCCCATAAGTACTCCCCGAGGCCATCGTTGATGCAGGCGCAGGCGTCCCTTTGGTGTTCGGAGTAGGCGAGCCCAATTTGGGCGTCCAGTCGAGTCGGCAATGGACTCCATCAAAACCAAGGAGAATTTCCCCATGTTTCCATTCGCCATCCCAATGAACGTTACTGCCGCCAAGTCACCGCTTTAGCGAGTGGAAAAGACTGGCGGGTAGCGAATGGAATGGAGGAGTTGGACCATCAAATCTAATCAAACTATCCGTTGGAATTTCCAACGGTAACTTCAGTGCAATTACCGTGAGTAACGGCTATCCCGATTTTGGCTGGTGGCGTTCCCATATAAGGGGAGTGATGATTCAGTTCTGCAAATCTTCTCCGCATTATTCATTCTCCCATATTCGTTCTTCTTGTCTCCAATCTCCCTGCCTTCAATCTTCCGATTCGTCATTTCCGCACCGTGCGATTCCACGTCCAACCCGATGGCGCCTCCCAAAGGCTCATGGGGAAAGTCCAAGTGCACCATAGCCCAGCTCAAGTCCTTCAAGGATGCCGGAGTCCTCCGCAAGGGGAACTGGCGGGTTCCCCCCTCCTCCGAGACCAAGTCGAAGCCGCGACCCAGCGAATTCATCTGCTTCCCCAGCCATCTTGAGAGGGGTCTGGGATTCCCCACTTCACTCTTCTTCCGCCGCTTCTACGTGTATTATGCGATCAAGCTAGCGGATCTCGGTCCGCACAGCATCGAGCAGCTGGCGATCTTCGTCGCCTTTTGCGAATGCTATCTCGGTTGCAGACCGTATTTCCCGCTATGGATGGAGCTCTTCCATGGCTGCATCGGGTGCGAGGCGTCCGGCGGCTTGATGTTGGCTGCAGGTGGCGTCACATTCCAATTGAAGCCGAAGGCAAATTTTGTCAAGCTCCTCCTGCCGAAGAAGGCCGCCAGCGAGTGGAAGAAGAGTTGGTTCTACGTAAAAGAATCCACTCCCTCCGGCGAGGTGGCACTTCCCGAGTTCGTCACCGAGAGGAGCGAGCCTTGCCGGTTGGCGCCGAAGAAGCTTCCCGAAGACCAGCGTATGGCCGTCGCGGAAATGATGGACCAGATCCAGAAGCTGAAGGACCAGGGGTTGATTCCGATCAACCTCTACAACTGCTGGCTCGGGCAGCGTCTGGTTCCACTGGCGGGTCGGCCGCATTGGATGTATGAATACAGTGGTAAGCACGACCCCTCCCAAACCAGCAAGGAATCATGGGAGGCCGAGGACTACATGGCCGCCCTGAAAAAGATCACTGATGCGGAGTTCACTAGCGTGGCGTTCGGGCTCACCTCGTACACTCTGCTGAAGAATAAAGCCCCCACAGTAAGTTTTCTTCCCAGTCGCTATTTCCGTACCTCAGTTCTCAGTCGCTGCGTTTGGTGTTTACTCGTGGTGGTTCTTAGCTTTTTCAGGTGTTGGAGGGCTGGCTCCCTCCGCTCGACGAAGAGGTTCCCCAGGAACTGGAGGAAGACTCCGAGGGAGACTCTTCCGACAGCGAGGGGAGGAGGAGGAGGTTCCTCCCCCAGCGCCTGTGCCTTGCAAGACCCGTATGCAAAAACAACGTGAGTTCTAGGCGAGCTGCAGCCTGGACGAGCACGACGGACGCGACGAGGTCGCGCAGGAGCACACGTCCTGGCGTACTGCTACGCCGTCGAAGCCCGCACGCAAGCCCAAGTCACCAGCGAAGAAGCCAACGTCACAGTCCAAATTGGCGGTGGTGTTCGAGTCGGATGACGACTCCGATGATGAAGTATCCCCCGAAGTCTCGCACAAGGCCCCAAAGGATGCGATCCCGACGAAGGGGTTGGAGGGAGAGGACACCAAGGTAGTGGTAGAGGTTCCCCTGGCGGCGATTGCACCGACGGTCTCGGGGGTTCCAAGCCAAGAAGCGGCTGACGCGATGCCATCTAAGTCACCGCAACCGTCAAGGGCGGCCACGTATTTGGAGCTGGAGATCCCGGTGACTGTGGCTTCATCGTCGAGGAAGCCCGCGGTGTCGTGGGCTTCAAACGTCTTCGAGAGGGGGCTCACTCGCAAGTTGGGTCCCGAGTTGGACAAGCCTGCCCACATCTGCACCGGGCTTCGCGTCCTCCCGGTCGCTAAGTGAGTCTTGGTTCTTCATCCCGATTTGCCTTGCTCTTTTTTGTATTGTCGTTATATTGATTGTAGGAACTCGTGCAGGTCGGGGGCCAAGAAGATTGGCTGTCCTTCGGTGGCTAAGATTCCACCAGCCGCCCCCACGGGAGAGGGCGACCTCCCCAAGAAGAGAAAGGCCGCCGGAGATGTGTCGACCGCGGAAGGCGCAAAGAAGCAGAAGGGGGGCGTCGACGACACCGCAGCCAATGACGGCACCGCGAAGCCCGATGTTGCGTCAGTCGCTGAAGAAGTGGTGGCGGCGCGATCAGAACCAGTCTTGGCTGTGTCCATGCCGGAAGCGCCGGCCCCAACAACCAGTGCCCCCGCCAAAGCATCGGCGATGTTCCCGCAGTTCATGGCTAGGGGGTTTCTAGGCGTGGCGGACACCCAGTCTCTGCAGAGCCCAGAGATCATGGATGCGGAGATTGGGTCCCGTCGTGGGCGCACTTCGTTCACGATCCCGTCGACTGACGCCGGAGAACTTCATAAGATGCTTGGCGCTGCTATTCAGGTATGTACAGTCCCCGAGTTCCTTGTCGCTAAATTTCAGCGGCTGGGAACTGAACTTCTTTCTCCTCTCCAGTCCCCGAATTCCTAGTCGCTGAATTTCAGCGCCTAGGAATTGAGCTTCTTTCTACTCTCCAGTCCCTGAGTTCATGGTCGCTGAATTTCGGCAGCTGGGAACTAGGATGTTGTTTTGTCAAATGCTGAGATGTGTTGTTTGTTTGCAGGGTTTGCAAAGGGAATCGACCGATCGACAGGCCGCGAGGGAGCACTTGGAGCGTGATCTGCGCGAAGCGTAGGAGGCGAACCAGCGGCTTCAGGAAACTATTGGTGAGTGTCTTCTTTTCTGTCCTTTCCTCTGTTAGGTACGAACTGTTTGTGTAAATCATGCTGATGGTTTCTCTTTCAGATGGTTTCCCGGCTGCGATTTCCAAGGCCCGTGAAGGGTATGTTCTAGTCGCCGAGCTGTACGCGGCGAATGGATGAATAGCCTCCCTGGTCCAAGACTTGGAGGAGGCGAAAGCGGCCTCAATTTCTTCGGAGGAGCGAGCGAAGGCTGCCGTTGCTACGGCTGAGGAAGAACGCAAAGCCACGGATTCCATCATCGTGGGGCTGCACAACAAGCAAACCGCCTTGGAGAAGCATGTCACAAAGAACTGCCGCAAACTCCTTGGTGAGCCTCCGTCTTTGCCTGACCCGTTTGTTGAGTCCCTGATTGGGGAATTCCATAGTTTCACTGATGCCTGATTGTGCAGCTGTGATAGGCCAAAGCGATCCGGTGGTGCAGACCTACAATGCTTCGCAGTGCGTGACTGCCGTGGTGAACGCGGCCACGGCTTCGGCGTTGTGCGTCCAAGCTGCTCTTCAAGGCATGTCCCCCACCGAAGTTATTCCTGGGGGGCTGGTGGAGGTGTGGCGCTATCTGGAGGAGGTGTCTGTCATCGTGGAGTGGATGGCGCGATCGGCGTTGAGGCGCAGGGCCACCACAGCGTTGAGCTTAGGTCTCACCCACTTCCCCGATGACTTCGACCTTGACGATGTGACGAGTGGCTACCCATCGGCGACTGGCATGGTGGAGATGTCAGAGGTGCTGAAGCTGACCGCGAAGGCCACCCCTTGCGCCGATCGGGTCTTGGCTATGGGGGATCTGCTGCCGTACCAGGAGACGGTGTTGGCGCCTGGCGACCCCGAGCCGGAGCATCACGATATGAAGTCGGAGCAGCCCTTCCGGTCGTCGTTGTCGAAGTCGCTGACGACGTACCCGACAAACCCGTGGCAGCCTTTTGTTCGTGTCAAGGAGGGTGGCACCTCTTCGTCATCAGGGCCTATGGAATAAATGATATAATAATGCAATTTGTGATGTATGCCAAGTGGCGACTGCTATAATGTATTTTGCAATGTATGCCAAGGGGAGTCGATCGACTCGTATTGCGACTAGGATTGTGTGGTGTGTTTGTTTTTGGTTGAGCGAGCCCCCGAGAGCGTCCGCCCTTTAATGGGGTATAACTCGATTTTATACGTCTGTGTGTTGTTTAGGTTGTGCACTGTTTTATCTCTCGCGTCTTCCCAGTAGTGAGTCCCCGAGCGCGAGTAGGACTGATTTGTAGGCTAGTCCCCGAACGTGGTGCTCGACCATATTGGTCATGTTCCTATTGTCGGTTGTGAATGCGTTGTTTGTAACGCGTCTCCTCCCCTGGCCCGGGGAGCCATTTGCTTGGTGAGTCCAAGGCAGCTCTCTTACTTGGTGTGTTCCCGAGCCGCGTGGTGGTTCCCGTTTTGCAGAGTCCCCGCGTGTGGTACTTAACCGTTCGAGTTGCTTTGCACGAGGATGGGAGGGATAGGTCGCTGTGAGAAGCGTGTACCAGTTGTCTTGGCCCGGTGGGCCAGTTGGGCTAGGCGACTCCAATGGCGGCTCCGGGTTGGCGTTTTCGTGGACGACCCAAGGCCCAAATGTTTCTGGTGCCCTTGTGCCGCACTACTTAGCCGTGCCGGTCGCTCGACCAGAGGTTGACTTCCGTATGTAGCGTATTCCTGATATGTACGAGTGCGAGTGGCACAAGAATGTGGCGAGTGGACACAATTTGTGCGATCCGGATGAATTTCATTATATATGCCAGCGGAGTACAATATGAGATTCTAAGTATAGAACTTTCTGAGGAGGTTTACATTCCATGGCCTCCCGACCTCGAGCTGGCCGTCACCCCGTCGATGAGATAGTAGGCGTCGTTGCCAAGGACTCAGCCTATGGCGAATGGCCCCTCCCATGGGGGGAGATTTTGTGCATGCCTTTCTTGTCATGGGCCAGTCGTAGGACCAGGTCGCCCTCCTGGAAGGTGCGAGTTCGCACTCGGCGGCTGTGGTAGCGGTGGAGTCCTTGCTGGTATATGGCGGTGCGGGAGCGAGCCAGGTCGCGTGCCTCGTCAAATTGGTCGATGCTGTCTTGGCGGGCAACCTCGTTGGTCGCCTCGACGTAGTTGGTGACTCGAGGTGAATCGTGCTCCAGATCAGTTGGCATTACGGCCTCAGCGCCATACACCATGAAGAAGGGTGTAAACCCGGTGGAGTGGTTGACGGAGGTGCAGATCCCCCATATCACAGAGGGGAGCTCGTCGACCCAACATCCTGGGGTGCGCTCGAGGGGCACCTAGAGTCACGGCTTGAGCCCGTGAGGATGCTCTAGTTGGCGCGTTCTGCTTGGCCATTTGACTCCGGGTGGGCGACTGATGCGAGATCGAGTCGTATGCCGTGTTCTTCACAAATTTCCGCCATGGTCCCCTTGGCGAAGTTGGTGCCATTGTATGTTATGATGCTGTGCGGGTAGCCGTATCGGTAGATGAGCTCGCGTAAGAACTTGGTGGTTGTCTTCCCGTCGCACTTTTTTATTGGCTTGGCCTCGACCAATTTGGTGAACTTGTCCACTGCGACTAGGAGGTGGGTGAAGCCAGACGGGGCCTTCTTGAACGGGCCTACCATGTCTATGCCCCATACGGCAAATGGCCATGTGATGGGGATGATCTTGAGTGCCGAGCCAGGGAGGTGCGTCTGGTTGGCGTACTTCTAGCACCGGACGCATCGTTGGATGATGTTGGTGGCATTGGCGTGTGCGGTGAGCCAGTAGAAACCGTGCCGCGTGGCTTTGGCGACTAGCGACTTGGCGCCGGCATGATGGCCGCAGTCACCGGCGTGAATGTCCTGGAGGATCTTGCGGCCTTCTTCTGGTTGTACGCAGCGCCGGAACATGCCGGTCACACTGTGTCTGTGGAGCTTGCCGTTGATGATGACAAATGATTTGCAGTGGCGCACGATCATTCGTGCCTCCGTCTCGTTGCTTGGTAGGATTTTGTGCTCTAGGAAGGCGACGTATGGTGCTGTCCAGCCGCTAGGCTCCATAACCATGGCGACTAAGGCCGGTTCTGGTTGCAGCGGTATCCCGACATCGATCTCTTTTGGTGGGCTGACCGACGGTTTGTGGATGATGTCGAGGAAGACGCCTACTGGTGGCGCTTATCGGGTCGATCCGATGCGGGAAAGGGCGTCTGCCACCTCGTTTTTGCGCCTGTCGATCCACTCGACAGAGTAGCCGTCGAAGTGTCCTCCCAACTGGTCGATAGCTTGGCGGTACGCGATCATTGTTGGGGAGACAGCGTCGCACGTCCCGGCGACTTGGCCGGCGACTTGGCCGGCGACTAGGTCGGAGTCGCCATAACATCGTAGGCGGTTGATGTTCATCTCCTTGGCAGCTCTCATGCCATGAAGGAGGGCCTCGTATTCTGCCATGTTGTTGGTGCAGGGCTTGAAGTTGAGGTGGAGCACGTAATGGAGCTTGTCTCCTTTGGGAGAGGTCAGTATGACCCTAGCCGTTATACCGTCGGCGTTCTTGGAGCCGTCAAAATGGAGCGACCATTAGTGGAGGTACGGTAGCTTCTCTGGCTGTTGTGCTTCTTCCCAGTATGTAAGGAAATCAGCTAGGGCTTGTGACTTGATCGCTTTGCGGGGCTCGTATTTGATGTTGTGGACGCCGATTTCGATGGCCCACTTGGCAACTCGCCCGGTCGCCTCGCGATTGTGTATGATGTATTGCAGGGGCGCGGAGGAGACCACCATGATTGGGTGCTCCTGGAAGTAGTGTGGGAGTCGCAGTTGTGCTCGGAATACCATGTACACCAGGTTTTGGTATTGTGGGTAGCATTGTCGTGAGTCCATTAGGACTTCGCTGGTGTAGTAGACAGGGCGCTGTATGAGGCGCTCCTTGCCCTCTTCCGGTCGTTCGACAACCATCACGGTGCTGACGATTTGAGTGGATGCCGCGACGTAGACGAGCATTAGCTCTTTGTCGAGTGGAGCAGCGAGTAGTGGGGCTCCGAGTAGCACTTCTTTGAGCGCTTTGAGTGCGTCGTCAGCCTCCGCGTCCCATTGGAACATGGGGTTCTTGCACATCAGGCGGTAGAGGGGAATTGCCTTCTCGCCTAGTCAGGGGATGAAGCGACTGAGGGCCGCGACTCGCCCTGCCAACTTCTGGACGTCCCGTAGGCACTCGGGTTTCCCGAGTCGCGCGATGGTGTTGATCTTGATGGGGTTGTCTTCAATGCCTCGCTTGGAGACTACATATCCCAGGAGCTGTCTGGTGGGGACGCCGAAGGTGCATTTTCCGGGGTTCAGCTTGATGTTGTACCTCCGCAAGTTTGCAAAGGTTTCGACTAGGTCGGCGAGCAGGTCGTCCTAGCGGGTGGATTTGACCACCACGTCGTCGATGTAGACCTGAATGTTGCGGCCAACTTGGCTCGCTAGGCACTCCTGCATGCATCTCTGGTATGCGGCGTCTGCGTTCTTGAGGCCGAACGTCATGGCCGTGTAGCAGAAGGTGGCGAATGGCGTGATGAAACGCCGTCTTCTCCTCGTCCTCGACCGCCATCTTGATCTGGTTGGAACCAGAGTAAGCGTCGAGGAAGCACAACGACTCCGATCCCGTGGTCGAGTCGATGATCTGATCGATGCGCGGTAGGACGAACTCCTCCTTCGTGTAGGCGCTGTTGAGGTTGGTGTAGTTGATACACATTCTCCATGTGTTGTTCTTTTTTAGAACTAGGACTGGGTTTGCCAGCCACTAGGAGTATTTGATTGGCCGGATGAAGCCTGCGGCTAGTAGGTGCTGAACTTCTTTAGCGATTGCTCGACGATGCTCTTCATTGAAGGGTCGTAGCGACTGCTTTACTAGTCGCACTTTGGGGTCAGCGTTGAGTTTGTGCTCAGCGAGTTCCCTCGGGACACCTGGCATGTCAGATGGCTTCCATGCGAAGATGTCAGGGTTCTCATGGAGGAACCCGATGAGCGTGCTTTCCTATGCGGGGCTCATGTGCGCCCCGATGGTCACCGTCTGGCTAGAGTCGCCTAGGACGAGCTCGACGGTGCGGGTGTGCGTGGTCGCCTCGAACGTGGAGTTTGTGGCGGTTGGTTTCTTCAGGATGGTGGGGTCGTCCTTGTTGATGTTGCCCGCGTATTTTGCGAGTTCCTCCGCGTGGTCGGTCTGCGCGGCGATGATGGTGCCAGCGAGCTCAACGCCCTTGTCCTCGCATTCCACGGCCAAGTCGGGGTTGTCGTGGATGGTGATGATGCCGCTTGGCTCGAGGAGCTTCATCATGTTGTAGGCGTAGTGCAGGGTCGCCATGAACTTTGCGAATGCCTGGCGACCCAGGACGCAGTGGTAGGGGCTACGGAAGTTCACCAGCTTGAATACGATCCTCTCCGTGCGGTAGTTTGCCGGAGTGCCGAAGGTGACTGGCAGCATCACTTTCCCGATCGGGTACGCCTTCCGACCGGGGACGATACCGTGGAAGGTCGTTAGGGTTGGCTCAATGGCTGCTTCTAGGAGCTGGAGCCTCTTGAACGTGTCCAGGTACAGGATGTTGATGGAACTCCCACCATCCATTAGTGTCTTGGGCAGCCAGTAGTCGGCCACCTTGGGCCTGACTACCAGGGCGACTCGCCCTGGGTATTCGATCCTTGGCGCATGGTCCTGGCGACTCCAAGTGATGCTCTGATCGGACCAGTTGAGGAAGCGAGGGATGTCGACTTGTGTTACCGCATTGACGGCGACTGCACGAGCGAGCTCCTTCTTCTCGCGCTTGGTGCCGAGTCCAGCGAAGGCGTGTAGCGAGCTGACGGTGGTGCTGAAGCCGCCGCCATTCCCGTTGTCCCGAGGTGGGTTGTTATTGGGGTCCTCCCTTGCTCGTCTCACCTTCTCAATCTCTTTGAGAGAGTGGCAATCAGCGGTGGTGTGCGTGGCGGGTTTTCCCTCCCTGCTATGGTAGATGCAGGGCTGATTGACCAAGGCAGCGGGGTCGAATTTCGGCCTCGCTGTGTTGTTGGAGCGCTAGTTTCCACTGTCGCGGTAGTTTCCTCCGTCGCGGCGGTAGTTCTTGGAGTCGCGCTGGCTGTAGCTAGCGTTGGCGACGAAGTCGACTCTCCCATCCGTGTGGTGCTTGCCGGTGATGCGGGTGTTGCTATAGCACATGTCGCGTAGGCGCCCGCTGTCGTGGATGCTGGTGCGGCGTCTTCCTCCCGACTCGTTGTCGGAGTCTTGGTTGGGGTCCTCCTCCGCGGAGCGCTTGGCGATCTCGAGGAGGTCGGGGATGTTGTCGAGAGCGTCCGATAGACCCACTTGATCTTAGCGACTAGAGGTTCATACCGGCACGCGTTCTTGAAGCAATGTATCGCCGTGTCTGGGTGGATGCCGGAGGCGTTGATCCATAGTTCTTGCCATCTTTGGATCCAGTGGTGAGTCGACTCGCGTTGTCCCTAGATGCATCGCTCCAGATCCTCTATGGTGGTGGCGCGGGTGCAGGAGCCCTCGAAGTGCCTGACAAAGGCGTCCTGCATTTCTTCCATGGAATCGATGCTGTCAACGGGGAGCGTGTTGATCCAATGCCGGGTCGCACCCTCCAACATCAGGGGGAGGTAGCGAGCGGCGAGCAGGTCAGTGTGGCCTACGATTCCCATTGCCATGATGTATGTGTCCAGCCAGACAGCGGGATTGTACATCGGTTCGTACTTTTCAATCTCCTTGGCGGGGTATTTTTCCCGCGGATCATGGGCCCAAAGCATTGTGGCCTGACTCGACTGAGAGAGCCTCTTGGTTCTGGGTCGCCGCGGTTGGTGTCAACACCCGGATTTTTAATTCCAGATGCCCGTTATGCCATACCTCGCAATCCTAGGATTACCATTTTTGCGAGACATAACGGATTGGATATCACAGTACATCATCCATTACAAACCATACATAAGGTCTTACACAAATAAGTATCTCATGATCCAGTCTTAATACAACAAGCAGCGGAAATAAAAGATAGCGTAGCGGTGGGGTCCATCTTCAGGGGCACAGGCAATGCTGACGAAGGCAAATAGTCCTAGTTATCATAGCTGTCCTGCTGACCATCATCTTGATAATTTCCTTCATAGTCTGGCCATGATAATAGCCAGGGACAAAAGCCATGAGTACTCCTTAAGAACTCGCAAACTACCACTAACAAGTAGTATGAGTCTAAGTTAAAGTGCTAACTCTATGCTTAACTAATCAAGTTAAGTTTAAAACCTAAACTGAGTTCTGGAACCAAGAAAGATAAGATAAACTCTAAAATCACTTAAGTTGGGAAGCTATTGTCATAAACACAACCCTGTTGTGGTCAAGTCAAGGTTCATCATTCTTATCAAATTTTCTAGAAAACATCTGACAACGAAACAGTATGGCCATTCCAACTGTCCATAACCGGGGATGCGGCTATTCGAATAGTTTGACACTCTGCAGAGGTGGTACACTTTCACCACAAGATTCGATACATCTGTCAGGGATAACCCTGAATCATCATACTTAGTATGCAGATAATCAAACATAACCTTCCCTTTACACACCCTAGTATAAGCACCTCTCCTATGAGCATGGCCTCCCAACCATGACCATCAGTCATCTTGGGCACTGCATAGGTGGACAACATTGAGAGGTGGCCTCAGCTCAAACCTCTCCCATGAGGGAACTAATACTAATGCATATAAATTTCCAGCTACGCCTTACCCAATTGAGGTAATGTGGTTGTACGGTAAATTTGGAATGGTATTGCATCCGAATCCAACCATCAGTTTTATAAAAGGGTTAAGGCTCATGCCTCAACATTTTAATCATCATCAACCAATTGTGTTGCTCAACACATGTCAAAACATCTCAATAGAATGACTCATCATTCCAAGGTTTTCATAATTCATTTTCACCAAGTGTTCCCATCTAAAGTGACTCAAGATTTTGATCTACTCTAAACTACTAAGTTAAGAGTGTTCACTAAGGTGGTAAAGATGGGTTCAATCTCATGCCATAGAATGACGTCTAAAGGGTTCTAGATAGGTCAAGTTTTATACTTTTTATGCTACCTTCAAAACAAGTAAAGAACTTTGTAGAACCTAAGAGGGGTAAAACTTGTAACTAAGACTTGGGGTACTATTAGTTAAATAAGGGGGGTGTGATCCAAGCATGCTTAAAGCATCTTGGCTAAACCATCTAGTTTGATTCTAGTTTGCTAAGTACTACACTTGCAAGTGCTAACTTGCAAGGGTTAATCTTGGATAGTGCTAGCTTGCTAATAGTAGCTGGCATTATTAATGGTGGCTTGCCTTGGTTGGTGCAGTGGTTGAAGTTTTCTTCTTCTTCTTCTTGGTAGAACTCCTCCTCCTCGAAAGCTTGGTCGGTACTATCGTCTATAAATACATAGGGAGTGCACAATCACCAAACAATACTTAACTAGGCTAGATAGCATTCTAAGACACACAATTGATGATCTATTATCATCACAAGCATCACAAGTTTAAATTAGAAGTTTCCTTCTTTTTATTTTAGAAAAGTAATTTCTACTCATTGAAAAATTAACTAAAATTTAATATTCACCACCAAAATATGGTATCATTTGGACACATGTCCTCACCACATATTCTAACATGTGGGAATGAGATTTAAGGGTTGGATCAATATTACTTTGGTTTAAGTTCCTTATTTAATGATTTAAAGTGACTAGAAATGCCTATATAGCATTATTTTGGTACTAGTCCAAAGTCACTACATGTAAACCTTAATATTATTACATATTTAGATAGATATGGTAAAATGTGATTTTTGAGAGTTGGAATCAACTCAAAGGCTAACTTGGTTGATTTTATAAAAATGTTGGAAGTTGCAAATGCTTCTGTCTTCTTATTTTTATTAGGAGAGATCTATAACTCTAATTGAATTAAATCCAACGGGCTTGGGTAGATTACTTCCATACCTTTCAGGCAAAATTAGTTTCATGCAATTTGGATTTGTAAAATTCACAGAATTGATTTTTGGAATACTGGACAGAAACTAGATTTAACTAAAAAAGAAAAAACCAGATTTGAATCGATGGGCTAGCGCGGGAAAAGGAATGGGCCGTCCCAGTGGTGCTCCACGGCGCGGGGCTCAGCTGACAGGGGGTCCCGCTTGTCAGCGGCACCTCACAATTGAAACTGTACGCGCGCTGTGGGCCGTGCGATTAGAAGCTAGATCTACGGCTGAGGGTCGTCGTCGACGACGAACAGGTCACCAGCGAGCTCGAACCCTAGTGGCTCGGTGGGGGTCTGCTGGGGGCATACCAGGGCTCCAGTGGGGTCGGCGAGGCGGGCAAACGACATGGAAGACGACGGCGAGGCGAGGCATGGTCGCGGTAGATCTTGGGGCGGTCGAAATCAACGGCGCCCTTGTCCTCCTACCGCTGCTGCTCCGGCTCCAATTCTGGCGAGCTACTACTCCACTTGATCCGTCTAGAGGTGGGTAAGGTCCAGAGAGGTGACGGGAGTGGAATGGTGTGGAGAAGAGAGGCTGGGGAGGGCTCCTTTTATAGGCTCGACGGTGAGACCGAGTGGGATGGGCGGTCGACGGTGGCGACATGGCTACGGCGAGGTAGAGGCATGGCTGGGGGTGGCGATCGATGGGCGGTTCCCTGGCGGTGCTCTAGAGCTTAAATGCGGCCGTAGGGGCGGTGGCACGCGGTGTAGGCGAGGTGGCACTCTACGCGGCAGAGGCGGCGGTGTTCACGGCGAGCGGTGGCTGTGGTGCGTTGGGCGGCGAACGGGCGTGTCCGTCGTGTTCCCTGTGTCGTGGCGGAGCGGTAGGCGCGGGCTGCGGTCGAGCGGCGGTTTGTGCACGCGTGCCGGGTGCGGCGCTCTGGCGTACGCTCGGCATGGTGCGGTGGCACTGGGCGCGGTTTGTGCTCAGTGGTCCACGGCACTCCTGGGCTCGGGCAAGGGACAGGGGGTGGCGGTGAGCTCCTGGCTACCTCCTAGACATGGAGAGAGAGGGGGAGGTGGTCTGCTAGGGTGAGAGCAAGGTTTGCCGGCGAGTTGGTGCTCAGCATGGCTTGGCCTTGCCACTAGAGTGTAGAGGATGGGGTGGTAATGGCATCGTTTGATCAAGTGGAGACAGAGGGAGTGTTTTGTGGTCAAATGGGTGGCAAAACCCTGTAGAAATAGTGAGTTAGCTAGATGTGTTTGATTCTGCCTGCCATGTGTTTGATGAAATGGCCGCATGAAAATTCTTTTTAAATTTTGAGTTCAAATTTTTTGAGTGATCTCCCCTAGTGCTAGGAAGTCTCTAGTTGCAAGGGTTTTGAAAGTGGAGCTCAAATAGATGGGTTTTGAAATAGGGGTGATCTATGCATATACATTAGATTCAATTTTAAACTGTTATTTAAAATAGTTAACAGAATGTTTTTAGCAGATCAAAAGGTGGGCCTTGGTATCTCATTATGTGTACTATCAAGGGGTACAAAGATCAAGAATTGTTTCTGTTAAAATTTGAGTACTAGGAATAGCCAAAGTAGGCATGAGAGTTAAATTTGCCAAAATGACCATTCCTCTTTAATTCTTTTTGATTTGATTTTCTTTAGGAAAAGTTTGGGAATGATGTAGATGATGTTTAAATAACCTAAGAAACATTTTACAAGCATTGGATCACTCAATCATGGCAATTCAAACAACTCCTAAATTAAATGTACACATATATGAATGCTTTCATATTAACTTTGGAAAAGTTTTTGTTAACCCCAAATTTGATTGATTTGATCTTGATAAGCTTGGATTGAACTTTTGGGATGTTACAAACCTTCCCCCCTTAAACAAAATCTCGTCCTGAGATTTACAAAGAAAAATAGGAACTAAAGAGTTCTGGGAACTCCGTCCTAATGTAATCTTCTCGCTCCCAAGTAGCTTCCTCCTCGGTATGGTTGCTCCACTGAATCTTGAGAAACTTGATACTTCTAGTCCTGGTGGTTCTGTAGGCTTCTTCTAAGATACGGATGGGTACTTCTCGATAGGTTAGGTCCTTGTTGATTTCCACAGCTCTATGAGCGATGTTCTTGAAAACTTCTCTCGGGCACTTCCAGACATTTGCGAAGTAACGAGATATGGAACACATTTTGGATGGCTGACATCTCTTCAGGCAGTTACAGTTGGTACGATACTTCTCCTCGGCGGTTCAGAATCTTGAAAGGTCTGATATATCTGGGGGCTAACTTTCCTTTCAGACTACAACATTGAGTTCCTTTCAAGGGTGAAACCTTGAGATATACAAAATCTCTGACATTGAAAGTCAGGTCTCTTCTTCTTTTGTCAGCATAGCTCTTTTGTCTGGATTGGGCGGTCTTGAGATGCTCACGGACTTTGTGAACTTTCTCTTCTGCTTCTCGAAGAATGTCGGGTCCGAAGATCTGACTCTCTCCTACTTGCGACCAATTCAAAGGGGTACGCCACTTTCTTCCATAAAGGAATTCAAATGGTGCCATCTGCAAACTAGCTTGATAACTGTTGTTGTATGAGAATTCTGTGAAAGGCAGGCAGTCTTCCCATTTTGATCCATATTCTAACACACAAGCTCTAAGTATGTCTCCTAGGATTTGGTTGACCCTTTCCGTCTGTCCATCTGTTTGCGGGTGATATGCGGTACTGAAGTTCAACTTGGTTCCTAAACCTTCCTGTACTTTCTGCCAAAATCTTGAGGTAAACTGGGTTCCTCGATCTGATACGATGGTCTTGGGGGTTCCATGCAGACTAACAATCCTAGCAATTTATAGCTCTGCTAACTTTGCACTCTGGTAAGTTGTTTTGATAGGTATAAAGTGGGCAACCTTGGACAGTCTATCAACTATGTCCCAGATTGAGTCGTTTCCCCTACTAGAAGTAGGTAGGACGGTGATAAAGTCCATTCCAACGGAATCCCATTTCCATTCCGGAATCTGTAATGGCTGCAACAGTCCTGCAGGTCTCTGATGCTCTTCTTTGACTCTTTGACAGATGTCGCACTTGGCGATGTAGCTTATGATCTCTCTCTTCATCTTGTGCCACCAAAATTGCTCTTTGAAATCCTGATACATCTTTGTTCCTCCGGGGTGGATAGAATAAAGAGTATCATGAGCCTCCTTCATGATAACTTCCTTCAGCTCCGAATCTGCTGGAACACAGATACGTCCTTTGTACCACAGTACTCCTTCTTCGTCTTCGGTGAATCCAGGTACCTTTCCTGTACCAATACGACGTTTTATTCCGTCGATACTTTCATTCCTTTTCTGGGCTTCCTTGATTTGGCTAAACAAAGTGGGTTGAAGTTCAATGCTAGCTAGGAATCCTTTGCTAACTAATTTAGTCCTGAATTGCTCCAACTCTTCATACAAACTTGGTTGCTTCTCCTTGATCATGGTGTTAAGCCTACACGGCAATCTGCTAAGAGCATCTGTTACCACATTGGCTTTGCCGGGGTGATAGTGAATGTCAAGGTTCATAATCCTTGATTAACTCTATCCATATTCTTTGCCTCATATTCAGCTCTTTCGGAGTGAAGATATACTTCAAGCTCTTATGATCTGAGTAAATCTCACTGCGATTACCCATCAAATAATGATGCCATGTCTTCAGTGCTAGGACTACAGCTGCTAGTTCAAGATCATGGGTCGGATAGTTCTGCTCATGCTTCTTCAGTTGTCGAGACAGATACGCGATGACTTTGCCTTCTTGCATCAATACACATCCTAGACCAATCTTGGATGCGTCACAATACACATCAAATGGCTTCTTGATGTCTGGCATGACCAAAATTGGGGCTGATATCAATCTCTTCTTCAGCTCTTGGAAACTGGCCTCACATTTGTCTGTCCATTCAAACTTCTTTTCCTTCTTCAAGAATTGGGTCATTGGTCGGGCTATGCTCGAGAATCCTTCTACGAACTTGCGGTAATATCCCGCTAATCCGAGAAAGGCACGGACTTGGGTTTGAATGGTTGGGGCATTCCATTCTTCGACATCTTTGATCTTTTTGGGATCAACAGAGACTCCCCCGGCAGACACAATATGTCCTAGGAATCCTACTTCCTTCAGCCAAAACTCACACTTGCTGAACTTGGCATATAACTGATGCTCCCTCAGGGTTTCTAGAACAACTCTCAGATGTTGCTCATGCTCTTCTTCTGACTTGGAGTAGATAAGGATGTCGTCGATAAACACAACTACAAACTTATCTAGGAAATTCATAAAGATCTTATTCATGAGATTCATGAAATAAGCAGGGGCATTGGTTAATCCAAAAGACATAACCGTATACTCGTATAAACCATAGCGAGTAGTAAAGGCGGTCTTCGGAATATCCCTTGCACGAATCTTAAGTTGGTGATAACCAGTCCTAAGATCAATCTTTGAGAATACCTGAGCTCCGATCAACTAATCAAATAGATCCTCTATATTTGGCAAAGGGTACTTGTTCTTGATGGTGACATCATTCAATTTTCTGTAGTCTGTACACAGACGGTTGCCTCCATCTTTCTTGTCGACGAATAATACTGGTGATCTCCATGGCGATGCGCTTCGTTGAATCAAGCCTTTGGCTAGCATAGCATCCAACTGCTTCTTCAGTTCCACTAACTCTGATGGGTTCATGCTATAGGGTCTCTGGGCTATAGGTCCGGTTCCGGGGATTAGTTCGATAATGAACTCAATATCCCTATTCGGGGGCACACCTGGCAATTCATCTGGGAATACGTCGGGGTATTCACAGACTACTCTGACTTGGTCAATGGTGGGCAAGGCTACACTCTGGTTGCACTTGAATTGACGGGGTAAGGTTTCAGAGATATGCTCTACTGTGACTCCAGAACTACTGGTCGTGGTGATGGCTTTCTTAGCACAGTCTATCAATCCTTTATGCCTTGACATCGAGTCCATACCTAGTACTACTTCCAATCCTTTGGATCCAAGTACAATTAGGTTGGCATAAAAATCTATCCCATGTATTCTGATAGGTACAACTTTGCAAATTTTTCTAGCTTCGGTCGTTGAACTGGGGAATTGAACTATCATTACATGCTTCAGGTTGGTTGGACGAATCTTAGTAGTGCATGCAAATTCTTCGGTGACAAATGAATGCAATGCTCCTGAATCAAACAATACTCTTGCTAAAACTGAGTTGACAGAAAACATACCCAGCACTACATCTTGCGCTTCGTGGGCTTCTTCTGCATTCATGTGGAAGAGACGACCATTGCGGTTGTGAGGGTTCCCTGGGGCAAATCTCCTTCATGGATGAACACGCCGCTGCTGCTGAGCTGGGGCATTCACATTGGGATTGGCGGCAGTCTTCTTGGGACACTCATTGTAGTAGTGACCCTTCACTCCACACTCGAAACAAGTGATCTAGGACTTGTCCTTGACTATGACAGGCACAGAATTGCTGCCAGTTCTAGGTGTAGTGTTGTTGTTGTTGTTCTTGGGAGGTGCACCGTTGAAATTGTTGGCATTACCGGAGTTGTGATTGTTTCCTCCGGACTTCACATTGCCTCCGCTACGGTTGGGGTAGCTTGGGCGAGAATTGGGGGTTGGTTGTTCGTTGGTGCCTATCCTGGTGAAGGGTTGGGACGGTACTTCTGGTGACTATTGGATCCATACTGCTGCATCATACGTAGCTTGCGGTTGTCGTTTGCCTGGTTAATCTTCCCTTCCATCTGGATGGCAGAGTCGACTAGATCTTCGAGATCCTGGAAACGGATATGGACAAGGACAGTCTGCGTCTCATCATGCAGTCCGTTCAAGAATCTCTCCTTCTTCTTGGCCTCCGTGTTGATCTCATCACGTGCATATCTGGCAAGTGACATGAATCTGTCATGGTACTCCACCACAATCATTCTTCCTTGCTTTAATTCGCGGAACTCATCTCTCATCCGGTTGACTAAACCCTGCGGCACGTGGGTGCGGCTGAACTTGACTTTAAATGCTTCCCATGTCATCACTTGACCATGGTTCATATTGCGGATGCTATTCCACCAAGCTCTTGCATCTCCTGCCAGATAGTGGGTGGCGAAGAGAACTTTCTCATTTTCGTCAACTCCTCCTCCTCGAAAGCTTGGTCGGTACTATCGTCTAATCCATCTAGCCAGTTGTTCTCTCTCACGGAGAACTGAATTCTTCCAGAAGTTGGTGCTTCAATGCTTCCTCTAAGATCTGCGGTGACTAGCCACTGTAGGTCTCCTCCTGGGGGTCCTGGAAGTTGAGCTCCAAGAAACTCCTGGTGTGGGCGTCCCAGTAACTCCGACAGTGAATCCAGATCCCTCTCGAAGATCAGCTGACCTCCGTTTCCCAACTGGTAAAACTTGTTGAACCGAGTCTCCATCTACAAGAATTAAGGATGAGGAAGTTAGAGAAGTGATCAAGTGTGTCAAATTTTTAAGTAGTAGTATAAGAGTTTTGAGGAACATTAATTTTTGAGAAGAAAGAACACCCAAGGGTAAGAGAGGAGATAGTTTTTCATAAATACTCACTTTGGTTTTGATACTAGGTTTTTGTTTTAACGTCCATTCTAACTAGGGTGTCCTATGGTCAAGATGGCTCTGATACCAACTTGTCAACACCCGGATTTTTAATTCCAGATGCCCGTTATGCCATACCTCGCAATCCTAGGATTACCATTTTTGCGAGACATAACGGATTGGATATCACAGTACATCATCCATTACAAACCATACATAAGGTCTTACACAAATAAGGATCTCATGATCCAGTCTTAATACAACCAGCAGCGGAAATAAAAGATAGTGTAGCGGTGGGGTCCATCTTCAGGGGCACAGGCAATGCTGACGAAGGCAAATAGTCCTAGTTATCATAGCTGTCCTGCTGACCATCATCTTGATAATTTCCTTCATAGTCTGGCCATGATAATAGCCAGGGACAAAAGCCATGAGTACTCCTTAAGTACTCGCAAACTACCACTAACAAGTAGTATGAATCTAAGTTAAAGTGCTAACTCTATGCTTAACTAATCAAGTTAAGTTTAAAACCTAAACTGAGTTCTGAAGCAAAGAAAGATAAGATAAACTCTAAAATCACTTAAGTTGGGAAGCTATTGTCATAAACACAACCCTGTTGTGGTCAAGTCAAGGTTCATCATTGTTTTCAAAGTTTCTAGAAAACATCTAACAACGAAACAGTATGGCCATTCCAACTGTCATAACCGTGGACGCGACTATTCGAATAGTTTGACACTCTGTAGAGGTGGTACACTTTCACCACAAGATTCGATACATCTGTCAGGGATAACCCTGAATCATCATACTTAGTATGCAGATAATCAAACATAACCTTCCCTTTACACACCCTAGTATAAGCACCTCTCCTATGAGCATGGCCTCCCAACCATGACCATCAGTCATCTTGGGCACTGCATAGGTGGACAACATTGAGAGGTAGCCTCAGCTCAAACCTCTCCCGTGAGGGAACTAATACTAATGCATATAAATTTCTTGCTACGCCTTACCCAATTGAGGTAATGTGGTTGTACGGTAAATTTGGAATGGTATCGCATCCGAATCCAACCATCAGTTTTATAAAAGGGTTAAGGCTCAGGCCTCAACATTTTAATCATCATCAACCAATTGTGTTGCTCAACACATGTCAAAACATCTCAATAGAATGACTCATCATTCCAAGGTTTTCATAATTCATTTTCACCAAGTGTTCCCATCTAAAGTGACTCAAGCTTTTGATCTACTCTAAACTACTAAGTTAAGAGTGTTCACTAAGGTGGTAAAGATGGGTTCAATCTCATGCCATAGAATGACGTCTAAAGGGTTCTAGATAGGTCAAGTTTTATACTTTTTATGCTACCTTCAAAACAAGTAAAGAAATTTGTAGAACCTAAGAGGGGTAAAACTTGTAACTAAGACTTGGGGTACTATTAGTTAAATAAGGGGGGTGTGATCCAAGCATGCTTAAAGCATCTTGGCTAAACCATCTAGTTTGATTCTAGTTTGCTAAGTACTACACTTGCAAGTGTTAACTTGCAAGGGTTAATCTTGGATAGTGCTAGCTTGCTAATAGTAGCTGGCATTGTTAATGGTGGCTTGCCTTGGTTGGTGAAGTGGTTGAAGTTTTCTTCTTCTTCTACTTGGTAGAACTCCTCCTCCTCGAAAGCTTGGTCGGTACTATCGTCTATAAATACATTGGGAGTGCAGAATCACCAAACAATACTTAACTAGGCTAGATAGCATTCTAAGACACACAATTGATGATCTATTATCATCACAAGCATCACAAGTTTAAATCAAAAGTTTCCTTCTTTTTATTTTAGAAAAGTAATTTCTACTCATTGAAAAATTAACTAAAATTTAATATTCACCACCAAAATATGGTATCATGTGGACACATGTCCTCACCACATATTCTAACATGTGGGAATGAAATTTAAGGGTTGGATCAATATTACTTTGGTTTAAGTTCCTTATTGAATGATTTAAAGTGATTAGAAATGCCTATATAGCATTATTTTGGTACTAGTCCAATGTCACTGCATGTAAACCTTAATATTATTACATATTTAGATAGATATGGTAAAATGTGATTTTTGAGAGTTGGAATCAACTCAAAGGCTAACTTGGTTGATTTTATAAAAATGTTGCAAGTTGTAAATGCTTCTGTCTTCTTATTTTTATTAGGAGAGATCTATAACTCTAATTGAATTAAATCCAACGGGCTTGGGTAGATTACTTCCATACCTTTCAGGCGAAATTAGTTTCATGCAATTTGGATCTGTAAAAACTCACAGAATTGATTTGTGAAATACTGGACAGAAACTAGGTTTAACTAAAAAAGAAAAAACCAGATTTGAATCGATGGGCTAGCGCAGGAAAAGGAATGGGCCGGCCCAGTGGCGCTCCGCGGCGCAGGGCTCAGCTGACAGGGGGGTCCTGCTTGTCAGCGACACTTAACACTCGAAACGGTACGCGCACTGTGGGCCGTGCGATTAGAAGCTAGAGCTACGGCTGAGGGTCGTCGTCGACGACGAACAGGTCGCCGGCGAGCTCGAACCCTAGCGGCTTGGTGGGGGTCTGCTGGGGGCGTACCAGGGCTCTAGCGGGGTTGGCGAGACGGGCAAACAACGTGGAAGACGATGGCGAGGCGAGGCGTGGTCGCGGTGGAGCTTCGGGCGGTCAAAATCAATGACACCCTTCTCCTCCTGCCGCGGCTGCTCCGGCTCCAATTCCGGTGAGTTGCTACTCCACTTGCTCCAGCTAGAGGTGGGTAAGGTCCAGAGAGGTGAGGGGAGTGGAATGGTGTGGAGAAGAGAGGCTGGGGAGGGCTCCTTTTATAGGCTCGATGGTGAGACCGAGCGAGATGGGCGGTCGACGGTCGCGACATGGCTACGGCGAGGTAGAGGCATGGCTAGGGGTGGCGATCGATGGGCGGTTCCCTGGCGGTGCTCTAGAGCTTAAATGTGGCCGTAGGGGCGGTGGCACGCGGTCTGAGCGAGGTGGCGCTATGCGCGGCAGAGGCGGCGGTGTTCACGGCGAGCGGTGGCTATGGTGCGTTGGGCGGCGAACGGGCGTGTCCGTCGTGATCCCTATGTCGTGGCGGAGCGGTAGGCGCGGGCTACGGTCGAGCGGCGGTTAGTCCACGTGTGCTGGGTGCGGCGCTCTGGCGTGCGCTCGGCATGGTGCGGTGGCACTGGGCGCGGTTTGTGCTCGGTGGTCCACGGCACTCCTGGGCTCGGGCAAGGGACAGGCGGTGGCGGTGAGCTCCTGGCTACCACCTAGACATGGAGAGAGAGGGGGAGGTGGTCTGCTGGGGTGAGAGCAAGGTTGGCCGGTGAGTTGGTGCTCAGCATGGCTTGGCCTTGCCACTAGGGTGTAGGGGATGGGGTGGTAATGGCATGGTTTGATCAAGTGGAGATAGAGGGAGTGTTTTGTGGTCAAATGGGTGGCAAAACCCTGTAGAAATAGTGAGCTAGCTAGTTGTGTTTGATTCTGCCTGCCATGTGTTTGATGAAATGGCCGCATGAAAATTCTTTTTGAAATTTGAGTTCAAATTTATTGAGTGATCTCCCCTAGTGCTAGGAAGTCTCTTGTTGCAAGGGTTTTGAAAGTGGAGCTCAAATAGATGGGTTTTGAAATAGGGGTGATCTATGCTTATACATTAGATTCAATTTTAAACTGTTATTTAAAATAGTTAACAGAATGTTTCTAGCTGATCAAAAGGTAGGCCTTGGTACCTCATTGTGTGTACTAGCAAGGGGTACAAAGATCAAGAATTGTTCCTGTTAAAATCTGAGTACTAGGAATAGCCAAAGTAGGCATGAGAGTTAAATTTGCCAAATGACCATTCATCCTCTTTAATTATTTTTGATTTGATTTTCTTTAGGAAAAGTTTGGGAATGATGTAGATGATGTTTAAATCACCTAAGAAACATTTTACAAGCATTGGATCACTCAATCATGGCAATTCAAACAACTCCTAAATTAAATGCACACATATATGAATGCTTTCATATTAACTTTGGAAAAGTTTTTCTTAACCCCAAATTTGATTGATTTGATCTTGATAAGCTTGGATTGAAGTTTTTGGATGTTACAGTTGGTGAGGGTGTGCCTCAGGTCGTTGGGCTGGCGCGAGGGGCTGCCCGTTGGCGGCGACCGTGTGATTTGCCGGTCGCGGCTCGTTGGTGGACATCGCGGGATTGGCGGCCTGTGGTTGGTTTGCCAGGGGCTGCGGTGGTGGGCAAATTAATGCGTTGGCCACGGTGGGGTGGCCGCTTGATGCCATCCTGCTTGCTGATGAGCGGGAGTACATACGCCCCCACGGGTCGACTCCGGCAGCTTGTTGCTCGACGGCCCTGACGAGTAGGGCCTTGGTGTACTAGATCTGTAGTTCACCGTACCCTTGGACGTCGAGGTTGGCGATTGCGGCGCCGGCCGTGACGACTTTGTCCATCAGGGTGGAGTATAATGGTAGCCCGCTGGCATCGCGGGCTTGAGGCGAGATGATGATCCACGGTTGGTCCGGCAGGGGCGCGCGGCCGATGGATGGTGGAGGGGCTCCGGTTGCCAGTGCGCCGGGTGGTGGTCTCGCGGGGTTGCTTCCGCCTGGCGGCGTGTTCTCGTCGTATTCGCGCTCGGCGGCGCGTGCAGGATCGCTTTCGTCATTGAAGTTCAGGACGCGGCCCTGGACATTGGAGTTCAGGCGGGTCCTGATGCGGTGCAGGTGATAGAGCGACAGCTCCCACGCCGTTTCCCGCTCGAGGCCGTATTTCTCACGCTCGGGGAGTTCGTTGAGTTGCGCCTCCGCGAGCCGTAGGCGGGCTTCCTCCACTTGTGTGGCCGTCGCAGTCGGCGGGATCGGCGTGGCGAATGGATCTGGCAGGGTGGCCGTACTCCCCGCCATGAAGATCATGTTGAAGCGATTGGATCTGGCGCGAAAATCCTCGGGGGACTCCGAGCCGGAATCGGAGTCGAAGATCCCCAGGATGGAGGAGTCCTCAAAGTCCTCGGGGTGGGAGACTCGCGTGATGGAGTCCTCCTGTGATGCGATGGTGATGGATCCGTCGACCGAGGCAGGGGTAGCGGAGTCGGCGTCGTCGTTTAGGGCATCGTTGTTGGTGGCGTCGTTAGTCTCGGCCGCATCGCTGGCGGCCGAGTCGTACTCGGTGACGAGGCATCTGATGGAGCATACCTGCTCCTCCGAGAGCAGATCGCGGTGTGGCGGTGATCCGCCGACGATCATCGTTGCAGCTGGGTCGACCGCGCCGGTGAAGCCGACGAAGAGGTTGATGGAACCGACCGGCATCACCACGCCGTGAGTGACCGGGCATGACACCGGCACTACAAGGAATATGCTCACTAGTGACCTTTTAATAACGACCATGGATTTTTTGGTCGTAGATCTATAACCATTCTGAACTAACTGGTCGTAAGGCATTTGGGAGGGTGCAAACCTTGAAAAACTACGACCAATTTTTTAAGAAGGTCATATTTTCCAAGCACGAAAAGGTCATGGATGAATATCACTAGTTTATGGCCTTATATTTAACTCACTACGGCCAATTTTAATGGTCATGGCCACTGATTTTTGTTGTTTTAAAATGACTGATCGGCGACATCAACAATTTTATCTACGTGTCGTTTCCATGTGTCAATTTCTACTGACATGTCTGCACAGGTGCCGTGTGATGCTGATTAGGACCAATATATGAGTGTGAGACCCACATGTCATACAATAGACCAGCCAAATAGAAACAGGTTGACCAAGTTGACATGACGGGTAGCACCCACCTAAATAGAACACATGTCATACAATAGACCAGCCAAATAGAAATAGGTTGACCAAGTTGACCTGACGGGTAGCACCCACCTAAATAGAAGGCCACCTCGCGCGCAGGAATAATATGGAAAAAAGGCCTACCTAGACCTCGAACCCGCAACCTCCTCAACTGACCAAATCAACCGAATCATCACACCACCAAGTGGTTTGCATCTAACACCACCCGCATGGTCTAACTGAAATATGTAGGTCGCGTTGTGCTCTGGAAAAAAATGGCAAAAATAGGCGGGATGGGTACTCGAACCCAAGACATGTCGTTGCACACCAAAAGATAGCAACCCAACCACTACACCAAGCAATCGGTTGTATCGATTAAACCCGTATCATCCTATTTGTATGAGCCGAAACTGTGTTGGGCCTGGGCCTCCAGCAGACAAAGCCTCTTCCTTTTTTCCTCAAATATTTCAGCCGACCGGCTGGGCTAAAAGCCCAATAGACCATTTTCTGGTCGATTTTACTGGAATTATGGGCTTCTTGTAAAATTTGAGTCCACAGGAATGGACATGCATTATTTTTTTCTATAAAGTCTAAAAACGTAATTACCCTGTAATTTGTGCACATGACCTTAGATCAAAATGATATAAAAATCAATTTGGTTTATCTTTAGGAGGTGTATAACATTATTTTCATATAAAATTATGAAATGCGACTAATTTCTATTTTTGGTTCTTTTAAATTATGTTATGCCTATTTCAAGACACAATCAACACGGCAGGAATGACTTGTCTAGGTGTTAGGTCTTACTAAAAAATTAATATATCTCTATTAAAACAACATATTATGTATCTAAAAATGATTTTTTCAAAAATTCATGAGTATTAAATAATGTACTTGTAGTTCAAACCGGTTTGCGAATCCTGCCGATTCGGCATACATTTATCTTTTTCTCTAGGGGGTGGACAGAAAGGTTTGCGAATCCCCGGGTGGGACATTGTTCATTTAAGGTGTGTCTAGTATTTTTGAAAAATGGGGGTGGTAGCATTTTGTATTTACCATTTGGTGTTACTTCATAAAACACCCCGATTTTGGCACTAGAAAAATATAAAATGGTTCTTCCATGCGATGAAAAGGAAAACTTCCTCCTACAACATTGTTCGTTGTCCCAAGATGCATATGCTTGTGCCATATCAGCACATTATCACAAATTATATCGCGATTCTAGCCATCACATTGGTCGTTTGGCTTGAAAGCCATGAAAACTCGAACATGATAGGTGATTTCTGTGAAAGATTTTTTGAGATGCAATCAATATAGCAAGTTTGGTATTTTTCCTTACAACTATGTCACATAATATGACACCACACGAAGGATTTACCTTGTTTGGACCGTTTTGAATTTTTCATGCCCGTTTCAAACTATGGTCAAAACAGCGGGCATGAGAATTCATATATAGTGGATGAGCCTCGCTAAACTTGGATTGGATGTCTGAAGAAACATCATATTGTGAGTCTAAAAATGATTATTTCAAAAAATTATGAGCATTAGATAATATACATATATTTTAAATTAGACCCACTTCCTACCGATTCGGCAAGAATTTGTCTTTTTCGCCAGGGGTGGACGGAAAGGTTTTAGATACCCTAGTTGGGACATTGGCCATGAAAGGTGGTCTAGTATTTTTGAAAAATATGGTAGTACAATTTTGAAACTGCCACTTGGTAGTTGGTTAACAAAACTCCCCGTTTTTGGGACTCGAAAAATAGAAAATGGCTTTTCCATGCGGCGAAAAGGAAAACTTCCTCCTACAACATTGTTAGGCATCCCAAGATACACGTGTGTGTGCACAATATAGGCACATTATCACAAAGTATGCAACGATTCAGGCCATAACATTGGTCTTTTGACCTGAAAGCTATGAAACCTCGAACATGATAGGTCATTTCTGAGAAGGTTTTTTTGAGATATCTACAATATACTAAGTTTGGTATTTTTTCTTACAACTATATCACATAATATGACGCCACGCGAAGGATTTACCTTGTTTGGACTGCTTTTGAATTTCTTATGCCCGTTTTAAACTATGGTCAAAACGGCGGGCATGAAGGTTCTTAGCTAGGGGATGACCCTAGCTAAACTTGCATTGGATCTCTGAAGAAACATCAATTTCTGAGTCTAAAAATGTTTTTTGCAAAAAATCATGAGCATTAGATAATGTACCTGTAGTTGAAAATCGGACCCACTTCCTACAGATTCGGCAGGAATTTGTCTTATTTTTGCCAGGGGTGGACAAAAAGGTTTTAGATATCCTTGTTGGGACATTGGCCATGAAAAGTGGTCTAGTGTTTTTGAAAAATAGGGTGGTACCATTTTGAAACTGTCACTTGGTAGTTGCTTAACAAAACGCCCCATTTTTGACACTCGGAAAATAGAGAATGGCTTTTCTGTGCGGCAAAAAGGAAAACTTCCTCCTACAACATTGTTCGCCATCCCAAGATACACGTGTATCCACAATACGAGCACATTATCACAAACTATGCCATGATTTAGGCCATAACATTATCATTTTGCTTGAAGCTCATGAAACCCTAACCTCCTCATAATACAACCAACCAATCATAACAGAGATTAGACTATCCACGGATCACCCTGCTGAAGAAGATCTTACCCGTCCATATGAGCTCCATCCAACGCCCGATATTGATCTCCTGCCAGTTTCTCCACTCCTCGTCCCCCACCTTTTTGGAAGCTAAATGACCGAAACGCCCTACTATTTACACAGTCTTGCAGCACAGAAGTGACTAGGGGCAGGTTCATAAAATCCAACACCAACCATCTAGCTCGCGATCCAGATTCCAGATGACATCCACGTCGACGAACCCCAAACCCTAATCCCCTCTCGTCCCTTGTTCCTCTTCCCAGAACCACCGAGCTCCCTTCGATTCGCCACCACCTTCGCCATCCTCCCAACCCTAATCCCCTCACGCCCCTCTCTCGACGTCGTGCTCTCACGACATCCCAACGCCGCCGCCTTCCTCTCTCCCCTTTACCAGCCATAGAGACCGGGCATGCGGATCGGGCGCCTATGAAGGCCTGCAAGGAGGGGTTCTAGGGCACGCAGGACGGGGTGCCGATGAAGGCCTGCAAGGAGGGGTTCTGAGCCCGGCAGTGGCGTGGGCGCCGACGAATGGGTTTCTCGTCCACCACAACACCACGAACCAGGATAGAATGGCGGCCAAGTTCCTGCCTCCGGTGGACGCCATATCCCCTTCCACAACGCAACGCCACGAACAAGGTCAGGCCCGATGTTGAGATGGACTCTGCATCCTGGAGCTCACCATGGCTGTCCTCGGTCTTAGATCTTTTTCTGCCTCAGGTAAGCACAGCATCTTCTGGCTCAGGCCTGACTGTGTAGAACTTGCATCGTGTTCCTTCAACTACAGCTATGCTCGTTTCCTTCAACTGTAGAAATTGCATGACCCTGTACATGTATAGTTGATCATTACCCTGGACATGTATAGTTAAATGACCCTGGACATGCATAGTAGCTTAATATGAGAAACTTATTCTAAGCATGAGTATGTGTGGCTGCTGGTGGACTGTGATAGTGCTGTTGGGTTGTGATAGTGCATCCAATCTTGTATATAATTTATTTGGTACGACTAGCTACTCGTCATATTCTAGTTTTTCACTTGAGGTTTGCTTACTATCTTCATTGCAGCTACTGGTATGATGGCTGCTTGCTGCTCACTGAAACATGGGTAATAAGAACGGAATATTACTTCTCAATTGATCTTTGTTTATTAACCCTCAATGCTAGTATTATTCTTGAATAGCTACTCCGTGGTTATCAAATTAGTAGATTGTGCCAAACTATGGCAATTTGTGACTTGCTGGTTTTTTCAATGCACAAATGCTGCAACTCTTCACTTGTATAAACATGCTCATATAGTATGTCAGGTTTTGGTCATTCCAGGTCAATTCGCAATGTTGATCATGATTTCTTATAGGGTTAAATCTTTATATTTTTTATGGCTTTAGCAATAATAATTGAGTAATAACTGTAGCACTTCTAAACCTACATTGTTGTTTAAGATACATGTTGTGGCTGTTTTCTGCATCTCTATTCTGTTTGCATCAATTGTTGTACCGTTCTGTAGTTTGTCTTGTTTTTCTATGTATTTTCTTTTCACTCTTAACTTGGACTAGCATAAATTAGATCTGCTATGATATTGTCCCTAAAATCTATTCCATGCTTGACTGGATAGCTAATGTAAACAATACAATCAGGTTAATGAAACTGTACATGATCCTTTTATCTCGTCCTTTCTTGCGATAAGCTACCTCACTTTAATTATTACGTTTCTTCTCTGCATTTTAAAGAACATTTGTTCCATTAATCTTGACACTGGATTGGCTTCTTCACGTGCAACAGGTCAAGTGATCTAGAAGGAGGGCATGGTGCTTCTAGGTCGGTGCAACTTGTCAAAAAGAAATACTTTGATTCATCTTTTGTATCTTTGGACTCATTGAAATTTCATTTTGTACTCCATAAGAGTATGTTATCTATCTAGAATCCATGCAAGAAGCACTCTTGTAGCTATGCGCTCTTTCTCTATTATATGCCCTATTAGTTTTCAGTTATGGGAAATGCATTGATATTGAGTTGTTTTGTTCGATCAGGGTTGTTATCTTGTACCGTTTTGATTTCCTAGTGATATATACTCTAAAGTTTAGCAGGCATATATCGGCATACGCGGGATGTGGGCACCCGCATAGATTTCCTAGGGCTACTGCTAGTCGCAACATAATTCTTTTGCTTACCTTGGAAAATTATTTCCTGGGAGAATATGTTCTTGTCTTCTACACTTCTATTACTGGAACAACATCTAGGCCACACACCACACTAGTGTATAATCTTACTACATATACTCTGTTTCTTTACCACATTTGTTCCATTTGCAGGTTATGATGTTTGTTTTAGGGTGGTATAATTATAAAATATGCGTAGGTCAGCAACATGAGATGGACCCGATGGCTGAACGACAGCCTGCTGCTGGAGCTCGTGCCATGTGTCGACACCGACGAGATCAGAGGCCTTTTCACTCCACCATGGGGTAATCATCCCAACAAAATTCCACTCCATTCCAACTACCTGGCCTCACAGAGTTGCACATATATACTTATATACATAATTCGAATCGATGTCGTGTGCGCGCGTAGGCGAGAAGCTGATGTTGTCCATGTTCTGCATGACAAGTACCACTACTGAATGGGATGTCTCCAGGACCATCCACATGGACATTCAGGTATTCTACTATACTCGGCTAAATGCATGTGCACATTCAGAGTAACTAGCTAAGACATGTGTGTGTGTTGCATCATAGTCCTACCCACTGGCTACATGGATTTGTGTATGGACCCTCTATAAATGGCATTGTTTTATCATCTCCAGGCAAGTTTGATGCAATTTCACATGAAAGAATCGTCGAGCGGTCGTCATTTGGATGAAGATGAGACGGCCGCTCTGAATGCTTGACACCGTATATCTTCACAGACAAGGGAAGCTATCAAGAATTTCCTGCCCCATCTGCTTGGGATATACGAGGTATGTGCACCTTCAGAATCGTAGATTAACCAATCAGTTAGCCGATAAAGTTGATGTTACAAGAATTTGTTGCTATTACAAGAACGATCTTTGTATACTGGCTTACTTATAGCCGCTACTCCATCAGCATCAATCTAACTCGTTTTTGTGAAATTGTGCTCCAGGAATTTGAGAAGATCACCGAGATTGAGGAGTACAAGGAGGACGCTGCTATGTGATTCGAGAAATCGTGCTGCAGGAATTGTACAAGGAATAGCCTTCTATAGAGGCCTAAATCCATCGTTTTTGACTTTTTTATTACACTAGTATAGTATACCTGATTGTGTCACACTGGTTAACTCCAGGTTGAAGTTAGAAGAGCTCGCTGGAGTTAGAAGAGCTCCAGGCTGTGATAGATATTGATTTGTTGTTATTTGAAATGTAATAGAAATTATTTTGCCATTATTTGAAATGTTCCAATTTTCCATTATTTATCGGAAATAATTGTTGTTTACTGTCAAATTGTGGAAACTAAACCTGATAGTGTATGTGAGAAATTGAAATCCGACGAATGGGTCCTCTATGAATGTTGACTAGTTAGATTTGTGTGGAACTTCTACCTGACGTGTGGGGCTAGTAGGGAAACTGGTATTGACAGGTAGGACCCATTTGACTCATGGGACCTACTGTAAATAAAAATAGGAAAAAACGTTGGGCCAAAGAAAATGCCACATACCAAAATTATATGGTCTAAAGTTTTGGAATTGGTCCATGAAATTGTTGGGCTCGGCCCACGTAAAGCACTGCACTAGGCTGGGCCATATCTGATCTACAACTATTTGGATTGGTCATGGATGCGCCAGGTAGGATTAGCCACGTCAGATCTGACATGGAGAGGCTAGATTGCTTGTGACCAAAATTTTGGTCATACCCTCTATGACCATCTATTTTGGTTATAGTAGTCCATGACCAATTGAAAAAAAAAGTCGTTAGTTGTCTATAGTGTCCCTCGCTATGTGACCTACTATTTTTGGTCATAGAAAGGTCATAGATGAATTACTATGACCTTTCTATGACCAATATTTGGGGTCACTAGTTAGCACATTCCTTGTAGTGCGGGATGTAGCTGCTGGGCAGGATCTGTAAGATTCCGCCGATGGCGATCATGCGACCGGCGGCGAGCGGCCGATCGATCGGCGAGTAGGGTCTCGCCGCAGAACTCAGGCCAGTCCCGCTATGCCCCACGGTGGGCGCCATTGTCTTGGAAATGGTCACGGCAGTCGCTGCTACTAGCAGCGATTGATTGTTTCGTGGGGAAGAGTTGGCGGCCATCTGCGGTGTAGGATGGAGGCGGATGCACATGGGTTTACCTAGGTTCGGCCCCCCGGAGGGTAAAGACCTACTCCTGCTAGATTAGATTATTAGAGAGCGAGTTACAGGGGTGGTGAGCTCGGCGTCTAAGCAGCGAGTCGCTTCAAGGGGTGTATGATGGAATGTGAGTCTCTAGGATACCCTAGGGAGGTTTATATATGAGGCACCTCCCTAGGGTTTACAAGCTACCACTAACACGATAAGGATTCAGAGGTTTTGACCTAATCCGACTGAGCTTCTGTTATGCTCTTGGGCCTCCAGTCGCTCGTCATCGGGCCTCTCCTTCCATCGTACTCCAGTCGCTGTCCTCTAGGCGCACTCACAAGCCCTTCGGCCCAATTGGAATGTCCTGCTGGGCATACCCCCTTTGGCATATCCCCATCACTTGCTTAGGAGTACGGTTGTACATAGAACTTAATGTATTTGCTCTAGTTTACCTTGATTGGTCTTGTTACCTTAAAACACTATTCTCTTATGGATGACCCATGTTCGGAGAGGGTGTGGACAATTGAGTTGTCTAGTTGCCACTCACCAATGGTGGGAGAAAACAGTATATGAGGGACCACCACAATTATAGTTAACAACTATTCTATAAGCACTTATCATGCACACCGGTATACACAACATTACTTGAAGAATCATAGCATTAATATTTCATCTCATTGCATTCACCTATTTTCAGTTTTACTTTTGTTCTAGTTTTCTTCCAGTTCTAGTAGTAGTTATTACAAAATATCTTAAATTCATTTGTCCTAGCAACTTATAGAATAGGCTATTTCCAAACCATGCTTTGGGTGCGTACGTGGTCGCATTGACAACGTGGCTGCAAGGGTCGTGTTCGCCGAGCTCCCATTGGGACAAACTCTTAAATATTTGTTGTTGAAAGTACTGCAATAACCCTGTTTTGGTGCAGGAACCCCAGCCCATCAAGGACCAGGTCAAGTAATTCTTGTCTATTACTGTTGTTAGTTTACCCCTCTCTAGTGACACTTGCCTTATAGCCAGTGATGTGGTTCTGAGGCTTATCTAATACTAAGAACAAATGCTACGATTGGTGAAACTTTCCCCTAACTCAGATGCTCAGTGATGAAACAATAACAGTACATCGCACTATTTATTCCGAGAGCAACTTTTACTAACACCACACCTATGTTTATTTCTTTGTTTTCTCTGTTTAACTTGCAGGTACAAAACAACAAAAGAAGATAAGAAGATTAGGTTAGGAAAATAGTTTAGGATTTTCCTTTATTCTTTTGTAATACTTGCTTATTTATTCTAATCCTTGTATAGACTCTGTAATGTGTTTAATATTAATGAAATAAAGATTTCTATTCTTTTATCTTTATTTGCATTAATTTATTGACTTATATTATATATTCTATATGTGGTATCATTTTGAATTATTCGAATTTTATTGAATAAGAAAACTCCCAAATACTTGCAAGTTGAATTTATTTCAAATGTCTAACACAAAATTCAAATACCAAATTGAACTTATTTACCCAAAATAGTCAAATTTTCATAGATGTCATGTTAGAATTCATAGCACTCGCTTGAATGAGCTAAACCCTAACCCATCAAAGTGAGAGAAACCCTGATCCCTCTAGTCTTTTAGTTTGTGAAAAAATTACCCTAAATTTTAGAGATGAATGCATCCACATGCACATTTTCCTCTATCTACCCTCCATTTCATCCTAAATGTTGGATGTTACAGTTTTCCCCCTTAAAGGAAACTTGTCCTAAAGTTGCATCGGTGTGTACCTGAATAGTGATGGATAAGCTTCTCGCAATTCATCCTCCTTCTCCTCAGTTGCTTCTTGTTAAGGATGATGTTTCCATTGCACCTTGCAATAGGGCTCAATTCCTCAATCTTTTCCAGTTTTCCTGTAGTATCCTCGATGGCTTCTTAACATATTTCAAATCTGCTTGTAGTTCTAACTCTTTATGTGTAATGGAATCCTCCGGTGATTTCAAACACTTCCGAAGTTGTGATACATGGAAACCATTCTGAACATGAGATAACTCTTTTAGTAACTCTAGAGCATAAGCCACAGTTCTATTTCGTCTAAGACTTTTGAAAGGTCCAATATATCTTGGACTTAGCTTCCATTTTACTGCAAACCTCTTGACTCCCTTCATTGGACTAACCTTAAGATATACCATATCTCCTATTTTAGGATGCTATGATCTTCTATTCTGATATGCATAACTTTTCTAACAACTTTGAGCTATCTTCAATCGATCTCGGATGATATTAATGATGTATTTTTTTCTCCTTGATGTAATCTGGTGCAAAATATTTGTTTCCTCTAGGTTCATACCAACGTATTGGAGATCTATATTTTCGACCATAAAGTACCTCATATGTTGCTGCTTTCAAACTACTCTAATAATTATCATTGTAAGAAAACTCTGCTAATGGTAGATGTTCTTCCGACGAACCTGCAAAATCTAAAGCACATGCTTGAAGCATATCTTCTAAAAATTTATTGGTCCTTTCCGTTTGACCTCCTATTTCTGGATGATAAGCTGTAGTGAAATCTAATTTTGACCCAAGATCCTCTATCTATTACTATCTTCTTGGGTACTCCATGCTGGCTAATAATTTATTTGACATATATATCTACTAGCTTCTCTGCATTATGCTTTTGATTCACTGGTATGAAGTCTGCGCTTTTGGTGAGTCTGTCTACATTCACCCAATCATGTCTTTGCATTTCTGAGTCATTGGTAATCTAGTGATGAAATCCATTCCAATTTCCTCCCATTTCCATTACAGAATATCTAAAAGCTGTATTGGGACTGCTAGACTTTGATGCTCTGCTTTTACTCTTTGACAAGTATGGCACTCAGACAGATATTTCGCAATGTACCTTTTCATGTTGTTCCACCGGAATAATTCCTGGAGATCCATATACATCTTAGTACTCCCCGAGTGTATTGAATAAGGTGTTTCATGTGCTTCCTGAAGTATTGTCTCCCTAATCTCAGACACATCGGGTACATAAATCCTATTTTGAAACCATAAAGATCCATAATCTCCCAAGTGAAATGTCGATGGTTGACCTTCAGAAATCCTTCATATTTCTTCTGAAATGAAAGGATCATCATGCTGATGTCAAATTATCTCATTAGGAAGATCACTGCTCCTTTCTTCAAAAACTCTCATGCTAGCCAAATATCCCAAAGATTTAGTTCTTATTAACTGTACTTGTAATCTTTCAAGATCCATTCTTAATTCCTTTGGCAATTCTTATTTGCTGGTTGAGTATCTATGCTCTTCTGACTTAAGGCATATGCTACAACATTAGCCTTCCCTGGAGTATAGTTGATTGTAAGATCATAATCCTTGATCAACTCTAGCCATCATTTCTATCTCAATTTCAATTCCTATGAGTGAATAAGTATTTGAGACTTTTATGATCAGTGTAAAGCTCACACTTCATTCCATAAAGAAAATATCTCTAACTTTTTAAAGAAAACACCACTGCTGCTATTTCCAGATTATGTGTTCGATAATTAACTTCATGAGGTTTAAGCTGCCTAGATCCATAAGCAATTACCTTGTGATCTTGCATTAGAACACAACCTAGTACCTCCTTGGATGTAGCATAGTAAACCGTATAATCTTTGCTGGTTTTTGGTACTAGTAGAACTGGTGTTGTGGTTAATCGAGTCTTCAACTCTTGAAATCTAGCTCCACACTTGACATTCCACACAAATGGGGTATTCTTCCTTAGAAACTTGGTCATTGGTCCAGCTATTTTGGAAAAACCTTCTATAATAACCAGCCATTCCTAAGAATCCTCTGACTTCTTTAACATTTGTTAGTGCATTCTAGATTAGGACCAAGTGAACTTTTGTTGGATTTACAGTAATTCCATCTTTGCTAATAACTTGACCAAGGAATTCTACTTTATCCAACCAGAACTTGCATTTACTGAACTTAGCATAAATCATGTGCTCTCTCAAAATTTGTAATACTATACTTAAATGATTGGCATGTTCTTCCTTATCCTTGGAATATATTAGATGAACAGTGACGAACTTGTCCAAGTACAGCATAAAAATCATGTTCATTAAGTTTATGAAAATTCCTGGTGCATTAGTTAATCCAAAGGGTACACCTAAGTACTCGTGATGTCCATACCTTGAAACAAATGCATTTTTGGAACATCTTAGGCTTAATATTGATTTGATGATTGCCTAATCTTAGATCAATCTTAGAAAATACTCTAGCTCCCTTGACTTGGTCAAATAAATCTTGAATTCTTGGCAATGGATATTTTTTCTTGATAGTAACATTGTTCAGATTACGATAATCTCCGCACATTCGCCGTCCTACATCCCGTTTATCAACAAAAATAATAGGTGTTCCCCATGGTGATACACTTTCTTGTATAAAACCTTTACTAGTTAACTCATTAGTTTGCTCTTTAAGCTCTTTAGGACCCATCTTGTAAGGTGCTTGTGCCGTAAGTCAATACAAGAAATGTTTCCTTCCGCAACGACTTGGCCCGACGGTCATCGTAGAAGGCGCATCTTCTGTGACGAAATTCTCGGCTCGACCGTGGCCGATGGAAAACTTTTTTTCTGGTTTCGTAGCCCTCTACTACGACAGAACTACTAAAAACATGGAGGAAGCTCGGCCGACACGTGGCAGAAGCAAAAATTTCGGTTCCTCGCGCGATGTTGACTCGCCGAAGTCTTTTGAGGTGTGTGGGTCCAGGACGTCAGTGTCTCTAGCGGACTATACTTTTTGGTCGCACCTCTCTTATTTGAACTCGATAACGTTGCTTGATGCATTTTCCGTTTAGTCAGGCTGCTGGGTCCCATATGTCAGCCTCTCATTAGCAGAATCGTGTGTATGATGGCATTTTTTCCTTCGCTCGCGCTACCCTGTTCCAAACTTGATAGCATTGCTCGATGCATTTGTCGTTTAATCACGTTGCTGGGTCTGATGACCCACAAGTATAGGGGGTGTATCACAATATTTTCGATAAGTAAGAGTGTCGAACCCAACGAGGAGCAGAAGGTGCTGGCTAGTGGTATGGATCAGGAATTCTCTGCAAATACTTAGCAAATGGATTTTTAGGGTTTTTTGATAAAGCAAGTAAATAAAGTACGAGTAAATAAAAGATAGTAGGAATAAATGCAGCAAGTGGCTCAATCATTTATGCAGCAAAGGACAAGCCGGTTGTATTACTTAAGATGACCAAACGTTCTCGAGGACACATGGGAATACTGTCAAGTGCTTTCACTTCATATAGTTGATTAATCTTCTTTAGCTTGCTAAGTGTTGTGTGGGTGAACCTATGCTAATGTACCGACCTTCCTAGGACTAATACATACTTATGATTATACCCCTTGCAAACATCCGTAAGTACAAGAAAGTAATTAAGGTAAAAACCTAACCACAGCTTTAAACTCTAAGACCCTTACGTCCCTTGTGCAATGGTTTCCTAACGAGGGTTCAGGTTTTTGTCACTCCGGCAACCCCTACGATTAGTAGCCAAATACAGAATGCATTCCCCTAGGCCCATATAGGTGAAGTGTCATGTAGTCGATGTTCACATGACACCACTAGAAGAAGTACACCACAACTTAAATGTCAAACTATTGAATCTTTCTCAACACAACTCCACTACTAACAACATGACTTCTCCCATGTCCTCAAGAACAAAACGAACTACTCACAAGACATCATATGGATCATGATCAGAGATGGAATAATGATGTATAACAATCTGAACATAAACAATAATTCAACGGTTCACTCAATAGCATCAACTACAAAGAGTAATCAACACCAGGAAAGTTTCCCCTAAGAACTATGCAAGATTCAACCCAATTGTTACAGCAATATGGAGATGGTGATGAGGGTGCTCATGGTGATGATGGTGGTGATGATGATGATGATGATGATCCCGATGAAGTCCAGCTTGATGGTGGTGTTGATGGCGACGATCTCCCCTCTCTAGGAAGGAATTCCCCCGGCAGAAATCTGTCTGCGGAGAGATCTTTTTCTCTCGGTGTTTTCTGCCCCGCAGAGGAGGCAAAATCTTTGTGTGGTCGCTCTCTGAGTCTTAGGGTTTTGGGAGGATAATATAAGCCAGAGGGGAGTGCCAGGGGTGGACCAGGGCGGCCACACCACCTGGTGGCGCGGCCTAGGCTGGCCCGCACCAGGGGGTGGTGTGGGCCCCCTGTGGCCCATCTCTAGCCCCCTTCTGGCTTCCTTCGTCTTCTGGAAAAATAGGATTTTCCATATATTTTCCCGGATTTTCTGATCTTCGCGAATTTTTTTCCTCCAAACAGCACCTTTTCCATCAGAATCTTAACTGCAGCGGTCCATGCTCCAAGAGTCATCAACCATGCAAAAACATATGAAATAACAAAAGTATCACCTCTCAATACGAAATAGATAAATGAATAACAGTGAATTATGACATAGAATAGTGATGCAAAATGGATGTGTCAACTCCTCCCAAGCTTAGACTTCGCTTGTCCCCAAGCGAAACTGAGCTCAATAAACATGGCCTCAGGTTTATGGAGTGAAGAGTCGATAAAAGAATACAGACAAGACGCATCACATTCATCAAATACATAGATCATAATAGAAGACAACTCACTATTATATAACTCAACTTACAATGAGCAAAGGAAACACAATAAAGATACATAAAGTGAATCATAATTGGTAATGGAAAACTTAGCTGTTGGTCGAAGAATAGTTGATAATTAACTGGTTTTCAATGATAGCTTTCAAAGTAGTAAACATCAAGATAAGAGCAATGTGCAAAACAAGGAACATAAGAAACATGATTGAATAAATCGTCATATGAATGAATGAAACACAACAACTCAAAATACTTGCTAAGATAGAAGGAAGTAGGTTTACTGACTCTACTAAAAACTAAAAGAAAGGCCCTTCGCAGAGGGAAGCAGGGATTGCAAGTTTCATAAAGAGCTCCCAAAAATTATGATACTTACTAGCTTTCATCTCTCATTGTCCCTATCATAGGCATCTTTTGGTGATTAAGGTTAAAGTGACACAACTAAGAGGATATGCTTGACAAGTTATAAATTGAAGTCCCATGCCCCTTACTTATGAGTACCGAACCTCATGCTACTCAACTTCAGTCATGAGTAAGCTCTTGTCATTGTAAATACACGTGTATCATTGAGAACCGCCAACGGGGTACCCCTTGTGACGTGGGTTTAACTCATCAATGCCCATTGTTATGGACTTGGGTTTTGGAGAAGGAGGGAGCGCTCGAGACATCTATGGGCTAGAAAACAAGCAGATAGGGGACAAAGATTTACCCAGGTTCAGGCCTTGTAGAGGTCCCTACTCCTGCTTGTCTGCTCGTGGAATTATCGAAGGAATCGAAAGTTACAATGGTGCGCAGATGCAATCTGAAGAGGGTTGTGGAAACTAGGGTTGTGTGTCTCCTCCTCGCCGCCCCTCCTAGCCTTTATATTGACAGGCTAGGTCTTGGGTAGCAGGTCGAGTCGGTTACAAGTTAGGGTTTTTCCCCTTCAAACTTTCTATCTTTAACTTCTTCTTGTTCTCCAAGCAATCGAGAGTCCGTAGGTTACTCAAGTCCTTTGTTTGGGCCTTGGCGACACCGTGGGCCTGTATGTATTTGGACCGTATATACCAAGCTCGAGTACCTGTAGGGTATACCCATGTTAGTAGCCCCCGAGTGTCCAGTGGAATCACAGATTTGACTCGGGACTTTTTGAAGTCTCTAGTGCCTGAACGAGTGCATTTCGACTGCTTTTATTTGTGTCATAGGGATTGTTGATATACGTGCCTGATATAACTGAAGTATCGGTATCAGTTAACCACCTTAGGGTGAAACAACGAAATCTACTCGAACTCGAGTCCCCGGACTCGAATCTGGAAAAGTGCTTGTGTAATTCGACTCAGGCCACGGAGGACTTACAGGAGTCGAATTCCAGTTACCTTATTCAGGCCTTACAGGAGTCAAATGCGTTGCCAGGCCTTATTCAAGTCTTACCTTCATGCTGTAAGCATTGCATCCGAATTTTATCATCGGGGAGACGATTCGGGTGACCCAGGAGACACAGTCTCTTTGTAGGAAAAATTATGAGGCGGTGTCGCCATGAGCTTCGAGTGCGGATGTTATCAACACACAGTTTTCTGTATAAATAATCATAGGGTGCGCGACCAGCGCTCCCTATGGGAGTAGCCCCCAAGTGCCTAGTTGAGTCGAAGACTCAGGCAGGGACTAAAGACCTTTTGCGACTGCTGTCATCTTTTGCTTGCTTGTTTCAGTCGAATTTTTCCAGCGCTCCCTATGGGAGTAACCCATGTACATAGTCGAATCGTATTTCAAATGGTTTGGGTTTGCTTCTGATTGTCCATGTTCCTGCAAAAAGAAAAGAAAAACCATAGGGTGCGCGACCAGTGCGCCCTATGGGAGTAGCCCCCGAGTGTTTGGCGGAGTCGAAGACTCTAGCAAGGACTAAAGTAGTCGAAGTTGTCCGCTGCGTAGCTTTGATGATGTTAGTGCTGACGCTTGTATGACCTCAGTTGCCCGCGTGGGCTAGTTTGACGGGATGTGACGAGCAGTGGGTCCCACTTTCTGACTTTGATTTGACTGGGCATGCGTAATCTTTATTTTAACTGCGTCTCCTTGATTTCCGTGCGTAATGGGAGTAGTGGAGGGACGGTTCGCGCTTCCTCTTCTCCACGTGTCCAACACGATGTGTGCCACGTGTTCAGTAGGGTTTTTCTGAGCTGTTGGATTGCATCTTCCAGGGGTTATGTAGCGGCGATGCGACGGTAATTTTTCCCATCTGTTCTCATTGATCCTTGCTGCCATCACCATTGCTGCTGCTCCTCTGCTTTTCTCTGCACCCGTTTCCTCCACGACGCTGGACCAGCTCCGCTCGTTTCCGAGCTACTTTCTTCGCTCGCATCGCCGTCGTGCAATGGGGAATAAGAAGGGAGGCGCTGCTACTGATTCCGCGGCCACTGCTGCCGCGGCGAAGAAGAAGGACGGCTCCGCTGCTACGGGCACCAGCAGCGCGGCCGGCGGGACGAAGAAGGTCGCGGGCACCCGCATCACAAATGGTGCGTGGCGCCCTTCCATCATCAAGGCGTCTGATCTCCGTCTTATTCGCCAAGACGGAGTGCTGTCCGCTGCAGTCGCCGACGCGCGCGTCCCCGCGGTGAGACCATTCCTGCTCCTCCCGCTGGTTTTCGAGTGATGTTTCTAGAATTCATCATTCGCGGTCTCTCCTTGCCTCTTCACCCCTTTTTTAGGGGTCTTCTTTGTTTCTACGGGCTCCAGCTCCATCAGCTGTCCCCAAATTCGATTCTTCATATCTCTTGCTTCATCACACTCTGCGAGTGCTGGCTCGGAATTGAGCCACACTTCGGCCTTTTCAAGTGCATCTTCAAATTGAAGCACCAGTCTGCATCTGGCTCTTTAGTTTACGATGTAGGTGGTTGCGGAATCCACGTCGACCCATCCGCCACCTACTTCGACATCAAGCTCACAAAGTCCGTCCAAGGGTGGAGGGATAAATGGTTCTACATCCGCGATCAGAAGGCCAATGGTGAGCACTATGGACTCGCGCCCTTCGATCCCGCGACACCGTACAGGAGGATGCGCTCCTGGAAGAACGTAGTTATGCCTGGCAAGCTTGCGGAGAAAGACGTGCTGTATCAACGCGTCTGCGACCTCGAGAGTCGCATAGGCAAAGAGGAGGGTGTCTGCGCTCTCATCCGCACTTGGCTGCGCCATCGCGTCCAGCCCCTGCAAGCCAGAGTCCACCCCATGTTTCAATGGGCTGGCGCTGATGATGCCACTCGCGTGTCTGCCGATGGCATGTCCACGAGTGAGGTGGACAAGAGGGTTCGACTGGTCACAAAGTACACCGGCAAGGATGTGCTTCCTAGTGAACTAGTTGTTCCTCCCTTTGATGCTTCGAATCCTCCTCCTGAGGTATAGTTGTGCTACGCAGTAGCTTATTTTGTCGATTGCTTTTCTGTTGCTTACTTGCTTTTTGCTGATTTTTGTTGTCTGTATGCAGGATTGGGTGGTGTCGCCTTGTATGCCCCCTCTCCCTGAGGGGATTATTCCTCGCGAAGCCTTGGAAGAGGATGAGTCTGAGTCGACTGTCCCTTCTGATGTGGAGGAGGAAGCCCCCGAGTCTGATAGTCCGGATACTCGCAAGCGTTCGCGCAGCGAGGATTCCGACGCGTCGTCTCCTTCGACTCCGGAAGGTACGGGCGTTGGTGCGGAGTCGCCAATTCCTGCCGTTCCTGTGAGTGCTGTGGCACCATCTTCTCGCAAGAAGATGCGATTGCCCAAGGAGTCTTCGTCGGAGTCGGTGGAGGCCACATTTGACTTTGACAAGTTTGACTGGTAAGTTTTCTAGTTCATTTGTTCTTCTCTGTTTTCTCCTTGTTGGCTTGTCCCAGAGTTTGCCCTTTCTCAATGTGGGTTTTGTCTTGTAGTCAAGAGGCGTCGTCATCCTCTAGCGACGTCCAATTTTTGAAGGAATCAGGAGTCGCGACCTCAAGGGCCAAGAAAGAGGTCGAGTGTGCTCCTTCCCCTCCATTGGCGGCCCACTCCGGGCACAACTCTTCTAGTTCTCCTCGTACAGGAGAGCATCGAATGGTTGCCCGGATGACGGTACAGCAGACATCTTCGGAGTCACTGGAGGACCATGTAAGTATAGCTTTTCTTCTCTTTAGTGTTACAGTCGACATTATCTGTTGCCTCTGCTGATTCCTTGTTTGTGCGACAGCTCCTTGTGAAGGAAGCCGTGCACTTGGCATAACAAGTGATGGCGATGGGCCGCCAGCATGCAATGCTAGAGACGCGTCACCGCGTGGTTGAAAGTGAGTGTTCTACACTTATTATTCTTCGTCTTCTCCTTTTGATATAGTCGACTGATAATCAACTTTTGCTTGTCGTGTAGCTGAACATAATGCCTTATTGCGTAACGCTTCCACCTTGGAGAAGACACTTGCCACGGCTCTGAAGGGTCACGACGAGGCAATCGCAGCGCGTGACGAGGAATAGCGTGAAGAGGATCTGCGTGCCTCCTTCGCGGCCAGGGAAAAGTTGTTCGAAGAACAACTGTTCTCAATCGCCAAGGCTCTCTAAGGTACTTTTGCTTGTGGATATTGTTATCCTTCTATGCTTCTAATATGTTTGCTGGTGGCACTGATGTTTTTGTCCATGTGCGGGTTTATGTACAGATGCTGGCGATTTGAGCTTCGACCCACAGGCCCTTCGTCGTGATGACGCTCTGGCGGGTGTGCTATCAGCAGTCGAGGACCGTAGCACTACCGTCCAGGATACACTTTCCAAGACCAAGGGCGCCCTCAGTCGCCTTTGGGAGGAGTTGATGCCCAAGGCAGAGCTGATTGATAATATAGACGAGCTGGTGGAGTCACTCGCCGGGGGTGTGCCCTCCAGCAACAAGAACTCACTCCGCGCGGCTGGCGCGTCCATGTCACTCGCCATGGTATAGGCCCACGGAGTCGAGATCGATCCTTCCGCGGTGTCGAAGTCAATGCCTGTTGGGGCAGACGGTCAGCAGGTAGTCTTTGCTCCTTTCGCGACTGCCTGTGGCAAATATGGGCATCACTTGATAAATACTGTTGCGAAGTACTCTGAGGAGCTCCAACGTGCCAACAAGGCGGCGAAAGCTTCGACCTCAGGGGCCGGCGGAAAGTCAGTGGCGTCTGACACTGCCACGGACTTGATGAAGCCCCCGAAGCTGTCGAAGTCAAAGAAGCCAACTGCTCCTTAGTTAGCTTTGTAATAGTTGATTAGTTTATGTCCTTTTGTTTAAGAACATGCTTGCTGGCGAGTGTATCTGCTGATACTTATGCTGGTCTTGAATGCATCTGACCCTTTTGTCTTTGTGTTGATTTGGTCGTCTTGTTTGCTTCTATCTTGACTTGTGGTAGGGTACATCAAGTGATCCTATGAGGGGAACCCAGGACTCGCCAACTCTTGATGATACCGTGGCACCGTCGTGCTCCAGGGTAGATGAGCTGTCCTTGCTTTCGCGACTGCGTGATCGCGTGAAGCAGCTGGAGCGTGAGTTACCCGTGCTCCGCGGTAACGCGGACGTGTGGAAGTCGAAGGCGGAAAGAGCCGCCGCCCGAGAGCAGTATCTGCTTGGCGAGGTGACGCAGCTGGGCGACCAATTCAAGTGTTAGTTTGCTTGTTCTCATCTTTTCCTTGTAGTCTTTCGCAGTGGTATGTTGTACTCATGCTGCTGGTGCTACTTCGTGTAGTTGTTAGCGCGCGTCATCCGAAGGAGAACAAGGATAGAATTTCCATTCGCTTGCATGATCTTACCCAGGAGCAACTTCAAGAGAGTGGATACATCTGGGTAGATAATGATCGTGCGACTGCGCTGGCGACCCTGTAGGATCGTGCATCGCGAGTGCTGCTCTTTCTGAAGAAGTCGCAGTCATGCTTGAAGAACATTTATCGGGCGATGTTCCCGCTGGATGATACTCCATCAAGCTTGCTGGCCCTCCTTTCCAAGTTTCAAGATCTATCTGCGGTTCGCGAATGCGTGGGGCAACAGTTGGTGGCTGGTGCCAAGGCTGCTCTGTCAATGGTGCGATTGCACAGGCCTGACGTAGATGTTGCCGCCATTGCGTCTGGGCCGCCTGCACCACCAGCAGGTTCTGCTTGGAATATGGTGCCACACCATCAGGCGGTGGACCGCCCAGCAGAAGAGATCGTCGACTTCTTCGAGGAACAAACCAACGTTCTTCTGCTGCAATAGTAACCTAGTTTGTATCCTGCACATAAGTGTACTTGTGTTGTAAAGTTCGTATAGGTCTTGTAAATAATTAATTGTCGAATGTGCATAAAGAGCTTTGTTAGCATGAAGTGCGTTGCACTATGCGAGTCCTTTTCGTTAGTCTGGCCATGTTTTATCTCAGTCCCTTGTCAACCTGCCAGGTGTGTTGCAGCTGGATTGATGTTGTGTTAAGGGTTTCGATTGATGTACCAGCTACTCAGGATATCACGTTTTGGTTCGAAGAACAGATGTGTACAGGGTGGCGCAGCCCCCGAGTATATAAGTTGGGAAAGTAAAGGAGAACTCAGAGTTTTGGGGCACTTAGCTTTATTTATTCGAAGAACAGTGCAAGGTACAATGTGTGGCTAAGTAGCCTTGGCTGAGTAGCCTTATTTGCAATGTAAAAGTAAAAACGACTAAGGGTAGAAGCGTCGCAGCTGTGCGACGTTCCAATGGTTGGAGTATGTGACTCCTGTCTCTAAATCTTGAAGGCGATAGGCACCACCTAGGATTACTTCTATAATCACGTACGGTCCTTCCCAGCGGGACTCAAGCTTGAGATGCCCCTGCTGCTTCAGTCGCAGGACCAGGTCACCTTCAACGTAGGATCTGGGGCGAAGCCTCCTACTATGGTAGTTGCGCAGGTTCTGCTGGTAGATCGTAGATCTTTCTGCGGCGATTTCTCTTGCTTCGTCAAGGAGGTCGACAGAGTCTTCGAGTGCGAGGGATGACTCCTGTTCGCTGTAGGCGACCACGTGTGGCGCCTTGTACCGTACTTCGGCGGCTAGCACTGCCTCTCCTCCGTGCACCATAAAGAATGGCGTGTAGCCCGTGGCGCTGTTTGGAGTTGTACGTAGGCTCCAGAGTACGGATTGCAGTTCATCCGGCCAGCAACCCGCGACTTGTTCGAGTGGTCGGAGGAGTCACTTATTGATGCCACTGTAGACGAGCCCGTTTTCTTTTTCCACCTGACCATTGGTCTGTGGATGCGCTACGAGGCGTAGCTGATGTTGATCCCTAGGTTCTCGCAGAATTCTTGGAACTCCTTGGATGAGAAGTTCGTCCCGTTGTCGGTGATGATGCTGTGCGGCACGCCAAAGCGGTAGACGATGGACTTGAAGAACTTGACTGCATTGTGCCCTGATTGGTTAGTCACTGGCATGGCCTCGATCCACTTGGTGAATTTGTCGACTGCGACCAAGAGGTAGACGTAGCCTCCTCGCGAGGACCATGGAAGTTTGCCGACCATGTCGAGCCCCCACTATGCAAAGGGCCAGGCCAATGGGATTGGTCGTAGCTCTGCGCCTGGTGCGTGTGGCTTGTCCACGAATCGCTGGCAAGCATTGTATTTTTGGACTATGTCCTTGGTGTCGCGCATGGCCGTGGGCCAGTAAAATGCAGCTCGTAGAGCTTTGGCAACGAGGGCCCAACTACCGGCGTGGTACCCGCATGTCCCTTCATGGATGTCGAGGATAACTGCTCTTCCGTCGGCCATGGAGATGCATCGTTGGAGCACTCCTGTGATGCTGCGTTTATACAGTTCGCCGTTGATAACGGCGAATGCCTTGGATCGCCGCGCGATGTGCCGTGCATCTATCGGATCGTCCGGTAACCTCTTGCTAAGGAGGTACGTAATGTACGGCTGCGTCCAGGATTGCTCGATCATCATGACGCTCATTGGTCCCTCGAGTCCTGTGTCCAGCTCCAAGTCATCGAGTGCCATTGGCTCATTGGGTGGCGTAGCCCCCGAGTCCGTTGTTGCGCTTGTTTTCTTCTTTGCGGCCTTTGGCTTGATGGAGCGTTCGCATATGCGCTCGAGAAATACCCCAGGTGGTATGGGGGCGTAGGTAGAGCCTATGTTGGCGAGTGCGTCCGCCGCTTCATTGCTTTTGTGACCTACGTGTCGTAGCTCGCAACCATCAAAGTCTCCTTCGAGTGTATCGTAGAGGTCGCGGTACGCGATCATGTTGTCGTTCAGTGCGTCGCACTCATGAATTGTTTGGTTGACGACCAACTTGGAGTCGCCGTATATGATGAGCCTCTTGGCGCCGCAGGCTTTTGCCATCCTCATCCCGTGCAACAGGGCCACGTATTCAGCCTCGTTGTTGGAGGCTGTGAACTGCATTCGCAGGATGTATTTCAGCTTGTCCCCTTGAGGTGATGTCAGTATGACACCGGCACCTGCTCCGTCCTTCCGCTTGGATCCATCGAAGTGCATTGTCCAAAGGTAGGACATATCTGGTTTGTCAGGGAGCTAGTTCTCCATCCAGTGCACGAGGAAGTCAGGGAGAACTTGCGACTTGATTGCGTCGCGCTTTTCGTATGTGATGTCTCGTGGAGACAGCTCTATTCCCCAAAGTGCGACTCGTCCCATGGCGTCAGGGTTATTGAGGATATGTCCCAACGTGGCGTCGTTGACTACCACGATTGGGTGTTCCTGGAAGTAGTGGCGCAGTCGTCGGGCGGTCATAAAGACACCGTACACCAGTCTTTTGGTAGTGCGGGTACCGCTGTTTTGTTGGCGTGAGGACCTCGCTGAGGTAGTATACTGGGCGTTGTACGCCATGGACCTTGTTTTCCTCAGCTCGCTCGACAACGAGAACTGTGCTGACCACCTGGTTGGTGGCGGAGATATACATCAACAGTGGTTCCCTTTCTCGTGGGGTCACCAGCACTGGCGAAGTGGATAGCAGGCGCTTGAGGTCTTCGAATGCTTCTTGCGCTTCACTGGTCCACTCGAATTTCTCAGCTTTGCGGAGGAGCTGGTAGAAGGGCAGTGCCTTTTCACCCATCTGACTGATAAATCGACTGAGGGCCACGATTCGTCCAGCCAGTTGCTGGACGCCTCTTATGTTCTTCGGCTTCTCCATGGCCAGTATGGATTTTATCTTCTTCGCATTGGCCTCGATTCCTCTCGTGGATATGAGATACTTGAGTAGCTGCCTAGATGGTACGCCGAAGGCGCATTTGTCCGGATTGAGCTTGATCCGGCAGCGGTCAAGGTTGGTGAAGGTTTCACGCAAATCGTCGATTAGAGAGGCTTCCTCCTTGGTCTTGATTACTATGTCGTCGACATAGACTTGGATGTTGCGACCCATTTGTTCCTTGAGGCAAGCCTGCATGCACCGCTGGTAGGTGGCTCCCGCGTTTTTTAGCCCGAAGGGCATTGTGTTGTAGCAGAACACACCAAAGGGCGTTGTAAACACTGTTTTCTCCTGATCTTCCTCCTTCATTCGAATTTGATTATAGCCTGAGTAGGCGTCGAGGAAGCAGAGGCGCTCGCATCCCGTGGTGGAGTCAATGATCTGGTCGATCTGTCGCAGCGGGAAGTGATCCTTTGGGCAGTGCTTGTTCAGAGAAGTGAAGTCCATGCACATCCGCAGGATATCCGTGTCCTTTTTTGGTACCAGCACCGTGTTGGCGAGCCAAGTGCTTTCCTTGATCTCGCGTATGAACTTGGCCTCAAGGAGTCTGTTGATTTCCATTCCAACTACCTGCGCTCGTGGCTCATATAATCGCCTAATTGTTTTCTTGACTGGCCTTGCGTCGGGGTTGATGTTGAGTGCGTGCTCGGCGAATTCCCTAGGAACTCCTGGCATGTCCGCAGGACACCAGGCAAAAATTTCCTAGTGCTCACGGAGGAATTCGACGAGCGCGGGTTCCTATGCGGGACTCAAGTTGTTGGCGATGAGGGCCGTGTTGGTGGGATCCGATGGATGGACCTGCACTTTCTTTGTGTGCACAGATGAGTCGAAGGAGAGATCAGGTGAGCTTGGCCTACTTAGGGGAGGAAGACTGTTGTCTGTCATCTCTTTCAATCTCGCAAGTTCCTCCTGCATGCCGAAGGACTGGGAGATTCTGTTGAATTCCCTGTCGCAACTGTCAGATCGCTCAAAGCTCCCGTTGATCGTGATGACACCATTGGGACATGGCATTTTCATCTGTAGGTAGGCGTAGTGGGGCACTGCCATGAACCTAGCGAACGCGACGCGCCCGAGGATGCAGTGGTATTGTGAGGGCCAGTCGACGACCACAAAGTCGATGCGCTCGCGCCGGAATTTCTTCGGAGTGCCGAAGATGACGTCGAGGTTGATTTTGCCCAGGGGGTATACGCCTTTTCCTGGGACGATGCCATGGAACGTTGTGTCCGATGCCTCTAGGCAGGTTAGAGGGATTCTCATTGCTCGCAAGGTACTCGCGAATATGAGGTTGATGCCGCTTCCGCCATCCATGACGTGGCTCATGTCGAAGCCTCCAATTTGCACCTCGAGTACGAGGGGGCAATGACCTAGACAGGGTATCTGAGGCGGGTGGTCACGCTTGTCGAAGGTGATGCATGACTCGCTTCCACTGAGGTACTCAGTGGTGGATGGTGGCGAGTGCGTGGCCAAGTTGACTTGGCGAGTGATGGCCTTTTGCAGCCTGTTGGAGGGGCGTCCCTTTTGGATCATCATGGTGCCCATGGCCCATGGGTACGGTTCGCCTCCGTGGTGTTGGTCCGGTGCGGGTCCGTTCGGGGGTGGCCTAGGTGGTGGTGGCGGTGCGCCATGTGCCACAGCGCCTGGAGTGGCTCCGTAGCCTCTTTCGACTGCATTGTGGTTCATTCGAACCAATCCCTCATGTAGCTTGAGGAACTCGCGGCTTTCCTTGAGGAGGTGACTGGACTTTCTCTTTCCATCATGCTTGTTGATGTAGAAGTGTACCGTGCATTGCCCGGACAGTTTGTCCTCGATGGAGCTCGTGGGTGCCTCATCGCGAGTGCGGCGTTGCCATACTTGCGTGGTTTTCCTGGAGTCGCAGTATCCTCCACTACGGTTTTCCCGGCCGTCAGATCTTGGGGTCCTGTAGGCCGTCAAACTTCGGGTTCTCCGACGGGAGTTTAAACCCTTTAGGCATTCACTTCTGCCTAATGGATCTGCTGAAGCATCTGGCGCCGCAGAGCTCCCCATCTTCTTCTTCTGTGTCAGCCGACCGAGCACGTCGTGTCCTTGATTTGTCGATCTTGTGCTGCATGAGGTCGTCGCGCGCATCGTAGTCACGATCCTGTCGCCGTGAGCGGCGGCGCTGAGACAAGTCGTGACTGTCTTCGCTGGATGAGGGCGAGGAGTGGCGCTTTACTAGCGCTTTGCCCTTTTCTAGGTCTGGTGTTGGCTCCTTGTCGAGGGCGGCCTCGATTAATCCCAAGCCTGCGATCATAGATCGGTGCATGGCAGTTCGGGGATCTCCAGCTGGCGGCTGGTTATTGAGGAGGTACATGGTGGCTGCTATCACCGCAGCCTGTGGCGTCCTGGGACCACGTTTCCTCTCGTGTCGACTCTCATAGAGCCGAAGTCGAGGACTTTCGCGGCTTCTATGCGTTCTTGCTCGGTGAGATGATCCATCTGCGATTGCCTCTTCTTGGCGAGGTACTCGTTGCCCCTTGAGGAGGATCCTCCGTAGGAGGAGAGCCCAGCGCGACGAAGGCTCGATTTGTCCGTTGCCTTTTTACGCGCTTCAAGTTGCGTGATTGTTTGCATTTGACGCTTGAATTCTTCCTTCAGGAGCCAGTGATAGCCCATCAGCAGTTCTTGCGGGGACCCGAAGGGTAGAGGAGTGCCTCATAAGGCCTCGCGGTAGCGATCCCACTCTTGCTCGTTGAGCTTGATTATGACGCGTTCATCGGTTTGCTCATTGATTATGCTGGGAGGTTCGACTGTTCCTCCATTGTTGACGGGGGCACGATTGCCACCATTACTGCCGTTGCCACCATTGCCACCGTTACCGGCGTTGGGTGGATCGGTGCCATTACCAGGGTTGCCACCGTTGTCGCAATTGGCAGAGGTGTCGCCTGCTTTGATGACGGTGCACATGAAGTGGTTGGCGAAGCTGTTGCTTCCACAACTCTCAGATCCGGAACCATAGGTTCCATCTTCAGTGGCCAGATCGCTCAGATCGGAGTCGCGACTGCTGTCGCTGACCGTGTTCTCAACTGCTGCCGGGGCGTTGAGCTCGCTGAGGGTGCCGATCGATGGAGGGAACCACGATGCTGGGGCAATCGCCGGTGCTTTCGGCTGATCAGGCATGCGAAGCGTGCCCATCTGACCAACTTGGAAGCGGAAGCTCCCAATCGCCAGGCCGATTGCGTCGGCCACAGACTCGATGGCCGAGCGGGTGGCCGGCGTGTGGACGGTGAAGTCGAACGCGCCGAAGAGCTGGCGAATCTCCGCTGTTGCGGAGTTGTAGATCGCAGTTGATGGGGCCGAAGAAGCCACAACATCAGCACTCCCAATCTCCACGGACGGCGCCAATTGACGAGGGTTTAACTCATCAATGCCCATTGTTATGGACTTGGGTTTTGGAGAAGGAGGGAGCGCTGGAGACATCTATCAGCTAGCAAACAAGCACACAGGGGACAAAGATTTACCCAGGTTCAGGCCTCGTAGAGGTCCCTACTCCTGCTTGTCTGCTCGTGGAATTATCGAAGGAATCGAAAGTTACAATGGTGCGCAGATGCAATCTGGCGAGGGTTGTGGAAACTAGGGTTGCGTGTCTCCTCCTCGCCGCCCCCTCCTAGCTTTATATAGATAGGCTAGGTCTCGGGTAGCAGGTCGAGTCGGTTACAAGTTAGGGTTTTTCCCCTTCAAACTTTCTATCTTTAACTTCTTCTTGTTCTCCAAGAAATCAAGAGTCCGTAGGTTACTCGAGTCCTTTGTTTGGGCCTTGGAGACACCGTGGGCCTGTACGTATTTGGACCGTATATACCAAGCTCGAGTACCTGTAGGGTATACCCATGTCACCTTGCACATGACACAGGAGCTATCCCATAATCAAAATGACAAGGCAAGCAGACAGTGAGCATCTCAGCGATCTTTTTATTTGCTATTTGCATAGGTTATTATTGAGGATGCTTTATAGAATGCTCAGTATAGTTATGCTACAAGTTTCCACCATGATTAGGCATGGCTTAGGCTAGCGGCCTAGGTGTTTCTCTAACACACATATAAACTCCATGACCTTACAAGTTCCACTTTGATTTCACACCGTCGGGATCCATAAGCAAAAGAACATGATATCAACTAGGTACAAAGTACCAATGCAACGTTGAAAGCGTTCCCCATGATACATGGTTCTTCTAACTTCAACTCATAAAGCGCAAGCATATACGCAACATAGGTGAGCACAATTGTTCAAGTTTATTAAGTGCAAGAAAGTAAAGTGTGCCATCAAGTTCGTTAGAGCTTTAATCACTAATTTTCACATAACAAGTTTAATTTGGGAGGTAGATAAAAAAAGAATTTACTTGGAATAGCAATAATGCTAATAGGTAGGTATGGTGGACACAAATGGCAAAGGTTTTCGTTTTAAGGAGTGGATGCACGAGAAGAATTCCCTCTCAGTACAGGTTTTTGGCTAGCAAGGCTGGGTAGCAAGTTTAAGAGTTGAAGGAAACAAACAAACATACAAGTGATAAAAACAAACATGCAATCTTCCTTGGAAGCGCAAAAGATCTTAACTAGAGAATACTAGACTTATGAGCAAATCAAGAAAGAAAGATGATGAAATTATTTTTCTTTAGAGCACTTCTATCTTTTTCATTCAACTCTCAAAAATAGTGTTGCTACTGCTCGAGCCAGGTTTGCCAAAACCAACTAAATTAATTCAATGATCCCAAAGTGATACCAATACTAACAACAAGATCAATGATATAACCACGAATTGAAAACTAATATAAGCTACGCAAAAGAGTGAATGATAGAACTTCTCATTAATATTCCATAACGGCAACTCACACCAAGGGATACATACCTAACGAGAGAGGGGACACTTCCATAATGCAAACCATCCTACATGATAACTTCTCTATTCATGATATGACTCTACTAAAAAGGTAAAAAGATAGAAGATAGTGATGTGATACCGTGGCACTCCCCCAAGCTTGGAACAAACCAAGGGGATGCCAAACCTGATGACGAATTACTCCTTTGGTGGTGGTGGTATCCTCTCGATGAGCTTCTTGACCAATTGCCCCAAGTCCTCAATCTCGAAGGTGAGGGTATGAATCAACTCCGAGTTGTGCTCGATGTGGTTCATGATCATGTCAGATTGTGGATCCCAGCTCTTGTGATTCTTTTTCCGATCTTCTTCCTCGCGGTCTTCTTTTCCTGCATGGTTATGGATAAAGGTATGGAAGGGACTCTTGGTGCTTGGAGAAGGTGTCCTTGGAGCCAAACAGTGACGCGGAGGTTTCCCTCCAGTTGACATCCGTGTAGTCCTTCTGATCCTGGTGGGGTTCCCCACCACTCCAATGCTTGCAATGGTAGTGCCGGTGTGCTTTGCCTCCTCTTCACCTTCACTCTTGATCTCCTTCTCCTTCCCGGGGTCTTGGAGATCCTCCTCCAAAGGCTCCTTCCCTTTATCCTTGGCAGACACCATTGTGCTTCTAAGATTTCAAAGAGTATGTCATGGTAGAAACAGATCGAAACAAAAACACGACGAAAACACGATATACGAACCTCGGGAGATCCGGTGGATAATATATTACAAAGTTTCATAAGAAAAGGAAGGTACTGGGGGAAAACGAGTCGGAGGCGGAGTCTGGAGTGGACTCACCACCTGGTGACGTGGTCAGGGGAGGGCCCGCGCCACAGGGTGGTGTGAGACAACCTGGCTCCGTTTCCGACCCTTTTTTGCTTCGAAGCTTTCCTTATTAACTAAAAACTGCAAAAAATATAGTTGGATAGTATTTTCGCAGAACTTTTCTTACCAGAACCGTTACCTATTTGAAAACAGACTCTGCAGGTCTCTGAATTTGGTATCTAGTAGATTCTTCCAGAGTCATCACTTGAAACACATCAATATCTTCATCTTCATACACTTTTATTTGAGTCATAAAACCCTTCTCTTCCTTATTATACCATTATCTCCACTTCCTGGAAATTTCTTTCACACAAAACTTCACACAGTTCTTATTAGCAACATTAATATGAGTGAAGTGATAAACCTTTTGAGCCCAACTTCAACTGAAAACCATCAAAAAATAAGATACTGTAGCAACTCCTTCCGAAAACCCAAAAATAATTCAAAAAGGAAATCGAATAAAGAAGCAAATGCAAGAGTGGCAAAATCTGTCAAAACAGACCAGCAGGTAAATATCGTTTTTTTAGAAAATCTTTTGTTTCTCAAATCAAAAAGTGCAAAACTAACTAAAGTTAAATAACAACCTGGGTCAGAAGCAAAAAAAATTACAGCTCAATCCGACATACAGAGATCTCTCACGAATTTTTACGGTGAAGCACAAAAATATATTTCGGGATAGCAACTTCCCCAAATCTTACTTCTCTCTCATTAGAGATTGATCTTGACACAAAAACCAAACAAAACGGATAAGGAGTGGTTATTACCGAAGTAATAACTTCCAAGACTCAAAGAAACAAAAACAAACTGAAAGCAAAAACAAATTGGGTTGTCTCCCAAAAAGCTCTTTCTTTATAGCCATTAAGATGGGCATGATAATTTTGAAGACGCTCACATAGGAATATGAATTGAAGTGAAAGGGAGCATTAAGAAGCAAAAATACACATGTTTAAGTCTTATCCATTTCCTATGCAAGGGAATTTTGTAAACAAACAAGTTGTTGAAACCAGAGGCTACTTGCATAAGAAGGCAAAAGAAGTGCAACATAAAAACTTTCAACATAAAATGAGGAAACTTTATATTATTGGGATGCATAAAAACACTTTTCCCTCTCTCATAGTAACTTTCAGTATCATGCATAAACTTAACAATATAACTATCACAAGTACCATTGTAACAACGATCACTTATTCTAACAGAAAACACAGGAATACTAGCTCTCATAACACTACTATGTGAAACAATATTAGAGGTATCCTTACAAAGGATAGTGTGTCCCTCTTTTTATATTTAGTAACAAAGTCTTTCACATTTTCTATTATAGGTTCATCAACTATTTTTTTATCAGGTTCAACAGCTTCATTTGTACTTTCATTAACCATACTAGCTATCATAGAATGTTCCTTTATCTTACATGGCAAAGGCATTTTGTCAATGTAAGGTTCAGGTAAAACATGATTAGCAGTATAAACTTCAGTATTTCTTGCAGGAACACTCTTAGCAACATATTTATAAGTTTCATGATACTTATTCCAGTTCTTTTTAGGCACTTCAATGTAGGAAGCAAAAGCCTTAAAATAAGAAGCAATAGCTTGAGAGTCTAGACCATAAGCATTTTTAATATTTTGAAAGTAATCAGTTCCCATAAAAGATTCAATGCATTCATAATCGTAATTTATACCTGACTTTCTACCTTTTTCATTCTCCCAAGCTTCAGCATTGTCTTGAATACGGTCTAGAAGATCCCATTTAGCTTCTTCTTCCATGCGAGTGAATGATCCAGCACAAGAAGCATCCAATAAATCCTTGTCATGTAGAGGGAGCCTTACATAAAAGTTATTGATAATAATATTGTTGGGGAGCTCATGAATGGGACATTTGAGCATTAGTAACTTCAATCTCCCCCAAGCTTGAGATGTACTCTCTCCATCAAGAGGCCAAAAGTTGTATATTTGATTCCAATCTTTATGAATCTCACTAGGAGGATAAAACTTTGAATAAAAGAGAGGCACAATTTCCTCCCATTCCAGAGCTTGACCATTCTTCAACAACTTATACCATTCCTCAGCTCTTCCTTTCAGTGATAATGAGAATAACTTCTTCTTAACTTGATCTGTTGTAATACCTGCACACTTGAACAACCCACATAATTCGTGTATAAAGAGTAAATGATCACCGAGATGGACAGTTTAGTCCCCAACATAGTAGTTATCCATAACACGATCAATAATTCTTGTAGGTATTTTAAAAACATCATTCTCAGCAGGTGGTGGCTTATCTACTACCTTAGCAGTGGTAGTAGCATTACCAAATAAGAAACTCAGCGAATTATCCATAACGAAAATAAAGCAACTAACAGAAGTAAACAATACTCACAGTAGAAGTTTCCTTTACCAGTTCCACTCTCCAATAGCGTTTCACTCCCCGGCAACGGCGCCAGAAAATAGTCTCGATGACCCACTAGTATAGGGGGTGTATCGCAGTATTTTCGATAAGTAAGAGTGTCGAACCCAACGAGGAGCAAAAGGTGCTGGCTAGTGGTATGGATTAGGAATTCTCTGCAAATACTTAGCAAACGGATTTTTAGGGTTTTTTGATAAAGCAAGTGAATAAAGTATGAGTAAATAAAAGACAGTAGGAATAAATGCAGCAAGTGGCCCAATCCTTTATGCAGCAAAGGACAAGCCAGTTGTATTACTTAAGATGATCAAACATTCTTGAGGACACATGGGAAGACTATCAAGTGCTTTCGCTTCATATAGTTGATTAATCTTCTTTAGCTTGCTAAGTGTTGTGTTGGTGAACCTGTGCTAATGTACCGACCTTCCTAGGACTAATACATACTTATGATTATACCCCTTGCCAACATCCGTAAGTACAAGAAAGTAATTAAGGTAGAAACCTAACCACAGCTTTAAACTCTAAGACCCTTACGTCCCTTGTGCAATGGTTTCCTAACGGGGGTTCAGGTTTTTGTCACTCCGGCAACCCCTATGATTAGTAGCCAAATACAAAATGCATTCCCCTAGGCCCATATAGGTGAAGTGTCATGTAGTCGATGTTCACATGACACCACTAGAAGAAGTGCACCACAACTTAAATATCAAACTATTGAATCTTTCTCTACACAACTCCACTACTAACAACATGACTTCTCTCATGTCCTCAAGAACAAAACGAACTACTCACAAGACATCATATGGATCATGATCAGAGATCAAATAATGATGTATAACAATCTGAACAGAAACAATAATTTAACGGTTCACTCAATAGCATCAACTACAAAGAGTAATTAACACCGGGAAAGTTTCCCCTAAGAACTATGCAAGATTCAACCCAATTGTTACAGCAATATGGAGATGGTGATGAGGGTGCTAATGGTGATGATGGTGGTGGTGGTGATGATGATGATGATGATCCCAATGAAGTCTAGCTTGATGGTGGTGTTGATGGCGATGATGTCCCCTCTCCGGGAACTTCTTGCTCCTCTTCTTGGTCCTCATCCTCCTACGGAATCTCCTCCTCGGGTTGGTGTTGCTCAACCTACAAGTCATATAGCAAACGTCCTTCCTCGATAGAGAAAAGACCATTAGGTATAGGAGCGGGGTAGAGACGCTCAGCTCCAGCAATATGCAGGTAATAAACACCACCTCTCCTAGTGAGCATTCCACAAGATTTCAAAGTAGAGAAACCAACACGTCAATCACCTAGCAGAGGTTGCAACTCACCTAGGTTGATGCCTAGGGCAGTTGCAAGCACGGTGATGACCCTCTCCACCTGTGATTGGTCCTTGGCTTTGGGAGGATTGGTGCTCCAGGTAGCGCACAAGGACTGCGCCCAAGTTGAGTGGCAAGTCATAGTTGATGTAAGCAGCCTTGGCAAGGACTAAGATGTCCTCCTCATTGAGTCTTGTGAACTCATTACATGCCTGCAAGGTGTTAGCAATAACATAGAACAAATAGCGAATTGCAGGATGTTGAATATTCTTCCCCTTGCTCACTCTAGTAGTGAAACTTATTCCCTTATAATATTGTTCAGGGGAAGGGTCTAAGCCAGTAAAGCATGCACGTAAGGCATTAACATCATTGTTTAGCAAATTAAAACATGCGCACCATTCATCTAGTGTTAAAGTGTAGTTGTTGTTCATAAGACGGAAAGAAATCGTGTCCTCTCATTGCTAGAGTTTAACAGTGCTTTGCAACGAACATAGGAATTCAATAGTTAAGCGCCGATAAGTAGGCACATCATTGTACACAAAGTTTTGCAGGCTAGCTCTATTGCAAAGTAAATTGAAGTCATCAGAAATACCGAGTTGGTTCAATATAATGGGGCAAGCCCACTTGGTGGCCTTCACTTCGTGGTTCTTGATCTTGTTGAAGCGATCACGTTGGAGCTCATTCCTGAACCATATCCCCATGCTTTCTTGAGTGACTACCCAAGAAGAGCTAGTGGTGGCACAAGCACGAGTTTGGCTCCTTGTGTTCATCATCTAAAACATTGAAGAAAGACAAAAAAAATTGATCCAACAATCAGTAAGTATATCATATTCCTCATAGCACACTAAAGAATCCCCGCAAAATAATAATCTAGGCAAGAGAATCATGGCAATTAGTTCATAGTAGGTCTCACCCTAGATTGATAATGACAATAGATCAAAGATGAATTCGCAAAAAGTAATTGGAGGATCGGAGGAGAAACATACCATAGATCACTTGTGTGCGAGGAAATCGAAGGAAATTGAGTAGAGATGAAGATCTCTAGAGGTTTTGAGAAGGTTTAGAGGTAGACGAGAGAAAAAGGATTGAAGTTATGGGGTTGGAGGTACCTTCCCGTGCGATGTTGTGGTCGGACACAACTATACGGGAGAAACTATACGGCTGGAACAATGCGTTCCTGCCGTGTAGTTGGCCTTCTATCAAAATTTTAGGTTTTCCACCTGGCAGCGCAGCTATACGGTCGGAACTATGCGACCGGAACAATATGTTCCCGCTGTATAGTTGGTGGTCAAACCGTCTGTACCTGGGAAAAGAAATTATACAAAGGCATCAATATCTATATGACCGGAACTATACGGCCAGAATTTTTATTCCAGCCGTATAGTTGGTCATTAAACCGTCAGTACTTGGAAAAGAATTTGTACGGAAGCACCGATATCTATACGACCGGAATTTTTATTCCCGCCGTATAGTTGGTTGTTAAACAGTCAGTACATATGAAAGAGAAAATGTCGATGGCAAAAATATCTATACGACCAGAACTATATGGCTGGAATTTTTATTCCCGCCGTATAGTTGGTCATTAAACTCTCTGTATGCATCAAACAATTTCTGTTTCTTTGAAAATTATTTCTTATCCTATAACTAAGTGAAATACCTTGTTTTTGATAGAAAATTGACAGTAAATATTGTCGACCAACAACAACATGAATAAGGTAGGATTTTTAGTACTACCGAACTTCTTCTCCTCAATTGGAGTTTTCTAGCACTCTTTATTAAACATAAACTTAAACTAAAACTTAAAATTTAACTCAAACCTTTATTTCACATGGGTTGCCTCCCATGAAGTGCTCTTTTATGGTTAATAGCTTGACCTCAATGTTGCTCAGTTAGCCCAAATGAGTGGAACACCCACTCCAAAGTAGTTGGCCTTCAAAGTGATGGCCTCCTTTTCATCATGCTTGGCTTGCTTCTTCCTGGGGAAATGAATAACAGAAGGATCCCGCGAAGGCAATTGAAGCTTCACATTCCCTTCATGTAGATTAATCAAAGCCTTAATAGTTCGTAAGAAAGGACGACCTAGTATAATAGGAGAAGTAGCATCTTCAGGCATGTCAATAATAACAAAATCAATAAGAGCAGTACAACCTTTAATATATACTAAAGTATTCTCCTTAATTCCTATAGCTTGTTTGTATGTAGAATCTGCTAGATGCAATTTTAACTCGGTGATCTAAAAAGAGACAAGATTTAACTTCTTAAAAAGACTCTTTGGAATTGTTGAGACGCTTGCACCTAGATGACAAAGTGCAGCTATCTCATTGGTTCCAATTTTAATCTTAATAGTAGGCTCAAATATGTCATCAAGTTTCACAGGTAATTTTTCAGCAATTTTCTTATATTCTTCCTCAACCTCATGTACCTTTATTGCTACCTGATTAACAAAGTGTAGGTAGATAGCTTCCTCATTACCTTCACTTACCAGAATCTTAACATTGATCCTTGTTACCAGATCTTCAATGGTGTAGCTTGCTGAAGGGGCATTACTATAATCAAGTTCTTTAGGCTCCTCCCTTTGGAGTCTCATCATCTTGAGGTCTTCAATAGGATTGGGCTCAGCTTTACCTGAAAATTTAGCCAGAATGAGAGTTTGACTCTCGGTTATCTTACCTAGTTGTGCCTCAACGATGCTCATTCTTTCTTGGAGGGCCTGCAAATCATTTCTCAAACTTGCAGCTTGGTTAGACAATTTACCAAGCATAGCATCATGGTTCTCCGTTATTTTAACAAGAATATTGTTTTGTTCATTTTGTGAGTCTATAAAAGACTTAAGTGTTTCTTGGAGACTAGCACTACTAGTTCCCATATTATTATTAGAGTTACCTAAAGGACTAGAATAATGTTTCTGAAAGTTAGGATTATAATTCTTCTTCCAAGCAGTGTTGTAATCATTACGAGCTATGAAGTCTATTTCTTCAATATTTGTTTCTGGGATAGCTCTTACCTAGGTTTCCTTACCTTTATGGATAATAAAGCTCATCCAACTTAGCATTGAGTTCTTCATTTTCTTGTGGTGAGATGGAGTTCACCTTCTTCATGTTTGATCTATCCACATGCCATTGGGCATGGTTGTCTTGCATATTGTCTAGCAACTGCTTTGCTTCGGTAATGTGTTTACCCATAAATGTTCCTCCGGCTGCAGCATCAACATAGACTTATACACAGGGTTAAGAGCATTGTAAAATAGATGGATAATTAACCAGTCTTCCATCCCATGACTAGGAAAGTTTCTCATGCATTCTTTCATCCTCTCCCATGCAAGCGCTAGTGGCTTACGCTCTTCCTGTCTAAAACCAGTAATATTAGATCTTAGTTGCATAGTCTTTGCAGGTGGGAAAATTTTAGTCATAAATAAAGAAGTGCATTCCACCCATGATGTAATAGTATTTCTAGAGAACGATAGCAATCATTCTGTTGCTCTTCCTCTAAGAGAGAAAGGAAATAAACGCAATTTGATCGCATCGGGGTCAATGTCTTTTATACACACCATATCACATATTTCAGTGAAAGTATTCAAGTGTATACTAATGAGTGAAAATTTGCATCATGTTTTACATTACTATTTTGCATTGTAGATGTAGGATCTTGGTATTTTACGGTGCTCGCGCGCACATTTTATGTCTATTTTCATCAGGATCAGGATAGATGATGGATCCAATGGATACAATTCTTAGAGTAGTTGTACTGAGGAGAAAAGGAGTAAAAAACAACGTAAATCGCTTATTTGGGAAATATAAATAATACCAGAAGAAAACTAGAAGTGAACAAAGGATACAGAGGGTTCAATGACCAACTATACGACCGAAAAAAAATTTCTGGCCATATAGTTCCGGTCGTATATTTGGCGCCGCCTCCGCCTCCTCAAATAGTTTCACCCCGTGCAACAGGATCAGAGAGACGACATACAGAACACCCAGAAATCACCTCACCTCACCTCCGGAAGGCATCTGGAGGGAGAACTCATCCACAAGGGATCCATCTTCACCCTGCGCAGATCCAAGAGGCTAAGGCATCGATCTTCATCATCCACCGCTACATCACCACCATCTCCATCCATCCCATCTACATCTTGTCTAGATCTTGTTGTAATTTACGTACTCGTTGTGGATTTATAGAAGTACTATTCATCTATGATAGATTCCATTGTTATTGCCATTATGTTGATTGCCTCCATGTCTGAGTAGATCATTAGTTCTTGGGGAGATGGTGAAACCCTAGTATTAGATTGAAATAAGATAAAGTCTATTATGATATTCATCGCTGTGACCATGTGTTAGATTGTCTTCATCTTATGTTGAGAGAAGTCGACCTCTCATTATTTGCTTCTCGTGGGGACTTGATGGAGGGAACTACTCGTTGGTAGACGGAGGTGTGTTAGCACTTACAGTGACTATAAAGCTGTTGCCACTCCTTACATATCAACTTGGGAAACCTAGGAAACTCATAGAACACTATCCATGCCATGGGATATGTCCTACAGGATTACGTTCCTTAATAGCGTAGTAATTCGATTGATGTCGATTGCTGACTGCGGTGGTTATAAGGATGATGTGAGCAGCGGTTGCTGCCTATTTTTCCATATACGGAGTTCCTCCCACACATACATAGTTGAGAATGTTCATGATAATAATCTTTATCTTAGCTCCTTATAATGCTAGTGGTGTATCCGCTACTCCCTGAGAACACTTTTCTCCTTATTGCAGTTCCAATCTCTCTTACATACACGATACTTACTGTCTGTATTGAGTAGTTTTACTTTACTTTATTGTTGCTCTTATACCTAAAACCCAAAAAACACTCTTTTACAAAATACTCGAATTTTATCTTGTCAGTTAGAACTTTACTTAGCATTTCTATCGTAATATTTATTTCAAGAGTTATTAGACTTCAGACTCCTGCTCCCTTTGGGAATGATATCTTTATTTCGAAACTATCTACAAACGATCTATGCACTTGCAGTGATCACATACATGCATCTTCAACAACAGAGCCTCCAAACTGATTCTATTGAACCAAACTTAAATAATGGGGTTTAATTTCATAGTCATTAGTAGCAATTGCTGGCTAAGTGATAGGAGTACGTAAATAATCATTGTTGGGAGTATCAAACTCCCCAAGCTTCTTTTTATCCATATTTCCTATGTTTTTGGGTTTTCTTAAACAGAGACTTATAATAGTAAAAACAAGAATTTTAAACACTAAGTATTTTTTTGGTTTTTTAATTAAAGACTGAAAGCAAACTAACAAAATTAATAACAAGAATTAAAACTAGCAAGGTTCCTATTAACCTCACCAGGGTAGCTATTGCTTCCTTGGCAAGGGCGCCAGAAAAAGGGTTGATACCTTCGATCCGGATTACAGATGTAGTATAGCTCTTTTTCCCTAGTAAACCTAGGTTATCGAATCCTCGGGAAGCAGGTGCGTAGTGAAGTTACTTTAACGGACCTTCAGGAGTTTTAGAATTCATTTTGTGTTTTTACCGGACCAATAGTTTGCGTCTTTTTGTTGTTGTCGATGATGGAGAGAGAGGGCCTAGGGCGTTTGGTTTCACCTGTAGCTGTGCTAAACATCTTATGGGAATACAAGATAAAGTTAAAGTATGCATGTAATTGTTAGATCAAGATAAATTATATGTGGGCAGTGCATCCATAATTGCTATTGCCTCCGCAACTGATGGCTCGGTGTTGATGTAGAGCTCGTTGGGAACCCCAAGAGGAAGGTATGATGAGCACAGCAGCAAGTTTCCCTCAGCTATGAAACCAAGGTTTAATCGAACCAGTAGGAGCAATGAAACACCCCAAAGGTGTTGCTAGCTGAGCCTTGGCAGGGTGCACTACCGGTGCTAGTAGAAACATGGAGACCTGCACAACACAACCACATAACTCTATCCCCAACTTGCGATGAGGTTGTCAATCTCACCGTGTTTTGCTAAAAACAAAGGATTAAATGTATCGAATGGAAGGAAGTAATAGTTTGCAGAAAGTAAACACAAAGTAGTAAAAGATTGTAGATTGTATGTAAAAGAAAAAGGACCGGGATCCGTAGTTCACTAGAGGTGGCTCTCCTTAAGATAGATAACATGCTGGTTGAACAAATTACAGCGGGGCAATTGACAAACATCGAGAAAGCAATACATGCATATAATAATAATCTTGACTCCTTTGAGACTTGATTGGGCATTACAACATTATACATAGACCGCCAACCAACTGCATCTATGACTAATAATCCACCTTCCACTACTAGCAAACATCTCTTCTTTGGCGCATGAAATTACATCTTCTGTGGCACAAATCCTAGTCGCCATTGTTATCTCGCCACTGATATCTTCTTCTTGTGGCGCATATATGCGCCACAGAAGTCCCAGACTTCTATGGCACATTTTTTCATATGCGCCACAGGAATAACTTCTGTGGCGCATTTACACATATGTGCCACAGAAAAGCCATGCGCCACTGACTATATAATTATATGCGCCACTGATTGCGTAACACGTATTCAAAGTACAATACTTTCCTGGTGTATAATCAGGTATTTATACAGGATTTATACAGTATTTATCCAGATGAGTATAAAATACATTGCACAAGTAGTAGATGCATGAAAACCGACATATATATAATACAAACACTTAGAGCCCGATCGAGATACATATATAGTGTCAAGTGCCAAATTTTTACACAAGCGCCAAATACAAAGTTCATATCAGCTCACATTACAAATATGAAGTGGCCACCGCTGCCTACACTAGGATCAAATAGAATACAGCTGTGATAATGGTGAGCAAGAGCATTATCCCGACCAATATCTTCATCCGGTTCTTCATCCACAAGTGGTTCCTCCACTTGGCTATCGCCTCCTCTCTAGTCGCGTATCCTTTGTAGATGTTGCCGCTGAACTTGTTCACTTGTTTGTGGCAATCCTCCCACTCCTCGTAGACTCTTGGAACCCTACCCATGTACACACATACCACCTTGTCGCCATCTCTATAGACGACAAGGCATATTAATAAAAATACAACGAAAAGAATGAATAAAGGGTTCACATGCATATATATATGTTCATAGAATATGAAACAAATGATCCATAAACCTAAAAGTTAGATCATCATAGAAGCAATAACTTCAATGACAACACGACCACAAGGTAGTTTAAGTCTAACAACAATGACCATTTCGACCACGAGATAGTAAAGTTTATGACACACACACACTAATACAGCACGCGTTCATCAAGAATATACACACACTGGATCATGCTAGAGGCACACATCGATCATGATGAAGACTTCCTCTTCTCGCTCGGCTTCAGGAACGGTAGATAGCCCTCTTTCGTCATCCACGTCCTTGTGTCACCCTGCTTACGGATGCATTCTTCGATCTCCCTCTTACTCAACCCTCTGGCTTGTTGTAGGGGACCGCCCCTTGTGTTGATATCTTCAATGATGATTTGCGACAACTTCATCTGAATGCGATGGAAGTATTCTCTAAGATCAGCATCGTCGATTTTCGCCAAAGTTTCGGCCCATCCTCGGAGACTAGATGGCAGCGCTAGGTTCTGGCAATCCCGAACATAGCCTTTAAGGTGATGGAGGACGTAGAAGGCCTCCTTGGCACCAGTAGTCGACTGCTTGACGCACGGGAAGTCGAGCACGTGCTTGAACATGTGTTTGCCATCCTTGATACATTCCCCCTTATCTACGAAGGTGCATCCCTTCTTGGTGTAGCCCTCGAGAGCCTCATTGAGAACACCCCTTATTCTAGTGTAGTCTTTCTTCTTCGTCAAACTCCCCGAGTCAAAATACGTGGCTAGCGAATACCTCGGGACAAGGACGATGAGTGTGCAGTATTTGTCTCTGCGCAACACAATTGGAACAGAATGTTGGAAAAGAGCAAAGGAAGAAATCTATAAGAAATGCATAAGTTAAAGTGGCGATGAGCGAGTGTGTGTACTTACTCGGGAAAGAAAGGCAAAAGAAGTGTGCCCTTCCTCTTGTTGTCCACCATGAACTTCTCGAGGTACGTCGTCGCCTTGGTCCGTGTCTCTGATCCTTCAACCAACTAGCTGTCCCGCATGTAGTAGGGATCCACTATCGCGATATCCGGGGTACTTTCTCTGTTGATTGTGAGCGCCAGATTGAGCACGTATAGGAGGCCAAGTTATAGTCCAGCTATTTCGTGAGAAACAGTTTGAATATGTCTTCGAACGCTATGAAGAATATATCCGCGGGGGGTTCATCGACGAAGCCCACGTCCAATGGCACCTTGGCCGTGAAAACCAGGTAATTTGGATCTTCGTCTTTAAGAAGGAGGGCCTCTAGTGTCTTGACACCCTCGTGCAAAGTTAACATGGCTCCAACCACAATGTGGATCATATCCGGAGTCAATATCGGATCACCAGCTACATGCACTCGGGGCAAGCCAAATTGTGTGGATGGTACGACGACAGCGTCTTGACTCCGGATCCTCTTCGGAAGAGGCTGGCTCGCACCCTTCTTATTATTATTATTACCTCTCTTCCTGTAGTGCTTCTTCTTCACAATAGTGTTAGCCACTGCCATCTTCTCATCAGTCGCCTTTCGGAGTGTGTTGGGGCTGAAAACCAATCCCGGTTTCTCTTGTGGTGGATCGGCGGCCAGAGGCGTCTCTTGAGAAAGACCATGGAAGACCAGGCGCTGCGTGCATGTATTGGGCCGACCATCTTGATGGTCGTCGCGAGCTGCGAAGGGTTCTTCATCCACAAAAGGCATATACAATCCTTTGGTGGCGTCGATGTTGATGAAGTCATCAACGTTGACCAATTCATCATCATCTTCATGGGTGCCATCATGTGGTGGTGGTAGCGGGGGCGACGGCGGTTGCGGCACAACATCTTTGCCATGTGGCGGTGCACACGCTGCCAAGAGTTGATGGTGACGGCTGGTGGTGGCGACGATGGCGGCTACTGGTTTCCGAGGTGGTGGCCGGGTGATGATCGGTCGAGAGGTGGCGCCGGTGCTCCCCCTGCAAGACGAATCTGGGTCTTCGGCCATGTCAAGGGCCAGTTGTAGCATTCCCCAAGGGTCTTGTGTTCGTCGGCTCCCTGAGGTTGAAAGGGGGGGTCCATGTCGTCGCACCCTGGCAACACCCGAGCCAACCTGACCCTCAACACATCATCATCTATTGGATTGTTGTGCATCGTGCGGCTCGCTGGTTGTATAAGAGTGCCCTTGGAAACATCCTTCAACTCATCGCCGACATCTTTAAGCAGGAGTACGCAAGAAGTGTCCTGAGGCAAAAACATGTTGTTGGGCATCATGCGATGGCAGCAGTCATGCATCAAAGGCATAAAGGAGATGACGTGCACTAAATAATTAGTTACCTTGGTGATGGCGTGGATCTCGACTAATGTAGAGACACGGCTGATGCCGACGACCGGCCTATCATCATCTGCAATCTCCCGCTCGGGTGCCTCACGAAGCACCACCGCCGTCAGCTGCGCCTTATTGGTATCTTTGGCGGGAGGGGGGCGTCGGTGTGACCAAAACGAGCGGCTATGTCCCGACGTTGACGCCCGGCAGGGTCACCAGGTCCGGCGACACGGTAACATTGATGCCCGAGTTGCTGCCGCTTAAGCTGGGCAGATGTATCGGCCCCTGTCGACCTCCCGCATTCCAAGAAGTAAGCCCCTTGAAAAACTCAGGGATCATCATCGAGCAGAGCTTCTCTTCCACTAACTTGTCCACCGTTTTCTCGTCCACTGCCTTCTCCTCCAGTGTCTGCACCTTCATCTTTAGCTCTGCAACAACGGCTTTATCCTGGTTCTTCCTCTCCCTTCTTTTCTTGGCGTCCTCTTTGTAGTACTCCTTGAACTTCATGCTCGTACCGAAGCCGGACACATGGCCAGCTGAGGACGGCGGCAACCCCTTGTCCCTCTTCTTGTAAGCATTGGTCGCCCTGTTGAAAACCGTGTCCCACGGCTCCGTCGAATCCTAGGATGACTCTATGGCAGTAGCGTTCAGTTCATCCTCCTACAGAGACAAGGAAAGGTGAACCCATTTAGATTCTTGACTTCATTATCTTAATTAGAACACAATAGACTTGAGATCGGTGATAAATTCCTTACCAGCTTCTTCTCGAATGCCTTCATCTCCGGATCGTCGGTGATGAACTCCCATGTTTCCTTGTCCAGGTAGTAACGTGCCCGAACAAATTGCCTAAACTGCAAGTCCGTGATTTTAAGCCAAGGGTTGTCTTTACCAAGGCGTTCAAGCTCGGCGTCCTCCTTGTCCCAAATGGCATGTTTCCCCCTGTAACCGCCGCTTCCAAGGCGGTGGTTACCTATGTTCTGTTCCTGCATACTCCTTCCCCATTGAGTCCATTTTATAGCGTCAGCGGTAGCTATATCCGCCTTGAATATCCTAAACTCCTCTTGGTCGAGCTTCGGATTTTTCTTACTAATAACCTCCCAGCTATCACCTTTGTCAATGCTATTCTTCACCCGGGTTTTCCAGCTGCTCAAGGCGTTGCTCATCTTCGTGAGGGCTAGTTTGTTCACCGGGTTCTTTCTCTCGAGGTTTCTAAACTGCTCTGGGAATCTGTATCGCTTGTGAAGCTTCTTAAGGAGGTTATCGACCAAAGCTGCATGGTCAGCCTGTCTGATGTACTTCGTGTTGATCGACATGCTTTCCCGGATGATGCACCTGAGTTATAGGCCGTACCCTTTAGCAATCGCCTCTGGTGCAATGGGTTGGCCACTTTCTGTGACCTCAGTGAACTCATCGCAGATGGTGGCGAGCACTGGCACCTTTCGCTCCTTCTGTTCCTTCTTCTTCTTCTTCTCCTTCTTCTTCTTCTTCTTCTTCTTCTTCTTCTTCTTCTTCTTCTTATTCTAAGAAGCGGCCGGGTTGCCGCTACCGCCATCCGTGTGCTTGCCGCCATCGTTGCGGGCGCCGCCATCGGTGGTGTCATCCTCTTCGCCATCGCCTTCACTAGTTCCATCATAGTCGTCTTCGTCCCCCTCGTAATCAGGATCTCCGGCCTCATTGGCCCCAGCAGCTCTAGCGACGGTCGCCTCCTCCTCCAGTGGTGGTGTCATCCTCATCGCCTCCTCCTCCTATTGGGACCCCTGCCAGAATGACTGGTTGGCCTGTCTAGCTTGTTCTTCGACGCTAATCATGTGCTTAGAAGGGCCAGACTCCTTGTTGCCCGACATGTTTGCACTACTCTATTTAAAAGAGGCAAAAAGTTAGCACAAATCTTGGCCAAAAAGGCATGACCTTTGCTAATTTTTTGACCTAGGAGTGCCCATTTCTCAACCGAAACGGAACTGAATCGACACTTCGGGAGAAATGGGCAACTCAAATGAAATCCCTGCAAGACAAAACACCCCATCCTCATATTGACAGCCCCATGCATTGACCCAAGCATCCATCATATCCATCATCCACATGCAGTATATATATAACAGATATACTAGTCCATCATCACATCACAGCCCCATGTATATATAACAGATATAGTAGTGTAACAGAAGTACTTGCTGAACAATAGAAGTGTAACAGAAGTGTAGTACTTGCTGTAGTACTAGGCTGAAGTGTAACAGAAGTACTTGCCGAACAGCAGATAACAGTTTAACATCCTAATAAATCTAGGTACAGGTCAATTAAATAGATGACACAGATACAGGTCAATTACTAAGAAGGTTCTGTCCCTCGGTGTTAATGGAAAATTACCACTTCAAACAAAACACAAAGCTGTGAACCTGATATAACCACCTATCTGAGGGCATACACATGGTTGCCATTTACATGGGATAAGTCATGAACTAGAAGACAGAAATCTTTCAGAAACAAAAATTAGCAACAGCGAGTTTTTACTGAGAAATGGCTGATCTTTGGATGGGTTGGCGGTCACTACCATGCCTCAAATTCTCATCTATGACCAATACTTGCATAGTAAACAGCTTAGCAGACTCGCAGTAAGCAAAGCAGAAACAACTATGATATAAATGGTTTTCGAAAGACCCATTGTTTATTCCTCTCAAGTCTCAAGTGACGGAGCTCCCCTGTGATATCAAATTAACTACTTTGTGATGCAAATGAGATGAAATTTTGAGAAAAAACTCCAGCAACCGTAATTTGATGAAAAAAAGTAATTTTATATATTCTAGGGAAAAGCATGCAAATGGGTTTATGCCCCACCCACACATCCTCCCTAAACCTAGTATTTCTTACATCTCCAATGATCCTTCTACAACAGCTATGAAAAACATCCTTCACTTCCATTAAACTTGACCGAAAGTGAGAGCACCCAACATAATTCTTATATTGAGCATTGATACTGCATTTAATATACTTAGCCATCAAAACCCTCTGCTACAGATATATACTCTAAAGAAAGAAAGCATATAATTAGGGACACTAGTAAATCAAATTTCAGTAAGAATGCTTCTATTTATCCATTGAAAGCAAAAGAAAACATGCTTATGGTGATGGGCAAGACCAGGGAGTACATGTAAGAGTAGCTTTAGATCAATTATCCATTGTATATATATATGACTTCTTCATAGTCAATATGATAAAGCAGGAAAGAGGTTCCAGAAAATTAGGGTTATGAACAAAATGCTTTTCCGAGAAAACGCAATGACACTGTATTTCATTTCATTACAAAGATAGGGTTTTTGGTTACAATCCTCCTAGGAGGTTACGAACAAAATGTGGTGTCCTACTATGATACTATCCAAAAGTTTAGGTTACTAATCCTTAGCCCACGTTTCACATAATAGTATAGCACAAGGTGGAATTTGAGAACAAAGCATTTGCCAACAACTTGAGAAAACTGGGTTTTTTCACACAACAGCAAAAAAAAAGATATCCAAATCTATGATGCTAAGCAAATTTCCATCATGTAAAAAAAGTAAATTCCAATCACCACCAAATGGAATCTAAAGAGACCCATAATTCACTTGTGACAATATAGTGTAATACCTTTCCATGTAATCAATTCAAGTTGAATAATGTTACACTATTCTAAAAAAAGTGCAACACTTTACAATCAGAGCTGCTACCATTTTCAGGGTTGAAAGTGAAAAGAGTGACAACACAATTTTTTAGAAGGATTTTGCGTTCAAGGTCTGTCTGTCAAAAGCTAGCTTGAGTCATGAGTACAAATGAAAGCTCAAGGACTGGAACAAATGAGACATGAAACTTGAGTAGAAGGAAGGTCATAACTCTGACTAGAAACCTATAGAATGCTTTTAAGATTTCTGGCACTCTCTAAATCATCCTCAATCTTGAAAATCGCGTCGGCCCAATACTAGAATATCGACATGGTGCAAAAGCAATAGTGCAGCATTACCTAGGGACGGTGGACGGCGGACGGTGACGAGGGGTATGGCGAACGACGAGGTGGACGGCGGACGACAAGGTGGCTCCTCCTCCACGGGCTCCGGCGAGGTGGCTGAGAATGGGCTCCTCTTCCTACGCGCTGCGAACAGGCTCCTCCTCCACGGGCTCTGGCAATGGAGGGTGGCTCTCCTCCATAGGCTCCGGTGCGGCGGTGATGGCGCTGCGGACGGGCTCCTCCTCCACGGGCTCTCCTCCACGGCGGCTCCGGCACTAGGGTTGGGACGACAGAGAGAGGCGACAGATCGATTGGCTAAGTGTGGATCGAGAGCGAGAAAGGGGGGATTAGGGGGAGAGGCCGAACCGTTCTGTGGCTAAGTGTGAAAGTTCTGTGGCGCATTCCCATAGAATGCGCCACAGAAGTTGGAACATCTATGGCGCATTCTGAAGGAATGCACCATGGAACTTCTTGACATAGTAAAAACCGTGGCGTCTCGTAGTATGACAAGATCTGATACTTGTCCTAGTGGTCTTGCTCGCTTGCTCTCACCTCGGGCAGCCAGGTTCGAATCCTGGTTGTCTCACACATTTTTTCTTTTTTTTTAAATATTTTTAATTACATACATATGCATATTTATTCAAAAGAAAAGTAAGAACATATACATATATGCATATTTATTCACATATGCATATTTATTCAAAAAAATCAAGAACATATACATATATGCATATTTATTCAAAAAAAGGAAGAACACATATGCATATTTATTCATACATATATATTTCTGTGTTTGCTTGTCACACACAAATGTGCATTTGTATACCCACACGATTATCACATTATATGTTTTAGTCTCTAACTAATACCCACACGAATTAATACACCAAAAAGTCACTCAATTGCTAGTGTCTCTTCACAATCTTCTTGCCCTTTTTCATCGCGGTTGAATACTTTAGCCCGTGCACTTTGAGATTTCTTCTTGTGAATGGACAACCTTTAGTAGGCAGTGTGGTCTTTCTTCTTACTTTAGTAGTAGTAGGCATGTCGAAGTACTTGTCGAATTCCTCTTCGATCTTTGGGTCGCCGTTTTTGTCGAAGTTTTGCTCGTTGGCGGCTCCTTCCATTTCGATGATGCTCCTCTTGCCCCTCCTAACTACAACACGGTTGGGCTTTGACGGGTTGGTAATAAAAAAGCATTGATCAACTTGGCTAGCGAGTACCCAAGGCTCATTTTTTGCGGAGGCATTCTTCGTTGATTTGGCATCTGGTATAACCATTGTGGTGAAATAGCGGCCTTCTTTTTCCACGTTCTTGGCCCATCTAACACGGAACATCGGTACGATCTCTCCATAGTAGTCAAGCTCCCATATCTCCTCGATCCTTCCATAGAATCTTTCCATCACAGTAGTCCTGGTCATCCGCAAAGGATAACATAGTTACTCCTGAGTTTTGATATTCACTATTCTTGTCCTTTTGCTCGGTGTAGAATCTGTAACCGTTTATGTCGTATGACTGATAGGTCCTTAGGTTGTGCCCTGGGCCCTGCGACAAGGAGAATATGAGTTTTTGATCTTCCGTAGAAGATGTCTGTGGGGGATTGTCCAGTTGCCTTTTCTTGAACCAACCCGTGAAGCTGGAGTTGTGCTCTCTGGTTACGTCTCCCTTCCTCCTCGGCCGGCCCTAGTCGATGTACTCCTACTCGATTAAGCTTCTGTGCTCTTCGAACCAAGGGCCGACCACTTCAATGTGTTGTAGCGCGACTCGGTGTGCCTTTTCAAAATCAGTGCGTCGACCATCAATGCCGACATGTAGTGAGCGGCAGCCCTCGCGGTGACCATATCCACCGATCCTGCCGAGGTGCTTCTTTGTGGGTATTCCAACATCCTCGTTCTCAGTGCTTAGATAATTCTGGCAGAAGGAGATGCACTAGTAGATCAGAAAACCCTTGGCTATGCTTCCATCTAGACAAGACCTGTTGCGAACGAATCCTTTGATGACACCGTTTAGCCTTTCAAACGGCATCATGTTGTGCAGGAATGTCGGCCCAAGCTGGATGATGTCATTCACGACATGTACAAGCAGATGCACCATGATGTCGAAGAATGCGGGCGGCAAGTAAATCTCAAGCTCGCATAGTATCATCACGATCTCTTCCTATAGCCTGTCGAGCTGCTTCACACCGATCGACTTCCTAGATATGACGTCGAAAAAGTTACAGAGGCCAAACAATGTCTCACGGACATGCTCGTCCATTATTCCACGGATCGCAACGGGGAGTATCTGCGTCATTAGCACGTGACAGTCGTGAGACTTCATACCGCTGAATCTCTTCTTTGCCACGTCCAGATATCTGCTTATCTTCCCCGAGTAACCGTGAGGAACTTTCACTCCTAAGAGGCACCTGAAAAACTTCTCGAGCTCCTCCAGACTCAGAGTGAAGCAGGCAGCATGAAGCACCACCTCATTCTTCTTAACTCTGTTGCGGCGACCTTGAGTCCCTTCTGTCTGATCATCATCATCACTATCAAGGTACTGAATATCTTTCTTTATGCCAAGCAATTTAAGGTTCTTTCTTGCTTTCATCCCATCCTTGGTCCTCTTCGGCATGTTTAGTAGAGTGCCAAGCAGACTCTCGGTAACGTTCTTCGTGATGTGCATTACATCAAGGCTATGGGGAGTGTGAAGGACCTTCCAATACGTCAGGTCCTAGAAAACAGACCTTGCTTTCCATACACCCAGCAGCGGCTTTGTCCTCGGTTGTTTTTTCCAGGCGCAGGGCAATCTACCCAATTATTCAAAAGCTCCTCGATTTCTTCGCCGCTCCTCGGACATGGGGCTCTTTCGAGCTCGTCCTTACCATTGAACAGGTCACCACGTTTTCTCCATGGGTGATCCATGCGGAGCCACTTTCGAGTACCTTGGAACACGGTTTTCAAAGACCCGGGATCCCTTGGTAGCTGGAGATGAGGTGTCTCATCCATGCACTTGACGCATGCATTGTGTCCGTGGTTCACCTGGGCCGATACATATGCGTAACCAGGATAGTCCTGCACGGTCGTGAGCAACGTGGCTCTCAGATGGAAATATTCTTTAGTGTAGGCGTCCCACGTACGGGCCGGTGTCTCCCACAAGCTGGCTAACTCCTCTCTCAATAGCCCGAGATACAGATGCATATCGATACCTGGTTGTTTCGGCCCCTGAATAAGAATGCTCATGTGTACATACCTTTTCTTCGTGCATAGCCACGGGGGAAAGTTGTATGGCCATACAAACACGGGCCAGGTGCTATGCGTGCTACTCTGGTTTCTAAAAGGATTGAGTCCATCGGTGCTCATACCCAGCCTGACGTTCCTTGCATCGCCCCCTAACTCTTCGAACTCGATGTCTAATGCATTCCACTGGCTAGCGTCTAAAGTGTGTGTTAGGATCTTGCCCATCTCTAGATGATCTTCGGGTTTCTCTCTTTCCACGTGCCATTGCATGAGCTTTGCTTCCGTAGGATCTATGAAATATCGCTGCAGACGAGGGGTGATAGGAAAGTACCATACCACTTTTCGAGGAACTTTCTTGTTCCCTCTCTTGTACCGTTCTTGGCCACACACCGGACATGTGGTTCTATCCGCGTACTCGTTCCGATAAAGTGCACAATCATTGATGCATGTGTGGTATATGTGTGGTAGGTCAAGAGGGCACACGATTTTCTTGGCCTCCTCGATACTTGTTGGCAATGTGTTCCCCTTAGGAAGTCGGTCATGCCAGTATTCCATGTTCGCGTTGAAGCTCACATTGGTCCATTTGTGTTCGGCCTTCATCTCTAGAGCCTTGAGCGTTACACTCAAACGTGTATCCTTGGGGCGACACCCAGGATACAATGGAGTCATCCCGTCTACCTCCATCTGGGCCAGCTTAGCTTTCTCTCTGGCTACAGCTTTGTCGTTGCTCGTATCCTTGAGGAGCAGTTCTTGAACATGAGGGTCCTGCAAGACCGAAGTTAGCAGCGTCTGTGTGTTTGCATCTTCTCCTTCTTCATGATCATGATCATGCCCGTCGCCATCTCCTTCTCCATGCTGATCATGCCCGCCAGCATCTCCTTCGTCATGATGATCATGCCCACTGGCATCTCCTTCGTCATGATGATCATGCCTGGTAGACTCTTTGTCTTCTCGCCCGCCCACGTCTTCGTGACCACCACCATGTCCTGCCGGCGCCTCATTGAGGTCATGCATGAAACCGCGCCTGAGCAGGCGACCCTCCAATTGTCCAGATTCAGGGTCGATCCAGCGCTGCAGTTTGCATGTTCGACATGGACATCTTATCATGGTCTTGTTGTTCAGAATCATGTCCTCCTTCGCGCCTTTCTTGTACCTAGCAATTCGACCTTCGCTCATCGTGAGGACCATGGTTGCCTGAGCGGTCAAAACAAAGAGTATAGGTGAGAACCACACCATATGAACACACACATGCATGAATGCTAGCCGAAAAAAATTCGGCATGACCTTTCCTAAAATTAGGACATATGGGTAGTGCAAAAATTTGCCGAAATGGAAATGAATCAACATTTCGGCAAACATACATGCAACCACACCGGCCAGGCCTGACAACAACAAGGAACCAACAAAAAACTTTCTCCCATTGCAAACATTCATGCACCACACAAGCATTGTCTCGCCATGGATCACACACACACACCGCCCGTGCGACAAGCTTCACCTACATGTTCATGGCCAAGTACTCACCTAGTAGACACAATAATCGCGAGACGAGACCGCGCGGTGAGAGAGTGTGGACAAATAGATCTACAATGCAAGTTGGTGGAGAGGAAATTAGTAAACAAATAGAGATGTGAGAGAGAAAAGTAAGGAACTTTTAGATCTAGAAGTTGGAGCGAAGCTTCCACTTACCAATCTATGGATTAAAGTAGGTTTAGTTACAAGAAAATGGAGAAACTATGGGCAAGATGGGGTGTGAGGGAGGAGGAAGACGAGTTGGGAGGAGGTAGATATGTTAAATGGGTGGTGGTGGATAGATAGATAAGAAAGCTATCTTTTGTCACCTTTTTAACATGGATCTGGACGCCCTCATCTGTGGCGCATATGGAGGAAATGCGCCACAGATGCTGAAACTTCTGTGGCGCATAAGTCCATATGCGCCACAGAAGTGGGTGAATTAGATTCCCTGTGTGGGGCCCACCTCCATGTTATGTGGCGCATGTTGGGATATGCGTCACAGAAGTGAAACACATCTATGGCGCATATCAGAACATGCGCCACAGAACTTGGGTGAATTAGATTCCATGGTGGGGCCCCCTCCATGTTCTGTGGCGCATGAGGAAATATGCGCCACACAAGAGGCAACTTCTGTGGCGCATATCTCAGAATACGCCACAGAACTTGGATCAACCCACCCCGGCTGGCGGGTCCCACCAATCTTCTGTGGCGCATACTCTGGAGAATGCGCCACATAACTTCCAATCTTTTGTGGCGCATGCTTTCTGGTGCGCCACTGATGTTTTCCTGGTGCGCCACTGAACATCTTGTCTATCTATTTGTGTTTCATAGTAGTGTTCAGGTTATCATCCGAACCCCCTCCAGTATTAAGTTGCAAGCAACAGATTATTGCCTTACGAATTGCGTGTAAAGTAAACAATACGATTGTTCTATGAACAAATGATTGTTGTTTTCTCCTAGTAGCAACAACACATCTAGTACCTTAGAGATTTCTGTCACTTCCCCAGACTACCATAGGCATGAACCCACTATCGAGCATAAATACTTGGCCAAGATAGCTACTAACAACGGAAAGCATGCAAGATCACAAATAACAAAGACATGGTAGAATCAATAATCAATCTGAAATAGCATCTCAATATCCATCGGATCCCCGCAAACACAACATGCGGAATTACAAATAGATGATCTTGATCATGAACGGAGCTCACAAGATCTAAACATGAAAGCACAAAGGAGGAGAACCAGCCATCTAGCTACTACATGGATCCATAGTCCAAGGATGAACTACTCACGCATCACACCGGAGGCTTGCATGATGATGAAGAAGGCCTCTAGGGTGAATTTCCCTCTCTGCCAGGGTGCCAGGAAGAGCTTCAGATCCTTCTCGATCTAGGGATGGAGATGACGGCGCCTACAGACTCTTTCGTGGATTTTTCATCGGGTACTTAGGGTTTTCGTCCTGAGGGCAATATATAGGCGGAAGGAGAGGCTGATGGGGTGCCTGGGCTGGCCACACCACCCCCTGGCAGGGGCCAAGCCTCGCCGCATGGCTAGGTGGTGTGGCTGCCCTCTGGCCCTTCTCCGTCTCGTATTCTGGCATCTAATGACTTCCGAAAAAATAGACACTTTGGCTTTTGTCCCGTCCATTCCGAGAATATTCATTTTCTAACTTTCCTGGAACCAAAAACAGCAGACAACAGGCAGCTGGCACTGTGGCTCTTGTTAATAGGTTAGTCCAAGAAATGATATGAAAAGTACTCCGAAGTGTGGACAAAACACAAGAAAGTGGATAAAACCAAGCATGGAACATCAAAAATTATAGATACATTTGCAATGTATCAACATCCCCAAGCTTAACTCTTGCTCGTCATCGAGTAGGTAAGTGATAAAAAGAAAGAATTATTTTTGAGGTGACATGCACCATCAAAGACTTGATCAAAGTATTTGTAAAACATTCAAAGCTGGGATCATAATACTTCAATCATAACATGAAAGACAAAGTTCTAGCAATAAAACAAAGAAACTATGATGCAACATGAAAAGGCACAAACAAAAGATTCATGAATAACAATGCTTTGCAAGACGTTTGTTTGTTTCACATAAAGAAAACATAGCATAATAGTATTCAGCTTGTCCCTCGTAGAGTAGCAAATATAAATGCATAGGACACCTTCAAAGTTCATAAGAGTGACTAGATACAAATAGTTTAAAACAAACAATATCAAGTTATGCATCAATCAACTAGTCTTGGGACAATACACATAGAACTAAGAATGGCCACTATGCTCTCAAAGTAGGTGCATAAAGGTAGAAGGTGGAGACTCGATATAATGGTGGAAGAAAGGCCTTTGTAAAAGGAAGTAGGGATTCAATTCTCATAAAGAGCTTCCAAAAATTATGGTACTTATAGCTTTCAGCTCTCATTGCCCCTATCATAAGCATCTTGAAGTGATTAAGGTTAAAGTGAACAAACTATGGTGTACATGCTTGACGAAGTATAAGTTAGAAATCTCATGTCCCTTGTATATGAGGGCCGCTCCTCATGCTACTCAGGTTTAGTCACTGGTATGTTCTTGTCATCGTAAGTACATGTGTATCATAGAGAACCTCCAACAGGGTACCCCTTGCCCGATGATACGGAAGAATCCCCATATCAAAATGATAGGGCAAGCAGACAACGAGCATCTCAGCAATCTTCTTATTTACCATGGGAATATGGTGCTTTTTTCTCTCTTTCCTCTTTTCATAATCTCTTTTTTTCTTATTTTTCTCTTTTTTCTCAATATAGGACTCTTTTTTTATAAGAAGAATGCTTCATAGACAGCTCATTATGGTTACGCTGCAGGTTTCCACCATGTCACCATGGATTAGACCAGCGGCCCAGGCGTTTCTCTAACACATATACATAACTCCATGGACTTACAAGCTCCCCTTTCATTTCACACCGACGGCATCCATATACAAAAGAGCATGATATCAACTAGGTACAAGTACCAAGTGCAATGTTGAAAGCGTTCCCCATGAAAGCATGGTTCTGCTAATTCCCAACAAATAAGTGCAAGCATATACAACATAGACGACACAATGGTTCAAGTTTATTAAGGGCAGAAAATTAAAGTGTGCCATCAAGTTCGTGAGAGCTTTAATCACTAGTTTTCTCATAACAAGTTTAATTTGGAAGGTAAACAAAAGCATCAATATACTTGGAATAGCATAAGCTAATAGGTAGGTATGGTGGACTCTTTGGAATAACTTGGTTTAAGGAGTTGGATGCATGAGTGGAACTCATACTTTGTTGTGGAGGCTAGCAAAAGACTGGGAGCGACAAATTAAGAGAGCAATAATGGCCATAATCATGCAGAGCGACAAAACATCATTGATTAAAGCATAAAGTGATACTACAAGTTGAAAACTAAAGGATCATAAAGGCTATGGTGACTTGAGATATTCATAACATGGTGTGAGCATGTGCCAAGTCAACCCAAATAAAACATCAAAGGCGAATACCACTATACTATGCTTTAATATTCTAAAACAACACACGATTCATCCAAGGCAGATTAAGTAATCTCAATTGTTTATAACAAGTCATGCTACAACAAAGAATACTAAGCATAAATCCAAAACAATATCAAGCATGGCATGACAGAGCATAGGACACAGTCAAAAACAAGCTCTCTTTACCACTTAAGCATGAACTTTCCTACTCTTTTCCAATCCAAACCAAACTATTTGAAAACCAATGTAAGAAAGAGGGGGTCCAACCAATTTATTCAGAAAACTAAGAAAACTAAGCAAACGAAAAACCAAAACGAAAACTAAAAAGAAGACGCTCCAAGAACAACACAACTGTGCATGAAACAATAAAAATGAAGCGTTTGGAAGAAACCTGAGATTTTTATTGATGAAGAAGGGGATACCTTGGGCATCCCCAAGCTTTGACGCTTGTACTTCTTGGATATTTCTTGGGGTGACACGCGTGGCATCCCCAAGCTTGAGATTTAGTCCATCCTTCAGCTCATTACTCATTCCTTTCATACACCTGAAATTTTTCCTTCATACAAAACTTCACACAATCTTTATTAGCAACATTAGTGCACTGGAGATAAATAAGTCTTAAGGTTCAGTTACAACACCAAATAATTTCCATTAGAACACTAGCTACTCTAGCACTTCCCTGAAAAATCTCAATTCCCCAAAAGAACTCAAAAAGGAACCAACAAGAAGCAAATGCAGAAAATGGCAGAAATCTATCAAAACAGACCAGCAGGTAAAGACGAATTTTTTCGAAGACCTTCTGTTGCTCAAATGAAAAAGTCTTGAACTAACGAAAGTTAGATAACAACCTGGGACAGAAGAAAAAACATTCACGCCTCAAAAATACGTTCAGAGATTTTGCACGAATTTTTATGGTGAAGCACAGAAATCTGTTTCGGGACAGCAACTTTCCTAATCATTACTTCTCTCTCATTAGAGGTTACTCTTGGCACAAAAAGAAAATAAAAAGGATAAGGAGCGGTTATTACTGAAGTAATAACTTCCAAGACTCATCTAAAACTTTTGGGTTATCTCCCAATAAGTACTTTTCTTTAACGCCTTTAAGTTAGGCATAAGAAGCAAGAAAAAGAATCAAGTGTTCTCGAATGAAGAAGCATTAAGATCAATACTAGAAATATTTTCAACAAGGAAAGGTATATCATCCAAATAAATTCTAGAGGATTCCCTCTCAATGCTCTTAGGTTCACTATTTTCATCAAAAGGGTTTCCAGGAACAATCCAATCAAGATTCTTTTCTATGGCTTGATGTATTGCTGCTAATTTAAAGGGTATTGGTATCTTAGGTTCCTCCCCATTAGGTTCAGTTTTGTTCATATTTTCTCGTGTACCAACAACATCTACACATGATCCTAGCATATTGAAACATTCAAAGACTTTCCTAGCTTACTTGGCAACATCATAGAACTCCTTAAACAAAGTTTATAGAATAAAATCCCTCTTTTTAGAGTCCTCAATTTCTTCAAGCTTAAGAAACATTACTTGCATTAAGGGGTTGAGGTTAACAAACCTAGCTTCTAACATGTGAATTAAATAAGCTGCAACAATCTCATATTTTGGAGCAAGTTTTGTAAGGGTTCTATCCTCGGTATCTTCATGCTTACTAACATGATTAAAGAATTCTTCAATATTATCTTTCCCAATTATAGAACCACTACCAATTGAAAGGTCTTTCAGGGTGAAACATGGTGAGCTAAGGAAGAGTCAACAACTAAAGGAGACTTAATTTTTTTGTGTTTTTGACAAAGAAAGCAAACTAGTAAAACTAATTTTTTTTGTGTTTTTGATAACAGAACAAGCAAACAAGACAAAAAGAAACTAAGCAAAACAAAAATAACAAAGTAAAGAGATTGGTTGTGAGGGCCTCCCCTTGTGAAGATGTCCTTGACTCCCCGGCAACGGCGCCAGAAAAATTCTTGATGGCTCGGTGTTGATGTAGAGGTCGTTGGGAACCCCAAGAGGAAGGTATAATGAGCACAACAACAAGTTTCACTCAGTTATTAAACCAAGGTTTAATCGAACCAGTAGGAGCAAGGAAACACCCCAAAGGTGTTGCTAGATGAGCCTTGCCAGGGCGCACTACCGGTGCTAGTAGCAACATGGAGACCTGCACAACACAACCACATAACTCTGTCCCCAACTTGCGATGAGGTTGTCAATCTCACCGTGTTTTGCTGAAAACAAAGGATTAAACGTATCAAATGGAAGGAAGTAATAGTTTGTAGAAAGTAAACACAAAGAAGTAAAAGATTGTAGATTGTATGTAAAAGAAAAAGGACCGGGATCCATAGTTCACTAGAGTTGGCTCTCCTTAAGATAGATAACATGCTGGGTGAAAAAATTATAGCGGGGCAATTGACAAACATCGAGAAAGCAATACATGCATATACTAATCATCTTGACTCCTTTGAGAATTGATTGGGCATTACAACATTATACATAGACCGCCATCCAACTGCATCTATGACTAATAATCCACCTTCAGGTTATCATCCGAACCCCCTCCAGTATTAAGTTGCAAGCATCAGATTATTGCTTTACGAATTGCGTGTAAAGTAAACAATATGATTGTTCTATGAACAAAGGGTTGTTGTTTTCTCCCTAGTAGCAACAACACATCTAGTACTTTAGAGATTTCTGTCACTTCCCCAGATTACCAGAGGCATGAACCCACTATCGAGCATAAATACTAACTCTTGGAGTTGCTAGCATGAACGGAGCTCACAAGATCTAAACATGAAAGCACAAAGGAGGAGAACCAGCCATCTAGCTACTACATGGATCCGTAGTCCAAGGATGAACTACTCACGCATCACACCGGAGGCTTGCATGATGATGAAGAAGGCCTCCAGGGTGAATTCCCCTCTCCGGCAGGGTGCCGGGAAGAGCTTCAGATCCCTCCCGATCTAGGGATGGAGACTCTTTCGTGGATTTTTGATCGGGTACTTAGGGTTTTTGTCCCGAGGGAAATATATAGGCAGAAGGAGAGGCCGAGGGGGTGCCTGGACTGGCCACACCACCCCCTGGCGCGGGCCAAGCCTGCCATGCGGCCAAGTGGTGTGGCCGCCCTCTAGCCCTTCTCAGGCTCGTATTCTGGCATCTGATGACTTCCGAAAAAATAGGCACTTTGGCTCTTGTCTCATCCAATTCCAAGAATATTCATTTTCTGACTTTCCTGGAACCAAAAACAGTAGAAAACAAGCAGCTGGCACTATGGCTCTTGTTAATAGTTTAGTCCAAGAAATCATATGAAAAGTACCCCAAAGTGTGGACAAAACACAAGAAAGTGGATAAAACCAAGCATGGAACATCAAAAATTATAGATACATTTGCAATGTATCAGCAATCACTTATAGCTATAACCTAGTAGTCTCATCCATAGAAGAAAGATAACTAATGATATGCATAGTGATGTCACTATTAATCCCATGTAAATACCTCACATACAGCCATACTACCCCTTCTGTCACTGGGGTTCCCAACATGCAGATTAGTCATTACTCATACTCCATATACTTGGCTCAACCCTCGGGGTCTTGGGTACCTGACAAGTCCTTAGATTGAGGCAAGAGAGGATACAATAATCATCATGTCATACAAACTAATACATTATCCCATCTATGATAAATAGCATGCACAAACGCTACATGGCTAGGCCGAAGCCCTTAGCCCAAGGAGAATTACTCACACATAGAGATGAGATCAACAATCACAAACATTGTAATGGAAATCATGATATTGATAGCAAATAGCCTTACAATGTCGCCAATCAAAGAAGACATCTACTATTACAAGTGGTGGAATATGGCTATGTTGGTGGAGAAGGATTGGAGATTAGATCTAAGTCTATTCCTTCGATAGCTGATGATCTAGGGCAGGGACTCTCTAGGCAGCTCTTTTCTCGTCGCCCCAGTCTTCTTTATATAGGGGTCCCGTCACGAAAGTTGTTCTATTTTACCTAGCGGCGTCGTTGGTAACTATACGGCCAGAACTATACGGCCAGAATTTTATTCTGGTCGTATAGTTGGTTGTTAAAGCGTCTGCCTCCAACCCACAACTCCTAGTTTCTTCTGGTTGTTGGAAATCTTGTATCTTTGACTTTAATGTAGTGATTCCCATCATAAAACGTCATTATCTGCATAGGAAAAAATAAAAGGAAAGGATTGCATACCCCTTTGATTATTAGGCATTAGTGGCAGGGTTTAGTGAGATATTTCATCAAAAATATGAATAATATCCTGTTTAAATGTGGATGTGGATGGCTATATTTCAGAGCCATCAGCAGCGCTCAGGCATCTCAATTTATAAAAAGCCACATAAGGGAGCAGCTTCAAACATGGCTAGGCAGAGTTTTTTTATTTTGAGAGGTGGGGGCAATGCCCAAAAGACCGAATTAAAGAGTTTACCTATTTACATGGGCTATACTACATAGGCTATGTTCCATGGGCTCCTTTTCAAATTTCTGTGGGTTGTTTCGAACTTGGCAACTTTGCTCGATGCAACACCTATATAAGGTCTCGCTACTAGGTCTCACATGTCAGTCTCTCTGTAAATGAAACGTGTGTATGATGGACTTTTTTTCAGCTGTGTCTGCTATTTTGACCTTGGAAACATAATTTAGTTTGAGCGTATAACTAGTGCTAACCCACGAAACTATTTTGTGAAGCCCTATGATATCTATAAAAGATACACCTCCAATGAGAAGACAAGAGGGTTTGAAATAAATCCTCTACTACTTGGTATTTTACACAAGAAGCAATTTACTAGAGATGAAGAAGATCCTGATCCATATGAGCATATTACATGTTTGAAAGATATATGTGGCACTTTTCAATTGACAGGATATACCGCTAATGACGTAAGGGTTATACTTTTTAGTCAGACTTTGACAAGTACAACTCTCTCATGGTATAGATCTCTACCCCTGAAGCCAAAACTACTTGGGATAATCTAGCCTGTGAATTTCTATCAAAATATTATCCATTAACAAAATCTTTTGGAATCAGGCATCTTATAATGACTTGGAGGAATCACTCTAATGAAGGACTAGTAAGAGCTTATATTATATTTAAAGATTTACTACGTCTATGTCCTCATCATGATTTGCCTGAATGGTATTTATTGCATATCTTTTATGGCGGTTTAATTGAACCTAATAAAATTGAACTCGACTCTTTCGCAGAAGGAGCCTTTATGAATCTTCCTATACCTAAAGCTTGGGCTTTACTTAATATAACTCATGATCATAGAGTTTCATGGAATTTTGGTCTAGGAAGTGAAGGAGGCATAGAAATAGAACATGATTGTTGATGACCCACAAGTATAGGGGTGTATCGCAGTATTTTCGAGGGAAGTGAAACCCAATTTATTGATTCGACACAAGGGGAGCCAAAGAATATTTATAAGCCTTAACAACTGAGTTGTCAATTCAGCTGCACCTGGAAATAATCTTGCTCATAGCAGTTTATCAGTAGCAACAGTTTTGTAGTAGGAATAGTAAAGCAACAGTAGTAGCAAAGCAAAGACAGTAGTAACAAAAGCAGTAAACAGTGGGATTCGAGTGCGGTAGGCATAGGGATGGATGGACGGGCGTTGCATGGACAAGACAATTCACATAGCAATCTGAACATAGGGCAATTGCAGATAAATAAGATAAAGCATCCAAGTACTAGACAATCCTAGGCATGTGTTCCCTATATAGTCATACGTGCTCGCAATGAGAAATTGCACAACATCTTTTGTCCTGCTAGCCCGTTTGCAGCATGGCCTCTAGGGAACTACTGGCAATTAAGGTGCTCCTTTTAATAGAGCACCGGAGCAAAGCATTAACACTCTGTGAACACATGTGATCCTCACATCAAAGCCTTTCCCTTCCGGTTAACCCGATTTCTGTCACTTCAGGGCCATAGGTTCCGGACAACAACGTGTGTATACAACTTGTAGATAGGACCAGAAACAATACTATCATAATGAATCAATAATAAGTTTAGATCTGAAATCATGGCACTCGGGCCCTAGTGACAAGCATTAAGCACAACAAGTCGCAACAAAGTCATAAAGTATTAATAAAAGATACTAGGCACCATGCCTTAACAATCTGATGCCATTACATGAACGATCTCATCCAATCCCTACCATCCCCATAGCCTACAACGGGGGATTACTCACTCATAGATGGGGGAAACATGGATGGTCGATGGAGAAGCGATGGTGATGATGATACCGATGATCTCCTCTAATTCCCCGTGCCGGCAGGGTGCCAGAACGGAGTTTCTAGTACTGTTTCGTGGAACCTGGTGGTGGCGGCGGAGCAGAACTCCTTCTGGAAAAACGATGAACCCCCTTAAGTTTTTAGGTCAAAAGGCTCCTTTTAGGCGAAGAGAGAGGCCGAGGGGGTGCCTACGGGGACCATACCACCCCCTGGCGCGGCATGGCCTGGCCCGCGCCACAAGGTGGTGTGGCCACCCTAGGGCTCTTCTCTGTCTCGTATTCTGGCTCCTGGAGTCTTCGGGTGAAATAGGATTTTTGGCATATTTTCCGGGATTTTTCCTGATAGTTGATTTTCTGCACAAAAAGTAGACACCAAGGCAATTCTGTTGAAAACAACGTTAGTTCGCATTAGTTGCATCCAAATCACACAAGTATAGGGGAAAAACAATAGCAAACGTGTTCAGGAAAGTAGATATGTTTTGGACGTATCAACTCCCCCCAAGCTTAGCTTATTGCTTGTCCTCAAGCAATTCAGTTGAAAACTGAGTGCGATAAAAGAACTTTCACGAACACATTTTCTTCATATGATGTAAATATTCTCAGCAATGTGATCAACTACTTTGACAATTCATAGTAAAGAGTATGAAACTGAGTCTACTTAATAGTCATTGCAAGCTATGAAGAGATTCTAACTCAAGAATAATTAGTAGCACAAAGCACAAACATAAGCAACCTTACAATGCTCATAGAAAGGTATGATAGAGTGGTATCTCGCTTTCCTTTGATTATGAATGCCAAGGCACCTCTGAAGTTCAAGTGATGACTAGAAGTAAAGATATCAAGGATACAAGCATCAAAGTCATAACACAAATAAACAAGTAATGAAACAAACACAAAGAATGACAACTATGCTCTCAAGAAGGTGCTCAAAAAATATGTGGAGACTCAACAAATAAAGGAAAAAGTTTTGAGTAATTTTGAAAGGCTTCCAAATGCTGAAAGTATGGTACTCATTAGCTTTGAGCCCTCATTGCCCCTATCATAAGCATCTTTTAAAGTGGTTAAGGTGAAAGTGAGGTCCAATCTGAGTTATATGCTTGACAGACTATAAAATGGAAATCCCAAGTCCCTTGAGTACGAGGGCTGCTCCTCATGCTACTCAACTTTAGTTACCGGTAAGTTCTTGTCATCGTAAGTATGTGCGTATCATTGAGAACCGCCAACGAGGTACCCCTTGCCTGATGATACGGAAGAATCCCCATATCAAAATGACAAGGCAAGCAGACAATGAGTATCTCAGCAATCTTCTTATTTACCATGGGAAAATGGTGCTTTTTCTCTCTTTCCTCTTTTCATAAAACTCTCTTTTGTTTTCTTTTTCTCAATAGCTATAACTCTTTTTATAAGAAGAATGCTTCATAGATATCATTATGGTTACGCTGCAGGTTTCCACCATGTCAGCATGGATTAGACCAGCGGCCCAGGCGTTTCTCTAACACACATACATAACTCCATGGACTTACAAGCTCCCCTTTATTTCACACCGACGACATCCGCAAACAAAAGAGCAAGGTATCAATTGGGTATATATTTACAAGTGTTGAAAGCGTTCCTCGTGACAGCACGGTTCTGCTAATCCCTAGCCTATAATTAGCAAGCATATAACCTTCATGGAGAGTTCACAATGGTTCAGGTTTATTAAGTGCGGAAAATAAAGTGTGCCATCAAGTTCGTGAGAGCTTTACTAACTAATTTTCCCATAACAAGCAAGCATTTTATTCGGAAGAAAACAAGGCATATTGAAAATAAACGGAAATAGCAAATGATGCTAATGGATAGGTATGGTGGACACTTTGGAAATATTTGGTTTAGGGAGTTGGAAACATGAGTAAAACACTCAGTGGAAATGAAGGCTAGCAATAGTAAGGGAGTGACAAACGAGAGAGCAATAGCTGTCATTATCATGCTTGCAACAAAACAAGACTACTCATGGCATGAAAATGATTCAAGATCCTCAAAGCAAAATAATCCGTCAAGGCTTAACTGATTATTACAGTCATGTGCATGCGTAAGCATGTGCCAAGTCGATCAAATGAAACATTCAGAGGAGGATACCACGGTGTCATACCAATTTATGAATAGAGTAATGCAAGCAAACATTCATGAAACATACTACAAACTATTAGCGAGCTGGAGCTAATCACAAGAAAGCAAGAACTACTAAGCATCCAAAGAAAACATACAATCTACATGAACGGACTAAGCAAGCTGACAATGATGAGTATATGTAAAAAAATGAAGACAAATAGAGTTCGTTACCAGCCTCTTACCACGCCTCAAGTTCTCATTGATCCTCATTATTGCTCTTCATTTGTGTGGCTTGAATAATAATATGAAACCAATAATCCATTGAGAACTGCCGAACCCTGTAGCCAACTCGCAAAAACCGAAGAAGAACGACAAATATTTTTGGTGTTTTCGATTTTTAAACAAAAACCAAAAGAGAAAAACGAGCAAAGAAAAATCTTTTTGGGTTTTTCAAATAGTTCAAACAAAGCAAAAAGGGAAAAGCAAAACAAGGCAAAAAGAAGAAGCAAACCAAAGATAAACAACAGAAATATTTTTGGTGTTTTTGTGTTTCTAGAAAGCAAAAGCAAAGAAGAACGAAAACTAGAAAGAGAACGAAAACATGAATATACAAAGTACCGACGCAACATGATATGGAGATGAGTGCGTTGTCGGCGTACCTCCCCACAAGCTTAGGCTTTTGGCCTAAGTGGGTATCAATCCATGTAAGAATAGGGGTTCCAAGCAGGCGGATCTTGGTAAGAATGGTCATAACCAGGCCCATGAGAGAAAAAGGAAGCTCCCCAATCATAAGCGGGCTGCTCATATGAAGACTCTCCCTCATTCGAGGGATATACCGAATCATCCGTGACCTCCCTTCTAGTGTCCTGCTCCTGTTGGGAAAGCTCTCCCAGGTACGTGTCAAGCTCCTCCTCCGTGAGGGACCATCCTTCCCTGTTATCAAGGTTAAACAAAACAGGTGCGGGCAAAAGAACAACACGCTCGGACTTGCTCTTTCTCCAACTAGCTTTGAGAAAGGTTATCCCATAAGACAACTCACTCAAACTATCCCACGGGGAAATAAATTTATGTTTTATCATTGAATTAAAATCAAGCCTCTCTATGGGAAACTGTAGGTCTAGGTGATGAGGCACTAAACCATGCAATGCTAGCAAACGAGAAGCAATGGGGCCTCCACAAATTCCACCTTTCTCACGGTTAGCAGCAAGACGGAAAGCAATCAAAGCACCCAAGTTATAAGACCTATCTCGTCTAAGAGCAGCAGAGATAAATGCTAGATCAAACGAAGATAACTTATTAGCAGTTTTCCTAGCAAGAACACACTTGGCAAAAAATTAGCAAAGTAGCGAATGGAGGGAAGATGAATGTTACGGATTTTTCCATTCTCCTTCGAGAAGCTACTTCCTTAGCAAATTTCTGCATATAAATCCATGAGTGGTTCATGTCTCTCCTTAATCTTTCTACATGATCCCCATTGAGGCACCTTAATAGCTGCACAAAAATCATCAAGAGAAAGGTTGACAGCTATATTGTAAATTTTGTAATGGACCATGGGGTTAGGCAAAGAGTGACTAAATTTGAAGTCCTGCACCATAGACATGGTTAGCTTCACAAACTGACAAGGTTCATCTTCCAAAAAGTGCTCTAACCCTGCATTAGAAACCAAAGTGTGGAAATCTTGTAAAATTCCTGCAGCTCTCATGAACTCAAGGCATGGATAAATGGAGGGAAAGACTTCCTCCTCCCTATGGACCTTCATGACCTCAGGCACCCAAAGCTCATGTTGGTTTAGGTGGTGTTCACTCATCTTTTATTCTGAAATTTAAACACCTATTAAACAAGTGATTGCAAAGTAAATATAATGAAGGATTCTACTCATAGGGACTTGCAAGAGGCCTAAACATGCATCCAACTATATCTCTAAGCATCAAACAAGCTTACAAGCACTCATAACCAGTCACCTACAGTAGCAAAATACTCAACATACAATCCACTAAACACAAATCTACTTGGATAAGGGGAGGAGTCACATACCAAGGAATAATTGCTCCAAATTTTAGCAAGAAAGATGGGATGAGCAAAGAGATCGAAGAAATCGAGAGCAAGCACAGAGAGAACGCGATTTTGAGCTATGAACTGGAGCTTACTCGGGAGAGAGAAGAAAGTGGCAGGAGAGAGAGGTGGTGGGGGGCCAGAGGTGGCCCACACCAGGGCATGGCGCCACCCAGGGCTGGTCGCGCCACCCAGGGCTGGTCGCGCCACCACATGGTGTGCCTGCCTGGTGGGCCCCCCTGGTACCTACCAGGTACTCCTCTGCCCCTTTTTTCACGTAAAAATTTAATATGAATTTTCTAGAATTTTTCGAGACACTTTATTTTTGGGCATTTTCAGCAATAGAAGAATGATTTTTCTGACAGACAGATTTTTTTTCTTTTTGGAAACATGATGCAAAGACAAAAACAAGGCTAGAACTACAGAAGTTCTAGCATGCAAGCAAACTAACAAACAAAGGAAACTAAACAAAAGCAAAAACTAAAATGCAAAGGATAGAAATAAACGGGGATAATCATAATGAAAACATTGTTTTGTTCAATGGAATCCTTTTGTTAGCAAGGTTGATCAAGTCTTGCTACCAAAACAATTGCATATGAGACAAAATTTTGTATTATGTTACCTCAACCTTGATAGCAATTGTCCCAATCATAATAGTTTCAAATTTTTATTTTGGTATGCATGGGACAATATATTTCTCCAACTTGAATGGCTTGAACATGTTCAATAGAATTCAGGCCATAAATCCTTTCAATCTTCTTGGGGAAATAGACAGTATGTTCCTTGTCATTAACATTGAAGGTCACCTTTCCTTGATTACAATTAATAACAGCTCCTGCAGTATTAAGAAAAGGTCTCCCAAGAATAATAGACATATTATCATCTTCAGGCATTTCAAGCACAACAAAATCAGTTAATATCAAGCAATTGTGAGCCACCTGAACAGGTACATCCTCACATATACCCACAGGGATGGTGGTAGATTTATCAGCCATTTGCAAAGATATATCAGTTGGTATCAATTTTTCAAGCTGAAGCCTCTTATACAGAGAGAAAGGCATAACACTAACTCTAGCTCCCAAATCACACAAAGCAATTCTAACATAACTGTTCTTAATAGAGCAAGGGATAGTTGGAATCCCTGGGTCTCCAAGTTTCTTAGGAACCTTACCATTGAAAGAATAGTTAGCAAGCAAAGTAGAGATTTCTTCATTAGGGATCTTCCTTTTATTCGAGACAATATCCTTCATATACTTTGAGTAAGGAGGCAATTTCATAGCATCAGTCAAAGGAATTTGCAAGAATAAAGGCTTCATCCACTCACAAAACTTATTATAGTGTTCATCTTCCTTTGACTTGTGTTTCTTATCAGGGAAAGTCATAGGTTTTTAGACCCAAGGTTCTCTTTCACTACCATGTTTCTTAGCAATAAAATCCTCTTTGGTGTATTTAGTATTCTTAGTGTGGTTTTCAGGTTCTTCTTCAACTTTTTCTTCATTAGGCACTTCATTTTCTTCATCACCACTTTCAGTTTTAGCATCAAAGATAGATATACTATTAGGATCAACAACAGGTTCAGAGGGTTCTATAACAATTTTATGTTTATTTTTCCTTTTCTTACGAGTAGAACCACTATTTTCAGCTTGTTGAGAATCCTGCTCAATTCCTTTGGGATTCCCCTCGGGATATAGAGGATCCTGGGTAGCAGCTCCACTTCTAGTCCTAATTTCATAAGCATGTTTTTCTTTAGCAGCATTAACTAGCAAGTCGTTTTGCACTTTAACGAGTTGATCTATTTGAGTTTGAACCATTTGAAAGTGTTTAACTATCATTTTAACATCATTAGAGGTTCTTTCCACAATATCTTTCAACTCAGCAATAGCTCTAGTGTTTTCCATTAGATGATTTTGCACCCTTTTATTAAAGTTATCTTGCTTAACAATAAAGATATCAAATTCCTCTAAGCATTGATCAGGAGGTTTAGCGTAAGGGATATCACCTTCATCAAAGTGTTGGAGAGTGTACCTCAATAGTGGGTGAGTAGGGAATAGGCTTACACAATTCTTCTATAGGAGGTAAATTCTTGACATATGCGGCTTTAATTCCCTTCTCCTTAAGACATTTCTTAACTTCCTTCATCTCTTCATCATTTAATTCAATAACTCCCCTCTTCTTTGATGTTGGAACAGGCACAGGAATAGATGGTTCAGGTACAATTACTTCAGGTATAGCTTGTTTAGGAGGAGTCCAATCTTCATAATTCTTGCTTATTTTAGCCATTAATTCCTCAGCTTCCTTTGGAGTCCTATTCCTGAAAACACAATCAGCACAACTATCTAGGTATGTCCTAGATTCCTCGGTTTGTCCATTATAAAATATATCAAGAAGCTCATTCTTAGGTAATGGACTTCCATTCTATGCATGAATCAAAGCACAAAACCTTGCCCAAGATTCGGGCAACACCTCTTTGTTTCCCTGTTTAAAATCAAAAAGTTCCTGCAAAACAGCATGTCTAGCACTAGGAGGAAAATATTTCTGCAGGAAAGTACTAATCAAGCACTCAGGGCTATCAATAGATCCAGGAGGTAAATTACCAAACCAAGTTTTAGCTTCCCCTTTCAGTGAAAAAGGGAAAATCTTAGCAACAAAGTAACTACGCATCTTAACATCATCAGAAAACAAACCACTCATGGTAGAAAGTTCATTCATATGTGCTACATCACTTTCATTCGTAGTCCCACAAAAAGGATCTTTCTCGACAATAGCTATATAAGATAGATCGAGAGAGAAATCATAATCTTCATCTATAATATTTATGGGAGAAGCAGCAAACTTAGCAGCAGGGGATAATTTGGGTCTAATAGTACGCCTCTCAAGGAGACTCTTAGCAGCACTCCTATCATGGGTGTTCCTACATTCTTCAGTAAACTCATCAGTCATCTCAACATAATCTTCTTCAGCATCATAACTCTCACTAGACTCAGGTGAGCTAACAGGTGTTGCAGTGTCTTCATTAGGAGTTTTGGTATTTCCAGCTATAGTTCTACCAATCGTAGCATCTAGGAAAGGACCTAATGAACCACTCTTATCAAGCACAGTAGAAGCAGCATCGTAAGTATCAGAAGTTTCAGATTCAGCAGTAGTAGCAGTGTGTGTAGCATGTGTATGTGGTGGTGTAAGGAACTTACTCAAAACAGACTGTGAATCAAGAGAAGTAGAGGTGTTCAGAACCGTACCTCTTCTTGTCATGGATGGTAAAATAGGAACCTTGCCATCACGAGACTTACCCATGATGGATGGAAAGCAGCGAACAATAGAGAATCCAAGTGAACTTGATAAATAAAGCTATGCTCCCCGGCAACAGTGCCAGAAAATAGTCTTGATGACCCACAAGTATAGGGGGTGTATTGCAGTATTTTCGAGGGAAGTGAAACCCAATTTATTGATTCGACACAAGGGGAGCCAAAGAATATTTATAAGCCTTAACAACTGAGTTGTCAAAGCAGCTGCACCTGGAAACAATCTTGCTCACAGCAGTTTATCAGAGTAAAGCAACAGCAGTAGGAAAGCAAAGACAATAGTAACAAAAGCAGTAAACAGTGGGATTCGAGTGCAGTAGGCATAGGGATGGATGGACGGGCGTTGCATGGACAAGACAATTCACATAGCAATCAGAACATAGGGCAATTCCAGATAAATAAGATAAAGCATCCAAGTACTAGACAATCCTAGGCATGTGTTCCATATATAGTCATACGTGCTCACAATGAGAACTTGCACAACATCTTTTGTCCTGCCAGCCCGTTTGCAGCGGGGCCTCTAGGGAACTACTGGCAATTAAGGTGCTCCTTTTAATAGAGCACCGGAGCAAAGCATTAACACTCCGTGAACACATGTGATCCTCACATCAAAGCCTTTCCCTTCCGGTTATCCCGATTTCTGTCACTTCGGGGCCATAGGTTCCAGACAGCAACGTGTGTATACAACTTCTAGATAGGACCAGAAACAATACTATCATAATGAATCAATAATAAGTTCAGATCTGAAATCATGGCACTCGGGCCCTAGTGATAAGCATTAAGCACAACAAGTCGCAACAAAGTAATAAAGCACTAATAAAAGATACTAGGCACCATGCCCTAACAATCTGATGCCATTACATGAACGATCTGATGCAATCCCTACCATCCCCATAGCCTACAGCGGGGGATTACTCACTCATAGATGGGGGACACATGGATGGTCGATGGAGAAGCGATGGTGATGATGATGACGATGATCTCCTCCAATTCCCCGTCCCGGCAGGGTGCCAGAACGGAGTTTCTGGTACTGTTTCATGGAATATGGTGGTGGCGGCGGAGCAGAACTCCTTCTGGAAAAACGAGAAACCCCCTTAAGTTTTTAGGTCAGAAGGCTCCTTATAGGCGAAGAGAGAGGCCGAGGGGGTGCCTGGGGGGCCCACACCACCCCTGGCGCGTCCTGGCTTGGCCCGCGCCACCAGGTGGTGTGGCCACCCCAGGGCTCTTTTCCGTCTCGTATTCTGGCTCCTGGAGTCTTCGGGTGAAATAGGATTTTTGGCATATTTTCCGGGATTTTTCCTAATAGTTGATTTTCTGCACAAAAAGTAGACACCAAGGCAATTATGCTGAAAACAACGTTAGTTCGCATTAGTTGCATCCAAATCACACAAGTATAGAGGAAAAACAATAGCAAAAGTGTTCGGGAAAGTAGATACCTTTTGGACGTATCAATTGTATTCATGACTATAATAAAAAAGGCCATGTCAAAGAATTATCTAAAGATTTTTATTTGGATTCAGATCTTGTGTTGCAAGTTGCTAAAGCTTTTACAGAACATATCAAAGCTCCGAAAGAGGGTGCGGTAAAGTATGATCCACCCCCCCGAACCTGAGAAGAAAAGAGAAAATAAAGCCACACTAGCCTCCCTAGAACCAATACATGAGATGCCTTTCCCTAACACTGCACAAAAGCATATTCTTGAATATGAACAGGTCAAAGTAGTAGAGGAAAAGAAGGAAGAAGAAAGTATGCCAGAAGTCGTGGAACATCTGAAAGAAACCAAAGAGGAAGAGGTAACCAAGGAAGCAATTATGGCTATGTACACACATTGTAACATAGTTGAACTTGATGAAGATACTTCTGTATTGGTTGAAGGTAAAATGAAGGTAAAAGATGTGGGTAAGCATATTCTTCCCTGCATATTTAAAGAAACCTGGCATTATGGTTTATGCGATCTTGGCACCAAAGTTAATGTTATATCTTATGATTTCTACATAGAAATAAAAGAAGAAATAGAACCGGCTATAATTGAAAATACTAATATGACAATTATGTTAGCCAATAAAAATCTTAGAATTCCAATGGGAGTAGTTGAAGATGCAACTGTCATAATTGGCAACAAAAATTTCCTATAGATTTTGTAGTTGTTGATATGCCAGCTGACAGTCTTTGCCCAATTATATTTGGAAGAAACTTTTTGAGTGATATAGGTGCCTATATTGATTTCAAAAAGGAGATTTTGTATCTTAAGCTTGGGGAGCGGAAAATGAATTCCACTTTTCCAAATTTAAAGACAGGCCTCTACAAGTACAAGAAAAAGAGGAAGAGAAAACTATAGAGGAAATGGCGGCTCTTTTCTTAAGCAATCAAGAAGAAGAAATAAATGAAGATCTAAATTATGAAGAAATAGTTATGGAGGACAAGTCCCTAAAAGAACTTGAAGATGAATTTGATTCACTTCCCATTATGGGACCTCTAACTGATGAGGCTTTTGAAGAGCCAGAAAAGAGAGGGGACGAGGAATTACAACCCCCAGAGTTGAAGACTGTACCAGATAATCTTAAATACAGGTTTTTAGATGATACAAATAAATTTCTTGTTATTATTAGTGCTAAACTTTCTAGAGAAGAAGAAGAAGAACTCATGAAGATACTTAAGGAGCATCGCAAGGCCTTTGGGTACTCAACGGATGATTTGAAGGGAATTAGTCCCATGATAACCGTCCATCGGATATTCATGGAAGAAGGTGCTAAACCAGTTGCAGAATTTAAAAGAAGATTGAAGCCTGAAACGAAGGAAGTGGTAAGAAAAGAAATTGTATGCCTACTAGACACATGTATAATCTATCCTGTTAAATAAAGCGAATGGGTAAGTCCTATTCATTGTGTCCCTAAGAAGGGTGGTTTTACTGTTGTTCCTGCGGGGCCCCCGGATTAATCCTCCGAGAATCCCTGTTATGCAACCACGATCCCATGATCAGTTAGTCGTGGCACATAACCGACAAGTATCAAAGTAGACATCCAATACATACCGAATACTTGACATACCTTATTTGCCATTATAGCTACATTGATCAACAACAGTGGAACTTCATCAAGCGTAGAGCCCGAGCCATGCCTTAACCTACAGGCAATTGACTGGGAGAACGTCCTAGCTCCCATAGTCGTCAACGTCACCTTCTTCTTGATATCTGACCAAGTTAATAGCCAGGGACAATGCCAGTGAGTACTTCGAATGTACTCGCAAACCACCTTAAGAGGATAATAATAACAAGAGGATATGCAGTGGTTGTGGTATTAGGATGGGCTCCAAGAGAGGTTCTTTTCTCAAATAGTTTCTCTTGTAGATATAGCATCTACATATCCTTGTTGAAAACTTTTGTAAACATTTTGGAAACCATTTTGAACATTAGGACTGGGTCACCCATTGTTGGGGGGATAGCCCTGGGTAGGGTCACGCCGGGGTATAGAGGCCGAGTTAGCCGAGGTACGACAAGGTCAAAGCGTATGCTGGCCGAGTCACCTCAAGGCATGCCGACTTACAGGATGACCCGGACAGGAGGATGTCCACCTGACTGTGTCCCGGCCGACATATGTCGTATGCCGGCAGGTTTTATGTAACTTGTACACAGGTACCCACGGAGCCGGATTAACCAGGTCTGATCCGGGTTATATCAGGCTTGCAAGAGAAGGAAGGGATCTCGTTGGTCAAAAGGTGGTCACTGTACGTTGGAACGTGAGCGAAGCAGACAGAGGGAAGGACCACCGAGGCGTGGCCGACAAGGGTGACACAGCCTGTGTCGGCTGACGCTGGCGCCACAGAGGCTTACGAAGCCTCTACATGGCTTACGATGGCAAAAGGTGACCCGGTCGGTTTGCTATTTTGGGAGAGGCATATTCCAAGGAATATGCCTCCACGTATGCCCTAGCTAGTAGCCTGGCCTCCCCTTTATCAGGAGCGCCAGGACCTCTGTAGAAGGGGATCGCAAGTTGTTTAGTCCTACGCGTGGGCAGTTGGTAGTGGTGAGAGCAAGAGAGCTCCTTCTTCCTCCTCTCCCCAATACAGCTCAAGGAGCATCTGTAAACCTGGTGAGCCTTGAGAATACAAAGCATCTGTGTGTGGAATCACCACACTATCCCTCCATGCATTCCTCTAGTGCATATTGGCCCCACCTTTAGCCTATCCATGGCATATGCCATGACACCACCACGACAGTTGGTGCCCACCGTGGGGCTAGCGGCGCTAGCAGGAGTGAAGATCCGGACGGGAAGCATCATCGGCAACGGCGAGCGCATCGTCTCTGGGCTCGTTCAGCAGTTTGGAGCGCTGGACTATGTCAGCGACAATGCTGGTTGCTTCAACAAGCGACCTCCACCGCTAAATGGCGTCTTCGTAAATCTTGGCTCCCACATGTTATACGTCGGTGTCGATGTGTCTTGCGTTCACCCGCGGCACGTCGTCGAAGGAGACGAGCCACCCCTTAGCGCGGCCAACGGTGCGCGTATCACTCGCTCCCCTAACCGCGCTGAGGTGATGATGACAGCGCCTGATGCTGGCGCAAGCAAGGACCCGGCAGCAGATCTGGAGGTAACACCCAAGGCACCGAGGAAAAGTAGAGGTCCTCCGCTAGAGAGGCCAGAAAATGTGCTACAGCAGGCAATATATAGCTTGGAAACCCCCATAGCACATGTGGTAGATCCGGCTTGGGCACAGGCCGAGTTAGAAGAAACTAGGCAGAAAATACTAGAAGGTGTGAAAAAGATAGCCACGGCTCAGCAGTCGTTGAACATGACGCTGCGTGAGTACGCAAGAGCAAACAAGGTAGATGCCGTAAAAGTGAAAGGGAGACACCTTAAGTGAAATGAAGAAAGAGGGTGATACTAGACTTGAGGAATCAGAGAACATTTTGTCCGTGGGGCTGCCGAAGTACAGCACCCCGGCCAAGAACCTCAGGGCAGCGGATGCAGCTGCATCCAAGTTAGAGGGTTTGATGGGTGAAGCCCGGCAAAGACAGCAGGAGAGGGTCAATGAGTTAGTTCGGATCGCTAACAGACAAAATGAAGAGTTGCTCAGGGCTAATCCGGCAAGAGTTGGGTCTTCCAAAGTCGTTTATTCAGCGGTGGGTAACCCGGAGAAATCTGCTGGAGCTGCATCGTCCCCTCATGATGGTCCAAGAAGAGAGGAAGTGGTAACCTCAGCGAGGAGAGACAAATAGATAGTCCCATATGACCCGCCAAGGGCAGGAAAAGAAGTGCAAGGAAATGAGGATCGACGGAGTGTCAGCCGAGGTGAAGCTGGCCGAGGTAACCGTGACAAAGGTAATGCTCGTCAGGGAAACGCTATAAACGGCAATGCCAGACAGCATAACTCGGCGGGTGCAGGACAACCGCAGCAGCAGAATATACCATGGCAAGAGCAAAGTGCCGACCAAGGTATGCAACAGAGATGCGCTCCATAAGATAAAGATAGATACAATGATGGTGATTCGGAAATGGTGAATGCAGGATACCAAAGGACGGATCATCATGTGATAGGATCAAGGTTGGGAAGCAGGAACTTGATGCCTGATGACGCCAGATTAAAGCTAGATCGTCTCTATAAGTCAGAGCTAATTGAGGGGCAAGGTCCTCTAGGTCCGGCGTGCTTTGGACCCCGGATCATGAAAGAGCCTCCAGTACCTAACTTCAAGTTACCCAGAGGCACGAAAACATATGACGGTAGCACCAAGCCGGAGGACTGGTTAATCAACTACACGATGGCAGTGAAAATTGCAACATGCAACTTGAGATGGGCTGTGAGATATGTACCTCAGATGCTGGAAGGGCCAGTGAGGGTATGGCTAAACAATTTACCACCCGGTAGTATCAAATGCTGGATTGATTTCGAGGAAATGTTCGTTAGTAACTTCTTGAGCACGTATCAGAGGCCAAATAGGCCACAGACCCTAGCAATGTGCAAGAAGAGACCAAATGAAACAGACCGGGAGTTCCTGACCCGCTGGTGCACCGTGAGAAATTCGTGTGAGGGTGTGATTGAGTCTCAGGCCATAGCTTGGTTTGCACAAGGGTGTAGATATGCAAGCATGCTGTGGCAAAGGTTACAAAGAGACATGCCAACTACCTTGGCAGAAACAATCTGGATTGCTGATTCATACGCCTAGGCGATCCGACTCAACCCCGGCTTGTGTCAAACGAGTCAAATGAGGAGTACTACCAGCGGGATGGAGCCGGATCATCCCAGCGAAATGATTACCGGGGTAAGAGAAGAGATGGTAGACTGGATTATAGGTACAGTTCGCAACAAGTTGCTGCTGTAAATCAAGATCAACCCGGAGCAGGGAGTAATCAGCGTCAGAAAACTGGAGGGCAACAATGGACTCCAAGAAATGATTGCAAGAAAACTTGGACGCCCGAGCAAAAGAGACAGTGGCAAGAAAAGAAAGACAGACCGAGGTATACGTATGAGGCAATGCTGGACCAGCCGTGCAAATTTCACACGCCAAATCCGCCTAACCCGGTGGGTCATACAACCAGGCAATGTGAGTGGATGAGGAAGATAGAGCAATGTGGTTCGGGGAATGCTCAGGCACCTCGGAACGATCAGCCTCGGCAAGAGTTACCCCGGCAGCAGTTGCTCTCTAGGGCAAACACGCAACAATTGATGTTACCCCACCTCCACCGAGGTATGAGAATTAGGAGAGAACGGATGTAGTGCATTAGGTGGAGTACCAACATCAGCCAGATCAAAGGTACCCCGAAAATGAGGGGAGAAATGAATACAGAGAGCATCACCAGAGTTACTGTGTGTTTACCACGGAGGAAACAGATAGAAAGAGCTTGCAACGCCGACATATGGAAGTAAATGCGGTTATGCCGGCAATGACGAGGTATATGCCTTGGTCGGATCAGGAAATTACATGGAGTATCAAGGACCATCCCAAGCTCATGCCGAGCCCTGGTTCGTATGCATTGGTGCTGGACCCAACGTTCATCGGGCCAAATATCAATGTGATGTTTTCCAAGGTGCTGTTTGACAATGGCAGTAGCATCAATATCATGTATGTGGATACAATGCGCAAGCTGGGTATCTCAAAGAACATGCTCCAAGCTACAAGGACAACTTTCCATGGCATTGTGCCTGGTATCTCCTGTGAACCGATTGGCAAGGTCCGGGTTGACGTGTTATTCGGCACAAGAGATAACTGCCGAACTGAAAATTTGGAGTTTGAGGTTGTGAACCTAGAAAGCGCATATCACGCGTTACTCGGTAGGCCAGCCCTAAACAAATTCATGGCAAGTTGTCACATCAGTTACCTAAAGATGAAGTTTCCTGGGCCAAATGGAGTAATTCCCATAGCAGGAGATTTCCGACGTTCCATTGAGTGTGCGTCAGCCGGGTCTAACCTGGCCGAGTCACTCGTGATCGCACAAGAAAAGAGAAATATCCAAGAAGTGGCGGCATTGGCTCAGTCCGCACAGCAATATATGCCGGCGTTGAGTAACCCACATGGAAGTGTTTCCATTTCAAGCAACGAAAGATACAAAGAAAGTGTCTGTTGATGATCTGTTCCCAGAGCGCACCGTAACGATTGGTGCCGGATTAAATGACAAATAGGAAAGCGAGCTTGTCAACTTCCTCCGTGAGAATCGGGATATCTTTGCTTGGTCCACACAGGACTTGCAAGGTGTTCCGAGGGAGTTGGCCGAGCACTCTTTGAATGTGAGACTCGGAGCAAAGCCAATGAAGCAACCTCTCACCCGCTTCGCCGAAGATAGGAGAAAAGTCATTGGAGATGAGATAGCTCGGCTCCTCGCAGCCGGGTTCATCATGGAAGTGCTTTACCCGGATTGGCTATCTAATCCGGTGCTAGTGGAAAACAAGAAAGATGATCCGAATGTGGCTGTGATTTGGCGTATGTGCATCGATTACACGAACCTGAATAAGGCGTGCCCAAAAGACCCATTCCCACTGCCAAGGATAGATCGGGTCATAGATTCTACTGCTGGGTGTGAACTGTTGTCATTCATAGACGCATATTCTGGTTTCCATCAGATACCTCTGAACCGGAATGATCAAATAAAGACTGCGTTTATCACCCCGTATGGGGCTTATTGCTATCGCACCATGCCTTTTGGTTTACGTAATGCAGGGGCAACATACCAAAGATGTATGCAAAAATGTTTACGCAACCAAATTGGCCAAAATGTGCAAGTACATGTGGATGATGTCGTTATAAAAACTAAGGAAAGAAAAACACTCCTTAATGATATCAGGCAAACGTTCGCGAACCTAAGGAGGTTCTGAATGAAGCTTAACCTAGAGAAGTGTACCTTCGGTGTCCCGGCTGGAAAATTACTCGGATTTCTGGTCTCCTGCCGAGGTATTGAAGCTAACCCGACTAAAATCTGAGCCATAGAGCGAATGGAATTGCCGAAGTGTCTTAACGATGTCCAGAAGTTCACTGGTTGTCTGGCATCCTTAAGTCGGTTTCTATGTAGGATGGGAGAAAAGGCATTGCCTGTCTATCAACTAATGAAAAAGGCGGACAAGATCGTATGGACGCCGCAGGCCAATGAAGCCTTCATCCAGTTAAAGAAAATGTTAGCCACTGCACCAGTGTTAGCCTCTCCACTATCAAAAGAGCCAATGTTGCTCTATATAGCTGCAACCAACCGAGTTGTAAGTGCAGTAGTAGTGGTAGAGCACGACGAAGAGGGTAAGTCAGTGCAAAGGCTAGTCTATTACCTAAGCGAGGTATTATCGGCATCAAAGCAAAACTACCCTCACTATCAGAAAATGGCATATGGTGTATATATGGCAACTAAGAAGCTGAAGCACTATTTTGAAGAACACCCAATCAAAGTGATATGTGAAGCCCCCATATCTGAGATAATGAGCAACAAGGATGCAAGCAGCAGGATCGCAAAATGGGCAATCGAGCTAGCCCCTTATGCTCCACAATAAGACAGGAGAGATGCGATCAAGTCTCAGGCTGCGGCCGACTTTTTTGTGGATTAGGTCGAGATGCAATATGAGCCACCGTTGCCAGATCCGAATTACTGGAGAATGCATTTTGACGGATCAAAAACAAAAATCGGGTTAGGCACCGGAGTTGTGCTTACCTCTCCCAAGAAAGACCAGCTGAAGTATGTGCTGCAGATCCACTTCGCAGCATCAAATAATGTTGCTGAATATGTAGCACTTGTGCATGGGCTCAAAGTGGCAAAAGAAATTGGAATACGTCGGATCCAGTGCTTTGGTGACTCGGATTTGGTAGTCCAGCAAGTCTCAGGGCAATGGGATGCTTTGTATACAAACATGGCATTGTACAAATTTCATGTGCAGAAGATATCAGGATACTTCGAAGGATGCGGATTCCACCATGTACCTCGGTTGGAAAATGAGGCAGCCGACATACTGTCGAAGCTCGGATCAACTCGACAAGCGATTCCACCGGGTGTAGCACTAGAGCACCTCAGAAAGCCATCTATTAGGCCGTCCCTAGAATCCGAGTCAATCTATATCCCAGCCGATCCGGAGTCTGGAGCTATACCCATGGACATTGATGTGGGAAGTGGCTCAGGAAACCCGGGGACTGCTTCGCAGAACCCGGGGACTGCGCGGCATGATCCGACTGAGGTTATGTTGGTGGATCAAATGGAAATTGATGAGGAGATGTTTCCGGTGCGAGCTATACCAGCTTGGGCATTCCCCATATTCCAATTCCTAAAGGATGGAACTTTGCCCAATGAACAAGTGCTTTCCAGGCAAATTCAGAGGCGCGCAAAGGCATACACGATTATCAATGCCGAGCTATACAAGAGAAGTGTCACAAATGACTTGAAACGGTGTGTTGACCTGGAGGAAGGGCTTGACATCCTCCGAGATATACATCAAGGGGAATGTGGGCATCACGCCTCATTCAGAGCTTTAGTAGCAAAAGCTTTCCGGCATGGATTCTACTGGCCAAGTTCCTTGGAACAAGCAGAAGATCTAGTAAGAAAATGCAATGGTTGTAAGAGGTATGCTACCAAGACACACATGCCAATATCGGAGCTCAAGACCATACCAATTACCTGGCCATTTGCCATATGGTGTTTGGATATGGTTGGCCCATTAAAGCTGGCGAGAGGAAACATGACCCATATCTTGGTTATGGTTGACAAATTTACAAAATGGATTGAAGTAAAATCGGTAAGAAAATGTGATGGAGCTACAGCCGTGACATTCCTCAAAGATATCATTCTGAGATATGGCTATCCTCACAGTATCATAACAGATAACTGATACGTCCATTTTGCATCACTACTCTATGTCTTAATTCACTATTATTCATTGATATATTTCGTATTGAGAGGTGATACTTATGTTATTTCATATATTTTTGCATGGTTGATGACTTTTGGAGCATGGACCGCTGCAGTCAGGATTCTGATGGAAAAGGTGTTGTTTGGAGGCAAAATTCGCGAAGATCAGAAAATCCAGGAAAATATATGGAAAATTCTATTTTTCCAAAAGACTCAAGATGCCAGAAGATGGAGTGGAGGTGGGCCACAGGGGGCCCACACCACCCCATGGCGCGGGAAGGCCTAGGCCGCGCCAGGAGGTGGTGTGGCCACCCTGGCCCACTCCAGCCTCTCCCCTCTGGCGTATATCTTGTTGGGTCCGCAGCATAGAAAACAAAAATTTTCCTACGATGAGGAACTATACACCAAGATTTATCTACTAGATACAGAGCAACGGGTGGACATACATCCATGGAGAACTTACCCTCGAAGACAACGAGTTTTGTTAACGAGTAGGAACTCGTGGTTTGATGTAGTCGTACGCTTGCCGATCTCAAGATCGTGTGGAACTACGAGCGCCGCAAATCAGCAGTGCATCCGTCCTCGCACATACGTTCAAGCCACCGGACAACCTCCACCTCCTCGCTCCATCGAATAACCGGAAGCAGCAACTCCTTCCAGACGCAAGGCCACCGGGAACATGTATCTCGCTAATCCGAGACCATGGGGAAACATCTAGAGGGGGAGAGAGATCCTTCACGAGGAGGTGTGGTTTGTGAGAGGGGAGAGGGGGGCTTTATATAGGAGGGAGGGAGACCCCTCCCCTCCCATAAACGGTGCATGAGGGGGGGGGGACTCCTCCCCTCCTTCATTCATGTGGTGAACCTCCACTCACATAAACATGGCCTCCACCCAAAATCCCACTCACATGCATTTAATTTCCACCAAATTAAATGCAACTCTCAATTAATAAAACTCTTTTATTTATTTTATTCAGAATTTTACTGTAATTAACAAACATTCACATAAAACCCCTTGCAACATTTCAATATCACATGCAGAACCACTTTCTGCAATTTCACCCGAAACAATTCCGGTTTCTACCGAAACAATTCCTGTTTCTATCGAAACATTTCCTGCGCTTTGCAAACCTTTTGTCTGGAACATATGTGCTCCTAAATGGTGTCCGTCAACCCTTAACTGTGTCACCCTACAGTTCGCGAATAATGCAGACATGATTGAGACTCCTCTCAGATCAATAATCAGAAGCGGGACCTGGTGATCCATACTGACTCCTGCATATTCAATGATGACTTCTGTGATCGTGAGAACCTTTAACGTCAGCAATTTAATCCCTTTGTCTCATGATATAATACATGTCCGAGATTCGATCATTGGTATCCAAATACCTAGTTTGATCTCGTTACCGACATGCACTCTTTTCTCGTTCCCGTGATATAACATTCTAGTGATCACATCACTTGCTTGCAAGCTATCTTAATGTGATATCACCGAGAGAGCCCAGAGTATATCTATCCGTCATCAGGATTGAAAAATTACACTCTTGATCCATGAGCCTCAACATAACACCTTCATAGCACTGAACCCACCTTTATAGTCACCATGTTACGGTGTGACGTTTGATATTATCAAGATACTCTTCCGGTGTTAGCAATTAACATGATCTCATTGTCTAAGGACTAAGACTACTTTGTATGATGTTATAGAAATATAAACATAATGACTTGATCGTAATGCTATACTTTGGATGAATGTTCATCACATCATTTCACAAATGTTGTGACCTTGTTATTAACAACATCCAATGTCCATGATCAGGAAACTTTGATCAGCTTGTTAATAAACAAGCTAGTCTATAAGAGAGGCATAACTAGGAACCCTTTTTGTTTATTAAACACACTCAGGTCCGTGTGCACTTTACAAATCTTTATATCTCCATCCTTGACATGCTCGCGAATGGAGTGAAACTGGCGCTTAATATGCTTGGAATTCTTGTGAGACCTTGGTTCCTTGGCGTTGGCTATGGCTCCATTGTTGTCACAATAGATCACCATTGGGTCCAACGCACTAGGAACCACACCCAGTTCCGTTATGAACTCCTTCATCCAAACCGCTTCCTGCGCTGCTTCTGAAGTAGCAACATATTCCGCCTCCGTCGTTGATCCAGCCACCACAGGTTGTTTGGAGCTCCTCCAACTAACTGCTGCTCTGTTCAAGAGAAATACGTATCCGGATTTAGACTTAGAGTCATCCGGATCAGTGTCAAAGCTAGCATCGACATAACACTTAGCGACTAGCTCTTCTTCACCTCCGTATACAATAAACATATCCTTAGTTCTTCTCAAGTACTTAAGGATATTCTTGACCGCTATCCAGTGTTCCGAACCTGGATCAGATTGGTACCTACTAGTCAAACTAATAGCATGTGCCACATCCGGTCTTGTACATAGAATGGCATACATTATAGAGCCTATGGCTGAGGCATAGGGGATCTTATCCATTATCTCTCTTTCTTCCGCCGTAGCCGGACTTTGAGTCTTACTCAATGTCTTGCCTTGCAACATAGGTAAGTACCCCTTCTTACTTCCGTCCATATTAAACTTCTTTAATATCTTATCAAGGTATGTACTCTACGATAGCCCAATTAGGTGTCTTGATCTATCTCTATAGATTTTAATGCCTAATATATATGAAGCTTCACCAAGGTCCTTCATTAAAAATTTGCTGTTTAGATAACTTTTAACACTGTTTAAAAGATCTATATCATTTCCAATCAATAATATGTCATCCACATATAATATCAGAAATGCCACATTGCTCCCACTCACTTTCTTGTAAATACAAGCCTCTCCATAAGTTTGGACAAATCCAAACTCTTTGATCACCTCATCAAACCGGAGATTCCAACTCCGAGATGCTTGCTTCAGTCCATAGATGGATCGCTGAAGTTTGCACACCTTATCAGCATCCTTAGGATCGACAAAACCCTTACGTTCTATCATATACAACTCTTCTTCAATATTACCATTGAGGAACGCAGTTTTGACATCCATCTGCCATATTTCATAATCGAAATATCCAGCAATTGCTAACATAATCCTAACCGACTTAAGCATCGCTTCGGGAGAGAATGTCTCATCGTAGTCAACTCCTTGAATTTTTCGAAACCCCTTTGCGACAAGTTGAGCCTCATAGATGGTTACATTACCATCAGCATCAGTTTTTCTTTTGAAAATCCATTTATTCTCAACGGCCTTTCGATCGTGAGGTAAGTCCACCAAGGTCCAAACGTGGTTTTCGTACATGGATTCCATCTTGGATTTCATGGCTTCTAGCCATTTGTTGGAATCAGGGCTCATCATCGCTTCTTGTTACGTCGCAGGGTCATCTATTTCATCAATCATGAAATTCATAATAGGATTGCCGTACAGTTCAGGAGCTGCACGTGTCCTGCTTGACCTGCGAGGTTCGGTAGTGTCCTCTTTCGGAGTTTCATGATCAATATCATTAGCTCTCTCTTCATTAGGTGAAGTCAACTCCGAAACAACTTCTGGTGCTGCGCTACTCGCCATTTCATGAAGAGAAGGTTCAATAACCTCTTCGAGTTCTACCTTCCGACTACTCACACCTTTCGCGAGAAACTCCTTCTCAAGAAAGGATCCATTCTTGGCAAAAAAGACCTTGCCCTCGGATCTGTGATAGAAGGTATACCCAATCGTTTCCTTAGGGTATCCTATGAAGACGCATTTTTCCGCTTTGGGTTCTAGTTTATCCGATTGAAGTTTCTTCACATAAACATCGCATCCCCAAACTTTAAGAAATGACAACTTAGGTTTGTTTCCAAACCATAATTCATACGGTGTCTTTTCAACGGATTTAGATGGTGCCCTATTTAAAGTGAATGCAGCGGTTTCCAGTGCATGACCCCAAAAATACAGTGGCAAGTCAGTCAGAGACATCATAGATCGAACCATATCCAATAAAGTACAATTACGACGTTTTGACACACCATTACGTTGTGGTGTTCCGGCAGGCGTGAGTTGTGAAACTATTCCACAGTCTTTCATATGTGTGCTAAACTCGTAACTAAGATACTCTCCTCCACGGTCGGACCGCAGAAATTTGATCTTTCTGTTACGATGATTTTCCACTTCATTCTGAAATTCTTTGAACTTTTCAAAGGTTTCAGACTTATGTTTCATCAAATAGATATACTCGTATCTACTCAAATCATCCGTGAAAGTAACAAAATAACGATATCCACCTCGCGCCGATACACTCATTGCTCCACACACATCAGTATGTATGATTTCCAATAAATCTGTCGCCCGTTCCATTGAACCGGAAAACGGCGTTCTAGTCATCTTGCCCATAAGGCATGGCTCACATGTATCAAATGATTCAAAATCAAGTGATTCCAAAAGTCCATCAGAATGGAGTTTCTTCATGCGTTTAACGCCAATATGACCTAGACAGCAGTGCCACATATATGTAGATATATCATTATCAAGTTTGATCCTTTTAGCATCAACATTATGAATATGCGTAATACTACTATCGAGATCCAACAGAAATAAACCATTCAACACAGGTGCATGACCATAAAAGATATTATTCATATAATCGAACAACCATTGTTTTCAGACTTAAACGAATAACCACTTTGCATCAAACACGATCCGGATAAAATGTTCATTTCTCAGCGTAGGCACCAAATAACAATTATTCAGGTTTATAACCAATCCCGACAGCATATGGAGAGGCAGCGTTCCGACGGCGATCACATCAACTCTTGATCCATTGCCGACCCGCATCGTGACCTCATCCCTTGCTAGTTGTCGCTTGTTCCGCAGCCCCTGAACCGAGTTACATATATTAGCAACCGATCACGTATCAAATACCTAGGTGCTACTGCGAGTACTAGTCAAGTACACATCAATAACATGTATATCACATATACCTTTGTTTTCCTTGCCGGCCTTCTTGTCTGCCAAATACTTGGGGCAGTTGTGCTTCCAATGGCCAGTCCCCTTGCAATAGTAGCACTCGGTGTCAGACTTAGGGCCAGCTCGGGGTTTCTTTTCAGGCCCGGCAACAGATTTGCAGCCCTTCTTTCCCTTCTGCTTTCCTTTCTTGTCCTTCTTGAAACCGGTGGTCTTATTGATCATCAACACTTGATGCAGTCTTAAGCATTGAAAAAAGCTTGGGAAGAGACTTCTTCATGCCCTGCATATTATAGTTCATCACGAAGCTCTTGTAGCTAGGTGGCAGAGATTGGAGAACACGATGTATGCCTAAGTCAATGGGAATCATTATTCCCAAGGACACAAGCTTATCGGCGTACCCAGACATTTTGAGTACGTGCTCACTAACGGAGTTGTTCTCTTCCATCATGCAGCTAAAGAACTTTTCAGAAGCATTATAACTCTCTACGGCAGCATGGGTGTCAAAAATCATTTTCAATTCTCCCATGGTATCAAAGGCATTGCCATTTTTGAAACGTTTTCGAAGTTCTGGCTCTAGACCATACAGTATGCCGCAATGAACTAAGTTGTGGTCCTCCTGACGAGTTATATAGACGTTCTTTTCCTCGTCAGGGGCATCAGGAGCTGGTGGGGGGCCTAGCGGCGCCTCTAGCACATATTTCTTTTGTGCAGCAGTGAGGAGAATCCTCAAATGCATAGCCTAGTTGGTGAAGTTGCTACCATTTGCAGCAAGCTTCTCTTTCTCCATGAACACATTGAAATTAAAAGAAGGTGGTGCCATCCTCGACAGAATTTGTAAAATATATTTAGACTAAGTTTATGATAGATTGAGTTCAACTAATCCAAATTACTAATGAACTCCCGCTCAAAAACGACATCCCTCGTGTCCTTTTGGTGATTACATGAACCAAATCCACTACACCAAGTCCGATCATCACGTGAGTCGGTGTAGCTTCAAAGGCGAGCATCTATATGGGCATCATATCAACTATATGACTCATGCTTAACCTTTCGGTCCGTGTTCCGAGGCCATGTCTATACATGCTAGGCTCGTCAAGTAAGAACCTTAGTATTCACGTGTGTAAAACTGTCTTACACCCGTTGTATGAAAGCGTAGAGTCGAGAACACCCGATCATCACGTGATGCCTCAAAACACGATCCACAAAATGGTGCATACTTAAGGAAGAACACATTTTATCTTGATATCTAAATGAGGGATCATCTTATAATGCTACCAAAAGCGCCAAACTAGCAATATAAGATGCTAACATCTAATGTGTGACGTGAGGTGATATGGTCCATGCATTTGATCTCTATCATTTGCATCGTGGTATGATCTCTATCATTCCTTTGTGTGTAAGGCCAAGATCTATGGAACTTACACGTTAAGTGAGTTGTAAGAGTATCTATCATACATCTACTTACAACAATACCATATCAAGACACTAGCCCAGCAACGATCTAAACTAGACGCCTCTAATTTATCGATTGCAACTTTTATGTGGCTTAGGGCTTTCGGAGATAGAACCGGTCTTACCTACGAACATGAACCACAACAAGGATAACCAAGTTATTAGGAACTCGTTGTAAATCATATATTGACTATAGTAGGAGAGACAGACACCCGCTAGCCACTTACGCAAAACTAGTTGCATGTCAGTCGTGGAACCGGTCTCATGTACGATGACATGTAAGGTTGGTCCGGGCCGCTTCATCCCACTATGCCACCAATATCCAAAGTACATAGAAGATGCAATAACATGATCATCATCGCCCACATATAAACATATGTGTACTACCCGTGCAAAGCACCTACGCATAGACCAGGCTCTGATACCACTGTTGGGTCCGCAACATAGAAAACAAAAAATTTCCTACGATGAGAACTATACGCCAAGATCTAACTACTAGATACAGAGGAACGGGTGGACATACATCCATGGAGAACTTACCCTCGAAGACAACGAGTTTTGTTAACGAGTAGGAACTCGTGGTTGATGTAGTCGTACGCTTGCCGATCTCAAGATCGTGTGGAAGTCCGAGCGCCGCAAATTAGCAGCGCATCCGTCCTCACACACACGTTCAAGCCACCGGACAACCTCCACCTCCTCGCTCTAGCGAATCAGCGGAAGCAGCAACTCCTTCCAGACGCAAGGCCACCGGGAACATGTATCTCGCTAATCCGAGACCATGGGGAAACATCTAGAGGGGGAGAGAGATCCTTCACGAGGAGGTGTGGTTTGTGATAGGGGAGAGGGGGGCTTTATATAGGAGGGAGGGAGACCCCTCCCTTCCCATAGCCGGCCCATGAGGGGAGGGGGACTCCTCCCCTCCTTCATTCATGTGGTAAACCTCCACTCACATAAACATGGCCTCCACCCAAAATCCCACTCACATGTATTTAATTTCCACCAAATTAAATGCAACTCTCAATTAAAAAAACTCTTTTATTTATTTTATTTAGAATTTTACTTTAATTAACAAACATTCACATAAAACCCCTTGCAACATTTCAATATCACATGCAGAACCACTTTCTGCAATTTCACCCGAAACAATTCTGGTTTCTATCGAAACAATTCCAGTTTCTATCGAAACATTTCCTGCGCTTTGCAAACCTTTTGTCTGGAACATATGTGCTCCTAAATAGTGTCCGGCAACCCTTAAGTGTGTCACCCTACGGTTCGCGAATAATGCAGACATGATTGAGACTCCTCTCAGATCAATAATCAGAAGCGGGACCTGGACATCCATACTGACTCCTGCATATTCAACGGTGACTTCTGTGATCGTGAGAACCTTTAACGTCAGCAATTTAATCCCTTTGTCTCATGATATAATACATGTCCGAGATTCGATCATTGGTATCCAAATACCTAGTTTGATCTCGTTACCGACATGCACTCTTTTCTCGTTCCCGTGATATGACATTCTAGTGATCACATCACTTGCTTGCAAGCTATCTTAATGTGATATCACCGAGAGGGCCCAGAGTATATCTATCCGTCATCGGGATTGACAAATTCCACTCTTGATCCATGAGCCTCAACATAACACCTTCATAGCACTGAACCCACCTTTATAGTCACCCTGTTACGGTGTGACGTTTGATGTTATCAAGATACTCTTCCGGTGTTAGCAATTAACATGATCTCATGGTCTAAGGACTAAGACTACTTTGTATGATGTTATAGCAATATAAACATAATGACTTGATCGTAATGCTATACTTCGGATGAATGTTCATCACATCATTTCACAAATGTTGTGACCTTGTTATTAACAACATCCAATGTCCATGATCAGGAAACTTTGATCATCTTTTTAATCAACAAGCTAGTCTATAAGAGAGGCATAACTAGGAACCCTTTTTGTTTATTAAACACACATGTATTGATGTTTCCTATCAATACAATTATAGCATGCAAAATAAACATCTATCATATAAAAGGAATACATAATAACAACTTTATTATTGCCTCTCAGGGCATATTTCCTTCATATCTTCCTCCCGAAACCCTAAGACTCGGAGAGCGACCACAAAAAGATTCCGCTGCCTCTGCGTGGCGGAAAACACCGAGAGAGAAAGATCTCTCCGGCAGACAGATATCTGCCGGGGGAATTCCTTCCCGGAGAGGGGAGATCATTGCCATCAACACCACCATCAAGCTGGACTTCATCGGGATCATCATCATCATCACCACCACCATCATCACCATCAGCACCCTCATCACCATCTCCATATTGCTATAACAATTGCATTGAATCTTGCTATAGTTCATAGGGGAAACTTTCCCGGTGTTGATTACTCTTTGTAGTTGATGCTATTGAGTGAACCATTGAATTATTGTTTATGTTCAGATTGTTATACATCATTATTCCATCTCTGATCATGATCCATATGATGTCTTGTGAGTAGTTCGTTTTGTTCTTGAGGATATGGGAGAAGTCTTGTTGTTAGTCGTGGAGTTGTGTGGAGAAAGATTCGATAGATTGTTATTTAAGTTGTGGTGTACTTCTTCTAGTGGTGTGATGTGAACGTCGACTACATGACACTTCACCTATATGGGCCTAGGGGAATGCATTGTGTATTTGGCTACTAATCGTAGCGGTTGCCGGAGTGATAGAAACCTGAATCCCCGTTAGGAAACCATTGCACAAGGGACGTAAGGGTCTTAGAGTTTAAAGTTGTGGTTAGGTTTCTACCTTAATTAATTTCTTGTACTTACGGATGTTTGCAAGGGGGTTTAATCACAAGTATGTATTAAGTCTTGGATGGGACGGCACATTAGCATAGGTTCACCCACACAACACTTAGCAAGCTAGAGAAGATTAATCGACTATATGAAGCGGAAGAACTTGACAGTCTTCCCATGTGTCCTCGAGAACGTTTGGTCATCTATAGAAATAGAACCGGCTTGTCCTTTGCTGCATAAAGGATTGGGCCACTTCCTGCATTTATTCCTACTGCCTTTTACTTACTCATACTTTGTTTACTTGCTTTATCGAAAACCCCTAAAAATCCGTTTCCTAAATATTTGCAGAGAATTCCTGATCTATACCACTAGCCAGCACCTTCTGCTCCTCGTTGGGTTCGATACTCTTACTTATCGAAAATACTGTGATACACCCCCTATACTTGTGGGTCATCAAGACTATTTTCCGGCGCCGTAGCCGGGGAGTGAAGCGCTATTGGAGAGTGGAACTGGTAAAGGAAACTTCTACTGTGAGTATTGTTTACTTCTGCTAGTTGCTTTATTTTCGTTATGGATAATTCGCTGAGTTTCTTATTTGGTAATGCTACTACCACTGCTAAGGCAGTAGATAAGCCACCACCTGCTGAGAAAGATGTTTTCAAAATACCTACAAGAATTATTGATCGTGTTATGGATAACTACTATGTTGGGGATGGAACTGTCCATCCCGGTAATCATTTGCTCTTTATACATGAATTATGTGGGTTGTTCAAGTGTGCAGGTATTACTATAGATCAAGTTAAGAAGAAGTTATACTCATTATCACTGAAAGGAAAAGCTGAGGAATGGTATAAGCTACTGAAGAATGGTCAAGCTCTAGAATGGGAGGAAATAGTGCCTCTCTTTTATTCAAAGTTTTATCCTCCTAGTGAAATTCATAAAGATCGGAATCAAATATACAACTTTTGGCCTCTTGATGGAGAGAGTACTACTCAAGCTTGGGGGAGACTGAAGTTACTAATGCTCAAATGTCCCATTCATGAGCTCCCCAACAATATTATTATCAATAACTTTTATGCAAGGCTCCCTCTACATGACAAGGATTTATTGGACGCTTCTTGTGCTGGATCATTCACTCGCATGGAAGAAGAAGATAAATGGGACCTTCTAGATCGTATTCAAGACAATGCTAAAGCTTGGGAGAATGACAAAGGTAGAAAGTAAGGTATAAATTATGATTATGAATGCATAGAATCTTTTATGGGAACTGATGACTTTCAAAATATTAAAAATGCTTATGGCCTAGACTCTCAAGCTATTGCTTCTTATTTTAAGGCCTTTGCTTCCTACATGGAAGTGCCTAAAAAGAAGTGGAATAAGTATCATGAACCTTATAAAGATATTGCTAAGAGTGTTCCTGCAAGAAATACTGAAATTTATACTGCTAATTATGTTTTACCTGAACCTTATATTGAGAAAATGCCTTTTCCAGTTAAGGTAAAGGAACATTTTATGATAGCTAGTATGGTTAATGAAAGTATGAGTAGGGATGCTGAACCTGATAAAAAATGATTGATGAACCTATTGTAGCAAATGTGAAAGACTTTGTTGCTAAATATGAAAAAGAGGGACACACTATCCTTTGTAAGGATACCTCTAATATTGTTTCGCATAGTAGTGTTATGAGAGCTAGTATTCCTGTGTTTTCTGTTAGAATAAGTGATCATTGCTATGATAGTCCTTGTGATAGCTATCTTGTTATGTTTATGCATAATACTGAAAGCTATTATGAGAGAGGGAAAAGTGTTCTGGTGCATCTCAATAATATCAAGTTCCCTCGTTTTATGCTAAAAGTTTTTATGTTGCATTTCTTTTGCCTTCTTATGCAAGTTGCCTTTGGTTCCAATAACTTGTTTGTTTACAAAATTCCCTTGCATAGGAAGTGGGTTCGACTTAAATGTGCGTGTGTTTTTGCTTCTTAATGCTCTCTTTCACTTCAAATCATATCCCTATGAGAGCTTCTTCAAAATTATCATGCCCATCTTAATGGCTATAAAGAAAGAGCTTTATGGGAGACAACCCAATTTGTTTTTGCTTTCAGTTTGTTTTTGTTTCTTTGAGTCTTGGAAGTTATTACTTTGGTAATAACCGCTCCTTATCCATTTTGTTTGGTTTTTGTGTCAAGATCAACCTCGGAGAGAAGTAAGATTTGGGGAAGTTGCAGTCCCGAAACAGATTTTTGTGCTTCATCGTAAAAATTCGTGAGAGATATCTGTATATCGGATTGAGCTGTAATTTTTTGTGCTTCTTCCCCAGTTTGATATTAAACTTTAGTTAGTTTTGCACTTTTTTATTTGAGCAACAGAAGAGTTTCGAAAAAATTGATCTTTACCTGCTGGCCTGTTTTGACAGATTTTGCCAATCTTGCATTTGCTTCTTTATTCGATTTCCTTTTTAAATTCTTTTTGGGTTTTCGAAAGTAGTTGCTAAAGTAACTTTTGTTTTGATGGTTTTTAGTCGAAATTGGACTCAAAAGGTTTTATCACTTCACTTATACTAATGTTGCTAATAAGAACTGTGTGAAGTTTTGTGTGAAAGAAATTTCCAGGAAGTGGAGATAATGGTGTAACAAGGAAGAGAAAGGTTTTATGACTCGATTAATAAGTATATGAAGATGAAGATATCGATGATATTCAAGTGATGACTCCGGAAGGATCCACTCAATACCAAATTCAGAGACCTGCAGAGTCTGTTTCCAACTAGGTAACAGTTCTGGTAAGAAAAGATCCGCGGAAATACAATCCAACTATATTTTTGCAGTTTTCAGTCAATAAGGAAAGCTATGAAGCGAAAAAGGGACGGAACCGGAGCCAGGGTGGCCCACACCACCCCATGGCGCGGGCCCACCCCTGGCCGCGCCACCAGGTGGTGAGTCCACCCCGGACTCCGCCTCCGACTCGTTTTCTCCCAGTATCTTCCTTTTGATATGAAACTTCGTAATATATAACCCCCCTGATCCCCCGAGGTTCGTATATCGTGTTTTCGTCGTGTTTTTGTTTCGATCTGTTTCTGCCAGGACATACTCTTTGAAGGTTTAGAAGCACAATGGTGTCCGCCAAGGATAAAGGGAAGGAACCTATGGAGGAAGACCTCCAAGACCTCGGGAAGGAGAAGGAGATCAAGAGTGAAAGTGAAGAGGAGGCAAAGCACACCGGACTACCATTGCAAGCATTGGAGTGGTGGCGAACCCTAACAGGATCAGAAGGACTGCACGGAGGCAGACTGGGGGAAAGCTCCTCGTCACTGTTTGGCACCAAGGACACCTTATCCGAACACCAAGAGTACCTTCCATACCTTTGCTCATAACCATGCAGTAAAAGAAGACTCCAAGTGGGAAGAATGGAAGAATAATCACAAGAGCTGGGATCCACAAACTGAGATGATTATGGGCCATATTGAGCATAACTCGAAATTGATTCGCACTCGCACCTTCGAGATTGAGGACCTTGGGAAACTGATCAAGGAGCTCATCAAGAGGATACCACCACCACCGAAGGAGTAATTCGTCATCAGGTTTGGCAACCCCTTGGTTTGTTCCAAGCTTGGGGGAGTGCCGCGGTATCATATCACTATCTTCTATTTTTTTACTTTATTAGTAGAGTCATATCATGAATAGAGGAGTTATTTTGTAGTATGGTTTGCATTATGGAAGTGTCCCCTCTCTCATTAGATATGTATCCCTTGGTGTGAGTTTCCGTTATGAAATATTAATGAGAAGTTCTATCATTCACTCTTTTGCATAGCTTATGTTAGTTTTCAATTCGTGGTTATATGATTGATCTTGTTGTTAGTATTGGTAGCACTTTGGGATCATTGAGTTAATTTAGTTGGTTTTGGCAAACCTGGCTCAGTCAGTAGCAACACTTTTTTGAGAGTTGAAAAGAAAAAGATAGAAGTACTCTAGAGAAAAATAATTTCATCATCTTTCTTTCTTGATTTGCTCATAAGTCTAGTATTCTCTAGTTAAGATATTTTGTGCTTCCAAGGAAGATTGCATGTTTGTTTTTATCACTTGTATGTTTGTTTGTTTCCTTCAACTCTTATACTTTCTACCCAGCTTTGCTAGCCAAAAACCTGTACTGAGAGGGTATTCTTCTCATGCATCCATCTCCTTTAAACCAAAACATTTGCCATTTGTGTCCACCATACCTACCTAGTAGAATTATTGCTATTCCAAGTAAATTCTTGTTTTATGTACCTCCCAAATTAAACTTGTTATGTGAAAATTAGTGATTAAAGCTCTCACGAACTTGATGGCACACTTTATTTTCTTGCATTTAATGAACTTGAACCATTGGGTCCTTCTTTGTTGTGTATATGCTTGCGCTTTATGAGTTGAAGTTAGAGGAACCATGTATCATGGGGAACGCTTTCAACACTTCATGGGTACTTGTACCTAGTTGATATCATGTTCTTTTGCTTATGGATCCCGGCAGTGTGAAATAAAAGTGGAACTTGTAAGATCATGGAGTTTATATGTGTGTTAGAGAAACGCCTAGGTCGCTAGCCTAAGCCATGCCTAATCAGGGTGGAAACTTGCAGCATAACTATAGTGAGCATTCTATGAAGCATCCTCAATAAAAACCTATGCAAATAGCAAATAAAAAGATCGCTGAGATGCTCACTGTCTTCTTGCCTTGTCATTTTGATTATGGGATAACTCATGTGTCATGTGCAAGGGGTACCCCGTTGGCGCTTCTCAATGATACGCATGTATTTACAATGACAAGAGCTTGCTCGTGACTAAATTTGAGTAGCATGAGGATCGGTACTCATAAGTAAGGGGCATGAGATTTCAACTTATAACTTGTCAAGCATATCCTCTTAGTTGTGTCACTTTAACCTTAATCACCAAAAGATGCCTATGATAGGGGAAATGAGAGCTGAAAGCTAGTAAGTATCATAATTTTTGGGAGCTCTTTATGAGACTTGTAATCCCTGCTTCCCTCTTTGAAGGGCCCTTTCTTTTACTTTGTAGTTGAGTCAGTAAACCTATTCCCTTCTATCTCGGCAAGTATTTTGAGTTGATGTGTTTCATTCATTCATACGATGATTTATGCATTCATGTTTCTTATGTTCCTTGTTTTGCACATTGCTCTTATCTTGATGTTTACTACTTTGAAAGCTTTCTTTGGAAAACCAGCTATTTGTGAACTCCAGCAAATTATCAACTAGTCTTCGACCAAGAGCTAAGTTTGCCATTACCAATTATGATTCACTTTATGTATCTTTATTGTGTTTCCTTTACTCATTGCAAGTTGAGTTGTATAATAGTGAGTTGTTTTCTATTATGATCTATGTATTTGATGAATGTGATGCTTCTTGTCCGTATTCTTTTATCGACTCTTGACTCCATAAACTTGAGGTCATGTTTATTGAGATCAGTTTCGCTTGGGGCCAAGCGAAGTCTAAGCTTGGGGGGAGTTGATACGTCCATTGTGCATCACTATTCTATATCTTAATTCACTATTATTCATTGATATATTTCATATTGAGAGGTGATACTTATGTTATTTCATCTATTTTTGCATGGTTGATGACTTTTGGAGCATGGACCGTTGCAGTCAGGATTCTGATGGAAAAGGTGCTGTTTGGAGGCAAAATTCGCGAAGATCAAAAAATCCGGAAAAATAGACGGAAAATTCTATTTTTCCAGAAGACTCAAATGCTAGAAGATGGAGTGGAGGTGGGCCACAGGGGGCCCACACCACCCCATGGCGCGGGCAGGCCTAGGCCGCGCCAGGAGATGGTGTGGCCACCCTGGCCCACTCCATCCTCTCCCCTCTGGCGTATATCTTCCTCCCGAAACCCTAAGGCTCGGAAAGCGACCACAGAAAGATTCCGCCGCCTCTGCGGGGCGGAAAACACCGAGAGAGAAAGATCTCTCTAGCAGACAGATTTCTGCCAGGGGAATTCCTTCCCGAAGAGGGGAGATCGTCGCCATCAACACCACCATCAAGCTGGACTTCATCGGGATCATCATCATCATCACCACCACCATCATCACCATCAGCACCCTCATCACCATCTCCATATTGCTATAACAATTGCGTTGAATCTTGCTATAGTTCATAGGGGAAACTTTCCCGGTGTTGATTACTCTTTGTAGTTGATGCTATTGAGTGAACCATTGAATTATTGTTTATGTTCAGATTGTTATACATCATTATTCCATCTCTGATCATGATCCATATGATGTCTTGTGAGTAGTTCGTTTTGTTCTTGAGGACATGGGAGAAGTCTTGCTGTTAGTAGTGGAGTTGTGTTGAGAAAGATTCGATAGATTGTTACTTAAGTTGTGGTGTACTTCTTCTAGTGGTGTCATGTGAACGTCGACTACATGACACTTCACCTATATGGGCCTAGGGGAATGCATTGTGTATTTGGCTACTAATCGTAGGGGTTGCCAGAGTGACAAAAACCTGAACCCCCGTTAGGAAACCATTGCACAAGGGACGTAAGGGGCTTAGAGTTTAAAGTTGTGGTTAGGTTTCTACCTTAATTACTTTCTTGTACTTATGGATGTTTGCAAGGGGGTTTAATCACAAGTATGTATTAAGTCTTGGATGGGACGGTACATTAGCACAGGTTCACCCACACAACACTTAGCAAGCTAGAGAAGATTAATCGACTATATGAAGCGAAAGCACTTGACAGTCTTCCCATGTGTCCTCGAGAACGTTTGGTCATCCATAGAAATACAACCGGCTTGTCCTTTGCTGCATAAAGGATTGGGCCACTTGCTGCATTTATTCCTACTGCCTTTTACTTACTCGTACTTTGTTTACTTGCTTTATTGAAAACCCCTAAAAATGCATTTGCTAAGTATTTGCAGAGAATTCCTGATCCATACCACTAGCCAGCACCTTCTGCTCCTCGTTGGGTTCGACACTCTTACTTATCGAAAATACTGCGATACACCCCCTATACTTGTGGGTCATCAATAACGACACCAATTTGATGAAGGAGCATTTGCGCGATTCTGCCGAGATAAGAAGATCCGGCTGGACGTTGCCTCGGTAGCCCAGCCCGCATCGAACGGACAAGTGGAGAGGTCCAACGGATTAGTATTATCCGGGATAAAACCCCGGCTCATTGAGCCGCTGCAAAGATCAGCGGGGTGCTGGATAGAAGAACTACCAGCGATACTATGGATATTAAGAACAACTCTGAATCGATCAACGGGCTATACGCCATTTTTTCTGGTATATGGGGCAGAAGCTGTATTACCAGCCGACATAGAGCATGATTCGCCTAGGGTCACCCAATACATAGAAGCCGAAGTGCGAGAAGCCCGGCAAAATGATGTTGATCTGCTGGAAGAAGCGAGAGAATTGGCATTGTCCAGATCCGCCATATATCAGCAAAATCTCCAACACTATGATAGCCGGAAAGTAAGCCCCCGAATCTTCTGGAAAGGTTATCTGGTACTTCGGCTAGTACAACATACTGCTGGAATGCATAAGTTATCCCCCCCATGGGAAGGGCCATTCATTGTGAGCAAAGCATTGCACATGACTGTTATTATCTCATCGATGCAAAACCACAGGAGAAGAACAAGGCGGACAGGTCCGGCGAGGAATCTAAGCATCCATGGAATGTAGCTCTACTTCGTCCATTCTACACTTAACAAAGAAGTGTGTGTATCCGAGTCTCTCATATGTCGGTATGTATGCCGACAATGAGTTTATCAAAGAAATCTTGGCACCTTGAGCAGTAACTCGGAGACTGCCTTAATAGTATTTGTTGTCTTTTGTGCTTGTTATTTATTTTTATGTCGGCTAGCTTAAGTTGCTTCTGGCTAAGCCGGATTAGTAGTGTGTGAGCACCCAAAACCCAACTCTTCGACTTGCTGCTATCCAACAAGATTTGGCTCCATGGCAAGCAAGAGAACAAGTTTGGAATTGCGTAGCACACGAAAAACGACTAAGGAAAAGAACATAATCGAGCCGACGTTTGTTATTCGAAGTAACTTTATGTTTGCCTTTTTTTTACTATGCTGGATTATTTTGAGCTAGTCCTAAAGTTTCCAAGTATTGTTAAGTCAATTTTTGAAACTCGAACTCGTAAGTCACAAAACCGAATCAAGGTAGACGCGAGCCGAGCCATGAAATTGGAGAAAAAAGAAAATGAAACTCGGGGAATATGCCCAAGTTAATCCGGGTGAACAACTTAGTAGCAAAGCATAATCAATATGCTTAATACATCTACACCCGGCATATCGGGGATCTAAAAAATTCAAAGTGTTTTTTGGTGCTCAAGGAGCAGAAGCGGGAGGGGGTAACTCGGCGCCAGCGGGTGCAGCAGCAGCTTCAGCCTCGTTGTCCGGGTTAGCTTCAGCCCCGTCATCATCTTCACTCTCTTCGATATCTGAAGCTTTGTCCTCTTCCTCGTCACCTGAACCATCTTCGACGTATTCGTCGTCAACAGCGCCAAGGAAACTTGGTCCTTCATTCCATTGATGGACGGGGCAAACTGGATGAGGTTGTAGGCACAAGCCTTACGCCGGGCTACCCAATCCGGGTCATTCGACCACCTTGATCCGGTGCGCAAGCGCTCGAGAAGCTTAAGGTCTAGCTTTTCATACCACGTGAGCATGAAGTGGAGAACAGTTTCAGCTCCAGCGCATGCGGCGGATTCCCTCCAGAGGTCAAGCTGGGTCTCGCAATCCATTAATTTGTTGATCAGGGCAGTGGATCCCTCCGGAGCATCCTCACTAGGCCAAAGCACACGGAAGATCTGGACGGCTACATCCAGGAGACCCGAACCATAGTTCTTCACAACTTCAATGCGAGAGGACAGACTGACCAGCAGATCCTCCATGTCATAGGGAATGTTTTCAGAACCAGGACCAGTTGGAGTACCCCTCTGCTGGCGGAACTTGGTAACCGCAGCAACCGCAATGGCATCACCCTCTGGGAATTTTCCTAGAAACAAGGCAAGTAAAGTAAGTAAAAAAGTTTAACCCGGAGAAACACATGTCGGCAGAAGCAAAGGAACTTACGTGAGATATGACTGTGGATCCGGGTCAGCTCAGTGATGCAATTAGCACGCCTCTTCTGGAGTTTCTCAAGTTCAGTGTTAGCCGAGCCAAGCTTGCAGTCGGCCTCCTTCAGCAACTCCTTATCTTTTGGAAGTTGAAGGCTAAGCCGTTCTCGCTCTTCGGTGAAGTCTTGGCCTGCCTTGTCCATCTCCATCTTATGGAGCTCTTTGAGTTTCTTCATATCGGCCTTAAGCTTGGCAATTTCATCATCCTTGGCTCGGAGTTTGGCAAGTTTGTCGTCCTTCTTCTTGAGCTCGACCTGATGTTGCCCTGCTTGTTCGAGAAAATGCAGCATCATATCAGGCACGGGCACACTATTTTCAAGGGATGCTACAACGGTGTGTTAACCCAGCAGAGCCGAGGCATAAATATCTGCCGAGCCAAGAAGAAAAGTAGAAAGAGCGTAGAAGAAGATTAGCCAAACCGAGTTACCTTTTATCTCGCCCAAGTTTTTCCTCATAATTGTATTCTCGGCCTCCACTCCGGCTGCGCAATCCGAATAATAGATTAGTTCGGCGGAAAAACAAGGAAGGATAAGGAAGAGGTCGAAGAGAAAACTTACCCATTTTCTTGAACACAGCGAGAAGCATGGTATGCTTTGTGCGCAGCACCTTGTGTGAGTCCAGGAGGCGCTGGAACTCGACGGTTCGACGATTGGTAGTTATCTGAAAAGAGCAAGGTTGGCTCAGTATAGGCATATTCGAAGTGTACAAAATCCGGGCCAAGTGGAATTTAACCCGGCTCTAGGTGTGTGCATATTCGAAGTGTACAAAATCCGGGCCAAGTGGAACTTAACCCAGCTCTAGGTGTGTGCATATTCGAAGTGTACAAAATCTGGGCCAAGTGGAACTTAACCCGGCTCTAGGTGTGTGCATATTCGAAGTATACAAGATCCAGGCCAAGTGGAACTTGACCTGGCTCTAGGTGAGTGCATATTCGAAACTACTAAGGAGCTACGCTAGTTCTCTAAGGAGCATCCGGCCGAGTAACAAGTTACTCCCCCGGAGGCTCGGGGACTAAGGGGTATATCTTTAAGCACTTATGCGTATTAAGTAAAAAAGAAAAGTAGCGTACATCCATCATCCGGCCAGCAAGGTTGATTGCCTTGGCTGCTGTCTTCATTTGTACGCTAAATTCGGTGGGCCCAAATTTCTCCGAGAGATTGTCGTCAGGATTGACGAACTCCGCTTTGTTCCAGTTGTTTATATATTCAATCAAGGCTGGAGGATAGCCCTCTCCACTAAGCATGTGAGGCACCACCAAACCTTTGGCATGGGCCTCCCTCCTCACAACTTGGGCAGCAGCAGGGCTGGTATGCAGTGTGAGTTGCTTGCTAGCTGACCTGGGGGAGGCATCTTTCTTCGACGGATTTTTCTTCGGCAGCATGGACGCGAGCGTGTGCTATCCAGCCTCGATGGATGCTGCCCTAGTGGCCCCAGAACCTTTCTTGGCCTCTGGTTGCTATTGGGAGGCTGAAGTTTGAGCTGTAGATTTGTATTTGGGTGCAGCCTTGGTGCTAGTTGGGTCTTCTCGCTGATTCTTGGAAGACTCGGACGAGGCAGAAGGAGTTGGTGCTGGTGCTGGTGCTTGTGTTGCTGCTGGTACTTGTGGTGCTGCTGTTGGTGCTGGCGCTGGTGCTTGTGCTGGTGCTAGTCTTGGAAGTGGTGTTGTTGCTGCTGTTGGTACCTCAGAGGTGACAGGCTACGGCTGAGCCGATGAGGAGCTAGGAGCATCCGCAACCTCGGCAGAGCCACTTCCCCCTGCTCCAAGGTTGCCCTCCTCTGGATGCGGTGGGCTAGAACCCGGAGCAACCACTGAACCCTCCTAAATTGGGCTCAGCGGGCGTGTATCATCGCCACGAGGGGGAGATGGGCTATGCCGGAAGGAAGAGGAGATGCTAGAGCCGCTCTGGGGAACCTCCACCGCAGCCCTGCCGAATCAAACAATGAATAATAAGTTATAACAAAAGAAAGGCATACATATAGAAAAGCACAAAGCAGAGAATTGGACAAAGAGAAAAGTGACTTGTCAGAAGTCAACTCTCCGAGTTGTGGCCTTAGTCGGAGGCTTGGTGGCAGTCTTGTCAGCGGACTTCTTTCGCCTCTTGGTTGTTTTGGAAGATCCGGAGGAAGCAGCGGAAGTGGCAGCCCGTTTCTTGGACACGGCTGGGGCCGGCTCACTCGTAGCGAGAGAAGGATCTTCATGGATCTCCCCAGCCGGGTTAGCTAAAGCTGGAAATGCGTAAGAAATGGGTACCACGTCAAATACCTCCACCACCTCAATGTCGGAATCATCTTCATCGTCAGGCCAATCCCTTAAGGAAGAGAGGTTACCAGAGGGTCGCTTGGTTGTATCCGGGAATAGCAGGAACATTTTCTGATCCGGCTCCTCCTCATCTGAGACAAGTCGATCCTTCCCCCATTTGAGGGAAGGCTCGGTGCCATCATCAAGGGTCTGCTGAAGAAACAACTAAAAAGAAAATGCAAAAGGATCAAATAAACAACATACTCCGCCTTAGGATATAACTCGGAAAAGGATTGAATCACGAGATTTAACGTAGGAGGAGGCTTGTCCCGATAGTAATGCTCCAACCCCCACTCCCAATCAGCGGAGAAGTCCTTGTCGGTCGTGAAGAGGGCCTTGACCCGGCGGAATATCTCGGTATTGTTCAATTCGAAGGAGGAAGTGCGGTTGGGGTCAAGTGGCCAGCTCATGTGGCAAAGTTTGTGTGTGCGCTTCTGGAGAGAGGATATCCGGCTGCGGACGAATGTGATCATCGCGTCCTCGTTGCGCAGCCCCAGATCTTTCAGCTCCTGGAACCTCTTATTGACTTGATTCGCCAAGACAGTTGGTTTCTTGGAAACCCGGTCCTACAAATCTGGATTAGGAGGACCCGGAGCAAAGGGGCGCAGCCGGATCAGATCCTCATCCATGCCATTCCTCACACATAAGAAGGTCCGGGCCCAGCCCTTGCAAGAGTCAAGCCCCGTGACTCGGGGAAAGACAGATTGTTTCTAGGGAGAGATGGAGGCGGCACCAAATTGAGTCAGATGTTTGTCCTCTAGGGCACGCATTTTATTTGGAATCACGTTCCTTTGCAGACCAAATAATCGGATCTAGAGCTCTTTGGTGGGCCACAGGCCGACATATCCTTCTACGGTGGAGGCGAATGAAGAAAGGGACGTAATGGCATTCACCGGAAGATGGTGAGGTTGGAGTTTGTAGATGTTGAGGAAATCATGGAAGAAATCGCTCACAGGCAGGCCAAATCCACGCTGGAAGTGAGACAGGAAGACGACGAACTCACCCGGAGTGGGTGAGGGGGCAAGTTCTTCGGAGTCGAGGCGAGAAATCACGCCCTCGGGGATGCGGCGGGTGCGGTAGAGCCAATCCAAATCGTCTTGGCACACCCAAGAACCGGCCCAGGCACCGTGCTCCATGGTTTCACCCCCCTCCTCCATCTCTTCTTCAGCGACGGCGAGCTCCTCTTCGGTCCTCTCTAGGTCACTATCCTCACCGGCCCTATCGGAGGTGGGGGGAAGAGGCTTGGATTGGCGTGGACCCGTGACGTTGAAGCAGCGTGGGAGCAGCAGCGAGGCTAATGCAAAGAAGCACGGTGTGGTGGCGGCGGCGCTGTCCCTAGGAAGAAGAAGGGACAGAGAGGCAGGGGGCGCGAGAAGGGGAAAATGGCCAAGGGGCGCGCCCCTCCCATATTTAACCAAACCCCAGCGGTGGGTAGTGGGATCGTGCTAGTCGAGGCCACACGGTGTGGCCATGTATCAGCCGGATCAGCCAATCGCAGGCAAGCCACAGGAAGGGCCACAGGAAACAGGGAATCCCATGACGCGACGTGGTGATACAGTTGACGAGGAGGCAGTTGCGATGCGACATGCGCTGGAGTAAACACTGACAATAAGTGAAGTAACTGGCGCAGGCCCTTAAAATGAGGCAAGATAATGATTACCCTCCACGTAGGATGTGGGGAAGTGTACGAGAGAAGGAAGGATAACCCGGAAAACTGAAGGGTGACCCGGCCAGCGAGTGAAAACTCGGAATGTGCCAAGGGAAAGCTAGGCCATGAAATCCGAGCTATGAGGTAACTCGGAAAAGGGAGCAAAAGGCTCGGTAAATTGAACTTGCCGTGGCCTTAGCAGCTAAAGTTGCTAAGACCGCACCAGCTTCGGGAACTAATGTTGGGGGGATACCCCCAGGTAGGGTCACACCGGGGTATAGAGGCTGAGTTAGCCGAGGGACAGCAAGGTCAAAGCGTATGCTAGCCGAGTCACCTCAAGGCAGGCCGACTTACGGGATGACCAGGACCGGAGGATGTCCACCTGACTGAGTCCCGGCCAACATATGTCGTATGCCGGCAGGTTTTATGTAACTTGTACGCAGGTACCCACGGAGCCGGATCAACTAGGTCTGATCCGGGTTATATCAGGCTTGCAAGAGAAGGAAGGTATCTCGCTGGTCAAAAGGTGGTCACTGTACGCTGGAGCGTGGGTGAAGCGGACAGAGGGAAGGACCACCGAGGTGTGGACGACAAGGGTGACGCAGCCTGTGTCGGCTGACGCTGGCGTCGCAGAGGCTTACGAAGCCTTTGCATGGCTTACGATGGCAAAAGGTGACCCGGTCGGTTTTCTATTTTGGGAGAGGCATATTCCTTTGAATATGCCTCCACGTATTCGTTAGCTAGTAGCATGGCCTCCCCTTTATAAGGAGCGCCAGGACCTCTGTAGAAGGGGATCGCAAGTTGTTTAGTCCGACGCGTGGGCAATTGGTAGTGGTGAGAGCAAGAGAGCTCCTTCTTCCTCCTCTCCCCAATACAGCTCAAGGAGCATCTGTAAACCTGGTGAGCCTTGAGAATACAAAGCATCTGTGTGTTGAATCACCACACTATCCCTCCTTGGATTCCTCTAGTGCATATTGGCCCCACCTTTAGCCTATCCATGGCATCTGTCGTGACACCACCACGACACCCATTTGTTTCCTTCTCCTGGTCGTCCCACGACCAAACTCCTTCCATCCCTTTCTGACCATCCCATGGTCAAAACAGGGATCCTTGCCGACCATCCCATGGTCAAAAACATTTCCAAAGCCATTTCTTTTCAGAAATCTTTTTTGAAGATAAAAGCAGCGCCTTTTTACAGAAGTTTGTCCAACCCGTCCTTAACCATGGACACGGCTATTCGAATAGATTTACACTCTGCTGTTGGGGGGATACCCCCGGGTAGGGTCACGCCGGGGTATAAAGGCCGAGTTAGCCGAGGTTCAGCAAAGCCAAAGCGGATGCTGGCCGGGTCACCTCAAGGCAGGCTGAATCACGGGGTAACCCAGACCAGGGGCGTCCGGCTAACTAAGTCTCATCTGACTTAAGCAGTAAGTCGGAAATGCCTATTTAACTTGTATGCAGGAACGGGTGTGGCCGGATCAACTATGGTTCGGGTCACATCTAGCTTCTAGGAGAAGGAAGGAATCTTGTTGGTCAAAAGAAGCCTCGGTACGCACTGCATGAGCGAAGCGGAAAAGGGAAGGACCACCGAGGCGTGGCCGACAAGGGTGACGACGCTCATGTCGGCTGACGCAGGCGCCGCAGAGGCTCACGTAGCCTCTGCATGTGTGACGCGAGGGAAAAGCAACCCGGTCGGTTTACTGCTTTGGGAGAAGGCATATTCTCAGGAATAGGCCTCCACGTATGCCCTAAGTGGAGACCTAACCACCCCTATATAAGGGGGGCTTGGGCCTCTGTAGAAGAGGTTCCGCTATTCTGATTTGGTTGAGGGTTTTAGGGGTGAACAGTGTGTGAGAGTAAGAGAGCTTCTTCTTCCCCCTCTCGCCAATACAGCTCAAGGAGCACTTGTACTCTTGGAAGCAAAGAAAATACAAACTTATGTGTGAGGAATCACCTCATTATCCCTCCCTGGATTCCCCTAGCGTGTATTAGTCCCCACCTTTAGCCTATCCATGGCATCTGCCGTGACACCACCACGACAGTTGGCGCCCACCGTGGGGCTAGCGACGCTAGCGGGGTCAAGATCTGGACGGGAAACTTCATCGGCACCGTAGAACGCATCGTCTCCGGGCTCGTTCAGCGCTTTGGAGCGCTGGACTTCGTCAACGACGATGCTGGCTGCTTCGGCACGTGCCCACTTCCGCGCAACAGCCTCTTCGTCAAGCTCGGCGCGCACAAGGTCTACGTTGTTGTTGACGTGTCATGTGTTCATCCACGGCACGTCGTCGAGGCAGGGGAGCCACCTCTCACCGTGGCTCGCGGGGTGCGTATCGCTCGCTACCCGGACCATGCAGAGGTGATGATGACTGCGCCTGGTGCGGGCACAAGCAAGGATCCGGCACCAGATCCGGAGGTAATGCCTAAGGCACCGAGGAAAGCTAGAGGTCCTCCACTAGAGAGGCCGGAGAATGTGTTGAGGGAAGCGATGGATAGCTTGGCAAAACCCTGTAGTAGCAGCGGTAGATCCGGCTCAGACACAGGCCGAGCTAGAGGAAACTAGGCAAAAAATACTAGAGGGTGCAAAAAAGATAGTCGCGGCTCAGCAGTCGTTGAACATGACGCTGCGTGAGTACGCAAAGGCAAACAAAGTTGATGCTGTAAAAGTGAAGGGGAGAAATATCATGAGCAAAATGAACAGAGAAGGTGATACAGGAATTGAGGAATCAGAAAACTGTTTGTCCGTGGGGCTGCCGAGGTATAGTACCCTGGCAAAGAACCTCAGAGCAGCAGATGCAGCTGCATCCGAGTTAGAGGGTCTAACAGGTAAAGCCCGGCAAAGACAGCAAGATAGGGTTAATGATCTGGTTAGGATCGCGAACAAACAAAATGAGGAACTACTCAGAGCTAACCCGGAGAGAGCTGGGGCCTCCAAGATCGTTCATTCGGCGATCGGTAACCCGGAGAAATCCGCTGGAGCCGCATCGTCTCCTCATGGTGGACCAAGGAGAGAGGAGGTAGTAACCTCGGCCAGAAGAAACAAGAAGATCGTCCCGTATGATCCAACACGGGCAGGGAAAGGAAAAGAAGCACAGAAAAATGATGATCGACGGAGTGTGAGCCGAGGTGAAGCTGGCCAGGATAACCGCGACCAAGGCAATGCCAGTCAAGCGAACGCCGTCAACGGCAATGCCGGACAGCGAAACTCGGCAGGAGCAGGACAATCGCAACAGTGGAATATACCAAGGCAAGAGCAAACTGCCGGCTGAGGTATGCAACAGAGAGGTGCTCCACGAGAGCAAGACCGGTACAACAATGGAGATTCGGAAATGGCAAACACGGGATACCCAAGGCCGGACTATCATGTGATAGGGTCAAGATTGGGAAGCAGGGATTTGAAGCCAGATGATGCCAGGTTGAAACTAGATCGACTGTATAGGTCGGAACAAATCGAATGCCAGGGTCCACCGGGTCCAGCATGTTTCGGGCCCCGGATCATGAAGGAGCCACCGGTACCCAACTTCCAGTTACCCAGGGGCACGAAGACGTATGACGACAGTACCAAGCCGGAAGATTGGTTGATAAACTATGCTGTGAAAATTGCCACAGGCAACTTGAGGTGGGTTGTACGATACGTACCCCAGATGTTGGAAGGGCTGGCAAGGGTATGGCTGAACAATTTGCCACCCGGAAGCATTAACTGCTGGATAGATTTCAAGGAGATGTTCATCAGCAATTTTTCAAGTACGTATCAGAGGCCAAATAGGCCGCAGACCCTAGCTATGTGCAAGCAAAGGCCGAATGACGGACCGGGAATTCTTAACCCGGTGGTGTATGGTGAGAAACTCATGTGAGGGCGTGATAGAATCACAGGCCATAGCATGGTTTGCGCAAGGGTGCAGACATGCAAGCGAACTGTGGCAAAAGTTGCAAAGGAAAATGCCAACCACGTTGGCAGAGATGATCCAGATTGCAAATTCGTATGCTCTGGGTGATCTGACTCAACCTAGGCTCGTGTCGAACGAGTCAAACGATGAGCACTACCAGAGAGATGGAGCCGGGTCATCCCGGAGGAATGACTATAGAGGGAAAAGAAGAGATGATAGACCGAATCGTCGATATGGTTCGCAACAAGTTGCGGCTATGAATCAAGATCAGCCCGGAGCAGGGGGCAGTCAATGCCAGAAAACTAGAGGGTAATGGACTCCGAGAAACGATGGCAAGAAAACTTGGACGCCAGAGCAAAAGAAATAGTGGCAAGAAAAGAAGGATCGTCCGAGGTATACTTATGAGTCGATGTTGGAATAGCCGTGTAAGTTTCACACGCCAAATCCGAGCAATCCAGCGGGTCATACAACGAGGCAATGTGAGTGGATGCGCAAGATTAAACAAGGTGGTTCGGGGAATGTTCAGGCACCCTGGAATGATCAGCCTCGGCAGGAGTTACCCCGGCAGCAATTGCTCTCCGGAGCAAACACGCAACAGCTAATGTTGCCTCCCCCTCCGCCGAGGTATGATAACAATGAGAGAAGGGACGCGGTGCATCAAGTGGAAAATCAACATCAGCCGGATCAGAGGTACCCCGGAAACGAGGGGAGGAATGAGTACAGAGAGCATCATCAGAGTTACTACGTATTCACCACGAAGGAAATAGATAGAAAGAGCTTGCAGCACCGAGATATGGAGGTGAATGCAGTAATGCTAGCAGTGACGAGGTATATGCCTTGGTCTGACCAAGAAATCATCTGGATCATAAAGGATCACCCCAGGCTTATGCCAAGCCCTGGTTCGTATGCGTTGGTGCTGGATCCGACATTCATTGGGCCTAGCATTAATGTAAGATTCTCAAAGGTACTGATCGACAATGGCAGTAGCATTAACATCATGTATGCGGACACAATGCGCAAGTTGGGTTTCTCGGAGAACATGCTGCAGGCAACGAGGACAACTTTCCATGGCATTGTGCCCGGCATTTCTTGCGAGCCGATAGGCAAGGTCCGGGTTGACGTATTGTTCGACACGAGAGATAACTACAGAACTGAAAATTTGGAGTTCGAGGTGGTGAACATAGAAAGTGCGTACCATGCGTTACTAAGAAGGCCAGCGCTGAACAAGTTCATGGCAAGCTGTCACATTAGTTACTTGAAGATGAAATTGCCCGGGCCAAACGGAGTGATTACCATTGCTGGGGATTTCCGACGTTCCATGGAATGTGCGTCGGCCGGTTCTAACTTAGCCGAGTCACTTGTGATTGCGCAGGAGAAAAGGAAGATTCAAGAGGTGGCGGCATTGGCTCAGTCCGCGCAGCAGTATATGCCGGCGTTGAGTAACCCGCATGGGAGTGTCTCCTTCCAATCCACGAAAGATACCAAGAAGGTTCCCGTTGATGATATGTTCCCAGAGCGCACCGTAACAATTGGTGCCGGGTTATGTGATAAATAGGAAAGTGAGCTCGTCAGCTTCCTTCATGAGAATCAGGACATTTTTGCTTGGTCCACACAGGACTTGCAAGGTGTTCCGAGGGAGTTGGCCGAGCACTCTTTGAATGTGAGACCCGGAGCAAAGCCGGTGAAACAACCTCTCCTCCGCTTCGCCGAAGATAGGAGGAAATTCATCGGGGATGAGATAGCTCGTTTGCTAGCTGCAGGGTTTATCATGGAGGTTCTTTACCCGGATTGCCTGTCTAATCCGGTGCTGGTGGAAAAGAAGAAGGATGATCGGAATGTGGCGGTGGTTTGGCGTATGTGTATCTATTACACGAACCTGAACAAGGCGTGTCCAAAAGATCCATTTCCACTGCCAAGGATAGATCAGGTCATAGACTCAACTGCTGGATGTGAATTGTTGTCATTCATTGAAGCATATTCTGGTTTCCACCAGATACCTCTGAATCCGGATGATCAAATAAAGACTGCATTTATTACCCCGTATGGGGCTTATTGCTATCGCACCATGTCGTTTGGTTTACGTAATGCAGGGGCAACGTACCAAAGATGTATACAGAAGTGTTTACACGACCAAATCGGTCAAAATGTACAGGTGTACGTGGATGATGTGGTTATCAAGACCAAGGAAAGCAAAACGCACCTTGACGATATCAGGCAAACGTTTGCGAACCTAAGAAGGTTCCAGATGAAACTTAACCCGGAAAAATGTACCTTTGGTGTCCCGGCTGGGAAATTGCTCGGTTTTCTTGTTTCCAGCCGAGGTATCGAAGTTAGTCCAACTAAAATCCGGGCCATCGAATGGATGGAACTGCCGAAGTGTCTTAACGATGTCCAGAAGTTCACGGGTTGCCTGGCATCGTTAAGTCGGTTTGTATGTCAGTTGGGAGAAAAGGCATTGCCTCTTTACCAACTCATGAAAAAGACAGATAAGTTCGTTTGGACGCCGCAGGCCAATGAAGCCTTTTCCCATTTGAAGAAGATGTTAGCCTCTGCACCAGTATTAGCCTCACAACTATCAAAGGAGCCAATGTTGCTCTATATAGCCGCAACCAACCGAGTTGTAAGTGCAGTGATAGTGGTGGAGCGCGACGAGGAAGGTAATTCGGTGCAAAGGCCAGTGTATTACCTGAGAGGTGTTATCAGCCTCAAAGCAGAACTATCCGCACTATCAAAAGGTGGCGTATGGCGTATACATGGCCGCTAAGAAGCTGAAGCACTACTTGGAGGAACATCCTATCAGGGTCATATGTGAGGCCCCCATATCCGAGATAATGAGTAACAAGGATGCGAGTGGAAGAATTGCAAAGTGGGCAATTGAACTAGCTCCTTATGCGCCACAATATGACAGAAGAGAGGCAATCAAGTCTCAAGCTGTGGCGGATTTTTTGTGTGGACTGGGCCAAGGTGCAATACGAACCGCCGTTGCCAGATCAGAACTATTGGCGAATGCACTTTGACGGATCAAACACAAAAACCGGGCTAGGTGCCGGAGTTGTACTTACCTTGCCAAAGAAGGACCAGCTGAAGTACGCGCTGTAGATCCATTTCGCGGCATCGAACAATGTCGCTGAGTATGAAGCACTTGTGCACGGGCTCAAGGTGGCAAAAGAGATTGGGATACGTCGGATCATATGCTTTGGCAACTCGGATTTGGTGGTACAGCAAGTGTCGGGACTGTGGGACGCTCTTGATCCAAACATGGCACTGTACAGATTTCATGTGCAGAAGATATCTGGTTACTTTGAGGGATGCGAATTTCATCATGTACCCCGGGTGGAAAATGAGGCTGCCGACATGCTGTCAAAGCTCGGGTCAACCCGACAAGTAGTTCCACCAGGTGTAGCATTAGAGCACCTCAGGAAACCATCAATCAGACCGTCCCCAGATACCGACTCAATTTATGTCCCGGAGGACACGGAATCCAGAGTTGTGCCCATGGACATTAATACGGGAGGTGGCGCACGAAACCCGGGGACTGCCTCGGTGAACCCGGGGACTGCTCAGCCTAATCCGGTTGAAGTTATGCCGGTGGATATGATGGAAATTGATGAGGATGTATTCCCTGTGCGAGCGATACCATCTTGGGCACTACCTATATTTCAATTCCTGAAAGATGGAACGTTACCCACTGAGGAAGTGTTGTCCAGGCAAACACAGAGGAGGGCAAAGGCGTACACGATCATCAATTCCGAACTATACAAAAGGAGTGTGACCAACGTCCTCCAGCGATGCGTTGACCCGGAAGAAGGGCTCGACATCCTCCGAGATATACATCAAGGGGAGTGTGGACATCATGCCTCGTCCCGAGCCTTGGTGGCAAAAGCTTTCCGGCATGGATTCTACTGGCCAAGTGCCTTAGAGCAAGCAGAAGATCTGGTGAGAAAATGTAACGGTTGTCAGAGGTATGCTACCAAGACACATATGCCGATGTCGGAACTCAAGACCATACCAATTACATGGCCATTTGCCGTATGGTTCTTGGACATGGTTGGTCCGTTCAAACCAGCAAGGGGAAATATGACTCACATTTTGGTCATGGTGGACAAATTTACGAAGTGGATTGAAGTGAAGCCTATAAGAAAGTGTGATGGAGCTACGACCTTAACGTTTCTCAAGGATATCATCTTGAGGTACGGTTATCCTCACAGTATCATAACCGATAATGGCACAAACTTTGCGGAAGGAGCATTCACGCGTTTTTGCCGAGATAAGAAGATCCGGCTGGACGTAGCCTCGGTAGCTCACCCCGCATCGAACAGACAAGTGGAAAGATCCAACGGATTAGTATTATCCGGGATAAAACCCCGGCTCATTGAGCCGCTACAAAGATCAGCCGGGTGCTGGATAGAAGAGCTACCAACGGTACTGTGGAGTTTAAGAACAACTCCGAATCGATCAACAGGCTATACGCCGTTTTTTCTGGTATAGGGGACAGAAGCTATATTACCAGCCAACATAGATCATGATTCGCCTAGGGTCACCCAATACACAGAAGCCGAAGTGCAAGAAGCCCGGCAAAATGATGTTGATCTGCTGGAAGAAGCGAGAGAACTGGCATTGTCCAGATCCGCCATATATCAGCAAAATCTCCGACGCTATCATAGACGGAAAGTAAGCCCTCGAGTCTTTCGGGAAGCCGATCTGGTGCTCCGGTTGGTACAACATACTACTGGCATGCATAAATTATTCTCCCCATGGGAAGGGCCGTTCATCGTGAGCAAAGCGTTGCACAATGATTCTTATTATCTTATAGATGCAAAGCCACAGGAGAAGAACAAGGCGGACAGGTCCGGCGAGGAATCTAAGCGTCCATGGAATATAGCTCTACTTCGTCCCTTCTACACTTAGTAAAGAAGTGTATGTATCCGAGTCTTCTCATGTGTCGGTATGTATGCCGGCAATGAGCTAATCAATGAAATGTTGGCACCTTGAGCAGTAACTCGGGGACTGCCTTAATAATATTTGTTGTCTTTTGTGCGTTAGCTGGAATAAGTTGTTCTACTTAACTCGGATTAGTAATGTGTGAGCACCAAGAACCCAACTCTTCGACTTGCTGCTGTCCAACACGAATTGGCTTCATGGCAAGCAAGAGAACAAGTTTGGAGTTACGTAGCACACGAAAAACGACTAAGGAAAAGAACTTAATCGAGCCAACGTTTGTTTTTCGGGCTAACCTTGTATTTACTTTCAAATTATTATGCTGTTTTATTTTTGAGGTAAGCCTAAAAGTTTCCCAGTATTGTTAAGACAATTTTCGAAGCTCGGATTCGCAAGTCGTAAAACCGAGTCAAGGTAGACACGAGACCGAGCCAAAAGATTGGACGAACAAGAAAAAGAAACTCAGGGACTATGCCCTACTTAATCCGGCATAGGAATTTAGTAGAAAAATATCACATGTATCTGGGATACAATCCCACCCGGCATACCGGGGATCTGACAAATTTTCATGTTTTTTCGCTCAAGGAGCAGCAGGAGGAGGAAGTTCGGCGTCATCTTCGCCCTCTTCGATATCCGAAGCGTCGTCTTCTTCATCACCGTCCGAGCCATCTTATTCGTTCTCAACCTATTCGTACCCAGCTGCTTCCAGGAAGCTCGGTCCCTCAACCCATTCATGAATGGGAGTGTATTCGATGAGGCTATGGGCGCAAGCCTGGCGCCGAGCTACCCACTCCGGGTCATTGGTCCATTTGGATCCAGTGTGCAGACGTGTCAGGAGGTTGAGATCGATCTTGTCATACCATGTAAGTATGTGGTGAAGAATGGTATCAGCTGCAGCATGTCCAGCGGACTCCCTCCAGAGGTCGAGCTGAGTCTCGGTTTCCATCAGCTTCTCAACAAGAATTGCGGTGGTCTCCAGAGTATCTTCTCCAGGCCAGAACATGTTGAAGATGCGAACTGCAACGTCGAGGATGTCCTTGCCATAGATCTTGATGAGCTCCACGCGAGATGACAAGCTGACCAACAGGTCCTCCATGTCATAGGGAATCTCTTCACCGTCAGGAGCGGCGGGAGTACCCCTCTCTCGGTGGAAGTCCACAACTGCTGCGCTCGCAATAGCAGTGCCCTCTGGAAATTTGCCTGGAAACGACACAAAGGAAGAAGGTAAGGAAAATACTTATGAAGTAACCCGGAGAGGTATGTCGGATAAGGGAAGGAACTTACGTGATATATGGCTAAGGATCCGGGTCAGCTCCCTGGTACAGTCATCACGCCTTTTGCGAAGCTGCGCAAACTCAGCATTCGCCGACCCAAGCTGGATGTCGGACTCCTTGAGTAGATCCTGGTCCTTGGCGATCTGGAGAGTGAGGCGCTCGCGCTCTTCTACGAAATCCGGGCCAACCTTTTGGAGCTCGGACTGGTGCTGGATTTTCATTTTCTCCATCTTGGCCTCGAGCCTAGCGATCTCATCGTCCTTGGTCCGGAGGAGGGCGAGCTTATCATCTTTCTTCTTGAGCTCGGCTTGATGCTGCCCTGCTTGTTCGAGAAAATGCAGCATCATATCAGGCACGGGCACACTATCTTCAAGAGATGCTGAAATAGTGTGTTGACCTGGCAGAGCCAAGGTATGAATGTTTGCCGAGCCAAGGAGAAAAGGAGATGGTAAGCACAGTAAGGTCAGACAAAAACGACTTACCCTTGATCTGCTCCAGGTTCTTCCGCATAATCTTGTTCTCAGCCTCCACCCTAGCTGCAGAAACCGAATGATGGGATTAGTTCGGCAGAGGAAGATGAAGAAAAACGGAGCAACGCCAAGGGATAAATTTACCTCTTTTCTCATATTCCGCGAGAAGTACAGCTTTCTTTGCGCGTAGCATCTTGTGAGTATCGACGAGACGCTGGAATTTAGCACTCCGGCGATTGGTGGTCACCTGAAAAGAGTGCAAAAACATAAATTAGCTTGGTGCATATTCGAAGTGTACAAGATCCAGGCCAAGTGGAACTTAACCCGGCTCTAGGTGTCTGCATATTCAAAGTGTACAAGATCCGGGCCAAGTGGAACTTAACCCGGCTCTAGGTGTGTGCATATTCGAAGTGTACAAGATCCGGGCCAAGTGGAAATTAACCCGGCTCTAGGTGTGTGCATATTCGAAGTTCTCATGGAGCTACATTAGTTTTCTAAGGAGCATCCGGCCGAGTAACAAGTTACTCCCCCGGAGGCTCGGGGACTAGTGGTTTTATCATCATTATCTACAACACGTAAAGGGGAAGCGACGTACCTCCATCATCCGACCCGTGAGGTTGATTGCCTTAGCGGCTGTGTTCATTTGGGCGGACAATTCGGCGGGGCCAAACCTCTCCGGGAGATCATCGTCATGGACGAATTCCACCTTGTTCCAGTTGTTGACAAATTCAATCAACATCGGAGGGTACCGCTCGCCGGTAGGCATATGGGGCGCCACCAAGCCCTTTGCATGCGCCTCCTTCCTCTCAACCAAGGCAAGGGCTGGGTTGGTGTGTAGAACCATCTGTTGTGCGTCAGTTGGCTCGGCAGGGGCGTCCTTAGCAGCTGGAGTTTTCTTGGGAAGCATGGATGAAAGGGTACGCTGCCCAGCTTCGACGAATGCTGCCTTAGTAGCGTCAGGAGCCTTTTTGCCCTTTGGCTGCTGGGAAGAGGAAGTGGTTGCAGCGGATTTTCCCTTAGGAGCTACCGGAGTGTTTCCTCGCCGAGATTGAGAAGACTCGGACGAGGCGGAGGAGCTTGGCGCTGGTGCTCTGGTTGCTAGAGCTGGTGCCACTGCTGATGTTCTTGCGCCGAAGTTGGTGCTGGTGCCGGGGTTGGTGTTGGTGCTTGTTTAGCTGCTGGTACTGGAGCTGGTGTTGGTGCTGAGGTAGTCTTAGTAGCTGCTGGTTGCGGCGAAGCCGAAGTTGTGGATGCCTCCGCCTCGGCTGGGCCGGTCTCCCCCGTTCCGAGGTTACCCCCCTCTTGACGAGGTGGAATAGAACCCGGAGCAGCCACAGAACCCTCTGGAATAGGGCTCAGCGGGCGTGACTCGTCGTCACGAGGGGGAGAAGGGCTAGGTCAGAGCGGTGAAGAGATGCTAGATCCACTCTGAGGGACCTCCACCGCAGCCCTGCCGAATCAAATCGTGTCAGAAAATAGACTACAACAATGCAATGAAGAACAAGTTGCAGAGGGAAAAAAGACTTACGCATCCGAGGTTTGGGGCTCCTTGTGTTTCCAAGCCCTTCGTGCGGGGGCCTTGCCCACTGGCTTGGAGGCAGTCTTGTCTCCGGACTTCTTTCGCCTTTTGGCGGGCTGAGAAGGTCCGGAGGAGGAACTTGATGCAGCTCCGTGCTTCTTCTTCGGCGCTACCGGAACAGGTTCGCCCGTAGCAAGGGGAGGGTCCTCATGGATATGCCCACCGGGGTGAACTAATGCCGGAAAGCATAAGAAAGGGGGATAGCGTCAACAGGTTCCATCACCTCGACATCCGAGTCATCTTCATCATCGGGCCAATCTCTAATAGAAGAGAGTTTACCGGTGGGTCGTTTCGTAGCGTCGGTCATCGGGAGGAACATCTCCTGGTTCGGCTCTTCCTCGTCCGGAGTCTCCCGGTCGGGCGCCCACTTAAGGGTCGGATCGGTGCCATCCTCGAGGGTCTGCTAAAGGAATAGCTGAGGAAAAGAATGAACAATAGAGTCAAAAATGCAACAATGACCGACATAAAATTAAATTCGAAGTAAGTTTGCGCCACAAAGCTTACCGCGGGAGGAAGCCTATCACGGCAATAATGCTCAATTCCCCACGTCCACTCAGCGGAGAAGTCCTTGTGGGTGGTGAAGAGAGGCTTGACCCGGCGATAAATCTCCGTGTTACTCAACTCGAAGGATGAGGTCCGGTTGGGGTCGCAGCCGAAGCTCATGTGACACACCTTGTGAGTACGCTTCTGCAGGGGGGAGATCCGGTTGCACACGAACGTGATCATAGCATCCTCGTTGCGCAACCCGAGCTTCTTCAGCTCCGCGAACCTCTTGTTGACCTGGTTGGCCAAGGCCGTGGGCTTCTTGGGGACGACATCCCATAATTCCGGGTTAGGTGGACCCAGAGTATAGGGAAGCAGCCGAATCAAATCTTCGGTGCTTGTATTCCGGACATAAAAGAAAGTCTGGGCCCATCCTTTGTAGGAGTCCAGCCCTGTGACCCGGGGGAAAACGGAAAGCCTCCGAGGTGAGATGGACGCGGCTCCGAATTGAGTGAGCTGCTTATCCTCCGGATCGAGTTGGATGTTCGGGATGACATTACGACGAAGGCCGAAAAACCGGATCCATAGCTCCTTCGTGGGCCATAGTCTGGCATAGCCTTCGATCGTAGAAGCGAAAGCGGAAAGGGAAGTAATAGCGTTGGCAGGAAGATGGTGCGGCTGGAGTTCGTAGGTGTTTAGCCAATCCCGGAAGAAATCGTTGGCCGGCAAACCGAACCCCCACTGGAAGTGGGACAAGAACACAACGTACTCACCCGGATTTGGTGAGGGGGCTAATTTGGCGGAGGCGGGAATGCATCTGGTGCGGTAGAGCCAGTCCAGGTCGTCTTGGCAGACCCAAGACCCGGCCCACGCACCACGGTCCGCCGTCACGGCGTCCTCCTCCATTTCTTGCTCGGCGATGGCGAGCTCCTCCTCCGTCATCTGGTGTTCGCTTCCCTCGCTGGCGCTAGCGGTGGCGGGGGGCAAGGGCCTAGATTGGCAGCGACCTGTGGTGGAGGAGGCGCGTAGCGGTGGCGACGATGTAGAGGTGTGGGGGAAAAGGTGCGGCGGCAGCACTGCTACTTGGAGGCACTGGTGGCGGTGCTATCGCGGGGAAGACGAAGAAGAGGATGAGCTACGGGCAGAGGGGCGCGGAAGGGGGAAAAATCCTAAGGGGTGCGCCCCTCCCCTATTTAACCTCTCCCACGAAGGAAAAGTGGGATCGTATCCTGCGGGCACGCCACACGATGTGGTCATGTATTATCCGCATTGACCAATCAGCAAGGAGCCACACGGAAGGCCACAGAGTGGAGTTGATCCCAGGACGTGACACGTTCATGCGGTAAACGAGGAGGCAGGCGTGACGTGACCCGCGCGCAGTGATAACTGACAATTACTGCGGCGGTTACTGTAGCTGGCCCTTAAAATAAGGCAACCTAATGATTGGCCTCCACATGGGTTGGCGTATGAGAGAAGGAAAGATGACCCGGACGAAACCATGGTAACCCGGCCAACAAGTGAACACTTGGAATGTGCAGAGGGAAAGTAAAACCATGAGGTCCGAGTTGAAGTGGTAACCCGGCCGGCAAGTAAAAACTTGGAATGTGCGAAGGGAACGTAAATCCATATAATCCGAGATAAGGAGGTAACTCGGAAATAGTGTCCAAAGCACAAATATAATTGAACCTGATGTGGCCTTAGCAGCCAAGGCAGCTAAGACCGCACCAGCTTCGGGGACTAATGTTGGGGGGATACCCCCGGGTAGGGTCACGCCGGGGTATAAAGGCCGAGTTAGCCGAGGTTCAGCAAAGCCAAAGCGGATGCTGGCCGGGTCACCTCAATCAGGCCGATTCACGGGGTAACCCAGACCAGGGGGCGTCCGCCTAACTAAGTTGTCTCCGACTTAAGCAGTGAGTCGGAAATGCCTATTTAACTTGTATGCAGGAACGGGTGTGGCCGGATCAACTATGGTCCGGGTCACATCTAGCTTCTAGGAGAAGGAAGGAATCTCACTGGTCAAAAGAAGCCTCGGTACGCACTGCATGAGCGAAGCAGACAAGGGGAGGACCACCGAGGCGTGGCCGACAAGGGTGACGACGCTCATGTCGGCTGACGCAGGCGCCACAGAGGCTCACGTAGCCTCTGCATGTGTGTCGCGGGGGAAAAGCAACCCGGTCGGTTTACTACTTTGGGAGAAGGCATATTCTCAGGAATATGCCTCCACGTATGCCCTAAGTGGAGACCTAGCCACCGCTATATAAGGGGGGCTAGGGCCTCTGTAGAAGAGGTTCTGCTATCCTGATTTGGTTGAGGGTTTTAGGGGTGAACAGTGTGTGAGAGTAAGAGAGCTTCTTCTTCCTCCTCTCACCAATACAGCTCTAGGAGCACTTGTAATGTTGGAAGCAAAGAAAATACAAACTTATGTGTGAGGAATCACCTCATTATCCCTCCCTGGATTCCCCTAGCGTGTATTAGTCCCCACCTTTAGCCTATCCATGGCATCTGCCGTGACACCACCACGACATCTGCAGAGGTTGTACACTTTACCCACACCATCCAGGTACACTACCCTGATCTTCACCGATCGTGGGTCGAGTAACCGATCAAGACTCTCCATATGCCCACTCCAATATAAGTGCCTACCCTATGAGTGTTAATACCCTCAAAACCGGGACGTCGGGTACCGAGGACCAACCGGAGCGCTTTTTCCACTGCTCGAGTGTGCGATTTCAATGTGGGGCTCATAGTAACGCGTGGAGGCCAACAGACCCTTCGTTCCTTCTCTAGGTCGATGTCCCACATGGACCTTTATCAGAGAAGGCCCACCCTCTAGGGATCCCCAAGCCCCTGTAGTTGTTGTGAGGCATCTTATACCGTAATAGACAACCATCAAATCCATCCCTGTCCCATATCAGAGTAATGTGGTTGCATAGGGTTAAGATGTTATAGCTAAACTGCAAAGAACCGGGTGCGTTTTCGTAAACCATTTTCCTCCGGTTTTCCTCCAGCATTTTATAAAACAAAACCCATTTCTCTTTCTCAACATATCTTGGGAGGTCCCACCTCACCAAGGTTTTATCAGAAACATTTGGTAAACTTTTGCCGGGGTCTTCCCATCCTCTAGCTTTTCTTTGGCTAAAACATGGTCTCCAAAGGGGTATGGTGGATATGCACCATCTATTCTACTAGGGACAAGTAGGTATCACCATCTATTCTACTAGGGACAAGGGGGTTGTACTTAGTAGTACAGAAGTGTAATAGTTCAGAGGAGCCAGACCACTACCGTATATACATCAACAAATAATAAAACAATGCAGTTTCACAAATAGTAGAAAAAAGATGCATAAGTAAAATAGTAGGACAAGGCTTATGAGCAAGAAGGTGGCTTGCCTGATAATCAGCAATATGGCAATATGTCCCTGGACTTCTTCTTAGAATACCCAAGAATACCAATACCAATAATAATTACCACTTCTCCGGCTCTCCAATTTCATCGCAACTATCGTCGTCCAGACAGCACATGCAAGCAAACAAGGCCACAATCAACATAAAGCAATGCAAGCATCAATACAATGCAGAAGACAAACGTACCACACCTTACTCAATTCAGTAGGTTTTGAGAGGATTGGATTTAGGAGATTGAGATGGCCTTGGAGAAGGGGATGAAAATCCCTTAGGATTTATAGTCTAGAAACTACCTAAGAGATGGATTTTGGAACAAGACCATATTCCATATGATACCATTGTGTAAAGATGATACCAACATATAAGTAGTGATAATATGAAACAAACAAAAGTGGTTTCACTAAATTATCAATTTCCTTTGATTTACTCTTAATTTTCCCGTGATAAAGGCTCTAGTTTTAGGAGATAATTCACCAGAAAGGTTCTGGAGCTCCAAAAATTATTTCCTTGGATGGTTCAGTAGGGTTTTATGTACTTGTTAACTACGAGTTGGAATTATGTCAAAATATTTACCAGAATGCCCTCAGGAAATTCCCAAAGGTAGTTATGTAGCTGTTTTGTCTTTTTCACTAAATTAAATCTACAGAAGCTTTTGATTTGATTCCAAGAAAACCTGGTAGGAATTTAGAATACCTTTCTCTATAAATTGGAATCACCTCGTTTGGATCTATCTAACTCCTGTAGTGATTTTATTGATGGATAAACTCTGCACAGAAAAGTTTATTTCACCAAAACTCAACAGGAGTTCCAAAAATTAAGATCTCCTAGGTTTGGTTAGATATGGATGTAGATAATCCATTAGAGTTGGAATTAGGATAAAATCTATGATGGATTGGCCTAGAGAATTTTCTAAAGGCAGAAAGTCTCTGTTTTGTTATTTTTATAACTTCAGATCAATAGTTCCACTTATATGGGGACAAGGGCTATTAGATAGTTATATCAACTACCTTTCATTGGCACTTTTAATCATACCATTTGGGTATGTACAACTCACTTTGGAAATTATTTAGTGAAAAAGGTACAGTTTAGTGGATTTAATGTCAGTAAATAAGGTACTTGATAAAAGGTACAGTTTAGTGGATTTTTAGCAAGTGACCAATTCTGAGTGTTGCACACTAAGGTACTTGATAAAAATTGTGATCTGGACAAAAGTGCATTTTCCATTTTTATCTCAATTTAAACCAATGGGGGTAATTTCTGGAATTACAGATCTACTAAAAGAAAAAGAGCAGAGGGTGTGGTGGGCCGGATTGGCAAGGGACTTGGGTCGTGCTGTGGGGAATCAGCCCCCCCAGGGGCGAGGCCAGCACGCGGGGCGCAGTTTGAATCCCGCTGGGAGGGGCCCAGCGGTCAGTGGGGCAGCGAGGCTAACGGGGTATGGGGCACTCTCCGCCGTTGGATCAAGTCGCGATGGACGGCGGGGCTCGTCTTCCTCGCTGGGCCAGAGAAAACAGAGGGGAAACCCTAGGGGCGGCGACGGCGGGGTCAGGGAGGCTCACCGGGGGCTCGGGAGGCGGCGGGGAGGGGTGGGGCGACACGGCGCTCGACGGTGAGCCTTGGGAGGGGCGGCACGAGGTGGTTCTAGGAAGGAGGGCATCACGTGCATCCCGCGGTGGAGCAAGCTCGGGAGCTCGCCGGAGAGCACTCCTGGGCGGCTGCATGTCGCCGGGAGGATGTCTACGAGAGTCAGGGGGTATGGAGTTCCTGAAATGGCCGCTGGAGCGACTGCAGACGCTGGGGATGGGCCGGACCACTGATAGAGCTCTAGTTTGGACATGCAACGGCGGTGGCGCTTCCGGGGTTCCTGCGAAGAAAGGAGGACAGGGACAAGTAGATATGCGTGAGTGGAGTATAGATCTACAGAGAGAGTGGTAGGAAGTGGCATTGTTCGATGGTGGCTTCACCTTCTTGGAGAATGGCCGAGGGAGTTTCTTCCCTCTCCAAGGAGCTATGGAGAGAAGTGAGGAGCTGGGGCTCGTGGGGGAAGGCTCTGGTGGCCAGGGAGTGGAATGAAGGTGGAGTCGTGGATGGGGGAGGCCTCTGGCCTATTTAACAACAGAGGGAGTGGTCTAAGTTGCACTCGGTTGATGGGAGCAAGAGGGAGAGGTAAAAACCAGGGGGGGCTCATTACTGTGGGCATGGAGAGGTGAGGTGAGTGGTTTTCTAGTCGGGCTAGAATAGAGAGGGGGAGTGGTAGCAGCTGTGAGTTAAATCAAGGCAAGATGTGACATAACCATGTGTTTCTATCCTCTTCCAAGCACTAAAGGACAAGGGGAAGGGGGTGCTAAAGTATTTTGCTACAGTGCACGACCAGAAGGGTGTGAGTTGTGTTGGGGAAGCTTGCTTGACCAGGTTGGTAAGGTTTTGTGGGGTTTTGAGTGGAGGGTTTGCTTACATTGCAAAATTGATCAACTACATTATTATGAAGGAAGTATCAAAAGTTGTCTTTGGTAATATGGTAAAATGGAACTAATGGGTAGATATGGTCAATACGTCAACCTAGGAATTGTTTGGAATTTTTCAATGGATTTAAAGTCCAGTTAAAATCCTTTATTCAAAAAGTGCAGATGTAGTTTATAGAATATCATTTGGAAATTTTACATTGGACAAGATTGGTTTTTGATGTGAGATGGTCCCAAATGTGAATACACACTTAGGGCTATTTTTCCAAGATTTATTGTGGCTTATAAGTATTTCAAACATTTATTATTCCAATTTAGCCCTTTAAGAAAATAGGCAAAAAGAAATAATAAAGATCTTCAAAAATATTTATTTTTGAATTGGGAAGATGGGGTATGATATAGGGATCACATTTGAGCCAAAATTTGGGGAAGTGATTTGGTAAAAACCAAACTTGCCTTTAGAAAAGGAGCTTTGGAGATTTTAACTATTAGGGAGATTAATTAGATTTGGAGCCATAATAATTATGGATAATATTTGATGAATCTTGATGATCAATTTAGATGATGTATACAAGTTGTAGCAAGCATTTTCAACCTTGGGATTTCAAAATCAAAGGTGATTTTGGTGAAAAACTAGAGATTAAGGATCTAGGGTGAAATTGTTTTCATATCACCAAAACCTTGTTGGATCTTGGAGTTCAGCCCTCACCTTGAGGCATGGGATACATGGATGCATAGAACAAGTGATGTATATTGCAATGGTGTAGGGGTTTGAGCTTGATCCTTATTGATCCCACCAAGACAGGCTTTCAAACTTTGAATGAAATAAGCCTGCTAAAGCAGATTATCAACTAGCCTTCAAAACCTTGTGGGTTTAAAAAGCACAAAGATCCACTTAGAGCAAGTGAAGGAGATATGGATAGACCTATATGAGTAGAAAACAACCATGCAAATAGTTGGTCCATAGAAGGTTGGATGGTGGTGTGAGCTTCTGTCAAACTAGGCATGTTGACTAGATTTGCAGGAAAAGTTATTTTCTTGCCTACAAAACCATAAAGAACAAGTGGATAGGAGGATGATATAACCAAGGGAAAGAGTGGGCCTTGGTAGTCCTTAGGATGGTTAACAATATGGTTCAAGTGCATTACCAAAAGTGCACAAGGGTTGAGATAGGGAGACATCCAAAAAGGTGATGTTGGAAATAGTTTTCCAGACTTAGCCAAATTTGGCAGATTTAGGGTTTTAGACTAAAATAAAAGGGAGGATGTTTTGGATTGATTTCAAGGTACCAAGCATCATCAAGTGGGTGATGTTGAAGGGTAGATTGAGTAGAATAGATCCATTCTTGATATTGGTCTTCATTGACTTGGAAACTTCTAGAATGGATTACTGCAAAATTGATCTGGTTAAGGGTTTTAGATGATCACCTAGTAGCTAGGGATTAGGTCCAGATGGTATTCTTTCTTAGGATTTGGTGATCTTAAAGTATCTTGATTCTAGAGGATGAGCTCCTAGAGTAGCTCATGCTATTTCTAAGCAATCAAGTCAAACAGCAGATCAAGACAGCTCATCTTACAAACAATATAACTACTACTAGGGTTACCATCAAGCCTAGCTTGAGGTAAGGGTGATGCATTTTGAGGAGGTTGGATTTTGAATAGGATGAGATTCCTTGGTATCTCTACCAAGAGTAGAATTCAGAATCTTACTAAAAGGTTTTGAAAATCCTAGAGGTAAGAGTAGTTGAAGGTTCTGTCTTGAAAACATAAGGGGATTGTATTATATAGCTCTCCATAGTTTGATCAATAGAAGCTACTTAAATAGTTGGTTTCCAAAGGCTTCCTGGCTCAGGTTTTGAAATGCCAGAACATTTGAGAATATGATAAAATGAGCCAGGATAGTTTTGTTAGATAGCTTTTGTCAAGTGATTGTGAGGTAAGGAGTATCATATGGTATACACTCACACGCACCAGCACGAACATGCAATAAGCAAACACTGCACCAATGAACAAGAAATTTTTTTTGTTCCCCTGATTTTTGCATTCTGGACAACTAATCAGGGTTGCTTAATTTGGGATGTTACATACCTTTCCCCTTTAAAAGAATCTCATCCCGACACTACAACATATCCTAGAATCGGTGACGAATTGCCTGGTGACAAAATTCAGAACCTGCACCGAAAGTAACCATAGGTGATGGATTAGTTTTGGGCGTCACGTATGCTTGATAATGTGTGATGGTCGCGTTTCGCGTCACGGCAAACCGTCGCCGATTATCCGCACAACGGATTTTAGAGAATCGTAGATTAAGCCATCATCGATTGTTCGTGGGACCAACGAGTTAGCAATTGTGTTAAAAACGGTAAAAGGGCAAAGATGGGTTTCCAACCGAGGACCTAGTACAAAGTAAAACGTTTCGTTACCGCTGGGCTACCGTTCGGTTTTTGAATTTTTTGATTGGCCTACCATTTTGTAAACTCTATGTGCAGTACATGGCATGTACAAACACGGATCGTTATAGTTAGGACTTGTGTGATCTTCCAAATAGTTTTCTTCTCTATTCTTGCGAACGAGCGCCGTCAAGGGTATCCCTTGTCCAGGCGATCACGACATTCGCTAGCCCTTCATCTACAAGTCCCGGCCTACGTGATCACGACGATCGATCACGATCCCAGCTAGCGAGGCTTCGCGGCAGGCCGACGCACGGCGATAGGAAGCACATGTGAGTTCCTTTGAGATCTGTTATGAAATTGATTTGGATTGGTGTTTATGTTACACATTGTGATTTATTTGGACTTTGGTAAACAATTTTCACATCGATTAATACAAATTGAATGGCATCATGACTCGGGTGGAACACATTATATATATTTTTGTAGGCGATGGATCGACAGTGGATTACTCATGGGCGCAAGTTCACCCCTTTTTACATACAAGGTGTTCGCGAGTTTATGGAGTTTGCGCGCGCAAACTGCAACGAAGGTGCATCAATATTGTGCCCATGCCAAAAATGCCTTAATATTACGCAGCAGACTTAGGACACTGTTGAGTATCACTTACACGTCAATGGTATGGTCGTTTCGTACACAAAGTGGAGTTGTCATGGAGAATATGATGGTCCTGATGAAAACTATGATCATAGTTTGTATCAAAGCGATGACGATGATGATTATGATGATGGAAATGAGAATCATAATGATCATGTTGACAAGATGTTAGATGAGCTGCATGAATCTGGTGACAGAGGCCCAAGTGACACTAATTTCTATGCGAACCTCATCGAAGAAGCTAAGAAAGAGCTTCACGAGGGATGCACTACTGAGACGAGGTTGTCATTAATTATGAAGATGCTTTACGTGAAATCATACAACCGGGTCACAAATAGAGCTTTTGATAAATTTATGGCTGTCTTATGGGCTGCTTTGCCAAAAGTGAATTTTCCCAAGTCCTATGCTGAAGCTAAGAGTGTTCTTTCTGAGGTTGGGCTTGGTTATGACACAATTCATGTTTGCAAGTATGACTGTGCTCTGTTTTGGGGAGACCATGCCAAAAAAAACTCATTGTCCTGAGTGTGGATTTTCAAGGTGGAAAGACCCGGAAGCAAAGAGAAAGATTCCCCACAAGGTGCTTCGATACTTTCCTATAATCCCAAGGTTACAGAGATTTTTTGTTTCCAAGGAAGCGTCAATGAACACCAAGTGGCACAAGGAGAAGAGGGTTGCACAACCGGGTATTTTGAGGCACCCAGCTGATGGTGAAGCATGGAAGCACTTTGACAAGGAGTTTGGATGGTTTGCTTCAGATGCCCGTAACATAAGGCTTGGTATTGCGACAGATGGATTCAACCCATACGGAAACATGAGTAGTTCATACAGTATGTGGCCAGTTTTTGTCATTCCATACAACTTCCCAATGTGGATGTGCGGGGATCAATCCAACTTCATGATGTCATTGCTAATCCCTGGAAAAAATTCACCACGAAAGGATTTTCATGTATTTATGCAGCCATTGATAAAAGATATGATGAAGCTATGGAGTGGCGTGGGCACATATGATGCGTGCACAGGTAGAGAGTTTCCGTTGCATGCTGCGTTTCTTTGGTCAATTCATGACTATCCTGGATATGCCACGATGTCTGGCTGTAGCACAAGAGGGTTTTTCGCATGTGCGCACTGCGATAAGTATCCTTGCTACGAGTCTTTCCATAATAAAGTTGGTTATATTGGTCATCGTTGATTTCTGCCTCACGATCACAAGTGGAGGAGTAGCAGAGCCTTCAATGGAAAACCTGAACCTAAGGATGCACCAACAAGTTTCACACTTGCAAAAAGAGAGGAGAGGTATAGAGAGTTCAGGATTACAGGCCAGGGACAAATCCATCAACTAGGAAGAGAAAGCGTGGCATGAATGGTGAGCCAACCTAGCACCTCAAGATCAGCTTATATGATCTGCCATACTGGTCAAGATTGAAGTTTGTTCACAACCTAGATGTGATGCACATTGAGAAGAACATATTGGACAATATATTGGTACCCTTCTTGAGCTTAATGGAAAGAACAAGGACACTGTTGGTGGTAGAATGGATTTGGAGAAATTTAATGTCAAGAAGAAGTTCTGGATGAAACCTGAGGCCAAGGGTTTTTCAAAGGAGAAAGCACCATGGACGCTTCAAAAGGAAGGCAAACAAAAATTGTGCAAGTATTTGGCCAACACTAGGTTCACAGATGGTTTTGCTGGAAACTTAGCAAGATGTGTGGACATCCCAGGGGGTAAAGTGCACGGTCAGAAGACGCATGACTGCCACATACTTATGTAGCGTGTGTTGCCAGCTGGTGTGAGAGGGATTGCATCAAAGGCGATGTATGAGACCATTGCTGAACTGGGAAACTTTTTCAGGGAGTTGTGTGCAAAAACTCTAAGAGCATATGTGTTGCGTTGAATGAAGGTTGAAATTGTCATAATTCTTTGCAAGCTTGAGCTGCTATTTCCCCCATCATTCTTTGATGTAATGGTGCACCTGGCTATTCATCTACCTGATGAGGCACTTCAGAGGGGGCCTGTTCAATATGGTTGGATGTATCCAGTTGAAAGAAGGCTTGGGTACCTGAAATCAACTGTGCGTAGCAAATCAAGGCCTGAAGGTTGAATTGCTGAGGGATATATCATGGATGAGTGCTTGCATCATTGCTCTAAATTTTTGGGCGATGTCATAGAAACCAGACATAATAAGCCTGAGAGGAACCAAGATAAGAAACAAAGAGTTGATCCACTAGAGTTTGATATTTTTTCAGATGGAGCCAGAGGTTTAGGACTATCCAAGTTGAAGTATTTTCCCAAAGAATTTGACAGTATGGTTTGGTATGTACTTCAGAACTGTGATGAGGCACAAAATCATATTCGGTAGGTCTATTTACCTTTTTATTAATCATTCAAAATTTTCAGTAATATTTTGTGTTATAGCAGTACCATTACTAATTTGTTTTTGATTTTTAGGAATTTCCAACAAAAACTACAGAACAGGGGTGTGAACAACATTGAGGCGGATCGCTCTGATGATGTGATATTTGTTGACTCTCAGACTGTTAGACAACTAGCAGGGAAAAATGGTGTAAACAATGATATGGACCTGAGCGACGAAGAACAAGAAGACTTGGAACCGGTTGTCGATGAATTTGGGAGGAGCATTTCAGATGTTGATAGTGATATTGACTAGTACCTTGTGAAAATGCGTTACTAAAATACTAGCACGCAGTTGTACTGTTTGATACTAGTTATGGAGACTGTTGCATTCAATTCCCAGTAACCATGTTATACACAAAATTATTAATTACAATGATATATATGGTCGTACCTAGATGTTTTTGCTTGTTTTTGTCATACTTACTTCGAGCAGCAAAATAGATTTACTGGAGATAGATACTTCTTTACGTGACACAACCTACGCGACAGACATGTCCGTCTAGTAAGTTGTGCACGCATAAAATTTGTAGCTCATAAAATATTCATAGATACCGATGAAATGAACTCAATTAACACGATTTCACTATAATTGGAAGCAACGACGGGCATAATATATTTCAGCTCATAAAAAATTTAATAGTACCATTACACTTAACCATGTCTTCAGACATACTAATGCCATATAATAAAAGGACCGTAAAATATTGTCTTAACATCTCATATTATTAGGTCGACAAATGACCCATGACCATCATAGTGAAAATGATCAAGGCTACTAAAGTTGCACATTTGGAACATAGAAGGCAAATAGGAAAGCCCTCTTACGTCCCACGTACAGCATGAAAAACATCTTGTCTCCAATTGCCGAAAATCCTCCTCCTATGACATCACTTCCCTCCACCCAGCGCAGCATACTCGGCCATCCTCAGGAGAAATTGAGTACGACCCTTTGACCTTTATGTATTTATCACACACAATTGTGATATCACCATATTCAGCCATGTCTTCAGGGACAAGGCGTTGCGGGAGTTTCTGTTCTTGGTCCACATGCACAATGTGAACATGTGTTAATCGGAAAATTACAGGCACAACAAAGTAGATCACTCATACTTACGAGCTCTTTCTTCTAGCAATTTGTCTAGCTTAATGTGTGGATCAGAGACTCACATTTTCCAACTTGATAAGGCCCAGGTCCATGTTCATCAACCAGCGTGTCAATGATGTCAACATTGCTGACCACTGACTCCATCATTCTCCAGTTAATTATGGTTCCATCAGTGGCATGCATAGCGTCAAGTATGCCTTTCTTATCCTGGGTCAGATTGTAATATGCTGTACAAGTTCAAATACTTAATTAAATGAATATTACTGAATCAAAATTAAGATTAATGCATGGTAGGTACGTCAACATTAAGATTGTTTAGGAACAACGAAAAATATCGTGCTAAACACAAAGCAACTACTTCTTTTTTCATAAGAAAAAAACTAGAGACAATTCCATCGGTGACATTCTACACATTACAAAGTAGACTAGAAACCGAGCAAAATGGGTGAACCTAAATATTTTAGTGGATCTACATATATACGTCCATTTTATACAAACTCGTAAACATCGTATATCTGTAAACGGAGGGAGTACTTCAAATAAGCAGTTACTTACATGGGTGGGTGATCGGTAGGTTGATCGACGTCACAGGGGTAGATGGACCTTGTGTGTCGGTAGAGAAGACAAGCTCCATTCCAACATCCAGATTGTAGACTCTAGCAAATTCTCTCCAATATTGGCCTTCAAGATATGTTCTACCATCCTTGTTGATACAATCAACGTTGAATTCGAACCCTTCTTCCGTAACCACCTCGACCACAAAATCATTCTCGTGGTCGACAGAGTCGATGGCAAACTTCTTAAGGAAATTCGCTCTAGCATAGCAAGGTATTAACTGAAGAAAAATGGAACATGTTTACTACATGACAAACTAACAGATGCTATAATTCATGACAAAAGGGTGGAATAGGAAAGACTGATAATAATACAAAAAATAAAACCAGTACCGTCATTTCTTCAAAATTCTCTACAAGGGTGAGAACAAAAAAGGACTTGATCTTGTCGCCCAGGCCGCACAGACCCTTGGTGTTAAAACACCAAGGACACTACGAATCAAAAAAAAGAAAATTTAAAGATCATTGGCCGTACATTTTTGTCCAAATAGATCCAGTATATGCAAACTAGATAGGTTAGATTTTTACCGCAACGATCTTGCCCTTCGCCATCCCCCTCTCTCGACAGATCTGCGGCCTAGGCAAAGGTGGTTTCGATGGCGGCGCTGACTCCAACTATGCCTTTAGGGTTTGTTGGAGGGAGAGCGTATATATATATGGTCCGACTATGCTTGCATGCCGGGCCTGGACCCAGTTGTAAGCTTAATTTGTGGGCTCGACGTGATTAGCTTTAGCCGTTAGGCAAAACAAGGAAATATATTGATTACATTTAGTGCGCAGAGCAAGGAAATTGATTTGGTTTTTATTGCTCTGACTTAGTCGTCATAGTTAGGTACTGTAAGATCCTCAATAGAATCTTGAGACTAACAAGGAAAGAATTAGCTATATTAATTAAATCCTTTACTTAGAATATTTTGCAAATTTTATGAAAAGTATTGGAAATAAGGAGTTTGCCTTTCATGTTGTGGATGTTTTTAGACATTCTGAAGGATCATCAGTATGTAAAGTACATAAGTTTCTGGTTTGAGATTGGTTTCAAAAACGTTTTGTAGTCCAAACTTACTTCAAACTTTCTTAGCTACAAAATAAAGCATCAAACCATCTAATTTAGTAAACAAATGCAGTGTGCATCAACATGAGAATTCAATCTACTTGAGCGTTCATTTCTATCTGCTTCAAAGTCCATAATGGATAATTTATTAAAGAACAATATTCTTTGGGGACATAATTCAAGGCATGTGAACTTTAGCGGCAAATAACCAATTTTGCCTAAATAAAATTCTTGCAATCATAATCACTAAAATCAAAGAAGACTCGGATGAATTTAAGTTTCAAACGCATTGATCATTACACATTAAATTCCATTCATCAGATCAATCATTTCTTCCCAAATAAAATTCTTGTTATCATAATCTCTACAATCAAATTAGACTCAGATGAATTTAAGGCACTTAATGATGAATCATTTACAAGTTAACTACCTTAACACATTTAGAAAGTTATCTGATAACTATGAACCGATAGATATCATATGAGCAATCATAATAAGTAGAATTAAAGAAGGCTTGGATGAATTTAAGTTTTTAACGCATTGATCATTACACTAAACAGGATACTGATTCAAACACACTATGGAATCATCACATTAATAAGCAGCAAATTTAGATAATGGTAATTATGAATTCCATGCATCAGATCAATCCTTTATTCCCAAACAAAACTCTTGCTATCATAATCTCTACAATCAAATTAGACTCAAATAAATTTAAGTCGCTTGTGTTGATCAATCATGTGCAAGGTAACTACCTTAACACATTCAGAATGTAATTTGATAACTATTAACTGATAGATATCATATGAGCAATCATAATCACTAGAATGAAACAAGACTCGGATGAATTTAAGTTTCAAATGCGTTGATCATTACATTTAACAGGATACTAATTGATACACACTATGGAATCAACACATTAATAAGCAAAATTAAGAAAATGGTAAAAAGGTAAATTAAAATTAAGCAAACAGGATACTAATTGATACAAATTTAGCAAAATTAAAAAAATCAAAAAAAAGTAAAACATTGGCCATGTGTCTTACATTGTACCCTAGTTTGCACAAAAAATAATAAAGCTTGAGTTTGTTGAATGAAAGTTGAGGTTGCTCTCTCACACTTGATTTCAAGTGTGAGTCTCATGTGTAAGTACCCAAATTACCTAGGAGATGCCCAACTCCATGGCATACTTTCTCAGAATGGTCTAAGATTTGGCATGTAGGTGTATCTTGTCATAGCACACATTTCATATTTTGGGTTTTTGGTCCAATTATGATTTCAAATACCATTTTCCATTTTAATAATTGAAATTCAACTACATTTTGTAAAGGTAGTTCAAAAATTTGAATACAATTTGTATTTCACTAACATGGTATGGTATTTGGGGTCATTTAGTTGGAATGTGACCACTTTGTTCATTGTCAAATGATTGTTTGCTCAAATTTTACCTCCAGTAAAATTTTGGTCAATATGGTCGAAACATTGAAATATTGATCTACATCTACATCATTGCAACCTAATTTGTTTTGGCAAAAATCATTTTTAGGTCCACAAGATGTGGTTTAATCATGGCTATATTGTTAGGTCAGCTTGGTTCGTACATCTGCGTCCTCTACGTTCGACGCGAATTTGACCTAAAAATTCAGATTTGGATTTCAGGAGTTGTGTATGTCTGAATTCCATGAGGTTTTCACCATTGTTTGAAGGACTCCAAGGGACACATTTTCCATTTGTAGAGTTTTTTCAGATTCAAAACTTGGTGCATGTAGAAATTTGAAAATTCAGTGATCCATAAAATAGAAGTAGTCTGAGTTTTGTACGGGTGGGTGTCACGTGCGCGGGTGACGTCAGCTAAAACAAACCGACGCGACGAATAAGATCTCCCTCGGCCGCTTCTCCTGGCCTCATCCCTAGCATTTGCCCCATTTTGCCTCACCAGATATGGAAAGAAGAGCGCGGGAGAAAACCCTAGCTCTCCCCATCGTCTCCTCCGCCTGAGGCCTTCGAGCTCTCCCATACCGTGATATTTCGACGCCGACTATGGCGGGAGTGGGGTCCGGCGGTGATGCAGGCGGTTCTGCAAGGGCGGGGTTTGGAGCCGTGAGCCGCCCAGATGCGGTCGAGCTGGTGGAGGGCCATGGAGGTAGAGGAGGTCGTCAGTCCGCGCTGGTCGCTCTGGTCGATGCGGCGCTCGGAGAGGAGGAGTTGGTGCATGCAGACCTCAGCAAGGTGGAAATGCTAGATCTGAACATGCCGGTCGGCGGCGCGGAGGATCTGGCGCCGGTCCAGTCTCCACAGGTCGCCGCGATGCAGGTTAGTATTATTTTCTTCTAATTTCCGTTCAATCCCTTCAAATTATTTGGAAGTAAGATGTGTTTTGTAGATTCAGCTCTTTCAGTATTAGGGATTCATATCCTTTGAGCTATGTTCGGTTAACCCACCTCTACATTAGATTGTACTGGATTAGATTGGATTATAGTATATTTTGACTTAGATAGGATTTAAACCACATCAATCCATGTCAAACCAGGACAATCCAAAGTAAAACGACCGGGGCCTTAGGGATTTATTGGATGGAAGGCTGGGTCTGTAGATTCGTCGTGTAATTTTGTATAGATGACCAATGCTGATAGTCCATTGGTGAAGTTTTTCCAATTAGTAGGAAGATGGTTTATTTGTTGTTAAATTGATAGAGTTTAATTTGTAGTTAATTCGTATTATGTTGAAGGAACATGGTTTACATGATTCTCATTTGAGCTGCTATGATATAATGTGGTTAGTTAGTTTCAACTAGTTAACAGTATGGCTTGTTTTTTTTGGTACATGTGGTATAATGTGGTTAGCTGGCTACAACTATTCAACTAGTTTGAATTAGCTGCTGTGATATAATGTGGTTATCTAGCTTCGGTATACTTTTTTAGTTTCCTTTTTTTTTGCTTTAATTGCTTTTATGGGAAATGTGTTAAAATTACTTATAGAATTTTATTAACTTCTAGCACTAGATCTGAACAATGTGGTTATAACCATATGGCATGTATGTTATTAATTGATTGTAGTGGTGCCTCATAATAGTGTGCAAAGTAGTGATCTGTGTACTTACTTTTGTTTTCCTTTACTTGTACCAATTGATTTTAAGACACATTTCTTTAGATGCTTATGCTTGTATGAACAGATTTGTGTAGACTAATTAGTTTACAGACTTTGTACTACTCTATTTTGACTTGCTGGAGCTTCATGCAACCTGATACTAAACTGATTGATCCTTGATATTTTTTTTGTTTGAATATATAGTCTAGTTTCTTTACATTCAATTCCAACCTCCAAATAATCATTGTAATTTAATGGAATGTAGTATAAAAAGCATTGATGTAGTTTAATGATTTGTTTCTTGAATCAATGTTGTTTTTATGATCAGATTTGTGAAGTCGGATTATTGTGCTATTAATTTTTGCTAGTGTTTTTCATTTATTAATATTGAATGCTTTTAGTAATTACCTTAAATGCTAGTGTTCATTTATCTTAATTGTCTGGCAGGCACTAACCCCAGGTGATGCCTATGATGTACTCTCCCTATGGCCTGATGAGGAGGTATGTTATTCCAAGCAGCTGTAGTGCATTTGGACATGCACAAAAGTAGTAGGTTTTTATATTTAGTAGGTAGTACTAACTGTTTCTTGTTTTATTTATTGTGCAGTACTTCTCTGGTTCAGATGTTGAAGTGGAGCAATGGACATACAAGTCCTTTGTGAGGAAAGAAGAAAAGAAGCTCAGGCGCAAGGGGATTTCTGCTTACCTGCCATTCAACACCGAGTTCTACAGGTGCCCATTCCACCACTTCAAGCCACATGGGGGATTGAGGGTGGGGCTTGTGCAGCATGTCCGAGAGGTAGCCACTCGTGGACGTCTGGGTGAGGACTACTTTGAGGGTGACCTGCGTGATCGTGGTAGGCACGAAGCTCTACTCAGGGTCCTCCAGCCAGATGAGTTTGTGTTCAGCGACTCCGAGACTTAAGAGGAGTGAATATTGATATCAGCTGCTAGTATGTATGGTCACATCATCAGTATAGCGATGATGTTTATGTATATATGGTTAATATGTCGAACTAGTTAACTAGGTAGAAGTGGTTGAGAACATGTTCTTTTGGTACTATGGTTATAAGTGGTAACCTTGTGATGGTAGGGTGAAGTTCTCGTAAGACTACTATGATATTATGCTGCTAGTAAGGTTATGGTTACATGCTCTTAATTTCTTGTTTCTTATATATGTATCTGTGTTGTGCCATGATAGTTACGCTGCCAGTTAGAAAAATGTATTTCATTGCGTCAATTCTAAATTGGAAGGTTTTGATAGGTGTAGAAAATTGTAGTAGTGTTTCAAAATTTGATTTGATTTGGGCCATTTAAGTGCAGAGATAGTGCTGTATATGCACTATGCCATGTAAATTTGTATTAAAAATGTATGAATTTATGTTAAAATATAGGACCAAAAAGATCAAATAAAGCAAAAAAAAGGCCACCCACTGGCAGGATATTTCTCAAGGGAATCACGGCCTGTATACGACTAGAAACCAAATGAATAGCCAGGATGCAGGCCCGTGACCTGCCAGTAGGCCCAACGGCCCAAAGTAGAATTCCTGATAGCAAGTAAGATAGAACAGAGAGGCTATTGATAGCAGCCGAACACGCGGCTATTTAAGCTGGTCGGAATCCTCTCCAGTTGGCGAGGTGGGACTAAACTCCCAGCCGTCCGACCTGTCTGACGTCGTGCGGCATTGGGGACATAATGGGCTGAAAGAAGCCCAGTTCGGTCGTAGGTAGCTTGTCCGGGCAAAAGGCCTGGCTGGGTTGAGTTCCTTTTTTAAAACATTTTGTTATTATTTCAATATTACTTGTAAGTTGTAATATAGCTTGTAATAAAGATTCGATAACTGTATGTAAAATAAATGTAATATTTTTATGTACTTAGGTTTTTTACTCTTGTTTTTATCATTTTTAAATATTTTGCAGATTCCGACTAGTTTTCAGAATTTTTTGATAAAAATTTAGATTTGGATTTGACGAGCTGTGTTTGTCTGAATGGCATGAGGGTTTTACCAATGTTTGAAGGACTGTAGGGGCCACATTATTTATTTGTAGAGTTTTTTCAGATTCAAAACTTGGTGCATGTACAAATTTGAAAATTCAGTTAAACACATCAAATAGGTGGTTTTGACATGAATTTTAGAAAAATTCAGATTCGGATTTGAGGAGCTATGTTTGTCTAAATTTCATGAGGTTTTCACCATTGTTTAAAGGAATGTAGGGGCCACATTATTCGTTTGTAGAGTTTTTTCAGATTAAAAACTTGGTGCATGTAGAAATTTGAAAATACTAAATCACCTCCAAATCAAATTTGAATTTTGAGCAAGTTAACTTTCAAATTTTGATACCATATTTTTATATGTTGTTAAAATGGAGGTATAGCATGTGGTTTGTACATTGGTAGAACTTTGAAAGAGAGCTTGCACATCATAATGCATTATATTTGTTCGACGCGATTTTGACCAAACTTTGGCAGGGCACTAGAAATTCAAAAAAAATAAAAAAAAAGTAAAACATTGGCCATGTGTCTTACATTGTACCCTAGTTTTCACAAAAAATAATAAAGCTTGAGTTTGTTGAATGAAAGTTGAGGTTACTCTCTCACACTTGGTTTCAAGTCTGAGTCTCATGTGTAAGTACCCAAATTACCTAGGAGATGCCCAACTCCATGGCATACTTTCTCATAATGGTCTAATATTTGGCATGTAGGTGTATCTTGTCATAGAACACATTTCATCTTTTGGGTTTTTGGTCTAATTATGATTTCAAATACCATTTTCCATTTTAATAATTGAAATTCAACTACATTTTGTAAAGGTAGTTCAAAAATTTGAATAAAATTTGTATTTCACCAACATGGTATGGTATTTGGGGTCATTTAGTTGGAATGTGACCACTTTGTTCATTGTCAAATGATTGTTTGCTCAAATTTTATCTCAAGTCAAATTTTGGTCAATAGTAGCGGAAACACATGGTGCTCGACATCGTGGAAAACACGACTAGCGTCTCGCGTGTGTCGGTTACGCTCAAAACAGGCCAAATCTGGGCGATACGTTGGACCGAACGGGCAAAACGTGGAAACCGGGAGACATCGTGGAAAACAGCCCGACATCGTGCAAAACACGACTAGCGTCTCGCGTGTGTCGGTTACGCTCAAAACATGCCAAAACTGGGCGATACGTTGGACCGAACGGCCAAAACGTGGAAACCGGGCAAAAATCCACGGCTTCGTGGAAACACTTGGTGCTAGCTATATGGGCCCACATTTGTCATCAGGGTCAACTTAAGCCCAATTTTAGTCAAACTGGACCCACAGATGCCATAGGGTCCCACATGCACCGATGCTAGCTATGTGGGCCCACATGTGTACCAGGGTTAGCTTAAGCCCAATCTTAGTCAAACTGGACCCACAGATGCCATAGGGTCCCACGTGCACCAATGTTAGCTAAGTGGACCCACATGTGTCATCAGGGTAACCTTTTGCGGCGATATGAGTCAACATAGAACCCACAGATGCCATTGGGCCCACATGCACCAATGCTAGTGTATGTGGACCCACGTGTGTCATTAGGGTCAACTTAAGCCCAATCTTAGTCAAACTGGGCCCACGTGTGTCATCAGGGTCAACTTAAGCCCAATCTTAGTCAAACTGGAACCACAGATGCCATAGGGTCCCACATGGCATGTTGCTAGCTATGTGGGCCCACATGTGTCATCAGGGTCAACTTAAGCCCAATCTTAGTCAAACTGGACCCACAGATGCCATAGGGTCCCACATGCACCGTTGCTAGCTATGTGGGCCCGCATGTGTCATCAAGGTTAACTTAAGCCCAATCTTAGTCAAATTGGACCCACAGATGCCATAGGGTCCCACATGCACCGCTGCTAGCTATGTGGGCCCACATGTGTCATCAGGGTCAACTTAAACCCAATCTTAGTCAGACTGGACCCACATATGCTATTGGGCCCACTTGCACCAATGCTTGTGTATGTGGACCCACGTGAGTCATGGTACATTCTATGTGGAAGCTCATATGCGGGATTGTTATTTTGATGAGAATGAAATGTTTCAAGTTTAAAAAATTTCGTGTCAACTAGTTCACGTAAAATTTATCAGTGTGTAGGTTTTCAATTTTTAGGAGATATTTTGAATTAGTTATGCACTGTACAAGCTTAGGTCAAACTTGAGTTGAAAGTTGTAGGAAAGCCGTGGGTTCAATTTTTGAAATTAAGTTGCAGCCACGACCAGAGGATTGGTGAAAGCCCCGTGCGTTCAATTGTTGAAAGTTTGCATCCACGACCGGACCGCACCACACCTACACGCGTCGCATCGTAACAAAACTGATCCCACTGCTGCACCGCAATAACCGCATCGCATGCACCACACCTAAACACGTCGCACCATAACAAATTAAAACTTACCCCACTGCACCGCAATAACCGCATCGCACCACTCCTAAACGCATCGCACCGTAACAAAACTGACTGCACTGCACCGCACTAACCACATCGCACAATAACGGGTCGACTACATCGATGTACGGGCCCTCCGCCTCGACTCCACCGCCGCCGTAACACCACAATAACTGCAACGCGTCCGCTTCTCGTCTGTTCTTCTTCCTCTCGCGACTTCCTCCTCCACACGACGGGGAACTCAGCATCCATGGATCCCTATGGAGACATCCTCGATGATGGGAAAACCACGGTTGACATCAAGCCCATCTGTGCCTACGGCACGAAGATTATGGAGGTGGTGTACACCAACGATGTGAACTACTTGAATCACATGCTGGAGAAGTTCGAGCAATTGCTCGAGAAAGAGACTTACAACTTCCTCGGACTCGACCTCGAGTACACAAGGAATAGGCGGGACGAAGCTCCGTCACAAAAGCTCGCCGTCGTCCATATCGCCCTGAAGGAGACTGTCCTCGTGTTCCACTACTGCAGGTAATATACGTACTAAGGATGGGCATTTCTATTTCAGGCCTCCTTTGATTCAAAGGATTTCCTATGGGTTTGTACAGGATTCAATCCCTATGTCATTTCCATCAGCACATGTTTGATTCATAGGATTGTACCCTGTACGAACGTTTTCACATCAGGCCTCCTTTGATGCAGGGCTTGTTTGATTCAAAGGAATCTCATATGAATTTTGGAGGATTTTGATCCTTAGAAATTTTTCCTATGTGCATTCTTTAATTCCTATAGGTTTAAGTCCTTGTGGATTTTGTTAGATCAAGTATTATGCATGATCTATGGGCGTTGTACGTGGCCTAATAGCACGGTTTCACAATTTCCTTGTTCAATGTTGTCATCAAATAATTGTACACCATCCAAATTATTGTCATGTCATAGTTTGCATCTATACTGTAGGAGAAGGGAGCCTTGTCTGAAACTGGTTATGTGCATATTTTTATTTTCCATTTGAGATCATGTATAATTAGCCAATGCAAATACATTTCTTGCACTCGTTTATTTCAAATACTTAGACATGTTAGTTCAAGTATTATGGATGATCTGTGGGTGTTGTACATGGCCTAATGGTACGATTATGCAATTACCTTGTTTAACATTATCATCAAATAATTGTACATCATCCAAATTATTTTCATGTCTTAATTTCCATTTATACTGCAGGAGAAGGGAGCCTTGTCCGAAACTGGCAGAGTTCCTTCAGGAAAAGGGGATCACTTTCGCTAGCGTGGACATCAGGAGTGATAAAGAGAAGCTTGCACATGAGGATATCACCATTCCAGAACAGTACCACATTGACATCCAAGGCATGTTTAAGACCGAAGAACGGTTCCATTGGAATCAGTCGTATGACAGGGACGGGATGTTATCTCTAGAAGTGATCATCATTGACAGAGATCTCGGGAATTGCAAGGCACTCCCAAAGGATGGCCACAAAGTATGGGAGAACAAGCCACTTTCCGCGATGAACCTAGAGTATGCAGCAAGAGACAGGTATGTTGCCTACGAGCTGTATAGTAGGCTCATTACCGCAAGGGACGGGCTAGACCGGGGGACTCGCAAGGCTGCAATTAATGCAGCAGAAAAGGCGGCAGCAGCTAAGGCCAAGGCGGCAGAAGCCGAGGCGGCAAAAGCTGCGGCCGAGGTGGTAGCTGCTGCAGACTAGAGTGATGCAGATGACGAGCAGGATGATGCAACGCAGCAGGCTGAAAGGGAACAGGCGACAGCGATCTGGGAAGAGCAGCAGGCGGTCTGGGGAGCGGAAGAGGCGGATGGAGAGGTGGTGCATGTCGCCAAACACAAACGGGAAGCGGGCGAAGATGACCAGGACGGCGAGCAAAACGACACAACTGGCTGGGGCAACACCACCACCGCTGGCTGGGGCGACACCACCACCACTGCCTGGGGCGACAAAGCCACCGACCCCATGGCCTCCAACGCCACCGGCTGGAATTAATGCACGTTACTAGACTATAGCCAGTTATATTCGTGATGTTGTATGTTGTTTATGTAGTACAAATCGTGGTACTTTTTTGTTGTTTACTTTCTAAGGTGAACTACTTTAGTATGCTTGTTTCTTAAAGTACAGTGAGCTAGCAAACATATCTATGTAATGTTATATGTGTGTTCAGTTGTGTTTGTGCACTGGCTATACTAGTTCAAAGGAATATGATTGTCAACAGATATAAACTTGCCTTGATGAAAGTCTAGAATTGTAAACGCAAGCGTTACAAAGTTATTTTAAGCTACTGTTATTGGACCCACATTTGTCATCGGGATCAACTTTTGCCCAATCTCAGTCAAACTGAAACCACATATGCCATTAGGTCCCACATGCACCATTGCTAGTGTAAGTGGGCCCACATGTGTCATCGGGGTCAACTTAAGCCCAATCTTAGTCAAATTGGACCCACTGATGCCATAGGGTCCCACATGCACCGCTGCTAGCTATGTGGGACCACATGTGTCATCAGGGTTAGCTTAAGCCCAATCTTAGTCAAACTAGACCCACATATGCCATAGGGTCCCACATGCACCAATGTTAGCTAAGTGGACCCATATGTGTCATCAGGGTCAACTTTTGCGGCGATATGAGTCAACATAGAACCCATAGATGCCATTGGGCCCACATGCACCAATGCTAGTGTATGTGGACCCACCTGTGTCATCAGGGTCAACTTAAGCCCAATCTTAGTCAAACTGGACCCACGTGTGTCATCAGGGTCAACATAAGCCCAATCTTAGTCAAACTGGACCCACAGATGCCATAGGGTCCCACATGCACCGCTGCTAGCTATGTGGGCCCACATGTGTCATCAGGGTCAACTTAAGCCCAATCTTAGTCAAATTGGACCCACAGATGCCATAGGGTCCCACATGCACTGCTGCTAGCTATGTGGGCCCACATGTATCATCAGGGTCAGCTTAAGCCCAATCTTAGTCAAACTGGACCCACATATGCCATAGGGTCCCACATGCACCAATGTTAGCTAAGTGGACCCACATGTGTCATCAGGGTCAACTTTTGCGGCGATATGAGTCAACATAGAACCCACAGATGCCATTGGGCCCACATGCACCAATGCTAGTGTATGTGGACCCACGTGTGTCATCAGGGTCAACTTAAGCCCAATCTTAGTCAAACTAGGCCCACGTGTGTCATCAGGGTCAACTTATAGCCCAATCTTAGTCAAACTGGACCCACCGATACCATAGGGTCCCACATGCACCGCTGCTAGCTATGTGGGCCCACATGTGTCATCAGGGTCAACTTAAGCCCACTCTTAGTCAAATTGGCCCACAGATGCCATAGGGTCCCACATGCACCGCTCCTAGCTATGTGGGCCCACATGTGTCATCAGGGTCAACTTAAGCCCAATCTTAGTCAAACTGGACCCACAGATGCCATAGGGTCCCACATGCACCAATGTTAGCTAAGTGGACCCACATGTGTCATCAGGGTCAACTTTTGCGGCGATATGAGTCAACATAGAACCCACAGATGCCATTGGGCCCACATGCACCAATGCTAGTGTATGTGGACCCACGTGTGTCATCAGGGTCAACTTAAGCCCAATCTTTGTCAAACTGGGCCCACGTGTTTCATCGGGGTCAACTTAAGCCCAATCTTAGTCAAACTGGACCCATTGATGCCATAGGGGCCCACATGCACCGCTGCTAGCTATGTGGGTCCACATGTGTCATCAGGGTCAACTTAAGCCCAATCTTAGTCAAACTGGACCCACAGATGCCATAGTGTCCCACATGCACTGCTGCTAGCTATGTGGGCCAACATGTGTCATTAGGGTCAAATTAAGCCCAATCTTAGTCAAATTGGACCCACAGATGCCATAGGGTCCCACATGCACCGCTGCTTGCTATGTGGGCCCACATGTGTCATCAGGGTCAGCTTAACCCAATCTTAGTCAAACTGGACCCACAGATGCCATAGGGTCCCACATGCACCAATGTTAGCTAAGTGGACCCACATGTGTCATCGGGGTAACTTTTGCGGCGATATGAGTCAACATAGAACCCACGGATGCCATTGGGCCCACATGCGCCAATGCCAGTGTATGTGGACCCATGTGTGTCATCAGGGTCAACTTAAGCACAATTTTAGTCAAACTTTTGCCCAAACTCACTCAGACTATTACCACAGATGCCATCGGTACTCGCATGCACCGATGCTAGTGTAACTAGACCCACATGTGTCATCAGGGTCAAATTTTGCCCAAACTCAGCCAAACAGGAACCATAGATGCCATTGGGTCCCACATGCACCAATGCTAGTATAAGTGGCTCTGTTTCAAATTTTACTATGTAATATGCACTATGCACTGTCAAACCTGTTATAAGTGAGTTGATCAGAGCATTGATTTGTAAAACTGTCAAATATTTGTAAATTATTGATATATATACCAATATGTACTGCTCTTTTAAAAAAAATCATTATTTAGGAAACCCGCTAAATGGGCATAGCGCGCTATAGCTCCGCCATAGCTTTTGATAGCTTTTAAAATCGGCGCCGCTAAATCAAATAGCCCGCTATTTTAAACATTGATAAGTGGGTCCCACATGCACCAATGTTAGTATAAGTGGGTCCAACATGCACCAATGTTAGTACAAATAATAGTTTACCTAATTGGGGAAAAAAATCTATCCCTGCAGATATCCTAGCCCCTTCTCGTACTTGCCCCAAACTGCTCCTCTCCATCCGCATCTCCGCATCGCCGCCGCATCTCCGCACCGCCGTGGCCGTCCGCATCGCCTCCATCAGGATCGTTCAGCCACCGACGACCGTATTTCTGCAACCCCGCCACCGCACTTCTCCACAGCCACGCCGCCGTGCATCTCCACAATGCATCCGCCGCCCGTAACGACGTGCACGCCCACATCGACTTCGGCCACACCACCGCGACGCCGGCCCGTCGGCGTTGACCGCATCTCCGCAACCTTGCTCCGCACTGAAGGTGAGCCCAATCATGTTGGATTTACTTGTGCTGCCCACTGAAATCATGTCTGCATTATTTGTCCAGTAGGGTTTTCCACGAGCTATGTGCTGAAGCTAGATTTCCCATGAAAATACACTAGTGTACCTACTGGAATAATTCCTGCACATTACAATCCCATGAATCAAACACTACTAGAAGGAAACATTGTATAAGGTCTGAACTCTACAATGCATGTGTAGGAAAATATATTAGGGCTCGTTTGGCTCCTATGCATTCATTTCATTTGGTTAAAATGAAATCCCCATGTCACTTCATTTGGATGGAATTTAAATTCCTTAATGAATTTTTATGTTTGGCTGCCACCTGGAATTCTGAAATGAAATGATTTACAGCTTCTGTTTGGCTGCCATTTTAAGCCAATTGTGAAATCAACAACACATTTGGCTTCAAAATTCAATTACATAATGTAAATAAAATATGATATTTTCAAAATAAAAATCAACTACAACATGAATAAAGATCAATGTATCCACAAATACACTTGTCTGCTCATTATATCAAAACAGCTGGATCAATGATGTTGTCATTGTTAGCGTTCTCGTCCGCCATTTCCGCACGGCTTTCAGCTGCAGTCCTAGCCCCCGCTCAGTAGCTCGATCCCTTGAGTAAAGTGTGCTAATTATATCCCAATACTTGATAACCTTGTACTTATAGGAAGTTGCATCGTTGTGTGCCTGCATATAAGAGAAACTAGAACATGTTAGAACATGTGCCACTTCTTGAAAATCTTAGCCAAGGGTGAGCAACAGATAACACTTGTGAATAAATGTTTTCCTAATAGGTAGGAATACACTATAGCTATAACTTAGCACATCAGGCATGAAAAAGTAAATCTAATGTACAATACTGACAAGCCAGAGATTCAAAGTGATGTTTGGTGGTGGTCCATTTCCTTGGTGCACAATAATGCATCATTCTGCCATGACCAAGATGACCAGATCACATTCATTCTCTCCATCAAACATAACAAGTTTAGCTAGCTACATCTTGATATGAAAAATGGAACTTGTTTGGACACACACATATATAGATGATAAATTAGTTAGGCATGACATATCTTAAGAAATTGTCGATGCCGGAATTATGGATGGATGTTCATGTGTAGAAAATACCACCTGGCTGTTTTCCTTGTTGCAAGGAAACAACTCGCAGTAAGAAAGGTCTAGAGCATGAATGATAATGAACCAGAAACACATGCGTAGAAAGTACAACCACATGATGCATAGAGGGACAGTTTTGGGGTCGGTTGTACCACATGCAACCACAACATCGGAAATGGAAGAACCTACACTAACTTGCCATCTCTGATGTGCTAAATCGCTGAAGCATTATATTCTTGTGACTCGAACAGAACATAATTACTAGCTATGATCTGTTTCTATAAGAAATAGGCCTAAACTTCCTAGTCTCCCAAAAAAGATCGGCCATGTAGCTACAATATATGGCAAGAACTAATGTAGTACTTACGATGTTTCTAAAATCCAACACAGCAAAGGTAGTTCTTAGAGAACTTATATCTGACAGAATAGGAGTCTGGAGCTTTCCTATGCTATGACTAGTGCTTGTAGTATTTTCTCGGCATTGAAATAACTTATAGCTGACAGAATAGGAGTCTGGAGCTTTCCTATGCTATGACTAGTGCTTGTAGCATTGAAACAATATTTGTATTGTTGTGATGAAATACGTTGCTGTGACGCTGTAATACCTATAATGTGTTTCCTACACTTTTACCATTTGTTAATGTGTGCTAAATTTGTATGCGCAGCCCATTCTTTAACATGCCAGGAGCATCTTCGCAGAAGCGTGATCTCGGACCACTCATCGCCCAAAGATGCCGGCTTACTGAGAGTGAGTAAGAGCATCTGCTGGAACTTCAATCGAACATGGGCAAAATTGTCGGGTTCCCATTCGTAACCCGCTTGACCAAGACGAATCTTAAGCTGTACCACATAGTACATTAATATAACTTTCTTTTAATTCTTTTTTGTTGCCATTCATGTATGCAATTTGTCTATGTGGTTTATGACATCGACTTACTAACTTATATATCTTGTTTTGTATTGATCAAAAATTGCCTAACAAGGTTGTTAATGCTCTACAAATCTGTGAGGGAGGCTCAACTAGAGTGTGTCTTCCTAAAGAGGAGATCACCCCCATCGACTTCAAGATAGAAAAGGATGATCGCCTCTTCTTTGATCCAGATGGGTGGAAGTGTTTCGTACAGAGCACATATCTAAAAGAGGGACAAGCTGTTCTCATATAGTCGAAGAAAGCGCATTCAGAAGGGTGGCGTAACCGAGAGGGCTTCGTCTTCATATTTAGAAGAATAAATGATTTGTCGCCTATGCCAGTGTCCATGCTCAGGGGTGCCAAGGTGACGGCGGGCAGGGGACCTAAAGGACAGACGCGTATGCCGGCAACGCGTGTTGTCAAGAAGAGGTGCCGTCGTACGGGCAGGGGCAGCGCCAAGGGCAGGGACACTTCTCTATCGCCATCGCCATCGCCGTCGCCGTCGCCGTCGTCGTCGCTGTTGCCGTCGCTGTCTCTGTCTCCACCACCCCATCTGCCTCTGTATCCGAACCCCGACTTTATGTTCATCCGCATCCTTCACGAGGACAAGTGGGACAAGCTCTCCCTCTACCATGCTTTCAAAGATTACATCAGCGGCGACCAGCCCAACACTGTGCGCGTCCGGGAGCGTAACAGCAGGCTGACCTTCGATGTGGAGATGTATTTCGATCATCGAGACGGCCGCTTGTACCTCCGCAGGGGCTAGCCCAAGTTCGTCAAGTGCTACACTATTTCGCTAGGCAACATCCTGGCGTGAGACTACTATGCTGGCAACAGGGAGGTGGTCATCACAATCTACGGCGGTAGGCTCTCCCGCCGGGAGTACGCCACCAGCAGCGACGATGACAGCGACGATGATGGCAGTGGCGGTGACAGGTACACGCAGACCATGCCCGTCAAGGAGGAGGATATGTCAGAGGGCTAGTACGGACGTCCAGACCGTGTCCTCACCCTATCAGATTTCCATGTCTTCCTCTTCCTAGACTAGGAAGAGGATCTAGGATTAAACTTACCCTGATGCACTCTGTTTAAGTTTTCCTGATACACTATGCTTAAGTCTAATATGTAAGACTAAAAATGCTTTTTCTACCCTGTTGCATGTGCATCAGGGTGTGACCAAGCAGATCCGCCCCTGTTCCTAGTTGCAAAACTATTTGCTGAGTTTCTGGGTGTAAAGTCTAATGAGATCACCTACATTTTGGTGGATCTTAGAAAATTTTGCTGGCTAGATATCTAATATGTGAAATAATTCTGCTCTTCTGTTTGTTTTTCGAATCAATGAGGTTTACTTGTTTAAGTGATATTGTGCTTCAGCTTTCAAGTTGGAGTTGTGGAATGAAGGAAACTAATGGTATTGTTTGCTCAGTAATTCAACTGTTGTACGTGAATGGACATATTTTGTTTTTCTTTTCATATATAAACAAATGACTTATTCAAATAATTTAATATGGTTCATGGCCAAATAAATTTGTAGTACAATGAATTAGAGATAATCCCGGCTTGTAAACCATATTACAAGTTCCGCACGGGAGGTCTAAGTAGTGGCAAAACCTAAACCGTTGCATGTGTTAGGATTTATTTAATTACAATATGTAATTAGAGATAATCCCTGCTTGTAAACCTCCCGTTCCGTTCCCTCTATTTTTTCCAATCAAATTTAAAATGAATGGTTTTCGTTCCCTCCACTTGTGTACCGAAAATTTTCGTTCCCACCTCTTTTGTTTTCCACCCGCCCGCCCATTTTGGCGCTAACAATTTGCCGCCCCACGACACTTTAAAAACGGCGTGCCCCCACCTCCCGCATACCCATCCCCTAATTCCGTTCCTTGTTCACCGCCCACCTAGAACCCCGTCGCCACTTTCCTCGACCCCAGACCCATCAAGCAAGGCGTTGGTTGCCAGCGGATTTCCCCTCTGCGACGGGCGACATGTCCGGCAGTCTTCGAAGCGGCACACCACGCCGGAATGTGCTACCACCGACACCGAAGCAAAAGCGTAAACGCCTAGGTCATTTTTCTGCTGCCCTAGGTCTATGCCTCTTTCTAGATCAGTCAAGCATGACTTCTAGTAGATCAACATGTGTAGATCGTTGTTCAAGATGCTGCAGCTTATGTGCAAGATCTAGGTTTTAGATCATAGACATGGTTCGAGATGCCTAGCACGTGTTGAACATGACAGCCTATGATCCGAATCCTTCGACAATGTGCTTGTCTTGGGTTTTAATTTCATAGATCATGATTCCAAATGCCATGAATGTGTTGAGCATGACACCCTATGATCCGATCTTATAACTATGTGTTAGATTTAGGTTTCTGTTCCTACATAATGGTTCAGGTAATAGGGCACAACTTGTTGGATAAACCCTGCTACTTGGCGTCTTAACTGACGCAACTGAACAACTTGATACCTAATACACTGAACCTGACACTTAACTGAACTTGTTGACAGTAGGGTTTAGACAGTTAACTGAATGACGGTACGAGATTTCGAGGCAATAGAATAATGTTTTGTGAGCATGTTAATTTTACAGTATGGATCACATAATTTTTGCTTTAATGATCTTGTCTACTCTGTTTGTACTAATGAGTATGATCATGACTTGCCTTTGCTTGATTGTTTTCAGTTACTCAAGTCAAAACAGCAGACGCATACCAAAATGTTAGAAAACAAGTGATGGAGGAGAACGTGTCTCGTATGTCTGAAGCACTGAAGCAGAATGATATTGAACATGGCAAGCCAATGTTGGGTTTCACGGCGATGGCGCGTGAATTTGTGTTTGGTACGGCTAAGAAACCGGTGGCAGTGACAACACGGAAAGAGGCACAGCCGCAGGAGAAGGATATCACCGAGGACCCTAATTATGAACCTGATCCTGCCGACGTGCCCACTGATGATGATGTGTTTGTTCCGGATGAAGAGGACCATGATGTTGTTAAATCTTCCTCTAAGGTGAAGAAATGCAGCATTCTCCTGCCTTCACATGTAGGATATGTACAGATTGCTTTAATATTTATGGCTTGATCTATTAAAATGCAGGTAACGGAAGGTTCTACAAAAGAAAAGAAGCAGAAGCGCTCAAAAACCTTTGTGCCTCCAAATGTTGTAACAGGTCAGCAGCAAATGCAGAGACTCAAGATGATGGTGAAATAGAGACCCCTACCCAGAAAGCAGGGGAAGGGGGTACTAATGGAAATGAATCCTCGCCCATGCTAATTCAAACCTCTAGAGGTAGCAACTCACCTGAGGAGAATGTACTTGTCCGCTGCGAACGGGAAGGTATTGACAGCACGTCTTACAATTTATTTACTGGTTTAGTTGCAAAATTTTCAATTGAAGTCTTGACTCTCGTTTTGTCACTGGTTTCAGTTGCAATTGTAGACACGGGTGCTCTAAAGGAAAAGCGTAATGTACGCAAACCTACTATGGGGCATGGGGTACACGAGTGGTCTAGAAGGAATGGAGGGGCTAAGATGCAGATCAACTTCACTCCTGGTATGAGGAGACCCACTGATCCTGTGCAAGCAGCAAAACTGAGTTCAGAGTGTGGCATTCACATACGCAGCAAGATGCCACTGGCAACCCACTGGAAGCAGTATGGTGACAAGGAAGGTCGTATGAAAGATACTATTCCGAAAACCATTAAGTCTATAATTGTAAGTCCGTTAACCTCTTATTCATTTTCCATATAAAATGTCTCATTGGTGGATGATTTTTTAACAATTCTGTCATTCGATGCTGATATGAATTTGTGTTCCATGTTATCTGCAGGGAAAATTTGCAATGGACAGCAATGGTGACCTTGGCAAAGACATTTGCACCGACATTTTATAGAAAGGTATTCGCCAACAATGTTGGAGGCTGAAAAAGGTCTATTGGAAAGATGTTAAAGATCTAACCCGCGAGGAAGCTTTATTGTTGAAACCAAAAGAGGTAGACGAGGAAAGCTAGGCAGAGCTTCTTCATATATGGCATGATGAGCACTACAAGGTACACGATTCCTGTTGTTTCAGCTACATCTATCGCAGACATACTACTGTACTGTGGAATACAAAATTCATGCATCTGTACATAGGCAATCTGCGAGAGTAACAAGAAGAACAGAGATGCTATGACGAAGAAACACACCACTGGCTCAAGAAGCTTTGTTGCACATTACCATGCACTTGTGAGTATTCGAACTCTTCAGATGCAACACCTACTTCTTTTGTGAACATGCCATACACACTTATAATTCATCGTGTCATAATTCTTGTAGAAATCTCAGAAGACCGAGGACGTCGATACCTCCCTGATTGCTTTCTTTAAAGCAAGCCACACTAACAAGGATGGTATGATGTCCCAGAAATCAGCAGAAGCTTATGTAAGTAAATTATTTTATGTGCTACGCATTTCTCATTAGTTTGTCTAATTATTTGATTTCTTCTAACTCTGGACTTGCTATTTTTTTATCCTATTGTAGACTGAGATGGTGCTTCAGAAAATGGGACCACACCTAGAAGATTGGATTCCCAAAACTGATCTGGAGATTGTTGAAGAAGTCCTGAGAGACCAGAACAATTCAAGATCAATTACTTTCCTTTCCAGCATCGGAGTTTCATCTGCTTCTAAGAGGTCTAGCGTCTCAGCTGGGCGCATCCGTGATTTAGAAGAAAAGTTATCAAGTCAGGAGCAAGATTCATTGAATGCAGCTGAAAGGGTTGAACACGAGATGGAGGAACGGATGCAAGAGCAGGAAAGGAGATTTGAAGAGATGAGAAAGAAGCAGGATGATGAACTTGAAGCAGTGAAAAAGTCCAGCGAAGCGAATCATCTGGCATTTGAGAAGAGGCAGAAGGAAATGGATGGCATGCTTAGTTACCTGTTGAGGATGTCGCAGAACTCCCAGTCCCAGTTCCCGTGACTTGGGCCAAAAATCTCTGCGCGCTAATGGGCCGGGTGGGCCGAAACATTGTTTTTTTATTCCTTTAGTCATTCGAGTTTGATACAGCAGTTTCAGTCTACCAGAATTTTAAAGTTTGCGTGTGATACAATTCATATTTATAAATTTTCTACCATTTCAAATATTTGCTTCCATTTAATTTTGTTTCATAATTTGCGTGGAATTTCAATTTTTAATCAAATTTGTCTGTGCAAAAAAATTGGTGACGGCATCACATTCCTCCCGGCCCACAAGGCAGTTCCGAATGGGCCGGCCCAAAAAATGACACGTCATCATCGCGGGCCCCACATGCAGACGCCACGTCATTGTTGATGGCCCCACCTACATGCTGCCACGTCAGCGTCGCTGGACCCACCTGCCAGCTGCCACGTCATCTTCGCGGGCCCCACACGAAGGTGACACGTCATCGCATTGGCCCCGCCTGTCAGATGCCACGTCATCATGGTGGGACCCACCTGCCAGCTGCCACGTCATCATCATCGGACCCACCTGCCAGTTGCCACGTCAGCATCGTCGGACCCACCTGCCAGCTGCCACGTCAGCATCGTCGGACCCACCTGCCAGCTGCCACGTCATCATCATCGGACCCACCTGCCAGCTGCCACGTCAGCATAATTGGACCCACCTGTCAGATACCACGTCATTGTGGTGGGAACCACCTGCCAGCTGCCACGCCAGCATTGCAGGTCCCACCTGCCAGAATCCTTGTGACACCATAAATCTTCCGTGACGGCATATTTTGTCAACGAATATGCTAAACGGTGACAGATTTTCCTATTTTAGGTGACGTAGAAGGTCCATCACGGATAACCTATCTTAGGTGACGCCGTAAGGACCATCACCGAAGCTCAATCTTGCGTGACGAAAATTTGTATTCCATCACTATAAAAGAATATGTGACGGAGCTTCCGTGATGACCCTGGTGACGCCATGTTTTCGTCACGAGGGAGTACTTAGTGACGGAAATGGCATTTTCGGTGACGAAAGTGATTTGTCACAAAAACTCTTTTCTCTTGTAGTGCGAGATTCGAAAGAGTAAGGTTAGGGGATTTTGAGTCGGGTTGATACTAGGTGTCTTACGCGTACTATCTTACAGACTCGGTCTTTGAAAGTGACTACTCTGTCGATAAAGTTGAGCTTCAGTCTCCCGGGATGCATGGAGAGTTGAGCAGAGTCTAGTACCGATTGCGAGGGATGACATTATTTTCCTTCCGGACTCTATATCTCGAGGGCTTACACTTGGCAGACTACCTTGATTCTGAACTTTACGGAGTACTCGTCGAAGGATAGAATCGACGGCTTGGTGTACTTTTCTCTTGAGGGACCACAGCTCTTCTGTAGCGTATCCAAATTAATGATTTTACGGTCGATACTCCTGGGTTTGCTTCTAGTGAAGGGTTACTCTATTTTGGTGGGAAAGACACAGTCTTTCCCCCTTAGGATTAAGCTAGGGTAAATCGGAGAGTTGACATAGTCCTTCCTTATTGGAGTCGTAGATTGATGTTTTGAAGACGGTCGTCACTCTTTCTCCTATAGTTGGAATCTTCTGATGACGTCTGCGACGGTAGGGCCTACGAGGCTTATATACTACGGTTATTCATGCTTAGGCTGTTGGAGCAGTTGGAGTCTCACGTCCTCTAAGCGATTGGAACTGAGCGGTTAGTGATCCTGTGGTCCTTACGGTGGGTCTTTAGCTGAAACAGCAGAGGGACTTCGTAGGATCTTCAGTTGGTTGCTCATCGGATAACTCACGGGTTGTTGCTTGGCAGAAAGACTTCAGATCCGGAGATATTTTCTAAAGTATCTTCTGGTAGATAGTCTTCTAAAGATTTTAGTGGAAAGACGCAGTCTTTTCACCTTAGAACTTTACTAAGGTCCTTCGGGAATGGTTTGGAGCTTCTGTCTTGGACGGCTGACTTGCTTTTCGCGGGAGGCTGTATCTTCCAGGAGTCTTGAGTTGGGGTCTTCGAGTGTCCTTTTATTGTGATAGACCTTGTCGGTGTGGTTTCCTACCGGAGTTAGCTTTAATCAAGTTAGCGGTTAACGATGCTTCTGGCTTGTCTTTAGTCAAAGTAGAGACATCCCGCTTCGGAGGAGTTATCTTCGCGCATCCGGATCTTCAGGATTTGGGGTATTTTACCCCTGTTTGGTGAGGAATTGCCCACCGGCTTGGGGACAAAGGGGGTCGACTAAGAGTTAGTTAGTCTCAGTGGGGCTATCAGAAACTCTAATATACCGAAGGTTGGTGGAGTTAGTTCTTTACTTCCTGTCTGGGTTACCAATTCCTATGGTTTATCATGAGTAGTGGGGAGCCTTCGGTCATAGTCTTCCAGTTTTCAGCGGGACTCTTGTCGTAGCATACTGAGGAACAAGGGAGTGTGGTGCTATTGACGAGTCTTGCGAGGTGAGTTTGAAGGGGTATGTCGTCCTGCTGAGGTGAAATCTTCGAGTTGATTCTGACTTGACAATGTCGAACTCCTGGTTCTTGCGATGCTTTTGCTCTCATATACTCTCGAGGTTAGTCTGGGTCTCATTGCAGACATCTAACACAGGGTTTCCTGAGTTACTAGGTGGGTTATCGCTCCTCGAGTCACAATTTTAAGGAGGCAAAGCAAACCAGAGCATACAAACAAGGCGAATAGAGCGAGGGAATCGGAATGTCCTCGGCAGAGAACACACATCAAGCAACACAGGATGCACTTAGGCAAGCAAACACGGTCAACATCAGGGACCAAGGGGGTAACTTCTTGCGATGTAGGGGAATCCTATTCTTAGGACTATTGACCCTAGATATCGTCTTTCTTCAGGTCAGATTCACTATCTTGCAGATGAAGTCTTCGTCGTATCTTGGACGCTTCTTGATAGTGCAACATTTGATGTCTTCTAATTATGGGGATTCCGTTGGTGGAGCGATATTGTAGTCTCCTTATGTTTGCTGGTAGTTGCTTGTCTTCATCTTGTTCTCATTGTCTTTACCGGGTTCTACCTCCTAGTTATTTATAATCCGTAGATTTAAAGTTTGGACGAGAGTCAGAGGAAACCATTTTCGAAAGCATTTACTTAGAGTAAGAGAAGAAGTAGAACTTTTTGAAACTCATTGAGAAACTAGTTTTTCAAAAGCCGAGGTTTTCAATATAAGGTTCCTATCTAGCAACCATGCTAACTAAGGTTCTCCTACAGTCAGTATGGCTCTGATACCAAGTCTGCGGGGCCCCCGGATTAATCCTCCGAGAATCCCTATTATGCATACAACCACAATACGATGATCAGTTAGTCATGGCACATAACCGACAAGTATCAAAGTAGACATCCAATACATAACGAATACATGACATACCTTATTTGCCATTATAGCTACATTGATCAACAACAGCGGAACTTCATCAAGCATAGAGCCCGAGCCATGCCTTAACCTACAGGCAACTGACTGGGAGAACGTCCTAGCTCGCATAGTCGTCAACGTCACCTTCTTCTTGATATCTGACCAAGTTAATAGCCAGGGACAATGCCAATGATTACTTAGAATGTACTCGCAAACCACCTTAAGAGGATAATAGTAACAAGAGGATATGCAGTATGGCTGTGGTATTAGGATGGGCTCCAAGAGAGGTTCTTTTCTCAAATAGTTTCTCTTGTAGATATAGCATCTACATATCTTTGTTGAAAACTTTTGGAAACCATTTTGAACATTAGGACTGGGTCACCCATTTGTTTCCTTCTCCCGGTCGTCCCACGACCAAACTCCTTCCATCCCTTTCTGACCATCCCATGGTCAAAACAGGGATCCTTGCCAACCATCCCATGGTCAAAACATTTCCAAAGCCATTTCTTTTCAGATCCTTTTTGAAAACAAAACCAGCACCGCTCTATAGAAGTTTGTCCAACCTATCCTTAACCGCGGACATGGCTATACGAATAGATTTACACTCTGCAGAGGTTGTACACTTTACCCACACCATCCGGGTACACTACCATGATGTTCACCGATCGTGGGTCGAGTAACCAATCAAGACTCTCCGGATGCCCACTCCAATATAAGTGCCTACCCTATGAGCGTTAATCCCCTCAAAACCGGGACATCAGGTACCGAGGACCAACCGGAGCGCTTTTTCCATTACTCGAGTGTGCGCTTTCAATGAGGGGCTCATAGTAACACGTGGAGGCCAGCAGACCCTTCGTTCCTTCTCCAGGTCGATGTCCCACATCGACCTTTATCAGAGAAGGCCCACCCTCCAGGGATCCTCGATCCCCTGTAGTTGTTGTGAGGCAGCTTATACCAGAATAGACAACCATCAAATCCAGCCTTGTCCCATATCAGAGTAATGTGGTTGCACAGGGTTAAGTTGTTATACCTGAACTGCAAAGAACTGGGTGCATTTTCGTAAACCTTTTTCCTCCGGTTTTCCTCCAGCATTTTATAAAACAAAACCCTTTTCCCTTTCTCAACATATCTTGGGAGGTCCCACCTCCCCAAGGTTTTATCAGAAACATTTGGTAAACTTTTGCTGGGGTCTTCCCATCCTCTAGCTTTTCTTTGGCTAAAACATGGTCTCCAAAGGGGTATGGTGTATATGCACCATCTATTCTACTAGGGATAAGTAGGTATCACTAAGGGGGTTGTACTTAATAGTACAGAAGTGTAATAGTTCGGAGGAGCCAAACCACTACCGTATATACATCAACAAATAATAAAACAATGCAGTTTCACAAATAGTAGAAAAAAGATGCATAAGTAAAATAGTAGGACAAGGCTTATGAGCAAGAAGGTGGCTTGCCTGATGATCAGCAATATGGCAATATGTCCCTGGACTTCTTCTTAGAATACCCAACAATACCAATACCAATAATAATTACCACTTCTCCGGCTCTCCGATTTCATCGCAACTATCGTCGTCCAGACAGCACATGCAAGCAAACAAGGCCACAATCAACATAAAGCAATGCAAGCATCAATACAATGCAGCAAACAAACGTACCACACCTTACTCAATTCAGTAGGTTTTGAGAGGATTGGATTTAGGAGATTGAGATGGCCTTAGAGAAGGGGATGAAAATCCCTTAGGATTTATAGTCTAGAAACTACCTAAGAGATGGATTTTGGAACAAGACCATATTCTGTATGGTACCATTGTGTAAAGATGATACCAACAGATAGGTAGTGATAATATGAAACCAACAAAAGTGGTTTCACTAAATTATCAATTTCCTTTGATTTACTATTAATTTTCTAGTGATAAAGGCTCTAGTTTTAGGAGATAATTCACCAGAAAGGTTCTGGAGCTCCAAATATTATTTCCTTGGATGGTTCAGTAGGGTTTTATGTACTTGTTCACTAAGAGTTGGAATCATTTCAAAATATTTACAAGAATGCCCTCAGGAAATTCCAAAGGCAGTTTTGTAGTTGTTTTGTCTTTTTCACTAAATTAAATCTACAGAAGTTTTGTAGCAGTTTTGTAGCTGTTTTGTCTTTTTCACTAAATTAAATCTACAGGAACACCTGGTAGGCATTTAGAATACCTTTCCGTAGAAATTGGAATCACTTCGTTTGGATTTATCTAACTCCTGTAGTGATTTTATTGATGGATAAACCATGCATCGAAAAGTTTATTTCACCAAAACTCAACAGGACTTCCAAAAATTAAGTTCTCCTAGGTTTGGTTAGATATGGATATAGATAATACATTAGAGTTGGAATTAGGATAAAAGCTATCATGTATTGGCCTAGAGAATTTTCTAAAGGAAGAAAGTCTATGTTTTTGTTATTTTGATAACTTCATATAAATACTTCCACTTAGAAGGGGAAAATGGCTATTAGATAGGTATATAAACTACCTTTCATAGGCACTTTGAATCATACCATTTGGGTATGTACAACTCACTGTGGAAATTATTTAGTGAAAAAGGTACAATTTAGTGGATTTAATGCTAGTAAATAATAAAAATTGTTTTTGGCAAGTGACCAATTCTGAGTGTTGCACAAAACACTAAGATACTTGATAAAAATTGTGATCTGGAAAAAAGTGCATTTTCCATTTTTATCTCAATTTAAACCAATAGGGGTAATTTCTGGAATTACAGATCAACTAAAAGAAAAAGAGCAGAGGGTGTGGTGGGCCGTATTGGCAAGCGAGTTGGGCCGTGCTGTGGGGAATCGGCCCACCCAGGGGCGAGGCCAGCGCGGCGGGCGTAGTTTGAATCCCGCTGGGAGGGGCCCACCGGTCAGCGGGGCAGCCAGGCTAGGCGGGTATGGGGGCACTCTCCACCGTTGGATCAAGCCGCGATGGACGGCGGGGGCTCGTCTTCCTTGCCGGGCCAGAGAAAACAGAGGGGAAACCCTAGGGCAGCGACGGCATGGTTAGGGAGGCTCACCGAGGGCTCGGGAGGTGGCGGGGAGAGGTGGGGGCGATGGGGCGCTCGACAACGAGCCTGGGGAGGGGCGGCACGAGGTGGTTCGAGGAAGGAGGGCGTCGTGCGCATCCCGCGGCGGAGCAGGCTCGGGAGCTCACCGGAGAACACTCCTGGGCGGCTGGATGTCGCCGGGAGGATGTCTACGAGAGTCAGGGGGTATGGAGTTCCTGAGATGGCCGGTGGAGCGACTGTAGACGCTGGGGGTGGGCCGGACCACTGACGGAGCTCTAGCTTGGACATGCAACGGCGGCGGTGCTTCCGAGGTTCCTGCGAAGAAAGGAGGACAGGGACAAGTAGATATGCGTGAGGGGAATATAGATCTACAGAGAGAGTGGTAGGAAGTAGCATTGTTCGATGGTGGCTTCACCTTCTTGGAGAATGGCTGAGGGAGTTTCTTCCCTCTCCAAGGAGTGGTGGAGAGGAGGGAGGAGCTGGGGCTCGTGGGGGAAGTTTCTGGTGGCTAGGGAGTGGAATGAAGGTAGAGTCGCAGATGGGGGAGGCCTCTGGCCTATTTAACAACAGAGGGAGTGGTCTAAGGTGCACTCGGTTGATGGGAGCAAGAGGGAGAGGTAAAAACCAGGGGGGGCTCATTACTGTGGGCGTGGAGAGGTGAGGTGAGTGGTTTTCTGGTTGGGCTAGAGTAGAGAGGGGGAGTGGTAGCAGCTGTGAGTTAAAACAAGGCAAGATGTGACATAACCATGTGTTTCTCTCCTCTTCCAAGCACTAAAGGACAAGAGGAAGTGGCTGCTACAGTATTTTGCTACAGTGCACGACCAGAAGGGTGTGAGTTGTGCTGGGCAAGCTTGCTTGACCAGGTTGGTAAGGTTTTTTGGGGTTTTGAGTGGAGGATTTCCTTAGATTGCAAAACTGATCAACTACATTATTATGAAGGAAGTTTCAAAAGTTGTCCTTGGCAATATGGTAGAATGGAACTAATGGGTAGATATGGTCAATACATCAACCTAGGAATTGTTTGGGATTTTTCAATGGATTTAAAGTCCACTTAAAATCCTTTATTCAAAAAGTGCAGAAGTAGTTTATAGAAGATCATTTGGAAATTTTACATTGGACAAGATTGGTTTTTGATTTGAGATGGTCCCAAATGTGAATACACACATAGGGGTATTTTTCCAAGATTTATTGTGGCTTAGAAGTATTTAAAACATTTATTATTCCAATTTAGCCCTTTAAGAAAATAGGCAAAAAGAAATAATAAAGCTCTTCAAAAATATTTATTTTTGAATTGGGAAGATGGGGTATGATATAGGGATCTCAATTGAGCCAAAAGTTGGGGAAGTGATTTGGTAAAAACCAAACTTGCCTTTAGAAAAGGAGCTTTGGAGATTTTAACTATTAGGGAGATTAATTAGATTTGGAGCCATAATAATTATGGATAATATTTGATGAATCTTGATGATCAATGTAGATGATGTAGACAAGGTATATCAAGCATTTTCAACCTTGGGATTTGAGAATCAAAGGTGATTTTGGTGAAAAACTAGAGATTAAGGGTCTACGGTGAGATTGTTTTCATATCACCAAAACCTTGTTGGATCTTGGAGCTCGGATCTCACCTTGAGGCATGGGATACATGGATGGATAGAACAAGTGATTTAGATTTCAATGGTGTAGGGGTTTGAGCTTGATCCTGCTTGATCCCACCAAGACAGGCTTTCAAACTTTGAATAAAATAAGCCTACCAAAGCAGATTATCACTAGCCTTCAAAACCTTGTGGGTTTAAAATCACAAAGATCCACTTGGAACAAGTGAAGTCGATATGGATAGACCTATATGAGTAGAACACAACCATGCAAAGAGTTGGTCCATAGAAGGTTGGATGGTGGTGTGAGCTTCTATCAAAGTAGGCATGTTGACTAGATTTGCAGGAAAAGTTATTTTCTTGCCTGCAAAACCATCAAGAACAAGTTGGTAGGAGGATGATATAACCAAGGGAAAGAGTGGTCATTGGTAGTACTTATGATGGTTAACAATATGGTTCAAGTGCCTTACCAAAAGTGCACAAGGGTTGAGAAAGGGAGACATCCAAAAAGGTGATGTTGGAAATAGTTTTCTAGACTTAGCCAAATTTGGCAAATTTAGGGTTTTAGACTAGAATAAAAGGGAGGATGTTTTTGATTGATTTCAAGGTACCCAGCATCATCAATTGGGTGATGTTGAAGGGTATATTGAGTAGAATAGATCCATGCTTGATATTGGTCTTCATTGACTTGGAAACTTCTAGAATGGATTATTGCAGAATTGATCTGGTTATGGGTTTTAGATGATCACCTAGTAGCTAGGGATTAGGTCCAGGTTGTATTCTTTCTTAGGATTTGGTTATCTTAAAGTATATTGATTCTAGAGGATGAGCTCCTAGAGTAGCTCATGCTACTTCTAAGCAATCAAGTCAAACAACAGATCAAGACAGCTCATCTTATAAACAATTTAACTACTACTAGGGTTACCATCAAGCCTAGCTTGAGGTAAGTTTGATGCATGTTGAAGAGGTTGGATTTTGAATAGGATGAGAGTCCTTGGTATCTCTACCAAGAGTAGAATTCAGAAGCTTACTAAAAGGTTTTGAAAATCCTAGAGGTAAGAGTAGTTGAAGGTTTTGTCTTGAAAACATAAGGGGATTATATTATATAGCTCTCCATAGTTTGATCAATAGAAGCTACTAAAATAGTTGGTTTGCAAAGGCTTCTTGGCTCAGGTTTTGAAATGCCAGAACATTTTAGAATATGATAAAATGAGCCAGGATAGTTTTGTTAGATAGCTTTTGTCAACTCATTGTGAGGTAAGGAGTATCATATGGTATACACTCACATGCACCAGCACAAACAGACAATAAGCAAACACTGCACCAATGAACAAGAAAAAGTTTTTGTTCCCCCTGATTTTTTCATTCTGGACAACTAATCAGGGTTGCTGAATTTGGGATGTTACAGTTCCTAATGAAAACAATGAATTGATACATACTAGAACTATTGTTGGCCATAGGATGTGCATAGACTTTAGAAAATTAAATAAAGAAACTAGAAAAGATCACTATCATTTACCGTTCATAGATCAAACTTTAGAAAGGTTAGCAAACCATACTCATTTTTTCTACTTGGACGGATACTTTGGTTTTTCTCAAATAGTTGTTCATCCGGATGACCAACTTAAAACAACTTTCATTAGTCCTTACTAGTCATTAACCCATGCACCTGCACGGGCTAGCTATTCTGGAAGACCAAAAAATATTAATTAAAGAAAAATCATGTCACAGATGTTGATAATTTTCCTATAGCCTCTGGTGCAAACTTAAAGAAAATTAGATAATGACAAAATTTATATGTCATACATTTTAGGAAGGTCAGAGTATTATAGTAGTATAAGTTAAATATTTAAATGGCGTCCTTGAACATAATATAACCACCAAATATCATCTTAAAATTCTACACAACTTTATCAGTGAGGCGGGGTGCCTGCCTAAATTTTTCATCTTGGCTAGATCCAACGATCAGTAGTTTAACCGCAGCCTTTGTATTTGTGGGATTAATGTGGAGGCTCAAAATCTCCAATTAGTAAATACATATACAATCGTGTGTATTTTTCATAAACTATACGCAAGAAATGTTGTATGGGGAATCCTTTAAATAGAAACATGGAACCGAGGCAAAAGGAATCAAAGATAATATAGTTGATTTAGCTCTTATGGAGCCTCTAGACAAATCAAAACACACTTGAACTGAGCTCAAAATTTCAACAGTGCGTGGGAATGTCAAATTTGGAGTATGTGCACAAATCATACCATAGATATTATTTTTACATTTTTAATGGCTGCATTCAGTACGCTGATATATTACACTATCTGTATGCTAAATTGGGGGGAGATGAATATCAATAATTCATTTATGCATACAAAAATTGTGGAATAAGAAGTTCTCTTGTTTGTTAGGTATTATATCTTAGCTATGCAATTATAAAAAGGCAAACATTAGCTCTAATTCGTGCCATCTAAGCATTAACTGGACCGGTGGGATCTTCCTCCAATTTAAATACATTTTTATCAAGATAGAGAAAGGCATCGGGGAGGCAGAGATAACTTGTCCACGTTGCTCCTTTTTAACTCGAATCAGTTGGAGGACGGTTGGGAGGGAGAGTACTTTGCTGCTACTCATTTCTATCCCAGCCTCCATCCTCTTGGGATTAATCCTGCAGCCGAAACCTACAATTAGCAATCTTCTCTTACATAGGAGTGTTGTATTGAGAATCCGTTATATAAAAAGTGATAATCAAGCTGCAAAAGAACTTGAACTGAATATAATGGTAGAAGAGTACTAAATATAAACTACATGGGAGTCTCAAATGCAAGAGTATGATCTTGGAGCATACCTTAGATAGTTCTTTTGCCATGCACTATAACCTGGTATACAGATAATTAATAGCTCCATCCAGTGTACTGTTGTATTCTACACCTAGATGTGTGATAAACAGGTGTACATACAAAATTGTGGAATATCAAGAGTGAAAGCATTTCATTTCATAATTAAGAATATATTCAATTACAGGACTTCACTCAATTTATATGTGAGTTTTACAAAGTGCATACATCTAATCATCTAGGTGACCTTAGCAACTTTCAATGTGAAACAGTGAAAGATCACCTTATAATTTTTTCTGCATCATATAAACCCATTACATCATTATGCTCTTTCTCTAAGAAAATACCAACTATTAAGATCTAAATCATAATATTTTGCATATGTTCTTGTAAAGAACGTAATTTGACAACTAAAGCCTTAGGTGCAATTGTATTTATTAGGTGAACCACATTGCCTTTGTGATACTATTCTAGAAGAATTCTGAACCACGGTGTCAAAGTGTGTTTATTCTAAACCACGGTGCATCTTCTACACTGTGTGTTGCTTACACATCAAAGAAACCGTTTATTGTTTCATCTGCCAATGTTGCTACAGTCCCATTCTTGGAAATATTCTCCAATATGGGCCTCTTCGGTCCGGGAGCTTGAGAAACAAAGAGCAAATGCAAGAAGGGCATGCTAGCTTTATTTATTATTTTGAAGCAACGTTGATCATGCTCATGGTAGTACTTTGATTGATAAAAAAATTATTTCATTGCCTTAAAGACTACTGATTGCATATTATCCAAAAAATTCTAGATAGAACTCCTCAATCGGCAAAAACATAGATGATGACTAATACTTGCGTCGACCTTCCAACATGTCGCCGGCAACTCCTTGTTGTAATGCCTAGCACGGCACTGATGCAAGGATCATCGTCACCTCTTTTCTGTAATGCCTAGCACGTGGCTGATGCAAGGATCTCAAGCTACCATTGGTATGATCCACTACCTGTTTCAGATATACAAATAAGATTACTGTAGATATATCAAGTCTACCGTCCAACTTACATATGTTAATCTTAAAAAGAATAGTTACGTTTACACGTGACTTCAAATATATAAACACAGCCTACGTTTTTGCACATGGATCATGGAATTTAAGTACTCATTTACCTAGAAAAAACTTAAATCATACTGGCCACCGATTAGGAGAAATACATATGGATCATACTGGCCACCAAACGGAAGGAATTGTTTGCATAGTTAATCACTTGATGACCAACCGCCCAAATACTAATATCAATCATATTTATTTAGATTGTCAAGGTGATGTCAATAACTAATCATCACAGGAGGCAGCCAGTGATGTCACCAATAAACAACGATCGATGGAGAAGGTCCCTTACGTAGCTAGTAGAGAAGCGGAGAGGTGCATGCACCGCTTTCCATTAGTAGCTAGACTACTGATAGGAGTTGATGCAAGAGCCTCGATAGGCTAATTGTCTAGGAGGACACAGGGCCAGAGGTAACGACCTTGCAACCATAACACAAATTCAGAGGAGGTGAGCATGCATGGCTGTCGTGTCAAACTCGTCATCCCTACCTGCAAGATCAGGAAATTCTATCAGTTAGAACTACACACACGAATCGAGGGGATAAACATGGAGATCCACGTGCTATGTCCAACATCACGGCCGGTTGAGGCGTTGAAGCTGCGTTAGAACGGCTGCAGCCTTAGCCGCAGTGGAAGATCAAGGCGGCATCGCTGGAGCAGATTGTACTTCCGCGATCATTGGAGGTGCGATGCAGTTGTGTATCCATGTGCTATGTCCAGCATCACTGCCGGTTGAGGCATTGAAGTTGCGTGAGGACGGTTGCAGCCTTAGCCACAGCGAAAGATCAAGGCGGCATCACTGGAGCAGATTGTACTTCCGCGATCATTGGAGGTGCGATGCAGTTGTGTCTCGTGGAGGTGACCATCGTAGGCAGCGGCGATGGGTATAGGGTAGAATAGATATTTTCTGGTTTATTAGGTTTAGACTAAGGATTCGTACACGTCCAGGACTCTTGGCACCCGCAGGATAAAAACTTCCGTATGCTGCCCATAGAATTTTTATCCGACGGCTATTTTAGATGTTTTCTCTAGAATTAATGTGGTGCCTCCTATGGTGCCTCCAATTAGTAAATATAAGATATAAGATGGTTTACATGCTTACCGACGAATGCCTTTTGGTTTATGTAAGCCTCCAACTACTTTTCAAAGATGCATGACTGCTATTTTTGCAGATTTTATAGAACTTATAATGGAAGTATTTATGGATGACTTTTCCATCTATGGAACTTTGTTTACTAGTTTCTTGGATAATCTCATAATAGTTTTGCAGCGTTGCGAAGAAACCAATCTTGTTCTAAACTGGAAGAAGTGCCATTTTATGGTCAAAGAAGGTATAGTCCTTGGACACAAGGTATCGGGTAAGAGAATTGAAGTGGACAGAGCTAAGGTTGAGGCAATAGAGAGAATGCCACAACCTAGGGATATTAAAGGTATAAGAAGTTTCCTTGGTCATGTAAGTTTTTATAGAAGGTTCATTAGAAATTTCTATGGAATATCTAAACCTTTGACTAACCTCCTACAAAGGGATTAAGATTTAATTTTGATGATAAATGTCTTGAAGCCTTTGATAGACTCAAAAATGCTTTATTCTGTGCTCCTATTATTAAACCACCTATCTGGGATACAACCTTTGACTTAATATGTGAAGCTAGTGATGATGCTGTAGGAGTAAATCTGGGATAACACATTGGTCGCATATTTAATATTATACATCATGCTAGTAGAACTCTAAATGGTGCTCAAAAGAATTACCCTAAGGAAGAAAGGGAACTTTTTGCTGTATTTTTCTCTTGTGATAAATTTCGTTCCTATATAGTTGATGCAAAGGTAAGAGTTCACACGGATCATGATGGCTTAAAAGAACTCCTTGAAAGGAAAGACCATAAGCCAAGACTAATCTGTTGGATTCTTTCACTTCAAGAATTTGAGTTGCAGATTATGCAGAGGCAAGAAATAAAGATGTTAGATGCAGTGTACATGTTTTCTCAGTAAGACACCAATCTTGTTGAGAGGAACTTTAGTCCTGGTAATTTTTGTTTACGAGAATTATAATATGAACTAAGGTCAATTCCTCCAAAAGAGAAGAAGTCTTTGTTGTTGGAGGAGTTTTTCATCCCCGAATAAGCAAAAGGTAAGGGCAAGGTAAGTTTTCTTACCCAAATAAGTGATTTGTTTTCACAAATTTTATTTCTAATATTTTTGCCTTTTAATTCCTTGTGTTTTTCTGAAGTTTTAGAGGGTTTTTACCAAATATACGGGCAGAACTATATGACCGGAGAGGAAGCTCCCGCCATATAGTTGGTCGTTAAACTCTCTGTATCATCGTTGAAAAATTGTTTTCGATATCTGAGCCTATACGGTCGCAACTATACGACCAGAGCCAAAATTCCGGCCGTATAGTTGGTCGTTAAACTATCAGATACTTTCGATTTTAGGTGTGTGTATCTATATGTCGCAACTATACTACCGGAGCCAAAATTTTGACTGTATAGTTGGTCGTGAAACTCTTAGACACTTTTGATTTTGGTGTCTGTATCTATACGGTCGGAACTATACAACCGGAGCCAAAATTCCGGTCATATATTTGGTCGTTAAATTCTCAGACACTTTTGATTTTTGGTGTCTATATCTATACGGTCGCAACTATATGACCAAAGCCAAAATTCTGGCAGTATAGTTGGTCGTTAAACTCTCACACTTTTTATTTATCTTTTCGTTTATTCATGAAAAAAACTCTTATTGTCGGTTCCGAGTCATGATTTAATCGACCTAGACTCGAGATATTTGGAAATATCTGCCCGGAACCAACTATATGGCCGGAGCTATACGAGTCGTGCCCGTATAGTTGGTCGTTACGCGGAAGGATACTTCCAAATCCATGATTTCTTTCCTACTTTTTTAAGATTCTTTTCTTGGGCAACAATTTGGTGTTTCTCGCGAGTTTTACCAACCTCTGACCCCCTTATATACTTCCATTGTATTTCTCTCTAATCATAACCTCTATAAACCAATCTACCTCTTATTCACATGTGAGGACTCTCAACCAAGGGATAGAAGCCGAGAAGAAAGGCTCCTATGGAGATCAGGAGCAATAGCAAGCAAGGCAAGGAGATCAAGACCATCCCTATAGAGTTCCTCGACACCGACCATGGGTGCCGGAAGATGGATTTGAAGGCCATGGAGCTGAAGATTGAAGAGTTGGACAAGGAGAAGCCAGGGACACCCAAACACCTTCGATTGCCGCAACTTTATCTTGACAAATGTGGGCTCCCTGGATTATTCATCCGAGAAATCCCTGTTATGCATATTTCCACGTTCCCATGATCAGTGAGCCATGGAACATAATTGACAACTATCATTACATCATTAGAAGCATAACGAATTACAAGACTTACATAGATGCCATTATGGCTACACCATCCTTAGCAGCGGAATATCATCATGCGTAGAGCCCAATCGTGCCTCAACCTACAGGCAACTGACTGGGAAGACAGCCTAGCTCGTTGGACGTCACCTGAATCTTCTGAAGTCGAACCTCTGAAAATTTGGCCAAGTAGATAGCCAGGGACACAGCCGTGAGTACTATTGAATGTACTCACAAACCACCAGGATATAGGAAATAAGGAAATGCAAGTCTGGCTGTGGCGAGATAGCTTTATCTAGGGTTGTTTCTGAAAAGCCTGGGTTAACTCTTGAAGTTATGGCATCTTCATATCTTTGTTGAAAAAGTGTTTTGAAATCATGGCTTTGTTTTATAAGTCAAGACATCTACATATCTTTGTTGAAAAAGAGTTTTGAAAACAGTTTTGTAGTAAAAACCCTTTTTAAACCTCTTCGACCACCTCGGGTCAAAACAAGCTTTCGAACTCGGGTTCCCCCGGAACCTTCGTCCACTTCGTCCTTGTTTCCCAAACAAGCATAGTTTGGGTACTCCTAGCCAACACCTTTATAACCGTCCTTGACCGTGGACACGGCTATTCGAATAGGTTATACTCTGTAGAGTTTGCGCACTTTCCCCACAAGAATCAATACATCCGCCGGGATACGACCACGGTCCACTACTAACTGTAGATGGGGGTCCGGATAATCAAACCTAACCCTTCGCTTGTCGACCCTAGCAAAGGCATGCTTTTCCTTTTGGGTTTGTTCTCCCTGGCAATGAGTATGTGGCTCCCAGCCATAGTCATGCCTTCCGTACACGCGCATACCCAAGCCGCAACTTGGCGTATACCTTAAATCTGGTGACTCCACTTCCTTCCGTACTCCAAGTCATACCGTCCGCGGGAGACCCAATTGTTGCACCGGCCTCCTGCCAGTTCAGGCTCACTCTTGCCTAAGCAAGCAATAGGCTTCAGATCCGTGATCTGGTGGCGCCTGCCCGGAATTCAAGGGATCTCTCCCTGTATGCAATGTAGAAGCTGCCTCGGCTAATGCGGACAAACTACGAGCTAAGCTCCAGCACCTAGGGTAATGTGGTTGCACTGATAAAAATTGTTCCGGTAAAGGCGTAGAACACCCCATCACTTTCTCACTCCTCATCATAACCATTTCTTTCGTTAAAACATCCGCTTGGAACGATGCCTCTTCCCAAGGGTTTTACAAAATAGTTTAAAACCTTTGTAGTGGGGTATATCCCCAAAGTAGTTTATTTTCTCAAAACCCGAGGTTTCCAAGGAGGTAGGATGCTATCCATCATACTCTCAATCTAAAGGGATAAAGTGATAGGTACATCGGGGTGGGTCCTCGAAGGACACAAAATCATAACTTGGAGGAGCCAAGTTACTATCACAGTATTTATAAAACAAGACATGCAGATAAAAGATGCAGTTTATAAAGAGGATATAAAACAGGTAAAAGAGAGTAGGACATATATCAGAGTTCAGGAATGGTGGCTTGCTTGTGGTCAGCAATAAGTCCCTGCACTTCTTCAGATAACCAAGAATACCCAATAAACAATTAATAAGAAGTTTGTTCCTTCTTGTCGTTAGACACTCACACTATCGTCGTCATCGGGTGCACATGCAAGCAGACAGTACCACAATCAATACAAGGAAAACAAGCATCAAACCATACGGCAAGCAAACATATTGGATACTACTGAACTTGGTAGGTTTTGGAGAGGTTGGGTTCTATTGGTGGAATGTACTAGATTGCCATTGTAGTGTTTCTCTCTTGGAAGATAGTTGTCAAGGCTAGATATAATGCATTTGGATTAGGGTTCTGAGGTCAGTAGGCTACCAAAGGGTAACCATGATATCCTCCGATAGTTCTTGACAAGACAAAACCACTACAAGTGTTTTCACTTGAATATCAATTTCCTAGCTTTAATTATGATTTCTATAGTGGAATAAACTCTAGTTTAAGGAAATAATTCCCAGAATTTATCTGGACCTCCAAAAATTACTTCCTTGTATGGTTAGGTAGTGTTTGCTGTACTGAACAACCTAGAGTTGGAATATTGTCAAAGGAATTACGACAATGGCCTCAGGAAAATCCCAAAGGCAGTTCTGTATAGTTTTTCTCTTTTTCAGCAGATTAATTCTACAGAAGCTATTGAGTTGGTTCTAAGGGTATGTGATAGGTATTTAGAATACCTTTCTGTAGAAATTAGATTCACTCTTTTTGGAGTTGCCAAACTCCTGGAGTGATTTATTTAGTGAAAATACCCATTGCAGAAGTATTTAATTCACTAAACTTTAAGCAGGACTCAATAAATTCTGAGCTTCTAGGATTTCATAGATATTGATAATATGAGGTACTGGGAGGTGGAATTAGGTCCATACCCCACTTGGTTTGTCCTAGAGAATTTATCCAAGGCAGATAGTTGCTATTTTTGTTATTTTTCTTAAAGGCAACCCACTGTTCACCTTGGTATAGTACCTGCGCTAGATGATAGGTATTTCAAATACCTTTCAGAAGAGCTTTGTTTCATCCCAATAGAATAATACTAGCTCAGAGAGGAATTTAATTAGTGTACCAGTTGCAGTTTAGTGGATTAATTGCCAATGAATAATGAAGATTATTTTTGGCAAGGGACAGGTTCTGCATGTTTGAGAAAACAACAGGGTACTACCAGAATTTTTGATCTTGGCCACTAGATTTTATTTTCATTTTCAAAAGGATTTAAACTAGGGGACAAATTCTGGATCTGGACAGAAATGAATAAAAGAAAAGGTTTGCGGGCTGGGATCTAGGGCTACTGGGCTGCGCTGAAGGGATTTGGCCCACGGCGGGGCGACGCGGCGCGCGGGAGCTAGCACTTGAACCTGGCAAGCAGGGCCCGGTGTCAGCGAGAGGGGGCAGCCGAAGCGGTATCGGCCAGATCTGGCCGTTGGCTTAAGTGGCGATTGACAGCCCACGTCCGTCGTCCTCCTCACGACGGCGCCGGCGAGCTGGAACCCTAGCAGAGGACGGCGCTGGGTGGGGAGCTCACTTGAGGGCTCGGGGGAGGTCGGGGAGGTGGCAGGGCGACGCGGTTGACGACGGCGAGCAGATCGGTGGGCGGCACGGCGGCGGAGGTCCACTGGAAGCAGCTCGTGCGAGGGTTGTCGAGAGCGAACTCGTCGGAGCTCGCTGGCGAGGATGGAGGAGTAGGTCCTGGGCCAAAAGAAAGGTACTGTCAGGTAGAGGAGGAGGAGGGGAACACATGAGCTGACATGCAGAGGAAATGGATCAAGGGAGAAGGAGCCTTGCTTGATTTTTGTGAGGAGGCCGAGAGCTCTCCTTCTTCCTCTTTCGAGCAGCTCAGAGCAGGGGCGAGGGAGTGGAGCTAGGGGGGGTTGAGAAGAGGTGAGAGGGAGCAAATGAGGGGCAGAGGGCCTCTAGCCTATATACCAAGGAGGGAGGGCTAGATGAAGTAAATTACCAATGTGGACATGGTGGAGAGGATTGCTGGCCAGTGATTGGTCCAGGGGATGGTGGGGAGGGGTAGGTTTGGTATTTGGTCATGCTGGATCAGAGAGGGAGGTGGTGGCAGCTGTGGTAATTATGTAGAGGTAAATCTTTGTTAGATTGTGTTGTCTCTCTCTCTTTCTACTAGTCCAAGGGTAAAATGGGCAATGCCAGGGTGGAGCTACAATGCTGTTCGACCAGGGGAGTGTCTGGTGCCGAGGGGGTGCATTAAGCAAGTTTGGATGGGATTTGAAAGTGGTTTGAGAAATGGATTTTCTTAAATGGCAATATTGATCCAATTGATGGTTATGAATAAAGTCCAAAAACTTGCATTGGACCAGAGGAGGAAATGGTACTGGTAGATAAGATAAAGGTGGACTCCCAGGATTTAATTGAGATTTTTATGTGGGGTATTAGTCCACTTAAATCCATTTACTCAAAAAGGACAAAAGTAGATTCTCGAAGATCTTTTGATAAACTTGCATTGGACAAGGCTGGATTCTGATTTGAGAGGGTCCCAAATGTGAATACACACCTAGGGGAATTTTCCCAAGATTTATTGGGGATTAAAAGTATTTAAAACAATTATTATTCCAATTCAGCCATTTAAGAAAATGGACAAAAAGAAATAATAAAGCTTCTCAAAAGTATTTATTTTTGAGATGGGAAGATAGAGTATGACATATGGAACTCACTTGAGCCAACAGTTGGAGAGGTGTTTTGGTAAAAACCAAACTTTCCTTTATGGAAGAGGTTTTGGAGATTGTGACTATTTAAGGAATTAAATAGTTTTGGGGCCATAATAATTATGGATAATATTTCAGAAATCTTGATGATCAAGGTAGAGGATGTGGACAAGGCGTGGCAAGCATTTGCAACCTAGTGGAATGGAATTACAACTTGAATTAGATGGAGGGACAAGGTATTGAGGATCTAGGGTGATGTTATTTTTATACCACCAAAACATGCTTGCATCTTGGAGCTCAGGGCTCACCTTGGTGCAAGGGATATATGGGTAGGTAGACCAAGTCATATATATGATCATGGCAGGAGGAGTTTGAATTAATTGCATTTTAGGTGATCTAGAAGTGAGGGCAAACTTTGTTGAAGTTAAGGCTGCCATGCAGAAGGAGTCATGATGCCTTATAAACCATGTGGGTTTAAGTAGCAGAGATCCACTTGGGGCAAGTGAAGTAGGGTTTGATAGACATCAATGATTAGATCACAACCATGCAGAGAGTTGGTCCATAGGAGGTTGGATGAGGGTGTGAGCTTCTACCAAAGTAGGCATGATGACTAGTTTTGCAGGAAATGTTATTTTCTTGTCTACAAAACCATCATGGACAAGTGGGTTGGAGGAGGATCTAACCAGGGGCCAATGTGGGCCTTGGTAGTCCTTAGGTGGGTTAACAAGATGGTTCAAGTGCATTTCCAAACATGCACATGGTTTGAGAAAAGGGGGCATTCAAAAAGGTGATGTTGAAAGTGTTTCTAGACTTAGTCAAAGTTGGCAGTTTTGAGGATTTTGACTAGAGTATGAGAGGGAATGTTCTTGGAGGGTTGCAAGGTATCAGAGCATCAACAAGTGGATGATGTTGAAGTGTAGATTGAGTAGTAGGTATCCATGCTTGGTATTGGTCCTTAGGGACTTGTAAGCTTCCAGAATGGAGATCTTCAGAAATGATTCAGTTAAAGGTTTTAGATGATCACCTAGGGGCTAGGGATCATATCTAGGTTGGTATTCTTGCTTAGGGTTTGATGATTTGGAAGCATCTTGACCCTATTGATGAGCTCCTAGAGTAACTCATACTACTTCCTAAGCAAACAAGTCAATTAGCAGATCATGGCAACTCATCAGACAGCAGATCAAGGAAACTCATTTTATACACTATTCAACTACTACTAAGGGTTACCATCAAGCTCATCTTGAGGTAAGGTTGGGGCATTTTGAAGAGGTTAAGTTTTGAGTAAGGTGAGAGTCCTTGGTATCTCTACCAAGAGTAGAATTCAAATGCTTTTAAAAGAGGTTTTTGGGGAAACTAGAGGTGAGATTAGTTGAGTGTTCTCTCTTGAAAACATAAGGAGATTGTATTATATATCTCTCCATAGTTTTGTCAATGGAAGCTTCCAAAATAGTTTTGGTTGCATAGGCAACTTGGCTCATGTTTTGGAATGCCAGAACGTTTGAGAATATGTAAAATGAGCCAGGATAGTTTTGGATAAATAGATTTTGTCAACTGAGGGGGAGGTAAGAAGTATCATAAGATACACTCTCATAAGCACAAGGGTAAACAAACAATAAGCAATCACTACACCAATGCACAAGAAGAAGTTTTTGTTCCCCCTGATTTTTGCATTCTGGGCAACCAATCAGGGTTACTGAAATTGGGATGTTACAACAAACTTGATGAAGATATGAAGAAGACAACTGAAGCAGGTTTTTCTATGAGTCTTAAGGCGCTACAAACACTTCAGGATAACAATGAGTTCATTAAAGAACAAGTGAAAGTTTTTGAAAGGAACAATCTTTTCTACAAGCTGTGTGTTAAAGAATTAGAAGCTATCAGTCAATCCCTCCATCTCAGGTTGGCCCATGAGGAGAAGATACCACGTGCCATGGCTCCACAGTGATCTACAACAATCATAGTATTAAATAATCGCAAGGGATTATTTGATCCCGTATGGCTTGATTCCAAGCTTGCGGAGATCTTTAAGACCTTGTAATCTATCTTATAAGTTTTTATTACTATTTTGCATTAGTTTAAACTAGCAATAAAGTTTGCATCATGAGAATTCCCTTCAGGAATAGTTGATCCCTTTTATGAAATTCCGAGTTTATTATTATATATGGAGCAATATTGAGTTTGTGTTTGTTTTACTGGATATATGAATGGCTTGAGTATAATTTAACTTACGCTTGATGATATAAATAGGAGTCTTCCACACTATTGGTATTAATGGAACACATAAAGATAATTTGGTCAATATGTTGTAAGTCTACGGTTTGATTTACAAAGAAAAATTATCTATGCAGTTAAGTTCAAAAAGAAACTTGAACAAAGGAAAACAAAAATGCTATCAAAATAGAGTGAGAACAAGTCGAGGTAGAATCTTCAAGTCATAATAATGCTTCATATACAATTGGAATTTGATAACTGAGATCGTTAAACTTTGGATTCCTACATGAAGTGGAATGTATGGCTAACTCCTTTGCACAACACTTAAACAAAAGTGTGAGCATATATATAAAAGAGAAGAAAAGGAAGAAGAAAAGGAGTGAGTGTGCAAAGAGCAAATAGGCATATACCACTATATTGTAGTATGACAAAGAGACACTTTTGAGATTTTGAATCCCAAGTGAATACGTTGATCCTAAAACACTTGGGACTACCTCACTAACTCATTTGTTTGAACCGAATACTTTTACATTATGTTGAGATTCATCTTTTATGAACTGTTGATCACTAAGGTGTGGAAGCCTGCTAATACTATTCAGATGGTTCGAGTAAGGTACTATTCATGAACTCATTCCTTTGTATTGTATATGATAAACTCATGCTGCAACTGCCTCATTTATTTTATCGACTCAGCTTCATGATGTGGTGATCACATCCATTAAGCTAAAGTTTCTCGGGATGAGCAAGAGTCTAAGCTTGGGGAAGTTGATGGGTGCAAATTTTCATCACATTTTACATTATTATTTTGCATTGTAGATGTAGGATCTTGGTATTTTAACGGACTTTCAAGAGTTTTAGAATTCCTTTGGTGTTTTTACCGGACTAAGATTTTGCGTCTTTTTGTTGTTGTCGATGATGGAGAGAGAGGTCCTAGGGCGTTCGGTTTCACCTGTAGCTGTGCAAAACATCTGATGGGAATAAAAGATAAATATAAAGTATGCATGTAATTGTTAGAGGAAGATAAAGTATATGTGGGCAGTGCATCCATAATTGCTATTGCCTCCTCAACCGCTTATCGCTATAACCTACTAGTCTCATCCATAGAAGAAAGATAACTAATGATATGCATAGTGATGTCACCATTAATCCCAAGTAAATCCCTCACATACAGCCATACTACCCCTTCTGTCATTGGGGTTCCCAGCCTACAGATTAGTCATTACTCATACTCCATATACCTGGCTCAACCCTCGAGGTCTTGGGTACCTGACAAGTCCTTAGATTGAGGCAAGAGAGGATACAATAATCATCATGTCATACAAACTAATACATGATCCCATCTATGATAAATAACATGCACAAACGCTACATGGCTAGGCCAAAGCCCTTAGCCCAAGGAGAATTACTCACACATAGAGATGAGATCAACAATCACAAACATTGTAATGGAAATCATGAGATTGATAGGAAATAGCCTTACAATGTCGCCAATCAAATAAGAGATCTACTATTACAAGTGGTGGCATATGGCTTTGGTGGTGGAGAAGGATTGGAGATTAGATCTAAGTCTCTTCCTCTGGCGGCTGATGATCTAGGGAAGGGACTCTTCAGGCGGCTCTTTTCTCGTCACCCGAGGCTTCTTTATATAGGGGTCACTTCACGAAAGTTGTTCTGTTTGACCTAGCGGAGTCGTTGGCAACTATACAGCCAGAACTATATGGCCGGAATTTTATTCCGGTTGTATAGTTGGTTGTTAAAGCGTCTGCCTCCGACCCACGACTCCTGGTTTCTTCTGGTTGTTGGAAATCTCATATATTTGACTTTAATGTAGTGATTCCCATCGTAAAACGTCATTATCTGTGCAGGAAAAAAATAAAAGAAAAGGATTGCATACCCCTTTGATTATTAGGCATTAGTGGCAGGGTTTAAAGAGATATTTCATCAAAAATATGAATAATATCTAGTTTAAATGTGGATGTGGATGGCTATATTTCAGAACCATCAGCAGCGCTCAGGCATCTCAATTTATAAAATGCCACATAATGGAGCTATTTCAAACATGGGTTGGCAGAGTTTTTTATTTTGAGAGGTGGGGGGCAATACCCAAACGGCCTAATTAAAGAGTTTGCCTATCTACACGGGTTGCTCTACATGGGCTATACTACATAGGCTATGCTCCATGGGCTCCTTTCTCAAATTTCTCTGGGTTGTTTCGAACTTGGCAACTTTGCTCGATCCAACACCTATATAAGGTCTCGCTACTGGGTCGCACATGTCAGTTTCTCTGTAAATGAAACGTATGTATGATGGACTTTTTTCGGCTGTTTTCTCCTATTTTGACCTTGGAAACATTGCTCGATGCCGTTGGCGCTTGTGGTCTTGCTGCTGAGGCTCACGTGTCAGCTTTCCTGGTATGCTTTGGCTTGTGCATGTCAGCCTACCTGGTATGTTCTGGCTCGTGGGTCCCTGATGCCAGCCTCTCTGTACAAGTACTTAACTTTTTTTTCAAACTCGCCCATTAAACTCGAGGGACGCTGTAGGCTGGTGGGTCCATGATGCCAGCCTCTCCGTAAAACAATATTGTTATATGAAAAAAAGTAAACCCAAATAAATATATGTCAAGCACATAGGATTCGAACTCAAAACCTCAACAAATATAAACCGTATGCGTTGCCACTATGCAAAAGAAACCAGATGAAAATTATCATTAAAAGCTTCATAGTACCTATAACTTATGTATTAGTCTTCTTAAAAATATTTTGTGTGTCCATGTTTATGTCTCTTAAAATAAAAGGGCAGTTCTATTGGAACCTCAATTTATAAAAAGCCACATAATGGATTAGTTTCTTAAAAACATTGGTAGGCAGAGTTTTTTTAGACGTGGGGAGCAATGCCAAAGAGGCCAAATTAAAAAGTTTTTGGGCTATGGTTAATGGGCTCCTATCTCAAATATCACTAGGTTGTGGATCACTGGATTCAAACACAGACCTCATCAAGGGAGGAAAAAAGTGATAATTCCTTTGACATATATTCATGTAAAAAATATCTAAAGAACACACAACACGTGCGCCAAAACAAGGCTGGTATCCAATGACTTCACTTGGTGAAATCATGTTGTATATATTCCCTCTCATCTCTATCCAAAACGCATACAATGGTTCCGATGACACAAAGGCAAAAGCTCTAGAGCAAGCAGCTAGCAACAACACCAGAACTTTTGACAAATTCAGTAGCATTTGAAAGATTAAGGAGTACAGAATAATAAGACATAAAATATATCGATAGATTCCTAGTTCATATTCAGCAGCACTTGACCAATTTAGAAGCATTTCAAAGTGACTGATTCAGTAAGACAGACACAGAAGTTCAATAGAGTATAGAGAGAGATAATTCTTGTTTCAGCTCTAAAAACCATGTCACACGATCAGTTTGAGCTTTTCTCCAAACACACTCGGTCACTAGAACACAATCATTGTCATAATATTTGGTCATATATGGAACCATCATATAGATACATATATACCTTACCAATATGTACTAGTCATAGCTCCAATCTAGCAAAAGGTTATCATAGTTTTACCACCCATATATGATCAGTGGAGATAAGACAACCACATAATTAATTACAATAGCATGCGGCCAAAGATCTAGATATCTAGGAAGTTCATGAACATCATGCGGCATTTAGGGCAGCCAGATACATCGACCTTGACCATTCTTCCAATGGTAAGTTTGGATGCTTTCCGGAACTTGATCCACCTAGAAGTAGCTGCCAAGCACCCATCAGTCGGGTTAATGGCATAGCGTCCCTCGATTTGCACTCATTTTCTCTCCATCGTGAATACTATTGTGCTCTTTCATCTGGCTTGGAGTTCCTTTGTGGCACTCTTAGGCAATTTCTGAGTCAAAGCAAGAGATAAACGCATAATTACTAAGAGAAATGCACCGAATCATGTGAAACTTGAGAAGACATTCAGAGCCGGTCTGACAAGGCATTGCCCAGGGTTCTGAAGGAGCTTGTGTCGGTGCATGTCCTGGGGATGGTGCGGTAGCTAGTGCTGGTGTAGGAGATGGTGCCACTAATTGTAGAGGGGCAGGTGCAGGATCTAGAAGGCCCAGAACAGGTGTCGGTGCCTGGTGGCTCTGAAATATAGCCATCTACGTCAACATTTAAACTAGATATTATTCATATTTTTTATGAAATATCTCTCTAAACCCTTCCACTAATGCCTAATGATCAAAGGTGTATGCAATACTTTCTTGCTATTTTTCCTTGCGCGGATAATGACATTTGATGATGGGAATCACTACATTAAAGTCAAAGATACGAGATTTCCAACAACCCAAAGAAACCAGGAGTCGTGAAGTGGAGATATACGCTTTAACGACCAACTATATGGCGGGAATAAAATTCCAGCCATATAGTTGCGATTGTATAGTTGTCGCCGCTAGCGCTAGGTCATACAGAACAACTTTCATGAAGGGGCCCCTATATCAAGAGCCCTCGGGTGACGAGAAAAGAGCTCTCCCTCGCCCGCTCGCCACCAGAACCCTGCATCCACAACACAAAATAGCCGCCAGAGGAATAGACTTAGATCTAATCTCCAAACCATTCTCCACCACCATAGCCTTATTCCACCACTTGTAATAGTAGATCTTGTCTTAAATTGGTGATATTTTAAGACTATTTGCTATCAATCTCATGATACCCATTGCAATGTTTATGATCTTTGATTTCATCTCTATGTGTGAGTAATCCTTCTTGGGCTAAGGGCTTCGACTTAGCCATGTAGCTTTTGTGCATGTTATTCATCATAGATGGGATCATGTATTAGTTTGTATGACATGATGATTATTATATCCTCTCTTGCCTCAATCTAAGGACTTGTCAGGTACCCAAGACCCGAGGATTGAGGCAGGTATAGGGAGTATGAGTAATGATTAATCTGCAGGTTGAGAACCCCAGTGACATAAGGGGTAGTACGGTTGTATGTGAGGCATTTACTTGGGATTAACGGTGACGTCACTTTGCATATCATTAGTTCTCTTTCTTCTATGGATGAGACTAGTAGGTTATTGCTATAAGCGGTTGTGGAGGCAATAGAAATTATGGATGCACTACCCACATATAATTTATCTTTCTCTAACAATTATATGCATACTTTATTATTATCTTTTATTCCCATCTGATGTTTTGCACAACTAGAGGTGAAACCAAAATCCCTAGGCCCTCTCTCTCCATCATCGACAACAACATAAGAAAGCAAACTCTTGGTCTGGGAAAACACAAAAGGAATTCTAAAACTCCTGAAGGTCCATTAAAGTAACTTCACTACGCTTTCTGCTTCCCGAGGATTCGATAAACCTTGGTATACTAGGGATAAAGAGCTATACTACATCCGTAATCCGGATCGAATGTATCAACCCTTTTTCTGGCGCCGTTGTCGTGGAAGCAATAGCTACCCTGGTGAGGTTAGTAGGAACCTTGCTAGTTTTAATTCTTGTTTTTAATTTTCAGTTTGCTTTTATTCTTTATTTGAAAAACCAAAAAAAATAGTTAGTCTTTAAATTCTTGTTTTTTACTATCATAAGTCTCTGTTTAAGAAAACCCAAAAACATAGGAAATATGGCTGAAAAGAAGCTTGAGGAGTTTGCAACTCCCAACAATGATTATTTGCATACTCCTATTACCCAGCCCGCAATTACTGCTGATGATTATGAAATTAAGCCCCACTATTTAAGATTGGTTCAACATAATCAATTTGGAGGCTCTGTTGTTGAGGACGCATGTATGCACTTGAACACTTTCACTGAAATATGTGATATGATGCACCTAAAATATGTTGACCCCGATGCGGTCAAATTGCACTTATTTCCTTTCTCTCTTAGAGGAAGAGCAAAAGAATGGTTGCTATATTTGCCTAGAAATACTATTGCATCATGGGTGGAGTGTACTTCTTTATTTATGACTAAATTTTTTCCACCTGCAAAGACTATGCAACTAAGATCTAATATTACTAGTTTTAGATAGGAAGAGCGTGAGCCACTAGCGCTTGCATGGGAGAGGATGAAAGAATGCATGAGAAACTGTCCTAGTCATGGGATGAAAGACTGGTTAATTCTCCATTTATTTTATAATGCTCTTAACCTTGTGTCTAAGTCTATGCTTGATACTGCAGCTGGAGGAACATTTATGGGTAAACATATTATCGAAGCAAAGCAACTGCTAAACAATATGCAATACAACCATGCCCAATGGCATGTGGATAGATCGCACATGAAGAAGGTGAACTCCGTATCACCACAAGAAAATGAAGAACTCAATGCTAAGTTGGATGAGCTCATAGTAGCCATAAAAGGTAAGGAAAACCAGGTAAGAACTATCCCTAAATCAAATATTGAAGAAATAGACTTCATAGATCGTAATGATTATAACCCTGCTTGGAAGAAGAATTATAATCCTAATTTTCAGAAACATTATTCTAGTCCTGCAGGTAAGTCTAACAATAATATGGGAACTAGTAATGGTAGTCTCCAAGAAACACTTAAGTCTTTTATAGACTCACACAATGAGCAAAACAATATTCTTGTTAAGATAATGGAGAACCATGATGTTATGCTTGGTAAATTATCTAACCAAGCTATAAGTTTGAGGAATGATTTGCAGGCCCTCCAAGAAAGAACGAGGATTGTTGAGGCACAGCTAGGTAAGATAAGCGAGAGTCAAACTCTCAATCTAGCTAAATTTGCAGGTAAAGCTGAGCCAATCCTGTTGAAGACCTCAAGATGATAAGATTCCAAAGGGAGGAGCCTGAAGAACTTGATTATAGTAATGCTCCTTCACCAAATTACACCGTTGAAGATCTTGTAAAAAGATCAATATCAAGATTCTTGTAAGTGAAGGAAATGAGGAAGCTATGTACCAAAACTTCGTTAACCAGGTAGCAATAAAGGTACGTGAGCTTGAGGAAGAATATAAGAAAATTGCTGAAAAATTACCTATGAAGCTTGATGATATATTTGAGCCTACTATTAGGATTAAAATTGGGACCAATGAGATAGCTGCACTTTGTGATCTAGGTGCAAGCGTCTCAACAATTCCAAAAAGTCTTTTTAATAAGTTAAATCTTGGCTCTTTTGAAATCACCGAGTTAAAATTGCATCTAGTAGATTCTACCTACAAACAAGCTATAGGAATTAGGGAGAATACTTTAGTATACATTAAAGGTTGTCCTTCTCTTATTGATTTTGTTATTGTTGACATGCCTGATGATGCTACTGCTCCTATTATATTAGGCCGTCCTTTCTTAAGAACTATTAAGGCTTTGATTAATCTACATGAAGGGAACGTGAAGCTTCAATTCACTTCGTGGGATCCTTTTGTTATTCATTTTCCTAGGAAGAAGAAAGCCAAGCATGATGAAAAGGAGGCCATCACTTTGAAGGCAAACTATTTTGGAGTGGGTGTTCCACTCATATGGCCTAAGTGAGTGATGTGTGTAAGTGCACTGATCGTTTGTAGCTAGTTTCGAAGTATAGATATTGATCCCATATGGATCCCAAAGGTAAGTGTTTATGAATGAAGTCTTTGTCACACCCAAAGTTTTCATAGGTCTTCAAGTGAATTGACTGCGAGTGTGGAAATGAGAATGGAATTTGGATTAAACTGGATGTATTTAAATAAAACTAAAACGTAAACTTCAGAAATATAAAGCATAAAAGTAAAGAACGATTTGATTATTTGTTGTTTTCTGCAGATGACAAAGAAGGCGTGGGGAGATACAGTTCATGGTGATAGTGACTGTGCTAGGTGGACAAGTGGTAAGTGTAACAATTATAATCTTATAACTATGTGTGTAGACGAGCAACCCATAATTAGCTAGAACTCCTCTAGGTAGATTTCATCCCAACTTCAATAATCCTACTAGTCTGTTACCAAAACCATGGTCAGATACTAGATGATTAAGACCCTTCAGGTTGCTTAGCAATTAAGATCCTTGGATCGGACTAATGCAATAAGCACGATGGTTCCTCGTTATCCTCGAGTCTACTAGTTTTCCATTGATATCCCCGTGTCACTCGAGGGTCGCCTGTCTGCTAGCGAACAAGATCCTATCTATGTACAACAAATAATCATGTTGTCTGGGCCCTTAATTGGACAAGAAGCATTAGGCATCCCATAAATAGTCAAGCACACATAATATTGTAATTAAAATCAATCACAAACTAATGGAAAATATATGGAGGCACATCACATCTCACCAATCCCTTACATCTCCCACGCCCAAGAAACTTACTCACACATGAGAGAAGAAAGCATCATCAATATAATTAAATAAAGGGAGTTCTTCTCGATATTAACGTGGAGATCCACAATAAGAATAAAAAAGTAATCCAACACAATTCAAGATAGGAAGAAACAATATCAAACCCTAATCTTGCAAGGTGAAGATCTCTCTCTCTCAAGTACAAGTAAAGGCTATGAGGGTGTGATGGCTAGGAGGTCGAAGATCGTGGAGCGAGATGAAGAATGTCTTCCCCCTTCTTCTTCGGATCTCTCATTTCTCCTTTCTGGATTGGATGGTGGCTGCTGTGTTATGATTTCGCCTCTAGCCTCTTAATGAAAGTTGTCCCTTTTGACAAGGCAGAGGCGAAGGCTGCTATACGGCGGGAACTATATGGCCTGGAAAATGTTTTCGCTTCCAAAAAGAGACTTGCTTGTTTTCGCTTGAAATATTGTGTTTCCCTTGTTAAAACCTTATGTTGATGTTCATAACCTAAAACACACATTAAAAACCAAGTTTTCTTTGCTACCGAAGTATTAGCGTTAGGTAAAGCTAGAACACGATCAAATCCAGAGGAAAACCATCAATAAAAACCATCAAAAATATCTCGAATCTCATAGCTATTAACTCCCCAAGCTTAGATGTTGCTCGCCCTCGAGTGACAAGAAAACAAGGAAGAACAGCGGAGATTCGAGACTGAAATAAAAGAACTCACAAGATTGAATTGGTGTAAAATTCTTTTCTTCACAATTCTTGCAATCTTAAACATGATCATACAAGTATGATAAATATTGCACTGAGTCCACTTCCTAACCATGTATATATTGCTAGCAAATAAATCATATGCCCGAACAAGTGTCAAAAGTTTTCCTAGGAAAATGAAACAAATTATTTTAGTGTCTCTCTTTGTTGAGAGATGAAAACTTTTGCTCTTGTTTCTTTAATCAATTAAGAGTACTCAAGTTGGCACCAAAAACATTCAATTTAAGACCAACTCATCTATACCCATGTAAAATTTCAAGACTCTCAAAGCACCTTTTTCCTTTCCTTGTTTTTCAAAAACTTCAGCCCTTTCATAGAGAAATCATGCCACTGTTTTTAACATGTTAATTGAGACAGTGTTGAGCACTCGTGACCATGCCAATAGATAACTATTGAGCAACAGTGGGTCAGAGGAGTACTACAACTTCACTTGGAACATAAAACCACGAGGAGATGAAAATTTTACCCGTCATAGCATTGCTTCTACAGACGCTTACATAACTCAATAGCCGAAATCAAGTGGTTTCCCACATTTAGATCGTTCGTTGTCCAGCGGAGTTAATAGTTCCCCATGGAGTACATAAAGCAATATCTTATAGTAATTATTAAAAAAGCACTGGCATAATCTCTACTAGTTCGAAGCATCCATTTTATCAGACAATTTCATTCAAGGGTGTTATCAAGTCTATTTACATTAAGCTCAAATGGGATGGAGTAGTTCTAAAATCAAATCCTTTGGGCTAAACATGGACTCAAGTCATCCTTTGGATGCCTTTTCTTGCTGTAAAAGTGTAGGAAATATTTTTAACCAAGTTCATTGCTCATTGTTTTAAAGCTAAAAAGGAGACACTAGCAAAGGAATAGAATTCATGGGATAGCAAGCTAAGTGGGGGAGTGACTCTAGTGCAATCGAGTAAATAATTGTAGGATCAATTTAAAGATGCATAAAAGGTGATGAAAGGAATGTGATACCTCCTCTTGCTTGCTTCATTCTTGTACTTGAGTCGAACCCCCTCTATATTTCCCTATTGCCAAGTCACCTGAAATTGTGCAATCTTCGAGAGAAACAAAGAAACGAATTTGCAATAAAAGCTACAACTATTTTTTTTGTATTTTTGGTTTAGGAATGCAAACTGAAAGTAAACATGCAATTTTTAAGAAGTAAAATAAATCAATAGAAGAAATAAAAATATGAATGCAAGGTTTGGAGGCTTTCAAATCTCCCCCAAGCTTAGGCTATTGCTAGGCTCAGTTGTTGCCGTCATTCGGCGGCTAGTGCGGATACTGCTGGTAGTAGTTGGGGAAGTTGGTCATGAAGTGACTAAAGTTTTGAGTTAAGGCACTCACATCTTCATTCTCTCCTTGTAGAGTGGGGTCGATCTCCCTAACATGATTGTTGAGCTGCTGAAATCTTGATAGGGGACGTAGTTGAGACCCTACTGTGGCTGATTGGGCCATGGGTCCCAGGATCCCCCTGCTGCTACTGCTGTCCCTCCCAAGAAGGGTTGTATTCCTGATCCTCCTCCTGCTCCTGCTCATCCTCATCATACTGCTCTCCTTCTTCATCTTCCTCTTGATCAGGCTGCAGTTCAGCCATGATCTCCATCACTAGATCCTTGGTGAGGATCCAAGTGTCCTTCTCCACAATCAAGTAGGCTTGTGGACAGAGCAACGAAACCTACTTACCCTGTGCATCAGCAAGATAACCAAACCGATATGCTCGGAGCCTCTTGTTAGCTTGGTAAACACCAAGGAAGCCACAAGCAGTTAAATACTTGACATCCATAAGTTTGGAGCTGTCAACTGGTTTCATAACAGGTAATGTAATATTTAATCCATGGGCAAGGTGGGTTACCAATCCACCAATGCGAATGTCACCTTTCTTCTTGTTGCTCTGGTGACAAAAGTGTTGGATGAGTAGAGCTGCAGGATTAGGGCTTTGCGGTGCATTAGATAAGAGTGCCTTGGTGATCATGGCCATATCCGCATTGGCCATGGAGCCGGTATTTCCTCTTCCCAGCAGTGTATTGGCGAGGAACAAGGCGTAGTAGCGAATTGTTGGATTCTGAATGGTGGACATCTTCTTCTCGTAGAATTCCCTACCACCGTTAACAGAAATAACCTCCCAAGTTTCTCCACTTGAGACGCTATACAAGTTTGTAACAGTTGGCTCCCCATCGTGAGGGAAACCAAAAGCATCACAAAATTGTTGGAAAGTTATTTCATAATGTTGCTGGTTCATGGTGAAGCTTACCGTGCATGCAGTACCTTTATCCTTGTGGTCATTGTAAAAGGAGGCAAGGAACTCATAGGTGAGCTCGGCGTAGGTATTGTGGCTTGCATAGGCGAGTAGTGCTAGCCTTGAATTTGCACACATGAGGTCGAAGTCCGCCCTCAACCCTGCCGTGGTGAGAAAGCTATCATCGGCCCAACGTGTGGGAAACATCCTCCATGATGAAACTATGGCCTACTTGGGGTTGAGCTCGGCCCAGTGCCCCGAACTCTTGCCACGTTGGCGCTTGCTCTTGCGAAAAATGTTACCAAATTTTTTCATCTTGATGCACTAGAAATTTCACCATAAAACCTTAGTTAAATAGTTTATACATGATATACCAATGATTCTACGTGAAAAATTTCAATCCTAACATGAGAAATTAATAGGAAAAAAACAAGCTTGAGTTCATCCACTAGATCAGTGTGCGAGTTTCAACCATAGAATTCTGAAAATAAAGCATGCATAGGGAGAGACACATACCGATCTGTTGATTCCCCCACTCAAACGAACGAAATCCGCGAAGAATCAAGAGTTCTAGGTGGGTTTTGAGAGGTTTGGAGCGAGAATATGAGAGAAAAAGTGAGGAGGGAGAAGAAATCTAGCCGCCCCGGAACGATTATGAGGTCACGCCGAACTATACGGCCGCAACTATACGGGCGGGATATGTAGTTCCCGCCGTATAGTTGCGGCGGTGCCACCAACTAGGGTTTGTTTATGCCAGAAAACAGCTATACGGACGCAACTATACGGCCAAATCATAATGATCCCGCCGTATAGTTGGTTATCTAACCTTCTGTACCCTCGAGATAAATTTTCTAAAATAGGCATCGATATCTATATGACCGGAACTATACGGCCGGAATTTTTATTTCCGCCGTACAGTTGGTCGTTAAACTATTAGTAGCTTTGAGAAGAGAATCGACGAAGGCATCGATATCTATACGGCCGGAACTATACAGCCAGAATTTTTATTCCCGCCGTATAGTTGGTCGTTAAATCCTCTGTACCTTCGAAAGAAAATTTGTTGATGGCAAATATATCTATACGGCCAAACTATACGGACATAATTTTTATTCCCACTATATAGTTGGTCGTTAAACCATCAATATCCATCAAAATAATTCTGTTTCTTCGAGAATACCTTCTTATCTTGAAACTTAGTGAAACACCTTGTTTTTGATAGAAAAATGACAGTAAAAATTGTCGACCAATAACATCATGTATAGAGCAAGATTTCTAGTACTACCTAACTTCTTCTCCTTAACTAGAGATTTACTTTTTAATCTGAACTAAATGATTAAGCTAGTTTTTGTAGATAAAACTCAAACTTTTATTTTTATATTTATTCTACACTTGTTCGATCAATGTTTCTACTACTTTTTGATAGCTGCATCTTCACGGGCGCGCTTGCACATGAATGTCTGTGAAAAAGTTGTAGGAATGCGATGAACATTTTATTCTTTATTTTATTTTATTGATGTGATGGGTTAACTCCCATTAAGAATTTTATTAAGAATGGTTTAATAACTCATCCCCTTCTCTGTTCTTGAATTCTTACCTTGGGTTGTCCCTTATCAAAGGCACTTACCACATGAACTCATTTTGCTGGTGGAATATATCTTTCTCCTCTTCTAGCTTCTTTGGAAAATACCAGATGATTTCAACATCATAGACATTGTAGATTATTTTCCCCTCGGCACAATTAACTGATGCTCCTGCAGTACTAAGGAAAGGTCTTCCAAGTATTATGGATAATTTTTCATCCTCTGGCATCTCAAGAATAATAAAATCAGTGGGAATAACATGCTCATCTATTCTAAGTAGAACATCCTCAATCATACCAATGGGTTGTTTAGTGGACTTGTCAGCCATCTGTAAAGTGATAACAGTAGGGGAATACTCCCCTAATCCTAACTTTTTATAGAGGGAATATGGCATTACACTAACTCCTGCACCTAAATAACACAAGGCATTGTGAATATCAGTTTTGCCAATTGAGCATGAAATAGTTGGTATTCCGGGATCTCCTGATTTAGACAATAACTTCCCATTAGCAGGATAACTAGTCACCATAGCAACGGTTTTAGTTAGTTCTTTCTTTCTACTAAGAATATCACGGAGGAATTTAGAATAGATGGGAACTTTTATTGCATCCAAAAATGGAATTTCTAGACGAAGATCACCAAGTGCCTTTTTAAAGAATCATAGATTACCTGATCCGGTGCTTTCTTTTTCTATCTGGATAAGGAAGGTTTTTCTCACCTTTCCTATTCTTGTCTTTTACCTTTTGTGGGGGATCATGCTCTTTTGTTGCTTTCTTTTGTTGTTGCCTATCGCTTTTCTTCTCCTTTACTACAACAACTTCATCTTCATTGATTGTATCTTTTTCTTCTCTGGGATCAACCGTCTCTACATCAGTGTCATAAGGGTCATCCTATGAATCACTTTGGTCCTCCTTGGTTTGATCTTGTGTTTCTTGAGCAGTTTCATCCTGAGGATCCACCGGTGTATCATCTTCTTGGCTTTCTTTGAGCAAGGCTATCTCCTTTCGCTCTTTTTTAGCTTCATATTCTCGTGGTCCTAATGGTCCTGTAACAACTACACCTCTTCTTGTAACAACATCAGTAGAAATAGGAATATATATATCATCTCAAAGAAAAATTTGATAACCAGATGCTATTTGTTCACATTGGGCTTCAATCATACTAAGATACTTGTGAAATAATTTTATTTCTTGGACAATCTCATCATAATTTTCCGTGAGTTCCACCAAAATCTTTTTATATGTTTTTGAAAATGCTTATGCAGGTTATTATGAGATTATGCTTGTCGATGTTTTAATTCTTAAAAACTTTTCTAGTTTCATCTTCTTCAATAAAAACGTGTAACAAGTTTGCTTTGTTTACCTTAACAAGTTCAGAAGGTATACCTTTTTATTTCATTGTTTTGCATACTTTAGGCATAAGATCAGGATTTGTACGAAGCATCCCTTTTTCTAGCTTAGTGTCGAAATCAGGATTGTATATAGAGTCATTCTTAGCCCTAGTAGACATTAATTCCAAACGTGCTTTGACATTAAAAGTATTAATCGATCCTCCTCCTGATAAGTCAAGCAACTCTCTGCTTTGAGTATTAAGACCATGGTAAAATAAATGGCAAATAGTTGATTCAGAATAGCCATGATTATGAATTCTATTGATCATTGCAAGGAATCTTTCCCGGGCTTGCGGGTAGTTTTCTCCCACGTTCTGACTAAAGTTGCCTATATTCTTTCTAGTTTCAGTTATCTTTTTAAAAGGATTAAACTTGTTTATGAATTTCACAATACAGTTTTCCCAGAATTTAATGTAATGATGAGGGAGAGAATACAACCAGTATAGAGCTTTACCTTTAAGAGACCAACGAAAAAAATTAGACGAGAGAAATCTCTTGGCAAACCTTTTGGGCCAAGTATTGTCATCAAATTGTCAAACTCTCGAATATGTCTTTTGGGGTCTTCATCTTCCCTTCCACTGAAAGCTTTTTCCTGCAAATTTTAAATAATTCCACCATCAAATCGATATTCTTTAACTCCAGGGATAGGAAACTCTATTGGTTGTTTAAGGAAAGCAGCGTTTGGAGCAATGTATTCCCTGAGAGTTTTCTCAGGTTTCTTGGGAGTTGTACTGTAAATGGACATGATTTCTATAAAATCACTCAGGTTTTCAACTTCAACTTTGTCTGATCTTAAAAGTTTTTCAATAATTTTTTCGCTCCTTTGAATAGGCTCGCACTCAAAATAATCTTGTAAGTAGGTCCTACCAGAGCGTGTAGACCCTTTGTCTCCTAGGGACACCATTTTGTAGTAGTAACACCTAAAAAGTCAAGAGACAAACTGACGAGGGGTAACCTCGGCAATGCCCATGATGATGGACTTGGGGTTTCGCGGAAAAGAGAACGCTAGGGATTTTGTCAGATGTTAGGGAAACAATGAAGACAAAGTCGCCTGAATATCGAGTGAACACACTATTACAAGTTGTCCTCTAGATTCCTGTGTACCCTCGCTTGGGCTTCTCCCGTCCTATATATAATAGGCCGGGTCTCGAAGGTGTATGCAGATAGGTTTCATACACGCATGATTACAACACCAACACAATGTCTGTTTATAGTCTCTTTCCTAATATAATCAGAGCATTTATCGGTTGCTTCCTTGGGCCACCATCTGGAATCTTCATGGTTCGTAGGCCTTTTACCCAATATAGGATAGCGAATCATAAGCATCCGAGTAATCATACATATGTCAGTAGCCCTAAAGACTCTACTTCAATCGTAGTTTCAGGTTGAGTCTCAAAGTTTATTTTCCTTTATTTTTATCTTTTTTTGCATTTTGTAGGGATTTGGTACAACGAGTCTGATGCTTTTGACGGATCGGGAATTAGTTAATTGCTCCTGGGCAAAAACAAGGTTGTCCTACATCAAATTCAAGTCCCCAGGCGTGAATCCGGAATTTGTAACTGGCGTAATTCAGTTCGAGCCGCTGAGGTCTTACCGAATACTGAATTCCAGTTTTCTATTTTTATCGAGTACCCAACGTGTCTATCAGGATTTTTCATCGTATAGTTGATACTGATATTTTACTGGCAGAGCATATTCTTGTGCGATTACCGGGCCACACAGGACAAATCGTGGGGTCTTACCTTCATGTTTCTGAACACGGCATTCGGATTTTTGTCGCGTCTGAGCATGATCCGAGATTTTTGGCTTTTTTGGCGGTTGGCCTGCTAGGCCGCCAAGGATTCTGGTTGTATCAGATAGTTTTAATACTTTATACTATCTCCCGATGGGAGTAATACCTTTTTGAGGATACACTAGTGTAAAACTCAAGAGGTGTTTGCAATTATCAATATACTTCATACACAATTGAACTTCTATCGGGTGCGCGCTAGCGCTCCCGGTGGGAGTAGCCCCCGAGACAATGTTCGAATGCCTGTATCTAGACATAGGCTCATAGTTTGTTTTAGCTTGATAGAAAGCATTGATCTTTGGAATAAAAAGAGTAAGGTACAAATAACTTATCTCTTTATATATAAGGCAAAAATCGATGATACATTATTCTTTGAGCGGATGGCCTTTAGCCGTTGTCCTGGATATCTTGGCTTAATAAGAAGAACTGTAACTCTTATCATATTGAAAATAATCTTATGCATAAAAGCGTTGTAGCTGTGCTACGTTGAAATAGATCGTATGGGCACCTAGAGAGGGGGTGAATAGGTGCTACTTCAAATTTTAATGCTTTTTCAATTTTAGGCTTGACACAAAAGGTAAATTCTTTAGACTGCTATTAAATAGAATTTCCCTATATGAAAACCTAACTACTAGCGACTAAAGGCGAGTGAGATAGAGGAACGAGTAAACCGTAGTGGAGCACGTGGAGAAACGGGATTTGTTTTACCACAGTTCCTTCGTTGTTAAGGGAAGTACATCTGCGTTTGAGGGGTGGGAGGTACTAAGACCACCACGCCACAATAGGCTTCACCCTGTTCTCCGATGGATCCCGCCACCAAAGGCCTGATCCACCTTTCCACTATAGGAACCCTTCGAGGCGGGAACCGGCGCCTTTACACAACTATCGGGGCACAACTCCACAACTAGATTGGAGGCTCTCGTAATGACAACTAGTTGCCACAAGAATAAGTTATCAATAACAAAACACAAGATCTAGATATTAACGAGAATACTAGATCGGGGATTTCTCCAAGTGAATGGAGAGGAGTTGATGCGCTTGATTCGTGATGACGATGTAAGTTGTCTCCTCCTTCAATTCCCCCAAAGATCAAAGCCTTCGAGTGGTTGAAGTGGGAGATCTAGAGAGAGCAATTGCAACAGGTTTGGCAATTTTTCGAGTGAATCAAGAAGACTGAATGGAGGGGATGAAGGGGCTTTTATACCCCCTGCACCCACTGAGCTGTTGGAGCCATTTGGGGCCGGATTATCCAGCCCAAGTGAGGGCCAGATTATCCAGCCTAGGGAAAAACTCCGGCCTAGACTCGGATTATCCGGCAAATAATCCGCCCCCACTCGGAGGGACACGCCAAGCCTGCCCTTGAGCGTCTCCTGGGGGCCGAATTATCCGGCCCCATGCAAGGGCCGGATTATCCGGCCAAGGGAGGAAAAACCGCCCCTGTTTGGATTTTCCGGGAGAAAATCCGAACCCACTCAGAGCATCGCACCTTGGCTGCCTTTGATCCTCTTCTGGGGGGTGGATTATACGGCCCCATGCGAGGGCCGGATTATCCGGCCAGGGAAGGAAAAAACCGCTCCTGTTCGGATTTTCCGGGAGAAAATTCGAACCCACTCAGAGTGCCACGCCTTGGCTGCCTTTGTCAAATGAGTTAGGCCGAATTATTCGGCCCTTGATGGGGCGGATAATCTGCCCCCCCCCCCCCAAACACAAAAACATTCTCTGCACACTTAGCACACATGAGAAAACTCCATGGTATTGTTATCTAACACTCAAAAAATAGGGAACCATGAAATGTTCTTTCAATCTCCCCTTTTTTGGTGTTAGATGACAATACTAGGATTTGCAGGATAGTTCTCAAGACAACAAGATTTAATGAATGAAAAAGACTCCCCCTCAATGTGTGCATACTAAAAATTGCATTTGATTACAAATACACACAAGAGGGTATAAGTCTATTTCATTGGAACATATGTGAAAAGCTCATACCACTGGTAGGGAGATATATGGGTCCTCAACACATTATAAGAATATCCAATGATAGCCATAGTGAGCGCCTCCCTCACTATAGATATCCAATAGCCATGAGAATATCCAATAAGATAGATGACTCCATATGAATAATCCATAGGATAAATCCACAGCCACACAAACATAGTCTCATATGGCACAAAAACACATAAAAGTTCGACGCTAAAAGGGCCCAAGCGAGAGAAAAAAACGAAACACTAAAGAGCAAGAACTTGTGCCTGACCCATGAAAATCCTCGGAGACCTAATAGAACTACTTCTCCCCCATTGGCATCGAGACGCCAAAAAGGAAGAAGAGTGATGCTAATGCCCCAAGGGATCACTCGTAGTCCTCATCCTCGTCCTCATCCCCGTGCTCGTCCTCATCCTCAAGCTCCTCGGTGTCATCCTCCTCATCATCAGTAGTGTCCGCGGAAGGAAACAGGTGGCGCTCCAGCTCCCCATAGTTGAGCCCAGAAGAAGAGTTCCACCGAGCATATGGTGTGGGAGTAGAAGGAGCAGGAGGATCGCCCAAAGCACCGGACACATGGTGAAGAATGAGCTGCTGAGTGTGAGCCAACTCATGGCGCTGCTTGTAAGCCTCATACTGTCCCTTGCGAGTGTCCATGCCCATGCAACGAATGTTCCGCGGGAACCAGCTCAGCTGCTTGATCTCACAAGAAATGGGAGGCACTAGAGGCCTACAAGCACTAGCACGAGCATCCCTCATGAGACCCTTAGGAGCAGAGGAGGGGTGAGAGGTCTTCCTAACCTTGGTGTAGATCTTATTGGCCTTGTGCACAACATCAATGTTGAACTCTTCAGTGGGGAGCAAGCGCTTGATCAGCATCATGATGTAAGGAGCATATGGGATGGAAAGCCTGTTGAACATGGCATCGATCAACTCATGGTAAATAAAGTCCATCACATCCAGCTTATATGACACAGACTCATCCTCACAGGACGCCACCTCATGAGAGAAGGCAAGAAGCTGAACCAAGTGACCACGGATACTGTCATTGTTGCCCCCACTTGGAGTGATGGAATCACGAAAGAGACCCACCAGGCTAGCATATATGGGAGAAAGACCAGCAAGGGTGCCCACAATACCATTGTCATCGGTGCACGGAGAAAGAGCAGTATCTTTATTGGGCTTGAGTTGGGTGATGATGCGGTAGCCACTAGCACGGTCCCTGTGGCGGAAGGGGTAACCAAGCACCTCAGCAAAAACACGGAAATCGGCTTGCATAGGCCTGTCACGAGTCATCCACTTCACGGTGCGGTGCTCATCACCGCAAATGACCAAGGTGGAGAAGAACTACTTCACAATCTCATAATCATAGGAGCATTGGAGGGCCATGAGATGGTGCAGCCCCATTCTCTCAGACACATACATGGCATCATCAAGGTGAGGCTTCTCCAAGGCCTCAGCAAGAACCAGAGGATGCGTAGGCCCAAATCTTCTGCTGAGCATACACATCTTCATAGATCCCCTTTTGTTCAGCGCACCAAAATCGAGAGTCACCCAGCTTAGTATCATGCGGCACTTCATCAAACAAATCCCGATGACAAATGGAGGAGAAGGTAATAGGATCCATCTTATTATAGTTAATCTTGGGCCCTTTTCCCTTCCTCTTGGACACACCCTTCCTATCCCTCTTTGCCTGTTCAGCCATGTGTTTCTCCTTGTTCTTTCTTCTCCTCAGCTCAACCTCGTCCACTAAGTTACCCTTTCCGTCGTCCCGAAAGTATTTAGCACGAGGACGGCGCTTGTAGGTCTTGGGAGCGCTGGAACCACCTGTGAAGCGAATAAGGTCGATAGCAAGGGGATAAGCATACACACAAGTCCAAGATAGAACGTAGAAAAAGTAGGAAAATAGTTCATAGACCAATCCTACTCAATGCACAAAACGATACGAAATTGAACCAGTTTTGAGTCTGTCAGGCCGGATTATCTGGCCTGGCCAAGGGTGGATAATCCGGCCCTGGAAGAAATTTTCAGATTCGCCTAGATTGAATGCAAAAGAGTAGATCGGGCCTAGATACTGCAAGACTACAACTTCTACGTGAAACAACATCCTTCTAGACAACGTTCCACCCAACAAGCAACACATCTAACCAAAGGTTGGGAGAGAGGGAGTTAGCCTCACTCGTTGGAGGAAGAACACGGAGGAGAAGGTACCCTGAGGCACGGAGAAGAAGATCCGGGGAGGCCCGGAGAATCCGGTGGCCGAAGAGGCTCCGGGGAGGGTGGGTGACGGCAGGCGGCGGCTAGGGAGAGGGAGAGGGTCGGGGGAGAAGTGCTACTCGTTATGAGCCCTTCACGCCAACCCCAGCCCTTAAAGACTGAATCCGCCAGGGCCAGATTATCCGGCCAATACTTGGGCCCGATTATCCGGCCTAAATTCTGAATTTATGTTACACACAGATTCAAGCCCGCGCGTCCCCAAACAACACCCCACAAAGTGTACAAGGGACTTGTGTGCAAGAGATGGCTTAGGGGTAGGGAAAGGCTCAGAATTCAGAGAACCAAACTGAGATGGTACTACACAATCAAAATTGCAAGAATCAAATCAACCAAAGGACAAAATTAGGTGTGATTCCCATAAGAACATAATATGAGCAAGAATAACCAAAAAGATCCAAATAAACTCAACTCTTCTCATGGAAGAGGGCGGTGGCCGAAGCCACCTTGTTGGAGTGTATGGTGTTGGGTCCGCAGCATAGAAAACAAAAAAATTCCTACGATGAGAACTATACGCCAAGATCTATCTACTAGATACAGAGCAACGGGTGGACATACATCCATGGAGAACTAACCCTCGAAGACAACGAGTTTTGTTAACGAGTAGGAACTCGTGGTTGATGTAGTCGTACGCTTGCCGATCTCAAGATCGTGTGGAAGTCCGAGCACCGCAAATGAGCAGCGCATCCGTCCTCGCACACACGTTCAAGCTACCGGACAACCTCCACCTCCTCGCTCCAGCGAATCAGCGGAAGCAGCAACTCCTTCCAGACGCAAGGCCACCGGGAACATGTATCTCGCTAATCCGAGACCATGGGGGAATATCTAGAGGGGGAGAGAGATCCTTCATGAGGAGGTGTGATTTGTGAGAGGGGAGAGGGGGGCTTTATATAGGAGGGAGGGAGACCCCTCCCCTCCCATAGCCGGCGCATGAGGGGGGGGGACTCCTCCCCTCCTTCATTCATGTGGTGAACTTCCACTCACATAAACATGGCCTCCACCCAAAATCCCACTCACATGTATTTAATTTCCACCAAATTAAATGCAACTCTCAATTAATAAAACTATTTTATTCAGAATTTTGTTAATTAATTTAATTAACAAACATTCACATAAAACCCCTTGCAACATTTCAATATCACATGCAGAACCACTTTCTGCAATTTCACCCGAAACAATTCCGGTTTCTATCGAAACAATTCCTGTTTCTATCGAAACTTTTCCTGCGCTTTGCAAACCTTTTGTCTGGAACATATGTGCTCCTAAATGGTGTCCGGCAACCCTTAAGTGTGTCACCCTACGGTTCGCGAATAATGCAGACATGATTGAGACTCCTCTCAGATCAATAATCAGAAGCGGGACCTGGAGATTCATACTGACTCCTGCATATTCAACGATGACTTCTGTGATCGTGAGAACCTTTAACGTCAGCAATTTAATCCCTTTGTCTCATGATATAATACATGTCCGAGATTCGATCATCAGTATCCAATACCTATTTTGATCTCGTTACCGACATGCACTCTTTTCTCGTTCCCGTGATATAACATTCTAGTGATCACATCACTTTCTTGCAAGCTATCTTAATGTGATATCACCGAGAGGGCCCAGAGTATATCTATCCGTCATCGGGATTGACAAATTCCACTCTTGATCCATGAGCCTCAACATAACACCTTCGTAGCACTGAACCCACCTTTATAGTCACCCTGTTACGGTGTGACGTTTGATGTTATCAAGATACTCTTCCGGTGTTAGCAATTAACATGATCTCATGGTCTAAGGACTAAGACTACTTTGTATGATGTTATAGCAATATAAACATAATGACTTGATCGTAATGCTATACTTCGGATGAATGTTCATCACATCATTTCACAAATGCTGTGACCTTGTTATTAACAACATCCAATGTCCATGATCAGGAAACCTTGATCATCTTGTTAATCAACAAGCTAGTTTATAAGAGAGGCATAACTAGGAACCCTTTTTGTTTATTAAACACACATGTATTGCTGTTTCCTCTCAATACAATTATAGCATGCAAAATAAACATCTATCATATACAAGGAATACATAATAACGACTTTATTATTGCCTCTCAGGGCATATTTCCTTCAGTCTCCCACTTGCACTAGAGACAATAATCTAGTTCACATAGTGATAAATCTAACACCCATGGAGTTCTGGTGTTGATCATGTTTTGCCCTAGGGAGTACTTTAGTCAATGGATCTGCTACATTCAGGTTCGTGTGCACTTTCCAAATCTTTATATCTCCATCCTTGACATGCTCGCGGATGGAGTGAAACCGGCGCTTAATATGTTTGGAATTCTTGTGAGACCTTGGTTCCTTGGCGTTGGCTATGGCTCCATTGTTGTCACAATAGATCACCATCGGGTTCAACGCACTGGTAACCACACCCAGTTCCGTAATGAACTCTTTCATCCAAACTGCTTCCTGCGCCGCTTCTGAAGCAGCAACATATTCCGCCTCCGTCGTTGATCCAGCCACCACAGGTTGTTTGGAACTCCTCCAACTAACTGCTGCTCCGTTCAAGAGAAATACGTATCCGGATTGAGACTTAGAGTCATCCGGATCGGTGTCAAAGCTAGCATCGACATAACACTTAGCGACTAGCTCTTCTTCACCTCCGTATATAAGAAGCATATCCTTAGTTCTTCTCAAGTACTTGAGGATGTTCTTTACCGCTATCCAGTGTTCCGAACCTGGATCAGATTGGTACCTACTAGTCAAACTAATAGCATGTGCCACATCCGGTCTTGTACATAGCATGGCATAAATTATAGAGCCAATGGCTGAGGCATAGGGGATCTTATCCATTATCTCTCTTTCTTCCGCCGTAGCCGGACTTTGAGTCTTACTCAATGTCTTGCCTTGCAACATAGGTAAGAACCCCTTCTTACTTCCGCCCATATTAAACTTCTTTAATATCTTATCAAGGTATGTACTCTGCGACAGCCCAATTAGGCGTCTTGATCTATCTCTATAGATTTTAATGCCTAATATATATGAAGCTTCACCAAGGTCCTTCATCGAAAATTTGCTGTTTAGATAACTTTTAACACTTTTTAAAAGATCTATATCATTTCCAATCAATAATATGTCGTCCACATATAATATCAGAAATGCCACATTGCTCCCACTTACTTTCTTGTAAATACAAGCCTCTCCATAAGTTTGGACAAATCCAAACTCTTTGATCACCTCATCAAAGCGGAGATTCCAACTCCGGGATGCTTGCTTCAGTCCATATATGGATCGCTGAAGTTTGCACACCTTATTAGCATCCTTAGGATCGAGAAAACCCTTAGGTTGTATCATATACAACTCTTCTTCAATATTACCATTGAGGAACGCAGTTTTGACATCCATCTGCCATATTTCATAATCGAAATATGCAGCAATTGCTAACATAATCCTAACCGACTTAAGCATCGCTACGGGAGAGAATGTCTCATCGTAGTCAACTCCTTGAATTTGTCGAAACCCCTTTGAGACAAGTCGAGCCTTATAGATGGTTACATTACCATCAGCATCAGTTTTTCTTTTGAAAATCCATTTATTCTCAACGGCCTTTCGATCGTGAGGTAAGTCCACCAAGGTCCAAACCTGGTTTTCATACATGGATTCCATCTCGGATTTCATGGCTTCTAGCCATTTTTTGGAATCAGGGCTCATCATCGCTTCTTCATACGTCGCAGGGTCATCTATTTCATCAATCATGAAATTCATAATAGGATTGCCGTACAGTTCAGGAGCTGCACGTGTCCTGCCTGACCTGCGAGGTTCGGTAGTGTCCTCTTTCAGAGTTTCATGATCAATATCATTAGCTCTCTCTTCATTAGGTGAAGTCAACTCCGAAACAACTTCCGGTGCTGCGCTACTCGCCATTTCATGAAGAGAAGGTTCAATAACCTCTTCGAGTTCTACCTTCCGACTACTCACACCTTTCGCGAGAAACTCCTTCTCAAGAAAGGATCCATTCTTGGCAACAAAGACCTTGCCCGCGGATCTGTGATAGAAGGTATACCCAATCGTTTCCTTAGGGTATCCTATGAAGACGCATTTTTCCGCTTTGGGTTCGAGTTTATCCGGTTGAAGTTTCTTCACATAAACATCGCATCCCCAAACTTTAAGAAATGACAACTTAGGTTTGTTTCCAAACCATAATTCATACGGTGTCTTTTCAACGGATTTAGATGGTGCCCTATTTAAAGTGAATGCAGCGGTTTCCAGTGCATAACCCCAAAATGACAGTGGCAAGTCAGTCAGAGACATCATAGATCGAACCATATCCAATAAAGTACGATTACGACGTTCTGACACACCATTACGTTGTGGTGTTCCGGCAGGCGTGAGTTGTGAAACTATTCCACAGTCTTTCATATGTGTGCTAAACTCGTAACTAAGATACTCTCCTCCACGGTCGGACCGCAGAAATTTGATCTTTCTGTTACGATGATTTTCCACTTCATTCTGAAATTCTTTGAACTTTTCAAAGGTTTCAGACTTATGTTTCATCAAATGGATATACCTGTATCTACTTAAATCATCCATGAAAGTAACAAAATAACGATATCCACCTCGCGCCGACACACTCATTAGTCCACACACATCAGTATGTGTGATTTCCAATAAATCTGTCGCCCTTTCCATTGAACCGAAAAACGGCGTTCTAGTCATCTTGCCCATAAGGCATGGCTCACATGTATCAAATGATTCAAAATCAAGTGATTCCAAAAGTCCATCAGAATGGAGTTTCTTCATGCATTTAACGCCAATATGACCTAGACGGCAGTGCCACATATATGCAGATATATCATTATCAAGTTTAATCCTTTTAGCATCAACATAATGAATATGCGTAATACTACTATCGAGATCCAACAGAAATAAACCATTCAACACAGGTGCATGACCATAAAAGATATTATTCATATAAATCGAACAACCATTGTTTTCAGACTTAAACGAATAACCACTTTGCATCAAACATGATCCGGATACAATGTTCATGCTCAGTGTAGGCACCAAATAACAATTATTTAGGTTTATAACTAATCCCGACGGCATATGGAGAGGCAGCGTTCCGACGGCGATCACATCAACTCTTGATCCATCGCCGACCCGCATCATGACCTCATCCCTTGCTAATTGTCGCTTGTTCCGTAGCCCCTGAATCGATTACATATATTAGCAACCGATCCCGTATCAAATACCCAGGTGCTACTGCGAGTACTAGTCAAGTACACATCAATAACATGTATATCACATATACCTTTGTTTGCCTTGCCGGACTTCTTGTCCGCCAAAGCAGTTGCGCTTCCAATGGCCAGTCCCCTTGCAATAGTAGCACTTGGTGTCATACTTAGGGCCAGCTCGGGGTTTATTTTCGGGCGTGGCAACAGATTTGCCGCCCTTCTTTCCCTTCTACTTGCCTTTCTTGTCCTTCTTGAAACCGGTGGTCTTATTGATCATCAACACTTGATGTTCTTTTCTAATCTCCACTTCTGCAGTCTTAAGCATTGACAGAAGCTCAGGAAGAGACTTCTTCATGCCCTGCATATTATAGTTCATCACGAAGCTCTTGTAGCTAGGTGGCAGAGATTGGAGAACACGATGTATGCCTAAGTAAATGGGAATCGTTATTGCCAAGGACACAAGCTTATCGGCGTACCCAGATATTTTGAGTACGTGCTCACTAACGGAGTTGTTCTCTTCCATCATGCAGCTAAAGAACCTTTCAGAAGCATTATAACTCTCTACGGCAGCATGGGTATCGAAAATCATTTTGAATTCTCCCATGGTATCAAAGGCATTGCTATTTTCGAAATGTTTTCGAAGTTCTGGCTCTAGCCCATACAGTATGCCGCAATGAACTAAGTTGTGGTCCTCCTGACGAGTTATATAGACGTTCTTTTCCTCGTCAGGGGCATCAGTAGCTGGTGGGGGGCCTAGCGGCGCCTCTAGCACATATTGCTTTTGTGCAGCAGTGAGGAGAATCCTCAAATTCATAGCCCAATTGGTGAAGTTGCTACCATTCGCAGCAAGCTTCTCTTTCTCCATGAACATATTGAAATTAAAAGCAGGTGGTGCCATCTACAACAGAATTTGTAAAATATATTTAGACTAAGTTTATGATAGATTGAGTTCAACTAATCCAAATTACTAATGAACTCCCGCTTAAAAACGACATCCCTCGTGTCTTTTTGGTGATTACATGAACCAAATCCACTACACCAAGTCCGATCATCACGTGAGTCGGTGTAGCCTCAAAGGCGAGCATCTATATGGGCATCATATCAACTATATGACTCATGCTTAACCTTTCGGTCCGTGTTCCGAGGCCATGTCTGTACATTCTAGGCTCGTCAAGTAAGAACCTTAGTATTCGCATGTGTAAAACTATCTTACACCCGTTGTATGAAAGCGCATAATCGAGAACACCCGATCATCACGTGATGCCTCAAAACACGATCCATAGAACGGTGCATACTTAAGGAAGAACACATTTTATCTTGATATCTAAATGAGGGATCATCTTATAATGCTATCAAAAACTCCAAACTAGCAATATAAGATGCAAACATCTAATGTGTGAAGTGAGGTGATATGGTCCATGCATTTGATCTCTATCATTTGCATCGTGGTTTGATCTCTATCATTCCTTTATGTGTAAGACCAAGGTCTATGGAACTTACACGTTGACTGTGTTGTAAGAGTATCTACCATACATCTACTTACAACAATACCATATCAATACACTAGCCCAGCAACGATCTAAACTAGACGCCTCTAATTTATCAATTGCAAGTTTTACGTGGCTTAGGGATTTCGGAGATAGAACCGGTCTTACCTACGAACATGAACCACAACGAGGATAACCAAGTTATTAGCAACTCGTTGTAAATTAGATATTGACTATAGTAGGAGAGACAGACACCCGCTAGCCACTTATGCAAAACTAGTTGCATGTCAGTCGTGGAACCGGTCTCATGTACGATGACATGTAAGGTTGGTCCGGGCCGCTTCATCCCACTATGCCACCAATATCCAAAATACATAGAAGATGCAATAACATGATCATCATCGCCCACATATCAACATATGTGTACTACCCGTGCTAAGCACCTACGCATAGATCAGGCTCTGATACCACTGTTGGGTCCGCAGCATAGAAAACAAAAAATTTCCTACGATGAGAACTATACGCCAAGATCTATCTACTAGATACAGAGCAACGGGTGGACATACATCCATGGAGAACTAACCCTCGAAGACAATGAGTTCTTTTAACGAGTAGGAACTCGTGGTTAATGTAGTCGTACGCTTGCCGATCTCAAGATCGTGTGGAAGTCCGAGCGCCGCAAATCAGCAGCGCATCCGTCCTCGCACACACGTTCAAGCTACCGGACAACCTCCACCTCCTTGCTCTAGCGAATCAGCGGAAGCAGCAACTCCTTTCAGACGCAAGGCCACCGGGAACATGTATCTCGCTAATTCGAGACCATGGGGGAATATCTAGAGGGGGAGAGAGATCCTTCACGAGGAGGTGTGATTTGTGAGAGGGGAGAGGGGGGCTTTATATAGGAGGGAGGGAGACCCCTCCCCTCCCATAGCCGGCGCATTAGGGGGGGGACTCCTCCCCTCCTTCATTCATATGGTGAACTTCCACTCACATAAACATGGCCTCCACCCAAAATCACACTCACATGTATTTAATTTCCACCAAATTAAATGCAACTCTCAATTAATAAAACTATTTGATTCAGAATTTTTTTAATTACTTTAATTAACAAACATTCACATAAAACCCCTTGCAACATTTCAATATCACATGCAGAACCACTTTCTGCAATTTCACCCGAAACAATTCCGGTTTCTATCGAAACAATTCCTGTTTCTATCGAAACTTTTCCTGCGCTTTGCAAACCTTTTGTCTGGAACATATGTGCTCCTAAATGGTGTCCGGCAACCCTTAAGTGTGTCACCCTACGGTTCGCGAATAATGTAGACATGATTGAGACTCCTCTCAGATCAATAATCAGAAGCGGGACCTGGAGATCCATACTGACTCCTGCATATTCAACGATGACTTCTGTGATCGTGAGAACCTTTAACGTCAGCAATTTAATCCCTTTGTCTCATGATATAATACATGTCCGAGATTCGATCATCGGTATCCAATACCTAGTTTGATCTCGTTACCGACATGCACTCTTTTCTCGTTCCCGTGATATAACATTCTAGTGATCACATCACTTGCTTGCAAGCTATCTTAATGTGATATCACCGAGAGGGCCCAGAGTATATCTATCTGTCATCGGGATTGACAAATTCCACTCTTGATCCATGAGCCTCAACATAACACCTTCGTAGCACTGAACCCACCTTTATAGTCAGCCTGTTACGGTGTGACGTTTGATGTTATCAAGATACTCTTCCGATGTTAGCAATTAACATGATCTCATGGTCTAAGGACTAAGACTACTTTGTATGATGTTATAGCAATATAAACATAATGACTTGATTGTAATGCTATACTTCGGATGAATGTTCATCACATCATTTCACAAATGCTGTGACCTTGTTATTAACAACATCCAATGTCCATGATCAGGAAACCTTGATCATCTTGTTAATCAACAAGCTAGTTTATAAGAGAGGCATAACTAGGAACCCTTTTTGTTTATTAAACACACATGTATTGATGTTTCCTCTCAAACAATTATAGCATGCAAAATAAACATCTATCATATACAAGGAATACATAATAACAACTTTATTATTGCCTCTCAGGGCATATTTCCTTCATATGGTATGACACCGCGAAGATATATCTTAGGTTGATGACCAATACTCATCAATAATCTCACATATCACAAAATGATATTAAGAGGAATGATTTGACTTGCTTTCGGCATTACGGGGGGAGGGTTAGCCTAATCAATTAGGACCACACTCCCCCTATATCCATGCCCACACCTAGACCAAATAAGACTGAGATGTACGAGTGAGTGCATGGGTAATCAAGACCAGCTCCTTGAATCAACGATATTTAGCTCATTCATCAACTAACAAAACCTTGCTTCATCAAGTGGCTTCGTGAAAATATCAGCAAGTTGGTTCTTCATGCTCACAAAAGATAGATCAATATCGCCTCGAGCAACATGGTCCTGAATAAACTGATTCCAAATCTCAATATGCTTTGTCCTTGTGTCCTGTACCGGATTGTACGCAATTTTGATTGCACTTTCATTATCGCATAAAAGAGGCACTTTGTCACAATTGACATCGTATTCCTTCAAAGTTTGCCTCATCCATAATAACTGACTCTAGGCACTAGTAGTAGCAACATATTCAGCTTCGGCAGTGGAGAGAGATATACAATTCTGCGTTTTAGAAGACCAACAGACTAGAGACCTTCCCAAGAACTGAGAAGCTCCAGAAGTTGATTTCCGATCATCCTTATCACCAACCCAATCTGAATCAGTATAACCACATAGACAGAATTTAGAGCCCTTGGGGTACCATAGACCAAAGTTAGGGGAATGAACCAAATATTGGAAGATCCTCTTGACCGCCACTAAGTGGCTTTCTTTAGGAGCTGCTTGATACCTTGCACACCCCCCCCCCACACACTCAACACAATATCGGGTCTAGATGCACAGAGGTAAGGAAGAGACCCGATCATGGACCGGTATACCTTTTGGTCCACATTTTTACTGTGAGGATTGAGTTCAAGGTGACATTTTGTTTGCATCGGAGTGGCGACGCCCTTAAGATCCATCATCTTGAATCTCTTGAGCATGTCTTGGATGTATTTTGCTTGATTGATGAATGTTCCTTCTCTAAGTTGCTTAATTTCGAATCCAAGAAAGAACCATAACTCCCCCATCATAGACATCTCAAACCTGGTAGTCATAAGCTTTGAAAATTCATCATTAAAAGCTTTATTAGTAGAGCCAAAGATGATGTCATCTACATATAGTTGGCATACGAAGAGCTCCCCCTTAAACTTCTTAGTAAAAAGAGTGGGATCAATTTGCCCAACCTCGAAGCCACGATCTAACAAAAGCTCTTTAATGTGCTCATACCATGCACGTGGGCTTGTTTAAGGCCATAGAGTGCCTTATCGAGTTTGTAGACATGGTTCAGGAAGTTAAGATCCTCAAATCCCAGGGGTTACTTTACATATACCAACTCATGTAGAGAACCATTAAGAAATGCACTCTTAACGTCCATTTGCTGTAATTTAAAATTATTATGAGCAGCATAAGCAAGAAGGATACGGATGGACTCAAGACGAGCCACAGGAGCATAGGACTCGCCGAAGTCAATGCCCTCAACCTGGGAGTATCCTTGTGCCACGAGTCTTGCCTTGTTCCTCACAACAATGCCATTCTCATCTTGCATGTTTTTAAATATCAATTTAGTGCCTATAACATTGCGGCAAACCTTGGGCTTCTCCACTAGTTTCCAAACCTTGTTGCGTTCAAAGTTATTCAACTCTTCATGCATAGCAACAACCCAGTCCGGATCTTCAAGATCTTCAAAACACTTTCTTGGGTTCCACCATTGAGATGTGGGCTTGATGCTCACCAAAACTTGCAAACTCCCTTCTTGTGGAAACCCTTCGTCGAAGATCACCTACAACTTTGTCAAGAGTATGTCCCCTTAACTCAAGGTTCCGATCGGCACGAGCCTTGCGAAGAAGATCAATAAGCTTGTTGTCTCTTTGTGGAATAGTTTCATCACTTGAGTCTTTGTTGGAATCATTTGCTTGGCCTTGATCAGTAGCTTGATTATCAGTAGTAGGAGATGATGAACCTTTCTCTTGAAGTGGATCAACAGCTGTAACGGGAGGCTACTGATCATAGGAGTTTCAGGGCCGAATAATCCGGCAGAGTGTGGGGCCGGATAATCCGGCCTGGGAGATCCTGAAGCATCTTCACTAGCTTGACTGGAACTTGCTCGAATTGGTGAGTGGCCGGATAATCCGAAGTCAGCCGGAAAATCCAGCCTGGGACTTGCAGTTGTTTCTTTGACATGATGATCAATTTGATCGCCGATGGAGTGAGGGCCGGATAATCCGGTGTCGACCGGATAATCCAGCCTGGAGCAAACAGGAGCATGTTGACCTTCAGTATTTGGAGGAGTTGGTGTAGAAGTTTCTCCCGTGGTTGGAGCATGTTGAGTCTGTGTAGATGAGGGCTCTACATGAGTAGAGCATTGTCCTTCCCGATCCACCACAAGGGGTTCCTCAATGGGGCGGAAAAATCCCACGCCCATTCTTCTTATGGCATCTTGGGGTATTTCAACATATGCATCACAAACATCAACTTGCCCCACACGGGAGCCATCATTTTCCTCGAACACCACACTACAAGATTCTACAACAGTTCCGGAGAGCTTATTGTAGACTCTATAAGTGTGAGATTCGGCACCATAACCAACAAAAAAACCTTCTAAAGCCTTAGACTCAAATTTAGATAAACGAACTCCTTTGATGAGAAAGAAACACTTACACCCAAATACCCAAAAGCATGAGATGTTTGGCTTTTTACCGGTAAGAATTTCATATGGAGTCTTGTCCAAGATTTTATGGAGGTATAGCCGGTTGGATGAATGGCAAGCGGTAGAGATTGCTTCAGCCTAGAAGTTATATGGAGACATGAATTCAGCTAGCATAGACCTTGCCATATCCATTAAGGTCTGGTTCTTTCTCTTGGGAACACCATTTTGTTGAGGGGTGTATGCAGCGGAATATTGATGTCTTATCCCCTCTTCACTTAGGAATTCATTTAAGGTGTAGTTCTTGAACTCGGAGCCGTTATCACTTCTTATTGCCAATATAGGGACATTATGTTGACGTTGAACCTCGTTGGCGATGTCGATGATCGTTTGTTGAGTCTCGCTCTTCAACTTGAAGAAATAGACCCAAGTGTATCTTGAGTAATCATCAACGATCACAAGGCCGTACTTCTTCCCACTGAGGCTTGCATGTGATGGAGGTCCAAAGAGGTCCACATGAAGCAGCTCCAAGATCCTCTTTGACGAAATAATAGTCTTCCTTCGATGAGGAGAGTCATGCATTTTCCCTTCAACACAAGCCCTGCAAACACGATCTTTGGCAAAGGAAACATTTTCTTTTAGTCCAAGGATGTGGCCACCCTTGTGGAGACTTTGCAAAGTTCTCATATTCACGTGGGCTAGTCGGCGATGCCATAACCATCCCACGTCAGCCTTTCCGAAAAGACACATTGGGCCGGCAGTGGTTTTCCCCAAGAAGTCCACCACATACAGGTCATTTTCGACATATCCCACGAAAGCAACTTTTAGACACTTTGTAATTCCCGAGTTTTAGCTAATCTTAAATTAGGTTTTGTTTGTGCATTCATGAACATCATTATTTTGCTAAGAAATAAAAATGCATGCAAAGAAATAAAGTTAAACCCTAAAACCTGTTTCCTTCTCTCTCTAGAATCAATTCAAAAGATGTTTTGAATTTTCAAAAAGATCAAAAGTATGGAACCCAAATGGTTATAATGGGTCCCGTAGTATTTTAAAATGTATATACCACACGCTCTGGTATTTTGAAAATACTCAAAACAGAAAATAAATTGAAAATACAAAAGAGAAAACAAGAAACGGAAAAGAAAAAGGTTTTACATAAAAAAATAGAAACCCTAAGCAATTCAGGGCGCATCCCAAACTCTCCATCTCCTATCTGTCGCCCACGCGCAACACCCAGCAACCTCCGCGCAACCTTTCCCACGGCCCAGCCTGGACCATCTGCAGCCCACCCCTGGCCCGTACCGCTTCAGCCTCCTTTGTCTGTCATCATCTTCATCCTCGACGAAGAACCACCTCGATGCCGTCGCCTCCGCCACTCATCTGCGCCACGATTCCCGCCGGCACCACGATGACCGCTACCGACGCGCCGATGTCTACAAGATCCTCTGCCGCCGCCACGAACGAACCCTAGCTTCCTTTTCTCTCGTTCTCCCCCTCTCCGGCCCGAATCCTAGCCGGACCCCGCCGCCAATCGCCATCGTCTCCGGCGTCCACTCGCCCAGCTAAGGTGCCTACGAGCTCCGCCTCGCTGTCCTTGGTCTCCCTGTCGAGGCACACAAGCTGGGAAGGCCCTACCTCGCCGGAATCGAGCTCCTCCTGGTCACGCCATTGTTCACGCCATCGATTATCCTCCGCCCGCCCTCCTCCGGCCACACCGCACCCTCCATCGTCCTCCTGGTGAGCCGCTGGTGCTCGTGCACTACTTCTCCTTCTCCCTCTCGCCCCCTGTCGCTCTGTCACCGTCCACCTGCCGCCGCCGCTCACTATCGTCGTGCCACCGTCTCCGGTGACTATTTTGGAGCGGCACTGCCAGTTTCTTGCTCCCCGCGTTCGCTTGCGTCGATTGCCCCCACTCTCGTAGCCCCGCGTGCCCCCAGTCGCTCGATCCGAGCACCACCTGGGAGGTGCTCCATTGCTGATGTCCCACTAACATCAGCATGACACCATAATCCCCTTTTTATTTAATAAGTGGAAAATGCTGATAGGTGGGTCCCTGCTGTCAGATATTTAATCATTTCCATAATTGTTTCTGAAATGAATAAATATATGACATGTGGGCCCAGGTTGTAAAATAATTTATATAATATCCAAAAATGTTTAATTGTTTTACTAATGATTTAAAATGAATTAAAATTGGAAAAATCATAACTAATTCATTTTAAATCAGAAAAATATGTATAATATATCAAAATGTTCAGAAAAATGAGATCTTTACAATAGACTCATAATCATGTATTATTAAGCAACTTACATGGCAAGTTTAATTAGAGAACGAAATCAACTGCTCATAGGTGTTCCGGGGTTTCCCCTGTTCTAGGGTTTGCGACCCTCCGACCCTGTTTAAAATGGGCGAGCATGTCTTAGGGGTTCCTTACAATACTAATTATCTTGCCATATCATCATTCTTGCTTGAGCATTGCATCGATGCCATGTGTTGATTGTTGTTTCCCCTTTCTTTCCGGTGTTTGGTCCTCTAGGTAGAATACGATATCGAGATCGAGATCAAAGACCGAGATCAACACCATCGAAGGTCGACGAATAATACTTGACCAACTATAATCAAGTCAAGTACAAGGCTTCCGAAGATCTATATTTGGGTATCAACAAACAAGGCAAGCAAAGCCCCACCATGATACAATCCTATGCTTTCAAAGTATTTCATCTCTTGCCATGATGCATACGATTCTACTACGGTCTTTTATCGATAGATAGAGTATCCTATATGTTGCATTACTCCCTTTGAGCTTATATTACCTAATCCACTGCTCCTAGCATAACTAGGTTTGGCTTTTGTGCACTGCTAGAGCTTATATCTGTGTCTTGCTTAGCCATGTGTAGCTGTTAGTGCTGGTTCATCCAGAAGATGTACCAAGTACAGAGAATCTAGTATGACAGGAGAACGAGGTATACTGATGAGGTAAGATTAGTGGTAAAGGTTAAACATGCTAAGGCTTGTATGGGAGGCCATACTGGGAAGTGGTTTTTGTAGTCCCATGCTCGCCACCACTAAGAACCGAGTTCTTGCCTTTGGACCAAGACGGGCGTACAGCCACACGGGGCTTGGGAACCCCTCTGCTGATTAACTTGCCTAGTAGATTCCATGAGTGACATAGTTCAGGCGTTCCATTTGACATGCATTCTGGATCTTCTCGAAGGAGGTGAAGGAGGTGCATTGATAAAGGTAGGTAAGCATGGCCGGGTTGCTTGGGTTGGATGGAGGCCCTGGTAAACCAACCTCGCCTCACATCTCTAGGGACCGGCTTCGGGATTTGACCCGTTATGGCGGAAACATCCTTAGGGCGTGACTCATGGTCTCGGCGAAAGCAAGGTAAAGGTCGTGGCCAACCACCCTCTGCCGGCCTTCCAAGGAAGAGGGCTAATGTACTGGCATTAAGAGTCGGTTGGTACGTGTGGGTAAAGTTGTACACCCCTGCAGGGTTAAATCTTTTCGAAAAGCCATGTTCACGGTTATGAACGTTTGGTGACTGAATTCTAAGATCATAGAGAACTATAACCTAATCGTAAAACTTGGTAGTTCAACGTATGCTTAAGGATGCTTCCTCAGGGTACGAGGGGGTGATCCTAGTTGTGAGATGAGGATTACTTTGGTGGATACCAAGATGATGATCAATTCTTTGGAGATGTCGCTCTCTTATTCCCTTTTAAAATATTCTGATTAGACGAGCTTCTTCTCCCTCTTGTTTTACAAAACAAAGATGGTTTATGCAAAATAACCCCACCAGCCATAAGTCTTGTGGAGTACACCTTGCCCTCACCCTTGCTTTTTTGATACTTTCGGAGTAAGTGTTCCCCTAAAGATGAGTTCCATACGACATCGACATTGACGAGTAGCTTGGGGTTCCCAGCAGGCAGCTTGAAATCTATGGGCTGGGACGTCATTGTTATGCTTCAGGCCTCTTAGGCCATTTGTTAAGTTTGCTATACTTAATAGCATAATTTGCCTTCCATTGTTTGATGTTTGTGGTCAGTGACCTCTGCTTGTAATATTTTGGTTCTTCGCTTAGTTACGAGCTTGCTGTAATAATTTTGGTGTCGCAGGGTTACTGTTGTGTTACCAATTTTTCACTAGATATCCTCGAGGTCTAGGTTAAGCTTATGTCAGGCTAAGATCTGGATTTGTTTAACCCTGATCCCGGGGGTGTTACAGTTTTTGGTATCAGAGCAGTACCGACCGTAGGAAAACCTTGCTATTGGTCGATGTTGAGTCTAGTGCTTGTGAAAACTATTTCAAAGATGAAAAGTATTTGCGAAAACTCTAGTATGATTCTTTTGCTCCTTATCTGGTATCACTCGTAACTCTGGGTCATCTTACCTTGTGTTGATTTTGAAAAGTTTTGACATCTCTTCTAGTCTTTCAAAGCTTAGGTGCCTTTTGGACATGTCGTTTCTCAGCCAGTTGACCTAGTGTAGAGTTCTTTTGAGTTGTGTGTGTTGTGAATTCCTTGTTTTCCCTTGCTCTACTTCAATCGAGAGATTCCTTTCAATCATGATCTCTCTACTTTATGGACCCACAATATTATGTTGTAGGATCCACAATATCCTATTCTAGGCTTCGAGGTTTCCTTTTGCCTCGTGTGCCTCCTTTTTGTTTGTTTTGGTACTCCGGAAGTTCTTTCTTCTCTTGGAAGCTACCTTGTGATTCTATCTTGGAGTGTATGTTGTGTCACTCAAATAGTAGTTACTTCTTTCTCGGGTTTTAACCCTTGGACTTGAACCAAAGATCCCAGATTGTACTTGATTCTGGTGTTGCAAATCTTGTACATGAAGCTGATCTTTAACCCAAGGTCCATTCCTTTGACCCCTATTGTAAATGTTCACACATTACCTCAGGATGGCTAACTTCAAGTATAGCCTTCAAGCTTGTGGTTTTTGGCATGATTAAGTTGTGACAATTAAGGACTTCCCCTACCACTAGCTATGGCAGATGTTCTTTGATGGAACCAAATAGATCACGACAAGAGTACTCATCATGAGTCTCACATCTATAATCGTGACTCTGCCACACCTTCCCATCTATGCATTGGTTTTTGGAAGAATGTTAATTTATGCAACCACATCTCGGGATTTCCTCCTGAGCATGTTCTTCTCCCCTTGTAGTTTCTAACCTCTGTCTATCGGTTGGTAGCCAAGTAGTATTTGCATTGGTGTCTCCCGACGCAAGATACTCTTGTGGTCCGTCATGACAAACCATATCGGGATGTCAGGAGAAACAAACTCCATTACCTTGTCATATCTAGGACCAGGTCAAAGTGTTGTAATCCGCAGATTAAGAGGCATTGATTAGTTTCTATATGTTCTACCTTAAAGTATCACACCCTTTTATACTAATAGGTCGTGCTGAGTTTTATGACCCCTTAATGAAGTGATGCTCTCACATATTTACCCACCCTTCCTTCGAGCTTTCGTGTTCCTGAACAATGAGTGTGCGTAATAATGTGGTCATCTGAGATTCTTAGCAATTCTTGTTGCTTTGAACTCTAAGGACATTTGTGTCATCTTTAGCGTGATTGGTTAACCCTATCACTAAGCAAAGGATGATTGTGCTACCAAGTCCGTTATTCTAGTACACTCTTCTTGGTCAAAGAGTTAGGCTTGTGCCGAAACTCTGAGACTATGTCCCTTGCCTTACCAAGCAAGTTTCCTTTCGAACTAAGTGACATATCGGTGGTTCGTAATATTCTAGATGTCTACTAGAAGTATCGCCATGTTGCCACATGACCATATTGTCATGTTCTTGAGAAAGCAAGTTCACCGAACTACTCCTTTCTCCAAGGATCCGTATTGGATACCCCTAAACTAGTTGGCTGATCTTAAACAACAACTTGGAGAGTTATAAGACAAAACTTCTATCTGACTTAGTTCATCTTAAATGGATGTCTAGTTTCGCTCATGCTGAAGAAAGATAGTATTTCCTTCGTGGATATGTTATCTTCCCCCACCTTTGATTTTATTTGGGTTCTCGTCGAATCAAACTCAGTTTCAAGGACTATCTTGATGATTTTGCTACTCGTGTTGTTTCTCTTGAGTACATCCTCATGTCCTTTGGTCTGACTAATACTCTGCCTCGTTCATAAAACATATGATTCCATCTTTCTAGAGTATCTCGATAAGTTTGTTATTGAGCACATCGATGACATCCTTATCTTCTCCAAGCTAGACTAGATTCGTATGAAACATTTGGCATTAATGTTGGAAAACTTTTGAGAACCTTCTTCGTGTTATTTCGAAGAATGTGTTCTGGATGTTGGAAGTAACCTTCTCCAATTCATGTGCAATTGTTGAAAGATGTCGCTGTGGATTTGAGTAGAGTTATCCTTGTTCCCTTTACGGACACATGTGTATTTCGTTGCCATAACTCGATGTATCGGCAGTTGTCCTTCGACAAGTTGTTAATACATGGGTCTAGCAATCTAACTCAGTCTATTGGAGCTTGACACTAAAGTCCATGTCTTGAGAATCTAGTGACTTTACCTTTGTGGTAAATGTTGCGAACTATCTATTCGGACATGTTGAGTCTGAAGTATCATTCCACTTAACCGAATCTGAATCTCAAGCAGATATATGGTTGGTGTTCCTCAAGGTTTTGACATAGGTTTCTATGTAAGTCCGACATGATTGATGTAATGGTTGACACAACTAGTCGGAAAGCCTATTGCCAAATTCTCTTGAATCACCAATAACAACCACTCTTCATGAGGCTTCTTCTATGATTCTATTATAGGAGTTGCGCTCATGGTTTCCTTCGTATCCGAAGTTCGACCTTTACTTGATGTTTCGTGACTTGAACCTCAAGGAGAACATGTAAAGTAGTGTTGCTAAATGTCTCACGGTCGATCCTTTAGACCTTTTATGTTGGCAAGCTTCTTGTTGTGCCAAGTAATTAAAGTCTGAGAATGAAGTTTCTTTTTCCTCGTGTCATCAGGAATCTTCTTACCTATGCATCTGGTGGTGTAAAGTGGTATCGCGATCTTTGGCAAAGATTTTGGTAGTCCTGGATGAATAAAGAATTTCTTTCGTTTTCTCGATCATGTTCAAGAGTGACGATGATTTCGGTAATCAGAAATTCCTCTTGCTACATGTTCCTTGTGACTCCTATGAGTCCTCACCACAAAACAACCTTTCCGTCTTAACCTTCTATTGAGCGAAGAGTGATCCTTCTGTATCAAAAGTAGTTCAACTGCTTGGTTATCTGTATCTCTGTATCCCTGAAAGCTCTACTTAATCTATCTAGTAGAGTTTCACCTCTCGAAGGCTATGGTCATGTTCTTCCTGTTGTAAGCTTTCCTTTCAGAAGCCTAAACCTTCTGAAACTCCATGGTCTCAATCCTTATGAAGACTAGTTATCTAACAACTTCAACCTTCTCCTTTTGTTTCCTCCGTTACCTTAACGTGTTTCATGTTTGTCATCTCAGAGTTGTTTTGAACAATCCTTTTACGAGTTGACCATGAGATACTCCGTGTGTTGTTAGGGTGTTTCCCTCTTATCCTTAGAGTGGCCCTATTTCTCTATCTCTCTTCCTACCTTTGGAATCTCAGGTCCAAAATTCTCATGAGGGGGATATAGCTATAACGCCCCAGTTTTATCTAATCTTAAATTAGGGTTTGTTTGTGCATTCATGAACATCATTATTTTGCTAAGAAATAAAAATGCATGCAAAGAAATAAAGTTAATGTCAAGACCCGAACCCGACAAGGTATAGGTCCCTGTGTTTATAGTGCTAGTCCTTGGATCGAATAGCTATTACCCACAGTTTAAGATGTAATATCAAGAAACAAAGGTCATATTACAATGCATTTCCAGGAATAAGAATAGTTCATTACAACTTACATAGCTCATATGGCTATCTCATTACAAAGCAGCAGATATAACTATAAAGCATGGAGTCCTTCATCTTCATGTGCCACAGGAAAACATGTTGGGTGCAGACTCGTAACCCCTACTCATCAAACTTCACTATCATCAAGTAATCCTGCAACATGATAAGTTACAGCCACAAGGGTCAATACATTTTGAATTGTATTGGCAAGTGTCACTAGTATGTGGATATAAAGTGGAACCTATAACTACATGCATATCTGGCCAGCTAGAGCTTTGGCTAGTTTGCAGCGAGAAAGTTTTTCCCTATCTTTTTATAAATAGTTTACAATACTTATTATCAACTAAGTTATACTGGATACCCTCCAGGTAATATTTCCAATCACAACATATTGGTACCACTAATAGAAATCAGTGAACCTAGGTTCCATTGATAGAAATCAATGAACCAACAGCCCTTGTTCACCCATCAATTTTTAACTTAGGAAATTAGAATGATGAGATTCTTGATTCTACTTCATTGTCTTGATGCTCAGAAATTGTCCATAACCGGGGACACGGCTAAGTACTTAGTTTTACCCTCTCGAGAGGTGGTGCACTTTCCCCACAAGACTCGACATGCATCGAGACGAGACTTTTCAGAAGCAATCCCTCATACCACCACGGACACGTTCCATCCTATCATCACTACCACCCTCTGTCCGCCTGCCTGAGTTCTCGCAACTTAGTCGGTCAAGGCAGAGCCCATATGCCATGTGGCTGCACTGGAAGCTTCGCGACAAGAACGTCTCCAATCTCTTTGTTCCTGGGTGGCCGTCCACAAGTGTGATACACCAGTCGACCATAGATATGGCCCCTGAGTAACCACTCAACATAATCCAAGCAAGTCCCATTTCCACCCAGGTGTTTCATTAAGTACTTGTTTTATTATAGAAAGCATATATTTTCCAATACTCCATATAATCATAATATGATATTTCATCCCGAAAACTATAGCAGGGCTAAGCACTTCTAATCTTACGACGTTTCACCTACCAAGTAGAAACTACCATTCCCTATTCTACATAGGAGATATAGCATGGCATAATAATATAGTCTATCATGCATATAGTACAAAAAATCCACTAAGTATAATGAAAACAGTAGGACTTGATGATAGTGCCACTTGTCTTGGTAGTAGAATATTTAGGTACTCTTCTTGATCTTTCAAAGATTACACTCCTCAAAGTCTACAACAATACAATCAAGCAAAAAGCACACTCTCAAAACTAGCATCACAAAACAACACATGAATATAACAAAATACATGCAAGCATACAACAGGATATTTTATTGAGCAAGTTGTTGCGGCACGGTTCTAAACACTACAAACATCTACTAGTCCTTTTATATAATTGAAATTCCAATTGGAACCATTTTAGTGCAATTTGGTTATTTAAAGTATTTTTTTTCTTTTACTAGGATAAGGCTTATTCAATGTGATATTTGCTACTGCCATAAAATTATATGTTTAATTTTTGTGTGTTTATGTTTATGGTCAGAGGGTTCAATACACAACCCAAAAGGTTTCACTCAAAAATAATTTTTAGAACATGTTTTATAACCAAATTACTCCACAATTGGTTCTGTATAAAACGTGATTTTAACCATCACAAAAGTACCGAATTGTTTCTCTAATGTGTTCTACTCATTTTTGTGAATCCATAGATATATTATTTGCTAAATTTGGATAAGCAGAACTTAATCTATAATTTTTTTGAAGTTTGTATGTTCATATGTCTAAAAATCCGAATATACAAGAAGACATGACACTTGGCAGATTTCTATTCGAGGATACCCCTTCGGTAAGTGATCTGATTTTGACCGTTAGATGAAGATCGGATGGACAAGGAAATCTCACCGGAGTAGCTCGCCGGAAAGATCGCCGGAATGGCGGGCACGGGCTTGGCGTTGCCATTCTCGTCGCTAGGAACGTATCCGGAGTTGAAGAAGACGTGGATGGCGTAGAGGACGTCGAGGCGGTGCTTGGAGACGTGATGAATAGCTTGTTCCTCTCCAGTGTGGGCGGAAATCCACGGCTGGAGTGACGTACGATGTCGGACGGCGCGGTCAACTGCAACAAGAAGGTGAACCATGATGTCCTGGAGGTAGGCAACGATGAGGAGAGTATTCTAGTTCGAGGAATTGACAAGTTGCTCACCGTGGATGACAAGATCTGACGATGAACTCCGGTTTTTGACTGATCTTGGCATCGCTGGTATGGATCGTAGAGACATCCTCTCGAGAAAGTTTAGGAACGAAAGTGAAGGAGGAGGAATAGAGGAACGCGCTGCTTCTCTCGGTTCGTCTTGATATGCTCTAGGGAGGGATATCGGAGGTTGTATGCCGACATATGGCATTCGGTTCACGGTATTGGTTTGAGAGATTAAGGCACTAAAGTGAGAAACTAATGGCCTGAATGGAACCTCCACTTGATTATAAACATTTTTCGTTTTGAAGTCGAAGTGAAACGGCATTGGAATTGATGGAGGGAGGAGAGGAAGAGGTTATAGTGAGCAATGGGAGTAATGCTGGGTGTGTACGTGAACTCCCCACTTCCCCAGGAAGAAGAAGAAGACGACTCGATCGGTCTACGTGGGCTTGGCTGAACCAACCCAAAAATAAAAATGAACGGGAGAACGAAAAAAAAGAAGGATAGAGGGCTGGCTTGTTGGGCTGAGTAGGCCGGCTGGGTCAGTTTTTTTTCGTTTTTCGTTTTTCTTTTTCTCATTCTTCAATAACTTTTGATTTAGAGCTCTAAATAGATCCATTCAAATTTCCAAAAATTTGTAAAATCAACAAGATCATTTTAGGATATTATCTATCTTATTTATTATCCAATTCAAACAATATTATTTATAAATATTTACTTTGGCCTATATGGTTCTTTTTTTCTTAGTTACTTTCCTTCATATCTTTTTATTTAAAACTCCAAAAAGGGTCAAACCAATTTACAGAGTTTTATAAAATAATTCTTTACCATTATATTTTATTTAAATATACTAGACATGGATTTTAGATATGGCTTATCTTGACTTTGCAATATAATCCTATTTCTTTTTCTCTTTACCAAATAAATTATATATTTTGATTTATAGTTTCAAAAACAAAAAGGTGACTATCATTTGTATAATTCTATTTAATAATTATCTTTATAAACCATTTAAGAATACTTTTATTTCATTTAGTTATTGATTTTTAGTAGGTACTTTATTGGCGTTGGAATTTTCTTATTTCTTATTTTCTTTCCTTTCTTACATAAACAGTATCTTTTTATCTATGGCTCCAAATAGTGTGAAACCAATTCCTATGGTTTTGTAATTTTGTTATTTTTCCTTATAGATCATTTAGGAATGCTCTTGCTCAATTTTTATATAGGACAAAGCCATAGTATTGTATTGAACTTGATGGTGATTTCTCTTATTAGTGTTTAGGTTTTGGGTCTATCCTTTTTCTTCAGGGGTTGACAAGATACATGTCATGGATGATTGCATTTTATCTTTGGATAGTTTGTTTGTCTCTTCCTCATTCATAATTCTTTTTATTTAAGTAAGGTTCCAATAGAGGAACAAAAAGTTTCTTTTCCCCTAAATTTCATCCTTTATTTTCTTTGTTTGTTTGATTTTTGACATTTCAAAATTTGGAAATTTTTGGGATGTGACAGGCTACCACCCTTAAAAGGAATCTCGTCCCAAGACTCGGGAAGGCTAGAAACAACATTTTGGTTTCAGGATAACAGGGTACTACCACCCTTAAAAGGAATTTAGATAGGTTGCATCTTGAGGTTTGACTATTGCTTCGACCATCCTAGATCTTGGATCTTCATGGGTCTTCCTGAAGGCTTGATGTATTCCATCCTTGACTGGATGTTTTATCTTTTGAAGTCGAAGATAGATGTGGCATTCGATAGGGACATGATTAGTGACTTCACATAGGAAACACGTTACTTGAGATATGGAGCACTCTCACAATTAGGGAATTGGTCAGTAAGCTCTTTATAAGTGTCATATGTCTCCATAGATTTTGCAAGATCGTGGTCTTTCCACAAGATCATCCTTGAAGTAATTGTTGTCATGGTCTCTCTAGAAAGGGTTGTTGATCATGTTACTCATCTGAGTGGTCATCCTTTGCAATAATTGGGATTGGGATCCCAAGAACTTTATCATTTCTAGGTCTAACTTAGTGTTGTTGTGGTTGTTGGCTAAAAACTGGGTTGTCACTTGATTCAACTTTGCTTGAGTTGTTAGCAGTTGTATTGTAATGGTCATCTCGAGATTGATGATGGAGTTTTGGTTTCTTGGATAGATTATTGGATAAGTCATCTGCTTGGGCTAGATTGGGATTGGGATTAGAATAGACAAAAGATTCCTAGGGAAAGATATATTCATACACAACAATTCACACAAAGCAATATGCAAGCAATATCAATCATGCATACAACAACAAAGTTCAATTCACTTAGGCAAACAAAATATTATTGCCATACCACATAGATTGGTATGACCCATAAACAATCACAAAATCGATTATTTAAACGAATAACTAATGTGGTGGTCCAACTATAGGGTTCTACTTGATATTATTCCCTTGGGATTATTCCATCCTTCTCCATAGCAAATGAATTAGGAATGAGATCAGGGTGTCCTTATGTCATCTTGTCACAAGGTCCTCCTAAGTTGAGTTTCCTTAGTCTCTAGGTCTTGAGTATATTTCTTCTCTTCTTTGAAGTCCTTCCAAGTGTTGTGTAGTCTATGCCTAAGTATTTCTCCAAGTTCTTCAATAGCTTTCAATGCAGCACTCCTTGTAGAGTCAAATAATGATGTATGAGGTTCTGAGTTGGTGAACATCCAAAGTCTGATTGTCTTGCTTTTGTCTTCCTTGATAAATTTGTTCATGCTAGCCAAATGAATCAAGATAGATCCACAAGAAACAAAAGCTAATATAACCTAGTAAAAGTATAATGGATAAGTTTCTCATCCAAAGGTCTTCCCTAATTTATCTCTCATATTCTTTTATACTAAACTCGGACTTCTCCATTAACCTTGACTTATCTTCTTGATCCTGGAATGCATTGTCCTTCTCCTTGAGTTGGGCTTGTAGCTCATCATTTCCTAAGTAGTTGGTTGCTCCTATCATCAACAATATACTAAATAAAACTCCTAAGTACTAGAACTATTTAAAGAACAAATATTCCTTCTAAAACTTCTTCCCGTGGCTTCTGTTGGTGATGGAGATATATAGATCCAGCACGTTGACGATGTTGAGAAATCCAATTCCAAGCAGGTGGTCTTGAAGTCCTTAGTGATGTCGAAGTCGAAGTCCATAGCAATGATGAAGCCGAAGTACTTGGTGAAACTGAACCTGAAGTCCTTTGTGATGCTGAAGCTAAAGTCCTTTGTGATGTTGAAGTCCTTGGTGATGTTGAAGCTAAATCCTTAGTGATGCTGAAAATCAAGTCCTTAGTGATGATGAAGTTGAGGGCCTTTGCAATGATGAAGTTGAAGGTCCTTTGAGATGAAGTTGAAGTCCTTTGTAGTGATGGTGTTGAAGTCCTTTGTCATCAAGAAAAAAAAGGGGAGAGACTCAGGAACAAAAGAGAATACTAAGGAGAGAGTTTACAAGATTGTTTGTAAATAACTTCGAATAAATTCAACTCTTATTTTTCTAAAGGGGTTGTCCAAATCCTAGGGTTACGAACCTACAGGCAACAGAATGCTCTGATACCATCTGTCAAGACCCGAACCCGACAAGGTATAGGTCCCTGTGTTTATAGTGCTAGTCCCTGGATCGAATAGCTAGCACCCACAGTTTAAGATGTAATATCAAGAAAACAAGGTCATATTACATTGCATATCCAGGAATAAAAATAGTTCATTACAACTTACATAGCTCATATGGCTATCTCATTACAAAGCAGCAGATATAACTATAAAGCATGGAGTCCTTCATCTTCATGTGCCACAGGAAAACATGTTGGGTGTAGACTCGTAACCCCTACTCATCAAACTTCACTATCATCAAGTAATCCTGCAACATGATAAGTTACAGCCACAAGGGTCAATACATTTTGAATTGTATTGGCAAGTGTCACTAGTATGTGGATATAAAGTGGAACCTATAACTACATGCATATCTGGCCAGCTAGAGCTTTGGCTAGTTTGCAGCAAGAAAGTTTTTCCCTATCGTTTTATAAATAGTTTACAACACTTATTATCAACTAAGTTACACTGGATACCCTCCAGGTAATATTTCCAATCACAACATAGTGGTACCACTGATAGAAATCAGTGAACCTAGGTTCCATTGATAGAAATCAATGAACCAACAGCCCTTGTTCACCCATCAAGTTTTAACTTAGGAAATTAGAATGATGAGATTCTTGATTCTGCTTCATTGTCTTGATGCTTAGAAATTGTCCATAACCGGGGACACGGCTAAGTACTTAGTTTTACCCTCTCGAGAGGTGGTGCACTTTCCCTACAAGACTCGACATGCATCGAGACGAGACTTTTCAGAAGAAATCCCTCAGACCACCACGGACGCGTTCCATCCTATCATCACTACCACCCTCTGTCCGTCTGGCTGAGTTCTCGCAACTTAGTCGGTCAAGGCAGAGCCCATATGCCATGTGGCTGCACTGGAAGCTTCGCGACAAGAACGTCTCCAATCTCTTTGTTCCTGGGTGGCCGTCCACAAGTGCGATACACCAGCCGACCATAGATATGGCCCCTGACTAACCACTCAACATAATCCAAGCAAGTCCCATTTCCACCCAGGTGTTTCATTAAGTACTTGTTTTATTATAGAAAGCATATATTTTCCAATACTCCATATAATCATAATATGATATTTCATCCCGAAAACTATAGCAGGGCTAAGCACTTCTAATCTTACGATGTTTCACCTACCAAGTAGAAACTACCATTCCCTATTCTACATAGGAGATATAGCATGGCATAATAATATAGTCTATCATGCGTATACTACAAAAAATCCACTAAGTATAATGAAAACAGTAGGACTTGATGATAGTGCCACTTGTCTTGGTAGTAGAATATTTAGGTACTCTTCTTGATCTTTCAAAGATTACACTCCTCAAAGTCTACAACAATACAATCAAGCAAAAAGCACACTCTCAAAACTAGCATCACAAAACAACACATGAATATAACGAAATACATGCAAGCATACAACAGGATATTTTATTGAGCAAGTTGTTGCGGCACGGTTCTAAACACTACAAACATCTACTAGTCCTTTTATATAATTGAAATTCCAATTGGAACCATTTTAGTGCAATTTGGTTATTTAAAGTATTTTTTTCTTTTACTAGGATAAGGCTTATTCAATGTGATATTTGCTACTGCCATAAAATTATATGTTTAATTTTTTTGTGTTTATGTTTATGGTCAGAGGGTTCAATACACAACCATTTGCAAAAGGTTTCACTCAAAAATAATTTTTAGAACATGTTTTATAGCCAAATTACTCCACAATTGGTTCTGTATAAAACGTGATTTTAACCATCACAAAAGTACCGACTTGTTTCTCTAACGTGTTCTACTCATTTTTGTGAATCCACAGACATATTATTTGCTAAATTTGCATAAGCAGAAATTAATCTATGAATTTTTTGAAGTTTGTAGGTTCATATGTCTAAAAATCCGAAAATACAAGAAGACATGACACTTGGCAGATTTCTATTGGAGGATACCCCTTCGGTAAGTGATCTGATTTTGACCGTTAGATGAAGATCGGACGGACAAGGAAATCTCACCGGAGTAGCTCGCCGGAAAGATCGTCGGAATGGTGGGCACGGGCTTGGCGTTGCCATTCTCGTCGCTAGGAACGTATCCGGAGTTGAAGAAGACGTGGACGGCGTAGAGGACGTCGAGGCGGTGCTTGGAGACGTGATGAATAGCTTGTTCCTCTCCAGCGTTGGCGGAAATCCACGGCTGGAGTGACGTACGATGTCGGGCGGCGCGGTCAACTGCAACAAGAAGGTGAACCATGATGTCCTGGAGGTAGGCAACGATGAGGAGAGTATTCTAGTTCGAGGAATTGACAAGTTGCTCACCGTGGATGACAAGATCTGACGATGAACTCCGGTTTTTGACTGATCTTGGCATCGCTGGTATGGATCGTAGAGACATCCTCTCGAGAAAGTTTAGGAACGAAAGTGAAGGAGGAGGAATAGAGGAACGCGCTGCTTCTCTTGGTTCGTCTTGATATGCTCTAGGGAGGGAGATCGGAGGTTGTATGCCGACATATGGCATTCGTTCACGGTATTGGTTTGAGAGATTAAGGCACTAAAGTGAGAAACTAATGGCCTGAATGGAACCTCCACTTGATTATAAACGTTTTTCGTTTTGAAGTCAAAGTGAAACGGCATTGGAATTGATGGAGGGAGGAGAGGAAGAGGTTACAGTGAGCAATGGGAGTAATGCTGGGTGTGTAGGTGAACTCCCCACTTCCGCGGGAAAAAGAAGAAGACGACTCGATCGGTCTACGTGGGCTTAGCTGAACCAACCCAAAAAGAAAAATGAACGGGAGAAAGAAAAAAAGAGGATAGAGGGCTGGCTTGTTGGGCTGAGTAGGCCGGCTGGCCATGTTTGAAGCATAACACATTTGTATCAAGAGGAGACCAATTGCTCCTTGTCCATACAGTACATCATGCTCTCCAATTCTGCAATGAAATAAACACAATGATAATACATGCTTTTTTAGTTTGACACGTGGAGGCATACTATGCCACGGAAGTAACAGTAATAAGTGTGTATTTATCTTTGAAGTCATATTATACAACATGATCAACTGAACCTGAAGAAAGAAGTTGTCAGTTCAAACGCTGAATGACATTATGCACACTTCGTAGATAAAATCCATAAGATGTTACAGAACCAGTCTCGCTTACTCTCATGGAACTGCAGTTTCACCACATAGTATGTATTTATATGCTCCCGGTTCATATTTAGAGTAGATAATGAGGTGCATCTGAAGTCTAAAAAGAGACGAACCTACGGTACGTTGGTTTGGTCTGAACTCTCAAATAAAACACTGCAGGTGAACACTAGTGTTAATCCGTCAGGCAAAGTCAAAACCACGACGTCGACTGCCGTTGCAGCTACTTGCGGCCGCGGCCATGGCCGTCGCCGGCGCGGACCACAGCACCATCGATGGGAGGAGGCCGAAAAGCAGGAGCGCCACCTGCTGCTGCAGGTCGTCGACCTTGGTAACCTCTCCGGCCATGCGCAGCCCTGCTCGCCGGCCATGGTCGCACCTACCTGGACGAATACGAGGCCAGGATGGACCTTGTCCGCTCCTTAGAAGAAGCAGTGAGCTCCCAGGCAGAGGGCCGCCGGGCGGCAGCCGCCGCTGACCCCTAACCTAGACGAGCTGTGATGCGCGCGTCCGCGAGGAACGAATCTAGGACGAGCAGGGGGCGGGAGGGGAGCTATGGAGGAGGAGGACTAATGGGGTGGTCACCGGTGGCGGCCGACGTTGCTGGTGGCAGTCGGTGTCGATGGCGGCGCTAGCCCTAGCTGGGAACAACCATAGAGGAACAAGAAGAGAGGGGAATCGCGGGGACGCGGGGTGCTCAGCAGTTGGGCTTGACGAGCCGGCGAGCCGAGCCTCGAGCCTAGTTTCTAGAAAGTTTGGAGCACCGAGCCGAGCCAGGCTTGGCTCGACTTTTCTCGAGCCTGATCGAGCCACGAGCCGGCTCGGCTCGGCTCGATTCCACCCTGCTCCCCAGGAAGAAGAAGAAGACGACTCGATCGGTCTACGTGGGCTGAGCTGAACCAGCCCAAGAAGAAAAATGAACGGGAGAAAGAAAAAAAAGAGGATAGAGGGCTGGCTTGTTGGGCTGAATAGGCCGGCTGGGTCAGTTTTTTTTTCGTTTTTCTTTTTATTTTTCTGATTCTTCAATAACTTTTGATTTAGAGCTCTAAATAGATCCATTCAAATTTCCAAAAATTTGTAAAATCAACAAGATCATTTTAGGATATTATCAATCTTATTTATTATCCAATTCAAACAATATTATTTATAAATATTTACTTTAGCCTATATGGTTCTTTTTTTTTCTTAGTTAATTTCCTTCATATCTTTTTATTTAAAACTCCAAAAAGGGTCAAACCAATATACAGAGTTTTATAAAATAATTCTTTACCATTATATTTTATTTAAATATACTTTTGTTCCATTTAGACATGGATTTTAGATATGGCTTATCTTGACTTTGCAATATAATCCTATTTCTTTTTCTCTTTACCAAATAAATTATATATTTTGATTTATAGTTTCAAAAAAAAAGGTGACTATCATTTGTATAATTCTATTTAATAATTATTTTTATAAACCATTTAAGAATAGGTACTTTATTGGCCTTGGAATTTTCTTATTTCTTATTTTCTTTTCTTTCTTACATAAACCGTATCTTTTTATCTATGGCTCCAAATAGTGTGAAACCAATTCCTATGGTTTTGTAATTTTGTTATTTTCCTTATAGATCATTTAGGAATGCTCTTGCTCAATTTTTATATAGGACAAAGCCATAGTATTGTATTAAACTTGATGGTGATTTCTCTTATTAGTGTTTAGCTTTTGGGTCTATCCTTTTTTTCAGGGGTTGACAAGATACATGTCATGGATGATTGCATTTTATCTTTGGATAGTTTGTTTGTCTCTTCTTCATTCATAATTCTTTTTATTTAAGTAAGGTTCCAATAGAGGAACAAAAAGTTTCTTTTCCCCCTAAATTTCATCCTTTATTTTCTTTGTTTGTTCGATTTTTCACATTTCAAAATTTGGAAATTTTTGGGATGTGACAGTTAAACCCTAAAACATGTTTCCTTCTCTCTCTAGTATCAATTCAAAAGATGTTTTGAATTTTCGAAAAGATCAAAAGTATGGAACCCAAATGGTTATAATGGGTCCCATAGTATTTTAAAATGTTTATACCACACGCTCTGGTATTTTGAAAATACTCAAAACAAAAAATAAATTGAAAATACAAAAGAGAAAACAAGAAACGGAAAAAAAGGTTTTACATAAAAAAAAATTGAAATCCTAAGCAATTCTGGGCGCATCCCAAACTCCTCCCTCTCCTATATGTTCCCCGCGCGCAGCACCAGTAGCCTCCACACAACCTTTCCCGCAGCCCAGCCTGGCCCATCTGCAGCCGACCCCTGGCATGTACCGCTTCAGCCTCGTTTGTCTGTCGTTGTCTTCGTCCCCGAGGAAGAACCACCTCGCTATCGTCGCCTCCGCCACTCGTCTGCGCCATGATTCCTGCTGGCGCCGCAATGACCGCTACTGACGCGCCGACGTCTACAAGATCCTCTGCCACCGCCACGAACGAACCCTAGCTTCCTTTTCTCTCGTTCTCCCCATCTCCGGCCTGAAGCCTAGCCGTACCCCGCCGTCAATCGCCACCGTCTCCGGTGTCCCCTCTCCTAGTAGAGGTGCGTACAAGCTCCGCCTCGTTGTCCTCGGTCACCCTGTCGAAGCGCGCAAGCTAGGAAGGCCCCACCTCGCCGGAATCGAGCTCCTCCTCACCGTCGGCCGCCGTCATTCACGCCTTCGATTCTCCTCCGCCCGTCCTCCTCCGGTCACGCCGCACCCTCAATCGTCCTCCTGGTGAGCCGCTGGTGCTCGTGCACTACTTCTCCTTCTCCCTCTCGCCCCCTGTCGCTCTATCACCGTGCACCTGTCGCCGCCGCCGCTCGCCGTCATCGTGCCGCCGTCTCCGGTGACTATTTCAGAGCGGTGCCGCCAGTTTTTTGCTCCCTGCGCTCGCCCGCGTCGATTGCCCCCACTCCCATAGACCCGCGTGCCCCCGGTCGCTCGATCCGAGCACCACCTGGGAGGTGCTCCATTGCTGATGTCATGCTGACATCAGCATGACACCATAATCCCCTTTTTATTTTATGTTTTCTGTAATTATTTTTTAATAAGTGGAAAATGCTGACAGGTGGGTCCCTACTGTCAGATATTTAATCATTTCCATAATTGTTTCTAAAATGAATAAATATATGACATGTGGGCCCAGGTTGTAAAATAATTTATATAATATCCAAAAATGTTTATTTGTTTTAATAATGATTTAAAACGAATTAAAATTGGAAAAATCATAACTAATTCATTTTAAATCAGAAAAATATGTATAATATATCAAAATGTTCAGAAAAATGAGATCTTTACAATAGACTCATAATCATGCATTATTAAGCAACTTACATGGCAAGTTTAATTAGAGAACGAAATCAACCGCTCATAGGTGTTCCGGGGTTTCCCCTGTTCTAGGGTTTGCGACCCTCCGACCCTGTTTAAAATGGGCGAGCATGTCTTAGGGGTTCCTTACAATACTAATTAACTTGTCATATCATCATTCTTGCTTGAGCATTGCATCGATGCCATGTGTTGATTGTTGTTTCCCCTTTCTTTCCGGTGTTTGGTCCTTTAGGTAGAATACGATATCGAGATCGAGATCAAAGACCGAGATCAACACCATAGAAGGTCGATGAATAATACTTGACCAACTATAATCAAGTCAAGTACAAGGCTTCCGAAGATCTATATTTGGGTATCAACAAAACAGGCAAGCAAAGCCCCACCATGATACAATCCTATGCTTTCAAAGTATTTCATCTCTTGCCATGTGATGCGCTCGACTTTCAACATAGAGCTCGTTGGGAACCCCAAGAGGAAGGTACGATGAATATAGCAGCAAGTCTTGCCTTAGTTATGAAACCAAGGTTTAATCGAACCAGTAGGAGCAAGGAAACACCCCAAAGGTGTTACTAGCTGAGCTTTGGCAGGGCGCACTACCGGTGCTAGTAGCAACGTGGAGACCTGCAGAACACAACCACAGAACTTTGTCCCCAACTTGCGATGAGGTTGTCAATCTCACCGTGTTTTGCGGAAAACAAAGGATTAAACGTATCGAATGGAAAGAAGTAAAAGTTTGCAGAAAGTAAACACAAAGCAGTAAACAGTTGTAGATTGTATGTAAAGTAAAAGGACCGGGATCCATAGTTCACTAGAGGTGGCTCTCCTTAGATAGATAACATGCTGGGTGAACAAATTACAGCGGGGCAATTGACAAACACCGAGAAAGCAATACATGCATATACTAATCATCTTGACTCCTTTGAGACTTGATTGGGCATTACAACATAATACATAGACCGCCATCCAACTGCATCTATGACTAATAATCCACCTTCAGGTTATCATACGAACCCCCTCCAGTATTAAGTTGCAAGCAACAGATTATTGCTTTACGAACTGCGTGTAAAGTAAACAATACGATTGTTCTATGAACAAAAGATCGTTGTTTTCTCCCTAGTAGCAACAACACATCTAGTACCTTAGAGATTTCTGTCACTTCCCCAGATTACCAGAGGCATGAACCCACTATCGAGCATAAATATTAACTCTTGGAGTTGCTAGCATCTACTTGGCCAAGATAGGTACTAACAACGGAAAGCATGCAAGATGTCAAATAACAAAGACATGATATAATCAATAATCAATCTGAAATAGCATCTCAATATCCATCGGATCCTCGCAAACACAACATGTATGGATTACAAATAGATGATCTTGATCATGAACGGAGCTCACAAGATCTAAACATGAAAGCACAAAGGAGGAGAAACCAGCCATCTAGCTACTACATGGATTCGTAGTCCAAGGATGAACTACTCACGCATCACACCGGAGGTTTGCATGGTGATGAAGAAGGCCTCCAGGGTGAATTCCCCTCTTTGTCAGGGTGCCGGGAAGAGCTTCAGATCCCCCGATCTAGGGACAGAGACGACGGCGGCTACAGACTCTTTCGTGGATTTTTGATCGGGTACCTAGGGTTTTCGTCCCGAGGGCAACTTATAGGCGGAAGGAGAGGCCGAGGGGGTGCTGGGGGCGGCCAGACCACCCCCTGGCGCGGGCCAGGCCTGGCCACGCGGCCAGGTGGTGTGGCCGGCCCCCAACCCTTCTCCATCTCGTATTCTGGCACTTGATCCCTTTCGGAAAAATAGGCACTTTGGCTTTTGTCCCGTCCAATTCCGAGAATATTCATTTTCTGACTTTTCTAGAACCAAAAATAACAGAAAACAGGCAGCTGGCACTGTGGCTCTTGTTAATAGGTTAGTCCAAGAAATCATAATAAAAGTACTCCAAAGTTGGAACAAAACACAAGAAAGTGGATAAAACCAAGCATGGAACATCAAAAATTATAGATACATTTGCAATGTATCAACATCCCCAAGCTTAACTCCTGCTCGTCCTCAAGTAGGTAAGTGATAAAAAGAAATAATTTTTGAGGTGACATGCACCATCAAGGACTTGATGAAAGTATTTGCAAAACATTCAAGGCTGGGATCATAGTACTTCAATCATAGCATGAAAGACAAAGTTCTAGCAATAAGACAAAGAAACTATGATGCAACATGAAAAGGCACAAACAAAAGATTCATGAATAACAATGCTTTGCAAGACGTTTATTTGTTTCACATAAAGAAAACGTAGCATAATAGTATTCAGCTTGTCCCTCAATAGAGTAGCAAATATAAATGCATAGGACACCTTCAAAGTTCATAAGAGTGACTAGATACAATAGTTTCAAACAAGCAATAACAAGTTATGCATCAATCAACTAGTCTTGGGACAATGCACATAGATCTAAGAATGGACACTATGCTCTCAAAGTAGGTGCATAAAGATAGAAGGTGAAGACTCAATGTAATGGTGGAAGAAAGGCCTTTTGTAAAAGGAAGTAGGGATTCAAGTCTCATAAAGAGCTTCCAAAAATTATGGTACTTATAGCTTTCAGCTCTCATTGCCCTATCATAAGCATCTTGAAGGTGATTAAGGTTAAAGTGACACAACTAAGAGGATATGCTTGACAAGTTATAAACCGAAATCTCATGCCCCTTACTTATGAAGACCGATCCTCATGCTACTCAACTTTAGTCACGAGTAAACTCTTGTCATTGTAAGTATATGTGTATCATTAAGAACCGCCAACGAGGTACCCCTTGCACATGATACGGGAGCTTTCCCATAATCAAAATGACAAGGCAAGCAGACAATGAGCATCTCAGCGATCTTTTTATTTGCTATTTGCATAGGTTTTTATTGAGGATGCTTCATAGAGTGCTCATTATGGTGATGCTGCAAGTTTCCACCATGATTAGGCATGGCTTAGGCTAGCGGCCCAGGCGTTTCTCTAACACACATACAAACTCCATGATCTTACGCCGGGATCCGTAAGCAAAAGAACATAATATCAACGGGGTACAAAGTACAAGTGCAATGTTGAAAGCGTTCCCCATGAAACATGGTTCTGCTAATTTCAACTTATAAACTGCAAGCATATACGCAACAAAGAAGGACCCAATGGTTCAAGTTTATTAGAGGCAAAAAGTAAAGTGTGCCATCAAGTTCGTGAGAGCTTTAATCACTAGTTTTCTCATAACAAGTGGAAGGTAAACAAAAGCATGAATATACTTGGAATAGCATAAGCTAGTAGGTAGGTATGGTGGACTCTTTGGAATAACTTGGTTTAGGGAGTTGGATGCATGAGTGGAACTCATACTTGTTGTGGAGGCTAGCAAAAGACGGGGAGCGACAAACTAAGAGAGCAATAATGGCCATAATCATGCAGAGCGACAAAACATCATTGATCAAAGCATAAAGTGATACTACAAGTTGAAAACTAAAGGATCATAAAGGCTATGGTGACTTGAGATAGTCATAACATGGTGTGAGCATGCGCCAAGTCAACCCAAATAAAGAATCAAAGGAGAATACCACTATACTATGCTTTAATATGCTAAAACAACACATGATTCATCCAAGGCACATTAAGCAATCTCAATTGTTTATAACAAGTCATGCTACAGCAAAGAATACTAAGCATAAAGCCAAAACAATATCAAGCATGGCATGACAAAGTATAGGCCATAGTCAAAAACGAGCTCTTTTTACCACATAAGCATGAACTTTCCTACTCTTTTCCAAAACCAAACTATTTGCAAACCAAAGCGTGAAAGAGGGGGTCCAACCAACTTATTCAGAAAACTAAGCAAACCAAGCAAAATAAAAACCAAAACGAAATCAAAAAGAAGACGCTCCAAGAGAAACACAGCTGTGCACGAAACAATAAAAATGAAGCGTTTGGAAGAAACCTGGAATTTTTTATTGATGAAGAAGGGGATGCCTTGGGCATCCCCAAGCTTTGACGCTTGTACTTCTTGGATATTTCTTGGGGTGACACGCGTGGCATCCCCAAGCTTGAGCTTTAGTCTATTCTTCATCTCATTACTCATTCCTTCCATACACCTGAAAATTTTCCTTCATACAAAACTTCACACAATCTCATTAGCAACATTAGTGCACTTAAAATAAATAAGTCTCAAGGTTCAGTTCTAACACCAAATAAACTTCCATCAGAACACTAGCTACTGTAGCAATTCCCTAAAAAATCTCAATTCCCCAAAGGAACTCAAGAAGGACCTAACAAGAAGCAAATGCAGAAAATGGCAGAAATCTGTCAAAACAGACCAGCAGGTAAAGACGAATTTTTTCGAAGAACTTATGTTGCTCAAATCAAAAAGTGTTGAACTAACTAAAGTTAGATAACAACCTGGGGCAGAAGCACAAAACATTACAGCTCAATCCGACGTACAGAGATCTCTCAGGAAGTTTTACGGTGAAGCACAGAAATCTGTTTCGGGACAACAACTTTCCCATTCATTACTTCACTCTCATTAGAGGTTACTCTTGGCACAAAAAGCAAATAAAAAGGATAAGGAGAGGTTATTACAGAGGTAATAACTTCCAAGACTCAACTAAAACTCTTGGGTTATCTCCCAACAAGTAATTTTCTTTAACGCCTTTAAGTTAGGCATAAGAACCAAAGAAAGAATCAAGTGTTCTCGAATGAAGAAGCATTAAGACCAAATTTTGTTTTCATAGGAGAAGCAAAAGAAATCTTTTCTCTCTTTTTAGGGAAGTGTTCTATACCTTTCTTGAGTGGGAGTTGATATTTAATGGTGCCTTCTTTCATATCAATGATGGCACCAACAGTTCTAAGAAAAGGTCTTCCCAAAGTAATAGGACAAGAAGAATTGTATTCAACATCCAAAACATAGAAATCAACGGAGACATAGGAATCATTAACCATAATAAGAACATCATTAAGACCCCCATGAGTTTATTTTTAGCATTAGCATCAAGTGGGACATTCAAATAACAATCTTCAAGAGGAGGCAAATCAAGCATATCATAAATCCTTCTAGGCATAATAGAAACACTACTATCAAGATCACACAAAGCTTTGAAATCAAAGTCATTCACTTTCATATTAATGATGGGTTCCCAACCATCTTCTTGCTTTATAGGAATAGAAGCTTTATGTTTCATCTTTTCTTCTTTAATCTTTATGAGAGCATCAGTAATGTGTTTTGTAAAAGCCATGTTCATAGCACTAGCATTAGGACTTTTAGCAAGCTTTTGTAGGAACTTAATAACTTCAAAGATGTTGAAACCATCAAGATCAGAATCAACTTTATCATCTAAAGTAGTAGAACTATTACTAGCCTCAACACTAGTGGTGGTAATAGTAGAAACACTAATGTTTCTAGCAATTTCATCTTCTCTTTCCCACTTAGCATGTAATTCAGCTAATAGTCTAACATTTTCATCAATTCTTACTTGTATGGAATTAGTAGCTGCAAAGGGATTCTCATTAGTTTCAGGTTTAGAGGCCATTTTATTCAAAGGAGATTGAGCTTCAGCCAAAGATGCTATATTCCTTTCAGCATTAGAGAGTTTTTCCTCAATAGTTTTATTGAAAGCAGTTTGTTTACTAATAAACTCTTTAATCATAACTTCAAGTTCAGAGGGAGCACTCTTATTATTGTTGTAAGAATTTCCATAAGCATTACCATTGTTGGGAGGATAAGGCTTATAATTGTTGTTACCAAAATTGTTCCTATAAGCATTATTACCATAAGTATTGTTGCCAAAGTTGTTATTTCTTATGAATTTCACATCAACTTGCTCTTCTTGAGCAACCAAAGAGGCTAAAGGAACATTATTTGGATCAATATGGGCTTTCCCATTAACAAGCATAGACATAATAATATCAATCTTATCACTCAAGGAGGAGGTTTCTTCAACAGAATTTACCTTCTTACCTTGTGGAGCTCTTTCAGTATGCCATTCAGAATAATTAACCATCATATTATCCAATAGTTTTGTTGCAGCACCCAAAGTGATGGTCATAAAGGTACCTCCAGCAGCTAAATCCAATAGGTTCCTTAAAGAATAGTTCAATCCTGCATAAAAAGTTTGGATGATCATCCAAGCAGTCAGTCCATGAGTGGGACAATTCTTAACCAAAGATTTCATTCTTTCCCAAGCTTGAGCAACATGCTCATTATCAAGTTGTTTAAACTTCATTATTTCACTTCTCATGGATATAATCTTAGCAGGAGGATAGTATTTTCCAATAAAAGCATCTTTGCACTTAGTCCAAGAATCAATACTATTCCTAGTTAAGGAATTCAACAACTCTTTAGCTTTTCCTCTCAAAGAGAAAGGAAACAATTTCAGCTTAATAATATCACCATCTATATCCTTATGCTTTTGCATCTCACAAAGTTTAACAAAGTTATTTAGATGGGAAGCAACATCTTTATTACCAATACCAGAAAATTGCTGTCTCATAACAAGATTGAGCAAAGCAGGTTTTATCTCAAAGAAAGTATTTTCAGCCACAGGTGGAGCAATAGGCGTGCTCATAAAATCATTGTTGTTGGTGCTAGTGAAGTCACACAACTTAGTGTTTTCAAGAGTAGTCATTTTTTTGGGTTTTCAAATAAGAGAGCAAACAAGTAAAACTAATTTTTTTTTGTGTTTTTGAAGAACAAAACAAGCAAACAAAGCAAAAAGAAACTAAGCAAAACAAAAACAACAAAGTAAAGAGATTGGTTATGAGGGACTCCCCTTGTGAAGATGTCCTTGACTCCCCGGCAACGGCGCCAGAAAATCTTGATGCGCTCGACTTTCGACGTAGAGCTCGTTGGGAACCCCAAGAGGAAGGTACAATGAATATAGCAGCAAGTCTTCCCTCAGTTATGAAACCAAGGTTTAATCGAACCAGTAGGAGCAAGGAAACACCCCAAAGGTGTTACTAGCTAAGCTTTGGCAGGGCGCACTACCGGTGCTAGTAGCAACGTGGAGACCTGCACAACACAACCACAGAACTTTGTCCCCAACTTGCGATGAGGTTGTCAATCTCACCGTGTTTTGCGGAAAACAAAGGATTAAACGTATCGAATGGAAAGAAGTAAAAGTTTGCAGAAAGTAAACACAAAGCAGTAAACAGTTGTAGATTGTATGTAAAGTAAAAGGACCGGGATCCATAGTTCACTAGAGGTGGCTCTCCTTAGATAGATAACATGTTGGGTGAACAAATTACAGCGGGGCAATTGACAAACACCGAGAAAGCAATACATGCATATACTAATCATCTTGACTCCTTTGAGACTTGATTGGGCATTACAACATAATACATAGTCCGCCATCCAAATGCATCTATGACTAATAATCCACCTTCAGGTTATCATCCGAACCCCCTCCAGTATTAAGTTGCAAGCAACAGATTATTGCTTTACGAACTGCGTGTAAAGTAAACAATACGATTGTTCTATGAACAAAAGATCGTTGTTTTCTCCCTAGTAGCAACAACACATCTAGTACCTTAGAGACTTCTGTCACTTCCCCACATTACCAGAGGCATGAACCCACTATCGAGCATAAATACTAACTCTTGGAGTTGCTAGCATCTACTTGGCCAAGATAGGTACTAACAACAGAAAGCATGCAAGATCTCAAATAACAAAAACATGATATAATCAATAATCAATCTGAAATAGCATCTCAATATCCATCGGATCCCCGCAAACACAACATGTATGGATTACAAATAGATGATCTTGATCATGAACGGAGCTCACAAGATCTAAACATGAAAGCACAAAGGAGGAGAAACCAGCCATCTAGCTACTACATGGATCCGTAGTCCAAGGATGAACTACTCACGCATCACACCGGAGGCTTGCATGGTGATGAAGAAGGCCTCCAGGGTGAATTCCCCTCTCCGGCAGGGTACCGGGAAGAGCTTCAGATCCCCCCGATCTAGGGACAGAGACGACAGCGGCTACAGACTCTTTCGTGGATTTTTGATCGGGTACCTAGGGTTTTCGTCCCGAGGGAAACTTATAGGCGGAAGGAGAGGCCGAGGGGGTGCTGGGGGCGGCCAGACCACCCCCTGGCGCGGGCCAGGCTTGGTCGCGCAGCCAGGTGGTGTGGCCGGCCCCCAGCCCTTCTCCGTCTCGTATTCTGGCACTTGATCCCTTCCGGAAAAATAGGCACTTTGGCTTTTGTCCCGTCCAATTCCGAGAATATTCATTTTCTGACTTTTCTGGAACCAAACAAAAGAAAACAGGCAGCTGGCACTGTGGCTCTTGTTAATAGGTTAGTCCAAGAAATCATAATAAAAGTACTCCAAAGTTGGAACAAAACACAAGAAAGTGGATAAAACCAAGCATGGAACATCAAAAATTATAGATACATTTGCAATGTATCACCATGATGCATACGATTCTACTATGGTATTTTATCGATACATAGAGTATCCTATATGTTGCATTACTCCCTTTGAGCTTATATTACCTGATCCACTGCTCCTAGCATAACCAGGTTTGGCTTGTGTGCACTGCTAGAGCTTATATCTGTGTCTTGCTTAGCCATGTGTAGCTGTCAGTGCTGGTTCATCTAGAATATGTACCAAGTGCAGAGAATCTAGTATGACAGGAGAACGAGGTATACTGATGAGGTAAGATTAGTGGTAAAGGTTAAACATGCTAAGGCTTGTATGGGAGGCCACATTGGGAAGTGGTTTTTGTAGTCCCTTGCTCGCCACCACTAGGAACCGAGTTCTTGCCTTTGGACCAAGACGAGCGTACAACCACACGGGGCTTGGGAACCCCTCCGCTGATTAACTTGCCTAGTAGATTCCATGAGTCACATAGTTCGGGCGTTCCATTCGACATGCATTCTAGATCTTATCGAAGGCGGTGAAGGAGGTGGATTCATAAAGGTAGGTAAGCATGGACGGGGTTGCTTAGGCTAGATGGAGCCCCTGATAAACCAACCTCGCCTCACATATCTAGGGACCGGCTTCGGGATTTGACCCATTACGGTGGAACCATCCTTAGGGTGTGACTCATGGTCTCGGCGAAAGGAAGGTAAAGGTCATGGCCAACCACCCTCTGTCGGCCTTCCAAGGAATAGGGCTAATGTACTAGCATTAAGAGTCGGTTGGTACGTGTGGGTAAAGTTGTACACCCCTGTAGGGTTAAATCTTTTCGAAAAGCCGTGTTCACGGTTATGAATGCTTGGTGACCGAATTCTAAGATCATAGAGAACTATAACCTAATCGTAAAACTTGGTAGTTCAACGTGTGCTTAAGGATGCTTCCTCGGGGTACAGACTTGCTCCAAAAGAGTACCACCAAATCAGCATCAATAAAAACTGCAAAGCCCATCTTACCAAGGGAGCGAAATGAAAGTAAATTGTAACCGAGGGTCTCAACAAGCATGACGTCCACGAGAGAGATATCGTGAGCAACCACAACATCGGAGACGGTTATATGATCATAATTTGGCCGCATCTCCATGATGATCTCCTTGCTTCCGGTCATGTGACTTGTGCACCCGCTATCGAGTACCAATTTAGACCCACTAGAATCATAGCCCTGCAAGAAAGTTACTTCTTGGTTTTAGATACCCATTTTTCAATGGGTCCTCTCATGTTAGTGACAAGGGTCTTGGGAACCAAATAGACCAAGGAATGTAACAATCATAAGGCCCTACATAACTAGCATAAACATCACCATAAATAATCACAAATTAACTCATAGTTAGGATTGTTAGCCCCTGCAAAACCATCATAATTAGAATTGTCATTAGTGGTGGTGCTAGTCTTTGGTTGAGCAGTCTTGCTTTTCTTGTTCTTTTTCTTGGGAATATAACCAAGACCCTCTTTTCCATTGTTTGTTCTTTGCTTGCTAAGAACCTCATCTAGAACTTCTTTAACTTTGTGTTGAGATCCCTTTGCAAGTTCTTCTTGTCCACAAGATGGTGTGGAGGTGTTCTGCATATCATGCTTCTCCAATTGAGTTTGGAGCTGGTGACGAGACTCATTTAGAGTAGAATGTTCACTCTCCAAAGCCTTGTGAGCAATGTCAAGCTTCTCAAACTTCTCCCAGAGTCTAGCATGAGCAGTCCCAAATTCAATCTTTTCCTTTTTTAGTTTCTTTACCTTAGCAAGAGCGTTGTCACGTTCTTTGATGAGCTGAGCATCAACCTCTTCATGGGACTGCTCAATTGACACAAGTATGTCTTCTAAGGATACTCGAGCTTCCTCTTCTTCTTCCAAGGCATTCTTCAAGGAGGCTATCTCCAAGGCATCTTCTCTTTCAATTCTACCCTTTTCTTCTAGAAGATCTTCAGATTGGGCAAGTTGACTCATAAGAGCATCAAATGAATTTTTTGCTCACCTTGCAAGTTAGTGAAAAAGGTGTCCGAAGCAATAAATTCTTATTTTCTCTTAAGAGTAGTATGATCATCCATATCCATATTAGGAAATGAAGAAATAGAAGATGATACCTCAGACCCTCTCACCATAAGGCAAGTGGAGTTGTGGTTGATGGCTTTTTCGTTTGGAGAGTCGAAGAGTGATGACGGAGTAGATGTGGTGGCTATAGCAGCCACCTCATGACTACTATCTTCATCCTCTTCATCTTCACTTGAAGAGGAATATTCTTCTTGTGCCACCAAGACAATCTTATGTTGCTTCTTGTAAGGGCCATTCTTTTTGATAAATGGCTTCTTTCTAGGGGCCTTGGATTTTTCTTTAAGGATGAGCCTACCACCATTGTATTCTCTATTTTGATATGGACACTCAGCCACAAAGTGTAGCCTATCTCCACAATTGTAGCATGTTCTCAGTTTTGGGTCATTCTCTCTTCTTCCACTTGACCCATTCTTGCGCTCGAGTTCCGACTTGGCCTTGGCTGGATCCTTCCAAAAGTTCCTTGCATAGAACACCATGTACTCACCATGAGCACACTTGACTTCCTCGGGGCAGTCCATGGAGACACCCTCGAAACTTCTTTCATCCTCATCTTGCTCAACAATATTTGCCTTTAGAGTAACATTGACCCCTTTTTGCATTCCAATGGCTCGGGCACCGGCATCTTCCGCGTTCTTAGATGCAACCTTGAATGATGCCATTTCTTCCATGACTTCATTGGAAGTCATTTGATGGTAGTTGTGTCTACCTTGAAAGCTCTTCAAGTCCGTTGGCTCAAACGGCATTAGAGCACTCACGTATTTCATTTTTATCCAAGCATCATCAATGTGAGTATCTCCATGCTTTCTAAATGTTGTTGCGATGCCCTTGAGTCTTCTATACATATCTTCATGGTTTTCACCATCCAACATGTAGAATCCTTCAGCTTCATTACTAAGGGCATCATACCTATTCCTTATCATGCTTTCATTTCCAATAAAGAGGTCGGTGAGGGCATCCCAAGCTTCGTTAGTTGTGTTGAGATGCTCAATGTGGGGCATGTCCTTGGGACCCACTCCGAGTTGTATCATGTGGAGAGCCGTTGCATTCAATTGGCTATCCACAACTTCTCTTCTTGTCAAGTTAGTGTGATCTCCAATATGAAGACCCTCTTCGATAATACTCCAAAGTTCAATTGACGAACTGCATACATGAGACTTCATTAAGAATTGCCATTGATTAAATGAAGAAGCAGTAAGTTTGGGTTGATCACCCCTATTGTTTATATGAGGGTGTGGGATACGTGGGTCAGGAGAATATAGGCGATGAACCTCAGTATAGTTCTCCGTACCACTTCCCTTCTTGGAGGTGGAACCATTAGGTTTTTCACCTACCACTTCATCTTCCTTAGATCCGGTGTTAGCCTTATCCTTGAATGATGGAGTGGCAGCCTCAGAGGAAAATGGAGATGGGGATGTAGACGATGTGAGGCGAGCAATCATTTGTTGATTCTCCTCCATCTTGGTCTGAAAGGATTTCAACAAGGTTGTTTCCAACATCTTGAGGTCATCCATTATGACCTTGTCCACATCCTCATTCCCATTCTCCTTGGTACCCATACTTCTCTTAGGCGGTTAAGCCCGAATAAAGACCCGGGGCTCTTATACCAATTGAAATGGATTGTATGGGCACCTAGAGGGGGGGTGAATAGGTGCTACTTCAAATTTTAATGCTTTTTCAATTTTAGGCTTGACACAAAAGGTAAATTCTCTAGATTACTTTTAAATAGAATTTCCCTATATGCAAACCTAACTACTAGCGAGTAAAGGCGAGTGAGATAGAGGAACGAGTAAACCGTAGTGGAGTACGTGGAGACACAAGATTTGTTTTACCGCAGTTCCTTCCTTGTTAAGGGAAGTACATCTGCGTTGGAGGGGTGGGCGGTACTAAGACCACCACGCCACAATAGGCCTCACCCTGTTCTCCGATGGATCCCGCCACCAAAGGCTTGATCCACCTTTCCAATATAAGAACCCTTCGAGGCGGGAACCGACACCTTTACACAACTAGCAGGGCACAACTCCACAACCAGATTGGAGGCTCCCGTAATGACAACAAGCTGCCACAAGAACAAGTTATCAATAACAAAACACAAGATCTAGATATTAACGAGAATACTAGATCGGGGATTTCTCCAAGTGAATGGAGAGGAGTTGATGTGCTTGATTCGTGATGACGATGTAAGTTGTCTCCTCCTTCAATTCCCCCAAAGATCGAAGCCTTCAGGCGGTTGAAGTGGGAGATCTAGAGAGAGAGCACTTGCAACAAGTCTTGCAATTTTTCAAGTGAATCAAGAAGACTAAATGAAGGGGATGAAGGGGCTTTTATACCCCCTGCACCCACTGAGCCGTTGGAGCCATTTGGGGTCGGATTATCCGGCCCAAGTGAGGGTCGGATTATCCGGCCAGGGGAAAAACTCCGCCCCAGACTCGGATTATCCGGCAAATAATTCGCCCCCACTTAGAGCGACGCATCGAGCCTGCCCTTGAGCGTCTCCTGGGGGCTGGATTATTTGGCCCCATGCGAGGGCCAGATTATCCGGCCAGGGGAGGAAAAATCGCCCCTGTTCAGATTTTTCGGGAGAAAATCTGAACCCACTCAGAGCGTCGCGCCTTGGCTGCCTTTGATCGTCTTCTGAGGGCCGGATTATCCGGCCCCATGCGAGGGCCGGATTATCCAGCCAGGGAAGGAAAAAACCGCTCCTGTTTGGATTTTCTGAGAGAAAATCCGAACCCACTAAGAGCGTTGCACCTTGGCAGTCTTTGTCAAATGAGTTAGGCCGGATTATCCGACCCTTGATGGGGCGGATAATCCGGCCCCCCAAACACAAAAACATTCCCTGCACACTTAGCACGCATGAGAGAACTCCACGGTATTGTTATCTAACACTCAAAACACAGGGAACCATGAAATGTTATTTCAATCTCCCCCTTTTTGGTGTTAGATGACAATACTAGGATTTGCAGGATAGTTCTTAGGACAACAAGATTTAATGAATGAAAAGACTCACCCTCAATGTGTGCATACTAAAAATTGCATTTGATTACAATACACACAAGAGGGTATAAGTTTATTTCATTGGAACATATGTGAAAAGCTCATACCACCGATAGGGATGGACATATGTGAAAAGAACGTATGTCAAAAGCCTGATCGGGATTGACACGTGTTACTTCCAGAGGTTGTGCGTTTGTTGAAGTTCTGAGTTATTCAAACTCTATTGCCATCTCGAAAGATTCAGAAATTTTGTTGACCTCCCGATCACAGCTATCGACACATGTGAAGCTTCCTTGTACCGTGATAATTCCCTTTGGTGCTGGCATTTTCATCACTAAGTATGCATAATGCGTCACTGCCATAAACCGTGCAAAGGCTGGTTGTCCCAGGATTGCATGATATTGTGATCGCCAATCCATGACTTTGAATTCAAGTTTTTCTTGCCTGAAATTTATCTTGGAACCAAAAATGACATCAAGAAATACTTTCCCTAAAGGAATTGTGGCTTTACCTAGTACTATTCCGTGGAAAGATGTTTCTGTTGGCGCGAGATTGTCTAGGGGGTAGCCTATTATTCTCAGTTTTTTTGCATAGATCAGATTTATGCTACTTCCTGCATCCATGAAGACCTTTCTCATATCAAACCCGCCGATTTGTGCTTCGACTATCAAAGCTGAGTGGCCCGATCGTGGGACCCAAAGTGGGTGATCAGCTCTGCTCAATGTGATTTCCTGCTCTGACCAATGGAGATATTCGGGTGTGGTTGTTGTTGTTTCCGCCATATTGATTTGCCTTGTGATGAGCTTCTGAATTCCGTTCGATGGGCGTCCCTTCTGAATCATGGACATTGCCCCTTTTGACCTGGGGTACTCGTTGCTTTGATCGTTGTTGTTTTGTGGTGGTGGTGGTGCACCGATGGCTAGTGTACCAGGCGTGGATGCGTATCCTTGATTTGCCACTTCGGTTGCCTTTGCATTACATAGCTCCTGCATCTTCAGGAACGTTCGACAGTCTTTCATAAGATGGTTGGATTGTCGTCTGCCTGCTGAGTCGACGTAATAATGCATATTACAGGGTCCTTCCAACATTTGCATTGCGGACATGGGTGGGTCTCGTGCTCTTGCCTAGTACCGCTGCACGGACTGGCTGCCTCCAACGTCATCCTTTTCATAGCGGTATCTGCTATTCTGGTTGTTACTTATGTTGTTACCTTCTCCCAAAAAACCTGCTGCGACATAACTTGGTCCCATGTTTCCATCATTATTCCTTCTTCTTCTATCATTGTCGCGCTTATCCCTGTCTTCTTCGAGTGATCGCGCACGTTTATTATGCAACGCATCCTCCCCATCAGCCCAGCAATTTGCTATTTCCATTAGCTGGGAAATTGTTTTAGGTTTGACCCATCCCAGTTCTTCTATGAATTCTTGGAGACGGAGCTGTTGTTGAAGGCGTTGATGGCCCTTTCATCGGATATGGACTCAGCTAAGTTTTTAATGACTTCCATCGTTGGATGAATGCACTTATGGACTCTCCAGATTTTTGTTTGCACGCTCATAGCTACTCCAAGGATGTTGGTCGCTTAAACATGGATTGGAAGTGTCGAATGAACTTGTCTTCCAAGTCGATCCAGCTACCGATGGAATCTTCGGGTAACTGCCTGAGCCATGATCTTGCGGTGCTAGTGAGATGTAGTTGTAGGCTTTGCATTGCGGTAGTTGTGGAGCCGCCCTATAATTTGACAGTGGCCAAATAGTCTGCTAACCAAGCCTCGGGTTCTTGGAGTCCGTCGTATTTGTGGCGGTCGTGTGGAAGTTTGAAGTCCTTGGGTACCGAGGCCTTACGAATCCTCTATGTGAAACAGCTGGCCCTGCATAGCTCGTTATCATGTTTGTCGTATCCATCCTGATATCATCGGCTGCGGATTTCATCTCTAGATCTGCTGCCCCTTTGTTGGGTGTTGTCATTCCTTGTATTTTTTCGTGGCTCGGATCCTATGAGATGCGCCTGGTGTGGTGAACGAGATCATCAGGTGTGTCCTACTTGCCGAGGGATGTTGTGATGGTGTGGGGATCTTTCGGGTTGATGTGTGATTCCTCATTCTGCTTCCACGAGAGAGGCTCCTACCATGATGAGGTTCATCAGGGTGGAGCGTGAAGGGCCACACGCGGATTGTCGGGTGTGGGTTGGGTGGTGATCAGATATGTTTCTGTGGCCACAATGGCTGCCAGAGCTGTTTTTGCTTTGATGTTTCCTGTTTGATCAATTGACATGAATGATAAGTCGAGATCTCGTATGATCCCACTTCTTTCTGCTTCAGGGATGTTCTGTAGTCAAGATATTGCCCTTCTTGGTGGTGCTGCTCCTGTTACACTCCTTGATCCTCGAGTAGAGCTTAATTGTGCCCGTCATAACCTGGATTCGTCGGCTAACCTCTTTCTTTCATCAAGTTGCCTTTGCATCTGAAGCAGGTCTCTCTTCTTGTGGTGGAGCAAATATTGGTATGCTAGTAGATCCTCATGTGAAGCATCCGCTGTCATCGGGACCGCTCCCGAAATTGCCTCCCTTTCTTTTTGCCATGCCGACACTGGTAGCCGAAGTCCTTGTCTCTCTCCTGTGTAAGGTTCTTCGCCTCCACCTTGGACTATGCGATTATTGGCTATTCCTCCTCCGTTTCCATGTTCTACTTCATTGTCGTGGTTTCCTGCATGGTCATCTAATAAAATATCATCGGGGTTGAGGATAGGATTACCGTTTTCGCTGCATGGTGTTGAGGTATCTCCGTTGATCATGTACACTTGGTGGCATGTTATGCGTGATATAATGGCGTCATCTTTTGCTTATGCGGATGTGCTGGTAGTACTCCGAGATCGTAGTTCTGGATAGATCTTCGCCATCCTTTCTTCGAAGTCGATGTTTTCGCTGCTTTCTTCGGGTTCTGAGTTTTTCGGGTTTGCTTCGTGTGGTGGGATTGGCTGGTGACCTTCTTTGCCTGCTTCGATTTGTGCCGTGATGTCCATGGAGGATCCGACGGGAGATGCTGATACTTCTGTGGGCATAGCTTTTCCCACCGACAGTTCTGATGCGATGAGGGCTGAAGGGTGTGATTCTTGTAGCTTGTCTGCTTGGAAGTGGAGGCTTCCGATGATTAGATCAGATCCACCGTTAAAATCGGCGGGTACTAATACAGGGTGGGTGGGTGTGGATCTCCTTTCGTCGAATTGATGCTTGGTGGAGAGTGTTCTGCCGAATCCGTGTTTCCAGCATTCATGTTTCCCACAGACGGCGCCTATTGACGAGGGGTAACCTCGGCAATGCCCATGATGATGGACTTGGGGTTTCGCGGAAAAGAGAATGCTGGGGATTTCGTTGGATGTTAGGGAAACAATGAAGACAAAGTCACCTGAATATCGAGTGAACACACTATTACAAGTTATCCTCTAGATTTCTGTGTACCCTCGCTTGGGCTTCTCCCGTCCTATATATAATAGGTCGGGTCTCAAAGCTGTATGTGGATTGGTTTCATACACGCGTGATTACAACACCAACACAATGTCGGTTTATAGTCTCTTTCCTAATACAATCAGAGCCTTTGTCGGTTGCTTCCTTGGGCGGCCATCTTGAATCTTCATGGGACGTAGGCCTTTTACCCAATATAGGGTACCGAATCATAAGGATCCGAGTAATCGTATCGTACCTATGCCACAAACGCTTAGCGCTTAGCTCCTCGGCAACGGCGCCAAAAAATATCTTGATATCTGCAAGTGCACATATCATTTGTAACTAGTTTCAAAGTATAGATATCGATCCCACAAGGAGCCCAAAGGTAAGTGTTGATGAATGAAGTCTCTGTCACACCCAAAGTTGTCACAGGTCTTTGAGTGAATTGACTGCAAAGTGTGGAAATGAGAATGGAATTTGTATTAAACTGGATGTATTTAAATAAAACTAAAATGTAAACTTTAGAAATAAAAAGCATAAAAGGAAAGAACGATTTGATTGTTTGTTGTTTTCTGCAGATGACAAAGAAGGCGCGGGGAGATACAGTTCATGGTAATAGTGACTGTTCTAGGTGGACGAGTGGTAAGTGTAACAATTATAATCTTCTAAATATGTGTGTAGGCAAGCAACCCATAATTAGCCAGAACTCCACTTGGTAGATTTCATCCCAACTTCAGTAATCCTACTAGTTTGTTACCAAAACCATGGTCAGACACTAGACGATTAAGACCCTTCAGGTTGCTTAGCAATTAAGCTCCTTGGATCGGACTAATGCAATAAGCACGGTGGTTCCTCGTTATCCTCGACTCTACTAGTTTTCCATTGATATCCCCGTGTCACCCGCGGGTCGCTTGTCTGCTAGCGAACAAGATCCTATCTATGTAGAACAAATTATCATGTTGTCTGTGCCCTTAATTGGACAAGAAGCATTAGGCATCCCACAGATAGTCCAGCACAAATAATATAGTAATTAAAATCAATCACAAACTAAAGGAAAATATATGGAGGCCCATCACATCTCACCAATCCCATACATCTCCCACGCCCAAGGAACTTACTCACACATGAGAGAAGAAAGCATCATCAATATAATTAAATAAAGGGAGTTCTTCTCAATATTACCGTGGAGATCCACAATAAGAATAGAAAAGTAATCCAACACAATTCAAGATAGGAAGAAACAATCTCAAACCCTAATCTTGCAAGGTGAAGATCTATCTTTCTCAAGTACAAGTAATGTCTATGAGGGTGTGATGGCTAGGAGGTCGAAGATCGTGGAGCGCGATGAAGAACGTCTTCCCCTTCTTCTCCGGATCTCTCCTTTCTCCTTTCTGGATGGGATGGTGGCTGTTGTGTTATGATTTTTCCTCTGGCCTCTTCATGAAAGTTGTCCCTTTTAACAAGACGGAGGCAGCGGCAACTATACGGCAGGAACTATACGACCGGAAAAATGTTCCCGCCATACAGTTGCTCATTAAAGCGTCTGTTTGCCTCCCTTGATTGCTTCCAAAAAGAGACATGCTTATTTTCGCCTGAATATTGTGTTTCCCTTATTAAAACCTTTTGTTGATGTTAAGAACCTGAAACACACATTAAAAACCAAGTTTTCTTTGCTACCAAAGTATTAGCGTTAGGTAAAGCTAGAAAACGATCAAATCTAGAAGAAAAGCAGCAATAAAAACATTAAAAATATGTCAAATCTCACAACTATCAGTGAGCAACATTGAGGTCAAGCTATTGACCATAAAAGAGCGCTTCATGGGAGGCGACCCATGAGAAATAAAGGTTTTGAGTTAAGTTTTAAAGTTTTAGTTTAAGTTTTTGTTTAATAAAGAGTGCTAGAAAGCTCCAATTGAGGAGAAGAAGTTCAGTAGTACTAAAAATCCTGCTTAATACATGCTGATGTTGGTCGGCAATATTTAATGTCATTTTTTTTGTCGAAAACAATGTGTTTCGCTAAGTTTCAAGATAAGAAAGAATTCTCGAAGAAATAGAATTTTTTTGATGAATACAGAAGGTTTAATGATCAACTATATGGCGGGAATAAAAATTCCGGCCATATAGTTCCAGCCGTATAGATATTTTTGCCGTCGACAATTTTTCTTTCATAAGTACTGAATGTTTAACGACTAACTATACGACGGGAATAAAAATTCCAGCTGTATAGTTCTGGTCGTATAGATATCGATGCTTTCGTACAATTTCTTTTCCAGATACAGAGGGTTTGACGACAAACTATATGATGGGAACAAATTGTTCCGGCCGTATAGTTCTGACTGTATAGCTGCGCCGCTAGGTGGAAACCCTAAAATTTTGACAACAAGCCAACTATACTGAGGGAACACATTGTTCCAGCCGTATAGTTTACCTTTATAGTTGCATCCGACCACAAAAACACCATGGGAAGGTACCTCCAACCCCAAAACTTCAATCTTTTTTCTCTCTTCTACCGCCAAACTCTCTCAAAACCTCAAGAGACCTTCATATGTACTTAATTTCGTTTGATTTCCTCGCACATAAGTGATCTACGGTATGTTTCTCCTCCAATCCTCCAATTACTTTTTGCAAATTCATCTTTGATATATCGTCATTATCAATCTAGGGTGAGACCTACTATGAACTAATTTCCATGATTCTCTTGCCTAGATTATTATTTTGAGGGGATTATTTAGTGTGCTATGATGAGGAATATGTTATGCTTATTATTGTTGGATCAGAAAGTTTTATTTTTGTCTTTCTTTATTATATGAACACAAGGAGCCAAACTCGTGCTCGGTGCCGCCGCTAGCGCTTCTCGGGCTGCCGCTCAGGAACACATGGGTATACGGTTCAGGGATGAGCTCAAACGTGATCGCTTCCACAAGATCAAGAACCGAGAAGTGAAGGCCATGAAGTGGGCTTGCCCCACTATATTGAACCAACTTGGTATTTCTAATGAGTTCAATTTAGTTTGCAATAGGGTTGGCCTGCAAAAATTTATATTCAATGATGTGCCTACTTATCGCCGGTTAACTCCTGAATTTCTAAGTTCTTTGCAAAGCATTGTTAAACGATGGCATGGAGGGGACATGATTTCTTTCCAACTTATGAACAACAATTATGCTTTATCACTAGATGAATGGTGCGCATGTTTTAATTTTCCAAATAATAATGATAATGACTTGCGTGCATCATTTATTGGCTTAGACCCTTCCCTGGAACAATATTATAATGGAATGAGCTTCACTTCTAGAGTGAGCAAGGGGAAGAATATTCAACATCCTATAATTCTTTATTTGTTCTATGTTATTGCTAACACCTTGTAGGCACAAAATGAGTTCACAAGACTCAGTGAGGAGGACATCTTAGAACTTGCAAAAGCTGCTACAACAATTGCAACTGGTCACTCAACTTGGGTGCAATTCTTATGTGCTACCTAGAGCACCAATCCTCCCAAAGGCAAGGACCAATCACAGGTGGAGGCGTCATCACTGTGCTTGCCATTGCCCTAGGCATCGACCTAGGTGAGTTGCAACTTGTGCTAGGTGAGCGACGTGTTGGTTTCTCTACTTTAAAGTCTTGTGGAATGCTCACTAGGATAGGTGGTGTTTATTACTTACATATTGCTGGAGCTGGGCGTCTCTACCCCGCTCATATGCCTAATGGTCTTTTCTCTATCGAGGAAGGACGTTTGCTATATGAATTGCAGGTTGAGCAACACCAACCTGAGGAGGATATTTCGGATGAGGATGAGGACCAAGAAGAGGAGCAAGAAGTTCCTTATCAAGAGGAGCAGCCACCAACCCGGTTTGCTGCATACCAAGACTTCCAAGAACTTGGAGGGACTGTGAAGAGGATGCATAGCTCCTTGACCTCCGAGGAACAACTAGTAATTTATCAACTCAATTTGCGAACTGGAGTAACAACTTTTCCGGCCACCACAATGATTTGAACGGCTTGCAAAAGCCTAAGCTTGGGGAAGTTTTCCTCATTATCTTTTTGGCGTTCATTTGCTTTTATTTATTTCGAGGTTATGTTTTTAATTTGAGTTTGTAAACACCCGTGTTGGTTTCCCCAACACTTTATCTTTAGTTATTTCTATTTGTTTTCGAGATTTTCTAGCCGAGCTTTGCCGCCAATTTTCTATTCTTTAAATTCCCTCTCTTAAAAACAACAAAAAGATTTCTCCATTTATCTTTATTTTCCCTCTTTCTTTTCTTTCCGCCTCGAGGTTCTCATGTATTTGCAGGAAGAGTGATTGACTTCAAGTTTCCAAGAAACGAATCAAAAGGGAAGAGAGAAGTGGAACCAAGCATGAGAGTATGCCTTATGACTCCCCAGTTTTGAAGTTTGAGAAATCCATGCTAGTTAGTAGTAAATGTTGAGATATTATATTGGGTGGAGTGAGTCTTTATATTGTAGTAAAGTTTTGTTTGCATGGGTATTTAGTTGGGTACATTTTGTTCTAGCTCTTGTAGTTAACCAAGTCTTGCCTAAAAATTTGCTAAACAATTGTAATAAGAAAAAGTCTCACAATTGAAGGCTTGGGTGTTGTAGTGTTTAGTCTTGAAGGCTTATTTCTAGAGACACTCAACACCATGGAAAATAATGATTGACTTGATATCTCTCTTTAAAAGGATCTGTTCGATTGAATTAATGTTTAGCGGTTTTTGTGAGCATGCCAAAGTTTGACTTGTTAATCATAAGAATGATATAGCTTTATGCGTGTCAAACTTCATGGGATGCCAACAACTTTGTTAGCCTACGAATGATCTTCATGGAGGAAACTCCTAGATTTCGGCTATGAGTTGATTAAACATATGTAGCAGTAATGCTATAATGGGTAAGATTCTTGGCACTCTCGGGTAGCTATGTTCATGATGGAATTACTCCTCTAGCTGATATGAGTAATCATTGTTCAAAAGGAACAAAAACCTTAGTAATGCCACGAGTGTCCATCACAGCTCAATAAACTAATATTTTTTTGGCATCTTAAGAGCTGAAATTCTTGAAGGATAATGAATGGCAAAGTAGTACTTGAAAAGTCTTGGATAATTGATGTGGGACAATTGAGATACTCTAGTGTATATGTTTTTCATGACAACTGTCACACTCTCACTTTTTAAATGATTATACTTTATTGTTCAAAGGCAAGCCTAGGAGTTGATTAAATGACATGGAATAAAGTTTACTCATTTGAATCATCCATGTTAACGATAATTTTGCTGTGCTATAAAGATGCATAAAACCCGTATGATATGCTTGCCATTACTCTATCTATGCTAAAGTTTTTCAGATTAATAAAGTGGAGGAAACATGAGAATACCAATCATGAGTAAGATCATCATCTCGTTCTTTCAGTTTAAATGCTAAGTTCCTTTTTGATTTTGGTTTTCTTGCTCGAGGAAGATCAAGTTTAATCTTGGGGAGGTTGATGGCTCAGAAATATAGCCATCTACGTCCACATATAAACTGGATATTATTCATATTTTTTATGAAATATCTCTCTAAACCCTGTCACTAATGCCTAATGATCAAAGGGGTATGCAATCCTTTCTTGCTATTTTTCCCTGTGCAGATAATGAAGTTTGATGATGGGAATCACTACATTAAAGTCAAAGATACGAGATTTCCAACAACCCAAAGAAACCAGGAGTCATGAAATGGAGACAGACGCTTTAACGACCAACTATAAGGTGGGAATAAAATTATGGCCGTATAGTTGCGGTTGTATAGTTGTCGCCGCCACCGCTAGGTCAAACAGAACAACTTTCGTGAAGGGACCCCTATATAAAGAGGCCTAGGGCGACGAGAAAAATGCTCTCCCTCACCCCCTCACCACTAGAACCCTGCATCCACAACACCGAAGAGCCGCTAGAGGAATAGACTTAGATCTAATCTCCAAACCATTCTCCACCACCATAACCATATTCCACCACTTGTAATAGTAGATCTCATCTTCGATTGGTGACATTGTAAGACTATTTGATATCAATCTCATGATTCCCATTGCAATGTTTATGATCTTTGATTTCATCTCTATGTGTGAGCAATCCTCCTTGGGCTAAGGGCTTCGACCTAGCCATGTAGCTTTTGTGCATGTTATTTATCATAGATGGGATCATGTATTAGTTTGTATGACATGATGATTATTGTATCCTCTCTTTCCTCAATCCAAGGACTTGTTAGGTACCCAAGATACCGAGGATTGAGCCAGGTATAAGGAGTATGAGTAATGACTAATCTGCAGGTTGGGAACCCAGTGACAGAAGGGGTAGTACAGTTGTATGTGAGGGATTTACTTGGGATTAACGGTGACGTCACTATGCATATCATTATTTCTCTTTCTTCTATGCATGAGACTAGTAGGTTATTGCTATAAGCGGTTGCGGAGGCAATAGCAATTATGGATACACTACCCACATATAATTTAGCTTGCTCTAACAATTACATGCATACTTTATTATTATCTTTTATTCCCATCACATGTTTTGCACAGCTACAGGTGAAACCGAAAGCCCTAGGCCCTCTCTCCATCATCGACAACAACAAAAGACAACAAACTCTTGGTCCGGTAAAAACACAAAAGGAATTCCACAACTCCCGAAGGTCTGTTAAAGTAACTTCACTATGCTTTCTGCTTCCCGAGGATTCGATAAACTTAGGTCTACTAGGGAAAAAGAGCTATACTACATCCGTAATCCGGACCAAAGGTATCAGCGCTAGCAGCTTGATGCTAGATTCCTTCTGAGGGGTAGCTAAGCTGACTGCATGGATGGTAGAGGCAGATGAGATGTGTACAGTCAAAATGGTCTCATATACAATAGTTACTCACAAGATAGTGATCAGAGGATATGATGAGTATACAAGCAAATTAAGTTACTACCTCCATTTTTTCTCCTTAGGTCAAGAGGTGCCGGAGTAGGAACTAGGGCCAGTGCTATTGCGGGTGCCAGTAGCTTGATGTTGGTTACCTTCTGGGGATAGGTAAGTGGACTACAAAAGTGGTCAGAGAGGCATATGAGATGTGTACAAGCAAAATGGTTTCTTATACAACAGTAACTCCTATATAGAGATGAGAGTATACAAGCGAATTAAGTTACTACCTCTATTCTTTCTCCTATTGAGGTCAGCAGGCACCGTTGCAAGAACTGGGGCTGGTGCCAGTGCCAGCAGCTTGATGTTGGTACCTTTCTGGGGGTACATAAGGGGAAACAGACTACATAAGTGGTTAGGGTCATATGATGAGTAAAAACAATGGTGCAAAACAGTTAATCGCAAGAAAATCATTAGAGGTTGTGATGAGTACAAAAGCAAATTAATTAGTACTACCTCTATTCTTGGTCCTTAGGTCCACAGGTGTATGATGGCGTGCAAGTATCTGCCCAGGCTTGCTAAAATTAAATGTTACCTCGCCCCCTACTTTAGACCATTCTCATGAACATACTTGGACGAACCTCGGCCACCCAAATAGGTGGTGGCCGTCGTTTGGGAGACATCCACATCATATAGTTGTCGCATGCCTTTAGGGCCCTCGCTATGCAGAGTTAGAAACTTGTCGTTTCCAAACATCTTTTTTATAATGGGCGAGCAACACAAGGAACAGCCTTCATGAGAAAATTGATAGAGAAGTAAACGACAAAAAAAGTGAGATACAATATCTTACATCAAGTCGGTCCAAACTAGTTAGAATCCATACATGATACCATGTGTACCCTTTGTGAAGGGTGGCCATGCACCATTTTTCTTCCCTCTGTCTTTGGAAGGGCATACAGGCCCCCCTTTCAATCCACAAGCTTGACAAGAGGACGGTAGCAGAAATGGATGAGCAGCTGGTGCATGATACTAATTGAAATTAAGTGGAAAGGTTAAATTATGTAAAGAGAAAATAAATCTAATAATATAAAATAGAACCATTGCCTGTAAAGCAAACATATTTGATTTTTGTGAACTTCTAATGAGCATAAAGATATAGTACCAGCTGATAACAATAACATGAAAAATCATAACATGTGAAATTGTGGATTTCGAAATTATACCCACTTCTTAGAGAGGTCACTGCCCAATTGGGTACTGTGTTGGTGCTTCCTCGTTGTGTAGACGATGTCCGCTTTTGGTGCGGGAATTAGCAATCTACTAGCCTCTATAGTAGCTTCAGCCTCCGTAGCAACACTTTCAATCTTCATAAATAGCAATAGAGCTCAATAGTTCAATACTATGTAAAGTTTGACCAAGTTTTTAGAAAAAAATATTAATATTTATAATATGAAATATATACCCTTGGATACATCATGAAACATATATTCACATTGTATGTATATAATATCATAATTCTTGATAGTTTTTTCAAAAAGTTTGGTCAAACTTTTCATAGCTTGACTTTTCAATAAAAAAGATTAAGCCTTGGGATGGAGGGAGCACAGTAGATAGTAGTCATATATTGACTGTATGAGACAATTACACAGATCCATATCTGGATTCACATAAACACTATGCCAGAATTACTAAAATCACACATATGTTTCTGAACATTTGATAAGCATGCATGACACCAAGTGGGTAATAATTAAATCAGATCGCACCATGGTAATAAGGGTATTAAGAAAAAAACCTTTTCTCTTTAAGTTGGGCCCTGCCAGCTGGTCAGTGGCCTTGCGCTTGTTTGGTGAGTAGTGGTACTGGCCGGATCCTGCGGTATGTGGGGGTACTATCCTGTTTGCCGCACCTAGAGCACCACACGTTCGCAGGTATGTACCACCGTGCTATAGTAAATAAAGAAGAGATGGTATCATAGAGGCTTCCATAAAAACTGGATGCAGACATAGACAACTTTTAGCATAGGGATACATCCAGGTTATAGCCAACTACTTTCAGCATTGGAAATAATGTAAGAACGCAGTGAATATACTGCTACATTACCTTTTTTGGCAACTTTTAAGGGAACTGACGGGACCATCCCTGTCCATAGTGGCAGTGCGCACCACTGACCCATAGTTCTCCATACATAATCTGACACAAAATCCATTGCACATTATGAGTAGAAACTAAAGGTTATAGAAGTGAAGAACACCGAAATCGAACCTGACCAAATGCCCCAATCAAAACAGTGGTGACCATGCCCCAATCTCGAATCCATATGAAATCAGTACCCCCTCCCCTCACGCCACCCTCAACCCCCACCAGCACCCCCACCCCACCCAACTGACCCAATCAATGAGAGCACCAAAAGTACACCCCTGATGATCAGTAGCGCTGCATCAAATCCATCTAGAAGCAGTGTAGCTGATCCACTACCTCAAGCGAAGACTCATCAATGAAAAGGTCATCATCATTACCATCAAAGTCCTCTTCCATCGTCTACTTCTACGATTAGTAGATTAACAGATATGCTTATGGAGAAACATCAAAGACTCACAACCTGAACATTTGTCGTTCTACAAATACACCTTGTCATCTGGCATAGCGGTAGTAACCGAAATGAAAACCGTTTCATGCAGCTTGCACTTTTCTCTCCTCCCCCTTCTCCAAGTTGATCTAGATGCTCAGGAGCTGCCTCTGTCAGTTGATCTAGTTGATCAACATCTGCTTCCCCTACTTGATCTTGATGATAAAGATGTGCTTCCCCTGGTTCATATGGAGGATCATATGGTTCACCATGAAATACCCATCTACCATATGTGCTTAGCATCCCAAATGTAAAAATATGGTCTTGCACTATACTTTGAGGCAACGCCCTTTGATTCACACATAACCGACAGGGGCAATATACTTTTGAGTTGTCACAATGAGCTCTAACAAACCCTATAAATCGTAGAACACTAAGGATATGTTTAGTGCTGCCTAATGGAGCAATCTCTATCCAAAATCTTCCCATCTATTTAATTATGACATACAAGGTTGGTTATTATTAAAAGAAAAGCAGGAATAGATGGAGTACAAAAACTATATGTGCCTATGCATTTCAGCAAACATATTGACATCAAAAATCACCGAAGGTATTTAATAAAAAAGATTGAGCGCAGAATAAACTAGGACCATGCAGATTGAGGACAAATTAAACTACGTATTTGAGGATGCAGATCGGGTGAAAGGGCAATAAAATGCCAATCAGATCGAGCTAGAGATTGAAGGACTATCGTGGGATCGACGTGCCCACCGATGCGTCTCAAGAAGACCGACGGGTAGGGAAAGCTTCTTCGCGCACGGTGGTGATGAGGAGTGGCCATGAGCGCGTCTGTTTTGTGGGAAAGAGGGTGAGGGTCTAGGCGGCGGAGGGTCGAAGTTATTTCACAGCGCGAAGGGGTGGGGAGGGATAACTTTGGAAATTCTGACCTACCCTGCTTTGGGCACCACGATATATGTGGCCCATCTGCAAGTCACCAAAGATCAAAATTGATCCAAAAGTTGTGAAAATAAAAGTTTATGTTTTACCATGGAAACTAATTCACGTAGCATTGCACTTTGCAAACGAATAACTTTATTTCAACATATATTTAATTTCATCCCTAACTTTTTCGAAAAGGGGCCAAATTTGGAAATTTGAAAGTAAACTTCAAACTTGGAACCAGACATATTGGTTGATTTGCCAAGATGCACCGATATACCAAATGCGGACACGTAATCATAAATTATGGCCATGACCTTGGTCACCCTTTTTTTGGACGATGGTCATCTGTTTGAAAGCCTTGAATTGTTCGATAATATCAGCAAATTTCTAAAAACTCATTTAAATGTTGGAAAGGAACTCTCATTGGCATGCGGGTCTAGAGGGTAATAGCGCATCTGAGCGGCCCGATGTCGGAGCAGCGTATGTTTGAAGCTTCGACCTCAAATGTTGGTATTGTGCCCAAACATTAGAAACATCCATTCAAATAACCGTGCATCCATTCAGACATACTTCATCTTTTTTTAGAATGAATAATTCCTGTTCTATCCCTACTCCTCTTGTTTGAAAGCCTTGAATTAATGTTCATTAATTTCGGCAGATGTCTACAAACTCATTAAATGCTAGAAAGCATACTAGCTTGTGGGTCTATCTGACGGTGACAGCATCTAAAGTGGGAGTAGCGTACCTTAGAAGCTTCAACTTCAAAATTTCGGCAGAGCACCGAAATATCCTGCCCACCCATTCAAACATCCCACCCATCCATTCAAACATCTAGCCCCAAAAATTATATTATTGCACAAATTTAGCCAAGAAGCTTGAAAGGGTGTTATACTGAAGGAGTTATGCCCTACAGGCAAATAATAAAGTGTATTATTTGATATATCTCCTATATTTTCATAATACGTTTCATATTGTCCTATAACTGTGTTAATATGAAACGTTAATACACGTGTGGTATGTAAACAAACCGTGTCTCTAGTTACCTCTAGCGAACTAGTTCATTGGTCATGAGGATGGTTTGGGTTTCAAGATCATGGGCATTTATGCCAATTGACAATGGGGTCATGTTATTAGTTGAATAACATGATAGACAAACATCCGACCATTATATCTTGAATGAGATCTAGTTACAAAGTTTAGCATTGATGATAAAACACAGAGAACCTCGCAACCTGGTCCTTTGACTATGAGGTAATGCAAATCACCATTTCGGAGGAAGCTTAGATGGTTATCAAGAATCATCTCGTAACAGGGTGATCAAAAAGGTGCCACTCAGGTTTTCCAAAGGATGTGTAGAGGAGTACATATCAAGACCAGGATTTGTCTAATCCATGTAACGGATAGATACATGTGACCATCTCGGCGACGTTGCATTAATGAAGCTTGCAAGCATGTGACTTTGTCACGGAATGCAACAACATGATAACGAGTAAACAAGTTCATTGGTAATGAGACCGAACTAAGGTATGGGGATACCGAAGATCAAGTCTCGAATGAATTAGGTATCATATGACAAAGGGAACGGGAAATGACTATCTCACGGTTCAAGCGATTATATTCGTGAAACGCACGGGAGTCACATGGCGATCCAGGTCCCTCTGTTGATCAATTATGTGAGAGTAGTCTCGATCATGTCCGTAGTGTTTCCGAACCGAAGGATGTCACACTTAAGGGTAGGGACTGTGGGGATATACTTTCCGGGTATTCTCACAGTTCCTCACTGACCAGGGTGGCTCACTTTGGGTTAGAGCTTTGCTTCATGGGCGGCCCAGTCAGGGAGAAGAGAAGGAGTCTAGTCCGGCTACGGGAAGGCCTAGAAGACTTACCGACATAGGCCCATAGTGTTACTTGTAGTTCAAGATGTACTCTGTAACCGACTCTTAGTCGTAGCCGGATAGATCTCTCCTGTAAACCCTAGGCCGGATATCTATATAAGCCATACTAGGGAGAGCCTTTAGGGCAACAAAATAGTCTACAATCTCAACTCGCACAGGCGAACCCCTTGTAACCCATATTCCGGCTCTGCTGTACTACTGGATTGCTAGCAGGAGTAGGATCTGTCCAAAGCCGGCGGATTCGAACCTAGGTAAACTTATGTGTTCACCATCCTGGAACACCGTACGTCTCACACCCCTCTCTTCCGCAGGCCTCGAGGACCCCCTCATGGCGTACTTGTCATCAATCTGACGACAGTTGGAGCCCACTATGGGGCAAGTGTGCTTCGGATCTGTGTTCCGAGCGGAATCAGCAAGAATCGGAATTGGTGAGACTATCGCCGTCGGTCGCATCCTCTACGCCAGCGACGTCCCTCTCATCGTTCTCGAAGAGACTTGGATTCCGGCTAGGGAGGCTGTGACTGCCTACACCATCATGTCTTTTGGCGAGATCGATGTTTACATCGGCTTTGCTGAACCTGCCCCACCCACCCCAGCGGTGATGATAGAGGCGGAAGAAATATCTGGGTCCACTTTGTCGGCGGAGGTGGAAGATTTCCGGATCTCAGAAACCCCTAATCCCACCTAGCCTGCACCAATCGTGGAGATAGTGGAGAAAGCTGAGCCTGAAGAAGATCTTGCGGTTCAAGTCGAATCTGGAGTGGATCTCCTAGGTGAGATCAAATCCCAGATTGATCTGACTGCTGAGGTCGAGATCTAGGAGGAGCACAATAACAACCACGGTTCCAGCACTACCAATGCCAGAACAGATCAACCGTTCCTGAGGCATACGTTGAGGCGCATGATACTGCATGGTGCAAGCGTGGAGGAGGTTCTCGAAACCATCAGGATCTTTGAGGAAGCCCACGAGGAAATCCGCAACTACGTCAGGACCCACACGTCACACTTCGTCGGATATGTTGGATCCGGATCCGGCTTTGCCAATGCTGGAGAAAACACCAACTCAGTGCTGGAGGCGATCGGAACAAACGCCGACGTACCCGCATCCTCGGATGATTCGATGACGTCGGCAGATTTCCGAAAGTTCTCCGCGGAGTATGAAGAGGAGTATAACTCCAAAGCTGCAGAGGAAGAAGAAGCCATGGATGAAGGATCCGGGGAAAACTTTCCCAAAGCGTAGGATGACATGGAAATCGGAGATAATCCAAGGTCCGGATGTCCGAAAGTACCGATCAGAGCTTGACTCCGGGAAACGGACCCAAAGCCGTCTTTGCTACCGACTATTGGGGATATACTTTTCGGGTATCCTCACAGTTCCTCACTGACCAGGGTGGCCCACTTCGGGTTAGAGATTTGCTTCACGGGCGGCCCAGTCAGGGAGAAAGACGGAGTCGAATCCGGCTATGGGAAGGCCCAGAAGACTTACCAACTTAGGCCCATGATGTTACTTGTAGTTCAAGATGTACTCTGTAACCGACTCTTAGTCGTAGCCGGATAGATCTCTCTTGTAAACCCTAGGCTGGATATCTATATAAGACGTCCTAGGGAGAGCCTTTAGGGCACCCAATAGTCTACAATCTCAACTCGCACAGGTGAACCCCTTGTAACCCATATTCCGGCTCTATCGTATTACTAGATTGCTAGCAGGAGTAGGATCCGTCCAAAGCCGGCGGATTCGAACCTGGGTAAACTTGAGTGCTCACCGTCCCGGAACACCGTACGTCTCACACCCCTCTCTTCCGCACGCCTCGAGGACCCCCTCATGGCGTACTTGTCCTCAATCTGACGACAGTTGGCGCCCACCGCGGGGCAAGTGAGCTTCGGATCTGTGTTCCGAGCGGAATCTGCAAGAATCGGAATCGGCGAGACTATCACCCTCGGTCGCATCCTCTATGCCAGCGACGTCCCTCTCATCGTTCTCGAAAAGACTTGGATTCCGGCTAGGGAGGTCGTGACTGCCTACACAATCTTGTCTTTTGGCGATATCGATGTTTACATCGGATTCGCTGAACCTGCCCCAACCACCCCAGTGGTGATGATAGAGGCAGAAGAATCTTCTGGGTCCCCTTTGTCCACGGAGGCGGCAGAGTTCCGGATCCTAGAAAACCCTAATCCCACCCAGCCTGCACCAGTTGCGGAGATAGTGGAGAAATCTGAACCTAAAGAAGACCTAGCGGCCCAAGTCGAATCTGGAGTGGATCTCCCTGGAGGAGCCGGATCCTAGATCGACCCACCCGTGGAAGTCGAAATTCAGGAGGAGCAAGTCAACGACACTGATTCCGGCTCTGATGACGCCGGGACAGACATGCCTTTCCTGAGGTACACACTGCGACGTATGATACTGCAAGATGCAAGCACAGATGCAATTTTTGAGACCATCAAAAGTTTCGACATGGCAGATCGCGAGAGCCGCAGGTACCTCAGGAAGCACGCATCGCACTTTGTCGGATATGTGGGATCTGGATCCGGCTCTGCCAATGCTGGAGAGAACACCGACTCTATGCTGGAGGCAATTGGAACAAACACCGACGTACCCGCATCCTCGGATGAATCGATGACGTCAGCAGATTTCCGAAAGTTCTCCATGTAATATGAAGAGGAGTATAACTCCAAAGCTGCAGAAGAAGGAGAAGCCATGGATGAAGGATCCGGGGAACACTCTCCCAAAGCGCAGGATGACATGGACGTCAGAGATAATCCTGAGGTCCAGATGTCCGAAAGTACCGATCAGAGCTTGACTCTAGGAAACGGACCCAAAGCCGTCTTTGCTACCGGCGCTGCCAAGAAGGCAAAGAAGAGAAACAAGAAGAACAAGACCCCGGCAAAAGACCCTCTAACAGAGGAGGTGATTGCCGAGGAATACGAAGAAGACTCGGATGGAGCACTAATCTCAGAAGAGCCGAAAAAAGAAGAATCGGTGGATGGACACGTGATTACTGAAGGTGCACGTAAACTCATGGATGTTGCATTAGCCACACCTATCCCTACAACTGCAGAACTTACTGCTGAAGAACTGGACGAAAGGGTCCAAGCCCTAGAAGCGCGTCGTCAACAACTCCTGGATGAAGCCAAAAACATCGAGGGGAAAAGAAACGCATGGCAACTAAGGATTACATGTCTCGGTTGCATCAGAAGACCCGGAAACGTTACATAGGTGACGGTAAGTTTCCGGAAGTGAACATGGTCCTCTTTGAAGGAGATCCAGGGATGCCTCGTCTGGATAGCAAAGGAGATCTGGTGTACCCAACGCCGGTACAGAACACTGTCGTAGCATGAGATATCTTGTCAAATAACCAAGGCCCAGAACAGGTTCGATTGGGCATCAAGCTACTCACCAAGGGTCTGGAGCAACCGATGGCTGCGAAATCCGGAAGTGGAAAACTGGTCTCGAAATCCGACCAATGTCACACGGACTCAGCCTGGAATGATATAAGGCCCCAGTGTGTTCCGGAACAGCGCCACCGTTCCGACCGACGGGAAGATAACTACTCCAGAACCGGATCGTCAGGACAGCATCACAAAACCGCATGTGACTGGAGCAATGTCGCTCCAGCGGCCGAGCAAGAGGCCATTGATGCACTATATCCGAGGAACCCTCCCCGACGAGAGTCGAATGATCAAAGGGGAGAAGATAAAGAAAAACGTCGGGAGGAGGATCGTCAAAAAATTCCACCTCTTAGACATGCAAGCCGTCCGGCTGAGGCTCACTGTGGTGGGAACAACGGACGAAGGAACGACAGAAACCATGCCGGCACAAGCCGGCAGGGGGCTCGTCGTAGTGAAGACCCTCCCCGGAACCAGAATAATTACGCTCCGGACGGAGGCCGGCGATCAGCCGGAAACAATCCAGCCGCCCCACCCTCTCCACCAAGCAATCATCACAACGGCTCTCAAGGGGGAAAAGGAGGATGATGTGGCGGAGGAGGTGGTGGCAGAAGCCGAAGTCCGGCTCCAAGGCACCGCAACCACAACCGACATTCGGGACAATCTCTATCCCCGAGCGACGCAAGGCATAGGATCAATTCCAACATAGAGGCACGGCGCAATGAAAACGATGATATCTACGTGGGCCCAAAATGCTTCGGACCACGCATCAGAGCTACAAGATTCCCGAAAGGATTTGCTATCTCAAGACATATTCAAGCCTATGACGGTATTGCTTAGCCAGATACCTGGCTACAGGATTTTTTCAAGCTTGCTGCATCTCTAAAGGCGGAAACAGCCTGGTCGCAACCCGATATCTCCCACTTATGTTGCGGAAGACGGCACGATCATGGCTCAATGAACTTCCAGAGAACACCATCCATAACTGGTATGACATGCAAAGTGCGTTCTTTCGGAATTTCGAAGGCACGTATCGGAGGCCCTGTACGGTCAGAGACCTACAGCGTTACACCCAGAAGGCCGGAGAAACTTGCCGGGATTACCTCGGACAATGGATCGACACCAAAACTCCTGTGAAGGAGTAAACGATCAAACTGCGATTGAAGCTTTCATCGCAGGACTCCCAATCGGTCTACTGCGCCATCGTTTGAAGTGTGACAAGGTCACTGATTTGGGAGAAATGATAGAAACAGCGAGCAAGTATGTAGATGCTGACGACGATGCAGAGGGATTGCTCAATGCCCTAGTTGGGCCACAGTCGGCAAAACAACCAAAGCAACAAGCTCAGAAGCGCAAAAATAGCTCGGAAGAGAAACGCAACGCGGAAACAGCAGTCGTCACTGCTACTTTCGGGTCTGGAGGACGAGGAGGACGCGGTGGAGGCCGCGGGCGTGGCCGTGGGACTTCAAGGGTCCAAGGTAGAGGAGAACAACAAACAGGAAAAACTTACTCTTGGGCCGACATTGCCAATAACCCATGTGTGCATCACTTAGACGCCAATGTGGGCTCATCCAACACCAACGCCGAATGTCGTTTCAATGACGACATAAAGAGAGATGATACCACGGGCTACAAAGCTAAGAGGAAGAAGGGGAAAGAAGAATCCCAAAAAAGAAAAACAGACCAAGGAAGATTCCGACATGGAGGAAGCTGATGCTTCAAATCCCAAGCCGGAAGGGAAGAAAACTTTTCCCACCAAGAAGGACACTTACGTCACTTTCCTCGGATCTCAACCAGCAAAGGTCAAGAAAGCAGTTCTACACAAGCTCAACGCAATAGTTCCGGCTGTCCCCCAATACTTGGACTGGTCGGAAGTGGCAATCACATTTGACCGCGCTGATCATCCGCCTAAGTTGCACAGGCGAGGAAAATACGCCTTAATCATCAATCCACTTATTGACAGTTATGGTTTCTCCAAGACCCTCTTGGATGGTGGTAGCAGTATCAATATTCTCTATGTCGAAACGCTATGCCGGATGAAGATCTTGGAAACCCAGCTGAACTATAGCTCTGTGATCTTTCACGGAGTTGTCCCAGGAAGACAAGCTAATTCCCTGGGAGAGATTACTTTGGATGTCACCTTTGGAACTCCAAAGAACTATCGGACGGAGGCACTTTCTTTCGAAGTGGTCCCGTTCAAGAGCGCGTACCATGCTATATTCGGACGTCCAGCTTACTGGGCTTTTATGGCTCGTCCGTGTTACATTTACAATATGATGAAAATTCTAGGTCCCAACGGCGTGATCACAATCACGAGAGACCCGAAGAAAGCGCGAGAGTGCGAGGATGGAAATGCCGCCTTTGCCAAAGCTGTGCTGCACGCCCAGGAGTACCAGGAGATCAAGAAGAGCATAGATCCGTCCGAGATGCCCGCAACGAAGAAGGAGGTGACAAAGCCAAATCCAGAGTTCAAGGCATCAGAAGAGACGAAGAAGACGCCGTTGAAGGATGATGACCCCTCCAAGGTGACCCAGATAGGCGTAGGCCTAGGTAGCGCATAGGAAAGCGCGCTCGTCAAGTTCCTCCAAGCAAATCAAGATATCTTCTCATGGCAGCCATCTGACATCACTGGAGTACCTAGGGAACTTGCCGAGCACTCTTTAAATGTAAACCCGAATGCTAAACCCGTCAAACAGTCCCTACGATGTTTTGGCGATCCAAAGCGTAAGGCAATAGCTAAGGAACTAGCACGGCTCGAGTTAGCCGGATTCATAGAAGAGGTCATCCACACTAAGTGGTCGGCCAATCCTGTAATGGTCCCTAAAAAGGACACCACTGATTTAAGGATGTGTGTTGATTATACTACCTTGAACAAGGCTTGTCCAAAAGATTCGTTCGCTCTGCATAGAATTGATCAAGGTATCGATTCTACAGTAGGCTCGGAACTCCTTTGTTTTCTCGACGCATATTCCGGTTATCACCAAATCCGGATGAAGGAATCTAACAAAGTCAAAACTTCATTCATAACCCCCTTCGGAACCTTCTGTTTTGTTATAATGTCCTTTGGGCTGAAGAACGCAGGAGCTACGTACCAGCGCACGATGGAGCGTTGCCTCCACGACCAACTCGGATACAATGTACATGCATACGTGGATGATATTGCGGTGATGTCCAAAAAGAAGGAAACGCTGATTTCCGACTTGGAGAAAACGTTCGCCAATCTACGAAAATACAACATCATGCTTAACCTGAAGAAATGCTTCTTTGGAATACCAGCCGAAAAATTGTTAGGTTTCATCGTGTCTCAAAGAGGCATAGAGGTGAACCGGGACAAAATCAAGGCTATACTCAATATTTCCAGGCCAACTCGCCTGAAGGACGTACAAAGATTAACTGGCTGCATCGCTGTGGTCAGTCGATTCATAAGCCGGCTTGGTGAAAGAACCGCACCATTATACAAACTCCTGAAAAAGACCAATGATTTTGTTTGGACTGATGAAGCTGAAGCTGCACTACAAGACTTGAAGAAGGTACTCTCATCTGCTCCTATCCTTGCAGCGCCGGAACCTCAGGAACCGATGCTGCTCTATCTTGCTGCGACAAATAAGGTGGTTAGTATCGTCATGTTGGTGGAGAGACCAGAGGAAAATTAGGAAAACCTGGTGCAGCGTCTAACTTACTTCGTTAGTGAGGTCCTGACAGAATCAAAATAGCGGTATCTGCACTATCAAAAGTTGGCTTATGGTGTTTTCCTAGCATCTCGTAAGTTACGACACTACTTTCGGGAACAGCCAATTACCGTAGTGAGCACAGCTCCCATGAGAGATATAATCAACAACAGTGACGCCACAGGACACGTCGCCAAATGGGGCATAGAGCTTTCAGCTTTTGATATTGAGTATAAACCTCGGACAACAATCAAATCCCAAATCCTTGCCGACTTTGTCGCTGATTGGACAGAGACAAAGGAGATAATGACCCTCCCTGAGTCGGAATACTAGACCCTCTACTTTGATGGGTCTAAAGCTCGAGGGGACTCGGGGGCTGGCGTGGTGCTCAAATCACCCCAAGGAGATAAACTTCTATACGTGCTGCAGATCCACTTCACAGCAACAAACAATATTGCCGAGTATGAAGCACTGCTGCATGGAATCCGGATTGCTAAGGATATTGGCATCTGACGTTTGATGTGTTACGGAGATTCAGATCTTGTTGCTCAACAAGTGTCGGATATTTATAATGCAAATAAACACATGGCAGCATATAAAGCTGTCGTGGTTGATCTATCTAAATCGTTCGAAGGGTTTGAGGTTCAACACATCCCTCGAGCAGAAAACGAGGAAGCGGATGCACTATCTCGGATAGGCTCTGCACGGAAAGAGGTCCCGGATGTCGCTTTTTTAGAGCACCTCAAAGTTCCCTCAATAAAGGGGGTAGATGAGGAATATCCGACCAAATCCGACTCACATCTAATCGCGGTTCTGGCTGTAATTCCTAGCTGGACTCAACCCTACCTAGATTATCTGGTAGATGGAAAATTACCTGAAGACGAGGTTCTGAGCCGGCAGATTATCCGACGAGCAAAAGCCTATACTATTGTTAAAGGTGAGCTCCATAAACGGAGTGTTTCTGAGGTTTTTCAGCGCTACGTATCTCTGGAAGAAGGAGTGGAAATCTTAAGAGAAATCCACGAAGGCGAGTGTGGTCACCATGCTGCAGCCAAATCTTTACTGGCAAAAGCTTTTAGACACGGATTTTTCTGGCTTACAGCTCAGGCAGATGCCGAATGATTAGTCAAGACATGCAAAGGCTGCCAAAAGTACACTAAACAAGCTCATGTTCCGGCTGATCAGTTGCGAACAATACCTATAACATGGCCCTTTGCGGTCTGGGGGCTTGATATGGTAGGACCATTTAAACGAGCTCCAAGTGGATTTACACATCTCTTAGTGATGGTGGATAAATTCACCAAATGGATTGACGCTAAACCTGTCACTAGTTGTGATGGAGCAACAGCCAAAAGATTTGTCGAGGATGTTATAATCCGGTATGGCTATCCACATAGCATTATCACGGACAACGGGAGTAACTTCTCTATGGGAGAATTGGCTGAATTCTGCAACGAGCAAAATATCCGGCTTGACATTGCGTCAGTTGCACATCCACAAGCTAACGGACAAGTCGAAAGAGCAAATGGTTTAATCCTACAAGGCCCAAAACCGAGACTCGAAGCACCACTACGACGTGCTGCGGGGGCTTGGGCAGAGGAATTACCCTCGGTAATATGGAGTTTACGAACGACTCAAAATAGGTCAACTGGATACACACCTTTTTTCTTGGTCTATGGCGCAGAAGCAGTTCTTCCTAGTGATTTGATTCACACTTCTCCTAGAGTGGCTGCGTATATGAAGAGGATGCCGAGATTTCTCGACAAAAAGATCTCGACTTAGTCGAAGATGTTCGCGTCATTGCTAAAATGAGATCTACAGCCTATCAGCAGAAGTTACGCAAGTATCATAGCCAGAGAGTCCGAAATAGATCTTTCAATAAAGGTGATTTGGTTCTCCGGCTTGTGCAACAAAGAAAGCACAAACTTTCCCAGTATGGGAACGACCCTTTTTAGTTAGTCGAGTATTGCACAATGGATCGTACTACTTAACTGACATGAGGCTAGTCAAAGAAAGACCTGCTACTAAGAAGAGAAAGAGAGCTGGAGGCAGTACAAATCCGGATGAGTTAGACAGACCATGGAGTATTGCTTAGCTACATCCCTTTTATTCTTAGTTTATCTTTCTTTGTAATCATATATATGTACATGCTCTGAGAAAAATAAAAGTTTTGGTTGCCTCAAGTTTTTCTGAGAAGTTTTTACCATCTTATTTCCAAATGATCATGTCATAGTCGAAAATCCTAGAATGCTTGAAAGTAATTTATGCTCATGTTCGTTCTAGTTTAGATTTCCGATTCTAAAATTGCTACCTTCGGGTATAACTCTAAAGTTTCTAGTCTTTACTTTGGTTATTTGTCTGATTGCTAGATGCGGGCATTTTCCGAGTAGTGAATTGTTGGTACTAGAAGACGGCTTTGTTTCCGAGTTTAAACTAGTTTAGCAATTGAGCTCCGTTGCTCGACAAAGTTTCCGGCAGAAGTTTTAGCCGACTCACGAAAGGAACGAGGTGGAAAGCCAGATAAACGATAAGTATAGACGAAAAAATACAAGTGCTTGTGTAAACATTTCAGGCACACAAAAAATTTAAAGCCAAAAGTGCTGAATAGATCAAAAGCTTAGCACTAGCAAAATAATAGTATTGCATATATACAGGCCCATCACGTTTTTCAGAATAACACAAATATTTCTGTTAATCTATGATGCATGAGAGGAAGGAGCTGCCGGCTCGTTGGATACACCGCCTTGATATCGTTCCGAGATGTCCACATCCGAGATGGTGCGTTCATCGTCGAAAACTTCTGCTGAATCTTCTGGAGGCGGAGGTGGAGTATCCATGCGGGTGAAGAAAGGATTCTCGTAGCTGGTAAAATCAGCCATGTGACACCCATATCCGGCGCAGGAGTCCATGATGGCTTGAATGTCCTGCTCCTGGCCGTCTTCATCTACTTTGCAGTACCCTCTGGTCACTTGCCATATTTCCATGTTTCCATGGTGGCTCATGACCATAGTAAGAGCGTTTTGCGCCGCAGTCCGCGCGTAAGACATGTTCCAATCCTGGACAAGTTGCGGCATCTCTTTGGCCTTGTCACGCACCTGAAAATCCGACATGCTATGCATGTCCGGAATCTTAAGAGCTTTGCCAATGTCCTCAAGGGATTGGCAGAAGTCATGAAGCAGGTCACCGACTTGGGTAAGCCAGTGGGTGCGGGGCTCAGTGGAGGTGGAGTTTGTCAAGTTCAGAGGACCTATAGACAAAAAGCAGTTAAAAGAGATCCGACATTGAAAGAAGTCTAAGGAAAAAGACAAGTCAGACAGATGGAACGTACCAAAAATGACGTCGTCAATTTTGGTCTTCTCTTCCCGAAGACTCTGGAGTTCAGCCCGGAGTGCCTCGAAAAGGTCCCTCTCTCTACGCAACTCATTATTCAGGTCCGAGATTTTTTGATCTTGAGCAGCGATCTTGCAATCACGCTCATCAGTAGCCATGGAGGAGGACTCAAGGATTTGAGCAATGCTCTTTTCATGATCCGCCTTGAGCTGATCCAGCTCTTGGCGAAGCTCCTTGTTCTCCACCACCAAAGTCTTGAGGTTCTCAGCCTCTTCAATCATGGCACAGGATTGTTTCACCAGTGCTGTAAGTTAAAAAGAACAACAGTTCAACGAAAAAATTCGACATTGAAAACACAAAGACAAGGTTTGAGTCTCGGAATGTTTACCTTCGGCTTCGTCCTTGGCAACTTTCAGCTCAGCATTTTTAAGTCGGAGAGCTTTGATCTCTCTCCGCTTATCACATACATTCTTTAACAAATCCTAGTTATAGGAATATACTTTCTGTAAGTCAGAATACCCAAAGTCAGAAAGCTACTAAAGACTCGGGCTAATATTTTTGATAATATCAGCACGAGCCTTGGGGGCTACACTAGTTCGTTCTTTGGCATCCTAAGGAAGCATAAACCCGGATTATTTATCTTACTTCATGCTTGGGGGCTAGAGCATATGATATGAAATAAAGGGAAAACAGGAGTTGGAATTCCGACTTACATATTGTTCCCGAGTGAGTTTGTCCAAACTCGCGTTCACTTCAACTGCAACCTTCTCAGCGAGAGTCAGAGGGGTCACAGGAGTAGTAGGAAGCTCCCCGGACTTGATCCTCTCGTTGCGAAGAAGCACTTGTTCAAGAAGATTAGAGTGCTTGACGTCCTCTGCTTCCTGCGCTTCTTCTTCGGCAGATAAGGTACTTTTCTCTAGGCATTGCCTAGCCAGCCGCTGGATTTCTTCAGCAGATTTCTGGGACAGGCCAAACTTGGCAAGTCCCGGATTGCTGAGAATGTTTTCGGCGAAGGTTTCTGCCGAGGGATCATTACCCAAAGAGGGTTCACCCTTATCTAAACTTGACTCACCCATGGTGACGTCAGTTTGCGATTCAAGGATCGCAGGCTCCGTTGAAGGAGCCGGATCTTCTGCGACAACCGGAGAAGGGATGATCACCGGCGTTGCGGAAGGTTGAGGGGCAGAAGTCGGAGGAGCCACAACAGGAGAAGCTATGGTAAGCTTCGTCTGTCGCAGGGGCTTCGAAGAAGTTCCCTTCCCCTTGCCCTTGATGAGCGGTTTTGCTCTGAGAATGTAGTAAAGTCGGAAACATTACATCTCGGAAGGAAATTCGAGTAAAGTGCAAAGGCGGAAGTTGTGATTGAAAGTTACCTCTTCACGACGGGCACCTCCTTTGTACCAACAACCACTGTTGGAGCTTTGCGCTTCTTGAGCGCAAGGTCCGCTAATGGTACAACTTCTGTCTCTTGAGAAAACTCTGGAGGATATCCTTCGAGAGGAGCAAATTCCGACCCGGGGAGGTCAGCAAGCTGAAAGGAAGAAAACATATCAGTATTGCAGTATAACTCAAAGATTGCAACACATAAAAAGGTGTACTGATAGAAGCTTACTAGCACTACGGGGTTTTTCGCCGTATGCATATCCAGAGAAACCTCCGGGATCCTCCTCTCGATCCGCTCCCTGATCAGCCACTTAATCTGGCTTATATAGCCCTGCGTGGTGTAGGCTTTGGGGCTGATGCAGAGGGAGTCTTTCTTGGACGACGTGATGGAGTGCATCAGTCGATCTCCGTGGTACTGAAGGGGCTGGATCCGGCGTGAGACCCAACATTGGAGCAAGTCAGATCCCTTCAGTCCCTTATGTTTGATCAGATATTTGACCCGCCTCTTAGAGAGGATCATATCGTCACTAAGAGCCAGAGCGGCCTCATCCCAAGACGGTTGGGCCATGGCAGCTCCTTCAACAAAAGCTGACAAAGCAGTAGCTTTGTCGGGAGTCAGAATATCCCTATGATAAAAGAATGTGGCTGGCCATTGTTTGACCGAGTCACTAGCTAGGATTTTGGGATATGTGCGCTCGTGTCTAAGCGAAAAGCTAATGGTACCGGTGATATAAGGAACACCGACGATTATAGAGTTTCTTCGGACATGAAAGTAGTACCGGAATAACGTCAAACTCGGCCTAATGCCGAGAAATCCCTCACACAAAGAAGCGTAAGCGCTCATCTCTAAGAGAGAGTTAGGAGGAAGATGATGGAGTTGAACTTCGTAATGGTCAATCACCTCGGAGAAGAACTCTGAGGGAGGAAACGACAAACCTCTATCGAGGTGGGTGCTGAAGTGGACTGATGACCCACAAGTATAGGGGGTGTATCGCAGTATTTTCGATAAGTAAGAGTGTCGAACCCAACGAGGAGCAAAAGATGCTGGCTAGTTGTATGGATCAGGAATTCTCTACAAATACTTAGCAAACTGATTTTTAGGGGTTTTCGATAAAGCAAGTAAACAAAGTACAAGTAAACAAAAGATAGTAGGAATAAATGCAGCAAGTGGCCCAATCCTTTATGCAGCAAAGGACAAGCCGGTTGTATTTCTATAGATGACCAAACGTTCTCGAGGACACATGGGAAGACTGTCAAGTGCTTTCGCCTCATATAGTCGATTAATCTTCTCTAGCTTGCTAAGTGTTGTGTGGGTGAACCTGTGCTAATGTACCGCCCCATCCAAGACTAATACATACTTGTGATTATACCCCTTGCAAACATCCGTAAGTACAAGAAAGTAATTAAGGTAGAAACCTAACCACACCTTTAAACTCTAAGACCCTTACGTCCCTTGTGCAATGGTTTCCTAACGGGGGTTCAGGTTTCTGTCACTCCGGCAACCCCTACGATTAGTAGCCAAATACACAGTGCATCCCCCTAGGCCCTTATAGGTGAAGTGTCATGTAGTCGACGTTCACATGACACCACTAGAAGAAGTACACCACAACTTAAATAACAATCTGTTGGATCTTTCTCAACGCAACTCCACTACTAACAACAAGACTTCTCCCATGTCCTCAAGAACAAAACGAACTACTCACAAGACATCATATGGATCATGATCAGAGATGGAATAATGATGTATAACAATCTGAACATAAACAATAATTCAATGGTTCACTCAATAGCATCAACTACAAAGAGTAATCAACACCGGGAAAGTTTCCCCTATGAACTATGCAAGATTCAACGCAATTGGTACAGCAATATGGAGATGGTGATGAGGGTGCTGATGGTGATGATGGTGGTGGTGATGATGATGATCCCGATGAAGTCCAGCTTGACGGTGGTGTTGATGGCGATGATCTCCCCTCTCCGGGAAGGAATTCCCTCGGCAGAAATCTGTCTGCCGGAGAGATCTTTCTCTCTCGGTGTTTTCCGCCTCGCAGAGGCGGCGAAATCTTTCTATGGTCGCTCCCCGAGTCTTAGGGTTTCGTGGGGATGATATACACCAGAGGGGAGAGGCTGGAGTGGGCCAGGGCGGCCACACCACCTCCAGGCGCGGCCTAGGCCTGCCTGCGCCATGGGGTGGTGTGGGCCCCCTGTGGCCCACCTCCACTTCATCTTCTGGCATCCTTAGTCTTCTGGAAAAATAGGATTTTCCGTATATTTTCCCGGATTTTCTGATCTTCGCGAATTTTGCGTCCAAACAACACCTTTTCCATCAGAATCCTGACTGCAGTGGTCCATGCTCCAAAAGACATCAACCATGCAAAAATAGATGAAATAACATAAGTATCACCTCTCAATACGAAATATATCAATGAATAATAGTGAATTAGGACATAGAATAGTGATGCAAAATGGACGTATCAACTCCCCCCAAGCTTAGACTTCGCTTGTCCCCAAGCAAAACTGAGCTCAATAAATAGGCCCTCGGGTTTATGGAGTGAAGAGTCGATAAAAGAATACGGACAAGAAGCATCACATTCATCAAATACATAGATCATAATAGAAGACAACTCACTATTATACAACTCAACTTGCAGTAAGTAAAGGAAACACAATAAAGATACATAAAGTAAATCAGAATTGGCAATGGCAAACTTAGTTCTTGGTCGAAGAATAGTTGATAATTTGCTGAATTTCACAAATAGCTGGCTTTTCAATGATAGCTTTCAAAGTATTAAACATCAAGATAAGAGCAAATGTGCAAAACAAGGAACATAAGAAACATGATTGCATAAATGACCATATGAATTAATGAAACACATCAACTCAAAATACTTGCTGAGATAGAAGGGAGTAGGTTTACTGACTCAACTACATAGTAAAAGAAAGGCCCTTTGCAGAGGGAAGCAGGGATTGCAAGTCTTATAAAGAGCTCCCAAAAATTATGATACTTACTAGCTTTCAGCTCTCATTGCCCCTATCATAGGCATCTTTAGGTGATTAAGGTGAAAGTGAGGTCCAATCTGAGTTATATGCTTGACAGACTATAAACTGAAAATCCCAAGTCCCTTGAGTACGAGGGCCGCTCCTCATGCTACTCAACTTTAGTTACCGGTAAGTTCTTGCCATCGTAAGTATGTGCGTATCATTCAGAATCGCCAATGGGGTACCCCTTGCCCGATGATACGGAGGAATCCCCATATCAAAATGACATGGCAGGTAGACAATGAGTATCTCAGCAATCTTCTTATTTACCATGGGAAAATGGTGTTTTTTTCTCTCTTTCCTCTTTTCATAGTTTCTCTTTTTTTTGTTTTCTTTTTCTCAATAGCTATCTCTCTCTTTTTTTATATAAGAAGAATGCTTCATAGATATAATTATGGTTACGCTGCAGGTTTCCACCATGTCAGCATGGATTAGACCAGCGGCCCAAGCGTTTCTCTAATACACATACATAACTCCATGGACTTACAAGCTCCCCTTTTATTTCACACCGACGACATCCGCAAACAAAAGAGCAAGGTATCAACTAGGTATGTATTTACAAGTGTTGAAAGCGTTCCCCGTGACAGCACGGTTCTGCTAATCCCCAACCTATAATTTGCAAGCATATAACTTTCATGGAGAGTTCACAATGGTTCAGGTTTATTAAATGCAAGAAAGTAAAGTGTGCCATCAAGTTCGTGAGAGCTTTAATCACTAATTTTCACATAACAAGTTTAATTTGTGAGGTAGACAAAACAAGAATTTACTTGGAATAGCAATAATGCTACTAGGTAGGTATGGTGGACACAAATGGCAAAGGTTTTGGTTTAAAGGGGGTGGATGCACGAGAATAATTCCCTCTCAGTATAGGTTTTTGGCTAGGAAGGCTGGGTAGCAAGTACAAGACTTGAAGGAAACAAACAAACATACAAGTGATAAAGACAAACATGCAATCTTCCTTGGAAGCACAAAAGATCTTAACTAGAGAATACTAAACTTATGAGCAAATCAAGAAAGAAAGATGATGAATTATTTTTCTTTAGAGTACTTGTATCTTTTTTCTTTTCAACTATCAAAAAGGTGTTGCTACTGACCGAGCCAGGTTTGCCAAAACCAACTAAATTAACTCAATGATCCCAAAGTGCTACCAATACTAACAACAAGATCAATCATATAACCACGAATTAAAAACTAATATAAGCTATGCAAAAGAGTGAATGATAGAACTTCTCATTAATATTGCATAACGGAAACTCGCACCAAGGGATACATATCTAACGAGAGAGGGGACACTTCCATAATGCAAACCATACTACATAATAACACCTCTATTCATGATATGACTCTACTAATAAGGTAAAAAGATAGAAGATAGTGATATGATACTGCGGCACTCCCCCAAGCTTGGAACAAACCAAGGGGATGCCAAACCTGATGACGAATTACTCCTTAGATGGTGGTGGTATCTTCTCATCTTCGTCCATCTTCCAGGGTAAAGGCTTCCCATCAACAAAGGACATCGTGGTTTCCAACATCCTGAAACTTGCAGCAGCACTTATGCGTTTAAATCTAGCCTCATACTCACAGTTTTGATTTTGAACGTCATAGAACTGTGCTTGCAGTTCGTTGGTTGTTTGGTGGAGTGAAAGGACTTCGTCTTTGAGTTCAGCAGTCTCGTTTTGGTGCTCGGCGATGAGTTCGGAACAAATCTTATGGATGATGTCCACTTCGCGCTCTGCCATCTTCCTGTACCTAAAGACTTCTTGCTCCAATGCTTCCATCCTGTCCTCCAGACTTCCTTCACCTTTAGGGCCTTGAACCTCCTTAATCCGGACGTCCCCACCTTCGAGCAACAACTCCTTGGGATGAATCTTCAATTCTCTCATGTATGGGTTGATGATATCCTCTAAAGAGTCTCCCTTGGATGATCCAGAAGAAGACATTGTGACTCCAAATCTGGGATTCTACCTGGCAGAAACAGATCGAAACAAAAACATGACGAAAACACGATATACGGACCTCAGGGGATCCAGGGGGTTATATATTACGAAGTTTCACTTCAAAAGGAAGGTACTGGGAGAAAACGAGTCGGAGGCGGAGTCCTGGGTGGACTCACCACCTGGTGGCGCGGCCAGGGGAGGGCCCGCGCCATGGGGTGGTGTGGGCCACCCTGGCTCCGGTTTCGTCTCTTTTTCGCTTCGAAACTTTCCTTATTGACTGAAAACTGCAAAAATATAGTTGGATTGTATTTTCGCGGAACTTTTCTTACCAGAACTGTTACCTATTTGAAAACGGACTCTGCAGGTCTCTGAATTTGGTCCTTGATGAATCTCTCCGGAGTTATAACTTGAAAGTCATCAACATCTTCATTGTAAGAATCTCCAGCAATATAATTTTTGAGTCGCTGTCCATTCACTACTTGTGTAGTATTATCTTTCAGAGAGGAAATTTTTATTGCTCCTGAACGGTATACTTCTTCAATGATAAAAGTTCCTTCCCATTTTGATAGTAGCTTACCTGCAAAAAATCTGAGACGAGACCTGTACAATAGAACTATCTCACCAATGAGCTTACAATCTCTATTTAGTTCTTTCACTGCCCTGTAAGCTTTGTGTTCTAATTCTAAGGGTAGGTGGCAAGCTTTCCCATAAACCATTTTATAAGGAGACATTCCCATAGGATTTTTCTAAGCAGTTCTATAAGCCCATAAAGCATCATTCAACTTCTTAGCCCAGTTTTTTCTAGACCTATTAACAGTCTTTTGCAAGATAGATTTAATTTCTCTATTTGATAACTCTACTTGCCCGCTAGTTTGGGGGGTGATAAGCTGGAGCAATTCTATGATTAACATCATACTTAGCGAGGGTCTCCCTAAACCCGCCATGAATGAAATGAGAACCCCCATCAGTCATGAGATACCTAGGCACTCCAAACCTAGGAAAATAACATCTTTAAGCATTTTTAGAGAGGTTTCCCCATCAGCACTTTTTGTAGGAATGGCTTCTACCCACTTAGTAACATAATCTACGGCAACAAGAATATGAGTGTAGCCTTTCGAAGGAGGGAAAGGGCCCATAACATCAAATCCCCAACAATCAAAAGGTTTAATAACTAGAGAGTAGTTCATAGGCATTTCATTGCGTCTAGAAATATTACCAACACGCTGACATTCATCACAAGATAAAACAAATTTTCTTGCATCTTTAAAAAGGGTAGGCCAGTAAAAACCTGATTGTATTACCTTTTGTGTAGTTCTATCTCCTACGTGATGTCCTCCATAGGCGCTACCATGACATTTACGCAATATCTCTTTTTGCTCATATTCTGGAACACATCTTCGCATAATACCATCAACTCCTTCTTTGTATAAGTGTGGGTCATCCCAAATAAAAATGCCTCAAATCATAAAAGAACTTTCTTCTTTGCTGAGTTGTAAAAGTTGGAGGCAAATACTTGGAGACAATAAAGTTAGCATAATCAACATACCAAGGGCTTCCTCGAGAACTCACCCCTACTGCAGCTAACTGCTCATTTGGGAAACTATCATTAACAGGCATAGGATCAAAAGAGATGTTTTCCAAACGAGATAAATTATCTGCTACAGGATTTTCAGCACCCTTCCTATCTACTATGTGTAGATCAAACTCTTGTAAAAGAAGTACCCATCTAATAAGCCTAGGCTTAGCGTCCTTCTTTGTCATAAGTAATAGCAGCGTGATCAGTATGAATGGTTACTTTTGAGTCCACAATATAGGGCCTAAACTTATCACAGGCAAAAACTACAGCTAGAAATTCCTTTCCAGTAGTGGCATAATTCCTTTGAGCAGCGTCTAGAGTCTTACTAGCATAATGGATAACGTTTAACTTTTTATCAATACGTTGCCCAAGGACAGCCCCTACAGCAAAATCACTAGCATCGCACATTATTTCAAAGGGTAAACTCCAATCAGGTGGTTGAACAATAGGGGTTGTAGTTAAAGCCTTCTTAAGAGTTTCAAAAGCTTCTCTACAATCATCATCAAAAATAAAAGGTACATCTTTTTGAAGAAGATTAGTGAGAGGCTTTGATATCCTAGAGAAATCTTTAATAAACCTCCTATAGAAACCAGCATGACCAAGGATGCTACGAATACCTTTGATGTCTCTTGGACATGGCATCTTCTCAATTGCCTCAACTTTAGCTCTATCAACTTCTATGCCTCTTTCAGAAACTTTATGCCCAAGAACAATCCCTTCATTAACCATGAAGTGGCATTTCTCCCAATTAAGAACAAGATTAGTTTCTTCACATCTCTGCAAAACTTTATCAAGGTTGTGCAAACAATTATCAGAAGAAGTTCCGTAGACAGAAAAGTCATCCATGAACACTTCTACAATTTCCTCACAAAAACCATGAAACATAGCACACATGCATCTTTGGAAAGTGGCAGGAGCATTACATAAACCAAAAGGCATACGTCTATAAGCATAAGTTCCATAAGGACAAGTAAAAGTAGTTTTTTCTTGATCTTGTTGTTTAACAGCAATTTGAGAGAACCCAGAATAACCATCAAGAAAACAAAAATGGGTCTTTTTAGACAACCTTTCCAACATTTGATCAATAAAAGGGAGTGGGTAGTGATCTTTCTTAGTAACTTTATTGACTTCCCTAAAATCGATGCACATCCTATAGCCTACCACTATTCTTGGAGGAATAAGCTCATCATTACCATTAGGGACAACGGTAACACCTCCCTTTTTAGGAACACAATGAACAGGACTAACCCATTCACTATCAGCGGTAGGGTAAATAATACCAGCATCAAGGAGTTTCAATACCTCATTCCTTACCACTTCCTTCATTCTAGGATTTAAACGTCGTTGGTGCTCCACTACTGGCTTCGCATTTGGTTCTATGTTGATAGAATGTTGACATATAGTAGGTGAAATCGCTTTTAAATCATCCAGAGTATACCCCATAGCTCCTCGATGTTTCCTCAAAACTTCCAATAGCGTTTCTTCTTCCTTCCCTGGAAGTTTAGCGCTAACAATAATAGGATATATCTTTTTATCATCAATATAAGCATATTTAAGATCATCAGGGAGAGGTTTAAGATCGAAAACCGGATCCTTTTTAGGTGGCATCGTGGTACCCAAGTCTTCTACAGGTAAGTCTTGCTTAAGCATCATAGGTTGATCACGGAGAATCATGTCAATCTCATTCCTTTCTTCCATGAAGATTTCACTTTCATGTTCTTCCATAAATTGCTGCAAAGCATTGTTAGGAGCAAGAGAAATAGAAGCAAGTTGTTCAACGCTAAAATCCTCATTATGGGTTTCCTCTTCGCAAGGTTCTTTAGCAAATTTCGAAAAATTAAACTCATAAGATTCCCCATCAAACTTAGTCAAAATTTTCTCCCTCTTGCAATCAATAATAGCTCCACAAGTACTCAAGAAAGGTCTACCAAAAATGATAGGATAAGTTTTACTAGCAGCTGAACCAAGTACTAGAAAATCAGCAGGGTAATTAATCTTACCACAAAGAACTCACATCTCGCACAATACCAATTGGAGAGATGGTCTCTCTATTAGCAAGGTGAATAACCACATCAATCTCTTCCAAATCGCAAGGACTGATCTTGTGCATAATTTCTCTGTAAAGCTCATAAGGAATAGCACTGGAACTTGCACCAATATCAGATAAACCATAATAGCAATGATCACCAATTCTAACAGAAAGCACATGGACACTAGCCTTTTTAGTTCTATTGGGATGTGAAACAATATTAGAAGCATCCTCACAAAAGAATATGTGCCCATCTTCTACGCTTTTAATGACAAGGTCTTTCACAATTGCTACCACAGGTTCAATGTTTATTTGTTCATCAGGTTTTACCGTTCTTTTTTCACTCTTAGTGATTACATTAGTTATCATAGGATGGTCCTTTACCTTTTCGGGGAAGGGAATCTTCTCGATATAAGGTTCAGGTAAAATGGGGTCGATGATGCAATACTCAGTACTTCCAATAGGGGCATAATCAACAATATCTTTGTAAGGTGCATGGTATTTGTTCCATCCCTTTTTTGGAATTTCAATATAGGAAGCAAAAGTTCTAAAGCAATTTGTAATAACTTGCAAATCAAGACCATAAAGATTACTAATATTTTGAAAGTCATCAATTCCCATGAAATATTCGATGCATTCATAATCATAATTTATACCTGACTTTCTACCTTTGTCATTCTCCCAAGCTTCAGCATTGTCTTGAATACGATCTAGAAGGTACCATTTAGCTTCTTCTTCCATACGAGTGAATGATCCAGCACAAGAAGCATCCAATAAATCTTTGTCATGTAGAGGGAGCCTTGCATAAAAGTTGTTGATAATAATATTGTTGGGGAGCTCATGAATGGGACATTTGAGCATTAGTAACTTCAATCTCCCCCAAGCTTGAGCTGTACTCTCTCCATAAAGAGGCCAAAAGTTGTATATTTGATTCCGATCTTTATTAATCTCACTAGGAGGATAAAAATTTGAATAAAAGAGAGGCACTATTTCCTCCCATTCCAGAGCTTGACCATTCTTCAGCAGCTTATACCAGTCCTCAGCTCTTCCTTTCAGTGATAATGAGAATAACTTCTTCTTAACTTGATCTGTAGTAATACCTGCACACTTGAACAACCCGCATAATTCTTGTATAGAGAGTAGATGATCACCGGGATGGACAGTTCCATCCCCAACATAGTAGTTATCCATAACACGATCAATAATTCTTGTAGGTATTTTGAAAACATCTTTCTCAGCAGGTGGTGGCTTATCTACTACCTAGAAGTGGTAGTAGCATTACCAAATAAGAAACTCAGCGAATTATCCATAACAAAAATAAAGCAACTAGCAGAAGTAAACAATACTCACCGTAGAAGTTTCCTTTACCAGTTCCACTCTCCAATAGCGCTTCACTCCTCGACAACGGCGCCAGAAAATAGTCTTGATGACCCACAAGTATAGGGGGTGTATCGCAGTATTTTCGATAAGTAAGAGTGTCGAACCCAACAAAGAGCAGAAGGTGCTGGCTAGTGGTATGGATCAGGAATTCTCTGCAAATACTTAGCAAATGGATTTTTAGTTGTTTTCAATAAAGAAAGTAAACAAAGTACGAATAAACAAAAGATAGTAGGAATAAATGCAGCAAGTGGCCCAATCCTTTATGTAGCAAAGGACAAGCCGGTTGTATTTCTATAGATGACCAAACGTTCTCGAGGACACATGGGAAGACTGTCAAGTGCTTTCGCTTCATATAGTCGATTAATCTTCTCTAGCTTGCTAAGTGTTGTGTGGGTGAACCTGTGCTAATGTACCGCCCCATCCAAGACTAATACATACTTGTGATTATACCCCTTGTAAACATCCGTAAGTACAAGAAAGTAATTAAGGTAGAAACCTAACCACACCTTTAAACTCTAAGACCCTTACGTCCCTTGTGCAATGGTTTCCTAACGGGGGTTCAGGTTTCTGTCACTCCGGCAACCCCTACGATTAGTAGCCAAATACACAATGCATTCCCCTAGGCCCTTATAGGTGAAGTGTCATGTAGTCGACGTTCACATGACACCACTAGAAGAAGTACACGACAACTTAAATAACAATCTATTGAATCTTTCTCAACGCAACTCCACTACTAACAACAAGACTTTTCCCATGTCCTCAAGAACAAAATGAACTACTCACAAGACATCATATGGATCATGATCAGAGATGGAATAATGATGTATAACAATCTGAACATAAACAATAATTCAATGGTTCACTCAATAGCATCAACTACAAAGAGTAATCAACACCGGGAAAGTTTCCCCTATGAACTATGCAAGATTTAACGCAATTGTTACAACAATATGGATATGGTGATGAGGGTTCTGATGGTGATGATGGTGGTGGTGATGATGATGATGATCCCGATGAAGTCCAGCTTGACGGTGGTGTTGATGGCGACGATCTCCCCTCTCCGGGAAGGAATTCCCCCGGCAGAAATCTGTCTGCCGGAGAGATCTTTCTCTCTCGGTGTTTTCCGCCCTGCAAAGGCGGCGGAATCTTTCTGTGTTTGCTCCCCGAGTCTTAGGGTTTCGTGGGGATGATATACGCCAGAGGGGAGAGGCTGGAGTGGGCCAGGGTGGCCACACCACCTCTAGGCGCGGCCTAGGCCTGCCCGCGCCATGGGGTGGTGTGGGCCCCCTGTGGCCCACCTCCACTTCATCTTATGGCATCCTTAGTCTTCTGGAAAAATAGGATTTTCCGTATATTTTCCCGGATTTTCTAATCTTCGCGAATTTTGCCTCCAAACAACACCTTTTCCATCAGAATCTTGACTGCAGCGGTCCATGCTCCAAAAGTCATCAACCATGCAAAAATAGATGAAATAACATAAGTATCACCTCTCAATACGAAATTTATAAATGAATAATAGTGAATTAGGACATAGAATAGTGATGCAAAATGGACGTATCATGGACCCGCTCGCCGGCGCGCGGGTTGGGAACGGTTTCCTCGAAGCCGCTCCGCCAGTCGCCGGCGCGGAGGAGCCCTTCATTCTCCATGTTCTGGAGCTTCTCGTCGTCAAACACGCAGGGGATCTAGACCCCGCGGAAGCTTTCCTTCTCCACCGCCACTTTCGTCGCTGCCGTCGCTGTTGCCGCCAAGCCGGAAGAGGAAGAGGAAGCCATTTCTCTGGCGGGCAGATGACCTAGGATGGGTGGCGCTGGGAGTTTTTTGGGGGAAAACAGAGGAGCTCTGTGCGCGCGGGGGAGATTTGGAGGAGAGGAAAAGGCAAGGGAACATGTGAAGAGAGAAGGAGAAAATCCTAACCCCTTATATCCACCTAACCGCGCCAAGATTCGTGCAAATGCTACAGCGTAACCGCCACGCGTCGTGGAAGGAACTGGGAAGGACCCACGCGATGATTACGTCGCCTCGATCTCCGCGCACGCGTTGAAAAGGCGCCTCGGTTCCACGAACCGTGGACCCACCAACGGTCGTGCTGACAGGATGTCTGTCAGATGACGTGACTTGACCATGACTTGTGTCAGGTGGCGTTAGAGACCAAATTCCAGCTTAGTTCAAAATCAAGCTGGAAAATACGAGTAACCTGTTGATAGGTCCGACTTATTTTTAAGATCCGGGTCGTATTTTTTGTTGTGAAGTTTCAGGAACCCTTCAATATTCTGCAAGCCGAAGATCAAGCTAGACGATGATAGATCCGACTTTAAATCTTGGAGGCCTCCGGGGGCTGCTGTTGCGGATATACTTTCCGGGTATCCTCACAGTTCCTCACTAACCAGGGTGGCCCACTTCGGGTTAGAGCTTTGCTTCACGGGCGGCCCATTCAGGGAGAAAGACGGAGTCCAATCCGGCTACGGGAAGGCCCAGAAGACTTACCGACTTAGGCCCATGATGTTACTTGTAGTTCAAGATGTACTCTGTAACCGACTCTTAGTCGTAGCCGAATAGATCTCTCTTGTAAACCCTAGGCCAGATATCTATATAAGCCGTCCTAGGGAGAGCCTTTAGGGCACCCAATAGTCTACAATCTCAACTCGCACAAGCGATCCGCTTGTAACCCATATTCCGGCTCTACCGTATTATTGGATTGCTAGCAGGAGTAGGATCCGTCCAAAGCCGGTGGATTCGAACCTGGGTAAACTTGAGTGCTCACTGTCCCAGAACACCGTACGTCTCACACCCCTCTCTTCCGCATGCCTCGAGGACCCCCTCATGGCGTACTTGTCCTCAAGCCGACGACACCGGCGCTGCCAAGAAGGCAAAGAAGAAGACAAGAAGAACAAGACCCTAGCGAAAGATCCTCCGGCAGAGGAGGTGATCACCGAGAAATATGAGGAAGACTCGGATGGAGCACTTATCCCAGACGAGCCCAAAGAAGAGTCGGTGGATGGGCATGTGATCACTGAAGGTGCGCGTAAACTCATCGATGCTACATTAACCACACCTATCCCTACAGCTGTAGAACTTACTGCCAAAGAATTGGATGAAAGGGCCCAGGCCCTAGAAGCGCGTCGTCAAGTACTCCTGGATGAAGCCAAAAACATCGAGGAGGAGAAGAAATGCATGGAAACTGCAGAGAAGTACATCTCTCGGCGGCATCAGAAGACCCGGAAACGTCACACACGTGACGATCAATTCCTGGAAGTACACAAGGTTCTCTTCGAAGGAGACCCAGGGATGCCTCGTCTCGACAGCAAGGGAGATCTGGTGAATCCAACACCGGTACAGAACACTATTGCAGCTCGAGATATCCTGTCGAATAACCTAGGCCCAGAACAGGTTTGATTGGGCATCAAGCTACTCACCAAGGGTCTGGAACAACAAAGGGCTGTGAAATCAGGAAGCGGAAAACTGGTCTCCAAATCCGACCAATGTCGCATGGACTCAGCCTGGAATGATATAAGGCCCCAGCGTGTTCTGGAACAGCACCACCGTTCTGACCGACGGGAAGACAACTACTCAAGAACCGGATCATCAGGACAGCATCACAGAGCTACACGTGACTACCGCAATGTCGCTCCAGCTGCCGAGCAAGAAGCAATTGCTGCACTATATCCGAGAAACCCTTCCCGACGAGAGTCGAATGATCGTAGGGGAGAAGACAAAGAGAAACGCCGGGAGGAGGACCATCAAAGAATGCCGCCTCCTAGACCTACAAACCGTCCGGATGAGCCCCACCATGGTAGGAGTGACGGACAAAGGAACAACAGAAACCATGCCGAGACAAGCTGGCAGGGGGACTCGTCGCAATGAAGACCCTCCTCAGAACCGGAATAATGACGCTTCGGACGGAGGCCGGTGTTCAGCCGGAAATAATCTAGCTGCTCCACCCTCTCCACCAAGTAACCATCACAATGGCTCCCAGGGAGGCCAAGGAGGGCATCGTGGTGGAGGAGGTGGTGGCAGAAGCCGAAGTCCGGCTCCAAGGCACCGCAGCCATAGCCGTTATTCGGGACGATCTTTATCCCCAAACGACACAAGGCACAGGATTAACTCCAATATAGAGGCATGGCACTACGAAAATGATGATATATACGTGGGCCCAAAGTGCTTCGAACCATGCATAAGAGCTGCAAAATTCCCGGAAGGATTCGCTATCTCAAGACACATTCAAGCCTACGACGGTATAGCTCGGCCAGATACTTAGCTCCAGGATTTCTTCCAAGCTTGTTGTATCGCCAAAGGCGGAAACAGCCTGGTCGCAACCCGATATCTCCCACTCATGTTACGGAAGACGGCACGATCATGGCTCAATGAACTTCCGGAGAACACCATCCACAACTGGTATGACATGCAAAGTGTGTCCTTTCGGAATTTCGAAGGCACATACCGGAGGCCTTGTACGGTCGGAGACCTGCAGGGTTGCACCCAAAAGGCTAGAGAAACTTGCCGGGATTATCTCGGACGATGGATCGACACCAAGAACTCCTATGAAGGAGTAAATGACTAAACTGCGATTGAAGCATTCATTGCAGGTCTCCCAATTCGTTTACTATGTCATCTCTTGAAGTGTGACAAAGTCACTGATTTGGGAGAGATGATAGAAATAGCGAGCAAGTATGCAGATGATGACGACGATGCAGAGGGATTGTTGAACGCCCTAGCTGGGCCATAGTCGGCAAAACAACCAAAGCAACAAGCTCAGAAGCGCAAGAATACCTCAGAAGAAAAGCCCAACGTGGAAACGACAGTGGTCACTGCTACTTTCGGGTCTGGAGGACGTGGCGGTGGCCACGGACGCGGTTGTGGGACGTGAAGTGTTCAAGGTAGAGGAGACCAGCAACCTGGAAAAACCTACTCTTGGGCTGACATTGCCAATAACCCATGTGTGCATCACCTAGACGCCAATGGGGGCTCGTCCCACACAAACGCCGAGTGTCGTTTTAATGACGACATTAATAGAGATGATACCGCTGACTACAGGGCTAAGCAGAAGAAGGGAACGAAAAATCCCGAAAAAGATAAAGAGACCAAGGAAGATTCCGACATGGAGGAAACTGTTGCTTCAAATCCCAAGCCGGAAGGGAAGAAAAATTTTCTGACCAAGAAAGACACTTACGTCACCTTCCTCGGATCTCAACCAGCAAAGGTCAAGAGGGTAGTTCTACATGAGCTCAATGCAACAGTTCCGGTTGTCCCTCAATTCCTGGACTAGTCGGAAGTGGAAATCACCTTTGACCACGCTGATCATCCGCCTAAGTTGCACAGGCAAAGAAAATACGCCTTAATCATCAATCCACTTATTGACGGTTATGTTTTCTCCAAGACTCTCATGGACGGTTGCAGCAGCATTAACATTCTGTATGTCGAAATGCTACGCCGGATGGAGATCTCGGAGACCCAGTTGAACCACAGCTCTGTGATCTTTCACGGGGTTGTCCCAGGAAGACAAGCAAATTCCCTAGGAGAAATCACTTTGGATGTTACCTTTGGAACTCCAAAGAACTATCGGACGGAAGCACTTTCCTTCGAAGTGGTCCCGTTCAAGAGCGCGTACCACGCTATATTCGGACGTCCGGCTTACTGGGCTTTTATGGATCGTCCGTGTTACATTTACAATATGATGAAAATTCTAGGTCCTAGCAGCGTAATCGCTATCAGGGGTGACCCGAAGAAAGCACGAGAGTGCGAGGATGGAAATGCCGCCTTTGCTGAAGCCGTGCTGCCCGCGCAGGAGTACCAGGAGATCAAGAAGAGCATAGATCCGTCCGAGATGCCTGCAACAAAGGAGGTGACAAAGCTGAATCCGGAGTTCAAGGCATCAGAAGAGACGAAGAATACACCGTTGAAGGATGATGACCCCTCCAAGGTGACCCAGATAGGCGTAGGCCTAGATAGCGCATAGGAAAGCATGCTCGTCAAGTTCCTCAAAGCAAATCAAGATATCTTCGCATGGCAGCCATCTGACATGACCGGAGTACCTATGGAACTAGCCGAGCACTCTTTAAATGTAAACCCGAACACTAAACCCGTCAAACAGTCCTTACGATGTTTCGGCGATGAAAAGCGTAAGGCAATAGCTAAGGAACTAGCAGGGCTCGAGTTAGCAGGATTCATAGAAGAGGTCATCCACACTGAGTGGTCGGCCAATCCTATAATGGTCCCTAAAAAGGACACCACTGATTTAAGGATGTGTGTTGATTATACTGCCTTGAACAAGGCTTGTCCTAAAGATCTGTTTGCTCTGCCTAGGATTGATCAAGTTATCGATTCTATGGCAGACTCCGAACTCCTCTGTTTTCTCGATGCATATTCCGGTTATCACCAAATCCAGATGAAGGAATCTGAAAAAGTCAAAACCTCATTCATAACTCCCTTCAGAACCTTCTGTTTTGTTACGATGCCCTTTGGGCTAAAGAACACAGGAGCTACGTACCAACGCACTATGCAGCGTTGCCTCCATGATCAAATCGAACGCAATGTACATGCATATGTTGATGATATTGCGGTGATGTCCAAAAAGAAGGAAACATTCATTTCCAACTTGGAGCAAACATTCGCCAATCTACGAAAATACAACATAATGCTTAACCCGAAGAAATGCTTCTTTGGAATCCCAGTCAGAAAATTGTTAGGTTTTATCGTGTCTCAAAGAGGCATAGAGGTGAACCGAGACAAAATCAAGGCTATACTCAATATTTCCAAGCCAACTCTCTTGAAGGACGTACAAAGACTAACTGGTTGCATTGCCGCAGTTAGTCGGTTCGTAAGCCGGCTCGGTGAAAGAGCCGCACCATTATACAAACTCCTGAAAAGACCAAGGTGTGGAGCCCCCGGATTAATCCTCCGAGAATCCCAGTTATGCATACAACCACGATCCCAAGATCAGTTAGTCGTGGCACATAACCGACAAGTATCATTACAACATCCGAGACATACCGAATTTACAAGACTTATATAAATGCCGTTATGGCTACATCCATAATCAACAGCGGAACTTCATCAAGCGTAGAGCCCAATCCATGCCTTAACCTACAGGCAACTGAGTGGGAGAACGTCCTAGCTCACGTAGTCGTCCACTTCACCTTCTTCTTGATATTTGACCAGATTAATAGCCAGGGACGATGTCGGTGAGTACTTTGAATGTACTTCCAAACCACCTTAAGATAACAGTAATAACAAGAGGATATGCATTATGGCTGTGGTAGTAGGAGGGCACCAAGGGAGGTTCTTTTCTCAATTAGTTTCTCTTGTAGATATAGCATCTCCATATCTTTGTTGAAAACTTTTGTAAAACATTTTGGAAACCTTTTTGAAAAGTTTTGGAAAACATCAGGACTAGGTCACCCATTTGTTCCTCCTTTACGGTCATCCCATGACCAAACTCCTTCCATCCCTTTCTGACCATCCCATGGTCAAAGCAGGGATCCTTTCCGACCATCCAATGGCCAAAACATTTCCAAAGCCATTTCTTTTTAGAAATCCTTTTTGAAAACAAAACCAGCACCGCTTTACAGCAACCTTCCCAACCGTCCATGACCATGGACACGGCTATTCAAATAGATTTACACTCTGCAGAGGTTGTACACTTTACCCACACCATCCGGGTACACTACCTTGATCTTCACCGATCGTGGGTCGAGTAACCGATCAAGACTCTTCGGAGGCCCGTGCCAATATAAGTGCCTACCCTATGAGTGTTAATCCCCTCAAAACCGGGACGTCGGGTACCGAGGACCAACCGTAGCGTGTTCTCCACTTCTCGAGTGTGCGCTTTCAATGAGGGGCTCATAGTAACGTGTGGAGGCCAACAGACCCTTCGTTCCTTCTCCAGGTCGATGTCCCACATGGACCTTTATCGGAGAAGGCCCACCCTCCAGGGATCCCCGATCCCCTGTAGTTGTTGCGAGGCAGCTTACACCAGAGTAAACAAACATCAAGTCTTGCCCTGTCCCATCTCAGAGTGATGTGGTTGCACGGGTTAATTGTTCTAGCAAAACTGCAAAGAACCGGGTGCGTTTTTGTAAACCTTTTTCCTCCATCTTTCCTTCAGCATTTTGTAAAACAAAACCATTTTCTTTCTCAAAAACTCTTGGGAGGTCCTACCTCACCAAGGTTTTATCATAAAACATTTTGTAAACTTTTTTCGAGATCTTCCCAACCTCTAGTTTTTGCTTCGGCTAAAACGGGTCTCCAAAGGGTATGGTGTAATACACCACCTATTCTTCTAGGGACAAGTAGGTGTCACCAAGGGGGTTGTACTTAGTAGTACACAAGCGTAATAGTTCGGAGGAGCCAAACCACTACCATATGTACATCAACATATAGTAAACGATGCAGTTTTAATAAATAGTAGATCAAACATGAATAAGTAAAACAGTGGGATATGGCTTATGAGCAAGAAGGTGTCTTGCCTGATGATCAGCATTATGGCAATATGTCCCTGGACTTCTTCTTAGAATACCCAATAATATACAATAATAACCATCTTCTTCGTCGATAGGGAACACATGCAAAAAAACAAAAGGGCACAATCAATACAAGGCATACAATCACTAATACAATACAACAGACAGACATACCACACATTACTCAATTCAGTAGGTTTTGAGAGGATTGGATTTAGAACCATTGCAAAAACTCTATTTGCATTGGTGGGATTTTCCTTTATTCGGGAAATGGTCATAACCACTAATGAAGGGGGTTTGGGACCATGGCCTGGGTAATTATGGTATCAAGGTGCAAACAGAATACCATCAGGTAGGTTTTGACAAAACAAGACCAACAAAAGTGGTTTCAAGATTTTATCACTTTTCTTTAATTTCTTATGAATTTTTCTAGTGATAAAAGCTCTAGTTTTAGGAAATAAGTCACCAGATAAGTTCTAGGGCTCCACAAATTATTTTCCTTGGCTTGTTAGGTAAGGCTTGATGTACTTGTTTACTGAGAGTTGGAATCACTCCAAAATAATTAACAGAATGCCCTCAGGAAAATCCCAAAGGCAGTTTTGTAGGCAATTTGTCTTTTTCACCAGATTAAATCTACATGAGCTATTGATATTATTCCAAGGACACATCGTAGGTAGTGAGAATACCCTTCTGTAGAACTTGGAATCAACCCTTTGGGATTAGCAAAACTACTGTAGTCAAAATAGAGTTGAATAAACTATGCACATAATAGTTTAATTCACAGTAAATCATCCAAGGCTCAATAATTTTTGAGCTCCTAGGGTTTGATATGGATTGGCAGTCGTGATTAATGGGAGGTTGAGTTAGGTCAATACCAGCTTTGGTTTGGCCTAGGAAAAATCCTCTAGTCAGATATGGCCTGCTTTTGTTATTTTTGCCAGAGGTATACTAGGAAGCAAAATAATGTGGGGCTGGTTTGATATGCAAGGTATTCCTGATACCTTTCATTACAAAGTGGTTTTGTTAAAAATGGATTCATAGAATTCACAGAAGGATTTTATTAGTAGAAATGGTGCATATGTGTGGATGATTTACTATAGTTAGTTGAAAACTTGTTTTGGTCCACTTGTTGTACTTCATGTTAGGTAAAACAGCTATTTACCTAGGAAAATTTAGATCTGTCCAATTGGAGTTATTTACTATTTTCAAATCGATTTAATATGACAGGCCTGTTTTACAGATCTGGAATATTAGAAAAGAAAAAGGGAAAGGGGCCGGCCGAAGCTGGGCTGGTCCAAGCGGGGTGCCAGTGGGCCGGCCCAACCACCACCATGGCCGCGGGTGGGAGACGAGTTCAAACTCCGGCAGGAGGGGCCCGCTGTCAGTGAGGTGAGGCACCGAAGAGGTATCGGGTGACACCAGCCGTAGGATTAGGGGCGGATCCGACGGCTCCGCTTCATCCTCTTCCTCTGGACACCTCGACGAGAGCAAACCCTAGCTGGGGGATTGGCGGGCTCGGGGGAGCTCACCTGAGGTGCAGAGAGGCGTCGGGAATGGTCAGAGACGACGCGGCATCTCCTGACGAGCCCGGCGAGGGGCAGGAGTCACGGCTTTGGGCCTGGAGGTACCTCGCGCGGCTGCCACCGAGAGGTCCTCATCGGAGCTAAGTGGTGATGCATGAGGAGCCGTCCCTGGGCAAAAAGAAGAGGGGGATTAGAGGGGAAGTGGGGGATCATGGCAGGGTGACATGTAGAGAGAGGGAAGCTCGGGAGAGGAGATGCTAGCTAGATCTTGAAAATGGTCGAGGCTCCTTCTCTTCGACAACACAGAGCAGAGGTGAGGGAGAGGAGTTCTGGGAGGTAGTTGGGGTGGGGATTGAGCAAATGGATGGCCAGGGGAGCTCGGGGTGCTCACTGCCCCCTTATAAAGCAAGGGATGTGGTCTAGGGTGGACTTGGTCCACTAGAGCAAGGAGGGAGGAGCTGGTCACTGGTTGGTTGAGCTGGGTGGTGCTGGGAGGAAGTGTGGGCCTGGTGCTCGACCAGAGAGGGAGAGGGGAGTGGCTGTTGCTGCTCTAAGGATTTTTGCAAGATATGGCCTATCTCTCCTTCTCTCTTTCCAAGAGCAAAAGACCAGGGGAGGGGGTGTGCTACAGTGTTTTGCTACAGTGCACCACCAAAAGGGTGTGAGTTGTGCTAGGGAAGCTTGCTTGACCAGGTTGGTAAGGTTTTGTCGGTTTTTGATTTAAGGTGAATAAAAGTCCAAATGTGCCATATAGAATGATCATGGTCAGGTTCTCGAAATTTGATCTTTGAAAGATTAGTTAAGGGTATTGGTAGATGGACAAGGTTAAGATACACCTCCAGGAATTATTTGAGATTTTTCAAAGGAGTTTTAGTCCACTTAAATCTATTTATTCAAAAAGTGCAGAAGTGATTTATAGAAACTCATTTGATAAATTTACATTGGACCAGGTTAGATTTTGATGTGAGATGGTCCCAAATGTGAATACAGACTTAGGGGAATTTTCCCAAGATTTATTGTGGCTTAAAAGTATTTAAGACAATTATTATTCCATTTCTGCCATTTAAGAAAATAGGCAAAAAGAAATAATAAAGCTTCTCAAAAATATTTATTTTTGATATGGGAAGATAGGGTATGATATGTGGACCTCAAAAGTTCTGAGGATTCGGGAAGTGTTTTGGCATAAACCAAACTTTCCTTTGGGAAAGGAGTTTTGGAGATTTTGACTATTAAAGGGATTAATTGGATTCGGAGCCATAATAATTATGGATAATATTTGATAAATCTTGATGACCAAGGTAGATGATGTAGACAAGCTGTGGTAAGCATTTGCAACCTTGGGATTTGGAAATCCAACTTGAATTAGGGGGAAAACAAGGAGTTGGGGATCTAGGGTGATGTTATTTTTATACCACCAAAACCTTGTTGGATCTTGGAGATCAGATCTCCCCTTGGGGCATGGGGTAGATGGATCGATACACCAAGTGATGTAGATTGAGATGGTCTAAAGGTTTGAGCTTGATCCTGCTTGAGCTTACCAAGACAGTCTTTCAAACTTTGAATAAAATAAGCCTGCCAAAGAAGATTATCAACTAGCCTTCAAAACCTTGTGGGTTTAAGAAGCACAAGGATCCACTTGGAACAAGTGAAGCAGGTATTCGTAGAACTATATGAGTATATCACAACCATGCAAAGAGTTGGTCCATAGAAGGTTGGATGGTGGTGTGAGCTTCTGTCAAAGTAGGCATGTTGACTAGATTTGCAGGAATAGTTAATTTCTTGCCTGCAAAACCATCAAGAACAACTAGGTTGGAAGATGAGATAACCAAGTTCAAGAGTGTTCCTTGGTAGTCCTTAGGGTGGTTAACAAGATGGTTCAAGTGCATTACCAAAAATGCACAAGGGTTGGGAAAGGGAGTCATTAAAAAAGGTGATGTTGGAAACAGATTTCCAGACTTAGCCAAATTTGGCAGAGTTAGGGTCTTTGACTAGAATGTGGGTGGTGATGATTTTGATGGGTTGCAAGGTACCAAAGCATCATAAAGTGGGTGATGTTGAGGTGTATATTGAGTATAAAGTATCCTTGCTTGATATTGGTCTTCATTGACTTGGAAACTTCTAGCATGGATATCTTCAGAATTGATCTGGTTAAGGGTTTTAGATTATCACCTGGTGGCTGGAGATCAGATCCAGGTTTGTATTCTTCCTTAGAGTGTGATGATTTGGTAACATATTGATCCTAGTGATGAGCTCCTAGAGTATCTCATACTACTTCTAAGCAAGCAAGTCAAACAGCAGATCAAGACAACTCATCTTACAAACAAATCAACTACTACTGGGGTTACCATCAAGGCTAGCTTGAGGTAAGGATGGGTAATTTTGAAGGGTTATATTTTGAATAAGATGAGAGTCCTTGGTATATCTACCAAGAGTAGAATTCAAAAGCTTACAAATAGGTTTCTGGAGATCCTAGAGGTAAGAGTAGTTGAAGGTTCTATCTTGAAAACGTAAGGAGATTATATTATATATCTCTCCATAGTTTGATCAATAGAAGCTACTAAAATAGTTGGTTTGCAAAGGCTTCTGGGCTCAGGTTTTTGAAATGCCAGAACATTTGAGAATATGTAAAATGAGCCGGGATAGTTTTGGTAAATAGCTTTTTGACCATAGGTGTTGAGGTAAGGAGTATATCTTCTAATACACATTCATAAACATTGTCAAACAACATGCAAACACTTCATCACTAAACAAGAAAAAGTTTTTGTTCCCCCTGATTTTTGCATTCTAGACAACTAATCAGGGTGGCTGAAATTGGGATGTTACACAAGGATTTTGTATGGACCGATGAACCTGAAGCTGCATTGCAAGACCTGAAAGCAGTACTCTCATCTGCTCCCATCCTTGCGGCACCGGAACCACAGGAACCGATGTTGCTCTATCTTGCTACGACAAACAAAGTCGTCGGTATCGTCATGGTAGTGGAGAGACCAGAGGAAAATCAGGAACACTTGGTGTAGTTTCCGACTTAGTTTCTTAGCGAAGTCTTAACAGAATCGAAACAGTGGTATCCGCACTATCAAAAGTTGGCTTACGACGTGTTCTTAGCATCTCGTAAGCTAAGACATTATTTTCAAGAACATCCAATTACCATTGTGAGCACAGCTCCCATGAGAGATATAATCAACAATAGTGACGCCATAGGATGCGTCGCCAAATGGGGCGTAGAGCTTTCGGCTTTTGATATTGAGTATAAACCTCGGACAGCAATCAAATCACAAATCCTTGCTGACTTTGTTGCTGATTGGACAGAGACAAAGGAGAATATGACCCTCCCTGAGTCGGAATATTGGACCCTATATTTTGATGGGTCTAAGGCTCACGGGGCTCGCGGGCTGGCGTGGTGCTCAAATCACCCAAAGGAGATCAACTTTTATACGTGTTGTAGATCCACTTCACAGTGACAAATAATATTGCCGAGTATGAAGCACTGCTGCATGGAATCCGGATTGCTAAGGATATCGGCTTCCGATGTTTGATGTGTTATGGAGATTCGGATCTTGTTGCTCAACAAGTGTCGGATATTTGTAATGCAAATAAGCACATGGCAGCATATAAAGGTGTCGTGGAAAATTTGTCTAAATCGTTCGAAGGGTTTGAGGTTCAACACATCCCTCGAGCAGAAAATGAGGAAGCAGATGCATTATCTCGAATAGGCTCCGCACGGAAAGAGGTCCCGGATGGCGCTTTTTTAGAGCACCTCAAAGTTCCCTCAATAAAGGGAGTGGACGAGAAATATCCGACCAAATCCGACTCACCTCTAATAGCAGTTCTGGATGTAATTCCCAGCTGGACTCAACCCTACCTTGACTATTTGGTAGATGGCAAATTACCCGAAGACGAAGTCCTGAGCTGGCAGATCATCCGACGAGCAAAAGCCTATACTGTAGTTAGTGCTGAGCTCTATAAGCGGAGTGTCTCTAGGGTCTTTCAGCGCTGCGTATCTCCGGGAGAAGGAGTGGAAATCTTAAGAGAAATCCACGAAGGCGAGTGTGGTCACCATGCTGCAGCCAAATCTTTAGTGGCAAAAGCTTTTCGACACAGTTTTTTTCTGGCTTATAGCCAAGGCAGGTGCTGAACGGCTAGTCAAGACTTGCAAGGGCTGCCAAAAGTAATCCAAACAAGCTCACGTTCCGGCTGATCAGCTACGAACAATACCTATAACATGGCCTTTCGTGGTATGGGGGCTTAACATGGTAGGACCGTTCAAATAGGCTCCAAGTGGATTTACTCACCTCTTAGTGACGGTGGATAAATTCACCAAATGAATTGAGGCTAAACCCGTCACTAGTTGTGATGGAGCAATAGCCAAAAGATTTGTCAAGGATGTCATAATCCGGTATGGTTATACGCATAGTATTATCACGGACAACGGGAGTTATTTCTCTATGGGAGAACTTGCTGAATTCTGCAACGAACAAAATATCCGGCTTGACATTGCGCCAGTCGCACATCCGCAGGCTAATGGACAAGTCGAAAGAACAAATGGTTTAATCCTACAAGGCCTAAAACCAAGACTCGAAGCACCACTACGACGTGCTGCGGGGGCTTGGACAGAGGAATTACCTTCTGTAATATGGAGTTTATGAACAACCCTGAATAGGTCAACTGGATACACACCTTTCTTCTTGGTCTATGGCGTAGAAGCAATTCTTCCTAGTGATTTGATTCACACTTCTCCTAGAGTGGGCGCGTATATCGAAGAGGATGCCGAGGTTTCTCGACAAAATGATCTCGACTTAGTCGAAGAAGTTCGCATCGTTGCTAAAATGAGATCAACAGCCTATCATCAGAAGTTACTCAAGTATCATAGCCAGAGAGTCAGAAACCGGTCTTTTAATAAGGGCGATTTGGTTCTCTAGCTTGTGCAACAAAGAAAGCACAAACTTTTCCCGGTATGGGAAGGGCCATTTTTAGTTAGTCGAGTATTACACAATGGTTCATACTACCTAACTGATATGTGGGCAGTCAAAGAAAGACCTGCTACTAAGAAGAGAAAGAGAGCTAGAGGCAGTACACATCCAGATGAATTAGACAGGCCATGGAATATTGCTCAGCTATGTCCCTTTTATTCTTAGTTTTTCCTTCTTTGTAATCATATATGTGTACATGTTTGTGAGAAATAAAAGTTTTGGTTGCCTCAAGTTTTTCTGAGAAGTTTTTACCATCTTATTTCCGAATGATCATGTCACAAGTCGAAAATCCTAGAATACTTGAAAGTACTTTATGCTCATGCTTGTTCTGGTTTAGATTTCTGATTCTAAAATTTCTACCTACGGGTATAAATCTAAATTTTCTAGTCTATACTTTGGTTATTTGTCTGATTGCCAGATGCGGGTATTTTCTGAGTAGTGAATTGTTGGTACTAGAAGCCGGCTTTGTTTCCGACTTTAAACTGGTTTAGCAATTGAGCTCCGTTGCTCGGCAAAGTTTCCATGCTAAAGGTTTAGCCGGCTCACGAAAGGGACAAGGCGGAAAGCCAGATAAACAATAAGTACAAACAAAAAATACAAGTGCTTATGCAAATATTTCAGGCACAAAAAAAAAACTTAAGTCAAAAGTGCAGAAAAGATAAAAACTTAGCACTATCAAAAGTATTACACTACTTATTTACAAATCCATAATGTTTTCAGAATAACACATTTGTTTCTTTCTAATGATTTATGATGCAGGAGGAGAGGTAGGAGCTGACGACTCGCTGGATACATCAGCCGCACCTTGATAACGATCCGAGATGTCCAAATCCGATATGGTTTGGTCATCACCGGAACCTTCGGCTATTTCTTTGAAAGGCGGAGGTGGTGTGTCCACGTGGGCGAAGAAGGGAGTGTCGTAGTTGGTCAAATCAGCTACGTGGCACCCATATCCAACGCAGGAGTCCATGATGGATTTGATATCTTGCTCCTGGCCGTCTTCGTCCATAGTAGAGTACCCTCTGGTCACTTGCCAGATTTCCATGCTTCCATGGTGGTTCATGACCATTGTGAGAGCGTTATGCGCTGCGGATCGCGTGTAGGACATGTTCCAATCCTGGACAAGCTGCGGCATCTCCTTTGCCTTGTCTCGCACCTGAAAGTTGGACATGCTATGCATATCTGGAACCTTGAGAGTTTCGCCAATATCTTCAAGGGATTGGTGGAAGTCATGAAGCAAATCACCGACTTGGGTAAGCCGGTGGGTGCGAGGCTCGGTAGAGGCGGAGTCCGTCAAGTTCAGAGGCCCTATGCATATAATGCAAAGAGGTTAAATAAATCCGACATCGAAAGAGTCGAAGAATGTAAACAAGTCAGAGAGATGGAAACATACCAAAGATGCCATCGTCGACTTTGGTTTTCTCCTCACGAAGACTCTGGAGTTCAGCCCGGAGTGCTTCAGAAATGTCCCACTCTCTGAACAAGTCACTGGTAAGATCCGAGATTTTCTTCTCGTGGAGTGCAATCTTGCGATCACGCTCCATGGTGGCCATGGAGGAGGATTCAAGAACTTGAGAAATGCTCTTCTCATGATCCGCCTTAAGCTGGTCTAGCTCTCGGCGGAGATCCTTGTTTTCCACCACCAAGGTCTTCAGATTCTCGGCCTCTTCAATCATAGCACAGGACTATTTTACCAGTGCTGTAAATCAAAAGAATAACAGTTCAACAAAAATATTCGACTATGAAAAAGCAAGACAAGGTTTGAGTCTCAGAAAGTTTACTTTCGGCCTCATCCTTGGAAACCTTAAGCTCAGCATTTTCAAGACGGAGAGCTTTGATCTCTCTCTGCTTATTGTAGATATTCTTCAACAATTCCTGGTTATGTGAATTAACTTTCTGTAAGTCAGAATACCTAGAGTCAGAAGTCTACTAAAGACTCGGGCTAATATTGTAACTAATATCAGCACGAGCCTTGGGGGCTACACTAGTTCATCCTTTGGCATCCTAAGGAAGCATAAACCCGGATTGTCTATCTAACATCATGCTTGGGGGCTAGAGGATATGATATAAAATACTATAAAGGAAAATGTCAGTTGGAATTCCGACTTACATGATGTTCATGTGTGAGCTTGCTCAGGCACATGTTCACTTCAGTGGTAACCTTCTCGGCGAGGGTGAGTGGAATAATTGGAGGTGGTGGAAGCACACCAGCTCTTAATCCCTCATCGCAAAGGCGGACTTGTTCGAGAAGTTTGGAGTACTTGACGTCCTCCGCTTCTTGTGCTTCTTCTTTGGCAGAAATGGTTCGGCTTTCAAGGCATTCCTTGGCCAACCGTTGGATCCCCTATGCAGATTTCCGAGATAGGCCAAATTTGGCAAGTCCCGGATTGCTCAGGAGGTTGTCAGTGAAAACTTCTGTCGAGGGATCATTACTCGAAGAGGGTTCACCCTTATCTAAACCGGAGCCATGGTGACTTCAGTCTGCGACTCGAGGATCGCTGGCTCAGTTGAGGGAGCCATATCTTCTGCAACGATCGGAGATGGAGTAATCTCCAGTTGCTAGAGATATGCCCAAGAGGCAATAATAAAAGTGATTATTATTATAACTTTATGTTTATGATGAATGTTTACATCCCATGCTATAATTGTATTATTAGGAAACATTAATACTTGTGTGTTTTGTAAACATAAAAGAGTCCCTAGTAAGCCTCTTGTTAAACTAGCTTGTTGATTAATTGATGATCATGGTTTCCTGATCATGGACATTGGATGTGATTAATAACAAGGTTATATCATTAGGAGAATGATGTAATGGACCACACACCAATAGTAAGCGTAGCATAAGATCAAGTCATTAAGTTCGTATTGCTATAAGCTTTTAAATGCATAGTAACCTAATCCTTCGATCATGAGGTTATGTTAATCACCATCACCGGATGGGTACTTTGATGACATCAAACACCGCTTCGTAACTGGGTGGTCATAAAGGTGTCATTGGGTATTCTAAATGTATGTGTTGAAGCGCATGGACCAAGATTGGGATTTGTCCATCCATATGACAGATAGATATGCTCTGGGCCCTCTCGGTGGAATGTCATCTAGTTAGCTTGCAAGTATGTGACTGGGTCACAAGGGATGACATATCACGGAACGAGTAAAGAGTACTTATCAGTAACGAGGTAGAACTAGGTATGGAGATGCCGTCGATCAAACCTCGGATAAGTATAGTATCGCGTGACAAAGGGAATTGGTTTCGTATGTAAATGGTTCAATCGATCACGAAGTCATCGTTGAGTATGTGGGAGCCGTTATGGATCTCAAGATCCCGCTGATGGTTATTGATCGGAGAGGTGTCTTCATCATGTCTGCATATTCACGAACCGTAGGGTGACACACTTAAGGTTCGAAGTTGTTTTAAGTAGATATGGAATGTGCGTTGGAGACCGAATGTTGTTCGTAGTCTCGGATTGGATCCGCGACATCACGAGGAGATGCGGAATAGTCCGGAGAATAAGATTCATATATTGGGGATCATTTTCTAAGTTAGGAAATGTTCCGGAGTGTTTGTATGGGGATTCTAGAAGGTTTCGGAATGTTCTGGAAGGTTCTAGAAGAGTTCTTGGTGTTTGCTTGAAAACCAAGAAAGGGTCAAGGAAACCTTGTGGGGGCTAGACACAGATTCGTGGGGGAGGAGGACTCCTCCCCCCTTCCCAACCCACCGGCCCAAGGAGGGAGGGGAGTCCTACTAGGACTCCCCCTCCCAAGGCGCCTCCCTCCTTTAAATAGAGGGGAGGGGGTGCCCCCTCCTAGATCTCTCTCATAACAAGCTCTAGCTGCCGCCTCTCTCCTCCTCCTTCCCTCTGCTCCGGCTTAGGCGAAGCCCTGCAGAATTCTCTACTCCAGCGCCACCACCACACCGTCGTGCTGCTGGGATTCCGTGGAGAAGATCTACTACCTCCGCTGCTCGCTGGAACGAGGAGAGGAAGGTCTGCTTTGACTCCGCACGTGTGACCGACTGCGGAAGCGCTGCCGGAACGCGGCGCCGGAAGGATCGTCCACACGATCTTGAGATCGGCAAGTGATCGACTACATCAACCATGAGATCTAATCTCGTAATGCTTTCGGGTCTACAAGGGTTAGTACAGATCTATCTCGTTGCACATGTCTAATAGATTAGATCTTGGCTTTTATCTAGATTAGATCTGGGTTTTGTTCGTTCTTGCGGTAGAAATTTTTTGTTTTCCATGCTACGAACCCATCAGTGGTATCAGAGCCGTGTCTATGCGTAGATCTGTTGCACGAGTAGAACACAATGATGTTGTGGGCATTGGTGCTCGTGCCGTCTTTTGCTGTGTGTACCTTGCATCTTGCGGTATGGTGGGATGAAGCGGCTCGGGCTAACATTACATGTCATCGTACATGAGACTTGCTCCACGCTTGACGTGTAACTTGCTTTGCACAAGTGGCTTTGCGGGTGTCTGTCTCTCCCATCATAGTAAAGATCCAATCTACACTTTGCACTTGATAGCACTTGTATCAACATTGTGGTTCAGTTTCGTAGGTAAGATCCGTTCTTATTCGAAAGCCCCAAACCACGTAAAACTTGCAAAGAATATTAGAGGCGTCTAACTTGTTTTTGCAGGGGTTTTGTGATGTGATATGGCCATCATGTGATTGTGATTATATTTGATGTATGCAATGATCCTTGTTGTAATATGGCAACCGGCAGGAGCCTAATGGTTGTCTTTAATTCTGTTAAGACCTGCATGTCTATTCATCTTGTAATAGCTTTATTCCAAGTAGTTGTAATAGTTGCTAGTGATGATGGACAACCATGAAGCGGCGCCACTGACCTTGACGCAATGCTGGTGATGATGGAGATCATGTTCGTGCTTTGGAGATGGAGATCAAAGGCGCAAGAAGAAAGGGCCATATCATATCACACTAATTATGAATTGCCTGTGATGCTAATCCTTTATGCATCTTGTATTGCTTAGATCGCGACGGTAGCATTATAATATGATCCCTCTCACTAAATATCAAGTAATAAAGTGTTCGTCCTTAGTTGGCACCGTTGCTAAGACTCGTCGTTTCGAAGCATCTCGTGATGATCGGGTGTGATAGACTCTACGTGTGCATACAACGGGTGCAAGCCAGATTTGCACATGCGGATACTAAGGTTAATCTTGACGAGCCTAGCATGTACAAACATGGTCTCGGAACACGGAATACCGAAAGGTAAAGCATGAGTCATATGGATGATATGATGAACATGTTGATTGTTCGCCTTTAAAGCTACATCATCTCACGTGATGATCGGACTTGGTGTAGTGGATTTGGTTCGTGTAATCACTAAAACAACTCGAGGAATGTTGTTTTGCGTGGGAGTTCATTTGTAATTTGGATTAGTCGAACTCAATTTATCATAAACACAATCAAAGTGAATTTGCATAGTTTGTTGTAGTCATTGGAATCCGTTCACCACCTTACGCTTAGTTATAGTTGAGATAGTGGAACTATAGAAATTCTGGATATTTACTTTACGAACTGGTATCGTATTGTTTTGAATGTCAATTTAAAGTTTATAAGTCGTATTGCAAACTTTCAGCAAACTCTATTTACTCCATGAAGTTTAATAAATAGTATTAAATCAAGAGTAACAATTCCAGTGTTAGTATCTAATATATCATGTTTGCCTCCATGATTCTTGATACTCAAAAGATTGTTTTTAATATCAAGTTTATCTAAGAGCTGGAAGCAATGTTTCAGAAACCATCATATGTGAAAGGTATTGCGATATCTAAAACAATGTGTTGGTTACAACATGATAGAGTATACGTCCTCATATTTGATGAGAATTTGTGAAGGTTGGAGATGCTAGTCGTCCTAATCCTCCAAAAGGTTTTGGAAAAGAAACATTATACTCGCAATTCACCTTTATAAGCTATAGCAGCTTGATCATGAAAGTTGTCATGATAAGGATGAATAGAAGATGTAAGTAAAATGTTTACTACACTAATAGATTACTAAAGAATGGATTTTTGAAAGAATGCCAAACATTTGATGATGGTGATCCACTTCAAAGTGCAAGTCCAAAGGTATTAGTATTTGACTATATACGCTTTGTACTATGTGTCATGTGAATGACACCACTATTGATGTTGATAGATTCTTTTAAAAGAAAAGGAATTGCTGAAAGAGAATCTATAAAATATTTGGTAGAAAATAAAAGGTTGGAGATGTCCAACTTAGGCATATAGAAGATATACATGTTATGGTTGTTTTCCTTGCTTGTTAAACAATGTGGTTCTCCGGTATTGGATACCGAATTGGTTGGTATGAAGTGTCATACAGGACAACACAATTCATGAACTGCAATGGCCTAAGTAACTAGCAAGAGAATATGTGGTGATGTTCATCGAAAACAAACAAAGGGTTGTTGTGTTGCTCCTTAACATCAAAGCTTGCCTTCAAGATTTGTTTCAATAATTGTTATTTTGATCAGGTATTATGACGACAAAAGGTTGTTCAAATAATTACCATATTCCATAATAGATGGATGATATACAAGTCTGGTTGGAGAAATGACGACCATAAAACTAATGCTAAAATATCGCAAGACAAATGATTGAAAGATCACTTGCGAAGTGACATCTCCGTTTAAATTATATTGGAAAGAAAACATGAAGAAACTCCATGTTGATGGAATTTTGGAGTTTTTTGATTTTGATCAAATGACGCTTATGAAACTTTTCTAGAGATAATTAAAACTTCGTTCATAGGCCAAAAGGGAACGAATGACTAGCTGATTGGAACTTGTACATACAGATGTATGAAGCCCATTATGTGTAGTCGAGAGCAATAGATTTCAACTTCATATGCTTTCTCCGAGAATTTGAGTGAATATATGTATACTTACTCAATAAGGAAGAAGTATGAAAAATTTGAAAAATGTTCAAAGACTTTCAAGATGAAGTGGAAAATCATTGTAACAAGAAAATAAAAGGTTTATGATTGGATCATAAAGAAAGATGTTTGAGTTACAAGTTTAGCAAAACACCTAAGATTTGAGGAATCGTTCCATGGATTTGCATTTCCCAAAACAGCATAGGAGTATGAAGTGTTCGAGATATGTAATGAAACCTTGTTTTACATGGTAAGATCAAAGGTGTCATTTATAAAACTGCCATTATATTTTAAAGATTAAAGCTTTAGTGACTACCGCTTTTACACTGAAAAGAGCTCCATCGTGATCCGTTGAAATGACACCATATAAGTCATGGTTTGGGATAAAACCCGAATTGTCTTTTCTTAAATTTTGGTATGCTATGCATAAGTAAAATGTTTACAACCAAAGTCGGATAAGCAAGTCTTTGTAGGTTATCCCAAAGAATTTGTTGGGAATTTCTCCATAACAGTGAGGAAAAAAGAGTTTGTTACTTGGAACGTCAAGTTTCTTGAGAAGGAATTTTTCGTGAAAAGTTAAGTGGGAGGACAATAGAACTTTGATAAGGTTGTTGAACCTTAGCTATATGTGCTAAGTAGCGCAGCGCCGGAAAGTGTCCCGGTGACGGCCACAATGTTCATGGCTCTCGTGATTACAAAAGGTGTGATCTCGGAGATTAGAGTTCCTATAGAACCATGTGGGTCGGTAAGAATCAAATAGTAAGATTTGATAAGCAAGTCGTTACTGTTTTGACAATGATGAACCGACTACATGCAAAGAAGCGATGATGGGCCCTGACTCCATAAAATGACTAGAAGTCATGGAATCCGTGATAGCATCCATACACGAGAAATCAAGTTTCTGAACTTTGAAGACCCTCCGGAAAGGCGTGAAGCCTATCGGTCGTGTTTGGATCTATAAAGAAATAGACATGGATGTTTCAAATCTGTGAAATAGTCGACATGTCGGAAAGAGTTTACGACAATGTTCAAGGAATTGACTATGATAAGATTTGATCTTTCATAGCGATATTTAGTCTGGACGGATTAATGTAGCAACCACTACATATATTTTGATATATGGTAGTTGAACAAACAAAACAAGTTCTTCTAATAGAATGGTTACCTAGGACGTGTAAATACCACGATCCAAAGGGTTTTGTTAATTCAAAGGATGCTAAAAGAGTATGCAAAACTTCAATGGTTGAAGTAAGCATAGCGGAGTTGGAATCTTCACCATGATGAAACTGTTAAAAGAGTTTAAATTCATCGGAGATGATGAAGATGCTTGCATTTGCAAGAAATTAAGTGGGAGCGCTGATACATATTTCTAATACATTATGTAGAGGACATATTGTATCTTGTATTGACACAGGTTAAGAATTTCATTTTGATGAAAGACTTAGGCATAACCCAAGAATTAGGCATCAATGTCTATATGGATAGATTGAGGCGCTAATATGGTTTTGCCAAATGTACATAGATAAGACGTTGAATGAGTTCAATATGGAAACAACAAGAAAGGTTCTTGATGCACGGAAAGGACTGAATCAAGATTCGAGTGTGTTGACACGAGATTCAAGTGTTTTGACACTTGGTGAAATGACAAGAATATTTTGATCAATCATTCTTTGAGATGTACACATCCAGATATGTCCTATGCTCTAAATGTTATGAGCATATACCAGAATGATTCATAAGATGATTATTGGACAATAGTCAAGATATTCTTATGAGCTTTGGAAGAACTAAGAATATATCATGTATAAGTGACAAATAGTTAAAAGTAGTTCATTGTAAAGTGTTACATTAATACTAGTTTTTTCACGAGATACAAATTAAATTTATCTCAATTTAGACTATGGGTGGCACAATATAATGGAAAGGATGTTCCATGATGGATTTGGATGAGTTCCAAAGTTGAGATATTGTGACGGATACTACAACAAAAGGCTAAGTATATAAACTGCTATAGAGCATCAAAGGAGGGCATTTGTGTTAAGTAGTTTGTTATCAAACTAGGTGTGGTTCAAAGTGGGCTAATACTATGAAGATATATTGTGTGACAATAATATCAACATATTTTGAGCCGAAGGAACTAAAGGTCTCACCAAAGGACCAAATTTATACAATGCCATCTCATTGAAGAATGAGTAATGCGTAGAGACGCAAGGACATGCAAATACACACGGACCTGGAAGTGTCAGATCCTAAGATTATGTTTACCACTAGCAATAGTGTCTATACAACACCAGAAAGCCATAGGTGTTGAATGCACAAGTTTTTAACTAGATTATTGACTCTAGTGCAAGTGGGAGACTGTTGGAGATATGCCCAAGAGGCAATAATAAAAGTGATTATTATTATATCTTTATGTTTATGATGAATTTTTACATCCCATGCTATAATTGTATTATTAGGAAACATTAATACTTGTGTGTTTTGTAAACATAAAAGAGTCCCTAGTAAGCCTCTTGTTAAACTAGCTTGTTGATTAATTGATGATCATGGTTTCCTGATCATGGACATTGGATGTGATTAATAACAAGGTTATATCATTAGGAGAATGATATAATGGACACACACCCATAGTAAGCGTAGCATAAGATCAAGTCATTAAGTTCGTATTCCTATAAGCTTTTAAATGCATAGTAACCTAATCCTTCGACCATGAGGTTATGTTAATCACCATCACCGGATGGGTACTTTGATGACATCAAACACCGCTTCGTAACTGGGTGGTCATAAAGGTGTCATTGGGTATTCTGAATGTATGTGTTGAAGCGCATGGACCAAGATTGGGATTTGTCCATCCATATGACGGATAGATATGCTCTGGGCCCTCTCGGTGGAATGTCATCTAGTTAGCTTGCAAGTATGTGACTGGGTCACAAGGGATGACATATCACGGAACGAGTAAAGAGTACTTATCAGTAACGAGGTAGAACTAGGTATGGAGATGCCGTCGATCAAACCTCGGATAAGTATAGTATCGCGTGACAAAGGGAATTGGTTTCGTATGTAAATGGTTCAATCGATTACGAAGTCATCGTTGAGTATGTGGGAGCCGTTATGGATCTCCAGATCCCGCTGATGGTTATTGATCGGAGAGGTTTCTTCATCATGTCTGCATATTCACGAACCGTAGGGTGACACACTTAAGGTTCGAAGTTGTTTTAAGTAGATATGGAATGTGCGTTGGAGACCGAATGTTGTTCGGAGTCTCGGATTGGATCCGGGACATCACGAGGAGATCCGGAATAGTCCGGAGAATAAGATTCATATATTGGGGATCATTTTCTAAGTTAGGAAATGTTCCGGAGTGTTTGTATGGGGATTCTAGAAGGTTTCGGAATGTTCTGGAAGGTTCTAGAAGAGTTCTTGGTGTTTGCTTGAAAACCAAGAAAGGGTCAAGGAAACTTTGTGGGGGCTAGACACGGATTCATGGGGGAGGAGGACTCCTCCCCCTTCCCAACCCGCCGGCCCAAGGAGGGAGGGGAGTCCTACTAGGACTCCCCCTCCCAAGGCGCCTCCCTCCTTTAAATAGAGGGGAGGGGGCGCCCCCTCCTAGCTCTCTCTCATAACAAGCTCTAGCCGCCGCCTCTCTCCTCCTCCTTCCCTCTGCTCCGGCTTAGGCGAAGCCCTGCTGAATTCTCTACTCCACCACCGCCACCACAACGTCGTGATGTTGGGATTCCGTGGAGAAGATCTACTACCTCTGCTGCTCGCTGGAACGAGGAGAGGAAGGTCTGCTTCGACTCCGCACGTGTGACCGACTGCGGAAGCGCTGCCGGAACGCGGCGCCGGAAGGATCGTCCACACGATCTTGAGATCGGCAAGTGATCGACTACATCAACCATGAGATCTAATCTCGTAACGCTTTCAGGTCTACAAGGGTTAGTACAGATCTATCTCGTTTCACATGTCTAATAGATTATATCTTGGCATTTATCTAGATTAGATCTGGGTTTTGTTCGTTCTTGCGGTAGAAATTTTTTGTTTTCCATGCTACGAACCCATCACCAGTGTTGCAGAAGGTTGAGGGGTAGGAGTCGGAGGAGCCACGGCAGGAGAAGCCATAGTTAGCTTTGTCTGACGCAGGGGCTTTGAAGTAGTTCCCTTCCCCTTGCCCTTGATGAGCTGTTTAGCTCTAAGAAGGTAATAGAAGAAAGAACATTATATCTTGGAAGAAATCATGAGTAAAAGTACAAAGGCGGAAGTTGTGTGGAAAGTTACTAATACGTCCAAAACGTATCTAGTTTTCCCGAACACTTTTGCTATTGTTTCTCCTCTAAACTTGTGTGATTTGGATGCAACTAACACGGGCTGACGTTGTTTTCAGCAAAATTGCCTTGGTGTCTAGTTTTTGTGCAGAAAATTAACTATCAGGAAAAATCCCAGAAAATATGCCAAAAATCCTATTTCACCAGAAGACTCCCGGAGCTAGAATAAGAGACGAAGGGGGGCTGGGCCCAAGCCACACCACCTGGCCGCGCGGGCTAGCCCAGGCCGCGCCATGGGGTGGCCTGGCCTCCCTAGACGCCCCCTCGGTCTCCCTCTTCGCCTATAAGAAGCCTTCTTACCTAAAAACTCTTGGGGGTTGGACGTTTTCCCAGAAGGAGTTCCGCTCCACCGCCACCACCAGATTCCACGAAACAGCACCAAAAACTCCGTTCTGGCACCCTGCCGGGACGGGGAATTGGAGGCGATCATCGCCATCATCATCACCATCGCTTCTCCATTGACCATCCATGTTTCCCCCATCTATGAGTTAGTAATCCCCCACTGTAGGCTATGGGGATGGTAGGGATTGGATGATATCGTTCATGTAATGGCATCAGATTGTTAGGGCATGGTGCCTAGTATCTTATATTAGTGCTTTATGACTTTGTTGCGACTTGTTATGCTTAATGCTTGTCACTAGGTCCCGAGTGCCATGATTTCAGATCTGAACATGTTATTGATTCATTATGATAGTATTGTTTATGGTCTTACCTGCAAGTTGTATACACACGTTGTTGTCCGGAACCAATGGCCCCGAAGTGACAAAAATCTGGATAACCGGAGGGAATGGCTTTGATGTGAGGATCACATGTGTTCACAGAGTGTTAATGCTTTGCTCCGGTGCTCTATTAAAAGGAGCGCCTTAATTTCTAGTAGTTCCCTTGAGGCCCCGCTGCAAACGGCCTTGCAGGACAAAAGATGTTGTGCAAGTTCTCATTGCGAGCACGTATGACTATATATGGAACACATGCCTAGGATTATCTACTACTTGGATGCTTTATCTTATTTATCTGTAATTGCCCTATGTTCTGATTGCCATGTGAATTGTCTTGTCCATGCAACACCCGTCCTTCCATCCCTATGCCTACCACACTCGAATCCTACTATTTACTGCCATTGTTACTACCGTTTTTACTTTACTACTAATAAACTGCTGTGAGCAAGATTGTTTCCAGGTGCAGCTGAATTGACAACTCAGTTGCTAAGGCTTATAAATATTCTTTGGCTCCCCTTGTGTCGAATCAATAAATTGGGTTTCACTTCCCTCGAAAATACTGCGATACACCCCCTATACTTGTGGGTCATTAGTTACCTCTTCACAACTTGCACTTCCTTTGTGCCGATAGCCACTGTCGGAGCTTTGCGCTTCCTGGGCACAAAGTCCGGCAGTGGGACCAATTCCTCCTCCTGAGAAAACTCGGGAGGATATCCCTCAATAGGAGCTAATTCCGACTCGGGGAGGTCGGCAAGCTGAAAAGAAGATAATATCTTAGTGTTGGAACATAATGTGAAGGTGAAACACATAAAAAGGGTTTATTGCTAAAGCTTACCAGCACTACAGGGTCTTCCGCTGTATGCATGTCCAGGGACAAATCCGGAATCTTTCTCTCCATCTGCTCCTTTATCAGCCATTTGATTTTGCTTATATAATCTTGTGGCTTTAAGGCCTTGGGGCTTATGCGGAGGGAGTCCTTTTTCGACGCCGTGATGGAATGCATTAGTCGGTCGCCGTGGTGCTGGAGTGGCTGGATCCGGCGTGCCACCCAGCATTGGACTTAGTCAGACCCTTTTAGGCCCTTGTGCTTCATCAGGTATTCGATTCATCTCTTGGCGAGAATCAGATTGTCACTGAGAGCCGGAGCGACCTCGTCCCAAGACGCTCGGGGCGTGGCGGCTCCATCAACGAAAGCCAGCAAAGCAGTAGCTTTGCCGGGAGCGGGAATATCCTTATGATAAAAAAAGGTAGCCGGCCACTGGTTGATCGACTCACTAGCTAAAATCTGAGGATAAACGCGCTCACGCCTAACCGAAAGACTAATCGTACCGGTAATGTAAGGATTACCGGCGGTAATGGAATTTCTTCGGACATGGAAATAATACCGGAAGAGAGTGAGACTGAGCCTAATGCCGAGATACCCCTCGCACTAAGACGCATAGGCACTCATCTCTAAGATGGAGCTCGGGGGGATATGGTGAAGTTGAACACCGTAGTGATCTATCACCTCAGAAAATAAATCCGAGGGAGGAAAGGAGAAACCTTTGTCGAGGTGGGTGCCGAAGTGCACTCGCTCGCCGTTGCGCGGGTTGGGGAAGGCTTCGCCGAAGCCGCTCCGCCAGTCGCCAGCACGGAGGAGCCCTTCTTCTTCGACGCCGCAGAGCTTCTCATCGTCGAGGACGCACGGGATCCAAACCCCACGATTTATCTCCTTTTCCGCTGACGCTATCGTCGCTGCTGTCGCTGTTGCACCGGAAGTTGAAGTGGAAGCCATTTTCCTGGTGCGCCGGTGACCTTGGATGGGCGACGCTGGGAATTTTTGGGGGCAAGGGAGCTCTGTGCGCGTGGGAGAAGTGGAGGAGAAGGAAACGGTGCGAGGAATAGATGAAGAAGATGAGAGGAAGGAATCCTCACCCCTTATAACCACCAACCGCGCCAAGATTCATGCAAATGCCACAGTAACCGTGCCACGTGTCGTGGAAAGAACAGGGAAACCTCCGCGCGATGATTATGTCGCCTCGATCTCCGCGCACGCATTAAAACGATGCCTCGGTTCCACGAAAGGCGGACCCACCAACGGTTTTGCTGACAGGAAATGTCTGTCAGTGACGAGACTTAACCATGAATGGTGTCAGATAACGTCAGAGACCAAGTTCCGGCTTAGTTTGAATATCAAGCTGGAAATCCGGATAACGTACTGATGGGTCCGACTTATTTTTGAGACCTGGATCGTATCTTTTGTTTTGAAGTTTCAGGAAACCTTCAAGATTCTGCAAGCTGAAGATCAAGCTAGACAATGATGAATCTGACTTTGGATCTTGGAGACTTCCGGGGGCTGCTGTTGGGGATATACTTTGCGGGTATCCTCACAGTTCTTCACTGACCAGGGTGGCCCACTTCGGGTTAGAGCTTTGCTTCACGGGCGGCCCCGTCAAGGAGAAGAGATGGAGTCCAGTCCGGCTATGGGAAGGCCTAGAAGACTTACCGACATAGGCCCATAGTGTTACTTGTAGTTCAAGATCTACTTTGTAACTGACTCTTAGTCGTAGCCGGATATATCTCTCCTGTAAACCCTAGGCCGGATATCTATATAAGCCATCCTAGGGAGAGCCTTTAGGTCAACACAATAGTCTACAATATCAAATCACACAGGCGAACCCCTTCTAACCCATATTCCGGCTCTACCATATTACTGGATTGCTAGCAGGAGTAGGATCCATCCAAAGCCGGCGGATTCGAACCTGGGTAAACTTGTGTGCTCACCGTCTCGGAACACCGTACGTCTCACACCCCTATCTTCCGCATGCCTCGAGGACCACCTCATGGCGTACTTGCCATCAATCCGACGACAGGGATGCTTAGGGTAGATGAGGTATCGTAGGAGAAATAGAGAAAGAGAAACCAGAATAGTTCCGGGTAACATCCGATGGAGATCGGAAGGGGTCCGGAAGGTGTTCCAGCGTGAAGGAATAATATAATATATGTATTTGAATGTTAATTAGAGAATTAATATTAAATATATATTTTATTTTATTAATAAAGGCTTCCTAATGCTAATGGGCCTCACCCGAAGGGAGGCCCAATAGGGCATGGCGCCTAGGGAGAGGGGGCCAGCCGACCTGGGCTTGGTGGGCCGCCTCAGTGGGGCCCACCTTGGGCCGATGGCTGCCCCTAGGTGGACGGGTGGTGTGGGTTTAGTCCCACACCGCCTAGCCCCTGGGTGGTGCGCCCCCCTCCTACTATATATAGGGGTCTCCCCTCCCCCTTTGGAATCATCCCATTCCCTCTCATTCTCTCTCTCTCATCCATTGAGGACTTCCCCGTAATATTGGAGAGGACCTCGTGGGTGAGCTCTCCACCTTCACACCACCGTCGTGTCATCAGCGATCCGACATCTACTTCTTCCGCTGCTCAGCTAGATCGGAGTTCGGTTGATGTCTCCTACACCGGACATGTGACGAACTTCGGAGGCACCACACTTGGGGTGCTGCTCATCCTCATCAATATACGCCTTCCTGTGTAAGGCATGCCTCGGTCTTCAAAGGTATGAATATCGTCTCTCTCCTCCGTTACTTATGTCTACATAGTATAGATCCTGGTATTAGTGTTCGAGTAGATAGAATTTTTTTCTGCTACGGATAGGACCCTTCAGTGGTATCAGAGCAGGTCTATGGGTAGACATGTCATACGGATAGAACACATAGCAATATGTGGGTACTGATTCTCTAGTTGTTACCCTCTTTTAATGTTCTTGTTCATATCGCAACACTGTTTGATGAAGCGGCCCCCAACCGACCTCACATGGTGATTCACGAGACTGGTCCACGAATCAAAGTGGCTTAGGGGGTGTCTGTATCTCTGCAGTAGTTGATATGGCATCGACATTGGAGGGCCTTGAAAAGGGAAGAAGAACGACAATCATTGAATCCATGTTGTGGCTCCACGTTCGTAGATGGGAAGGGGTTCTACTGCAAAAGCCCTAAAGCCGCGTAAAACTTGCAATAGATAATATAGAAGCGTCTATTTTTATTATTGCATAGGGGCATGCATTATAACGTGGCAATGACAAGTTTATGAAACTTTCATTAAAGCTATTGATGATGATCAAAATGCTATAACCACGTCATAACACTTAACTTTTTGAAGTATTACTTATTGTGCTAGTAGATTTATATATTCGACGGTAGCATAATAAGATAATCCCTCATAGTATTCTAGTTATCGTATTCCCCTTGTGTGTGCACCACCAAGAAAGTTCTTTGGTATGAGACGACCTGTGGTGAGCGGGTGTCAGACATATCTACGTTCGCATATAGTGGGTGTAAGCCATGTTGCACTTCGAATACACACAAGTTAGAACTAGCGGGCATAGCATGTTACAGAGACGTGGCCTCAGAATACAGGAGACCGAAAGGTCGAGCATGAATCACATAGTTGATGTGATCGACATTAGGGAATGTCCACCTTTGATACTACACTGATGGCCGTGATGATCCGGGGAGCTGCAGGGGATTGAGATCATGTGATCACTAAACGAGTAGAGGTATGTTCGTTTGAGTGGGAGTTCTTTTGTTTTAACTTTGATAACATAATTAAAACTTGAACTCATTATTATGAACATGGTCTAAACACTTTGCAAATCCATTGTAGATGTCTCACCCACCCACCTTCAACCTTAGCACTTTCCTCGAGAAGGACAAGATGAAAACTGATGGAACCAACTTCACCGCATGATTCCGCAATCTTAGGATCCTCCTAGTCGCCTACAAGTTGACTTATGTCATCGAGGCTGAGCTTCCGGCTAAGCCTGCAGATTCTACCTCCCAGGATGAAAAGAATGTCTGGCAGTCCAAGGCGGACGATTTCTCCCTCATCCAAAGTGGAATGCTCTATGCCATGGAGCCAGAGCTTCAAAAGCATTTTGAGAAGATGAATGCTTTTGAGATCATTGAGGATCTCAAGGCTGTCTTTGCTCCACAGGCCCATGCAGAGAGGTATGATGCTTCCGATCTCTTCTTCTCTACTAAAATGGAAGAGCGCAGCAGTATTAGTGAGCACGTGGTCAACATGTCTGGCTACGTTAAGCGTTTGAATGCCCTGGATTACAAAATCCTTGAGGATCTTGCAATTGATAGGGTGCTGCACTCGCTGCCCCTAGCTATAAGAGCTTTGTGATGAACTACAACATGCAAGGGATGACTAAGACCCTTGCTAAGGTGTTCGCCATGCTCAAAACTGCAGAGGTTAAAATCAAGAAGGAGCATACAGTGTTGATGGTCAATAAGACCACCAATTTTAAGAAGCCGGGGCAAAAGGGAAAAGGCAAGGGCAAGAAGTCCAAGAAGGATGGCAAGATCGTTGCTAGTACCTCAAAGACTGCCAAGCCCGCCCCTAAGCCCGGCACTATGTTCTACTACTACAAAGGGGATGGGCACTGGAAAGGCAACTGCCCCAAGTACCTTGAAGACAAGTGAGCTAGCAAGATAGCCACCAAGGACAAAGGTATATGTGATATACATGTTATTGACATGTTCCTTACAAGCGCCAGGAGTAACACCTGGGTATTTGATACCAGATTTGTTGCTCACATTTGTAACTCTTGGCAAGATTTGCAGAGTAGGAGGCGCCTGAGGAAGGACGAGGTGACGATGCGTGTCGGCAATGGTTCGAGAGTCAAAGTGATGGCCGTCGGCACCCTGCATCTCCATCTGCCGTCAGGATTATTTTTGGTTTTGAATAAATGCTACTATGTACCCGCATTGAGTATGAATATTGTGAGTGGGTCTTGCTTGTTGCAAGACCGTTATTCGTTTAAATCGGGAACAAATGGTTGTTCAATTTATATGAATGAAATTTTCTATGTTCATGCTCCTGTGTGTGATGGTTTATTCTTACTTGATCTTGATTGTAGTACACACATCCATAGTGTTGATGCTAAATGTTGTAAGCATAATGATGATAATTCCATGTTTATGTGGCATTGCCGTCTTGGTCACATTGGCATAAAACGCATGAAGAAGCTTCATTCAGAAGGGCTTCTTGGATCATTGGATTTCGAATCCCTTGATACATGTGAGCCTTGCCTCATGGGCAAGATGACTAGGACACCATTCTCCGGGATAGTGGAGAGAGCTGTAGACCTACTGGGAATCATACATACGGATGTATGTGGACCAATGAGCGGCTCAACACACAATGGTTATCGTTACTTTGTTACCTTTACTGACGACTTAAGCAGATATGGATATATCTACTAAATGAAGCACAAGTTTGAAACCTTAGGAATTTCAGAAAGAAGTAGAGAATCAACTTAACAAGAGAATCAAGCATCTTCGATCGAATCGAGAGGCGAGTATTTGAGTTATGAGTTTAACATGCACTTGAAGGACTGTGGGATTATCCCATAGCTTACACCAGCCGGAACACCACAGCGTATGGTGTGTCGGAACGTCGTAACCGAACTGTATTAGATAGTGTGCGGTCCATGATGTCTTTAACTGATTTGTCTGTGTCTTTTTAGGGATACGCGTTATAAACTGCTGCTTTTATTTTAAACCGAGCACCATCCAAATCCGTGGAGACAACCCCATATGATATATGGTATGGACAGAAGCCAAAGTTGTCATTTCTAAAACTTTGGGGTTGTGAGGCTTACGTTAAGAAACTGCATCCTGACAAACTCGAACCCAAATTGGAAAAATGTATCTTTGTGGGATATTCAAGGGAAACCGTTGGGTATACTTTCTACAACTAAGCCAAAGTCAAAACGTTTGTCGCAAAAACCGGCACCTTTCTCGAAAAAGAGTTTCTTGCTAAAGGAGTTAGTGGAAGGAAAATTGAGTTAGATGAAGTTGTTGACCCTTCTCTCCAAATTCCGAGTATCGCAACGGAAGATGTTCCAAAACCGCTCTCCAACATGGAAGAAGAGCCCAATGTGATGATCAAAACAACGACATCGAGACTACTGAGGTGCGCAAGTCTACAAGAATTCGTGCCACTCCTGATTGGTACAGTACCCTTGTGATGTTTGTCATCCTAGATGAACAGGAGGAACTTGCAAACTACAAAGAAGCTATGGATAGTGCTGACTCGGAGAAATGGCTAGAAGCCATGAAATCCGAAATTGGATCCATGCATGAGAAACAAGTTTGGACCTTGGTAGATCTTCCAGAAGGCCGCAAGGCCATGGAAAATAAATGGATTTTTAAGAAAAAGACAGATGCGAATGGTAATGTGCCGTTCACAAAGCTCAACTTGTCGTAAAGGGGTTTCGACAAATCCAAGGAGTTCACTACGATGAGACTTATTCTCCCGTAGTGATGCTTAAGGCTGTCCGGATTTTAATAGCAATTGTTGCACATTTCGACTATGAAATTTGGCAGATGGATGTCAAGACCGCATTCCTCAATGGTCAGATTGATGAAGAGTTGTATATGATGCAACCGGAAGGTTTTGATGATCCTAAGGATGATGTAAAGGTGTGCAAGCTTCAACGGTCCATTTATGGATTGAAGCAAGCACCTCGGAGCTGGAGCCAACGTTTTGATCAAGTGATCAAGAGTTTTGGATTTGTCCAAAATCAACAAGAGTTCTGTGTTTACAAGAAAGCGAGTGGGAGCTTAGTTATTTTCTTAATAGTATATGTGGATGACATATTACTCATGGGAAACGATGTGGATCTTATGAGAAGCGTGAAAGCATATTTGAGTAACCAATTTTCCATGAAGGATCTAGGTGAAGCTGCATACATATTAGAAATCAAGATCTATAGAGATAGATCAAGGCGCCTAATTGCATTAAGTCAAAGTACTTACGTCGAAAAGATTTTGAAGAGGTTCAAACTGGAGAATACCAAAAGGGGCTTGGTACCAATGATGAAGAATTGCAAAATGAGTATGACTCAATGTCCGGTAACAGATAATGATAGAGAAAAGATGTCTTACATCCCCTATGCCTGAGCCATAGGATCTATCATGTATGCAATGTTAAGTACGCGACCTGATGTGGCATTGGCTCTTAGTTTGACAAGCCGATACCAAAGTAATCCAGGACCGGATCACTGGACAGCTGTAAAGAATATCCTAAAGTATCTGAAAAGAACAAAGGATATGTTCCTAATCTATGGAGGAAGTGATGAAGCTCCAAACGTAACGGGTTACGTGGATGCGAGCTGGAACTTAGATCATGATGACTCAATGTCTCAAACATGATTTGTGTTCCTAGTGAATGGTGGGGCGATAAGCTAGAAGAGTAAGAAGCAGCCGGTGGTGGCGCAATCTTCAATGGAGTCTGAATACATTGTTGCAGCCGATGCAGCGAATGAAGCTGTTTGGCTAAGGAATTTCGTCATCAAACTAGGAGTTTTTCCAAATGCGCAAGACCCCGTGACGATCTATTGTGATAACACGGGAGCTATTGCAAACACAAAGGAACCAAGGACTCATTCCGTAGCCAAACACATTAAGCTTAGATTTCACATCATCCGGCGGAATGATGATGAAGGTGAAGTCAAGATTCGCAAAGTAGATACGGAACTGAAAATGGCAGATCCTTTGACAAAAGCTCTCTATCAGGAAAAGCACGAACAACACCGAGATTCCATTGGTGTTAGTTTCCTGCCTATTGTAAACTAGTTTTATTTGTAATCTAGTGCAAGTGGGAGACTGAAGGAGTTATGCCCTAGAGGAAAATAATAAAGTGTATTATTTGATATATCTCCTATATGTTCATAATACATTTCATACTATGCTATAATTGTGTTAATACGAAATGTTAATACACGTGTGGTATGTAAACAAACCTTGTCTCTAGTTACCTCTAGCAAACTAGCTCATTGGTCATGAGGATGGTCTGGGTTTCAAGATCATGGGAATTTATGCCAATTGACAATGGGGTCATGTTATTAGTTGAATAACATGATAGACAAACATCCGACCGTTATATCTTGAATGAGATCTAGTTACAAAGTTTACCATTGATGATAAAACACAGAGAACCTCGCAACCTAATCCTTTGACTGTGAGGTAATGCAAATCACCATTCCGGAGGAAGCTTAGATGGTTATCAAGAATCATCTCGTAACAGGGTGATCAAAAAGGTGCCACTCAGGTTTTCCAAAGGGATGCGTAGAGGAGTACATATCAAGACCAGGATTTGTCTAATACATGTAACGGATATATACATGTGGCCATCGTGGTGACGTTGCATTAATGAAGCTTGCAAGCATGTGACTTGGTCACGGAATGCAACGACATGAGAACGAGTAAACAAGTTCATTGGTAACGAGACCAAACTAAGGTATGGAGATACCGAAGATCAAGTCTCGAATGAATTAGGTATCATATGACAAAGGGAATGGAAAACGACTATCTCACGGTTCGAGCGATTATAATCGTGAAACGCATGGGGCTCACATGGCCATCCAGGTCCCTCTGTTGATCACTGATGTGAGACTAGTCTCGATCATGTCCGGAGTGTTTCCAAACCGAAGGATGTCACGCTTAAGGGTAGGGACACTTAGGGTAGATGAGATATCATAGGAGAAATAGAGAAAGAGAAACCGAAATAATTCCGGGTAACATCCGATGGAGATCGGAAGGGGTCCGGAAGGTGTTCCGGAGTGAAGGAATAATATAATATATGTATTTGAATGTTAATTAGAGAATTAATATTAAATATATATTTTATTTTATTAATAAAGGCTTCCTAATGCTAATGGGCCTCACCCGAAGGGAGGCCCAATAGGGCATGGCACCTAGGGAGAGGGTGCTAGCCGTCCTGGGCTTGGTGGGCCGCCTTAGTGGGGCCCACCTAGGGCCGGTTGCTGCCCCTAGGTGCCCGGAAGGTCTAGGGTTTAGTCCCACACCGCCTAGCCCCTGGGTGGTGCGCCCCCTCCCACTATATATAGGGGTCTCCCCTCCCCCTTTGGAATAATCCCATTCCCTCTCATTCTCTCTCTCATCCATTGAGGACTTCTCCGTAATATTGGAGAGGACCTCGTGGTTGAGTTCTCCACCTTCGCACCACCGTCGTGTGATCAGCGATCCGGCATCTACTTCTTCCGCTGCTCGGCTGGATCAAAGTCCGGTTGACGTCTCCTACACTGGACGTGTGACGAACTTCGGAGGCACCACACTTGGTGTGCTTCTCGTCTTCATCAATATACGCCTTCCTGCGTAAGGCGCGCCTCGGTCTTCAAAGGTATGATTACCGTCTCTCTCCTCCGTTACTTATGTCTACATAGTATAGATCCTAGTGTTAGTGTTCGAGTAGATAAAAAAAATTTGTTTTCTACTACGAAACCCTTCATATACATTGTGTGAAAAAAGGGAACGATGGCATTTTGAGCCATAATATTTGTAATTGCTCCACAACAAAAAAAATTGTTACTTGGAAATTCGAAAACAAACTTCATATTTGGAACAGACATATTGGTTGATTTGCCAAGATGCACCGATCTACCAAATGCGGACACGTCATCATAAACTATTTTCATGACCTTGGTCACCTTTTTTTGGACAATGATCATCTTCTTGAAAGCCTTAAATTGTTCGAAAATTTCAGCAAATACCTAGAAACTCATTTAAGTGTTGGAAAGAAACTCTCGCTGGCGTGTGGGTCTAGACGATGACAGTGCATGTGAGAGGCCCCACGCCGGAGTAGCGTATGCTAGAAGCTTCGACCTCAAAATTTTGGTACGGCCCCCAAACATCGAACCCATCCATTAAAATATCCCGCGCATCCATTCAATCATGCTTCACCTCTTTCTAGAATGCAAAATTCCTCTTCTATCCCTGCTTTGGAAACAAGAATCCGAGGAGCAATGCAATAAAGGAGGGATATATGTGGTAAATTTTTGTTCTCCCAAGTGCATCACCCCATCGATATTTCCTAGCCCTTCTTCAATATTTACCTGCCCGCCCACTCCGACCTACACAAACTTTTTGGACCCACCATGCAAGTGACACACATGTCAGTGAGCGATAATTACGGGAAGTAGAGATTCCCATCGCTTGTTGTTCAACATTTGATAATTTTTCGCTAAACCAAGATAAAGTCGTTAAAATCATCGAACCTAGCTCGGAAGCTTGAAAATTCATGAAACTTGGGCATTATCCGTCAGAGTAAAAGCTAAAAAAACAAAGGCAAAAACACGCTCCTAGCTTTATAAGCAAAAAATCAAAAGCAATAATTAGAGCCCAACCAAACAACGCCTAAATCTCACGGAACTCTTGGTGTTTATCCTTTGTTTTAGTACTTGGGTACGTTCAATTGTATTTAACAAAAAATATGACCAAGCAGGGTATCACTGACTTGTACATCAAATTTTGAGATAATTTCATTAAATTGCCGTAACACCATTCTAATCCACGAATATATATATATATAACCATAAAGTTTGAACATATTATTGAGAATTCACGGAATCCTAAACCACAAAATCTAAACCCCTAAACCCTAATCAAGCAGGTATCGTGCACTTATAGATCAAAATTTGAGATACGTTCGTTAAATTGGGTAACACCATTCTATTCCACGAATATAAGCATAAAGCTTGAACATTATTGAAAATTCCCGAAACCCTAATCCCTAGCTAAACCCCTAAAACCCAAACCCTAAACCCATATACCCTAAAACCTGACCAAGCAGGTAGCATGCACTTATAAATCAAAATTTGAGATACTTCCGTTAAATTGGGTAACACCATTCTATTTGATGAGTATAAGCATAAATACTAAGCATTATCGAAAGTTCCCTAAACCCTAAAACCCTCAGCCCAAAAACCCTAACCAAGCAGGTGTCATGCTCTCATAGATCAAAATTTGAGATACTTTCATTAAATCAGGTAACGCCATTCTATTAGATGAATAAAAGCATAAATCATGGGCATTACCGAAAATTCACTAAACCCTAAACCGGAAACAACCCATAAAACTAAACTGTAAAATCCTAAACCCTCGACCCATAAATCCTAACCAAGCAGGTACCATGCACTTATAGATCAAAATTTGAGATACTTTCATTAAATTGCACTAACGCCATTCTATTCCACAAATATAAGCATCAAGCTTGAACATGATTGAAAAGTCCCAAAACCCTAAAACCCAAACCCTAAACCCGTACCAAACACGTAGCATGCACTTATAGATCAAAATTTGCTATACTTTCGTTAAATTGGTAACGCCATTCTATTCGACGAATATAAGCATAAATCTTGAGCATTATCGAAAATTCCCTAAACCCTAAACAACCACTAAAACCTAAACCCTAAAACGCCAAACCCTCAACCCATAAACCCTAACTAAGCAGGTACCATGCACTTATAGATCAAAATTTGAGATACTTTCAATGAATTAGGTAATGTCATTCTATTCGACGAATATAAGCATAAACTTTAGCATTATTGAAAATTCGCTAAACCCCTTAAACCCTATACAATCCATAAAACCTAAACCGTATAACCCTAAAACCCTAAACGCTCGACCCATAAACCCTAACCAAGTAGGTACCGTGCACTTATAGATCAAAATATGAGATTCTTTCATTAAATTGTGCTAACGCCATTTTATTCCACGAATATAACCATAAATCTTGAATATTATTGAAAATGCCCTAAACCCTAAAACCCTAAAACCCCAAACCCTCAACCCCGCCTAAATGACCCTGGCAAATGAGGTATCATGCACTTGTAGATCAAAATTTCAGATATACTTTCATCAAATTGTGCTAATGCCATTCCATTCCACGAATATAAGCATAAAGCATCTTGAACATTATCGAAAATTCCCCAAAAAACTAAATCATAAACCCTAAAAACCATAAACCCTCATCCCCTCAACCCCTGAACAAGCAGGTATCATGACTTATAGATCAAAATCTGAGATACTTTAATTAAATTGCGATAACACTAGTCTATTCCACAAATATATATAAGCATATATATATAAAGCTTGAACATTATTATTGAAAATTCCCTAATAAACCCTAAAACCTAGAAAACCCTAAAACCCTAAACCCTTAATCCTGAACCCTAAACCCTAAATACCAACCTTAAACTCCTAAACCCTAAACCCTAAAATCCTAAACCATATACCATAAACCCTAAACCCCTAAACCCTCAACCCCAAAAACCCGAACCCTAAACCCCAGGCTATATATATCTTGTGTGAAAACTAGGGTAGTGGGATTTTTAGCCATACTTATTTGTAGTTTCTTCACTACAAAAGCCACTACTGTCGCTTGAAAAATTGAAAATAACTTCAAATTCAGAAGCTTCCTTTGTAAATAATATTTTAAATGCCAATAATACACACCAATCTACCAAATACGGACATGTTGTTATAAACTATATCAAAGATATGGCCATGATCTCGGTCATTTGGTTTGAAAGCCATGCATATTCATACACGGTACATCATATATCGTATGACAAAATTGAAGCCATTATTATTGATTAGGGCTTTTAAAATAACTTCAAATATGGAAGCTCTTTTTGTAAACAATGTTGAAATGCCAATATGCACTAATCTACCAAACATGGTTACATTATCATAAAGTATGGTAACACATATGGCCTTGACATTGGTCATCTAGTTTTTGAAAGCCATGAATGTTCAAACATGGTACGCCATATTGCGAAACGAGTTTTTCAAGAGTTGTCAAATTTTATATATTTTTCATGGAAATTAGCTAATGCACACAATGAGACACCAACATAGAAACGAATGGTTGTATTTCGTTTTATATTTTGTTTCTTTATTTTTTTTAAATAGCCCAAATTTGGTGTCATTACCATTCATATCAAAAATTTGAAATCTTGCAAAACTCTCGATGGTTCTCCAATATTTGACTAATTCGGTACCTTTAATCTATTTTTAAAAAGTCAAGAGCAAGCTATATGACAAACCTTGTAGTTCGTAATTAGTCATACTTACTTTAAATTGTCAAAATGTCATTTTATTGCACATCTTCAGCTAGAAAGCTTGGAAACTCATGAAAGTAGGGCATTATCCATCAAATCTGGAATCTCCTTTTGTAAACAATTGCTTGAAATGCCAAGATGCATCGATCTACCAAATATGGACACATTTGTAAGCTTGATTGGCGAAGATGCTTCAATGTACGGAGTAATACAAAACATGAAAAAGGTACAGAAACTATGGCTATGACCTTGGTCATCTTGTTTGAAAGCCTTGAATTAATGTTCATTAATTTTTGTAGATGTCTATAAACTCATTAAATACTGGAAAACATACATGCCTATGGGTCTATCTGAGGGGGACAATATCCCAAGTGGGAGTAGTGTACCTTGGAAGCTTCAACTTCAAAATTTTGGCAGAGTGCCAAAATATTCCGCCCACACATTCAAACATCTAGCCCCAAACATGGTTCACCTCTTTCTAGAATGCAAAATTCCTCTTCTATCCCTGCTCCGAAAACAAGAATATGAGGAGCACTACAATAACAGAGGGATACAGGTGGTAAATTTGCATTGTCCCAAGTACATCCTCCCATTGACATTTCCCATCCCTTCTTCAATATTTACCTGCCCACCCACTCTGACCTCCACTAACTTTTTGGACCCACCATGCAACTGACCCACATGTCAGTGAGTGATGGCCCAAAATATATCGAGCTCGTTGGGGAACCCCAAGAGGAAGGTATGATGAGCACAACAGCAAGTTTCCCTCAGTTATGAAACCAATGTTATCAATCCAGTAAGAGCAAGGAAACACCCCAAAGGTGTTGCTAGCTGAACTTTGGCAGGGCGCACTACCGATGCCAGCAGCTACGTGGAGAACTGCACAACACAACCACAGAACTCTGTCCCCAACTTGCGATGAGGTTGTCAATCTCACCGGTTTTGCTGAAAACAAAGGATTAAACGTATCGAATGGAAGAAAGTAGTAGTTTGCAGAAAGTAAACACAAAGCAGTAAACAGTTGATTGTAGATTGATGGTAAAAGAAAGGACAGGGGTCCATAGTTCACTAGAGGTGGCTCTCCTTAAGATAGATAACATGTTGGGTGAACAAATTACAGCGCGGCAATTGACAAACATCGAGAAAGCATACAAGCATATACTAATCATCTTGACTCCTTTGAGATTTGATTGGGCATTACAACATTATACATAGAACGTCATCCAACTGCATCAATGACTCATAATCCACCTTCAGGTTATCATCTGAACCCCCTCCAGTATTAAGTTGCAAGCAACAGATTATTGCATTACGAATTGCGTGTAAAGTAAACAATACGATTGTTCTATGAACAAAGGATTGTTGTTTTCTCCCTAGTAGCAACAACACATCTAGTACCTTAGAGATTTCTGTCACTTCCCCAGATTACCAGAGGCATGAACCCACTATTGAGCATAAATACTAACTCTTGGAGTTGCTAGCTTCTACGTGGCCAAGATAGCTACTAACAACGGAAAGCATGCAAGATCACAAATAACAAAGTCATGATAGAATCAATAATCAATCTGAAATAGCATCTCCATATCCATCGGATCCTCGCAAACACAACATGCGGAATTACAAATAGATGATCTTGATCATGAACAGAGCTCACAAGATCTAAACATGATAGCACAAAGGAGGAGAACCAGCCATCTAGCTACTACATGGACCCGTAGTCCAGAGATGAACTACTCACGCATCACACCGGAGGCTTGCATGATGATGAAGAATGCCTCTAGGGTGAAATCCCCTCTCCGGCAGGGTGCCCGGAAGAGCTTTATGTGGGGCTCCCCCGAATTAACCATCCGAGAAATCCCTGTTATGTATATATCCATGTTCCCATGATCAGCGAGCCGTGGAACATAAATGACAAGTATCATTACAACATCCGAAATATAACGAATCTACAAGACTTACATATGCCATTATGGCTACATCATCTTTAGCAGCGGAACAACATCATGCGCAAGGCCAATCGTGCCTCAACCTACAGGCGACTGGCTGGGAAGACGGCCTAGCTCGCTGGACGTCACCTTAATCTTCCGATGTCGAACCTCTGAAAATCTGGCCAAGTAAATAGCCAGGGACAATGCCATGAGTACTTTTGAATGTACTCGCAAACCACCAAGATAAGCAGAATAAGGAAATGCAATTCTGGCGTGGCGAGATAGCTCTATCTAGGGTTGTTTTTGAAAAGCCTAGACTAACTCTTGTAGTTGTGGCATCTCCATATCTTTGCTGAAAAAGAGTTCTGAAAACATGCCTCTGTTTTATAAATCAAGATATCCCCATATCTCTGTTGAAAACCTTTTTCAAAACAGTTTTGGAGTAAAAACCCTTTTGTAAACTTCTTTGACCACCTCGGGTCAAAACATAACTTTCGAACTCAGGTTCCCTCGGAACCTCCATACTTTCATCCATTCTTTCCAAACAAACACCGTTTGGGGTACTCCTAGCCATCACCTTCCCAACCGTCCTTGACCGTGGACACGGCTATTCGAATAGATTATACTCTACAGAGTTTGCGCACTTTCCCCACAAGAATCAATACATCCGCCGGGATAAAACCACGGCCCACTACCACGGTAGATGGGGGTCCGGATAATCAAACCTAACCTTTCTCTTGTCGACCCTAGCAAAGGCTGCTTTTCCTTTTGGGTTTGTTCTCCCCGGCAACGAGTATGTGGCTCCCAGCCATAGTCATGCCTTCTGTACACGCGTATACCCAACCGTAGCTTGGCGTATACCTTAACTTGGTGACTCCACTTCCTTCCGTACCACCTAAGTCATACCGTCTGCAGGAGACCCAATTGTTGCACCGGCACTCCTGCCAAGACAGGCTCACTCTTGCCGAAGCAAGCTATAGGCTCCAGATCCGTAGATATGTTAGCGCCTGCCCAGAATTCAAGGGATCTCTCCCTATAAGCATGGTACAAGCTGCCCCGACTAAAGAAGACAAACTACGAGCTAAGCCCCAGCACCTGGGATAATGTGGTTGCATAGATAAAAATTGTTCTGGTAAAGGCGTAGAACATCCCTTCACTTTCTCATTTCTCATCAACACCATTTCTTTCTTTTAAACATCCTCTTGAAACGAGGGCTCTTCCCAAGGGTTTTACAAAGCGGTTTTTGAAACATTGGTAGTAGGGAAAATCCCAAAACAAGTTATTTTCTCAAAGCCAGGTGTCCAACGAGGTAGGATGCTAACCATCATACACTCGGTCTAAAGGGATAAATCGATACGTACATCAGGGTGGTGCCACGAGGGACACAAAGTCATAACTTGGAGGAGCCAAGTCATTAGCGCAGTATTTGTAAAACAAGACATGCAGGTAGTAATGCAATTTATAAAGAGGATACAAAACATGTAATAAACAGAGTAGGACAAGTATCAGAATTCGAGAAATGGTGGCTTGCCTGCGATCAGCAATAAGTCCCTAGACTTATTTTGATAACCAAGGATACCCAATAAATAATAATAAGAAGTCTCTTCCTTCTTGTCATCAAACACTCACACTATCGCCGTCATCGAGTATACATGCAAGCAGACAATACCACAATCAATACAAGGCATACATGCATCAAACCATACAGCAAACAAACATAAGGAATCCTACTTAACTTAGTAGGTTTTAGAGGAGTGGGATACTAGGAGTGGAATTACTAGTTTGCCATAGAGGTGTTTTTCCCATGGAAGATAGTTGTCTAGATTATATACCAAGAACTTGGATTTGGTGTCTGAGATCTGTAGGATGCCAATGTGCAACAATGGTATCCTCAGATAGGTCTTGACAAAACAAGACCAACACAAGTGGCTTCACCAGATTATCACTTATCTAGATTTAGTTATGCTTTTTATAGTGGGAATAACTACAGTTTGAGGAAATAATTCACCAGAATTTATCTGGAGGCCGAAAAATTATTTCCTTTGGTGGTTAGGTAGTGTTTGATATCCTTGTCCACTGAGAGGTAGAATCAAGTCCAATTAATTACCAGAATACCCTCAAGAAATTCCCAAAGGTAGTTCTGTGGTGTTTTTGTCCTTTCCACCAAATTAATTCTACTGAAGATCTTGAGTTTATTCCAAAGGCATGTGGTAGGCATTTAGAATACCTTTCTGTAGGAATTAGATTCACTCTTTTTGGAGTTGTAAAACTCCTGGAGTGATTTATTTAGTGCTAAAACCACTTACAGAAGTAATTAAATCACTAAAATCCAACAGAGGATTAATAAATCCTCATCTCCTGGTCTTAGATGGGTAATGGTGTGCCACCTCTCAGGGAGTTGGAATCAGATCAATACCACATTTGGTTTGACCTAGAGAATTTACCCAAGGCAGATAATGGTTGTTTTTGTTATTTTTGCTATGGGCACACTACTGTTCACCTTGGCATAGGACCTATGCTAGATGACAGGTATATCAAATACCTTCCAGTAGAGCTTTGATTCTCCCCAATTGGAGATGTAGAACTCTCTGAGGAAAATATTTAGTGTCAAGGACACATTTTAGTGGATATTATGCCAATAAATAATGGAATTTAATTTTGGCAGAGGGACAGCTCTGCAAGATGCACAAAACACACATGAATATGGTACAAATATTATTTGGGCCAAATACCTCACTTTCCATTTTAGTTTCTATTTAAACTAACCAGGTATATTGAGAGATCTGAAAAAGGAACTATAAAAGAAAATGACAGAAGGTTATGGGCCACGCTCTAGGCGGAAACGGGCCGCGCAGGGGGGGAATCGACCCACAGCGGGCGAGCCAACACGCGGGCGCAGGCGTTTGAACCTGACAGGGCTGGCCCGCCGGTCAGCGACTCGATGGGGCGAAGGGGTATCGGGTGACGACGACCGTCGGATTAAAGAGAGATCGACGGTGCAGCGTCGTCTTCCTTGGCGGAAAGAACCTGGTGGCGGCGGAACCCTAGGGTCATCGGGGAAGCTCAGGGGTGCTCACCTAGGGGTGGGGAGGAGCCAGGGATGGTCCAGGGCAAAGCGGCACTTGGCGGTGGTCCCGGTGATGGGCGGCAGCGACGGTTTTGCTCCTGGGACGAGCCTCGGGCATAGCGTGCCAGCTTGTTAAAAAGGTCCCATACTCGGAGACAGAGCGGTGCAGTTTTTTCAAGTCGCGGAACTCACGTCTCTTTAGTGACATGACACCCGCCGCTACATGATGAGTACGAAAGGACGCCTCAAACTGGTTCCAGGTGATAGCTTCAATATGAGGGTGGGTGACCTGGTAATTATCCCACCATTCAGCAGCTGGTCCCTCAAGTTGGTGCGCGGCATAGCGCACCCTGTCAGCTCCCACAACTTGGACGGTGTCTAACTTTTTGTTGGTGGTGCGGAGCCAGTCATCTGCCACAATTGGCTCAGAACTACTTGAGAAAATTGGAGGGTTCAACCTCAACAACCGAGTCAGGCGATCCTGTTGGGGCGGTGGAGGTGGTGGAGGCGGCGGGTTGTTGTTGTTGTTTTCCATGTTTTGAGTGAGGAGTTGGATCAGCTGATTCTGGGAGTTCAGAAGTTGTGCTATCTCTGGGGGCATGTTGTTATTGTTGTTGTTTCCACGTCTCGCCATCTGTGGGGTTTGGGAAACAAGTTAAGAAATAGATAGAAAGCCTAAGGAATAAACTCCTACCCTTATGTAAACATGAGAAAAGCACACGAGAAAAGCAAGGCACACATAGCACATAGTTTAACACAACTCAACCAAGTTTAACTAAACCAAAATAGTTTTGGTACTCATTACAATCGCGAACAACGTTTGACTATAGAAATAAAGGTGATTCAACTACTCTACTCATTATCCACTTCCTCATCCTCAATGATGAAGCCTTCCTTCTCTAGCAGTGACTTGTATAACTCCATGTCCTTCGTCGTGGATTCAAGCTTCTCCTGAAGTTCCTTCACCTCCTGCGGCTCCGGTGTAGTAGCTTCGAGCCTCTCTTGAAGTTCCTTCACCTCTTGCAGCTCCTGGGTAGCAGCTTCGAGCTTCTCTTGAAGTTCCTTCTTCTCCTTCTGTAGCTTCTTGATCAAGCTTGACCCCATAGTCATGGGTGTGATCTTCTCCTCCAAGCTCCTCTTGGCTGCTCGCAGGTCCTTCAACATGGTGGCAAAGTTCTTGAACTCCATCTCGTTTTTTGCGAGCACAAGACTTTGTTCCCTAATCCTCTTGTTCTTATCTTGCACCCTCTTCTCTTGATTAGCGAACTTCTTGTCTTGGGCGGTGAGCTCCCCTCCCAGGGACTTGATCTTCTTGTAACACCCTCGAATCGGCCATATGCAAGTTTTAGCCCTTTTCCACCAAACCCGCATAGAAATGATTCAAGGATGCCCACCAGGCACTTTTGTGCGGGTGGAAAACGAAGTAATACCGTTATACAACAGTCCTCGATGGGACCCACAGAAAAGATATATATACAACACGACTCCATGAGTCAAGAATACCGATATACTATACAAAGATCCAAATCACCTTGAAAACGATAGAGCGTCCGACTACGGATAAGATGCAAATGGGGCTAAGAGCCCTGAAGAATAACCAATGGCGTCCATAACCCTGCCTAGGCCAAGCCGGAAGGGTAACCCTGCTAACGACGTCGATCTCAAACCTGCTAAAACAAAAGGGGTGCCGACAAAGGGCAAAGGAAAAAGAGGAGCGTCGGTACTGAGGCCAGTACACGGCGAGGCTAGAATTCGGCGGCTCTCGCCTACATAGGTATGGTGGACTGAAGCGGCGGCGCAGCATGCACTAAACAACCTATAGAGACACGATACAACTGGCGGCTATCAGAGAGGGGTAAGAAAGACCTATTCGGATCCAACCTGAGACTAACACCAAACATACCCATCCTGGTATTTCCCTCTCAAGACCAAACGAGGAAGTCAGACCGAGTAACTAACACGGTTGGCAATTTTACTCATTCCGTTATAGTTGCAGCACTTACTAAACAGATATAGATATCATGAGTCATCCTGAAGCATAAGTAGTGGACAGTTTTAATCACCATTCCGTCGTAGTTGGAACATTTACTAGTCAGATATAATTGTCCTGAGGAATCCCAAAACCCAGCAATTGTTGGCACTTTTATCACATTCCATTGGAGTTGCAATACTTACTAGGCAGGTACAACATGTCACAAAACAACCCCAGATCCACCAGTTGTTGGCACTTTTATTATCCATTCCATTATAGTGAAGCTGATTACTAGTCACATAAGTCAAATTTATAGCACTACTTTAGTTATGCTTGTCTATGATCGAGATATTGTGCTCCAAGTCGTCCATAACCGCGGACACGGCTTTCAGAAAGATTTACCCTACAGGGGTGCCCAAATAGCAACACACACATGATCAACCTCGGAAAAACTAAATCAAATCCCAACGAGGCCTTCACGACAAAGCAATCACAGGATTCATAAAATATTTCAGGGGGCCACCCCATTAAGCTACCCGCGACGAAGTTGGCCGGCTCTGAGCCGGACCCAAGGTTTGCGCCAATGGCTGTAAACGACTGGGAACCTGAAAGTGTGACTGGGCTTGTCGATACCGCGAAAACACTCCGCAATCCTAAATAGTATAGGTGCTCCACGCACAATCTTAAATAAAGCAGTAAAGCATGGCATAAGTATAGGATAGTAATAAAGCCCCAAACTAGTTTGTGGCCCCAAGAAATAAGAAATGAATCAAGCTCTGGCTAAGGGGGATTCATAGAGTCTCCCGTATGTGGATAGTGCGAATAGTCAAGGAACAGGTATCAAGTACTCGGGGCCTACGGGACACAAGTGGGCATAAAAACCAAATAGCATATATTGCCCACCGGTGCCTCTTTCATTAGTTGTCCCAGCAATTTAATAGTTGTATTTAAAGTCATGATCATCTCCACCATAAACATCTGCCAGCATACCAACAACTGTGGTACTCAACAACACGAGATCGCACCTGAGCAAGCAACTACGACTCGCAAGGCCAGCTATCTACGAAACAACAGGTATTAGGAGGTGTCCATGGCAATATAGAGGCTGCACGGGATATAACTGGTGCACGGAAACTGAAGCATCATGACACGGATACCAATAGATCAACAGGAGGAAATAAAGACTATAAATGCAAAATAGGTAGAAGGGGGAGAGATGCTCGCCTGGGAAACACTGTCGAAGGTTCATATCCGGAGAACTTGTCGATACTTGCATCAACTCACCGGCCTAATCAGCGAAGAAGCAAACACTAGAAGAAACACCGGATGCAATATTTAATACTACGGCAGAAGATCCGGCATGCTTATGATATGATGCATGGCATGGCACAGATGTGGTGCAATTAGGCCATATTAAGCAGAACCGGGGTCCCGACAATTAATAAATAGGTTCGAGTTATTTAACTACCCCGCAATTTAAATGTTGAATTAACAAGGCGAAACAGGGCATCGGTTCGCTACACCAATTTAAATGGAGCCAATATGAGACTAGAAAATGCCCGCAAATGCACTCCATATTTAATTATGAGGTGAAACGACTAAATACCCCCAAACAAATGAATATGTATGCGAGTATGAACAATTTAATATGCAACATTTGATAATGTCGTATTATAAAAATAGGGGCTTAGGGTCTCACATCTGGGTTCGGAAGATCTTGGGTTCCGGTGGTTCGGGTCTGGGTCTCAGGGTTCAGGGTTCGACGGGAACGGAGAGGAAGAATATAGCTTCAGGGTTCGGTGGTGGCGTGCCGTGAAGAAGACCTTGTCGATCCGTGGGGTCGATCTTGCCGATATCCTCGGAATTCCGAGGATACATCTTCACGCGTCGATGGCCTTTGAGGTATCGCCCGGCAGATCCGTGATGTAGATCTTGGCGTCATTTGTTAAGGTTCTCGGGCGTCGTTACTGGGCTCGGGTGTGGCGTCGATGATCTTGGCATCTTCTCTCAGTGACGTACATGCCGATGAAACTATGAAGATCTTGATATATGTTCGTTGCCGGAGTCCTTCGGGTGGCACCACATCACTACTTCCATAACACAACCCATGGCCACGAGGAGGAAACTGTCAGTCACACAGGACAGGGCACGGAGGCCGGCTCGGTGGCAGACTTGGAATTCCCAAACACGCAAGCAGAACATTGCTTGGCTTGCAACACCTAGCAGTAGCCTTTGATGGAGCAGGTCGGCATAAGGGTGAGCTCACAGAGGCGAGGTCGACCTGCTGCGAGGCGGCATCTCACCGTGGAAGGTGAAGTGGGCGGGGCCGAGCTCGCAAAAAGGGACTAGGCCCACGCGGAGGGCGGCAGCGCCTGAAGGGAACCTTGGCGGGGCGGGGTCGTAGAGGCAACGCGACGCTTGGCCAGAAGAAGGTGGCGCGATCGACGAGGTGCACAGGGGCGAGGAGGCGAGGGCAACGGTGGGGTCTTGGGCTCCGGTGGCGGTGCGGGGCGAGCTTGAGAGGAATACCACATGGAGGCGACGTCATCGGTGGTACTCGGCCAACGACGAGCGGCGCAACCCGGGGGAGTACAAGGGCGGAGGCGGAGGTGCTCGGGGCAGGTCGGGGAAGTCGGGGGCGACGGCGAGGTGCGGCGAGCTCGCCGGAGGAGACGGGCGAGCCGGAGAGGTGGCGGTCCGGGGTGGAGCAGCTGGGTGCTTGGCGGTCGACGGAGACAGAGGGGGCTCGGGGCGGGGAGAACTCGCAGGTGGTGGGGGCGGAGAGCGGAGCGCGGGCGGGGTGGCGAGGGGCGAGGGCGACGCTGGGGCTTGGGAGGCTGGAGAGGCGGCAGGAGAGAGCGGACCTGGCGGCGGGGTTGAGCCGAGGAGAGAGGAGCGTAATGGAGAGGGAGACGGGGCGGAGGATGACGATGGGGGTTGGTGGCGTGGTAGAGAGAGGGGGATGGGGACAGGCCGCGAGGTGGGGCCGTGTGGGCCAGGCAGGTGACGGGGTAGCGCGCTGGGATCGAGGTGGTCGGCCGGGTGGTTTGAACGCGGGAGGAGGGGCGAGCGGCGTGAGGTGGAGGGAGATTAGGGATGGCAGGTGGTAGGGTGTGTGTTTAGGTGGGGATTAGGGTTAGGTTTTGCGGGGTAGTAGGCCGGCTGGCTGGGCCTTTGGGCCTGGCCGGCTGCCTCCCCTAATAAAAACGTTTTATTTTATTAGACTATTATTTTATTTTATTTTTAAAAGCCTTTTGTAAATATCTTTTAGACAAACAAAATATCCGGAAGAGACCGGCGTTTTGATTTGAATAAAGACAGGGGATATTTAGAAAACAAAGATAGGCTTTTCGAAAACAGTTAGGCAAAAATATGCATGAGGACATGACGATGCTCAAATGCAATGTGGCATGATGAGATGAGCATGCGGTCATGATGATGCAACACACAAAAACACAGCGATTTTCTAGTAGTGGTTTTAGCGGGGCGCCACACTTCTCTTCCAGCTCCTCGATCTTCTCGTCCTTCTCCTTGACTAGGGCACATAGCTCGTCATTCCTCATGATCTCAAGGAAGCTCCCCTTCTGAAGATCATTGCTGTGGGACTCCAAGTCTTGATATTGGATCCTTCGACGCTTGCATGTCTTCCTTTCCTCCAGTGTTAACTCGATTGGAACCCCCTTCTCATCACGTCTTCCAAAGAGTTTGATGTAGTGGCCTTCAACCTCTTCATGGTGGTGACCACAAAGGCGTCCAATGAGCTCCTGCATGCTGATGCTAAGTCCTTTCTCCTTGGAGTCGCTGGTGACGTTGAGTACAATGGCCTCTGTCTTGGGTTCTGACTTGCTGCGCCCCGGTTGGATGACTTCAATCGCCCAGCATCATTCCTTGTGCATCTTCCTCAACTCGCTTCCCTTGATTGACGGCATGGGCAACTGCAACGTCTTGATGATGTCCAGGAGGCATTCCCTAAAGCGCAGGCACTTGATGTCTTCGGCGGTGTCGTAGTAGAAGGCCGTCATCTTTAGGTTAGGAGAAATAAAATTAGGCACAAAGTGATAAGGAAGAGAGTTACTAGAAGATCATAAATAACTTAGACGAATATGGAAAGCAAAAACACACAATGGTAAAGGTGGTTTCCAATCCTAGGGGTCACGTCCTACATGCAACTTTGTGCTCTGATACCATCTGTTGCGACCTCGGATCGTTAAGGGTCCTAAGTCCCTGTGAATAACATGCTAGTCCCTGGATCAATCGCTAGCATTTCACAGTCGATGAATATCATGTAAAACACAAGTCATTATTACACGAATAATCCAGAGTATAATTATTACAACTTGCATAGCTTATAGCTAGCTCAAATAAAACAGCGGAAACTAAAGTAAAACTTGAGTCCATCAACGCCTCAGGCTAGTTGCGTGAAGACCCGCGATCCCTACGCACCTTTCAGTCTTCGGATTCTACACATAAGACGTGCAGCCAACAAGTTGGGTCAATACTTTGAATCTATTGGCAAATTACAACAAGGAAAGAGTAAGTCTATCTCTACATGCAAGGCTAAGAGTAGGCTTTGGGGTTCATTTGCATAACGCCAATTTTCTCAATGTAAGAAGAAAAGAGGAAGAGATTACCCTACTTTATAAACTTTGATAAGTAGTATAGGGTCGGATGGAACGCGTGGATATTACTCACCAAGTGCCCAATCAACCTAGCACTTGGATATTACGCACCAAGTTCCCAAAATCCCACCCAATGGCGATATTACTCACGCCTTGGGGTTTATAAAACTTTAAATTTGGAAAAGAGAGAGAGGAAGATCTTTTAGAGGCTCCATCCTTCAGATGCTCAATGATGTTCTCTTTCCGTGAACACGGCTGATCGATCAGATTGCAATACTCTCGAGAGGTTGTGCACTTTCCCCACAATCCACCATCAAGTCCTTTTACAGACAAGACCATGGCGAAGACTTCCCTTAGTAGCCCCTCTACTAGCTGGATCCAACCGTGCCAAGAACCTCCAAATGTTGGTACCCCGGTGAGGTTTCCCACTAAGTACTAAGCCAAGACAGAGCCCATATGTATTGTGGTTGCACTGGAAGCTTCTGAATTCTGAAACATGGCAGACTTCTTTGATTCCTGGGCGGCCGTCCTCCACCAAATATCCACTCGTTGACCCGACAACCATTCCGCCCAGAAGAAAACTTAGTTTTATTTTGAAGGGGTTTTGAAGAAGAAAGGTTCGCTCGAGAGAGCTCTCATACGGTAATTAGTATATAGATAGCATAGCAAGAAAAACTTAGCAAAAACAGGGAAACCTAATAGGACGGAAATTCCTAAGCATAAAGCTACTAATGGCATACTACAAAACCACACTTGCGAAAATAGTGATAAGAAAATCTACTAAAGACCTACACATGCATGCTACAAGATTTGAAGAGTAAAACATGCATAGTCAAAAACTGGGACATAATATGTACAAGTGGTGTAACTTGCCTTGATCCGAGCAGCACTCTGCACAACAGTACTCCTCAGCGCACTCCGAGCAGTCTAACGAAACACAAACATAGATCCAATCACAATTTGCACAAAACAATGTCACGAAGGTGAATATGCATGCATGCAACATGGTAATTTGCAAGGATGGATTCAAATTGGACCAAGGGTTTTATTCGGGGGGTGTTTGTTGAGTTGGGGATTTCATTAGAATCGATTCCCCACAGATTTTAAGTATTTTGGGTTAAATCCTAAATAAATAAGCTCATAACTAGATCTACACCTCCATTCTACCTCGAAACAGATCTGATTACTCTAAGCAAGTTATAACAATTTTCCACAGAAGGTCTCGTAGATACAAAGCCAACACAACAAGAATCAACTAAACGGATCTACGGATATTTTTCTAGAATTAAAATACTCTAATCTAAGCTTTAAATCCTACTACAAGATTACTGCAGTAAACCAGCAATATTAATGTAGATCTGTGTTCTACTCAATATTGTGAATCCAACGGTATATTATACGCAATTTTTGGACAAAAACTCGATTTACTATGAGTTTTACAAGATTAAAGTGTTTTCTGCCTATTGAAAAGAAAAACAGGACGGCGACCAGTTGTGCAGCGCCAAGTGGCCGCACCGGGTTGGTCCAGCGGGCTGACGCGGTGCTGACATGGTGATGACGCGGCGCGACGCGATAGGGCAGTAACGGTTCGGTCTGGCCGTTCTAATATGGGTCATTCCTTCGTGATCTAACGGACAGAGGGAAGCGCAGGGCTTACCTGAGGCGGCGACCGCAGTGTGCTCGACGGCGACGGTGAGCAGCGGTGGCGTGTCGGCGGTGGTCGGCGGCGGCGATGCGGATGTCCCCTGACTCGACGAGGTAGATGACGACGACCGCCTCTCCGTTGCGGTTCCGTTCTCGGGGGTGACGTCGACTCCCTCCCTCTGAGGTGGCGGCGAGCGGCGGCTGGAGCTCGCGGATTCCGGTGAAACTCCGGCGAGCGATTGCGGGCGGCACGGCCTTCTAAACAAGGGGAAAGCAACGTGAGTCGAAACGGTACTAAAGGGGGAAGGCAGAGAGGGGGAGAGAAGGGGAAGGGGCGGCCTCGAAACCGGTCCGGCGAGCTCGGCGGTGGCGGCTCCGGCGAGATTCGTTCCGAGCTATATGGCGGCAGCCCGGTGGAAAACGGCGGAAAACAAATAGCGTTTTGGGAGGCGTGCCGAGGGTTTTAAATAGCTGGTCTTGCTTGGCGCGAGGGCTGCGGAGTTCGTTCTGATTCGGCCGGAGGTGGTTGGCGCCGACGCGGTCGAGTCCGTGCTCGACCTGGACTCGACGAGGGAGAGGGATGACGGGTGGGGCCTGCCTGTCGGCGGTTGTGGGCGCGGGAGGGCGGAGCTGGGCCGGCCCACGCGCTGTGCGCTGCCCACTCTGCCAGGCGCGGCGACGGTTAGGTTGCGGGCTGGTCTAGCCCGCCTGCTAGGCTAGATCCCCTTATTTTGTAATTAATCTTTTTATTTTCTGTTTCACTAGTTGTCTAATAACTTTTGCAAACGGACTCCAAATTAAATGAGACCGGTCTCTAAAAATTTGTAAAAAGAAGAGGATTAGAATGGCACTTTAAAATAACACTTTTGCAAAGGTTTAGGAGGTTAGATTTTGTTTTAACCTTTTTAGTCTTTACATGACTATAGGGTTTAGGTAAGGTATTCGATTCGGCTTTAATTATGTGATGCCATGATGCAAGGATATGATGCATGCTTCTAGTAACATCTGCAATTGTAAAATTTGGGATGTTACAGAGAGCTAGATGGTGAAAATGTCCACTTTGGACATGGAGGAGGGGTGGTGCTGGCCTGTGATTGGCCTAGAGGGCGGTGAGGAGGGGTAAGAGAGAGATATGGTCGTGCTGGAGCTCAGAGAGGGAGGGAGTGGCAGTTGTTGCAATTAATCTCACATGCTAGCCTCTTTTCTTTCCTTCTCACTTCCAAGCACATGGGACAAGGGAGAGGGGTTGCTACAGTAGCTTAGCTACAGTGATCACGACCAGTGGGGGGTTGGGTGCTATGGAGGAGTACTTGACAAGCTTTGGGGAGGGCTTGGTCTTGGTTTAGCTCAAGTTTATTTGTTTGGCAAGATTTTGATCACAAGAGATCTTGTGAAGGAGCTCAAAGATTTGCATTGGAGGATATGGGGGAGATAGTACTGGTGGATGGGCATGGTCAAGGTACACTCCTAGGATTTATTCGGGATTTTTATAAGGGTTTTGGTCCTCTTAAATCCATTTATTCAAATAGGGCAGAAGTAGTTTCTAGAGGATCATCTGATATATTTACATTGGGCAAGGTTGGTTTTTGGTGTGAGAGGGTCCAAAATGTATTTAAAACAATTATTATTCCAAGATTTATTGAGGCACACTTAGGGGAATTTTCCCAAGATTTATTGAGGCTTAAAAGTATTTAAAACAATTATTATTCCATTTCTGCCTTTTTAGAAAATAGGCAAAAATAATTAATAAAGCTTCAGAAAAATATTTATTTTTGAGGTGGGAAGGTAGAGGATGATAGATGTATCTCAAATGAGTCAAAATTTGGGGAAGTGTTTTGGCAAAAATCCAAACTTTCTATTGTGGGGGAGGTTTTGGGGATTTTGTCTATTAAAGGAATTAAATAGATTTGGTCCATAATAATTATGGATAATATTTGATAAATCTTGATGATCAAGCAATATGATGTAGACAAGGTGTATCAAGCATTTGAAACCTTGGGGATTGGAAATCCAACTTGAATAAGATGGAAAACAAGGAGTTGTGGATCTAGGGAGATTTTATTTTATTTATACCAACAAAACCTTGTTGGATCTTGGAGCTTAGAGCTCACCTTGATGCAAGGGATAGATGTATATATAGACCAAGACATATAGATGATCATGGCATAAGGAGTTTGGATTGGTTACATTTGAGGTGGTCTGGAAAATGGTGGCAAACTTTGTTGAAAATAAGGCTGCCATACCAGATGAGTCGTGATGCCTTATAAACCATGTGGGTTTAATAAGTACAAAGATGCACTTGGAACAAGTGAAGTAGATGTTGATAGACCTATATGATTATATCACAACCATGCAAAGAGTTGGTCCATAGAAGGTTGGATGATGGTGTGAGCTTCTGTCAGAGTAGGCATGAGGACTAGATTTGCAGGAAAAGTTATTTTCTTGCCTAAAAAACCATCAAGAACAAGTGGGTTGGAGGATGATCTAACCAAGGTAAAAAGTGGGCCTTGGTAGTCCTTAGGATGTTTAACAAGATGGTTCAAATGCATTACCAATAATGCACAAGGGTTGAGAAAGGGTGGCATTCAAAAAGGTGATGTTGAAACAGTTTCCAGACTTAGTCAAATTTGGCAGTTTTGATGATTTGACTAGAGTATGAGAGGGAAAGTTTTTGGAGGGGTTGCAAAGTACCAAAGCATCATCCCCTGGATGATGTTGAAGAGTAGATTGAGTAGAAGGGATTCATGCTTGATATTGGTCTTCAAGGACTTGGAAGCTTCTAGAATGGATCACTGAAGAATTGATCTGGTTAAGGGTTTAAGAAGATCACCTAGTAACTAGAGATCAGATCCACCTTGTATTCTTGCTTAGGGTGGTATGATTTCGAAACATCTTGATCCTAGTGATGAGCTCCTAGGGTGGCTCATACTACTTCCTAAGCAAACAAGTCAAACAGCAGATCAAGCCAACTCATCAGACAGCAGATCAAGGCAACTCATCTTACAAACAAATCCACTACTACTAGGGTTACCATCAAGCCTAGCTTGAGGTGAGTATGGGTATTTTGAAGTGTTGGGTTTGAATAAGATGATAGTCCTTGGTATCTCTGCCAAGAGTAGAGTTCAAAAGCTTTGGAAAGAGGTTTTGGGAAACCTAGGGATAAGATTAGTTGAAGGTTCTTTCTTGAAAACATAAGGAGGTTACTCTCCAAAGTTTTGTCAAGGGAAGCTACTAAACTAGTTTTGGTTACCCAAGCATCTTGACTCAGTTTTGAATTGTAAGAACATTTGAGAATGTGTGAAATGAGTCAGGATAGTTTTGTTAAATAGCTTTTGTCAACTACTGGTGAGGTAAGGAGTATCATATGGTATACACTCACATGCACAAGTACAAACAAACAACAAGTAAACACTGCACCAAAGAGCAAGAAAAAGTTTTTGTTCCGCCTGATTTTTGCATTCTGGACAACTAATCAGGGTTGCAGAAATTGGGATGTTACACTTCAGATCCCTCCCGGTCTAGGGATGGAGACAACGGCTACAGACTCTTTCGTGGAATTTTGATCGAGTACTTAGGGTTTCTATATCGAAGGCATCTTATAGTCGGAAGCGGATGCCAAGGGGGTGTCGGAGGCGACCACACCACCCCCTGGCGCGGGCCAGGCTGGGTCGCGTGGCCAGGTGGTGTGGTGGCCCCCTGGCCCCTCTCCGTCTCAATATTGGCTCCGTGTGTTCCTCGGTGAAAAACTTACTTTGGCTTTTGTCCCATCCAATTCCGAAAATATTCATTTTCTGACTTCCTGGAACCAAAAACAGCAGAAAACAGGCAGCTGGCACTGTGGCTCTTGTTAATAGGTTAGTCCAAGAAATCATATGAAAAGTACTCCAAAGTTGAAACAAAACATAAGAAAGTAGATAAAACCAAGCATGGAACATCAAAAATTATGGATACGTTAGCAACGTATCAACATCCCCAGGCTTAACTCATGCTCGTCCTCGAGTAGGTAAGTGATAAAAAGAAAGAATAATTTTTGAGGTGACATGCACCATCATAAACTTGATCAAAGTATTTGCAAAACATTCAAAGCTGGGATCATTGTACTTCAATCATAACATGAAAGACAAAGTTCTAGCAATAAGACATAGCAACTATGTTGCAACATGAAAGGCACAAACAAAATATTCATGAATAACAATACTTTGCAAGACGTTTTTTGTTTCACATGAAGAAAACATAGCATAATGGCATTCAGCTTGTCCCTCATGGATTAGCAAAACATAAATGCATAGGACACCTTCAAAGTTCATAAGAGTGACTAGATACAAATAGTTTAAAACAAGCAATATCAAGTTATGCATCAATCAACTAGTCTTGGGACAATGCACATAAAACTAAGAATGGCCACTATGCTCTCAAAGAAGGTGCATAAAGATAGAAGGTGGATACTCAACATAAAAGTAAAAGAAAGGTCTTCATAGAAGGAAGTAGGGATTCAAGTCTCATAAAGAGCTTCCAAAAATTATGGTACTTGTTAGCTTTCAGCTCTCATTGCCCCTATCATAAGCATATTTAAGTGATTAAGGTTAAAGTGATACAACTAAGAGGATATGCTTGACAAGTTATAAGCCAAAATCTCATGCCCCTTACTTACGAAGAACGATCCTCATGCTACTCAACTTTAGTCACGAGTAAGCTCTTGTCATTGTAAGTATATATGTATCATAAAGAACCGCCAACGGGGTACCCCTTGCACATGATACAGGAGCTATCCCATAATCAAAATGACAAGGCAAGCATATAATGAGCATCTCAGCGATCTTTTTATTTGCTATTTGCATAGGTTTTTATTGAGGATGCTTCATAGAGTGCTCATTATGGTGATGCTACAAGTTTCCACCATGATTAGGCATGGCTAGGCTAGTGGCCCAGGCGTTTCTCTAACACACATACAAACTCCATGATCTTACAAGTTCCACTTTTATTTCACACCGCCAGGATCCATAAGCAAAAGAACATAATATCAATGGGGTACAAAGTACAAGTGCAATGTTTAAAGCGTTCCCCATGATACATGGTTCTGCTAATTTCAACTTATAAAGCGCAAGCATATACGCAACAAAGAAGGACCTAATGGTTCAAGTTTATTAAATGCAAGAAAATAAAGTAAGGTGTGCCATCAAGTTCGTGAGAGCTTTAATCACTAATCTTCACATAACAAGTTTAATTTGGAAGGTAGATAAAAACATGATTATACTTGGAATAGCAAATGCTAATAGGTAGGTATGGTGGAATCTTTGGAATAACTTGGTTTAAGGTGTTGGATGCATGAGTGGAACTCATAATTGGTTACGAAGGCTAGCAAAAGACTGGGAGCGACAAACTAAGAGAGCAATAATGGCCATAATCATGCAGACCGACAAAACATCATTGATCAAAGCACAAAGTGATACTACAAGTTGAAAAGTAAAGGATCATCAAGGCTATGGTGACTTGGGATAGTCATAACATGAGCATGCGCCAAGTCAACCCAAATAAATCATCAAAGGAGAATACCATAATAATATGCTTTAATATGCTAAAACAACGCATGATCCTTCCAAGGCACATTAAGAAATCTCAATTGTTTATAACAAGTCATCCTACAGTAAAGAATACTAAGCATAAAGCCAAAACAATATCAAGCATGGCATGACAAAGTATAGGCCACAGTCAAAAACAAGCTCTCTTTACCACTTAAGCATGAACTTTCCTATTATTTTCCAATACAAACCAAACTATTTGAAAACCAATGCATGAAAGAAGGGGTCCAACCAATTTATTCAGCAAACTAAGCAAACCAAGCAAACGAAAACGAAAAAGAAGACGCTCCAAGAACAACACAACTGTGCATGAAACAATAAAAATGAAGCGTTTGGAAGAAACCTGGGATTTTTATTGATGAAGAAGGGGATGCCTTAGGCATCCCCAAGCTTTGACGCTTGTACTTCTTGGATATTTCTTGGGGTGACACGCGTGGCATCCCCAAGCTTGAGCTTTAGTCCATCCTTCATCTCAATACTCATTCCTTCCATACACCTAAAAATTTTCCTTCATACAAAACTTCACACAATCTTTATTAGCAACATTAGTGCACTCAAGATAAAGAGGTCTTTGGGTTCAGTTTCAACACCAATAAAACTTCCAATAAAACACTTGATACTGTAGCACTTCCCTCAAAAAGCTCAATTCCCCAAAAGAACTCAAAAAGGAACCGACAAGAAGCAAATGCAAATAATGGCAGAAATATGTCAAAACAGACCAGCAGGTAAATACGAATTTTTTTAGAAGACCTTATGTTGCTCAAATCAAAAAGTGTTGAACTAACGAAAGTTATATAAGAACCTGGGGCAGAAGCACAAAAATTCATGCCTCAAAAGGACATACAGAGATTTTACACGAATTTCTACGGTGAAGCACAAAAATCTGTTTAGGACAGCAACTTTCCCAATCATTACTTTTCTTTCATTAGAGGTTATTCTTGGCACAAAAAGCAAATAAAAAGGATAAGGAGCGTTTATGACAGAGGTAATAACTTCCAAGACTCATCTAAAACTTTTGGATTATCTCCCAGTAAGTACTTTTCTTTAACGCCTTTAAGTTAGGCATAAGAAGCAAGAAAAAGAATCAAGTGTTCTCCAATGAAGAAGCATTAAAACCAAATTTCTTGCCCTTACCTCTCTTACCTTTGTTCTTAACCTTAGGGCACATGTGATTATTTGGTGGAGAAGAAAAGTGCATGGTCCCCTTTCCCACATCTATTATTGCTCCGAGGAGCTTCAATAGGGATCTTCCAAGTGTAATTTATCCTTTTCCCGCACATTCAAGACAAGATAATCAGTAGAAACCATTTTCCCTAGGATCTTTGTAAACACTCCTTCAGCTATTCCAATAGGTAATATTGTGGCATTATTAGCAAGAAATATTTGTTTTCCTCCTTCAGAAAGCCCCCAAAGATTCAAAGATTCATAGGCATCTTTGGGCATAAGACAAAATTCAGACATGATATCACAGCGAGCTTGAAAACTTTCATTATTTATATCAATTTTCACTGTGGGAAGCCACATTGATGGTTCAGAATTTATTGGAACATAGTTGTGATTCTCTCTAAGCGTATTATAGCAATCCTTTAAACTAGTAGTGCGGGTCTCAAGAGTGTTCAATCTAGCAAATATGTTTATAAAGGAAGAATCAGATTTGGTAGGCAAGTTGTAAGTAAAGATCAACTTTTTTATGGCATTAACAGCATCATCCTCATTACATTGGAGGAAATATCCTCCCACAACAGCATCCAAAGCATATCTATAGCAAAGAGCAATTCCAAGGTAAAAACTGCTAAGGAACAAGCTTTGAGTCATTTTAGGTTCAGTATTTTCATGTAGATCAGAGATTCTAGACCAAGCTTCTTTGAAACTCTCTTCAATTCCTTGTTTAAAAGTGAAAATCATTTTCTCAGGTGACATGGTGATTGGAGCAATGCTAGACATAATGGCAACTCAAGATAGGAACTATTTTTTTGTGTGTTTTTGAATAAAAAAAGCAAAATAGTAAAACTAATTTTTTTTGTTTTTGATAAAGAAACAAGGAAACAAAACAAAAAGTAAACTAAGCAAAACAAAAATAACAAAGTAAAGAGATTGGTTATGAGGGACTCCCCTTGTGAAGATGTCCTTGAATCCCCGGCAACGGTGCCAGAAAATCGCTTGATGGCCCAAAATATATCGAGCTCGTTGGGGAACCCCAAGAGGAAGGTATGATGAGCACAGCAGCAAGTTTCCCTTAGTTATGAAACCAAGGTTATCAATCCAGTAGGAGCAAGGAAACACCCCAAAGGTGTTGCTAGCTGAACTTTTGTAGGGCGCACTACTGGTGCCAGCAGCAACGTGGAGACCTGCATAACACAACCACAAAACTCTGTCCCCAACTTGCGATGAGGTTTTCAATCTCACTAGTTTTGCTGAAAACAAAGGATTAAACATATCGAATGGAAGAAAGTAGTAGTTTGTAGAAAGTAAACACAACGCAGTAAATAGTTGATTGTATATTGATGGTAAAAGAAAGGACCGGGGTCCATAGTTCACTAGAGGTGGCTCTCCTTAAGATACATAACATGTTGGGTGAACAAATTATAGCGGGGCAATTGACAAACATCGAGAAAGCATACAAGCATATACTAATCATCTGACTCCTTTGAGATTCGATTGGGCATTACAAAATTATACATAGACCGTCATCCAACTGCATCTATGACTAATAATCCACCTTTAGGTTATCATCCGAACCCCCTGCAGTATTAAGTTGCAAGCAACAGATTATTGCATTACGAATTGCGTGTAAAGTAAACAATACGATTGTTCTACGAACAAAGGATTGTTGTTTTCTCCCTAGTAGCAACAGCACATCTAGTACCTTAGAGATTTCTGTCACTTCCCTAGATTACCAGAGGCATGAACCCACTATCGAGCATAAATACTAACTCTTGGAGTTGCTAGCATCTACTTGGCCAAGATAGCTACTAACAACGTAAAGCATGCAAGATCACAAATAACAAAGACATGATAGAATCAATAATCAATCTGAAATAGCATCTCAATATCCATCGGATCCCCGCAAACAAGCCATGTGGAATTACAAATAAATGATCTTGATCATGAACGGAGCTCACAAGATCTAAACATGATAGCACAAAGGAGGAGAACTAGCCATCTAGCTACTACATGGACCCGTAGTCCAGAGATGAACTACTCACGCATCACACCGGAGGCTTGCATGATGATGAAGAAGGCCTCCAGGGTGAAATCCCATCTCCGGCAGGGTGCCGGGAAGAGCTTCAGATCCCTCCCGATCTAGGGATGGAGACGACGGCGGCTACAGACTCTTTCGTGGAATTTTGATCGGGTACTTAGGGTTTCTGTATCATAGGCATCTTATAGTCGGAAGGGGAGGCCGAGGGGGTGCCGGAGGCGACCACACCACTCCTTGGTGCGGGCCAGGCTGGGTCGCGCGGCCAGGTGGTGTGGTGGCCCCTTGGCCCCTCTCCGTCTCGTATTCTGGCTCCGTGTGTTCCTCGGTGAAAAACTGACTTTGGCTTTTGTCCCATCCAATTCTAAGAATATTCATTTTCTGACTTCCTAGAACCAAAAACAGCAAAAAACAGGCAGCTGGCACTGAGGCTCTTGTTAATAGGTTAGTCCAAGAAATCATATGAAAAGTACTCCAAAGTTGGAACAAAACACAAGAAAGTAGATAAAACCAAGCATGGAACATCAAAAATTATGGATACGTTAGCAACGTATCAGTGAGCCAGAATTACGGGAAGTAGTGATTCCCATCGCTTATTGTTCAAAATTCAAACATTTTTCGCTAAACCGAGATAAAATCATTTAAATCATTGAACCTGGCTCAGAAGCTTGAAAATTCATGAAACTTGGCAATTATCCATCAGAAAATTTATACTCTATGAGAAAATTGGTGCGGTGAGATTTTGAACCACGTATAATCTTTGTAGTTGCTTCACAATGGAAGCCATTGTTGTCACTTGGACAATTTGAAATAACTTCGAATTCGGATGCACCCTTTTTGTAAACATTATTTGAAATGCCAAAATGCAGTTATGCACCGATATACCAAACATGGACATGTTATCATAAACTATGGCAAACATATTGCCATGACCTTGGTCATCTCGTTTGAAAGCCATGAATGTTCATACATGGTACGCCATATTGTGGAACGGGTTTCTTTGAAACTTGTCAAATCTTAGCATACTTTTCATGGAAACTAGGCAGTGAACATAACAAAATACTCTGCAAAAGAAAGACATTGCTTAAATTTACAAATTTTTTATTTTTATTTTTATTTCAAAAGGTCCGAAATTAGGCTACATTATTAGGAATCATATCAAGAAGCTGAGGGGTTGTTTGGTTAAGCTTATCTATCGCTTTTAGCTTTATTTTATAAGCCACTTTAGATTTTTGCTTTTGGAGTATACCATCATTCAACTATGTCAGAGTAAAAGCTAAAAAAACAAAGCTAAAAACATGTTCTTGGCTTTATAAGCCAAAAATCAAAAGCCAGAATTAAAGCCCAACCAAACAACGCCTAAATCTCATGGAACTCTTGGTGTTTCTCCCTTGTTTTAGTACTTGGGTACCTTCAATTGTGTTTAACAAAAAATATGACCAAGCAGGGTATCATCGACTTGCAGAACAAATTTGGAGATACTTCCATTAATTGGGGTAACACCATTCTATTCCACGAATATATATAACCATAAAGTTTGAACATTTTATTGAGAATTCCCGGAATCCTAAACCATAAACTCTAAACCCCTAAACCCTGAACAAGTAGGTATCATACACTTGTAGATCAAAATTTGAGATACTATCGTTAAATTGGGTAACACCATTCTATTCCATGAATATAAGCATAAAGCTTGAACATTATTGAAAATTTCCGAAACCCTAAACCCCTAAAACTCAAATCCTAAAGCCGTAAACCGTAAACCCTAAACCCTGACCAAGCATGTAGCATGCACTTATAGATCAAAATTTAAGATAATTTTGTTAAACTGGGTAACGCCATTCTATTTGACGAATATAAGCACAAATCCTAAGCAATATCCAAAATTCCCTAAACCCTAAACCCTAAACAACCCCTAAAACCTAAACCCTCATCCATAAACCCTAACCAAGCAGGTGTCATGCACTCATTGATCAAAATTTGAGATACATTAATTAAATCAGCTAAAACCATTCTATTCAATGAATATAAGCATAAATCTTGAGCATCTTTGAAAATTCTCTAAACCCTAAACCCAAAACAACCCATAAAACTAAACCGTAAAACCCTAAAACCTCGACCCATAAACCCACACCAAGAAGGTACCGTGCACTTATAGATCAAAATTTGAGATACTTTCAATAAATTGATGTAACCCCATTCTATTCCACAAATATAAGCATAAAGCAGCTTGAACATTATTAAAAATTCCCAAAACCCGAGACCCTAAACCCCTAAAACCCGGAACCCTAAACCTTTACCAAGCACGTAGCATGCACTTATAGATCAAAATTTAATATGCTTTCATTTAATTGGTAACACCATTCTATTCGACAAATATAAGCATAAATCTTGAGCATGATCGAAAATTCCCTAAACCCTAAACAACCCTAAAACCCCAAACCCTCAACACATAAACACTAACCAAGCAGGTATCATGCACTTATAGATGAAAATTTAGGATACTTTCAATAAATTAGGTAACACCATTCTATTCGACGAATATAAGCATAAAGCTTGAGTATTATTGAAAATTCGCTAAACCCTAAACCCTATACAACCATAAAACCTAAACCATAAAACCCTAAAACCCAAAACCCTTTCCCTAAGAAAGAAGGTATCATGCACGTATAGATCAAAAATTGAGATACTTTCATTAAATCAGGTAACGCCATTCTATTCGATGAATATAAGCATAAATCTTTGAGAATTATTGAAAAATCGCTAATCCCTAAACCCTTAACAACCCATAAAACCTAAACCATAAAACCTAAATCCTCAACCCATAAACCCTAAACCAAGTAGGTATTGTGCACTTATAGATCAAAATATGAGATACTTTCTTTAAATTGCAGTAACGCGGTTATATTTTATGAATATAAGCATAAATCTTGAACATTATTGAAAATCAAAATCCCTTAACCCTTAACCCTAACCTCCTAACCCTAGAACCCTAAACCCTTACCAAGCAGGTACAATGCACTTATATATCAAAATTTGAGATACTTTCATTAAATTATGATAACACCATTCTATTCCATGAATATAAGCATATATAAAAAGCTTGAAAAATATTATTGAAAATTCCCTAAACCCTAAAACCTAAACAATCATAAACCCTAAAACCCTGAACAACCCTAAACCCTAAATCATGAACCCTAAACCCCTAAACCCTAAAAGACGAAACCGTAAAATGCTAAACCATAAACCATGAACCCCTAAACCCCCATACCAAAATAAACCCAGAACCCTAAACTTAACCCTCGGCTATGTATACTTTGTGTGAAAACTAGGGCAGTGGGATTTTGAGCCATATTTTGTAGTTGCTTCATGACAAAAGCCATTGCTGTGCCTTAGAAAATTGAAATAACTTCGAATTCAGAAGCTTCCTTTGTAAATAATATTTTAAATGCCAATATGCACCAACTACCAAATATGGACAGGTTATTATAAACTATAGAAAAGATATGGCCGTGACCTTGGTCATCTGGTTTGAAAGCCATGCATATTCTTACATGGTACTCCATATATTGTGATACAATTTTTTTCAAAAGTTATAAAATTCTAAGATTATATTTTTCCATGGAAACTAGCTAGTGCACATAGTGAGACACCAAGAGAGAAAAGAATGATTGTATTTCGTTTTATATTGTGTTTCTTTGTATTTTTAAAAAATGACCAAAATTTGGTGTCATTACCATTCATATAAAAAGGTTGAATTTTGCGAAACTCTCGGTGGTTCTCCAATATTTGACTACTTGGTATCTTTGAATTATTTTTAAAAAGTCAAGGTCAAGGTATATCACACACTTTGTAGTTCAAAATTAGACATACTTACTTCAGATTGTCAAAAAGTGATTTTATTGCATAGATTTAGCTAGAAAGTTTGGAAATTCATGAAAATTGGGCATTTTCCATCAAATCTAGAATCTTCTTTTGAAATGCCAAGATGCAGCGATCTACCAGACATGGACATGCTATCATAAACTATAGCAGAGATATGGCTATGACCTTGGTCATCTTGTATGCAAGGCTTCAAAATATAATGTTTATCAATTTCGGCAAATGTTTGGAAACTCATTTATATGTTGGTAAGCATACTATCGCTGGCGTGTGGGTCTAGACGGGGCCAACATGTGACAGCGACCGCGTCAGAGTAGTCTACGTCGGAAGCTTCAACCTCAAAAATTTTGCAGAGCGCCAAAACATCCCATGCATCTATTCAAATATCCCGCACATCTATTCAAATATCCTTCCCCGCTTTTTACAAATGCAAAATTCCTCTTCTATCCCTGGTCCAGAAACAAGGACCATGGGAGTACTTCAATAATTGAGGGGTATAGGTGGTTAATGTGCGTCATCCCACCTATATCCCCCCATCGCCTCTTCCCTGCGCACACCCCTCAAACCTCAAACATCCTCCAGCTGCTTCACCGCCGGCCCTCTCTTCCACACCGGAGCTCCTTTACTATCGGCACTCTTCACCGGAACTATTTCACCGACTCCCTCGCTGCACCGAATCAACTTCACCAACGCTGTCGTCTACCCTATGGGGGGATCTTCACTGAATCACTCGTCGTTAACCCTGAAATTCTGAACCACCACCCCCGCTGCCCTCTTGCCCGTCCCACCCGTCCTCGCTACGCAGCGATAATTTATCTTGCCCGTTTGCTATATTTTTGGTACTCGTAAGCTACGAAATCATTAGAATGTTGCTCAATATCCTGCATGCTATTGCCATTTCATTTGCACCCCACATCTGGTAGGTCCTATCCACACCATTGGCTTTTCGCTTTTATTCACTTTCGTACATTCTCAAACTATCAGTTTAATCCTCCAACACCACCTCATAGATGCTATTCTTTCTGAGCGCTCGCACGAGTCATGCAAACAGCTGAAGTCCGAGGTTTCCTTGTGTTACTTGCGCCAGTTTCTTGTAATGTTAATAAGTTGTATAACCTGCATGCCTAGTAAGTTAATAAGTCATTCTACCTAAGACCTTACCATGACATTTGCATTCATGTTCTATTGTGTTTCTATTTGCGAATGCTTAATTCAGAAAATTTCCATCTAGTTTGAATCATATATCTGTTCATTGTTAATGCTATATTTTAGTGTTTTCACCTCTTTTCATCCTTCCAAACCAGCTAAATAGTTTGAATCATACTTCTGGTATTTTTAATGCAACATTTTTTGTGTTTTTCAAGAGTTTTCATCCTTCCAAACCAGCTAACTAGGTTTTAAATATCACACCTTAATGCAAAGAAATGACAATGAAGTACAAGGACCATAGTTCCAACTACTCGGCTCAGATTCTTCTGGCAGATTGACCAGGAGTCGCACCCGCTCGAGAAGGAGATACTGTCGGCTTGAACGTGCTACTGTAAGTTCATACTTACTTTAAATGATCTCTACTTTATATAATATTACTTGTTTCCCTTGTTCTTTGTTTTAACCTCTTTCACCATATGTTAGCAGGTTGTAGTTAAAACCAAGTAGGAGTCCTTAGAAGGCAGGACTGAAAGTTGTGATCCCTCTTCCCATTCATCCTCCCATTGCATTTCCGAAGCAAACAACTTACTTAGCGGTCCACCTAGAACAACTCCTGCTGGTGATAAATATATAAAGGCTATATTGCATGCAGAAAGAAAGGGCGTAGCTGCTCTTAGATCTGTAGCTAAAATGTTAAAGAAGAGGACAGATGATACATTGAAGCGAATCGCCATATACCGATCTCTTATTGATGATACCAACACTTTGTAATCTTTCAGAATTTCAATCTTGTTGTATAACCTGTTCTAATAAACTTTTATTGTTGTGTAATAAGTAGTTTTATTCCTCTGTTTTTCCAAAAAGTAGGCGCTAGCAAAAAAGGCCGAAACAGTAAGAGGCCAGAGCAGTAATGTGCCGAACATTGAAAAAACATGCGCATGGATGGCCCAAAATGACCAGAACAGTAAAAGGTCAGAACAGCAAAATGCCAGAATGGTAGAAGGCTAGAACTGTAAAAGGACGAAACGGTAAAGTCTAGAACAGTAAATGGCCAGAACAATAAAAGGCCAGAACAGTAAAAGGACAAAACAGTAGAAGGCCAGAACAGTGAAAGGCCAGAACAGTAGAATACCTAACTGTGAAAGGCCTAAATAGTAGAAAGTCGGAACAATGAAAGGCCTAGACAGTGGAAGACCAGAACCGCGAATGGCCTCAACGGTAAATGGCTAGAACAGTAAACGGCCAGAATAGTAAAAGACCAAAACATTGAAAGGCAAGTACGGTGGCAGGCCACTACAGTAACATGCCGAATAGTACCGGCCTGAATAGGCAAAAGCCCAAACTCTAAAGGGTCTAAACAGTAATGGGGTGAAAATCCTAAAAGGCTAGAACAATAATAGTCCTGAACAGTAAAAGACTAGATTGGCACCAGGCGTGAACAGTACCTGGCCGTCTTGGTGCAGGCCTCAAGTGGCAGCACAATGTTGGGCTAACTTGGGCCTTACGTAGGCTAAAACATTGTCGGGCCCGAAAGTGTATGGACTGCTATTGGCTACAGTACTAGGACGATTTCATACAGTGCAGGACAAAACAGTAAAGGGCCATATTCTCCACATGGGTCGGCCCATTTAATAATTAGCAGGCCTTGGTTGGGCCTGGCTTCTACCACGGTTTCTGCGACCATTAACGGTGGTAACTGGAAGTTAATGATGGCTTCCATGTGGCAGTTTGCGTGATGTCAGCAGTCAGCGTGGCTGACGAATAGATCTACGACGGAACAAGTTTACGTGGTCGAAGGGTGCGATCCGCCACGGTCAGAAAAAAACCGCGGTTGATACATTTGTGACGGGGCTTTTACCATGAAGGCCATCTATCACGGAAGACCTTTTAGCCATGAAAAACGGGCCTTCAACCACGAAAATCATCCGTTGTAAAAGCCAACTTTTCTAGTAGTGGGTGTTGTTCCTGGTATCAAGTCAATAGTGAACTCTATTTCTTGATCTGGTGGAATTCCTGGTAATTCTTCTGGAAAAACATCCATAAATTCATTCACTACTGGGATATCTTCCAACTTTACCTCTCTCCTTGAATTAAGTTACAAATCCACAACTATATGAGTGTGCTTATCCTCTTGATAAAGTACTCGTCCTCCACTTGGAGTTTTGATCAAGATCGCCTTGTCCTCACAGTTAATCTGGGCTCCATGTTTAGTCATCCAGTTGGTTCCTCGAATTACTGCTATACCTTTCATTAGAATCACATATAGGTCCGCATAATATGGAGAACCACAAATTGTAGTCACCTGATTTTGTTTAATATGGTTTACTACTACAGTACCCCTGTCGTTATTACGGTCATTGGGTTTTCTAACGCTGCCTGTCTAATCCGAAAGTTATCAAGAAATTCTTCAGATATGAATTAAGTAGTTGCACCAGTGTGAAATAAAACTTTTACCGGTTGAGTAAGTATGCTAAGCGTACATATCACAACTTAATCGGAGTTATCAACTTCCTCCAAAGTGGTGCAGTTTAGCTTCCCAAAGGGTTTGGTTCGCTTGCCGTTGTTATTTTTCCCATTATTTCCACCTCCACCTGAACTACCTCCCCCTTCATAGGACACCCACCTAGTGTTTAATTGGGACAACTCGTCTTCATGTGCCCCTTCTGACCACATCCATAACATAGAATTACCGGTTTCTTACATTCCCTACTAATATGCCCTGGAAGTCCACAATTGTGACAGATGATACTTTTCATGGATGCCAGCACCCCCTGTTTGGGTTATTGTTGAAAGGTCGAGACGTGGATTTGAAACTCAGAATTAGTGTTGGCTTGCTTGTTTGGAACTTATTAGTCACTTACTTCGCCCTTTTCCTCTATCCTCTTGGGTGTTGGGTTTGCAATATAGAAAACAAAAAAATTCCTACGATGGGAACTATACGCCGAGATCTATCTACTAGATACAAGCAACAGGTGGATATACATCCATAGATAACTTACCCTCGAAGACAACAAAGCTTTGTTAACGAGTTGGAACTCGTGGATGATGTAGTCGTACACTTGCCGATCTCAAGATCATGATGAAGTCCAGCAGGTCCGGCTCCAGCACATCCATCAGATCCAGCTCCAGCAAGTCCAGCACCACCAAGTCCAGCACCACCAAGCAGCGGTGCATCCGTGATCACACACACGTCCGGTACCCCGACAACCTCCATCCCTCGATCCAGCAAAGCAGCGGAAGCAGCAACTCTTTTCCAGATAAAGCCACCGGGAGCATGTATCTCGCTAATCCGAGACCATGGGAATAATACTGGAGGGGAGAGAGATCCTTCACGAGGAGGTGTGAGTATGAAGGTGTGAGAGGGGGCCTTTTATAGGGGGAGGGAAAGGTACCCCTCCCCATATCCGGCACCCCAAGGGGTGACCCCTCACCTTCTCATTCATGTGGTGGTAACTCCCTCCACATAAATTTGCCCCTTCACATTCTCTTTCAAAGTCTCCACTTTAAATGCATTAAATTTCTCCAAATTTAATGCTCTCTCATTTAATAAAACTCTTTTATTAATTTTATTCATAATTTTGTTAATTACTTTAATTAACAAACATTCACATAAAACCCCCTGCAACATTTTAATATTACATGCAGGACCAATTTCAGCAATTTCACCCAAAACAGTTTCGTGTCTATTGAAATAATTCCAGCACTTTATTAAATCTTTATCTGAAACATATTTTCTCCAAATGGTGTCGGTATCCCTTAAGTGTGTCACCCTACGGTTCACGAATAATGCAGACATGATCGAGACCCCTCTCAAATCAATAATCAGAAGTGAGACCTAGAGATCCATACTGACTCCTACACATTCAACGATGACATATGTGATCGTGAGAACCTTTAATTCTAGTAACTAAATCCCTTTTGCTCGCGATATATTACATGTCCGAGATTCGATCATCGGTATCTCCATACCAGATTCTCGTTGCCGACATGCACTCTTTTCTCGTTCCCGTGATATAACATTCTAGTGATCACATCACTTGCTTGCAAGCTATATTAATGTGATATCACCGAGAGGGCCCAGAGTATATCTATCCGTCATCGGGATGGACAAATCCCACTCTTGATCCATGAGCCTCAACATAACACCTTTGTAGCACTGGACCCACCTTTATAGTCACCCTGTTACAGTGTGACGTTTGATGTTATCAAGATACTCTTCCAGTGTGAGCAATTAACATGATCTCATGGTCTAAGGACTAAGATTACTTCGTATGATGTTATAGCAATATAAACATAATGACTTTGATCGTAATGCTATACTTCGGATGAATGTTCATCACATCATTCCACCAATGTTGTTACCTCGTTATTAACAACATCCAATGTCCACGATCAGGAAACCTTGATCATCTTGTTAATCAACAAGCTAGTTTATATGAGAGGCAGTACTAGGAACTTTGTATTTTGTTTATTAAACACACATGTATTAACGTTTCCAATTAATACAATTATAGCATGCAAAATAAACATTTATCATAAACATGGAATAAGATAATAACCACTTTATTATTGCCTCTCGAGCATATTCCCTTCAGTCTCCCACTTGCACTAGAGTCAATAATCTAGTTTGTAAACTTGTATATACAACACCTAGGTGTTGAATATATGCGTTTGTTAGTGGTTAACATAATCTCCGGATCTGGCACTTTCAGGTCCGTGTGTATTTGCATGTCTTTGCGTCTCTACGCATCACTCATTCTCAAATGAGATGGCATTGTATAAATTTGGTCCTTTGGTGAGATCTTTAGTTCGTTCGGGTTAAAATAGTCATACAATATATCTTCATAGTATTAGCCCACTTTGAACCACACCTAGTTTGATAACAAACATCTTAACACAAATGCCCTCCTTTGCTGCTACTATAGCAGCCATATACTTAGCCTTTTGTTGTAGTATCCATCACAATGTTTCAACTTTGGAACTTATCCAAATCCATCATGGAACATCCTTTCCATTACATTGTGCCACCCATAGTCTAAATTGAGATAAATTTAACTTGTATCTTGTGACCAAACTAGTATCAATGTAACATTTTACAATGAACTACCTTTAACTATTTGTCACTTATACATGATATATTCTTAGTTCTTCCAAAGCTCATAAGAATATCTTTACTACTGTCCAATGATCATCTTATGAATCATTCTGGTATGTGCTCATAACATTTAGAGCATAGGAAATTCTGGATATATACATATCATGGTATAATCGATCAAAATCTTCATGTGATTTTACTCACCAAGTGTTGAAACACTTGAATCTTGATCCAATCCTTTCCATGCAGCAAGAACCTTTCTTGTTGTTTCCATATTGAACCCTTTAAATATCTCATATATGTATGTCTGCCACAACCATATTAGCGCCTCAATCTGTCCATATAGATATTGATGCCAAATATTCCAAGTTTCCCAAGTCTTTCATCGAAATCTTATTTTAATGAAATTCTTAACTTGTGTCAATACAAGATACATCATTTCCAATCAACAATATGTTCTCTACATAATGTATTAAAAATATGTCTCAGCGCTCCCACTTAATTTCTTGCAAATGTAAGCATATTCATCATCTCCAATGAATTTAAACTCTTTTAGCAGTTTCATCATGGTGAAGGTTCCAACTCCGCTATGCTTACTTCAACTATTGAAGTTTGCATGCCCTTTTAGAACCCTTTGAATTAACAAAACCCTTCGGACCGCGTCTTGTACACGTCCTAGGTAACCATTCTATTAGAAGAACATTGTTTTGTTTGTTCAACTACCATACATCAAATTATATGTAGTGGTTGCTACATTAATCCGTCAAGACTAAATATCGCTATGAAGGATCAAATCTTGTCATAGTCAACTCCTTGAACATTGTCGTAAACTTCTTTCCGACATGTCGACTATTTCATAGATGTTAAACATCCATGTCTATTTCTTTATAGATCCAAACACGATCGATAGGCTTCACGCCTTTTCGGAGGGTCTTCCAAGTTCAGAAACTTGATTTCTCGTGTATGGATACTATCAAGGATTCTATGACCTCTAGTCATTTTATGGAGTTAGGGCCCATCATCGCTTATTTGCATGTATTCGGTTCATCATTGTCAAAACAATAACGACTTGCTTATCAAATCACACTATTTGATTCTTACCGACCCACACGGTTCAATAGGAACTCTAATCTCCGAGATCACAACCTTTGTAATCATGGGAGCCATGAGCATTGTGGCTGCCACCGGGACACTTTCCGGCGCTGTGCTACTTAGCACATATAGCTAAGGTTCAACAACCTTATCAAAGTTCTATTGTCCTCCCACTTAACTTTTCGCGAAAAATTCCTTCTCAAGAAACTTGACGTTCCAAGTAACAAACTCTTTTGTCCTCGGTGTTATGGAGAAATTCCTAACAAATTCTTTGGTATAACCTACAAAGACGTGCTTATCCGACTTTGTTGTAAACATTTTACTTATGCATAGCATACCAAAATTTAAGAAAAGACAATTCGGGTTTATTCCAAACCATAATTTATATGGTGTCATTTCAACGGATCACGATGGTGCTCTTTTCAGTGTAAAAGCGGTAGTCTCTAAAGTTTTAATCCTTAAAACATAATGGCAGTTTTATAAATGACACCTTTGATCTTACCATGGCAAACATGGTTTGATTTCATCTCTCGGATATGCCATTCTCCTATGGTTTTATCGGGAAACACAAATCATGGACCAATTCCTCAAATCTTAGGTTTTTTCTAAACCTGTAACTCAAATATCTTCCTTTATGATCAAATCATAAACTCTTTTATTTTCTTGTTACAATGATTTTCCACTTCATCTTGAAAGTCTTTGAACAATTTTCAAATGTTTCATACTTCTTACTTATTAAGTAAATATATAGATATATTCACTCAATTTTCTGTAAAAAGCATATGAAGCAAAAAGATCCATCGCATATGGCTACACATAATGGACTATGCACATCAGCATGCACAATTTCCATTAAGCTAGTCATCTGTTCCTCTTTGGCCTATGAACGGAGGTTCAATTATCTCGAGGAAAGTTTCACAAGCGTCAATTGATCAAAATCAAAGACTCCAACATTCCATCAACATGGAGTTTCTTCATGTTTTCTTTCCAATATAATTTAAAATAGCGATGCCACTTCATAAGTGATATTTTAATCATTTGTCTTGCGACATTTTAGCAATAGTGTTTATGGATGTGATTTCTCGCACTAGACTTGTAAAATTTCATCCATCCTTTATGGAATACGGTAATTATTTGCACAACCATTGTTCTCATAATACCAGAACAAAATAATAATTATTTTAAACAAATCTTGAAGACAAGCTTTGATCTCAACGAGAAACATAATAACACTTTATTTGTTTTCGATGAACATCATCACTTATTCTCTTGCTAGTTACTTAGGCCATTGCAGTTAATGAATTGTGTTGTTCTGTATGACACTTCACACCAACCAATTCGGTATCCAATACCGGTATCCAATACCTAAGAACCACCTTGTTTAACAAGCAAGGAATACAGCCATAACATGTATATCTTCTATATACCTAAGTTGGACATCTCCAACCTTTTATTTTCTGCCAAATATTTTATATATTCACTTTCAGCAATTCCTTTTCATTTAAAAGAATCTATCAACATCAGTAGTGGTGTCATTCACATGACACATGGTACAAAGCTTGTATATAGTCAAATACTAATACCTTTGGACTTGCACTTTGAAGTGGATCACCATCATCAAAATTTTGGCATTCTTTCAAAAATCCATTCTTTAGTAATCTTTTAGTGTAGTAAACATTTTACTTACATCTTCTATTCATCCTTATCATGACAACTTTCATGATCAAGCTACTATAACCTATAAGGAAGAATGACGAGTATAATTTTAGTTACCAAAACCTTTTGGGAGATTCGGATGCCTAGCATCTCCATCCTCACAAATTCTCATACAATATGAGAACATGTATTTTGCTAAATTATACTCTATCATAATGCAATCAAAAACATTGTTTCAGATATCACAATATCTTCCACACATGATGGTTTCTGAAACAATTTTTCAGCTCCTAGATAATCTTGATATTAAAACAACTTTTGAATATCAATAATAATGGAGGCAAACATGATACTTTAGATACTAACATTGGAATTCTTACTCTTGATTTAATACTACTTATTAAACTTCATGGAGTAAATAGAGTTTGCTAAAAGTTTGCAATAGGACTTTTAAACTTTAAATTGACATTCAAAACAAGACGATACCAGTTCGTAAAGTAAATATCCAGAATTATATAGTTCTATTATCTCAATTAAAACTAAGTGTAAGGTAGTAAACAGATGCCAATGACTACAACAAATTATGCAAATTCACTTCGATTTAGTTTATGACAAATTGAGTTCGACTAATCCAAATTAGAAATGAACTCCCACTCAAAAACGACATCCCTCATGCCTTTTTGGTGATTACATGAACCAAGTCCACTACACCAAGTCTGATCATCACGTGAGTCGGTGTAGCTTCAAAGGCGAGCATCAATATGGGCATCACATCAACTATATGACTCATGATTAAACTTTCGGTCCGTGTTCCGAGGCCATGTCTGTACATGCTAGGCTCGCCAAGTAAGAACCTTAGTACTCGCATGTGTAAAACTGTCTTACACCCGTTTGTATGAAAACGCAGAGTCGAGTACACTCGATCATCACGTGATGTCTCGAAACACGATCCATAGAACGGTGCATACTTAAGAAAGAACATATTTTATCTTGATATTTAAATGAGGGATCATCTTATAATGCTACTAAAACGCCAAACAAGCAATATAAGATGTGAACATCATATGTGTAAAGTGGGATGATATGGTCCATGCATTTGATCACCATCATATGCATCGTGGTATGATCTCTGTCATTCCTTTGTCTGTAAGGCCAAGGTCTATGGAACTTACACGTTATGTGTGTTATAAGAGTATCAACTATACATCAACATACAACATTACCATATCATGACACTAGCCCAACAACGATCTAAACTAGACGCCTCTAATTTATCCATTGCAAGTTTTACGTGGCTTAGGGCTTTCGGAGATAGAACCGGTCATACCTACGAACATGGAACCACAACGAGGATAACCAAGTTATTAGCAACTCGTTGTAAATCAGATATTGACTATAGTAGGAGAGACAGACACCCGCCAGCCACTTATGCAAAACTAGTTGCATGTCAGTCGTGGAACCAGTCTCATGTGCGATGACATGTAAGGTTGGTCCGGGCCGCTTCATCCCACTATGCCACCAATATCCAAAATACATGAAAGATGCAATAACATGATCATCATCGCCCACATATAAAAATATGTGTACTACCCGTGCAAAGCACCTACGCATAGATCAGGCTCTGATACCACTGTTGGGTTTGTAGCATAGAAAACAAAAAATTCCTACGATGGGAACTATACGCAAAGATCTATCTATACAAGCAACGGGTGAATATACATCCATAGAGAACTTACCCTCGAAGACAACAAAGCTTTGTTAAAGAGTTGGAACTCGTGGATGATGTAGTCATACACTTGCCGATCTCAAGATCGTGATGAAGTCCAGCAGGTCCGGCTCCAGCACGTCCATCAGATCCAGCTCCAGCAAGTCCAGCATCACCAAGTCCAGCACCGCAAAGCAGCGATGCATCCGTGATCGCACACAAGTCCGGTACCCGACAACCTCCGTCCCTCGCTCCAGCAAAGCAACGGATGAAGCAACTCCTTTCCAGATAAAGCCACCGGGAACATGTATCTCGCTAATCCGAGACCATGGGAATAATACTAGAGGGGGAGAGAGATACTTCACGAGGAGGTGTGAGTATGAAGGTGTGAGAGGGGGGCCTTTTATAGGAGGAGGGGAGGGTACCCCTCCCCATGGCCGGCGCCCCAAGGGGTGACCCCTCACCTTCTCATTCATGTGGTGGTAATTCCCTCCACATAAATTTGCCCCTTCACATTCTCTTTTAAAGTCTCCACTTTAAATGCATTAAATTTCAACAAATTTAATGCTCTCTCATTTAATAAAACTCTTTTATTAATTTTATTCAGAATTTTGTTAATTACTTTAATTAACAAACATTCACATAAAACCCCCTACAACATTTCAATATGACATGCAGAACCAATTTCAGCAATTTGACCCGAAACAGTTTCGGTGTCTATTTAAATAATTCCAGCGCTTTCTTAAATCTTTATATAAAACATATTTTCTCCAAATGGTGTCGGTATCCCTTAAGTGTGTCACCCTACGGTTCGCGAATAATGTAGACATGATCGAGACCCCTCTCAGATCAATAATTAGAAGCGGGACCTAGAGATCCATACTGACTCCTACACATTCAACGATGACTTATGCGATCGTGAGAACCTTTAACGCTAGTAACTAAATCCCTTTTTCTTGTGATATATTACATGTCCGAGATTCGATCATCAGTATCTCCATACCTAGTTTGTTCTTGTTGCCGACATGCACTCTTTTCTCGTTCCCGTGATATAACATTCTAGTGATCACATCACTTGCTTGCAAGCTATCTTAATGTGATATCACCGAGAGGGCCTAGAGTATATATATCCATCATCGGGATGGACAAATCCCACTATTGATCCATGAGCCTCAACATAACACCTTTGTAGCACTGAACCCACCTTTATAGTCACCCTGTTATGGTGTGACGTTTGATGTTATCAAGATACTCTTCCGGTGTCAGCAATTAACATGATCTCATGGTCTAAGGACTAAGATTACTTCGTATGATGTCATAGCAATATAAACATAATGACTTTGATCATATTGCTATACTACGGATGAATGTTCATCACATCATTCCACCAATGTTGTGACCTCGTTATTAACAACATCCAATGTCCATGATCAGGAAACCTTGATCATCTTGTTAATCAACGAGCTAGTTTATATGAGAGGCAGTACTAGGAACTTTGTATTTTGTTTATTAAACACACATGTATTAACGTTTCCAATTAATACAATTATAGCATGCAAAATAAACATTTATCATAAACATGGAATAAGATAATAACCACTTTATTATTGCCTCTCGGGCATATTCCCTTCATTGGGCACCTTTATAATCATCCTCGAAGGTAATGGATGCATCAAGAAACTATTGAAATGTTTGCTTACTGGAAAGCCTCATCTACATTTTCGCAAATGGATTCAAGCCATGCATGAATCTCTTCTTCCTCTTTTCTTCAGTGTTCACCATGTCAACTGCGTAACGAGATAGCTGACTGTATTCTCTTATGTACTTCATCACACTAGGATTTCCTTGTTCTAACTCCTCAAACTCTCTTCGCTTCAATTCCAGAATGCTTTCTGGAACATGGTACTCTCGGAATCTCTGCTTGAACTCCTCTCAAGTGTATTATCTATCTGAAAGTTGCATTACTAACGAATTTTCCCACCAATATGATGTAGGTCCGGTTAAGAGATATGTTGCATACCTCAGCTTCTCCTCATCTTTGCACCCTATTGTCTTCAATTTTTGTTCAGTGTCCATTAACCACTCTTCCGCATCCATAGGTCCGATGCAGAAGCAAAAGTTAATGGCTTTGCATTCTAAAAATCAAAGAGACTCACACCTCGTCCTTCAGGCTCCCTCTGAGTTACAAACCCACCACGCAGGTCTTACATGAACTTGTTCTATTACTATTGCATCATTTGCATGTATTGCATAAAGTTCTGCTCCATTAGTGGCCTCATTGGTGGTGGTGGTAGTGTTCCATGATCCCTTGTGTCTTTATCCACCTTCTCTTTACCTTCGCGCTCCTAGCGTTGTTGCTCAGATTCGCTTGCTACACCCGATTCCATACCCCTGTAGTCCTATTACACAAAGCGAATACTCATAATTACACCATGCTCATGTTTTCTAAGCTAAACTTCATGCACAGAACTAGTCACACAATTAAAAGATCCAAATGCAAATAAGAGCCAAAATTGCATGACATAATATACAATACAAACAACGTAGTGGATATATTATACATCTTACACTCAGTGAGTTACAATGCAAACTAATATATTACAACAAACATTGGTTTATGTGAGCGCTATCCCACTTATTGAAATACAACAAACTCACAATACACATAACCCACACTACTACGATCATCATGTCCTTCACCTAGGATGATCCACTCTCAGTAGCCACCACGCTTGCAGTACATGCCTAGGTCCAACCATGCTGACATGAAGTCCGACGCACAGTCTGTGGAACAGATGGCTTCCCAAGTGGGATGTACTCGGTGTCTGAAGTATCAGGACTTGAATAATCACTCATCTTTAGTGCATCTAGTCCCACCTCCTCATCACAATTGACACCTAGAATTGGTTCTTCATTCACACCCACATGCGTCTCCTGCCCCCAATCGCTAGAGTAGTCAAAACAAAGCTTAGATTCTGATGCTCCCCAAGTACTCTGTTGGGTACGATAGTCCTAAGATATTAGAGGATAATGAACATGCCATGGTGTAGGATAATGTATGGGTGACTCATACACCAACTCCTCAGGTTCTTCCTCCTCTGGCTCTACTAAGTTATTGTAGGTAGTTGGATCATGAGAGGTACTTTCCCCGTGAGCTAATTCTTATTTCATCTCACACCTCCATTTTGGGTTAGTAAAATTTGCTAATGTATTACTCTGGTCTTCAACTATGACCTGGTGAGTAAGATAGAGAGACTCAACCATAGCTTTGTAATGATCCATACACTTCGCCACTAAAAATGGACTATCCTCAGCTATAGCAAGATGGTCCAATGGTGACTCTAAAGCCATGTAATCATGTGGAATTGGAGCAAAAGTATTATTTGACAACTCTCTCGCGTTCGCCTCGTGGATAGTTGCAATTGCCTCCATTACTGTAATATGGTATGCGGCAGTTTGGTTTGTAGCTTCCCAGATGGCATTACCATACTTGTTCCTAACTTCTCAGGTAACTTGATCGCAATGTGATACTTCACTACCTTCTATCCTTCCTTCAAAATATAATACTTGACCGGAATATTGGTATCTCAATCTAAATATCTGAGAATATGACATAACTGGTCAGTCCAACCCCTATGATAATTCTCTAGAGTCTCTTCGCACATGCCCACAGTAGTCTTTGAAAACTTCGGTGCCATCCAAGTTGTGCATAGGAAAAAATATATAATTAGTAATATATTGATGCATCATAATAAATAATTATTGCACTAAAAGATACGACAAAATATTCTCAAGTGAATATCCATCATATTTTTAGGGAACTCTTTACCGTTGCTACTAGACTCCTAGAGGTATATCCCTTTACTAGGTTTCCAACCTAAGGTCAAAGCAATTGCTCTAATACCAGATGCGGTGACCCAACATACCACTACATGTTGTAGTGCACAAGTCATTGACGTAACACTCATAGAACATTGTTCCACAAATATCACATCCCTAAGAGTGGTACAACAGAAACATTTACGGGTCCACATTACATACAAACTTATTATAATAATACGAAAAGAACGGATACCATCAATTTTCAGACTTACAACCAACGAACAACTTAATTACAGATGTTCCAATATAAGAACGAAAATATCCAAACTAATTAACATGGCAGGATCTCAACATCTTATTATATAAAGTTTTATTTTTCTAAACTCAACCAAATTACTAGGTACTTGATGGAAACAACTTTGTGTGCAACAACTCGTTCGAACTCCAAGTGCAAAGTGTGGTAGCAAGCATCTTTCCCCACAAGGGTGACTCGAGGGTTTACATCGAACTCTCGTGGAATTGGCTCAGAGTTTGTTCTTCTTCTCCCCTTCAAGCAACCTACAAAGAAAAGTTGTGTCTTGTATCCCCAACTCCACCGTGTGGTTTTCAAGGACAAGGTTTCATATTATTAATATGAAATAACAAAATAAATAAAGTAAAGTAAAACAAAGAAAAACTAGGCAAGCAGTACAAAAACAATAAGAGATAGTTGTTTTTGGGTTTTGTGTATGTGTGCAAGTGAAGAAAGTATTTTTGTAGTTTCAAAATAATAAATTTCAGAAAATATAAAGTGTGATAGTGGTGCTAGAAAGTTGTTTCTTATGGTTTAAAATGGACCGGGGTTCACTTGTCTACTCGCTTTTTGGGTTTTAATGGACATAAACAATTCATCAAATACATAATATTGGTGGAACTTCAACGTGTGTTTGATAAGCATTCATATGGGCATCACGTCCTAACATAGATATGATGCACCACATCTCTCTAATACTCCTCATGAGAGGTAAAACTCCAAGCAATCTTGAATTAAGAATCAACAAAGTATAGCCTTAGGTATTTTGACATGATGTTTGAATCACAAATATGTTACCTTGACCAAACAAGATTATCTAGTTGTCACAAGATAATTATAGCACATGAATTCACTTTATCCCTAGTGAGGCATCAAAAGAAAGGTAAATAACATAGTAGAACTTGAATTTGTTGTCACTATTCAATCATTACCACCATGCTACTCCATCTAATACACACTTCTCCCCACACATGCTCTTGCATACAAGTTGGTTCAGAACAAGTACTTAACAACGGGGTACATGATATGCATCTATCAATCATCTTACACATAATAGGTTCCGATCTCATATATCAAATCATAGAATAAAGATCCACCACATAGGAATTACAAATATGACCATAATCAACTTGGGCAGCTCATATGGTACTAGATCTATGAAGAACAAGAGAGAGAGAGAGATCAAGCTACTACCTCAAACCTAGTCCAGAGGTGGACTACTCCCTCTTCATCATGTTGATGATGGTGGAGACTTTGGAGAAGGTAGAGGTCCCTCTGGTGGCAGCTCTGGCAAAGTTTCCCCTCTAATCTTCGTTTGTTCTAGCTCTGTTTTTGTGTTTTGATGTTTCTATGGTGCCTCTTTCCAGGAACTCCTAAGGGGCCCTTTATATAGTGGGTTTTAGGTCATACGAAGGTGGTAGGCATAAGATCAAAGCGAATCAACGATCGAGGAGGAAAAGAGCATGGGTGGCGCGGCCACCCATACTGGGGTGCCACCAGGGCTCTTGGGCCTAATGGCTCATCTAATGAGGTCCAAGTCCTCCTGGTTATTCTCTTAATGAAATATTAATGCTCCCGAAAGCCCAGATGCATTTGACTTTGTTTAGGTCCCTAAAAGGTAAAAATACAGAAAACAGGTTTTCCTGTTCTGCAGAGTTATAAACAAAATAAAGGGTATCATTGGTAAATCCCCATAAATCAATGTAAAACATGGATATAACATCGTATGTGTAGCAAATATGTGGGAATTCATATCAGCAAACTGCAAAGTTCATGTATCAATTTTACATGCATCAACATCCCCGAGCTTAACCTATGCTCGTCCTCGAGCATGAAGGTGATAAAACTAATATGGGATTTGGAGTTTGGTGCTTCTTTTCACTAGCAAGTATGACAAAAAGTTAAACAATTCATTTCTTTAGAGAGTAATAACAAGCAAGCATAGCATAAAGTGATACTCCTTATAATATCATACTTGACAACACAATGTTTATAATGACTAACACAAATGCATATAGTAATATGAGGCAACAATGTGTTCTTCTCATAGGGAAAAGTATATATATAGTAGTGGTCCTATGGTCATAATATTTGGCAAACGATGTTGGAAAGAGTGTATGGCTGGCAAGTAGGGAAAATCATATGTGATACACCATCTATCTTCCAAACACTATCCATTAAGTCTATGGTTGAAGCATAGTTCATCATTAGTGTTTGGTTACATTTCCCCTCATTACCTGATTCTTTTTGGCATTCTTGTTTTGGCACTTTTTGCTTCTTTCTTCTCTTTTTTTATATATTTCTATGTCACTTTTGATTTTTTTGATTTTTGGGAAGGCCTAGCCTCTGCATGCTCACTCTTCTCACCTTTTGGAGGTTTTCTACCCTCATCTTAGTGGTGTTTCCCCTTCTATGGAGGTTTTTTGTCCTCATCTTTTAGTGTATGCATCCTCTTATTGCTTTTTGGGAAGGGGTACTCTATGCCCAATGAGTTCATGGTCACCCCACTAATAACTTGTCCATGTCACTCATACCCATAATAATAGTATTTGGAAAGTAAATAATGTCTCACACATGATAGTATACTTTGGGATATAGCTTGAGCTATTTGTGTAGGTGTTTCCTATATAAATACTAAGTTTGTTTTTCTAAAGGAGGTTGTTTCAATATGGTGGGGCTAGAAGTGCTAACCATTTAACCTTCTACAAGAATGCAAAGTGCCCATAGTACTAAGTCATTTCTAGAAGACAATATAAGCACTGAGTATCATTTATGTTGAATATAAGAAGTAGTACAAGATGATACACGTGTAAGCCATCACTCCTTAAAGCATATGAACAATCCAACCTAAAGAAGTAACATGCATAGTTTGGTTTTCCCCCTTTTTCTAGTTCAAGCAATGCATTCAATCAAGCATCGCATTCATTCAAACATGGCATCCATTCATGGGATAATTTATTTTAGTAGCTCTGTCATAATAATACAAAATATCTATCATGGTGGTCCTATTTATTTCCAAGCATATCAAGCAAAACTAAACATAACACTAAACAAAGATGCTCCAAGTTTCTATGATCATTCTATGTTGCTCAAAAAACAAAGTTTAGAATTTTGCAAACTGAGAGTTTAATAGGTATATCCTTGGGCACATCCAATATTATGGTTTTCACCATTATTGAATATTTCTTGGTGTGGTGGTCCTCCATTCCCTGTTAAAAAACTTCAACACAAAACTGTCTCCCATTTCTTTTCTGTGGGGTGAAATTAGTGGGTACGAAGATATCATGCTAGATGTGATAAAATGTCCTAAATTTCCAGAGAGTTACTTAAGTGGCCGAGATCATAAGATACCAAAATACTCAAAAAGAATCAAATCAAAATCCAAAGAGACCACTCTTGCAACAAAAGACAGATTCTATCTAGAAAAACAACAGCTGCAGAACACATTTATTTCGCCCACGGCCGACGATGAACGGTAAAAAATGCTGGATTATTATACATGTTTTATGATATTGGAATGGGCTTCAGAAAGGTCAAAGCTGTAAAAGGCCGTAAACATAACGGGCTGACCCGTATGTGGTAACAAGCCGTAACAGTATCATGACGTAATAGTAGCAGGCCAGAACAGAAAAAGTCCATTACAGTAACAGGGAAGAAACTATAAAATCGCAGAACAGTAACAAACCAAAACAGTAGCAGGCCTCAATAGTAAAGGGCCGCAACAGTAAAAAGCCAGAACAGTGACGAGCCTGAACAGTAACGGGCCGAGAATTTTCCAGACGAGGGTAATAACAGGCCGAAAAATTTACCAGGCTAGAACAGTAAAGAGTCGCTTGTGGGCCTGAACAACTAAAGGCCTGAATAGTAAAAGGCCAGAACAGTAACAGGCTAGAACAGTAACGGACCATCTCAGAGAGGGGTCGTCAGTAGGCGGCCCATGATAGGTTGCGATAACAGTGATGGGCTAACTCCAGGCCTTAAGTGTACAGGAGCGAATTGGCACAGGCTTCTAATGGGTCGCACAGTGTTGGACCAACATGGGACTCATGTAGGCCGAAACAGAATCGGGCCTGAAAGTTCACGGGCCACTGTTGGCTGCATTTTTGGGCCCATTTCTAATAGTGTAGGACAAAACAATAACGGGCCATCTTCTTATTGGGCTCTCCTGATGGGCCGACTCAGTTAGTATTTAGCAGGCCTTGGCTGGGCCTGGCTTCTGCCACAGTTTATATGACCGTTAGCGGCGATAACCGGCTACTAACAGCGGCTGCCACGTGGCAGTTTGCATGACGTCAACAGTCAACGCGGCTGGCGAACAGATCTACAACGGAACAAGTTTTCGTGGCTGAAGGGTGCGATCCGCCACGGACGAAAAAAATCGTGGTTAATTCATTTGTGATGGGGCTTTTACCACGAAGGCCATCCGTCGCGGAAGACTTTTTGGCCATGAAAAAGGGCCTTCAACCACGAAAACCGTCCGTTGTAAAAGCCAACTTTTCTTGTAGTGGTAGGACGTCTATTAGATTTGGATCGATGGTCGACGCTCATCGTCTTCCGTGCAATAGATGTGCCGGAGACGAAACCCTAGCGCTGCTTGGGGAGGCAGGGGACCTCACATGGGGTGCGAGGCACTGAAGATGAGGTGATGGCGTGGAGCGGAACTAGACGACGACCTTGACGATGGGCGAAAGTCACGGATTTGATGTCAGGAAGGCATCACATGCATCCGTGCTGGAGGTCACTGCGAGGTCCCTCAAGTGCTTCTTGGGGCGAGTGCATGTGCCCAGATTCGTGAGGTTCATCGGTGGAGTATCTTTCAGACATGCACGGTTGTCGGTACCTCATTGTTCTCTATGACGAAAGGGAGGGAAGGGGAAGATAGATATAAGCATGGGGGTCATAGAGATGCAAAGAAAAGATAAGGAGGTGGTCTGGTTCGAGGGTAACTTGCATTCCTAATGGGAGAGATTCTCTCCTTTCATGGTGAGGTAGAGCTAGGGGCGAGGCAGGAGCTCTGGGGAGGTAAAGAGGGAGCTGGGGGAGTATACTGAGATAGAGTAGGGAGGTTGTGGTGGCTTATGGACATTTATCTCAAAGTTTTTGGGTCCATGGAGGACCTAGTCCATTTAGGCCATGGGCCAAGGTGCAGGGAGAAGTGTGCTCTTGGAAAGGGCGGGAGGGACGGTGCAGGGAGAGGTGTGTTCTCTTGGAGTTGAGCAAAGATAGGTGGGAGGCATGCTACAGCTGTTGTGAGATTGAATGGAGAGGATATGGCAAGATTTAATAAGATGGCCATGTGAGCCCTTCTCTCCTTCCTCCAAGAACTAGAGGACAAAAAGAAGGGGTGTGCTATAGTGATTTCGACAGGAGAGTGTGGTGTGCTGTGGTGGTGATGGATTGACTAGGTCAAGGTTTTTGGAAGGTTTGACTATTTTGTAAACATTATGAGAGTAGTCAAATTTTACTTCTCTTTATTTTCCCCAAATTTCCACAAGAACAAGGTCAAGGTGAGTGCTGATGTGATACGTAATCAAGGTGAGAAGGTGGAGGGAATAGGGTAGTGTTGTTTTGAATTTTTAAGGATCAATTAATGAAGACTTAATGAAATTTATGATCTTGTCAATTAACATTGGCATGCCCACTTGAGTATGTAATATTAGGTGACTCAGAGATCCATTTGGATAATGGGGCATAGTGATAGATAGACCAAGTGATGTATATCACCATGGTACAAAGGGATGACTTTGATCAATATTGGGTGCTCCTAGATTTGATGCCAAAACCTTGTTGAAAATAAGGTGTCAAAACAGATTATCATCTTTCCTCCAAAACCATGATGGTTTAAGAATTACAAGGCTCCAATTGGAACAAGGAGAGTATGGGTTGGTAGACTAGTGTGAGTAGATCACATTCATGCAAAGAAGCGTTCAAGAGGGTTTGATATGTAGTTGTGAGCTTCTACCAAAATTGGCAGAAAAAGTTATTTTCTTGCCAACAAAACCATCAAGGACAAATGGGTCCAAGAATGATCTAGCCAAGGGAAAGAGTGTGGTTTGCAAGTACACATGATGGTGTATAAGATGGTTCAGGTGCATTTTCAATATTTCCAAGGATTAATATAGATAGAGATTCAAATATGGGATCATGATAACATGCTTTAGGGTTTTTGACTAGTGTGCAAGATCAAATGGGATTGATGGGTTCTAGGCTTTTAAACACTCCATTAACTGAATGAGGTTGAAGAGTACATTGAGTAGAAAGGTGTCATGCCTTGAGTTTGCCTCCTTTGATTTGTAAGGTACTAAAAAGAATTAGCTAAAAAATGATCTTGATAAGGAATTAGATGGTCAGGTTAATGACTAGAGATCAAGACAAGCTTGGGAAACTTGGGAGATGAGTTTTTGATCAAATTCTACGATGGGTGGTGAGAAATCACATCACAAGGGAGAGGATGGGATAAGTACATTTCCCTAAGATCAGGAGTAAGGGCCTTAGATAAGGTTCCAAATAGTGAGCTCGATAACAAGGAGGAAGATGTTCTTCTTACTAGGGTTTTGATGATTTGCTCTCAACAAACTTAGTGAGAGGTAGTGACGAGGGTTTAACTCTTCAATGCCCATTGTTATGGACTTGGGTTTTGGAGGAGGGAGCACTGGAGGCATCAATCGGCTAGCAACAAGCACATGGGGACGCAAGTTTTACCCAGGTTCAGGCCTCGTAGAGGTCCCTACTCCTGCTTGTCTGCTCTTGGAATTAATGAAGGAATCGAAGATTACAGGGGCGCGCAGATGCAATCTGGCAAGAATTGTGGAAAACTAGGGTTGTGATTTTCCTCCTCGCCGCCCCCTCCTAGCCTTTATATAGATAGGCTAGGTCTCAAGTAGCAGGTCGATTCGGTTACAGATTAGGGTTTTCCCATTGAACTTTCTATCTTAAGCTTCTTCTTGTGTTGCAAGCAATTGAGAGTCCGTGGGCCACTCGAATTCCTTATTCGGCCTAGGCAGCACTGTGGGCTTCTACCGTATTTGGACCGTATATGCCACACTCGAGTACCTGTAAGGTATACCCATGTCAGTAGCCCCCGAGTGTCTAGTGGAATCGTAGATTCGACTGGAGACTTTTATGAAGCCTTTCGAGTGCATGGCTGAGCATTTTTTTCAAGTGTTCTATTTGTGTCATAGGGATTGTTGATATACGTGCCTGATTTATCCGATGTATTGGTATTAGTTAACTGCCTTAGGGCAAAACAATGCAATCTACTCAAACTCGAGTCCCCGGACTCGAATTCAGAAAAGTGCTGGCGTAATTCGACTCAGGCCGCGGAGGTCTTACAAGAGTCGAATTCTAGTGTATAAGTGTGATCACTCGACGCATCCATCAAGGCATGTTCATCATACCTATAGGCACGGATATGTTTCTGGTAGTGCGAAGTAGATGTGTTGCCATGCCTTATTCAGGTCTTATCTTCACGCTGTAAGCGCGGCATCCGAATTTTTTGTCATCGTGGAGATGATTCGGGTGGCCCAGGAGATGAAGTCTCTTTGTAGGAAAAGTATGAGGCGAAGTCAGATATCCTGCGGATGTGCGTGGACTTCACCTCCTTGAATAAGCACTTCCCAAAGCATCACTTCCTGTTGCTGCGAATCGACCAAATCATCGACTCCACCGTGGGATGTGAGCATCTCTACTTCCTCGACGCCTACTCAGGCTACAATCAGATTCGAATGAAGGAGGAGGATCAGGAGAAAATGGCGTTTACGACGCCCTTTGGTGTGTTCTACTATAACACGATGCCCTTCGGTCTAAAAAATGCAGGAGCCACCTATCAGCGGTGCATGCAGGCTTGCCTCAAGAACCAACTTGGTCGCAACATCCAAGTCTATGTCGACGACATCGTCATCAAAACCAAAGAGAAAGCCTCGCTAATCGATGATCTACGCGAGACCTTCGCCAACCTCGACCGCTACCGGATCAAGCTCAATCCGGATAAATGCGCCTTCTGTGTGCCATCTGGGCAGTTACTCGGGTATCTCATCTCTGTGAGAGGGATCAAAGCAAACTTGAAGAAAATAAAGGTTATATTGTCCATGGAGAAGCCGAAGAACATAAAAGGCGTCCAGTAGCTGGCTAGGTGAATCACGGTGCTCAGTCGATTCATCAGTCGAATGGGCGAAAAGGCACTGCCCTTCTACCAACTTCTCCGCAAAACTGACAAGTTCGAGTGGACGGACGAAGCGCAAGAAGCATTCGAATACCTCAAACGTCTACTATCCACCTCGCCAGTACTGGTGACGCCTCGCGAAAAGGAACCACTACTGCTCTACATCTCTGCCACCAACCAGGTGGTCAGCATGGTGCTTGTGGTGGAACGAGCCGAAGAAAATAAAGTCCACGGGGTCCAGTGCCCAGTATACTACCTCAGCGAGGTGCTCACACTAACAAAACAGCGGTACCCGCACTACCAGAAGCTAATGTATGGCGTCTTCATGACAGCTTGGTGACTGTGCCACTACTTCCAGGAGAACCCAATCGTGGTGGTAAACGACGCCCCGCTCGGGCACATACTCAATAACCCTGATGCCACCGGACGAGTCGCGCTTTGGGGAATCGAACTGTCTCCATAAGACATAACATACGAGAAGCGCGACGCGATCAAGTCACAAGTTCTCCCGGACTTTCTCGTGCACTGGATGGAGAATCAGCTCCCTGACAAGCCAGATATGTCCTACTTCTGGACAATGCACTTCGACGGGTCCAAGCAAAAGGACGGAGCTGGCGCAGGTGTCATACTGACATCACCCAAAGGAGATAAGATGAAATACATTCTACGAATGCAGTTCACCGCCTCCAATAATGAAGCTGAGTATGAAGCCCTAATCCATGGGATGCGGATGGCGAAAGCCTGCGGCGCCAAAAGACTCATCATCTATGGCGACTCCAAACTAGTGGTCAACCAAATGATGCACGAGTGTGATGCACTGAGCGACAACATGATTGCCTATCGCGACCTCTACGACACACTCGAATGAGACTTTGACGGCTCTGAGCTATGACATGTGGGCCACGAAAGCAATGAAGAGGCGGATCTCCTCGCCAATATTGGCTCCACCTGCGCCCCCATACCACCTGGGGTATTTCTTGAGCGCATTGCGAACGCTCCATAAAGCCAAAGGCCCCAGAGAAGAAAGCAAGTGTGTCAATGGACTCGGGGGCTACGCCACCCAACGAGCCAATGGCACTCGACGACATGGAGCTCGATACAGGACTCGAAGGACCAATGGGGGTCATGATGATCGAGCCATCTTGGACACAACCTTACATCACATATCTACTCAGCAAGAGGCTGCTAGATGATCCGACTGACGCGCGGTAGATAGCGCGATGATCCAAGGCATTTGCCCTCATTAACAGCAAAATGTACAAGCGCAGCATCACAGGAGTACTCCAACGGTGCGTCTCCAATGGGGACGGAAGGGCCATCCTCCTCGACATCCATGAAGGCACATGCGGGCACCATGCTGGTAGTCGAGCCCTTGTTGCCAAAGCTCTACGAGCTAGATTCTACTGGCCCACGGCCATGCGCGACGCCAAGGACATCGTCTAGCGCTGCAACGCTTGCCAGCGATTCGTAGAGAAACCCCACGCACCTGGCGCGGAACTCTGGCCAATACCATTCGCTTGGCCCTTCACGCAATGGGGACTCGATATGGTCGGCAAGCTCCCAAAATCCTCGCCAGGAGGTTACGTCTACCTCTTGGTCGCAGTAAACAAATTCACCAAGTGGATCGAGGCCATGCCGGTGACAAATCAATCAGGGGCCAGCATTGTCAAGTTCTTCGAGTCTATTGTCTACCGCTTTGGAGTGCCACACAGCATCATCACGGACAATGGGACGAACTTCACCTCTAAAGAGTTCCAGGAATTCAGCGAAAACCTGGGAATCAACATAAGCTACGCCTCGGTGGCTCACCCACAGACCAACAATCAAGTCGAAAAGGCCAACGGCCTCGTCTGTGGTGGAATCAAGAAACGATTCCTCTGACCACTCGAACAAGCCACTGGATGCTGGCTAGACGAGCTACAATCTGTACTTTGGAGCTTGCGCACAACTCCAAATAGTGCCACGGGATACACCCCGTTCTTCATGGTGCACGGTGCTGAACCGGTGCTACCCGCAGAAGTATGCTACAAAGCCCCACGGGTGGTTGCTTACAGCGAGCAGGAGTCAACTCTTGCACTTGAAGACTCCGTTGACCTCCTTGACGAGGCACGAGAAATCGCAGCTGAGAGATCAACGATCTACCAGCAAAGCCTCTACAACTACCACAGCAGAAGGCTACGCCCAAGATCCTTCGTCAAAGGAGACCTGGTCCTGCGACTAAAGCAACAAGGGCATCTCAAGCTCGAGTCCCCTTGGGAAGGACCGTACATGATTACAGAAGTAATCCTAGGTGGCGCCTACTGCCTTAAAGATTTCGAGACTGGAGTCGCATACTCCAACCCTTGGAACGTCGCGCAGCTACGTCGCTTCTACCCCTAGTCGTTTTTTACATTTACAAATAAGGCTATTCAGCCAGGCTACTTAGCCACACATTGTACCTCGTACTATTCCATGAATAGATAAAGATAAGTGCCCCAAAACTCTGTGTTTTCCTTATTTTCTTGCAATTTTATCACTCGGGGGCTGCGCCACCCTTTATACTTCCGTTCTACGAACAAACCACAATATCCTGAGTAGCTGACACAACATCAATCAAACCCTTGATAAACACCAACCCAGTTGCAACGCACCTGACAGGTTGGCAAGGTGCTGAGATAAACATAAGTCAGGCTAACGAAAAGGAACTGTAGAGTACAATTCACCCACAAAAATATAAAAGCTAGCAAGCTCTTCACGTATCATTGAGTATTAATTACATCCAACATATTCATACGACCTTTATAACACTTATACAATTATGTGCAGGATACAAAACATGCTACTGCTGCAAAAGAAGAATGTTCGTCTACTCCTCGAAGAAGTCGACAATGTCCTCTGCTGGCCGATCAACCGCTTGATAGTGCGGAACCATGTTCCAGGTCATACCTTCTGGCGGAGGCGGCGACCCAACTGCAACAGACACAACATCTACATCTGGCCTATGCAGTCACACCAGCGACAACGCAGCCTTAGCACTAGCTACTAACTGTTGCCGCATGCACACGCGAACCACACTCAAATCTTGAAACTTCGCCAGCAGAGCCAACAGGCTTGAAGGGACGGTGTCCAGCAGAAACATCGTTTGATAAATATGCCTAAGGCATGACTATGCCTTCTTCAAAAAATGAAGTACTCGAGAAGCACGATCCTGCAGGATCGCAAGCGCGATTGCACGATTGTGGTCCACCCAAAAATATCCACTCGCTTGTAGTTGCTCCTGGGTCAGGTCATTCATTCAAATGGCAACCCGGTCCTTCTCATCCTGCGGATGACGAGCACTAACAACTACACCAAGAAAAATGGCAAAGTGTGAAGACAAGGCATCGTCGCGACTGACTAAAAGAAAAGATGAGAGAGAAGAAGGCAAACATTTGAACTGCTCATTCAGTTGCGCCACTTCCTCCAAGAGATACTTCTCACGGGCGATGGCCTTCTCCGCCTTCGACTTCCATACATCTGCGCTACCGCAGAGGATGGGAAACTCACGCTCCAATTGCTTAATGCGATCGTGCAGTCACGAAAGCAACGACAATTCCTCCACCTTTGAGCACGGATGCGCCAAGGTTTCATCGGTGGGCGGAGGATCACGAGGACCACTCGAAGGACCACTCGACGTATCCTATCACAAATCAAGTAAAGAGTAAATGAGGGACCAAGAATACATTGATAAAAGGCACGAATGCATTCAAGCACAGCAAAGTCTCGATAGGGACACTCCCGCAAAAGCATAGTTTCAACAAAAGGCAACTATAAATATTACAGATTAGCAACTAAGGAGCAATCTGCTTCTTCGACTTGGACTTGGACTTCAGAGGCCTCATCGAATCCGTGGCAGCCTCTGATGCCACAAATTTTCCAGTGGTAGCCCCTGACACCACAGTCTTCGCCGCCTTCTTCGCTCGTTGCAGCTCCGCCGAATATTTCGCGATTGTATCAATGAGCTGCGGCCCATACTTGCCACAACCAGTAGCGAAGGGAGCAAACATTACCTGTTGGCCATCTACGTCGACGGGCATCGCCTTCAAGATCACGGAAGGATCCAACTCCACGCCATGGGCCTGCGCCATCGCGAGTGCCATGGTAGCACGGATAGACCGCTAGGAGTTCTTGAAGTCCATAGGTATACCCCCAGCAAGGGATTCCACCAGGTCCTCAAGGTTATCAATCAGCTCAGCCTTGGGAGTTAGATCCTCTCGGATGCGACTAAACACGCCCTTGGCCTTCATCAGCGTCCCCTGAAGGGAAGCGCTGCGGTCCTCGACTGCGACCACGGCACCAGCCAACGCGTCTGCACGGTGAAGGGACTGGGCGTCGAAGCTCAAGCCACCGGCATCTGCATAAATAAGGTGTTAGCACAACAATATGACAGCAAACAAGGAACAATACAACATCAACCACCTGAGAGGGCCTTGGCAATCGAGAAAACTTGTTCTTCGAACAACTGCTCCCTTTCAGCAGTGGAGGAGCGCAATTCCTCTTCGCGCTGCCGTGACTCCTCCACGGCCGCGACTACTTCGTCACGACTCTTCGCCGCCGCGGCAAGCGCCTTCTCGAGGGAAGCAGCATCATGAAGAAGTTCATTGTGCTCAACTACAAAGCATAGGGTGAATCATCAATTGAATCTAGAAATTCCATGAAGACAAAGACAAAGCCAATACTAACCTTCGACAACGCGATGGCGATTGTCCAGCAGCGCATGCTGTCGACCCATGACAAGGACTTGCTCTGCTAGGCGAGCAGCTTCCTTCACAATGAGCTGCATTAGAAGAAAACAAAAGTTCAGCGACAGCACCAAGTATAAAATCGACTGCCAAAACAACAAAAGGATGCTTACGTGATCCTCCAGAGACTCCAAAGATGACTGTCGCGCAGTCATCCAGGCAACCATCTGGTGTTCCCCGGCATGCGGGGAACTCGAAGAATTGTGCCCGGAGTGGGCCACCACTTGAGGAGAAGGAGACCGCTCGGCCACATCCTTGGCCTTGGAGTCTGCGACTCTGGATTCTTTCACCAATTCGACGTCATCAGAAGATGACGACGCTGGTTGACTACAAAACACATCCAGCAAAAACTTCAGGGAAAAAGCAGAACTCACCAGTTAAATTTATCAAGGTCGAAGGATTGCTCCTCCGACTCCGACGACTCCTTCGGCAGTCGCAGCTTCTTCCGGGCCGGAGGAGCCATGGAGCACACAGGAACGGCTGGGATTTTCTCCTCTGCAACAACAGAAGGGCCTTCTAGCATCGTCGGTGATGAGGCATCCGAGTCCTCGCTGCGAGAACGCTTGCGAGTATCATGGCCGCTGGACTCGAGGGCTCCCTTTTCCTCTTCAATTGGGATGGTCGACTCCGACTCGTCCTCTTCCTCCACTTCGTGAGGGATAACCCCTTCAGGGCGACGGGGCAAATTGGAAGACACCTTCCAATCCTGCATTCAGAAGATACATTACTATATATCAAGTACCTGGTGGCAATCGACAAAAGAAATACTTCGTAGTACAATTCTACCTTAGGAGGAGGGTTAGAGGCGTCGAAAGGAGGCACGACTGGTTCACCCGGGAGATCCTCCTTGGCAGTATATTTGGTCACCAATCGCAACCTCCTATCTACCTCACCCGCAGAAATGCCATAGATAGATACGCGAGTGACATCGCTCGCATCGGCCCAGCGGTACATGGGGTGGACCCTGGCCTGCAGAGGCTGGACGCGGCAGCACAACCACGTACGAATGAGAGCAGAGCCTCCCTCTTCTTTGCCTATGCGACTTTCGAGGTCACAGACACGCTTATACAGCACCTCCATTTCCTTGGACTCGTCAGGCATCACGACATTCTTCCAGGAACGCCTCCTCTTACACGGCGTCGCAGGATTGAAGGGCGCGAGTCCTTAGCGCTCCCCGTCGGCCTTTTGGTCGCGAATGTAGAACCACTTGTCTCTCCACCCTTGAACGGACGCAGTGAGCTTGATGTCAAAGTAGGTGACAAAGGAGTCGATGTGGATCACGCAGCCTCCTATGTCGTAGACTACCGAACCGGACGCCGACTGACGTTTTAGCTTAAAAAGCCTCTTGAAGAGGACAAAGTGTGGCTTGATTCCGAGCCAGCACTCGCAGAGAGTGATGAAGCAAGAGATGTGGAGAATAGAATTTGGGGACAGCTGGTGCAGTTGGAGCCCATAGAAACAAAGGAGACCTCGGAAGAAAGGATGTAGGGGAGAGAAAGACCTCGGATTATGAACGCAAGGAACATCACCCGGAAACCCGAGGGAGGACAAGGGGTTACCTCCTCACTGGGCACTCGCGAGTCGTCTTCCACGGCTGGAAGAACTCCATCTTGACGATGAAGATGCAGCTCGGCGGGCTTGATGATAGATGCGCGCCAGGCACCATTGGTGATGCGGGTGCCCGCATCTTTCTTCTTCCCAGCGCTGGCGGCGCTCGTGCCCACGGTGGTTGTACCGCCCTTCTTCTTGGTGGCGGCAATGGTGGCCGCAGATCCAGCGCCTCCCTTCTTCTTACCCATCCTTCGATGGCGGTGTGAACGCAGGAAGTAACTAGGGAAGACATGGAGATGGTCCAGTGCCACGAAGAGAAAGTGTGAAAGGAAGCAGAGAGAGTGGCAATGGCGAAGGAGGCACGAATAAAAAGAGATGGGGAAATTTACCACAGCAGCGCTGCTACTTAACCCCTTCATGGATGTCATCCAACGGCGATACATTGCAAATATATCTATAATTTTTGATGTTCCATGCTTGGTTTTATCTACTTTCTTATGTTTTGTCCACACTTTGGAGTACTTTTCATATGATTTCTTGGACTAACCTATTAACAAGATGCCACAGTGCCAGTTGCCTGTTTTCTGCTGTTTTTGGTTCCAGGAAGTCAGAAAATGAATATTCTCGGAATTGGACGGGACAAAAGCCAAAGTTCCTATTTTACCGGAAGACTCACGGAGCTAGAATACAAGACGGAGGAGGGCCAGGGCCTAGCCACACCCCCCTAGGCGCGGGCTAGCCTTACCCGCGCCACCAGGTGGTGTGGGGGCCCCTAGCACCCCCTCGGTCTCCCCTCTCGCCTATAAGAGCCTCCCGATACCAAAACCCTAAATCGTCAAGCCTCTAGCCACGAAAAGTTCCGCAGCGCCGCCACCACCAAAAAGGAGATTCGGGGGACAGAAAGTCTCTATTCTGGCACCCTGCCGGGACGGGGAAGTGCACCCGGAGCCATCTCCATCGATCTCCACCGCCATCTCCATCACCATTGCTGATTCCCATGATGAGGAGGGAGTAGTTATCTCTCGAGGCTAAGGGTTCTACCGGTAGCTATGTGTTCATCTCTCTCTCTATGCATGATTATATTGTGATCATGAGCTTTGTAATCAAGTAGATCTACCTTGCTACTCAAGTGCTTTAATAGATCTCTGCTCTCCCCATGTGTGTGAAAGTGACAGCGTGCTCACCATGGTGGCACTTAGGCTAGAGATTACAAATACTTGTTATGAGTTATATTTGGAGTTGGATGTCTTTATGAAATTGTGGTGTTTGTTGGACTCATCTAGTACTCAAGGTGACAGTGTGGGGTTTTCTAGATGGGAAAGGCTTACTTTGAGGAGTGCTGTTATAGCCCTACCAACGATTAGAGTGTTCCACCGGAGAGTAGTTAAGAGTAGTATCATAAAGAAGAAAATATTTTTATGAGAGTGTTCACTAGTGAAAGTATGATCCCTAGGCCTTGTTTCTAAGCACTGAAACACCGTTTGCAATTAGATCTGTTACATGTTTGCTTGCTTCCATCTCTATTTTAGTTTTGATTTAGTCTCTTCCACGCCATCAAGCTATTTGTTGGTACCGTTGTCTTATATCCATAACAATTTTATTTCACTATCTCTTCGCTGAACTAGTGGACCTATACACCTGACAAGTGTATTGGGTGTGTTGGGGACACAAGAGACTTCTTGTATCTTCATTGCAGGGTTGCTTGAGAGGGAATATCTTTGACCACTTCCTCCCGGAGTTCGATAAACCTTGGGTGATCCACTTAAGGGAAAACTTGCTGTTGTTCTACAAACCTCTGCACTTGGAGGCCCAACAACTATCTATAAGAATAGAAGTGCGTAGACATCAAGCTATTTTCTGGCACCGTTGCCGGGGAGGTAAGGTAAAAGGTATTCACACCGGAGGATTAAAGAAGAAGAACCTCCCACGGCAAACGCCTATTTTCTGTTGTGAGTACTCGAAGTTATTTCCTTTAGATTCTGCAATTTTGTCTTTTTGTTTCTTGTTTTCACTAGTTAGGCTTAATGGAAAACAACAACAAAATTAGAGAGCTTTATAGTATTTATCTTGAGTTAGGACATGAAGTGTTTGAAGAGAAAATTTAAAAACCTATGGAACTTTATTTGCATGCTAATAGCAATGTTGTTAGTATGAACTCTTTGGACACCATTATTGCTAATGCTATGGAAAAGTCTAAGCTTGGGGAAGCTAGTTTTTATGAAAATGATCTTTTTAGTTCCCCAGCTTTGGAACATAGCTATTTTATTTCTTATGATGATACAAAACCTCCAATATATGATGATTAAAATGATGAGTATGATATTTTCAGTCCACCTACTATTGAGGAGAAAAATAATTATGATTACAATATGCCTCCTATATTTGATGATTATGGTGATGAGAAAATAATGATAGCTATTTTGTTGAATTTGCTCCCACTATAATTAATAAGAATAACTATGCTTATGTGGAGAGTAATAATGATTATATGCATGTGGCTCATGATAAGAATGTTTCTTGTGATAGTTATATTGTTAATTTTATTCATGATGCTACTGAAAGTTATTATGAGAGAGGGAAACATGGTTTTATGCATCTCAATAATATTAAGTTTCCCCTCTTTATGTTGAAAGTCTTGAAGTTGCACTTGTTTTGGTTTCCTATGCTTGTTGCTTTGTGCTTTCATGACTTGTTTCTTTACAAGATTCCTATGCATAGGAAGTGGGTTAGACTTAAATGTGTTTTGAATTCGCTTCTTGATGCTCTCTTTTACTTCAATTTATATGTCTTATGTGAGCATCTTCTCAAACTATCATGCCTAACTTAAATGCATTAAAGAAAAGTACTTATTGGGAGATAACCCAAAAGTTTTAGATGAGTCTTGGAAGTTATTACCTCTGTAATAACCTCTCCTTATCCTTTTTATTTGCTTTTTGTGCCAAGAGTAACCTCTAATGAGGGAAGTAATGATTGGGAAAGTTGCTGTCCCGAAAGATATTTTTGTGCTTCACCGTAAAAATTCCTGAGAGAGCCATGTACGTCGGATTGAGCTGTAATTTTTTGTTCGTCTTCCCCAGGTTGTTATATAACTTTCATTAGTTTAAAACTTTTTAATTTGAGCAACAAAAGGTCTTCGAAAAAATTCTTCTTTACCTGCTGGTCTGTTTTGACAGATTTCTGCCATTTTCTGCATTTGCTTCTTGTTGGTTCCTTTTTGAGTTCTTTTGGGGAATTGAGCTTTTTGAGGGAAGTTCTACAGTAGCTAGTGTTCTAATGGAAGTTTATTTGGTGTTAGAACTGAACCTTAAGACTTATTTATCTTGAGTGCACTAATGTTGCTAATAAAGATTGTGTGAAGTTTTGTATGAAGGAAAAATTTCAGGTGTATGGAAGGAATGAGTAATGATATGAAGTATGGACTAAAGCTCAAGCTTGGGGATGCCACGCGTGTCACCCCAAGAAATATCCAAGAAGTACAAGCATCAAAGCTTGGGGATGCCCAAGGCATCCCCTTCTTCATCAATAAAAATCCCAGGTTTCTTCCAAACGCTTCATTTTTATTGTTTCATGCACAGTTGTGTTATTCTTGGAGCGTCTTCTTTTTCGTTTTTGTTTTGGTTTTTGTTTGCTTGGTTTGCTTAGTTTTCTGAATAAATTGGTTGGACCCCCTCTTTCATACATTGGTTTGCAAGTGGTTTGGTTTGGTTTGGAAAAGAGTAGGAAAGTTCTTACTTTTGTGGTAAAAAGAGCTCGTTTTTGACTGTGGCCTATGCTTTGTCATGCCATGCTTGATATTGTTTTGGATTTATGCTTAGTATTCTTTGCTGTAGCATGACTTGTTATAAACATTTGAGATTTTTTAATGTGCCTTGGATGAATCATGCGTTGTTTTAGCATATTAAAGCATAGTATAGTGGTATTCTCCTTTGATGTTTTATTTGGGTTGACTTGGCACATGCTCACACCATGTTATGACTATCTCAAGTCACCATAGCCTTTATGATCCTTTAGTTTTCAACTTGTAGTATCACTTTATGCTTTGGTCAATGATGTTTTGTCGCTCTGCATGATTATGGCCATTATTGCTCTCTTAGTTTGTCGCTCCCAGTCTTTTGCTAGCCTCCACCACCAAGTATGAGTTCCACTCATGCATCCAACTCCCTAAACCAAGTTATTCCAAAGAGTCCACCATACCTACCTACTAGCTTATGCTATTCGTATTCATGCTTTTGTTTACCTTCCAAATTAAACTTGTTATGAGAAAACTAGTGATTAAAGCTCTCACGAACTTGATGGCACACTTTACTTTATTGCCTCTAATAAACTTGAACCATTGGGTCCTTCTTTGTTGCGTATATGCTTGCGCTTTATAAGTTGAAATTAGCAGAACCATGTACCATGGGGAACGCTTTCAACATTGCACTTGTACTTTGTACCCCGTTGATATCATGTTCTTTTGCTTACGGATCCCGGCGGTGTGAAATAAAAGTGGAACTTGTAAGATCATGGAGTTTGTATGTGTGTTAGAGAAACACCTGTGCCGCTAGCCTAAGCCATGCCTAATCATGGTGGAAACTTGCAGCATCACCATAATGAGCACTCTATGAAGCATCCTCAATAAAAACCTATGCCAATAACAAATAAAAAGATCGCTGAGATGCTCATTGTCTGCTTGCCTTGTCATTTTGATTATGGGAAAGCTCATGTATCATGTGCAAGGGGTACCCCGTTGGCGGTTCTTAATGATACACATATACTTACAATGACAAGAGCTTACTCGTGACTAAAGTTGAGTAGCATGAGGATCGGTCTTCGTAAGTAAGGGGCATGAGATTTCGGTTTATAACTTGTCAAGCATATCCTCTTAGTTGTGTCACTTTAACCTTAATCACCTTCAAGATGCTTATGATAGGGGCAATGAGAGATGAAAGCTTTAAGTACCATAATTTTTGGAAGCTCTTTATGAGACTTGAATCCCTACTTCCTTTTACAAAAGGCCTTTCTTCCACCATTATATTGAGTCTCCACCTTCTATCTTTATGCACGTACTTTGAGAGCATAGTGGCCATTCTTAGTTCTATGTGCATTATCCCAAGACTAGTTGATTGATGCATAATTTGTTATTGCTTGTTTTAAACTATTGTATCTAGTCACTCTTATGAACTTTGAAGGTGTCCTATGAATTTATATTTGCTACTCTATGAGGGACAAGTTGAATGCTATTATGCTATGTTTTCTTTATGTGAAACAAACAAACGTCTTGCAAAGCATTGTTATTGATGAATCTTTTGTTTGTGCCTTTTCATGTTGCCTCATAGTTTCTTTGTATTATTGCTAGAACTTTGTCTTTCATGCTATGATTGAAGTACTATGATCCCAGCTTTGAATGTTTTGCAAATGCTTTGATCAAGTTTATGTTGGTGCATGTCACCTCAAAAATTATTCTTTCTTTTTATCACTTACCTACTCGAGGACGAGCAGGAGTTAAGCTTGGGGATGTTGATACATTGCAAATGTATCTATAATTTTTGATGTTCCATGCTTGGTTTTATCTACTTTCTTATGTTTTGTCCACACTTTGGAGTACTTTCCATATGATTTCTTGGACTAACCTATTAACAAGATGCCACAGTGCCAGTTGCCTATTTTCTGCTGTTTTTGGTTCTAGGAAGTCAGAAAATGAATATTCTCGGAATTGGACGGGACAAAAGCCAAAGTTCCTATTTTACCGGAAGACTCACGGAGCTAAAATACAAGACGGAGGAGGGCCAGGGCCTAGCCACACCCCCCTAGGCACGGGCTAGCCTTACCTGCTCCACCAGGTGGTGTGGGGCCCCCTGGCACCCCCTCGGTCTCCCCTCTCTCCTATAAGAGCCTCCCAATACCAAAACCCTAAATCCTCAAGCGTCCAGCCACGAAAAGTTCCGCAGCACCGCCGCCACCGAAAAGGAGATTCGGGGGACAGAAAGTCTCTGTTCCGGCACCCTGCCGGGACGGGGAAGTGCCCCCGGGGCCATCTCCATCGATCTCCACCGCCATCTCCATCACCATTGCTGATTCCCATGATGAGGAGGGAGTAGTTCTCTCTCGAGGCTAAGGGTTCTACCGGTAGCTATGTGTTCATCTCTCTCTCTATGCATGATTATATTGTGATCATGAGCTTTGTAATCAAGTAGATCTACCTTGCTACTCAAGTGCTTTAATTGATCTCTGCTCTCCCCATGTGTGTGAACGTGACAGCGTGCTCACCATGGTGGCACTTAGGCTAGAGATTACAAATACTTGTTATGAATTATATTTGGAGTTGGATGTCTTTATGAAATTTTGGTGTTTGTTGGACTCATCTAGTACTCAAGGTGACAGTGTGGGGTTTTCTAGATGGGAAAGGCTTACTTTGAGGAGTGCTGTTATAGCCCTACCAACGATTAGAGTGTTCAACCGGGGAGTAGTTAAGAGTAGTATCATGAAGAAGAATATATTTATATGAGAGTGTTCACTAGTGAAAGTATGATCCCTAGGCCTTGTTTCTAAGCACTGAAACACCGTTTGCAATTAGATCTGTTACATGTTTGCTTGCTTCCATATTTATTTCAGTTTTGCTTTAGTCTCTTCCACGCCATCAAGCTATTTGTTGGTACCGTTGTCTTATATCCATACCACTTGTATTTCACTATCTCTTCGCCGAACTAGTGCACCTATACACCTGACAAGTGTATTGGGTGTGTTGGGGACACAAGAGACTTCTTGTATCTTGATTGCAGGGTTGCTTGAGAGGGAATATCTTTGACCACTTCCTCCCTGAGTTCGATAAACCTTGGGTGATCCACTTAAGGGAAAACTTGCTGCTGTTCTACAAACCTCTGCACTTGGAGGCCCAACAATTGTCTACAAGAATAGAAGCGCGTAGACATCAAATGGCCAGCAGAAACCCTACTGGACGGGTGGCGCACATTGCCATCGACACGTGGCAAAGCTAAACCACGAACCGTCCGCCCACTATTCCCATTACGCGCGAAAATCGAGGAGACGCAATTAAAATAGAGGATTACGCACGCCCAGTCAAATCAAAGTCAGAAAGTAGGACCCACCGCTCGTCATGTCCCGTCAAAACCGCTCAAGCGGGCAAATGAGGTCATCACATCGTTAGCACTAACGTCATCGATACCAGCAAAAGAAACTCATTGACTACTTTAGTCCTTGCTCGAGTCTTCATCTCAACCAAGCACTCGGGGGCTACTCCCATAGGGAGCGCTGGTCGTGCACCCTACAATTATCTTTATGCAGGTATATGAACATTCAAGACAAACCAATCACTCGAATCTACGATTCGATTGTGAATTATGGGTTACTCTCATAGGGAGCACCGGAAGCAAATCCGACTGAAACAAGCAACAAAAGATGACGGCACTCGCAAAAGGTCTTTAGTCCCCACTCGAGTCTTCAACTCAACCAGGCACTCGGGGGCTACTCCCATAGGGAGCGCTGGTCGTGCACCCTATGATTATTTGTACATCGTACTGTGTGTTGACAACATCCACACTCAAATGCTATGGCGACTCCGCCTCATACTTTCCCTACAAAGAGCTTGCGTCTCCTGGGCCACCCGAATCATCTCCACGATGACAAAAAATTCGGATGTCGCGCTTACAGCGTGAAGATAAGACCTGAATAAGGCCTAGCAACGCATCTACTACGCACTACCAGAAACATATCCGTGCCTGCAGGTACGATGAACATTCCTTGACGGACGCGTCGAGTGCTCACACTTATACACTAGAATTCGACTCCTATAAGACCTCCGCGGCCTAAGTCGAATTACGCCAGCACTTTTCCAAATTCGAGTCCAGAGACTCGAGTTTGAGTAGATTGCGTTTGTTTTTCCCTAAGGCAGTTAACTAATACCGATACATCGGATAAATCAGGCACGTATATCAACAATCCCTATGACACAAACAGAACACTCGAAAAAATGCTTAGCCATGCACTCGAAAGGCTTCATAAAAGTCTCCAGTCGAATCTACGATTCCACTGGACACTCGGGGGCTACTAACATGGGTATACCTTACAGGTACTCGAGTGTGGCATATACGGTCCAGATACGGTAGAAGCCCACGGTAAGGGTTTCACAAAGGTGATTTGTTGGGAGATTGATGTTAGGATCCATCCAAGTTTAAAGGTTGAGGAGAGAGGGGTTTCCATACAACATCTTGAGATTTAGAGAGTGTGTTGTTGATTTGGTTTTGTTACTAGGATTGATCTCCTAGGATATCTCAGGAAAACATCTAACCAATAAATCTAGACAGAGCCTGATTGTAACAGCCGATCCAGGCAATTCATCTTAACCAGCAGATCAAGGAAATTCATACAATTATCTCAAGAGGACTACAAACATACTTAAGCATTACTTAGGGTCTAAAGAAGAGAGGCTTTGAAGGATTTGTGTTTTGAAGAAGGTGAGAGTCCCTTGGCACTTCTACCAAGAGTGAGAAGTAAGCAGCTTTTGCAAAATAATTTGGAAAGACTAGAGGTAAGGATATTTGGATGGTCTGTCTTGAAAACATGTAGAGATGGTTTCATATTGATCTCAGTTTGTTCAATAGAAGGAAGGGAAAATGTTTTAGTTTTCAAAGTCATCTTCGCTCATGTTTGAAAAGTCATAACATTAGAGAATATGTAAAATAAGCCAAGACATTTCCTTTTTGGTAAATAGCTTTGGTAAACCTTTTATAAGATGGAGAAGTATCTTGACACAACAAAAGATCAAACAAGAACAAAACAATCATCAAACAAACACTACACACTACACAAGAAAAAGTTTTTGTTCCCCCTAATTTTAGCACTTTGGAAACATGAGCAAGGTTACTGAAACTAGGGTGTTACAGACCTTCCCCCTTAAAAGAATCTCGTCCCGAGATTCCGGAGCATAGTGCTAGGGAGTCTAGGGGACTGGCTTATGTTATACTTCATCTTCGAGAGAGCTTCCTTATCAGTAGTTGCATTTTCAAATTCTTGGAGGTACAGAGAGTGGCATAAGCTTCAGATCATGTTGTGCAGGTCGATCCTGTTCTCTTTTCTGAATTTGATATATCAGGAAGTGTTGTTGGACGAACGAAATTTGATTTGTAAATACTTTTCTGAGGCGGAATTATGCAGCTTGTTGTTGGTTCTACAAGGGTGTGCCGCTCTACCTTAGAGGATTTTTGCATCTTAACAACAAACTAGGGTTCGAAACTCATGAGGTTGCTTTTTGGCAGGAGGTTACTCTTCTTCAATGGGAAAGACCGCGTCTTTCCCCCTTAGGGTTGTACTAAGGGAACTTGGAGATGACGCGAACCTTTTTTCTTGGAGTTGACATATTCAGATGACGCCATACAGGCTACGTCTTAAGCGGCTCCTATACTACTTCTATTCATAACTAGTCTCTCAAAGTGGTTGACTACAGAACTTCAAATAGGTTAAAACTGAGTTGGTTAATGAGTCAACGGTTCTCCTTGTTAGTATTTAGATGAAGTAGTAGATAAGGGGCTTCATGAAACCTTCTAAAATCTTGACTCTTTATGTTGCTTCATACTAGTGGGAGAGTAGTGTTGTCGGCTTCAGGTTTTCTTGCCTTCTTGATTCTGAGCTCCTTGGGTACATAGAGGTTGATTAGATGTCTGACTTTTTTGATGAGGTCAATATTATTTTATTTTTGCAGCTTGGGACTCGAGAGTTGATGCTTGATGGAGGAGTTTGAGTTGGAGTCTCTTAAAATTTTCATTAGAGTAGTCATCTTTAAGTGTCGAAAACTTCTAGAGTGGTCTCTTCTAACAGAGTAATGTTATCATTTTCCTTCAGCGGGTTGAGGGGGGTTAGGATATCCCTGAGGTATCTTCCTGAGGAGTGTTCACTTGGATTGAATGGGAAGACGCAGTTTTCCCACCTTAGATATTTACTAATGGTAATCGAGGAGGGTGTAGCTCTTCCGTCTTGGAAGGAGGGATTGATGCTAGAAGGATGTTGTAGATCTTCTATCTTGGGTCGGTTCTTCGGATACATCCATTCACTAATAGCTTGTCAGAGCGATTCCCTATCGAATCTTCAAGAAGTTATCTCTAAGCATGTTAGGGGTTTGACTACCCTCCTTGCTACTTGCAGTTGAGGTAGAGTCATTCCAGCTTCAGAGGGACTATATTCTCTTGAGCTCTTTGCTTTGCATAGAGGCAATTGAAGAGTATACTTGTTGTCTTCAGGTCTTCATGTCTCCAGGATTTGGCGCTTCTGGCCTTCTTTTGAGAAAATCTCCGTCTCTAAGGGCAAGGAGGACAGTTAAAGTAGTTAGTTGTTTGGGCTGGTAGGGTATCCTAGTAAGCATGATGTTAATGAAGTGAGGTCTTCATTTCCTATTTGTTTCTTCTTGTTGTTGATATGGATCCTTCGGTAGGGTCCTTTAGACTTCATCCGGATTATTGCTATGGTTAGTAGGTGAGGTTAGCATGCAGGTAATGTGGCGAGCTGGATATGTGAGGTTGATGATTTACTTTGGTGTTGACATACTGGTGATGTGATATCTTCAAGTTTATCCCATTTGGAGGATGTCGATCTTTAGGGTCTTGAGATGCTTCCTTTTTAGCGATTCCTTATTCTATTCCCTAGGTTAGTAGGGGGTCTTGCTAACGACACTAAGGTTGGGTGCCAATAGAGGAGAGGGAATAGCATCTTAGAGGAGTTCCTAGATGGTGTATCGATCCCTAAAACAATATTTTACTAATGCCGCTAGGATCATAACACACATACATGGGGAAGAATGCGATGTGGTCGCAATATTCTCCCCAAATAAGGAAACTCAACCAACACACATCAAGAATCACATTGTGCACTTAGGAAAGAAAACACGACATACCATAGGGACCAAGGAGTAAACTACTCGCGATATATGGGAATCCTATCTGAGGACTATTTATCCTAGGTATTGAGGCTATTGGGGCCTTGATCACTATCTTGCATGTGGAGTCATTGTCGTATCACTTGGAGGCTTCTTTGCTTTGTAGCACTTGATTCTTTGGTTAATGAGGATTCTATTGGTGGGGCGATCTTGTAGTCTCCTTTGGTTTGCTTGCACATGCTTCCCTTCATCTTGTTATCATCATATGCACATGGTTCTAGTACAACTTGTTTTAAACCCGTATGTTTGAAAATGGACAAGATGTAGAGGGAACCATTTTTAAATAGCTTAAAAATAGGAGATGATAAGAAGTAGAATCTTTTTAAAAGCTTTGAGGAAATCGTTTTTGAAAACAAGTGTTTCCAAAATAATTGTTTTCCTATCTAACGACCATGCTAACTAAGGTTTTCCTATAGTCGGGATGGCTACTATACCAAGTTTGTGGCCCCCCACACTAGCAGTCCGAGAATCCCTGTTATGCATATAACCACGATCCCATGATCAGTTTATCATTGCACATAACCGACAAGTATCATTACAACATTTGAAACATAATGAGCTAGACTTATAATAATGCCATTATGGCTATAACTTACATGAGCCCTGTTATGTTACTCTAATAATTATCAGCAGAACTTCATCAAGCGTAGAGCCCATGTCATTCCTTAACCTACAGGAATCTTACTAGGAAAACGTCCTAGATCGCATAGTCGTCAACATCAATCCTTCTTATTCTTCATCCTTCTTGAAGTCTGACCAAGTAAATAGCTAGGGACAATGCTAGTGAGTATGTTTGAATGTACTCGCAAACCACCTTAAGAGTTCAATAATATCAGGATATGCAATATGGCTATGGTATTAAGATGGCTCCAAATATGGTTATTTTCTAAATTAGTTTCTCTTGTAGATATGGCATCTCCATATCTTTGTCAAAAATCTTTTGTAAAACATTTTGAGAACATTTGTAAAGTTGAGAACAACTAGGATGGGGCACCCATTTTTCCTTCCTTTCGATCATTCCACGACCAAACCTCTTTCCTTCCTTTCTGACCATTCCATGGTCAAAACATTACCAAAGCCTTTGATGTACAAAACTATTTTAAAACAAAACCAACACAGCTATGTAGCAACTTTTCCAGCCATCCATGATCGTGGACAAGGCTATTTGAATAGATTTACACTCTGTAGAGGTTGTATACTTTACCCACACCATCCGGGTACCCTGCCCTGATCCTGCGTGGATCGTGGGCTGAGTAACTGATCATGACATCTAGGATGCCACTCCAGTATAGGACCAACCCTATCAGGTGTTCCTCTCAACGCCAGGACGTCGGGTGTTGTATACCAACTACACCGCATTTTACACTCCTCCAGAGTGGGCACTTTCAATGATAGGCTCATTGTATCGTCCGGCTGCACCTAAAGGAAGTTCACATATCTTCTAGATCATTGTTTCCAACTAACGATTGTTTACCGTGAAGAGACCCGGAATTCATGCGATATGATCCCTTATAAGTAGTTGTGAGGCAATCCATACCAGAATAAACAAACTTCAAGTCAAGCCCCATACCATTCCAGGGTAATGTGGTTGCACCATTTAATTGTGTTTCCATAAAAAAAATTGTAAACATTTTTCCTCCTTCTCCACCTCAGTACCACTTGAAAACAAAGCCTTATATTTTCTCAAAACTCCTCTTGGTAAGGCAGTCCTTACAAGGTTTTACCACAAATCCCTTTGTAAACTTTCTGAGGGTTTCCCAACCTATAGTTTTGCTTTGGCTAAAAGGGTTCTCCAAAGGAGTGTGGTCTTAATCACCAACTTACAATACTAGGGGACAAGTAGGTGTCATCAAGGGGTTGTTCTTAGTAGTACCATGGTATAGTAGGCTTGAGGAGCCAAGATACTACAAGATATAGATAACAATATAATAAAATAATGTAGTTGGCATAAATAGGTAGATAAAACATACGTAAGTAAAATAGTAGGACAATCTTATGAACAAGTATGTGACTTTCCTATGATTAGCAATATGTCCCTGGACTTCTTCTTAGAAAACCAATAATAAAATATATGCTTCCTCCTTCTTGAAGTTATCACAATGACAAATATCGTCATCACGGATCACACATGCAAACAAGCAAGATACGACAATCAACAGAAGGCAAACAAGCAACATTACAATATAGCAAGCAAAAGAGCAAAGCAACAATACTCTATAGTAGGTTTTGAAAATGCAAACCATGGCATAAAGGATTCATCTCATTTGCCTTTTTAGAAATTCCTATATGATTTAAAAACTACACACTACTTAAATAAGGGTTTTTATGTCAGACCGAGTGCTGTAGGATACCAGGATACAAATGTGGTATCATTAGGTAGATATTGAAATAACAAAACCACCAGAAGTGGTTCCATCATTTTATCATTTTTATTTATTTAGTTATGATTTTTCTAGTGAAATAAACTCTTGTTTTGGTGATTAATTCACCAAAAAACATTGGTGAGTCAATTAATTAATTATTCCTAGGGTTTGGAAGGAACTTGAGTACTGGTTCACTTGGAGTTGGTTTCACTTCAAAATAATTAATAGAATGCCCTTAGGAAAATCCCTAAGTCATTGCTACAATCAATTTGTCTTTTTCATTAGATTTATTTTACACGTCCAATTGGTACGAAACCAAGTACATAAGGTAGAAACTTTTATTAACTTTCTATAGAAATTGGTTTCACTATTTTTAGAGTTGTAGAATTCCAGTTATGATTTATTGAGTGAAACAACTGCAAGCATTAGTGTTTAATCCATTAAAATTCATTAGTTTCTTAATAATTTATGAATCTCTGGAATATGGTAGATATGGAAATACATGTTTACTGTGAGTTGGAATCCACTCAATTCCTTTTATACTCTGACCTAGATAAATCTAAAGTCAGATCTAGACTCTTTTTGTTATTTTTGCTTTAGTGGATCTAGAGATCTTTTTGGCATGAGATCAAGGTACATGTAAGGTGCTTTAGATGCTTACTAGTAGGAAGTGGTTTCACCTTATTTGCATCTATGAAACTCTCTGAAAGAATTATTTAGTAAAATGGACACATTTTTGTATTTTAATTACTAGAAAATATCTAGATATTATTTTGGTCAATTTCTGGTGCTGTGTGTTGTAAAAAACATGCCTAGACAAGAGGAATTTTAGATCTGGCTAATTTGATGTATTTTACATTTTTTTATGGATTTAATCCTAGCAGGTTGTTGTAAATCTGGAATTTAGAAATTAAACAAAGAGAATAAAAAGGTAACCAAGCTAGATTTGGTGGGCACTAGGCCACACTGAGTGGATCCGGCCCACCCAGGAGGCGATGCACATAGTAGGCACCATTTGAACCAGCATGGGTGGGTCCTAGTGCTCAGCGAGAGTGGGGGTGAAGGGGTAAGAAGCAAGGTCGGACATCCTATTAGATTTGGATCGATGACCAACGCTCGTCGTCTTCCGAACAATAGATGTGCTGGAGACGAAATTGTAGCGCTTCTTGGGGCGGTCGGGGAGTTCACATGGGGTGTGGCAAGGCGACGACGAGGCGATTGGGCAGAGCGGAACTGGACGGCAGCCTTGACGATGGTGGAAGTCATGGATTTGGTGTCGAGAAGGCGCCGCATGCATCGGTGCTGGAGGAGGTCACTTCGGGGTTCCTTAGGCACTTCCTTGGGCAAGTGCATGTCATCAGAGAGAGGGGGAAGGTCTTGAGCTTCTCCTTGGTCATGGGAAGGTATAGGCATGACTACATGCACCCGGATTCGTGAGGTTCACCGATGGAGCTTCTTTCGGACATGCACGGTTGCCGGCTCCTCGGCGTCCTCTATGGCGAAAGGGAGGGAAGAGGCAGATACATCTGAGCATGGGGGTCATAGATATGCAGAGAAAAGAGAAGGAGGTGGTCTAGTTTGAGGGTAACTTGCCTTCTTCCTTGCATTCCCGAGGGGAGACATTATCTCCTTCCATAGCGAGGTAGTGCTAGAGCGAGGTAGGAGCTCTAGGAAGGGCAAGAGGGAGATGGGGGAGTATACTGAGAGAGAGTAGGGAGGTTGTGGTGGCTTGTGGACTTTTATATCAAATTTTTTGGGTCCATGGAGGACCTAGATCATTTAGGCCATGGGAATGGTGGTGTTCTTGGATAGGGCAGGAGGGACGATGCAGGGTGAGGTGTGGGTCCTGGAGTCAATCAGAGAGAGGTGGGAGGCGTGCTAGAGCTACTGTGGGATTAAATGGAGAAGATATAGCAAGATTTAATAAGATGGCCATGTGAGCCCTTCCCTCCTTCCTCCAAGCACTAGAGGACAAAAACAAGGGGTGTGCTACAGTGATTTCGACCAGAGAGAGTGGTGTGTGTTGTGGTGGTGCTAGATTGATTAGGTCAAGGTTTTTGAAGGTTTGACTATTTTGTAAATATTATGAGAGTTGTCAAATTTTACTTCTCTTTATTTTCTCCAAATTTCCGCAAGCACAAGGTCAAGGTTAGTGTTGATGTGATACATAATCAAGGTGAGAAGGTGGAGGGAAGGGGGTGGTGTTGGTTTGAATTTTTAAGGATCAATTTATGAAGACTTAATGAAATTTGTGATCTTGTTAGTTAACATTGCCATGCCCACTTGAGTATGAAATATTAGGCGACTCAGAGATCCATTTGGATAATGGGGCACATGGATAGATAGACTAAGTGATGTATATCACCATGGTACAAAGAGATGACTTTGATCAAGATTGGGCGCTCCTAGATTTGATGCCAAACCTTGTTGAAAATAAGGTGTCAAAACAGATTATCATCTTGCCTCCAAAACCATGATGGTTTAAGAACTACAAGACTCCAATTGGAACAAGGAGAGTATGGGTTGGTAGATTGTGAGTAGATAACATTCATGCAAAGAAGTGATCAAGAGAGTTTGAGATGAAGTTGTGAGCTTCTGCCAAAATATGCATGTTGAAACAATTGGCAGAAAAAGTTATTTTCTTGACAACAAAACCAACAAGGACAAATTGGTCCAAGAATGATCTAGACAAGGGAAATAGTCTGGTTTTAAACTACACATGATGATGTATAAGATGGTTCAGGTGAATTTTCAATAATGAACAAGTATTAATATAGATAGAAACTCAATGATGGGATCCTAATAACAGATTCAGACTTTGTCAATTTTTGACTTCTTTAGGGTTTTTGACTAGTGTGCAAGATCAAATGGGATTTATGGGTTCTAGGATTTTAAACACACCGTTAAGTGAATGAGGTTGAAGAGTAGATTGAGTAGAAAGGTGTCATGCCTTCAGTTGACTTCATTTGTTTTGGAAGCTATTAAAAAGAATTAGCTCAAAAATGATCTTGATAAGGAATTAGATGGTCAGGTTAATACTAGAGATCAAGACAAGCTTGGGAAACTTGGGAGATGGATTTTTGATCAAAGGCAACAATGGGTGATGAGAGAGCACATCACAAGGGAGAGGATGGGATCAGTACATTGCCCTAAGATCAAGAGTAGGGGCCTTAGATAAGGTTCCAAAAAGTGAACTTGATAACAAGGAGGAAGATGTTCTTCTTACAAGGGTTTTGGTGATTTGCTCTCAAGAATCTTAGTGAGAGGTAGAATTAAGGTAAACTATTCTTATCTTGCTTGGCAAGGTTTTTGCAAAGGTGATTTGTTGACAGATAGATGTAGGATCCATCCAAGTTTAAAGGTTGAGGCGAGAGGGGTTTCCATACAACATCTTGAGGGTGTGTTGTTGATTTGGTTTTGTTATTAGGGTTGATCTCCTAGGGTAGCTCAAGCAAACATCAAATCCTGCTTAGAATAGTTGATCAAGGCAATTCATCTTAACAAGCAGATCAAGGTGATTCATACAATTATGTCAAGAGGACTACAAACATACTTAAGCATTACTTAGGGTCTAAATAAGAGAGGCTCTGAAGGATTTGTGTTTTGAAGAAGGTGAGAGTCCCTTGGCACTTCTACCAAGAGTGAGAAGTAAGCAGCTTTGCAAAAGATTTTGGAAAGACTAGAGGTAAGGATATTTGGAAGTTCTTTCTTGAAAACATATGAAGATGGTACCATATAGATCTGCTTAGTTTTGTCAATAGAAGGAAGGGAAAATGTTTAAGTTTTTCAAAGTCATCTTGGCTCATGTTTGAAAATTCAGAACATTATAGAAGATGCAAAATAAGCCAAGACATTTCTTTTTTGGTAAATAGCTTTGGTAAACCTTTGATAAGATGAAGAAGTATCTTGATCACAACAAAATATAAAAAACAAAATATCATCAAACAAACACTTCACAGTAGGCAAGAACATGAGCAAGGTTACTGAAACTGGGGTGTTACAAACAACTTGAAGTTGCATCCTGAAGATACGGTTGATAAGGGTGGTGAAAAATATTACAAATTTTGAGGTGCGGAATTTACCTTGTCAATGAATAAAAGGGTATTATGTTGTGAATTCCTCTGAGGTGTGAAGTTCCCATCTGGATTTGCTTCCAACATTCCAAATTGTATCAATGAAGAGGGGAATAAGCTCCAATGGTTGAAAACTCACGATTGCCACATCCTACTACAAAGGATTTTAGCTCTTTGCGTTAAAGGTTTAGTGAACAAGTATTTGTACAACGTGCTTGCAGAGTTGGGAAAGTTCTATAGGGAAATCTATAGCAAAACTCTGGACAGAAGAGTTGTAGCACATCTTCAGATGGACATAGCAGAAATCCCGTGCAAGCTTGAGATGGTATATCCACTAGCCTTCTTTGATGTGATGGTGCATTTGGTTGTTCATCTGTCCGAAGATGCACTCTATAGAGGCCCGTATAGAATGGATGGATGTACCCTATAGAACACCGACTTTGCACTTCCAATGGTACTTTTATGAACAAGGCTAGAGCAGAGGCTTGCATTGAAGATACATATATTGCTGCTAAAGCATTTGAATTTTTCTCAAAATACATTCTTGATCATAAAACAAGATCCAGTCTGGGTGGCAGAACTAATGAAGTTGAAAAATCTATTTTTAACCATTGTGTTCGCCTAGTAGGAAAGAAGGAACATAGAACATTAATGCATCACGAATATGACCAACTTACTTGGTATGTGCTGAATAATGCTGATGAGGCTGAAAAGTTTGTTGCGTGAGTACTATTCATACATATCCTCACATATATGAAATGAAAATTGTAGCAAGATATGTTCAGATGTCTGACTTGAGTATCATTTTTGTAAGTTATTTAAAGCAACAAAAGGAAAATATTATGTTGCACCAGTATGTGGGGTGGGTTTCAGGAATGGTTTAAGAATCATGTAAATATTCAATTAAACTTTGAATTGCATAAGAATTGTGCACATGAGATGTCCTCTTGATTATTTTGTATAACTGAGGAGTCCAATTTTGAAGATGTTTATGTTATGTTTTTGCACAAGTAGAGTATGATTTTTGGTATTTTACTACGCTTGTCCGCACCTTTTGTCCTTGTTTCAATAGGATCCTGAATTACTAAGTCTTTTGTGAATATATCAATTGGGATTGTCATGCTATGCAGTAATATGATATTTCTAAGTGATAAATGTCATTTAAATGATTTTTCCTCACACCTAGGAGAATAGAAAACATGAAGGAAGGCTACTGAGGATTTTATGACCACTGGTATGGGCAGATCTCGCTCGTACCACCTGTCAGTGTGTCTGCCTCGTCAAATACTCTTACCACGGCGAAGACGGATCTGAGATCCGACATTCACAGAAACTTCTAGCCTCGAAATACCACGCCAGAGAGGGATCTAGAGGAGGAACTAGGACAAGGGAAAATCCTTGCTGTTCACGGATCATCGGCTTATAACCTGCACGGTCAAAGGGGGAATTAAGATACATTCACTAAGCTTATTACGATATCCATGGGGAAACCCTTACTTGTGGTAGTTTGTATGAGTGATTGCTCTCAGGCATCACAGTGGTTATTTAGAGATGACCTCATTACATGATTCAAGAAGCTACTTCTCATGAGTCTTGTAGTGAACATCGTATTATGGATCTCTCTCCACACATATCAGGACGAAAGAAATAGACTATCCTAATTATGATTAATTACTATATGCTAGTGGTGTATCCTACATCCCCGAGAATGCTTTAGCCTTATTGAGTTCCAACACCTTTTCCAACGCTTTTGTTACTTACTTTACTTTACTTGTTTTATTACTTTCCTACACACAAACAAAAACCGGTCTAACACCCTTTACTTGAAATTTAACATTGGCATGGGCAGCCTGGCCCGACCCGGCCTAAAAAAAGCCTGATGGGCCGGGCTTTTCAGGCCCACGGGTCGGGCCTGGGCTACAGATCTGAGACCCGACAACCTCATGGGCCAGGCTCGGGCCGTAGAAAACAGAAAAATAGGGAAGGGTCCAGCCTGAGGCCCAACGGACCGAAGGAATACACGTATGGCAGGCCGAGCTTGGGCTCACAATTCAGGCCCAACAGCCAGGTCGGGCCGGGTTTAGGCCTAGGATTTTCACGGGAAGGCTTTGTTAGGCCCGGTCCTTCCCGGAAAATGCCCAGATATACTTGAAATCAAAGGAAGCTTATAAGTATCCTTTGGTAGACAGTGACGAGGGGCATAAAGACCTCAACCAAATATCTCTCTATGGGTTCGATACTCATATTTGAAACTAGCTACAATTGATCTGTGCACTTGTAGTCATCAAGCTATTTTTTGGCTCCGTTGTCAGGGAGCTAAGTACTTTTAGTCTTTGTTCTTAGTTGCTTATTTTTATAATTGTTTTTGTAAAGTTGTTTATTATTTTTATGTAAACACCATGGGCGAGTTCTGAAGCTCGAAGCTATAAAGAATTCTGGTCCACCCATGGACGCTTATTTAAAATCCAACAACCCTGATGGGTATGATATTAACCCCGTGTTGTTGGATATTTTGCATGCTAAGAAGTGTGCAGGGGGCGGTACAGAGGATCCGTACGAGCATTTTTAGTCTTAGTTGATTTATTTCCTAGGACAAAAACCGTTGGAGCTAGACGCATGATCACCCATTTCAATGGAGACCCCAAGGAAAGCCTCTATGAAGGGTACTCAAGGTTTAGGGGGCTTCTTGACCGTTGTACCCATCACAATTTCCCACCTTGGTTAGTAGTACATACCTTCTATGCAGGTCTAAGCACTGATAATAGAAATGAATTAGATTCTCTTTTTAATGGGTCATTTACTGAATTTAGTGTTGAAAGAGCCTAGAATTTCCTAGATATAGTTCACAGGATGGAAAAAGCCCATTGTGGAATTGAACTTAATGAAGAAAATCCTATAGAATATGATTGTTTAAGAAAATTTCTAGCATCTGGTAAAGTAGAGGAACTACTTGAAAATTTCAACCTCGACCCTCATATGATTGTTCAAATTATTAAAACCTATGCTGAGCATTTGCAGATTCCAAAGGAGTGGGAACGTTACAAGCAGCCTTGTGATGACAAAGCCTCTAATTAAAGCTGATACCAAGGATAGTTTTTCACGAATGGAGAAGAGGTTGTTAGTTGAAGATGAAACTATCCTAACAAAAAGGAAAATGAATGAAAATGAAGGTACAGGAAGAATAGGGAGGTTAACTAGAGATCTGGGTACTATCAAGACACATATATCGGCATAGTGAAAGAACTACTAGATCCTGAAGTCGTTGAAAGCGAAGTAATAATGGTAAGTAGGGAGTCCTCTGATATAATTGAAGGTAATCCTAAGGGTAAGTTCAAGGATAAATATAAAATCTCCTTTAGTTTAGGTGAATTTACTTATGTAGGACTTTGTGATCTAAGTTGTTCTATAAATATTATGCCTTACTCTATCTACGAGGGGTTATGATACTATCTTGATGAACCAGAGCTTGAACCTTCTGATGTAACCATCATGCTTTCAGATAGAACCTTGCAGCAAACTCATGGACTTCTTCACAATGCTTGTATTTCTGTAGGAACCTTTGTTTACCCAGTTGACTTTCATATTTTTGATATGCAACTAGATTTCTTTTGTCCTATCATATTTGGGAGTTCCTTTTATATCTCTATGAACATCAATATTAATGACAAGAAACGTGTTATGTCTTTATAGTTTGTAGAAGAAGTTCTAAAGGTAAAGTGCAGCCCATTCAAAAAATTGTCGTATGAAAAGAAGATTGAGATTAAGGAAGAAAAGACTATTGAAGAATTGGCAGCAATTTATTTTGGCACCCCACAAACTGAATTGGAAAGAAGATTGACGAACAATGACTCAATCCCAAATAACTTTGCAAAAGAAGATCTGGATAATATCCTTGATACTACACCTGAAGTAGAGAATCTTTTTAATGATGAATTCGAAGAATTGGAGTGAAAAGGAGATGAGGATCCACCTCCTCTGGTTTTAAAACCCCTTCCTCTAGGGCTTAGTGTCCTATAATCATTGATGATAAACTTTGTCCTGGAGAAAATAGGAAATTACTAAAAGTACTTGTTGAACAACGTGAAGCCTTCGGATACACCCTTAGTGACATAAAAGGGATATATCCCTCCATAATCACTCATAAAATACCTATGGTTGTGGATACTAAACCTTTTGTTAACACTCTAAAGAGGTTGAATCTTAGAATAAAAGAAGTAGTGAGAAAGGAGGTTATATGCATGTTAGACACCGGTATTATCTACCCAATTTCTGATAGAAAATGGGTAAGTACAACTAATTGCATACCTAGAGAAGGATGTGTAACCATAACCAATAATGATAAGGACGATATAATTCCTACTAGAACAATAGAAGGGTGTAAAATGTGTATAGACTCCAGAAATTTAAACAAGGAGACCGTGAAAAGTCATAACCAAACACCTCTTATGGATCACATTTTAAAAATAATAACTAGTAATTGCGATTTTTGTTTTCTTGATGGTTATTCAGGATATCTCAAATTGTTATCCAGCCCGAAGACCAAGATAAGACAACTTTTACCTGCCCATATGGGACTTATGCTTATAGACTGATGCCTTTTGGTTTATGCAATGCAGCTAGAACTTTTCAGGAATGTGTTCTGAAGATATTTGACAGTTTTGTTGAAAACTCGATGGAAGTTCTTATGGAAAACTTTGTTGTTTATGGAACTGCTTTTGAACAATGTCTCTATAATCTTACTAGGGTACTGCAGCGTTCCAAACAAACCAAGTTAGTTCTCAACTAGGAACTACTGATTCATGGTAAGAGAAGGTATAGTTTTTGGGCACAAATTTTCTAAAAAGGGTATTGAAGTTGATAATTCAAGCATGGTTTCTTTAGAAAGATTACCGATACCGCAAGACATAAAACGGGTTAAGAACTTTCTAGGGCATGTGGGTTTTTATCGGTGTTTTATCAAGGATTTTGCGAAACTTGTTGCACCCTTAACTTACCTGTTAAATACAGATACCCCTTTGATAGAAATTGTATTGATTCTTTTGAACAGTTAAAAGTGCTAGTTTCCGCACCCATTATTCAACCACTAAATGGGATGAACCGTTAGAAATTATGTGTGATGCTAGTCACTATGCTATTGGGGTTGTTCCTTGATAATGAGAAGGCCTAAACCTAAATGTTATCTAGTATACTAGTCGAGTTTTTAATCAAGATTAGAAGAATTATGCAACAACTGAAAAATAATTTCTAGCTGTTGTTTTTGCTTGCGATAAATTTATACATTACATTATAAACTCCAAAGTAATAGTGCATACCGATCATAGGGCTTTAAGACATCTCTTACCCAAGAAAGATGCGAAGCCTTGTTTGATTAAGTGGGTCCTATTACTATAAGAGTATGACCTACAAAGAGTTGATAGAAAAGGTAAAGATAATCTCGTTTCCGATCATCTATGACGCATGGAAGGCAGAATAGAAGATCTATGCCTGGTTTTCGGGGAAAGAGTTCCGCGTGGGAACAATGGGTCCAACAAGCCTTGAGTTCGAGAGGGGGCTGAATCACGCGTTTCGAGCTTCTCGGCGACGGCGAAGGCAGCGGTGCACGGACATGATAGAGAGGTTGACACGGGTTTTATATCCAGGTTCGGGACCCTCGTGAGGAGGTAAAGCCCATACTCCTGCTTGGTTGTATTGCTCGCGGTTCCTCGCGAGGGTATGGTGGTGAACTAGTGTCTAGGGTTATAGATTGCAAGGATCGACCTCCTCCCAGGTAGGAGAAGGTCTCCATATATACGGTGGTCGGGCCTCTTCCTCCCAAATGTTGGGCAGGAAGGGTCACCACATCGCCGCCCCTCGAAGACCCGGTCTACATGACTACTTCCGGTGGACTCGGTCCTCTCGTCTTGGCCGCCCTCTGGTCCTTCGCAAAGCTAGGCCTTCTGGCGCCATCCTTCGCTATCTGACTCCTCCCTTGTCCCCTTAGCACCAAAGTGGTAAGGGACAGCTTCCTTGGCCCCGATGACGTCCTCGGCGTCTTTGCATCAAATGGTGGGCGGTCTGGCATTTCTTTACCGAGGCGACTCGTGTGGGACTAGTCTTTCCCACAGGGTTTTTTCTTCTTATTCCTCGTTGTTGTATGATTATGAACATGCCCATGGGCACGCCTTGACTCACCCAAGGCCTATTCTGGGACCGCGCGAGCTGGCGGTCCGCTGTGGTGGACAGCAGGGCCCGGGAGTGTTCCCCTCACAAGGCGGCAGCCTCGGGTTTCCCTTGTGAGGCCTCCTGGCTCATCCCACTGCTTTAGGAGGGGACGGTGGCCCCGTCGGTAGGCCCGTCGTCCATAGGATCGTGGTACCCCAGGTGCCAGGACTCCGATAGTAGCCTCGGGCGCTTGCCGTGCACGTGTATCCTCGAAGGCGCGAAGGGGCAAGGGCCCCATAGGACGGTGGACCCCTATTGCGGCCTTGACCGTCATGGTACCCGTTTTAGCACACATTTCCGCCGTGCACTTGGAGCGTCTAGGATCTGGGAACCGTAGGATGCCACAGATCTGCTAGGCCTCAGGAACTGCTCCCCACGACATGATGGCTCGTGGGGCGGACTGGCGGTTGCGGTCGCGTGCCCGAGGCGCCGTGTCGTCCCGTCATCTCATAAATACTGGCGCCGCAGAGGCGCCTTCTCTCATACGTCTCCTCCTTCCTACTTTCCCTTCTTCTGACCATACTCCAGGGAGAGAGCCTTAGAAACCTCGGCCTTCTCCATGGATCACCCTCGGCCTTCCGCCGCAGAGAAGGGAAAGGAGGTGATGTCGGAGGGCGCCGTTGCCCCACCGGCGAAACGCGGGCGAGGGTTCCCCTGAGGGAGTGGTCGGGCGGAGCACGAGGGCCGCAGCCCTGGCCTCCTCTTCTATAAACATTTGCAAGTACATTCACGAGTTGACCAGTGAGCATGGAGTTGCTTCAACTTATATAGACCGTTTGCGGAACAGTGCATACGAGCAATTCAAGAGGAATTGGTGGGATTTATGATGAAGGAGATCATTGATGAAAGGGAAGAACATTATGTGGATGACAACGAACTCAATATGTGATCTCCATGTAATATATTATGTGATCTCCATGTAATATGTGATCTCAATATGTGAATCAATGTGTACTGTGTATGTAGTAGCGTAGAATACGTGTACGGAAACATGTTTAAAATTATAATGAAACACAAATTGAAAAATAAATGAAATGGAAAAAACAAAAGGAAAAGGAAAACACAAAATCATGCCGTGGCAGAGAAACACACGATTCTTTGCCGCGGTAAGAAAACTTTAGTCCTGGGTCGTGTTACGGCCCAAGACTAGAGGTCCTCCGGCCCCGGCCGCGCCGCAGCAGGAAAGCTCTAGTCCCGAATTCGCAGCCTGGGTGCGAAACCGGGACTAGAGCCTGTTATGCCTCGGGACTAGAGGCCCGTTTTCCACTAGTGCCTAAGAGCAACATACAAGTGTTTTTTCTATACGGCGATACATTGTACAGACTGGAGTAAGTGAACCTGCAGACATCTTGCGTATAATTTCCCAGATTGTAAGATTACAGTTGTCCAAATCCAATTGGCTTGAACAGCTTGTCCTTGAGTTTTGAGTATATCCAAACGTGCTGTCTTCACTACAATGATGAACTTGATGCTGCAGGCCAAGCTCCAAGAGACGGCAGCTGCAAAATGGAGGCCTCAGCTGGAATACTTCTACTGCTTAATATAACTTTGAACCACTGACTCTCAGGATTGCAAGACGGATCTTGGCTTAGGCACTTGCACTGATTTGTTGTGATGGCACCGTCAGGGCCAGCATCCAAGCACACTCTGGTCCCATTTTTAGGCAGTTCAGTGGAAACATGCATGCTTGAATTTGATACTAGCTGCCACTTTGAACAGGATTTGCTGAAACATGCCCCAAGCTTCGCAGTATCACCCACAGACTTGGCCTCAAGGCATTGTCCAGTGTGTTTCAACACTAGCTCAGATGTTGAGGTGTAGTTCCAAGCGTTTGATTCGTCGCATGGACCCAGCTTAAGTGAATTTGCAGACTTAACCAACACACAGAGCCCGCTCAGAGGATGAAATATTACACTGTACGGTTTTTGACTGTTCGGTTGACCGGGACCTGGAGTATAAATAAATTTCCGTTATTTTATAACTTAAAGAAACTCAGAACATATTGTTAAGAAATTCAGTACATATTTTTACTATCAAAGTGCAGTGCATTTTGGTTGGGCAAACTAAAAAAATGTAGTGCGTTTGTACAATGCATGGAATTCATTTTTCTTAGCTTCTTGCATATCGGCTTGTCTATAGGTTTTATCAGTGCTTTCTCACAAGTTACATAGTACTACAAATATTTCTCAAGGGTTAAATCAGTGCATTCATAGTGGTAAATTATCCTAAATTTATATCCATGCCATCAATTTGGGAAACAGTTTGACAGATAGAATGTTATCTTGTTAGAGACGTCATTACCCAACAAAAAGATTGAAAGGCTTATGTGTTAGTTCAGAAAAAAAAACTATAAGCATGCAAGAAAAATGTCATTTAGTTACTAGACGTTATTTGTCTTATGATGTTGCTAGGTAAGAGTAGTGAGATGGGTAAAGTGCAAACCTTGAAATGGTGACTGCAGAGAGTTAACCCTTTTAATGAAGCTGGGGTTTCTAGCTGTACTCCAATCCCATGACAGTAATCCATATGTTTCATCGTAAGCTAGAATACCCTCTCTGATATAGTAACTCCCTTGCAGAGCCCAAACAGCCCAGTCCAAATCCATTTCAGCTGCTACGCTTAAGAAGCATGTAAGGTAACGATTGTCAGCAGTATGTGTGCCAGACATGTCAAACCCAATCTCAGAGAAAAATAACGGCCAGCCTTGCTGAAGTAGGAACAGTCCTTTAGTTCTTATTGATTGGACAGCCACTCCACAAGCATCATTTTGGTTCCAGTTTTCCCAGTCAGTACCATCTGAGAAACCATACCAATGCTGCTCAAACACTAACTTTCCAGTGAATGACAGCTCAACTTTATTTGGGGACAAAAAGGAGAGAGTGTTGTCAAAATCGAGTCCCGACAAAATAACAAGAACATTAGGGTTTGCTGCATGCACAGCTTCAGCACCCTGTTGCATATACCTAAGATGGGAATGTAAATATAAGTTTCGAATCATCAATTACATAGAAAAGCCTTTTGGAAATCATGACATATAAGTCATAGAAAGAACTTTTTCCCAGTATCATACCTGTACCACAAACTAACATTTTGATAGGGGCCACGGAGCTCATTCCGCAAGCTCATGCCCACAACATTCTTTGTGTTCCTAAACATCGTTGCCATTGCACTGAGGCCCTTCAACCATTCTTCAGGGTCAAAGTATTTGTCTCCAAAGAAGGTGTTACCGTCAGTTCTGCTGCAGCACCATCCTGGAGTTGTTATTTGGTTATCAAGTATGACCATGATACTGTTGTTGGCCAAAGCTGACACCACTTCCTATTAAATTTGGCCCATGTCAGAAGGATGGCAATAACTCATTTATCCCTTGGTAGTCAATCAATTATTTAGTTACACTTCATGTTTAGTCTGGTATCGGATCCATGTCACAAGATAAACATACAGATTCGGTAAGTATATGATCATTTATTTGGTATATCACCAGGTAAACTAACTAGACATGTTTTGAAGGGATTCTCTGGTGACTAGATCTGATATGGAAAAGGTACAACCTCACCTAATCTACCAGTTGACATGTATCCCCATCATACAGACGATTCAGCAAAGCAAACTTTGTTCTTGGTAGAGCACTGTGACTTGCAAGGCACCCTCATATTGGACCATCAATTTGGTGACTAGTAGGTACACCTCTGTTCAAACTTTACAGGGGTGAATATAAAGAAAGAACAACTACGGTGACATTTCCTGAGATAGCAAATTGCTCGGTATTTTTATTAATATTTATCCTTCAGCTTGCGGCCGATAGTTGTAATTAGCAAAAGAAGAGGATAACTAAAGACTCCTTGGTGACTGATGAGCATTAATTTTGATGAATTAATTCATTATTTGCATTCTGAATTCCTCTAATATGCAAAACTGGATTTCAGAAGAAACTAATTATAGTGAAACGAAACGTTATGAATTGCTTTAGTTGATCCATAACATACACTTTCTTGCCACTATATAATTATCTTGCTTATCCATCAAAGTGATCATTTACTCCGAAAAATAAAAAAAAATCAGTTGAACACGGAAAAGTTTTTTTAGTTCGACTTCTGTTATTCGCATACAGTGTTGTTGAGTTCAGTACTAATCTGGCACTTAAGCAGCATTATATTATTGGTAAGATATTGAAAATTTTCGCATCATCTTTCAACCTTCCAATACCCAGCACTAGCAAATACTTGACAACTTTATGATGGTCACAAGATGCTTTCTATATGTAAACATACATTTCAATATATGCATGTTTGATTATTCCTTCTCGCTCTTTCATAAATTAAATCAATAGTAAGGTTTGGTTAATTTTCTTTCCACGCGATCCTTCTGGATCGAATTCCATTATCATGGTGTCAAGACGAATAAGGTTTGGTTAATACTACCACTGCCAAATGGCAACAAGAGCACCGATAAAACGACAGCAATCTTGACTTCTTTTCAGGCATAATCTCGGTTATTTAAAGCGTATGATTGATGACAGCCACCTACCCGGAACACATCGATGAGGGGCAGGTCGAGGAGGTCGGGGTTGTTGACCCGTACGCCGGCGGCGGACTCCCGCAGGCCGAGGCGCTCCAGCGACCACCGTAGCGGCAGCGAGGAGAGCGTGGCGTTGGTGGCGAGGTAGGTAGGCCAGGTGAGCCTGACGCAGTTGAAGCCCATCTCCGCGACGCGCGCCGCGATGTCCCCCACGCCGCGCCGAGACAGGCCCTCCGCCGCCACGGGCTCCAGGTGCGACGCCCAGTTCGCGCAGGCCAGCTTCACGCGCCGCCCTTCCGCGCCCACCACCCACCGCGACGAGGTCGACAGCGGCAGCGCCGGGAGCGAGACCGAGGCGGCGCGCGCGGACACTAGGAGGACGACGAGGAGGCCGAGGAGCAGAGGAGTGGGAGCCATGGTAATTTACTGGGACCGGGACTGGAGACTAGAGAGGGGATCTGGAGTTTAAAAGCACGGAATGTCTTTATGACATGTGGGACCATCTGTGGCGGGACAATGTGTCAGTTGGACAGATCGGTTGCTGTTTGGATAAGTAAAGAAAGGGAAGTGGCAGCTGGTGCGCTTAAGCGGTTAAGCTCTAGCGACCTCGAATGGCCACCGGCACCGCCGTCATCTCGACGGCGGCTCTCCCCGCCGCGCCGGCAGCGGCGCGCAATATACCCCACAGCGCGGCGCTTCGCGAAATGCCCTGCTCAAGTCCGGTGCGCTCACCACGTCGTCCGAATCCTTCCACTCCTTCCTCGAGTCCACCGCGCTCCCGTCGCCGGCCACCTCCCCGGCCCATCTTTACTACGTGATCCACATGTAACTCCTGGGGCCTCGCCCTCCCCTCTCCGCGCCGTCCTATAAAATCCTTTACCACGGGCCACCCCGAGGATGCCCTCCATCTGTTCAAAATGCTCGACGCGGCCGATGTCTGCCCTGGCCAGCACACCATCACTAACACCGTAAAGTCTTGCGCCAGGATGCATGCTCTGGCTGAAGGGAGCGGCGTCCAGGCATACACTGTCAAGCGTGGGTTCATGGTTTGTGCTGAACAGCCTGATGCATATGTACGCCGAGCTGTGGGGATGCCGTGGCGGCACAGGTGTTGTTCGACACAGTGGAGGAGAACGGTGTTGTCATGTGGAATGCGATGATCACGGGCTATTTCAAGAGTGGAGACTGGAAGGAGGTAGTGGAGATGTTTAAGGGTGGGTATGCTTGAGGCTCAGGCCATTTGATGAAGTCACACCCGTGAGTGTCGCCGCAGCATGTTTAAGAATAGGCGAGGCCAATCTCGGTAAGTGGATTGGAGTGTATGCAGAAGAGAAGGGGATGGTGAGGAACATGAACTTGATGACTGAACTGGTTGTCATGTTTGACAAGTATGGAGAACTTGACATGACGCGGAGGTTGTTGGACAGGATGCACTCACGGGATGTGGTTGCTTGGAGTGCAGTGATCTCTGGGTACACTCAGGCCGACCGGTGTCAAGAGGCACTTACTATTCTCAGCGAGATGCAGGCTACCGAGGTTAACCCGAATGATGTAACCCTGGTCAGTGTGCTCTCTGCTTGTGCTGTACAGGGTGCACTTGAGAATTGAGACAGGTAAGTGGGTGCATTCATACATAAGGAGGAAGGGGTTGCCCCTTACAGTAATTCTTGGCACTGCACTGGTGGACTTGTATGCTAAGTGTGGATGCACCGAAGATGTAGTCAATGAGCAGATGGCACACTCATTGGCGTTCTCTTGGCTTGCAGCCACAGCTGCTTAGTTGAAGAGGCTCGCCGGTATTTTGATAGCATGAAACATGATTATGGCATCCATCCAAGGATTGAGCACTACGTCTGTATGGTTGATCTGTTGGGACAGGCAGGTTTGATCGATGAGGCATATCAATTTATCAGGAATATGCCAGTCGAGCCAAATGCAGTTGTCTGGAGGGCACCACTTTCTTCCTGCACAGTTCACAAAAATGTTGAAATCGGCGAAGAAGCAATGAAGCAGATTATTCCACTGGACCCATGTCACAGTGGTAACTACATACTTCTATCGAACCCAGTTGGACAATGGAAGGATGTGGCTATGATTTGGAATGGACTGAAGGAGAAAGGAGTTGAGAAAATTCCAGAGTGCAGTCTCATTGAGCTGGATGGGACAATCTTCGAGTTCTGAACTGAAGACTGACCACCCCCAGTTGAAGGGAATATATGAGAAAGTTGACAAGATGATTGAAAATATCAAGATAGCAGGGTACATCCCAAATACAGCTGATGCAAAGCTAGATGTTGATGAATACGAGAAGCAAGTATCTGTCTCACATCACAGTGAGAAACTGTCCATTGCATTTGGGCTGATGAAGTCATGCCCTGGTGCAACAATTCGGCTGTCGGAAGAAGCTGATTGTGCGTGGACTACCAGTCTGCCACGAAGTTGATCTCGAAGGTGTGTAACAGGGAGATTGTTGCCCGAGACAGGAATAGGTTTCATCGTTTCAAGGATGGGTTATGCTCCTGCAGTGATTACTGGTGAGTACCTACTTTCTGTGCCCCAAGGTTTTTCTTGCAATTGCACCAGCCACATCTGAACCATCTGACAGTATGGAGATCATTTATGTAAGTAATCTGTTAGTACGGCAATGCTGTTTACTGTTAGAAGAAAATCCTAGCCTTACCGGAAGTTGGTTCTGCGAAATGTGTGATTGTGTGCAGGCCACAGGCTGCACATTTTGTGCACGAATCTGAAATGGGGAATCAACCTAAACATTCAAATAAGGAGCAGTTTTTTGTTTTTGCGAGATCCATCATCTTTACTACTTGCTGCCGTCTTTCTTGGGTCAACTTTGATGTACTAGCATGAAAAAACAGTTTTTAAAGAAGAAAATACTTTTTTGTTTACTCGTAACTAAGAAGCCAGTTAGTCACCAACTGGTAGGATCCACAACTAACAGTCTCGAAATTTATGTACTTTACTCATAAAAATGATACTAGTACTAATTTGTTACTTCAAAAGTTAGCACTTTTTGTCTTGAAGAAATGCTAAAAATTGCTTACATTTTGGAATGGAAGAGAAGTACTTACTACCGAATGACGACTAGTTTTAAGATGCATGTTTTCTAATGGGAACATGATCTTATTGTTTGTTTGTGATGCTGCCGACTTGTCGAATGTCAAAGATTCTTCATATAAAAGTGGAGAGTTTATTTACGTAATGTCTACCATTCCACAAATTCTAACACATATTCAGTCTAGAGGTTGAGAAGAAAAAGGAGAAATCTGGGGTTCCCTCAGAATGTTCAACCTTATTTTTAATGAAAAACATAGCCCCCTCTGTAAATTCCCTTTTCTTAATGGAAAGCCGACCTGCCGTTTGCTCTTAAAAAAGGGAAGCATGATATAATAGACAAAAGAGACTACCCATAACTGAATTTATCTAAATTCTCTTTCAAGATGTATAGTCTGAATGTAAGCTCAAAACTTTGTGATACGATAGAACTAGGAATATGCATCGTGTTAATTTAGGAGCTAGCTAGTAACTGTATATCGTCTGGCTGGGAAAACTTCTCATATCCGACGTGACGAACACAGTGCCTAACTGCCTATCAGACATCAGTGTGATCCAGCCGGCAAGTACACGTAGTTATCAAATCAGAAAGCTATTCCGTTTCAGCCTACTACAAGTTATCCACGAATCCAGCCGCCTTACACAAACGGCGCAAGTCAAACCGCAATCTAACCCACGAGTCCGAGACAACAATTGTCCATCCATGGCGACGTTCCAAGCTCACGAGCTCCTCGCATGGTTCCTTGTCATCCTCCCCACCCTTCTCCTCGTCAAGCAGCTGCTCGCGCCGGCCAAGAGACGCGCCGCGGCTTCTTCGTCCTCGCCCTCACTCCCGCGCCCGAGGGGCCTGCCACTCATCGGCAACCTCCACCAGCTCGGCGCGCTCCCGCAGGACTCCCTCGCCGAGCTCGCCGCCAGGCACGCAGCGCCGCTCATGCTGCTCCGCCTCGGCTCCGTGCCGACGCTCGTCGTCTCCTCCCCTGACGCGGCGCGCAAGCTGTTCCAGCACAACGACCGCGCCCTGTCCGGCCGCCCGGCGCTCTACGCTGCGGTCCGGTTGTCCTACGGCCTGCAGAACATCTCCTTCGCGCCCCCGGACGGCACGTTCTGGCGTGCCGCGCGCCGCGCGTGCCTTTCGGAGCTTCTCGGCGCCCCGCGCGTGCGCGGGTTCCGCGACGCCCGGGAGGGCGAGGCCGCCGCGCTCGTTGCGACCGTGGCTGACGCTTCTCGAACCGGCGCTCCGGTCGACTTGAGCGAACTGCTTGTTGCCACGAGCAACAGGATCGTGCGGCGTGTCGCCTTCGGCGGCCGCGACGACGGCGGCATGGAGACGAGCGCCATCCTCAAGGAGACGCAGAACCTGCTTGGTGCCTTCTGGGTGGCCGACTACGTGCCGTGGCTCGGGTGGCTGGACGTGCTCCGCGGCCTGCGGGGGCGCCTGGAGCGGAACTTCCGCCAGCTCGACGCGTTCTACGACAACGTCATCGACAGCCACCTCAACAAGCGCACCTCTTCCCCCGCAGACGAGGAGGAGGAGGACTTGGTCGACGTGCTCCTGCGCCTGCACGGCGACCCGGCTCACCGGAGCACCTTCAGAAGTCGTGACCAGATCAAAGGCATCCTGACGGACATGTTCATTGCCGGGACGGACACGTCGGCGGCGACGGTGGAATGGACGATGACGGAGCTGGTCAACCACCCGGACGTCCTCGCCAAGGCGCAGCACGAGGTGCGCAGTGTCGTCGTTGACGGCGCCCACATGGTCCGGGAGCCCGACCTCCCGCGCCTCTGCTACCTGAAGCTGGTCATCAAGGAGTCCATGAGGCTTCACCCGCCGGCGCCGCTCCTGGTGCCCCGGGAGACCACCGAGCCGTGCACGGTCCAAGGCTGCGAGGTACCGGCCGGGACGCGGGTGATCGTGAACGCGAAGGCCATCGGCGCGCACGCCGGCGCCTGGGGTCCCGACGCGGCGCTGTTCGTGCCCGAGCGGCAGAGCGAGGTCGACGCAAGCAAGGACTTCAGGCCGTGGGTCGACGACAGCTTCGCGCTCGTGCCGTTTGGGATCGGGCGGAGGAGCTGCCCCGGGGTGCACTTCGCGACGGCCGTGGTGGAGTTGGTGCTGGCCAACTTGCTCTTCTCCTTTGACTGGAGCGCGCCGGTCGGCGAGGCGGTGGACGCTGAGGAGAAAAACGGACTGACGGTATACAGGAAGAACCCTCTCGTGCTGCTAGCCAACAAGCCGGGACGCGTGCCGGTTAGCCATTGAGACACGGACACGTGCATACACGTCTCGTACGGCTAGATTAGGCTAACAAAGCTGCAATCCAAAATCAGATTCTACCATGAAATCTAAATATATAGCATCACGGCTGCAGTTCAAGAAAGTAATATTGCTGAGAAATTATCTTCACTGTCTTGGGTGTGACTAAGCATGCATACAAGACAACTGCGATCCACCGTATAGCAAATATCATACCATTGGCAATACAAACCAATAAACCATGATCTCTTGCTAGAGGAAACGTATGTATCAGGACAAGATTGTTCATGAGGTGGACACAGACACCTTTCATCCTTATCCTTATCGTGAAAAGACTACATATGCCAAGATCGTCTATCCCAATATTTTCTTAGCTCCTTCGACTTATTTTACTATTCCATTGTTGCTTTTACAGTCAAATTTCGCCATCTGCATTCTCGCAATTCATATGCATTTGGCATCTATTTTCGATTTCTCAAGAGTTGACTCATCGGGACGCCATTTCGGCTTGCTTCTCCTCGCGTGGTAGAGGACCGGCGTGGGACGCTCTGGCTACCAGTGGGTGACCATGGTAGCAATGGGAGCTTGCCTCGGTGGGGTGTTTGGCGGTGGCCACGGTGGGCTTCAACTGGCAGCAGAAGCGGCGGTGGTCAGCGAGGTCAGCGGCGGGGCCTCAAGACGGTGCGGCGGCGGGGAGGTGCTGGCCCGATATGAGCCCTAGGTGGGCCAGATATGGGCTGGGAGGGCCTTGATCGGGGCGGCGCTGGTGGCACTACTGGCCTGTGGCGTGCGGCTGGGGAGTGGGTGGCGCCCCTCCCGTGGGCAACACGGCAGTGGCAGCTTGACCTGGGCCAGGCGGGCCTAGGTCGGGTGCTTGCCCTACAGCTTGATCTGGCATGGCAGCGATGGCCTGACCCGGGCCAGGTGGGCCTAGGTCAGGCATCTGCTGTAGGCAATCTAGTTCTACGGTTTCGTGCAGTGGCACCTACCATGCCCGTTCCTTGCCATGTTCGTATGACTGAGATACAGGCCAGGTGGGGTTGGAATTAGTGCTAACGCTTTTTGCCCGTCTATGTGAGATCGAGGTGGTCGATGCTATGCCTTACTGGGCGAGAGTGTTCCTCAGAACGATGGTGGTCCGACATGCCCGGGTGTTCTCGGTGGCGATGGAGCAGCTACTTGGCGGTTGGGATCTGCAGTGGTGGCGGATCTTCTGGGGGCAAAGGAGTAGTGCCGAGTGCTGGGTTGGTGTGCACGGGGGAACCCTTGCTGCAATGCGGCTACGGGGCTTCACGAGCCTTTTCGGGCTCGGCTTGGCCAGAGAGGGCCTGCTTTGCTCTGCTGATGTATCCGAACGGCTACCGCCTTCAGGTGGTGGAGGTAGTTCCCTCCCGCGTGTTGATGCCATGCCGACCCTCTCCGAAGGTTCCTCTTTTTTGGTCCTACCAGCCTCACACCGGGGGCACGGTGAGACTGCGTTGGTGACTTCAAGACCGTGGTGGCGCGTGCATGTGGGCGGGGAGTTTGGTGGAGCAATCCGAAGCGTCCGGTAGTGTGGTTTTTTGAGGGATCGGAAAAAAATCCTTGTCGTCTGGACACTGACGTGGTGACGCCTGCGGGTGTCACCGTCCTTCGTGAAGGACGTCGGGTGTATCTCTTCCGCACCTCCCGTAGCGTATCGGGGGAAACCTAGGACAGTTCGGGCAGCAACATCGTTGTCATCGATTTCCTTTTTAGAGGTGTTGCTTGGTACGTGACACTTCGGAGCGCTAGGAGCGGGGTGGTACTTCTCTGGATGGCGCAACGGTGGTGGGTCGTCCTCGTTTTTGTGGAGCCACTGGCATCGACTTTGTTTTCTCTTCTTTTTCTTCTTCGTTTTCTTTACTTTTTGTTTTAGACGTTGTGTTGTTTGGTCCAGCAGTGGTATCAATCGTGGTTGTATATTAATATAGCTGGGCGTAAGCCTGTTTCTAGGAGGAGGACTCATCGGGCATGCTTGGAGTATGTTCACTACAAGGTGCACTACTAGGTGACACGTACGTCCAGTAAGACTTTCGATAGGCAGCTCGAATGCTAAACCCTCCGTGTTTATAACTGAACCAAAAATATTATTCAAGTGAGCAACAAGATCAATTCATTATCTAACTACAGTTGAGTAGTTGAGTCTAGTTGAATGTTTCAACCACTATAATCTTTGAAACAAGCTTTTATCCTGCTTTATAAATAAAGCCATATGGCCGAACCATACAAGGTATTGAGAAAACCCTCTTACAAAACAGATCATAGATAAACTACAAAGCACAAGAAGACAAGACTCGCCACCGGAGGCAGCAGCGACACCAGGGGAAAGGAACTCCATGCCTATGCCCCCAAGAGGGTAACGACACACCGCGCCGCCGTCGGCAAGACTGAAACGATATAGGTTTTCACCCGGAGCCTATGCGTGGGAGGTACCCACAACGATGCCCCCAAGAGGGTTACGACCCCCGCAGGCATCACCGTCGTCGGCGTAAAACGTGGTGCTTTCGCCCGAAAAAACCTACACACACGCCCACAACCGGTTCGTCCACCACCTCCGAGTCCGATCTTTAGAGCACGATCTGGGAGATGCCGAAGCCGAAGCGCCACCATCACCAAGGTCACCCGATTTCCGCTCCTCGCCAACCAAGTGACCAAGGGGCGGGACCAATACTACCACCCGTCGCCTGCCAAAGCCACCCGTGTGGTCCACCTTCCGAGGCTGCCGCCCGACGTCCTCGAACTCAAGCACAAGCCCCCACCAAACACACACGGAAGGACCGTCGGAATGGTCAAGGAGGGTTGGCACACAAGGTTGTAGCCATCAGGTCATGCAACAACCCAATTGGGGGGAACTGCCCCCTTCCACCCCAAGGTGGTCGCTGTCCGGATGTAGCAGCAGGGCCGATCAGCCTACATCCGGTCCGGATCATCCCGTACGCCCTGCAGGCCCAGATCCAGTACCGATCGGGCCTTGCACAGCCCCGCCGCCACACTGCTACATCCCAGTCGCTGCCGCCATCCCAGCATCGGTAGGTGCCGACCCCGCTTCACCATTGCAACCCGCCCAAGGTCGTGCGTCGTCGCCCTAGGACTATGTCGAGTCTCCGCCGTCTCGCACCCCGCACCGGTCGCACCAATGCGGGAGGCTCCGCTACAGCGCCACGCTAGGTTGGTGTGCGCCGTTGTCGTTGCCGATGCCACCGCCGCCGTCACCCAGCCACCATCGGTCGATCTCGCCTTGCCACTGAGATGCACCGCCGCCTCCCAGACCTCCCGCCAGATCCGGTTAATGCCGGGGAAAGAAGGGCCCACCGCCGCCGGCATCACAGGGGCTTTGCCCTGCGGCGGCCACCATCGACGGCGGGGGTGGGGAGAGGGGCTGGGGAACACGGCGGTGGGGGGAGTTAGGGTTCCGCCCGATCGCCCGCGCGGGGGGCGACTCGGGTCAGGATGGGTTCGCTGCCACAGTAGGGGTACCTATCTCTTTTGGAAAACAATTAGAACCACATCATTTAGTTCAAATAGGGCATTTTCCACCACTTGTTTCTCCTCCCTCACCCGGAGTCGAGTTCCATCTCACACTCGAAATGCTCCCCCTCCCCGCCACACCCCTCCCTCCCCACATGCCTCTTTTTGCCAAAGTATACACCTTGTCCTAAGCACCATGACTTCGTTGTGGAGTTTATTTTGGCGCCACCAAGCTCAGGATCAGTGGTGGTTTGAGGGGAATGGGTCATGGGTCATTTGATTCGGCCCCGACAAGTGTTTGTCGAGTCGTATTAATGGCTGGCGAGCCTTTTTTTCTAAGAATGGCTCGCGATCCCTTGTGGTGAGAGGTAAGTGGAAGTCTACAATATTTTATGTTATACAGGGTGACCGGATACAACATGAGCACATATATATAGTATTTGATATTTGTTAAGCATGCATCAACATTCTGGTGCAATGATTTTTAAATTTTGCTATGAGGGTATGTGTTGTATACCCTATTTTTTGTGTTGGAAATGTTGTAGTATTTTTGCAGTTTTTTTAACACTAGGTGGTGTCGTGTGAGAAGTTTCATATTGCACCGATTGGGGGGTCTAGATCTCTCATTTAAGTTGATGCAGTGGCTATCGAAGTATTGGGGCGGTTGATCAATTTCATGTATTAACACCTATGTGTTGCATTTTTTGTGAGATTTAAGTTTCATAATTCTCAACTTGAACAACTTCTAAAAATAATATTCAGGTGGCTTTAAAATGGCAAAACCGAGTGCGCAAAAGTATAGCCACGCCACGAGTGAAGATTTGGTACCAACCGATACGTGACTTGAGGCATAGGAGGCGATTGTGGCGGCAGCTGAATAATCCATCTAGGGTTCTACTCCCCTCATTTGTGATGCCACGGTTCGCTCTAGCTCTAGTGGCCTTGGAACCTTGGAGGTGTGGCGGACCATGGTTCCTTGCCAGCGGGGTTTCCATTTTTGTTTAGCCTATTTTTGTGTCTTTTTTGGATGGTGAGGCGAATGGCTATATCCTGAAGTCAGCATAAGGTCCTTCTCACCCTATTCTTGTTCCGGTGATGATGTATAGCGCCGGTGGAGGGCATGCAGAGTCGTGTATCCTGCAGATCTCATGGGATCTGTTCGTTTTTCGTGTTTGTCGGTGTGTTTCCAGACCAGTCTCTTCCGGCATACATATGTCGTCGTTGACAATATCTCTGCATTCAGGCATAGATGTCAAATGTGCGTGTGCCAGGATGTCCATAGTGAAAACAATGCCTCGGTAGCAGAAGGTCGTTCTTTCTTATTGGAAGTTGTACTTAGATGATATAGCATGGCGATAACCCGTATATTTCTTACCTCTCCCCTCTACCTTTTATAGCCCATCTATTAGCTTTTTTACCATCTTTTGACTCATAGCGAGACATCTCTATATCTTTGCACAAGTACAATTGTAAGTACAATTGCGGGCGTAAACGATCAGCGGTACTGAGCTAAAAAAGTCTATCGAAAGGACCTAATCAAAGGCTACTACAGTTGCAACTGACCCGCCTATGGAATCTCTTGGCTAGCGAGCTGGTTCTTTGGACCTTAGCACGACAACTTTCTATTTTTTTATATGGTAGGCACCACACTGTCCAGCATTAAATTAATATAAACCCTACGGCTAACGGCAACAGCGCTGGAAACCAGCTTAGAGTTTTACAACCAATAGCCCAAAGGCTACAAATCAGGAAACATAAGTGCTAGATAAAACATGACACGACAAGTTCACTAGACATCTCATACAGAAGTTGGCACAGCAGGTGTCGAGGTCTCTTCATACGAAGATTTAAGCAGCTGCACTCGCTCGTCCAACAGCGGGTGTACACCAGCTTTAGTGAGTGACCTCCATTGCTACAGTAAGATCAAACACGGTAAGTGCAAGAAGTCGGTTGTTTAGGAAAAGTCTCTTCAATGGTGAACTTGTTCCTCTAGTCCAAAGCACCCAGCTAATGGAAGAAAATAAAATCCAAAGAACGCTACTAGTTTTTCTTGAAAAATTTGTGGAGACGCCAAAAAAACTGCAAAGCTAGTGGGGTTCCATGTTACCCTAAGGATCTCGCGCGCCACACTCCAAAGGAACTGTGCCAAAGCACAGCCAAAGAAAATGTGATTGAAGTTTTCATTTTGGCCGCAAAGGGCACACTGCCCATTTGACAGCTCATTGCGTTTTTTGATTTGGTCACTGGACGAAAGGCGGCCTCTTGCCAACTTCCATAGAAAAAAAATTAGTTTCAAGGGATTCGTCAGCTTCCAAATGTCTTTAGTATGGGCCACCGAAGCTCCTTGGTGAAGATTAAGGTAAAGGGAATGTGCCGTGAAAACCCCTGATGGCTCCAAGGCCAGAGACACACTATCTTGGGTCATGTCAGGTTCACTCTCGTTTAGTTCCAGGAGAAGTTGGTGGAACATTGTCGTTTCTTCATGGCTGAAATACCGTCTAAAACCAATGTGCTAGCTTCTGCTCTGGAATGCCTGGCTCACCAGCAAACTGGGGTTGGAAGAAATCTCAAAGAGCCTCTGAAATCTAGAATAGAAGGGGGCCTCTCCTGACCACCAGTCCGTCCAGAATTTAATTCTGGATCCATCACCCAGATGGATCCGAGCTCCCTAATTGAATAAGTCCTTGATCTTATGAATACTATTCCAGAATGGTGATCCACCTGCTGGGTTAGAGTTAACAATATCCACGGCCCCTAGGTATTTGGCTCGAATAATCTGTAGCCAGATATAGTCCTGAGGAGAGTCCTTAAACAAGCGACAAATCCACTTAACCACTAGGGCAATGTTCATGTGTTTTGTGTTCATCATGCCCAAGCCACCCTACTCCTTGGGATTATAGACATTAGGCCACCTAACCTAGTGGTGCTTAATATTGGGTCCATTGCCTTCCCAGAAGAATCTATCCCTATCCTTGTCACAACCCTTGTGTGTTCCATATGCTAGGAGGAACAACCCCATTGTGAAATAGTGGTAGGCTAGACAAGCAGGAATTAGTTAAGATCAGCCTAGCAGTCGAAGACATGAACCTCCCTTCCCAGAGGTCAACTCTACCCACCATGGTAACCAGGGATTCCATGTCAGCAATAGTCAGGTTTTTGTCACTCATTGGGAAGCCTAGGTATGTGAATGGTAAATATCCCTGTTTACAGTTGAGAAGGTTGGCTACTCTAGCTTGTTCCCTAGCCTCCATACCCATGAAAATAACTTCACTCTTGTGGAAGTTGATTCTTAGCCTCGACAGGATCTCAAAGCAAATCAAAAGGAACTTTAAGTTACCCACCACAATCTTTGACTTATGAATCATGATTATAACATCAGCATACTAGAGATGCGTTATTCCTCTAGGGACAAGGTGAGGGATGACCCCCTGAATGTGGCTAGCAAGGTTATCCCTGGAAAGGACCGCATCTAGGGCATCTTCTACAAAGTCAAAGAGGAGAGGGGAGAGAGGGTCACCTTGATGCATTCCTCTCTTGTTTCTGAAGTAAGGGCCCATTTCTCCATTAACATTGATTGCAGTCTAGCCCCCTTTAACAAGCTGCATAATTCTATGAATTATTCCTGAATCCATCCCTTTCCTACATAAGATCTCTTGTAGAAATTGCCAATTAACCCTATCGTAGGATTTTTCAAAATCAAGCTTCAACAAGAGAGCTTCTTGTTTTCTTGATCCAATTTCTTGAAAGATCTCATGCAACACTGATGCATGTAAAATGCATACATGAACTTTTATAGTTTGTTAACATGTTTTCCCACATATTTGCATCATATATAATGTTATATCCCTGTTTTATATTGATTTTTGGGGATTTACCAATGATCCCCTTTATTTTGGTTATAACCCTGTAGGGTAGAAAAAACATGTTTTCAATGTTTTTCATGTTTTAGGACCTAAACGAAGTCAAATGTACCTATACTTTTGGGGATGCCAATATATATCCACAGGAAGCATGTGGAGCGCTGGAATTCCACCAGGAGGGCCAGGAGGCCCAAGATAGCCTGGGTGGTGTGCCTAGGCCTGTTGGGCGCGCCACCTGTGTTATCTCCCTCCTCGGCCGTCCGATCGCCTTGATTCTTTCGCCCACGGAATTCTTTTGACCTAAAAACCCCTATATAAGGACCCCTAGGGCAGCCTCGAGACGAGAGCCACCAGAGATGAGAACACCACCAAACAGAGTCAGATCCATCAAAGATTGGATGGGAGAACTCTATTGGAGCCACCTCCGAGGAGATCTCCACCCTCTCTAACATATTCGGCTTCATCACCATGATGAGGAAGGAGTAGTCCCCCTCTAGGCTATGGGTTTGTGGCAGTAGCTTGATCTATCTCTCTTGTTCTTCATAGATCTAGTACCATATGAGCTGCCCAACATGATTATGGTCATATTTGTAATTTCTATGTGGTGGACCTTTGTTCTATGATTTGATATTTGAGATTAGAATCTATTTTGTGTAAGATGTTTTAATAGATGCACATCATGCACCCCGTTCTTCATTGCTAGTTTTGATCCAAATTGTATGCAAGAACTTGTATGGGGAGAAGTGTGTGTTAGATAGAGTAGCATGGGGGTGGAGATTGAATTGTGACACATAATATTCAAGATCTACTTTGGTTTTTACCTTTCTTTTTTTGCCTCACTAGGGGTTAAGTGAAATCATGTGCTACAGTTATCACGTGACAGTGTGATGACCTTGTTAAATCAAGATAGCATGTTTTGTATTTCAAACATAATATAATATTGCTTAAAGCTATACTCTGATCTAGATCAAGATTGCATGGAGATTCCCTTTCTTGAGGAGTATAAGAGAGAGATGTATTCCATCTCAATATTAGAATGTGATGCCCATATTAATTCCTTTTATCAAGCACTTATAGAGTTTCCATGATCTTTATAGTTGATGAATTATTTTGTGATCACTACAACTTAAAAAGAGAGTAGACAAGTGAACCCATGAATCTCGGTCTGATTTTTATCATAAGAAACACTATTCCTTTGCATCTACTATCCTATTTATTTTTAGTAATTAATTATTTCGAAAATACAAAAAATACTTTCTCTATTTTCAATCACGCATACAAACCCAAAAACAACTCTATTATCTTCCATATCATCTAGTTTGCATTTCTTTACTTTATTTACTTTAGTTTATTTAATATTTTTGTTTCATATTACTAATACGAAACCTTGTGCTTGACAACCACTTGGTGGAGTTGGGGACACAAGACATTTTATTTTACTTTACAGGTTGCTTGAAGAGGAGAAGACAAACATCCTTCATAGTCAATTCCCCGAGAGTTCGATATAAACCCTCGAGTCACCCTTGTGGGGAAAACACACTTGCTGCAACACTTTGCACTTGGAGTCCCAACGAAAAATGGCAACCTTTGTTGCCATCAAGCACTAGGACCCCATAAACAATTAACCTTCCTTTGATAAACGCAGTCTATGCTCGATCAATAACTCTGTTGGCCACATGAGCTAGTCTGGAAGCGTAAGATTTGGCAATAATCTTGAAGATGACTTTGATTAGGGCAATGGGACAGCAATGTTCAATATTCTCTGCGCCCACCACTTTTGGAATGATTTACAGAACCCCAAGGTTAAGCCTCGAGACATCCAATGTGCCTAGGGAGAACCGGTTAAGTACTAAAAGCAAAAGGTCCTTGACTACAAGCCAAAAATTCTTGAAAAATGCCACTCGGAACCCATTTGGTCCTAGGGTAGTAGCCATTTTAGTATCATTTAGGACTTGTTCGAGTTCTTCCATTGAGAAGGAGATCATCAACCCCTCAATTTCTAAAGCAAACACTCTAGCTTCAGCATTCCAGCAGTCCTGGGCTAAGGATAAAATTTGGGTTCCTATGTACCCATCAGGCCCACATAAAACTCATATATGTGTGCCTGAATCTCCTATTTTCCTTCTAGAGACACCTGCTCTGATTTTAGGCAGTGGATTGCACACTTGCGTCTCCTACCATTAGAAATTCCATGGAAGTACGTCGCATTTGCATCCCCACGGAGGATCTAGTTCTGTCTACCCCGCTGCCTCCAATAGTCCTCTTCATCCTTTAGGATTTGCAACAGCTGGTCTTCTAAATGGTATCTTAGGGCCCAACCCTTATCATCAAGGGACCTTGAATCAGCAAGGTTGTCAAGTTCTTGGATTTGCGATAGCAGGTGGGATTTGGCATCCCTTTAGGCTCTCCCAGGTTATCTCCCCATCCCCTTAAGAACTGGCAGAAGCCTCTTCTTTGCCTATACAAAAAGTCAATCCCATCCAGCGTCTGCCCGGGAGCGCCAGGGTCTTATGCCACTGGGCCATGACTAGCTCAGCAAACCCTGTCATCCTCAACCATCTCGCTTCTAGAAAGAACCTCTTATATCTGACAGTTGTGTCCTCCCTATGTCTAACAAAAGGAGTGTATTATCTGAACCCACAACGGATTCAGCCGAAAGGGAGGCAAGAGGGAACTGTTTTTTCCCACTTAGGGGAGACGAAAGATGTGCCCAACACACTTCTCACTGGGTTGATTTGTTTATTAGACCGGGTGAATCTAGCCCCATTTATTGTAATCTCTCTAAGAGCTAGTCTTGCTAAATAGTCATTGAAAAGATGGACTCTTGGACAGTTTATGTTCGCATTGTTTTTATCTTCTTCCCCACGGATCAGCCCGAAGTCGCCACCCACCACCACTAGGTGTTGGAATCTTCCAATGTTTTCCTCAAGCCCTTCCAGAAAGGCACTGGATCTGGCATGGTCTGCAAGTTCGTAGACCCCAATAACCTCGAATTTGAATTTGGAAGATCTATGAAGGACCAAAGCACTGATTAAAAACTTACCCTTGTCAATAGATCCCACCTCGAGCATACTATCTCTGATCCTCAGGAGGAGGCCCCCGAAAGACCTATGGCGGACACCCATCTCCAATGAAACTTGTCACTAGCTTCGAGGCTTTCTATCTATTGATCATCAAAGTCATGATGCTTGGTTTCTTGGAGGAAAATTATGTCAATTTTTCTTTTCCCAGGAAGTCTTGCACTTGGGATTCATTGCCTTTTCACCCCAAACCTCTCATATTCCAACCAACCGCCCTCATTTTAGTTCTGCAAGGACCCATGCTTGTTGGGCTGGTGTGCTGCGTAAGTAAGGTCTTGGTCCCAGCACTTGGGCCTTGGCCTTTCCCTTCTTGGCCTTGGCGGCCAGCGATGCGAGAGGGATATCATCCGAGGATGGAATCCGGATCAACCACACTGGTTGATGGAATCACAATTTGGGCCTCCCTCTTTTTCCTTTCTTGTTCTTTCCTGACCTTCTTGATGCCTTTTGGGAGCAGGGCCTGCGCCACTTACTTGGCCCTAATCAAGGAGAGGTGCTTCCTAGGTGGGCCAGCTGACGAGTCCAAAATGATAGCACTATTGGGAGCAACTTGCAAAAAATGTGAATCGCGAAGCGAGGGAAAAGCCAAAAAATCTTTCGAAGGCATGGATAGGGGCTTACCATTGTTCTTGTTTGCCACGTGCTTGATGACCTTTATGTACATGGACTCCCTATCTTGGCCCTTGGCACGCTCAATGCGGTGGGACACCGTGGGAGGGGACACCACCGAGGTGGCATTGGCCAGCCATGCCTGAGCATGATCTTCTGGTTCGAGATTCTGCACCTCTCCATCCTAATTTTTCTTGAGGCTCGGGATGCACTCCGCCGGCATGACGTTACCAAACTCCCAACCCCTAGGATTGGACCATCCAATCTCCTCGCGGTCTTCATTGCTGAGTTTACTAATATTGAGAATAGATGGGGATGGTATGGGGGCATCCTGGTCAAACAGCTCTTGGGAGGATATATGCATGGGAAACTCATTCCCCCTCCCCCACACTCTCCAGGATACCTTGTGGTAGATGTTAGAACCGTATTGATTGAAGGGGATGGGTTTCCCATGGTACTTACCCAGAGCAGAGGCAAGTTAGAGCCTCCATCATGGAGATACTAGAGCCATATTGATTGAAGGGGATGGGCTTCCCATGGTACTTACCCAGATCAGAGGCAGGTTTGGTCACATAATGCTCTTTGGCAGTGAGGAGAGGCACACTACTTCTCCCCATTGATTTCCTCCTAGATGTCTTCTTGGCTGAGATATTGAAGTATCCCTTGAGAAAGGTGTATTTGGCAGTAGGGGTTGGCAGCATCGGCTGGGGCAGAGGTTTGCGTAGGAGGAGGGGTTGGCTGAATGACAGGCTCTTTAATAGACACCTCACAATCCTGATTGGCTCCCTTAGGAGCCTGCTTCCAGTGGGGTTAGATCGTCTCCGCTCCTCAGTATCTTCCTCATCTTCATCCTTGTGATCCTTCTTGCTGGGTGGAGGTGGGGGTGGGGCAGGGTTATTAATGTTGGCTGAATCCGTTTGTGCAGAAAGCCCGATGCGAAATCCTTGCATGTTGGAAAAAATCTTGACAAAGCTAGGGATCCTAGCCGGATTATGGCAGTGAATCATCATACGCACAGGTCCATCTCTAGGAAGGGTGTCTTCCACCACCACGTGCAGCCTGCCAAGCATCTTCGTGGCCTCCATCAGCGACTCTTCTTTATGGAGGCATGGAGGGACATCAAAGTGCAAGATCCAAGTTTTCTCCAACATAGACACCGCCTGAGGTGCAACCTTGGGGTCAACAATGATGACAAAGACCTCACTACTAGGAAACTAGCTATAGATAGAAATGCTTCCTATAAAATGGCATGCTCCACAGAATTAACATATGCGCCACAGAAATTTGGCAATTTTGTGGTGCACATAACCCATATGTATGTTTCTGTGGCGCATATTTTTTCGTGCGCCACAGAAAGTGATGATTCTGTGGCGCATATAGCCATATGCGCCACAGAAATATGATGGGACCCAGAACCAACTAAGTTGGGGAGACAATTATGTGCCGCATATAGACATATGCGCCATAGTAAGTTGGCCACAGAAAGTGATCCCCCCACCCACACCCCCGTGTGGATCGCCTTTTCAGTTTTGTAAGAAATAAACGAAAATGATAAAAAGTTCAAAAAAATAATTCCTTTGAGTTGTAGTTATATTTTTGGGTATAGTTTTAGGGAAAATTGAAAAACATGAATTTCGATGTATTTTGCAAAAAAGGTCATGTCAGAGTAAAACAGCCATAACTTTTGCATACAATATCAGAAAAAATGTTTAACCTATGAAAATGATCGTCTCGAAATTTCCTACTCGAATTCAACGGCCAAAGGCCGTTCTAGATCTTAAAGAATCCCCAAATTCAAAAAGAGTAAAAAGTTATGGCCAAAACAAGATTTTTTCTTGCAAAATATGCGCCATAGAATTGTTGGGCGGGATTCAAAATTTGAATCCCGTCGACACCCCTTCCTTCTCTTTTATCCTTTATTTACTCCTCCACACTTCTCCTCCCTCCCCTTCTCCTCCATGGCCTCCTCCTCCTCCACCCCGACAACCTACTTCTCCTCTGATGGCGAAGACCACCTCCGTCCATGGCCTCCTCCTTCTCCGACAATGACGGCCACCTCCTCCTCCTTCTCTGATGATGACAATGATAACCACCACCTCCTCCTCCTCCGACTAGCTCTGGTGACCTCTGATGACGACTCCTCTGGCAACATCCTCCTCCTCAGGCGGCCTCCGGTGGCCTCTTCCTCCACCATCTCCGGTGACCCCCCTCTGATACGTCCTAAACATTTAGGAATTTTTGATGCTCCATGCTTGTTTTATATCAAGTTTCTTATGTTTCTTATGTTTTGTTTACACTTCGCTGTCTCCACTGAAGAGGAGATTCGGGGGACAGAACTCTCTGTTCCAGCACCCTGCCGGGACAGGGAAGTGCCCCCGGAGCCATCTCCATCGACTCCACCACCATCTCCATCGCTGTTGCTGACTCCCATGATGAGGAGGGAGTAGTTCTCTCTCGAGGCTAAGGGCTCTACCGGTAGCTATGTGTTCATCTCTCTCTATGTGTGATCTTATTGAGATCATGAGCTTTGTAATCTAGTTGATCTATTCTACTACTCAAGTGCTTTAATTAATCTCTGCTTATCCCCACGTGTGTGAAGTTGACAGTGTGCACACCGTGTGGCACTTAGGCTAAGGTTACATAAATACTTATCATGAGTATAATTTGAGTTGGATGTCTCTATGAGATTGTGGTGTTTGTTGGAACCATCTGGCGCTCAAGGTGATAGTGAGGGGTTATCTAGATGGGGAATGCGAACTTTAAGGTGTGTTGTTATAGCCCTACATCGTCCAACCGGAGAGTAGTTCAGGGTAGAATAATGAAGAGAAGATATTTATATGAGAGTGTCCACTAGTGAAAGTATGATCCCTAGGCCTTGTTTCTAAGCATTGAAACACCGTTTACAATCAGTCATGTTACATGTTTGCTTGCTGCCACTCTTATTTCATATTGCAATTACCACTTATAATCATCCATATTACTTGTATTTCACTATCTCTTCGCCGAACTAGTGCACCTATACACCTGGCAAGTGTATTGGGTGTGTTGGGGACACAAGATACTTCTTGTATCTTGATTGCAGAGTTGCTTGAGAGGGATACCTTTAACCACTTCCTCCCCGAGTTTGATAAACCTTGGGTGATCCACTTAAGGTAAACTTGCTGCTGTTCTACAAACCTCTACACTTGGAGGCCCAACACTGTCTACAAGAATAGAAGCGTACATAGACATCAAGCTATTTTCAGCGCCGTTGCCGGGGAGGTAAGGTAAAAGGTACTCACATCCTCTGGCTACTAAGCTATCTTCTAGTACTGTTGCTGGTGTGTGAGTGCTCGAAATTATTTCCTTTAGATTCTGCAATTATATCTTTTTATTTCTTGTTTTTATTTTCACTAGTTAGGCTTAATGGAAAACAACAACAAAATTAGAGAGCTTTATAGTATTTATCTTGAGTTAGGACATGAAGTGTTTGAAGAGAAAATTAAAAAACCTATGGAACTTTATTTGCGTGCTAATAGCAATGTTATTTGTATGAATTCTTTGAACACCATTATTGCTAGTGCTATGGAAAAGTCTAAGCTTGGAGAAGTTAGTTTTTATGAAAATGATCTTTTTAGTCCCCCAAGCGCGGAGGAGAAAATTTACTTTGATGATACTATGCCTCCAATATATGATGATTACAATGATGAATATGATATTTTCAGTCCACCTACTATTGAGGAGAAAATTAATTATGATTACAATATGCCTCCTATATTTGATGATTATGGTGATGATAATAATAATGATAGCTATTTTATTGAATTTGCTTCCCCTATAATTAACTAGATGATACCCCCGCGCGTTGCTGTGGAACATATGACAAAATTAGTTATTATATTCAACGGGATGTGCACATTTTAAAACAAAAATGTACGAAAGCTATATGCTTGATAGTGGGATATCTCACTATGATCAATAAGAATGACTATGCTTATAGGGAGAGTAATAATTATTTTATGCATGTGGCTCATGATAAGAATGTTTTATGTGATATTTATATTGTTAATTTTATTCATGATGCTACTGAAAGTTATTATGATAGAGGGAAACATGGTTTTATGTATCTAAAAAATATTAAGTTTCCCTTCTTTATGTTGAAAATTTTGAAGTTGCACTTGTTTTGCTTTCCTATGCTTGTTGCTTTGTGCTTTCATGACTTGTTTCTTTACAAGATTATTTTTCATAGGAAGAGGGTTAGACTTAAATTTGTTCCATATTTGCTTCTTGATTCTCTCTTTTACTTCAATTCATATATTTCTTATGTGAGCATCATCGAAATTATCATGCCTATCTTAATGGCTATAAAGAAAGAGCATTTGGGAGACAACCCATTATATTTTTACTTTCAGTTTTTTTTGAGTCTTGGAAGTTATTGCCTCTGTAACCTCTCCTTATCTTTTTTGTTTGGTTTTTGTGCCAAGAATAACCTCTAATGAGAGGGAAGTAAGATATGGGGAAGTTGCTGTCCCGAAATAGATCTCTGTGTGTCACTGTAAAAAAATCGTGAAAAATCTCAGCACGTCGGACTGAGCTATAATTGTTTGTGCTTATGCCCCATGTTATTACCCAACTTTCGTTAGTTTTGCACTTTTAGATTTGAGCAACAGAAGATTTTCGAAAAAATCGGTCTTTACCTGCTGGTCTGTTTTGACAGATTTTTGTCATTATTTGCATTTGCCTCTTAATCGGTTTCTTTTTTAGTTCTTTTGGATCACTTGATATTCTAATTGAAATTTCTACAGTAGATTATGTTTTAATGGATGATTTACTTGAGTTGACACTGAACCCAAAGGATTATTATTTTGAATACACTAATGTTGCTAATGAAGATTGTGTGAAGTTTTGTATGAAGGAAGTTCTCAAGTGTACGGAGAGAATGATGTGATGAGATGAAGTACGGAAAAAAGCTCAAGCTTGGGGATGCCACCCATGTCACCCCAAGAAATATTTAAGAAGTACAAGCGTCAAATCTTGGGGATGCCCAAGGCATCCCCTTCTTCATCAATAATCTCAGGTCTTCTTTCAAGACACTTTATTTTTATTACCTTATGCACTATGTGTTGTTCTTGGAGCGTCTTTGTTTTTAGTTTTCTTTTGATTTCTTTGCCACAATAAGTTGGTTGGATCCCAACACACTTATTTTGGAGAGAGACACACCCCGTTATTCATTGCCTAGAACACTCTAGTTTTCACTCTTATTGTTCTATGAGTGTTCTCCTTTGCTAGCATTGCGTTTAGCTTTAGTTTTCTTATTCTTTTGGCTTAGTTAGTTCTTCTTTGTAGATGGGTGAGACATGCTCTATGTTCTTTATTGATTATTATCTTTGAGAGTTGTTTCAAATAAGTTGATTGGTGTTGGAAAAGAGTAGGAAGCTTCATGCTTATAAGTGGTACAAAAGGAGCTTGTTTTGATTGTGACCTAGACTTTATCATGTCATGCTAGATGTTGCTTTGACCTTATGCTTAGTGATTATTGCTGTAGCATGACTTGTTCCAAACAATTGAGATTGCTTAATGTTCCTTGAAAGAATCATGCGTTGTTTTAGTATACAAAAGCATAATATTGTGGTATTCTCCTTTGATGCTTTATTTGGGTTGACTTGGCACATGCTTACACCATGTTAAGACTATGAACCAGTCACCTTAGCCTCTATGATCATTTAGTTTTTGACTTGTAATATCATTTTATGCTTTAATTAATAATGTTGTGTCGCTTTGCATGATTATGACCATTATTGCTCTCTTAGTTGGTCGCTCCTAGTATTTTGCTACCCTCCACCTGTACCATGTATGAGTTTCACTCATGCATCCAACCTACAAGAAAACCAAGTTATTCCAAAGAGTCCACTATAAATTCCTATGCATGGTGTGTTACACCATTCCAAGTATATTCATGTTTTTATCTACCTTCCAAATTAAACTTTTGTTATGTGAAAATTAGTGATTAAAATTCTCACAAACTTGATGGCACACTTTATTTTCTTGCACTTAATAAACTTGAACCATTGTGTCCATCTATGTTGCTTATATTCTTGCACTTTATAAGTTGTGAATTGGCAGAACCATGATACCATGGGGAACGCTTTCAACATTGCACTTATTATTCAGTTGATATCATGTTATTTTGTTTATGGATCCCGGCGGTGTGAAATAAAAGGGGAGCTTCTAAGCTCATGGAGTTTGTATCTGTGTTAGAGAAATGCTTAGGCGGCTAGCCTAAGCCATGCCTAATCATGGTGAAAACTTGCAGCATAACCATAGTGAGCATTCTATGAAGCATCCTCAATAAAAACCTATTCAAATAGCATATAAAAAGATCCATGAGATGCTCATTGTCTATTGCCTTGTGATACATTGCAAATGTATCTATAATTTTTGATGTTCCATGCTTAGTTTTATCCACTTTCTTGTGCGTTGTTCCAACTTTGGAGTACTTTTCATATGATTTCTTGGACTAACCTATTAACAAGAGCCACAGTGTCAGCTGCCTGTTTTCTGCTGTTTTTGGTTCCAGGAAAGTCAGAAAATGAATATTCTCGGAATTGGATGGGACAAAAGCCAAAGTGCGTATTTTTCCGGATGTCATCAAGTGCCAGAATACGAGACGGAGAAGGGCCAGGGAGCCACCACACCACCTGGGCGCGCGCCCAGGCCTGGCCCGCGCCAGGGGGTGGTGTGGCCGCTCCCGGCACCCCCTCGGCCTCTCCTTCCACCTATATATTGCCCTCGGGACGAAAACCCTAAGTACCCGATCAAAAATACACGAAAGAGTCTGTAGCCGCCGTCATCTCCATCCCTAGATCGGGAGGGATCTGAAGCTCTTCCTGGCACCCTGCCGGAGAGGGGAATTCACCCTGGAGGCCTTCTTCATCACCATGCAAGCCTCCGGTGTGATGCGTGAGTAGTTCATCCTTGGACTACGGATCCATGTAGTAGCTAGATGGCTGGTTCTCCTCCTTTGTGCTTTCATGTTTAGATCTTGTGAGCTCCGTTCATGATCAAGATCATCTATTTGTAATTCTGCATATTGTGTTTGCGGGGATCCGATGGATATTGAGATGCTATTTCAGATTGATTATTGATTCTATCATGTCTTTGTTATTTGTGATCTTGCATGCTTTCCGTTGTTAGTAGCTATCTTGGCCAAGTAGATGCTAGCAACTCTAAGAGTTAGTATTTATGCTCGATAGTGGGTTCATGCCTCTGGTAATCTGGGGAAGTGACAGAAATCTCTAAGGTACTAGATGTGCTGTTGCTACTAGGGAGAAAACAACAATCCTTTGTTCATAGAACAATCGTATTGTTTACTTTACATGCAGTTCGTAAAGCAATAATCTGTTGCTTGCAACGTAATACTGGAGGGGGTTCGGATGATAACCTGAAGGTGGATTATTAGTCACATATGCAGTTGGATGGCGGTCTATGTATTATGTTGTAATGCCCAATCAAGTCTCAGAGGAGTCAAGATGATTAGTATATGCATGTATTGCTTTCTCGGTGTTTATCAATTGCCCCGCTGTAATTTGTTCACCCAGCATGTTATCTATCTAAGGAGAGCCACCTCTAGTGAACTATGGATCCCAGTCCTTTTACTTTACATACAATCTACAATCTTTTATTGTTTTGTGTTTCCTTTCTGCAAAGTTTCACTTCTTTCCATTCGATACGTTTAATCCTTTGTTTTCCACAAAACATGGTGAGATTGACAACCTCATCGCAAGTTGGGGACAAAGTTCTGAGGTTGTGTTGTGCAGGTCTCCACGTTGCTACTAGCACCGGTAGTGCGCCCTGCCAAAGCTCAGCTAGTAACACCTTTGGGGTGTTTCCTTGCTCCTACTGGTTCGATTAAACCTTGGTTTCATAACTGAGGGAAACTTGCTGATGTGCTCATCATACCTTCCTCTTTGGGTTCCCAACGAGCTCTACATCAACCACGCACCAAGCACTTTTCTGGGCGCCGTGCATTGAGCCATCACCTTGTCATTTTGATATGGGATAGCTCATGTGTCATGGGGCAAGGGGTATGCCGTTGGCGGTTCTCTATGATACACATGTACTTACAATGACAAGAGCTTACTTGTAACTAAAGTTGAGTAGCATGAGGTTCGGTACTCGTAAGCAAGGGGCATGAGATTTTCAACTTATAACTTGTCAAGCATATCTTCATATTTGTGTCACTTTAACCTTAATCACCTCAAGATGCTTATGATAGGGGCAATGAGAGCTGAAAGCTAATAAGTACCATAATTTTTGGAAGCTCTTTATGAAACTTGAATCTCTGCTTCCCTTTTTGAAGGGCCTTCTTTTTACTTTTATGTTGAGTCTCCATATTCTATCTTTATGCACCAATTGAGAGAGCATAGTGGTCATTCTTAGTTTAATGTGCATTGTCCCAAAACTTGTTGATTGATTCATAACTTTTATATTGCTTGTTCTTAAATTATTTGTATCTAGTCACCCTTATGAACTTTGAAGGTGTCCTATGCATTTATGTTTTGCTATACCATGAGGGACAAGCTGAATACCACTCTTATTATGTTTTCTATATGTGAAACAAATTGTTATTCATGATATTTTGTTTGTACCTTTTCATGTTACAACATAGTTGCTATGTCTTATTGTTAGAACTCTATCTTTCATGCTCATGTTTAGAGTACTTTGATCCCAGGTATCAATGTTTTACAAATACCTTATCAAGATGTGATGGTGCATGTCACCTCAAAAATTATTCTTTTTATCACTTACCTACTCGAGGACGAGCAGGAGTTAAGCTTAGGGATGCTCGATACGTCGTAAACGTATCTATAATTTTTGATGCTCCATGCTTGTTTTATATAAACTTTCTTATGTTTTGTTTACACTTTGAGGTATTTTTATACATTTTCTAGAACTTACCTATTGACAAGATGTTGCAGTGCTAGTTGCCTGTTTTCTGCTATTTTTGGTTTCAGAAAAGCTAGTAAAGAAATATTCTCGGAATTGGACGAAAAAAAAGCCGAAGTTCCTATTTTTCCCGACACGACACTGAAGTCCAAAGCAGCGACGGAGGAGATCCACGAGGTGTCCACACCCTAGGGTGGCGCGCCCCCCCTAGGCGCGCTAGGCCCTGGTGTTGGCCCCTCGGGTGGCCACCTGTTGGAAATATTCCCTAGAGACAAATAATAATAAGGATTATTATCATATTTCAGAAAGTTTATGATTAAGTTTTATACCATGCTATATCTATATTGAGAGGAAACATCAATACGCGTGTGATATATAAACAGCCAGGGGTTCCCGGTGAAACTGTAGTCACTGGTTCATTGGTGAACATATGATAAAGGTTTCCTGATCATGTTGCATTTATGCCAGTTGGAAATGGAGTCAACTCATTCTGAGAATGAGATGATGAACCAATACCCAACCTAAACATCATGACCCGATCATGTCACAAAGTTCAAGTTATGATGATTAGAAATGGATCCTCGTAGACTATTGCTTAGACCGTGAGGCTATATCAATCACTGTCTCCCGAGAATGCTTATATAGCATCAAACGTCACTTGGTAATACAGTGACAATAAAGGTGTGTTCAGGTATTCGGAGGAACTGTAGAGGCAATATATGCCAAGAGCGGGATTTGTCTGTCCACGTGACGGAAAGAAACTCAAGGGCCCACTCGGAGAAATTATATCCAATAGCTGCGCAGCGTGTGATTTGATCACAGGGATTTCACTTGTCGGAACGAGTTAAGTAGCATTGTTCGGTAATGAGATCGAACACGACATGGTGATGTCATTGATCAGATCTCGGGCAATGCGAGTGTCGAGAGACAAAGGGAATAAGACACGACTGTCCCGGTTCAAACGACGGAAGATCTTCATGGAATGCACAGGGGTCACATGGCCATCCAGGTCCCTCTGTCGATCATTGGTCCGGGAGTGTCCCGACCATGTTTGGACTGTTCCCGAACCGTGGGGTATCACGCTTAAGGGTTTGATGATGCTTAGAGAGTGTTTATAGGATCAGTAGAATCACCGAAGAAGAGAAGAGAGAAAACCGAAAGGGTTTTGGTAAGTCTGGAGGATGTCCGGAGTGGAGGTGGAAGGTGTTCTATAGCCACGGAGGTTGAATAATATATGAATGAATGTTAAATATTGATTTAATTATTTATTCATAATTATTTAATAAAAGAGAAAATCACTTTAAAGGTCAAAAGGCTTAATGGGCCAATTCTGGAGGGAAGAGGGCCCATTAGGGAAAGGCAAGAGGAGAGAAGGGCAAGGGGGTGGCCGGCTGGGCTAATCCCCCCCCCCCCACGTGGGGACCACTAGGGCTGGCCGGTGGCGCCCCCTCTCACTCTCCTTTAGTCCCACCCCGGGACTTTGAGGGAGGTAGTACCTCCCCTCCCCCTATATATAGTGGGGGTATTTGGCCAGATAAATACACACAATATTCAATAAAAGGTTTCCTCTCTTTTGGGGAGACCTCCAATTGATATTCTCTCTCTCTCTCATAACCGTGGTCCCAAGTTCGGACTGCGCGAACGAGAGACATCTTTACCGTGGAGCGCCGTCGCGCTGCGGGATTTGGATCCAGGATCTCTACTTCCGCAACTGCTGCTGGATCAGGGAAGTGGGAGTCATCGTCAGGCACCGAGCGTGTGTAACTCCCCGCGACGTGTCACACTTGAGGCACTCAAGTCGTTGGAGCCAAAGGAACGCAAGGACTTCATCACTACCTTGAGGTTGGATTCAGCTCGTCTACATCAACCACGCTCTCCTAAGTGTTGACAACGCTTTTCGGTCTTCAAGGGTAAGTTCGCGAAAAGCCCCTCCCGTTACTGCATTACTAATAGATAGGTCCTGGCAACATCAGGGGTTCAGGGGCGTAGGGTAAAAATTATTGTTTTCATACGCGGAACCCCTACAGTGGTATCAGAGCTAGATATATGCATAGTAATGCTAGTACGGGTAGAACACACGAGATGAAGCGTGTGGGCGTTGATCTTTTAGTTGTTACCCTCCCACATGTACTTGTGTATACCGCAGTAGTGCTTGATGAAGCGGCCCCCAACCGACTTTACCCGTTCATTCACGAGACTGGTCCATGCTTTACATACGGCTTGTACCGTATAAAGTGGCTTAAGGGGTGTCTGTCTCTCTCGCATTAGTTGGTATGCCATTTGCAATGGAGGGCCCCTAAAGGGGTGTAGTATAGACAACTACTTGATTAGCGTTATGGTGAAAGTTCGTAGGTAAGAACGGTTCTTGTGTGAAAGCCCATCCAGCCACGTAAAATATGCAAAGATAAAGTACAGACATCTAACTTTGTTTTGCGGGGGGGGGGGGGGTTGCTTTGTGATATGGTTGTGGCAATGGTAAAGTGATTACCTTATGTTACGTAGTAGTAGATAGTCACGGAAGTGACAAACTACCATGCCGGAAAGACACCGGTACCCTGGTGTCTACGGCGCCGGAACCCTGGCACTAGTATCCGGTGACGACGGATGGAGATCACGACGTGAAGGACCATATCACATCGCATTTACATTCAATGTTACTGTTTGTATATCTTATTGTGTGCTAGTATTAGATACTCGACGGTAGCCTAATAAGATGATCCCTATTAAAAATTACCAATGATTGTTTTCCCCCTTAGTGTGCACCACCAAGAAAGTTCTTCGGTATGAGGCAGCCCGTGATGAGCGGGTGCCAAACATATCTACGTTCGCATACAGTGGGTGTAAGCCATGTTGCACAAAGAATACACTAAGGTTGAGTTATTGAGCCTAGCACGTTACAGAGACGTGGCCTCAGAACGCGGATGGTCGAAAGATCGAGCACGAGTCGCATGAATGATGTGATCGACGTTTAGCGTCCACCCTAGAACCCACATTGATGGTCGTGATGATCGAGGGAGATGTGGGGAAAGGGGTCGTGTTATCACTAGAACCCTTCAGGGGATAGGTGTTTCTGAGTGGAGTTATTATTAACTCATTTAATTATAAACTTAGTCTAAATTCCTTTTTGCAATTATAAATGTGGAAAATGGTTCTCCCCGAGATTACCTTCCCTATTGACAATTGGTTAAAAGGAGAAAAGCTCAAGTAAGATGGATCCAACTTTTCAGAATGGGACATGCGCCTTTATGATCTCCTTAGAGAGAACAAAGTGGTCGACTACATGATCTACGAGATGTACTTGGAGCCACCCTATCTTCATGAGACCCAGGAGCAGCGGGATCACCGTTGATGTCGTCGTGTGATGGCCACATTCATATCAGTAACGATGCGCCTCGGGATGGAAGATGGGCTATGGCCGATTGTTGGAAGTCTTAATCCCCGAGCGGTTATGTCACATCTGAGATCACATTTCGTGAAACACGTGAGCATACGGGAGTATGAGCTGATGGGGGATTTCCTCTCCATTAAGATGGAGGAGAACTCCTCACTGGACGATCACTTGTTAAGCATATATGATGCATACATGAGTCTTGCATACTTCCTAGACAACTGGTTCGCAAGCTCTTTTGCAATAGGCATGTTGCTGCGGTCGCTGCCACCAAGCTACCAAGCACTTGCCAGGATTTGTATTATGAGAGGCGACGCGGAAAGACAGGATTTCCACGAGTTCATATCACATTTCAGAGATGTGGTGGTTGAACCCGTTGTTGCTGAGGTCATCGATGACAAAGGTATATATTTGATATACAATTTTATAAATGTTATAATCTTGCAAACACATTTGCAGTGTTAAGTATATTTGATACTTGTTCTGTTTTACTGAAAACAGGTCCTTCTGCATGAGAGGTGCTTGCTGGAAAGGAGGTGACGTTGCGTGTTGATGGCGAGCATGATGGTGATGGCCAACGACACTCTCCCTCGACATTTATCACTTAGTTTATGTTTAGGATGATTATTGTAATGAAAAGATTGTGAAACTCTTTAGTGTGTCTCACACTTTGTGAGACGGTTATTCATATGAGCTTGTAACAAACATTTGTTCCACTTTTATGAATGATCTCTATTCGTGTTCATATCTTGTTCGATTATGTGTGAATTATCCTTCTTATTGAAACTAATTGATAATACATGAACATTTGTAAAATATTGAAATGCCTTAAAATACCCAACTTAATGATATATTCATTAATGAATGAAACCATTGTTTAAATTCAAAGTTATGTGATAATATGTGAAAGACATTCGATTTCTTATCACATATAAATCATGCCTAAGTTCAGAAAAATAACTTAAACACCGTGTATTACTTGAATACGAAGTGTTTGATGAATTGTTGAAAGTAAATACATATTCGATGTATTGTGTTTTGAAAAAATGGTAATTATCGTTTTATGAGTGTTTAAATGTGTAAAGAATTTTACCAAAGAAAACATAAGTATGAAACTATTTGATATGATCAAAGTGTTTCATCAACAAAGGGTATAAATATAAAAGAGAATCTAATTACTATGATTTGATCAATAGTAATGAAATTCGACTTTATAAGAATGGCATAAAAGAAAATAGTGGAATGCAAAGCTTTTGAAACGTCAAAATGCAAAGCATCACAATGTGATATTACATATCAAAGTGGGTGAATAGATGGTGCCAAATAAATCATTGTAGTGTAGATGTAGAGACCATTAGTTAGAAATAGTTAGCACTCAATTAGAATATATAGTGAACCATTTGGATTCGTGAGATCATCTCCATATCTAGTATGGATAATCGTAGAAGTTTTGGGGTTATTCGATATAACCAAAACAATAGATAATAAGTCCTTGTAGAGTATTCAGTGGAAACTTTGAATACAAAATCCATAGCTGAAACCAAAAGGAAAGCAAAACTTGTATTGCTTGGATTTTGGTGCATTCTTGAGAAAGTTCACTTTTAGTGATATTTCTCGATTATGGAGCAAATGGAAGATAGTGAAAAACATGATGAGGATTAAAAACCAACATTAGAGTGTTGAGAAGCACAACGGAAAGCGTTCCTACACTATTCTCTTCACAACGGAAAGAATCAATGATAATGATCATTGTGTTTTCCCCACTGGTGTTTTCACTACATGAAGTAGGATTCAAAAATGTATCCCGTATCTTGTATGGAGACATTTGTGAATCATTTTTCATGATTACCAGAATATGACATACCTACGAACTACTAAGGAAATAATGGTAAACTAGAATTATGAGAAATCCTAGAAGCAAAATTCCCTTGAGATTAGAAAGCAATTCGTTGTTGAATCTTGCAAAGTAAAGGAGTTACTTGAATTTTCCCAAATAACTGCAAAGCCATAGTGGAAAGGGGTGAATGACAAAAGCACAATTTGTCAAGTATTGGATGAATTCAAATGAATTTGATTCAAGTGTGCTGAATGTCTAGAGGATTTAAAACTAGTAAAAGTACTAGTATCTCATAGTAAATCTCCAAGTTTGATATTTGATCAAAGGATTTTAAAGTTGTTCAAAATAGTGAGTGGATATGCAATTTGCATTAAATTGAGTAGGAGTTATGAAAGTCTTCCTAAGACAATATGTGAATGACATATTTTTGAGTGGAAGCAATATAAGTCTCAAATTCAAATATGTAGGAACATAGTTTGAGTAAGAGTAGTGACTCATGCCCAAATATGTTGGGAACATATTTTGAGTGGGAGCTTATAGGAGTGATTCTTAAGTGTGTTAAGAATAAAAGCGCAAGTACCAATAAATAAGGATTTATAAAGGAGTAAAAGTTGATAATAAGTGTATTACGATATTATGTAGTATTCCTTAAAGGATTCTGAAAAGGTTTTCAGAATAGAAGTTAATTAAGGAACTGGTCCTTAATAACTCAAATTAGGCATAGTATTAAGTTGAACATCAATGGTTGAAATAAATAAAAGGATGATCATCATCCACTATGTGGAGACATAGGTTCTATCTTAGAAAACCATGATAGTAACTTAACATAATGTATGATCCAATAAGGAACATTTGAAAAGTGATTAAGTTCGAATCACGAAACATTGAGCTAAGTTTGTCCGCCGTGTCTGTTAGAGAACTGTAGACATGTTTTCCAAATCCATAAAGGATGGCATATCTTAAAGCATAAAGGGTTATGCTACAAGGGAATATGTTGGAAACTCATGTAATACCGACTAAAGTCAAGTAGGAAGCGAGGTGAACAAAACATCGAAAGTTGCATAGAGTGCACTCGTGTTTCGATGATTACATTTATAATAATAGATAAGGGTACCATCTAAAGTGTTGTATAATGTTATGGCGGGGCTAGTTCGCTTTTAATGTAGAATGATGTGTCCCAGGGCACAGTGCCCATGAGAAAGCCCTCGAGGTTGATCTAAAGTCACTGTAGGCTCCTGGAATCCGGCCTCGTTCTGCTGCCATAGTAGCGATGCATACACAAAGATGTTATCATGTGATGATAAAGTATTAATGTCAATCAAGGTGACATTAGTAAGTTGCACAGGATTTGGGACTATAAAGTACATGCCCAAGACTCAACCTCTTCCATGAGCAAGAATGTTCAGGGTACCGGAATATATGGTGCCAATGATTAAGAACAAATGCAGCTGGTTTGTTTGTACTCTAGTGCAAGTGGGAGACTGTTGGAAATATACCCTAGAGATAAATAATAATAAGGATTATTATCATATTTCATAAAGTTTATGATTAAGTTTTATATCATGCTATAACTATATTGAGAGGAAACATCAATACACGTGTGATATATAAACAACCAGGGGTTCCCGGTGAAACTCTAGTCACTGGTTCATTGGTCAATAGTTGATCAAGATTTCCTGATCATGTGGCATTTATGCCAGTTGGAAATGGAGTCAACTCATTCTGAGAATGCGATGATGAACCAATACCCAACCTAAACATCGTGACCCGATCATGTCACGAAGTTCAAGTTACGATGATTAGAAATGGATCCTCGTAGACTATTCCTTAGACCGTGAGGCTATATCAATCACTGTCTCCCGAGAATGCTTATATAGCATCAAACGTCACTTGGTAATACAGTGAAAATAAAGGTGTGTTCAGGTATTCAGAGGAACCATAGAGGCAATATAGGCCAAGAGCGAGATTTTTCCGTCCACGTGATGGAAAGATACTCAAGGGCCCACTCGAAGAAGTTATATCCAATAGTTGCACAGCGTGTGATTTGACCATAGGGATATCACTTGTCGAAACGAGTCAAGTAGCATTGTTTGGTAACGAGATCGAACACGACATGGTGATTTCATTGATTAGATCTCAGGCAATGCGAGTGTCGAGAAACAAAGGGAATAAGGCATGACTATCCTGGTTCAAACGACGAAAGATGTTCGTGGAATGCACAGGGGTCACATGGCCATCCAGGTCCCTCTGCCGATCATTGGTCTGGGAGTGTCCCGACCATGTCTGGAGTGTTCCCGAACCGTGGGTATCATGCTTAAGGGTTTGATGATGCTTAGAGAGTGTTTATACGATCGGTAGAATCACCAAAGAAGAGAAGAGAGAAAACTGGAAGGGTTTCGGTAAGTCCGGAGGATGTCCGGAGTGGAGGTGGAAGGTGTTCCATAGCCATGGAGGTTGAATAATAAGTGAATGAATGTTAAATATTGATTTAATTATTTATTCATAATTATTTAATAAAAGAGGAAATCAATTTAAAGGTGAAAAGGCTTAATGGGCCAATTCCGGAGGAAAGAGGGCCCATTAGGGAAGGCAAGAGGAGAGAAGGGGCAAGGGGGTGGTCGGCTAGGCCAAGCCCCCCCTGCACGGGGCCCACTAGGGCTGGCCGGCGGCGCCCCCCTCTCCCTCTCCTTTAGTCCCACCCCGTGACTTAGAGGGAGGTAGTACCTCCCCTCCCCTATATATAGTAGGGGTATTTGGCGAGATAAATACACACAATTCAATAAAAGGTTTCGTATCTTTTGGGGAGACCTCTAATTGATATTCTCTCTCTCTCTCGTGATCGTGGTCCCAAGTTCGGACTGCGCGAATGAGTGACATCTTCACCGTAGAGCGCCATCGCGCTGCGAGATTCGGATCCAGGAGATCTACTTCCGCAACTGCTGCTGGATCAGGGAAGCGGGAGACATCGTCAGGCACCGGACGTGTGTAACTCCCCACGAGGTGTCACACTTGAGGCACCCAAGTCGTTGGAGCCAAAGGAGCGCAAGGACTTCATCACGACCTTGGGGTCGGCTTCGACTCGTCTACATTGATACGTTGCAAACGTATCCATAATTTTTGATGTTCCATGCTGGGTTTTTATCTACTTTCTTATGTTTTGTCCACATTTTGGAGTACTTTTACACATTTTCTTGGACTAACCTATTAACAAGAGCCATAGTGCCATTTGCCTGTTTTCTGCTGTTTTTGGTTCCAGAAAGTCAGAAAATGAATATTCTTGGAATTGGACAGGACAAAAGCCAATATGCCTATTTTTCCAAGAGACTCACGGAGCCAGAATACGAGACGGAGAGGGGCCACAGGGTGGCCACACCCACCAGGCGCGGGTACCCCCTGGCCGCGCCAGGGCATGGTGTGGGCCCCCTGGCTGGCCACCGACCTTGCCTCCTTCGCCTATATATTCCTCCCGAGGCAGAAACCCTAAATTATCAAGCCTCTAGCCACGAAAAGTTCCGCAGCGCTACCGCCACCGAAGGGGAGATTCGAGGGACAGAAAGTCTATGTTCTGGCACCCTACCAGGATAGGGAAGTTCCCCCCGAAGCCATCTCCATCGATCTCCACCACCATCTCCATCGCCGTTGCTGATTCCCATGATGATGAGGGATTAGTTCTTCCTCGAGGCTAAGGGTTCTACCGGTAGCTATGTGTTCATCTCTCTCTCTATGCGTGATCTTATTAAGATCATGAGCTTGTAATCTATAGATCTACTCTGCTACTCAAGTGCTTTAATGAATCTCTGCTCTCCCCATGTGTGTGAAAGTGATAGCGTGCGCACCATAGTGGCACTTAGGCTAGAGATTACAAATACTTGTTATGAGTTATATTTGGAGTTGGATGTCTTTATGAAATTGTGGTGTTTGTTGGACCTATCTAGTACTCAAGGTGACAGTGTGGGGTTTTCTAGATGGGAAAGGCTTACTTTGAGGTGTGCTGTTATAGCCCAACCAACAATTAGAGTGTCCAACCGGAGAGTAGTTCAGCGTAGTATCATAAAGAAGAATATATTTATATGAGAGTGTTCACTAGTGAAAGTGTGATCCCTAGGCCTTGTTTCTAAGCATTGAAACACCGTTTGCATTTATATCTGTTACATGTTTGCTTGCTTCCATCTTTATTTCAGTTTGCCTTTAGTCTTTTCCACGTCATCAAGCTATTTTCTATCACCGTTACCACTTATAATTATCCATACCAGTTGTATTTCACTATCTCTTCGCCGAACTAGTGCACCTATACACCTGACAAGTGTATTGGGTGTGTTGGGGACACAAGAGACTTCTTGTATCTTGATTGCAGGGTTGCTTGAGAGGGAATACCTTTGACCACTTCCTCCCTGAGTTCGATAAACCTTGGGTGATCCACTTAAGGGAAAACTTGCTGCTGTTCTACAAACCTCTGCACTTGGAGGCCCAACAACTGTCTACAAGAATAGAAGTGCGTAGACATCAAGCAATTTTCTGGCGCAGTTGCCGGGGAGGTAAGGTAAAAGGTACTCACATCCTCCGGTGTGGGTGCTCGAAGTTATTTCCTTTAGATTCTGCAATTTTGTCTTTTTGTTTCTTGATTTCACTAGTTAGGCTTAATGGAAAACATAACAAAATTAGAGAGCTTTATTGTATTTATCTTGAGTTAGGACATGAAGTGTTTGAAGAGAAAATTAAAAAACCTATGGAACTTTATTTGCATGCTAATAGCAATATTATTAGTATGAATTCTTTGAACACCATTATTGCTAATGTTATGGAAAAGTCTAAGCTTGAGGAAGCTAGTTTTGATGAGCATGATATTTTTAGTCCCCCAAGCATTGAGGAGAAAATTTACTTTGATGATACCAAACCTCCAATATATGATGATTACAATGATGAGTATGATATTTTCAGTCCACCTACTATTGAGGAGAAAAGTAATTATGATTACAATATGCCTCCTATATTTGATGATTATGGTGATTAGAATAATAATGATAGCTATTTTGTTGAATTTGCTCCCACTACAATTAATAAGAATGACTATGTTTATGTGGAGAGTATTAATTCTTTTATGCATGTGGCTCATGATAAGAATGTTTTATGTGATAGTTACATTGTTAATTTTATTCATGATGCTACTGAAAGTTATTATGAGAGAGGGAAACATGGTTTTATGTGTCTCAACAATATTAAGTTTTCCCTCTTTATGTTGAAATTTTTGAAGTTGCACTTGTTTTGCTTTCCTGTGCTTGTTGATTTGTGCTTTCATGACTTATTTCTTTACAAGATTCCTATGCATAGGAAGTGGGTTAGACTTAAATGTGCTTTGAGTTTGCTTCTTGATGCTCTCTTTTACTTCAGTTCATATTTCTTATGTGAGCATCTTCTCAAACTATCATGCCTAACTTAAAGGCGTTAAAGAAAAGTACTTATTGGAAGATAACCCAAAAGTTTTAGTTGAGTCTTGAAAGTTATTACCTCTGTAATAATCGCTCCTTATCCTTTTTATTTTCTTTTTGTGCCAAGAGTAACCTCTAATGAGAGAGAAGTAATGATTGGGAAAGTTGTTATCCCGAGACAGATTTCTGTGGTTCACTGTAAAAATTCCAGTAAAATCTCTGTACGTATTTTTGAGGCGTGCATTTTTGTGCTTCTACCCCAGGTTGTTATTTAACTTTCGTTAGTTTAACACTTTTTGATTTGAGCAACAGGAGGTCTTCGAAAAAATTCGTCTTTACCTGCTGGTCTGTTTTGACAGATTTCTGCCATTATTTGCATTTGCTTCTTGTTGGTTCCTTTTTGAGTTCTTTTGGGGAATTGAGATTTTTGAGGGAAGTGCTACAGCAGCTTGTGTTTTAATGGACGTTTTATTGGTGTTATAACTGAACCTAAAGACTTATTATCTTGAGTGCACTAATGTTGCTAATAAAGATCGTGTGAAGTTTTGTATGAAGGAAAAAATTTCAGTTGTATGGAAGGAATGAGTAATGAGATGAAAGATGGACTAAAGCTAAATATTGGGTATGCCACGCGTGTCACCCCAAGAAATATCTAAGAAGTACAAGCGTCAAAGCTTGGGGATGCCCAAGGCACCCCCTTCTTCATCAATAAAAATCCCAGGTTTCTTCCAAACGCTTCATTTTTATTGTTTCATGCACAGTTGTGTTGTTCTTGGAGCGTCTTCTTTTTCGTTTTCGTTTTGGTTATTCGTTTGCTTTGTTTTTTTAGTTTTCTGAATAAATTGGTTGGACCTTCTCTTTCATACATTGGTTTTCAAATAGTTTGGTTTGGTTTCGAAAAGAGTAGGAAAGCTCATACTTAAGTGGTAAAAACAGCTTGTTTTTTACTGTGGCCTATGCTTTGTCATGCCATGCTTGATATTGTTTTGGCTTTATGCTTAGTATTCTTTGCTGTAGCATGACTTGTTATAAACAATCGAGATTGCTTAATGTGTCTTGGATGAATCATGCATTGTTTTAGCATAGTAAGGCATAGTATTGTGGTATTCTCCTTTGATGCTTTATTTGGGTTGACTTGACGCATGCTCACACCATGTTATGACTATCTCAAGTCACCATAAGCCTTTATGATCCTTTAGTTTTCAACTTTTAGTATCACTTTATGCTTTGATTAATGATGTTTTGTTGCTCTGCATGATTATGGCCATTATTTCTCTCTTAGTTTGTCGCTCCCACTCTTTTGCTAGCCTTCGTAACCAAGTATGAGTTTCACTAATGTATCCAACTCCCTAAGCCAAGTTATTCCAAAGAGTCCACCATACCTACCTATTAGCTTAAGCTATTCCAAGTATATTTATGCTTTTGTTTACCTTCCAAATTAAACTTGTTATGAGAAAACTAGTGATTAAAGCTCTCACGAACTTGATGGCACACTTTACTTTTCTTGACCTTAATAAATTTGAACCATTGTGGCGTCTATGTTGTATATGCTTGCACTTATTTGTTGGGGATTAGCAGAACCATGCTGTCATGGGGAACGCTTTTAACATTGCACTGGTACTTTGTACCTAGTTGATATCATGATCTTTTGTCTATAGATGTCGTCGGTGTGAAATGAAAGGAGAGCTTATAAGTCCATGGAGTTATGTATATGTCAGGCTGTAAATGGGCATGCCCACGGCCGCCCACCATCTGCCCACCTTTGTCTATATAATATTTTCGAAATTGGTAGTTATGTGCGCTGAAATATGCTCATGCTAATGGGCGTCCGTCTGCTCGCCTAAAATCTGCCAGCTTCATCACCCTCACGCAAATAGCCAGCCAGCTTCCCCATCCTCACGCAGATAGCCACCCAGCTTCCTCACACAAGTACACAAGAAAGTCTGAAAGACCAACCAGCTTCACACAAGATCACAGAAAATAGAAGTCAACGTCAGCACACAATTGGAGCATTCTCACACAGGAAAGCCATTCGGCAACACACCGACTGTACTATATTAAGTACAAGCATCACAATATTATTACAGGAAACGCCTCTCGGTACAACCTTGAAAATACATCAACACGTGCATCGCTGGACCGGTGCTCCACTGGCCTCGCCGACTTCTGAGCTTCAACAATAATAACCGGCAGTTAAACATGATGGAATTAATCAATTGTTATCCTTTTAGAGTTAACTCTTAGCAAAGTTTTGGCCAAAATAGACTCCAAAATTAAAAAATGTGCAAAATTATCAAGCTTTATTTAAAATACAGCACATTTTATGAGATACACTTTATGAATATAATGGAAGTTCAGTTAATATTCTGTTTCTATGCTCAACCGGAAGATCAAACACAATTTAACCATGTCAAATAACGATTCTACTGGTCTAAACAAATATATCTTCTCTAGTAATGACATGTACTGGTTATCCTAATAGCAGTGACAGATAATTCCAAGCAGTAATTCCAAGCAGGCAAGAAACCGCAACTGACTAAGTGCAGAACAAGTATGTGAGAAGAGTTTCAGGGAAAATGAGATAGATAAAATGTCTGAGTTTTCAGTGTTCTTTTTGTTTCTTAGAACTGAATTTGCAAACCGCTAAACTCAAGCCTTGAAGGCAGGTGTTCTGGACATGGTCTAGTAATCTGCATGCATGAAGTGAGAATTAGTTACCCCAGCCACTGGTACGCTCGTCTAGCTTCTTGTTCTTCACAAAACCAAAGTTCAAGAATGATGCACACATCAGATGACAATAAAGACAGAGTAACCATAAAGGGAAACCGAGTCATGCATCATGTGTTGAGATCTATTGTCTCTAAGCCAAAAGGTATTTTCTGTCAGAGATTATTAGTTTTGCTCTAACAGTAAAACACAATGTGAACAATCTAAAATCAGAAACTGGGCATGTTTATACAACATGTACTTACGCATGATACAATACCTGATGGCCAGAGGTGTCACTTACACCCTCACTAAATTTTTGTGCTGAATTCAAGAGTACAAACCAACACTGTAATAATACTAAATTAATTAACAATGCAAATCTAATAAGACCTGTTTGGAGATTTAGGATCATTGTTATATCACAATCAAATCTAATATAGCAACAATTTCTAGCTCGGCGGGCTGTGTTGACCAATACAAACATCAAATTCTGCTCGTGCAAGTGACAAGATTTACATTCTTCCCTTTCTCAGATGAAAGCCATGACCCAAGCACATCGCCGGCGGCCTGCAGCTCCACACGGACAACGCCGGACGTGTGCTTCCCCGCAGAGATGCTACCCACTGGATCCTGCCCCAAATCCCCGGCCAGATGGCCTCATTGCTCCGAGATCGAAGGCATGGATGCGCTGGCGCCGTCGACGGGGGAAGTGGACTGGTGTAGAGGGATCTGGAGCGGGGCGGTCCTGGCCGTGCGGGTGTGGCTTGGAAGGCGAGGGGGAGGAAGGGGGCGAGCAGCCGGAGACAGCGGCGACGGAGGATGATTCCCCAGGCATAGCGCCCGCCTCCATCGCCAACGCGACTACTTGCGAACTCGCGATGGGGCGTGGCGGCGGTAGCGGTCGAGTCGTGGATGTCTGCCAGACTCTATCGATTGTTCATGGGCTTCCACTTGTAGGAAATAGGTGGGATGGGCTAGCGGCGTCGTGGGCAGCCTGTGCCCATCTACAGACTGATGTATATGTGTTAGAGAAACGCCTAGGCCGCTGGTCTAATCCATGCTGACATGGTGAAAACATGCAGCGTGACCATAATGAGATGTCTATGAAGCATTCTTCTTATAAAAAAAGAGTCCTATATTGAGAAAAAAAGAAAAATAAAATAAGAGATTATGAAAATAGGAAAAGGAGAAAAAAGCACCATATTCCCATGGTAAATAAGAAGATTGTTGAGATGCTCGTTGTCTGCTTGCCTTGTCATTTTGATATGGGGATTCTTCCGTATCATCGGGCAAGGGGTACCCCGTTGGCGGTTCTCTATGATACACATGTACTTACAATGACAAGAACTTACCGGTGACTAAACTTGAGTAGCATGAGGATCGGCCCTCGTATACAAGGGACGTGAGGTTCCTAACTTATACTTCGTCAAGGATGTATACCATAGTTTGTTCACTTTAACCTTAATCACTTCAATATGCTTATGATAGGGGCAATGAGAGCTGAAAGCTATAAGTACCATACTTTTTGGAAGCTCTTTATGAGACTTGAATCCCTACTTCCTTCTATGAAGGCCTTTCTTCTACTTTTATATTGAGTCTCCACCTTCTACCTTTATGCACCTACTTTGAGAGCATAGTGGCCATTCTTAGTTCTATGTGCATTGTCCCAAGACTTGTTGATTGATGCATAACTTTGATATTGCTTGTTTTAAAATATTTGTATCTAGTTACTCTTATAAACTTTGAAGGTGTCCTATGCATTTATGTTTGCTACTCTATGAGGGACAATCTGAATGCCACTATGCTATATTTTCTTTATGTGAAACAAACAAACGTCTTGTAAAACATTATTATTCATGAATCTTTTGTTTGTGCCTTTTCATGTTGCAACATAGTCGCTTTGTCTTATTGATAGAACTTTATCTTTCATGCTATGTTGAAGTACTCTGATCCAAGCTATCAATGTTTTACAAATACTTTGATCAAGTTTATGATGGTGCATGTCACCTCAAAAATTATTCTTTCTTTTTATCACTTACCTACTCGAGGACGAGCAGGAGTTAAGCTTGGGGATGTTGATACGTTGCAAATGTATCCATAATTTTGATGTTCCATGCTTGGTTTTTATCTACTTTCTTATGTTTTGTCCACATTTTTGAGTACTTTTACACATTTTCTTGGAATAACCTATTAACAAGAGCCACAGTGCAAGTTGCCTGTTTTCTGTTGTTTTTGGTTCTAGAAAGTTAGAAAATGAATATTCTCGGAATTGGACGGGACAAAAGCCAATATGCCTATTTTTCCCGGAGACTCATGGAGCCTCAATACGAGAGAGAGGGGCCACAGGGTGGCCACACCCCCCAAGCGCGGGTACCCCCAGGCCGCGTCAGCGCATGGTGTGCCCCCCTGGCTGGCCACCGACCTTGCCTCCTTCGCCTATATAATCCTCCTGAGGCAGAAACCCTAAATAATGAAGCCTCCAGCCACGAAAATTTCTGCAGCGCCGCCGCCACCGAAGGGGAGATTCGGGGGACAGAAAGTCTCTGTTCCGGCACCCTACCGGGACAGGGAAGTGCCCCTGGAGCCATCTCCATCGATCTCCACCACCATCTCCATCGCCGTTGCTGATTCCCATGATGATGAGGGAGTAGTTCTTCCTCGAGGCTAAGGGTTCTACTGGTAGCTATGTGTTCATCTCTCTCTCTATGCGTGATCTTATTGAGATCATGAGCTTGTAATCTATAGATCTATTCTGCTACTCAAGTGCTTTAATGAACCTATGCTCTCCCCATGTGTGTGAAAGTGATAACGTGCACACCATGGTGGCACTTAGGCTAGAGATTACAAATACTTGTTATGAGTTATATTTGGAGTTGGATGTCTTTATAAAATTGTGGTGTTTGTTGGACCTATCTAGTACTCAAGGTGATAGTGTGGGGTTTTCTAGATGGGAAAGGCTTACTTTGAGGTGTGCTGTTATAGCCCTACCAACGATTAGAGTGTCCAACCGAAGAGTAGTTCAGCGTAGTATCATAAAGAAGAATATATTTATATGAGAGTGTTCATTAAGGGAATATGCCCGAGAGGCAATAATAAAGTGGTTATTATCTTATTCCATGTTCATGATAAATGTTTATTTTGCATGCTATAATTGTATTGATCGGAAACATCAATACATGTGTGTTTAATAAACAAAAAGGGTTCCTAGTTATGCCTCTCTTATAGACTAGCTTGTTGATTAACAAGATGATCAAGGTTTCCTGATCATGGACATTGGATGTTGTTAATAACAAGGTCACAACATTGGTGGAATGATGTGATGAACATTCATCCGAAGTATAGCATTACGATCAAAGTCATTATGTTTATATTGCTATAACATCATACGAAGTAATCTTTATCCTTAGACCATGAAATCATGTTAATTGCTAACACCGGAAGAGTATCTTGATAACATCAAACGTCACACCGTAACAGGGTGACTATAAAGATGGGTTCGGTACTACAAAGGTGTTATGTTGAGGCTCATGGATCAATAGTGGAATTTGTCAATCCCGATGACGGATAGATATACTCTGGTCCCTCTCGGTGATATCACATTGAGATAGCTTGCAAGCAAGTGATGTGATCACTAGAATGTTATATCACGAGAACGAGAAAAGAGTGCATGTCGGTAACGAGGTCAAACTAGGTATGGAGATACCGATAATCGAATCTCGGACATGTAATATATCGTGAGACAAAGGGATTTAGTTACTAGCATTAAAGGTTCTCACGATCACAGAAGTCATCGTTGAATGTGTAGGAGTCAGTACGGATCTCCCGGCCCCGCTGCTGATTATTGATCGGAGAGGGGTCTCAATCATGTCTGCATTATTCGTGAACCATAGGGTGACACACTTAAGAGTTACCGGACACCATTTTGGAGCACATATGTTTCAGATGAAAGAATTGCAAAGCGCAGGAATTGTTTCGATAGAAACCGGAAATTGTTTCGGGTGAAATTGCAGAAAGTGGTTCTGCATGTGATATTGAAATATTGCAAGGGGTTATATGTGAATGTTTGTTAATTAAAGTAATTAACAAAATTCTGAATAAAGTTAATAAAATAGTTTTATTAAATGAGAGAGCATTAAACTTGGAGAATTTTAATGCATTTAAAGTAGGGACTTTAAAGGGGAATGTGAAGAGGCATTTTAATGTGGAGGGGTTACCACCACATGAATGGGGGAGGTGAGGAGTCACCCCTCCATGCGCCGGCCATGAAGGAGGGGCACCCCCGCTCCTCCTATAAAAGGCCACCCTCTTCCTCCTTCATCCACACACCTCCTTGTGAAGGATCTCTCTCCCCCTCTAGAATTATCCCCCCATGGTCTCGGATTAGCGAGATACATGTTCCCGGTGGCATTTCGTCTGGAAGGAGTTGTTGCTTCCGCTGGATCGCTGGAGCGGGGAGGTGGAGGTTGTCCGGTGGCTTGAACGTGTGTGCGAGTACGGATGCGCTGCTGAGTTGCAGCGCTCAGACTTCCTCATGATCTTGAGATTGGCAAGTGTACGACTACATCAACCACGAGTTCCTACTCGTTAACAAAACTCGTTGTCTTCGAGGGTAAGTTCTCGTTGGATGTATGTCCACCCGTTGCTTTGTACCTAGTAGATAGATCTTGGTGTGTAGTTCTCATCATAAGAAATTTTTTGTTTTCTATGCTGCGGACCAAAAAGTGGTATCAGAGCCAGGTTTATGCGTAGGTGCTTTGCACGTGTAGTACACATATGTTTATATGTGGGCGATGATGATCATGTTATTGCATCTTCTATGTATTTTGGATATTGGTGGCATAGTGGGATGAAGCGGCCCGGACCAACCTTACATGTCATCGTACATGAGACCGATTCCACGACTGACATGCAACTTGTTTTGCATAAGTAGCTGGCGGGTGTCTGTCTCTCCTACTATAGTCAATATCTGATTTACAACGAGTTGCTAATAACTTGGTTATCCTCGTTGTGGTTCATGTTCGTAGGTAAGAACAGTTTTATCTCCGAAAGCCCTAAGCCACGTAAAACTTGCAATTGATAAATTAGATGCGTCTAGTTTAGATTGTTGTTGGGCTAGTGTGTTGATATGGTATTGTTGTAAGTAGATGTATGATAGATACCCTTACAACACATTCAACGTGTAAGTTCCATAGATCTTGGCCTTACACACAAAGGAATGATAGAGATCATACCATGATGCATATGATAGAGATCAAATGCATGGAATATATCATCTCACTTTACACATTAGATGTTAGCATCTTATACTGCTAGTTTGGCGCTTTTGGTAGCATTGTAAGATGATCCCTCATTTAGATATCAAGATAAAATGTGTTCTTCCTTAAGTATGCACCGTTCTATGGATCGTGTTTCGAGACATCACGTGATGATCGGGTGTACTCGACTCTACGCTTTCATACAACGGGTGTAAGACAGTTTTACACACGAGAGTACTAAGGTTTTTACTTGGCGAGCCTAGCATGTACAGACATGGCCTCAGAACACGGACTGAAAGGTTAATCATGAGTCATATAGTTGATATGATGCCCATATTGATGCTCGCCTTTGAAGCTACACCGACTCACGTGATGATCGGACTTGGTGTAGTGGATTTGGTTCATGTAATCACCAAAAAGGCACGAGGGATGTCGTTTTTGAGTGGGAGTTCATTTCTAATTTGGATTAGTCGAACTCAATTTGTCATAAACTAAATCGAAGTGAATTTGCAGAATTTGTTGTAGTCATTGGCGTCTGTTTACTACCTTATGCTTAGTTTTAATTGAGATAATAGAACTATAGAATTCTGGATATTTACTTTACGAACTGGTATCGTATTGTTTTGAATGTCAATTTAAAGTTTATAAGTCTTATTGCAAACTTTCAGCAAACTCTATTTACTCCATGAAGTTTAATAAGTAGTATTAAATCAAGAGTAAGAATTCCAATGTTAGTATCTAAAGTATCATGTTTGCCTCCATGATTATTGATATTCAAAAGTTGTTTTAATATCAAGATTATATAGGAGCTGAAAATTGTTTCAAAAACCATCATGTGTGAAAGATATTGTGATATCTGAAACAATGTTTTTGGTTGCATTATGATAGAGTATAATTTAGCAAAATATATGTTCTCATACTGTATGAGAATTTGTGTAGGATGGAGATGCTAAGCATCCGGATCTCCCAAAAAGGTTTTGGGAACTAATATTATACTCGTGATTCTTCCTTATAGGCTATAGTAGCTGGATCATGAAAGTTGTCATGATAAGGATGAATAGAAGATGTAAGTAAAATGTTTACTACACTAAAAGATTACTAAAGAATGGATTTTTAAAAGAATGCCAAACATTTGATGATGGTGATCCACTTCAAAGTGCAAGTCCAAAGGTATTAGTATTTGACTACAGACGCTTTGTACTATGTGTCATGTGAATGACACCACAATCGATGTTGATAGATTCTTTTAAAAGAAAAGGAATTATTGAAAGAGAATCTATAAAATATTTGGCAGAAAAGAAAAAGTTGGAAAAGTCCAGCTTAGGTATATAGAAGATATACATGTTATGGTTGTATTCCTTGCTTGTTAAACAATGTGGTTCTGAGGTATTGGATACCAGTATTGGATACCGAATTGGTTGGTATGAAGTGTCATACAGGACAACACAATTCATGAACTGCAATGGCCTAAGTAACTAGAAAGAGAATAAGTGATGATGTTCATCGAAAACAAATAAAGTGTTATTGTGTTTTTCGTTGACGTCAAACCTAGCCTTCAAGATTTGTTTTAATAATTGTTATTTTGTTCCGGTATTACGAGAACAATGGTTGTTCAAATAATTACCGTATTCCATAAAGGATGGATGAACTTTTACAAGTCTAGTGGGAGAAATCACATCCATAAACACTATTGCTAAAATGTCGCAAGACAAATGATTAAAATATCACTTATGAAGTGACATCACTGTTTTAAATTATATTGGAAAGAAAACATGAAGAAACTCCATGTTGATGGATTTTTGGAGTCTTTGATTTTGATCAATTGACGCATGTGAGACTTTCCTCGAGATAATTGAAACTCTGTCCATAGGCCAGAGAGGAACGGATGACTAGCTTATTGGAAAATGTACATGCTGATGTGCATAGTCCATTATGTTTAGCCATATGCGATGGATCTTTTTTCTTCATATGCTTTCTCCGAAAATTTGAGTGAATATATTTGTATATTTACTTAATAAGGAAGAAGTATGAAACATTTGAAAATTGTTCAAAGGCTTTCAAGATGAAGTGGAAAATCATTGTAACAAGAAAATAAAGAGTTTATGATTCGATCATAAAGGAAGATATTTGAGTTACATGTTTAGCAAAAACACTTCAGATTTGAGGAATTGTTCCATGATTTGTGTTTCCCGATAAACCATAGGAGTATGGCATATTCGAGAGATGAAATCAAACCATGTTTGATATGGTAAGATCAAAGGTGTCATTTATAAAACTTCCAGTATGTTTTAAGGATTGAAGCTTTAGAGACTACCGCTTTTACACTAAAACGAGCACCATCGTGATCCATTGAAATGACACCATATAAGTTATGGTTTGGGATAAAACCTGAATTGTCTTTTCTTAAATTTTGGTATGTTATGCATAAGTAAAATGTTTACAACCAAAGTAGGATAAGCACGTCTTGTAGGTTATCCCAAAGAATTTGTTGGGAATTTCTCCATAACACCGAGGACAAAAGAGTTTGTTACTTGGAACGTCAAGTTTCTTCAGAAGGAATTTTTCGTGAAAAGTTAAGTGGGAGGACAATACAACTTTGATAAGGTTGTTGAACCTTAGCTATATGTGCTAAGTAGCGCAGCGCCGGAAAGTGTCCCGGTGGCAGCCACAATGCTCATGGCTCCCGTGATTACAAAGGGTGTGATCTCGAAAATTAGAGTTCCTATTGAACCGTGTGGGTCGGTAAGAATCAAATAGTGTGATTTGATAAGCAAGTCGTCATTGTTTTGACAATGATGAACCGACTACATGCAAAGAAGCGATGATGGGCCCTGACTCCATAAAATGACTAGAAGTCATAGAATCCGTGATAGTATCCATACACGAGAAATCAAGTTTCTGAACTTGGAAGACCCTCCGGAAAGGCGTGAAGCCTACCGGTCGTGTTTGGATCTATAAAGAAATAAGACATCGATGTTTAACATCTATGAAATAGTCGACATGTCGGAAAGAAGTTTACGACAATGTTCAAGGAGTTGACTATGACAAGATTTGATCTTTCATAGCGGTATTTAGTCTTGACGGATTAATGTAGCAACCATTACATATAATTTGGTATATGGTAGTTGAATAAACAAAACAAGGTTCTTATAAAAGAATGGTTACCTAGGACGTGTACATGACACGGTCCGAAGGGTTTTGTTAATTCAAAGGGTGCTAAAAGGGCATGCAAACTTCAATAGTTGAAGTAAGCATAGCAGAGTTGGAATCTTCACCATGATGAAACTATTAAAAGAGTTTAAATTCATCGGAGATGATGAAGATGCTTGCATTTGCAAGAAATTAAGTGGGAGAGCTGAGACATATTTCTAATACATTATGTAGAGGACATATTGTTGATTGGAAATGATGTATCTTGTATTGACACAAGTTAAGAATTTCATTAAAATAAGATTTCGATGAAAGACTTGGGCAAACCCGAAATATTTGGCATCAATATCTATATGGATAGATTAAGGCGCTAATATGCTTGTGCCAGACATACATATATGAGATATTGAAAGGGTTCAATATGGAAACAACAAGAAAGGTTCTTGCTGCATGGAAAGGATTGTATCAAGATTCAAGTGTTTCAACACTTGGTGAGTAAAATCACACGAAGATTTTGATCGATTATACCATGATATGTATATATCCAGAATGTCCTATGCTCAAAATGTTATGAGCACATACCAGAATGATTCATAAGATGATCATTGGACGATAGTAAAGATATTCTTATGAGCTTTGGAAGAACTAAGAATATATCATGTATAAGTGACAAATAGTTAAAGGTAGTTCATTGTAAAGTGTTACATTGATACTAGTTTTGTCACAAGATACAAAATAAATTTATCTCAATTTAGACTATGGGTGGCACAATGTAATGGAAAGGATGTTCCATGGTGGATTTGGATGAGTTCCAAAGTTGAGACATTGTGACGGATACTACAACAAAAAGGCTAAGTATATAACTGCTATAATAGCAGCAGGTTAAGTAGTTTGTTATCAAACTAGGTGTGGTTCAAAGTGGGCTAATACTATGTGAAAGAACATTTCATGTTTTCCTATGTTTTGCGTGTTAGATAACAATACTATGGAAATTATTCATGTGCGCTAAGTGTGCAGGAAGCTTTGAGGGGGGCCGGATAATCCGCCCCACCAAGGGCCGGATAATCCGGCCTACCTCATTGCTCAAAGAGAGCCAAGGCGCGTCGCTCGGTATCCGGTCGGATTTTCTCCCGGAAAATCCGAACTGGGGCGGTTTTTCTTCCCCAGGCCGTATAATCCGGCTGTCACATGGACCGGATAATCCGCCCCCCAGTTTTCGAGCAAAAGGAGCCAAGGCGTGTCGCTCGGCATCCGGTCGGATTTTCTCCCAGAAAATCCAAACCGGGGCGGTTTTTCCTCCCCAGGCCAGATAATCTGGCCCTCGCATAGGACCAGATAATCCGCCCCCCAGAAGTTGGTCAAGGGCATGCTCGGCGCGACGCTCTGATAGGGGGCGGATTATCTGCCGGATATTCCGAGTCTGGGGCGGTGTTTTCCCCATACCGGATAATCCGGCCCTCACCTGGGCCAGATAATCCGGCCCCCAAAGTGTCCAACGGCTGGTTTCTGAAGGGGATATAAATACCCCTTCTTCCCCAATGTTCAGAACTCTTGATTCATTCGAAATTGTCCAGACATTGTGTAAGAGCGCTCATTCTCGATCTCCCACTTCAACCACCCGAAGGTCTTGATCTTTGGGGGAATTGAAGGAGGAGAAGTTCATCATCATCATCATCAAGAATCAAGCGCTTCAACTCCTCTCCATTCACTTGGAGAAATCCCTAATCTAGTATTCTTATCATCTTGTTTATTGTATTTGATAACTTTGTACTTGTGGCAGCTTGTTGTCATTTCGGGAGCCTCCAAGTTGTTGTGGAGTTGTTGCCCCGCTAGTTGTGTAAAGGCACTGGTGCCCGCCTCGAAGGTACCTATAGTGGAAAGGTGGATCAGGCCTTTTGTGGCGAGATCCATCGGAGAATAGGGTGAGGCCTTTTGTGGCGTGGTGGTCTTAGTACCGCCCACCCCTCCAACGCAGACGTACTTCCCTTAACAAGGAAGGAACTGCGGTCAAACAAATCCTGTGTCTCCGCGTGCTTCACTTCGGTTTACCCGTTCCTCTTCCACTCGCTCTTTACTCGCTAGTAGATAGGTTTGCATATAGGGAAAATTCCACCGATTATTTTATCTAGATAATTTATCGTTTGTGCTAAGCCTAAATTGAAAAAGTACTAAAAATTGGTGTAGAACCTATTCACCCCCCTCTAGGTGCCCATACGATCCATTTCAATTGGTATCAGAGCCCAGGCTCTTAATTCGGGCTTAACCGCCTCAGAGTAGTATGGGTACCAAGGATGATGGAAATGAGGTTGTGGATAAGGTCACAATGGATGATCTCAAGTCGTTCGAAACAACCTTGTTGAAATCCTTTGAGGCCAAGATGGAGGAGTTGAATCAAATGATTTCTCGCCTTACATCATCCATAGCCCCATCTCCATCCTCCTCTGAGGCTGCCACACCATCATCTAAGGAAAAGGGTAACACCCCATCCAAGGATGATGATGTGGAAGGTGAAAAACTTAATGGTTCCACCTCCAAGAAGGGAAGTGGTAAGGAGGAATATAGTGAGGTTCGCCACGTATATTCCCCCGACCCACCTATCCCTCATCCTCATATAAACAATAGGGGGTGATCCACCCAAGATCACTGCATCCTCCTTTAATCAATGGAAATTCCTAATGAAATCTCATGTTTGCAGCTCCTCTATTGAATTGTGGAGGATTATTGAAGAGGGTCTTCATATTGGAGATCAATCCAACCTAACGAGAAGAGAAGTTGTGGATAGCCAGTTGAATGCCACCACTCTCCACATGATACAGCTGGGTGTGGGTCCCAAGGACATGCCACACATCGAACATCTCAACACAGCTAAAGAGGCTTGGGATGCTATTACGGATCTCTTCGTTGGAAATGAAAGCATGAGAAGAAATAGGTATGATGCCCTTAGTAATGAAGCTGAGGGATTCTACATGTTGGATGGTGAAAACCATGAGGACATGTATAGAAGACTCAAGGGCATCGCAACAACATTTCGAAAGCATGGGGCCACTCACATTGACGATGCATGGATAAAAAGAAAATATGTGAGTGCCTTAATGCCTTTTGAGCCAACAGATTTGAAGAGCCTGCAAGGTAGACATAACTATCATCAAATGACATCCAACGAAGTCATGCAAGAAATGGCCTCATTCAAAGTGACAGCAAAGAATGCTGAAGATGCCCGTGCTCGGGCCATTGGAATGCAAAAGGGTGTTAATGTGGCTCTCAAAGCCAATGTTGTTGAGCAAGAGGAAGATGAAGGAGCTTTTGAGGGGGTATCCATGGACTGTCCCGATGAAGTCAAATGTGCTCATGGTGAGTACATGGCATTTTATGCAAGGAACTTTTGGAAGGACCCTGCCAAAGCCAAGTCTGAACTTGAGCGCAAGAACGGGTCAAATGGAAGAAGAGAAAGTGGCCCAAGATTGAGAACTTGCTTCAACTATGGAGATAGAATGCACTTTGTAGCCGAGTGTCCTTATCAAAATAGAGAAGACAATGGTGGCAGGCTCATTCTTAAATAGAAATCTATAGCACCTAAGAAGAAGCCATTTATTAAGAAGAATGGACCTTTCAAGAAGCAACCCAAGATTGTCTTGGTAGCTCAAGAGGAATACTCCTCCGCAAGTGACGATGAAGAGGATGATGATAGTTCCCGCGAGGTGGCTGCTATAGCCACCACATCGACTCCCTCATCTCTCTTCGACTCGCCGAACGAGAACGCCATCAACAACAATGCCACTTGCCTAATGGCAAGAGGGTTCGAGGTATCAACTTCTAGCTCTTCATTTCCTAAGACTAACATAATTTTGGATATGGATGATCATGACAGTCTTAAAATGAAAGAAGAAGTTATTGCCTTGGATACTTTTTTCACTAACCTACAAGGTGAGCACAAACTCCATTTTGATGCTCTTATGAGTCAACTTTCTCAAGCCGAAGATCTTCTTGAAGAAAAGGGAAGAATTGAAAGAGAAGATGCCTTGGAGATAGCTTCTTTGAAGAATGCCTTGGAAGAGGAAGCTCGAGTATCTTTGGAAGAAAGACTCGAATCCCTTGAGGAGTCACAAGAAGAAGCTGTAGCTCAGCTCATTAAAGAACGTGACCATGCTCTTGCCAAGGTAAAGAAACTAAAGAAAGAAAAGATTGACTTTGGGGCTGTTCATGCTAGACTTTTGGAGAAGTTTGATAATCTTGAAAGTGCTCACAAGGCATTGCAGAGTGATCATTCTACTTTAAATGAGTCTCATGACCAGCTCCAAACTCAATTGAAACGGTATGATGTGCCAAGTACCTCCACTTCATCCTCTGGAAAAGAAGACTTTGCAAGAAGTTCTCAGCACAAAGGTAAAGGGGTTATTGATGAGATACTGAGCAGGCAAAGGACAAACAATAGTAAAGAAGGTCTTGGTTAAATACCCAAGACAAAGAGCAAGAAAAACAAGAAGAAGAAGAAGAAGAAGAAGAGCAAGACTGCTCAACCAAAGACTAGCAACATTACCAATGACAAGACTAATTATGATGGTTTTGCAGGGATCAACAATCCTAACTTTGAACTATATTGTGATTATTATGGTGATGTTTGTGCTAGTTATGTAGGCCCTTATGACTGTTACATTCCTTGGTCTATTTGGGTTCCCAAGACCCTTGTTACTAACATGAGAGGACCCATTGAAAATGGGTACCTAAAACCAAGAAGTAATTTTCTTGCAGGGCTATGCTTCCGGTGGTTCTAAATGGGTACTCGATAGCGGTTGCACGAGTCATATGACCGGAAGCAAGGAGATCATCACGGAGATGCGGCCAAATCTTGATCACATAACTGTCTCCTATGGTGACAAGTCAAAATCTGAGGTATTGGGTCTCGGCAAAGTTGTGGTGGCTCACGATATCTCTCTCATGGACGTCATGCTTGTTCAGACCCTTGGGTACAACTTAATTTCAGCTCGCCCTTGGTAAGATGGGCTTTGCGGTTTATATTGATGCTGATTTGGTGGTACTCTTGTGGAGCAAGTCTCTAAAAGTCGCTTTCGTATATGTCGAAAACGACCTATACGTGGTGGACTTTTCGGGGAAAACCACTACAGGCCCGATGTGTCTTTTCGGAAAGGCTGACGCGGGTTGGCTATGGCTTCGCCAACTAGCCCACGTCAATATGAGAACTTTGCAAAGTCTCCACAAGGGTGGCCACATTCTTGGACTAAAATAAAATGTCTCCTTTGCCAAAGATCGTGTTTGCAGGGCGTGTGTTGAAGGTAAAATGCATGACTCACCTCATCGAAGAAAAACCATTATCTCTTCAAAAAGGATTTTGGAGCTTCTTCATGTGGACCTCTTCGGACCTCCATCTCATGCAAGCCTCGGTGGGAAGAAGTATTGTCTAGTGATTGTTGATGATTACTCAAGATACACTTGGGTTTATTTCTTCAAGTTGAAGAGTGAAACTCAACAAACTGTCATCGACTTCGCCAACGAGGTTCAACGTCAACACAACGTCACCATTCTGGCTATAAGAAGTGATAACGGCTCTGAGTTCAAGAACTACACCTTAAATGAGCTCCTAAGTGAAGAGGGGATAAGACATCAATATTCCGATGCGTACACCCCTCAACAAAATGGTGTAGCCGAGAGGAATAATCGAACTCTAATGGATATGGCAAGATCAATGTTAGCCGAATTTAAATCTCCATATAAATTCTGGGCTGAAGAAATCTCTACTTCTTGTCATTCATCCAACCGATTATACCTCCGTAAGATCTTGGACAAGACTCCGTATGAAATACTTATCGGTAACAAGCCAAACATCTCATACTTTCGGGTATTCGGGTGTAAGTGTTTCTTTCTTATTAAAGGAGTTCATTTATCTAAGTTTGAATCTAAGGCTTTAGAAGGTATTTTTGTTGGTTATGGTGCCGAATCCCACACTTATAGAGTCTACAATAAGCTCTCCGGAACTGTTGTAGAATCTTGTAGTGTGGTGTTTGAGGAAAATGACGGTTCCCGTGCGGGGCAAGTTGGTGTTTATGGTGCAGATGTTGAAATACCCCAAGATGCCATAAGAAGAATGGGCGTGGGATTTTTCCGCCCCATTGAGGAACCCCTTGTGGCGGACCGGGAAGGACAATGCTCTACTCATATAGATCCCTCATCTACACATACTCAACATGTTCCAACCACGGGGGCAACTTCTACACTATCTCCATCAACTGCTGAAGGTCAAGATGTTCCAGAAATCTCCAGGCCGGATTTTCCGGTTGACACCGGATTATCCGGCCACCCCGCTCCAGCTGACCATTTTGCTCCTGGTGGTGAAGATATCAACGCAAGCTCCAGGCCGGATTTTCCGGCTAGCCCCGGATTATCCGGCCCCTCGCTAGTTCAAGCAAGTCCCAGGCTTCCTGATGAAGCTGCTACAAATACTCCCAGGCCGGATTATCCGGCCTCTCCATCGGCCAGATTATCCGGCACTGACTCTCTAGTTCAGCAGCCTCCTGTTACGGCTACGGACTCACCTCAGGGGCACGCGTCTCCACCACCTGCTACCGATATTCCAGTTCCTGATCAAGGTCGAGTAAATGCTTCCAATGAAGACTCAAGTGATGAATCTACTCCTCCAAGAGACAACAAACTTATTGAACTTCATTGCAAGGCTCGGGCTGATCGGAACCTTGAGTTGAGGGGTCACACTCTCGACAAGGTTGTTGGTGATCTTCGACGAAGGGTTTCTACAAGAAGAGAATTGGCCAGTTTTGGTGAGCATCAAGCTCATATCTCTATGGTGGAACCTAAGAAGGTCTTTGAAACTCTTGAAGACCCAGACTAGGTTGTTGCTATGCATGAAGAATTGAATAATTTCGAGCGCAACAAAGTCTGGAAACTCGTGGAGAAACCCAAAGAGTGTCGCAATGTTATCGGTACCAAGTGGATTTTCAAAAACAAGAAAGACGAGAATGGCATTGTTGTGAGGAACAAGGCAAGACTTGTGGCACAAGGTTACTCCCAAGTTGAGGGCATTGACTTCGGCGAGACCTATGCTCCAGTGGCTCACCTTGAGTCCATCCGTATCCTTCTTGCTTATGCTACCCATAACAATTTTAAGTTACAGCAAATGGACGTCAAGAGTGCCTTCCTTAACGGTCCTCTACATGAGTTGGTATATGTAAAGCAACCCCTGGGGTTTGAGGATCCTAACTTTCCGAACCATGTCTACAAACTCTATAAGGCACTCTATGGCCTTAAACAAGCCCCACGTGCGTGGTATGAGCACCTTAAAGAGCTTTTGTTAGATCATGGCTTCGAAGTTGGGAAAATCGATCCCACTCTTTTTACTAAGAAGGTTAAGGGGGAGCTCTTCGTATGCCAACTATATGTAGACGATATCATCTTTGGTTCTACTAATAAAGCTTTTAATGATGAATTTTCAAAGCTTATGATTGACAGGTTTGAGATGTCTATGATGGGGGAATTACGGTTCTTTCTTGGATTCAAGATCAAGCAACTTAGAGAAGGAACCTTTATTAACCAATCAAAGTACATCCAAGACATGCTCAAGAGATTCAAGATGACGGATCTAAATGGTGTCGCCACTCTGATGCAAACAAAATGTCATCTTGAACTTAACCCACATGGTAAAGATGTGGACCAAAAGGTATATCGGTCCATGATCGGTTCTCTTCTTTACCTCTGCGCATCTAGACCCGATATAGTGTTGCGTGTGGGGGTGTGTGCAAGGTATCAAGAAGCTCCTAAAGAAAGCCACTTAGTGGCGGTCAAGAGGATCTTTCGATATTTGGTTCATTCCCCTAACTTTGGTCTCTGGTATCCCAAGGGCTCCAACTTCTCTTTATGTGGTTATACTGACTCAGAGTGGGATGGTGATAAGGATGATCGGAAATCAACTTCTGGAGCTTGTTAATTCTTGGGAAAATCTCTTGTTTGTTGGTCCTCTAAAAAGCAGAATTGTATATCTCTCTCCACCGCCGAAGCTGAATATTTTGCTATTGCTAGCGCTTGCACCCAATTATTGTGGACGAGGCAAACTTTAAAGGAATACAGTATCAATTGTGACAAAGTGCCTCTTTTATGTGATAATGAAAGTGCAATCAAAATTGCGTACAATACTGTTCAGCACACAAGGACGAAGCATATAGAGATTCGGAATCATTTTATTCGAGACCATGTTGCTCGCGGCGATATTGATCTATCCTTTGTGAGAACGAAGAACCAACTTGCGGATATTTTTACAAAGCCACTTGATGAAGCAAGATTCTGCTATTTGAGGAATGAGCTAAATATCATTGATTCCAGGAGCTTCTCTTGATTACCCATGCTCTCACTCGTACATCTCAATCCTTCTTTGGTCTAGGTGTGGGCATGGATATAGGGGGAGTGTGGTCCTAACTCATTGGGCTAACCCTCCCCCCATAATGCCAAAAGCAAGATAAATCATTTCTCTTAATATCATTTTGTGATATGTGAGCTTTTTTGATGAGTATTGGTCGTGAACCCAAGATATATCTTCGCGGTGTCACACCATACACTCCAACAAGGTGGCCTCGGCCACCGCCCTCTCCCTTGAGGAGAATTGGCTCTTTTTGGATGTTCTTTGCTCTCTCATGTTCTTATGGGAATCACACTCAATCTTGGCTTTTATTTGATTTGGATTTTGCAAGTTTGAGGGTCTAGTACCATCTCAGTTTGGCTCTCTTAATCCTAAGCCTTCCCCTACCCCTAAGCCATCTATTCTAGCACACAAGTCCCTTGTACACCTTGTGGGGGTGTTTTTTGGGGACGCACGGGCCTGGTTCTGTGTGTAACACAGTCCCAGATTTGAGGCCGGATAATCCGGCCCAAGTATAGGCCGGATAATCCGGCCCTGGAAGATTTCATCTTAAAGGGCAGGGCTCGGGGGGAAGGGCTCATAACGAGAAGCACTTCTCCCCCAACCCTCTCCTCCTCCTCAGCCGCCGCCTGCAGTCCCCCACCCTCCCCGGAGCCTCTCCGGCCACCGGATTTTCCGGGCCTCCCCGGATCTTCTTCTCCGCGCCTCCGGGTACCTTCTCCTCCGCGTTCTTCCTCCAATGAGTGAGGGTAACTCCCTCTCTCCCCATCTTTGGCTAGATGTGTAACTTGTTGGGTGGAACGTTGTCTAGAAGGATGTGTTTTCGTATAGAAATCATAGTCTTACAGTTTCTAGGCCCGTCTACTTTTTTGCATTCAATCTAGGTGAAAACGAAAATTTCTGCCAGGGCCAGATTATCCACCCCTGGCCAGGCCAGATAATCCGGCCTGACAGATTCGATTCTGGTTCAGTTTCACTATGGAGTATGCATTGAGTAGTTTTGTCCTATGAACTTTTTGACTACTTTTTCCATGCTCTCTCCTGGACTTGTGTGTATTCTTATCCCCTTGCTATCGCCCTTATTCTCCTCACAGGTGGTTCCGGTGTTCCCAAGACCTACAAGCGCCGTCCTCGCGCCAAATACTTTCGGGACGACGGACAGGGTAACTTAGTGGACGAAGTTGAATTGAGGAGAAGGAAGAACGAAGAGAAGCGCATGGCTGAACAAGCAAAGAGGACTAGGAAGGGGGTGTCCAAGAGGAAGGGCAAGGAGCCCAAGATCAACTACAGGACTTTGGATGCGGTCTCCTACTCCGACATCCATCACCGTGACTTGTTTGCTGAGCTTCCTCGTGATGATGAGCTGGGGGATACTCGTTTTTGGTGTGCAGAACATAAGGGGATCTATGAAGATATATATGCCAAGCGGAACATTAGGCCTATGCACCCACTGGTACTTGCTGATGCTTTGGAGAAGGCTCACCTTGTGGATGCGATGTATGTGGCTGAGAGGATGGGGCTGCACCATCTTATGTCTCTCCAGTGCTCCTTTGACTCTGAGGTGGTGAAGCATTTCTTCTCCACTTTGGTTATTTGTGGGGATGAGCGTCGCACTATGAAGTGGATGACTCATGATAGGCCTTTGACTGCTGATTTTCACGTGTTTGCTGAGGTTCTTGGGTACTCTTTCCGCAGCAGGGATAGAGCCAGTGGGCACCGCATCATTACCCAGCTGAAGCCCAACAAATATGCAGCTCTCTCTCCTTGCACTGTGGACAATGGCATTGTGGGCACTCTGGCTGGTCTTGCTCCCATCTATGCTGCCTTAGTGAGTCTCTTCCGTGACTCCATTACTTCGAGTGGGGGCAACAATGACAGCATCCGTGGTCACCTTGTTCAGCTACTTCAATTTTCTCATGAGGTTGCCTCTTGCGAGGACGAGTCCGTGCAGTACAGGCTGGATGTCATGGACTTCATTTACCATGAGCTGTGTGATGCTATGTTCAACCGTCTATCCATTCCCTATGCACCCTACATTATGATGCCCATTCGTCACCTGCTTCCTGCTGAGGAATTCCACATTGACTCGGTGCACAAGGCCAAGAAGATCTACACCAAGGTTCGGAAGACCTCTCACCCCTCCTCTGCTCCTGAGGGCCTCATGAGGGATGCTCGTAGGCCCCCTGTGCCTCCCGTTTCCCGTGAGATCAAGTAGCTAATCTGGTTCCAGCGTAACATTCTCTGCATGGGCGTGGACACGCGCAAGGGTCAGTACGAGGCATACAAGCAGCGCCATGAACTGGCTCACTCCCAGCAGCTCATTCTCCACCACGTGTCCGGCGCTTCGGGTGCTCCTCCAGCTCCTACACCTCCTACTCCGTATGCTCGGTGGAACTCTTCCTCCGGGCTGAACTATGGTGAGCTGGAGCATCACTTTTTCCTCTCTGTGCCTGCTGCTGCTGATGAAGATGAGGAAGGTGACACTGAGGAGCTTGAAGATGAGGATGAGGATGAGAATGAAGACGAGGAAGAGGATGAGGACGAGGACTACGAGTAAACCCATGGGGCGCTAGCATCGCTCTTCTCCCTATTTGCTGTCTCGATGCCAAAGGGGGAGAAGTAGTTCTATTAGGTTGTTTGTGGATTTGCATGGGTCGGGCATAAGCACTTGTACTTTTCTATTCGTCATTTTCTTGCTTATGCCCATTTAGCATTGAACTTTAAATTCGTGATTTGTTGTTGTTTGAGACTCTTTGTGGTTGTCTGGATTATATGCCTATGGATTTCATATCATGGATTATGCGTATGGATCTATCTATTCATATCCTATTGCTGGAGGTTTATTACGGAAGGCGCGCTCATATTGGTTATCCGGTATTGCTGGAGGTTTATTACGGAAGGCAGGCTCATATTGGTTATCCGGTATTAATTGTGACTTATGTCAAGGATGCCTTCTCTCTACCTCGGTGGTATGTTTTGTTGCTCATATGTCTATGGAATAGATTCACCTATTTGTGTGCATTTGTATTCCAATGCAAAACTCTATTATGCACACATTGAGGGGGAGTCTCTTTCATAGTTATTACTGTTTGTCTTGTGACTTTCTCCTGCAAATCCTGGTATTGTCATCTAACACCAAAAAGGGGGAGATTGAAAGAACATTTCATGTTTTCCTATGTTTCGCGTGTTAGATAACAATATTGTGGAAATTATTCATGTGCGCTAAGTGTGCAGGAAGCTTTGAGGGGGGGGGGCGGATAATCCGCCCCACCAAGGGCCGGATAATCCGGCCTACCTCATTGCTCAAAGAGAGCCAAGGCGCATCGCTCGGTATCCGGTCGGATTTTCTCCCGGAAAATCCGAATTGGGGCGGTTTTTCCTCCCCAGGCCGGATAATCCGGCTGTCACATGGACCAGATAATCTGGCCCCCCAGTTTTCAAGCAAAAGAAGCCAAGGCGCGTCGCTCGGTATCCGGTCGGATTTTCTCCCGGAAAATCCGAACTGGGGCAGTTTTTCCTCCCTAGGCCGGATAATCCGGCCCTCACATAGGTCCGGATAATCCAGCCCCCAGAAGTTGATCAAGGGCAAGCTCGGCGCGACGCTCTGATAGGGGGCGGATTATCTGCCAGATATTCTGAGTCTGGGGCGGTGTTTTCCCCAGACCGGATAATCCAGCCCTCACTTGGGCCAGATAATCCGGCCCCCAAAGTGTCCAACGGCTGGTTTCTGAAGGGGATATAAATACCCCTTCTTCCCCAACGTTCAGAACTCTTGATTCATTCGAAATTGTCCAGACATTGTGCAAGAGCTCTCATTCTCGATCTCCCACTTCAACCACCCGAAGGTCTTGATCTTTGGGGGAATTGAAGGAGGAGAAGTTCATCATCGTCAAGAATCAAGCGCTTCAAGTCCTCTCCATTCACTTGGAGAAATCCCTGATCTAGTATTCTTGTCAATACCTAGATCTTGTTTATTGTATTTGATAACTTTGTTCTTGTAGCATCTTGTTGTCATTTCGGGAGGGTCCAAGTTGTTGTGGAGTTGTTGCCCCGCTAGTTCTGTAAAGGCGCTGGTGCTCGCCTCGAAGGGTACCTATAGTGGAAAGGTGGATCAGGCCTTTTGTGGCGAGATCCATCGGAGAACAGGGTGAGGCCTTTTGTGGCGTGGTGGTCTTAGTACCGCCCACCCCTCCAACGCATACGTACTTCCCTTAACAAGGAAGGAACTGCGGTCAAACAAATCATGTGTCTCCGCGTGCTTCACTTCGGTTTACCCGTTCCTCTTCCACTCGCTCTTTACTCGCTAGTAGATAGGTTTGCATATAGGGAAATTCCACTGATTAGTTTATCTATAGAATTTACCCTTTGTGCTAAGCCTAAAATTGAAAAAGTATTAAAAATTGGTGTAGAACCTATTCACCGCCCCCCTCTAGGTGCCCATACGATCCATTTCACTATGAAGATATGTTGTGTGACAATAATATCAACATATTTTAACCGGAACGAACTAAAGGTCTCACCAAAGGACCAAATTTATACAATGCCATCTCATTTGAGAATGAGTGATGCGTAGAGACGCAAAGACATGCAAATACACACGGACCTGAAACTCTCAGATCCGGAGATTATGTTAACCACTAGCAATAGCATATATGCAACACCCGAAAGCCATAGGTGTTCAATACGCAAAGTTTTTCAAACTAGATTATTGACTCTAGTGCAAGTGGGAGACTGAAGGGAATATGCCCGAGAGGCAATAATAAAGTCATTATTCTCTTATTCCATGTTTATGATAAATGTTTATTTTGCATGCTATAATTGTATTGATCGGAAACATCAATACATGTGTGTTAATAAACAAAAAGGGTTCCTAGTTATGCCTCTCTTATAGACTAGCTTGTTGATTAACAAGATGATCAAGGTTTCCTGATCATGGACATTGGATGTTGTTAATAACAAGGTCACAACATTGGTGGAATGATGTGATGAACATTCATCCGAAGTATAGCATTATGATCAAAGTCATTATGTTTATATTGCTATAACATCATACGAAGTAATCTTTATCCTTAGACCATGAAATCATGTTAATTGCTAACACCGGAAGAGTATCTTGATAACATCAAATGTCACACCGTAACAGGGTGACTATAAAGATGGGTTCACTACTACAAAGGTGTTATGTTGAGGCTCATGGATCAAGAGTGGAATTTTTCAATCCCGATGAAGGATAGATATACTCTGGGCCCTCTCGGTGATATCACATTGAGATAGCTTGCAAGCAAGTGATGTGATCACTAGAATGTTATATCATGGGAACGAGAAAAGAGTGCATGTCGGTAACGAGATCAAACTCGGTATGGAGATACCGATGATCGAATCTCGGACATGTAATATATCGCGAGACAAAGGGATTTAGTTACTAGCGTTAAAGGTTCTCACGATCACAGAAGTCATCATTGAATGTGTAGGATTCAGTACGGATCTCCAGGTCCCACTACTGATTATTGATCGGAGAGGGGTCTCGATCATGTCTGCATTATTCGCGAACCGTAGGGTGACACACTTAAGAGTTACCGGACACCATTTTGGAGCACATATGTTTCAGACGAAAGAATTGCAAAGCGCAGGAATTGTTTCGATAGAAACCAGAAATTGTTTCGGGTGAAATTGCAGAAAGTGGTTCTGCATGTGATATTGAAATATTGCAAGGGGTTATATGTGAATGTTTATTAATTAAAGTAATTAACAAAATTCTGAATAAATTTAATAAAATAGTTTTATTAAATGAGAGAGCATTAAACTTGGAGAATTTTAATGCATTTAAAGTAGGGACTTTAAAGGGGAATGTGAAGAGGCATTTTAATGTGGAGGGGTTACCACCACATGAATGGGGGAGGTGAGGAGTCACCTCCCCATGCGCCAGCCATGAAGGAGGGGCACCTCCCTTCCTCCTATAAAAGGCCACCCTCTTCCTCCTTCATCCACACACCTCCTTGTGAAGGATCTCTCTCCCCCTCTAGAATTATTCCCCCATGGTCTCGGATTAGCGAGATACATATTCCCGGTGGCATTTCGTCTGGAAGGAGTTGCTGCTTCTGCTGGATCGCTGGAGCGAGGAGGTGGAGGTTGTCCGGTGGCTTGAACGTGTGTGCGAGTACGGATGCGCTGCTGAGTTGCAGCGCTCGGACTTCCTCACGATCTTGAGATCGGCAAGTGTACGACTACATCAACCACGAGTTCCTACTCGTTAACAAAACTCGTTGTCTTCGAGGGTAAGTTCTCGTTGGATGTATGTCCACCCGTTGCTTTGTACCTAGTAGATAGATCTTGGTGTGTAGTTCTCATCATAGGAAATGTTTTGTTTTCTATGCTGCGGACCCAACAGTTCACTAGTGAAAGTGTGATCCCTAGGCCTTGTTTCTAAGCATTGAAACACCATTTGCATTTAGATCTGTTACATGTTTGCTTGCTTCCATCTTTATTTCAGTTTGCCTTTAGTCTTTTCCACGCCATCAAGCTATTTTCTATCACCGTTACCACTTATAATTATCCATACCACTTGTATTTCACTATCTTTTCGCCGAACTAGTGCACCTATACACCTGACAAGTGTATTGGGTTTGTTGGGGACACAAGAGACTTCTTGTACCTTGATTGCATGGTTGCTTGAGAGGGAATACCTTTGACCACTTCCTTCCTGAGTTCGATAAACCTTTGGTGATCCACTTAAGGGAAAACTTGCTGCTGTTCTACAAACCTCTGCACTTGGAGGCCCAACAACTGTAAATAGAAGTGCGTAGACATCATACATCAACCACGCTCTCCTGAGCGTTGACAATGCTTTTTGGTGTTCAAAGGTAAGTTCGCAAAACCCCCTCCAATTACTGCATTACTAATAGATAGGTCCTGGCAACATCAGGGGTTCAGGGGCATAGGGTAAAAATTATTGTTTTCATACGCGGAACCCCTACACCATCGACCTCGCATTTTCGCCTGTATAAACCCCCCGAGACGAAAATCCTAAGGGGAGTATCAGAATTCCACGAAAAGTTCCACAGAGCCGCCGCCACCGAAGAGGAGATTCGGGGGACAGAGGTCTCTATTCCGGCACCCTGCCGGGACGGGGAAGTGCCCCCGGAGCCATCTCCATCGACTCCACCGCCATCTCCATCGCCATTGCTGACTCCCATGATGAGGAGGGAGTAGTTCTCTCTCGAGGCTAATGGCTCTACCGGTAGCTATGTGTTCATCTCTCTCTATGTGTGATCTTATTGAAATCATGAGCTTTGTGATCTAGTTGATCTATTCTGCTAGTCAAGTGCTTTAATTAATCTCTGCTTATCCCCACGTGTGTGAAGTTGACAGTGTGGACACAATGTGGCACTTAGGCTAAGGTTACATAAATACTTATCATGAGTATAATTTGATTTGGATGTATTTATGAGATTGTGGTGTTTGTTGGAACCATCTAGCACTCAAGGTGATAGTGAGGGGTTATCTAGATGGGGAATGTGAACTTTAAGTTGTGTTGTTATAGCCCTACATCGTCCAACCGAAGAGTAGTTCAGGGTAGCATAATGAAGAGAAGATATTTATATGAGAGTGTCCACTCGTGAAAGTATGATCCCTAGGCCTTGTTTCTAAGCATTGAAACACTGTTTACAATCAGTACTGTTACATGTTTGCTTGCTGCCACTCTTATTTCAGATTGCAATTGCCACTTATAATCATCCATATTACTTGTATTTCACTATCTCTTCGCCCAACTAGTGCACCTATACACCTGACAAGTGTATTGGGTGTGTTGGGGACACAAGAGACTTCTTGTATCTTGATTGCAGGGTTGCTTGAGAGGGATACCTTTGACCACTTCCTCCCTGAGTTCGATAAACCTTGGGTGATCCACTTAAGGGAAACTTGTTGTTGTTCTACAAACCTCTGCACTTGGAGGCCCAACACTATCTACAAGAATAGAAGCGTGCATAGACATCACCCTCCTCCACCCACCTCCGGCGACCCCCACCTTCAGCGACCCCCTACCTCTGGCCTAGCCCTCCTCCGGTGACCCCACGGACATGGCATTCGATGAAATTCTGGTGGCTGCTAGATCTAGATATAGATCAAGCCTGCTTTTTTTTGTAAATTAAAAAAATTGTGGCGATATTGGCAATATGCGCCACAGAATTTTGAGATTTGGCACACCTTTTTTTGAAATTTGGAAAAAAAATCTGTGGCGCATATCAATATGCGTGATAGAATTAGAATTTAGTGGCGAGGTAACGGTGGCGCCTCCTATATGTGCCACCGAATTGCAAAATAGGTGTGCCACTGATAAGCGTTTTACTAGTAGTGCCTTGCTGATCGAGGGCATGAGGTTCTCTGCACACTTGTAGAGCCTAAGCATATATACAGAAGGGAAAGTGACTGCAAAATCAATATCTGAGAGTGGCTTGACTCGCTAATTCCAGGATTGTTCAGCCAGTTTGTTGAGGTCATCTTGCAGAAGTTGCGGGGTTAACTTGACATGCACTTTGGGGTCATTCATGACCACAGAAGCTGCGTTGGACGCCTCCTCCACTCTGGTGTCAATTTCTTTCTCATCAATCTCCAAACAATGGAATCCCACTCCATAAAGGGCGTAACCATACAATTGGAGGGAAGGTGGCTTGCTCAAAGTTGGGCACACGCCTATGGTGTAGCCATCTTTGTTGCAAATGCTGCAGTGGGAGGGGAAGTGGCATCTCAACTGATAGTGCCTGTCACGGCTATAGTTTAAGCATTTGAGAGGAGTAGAGGGGGGAGGCGTAGACTGCACCGTTGATAGAGTCTTGACTTTGAATTTTCTGACCATCTTCTTCTATTAATCTTCCCATGGGATCTGTAGTTGGATGGGCATGGGTCGTAGCGCTGCCGCTCGTTCCAAGCACCACCGTCTTCCTAGAGCCTCTCTGACGATCTGGGGTGGTCCCTATCTCTACGTCTCCGCGTAGCACCCTCTAGCGCAGATCGAGATCTAGCCTCTGACCCTCGGCAACAAAGCTCTCCTCATGAGCACGCTTATTTGACGGGTGGCCTGATCCACGGTCACGCTCCATGGTCAAGGGCAATGAAGGGGAAGGACGGGGCGGGAGGGAGGAGGACGACGAAGGAGAAGGACAGGGGGTGGGAGAGGATGGGAGCGAGAGGAAGTTCTGGATCTAGATCTCAGAGAGAGCCAGCGCCGCACATCATGGTGGTAAGCATGGAAATGAGGAACTAGGGTTCCTTTCCGCACCCATCTCCACCTAAATATCGACTCGGAGAGGCTTCGTCACTTACCAGGCCGGTCCACCACAATCGGCCCATCCCCAAAACCGGTGGAGCAAACCCACTCACCACAAGGGCCTATCGCGGACTAGGCCACCACCCAGCCCACCCCCGCAGGAAAAGGGCCCGGGCTCAGGTCACCCTCCCTAATGGGAAGCACTGGCCTAGCCAGGCCCAGATCTGGCTCTACGTGGCATGACACCATCAAAGAAGAACGCGTGGAGGTCGGCCCTGCACCCAGCGTTGTGTCCACCCGCGACATAGGGGGCCCCCTATCTAAGTACGACAACTCTGACCAGGCCACCGTCTCACCCTGAGGGAAGCGGCTTCACCACGGGTCATGGGAGGCAAACCCCAAGGGCAGGGCGGAGGAGGGGAAGCGCGCCCCGACCTCCGGGGGAGAATGTCAGTCGCTTGCATGATGCTGATACATGCATTTTGCATCATCATTTTTAGGACTTATATGCACTGTTTAGAATCATATTTACCATGATCCATCATTATTTATGCATATTTAGATGATTTGCGAGACTTTCCTACAAAGTCCCTTGTATTGGTATTTAATTTCTAGGAGGCAGAAACCCTCCTTTTTCATGTTTTGTTGTTTCAGGGACCTTTCGGACATCTAAAAATTGGAGGAAAAATACCTGATGAGTTTTTCACCTAGAGAATCAAGTTGGGCCAAAGAAGCACGCGAGAGGAGCCCCGAAGGCCAAAAGAGGCTAGAGACCCCCTCCCCCCCGGGGCGTGCCCTACAGGCTCTTTTGGGCCTCGAGCGTTGTCTCGGCTCCTCCTTTTTACAGACGCCTCCGTCTCGCCAGAAAACCTACGCCATATTTTTCCCACGATTTACAGAGGCGGCGGTGCAGGCGAAAGTCCTCCGGGAGAGGGCAGATCCTGCTGCACCAGAGCCTCCGATGAGGGGGAAATTGACGCCATCGTCATCACCACTACTCCTAAGCGTAGGGGGAGGCCTCTCCATAAACATCTCCACCAGCACCATCATCATCACCATCACTATCTCCAAGATCCATCTCGTTCCCCTCATAGTTTGTGATTGATTGAACCTCGGATATTGTTTTAAGGCTATTTGCATATTTTGATTGGAATCTTGTCTTTATTTGGTGGAGATATTATATTTACAGATTGTGTTGTAATCTATATGCCACTGATCTATATCATGATTTCCACTTGTGAGTAGATCCCCATGTTCCTAAGGGCACAGGATGAATTGGCTATGATTTCCATATAATATGCAATAAGTATGTGGTCAAGTTTTTATACTTTATATTGTTCTATGATGGTTTTATGCGAACGTCGACTGTATATTACTTCACCTATATATGCTCATAGGAGAATACTTTGATGCAATGATAGAGGTTGGAAGGGACGGAATTGACAGAAACCGTTTTCCAATACTTTGAGTTGCATCGGAGGGATTATATGTCGGAGACCAATGAACTTATTGCTATGGTAGAAAATTTATGTATTAATGATTTTAAGATGTTCATGTGAATGGCTCTAGGACCCATCATAAGTGTGTATTTTTCTCATATTTATGGCTGCACCTAATTTACACTTCGCCCTAAGGGAATAAAACTTGACAACATATTCACCATATTGTGTAAAAATCTTTATGCTAAGTAAATCCATGTCACCCTCGAGAACGCTTGTCACATATAAGTTCACACACACTTGAGCTTGTCCTCTTAGTGCATAGATGATTGGGATTTCTCTCATAGAGAGCATTTACTTATTGTTATTTACTTTCAGCACTTTATATTCTTGCGAACTATAAACCCCAAAATACCAAAGCTAATGCATTTACTATTATTTTCTTTGTCAAACTTACTAACAAATACCCTCAGCTTCTCGTGGGTTCGACAACCTTTCTTTATTAAAAAGTATTACAATTGTTCTCGTGCACTTGGGAGCCATCAGATGCGCTCCTCCTGGCAGGCATTCCTCCCTTCTCCCAAGATGGGACAAGGAACTCTCTGAGCGTCGCCCTGGGTGGAGCAGCTCGCGCGCATAACCCCCCATCATAAGAGGACGCGCCACTCTCTTCCTCATCGGAGCACTCCCTGACGACGCACCAAAACCTAGAGCCCAAAACCGCAGGGCGGCATACGCGGGCGGCGCTGGATCCAAGAGGCCTCGACTATGTCTCCTCCGCTGGCTTGGGTGACCGTGGTGCTTGCATCGGCCGGTGAGCCGCACACGCTTTCGTGTCTAGCTATGAGACACATCCCTCTCCAGATCATGACTCTTTGTTCTCTACTACAACAAGATATATTATGACAAACTTTGTCTGGCTCCGATGATGGAGGGCAAGGACGACGACTCGCGTTAGTGTTCTGTAGTCGTCACTAGGTGGTCGATTGACCTATTTGTAAATTTTTATTACTTCAAGATCTGTTCGTACTAGTGTTGATCATTAATAGATCGGTGAAATTTTTGCGAAAAAAATATTACTCTCTCAGTCTCAAAATAGATGTCATAGATTTGTCAAAATCTGGACGAATCTAAACCTCTATTTTGAGAGGGAGGGAGTAGATGGGAACGGTAGAGTGGTCAGAGAAAAAGAATTCGCTTTCAGTGATTAGAAGCACGCTTCAACTTAGTAACGATCACAACGAGTCTACATCACAATGTTGCACTCGAGTCCACAACACAGGGATGCACGCAGTAATGTGCATCTGTTTAAACGGCCTCTCCGCGTCGCCCTCAAATCCATTTGGTTCCGCGTCGCGCTCAAATCCATTGGTTCCGCGTCGCCATCCACTGGGATCTGCTGGCTGGATTGCCATGGCAGAGCCACACCCACGCCGCGCGGGACCAGTCGTGCCTCGTGGCCACGACCATGCACGTGCCCGCCAATGGAACGCGCCGCGCTATCTCCTCCAAGCGGTGATAGTTTCGCTGACTCTGGGCATTTGGAATGATGGACGTACCCGTAAGCCACTGGTCATTGTAGACGGAACACTTATTTCCGTGTGTGTGTGGTGTGAAAGATTACTGTTGCCACAAATTTTGACCGTCTGTCCGCTGTCTAGCGGATTCTTACAGGGGAACATCGCACCTAGAAAATCAAGAGCGAACGTAACTAAAACAACACACGCTTTTGTCAAATGCTTTGTGGGAAAGCATTCCCACGATTATTTTCCCAAGAATCGTGTGCCTATGTGTTGCGATGTTTTGTACAGTTTTTATCGTTTCTTTTCTTGCGCTCTTTTTAACGGCAAGTCATAAATCATATTGTAGAGTTCTCAAGATCGGCGTCTCTTGCTATTTAGTTTGACGCAACCTCTTCTCCTTCCGTGTGTTACGTGCTGGGAATGATGCAGCTTTCAGGATACGCGCCATAAGCCCCGCGCCACAGTCCCAGCTCCACGACAGACACATTTCCGCTTGCAGTAAGAAGACAACTCGTCTTTCTTATGTCTCACAGTAACCGTCGCTGATGCAGTGTCCTCGTGTTGAGCAGGCCTCTCTGTGGTGGAGGAGGAGAAAACATCTCGGGTTGGGCAGGAGGAGCACCCTCTCCCACCACCGCCACCGGACGTCGACGACGGCTACTCCCCCTCTGTTAGAGTATTAGGCATATACAGTTGTTATGATAGTTTAGATAGAGTTAAGATATGTTTCCGTATATAATTTTACTTGTACTTCAAGATGATTCCCTATACACCGATATATACTCGTCCATAAGGCTTAATAATACGTCTATCATATCCAAACCCTAGTCGCATGCTTCCGCCGCACTGCCCTCGGGGGGATCGATCTCCATGATCTCCGCCAGGGGCCGCACAATACGTCGCAGGGTTCGCCGGCTGATCTGTGATCGGCTGCCATGCTGAGTCTTTTCCGATATCTAGATCGGTTTTTCTCTATGTTGGTCGCTTGGTCAGTTATCTTTTTTGGTTTACTGATCATAGATCGGATTAAGTCGCCCACCACCGTCGTTATGGTCGCGCTTCTACTCCGACCAATCGGCATTGACGATCTACTTTGCGCCCATGTGCCTGCCTCCTTCGCTGCCGCACCTGGGCAGGCTATCGAGGCCTCACGACAGGTTGTCGCGCACCTCGGTCGGCTGCTACGACTTCCTTTGGAGGCTTCCGCGGCCACCCCTCGGATCGTTTTCGTCGTCATCGTCCGGTACTTCACCGACAACACTGGCATGGCTCTGATCTACGCATCGTCCACGCCATGCGCATGCAGCTCACCGTCGGTCTAATCAAACCGATCTCGTGCCCGTCTATGACAAGCACGTCCTCGAGCATGCGCCTACCACCGATTGAGCTAGGGCTATCGCTGCGTCGCCCCTTCGGGCTATAGCATCGCCGCCTTGGTCAAACCCACCGGCTTCGAATGCGCATTCCCTAGCGTGTACGTTGTTGGTGGTCTCCAGCCGCTGCATGCACCAACTCACGCCCCTTCAGATCATAGCGTTTCTGCACGCGGTCATCATCGTCGTCCCCGCCCACCGACGTACTTGGCTCCACCGCGCCACCGTTTGCGCAGGTTTTCGTCATGCCGCCGGGTTCTTCCTCGCATAGTATAAAAAAATGGACCGAACCGCCAGTTCAACCAGAAAAACCCGAAACTATAGCCTCTGCCGGTTTTGTAAGCGCACTGGACCATTCAATCAAGCCAGAATAAACCAGTCGAACCGTGGTCCGACAAACGGCTTCGCGCACTAAACCAGATGTCCGGTCTGACCGATTTAATTAAATGGGCAATTAGAAAAATATATGCGCAGGGATCAAGACTCGAACACCTCACCTATAGAGCGCGCAAGAAGCAGAGCAAGCGCGTGACCAGCGAAGCTACAACTCTTTGATGTCTAAAATAAATACACGTCCCTTTTTTCCTAGTATCCACATGGTATAGCCAAAATTATACTATAGCTTAACCATGGTGATATGCATGAGTAATGAGGGCAGTTGGACATCCTATGTCTGTGGAGTGTGAGCCCGGACAGCTCCATGGAGTATTATTTTTTATGAAAAAAACAGATCTAAAGATTTAAAACATCAATACATGCGTACAAAATCTTATGTGAAAATACTTTGCATTTTGGTCTCCTAAAAAGGATTAAAAAACAGATATGGATGTAAACTGTGCAATTTTGAATGGGCCTCTCTTTTTCTAAAATTTGTCATATTTGTCTCTTTTGTTGCACCCAAAGTATAAGGTATTTTTCATTAAATTTTTGAAAACGTGTATTTCATATTGTTTGCTATTTGTAGGTATTTTTTCGAAAATATTGATGAATTTTAAAAAAAAAGGGCTCCATGGAGCCCGTGCTCTAAATCGATTTTCCGTGGAGTTGACCCTCTCTATTTGTCTTCCTCAAGAGCTCCGGGCAAGGGTTTCCGGCTGCCGCCTACGATTCTCCGACTGCTACCACACTAACTCCGCTCAGCCGCAACTCTTTCAGGTTGCCTCCCCCGGCCTCATCTCGACTATCGTGCGGCCATACACGAGGAGGGGTGCACGAAATTGTTGCTCAAGGCAGACATGTCGCGCAGGAGGACAAGCCGGCGGTGATGAGGCGCTGCAGGAGGCACTAGTCAGGCGGGGGGTTTGGAGACTCATCTCGAGGCAGGGTATTTTTATTAAATTTTTGCAGACGTGTATTTTATACTGTTTGCTACATGTAGGTATTTTATCGAAAATATTTGATGAATTTTTTAAAATTCAAAATGGGCTCCACGGAGCCCGTGCTCTAAAGCGATTTTCTGTGGAGTAGGCCATCTCTATTCGTCTTCCTCGAGAGCTCCGGGCTAGGGTTTCCGGCTGCCGCCTACGATTCTCCGACTGCTACCACACTAAGGCCGCTCAGCCGCAACTCATTTAGGCTTCCTCCCCCGGCCTCATCTCGACCACCGTGCAGCCATGCGTGAGGAGGGGTGTGCAGAATCGTTGCTCCAGGCAGAGGTGTCGCGCAGGAGGACGAGCGGGCGGTGATAAGACACTGCAGGAGACACTGGTCAGGCGGGAGGCTTGGAGACGCATCTCGAGACAGGGTCTTTGGCATGGAGTTGAGCCTGCATATGAGGCGTGGGGACGTCGCCTCTGGGGCAGCACCACGTGGGAGAGGAAGGCGCCTGGGCGGGTCACTCCGCCTAATCCTTGGGCCCATCTTTGCCTAGAGATGAAGAAAGACGCTTCCTCCTCAGGCCGTCCACCCCTCTCATCTGCTCCTCTCCTCCACTCTCAGCTCTCTCTCTCTTCTCCTTCAACTTGTGAGCAACAAGCGGACGTTTTGAGTAGGCGTTGCTGTGAATATGATGAGTGCAGAATCCGCCCCCATGTTGAGCTGTTATTTCCTTCTCCCCAACTCTCTTTTTTCTCCTTCTTCTCAATTTGCAAAATTTACTTCAGATGGGAATAATTGTTTTTGAATTTTGTATCACCGATCCTCCATGTGTTAATTTATTGGTTAGAGAAATCATGTGCTTAGAGAAAAGAAATAAACATTTATTTATGTTTAACCTGTAAATATCCATTTATATTCTAATAATAAGATTGGGCCCAAGTGCTAACAACACTCAGCCAATTTACCGTCTACGCACAATAAGTGTATTGAAAGAACTGGACATAAAAGAGAAATATAGGTATGACCGAAAACTCACGTGCTCACTCATGATATCTAACACGATATAGACGGCGAGGCGAAGCTCGCACGTCCACCTAGTTGAACTAATTAACGAGACACCAGCTTCCAGCAGCTTTGTGCTACTAGCTACTCAATTGTTGCTGCCTCCTGCTGACTATGAGCCTTATATCAGGACGTGCTTCTCAAGTACATGGTAAAAGTTGGCAAAATGATGTGAATTATTACGCTAAGTTGCAAGTCTATGCATGTAGCTCAGCTTTGTTGTGTCGTTATGTGAGTATTAAGCTAAGTTACAAGTGTGAAGTATTTTGTATACGTAATTATTTATTTATCATATCATTTATAAGTAAAAATATTATTACTTTATAAATCTTTAAAAACCAGACATGAACATGTGAACCAGCGATCTGACCAGTAAAAATCTAAACCGACAGCCGCACTGATTTGATCATCGGTCCGGTTTTTTACCTATGCTTCCTCACCGGTTTCGAGTATCGCCGCCGCGCCAATCTAGGCATCCAACATGACCACTCCAGGTTGCCGTTGGTTTCTCTTCCTTCTATGTCTTCGTCTCTGCCCTCGTGTGCCTGGTATTAGCACCACCGGTGCGTGCCTTCGTCCCCGATGTGTCCCCAAGTCTAGCAATATCGGATTGGCGTCTCGTCTTTGTCAGCCTCGACAACGTCTCCTTCGGCATCGTCACCTTACTCTACGACTGCCTCGACCGCGTCACCGAAAAATTCTTCTTTGCGTACTCGGTTCTGGTAAAACCAAAGTATGCCTTCGTCCCTGACATGCGCCTGGTTCTGGCAAAACTATGGCTGCACCTCGTCTCCGACGGCTCAGACTGCATCAACTTCGGCATCGACATCGTCGATGACTGCGGCTTCATATGTGGCTACCTCGACACTGGCACCCGACTACGACATCGACCACGGCGACCCCTCGCACGGCTACCTCGACCAAAGTTGCAGCGCCCAACGCTCTCGGCTACCCGGGCATCAGCACAAAGGGCTACCACCTCGCTTGAGCACCTCATCAGCTTCCTCTACAGTCCAAGTATTCGCGCCGCGACACGCCGTCTATGACACTCCCGCTGCTACTATGGGGGATGTCAGCATACTGGATTCTACTTCGGTTTCTCTCCAGTCTGATCGTCCACGATGTTCCTTTTGTTCATGACGCTACCTCTACGACCGTGGGGGAGTGTTAGAGTATTAGACATATACAATTGTTATGGTAGTTTAGATAGAGTCAGGATCTATTTTCATACAGTCCTAACTTGACTTGTACTCTAAGATGATTCCCTATACGCTTACATATACTCGCCCATTAGGCTCGATGATAATACATCCATCATATCCCGCCAAACTCATACTTTTTCACCCTCATACTCGATCGGCTGGTCATCCTCAGACAACGAATGTAAAATGAATTCGAAGGACAAAGAAGACGCGACAACTGCGACATTGAAAGATAATACGCTCCAGGTCGAATGGTGGGAGAAGACTGAGCGACGGCCGAAGAGGAGGATGAGATGCTCGAGCAGCAGGCAATGCTACTGGAGTACTACGTGAAAAAATGTGAGAAAGAAGAAACCACACGGCGGAGGAACATGAGGTGCTGCTGGAGGACGTCAATGCCGCCTCTGTCAACGAGGAGATCATCTACATCTCATCTGAGGACGAGAAGCAGAAGAAACCATAATAGTTTCATATATTTGGAACTATATATATTTGTTGCATATAAAAGTGAAGAGTTTCTTTAGCATAATGTCTGCCATGGCACAAAATCTAACACATTCAGTCTAGAGGTTGGGAAGAAAAAGGGGAAATCTGGGGTTCCTTCAGATTGTTCACACACTAATAAATAAGATAGCCCCCTCTCTAAATTCCCTTTTCTTAATGGAAATCTGGAGTATTCTCTTTCAAGATGTATAGTCTGAATGTAAGCTTGAAACTCTGTGTACGATAGAACTAGGAATATGCATCGTGTTAACTGTGCTATCGTTGATTTAGGAGCTAGTAACTGTATATCGTCTGGCTGGGAAAACTTCTCATATCCGACGAACACGGTGCCTAACTGCATATCAGTGTCATCCAGCTGGGCAAGTATACACAGACATCACATCAGAAAGCTAATCAGATAAAGGGGTACTAAGCTCTAACTTTTGCATGTTTACAATCTGGTCTCTCCAATCAATACAGAGACGAAGCCAATCTAGAATATGAACCAGAAAAGAAAACACCAACTAAACCAATCACAGGAATATCAATTATAGTATCTATCAGCTAAAGAGGAATTCTTCCAGTAGTATCGGCCATTTCCCATATTTTTCTCTATATTTTATCAAGTACTCGTGCTAGAGACAAAAATAGACATGGATAGTTATAAGGATGACATGCTTCCACAGACTGTGGACCGGCAGTCGATACAACACATACGAGGCTTGCCTTCTCTAGTGTCGGGAACTTGAGATGCTGATTCACCTCTCTAACCAAAAAGGACTTCGTCTCGATCCTTGAAGCTCTTAAGCATGTAATAGCTGGCGATGTATCTGTGGTTTCTAATCAATAAAGGACGCCATGACGGGTTTCCCTCAATTTTTTGTATGAAAGTTGATAAACTGTATAATGGTGTTACATATGTACTTGTACATATATGGTATGGTCTTGTATATACCAACCGTATGTCACTAGTATAGATCGTACAGATCGGGTCTATTAAGGCCTACCGTCGCACACGGAATTCCGTGTGTGATGCGGTAGATCGCTCACGCTGCAAGGTTTCGACATGCTACGTCACATACATATCGTTTTTTGACCAACATACATGGTTCTCCCGGACGAAACCTTCTACTTAGTGGCAAGATATCCCCCTGATTCGTTACCCGCAAACTGTGTGCCTCCTTTTTGCAATGATTTGTTAAGTTCTTACCGTTTCTTTTTTGTGCCCTTTCTCAAACGGCGAGGCATAAATCATGGTGTGTTTTTTATCGAATTCAGTAAGACGCCGTGCATAGTCTCTACTCCTTCCTACGCTTGCTATGGGATGATAAAGCATCCCGAACGAGCGCCATAAAGCTTCGCGCATCTGCACTCTCTTGGCATACACCATCTCTATGGTAGATACACTTTGTATGGATCGTAGTAAGAAGACCACTCGCCTTTCTTGTGTTTACTAGGCCCACCAGCGCAGCGCTGCCGTGTTTAGTAGGTATGTCCTGTAGTGAAGGAGGAGCAAACATCTCCAGGTAGGGAGGAGGACCCCCCATCCCACCGCTAGACCATGATGGAGGATCCTCCCCCTCGCACTTGGTCAGCTGGTCCTCCTCTAACGACGCCTGTGAAATCAATTTGGAGGATGACAAGGACGCGGCGACTGCGACGCTGGAAGATGATTTGCTGCAGCTCGAATGGTGAGAGGAGGCTAAACAGCAAGCCAAGGAAGAGGAGGACGAGATGCTCGAGCAGCACATGGCGCTGCTGGAGTACTACGCAAAGAAACGTGACGAAGATAGAGAGCGTGCGGCGAAAGCCGGTAATGTCACCACTATCAAGAAGGAGATTATTTACATCTTCTCCTCCGACGAGAAGTAGTAACAACTTGCCTATATTTGTAAGTTTATTGTTTCATGCACAATTTATCATATAAAAACTGTATGCGATGCTTTTCTATATTGCCCATGTTTATATGTGGATAAACTGTTTGGGATTGTTTTAATTGACATTTCTCATCACCTATAAAATGCCTCGCATAATATTTCCGCCAGCTGCCTCACTCATCAACACCATGCCTTCCTACGAATCCACCCTCGGGTACATCGACCTCGCACAGTGCTGGGGTCCGACAGAAGCAAATGTTTTCCTTTAATATAATCCATGTGTGATAATTTGATGATGAGGATGAGATTGAGTTTGTGTGGTGCGCACTACTTTTGGACAATGCACACGCTTTATGGTCGTGACAATCAACCTTTGCAAACGGCTTCCTCAAAAGAGATCATGTGTGTTTTTGGGCCCGTTTGGGCCCGACATACGCAAACCACACCATCTTTCTCCTATATATAAGGATAATGACCACCAGGGACCGCGTCCTATCTCACTCCAGTCAACAACCGCCACCCCTCTATAGGACACACAATACATGTCTTGGTCCTCTAGTAGGAGAACTTCACGCTGGCTTCACAAGCCGGCTTGTTGTCGCCAACTAGCTCAACCGTCCTTGTTTGTCCGGAGGTATACATTATTATCCTGCATTTTTTATCTTATATATAGTATGGATATATCGTGTACTCGGTGTTCATTAGAATATTGTCTTAGGATTGTGTGTATTGTCTTAGAATCCATTTGAATATTACCTTAGGATCGTGTCTTTAGTTTTTATTCACATTAGCACAGTTAGCAAGACCGAAGTCATTAGAATATTATGTTAGGATCGGTGTGTATGATAGCTTGATGTATATATTATATTGTATTGCAGGATTTGATTATTAGATCTATGTGTTATATTTGTCATGACTGGATTTAATTGTTAGATATATTGAATCTGTAGTTGCACCCAGAACTCTATTTCACTAACTTTAGTACCAATTGACTATGTGGTTTATTATGTGTGCAATGATCTATTTTCTTCCATCTTTATGCATTTTCTTATGTGTGCAATGATGTAATTCTGCCACAACTTCATGTGGTTGCTTATATGTGTGATCATTATCTTGTTATAGGGATGATATTTTGGTGACACTGCATAGGATTTTGACTTCCTTAGCCTTGCCATATCACTTCTGAGTAAGAAAACATTTAGACTTGCATTTATTTATTATTAGTTTTTCTATATGTTCATGTTGTAACTCTAAAGATATATTTGTGCATTGTCTCGTGTGGTGCCAATGCAACATCTCTAAGGATACTAGTAAGTATCGATGCTTAGACAAGGGAATCAATCTATTTTGATTTAAGCATGTCACTTATTAAAGTTTCTATTTCTATGAACAAACAGTTGAGAAGCATTCCAATCCAAGGGGCATGCCTCCAGCCATCGCTATTGTGATGTTTTGTAGCAATGTGTAGATCACTTTTTTATTAAGAGTGTCCTATGCAGTGTTATCATAATATCACAAAGGCGACGACAAGATTACAATGAAGGTTCTAAACAAATGGGTTATTACTAGGTGTGGTCTGGAAGATCATGCCAGTAAAACATGTCATGGTGATAACGATGTACCCAAGAATTATTAGTGCAACTCTCTCATTTATATAGCTATCAACTGAATCTATGTAGAAATGCATGTATACATGTGGTGTGTGAAATGTATAATCAAATTGAAGTCAGTTCTTCTAATATATTTGCATGCAATGTTGAGTTATGGGTTGTTGGCTACAACCTATGTACATCTGATACATGTTTCTGCTGGTATCATTTGTTGTTCATAGTTAAACCATATGTGATGCTTGAAATAAGCATACATATGAATAAACAACCGCACGGCACCTTAGTTGAACACATACGCTGCAGAAAAATTAGCTGTTACGAACCTCGAATCTGATGACAATTGAGCAGACCAAACTATGTGCAAGGGCCCTAACTATCGGAAACGATCAACAAATTGAAATATTTTATGAAAGATCAACTCCTCGCACATGGTTTGGTAAACCGTGTAAGCGGTAGAGGCTCATCGCCCACCCACAGGTAGCGACAGTTCGATTCATGGTGTGTGAAGGGCGATTGACGCCGTGTGCAAAGGTCTGATCTATACTAGTGTGTACTCTATATTATACTCTACCTACACTATATAATATATACAATACATGCCCTTTGAGGCCGCCGCAATACTTACCCCCAAACCATATACTATTACCAAGTATTTCAGTGTATCAGATCCAAGACACTAACTATGCTTGATCGATCTGCTTCCAGTCGTACCCTGTGGCAACCTCACCATCGCTCTCCACTACTTTCGACATGTCCCCCTTCAACAATAGCACTATCAATTTCGGATCGCTCTTCGTGCTCTCTGTTAGCATTCGCCTTACCGTGAGCAAAGGTATCATCAAGGCGTCCTTGATTCTGACGACACTGATCTCATTGGAGATTTGCATCACGATTTGCCTCACCTTCGACAACTATATCTACTAGCGCACCTATGTCGTTATGATCTTAGGGAGAAATATCATCTACAGGGTTAATTGATCGCACCTTTCCTTGCTCGTCCACCGAGCTTCCAAATACCATAGCAGTGATCGAAGGTGATGCTCCCCCTAACACAGTTAATCCCCTATACTCTGCTTGGCATCAATAGGATCAAGCAATCCTTTCTGCCATCGTATCCTCTCTTACCGAGAGCGTGATCGGATGGTCATGCTTGCTACCATGTCAAGGGGGCACGGGAAACCCTAGATGCAAGTTTTCATTCACAACCAAGCACGCGTGTTATGAAAATATGCGATGGCCTCACCATGGTGAATAAACTTTACACATCGTCCACTATTTTATTCAACAAAGTGAAGTCCTTGTCGAATACATTGACATCAGTAGGACAACATCTGTTCATTGTAGAATTCAGTGTATTCCTGATCCAAGGTCTTGGTACTGAATACGATCCCCTCGCCGATCGCATCTTAGCTCGCCGATCCGGGATCTCACGGCTATGCGCGATGTCAATGCACAAGTGCTGAGAACGGAGTAGCGCATCATGGAGAGACGCCCTAAGATGACTAAAGAGATGCACATGGAGAATTACACCTCTTGGCCAGCTAGTGGTTGTCTCGCTTTCTAGCCCTACTACCGCAATGATCCCCATTATAGAAAGCATGTCTACTCTGCTCTTACACTACCAAACAACACTCCCTACTGTTCACACATGAACACGTCACATGTACTACCGGTGGCGAGCGCGATACGCAAGGCATGTCGCCGGAGGAGCCTCACCGGAAGCGCGATACGCAAGACATACGGCGAGATCTTTTCAGCACCCGAAACTCCACACGCCTGGGAGAGACCCCGTCTAGACGCACGACGGTGATGGGATGCCCTAGTTGGTTCGCCCTCCCTTAGGTCCTCGCGGATCAAAGCTCTCCAACACGAAGAACGTCGACGAACGATGAGCAGAAAAACAAGGGCGAGAGAGAAAAGTAGAGGTTTGTAGATTGGCTTTTGCGATTGTGTGTTGTTGTTCAATCGACCGTCACCCCTCGTGTATATAAGTGCTGACTCGTGTAATAACGAGCTCGTTGGGGAACCCCAAGAGGAAGGTATGATGAGCATAGCAGTAAGTTTCCCTCAGTTATGAAATCAAGGTTATCGAACCAGTAGGAGCAAGGAAACATATCCAAGATGTTGTTGCCAACTTGGAATCCTGCACAACACAACCATAGAACTTTGCCCCCAACTTATAGTGAGGTTGTCAATCTCACTAGTTTTGCTGAAAACAAAGGATTAAACGTATTGTGTGGAAGAAAGTAAAAGCTTGCAGAAAGTAAACAGAGAATAGTAAATAGTTGTAGATTGATGGTAAAAGAAAGGACCGGGGTCCATAGTTCACTAGTGGTGGCTCTCCTTAAGATAGATGACATGTTGGGTGAACAAATTACAGCGGGACAATTGACAAACATCGAGAAAGCATACATGCATATACTAATCATCTTGACTCCTATGAGATTTGATTGGGCATTACAACATTATACATAGACCGTAATCAAACTGCATTAATGACTAATAATCCACCTTCAGTTTATCATCCGAACCCCCTCCAGTATTAAGTTGCAAGCAACAGATAATTGCATTACACATTGCATGTAAATTAAACAATATGATTGTTATATGAACAAAGGATTGCTATTTTCTCCCTAGTAGCAACAGCACATCTAGTACCTTAGAGATTTCTGTCACTTCCCTAGATTACTAGAGGCATGAACCCACTATCGAGCATAAATACTCCCTCTTGGAGTTGCTAGCATCTACTTGGCTAAGATATCTACTAACAACGGAGAACATGCAAGATCACAAATAACAAAGAAATGATATAATAAATAATCAATCTGAAATAGCATCTCAATATCCATCGGATCCCCGCAAACACAACATGTATAATTACAAATAGATGATCTTGATCATTAACGAAGCTCACAAGATCTAAACATGATAGCACAAAGGAGAAGAACCAACCATCGAGCTACTACATGGACCCGTAGTCCAAGGACGAACTACTCACGCATCACACCGGAGGCTTGCATGGTGATGAAGAAGGCCTCCAGGGTGAATTCTCCCCTCTGGCAGGGTGCCGGGAAGAGCTTCAGATCCCTTCTGATCTAGGGATGGAGATGACGGCGGCTACAGACTCTTTCGTGGAATTTTGATCGGGTACTTAGGGTTTCTGTATTGGAGGCATCTTATAGGCAAAAGGGGAGGCCGAGGCGGTGCCCTAGGCGGCCACACCACCCCCTGGCGTGGGTCAGGCCTGGCCACACGGGCAGGTGGTGTGGCGGCCCTCTGGCCCCTCTCCGTCTCGTATTGTGGCTCCGTGTCCCCCTCGGTGAAAAACTAACTTTGGCTTTTGTCCCATCCAATTCCGAGAATATTCATTTTCTAACTTTCCTCGAACCAAAAACAACAGAAAACAGGCAACTGACACTGTGGCATCTTGTTAATAGGTTAGTCCAAGAAAGTGTATAAAAAGTACTCCAAAGTGTGGATAAAACATAAGAAAGTAGATAAAAACCAAGCATGGAACATCAAAAATTATAGATACGTTAGCAACATATCAACATCCCCAAGCTTAACTCCTGCTCGTCCTCGAGTAGGTAAGTGATAAAAAGAAAGAATAATATTTGAGGTGACATGAACCATCATAAACTTGATCAAAGTATTTGTAAAACATTGATAGCTGGGATCATAGTACTTCAACATAACATGAAAGATAAAGTTCTAACAATAAGACATAGCAACTATGTTGCAACATGAAAAGGCACAAACAAAAGATTTATGAATAACAATGCTTTGCAAGACGTTTGTTTGTTTCACATAAAGAAAACATAGTATAGTGGCATTCAGCTTATCCTTCATAGAGTAGCAAACATAAATGCATAGGACACCTTCAAAGTTCATAAGAGTGACTAGATACAAATAGTTTAAGAACAAGCAATATCAAAGTTATGCATCAATCAACAAGTCTTGGGACAATGCACATAGAACTAAGAATGGCCACTATGCTCTTAAAAGAGGTGGATAAAGATAGAAGGTGGAGACTCAACATAAAAGTAAAAGAAAGGCCTTCATAGAAGGAAGTAGGGATTCAAGTTTCATAAAGAGCTTCCAAAAATTATGATACTTATTAGCTTTCAGCTCTCATTGCCCCTATCATAAGCATCTTTAGGTGATTAAGGTTAAAGTGACACAACTAAGAGGATATGCTTGACAAGTTATAAGTTGAAATCTCATGCCCCTTACTTACGAAGACCGAACCTCATGCTACTTGATACATTGCAAATGTATCTATAATTTTTGATGTTCCATGCTTGGTTTTATCCACTTTCTTGTGTTTTGTCCACACTTTGGAGTAATTTTCATATGATTTCTTGGATTAACCTATTAACAAGAGCCATAGTGCCAGCTGCCTGTTTTCTGCTGTTTTTGGTTCCAGGAAAGTCAGAAAATGAATATTCTCATAATTGGACGGGACAAAAGCCAAAGTGCCTATTTTTCCGGAAGTCATCAGATGCCAGAGTACAAGACGGAGAGGAGCCAGGGGGCCACCACACCACCTGGCCATGTGGCCCAGCCTGGCCCGCGCCAGGGGGTGGTGTGGCCGCCTCCGGCACCCCCTCGGCCTCTCCTTCCGCCTATATATTACCCTCGGGACGAAAACCCTAAGGGCCCGATCAAAAATCCACGAAAGAGTCTGTAGCCGCCGTCATCTCCATCCCTAGATCGGGAGGGATCTGAAGCTCTTCCCGGCACCCTACCGGAGAGGGGAATTCACCCTCGAGGCCTTCTTCATCATCATGCAAGCCTCCGGTGTGATGCGTGAGTAGTTCCTCCTTGGACTACGGATCCATGTAGTAGCTAGATGGTTGGTTTTCCTCCTTTGTTCTTTCATGTTTAGATCTTGTGAGCTTCGTTCAGGATCAAGATCATCTATTTCTAATTCTGCATGTTGTGTTTGCGGGGATCCGATGGATATTGAGATGCTATTTCGGATTGATTATTGATTCTATAATGTCTTTGTTATTTGTGATCTTGCATGCTTTCCGTTGTTAGTAGCTATCTTGGCCAAGTAGATGCTAGCAACTCCAAGAGTTAGTATTTATGCTCGATAGTGGGTTCATGCCTCTAGTAATCTGGGGAAGTGACAGAAATCTCTAAGGTACTAGATGTGTTGTTGCTACTAGGGAGAAAACAACAATCCTTTGTTCATAGAACAATCGTATTGTTTACTTTACATGCAGTTCGTAAAGCAATAATCTGTTGCTTGCAACTTAATACTAGAGGGGGTTCAGATGATAACCTGAAGGTGGATTATTAGTCATAGATGAAGTTGGATGGCGGTCTATGTATAATGTTGTAATGCCCAATCAAGTCTCAAAGGAGTCAAGATGATTAGTATATGCATGTATTGCTTTCTCGATGTTTGTCAATTGCCCCGCTGTAATTTGTTCACCCAGCATGTTATCTATCTCAAGGAGAGCCACCTCTAGTGAACTATGGATCCCGGTCCTTGTCTTTTACATACAATCTATAAACTGTTTACTGCTTTGTGTTTACTTTCTGCAAACTTTTACTTCCTTCCATTCGATACGTTTAATCCTTTGTTTTCTGCAAAACACGGTGAGATTGACAACCTCATCGCAAGTTGGGGACAAAGTTCTGTGGTTGTGTTGTGCAGGTCTCCACGTTGCTACTAGCACCGGTAGTGCGCCCAGCCAAGGCTTAGCTAGCAACACCTTTGGGGTGTTTCCTTGCTCCTATTGGTTCAATTAAACCAAGGCTTAGCCAGCATTTTCCTAGCGCCGACACTAAGCCATCAAGCATTTTTCTGGCGCCGTTGCCGGGGAGTCAAGGACATCTTAACAAGGGGAGTCCCTCATAACCAATCTCTTTACTTTGTTTTTTTTTTGCTTACTTTCTTTTTGTTTTGTTTGCTTGTTTTTTTTATCAAAAACACACAAAAAATAGTTTTACTAGTTTGCTTTCTTATTTAAAAACAGAAAAAATGACTACTCTTGAAAACACTAAGTTGTGTGACTTCACTAGCACCAACAACAATGATTTTATGAGCACACCTATGGCTCCACCTGTGCCTGAAGATACTTTCTTTGAGATAAAACCTGCTTTACTCAATCTTCTTATGAGAGAACAATTTTTTAGTATTGGTAATGAAGATGTTGCTGCCCATCTAAATAACTTTGTGATATGCAAAAGCATAGGGATATAGATGGTGATATTATTAAGCTGAAATTGTTTCCCTTCTCTTTGAGAGGAAAAGCTAAAGAATGGTTGAATTCCTTAACTAGGAATAGTATTGATTCTTGGACTAAATGTAAGGATGCTTTCATTGGAAAATACTATCCTCCTGCTAAGATTATATCTATGAGAAGTGAAATAATGAAGTTTAAACAACTTGATAATGAACATGTTACTCAAGCTTGGGAAAGAATGAAATCTTTGGTAAAGAATTGTCCCACTCATGGACTGACTGCTTGGATGATCATCCAAACTTTTTATGCAGGATTGAACTATTCTTCAAGGAACCTATTGGATTCTACTGCTGGAGGTACCTTTATGACCATTACTTTGGGTGCTGCAACAAAACTTCTGGACAATATGATGGTTAATTGTTTTGAATGGCATACCGAGAGAGCTCCACAAGGTAGGAAGGTAAATTCTGTTGAGGAAACTTACTCCTTGAGTGATAAGATTGATATTATTATGTCTATGCTTGTTAATGGGAAATCCCATATTGATCCAAATAATGTTCCTTTAGCCTCTTTGGTTGCTCAAGAAGAGCAAGTTGATGTGAACTTCATAAGAAATAACAATTTTGGCAATAATTCTTATAGGAGTAATTTTGGTAACCACAATTATAAGCCATATCCTCCCAACAATGGTAATTCTTATGGAAATTCTTACAACAATAATAGGAGTGCACCCTCTGAACTTGAAGTTATGCTCAAAGACTTTATTAGTAAACAAACTGCTTTCAATAAAACTATTGAGGAAAAACTCTCTAATGCTGAAAGAAATATAGCATATTTGGCTGAAGCTCAATCTTCTTTGAATAAAATGGCTGCTAAACCTGAAACTAATGATAATCCCTTTGTAGCTACTAATGCTATACAAGTAAGAATTGATGAAAATGTTAGACTATTAGCTGAATTACATGCTAAGTGAGAAAGAGAACATGAAATTGCTAGAAACATTAGTGTTTCTACTATCACCACCACTAGTGTTGAGGCTAGTAATAGTTCTACCACTTTAGATGATAAGTATGGTTTTGATCTTGATGGTTGCAATATCTCTGAAGTTATTAAGTTCCTACAAAAGCTTGCTAAAAGTCCTAATGCTAGTGCTATGAACATGGCCTTTACAAAACACATTACTGATGCTCTCATAAAGATTAAAGAAGAAAAGATGAAACATAAAGCTTCTATTCCTATAAAACAATAAGATGGTTGGGAACCCATCATTAATATGAAAGTGAATGACTTTGATTTCAAAGCTTTATGTGATCTTGATAGTAGTGTTTGTATTATGCCTAGAAGGATTTATGATATGCTTGATTTGCCTCCTCTTGAAGATTGTTATTTGAATGTCCCACTTGATGATAATGCTAAAAAGAAACTCATGGGGAGTCTTAATGATGTTCTTATTATGGTTAACAATGCCTATGTCCCCGTTGATTTTTATGTTTTGGATGTTGAATACAATGCTTCTTGTCCTATTACTTTGGGAAGACCTTTTCTTAGAACTGTTGGTGCCATTATTGATATGAAAGAAGGCACCATTAAATATCAACTCCCACTCAAGAAAGGTATAGAACACTTCCCTAAGAAGAGAGAGAAGATTTCTTTTGCTTCTCCTATGAAAACAAAATTTGGTCTTAATGCTTCTTTATTTGAGAACACTTGATCCTTTTTCTTGCTTCTTATGCCTAACTTAAAGGCGTTAAAAAAAGTACTTATTGGGAGATAAACCAAAAGTTTTAGATGAGTCTTGGAAGTTATTACCTCTGTAATAACCTCTCCTTATCCTTTTTATTTGCTTTTTGTGCCAAGAGTAACCTCTAATGAGAGAGAAGTAATGATTGGGAAAGTTGCTGTCCCAAAACAGATTTTTGTGCTTCACCGTAAACATTCGTGTAAAATCTCTGAACATCTTTTTGAGGCATTAATTTTTGTGCTTCTGCTCCAGGTTGTTATCTAACTTTCTTTAGTTCAACACTTTTTGATTTGAGCAATAGAAGGTCTTCGAAAAAATCGTCTTTACCTGCTGGTCTGTTTTGACAGATTTCTGCCATTTTCTGCATTTGCTTCTTGTTGGTTCCTTTTTTAGTTCTTTTGGGGAATTGAGATTTTTGAGGGAAGTGCTACAGTAGCTAGTGTTCTAATGTAAGTTTATTTGATGTTATAACTGAACCTTAAGACTTATTTATCTTGAGTGCACTAATGTTGCTAATAAAGATTGTGTGAACTTTTGTATGAAGGAAAAAATTCAGGTGTATGAAAGGAATGAGTAATGAGATGAAGGATGGACTAAAGCTCAAGCTTGGGGACGCCACGCGTGTCACCCCAAGAAATATCCAATAAGTACAAGCAACAAAGCTTGGGGATGCCCAAGGAATCCCCTTCTTCATCAATAAAAATCCTAGGTTTCTTCCAAACGCTTCATTTTTATTATTTCATGCACACTTGTGTTGTTCTTGGAGCGTCTTCTTTTTCGTTTTCATTTTGGTTTTTCGTTTGCTTTTGTTTGCTTAGTTTTCTGAATAAATTGGTTGGACCCCCTCTTTCATACATTGGTTTGCATATAGGTTGGTTTGGTTTGGAAAAGAGTAGGAAAGTTCATACTTAGGTGGTAAAAAGAGCTTGTTTTTGACTGTGGCCTATGCTTTGTCATGCCATGCTTGATATTGATTTGGATTTATGCTTAGTATTTTTTGCTGTAGCATGACTTGTTATAAACAATTGAGATTTCTTAATGTGCCTTGGATGAATCATGTGTTGTTTTAGCATATTAAAGCATAGTATAGTGGTATTCTCCTTTGATGCTTTATTTGGGTTGACTTGGCGCATGCTCACACCATGTTATGAATATCTCAAGTCACCATAGCCTTTATGATCCTTTAGTTTTCAACTTGTAGTATCACTTTATGCTTTGATCAATGATGTTTTGTCGCAATGCATGATTATGGCCATTATTGCTCTCTTAGTTTGTCGCTCCCTGTCTTTTGCTAGCCTCCCAACCAAGTATGAGTTCCACTCATGCATCCAACTCCCTAAACCAAGTTAATCCAAAGATTCCACCATACCTACCTACTAGCTTATGCTATTCCAAGTATATTCATGCTTTTGTTTACCTTCCAAATTAAACTTGTTATGAGAAAACTAGTGATTAAAGCTCTCACGAACTTGATGGCACACTTTACTTTTCTTGCCCTTAATAAACTTGAACCATTGTGTTGTCTATGTTGTATATGCTTGCACTTATTTGTTGGGAATTAGCAGAACCATGCTTTGATGGGGAACGCTTTCAACATTGCACTTGGTACTTTGTACCTAGTTGATATCATGGTCTTTTGTATATGGATGTCATCGGTGTGAAATGAAAGGGGAGCTTGTAAGTCTATGGAGTTATGTATATGTGTTAGAGAAACGCCTGGGCCGTCGGTCTAATCCATGCTAACATGGTGGAAACCTGCAGCGTAACCATAATGAGCTGTCTATGAAGCATTCTTCTTATAAAAAAAGGGGTCCTATATAGAGAAAAAAGAAAAAAAAGAGATTATGAAAAGAGGAAAGAGAGAAAAAAGCACCATATTCCCATGGTAAATAAGAAGATTGCTGAGATGCTCGTTGTCTGCTTGCCTTGTCATTTTGATATGGGCATTCTTCCGTATCATCGAGAAAGGGGTACCCCGTTGGCGGTTCTCTATGATACACATGTACTTACAATGACAAGAACTTACCGGTGACTAAACTTGAGTAGCATGAGGATCGGCCCTCGTATACAAGGGACGTGAGGTTCCTAACTTATACTTCGTCAAGGATGTATACCATAGTTTGTTCACTTTAACCTTAATCACTTCAATATGCTTATGATAGGGGCAATGAGAGCTGAAAGCTATAAGTACCATACTTTTTGGAAGCTCTTTATGAGACTTGAATCCCTACTTCCTTTTATAAAGGCCATTCTTCCACCATTATATTGAGTCTCCACCTTCTAACTTTATGCACCTACTTTGAGAGCATAGTGGCCATTCTTAGTTCTATGTGCATTGTCCCAAGACTAGTTGATTGATGCATACTTTGATATTGCTTGTTTTAAACTATTTTTATCTAGTCACTCTTATGAACTTTGAAGGTGTCCTATGCATTTATATTTGCTACTCTATGAGGGACAAGCTGAATACTATTATACTATGTTTTGTTTATGTGAAACAAACAAACGTCTTGCAAAGTATTGTTATTCATGAATCTTTTGTTTGTGCCTTTTCATGTTGCATCATAGTTTCTTTGTCTTATTTCTAGAACTTTGTCTTTAATGTTATGATTGAAGTAGTATGAGCCCAGCTTTGAATGTTTTACAAATACTTTGATCAAGTCTTTGATGGTGCATGTCACCTCAAAAATTATTCTTTCTTTTTATCACTTACCTACTCGAGGACGAGCAGGAGTTAAGCTTGGGGATGTTGATACATTGCAAATGTATCTATAATTTTTTATGTTCCATGCTTGGTTTTATCCACTTTCTTGTGTTTTGTCCACACTTTGGAGTACTTTTCATATGATTTCTTGGACTAACCTATTAACAAGAGCCACAGTGCTAGCTGCCTGTTTTCTGTTGTTTTTGGTTCGAGGAAAGTCAGAAAATGAATATTCTCGGAATTGGACGGGACAAAAGCCAAAGTGCCTATTTTTCCGGAAGTCATCAGATGCCAAAGTACGAGATGGAGAGGAGCCAGGGGCCACCCCACCACCTGGCCGCACGGCCCAGCCTGGCCCGCGCCAGGGGGTGGTGTGGCCGCCTCCGGCACCTCCTCGTCCTCTCCTTCCGCCTATATATTGCCATCGGGACAAAAACCCTAAGGGCCTGATCAAAAATCCACGAAAGAGTTTGTAGCCACCGTCATCTCCATCCCTAGATCGGGAGGGATCTGAAGCTCTTCCCGGCACCCTGCCGGAGAGGGGAATTCACCCTGGAGGCCTTCTTCATCATCATGCAAGCCTCCGGTGTGATGCGTGAGTAGTTCATCCTTAGACTACGGATCCATGTAGTAGCTAGATGGCTGGTTCTCCTCCTTTGTTCTTTCATGTTTAGATCTTGTGAGCTCCGTTCATGATCAAGATCATCTATTTATAATTCTGCATGTTGTGTTTGCGGGGATCCGATGGATATTGAGATGCTATTTCAGATTGATTATTGATTCTATCATGTCTTTGTTATTTGTGATCTTGCATGCTTTCCGTTGTTAGTAGCTATCTTGGCCAAGTAGATGCTAGCAACTCCAAGAGTTAGTATTTATGCTCGATAGTGTGTTCATGCCTCTGGTAATCTGGGGAAGTGACAGAAATCTCTAAGGTACTAGATGTGCTGTTGCTACTAGGGAGAAAACAACAATCCTTTGTTCATAGAACAATCGTATTGTTTACTTTACACGCAGTTCGTAAAGCAATAATCTGTTGCTTGCAACTTAATACTAGAGGGGGTTCGGATGATAACCTGAAGGTGGATTATTAGTCATAGATGCAGTTGGATGGCGGTCTATGTATAATGTTGTAATGCCCAATCAAGTCTCAAAGGAGTCAAGATGATTAGTATATGCATGTATTGCTTTCTCGATGTTTGTCAATTGCCCCGCTGTAATTTGTTCACCCAACATGTTATCTATCTTAAGGAGAGCCACCTCTAGTGAACTATGGATCTTGGTCCTTGTCTTTTACATACAATCTATAAACTGTTTACTGCTTTGTGTTTACTTTCTGCAAACTTTTACTTCCTTCCATTCGGTACGTTTAATCCTTTGTTTTCCGCAAAACACGATGAGATTGACAACCTCATCGCAAGTTGGGGACAAAGTTCTGTGGTTGTGTTGTGCAGGTCTCCACGTTGCTACTAGCACCAGTAGTGCGCCCTGCCAAGGCTTAGATAGCAACACCTTTGGGGTGTTTCCTTGCTCCTACTGGTTCTATTAAACCTTGGTTTCATAACTGAGGGAAACTTGTTGTTGTGCTCATCATACCTTCCTCTTGGGGTTCCCAACGAGCTCTACATCAACATCGCACCAGCATTTTCCTGGCGCCGACACTGAGCCATCACTACTCAACTTCAGTCACAAGTAAGCTCTTGTCATTGTAAGTACATATGTATTATAGAGAACCGCCAACGGGGTACCTCTTGCACATGATACATGAGCTATCCCATAATCAAAATGACAAGGCAAGCAGACAATGAGCATCTAAAGGATCTTTTTATTTGCTATTTGCATAGGTTTTTATTGAGGATGATTCATCGAGTGCTCATTATGGTTATGCTGCAAGTTCCGACCATGATTAGGAATGGCTTAGGCTAGCGGCCCAGGCATTTCTCTAACACAGATACAAACTCCATGATCTTACAAGTTCCCATTTTATTTCACACCGACGGGATCCATAAGCAAAAGAACATGATATCAACTGGGTACAATGTACAAGTGCAATGTTGAAAGTGTTCCCCATGATACATGGTTCTGCTAACTTCAACTTGTAAAGCACAAGCATATACGCAACAAAGATGGACGCAATGGTTCAAGTTTATTAAATGCAAGAAAGTAAAGTGTGCCATCAAGTTCATGAGAGCTTTAATCACTAATTTTCACATAACAAGTTTAATTCGGAAGGTAGATAAAAACATGAATATACTTGGAATAGCAAATGCTAATAGGTAGGTATGGTGGACTCTTTGGAACAACTTGGTTTTATTTGGAGTTGGATGCATGAGTGGAACTCATACTTGGTTATGGAGGCTAGCAAAAGACTGGGAGCAACCAACTAAGAGAGCAATAATGGCCATAATCATGTAGAGCGACAAAACATCATTAATTAAAGCATAAAGTGATATTACAAGTCGAAAACTATAGGATCATAAAGGCTTATGGTGACTTGGGATAGTCATAACATGGTGTGAGCATGTGCCAAGTCAATCCAAATAAAACATCAAAGGAGAATACCATAATACTTATGCTTTAATATGCTAAAACAACACATAATTCTTCCAAGGCACATTAAGCAATCACAATTGTTTATAACATGTCATGCTACAGCAAAGATCACTAAGCATAAAGCCAAAACAATATCAAGCATGGCATGACAAAGCATATGCCACAGTCAAAAACAAGCTCTCTTTACCACTTAAGCATGAACTTTCCTACTCTTTTCTAATCCAAACCAAACTTATTTGAAATATAATGTATGAAAGAGGGGGTCCAACCAATTTATTCAGCAAACTAAGCAAACCAAGAAAATGAAAACCAAAAGCAAAAATGAAGACGCTCCAAGAACAACATAACTGTGCATGAAACAATAAAAATGAAGTGTTTGGAAGAAACCTAGGATTTTTATTGATGAAGAAGGGGATGCCTTGGGCATCCCCAAGCTTTGACGCTTGTACCTCTTGGATATTTCTTGGGGTGATACGGGGTGGCATCCCCAAGCTTGAGCTTTAGTCCATTCTTCATCTCGTTACATCATTCTCTCCATACACCTGAAATTTTTCCTTCATACAAAACTTCACACAATCTTTATTAGCAACATTAGTGCACTCAAGATAATAAGTCTTTGGGTTCAGTTTCAACACCAATAAAACTTCCATTAAAACACAAGCTACTGAAGCACTTCCCTCAAAAATCTCAATTCCCCAAAGAGAACCCAAAAAGGAACCGACAAGAAGCAAATGCAAATAATGTCAGAAATCTATCAAAATAGACCAGCAGGTAAAAACCGATTGTTTCGAAGACCTTCTGTTTCTCAAATCAAAAAGTGTTGAACTAACGAAAGTTAGATAACAACCTTGGGTAGAGGCACAAAAATTCACGCCTCAAAACGACATACAAAGATTTTACACGAATTTTTATGGTGAAGCACAAAAATCTGTTTCGGGACAGCAACTTTCCCGAGCATTACTTCTCTCTCATTAGAGGTTACTCTTGGCACAAAAAAGCAAATAAAAAGGATAAGGAGCGGTTATTACAGAGGTAATAACTTCCAAGACTCATCTAAAACTTTTGGGTTATTTCCCAATAAGTACTTTTCTTTAATGCCTTTAAGTTAGGCATAAGAAGCAAGAAAAAGAATCAAGTGTTCTCAAATGAAGAAGCATTAAGATTAATACCAGAAATATCTTAAACAAGGCAAGGTATCTCATCCAAATAAGTTCTAGAGGATCCTCTCTCAATGCTTTTGGGTTCACTACTCTCATCAAATGGGTTTTCAGGAACAATCCAATTAAGATTCTTTTCTATGGCTTCATGCATTGCTACAAGTTTGAAAGTTATTAGTATCTTAATTTCCTCCCCATTAGGTTCGGTTTTGTTCATCTTTTCTCATGTACCAATAACATCTACACATGAGCCTAGCATATTAAAATGTTCAAAGACTTTTCTAGCTTCCTTGGTAATATCATAGAATTCCTTAAGCAAAGTTTCTAGAATAAAATCTCTCTTTTCAGGGTTCTCAATTTCCTTTAAGTTTAAGAAACATTACTTGCATTAAGGGGTTAAGGTTAACAAACCTAGCTTCCAATATGTGAACCAAAGAAGCCGTGGCTGTTTCATAATTTGGAGCAAGTTTTGCAAGGGATCTATCCTCAATATCCTCATGCTTACTAACATGATTAAAGAATTCTTCAATATTATCTTTTCCAATTATAGAGCCACTACCTATTGAAAGGTCTTTCAGAGTAAATTTAGGGATCAACATGGTGAGCTAAGGAAGAGGTAGCAACTATAGAAAGACTTAATTTTTTATGTGTTTTTGATAAAGAAACAAGCAAACAAATCAAGAATAAACTAAGCAAAACAAATAAAACAAAGTAAAGAGATTGTTTATGAGGGACTCCTTGTGAAGATGTCCTTGACTCCATAGCAACGGTGCCAGAAAAATACTTTTGATGGCGCGTTGTTGATGTGGGAGCTTCTTCTTCTTCGATCCCCGACAACGGCGCCAGAAAAATACTTCCTGACTCGTGTAATAGCGAGCCCGTTGGGGAACCCCAAGAGGAAGGTATGATGAGCACAACAGTAAGTTTCCCTCAGTTATGAAACCAAGGTTATCGAACTAGTAGGAGCAAGAAAAAACCTCCAAGGTGTTGTTGCCAACTTGGAACCCTGTACAACACAACCACAGAACTTTGCCGCAACTTACAGTGAGGTTGTCAATCTCACCAATTTTGCTGAAAACAAAGGATTAAACGTATTGTGTGGAAGAAAGTAAAAGCTTGCAGAAAGTAAATAGAGAACAGTAAACAGTTGTAGATTGATAGTAAAAGAAAGGACCAGGGTCCATAGTTAACTAGTGGTGGCTCTCCTTAAGATAAATGACATGTTGGGTGAACAAATTACAGCAGGGCAATTGATAAACATCGAGAAAGCATACATGCATATACTAATCATCTTGACTCCTATGAGATTTGATTGGGCATTACAACATTATACATAGACCGTAATCCAACTGCATCTATGACTAATAATCCACCTTCAGGTTATCATCCGAACCCCCTCCGGTATTAAGTTGTAAGCAACAGATAATTGCATTACGCATTGCATGTAAAGTAAACAATACGATTGTTCTATGAACAAAGGATTGCTGTTTTCTCCCTAGTAGCAACAGCACATCTAGTACCTTAGCGATTTCTGTCACTTCCCCAGATTACTAGAGGCATGAACCCACTATCGAGCATAAATACTCCCTCTTGGAGTTGCTAGCATCTACTCAGCCAAGATATCTACTAACAACGGAGAGCATGCAAGATCACAAATAACAAAGACATGATAGAATCAATAATCAATCTGAAATAGCATCTCAATATCCATCGGATCTTTGCAAACATAACATGTATGATTACAAATAGATGATCTTGATCATGAACGGAGCTCACAAGATCTAAACATGATAGCACAAAGGAGAAGAACCAACCATCTAGCTACTACATGGACCCGTAGTCCAAGGATGAACTACTCAAGCATCACACTGGAGGCTTGCATGGTGATGAAGAAGGCCTCCAGGGTGAATTCTCCCCTCCGGCAGGGTGCCGGGAAGAGCTTCAGATCCCTTCCGATCTAGGGATGGAGTTGACGGCGCTTATAGACTCTTTCGTGGAATTTTGGTTGAGTACTTAGGGTTTCTGTATCGGAGGCATCTTCTGGGCGAAAGGGGAGGCCGGGGGATGCCCTAGGTGGCCACACCACCCCCTGGCGCGGGTCAGGCTAGGCCGCGCGGCCATCTGGTGTGGTGGCTGATACGTCCATTTTGCATCACTATTCGATGTCATAATTCACTGTTATTCATTAATATATTTCGTATTGAGAGGTGATACTTATGTTATTTCATCTGTTTTGGCATGGTTGATGACTTTTGGAGCATGGACCGTTGTAGTCAGGATTTTGATGGAAAAGGTGCTATTTGGAGGCAAAATTCGCGAAGGTCAGAAAATCCGTATTTTTCCAGAAGACGAAGGATGCCAGAAGGAGGAGTGGAGATGGGCCACAGGGGGCCCACACCACCCCCTAGCACGGGCTAGCCTAGGCCACGCCACCAGGTGGGGTGGCCACCCTGGTCCACCCCTGGCACTCCCCTCTGGCGTATATTATCCTCCCGAAACCCTAAGACTCGGGGAGCGACCACAGAAATATTCCGCCGCCTCTGCGGGGCAGAAAACACCGAGAGAGAAAGATCTCTCCGGCAGACAGATTTCTTCCGGGGGAATTCCTTCCTAGAGAGGGGAGATCGTCGCCATCAACACCACCATCAAGCTAGACTTCATCGAGATCATCATCATCACCACCATCATCACCATTAGCACCCTCATCACCATCTCCATATTGCTGTAACAATTGGGTTGAATCTTGCATAGTTCACAGGGGAAACTTTCCCGGTGTTGATTACTACATGTAGTTGATGCTATTGAGTGAACCGTTGAATTATTGTTTATGTTCAGATTGTTATACATCATTATTCCATCTCTGATCATGATCCATATGATGTCTTGTGAGTAGTTCGTTTTGTTCTTGAGGACATGGGAGAAGTCATGTTGTTAGTAGTGGAGTTGTGTTGAGAAAGATTCAATAGTTTGATATTTAAGTTGTGGTGTACTTCTTCTAGTGGTGTCATGTGAACATCGACTACATGACACTTCACCTATATGGGCCTAGGGGAATGCATTGTGTATTTCTCTACTAATCGTAGGGGTTGCCGGAGCGACAGAAACCTGAACCCCCGTTAGGAAACCATTGCACAAGGGACGTAAGGGTCTTAGAGTTTAAAGTTATGGTTAGGTTTCTACCTTAATTACTTTCTTGTACTTACAGATGTTCGTAAGGGGTATAACACAAGTATGTATTAGTCCTAGGAAGGTCGGTACATTAGCACAGGTTCACCCACACAACACTTAGCAAGCTAAAGAAGATTAATCAACTATATGAAGCGAAAGCACTTGACAGTCTTCCCATGTGTCCTCGAGAACGTTTGGTCATCTTAAGTAAGACAACCGGCTTGTCCTTTGCTGCATAAAGGATTGGGCCACTTGCTGCATTTATTCCTACTGTCTTTTGTTTACTCGTACTTTGTTTACTTGCTTTATCAAAAACCCCTAAAAATCCGTTAGCTAAGTATTTGCAGAGAATTCCTGATCCATACCACTAGCCAGCACCTTCTGCTCCTCGTTGGGTTCGACACTCTTACTTATCGAAAATACTGCGATACACCCCCTATACTTGTGGGTCAGCAAGACTATTTTCTGGCGCCGTTGTCGGGGAGTGAAGCGCTATTGGAGAGTGGAACTAGTAAAGGAAACTTCTATTGTGAGTATTGTTTACTTCTATTAGTTGCTTTATTTTTGTTATGGATAATTCGCTGAGTTTCTTATTTGGTAATGCTACTACCACAGATCAAGTTAAGAAGAAGTTATTCTCGTTATCGCTGAAAGGAAGAGCTGAGGAATGGTATAAGCTGCTGAAGAATGGTCAAGCTCTGGAATAGGAGGAAATAGTGCCTCTCTTTTATTCAAAGTTTTATCCTCCTAGTGAGATTCATAAAGATCAGAATCAAATATAAAACTTTTGGCCTCTTGATGGAGAGAGTACAACTCAAGCTTGGGGGAGATTGAAGTTACTAATGCTCAAATGTCCCATTCATGAGCTCCCCAACAATATTATTATTAATAACTTTTATGCAAGGCTCCCTCTACATCACAAGGATTTATTGGAAGCTTCTTGTGCTGGATCATTCACTCGCATGGAAGAAGAAGCTAAACGGGATCTTCTGGACCATATTCAAGATAATGCTGAAGCTTGGGAGAATGACAAAGGAAGGAAGTCGGGTATAAATTATGATTATGAATGCATTGAATTTTTTATGGGAACTTATGACTTTCAAAATATTAAAAATGCTTATGGTCTAGACTCTCAAGCTATTGCTTCTTATTTTAAGGCTTTTGCTTCCTACATTGAAGTGCCTAAAAAGAAGTGGAATAAGTATCATGAACCTTATAAAGATATTGCTAAGAGTGTTCCTGCAAGAAATACTGAAGTTTATACTACTAATCATGTCTTACGTGAACCTTATATTGAGAAAATGCCTTTCCTAGTTAAGATAAAGGAAGATTCTATGATAGCTAGTATGGTTAATGAAAGTGCAAATAAAGCTGTTGAACCTGATAAACAAATGGTTGATGAACCTATAATAGCAAATGTGAAAGACTTTGTTACTAAATATGAAGAAGAGGGACACACTATCCTTTGTAAGGATACCTCTAATATTGTTTCACAAAGTAGTGTTATGAGAGCTAGTATTCCTGTGTTTTCTGTTAGAATAAGGGATCATTGCTATGATGGCCCTTGTGATAGTTATATTGTTAAGTTTATGCATGATACTGAAAGTTATTATGAGAGAGGGAAAAGTGTTCTTATCTATCTCAATAATATCAAGTTTCCTCGTTTTATGCTGAAAGTTTTTATATTGCACTTCTTTTGCCTTCTTATGCAAGTAGCCTTTGGTTTCAACAACTTGTTTGTTTACAAAATTCCCTTGCATAGGAAGTGGGTTAGACTTAAATGTGTGTGTGTTTTTGCTTCTTAATGCTCTCTTTCACTTCAATTCATATTCCTAAGTGAGCATCTTCAAAATTATCATGCCCATCTTAATGGCTATAAAGAAAGAGCTTTTTGGGAGACAACCCAATTATTTTTGCTTCCAGTTTGTTTTTGTTTCTTTGAGTCATGGAAGTTATTACCTCGGTAATAACCTCTCCTTATCCTTTTTGTTTGGTTTTTGTGTCAAGATCAACCTCTAATGAGAGAGAAGTAAGATTTGGGGAAGTTGCTGTCCCGAAACAGATTTTTGTGCTTCACCGTGAAAATTTGTGAGAGATCTCTGTATGTCGGATTGCGCTTGAATTTTTGTGCTTATGCCCCAGGTTTTTATTTAACTTTCGTTAGTTTTGCACTTTTTGATTTGAGCAACAGAAGATTTTCGAAAAAGTTGATATTTACCTGCTGGTCTATTTTGACAGATTTTGCCACTCTTGCATTTGCTTCTTTATTCAATTTCCTTTTGAACTCTTTTTGGGTTTTCGGAAGGAGTTGCTACAGTAGCTTATGTTTTGATGGTTTTCCGTTGAAGTTGAACTCAAAAGGTTTTATCACTTCGCTTATACTAATGTTGCTAATGAGAACTGTGTGAAGTTTTGTGTGAAAGAAATTTCCAAGTAGTGGAGAAAATGGTGTAATGAGAAAGAGAAAGGTTTCATGACTCAAGTAATAAGTGTATAAAGAAGAAGATACCGATGTTATTCAAGTGGTGACTCCAAAAGAATCTACTAGATACTAAATTCAGAGACCTGTAGAGTCCGTTTTCAAATAGGTAACAGTTCTGGTAAGAAAAGTTCCGCGAAAATACTATTCAATTATATTTTTGCAGTTTTCAGTCAATAAGGGAAGTTACGAAGCGAAAGAGGGACAGAAATGGAGCCAGGGTGGCTCACACCACCCTGTGGCGCGGGCCCACCCCTAGCCGCGCCACCAGGTGGTGAGTCCACCCCGGACTCCGCCTCCGACTCGTTTTCTCCCAGTACCTTCCTTTTGTTCTAAAACTTCGTAATATATAATCCCCTGGATCTCCCGAGGTTGGTATATCTTGTTTTGGTCGTGTTTCATTTCGATCTATTTCTGCCAGGAACCATCTTTGAAATCTTAGAAGCACAATGGTGTCTGCCAAGGATAAGGGAAAGGAGCCTATGGAGGAAGATCTCCAGGACCCCGGGAAGGAGAAGGAGATCAAGAGTGAAGGTGAAGGGGAGGCAAAGCACACCGGCACTACCGTTGCAAGCATTGGAGTGGTGGCGAACCCTGCTAGGATCAGAAGGACTGCACGGATGTCAACTGGAGGGAAACCTCCGCGTCACTGTTTGGCTCCAAGGACACCTTCTCCAAGCACCAAGAGTCCCTTCCATACCTTTATCCATAACCATGCAGGAAAAGAAGACTCCAAGAGGGAAGAACGGAAAACGAATCACAAGAGCTGGGATCCACTATCTGACATGGTCATGCACCGCATCGAGCACAACTCGGAGTTGATTCGTACCCTCACCTTTGAGATTGCGGACTTGGGGAAATTGATCAAAGAGCTCATCAAGAGGATACCACCACCACCGAAGGAGTAATTTTTCATCAGGTTTGGCATCCCCTTGGTTTGTTCCAAGCTTGGGGGAGTGTCGCGGTATCACATCACTATCTTCTATCTTTTTACCTTATTAGTAGAGTCATATCATGAATAGAGAAGTTATTATGTAGGATGGTTTGCATTATGGAAGTGTCCCCTCTCTCGTTAGATATGTATCCCTTGGTGTGAGTTGCCGTTATGGAGTATTAATGAGAAGTTCTATCATTTACTCTTTTGCATAGCTTATATTAGTTTTCAATTCGTGGTTATATGATTGATATTGTTGTTAGTATTGGTATCACTTTGGGATCATTGAGTTAATTTAGTTGGTTTTGGCAAACCTGGATCGGTTAGTAGCAACACTATTTTTGAGGTTTGAATGAAAAAGATAAAAGTACTCTAAAGAAAAATAATTTCATCATCTTTCTTTCTTGATTTACTCATAAGTCTAGTATTATCTAGTTAAGATCTTTTGTGCTTCCAAGGAAGATTGCATGATTTGCTTTTATCACTTGTATGTTTGTTTGTTTCCTTCAACTCTTATACTTGCTACCCAGCCTTGCTAGCCAAAAACCCATACTGAGAGGGAATTCTTCTCGTGCATCCACTTCCTTTAAACCCAAAATCTTTACCATTTGTGTCCACCATACCTACCTATTAGCATTATTGCTATTCCAAGTAAATTCTTATTTTATCTACCTTCCAAATTAAACTTGTTATGTGAAAATTAGTGATTAAAGCTCTCACGAACTTGATGGCACACTTTACTTTTATTGCACTTAATAAACTTGAACCATTGGGTCCTTCTTTGTTGCATATATGCTTGCGCTTTATGAGTTGAAGTTAGCAGAACCATGCATCATGGGGAACGCTTTCAACACTACCATGGTACTTTGTGCCTAGTTGATATCATGATTATTTTGCCTATGGATCCCGGCGGTGTGAAATAAAAGGAGAACTTGTAAGCTCATGGAGTTTATATGTGTGTTAGAGAAACGCCTGGGCCGCTAGCCTAAGCCATGCCTAATCATGGTGGAAACTTGCAGCATAACTATAGTGGGCATTCTATGAAGCATCCTCAATAAAAACCTATGCAAATAGCAAATAAAAAGATCACTGGGATGCTCACTGGCTGCTTGCCTTGTCATTTTGATTATGGGATAGCTCCTGTGTCATGTGCAAGGGGTACCCCGTTGGCGGTTCTCAATGATACACATGTATTTACAATGACAAGAGCTTACTTGTGACTGAAGTTGAGTAGCATGAGGTTCGGTACTCATAAGTAAGGGTCATGAGATTTCAACTTATAACTTGTCAAGCATATCCTCTTAGTTTTGTCACTTTAACCTTAATCACCAAAAGATGCCTATGATCGGGGCAATGAGAGCTAAAAGCTAGTAAGTTTCATAATTTTTGGGAGCTCTTTATGAGACTTGCAATCCCTGCTTCCCTCTGCGAAGGGCCTTTCTTTTACTTTTTAGTTGAGTCAGTAAACCTACTCCCTTCTATCTCAGCAAGTATTTTGAGTTGTTGTGTTTCATTCTTTCATATGATGATTTATTCAATCATGTTTCTTATGTTCCTTGTTTTGTACATTGCTCTTATCTTGATGTTTACTACTTTGAAAGCTATCTTTGAAAACCAGTTATTTGCGAACTCCAGCAAATTATCAACTATTCTTCGACAAAGAGCTAAGTTTGCCATTACCAATTATGATTTACTTTATGTATCTTTATTGTGTTTCCTTTACTCATTGCAAGTTGAGTTATGTAATAGTGAGTTGTCTTCTATTATGATATATGTATTGATGAATGTGATGCTTCTTGTCCGTATTCTTTTATCGACTCTTCACTCCATAAACCTGAGGTCATGTTTATTGAGTCCAGTTTCGCTTGGGGACAAGCGAAGTCTAAGCTTGGGGGGAGTTGATACGTCCATTTTGCATCACTATTCTATGTCATAATTCATTGTTATTCATTGATATATTTCGTATTGAGAGGTGATACTTATGTTATTTCATCTGTTTTTGCATGGTTGATGACTTTTGGAGCATGGACCGCTACAGTCAGGATTCTTATGGAAAAGGTGCTGTTTGGAGCAAAATTCGTGAAGATCAGAAAATCCGGGAAAATATACAGAAAAACCTATTTTTCTAGAAGACGAAGGATGCCAGAAGGAGGAGTGGAGATGGGACACAGGGGGGCCACACCACCCCCTAGCGCGGGTCAGCCTAGGCTGCGCCACCAAGTGGTGTCGCCACCCAGGTCCACCCCTGGCACTCCCCTCTGGCGTATATTATCCTCCCGAAACCCTAAGACTCGGGGAGCGACCATAGAAACATTCTGCCACCTCTACGGGCGGAAAACACCGAGAGAGAAAGATCTCTCCGGCAGACAGATTTCTGCCGGGGGAATTCCTTCCCGGAGAGGGAAGATCGTCGCCATCAACACCACCATCAAGATGGACTTCATCAGGATCATCATCGTCATCATCACCACCATCATCACCATCATCATCACCATCAGCACCCTCATCACCATCTCCATATTGCAGTAACCATTGGGTTGAATCTTGCATAGTTCATAGGGGAAACTTTCCCGGTGTTGATTACTCTGTGTAGTTGATGCTATTGAGTGAACCGTTGAATTATTGTTTATGTTCAGATTGTTATACATCATTATTCCATCTCTGATCATGATCCATATGATGTCTTGTGAGTAGTCCGTTTTGTTCTTGAGGACATGGGAGAAGTCATGTTGTTAGTAGTGGAGTTGTGTTGAGAAAGATTCAATAGTTTGATATTTAAGTTGTGGTGTACTTCTTCTAGTGGTGTCATGTGAACGTCGACTACATGACACTTCACCTATATAGGCCTAGGGGAATGCATTGTGTATTTGGCTACTAATCATAGGGGTTGCCGAAGTGACAGAAACCTGAACCTCCTTTAGGAAACCATTGCACAAGGGACGTAAGGGTCTTAGAGTTTAAAGCTGTGGTTAGGTTTTTACCTTAATTACTTTCTGGTACTTACGGATGTTTGCAAGGGGTATAATCACAAGTATGTATTAGTCCTAGGAAGGTTTGTACATTAGCACAGGTTCACCCACACAACACTTAGCAAGCTAAAGAAGATTAATCAACTATATGAAGCGAAAGCACTTGACAGTCTTCCCATGTGTCCTCGAGAACGTTTGGTCATCTTAAGTAATACAACCGACTTGTCCTTTGCTTCATAAAGGATTGGGCCACTTGCTGCATTTATTCCTACTGTCTTTTGTTTACTCGTACTTTGTTTACTTGCTTTATCAAAAACCCATAAAAATCCATTTGCTAAGTATTTGCAGAGAATTCCTGATCCATACCACCAGCCAGCACCTTCTGCTCCTCGTTGGGTTCGACACTCTTAATTATCGAAAATACTGCGATACACCCCCTATACTTGTGGGTCATCAGTGGCCCTCTGGCCCCTCTCTGTCTCGTATTCTGGCTCCGTGTCCCCCTCGGTGAAAAACTGACTTTGACTTTTGTCCCGTCCAATTCCGAGAATATTCACTTTCTGACTTTCCTCGAACCAAAAACAGCAGAAAACAGGCAACTAGCACTGTGGCATCTTGTTAATAGGTTAGTCTAAGAAAGTGTATAAAATGTACTCCAAAGTGTGGACAAAACATAAGAAAGTAGATAAAAACCAAGCATGGAACATCAAAAATTATAGATACGTTAGCAACGTATCAATAAGGAGTGGTTGGACTTTCTGTGCAAGAAAGAGGCTTGGAATCACGTCCAAAACACTAGTTGGGGTCAAATTCGGATGGTTTGGTCCGCACTTTCCATAACTGTTCAGCCAAAAACTGGTTTGTACCTTCTGGTCCAGTTTTGAGGTAGTAAACGAGCTCGGATCAAAATCTCGTACAAAGCAAAGTTATGAAGAACTTCTATTTTGGCCACTTTTCCGTACGACCTTATCTTGATGGTCTTTTCTCCTTATTTTTGTATCAAACTCAGATTTTGACCGAATGATTTTAGTTCTGTTCAGTATTATTTTAATTCTGATGGTCGTATATTTGCTCAGATGAAGATGACTCTAAAATAAAAGTTGTTCATCATACAAAAACGAAGAACTTTTATGTTTTGCACTTTTCATCCGAGTTGATATTGGTGCGTTTTGACCCAAATTCTGAAAACAGATCTAGGTTTGACATGTGCTAAGAGTGGCGAGTACTTGTCCTCTATAGTCTTAGTTTTCGCCAAAATTTCTGAACTCAGGAGGACTTGTCCTATGTGTTCTCAATCTCATTTTTTATTTTGGCCATAGAATCTTCATATGATATCGGATTGAGATGATCCAAAAAGCAAAGTTGTTTGATTTGACGAGACGCACAACTTTTATGTTTGGCAGTTTTTCATTTGAGATCATCTTAAAGAAGTTATAGTGGAAGCCGCTACATATGAATCTCCGAGCCTTCTCTGAACACTAGAATAATCAGCTGTTAAACCTGATCATGGCTTGATTTGATATGGTTTCTCTTCGATAATGATTAATAATCCTTCGAGTAGACTTTTTGAGTGTTCTCACCATTTGTCTTGGTTAGCTACGAGCCCAAAACGAGTGCCAACACCTGTGCTAATCAGCCACTAGCGCGACCCATGGGTGGTCCTCTTGGCAACACCGGTGTCTCGAGTACTCGACTGATCTACTAAATTTTCTCCAAAGTTGGTCATGTTGCCTCCTGCTATTTCAAAAGATACTGGCGCAATTACCTTGGCGCAGGTAATGATGGCCGCAACATTTAGCACCAACTTGCTGCACTCCCTGGCCCCCACAACACATATGGGTTCTACTTCCACGTACCAAATTTACCCCGGCTAGTACATGGTTACTACAACAACAGATCACTTACCAATGATCTCGACAAACTCACCATGAGGGAGCAGTACCAAGGCAAGGATCTATTTCAAACAACCAACATGACAGGTATGTGCATTACATATATTATCTAGTCTTTAATTACTACATCATCACATCCTTTTCATCTCAAAAATTTCCTTCGTGTTCCTTCCATTACCTGTAATCCTCTCAAAGCTTGGTTACGATAATAATTTTTTCCTTTGAATTTCACCCCTGGTATTTTCTTGTCGAGGACCAGGAGTCGAGTGAGGTTCTTCTTAGAGCAAGATATCTTGGAGGTCTCTATAATCTTGATTTGTCATCCGTGAAGCAAGTTTTCAGAAGTGACAAGGTGTCAGGTAATCAGTGGCACTCACGTCTAGGTCATTCCGCTATTCCAGTTGTTCTGAAGGAGATATCTCAATAAGTTCATAATAGTTTCATACTATGGTATAACTGTATCAAGTGGAAATATTGATACAGGTGTGGTATGTAAACAAATCAAGTCCCTAGTAGCCTCTATTTATACTAGTTCATTGTGCAATCGATGATCAAGATTTCCTGATCATGGTGCATTTATGTTGGTTGACAATGAGTCATATCATTAGTAAATGATGTGATGGACATTACCTAATATAAAGTATTACAACACGATCAAGTCACATAGTTCATCTTTGCAATAGTTAGAAACGAAGTATCCTTCTCTTTTGACCATGAGATCATATTAATCACTATCGCTTGAGGCTGCTTTGACTGCATCAAATGTTATGACTGTAACTAGGTGATCATAATAGTGCATGTTGGGTATTCCATAGGGATATGTTGAGGCCTATGCATCAAGATCGGGATTTATTCACCTGCGTGATGGGAAGATACACAAGACCGACTTGATGAGATTACATCCATAAATGTTGCAACATATGACTAGGTCACGGGGATGGAATATCACGAGAGTGAGTAAAACAACACTTGTCGATAACGATATTGAACAAGGTATAGTGATACCAATCATCAGATCTCGAACAAGTCAATATCAAAGTAACAAAGGGAATTGGACTTGATGTTTATGGTTCAAACGACATTAAACATTGTGGAATGCATATGGGTCATTATGGCCATCCCGGTCCCGCTAATGATCTTTGATATGAGAGGTGTACTGATCATGTCTATGATGTTTTCGAACCGTTGGGGTAACATGCTTAAGGGTACAATGACACTTGGAGTTCATTATGGAATCATCGGAATCACGAGATGAAAGATAAGAGAAAACCGGAATTGTTCTATGAGAGAACTAGTGTCGTTTTGGGAGGATCCGAAGGCGTTCAGAGTGAACCAAAAGGTAATTCGGGTCAAAGAGAATTTAACAATATGTATTTCATATTAATTATTGGAATTAATATTAAATATATATTTAATTTAAATTAAAATGGGCAAACTGCCCTAATGGGCCAAGTTCCTGGAGGGAACAAGGCCCAAGAGGAAGCCACCCACGAGAGAGCCGCCGCCTAGGGCAAGGTAGGGTGGGGTGCCTGGCCACCGGCCTCCTTGTGCCACGCGGGGCCCACCCTAAACTGGCCGGCTAGCCCACCTCCTCTGGCGCCTCCCCCCACCTCCTCCTTTAGTCCCACCCCAGGACTTGGTAGAAAGGGGGTCTCCCCTTTTCCCCTATATAAGAAGGGTCTTAGGGGTGGGGAAAAGACACCAATATTTATCTAAGGCATTTTCCTTAGAGGAAAATCTCTCTTTCTTGTTGCCTTTTGCCATGGCGCGGTTCCTTGAAGGACTGTACACACAAGAGATGATATTGTTGTGGCACACCGTTGTGCTGTAAGGATTCTAGCCAGAAGATCTACTTTTGCACTCTCGGCAGGGATCACAGAACCGGAGGTTGTCATCGTACACCGTATGTGTGCGAAACCACGGGGGTTCCGCCATTAGTGGCACCCGGCTTGGCGCGCAAGGACCATGGGTGATTTGCGAGGAGCTTCACGACCTTGAGGTCGGCTACGAGTACGATACATCATCCTCGTTCCCCTCAGAATATTAACCGCTTTCGGTCTACAAAGGTATGTTACCGAAACTATCTCTATTACAATATTACTCCCAGATAGATCCTGACATATGGTGTGCTCTTTAGTAGGAAAAAATTGTGTTTTCTGCTGCGAACCCCTTCATGTTCATCATGTCTTAAACTGTCATGAGCTTCCATCTGTGTTAGTAAATACATTTTTAATTTGTGATGTCTGTCAGTAAGGAAAGAGTTAACAATTACCATTTTGATTGTCTACTCATGTACTACTACTCCTCTTGAGATTATATGTTCAGATGTATGTAGTCCTTCCCAAACTTCAGTTAGTGGACAACAGTTGTATGCTAGTTTCATTGATGTGTGTAGTCATTTTACATGGATTTACCTTCTTAACCTTAAATTTGATTTGTTCTAAACTTTTCTTCAATAGATACTACTCTAAGTCGCAAAGATTTGTTTTTTGCTCTGATTTTTGAGCCTCCTACGATTTTTCTGCGTGCGACACGTGCACGACGCCATTTCTCTTTTCCGTCTTTTGTTGGTCCCGTTAGCCGGATCCGTCCCCTCAATCACCTTTCCTCGCCTTTCTAGCCGTTACAACGGTGATGACATATGACGATTCCCACAAATGTATGAGATTGTTGAAAACTTTGATGAAAAGTATTACCGAAAATTTATATTTCAATGCAAGGAGAGCACAAAAATACCAATAAGAGTTTAGCAACTGAGACGTCACTCTCAAACCACACCCGTGTATCAATATTTTCAAAAAACAAGAGGTGATTATATAAGTTGTATCAAAATCGAAACAGAAATAGCAAATTTTCAGTTTTCACCAAATCTATGTTTCCACATCTGATTGTGCAGCTGTCTAATTAGCTTTCAATGTTGTTAAGTAAGATATGTCCAAGCTCTGTTTCATGTATAGAGAGATTGATAGGATTGGAAGTTTCATGTTCTACTTCTCTGTGTCTCTAGTTAAAAGAGATTGTAATGCACCGGTGCATGAGCTATCTAAATGTAGTAGGATTGAGGAACCTAAGGCATCTGGGACATGTGTTTATCTGACTAGATCAGGTCCTTCATTAGTAACGATTGGAACAAGCTCTTTCATCAATGAAATCTCTTTTGATGTCAAAAAGAAAAAAAACTTTGCTGTGTTCCAAAAAAACACTCGACAAAGATCTACTCCCTTCGTCCTAGGAGAAGTGACTTGTGTAAATACATGTGAATCTAGACAAACTAAAGTCACTATTTTGGGACGGGGGAGTATATACTCACAAAAAAAAAATTGATTGCGGTAGTGATGCTCTGATGAATGGGAAATGATACTGTTACCCCGGGATCGAACGAATCCATCCCCCGGGTCGCCTCGCGCGCTCGCACATCTCCTGACCCTACTAAAGAAACTCGCTCTCTTCTCTGTACCTATCCACACGCAATGGATGAAACTCGCGTGACTACGCCGCCTGCAACCCACGTCGTTGCGCCCAACGCGCTGCCGGGTCGTGGCCGCTCCGCCGGCGTCGTTGCGCCTCCGCGCGCACTTTCACACCGGGTCGCCATCCCTTTGCCTCCGCGCCGCCGGGCCGCCGCCGTACCACTCTACCGGCTGCATCGAGGTAGACGTCTCCGCGCCACCGCGCTCAGCTCACTGGCTCCGCGATGCATGTGCCCGTGTGTAAGGCGGGGCGATGCTATCTGCGGCATCCTGAGCTGCTACCTTCGGTGAGCGGCCCTGTTACACGCGGCCGACCGGACCTGCTACATACGGCTTCTGGAGGTGCTTGTGGCCATCAGCGCTGCTACAATGTCATATTTTTTGTTACAAGGTTTCGCTCCGATGATGTCTCCGGCGAAGTCGGCTTTTGCTACATTAGCATAATTATTTCGCTACATCTGTTTTTTGATTTTGCTACAATAGCTCAAACTTCTTGCTATGAGGTCTCCAGCGAGGCCTCCGGCGAAAGTATCCGGCATAGTCAGTTTTGCTACATTAGCACACATATTATGCTACATAGTCTCCGGCGAGATCTCCGGCAAGATCTATTTTTTTTTCTCGTGAGCAAACCGTTAAAAGCGGGACGTTATGTAGCAAAAATGAGACTTAGCAAAAACGGGATTTTGAGAAGACACGTGTCAGCAATGTTTTAAATAGCTGGCTATAGGCTATAGTCGTGGTCTCCGAAAACAACAGCTGTAGCCTGGCTATTTAAGAGGTTTGATACTTTTTAGCCGGCTATTGCACTTAGCCGCACCGTGCTATTTAGCCCGCTCCTAGCTCGCTCCTAGATTACTTACCACACGCAAATCAACTTGCGGTTGGGTAGTTAGGAAGATGGTTGTACCTCCAGCCCACCTGAGTTCAAACTCCAGGTTTGACATTGTGTGTTGTATAAAAGGCGGAATATTCTTTTAGTGGGAGGCGACGTTCCTGTTGACAGCGAGGCGTCCGTGGTGACTTCGTCAATCGTAAGACCCGATCTGCCAGCTCAGTCTCTCGAAGGTGCTCATAGGGATAGGGTATGCGTATGTGCGTTTATAGAAATGGGTCCATGCACTCGTGTCTGTGAGCCTATATGATTGTACCGTGTTTAAAAAAAAATTTACTTACCGCACGTCGGTAGTACTTACTTTTATGCTCCGTACTCGTTTCGGACCGTGGAGTACAAAAAGAACCGCCCACACTTCCGACCGGTCTCGGATCTAGTTCCTCGATAAAAGTACCAGTTGGTGCAGTGTTGTCCGCTTTAACTATTGGGAAATTCTTCTCGGCATCAACGCTTCTCCAATCTCCATCCGATTTTATTCATGGCGAAACGCGGTAACCCCGACGTGCCGGCGGCTAAAGAAAACAAGAGCCAACCAGAGACGAAGAGGAGCAAGGCGTCTGCTACTGCTGCTGCAGCAACAACCACATCGTCACACCCTCGCTCTGTGCCGGACGACCTGACCGAAGAGGTGCTCCTGAGGCTGCCGTCGAGGTCGCTCGCTCGGCTCCGCTGCGTCTGCCGGGCCTGGAAAGGCCTCATCTCCTCGGACGCCTTCCTTGAGCGCCACCTGCAGCTGCAGCTCGAGAAGCCGAGGACTCCCTCGAAGCTCGTCCTCGCTCCGCTGGCGAAGCGGCACGGCAACTGGGCCGGGGCTCTGTGCCGTGATTGCCCGAAGATCACCAGCGGGAGGCCCTGCCGCGGCCTCGTCCTCTTCTGCCGCCCCTGCGCCCTTACCTACTCCGTCTGCAATCCTTCCACCGGCGGCGTCCTGCACCTTCCGCCGTGCCGCCGCCGGTGGTACACGATCAGCAGCGCCGGGATCGGGTTCCACGCGCCCACCAACCAGTACAAGGTGGTGCAGATCGCGCTGGTGAACTTTCCAAGGGGTGAGCTGAGGATGGAGTGCCGGGTGATCACCGTCGGTGACCCCGCAGGCTGGCGGCCGGCGCCTTCCGGTGAGCCTCCCTGCTCAATCACCCAAGACCTGATCTCCTCAGTCGAGGACACGGACCCGGTTTTCGCCAACGGGCGCCTCCACTGGACGCTTTCCACGAGGTTCCTGTATCAGCCGCCTCGCGCCCAGGGCATCCTATCCTTCTCGCTCGGCGACGAGTCCTTCGCCACGGTCCCATCGCCACCGTTCGCCAGGGCTGACATCGTCGAAGATGATGGCAACGACCCGTACGGAGATCACATTCACCCGGACTTTTCGACGGAGTACAGAAAGGCATTTTACTCGCCGGCCGGCACGGTGTTGGTGGAGCTCGACGGGCGCCTCTGCATGATGCGCGACGTGCGCCTCCGCCGTGGCTGGGACGCCTTGTTCGAGATATGGAAGCTCGATGACTACGAATCTGGTTCGTGGTCTCTCGACTACTGTGTAAGCCTCGCGCGTGGGCACATGACGGTGCCGCTCATCAGACCGTGGCTCGTCAGCCCACTTTGTTACCTTGGCGGCGATTCCTCCGTGGAGAGTAGGAAGCTATTGCTGGCGACGACGGCGCACGAGGCGCACGTTTACGACCCGGCGACGAAAACGCTCCAGATGGTGGCCTCTGTAGAAGACGAAGAGAAGAGCAGCTGGGACGTGCCGGAGTTCATGGATGACCGCTTGCGTCTCGTCTTGTATCAGGAGAGTCTTGCTCACATCACCGGCATGGAATACAACAAGCATTCAATTGGTTATTCCGTTATTGTCCTGGAAGATGTCTTGCCTGGCTTCCCATCGGGAATAAACTGTGGACCGGCAGTGGATACAGCACAGACGAGGCTGGTCGAACGAACCAGGACCATTGCCTTCGCTTGTGCCGAGAGAAATTGAGACGACGCTGATTCACCTCGGAGAAGTCTTTAGAACTTAGAAGGCGCATGTACATGCACGAGTCTCATCCACGGTCTATTACTGCTTTGAGATTGGTGCGTCCGTTCAGCACTTTTTCACACATGGATGACACCATGCTAATGTCATGTTGACGCCACTAATTGAAACAAAATTGAAACCAACCGAAACAGTACAAAATATTTCTTAAGTTTTAGAAAAGTTTCACAAATTTTTCAGTTTCTGGGATAGCACGTAGCTGACATCATACCGACGTTAGCACTCCGCAACATACAGGCGTCCTTAGAAAATCCTTGTTCCTGGTTCAGCTCTCTAACCCAAAAGAACTTCTTCCTGACCTTGAAGCTTTCAACCATGTAATAACCGACGATGATGTATCTGTGGTTTCCAATCAATAAAGCACACGCATGATGGCTTTTCCTCAATTTTCTTTCATGAAAGTTGATAAAATGTAAAGTAGTGTTACACATGTACTTGTACATATATGGTATGGGCTTGTATAAACCAATCGTATGTCTCATGTATTGTATCCTACCTACACTATATAATATATTTTTGGATAAAGGAAATATATAATATCGTGAAGATACTAATTACACATAGCCTCTGCAACAACGCAATACTCTAATGTCAATATGGATGCTGCAGCCAAAAAAAGCTAAAAAAGGAAGAAAAAGCCCCCTATAGTGTTTCAGTCCTTGTAGCAGCACAAACACCCCCCAAGACAACACTTGAAGTACAAATTCTCCATAAGCGACGCCTCCAAGAAGAAAATAGTGCGCAAGTGCCGTCATGCCCGATCATAGATCTTAGGTTTTTACCCTGAAGAAAGTCTCCGCACTCAAAACAATGCCTTCAACAAGACCATTATCAGGAACAACCAATTAAGGCCTTGGATTTTCACCCTGAAAGGTAAGGCATTGAGCTTCACTTGTGATGTTGCCCCCACTTGCACACCGCTGCCACAAATCCCGAAACACCAAGTAAGTTTCTCCTCGTCGCAAAGATTTGAATCACCATTACTATTCCCCAGATCTTGGCTTTCATGCCATTCTCCGCCTCTGACTTCACCATGGAACGAAAGACATGTTCCATGATGGCAACAGATAGCAAAGCTTCGTGCCGCTCCCTCATGAAAGCAAACGGTAAAAAAACATGGGTGCACAGACCGAATCCCATCTGATCTAGCAATATCCAGACATATTCACCCGAGGGAGTTCGCCGGTGGAGCCTTCCAGAACTCGACACTCTAGCCAGATCAAGGAGAACAGGCAACAAGTAGGTATTCATCTTGGTATGAGGGGAACCCTAGGACCGATGCTATTATTCAGGACGAGCCCCCACACAACCGGCCATCGTCGGCTGCCTGGCCTCCAAAAAGGCGGCAGATCAAAGGCGACCTGGCTGCCAAGCCCACAAGACGACGGGTAGCGCCGCAGTGAAGGAAACCGGGCTGACCTCCAAGACAAAGCCCTATCGGTGCAACAACCATGGCAGCCACGGGCACATCTACTGCAGCCCTTCGGCCCAAAGGAATCGGACTCCACCAGCCGCGGCGCTGCTATGGTGCACCACTGCCTCAAACCACCGCCACCACGCTGCCACGCTAGAATGATCCCAGCGCCAAACCATGCGCAGCCCACAAGGGCCACCTCTCTACACGAAGAAGAGCCGCATGTGAGCGTCGTCCTCACCCTTTTACCTCCATCGATGGCCAAAGCGCCATCACCGTCGGCGGTAGCTACGGTGGCTAGTCGATCTCGGTGTTTAGGTTTTCTAGGGAAGATGGGATCACCCTGGATCCCCCCGCGCAGGATTCCAGAACTCTTTAAAAATGGGTAGAATTTCACTTCCCCACCCTCTACACCATCTAGGCATGCACACAACAATTAAGCACGAGTACACAAAAAATTAACCGTGGTAAAACACCAAGCATGATCCTCAGGACAAATTGCATGAGTACCAGGAGATCATGGTCCTAAAGTATAAATAGGAAACCTAAATTTGCATTCATGAGGATTTGAACCTAGGTTTTGGATTTGTACATACACTCCCCACTCCATTTGAGCTAGGCTCACTTCCGATGGAATTGATCGTTTCGTTCTGATAGGGTTTGGGGGTTTGGTAAACCTTGTGTGATGTAGAGGCTCATCGCTCATCGACGGGTAGTGACGGTTCGATTCATGGTGTGTGAAGGCTGGTTTCTGATGTGTGCAAAGGCCCGATCTATACTAGTGTGTTCTCTGTATTATACTCTACCTACACTATATAATATATACAATACATGCCCTTTGAGGTCGCCGCAATACTTAGCCCCAAACCATATACTATTACCAAGTCTTCCATGGTATCGGATCCAATACACTAACCATGCTCGATCTATCCGCTTCCACTTGTACCCTGTGGCAATCTCACCGTCGCTCTCCGCCACTTCCGGTGTGTCCCTCTCCAGTAACAACACTATCAACTCTGAATCACTCTCTGTGCACTTTGTCCGTGTTGGACTTACTGCGAGGAAAGGCGTCAGCATGGCATCTTTGATTCCAATGACACCAATCTCATTGGATATTTGCATCATGATCCGCTTCACCTCCGACAACTACATCTACACCTGGGTCATTCCGATCTTAGGGAGAAATATCATATATGGGTTCATCGATCGCACCTGGCATGACCATTCACCAAGCTTATAAATACCACAACAGAGATCAAAGGTGATGCTCCCCCTAACACGGTCAACCCCCTATACTCTGCTTGGCATTAGCAGAATCAACCAATCCTTTCCGCCATCCTTGATAGCTCCAAATTATGACAATTTTTACCAAGATTTTGCATTGGTTTTCATCTTTCAACTAACACTAATATTGTGATTTAGCGAAACCTTGTAGTTTTTATGTGAGTTTCATATTCTGGACACTTTTGGAAGGATCCAAGTCCATTTATGCGCAGATTGGAACAAATCAAGAAAATATATAATTGAAGGCCTTTTGATTCAAGCTCCTCGAGCCTTAACGAGCATTAGTACGGGAAGGATCTTGCCCGTATGGCCCGCTCGTACTGCTCGCAACCACCTTCGTCTGATCATTATAAGCACTTTTCGTGAAGGAGGTAATAACAAAAAATAGACCCAGTCGCAACCATCCATTCAAGAGTAGAGGAAGAAGAGATATGAAGGAGAAGAAGAATTTTGTTGACCCTCTCCAAGATCTCTAGCCTCTAGATCATCCACTCCTTCATAATCCCCTTGCACTAGATTGAGAGAGAGACATTCATAATTGTAAGATTAGGTTTTGAGACTCTATTCATACTTTGCTTTGTATTGGATTTGGTCTTCCCTTTATTGTGGCTTGCTACTGTAATATCAAGACGAACTCTATTTACATCATGGTTATATCATTGTTCCATTATCCTCTCATGTGTGAGTAAATTCCCATAGTCGTGGGAGATGTAGAGAATTCTTCAGACGTGATGTGCCTATTTTATTTCCATTTATTTGTGATTATTGTTGTGATTATTCTGTGTGAGAATGATTTTGTTTGTGCGACTAGTGCTTATTTCTAATTGAATGACCAAGGAAACATGGTCCTGAGATCTCATAGACATGAACTTGTTTGCTAGAGAATCAACGACCACCGAGTGACACGGTTAATATCAAAGAGGAGTCGGTATAACTCAAGCAGAATGAGGAACCACTGAGTTTAAAGCCTTGATCTAGTCTCATGACCCTAATTGTTGCGCTGACCATGGCTGTGGTAACATGCAAATGGATCATTGAAGTCAAGCGAATCTACCAAGAGGAGTCTTGACTATTATATGGGTTGCTCGCCTACTTGCGTACTAATAAGAATTTTTATAATCACTTATCCCATTTATTCCACCTGGAACATCACTATCACCATGAACGGTATCTCTCAGTGTCTAATCTTTCATCTGTGGGAAACTCAAACCAATCTTAGTACTATTTACTTTTATGTTCTTTACTTAAAACTGCTCAATACTCAATTCTCAATCATTCACACTCACCTTTTTTCATCTCAATTCTGTAGTCAATTCACTCAAGACAAGTGACACCTTGAGTGAGACGGAAATGCCACTAATAAACACTTTCCTATGCTCCTTGTTGGGATCGATATAAAACTCGAACTAATACTTCCACGAAAACATGCTTTGACGAACTTGTGCTCCTGCAAGCCATCAAGCTATTTTCTGGCGCCTTGTCGAGGAGCTAAGTTCTAAGTGTTTATTTCTTGACATTTGCAGGTTTTGAAACTATAGATGATCTCTATTTAAGATAGAGGATCTACATGCTCTGTAAGAACTTATTTTCCATCTTATATTGATACCCAACAGTACTCTTGCTCGCCACAAGGCACATTGGGTAGTCCGTGGAATCACGCAGTAGCATGGAGTGGATAACAATGACACTTTCAGCCATGCGGTGAATCCACGACCATTCATGCTGAAAGATCATTTCATGGTTCCCTGTGTTTTGCGTGTTAGATAACAATACCGTGGAGTTTTCTCATGTGTGCTAAGTGTGCAGGAAAATGTTTATTGTGTTTGGGGGCTGGATTATGTGCCTCCATCAAGAACCGGATTATTTGGCCTGACCCTCTTGGCAAAGGCTGGCATCGCGCGAGTCTCAGACTGGGGGTAGATTTTCCCCCGGAAAATCCAAAAAGGGGCGGATTTTCTTCCCCTGACCAGATAATCCGGCCCTCACCTTGGGCCAGATAATCCGGCCCCCAAGAGACGAGCAAGGGCTGGCATGGCACGACGCTCTGACTAGGGGCGGACTTTCCCCCGAACAATCCGAAGTGGGCGGATTTTCTTCCCCCGACCGGATAATCTGGACCTCACCTTGGGCCGGATAATCCAGCCCCCAGGAGACAAGAAAAGGTTGGCTCGGTGCGTCGCTCAGTCTGGGGCGGATTATTCCCCGGATAGTCCGAGGCTGGGGTGGAGTTTTCCTCAGGCCGGATAATCCGGCCCTCACTCAGGTCGGATAATCCGGCCCCAAAAAGCTCCAATGGCTCCATCTGGACAAGGGGTATAAAAGCCACGTCTTCCCCTCCTGTAAGATATCTTGGTTCATTCAAAAAGATCAGACCTGTTGCAAAAGCTCCCTCTCTAGATCTCCCACTTCAACCACCCGAAGGCTTCGATCTTTGGGGCAATTGAAGGAGGAGACATCATACATCTTCATAACGAATCAAGCGCATCAACTCCTCTCCATCACTTGGAGAATCCCCGATCTAGTATTCTCGTTAATATCTAGATCTTGTGTTTTCTTATTGATAACTATTGTTCTTGTGACAGCTTGTTGTCATTACGGGAGCCTCCAATTCGGTTGTGGAGTTGTGCCCTGATAGTTGTCTAAAGGCGCTGGTTCCCGACTCGAAGGGTTCCTATAGTGGAAAGGTGGATCAGGCCTTTGGTGGCAGGATCCATCGGAGAACAGGGTGAGGCCTATTGTGGCATGGTGGTCTTAGTACCACCCACCCCTCCAACGCAGATGTACTTCCCTTAACAAGGAAGGAACTGCGGTAAAACAAATCATGTGTCCCCGCGTGCTTCATCACGTTTTCCTCATTCCTCACTTTACTTGCCTCGCTAGTAGCTAGGTTGCATATAGGGAAATTCTATATAGTAGTATATCTGGAGAATTTACCTTTTGTGTCAAGCCTAAATTTGAAAAAGCATTAGAATTTGAAGTAGCACCTATTCACCCCCCCCCCCTCTAGGTGCCCATACGATCAATTTCAATTGGTATCAGAGCCCCGGCTCTTTACTCGGGCTTAACCGCCTAAGAGAAGTATGGGTACTAAGGAAAATGGGAATGAGGCTATGGACAAGGTCACAATGGATGACCTCAAGACGTTGGAAACAACCTTGTTGAAATCCTTTGAGACCAAGATGGAGGAGATGCAACAAATGATTGCTCGCCTCACATCATCTACAGCCTCATCTACATCTTCCTCTGAGGCCACCACTCCTCTATCCAAGGATAAGTCTCACGCCGGATCTAAGGAAGATGAAGTGGTAGGTGAAAAACATAATGGTTCCGCCTCCAAGAAGGGAAGTGGTAAGGACTATAGTGAGGTTCCTCATCTATATTCTCCCGATCCACCTATCCCTCATCCTCATATAAACAATAGGGGTGATCCACCCAAGCTTACTACATCTTCATTTAATCAATGGCAATTCTTAATGAAATCTCATGTATGCAGTTCATCGATTGAGCTTTGGAGGATTATCGAAGATGGTCTTCATATTGGAGACCCCACCAACTTGACTAGGAGAGAAGTCGTGGATAGTCAACTGAATGCAACGGCTCTCCACATGATTCAGCTCAGAGTGGGTCCCAAGGACATGCCCCACATTGAGCACTTCAACACCGCCAAAGAAGCTTGGGATGCACTCACCAACCTATTCATTGGAAATGAAAGCATGAGAAGAAATAGGTATGATGCCCTTAGCAATGAAGCTGAAGGATTTTACATGTTGGATGGTGAAGACCATGCAAATATGTATAGAAGGCTCAAGGGCATTGCAACAACATTTAGAAAGCATGGAGCCACTCACATTTATGATGCTTGGATAAAAAGGAAATATGTGAGTGCTCTAATGCCATTTGAGCCAACGGACTTGAAGAGTTTTCAAGGTAGACACAACTACCATCAAATGACTTCCAATTAAGTCATGCAAGAAATGGTGTCATTCAAGGTTGCAGCTAAGAACGCTGAAGATGCCCGTGCCCGAGCTATTGGAATGCAAAAAGGAGTCAATGTTGCTCTAAAGGCAAATGTTGTTGAACAAGATGAGGATGAAAGAGGATATGAGGGTGTCTCCATGGGCTGTCCCGAGGAAGTCAAGTGTGCTCATGGTGAGTACACTGCTTTCTATGCAAGGAATTTTTGGAAGGATCCAGCCAAGGCCAAGTCTAAACTCGAGCGCAAGAATGGGTCAAGTGGAGGAAGAGAGAATGGCCCAAAACTAAGAACATCCTACAATTGTGGAGATAGATTGCACTTCGTAGTTGAATGTCCATATCAAAGTAGAGAAGACAATGGTGACATGCTCATCCTTAAAGAAAAGTCCAAGGCACCTCGAAAGAAGCCATTTATCAAAAAGAATGGTCCGTACAAGAAGCAACCCAAAATTTTCTTAGTGGCACAAGAAGAATATTCCTCTGCAAGTGAAGACGAAGAGGATGAAGATAGTTCTCAAGAGGTGGTTTCTATAGCCACCACATCTACCCTGTCATCATTCTTCGACTCTCCGAACGAAAATGTCATCAACAACAACGTCACTTGCCTCATGGCAAGAGGGTCCAAGGTATCATCTTCTATTTCTTCGTTTCCTAAGACTAATATAAATATGGATATGGATGATCATACTAGTCTTAAGATAAAAGAAGAAGTTATTGATTTGGACAGTTTTTTCACTAACTTGCAAGGTGAGCACAAACTTCACTTTGATGCTCTTATGAGTCAACTTGCTCATTACAAAGCTCTTCTCGAAGAAAAGGGTAGAATTAAAAGAGAAGATGCCTTGGAGATACCCTCCTTGAAGAATGCCTTAGAAGAAGAAGAGGAAGCTCGAGTATCCTTGGAGGAGAAACTCAAGTCAGATGAGGAATCACATGAAGAGGTTGTTGCCCAACTCATGAAAGAACGTGACAATGCTCTTGCTAAGGTAAAGAAACTAAAGAAGGAAAAGGTTGAATTTGGGGATGCTCATGCTAGACTCTTAGAGAAGTGTGAGAAACTTGACATTGCTCACAAGGCATTGGAGAGTGAACATTCTACTCTAAAGGAGTCTCATGATTAGCTCCAAACTCAATTGGACAAGTGTGATATGCCCAGCACCTCCACTCCATCTTGTGGACACGAAGACATTGTTGAAGAAAATACAAGGCTAAAAGAAGAACTTGTAAAGGGATCTCAACATAAAGGTAAAAAGGTCCTAGGTGAGGTGCTTAGCAAGCAAAGGACAAACAATGGGAAAGAAGGTCTTGGTTATGTTCCCAAGACAAAGAAGAAGAAGAGCAAGAAGAAGAAGAAGAAGAATAGCAAATCTGCTCAACCAAAGACAAGCACCACCTCTAATGACAAGACTAACTATGATGATTTTGTAGGGGCTAATAATCCTAATTATGAGTTATTTTGTGATTATTATGGTGATGTATGTGCTAGCTATGTAGGTACTTATGATAGTTACATTTCTTGGTCTATTTGGGTTCCCAAGACCCTTGTCACTAACATGAGAGGACCCATAGAAAAATGGGTACCTAAAACCAAGAAGTAACTTTCTTGTAGGGCTATGCTTCCGGTGGGTCTAAATGGGCACTCGATAGCGGGTGCACTAGTCATATGATCAGAAGCAAGGAGATCATCTCGGAGATGCGACCAAACCATGATCACATAACCGTCTCCTATGGTGACAAGTCAAAATCTGAGGTATTGGGTCTTGGCAAAGTTGTGGTTGCTCACGATATCTCTCTCGTGGACGTCATGCTTGTTGAGACCCTCAGTTACAATTTACTTTCAGTTCGTGCCCTTGGTAAGATGGGTTTTGCAGTTTTTATTGATGTTGATTTGGTGGTACTCTTGTGGAGCAAGTCTCTAAAGGTCGCTTTCGTGAGGTATGTCGAAAATGACCTGTACGTGGTGGACTTTTCGGGGAAAACCACTACAGGCCCGATGTGTCTTTTTGGAAAGGCCGACGCTGGTTGGCTATGGCATAGCCGACTAGCCCACGTCAATATGAGAACTTTGCAAAGTCTCCACAAGGGTGGACACATCCTTGGACTAAAATAAAATGTTTCCTTTGATAAAGATCGTGTTTCCAGGGCTTGTGTTGAAGGGAAAATGCATGATTCTCCCCATCGAAGGAAGACCATTATTCCATCAAAGAGGATTTTGGAGCTCCTCCATGTGGATCTCTTTGGTCCTCCATCTCATGCAAGTCTCGGTGGGAAGAAATATTGCCTCGTGATTGTTGATGATTACTCAAGATATACATGGGTCTATTTCTTCAAGTTGAAGAGCGAGACTCAACAAACAGTCATCGACTTTGCCAACGAGGTTCAACGTCAACACAATGTCCCTATATTGGCAATAAGAAGTGATAACGGCTCCGAGTTCAAGAACTACACCTTAAATGAATTCCTAAGTGAAGAGGGGATAAGACATCAATATTCCGCTGTGTACACCCCTCAATAAAATGGTGTTGCCGAGAGGAAGAACCGGACCTTAATGGATATGGCCAGATCTATGCTAGCAAAATTTAAGTCTCCTTATAACTTATGTGCTGAAGCAATCTCTACCGCATGCCATTCATCCAACCGGCTCTATCTCCGTAAAATCTTGGACAAGACTCCGTATGAAATACTTACTCATAACAAGCCAAACATCTCCTACTTCCGGGTATTTGGTTGTAAGTGTTTCTTTCTCATTAAAGGAGTTTGTTTATCTAAATTTGAGTCTAAGGATTTAGAAGGAATTTTTGTTGGTTATGATGCCGAATCCCACACTTATAGAGTCTATAATAAGCTCTCCGGAACTGTTGTAGAATCTTGTAGTGTGGTGTTCGAGGAAAATGATGGCTCCCATGCGGGGCAAGTTGTTGTTTGTGATGCAGATGTTGAAATACCCCAAGATGCCATAAGAAGAATGGGCGTGGGATTTTTCTGCCCATTGAGGAACCCCTTGTGGCGGATCGAGAAGGACAATTCTCTACTCAAGTAGAGCCCTCATCGACACAAGCTCAACATGCTCCTACCGTTGGAGAAACTTCTACACCAACCCCACAAAATGCTGATGATGAAAATGCTCCTAAAAGCTCCAGGCCAGATTATCTGGTGGACACCGGATTATCCGGCCAACCCTCCTCAACTGGCAGAAATGATCAACATGTCGAAGAATCTGCTGTAAGTCCCAGGCCGGAAAATCTGGCTGACACCGGATTATCTGGCCACTCTCTCTAGTTCGAGCAAGATCCAGTCAAGCATGCGAAGATGCTTCAGGTTCTCCCATCCGGATTATCCAGCCCCACCCTCGGCTGGATTATCCGGCCCTGAAAATCCTGAAGAACAGCAACCTCCTGTTACGGCTACTGATCAACATCAAGGACAAGATTCAACATCTCCTATTCCTGCTAATCAAGCTGAAGATCTAGGCCAAGCCAATGATTCCAATGAAGACTCAAATGATGACATTATTCCGCCAAGAGACAACAAGCTGATTGAACTTTGTCGCAAAGCCTGTGCGGATAGGAACCTTGAATTAAGGGGTCACACTCTTGACAAAGTTGTAGGTGATCTCCGACGCAGGGTGTCCACAAGAAGGGAGCTAGCAAGTTTTGGTGAGCATCAAGCTCACATATCCATGGTGGAACCCAAGGAAGTGTTTGAAGCTCTTGAAGATCCGGACTAGGTTGTTGCTATGCATGAAGAGTTGAATAACTTTGAGCGCAACAAGGTCTGGAAATTAGTAGAGAAGCCCAAGGATTGCCGCAATGTTATCGGTACAAAGTGGATCTTCAAGAATAAGCAAGATGAAAATGGCATTTTTGTAAGGAACAAGGCAAGACTCATGGCACAAGGCTATTCCCAAGTGGAGGGCATCGACTTTAGCGAGACTTAAGCTCCAGTGGCTCGTCTTGAGTCCATCTGTATCCTTCTTGCTTATGTTGCTCATAACAATTTTAAATTACAACAAATGTACGTTAAGTGTGCTTTTCTTAATGGTCCTCTACATGAGTTCGTATATGTAAAGCAACCCCCGGGATTTGAGGATCCTAACTTTCCGAACCATGTCTACAAACTCGATAAGGCACTCTATGGCCTTAAACAAGCCCCACGTGCGTGGTATGAGCACCTTAAAGAGCTTTTGCTAGACCGTGGCTTCGAAGTTGGGCAAATCGATCCCACTCTTTTTACTAAGAAGGTTAAGGGGGAGCTCTTCGTATTCTAACTATATGTAGACGACATTATCTTTGGCTCCACTAATAAAGCTTTTAATGATGAATTTTCAAAGCTTATGAGTGATAGGTTTGAGATGTCTATGATGGGGGAGTTACGGTTCTTTCTTGGATTTGAGATCAAACAACTTAGAGAAGGAACCTTCATAAATCAAGCAAAGTACATCCAAGACATGCTCAAGAGATTCAAAATGACGGATCTTAATGGCGTCGCCACTCTGATGCAAACAAAATGTCACCTTGAACTTAATCCCCATGGTAAAGATGTGGACCAAAAGGTATACCGGTCCATGATCGGCTCTCTTCTTTACCTCTACGCATCTAGACCCAATATTGTGTTGAGTGTAGGTGTGTGTGCAAGGTATCAAGCAGCTCCTAAAGAAATTCACTTAGTGTCGGTCAAGAGGATCTTCCGATGTTTGGTTCATTCCCCTAATTTTGGTCTATGGTATCCCAAGGGCTCCAATTTCTCTCTATGTGGCTATACTGATTCAGATTGGGCTGGTGATAAGGATGATCGGAAATGAACTTCTGGAGCTTGTAAATTCTTGGGAAGGTCCCTAGTATGTTGGTCTTCTAAAAAGCAGAATTGTATATCTCTCTCCACCACCGAAGTTGAATATGTGGATGCTGCTAGTGCATGTACTCAATTATTATGGATGAGGCAAACTTTAAAGGAATACGGTGTCAATTGTGACAAGGTGCCTCTTTTATGCGATAATGAAAGTGCAATCAAAATTTCATACAATCCGGTACAGCACACAAGGACGAAGCATATTGAGATTCAGAATCATTTTATTCGGGATCATGTTGCTCGAGGCGATATTGATCTATCTTTTGTGAGCACGAAGAACCAACTTGCTGATATTTTCATGAAGCCACTTGATGAAGCAAGGTTTTGTTACTTGAGGAATGAGCTAAATATCGTAGATTCAAGGAGCTTGTCTTGATTACCCATGCACTCACTCTTACATCTCAGTCTTATATGTTCTAGGTGTGGGCATTGATATAGGGGGAGTGTGGTCCTAACTGATTGGGCTAACCCTCCCCCCATAATGCTGAAAGCAAGACAAATCATTTCTCTTAATATCATTATGTGATATGTGAGCTTATTGATGAGAATTGGTCATGAACCCAAGATATATCTTCGTGGTGTCATACCATGCACTCCAACAAGGTGGCCTCGTCCACCGCCCTCTTCCATGAGAAGAGTTGGATTTATGTGGATCTTTTTGGTTGTTTTTGCTCATCTCATGTTCTTATGGAAATCACACTCAATTTTTTCCTTTAGTTGATTTGATTCTTGCAAGTTTGAGTGTGTAGAACTCATGAATCGTGTATTAACGAGCTCGTTGGGGAACCCCAAGAGGAAGGTAAGATGAGCACAGCAGTAAGTTTTCCCTCAGTTATGAAACCAAGGTTATAAATCTAGTAGGAGCAAGGAAACACCTCAAAGGTGTTGCTAGCTGGACTTTGGCAGGGCGCACTACCGGCGCCAACAGCAACGTGGAAACCTGCACAACACAACCACAGAACTTTGCCCCCAACTTACAGTGAGGTCGTCAATCTCAACGGTTTTGCTAAAAACAAAGGATTAAACGTATTGTGTGGAAGAAAGTAATAGTTTGCACAAAGTAAACAGAAAGCAGTAAACAGTTGATTGTATATTGATGATAAAAGAAAGGACCGGGGTCCATAGTTCACTAGTGGTGGATCTCCTTAAGATAGATGATATGTTGGGTGAAAAAATTACAGCGGGGCAATTGACAAACATCGAGAAAGCAATACATGCATATACTAAACATCTTGACTCCTTTGAGATTCGATTGGGCACTACAACATTATACATAGATCGTAATCCAACTGGATCTATGACTAATAATCCACCTTTAGGTTATCATCCGAACCCCCTCTAGTATTAAGTTTCAAGCAACAGATAATTGCATTATGCATTGCGTGTAAAGTAAACAATACGATTGTTCTATGAACAAAGGATTGTTGTTTTCTCCCTAGTAGCAACAGCACATCTAGTACCTTAGAGATTTCTGTCACTTCCCTAGATTACTAACTCTTGGAGTTGCTAGCATCTAATTTGCCAAGATATCTACTAACAACGAAAAGCATGCAAGATCACAAATAACAAAGACATGATAGAATCAATAATCAATCTGAAATAACATCTCAATATCCATCGGATCCCTACAAACACAACATGTAGGATTACAAATAGATGACCTGGATCATAAACGGAGCTCACAAGATCTAAACATGATAGCACAAAGGAGAAGAACCAGCTATCTAGCTACTACATGGACCCGTAGTCCAGAGATGAACTACTCACGCATCACACCGGAGGCTTGCATGGTAATGAAGAAGGCCTCCAGGGTGAATTCTCCCCTCCGGCGGGGTGCCGGGAAGAGCTTCAGATCCCTCCCAGTCTAGGGATGGAGATGACAGTGGCTATAGACTCTTTCGTGGAATTTTGATCGGGTCCTTAGGGTTTCTATATCGAAGGCATCTTATAGGCGAAAGGGGAGGCCGAGGGGGTGCCCGAGGCGGCCAGACCACCCCCTGGCGTGGGCCAGGCTTGGTCGCGCGGCCAGGTGGTGTGGCGGGCCCCTGGCCCCTCTCCGTCTCGTATTCTGGCTCCGTGTGTCCCTCGATAAAAAACTGACTTTGGCTTTTGTCCCGTCCAATTCCGAGAATATTCATTTTCTGACTTTCCTGGAACCAAAAATAGCATAAAACAGGCAGCTGGCACTATGGCTCTTGTTAATAGGTTAGTCCAAGAAAGTGTATAGAAAGTACTCCAAATTGTGGACAAAACATAAGAAAGTATATAAAACCATGCATGGAACATCAAAAATTATGGATACGTTAGCAACGTATCAACATCCCCAAGCTTAACTCCTGCTCGTCCTCGAGTAGGTAAGTGATAAAAAGAAAGAATAATTTTTGAGGTGACATGCACCATCATAAACTTGATCAAAGTATTTGTAAAACATTGATAGTTGGGATCATAGTACTTCAATCATAACATGAAAGATAAAGTTCTAACAATAAGACAAAGCAACTATTGTTGCAACATGAAAAGGCACAAAGAAAAGATTCATGAATAAAAAATCTTTGCAAGACGTTTGTTTGTTTCACATAAAGAAAACATAGCATAGTGGCATTCAGCTTGTCCCTCATAGAGTAACAAACATAAATGCATAGGACACCTTCAAAGTTCATAAGAGTGACTAGATACAAATAGTTTAAAACAAGCAATATCAAAGTTATGCATCAATCAACAAGTCTTGGGACAATGCACATAGAACTAGGAATGGCCACTATGCTCTCAAAGTAGGTGCATAAAGATAGAAGGTGGAGACTCAACATAAAAGTAAAATAAAGGCCTTCATAGAAGGAAGTAGGGATTCAAGTTTCATAAAGAGCTTCCAAAAATTATGGTACTTGTTAGCTTTCTGCTCTCATTGCCCCTATCATGAGCATCTTGAAGTGATTAAGGTTAAAGTGAACAAAGTATGGTGTATATGCTTGACGAAATATAAGTTGGAAATCTCATGTCCCTTGAATACGAGGGTCGCTCCTCATGCTACTCAAGTTCAGTTACCGGTAAGTTCTTGTCATAGTAAGTACATGTGTATCATAGAGAACCGCCAACGGGGTACCCCTTGCCCGATGATACGGAAGAATCCCCATATCAAAATGACAAGGCAAGCAGACAACGAGCATCTCAGCAATCTTCTTATTTACCATGGGAAAATGGTGCTTTTTTCTCTCTTTCCTCTTTTCTCATATCTCTTTTTTTTCTCTTTTTCTCTTTTTTTCTCAATATCTGACTCTTTTTTTATAAGAAGAATGCTTAGTAGACAGCTCATTATGGTTACGCTGCAGGTTTCCACCATGACAGCATGGATTAGACCGGCGGCCCAGGCGTTTCTCTAACACACATACATAACTCCATGGACTTACAAGCTCCCCTTTCATTTCACACTGACGACATCCATACACAAAAGAGCATGATATCAACTAGGTACAAAGTACAAGTGCAATGTTGAAAGCGTTCCCCATGACAGCATGGTTCTGCTAATCCCCAACATATAAGTGCAAGCAAATACAACATAGACGACATAATGGTTCAAGTTTATTAAGGGCAAGAAAAGTAAAGTGTTCCATCAAGTTCGTGAGAGCTTTAATCACTAGTTTTCTCTTAACAAGTTTAATTCGGAAGGTAGATAAAAACATGAATATACTTGGAATAGCAAATGCTAATAGGTAGGTATGATGGAATCTTTGGAATAACTTGGTTTTAGGATTTGGATGCATGAGTGGAACTCATACTTGGTTATGGAGGCTAGCAAAAGACTGGGAGCGCCCAACTAAGAGAGAGCAATAATGGCCATAATCATGCAGAGCAACAAAACATCATTAATCAAAGCATAAAGTGATACTACAAGTTCAAAACTAAAGGATCATAAAGGCTTATGGTGACTTTGGATAGTCATAACATGGTGTGAGCATGTGCTAGGTCAACCCAAATAAAGCATCAAAGGAGAATACCGCAATACTATGCTTTAATATGCTAAAACAACGCATGATTCTTCAAAGGCACATTAAGCAATCTCAATTGTTTATAACGAGTCATGCTACAGCAAAGATCACTAAGCATAAATCCAAAACAATATCAAGCATGGCATGACAAAGCATAGGGCACAGCCAAAAACAAGCTCTTTTTACCACTTAAGCATGAACTTTCATACTCTTTTCTAGTCCAAACCAAACTATTTGAAAACCAATGCATGAAAGCGGGGGTCCAACCAATTTATTCAGCAAACTAAGAAAACCAAGCAAACGAAAAACCAAAACGAAAACGAAAAAGAAGACGCTCCAAGAACAACACAATTGTGCATGAAACAATAAAAATGAAGTGTTTGGAAGAAACCTGAGATTTTTATTGATGAAGACGGGGATGCCTTGGGCATCCCCAAGCTTTGACGCTTGTACTCCTTGGATATTTCTTGGGGTGACATGCGTGGCATCTCCAAGCTTGAGCTTTAGTCCATCCTTCATCTCATTACTCATTCCTTCCATATACCTGAAATTTTTCTTCATACAAAACTTCACACAATCTTTATTAGCAACATTAATGCACTCAAGATAATAAGTCTTTAGGTTCAGTTTCAACACCAATAAAACTTCCATTAAAACTCAAGCTACTGTAGCACTTCCATCAAAAAGCTCAATTCCCCAAAACAACTCAAAAAGGAACCAACAAGAAGCAAATGCAAATAATGGCAGAAATCTGTCAAAACAGACAAGCAGGTAAAAACCAATTTTTTCGAAGACCTTCTGTTGCTCAAATCAAAAGGTGTTGAACTAATAAAAGTTAGATAACAACTTGGGGCAGAAGCACAAAAATTCACGCTTCAAAACGACGTACAGCAATTTTACACAAAGTTTTATGGTAAAACACAGAAATCTATTTCGGGACAGCAACTTTCCCAATCATTACTTCTCTCTCATTAGAGGTTACTCTTGGCACAAAAAGCAAATAAAAAGATAAGGAGGGGTTATTACTAAAGTAATAACTTCCAAGACTCATCTAAAACTTTTGGGTTATCTCCCAATAAGTATTTTTTTTCTTTAACGCCTTTAAGTTAGGCATAAGAAGCAAGAAAAAGAATCAAGTGTTCTCAAATGAAGAAGCATTAAGAGCAAATTTTGTTTTCATAGGAGAGGCAAAATAAATCTTCTCTCTCTTCTTGGGGGAGTGTTCTATACCTTTCTTGAGTGGAATTTGATATTTAATGGTGCCTTCTTTCATATCAATAATGGCACCAATAGTTCTAAGAAAAGGTCTTCCCAAAGTAATAGGACAAGAAGCATTGCATTCAACATCCAAAACATAGAAATCAACGGGGACATAGGCATTGTTAACCATAATAAGAACATCATTAATACCCCCCATGAGTTTCTTTTTAGCATTATCATCAAGTGGGACATTCAAATAACAATCTTCCAATGGTGGCAAATCAAGCATATCATAAATCCTTCTAGGCATAATAGAAACACTACTATCAAGATCCCATAAAGCTTCAAAATCAAAATCGTTCACTTTCATATTAATGATAGGTTCCCAACCATCTTCTTGTTTTATAGGAATATAAGCTTTATGTTTCATCTTTTCTTCTTTAATATTTATGAGAGCATCAGTAATGTGTTTTGTAAAGGCCATATTCATAGCACTAGCATTAGGACTTTTAGCAAGATTTTGTAGGAACTTAATAACTTTAGATATATTGCAACCATCAAGATCAAAATCATAATTATCATCTAAAGTAGTAGACCTATTACTAGCCTCGACACTAGTGGTAGTGATAGTAGAAACACTAATGTTTCTAGCAATTTCATCTTCTCTTTCCCACTTAGCATGCAATTCAGCTAATAGTCTAATATTTTCATCAATTCTAACTTGTATGGCATTAGTAGCAACAAAGGGATTATCAATAGTTTCAGGTTTAGCAGCCATTTTATTCAAAGAAGATTGAGCTTCAGCCAATGATGCTATACTTCTTTCAGCATTAGAGAGTTTTTCCTCAATAGTTTTATTGAAAAAAAGCAGTTTGTTTACTAATAAAATCTTTAAGCATAACTTCAAGTTCCGAGGGAGCACTCCTATTATTACTTGAGGAATTTTCATAAGCATTACCATTATTGGGAGGATATGTCCTATAATTATTATTACCAAAATTATTCCTGTAGGCATTATTGCTAAAATTGTTATTTCTTATAAAGTTCACATCAACTTGCTCTTCTTGAGCAACCAAAGAGGCTAAGGGAACATGATTTGGATCAATATGAGCCTTCCCATTAACAAGCATAGACATAATAACATCAATTTTATCACTCAAGGAGGAGATCTCTTCAATAGAATTTACCTTCTTACCTTGTGGAGCTCTTTTAGTGTGCCATTTAGAATAGTTAACCATCATATTATCCAGAAGCTTTGTTGCAGCACCCAAAGTAATGGTCATAAAGGTACCTCTAGCTGCAGAATCCAATAGATTTCTTGAAGAATAGTTCAATCCTGCATAAAAAGTTTGGATAATCATCCAAGCAGTCAGTCCATGACTGGGACAATTCTTTACCAACGATTTCATTCTTTCCCAAGCTTGAGCAACATGTTATTATCAGATTGTTTAAATTTCATTATTTCATTTCTCATAGATATAATCTTAGCAGGAGGATAGTATTTTCCAATGAAAGCATCTTTGGATTTAGTCCAAGAATCAATACTATTCCTAGTTAAGGAATTCAACCATTCTTTAGCTTTTCCTCTCAAAGAGAAAGGAAACAATTTAAGCTTAATAATATCTCCATCTATATCCCTATGCTTTTGCATCTCACAAAGTTCAACAAAGTTATTTAGATGAGCAGCAGCATCTTCATTACCAATACCAGAAAATTGTTCCCTCGTAACAAGATTGAGTAAAGCAGGTTTGATTTCAAAGAAAGTAGCTTCAGGAATAGGTGGAGCAATAGATGTGCACATGAAATCATTGTTGTTGGTGCTAGTGAAGTCACACAACTTAGTATTTTCAAGATTAGTCATTTTTGTGTGATTTTAATAAAGAAAGAAAACTACTTGTGTTTTTGTGCTTTTAATAAAGAAAGCAAACTTGATTGTAGATTGATGATAAAAGAAAGGACCGGGGTCCATAGTTCACTAGTGGTGGCTCTCCTTAAGATAGATGACATGTTGGGTGAACAAATTAGAGCGGGGCAATTGACAAACATTGAGAAAGCAATACATGCATATACTAAACATCTTGAATCTTTTGAGATTCGATTGGGCATTACAACCTTATACATAGACTGCAATCCAACTGGATCTATGACTAATAATCCACCTTCAGGTTATCATCCAAACCCCCTCTAGTATTAAGTTGCAAGCAACAGATAATTGCATTACGCATTGCGTGTAAAGTAAACAATACGATTGTGCTATGATCAAAGGATTGTTGTTTTCTCCCTAGTAGCAACAGCAAATCTAGTACCTTAGAGATTTCTGTCACTTCCCCAAATTACTAGAGGCATGAACCCACTATCGAGCATAAATACTAACTCTTGGAGTTGCTAGCATCTACTTGGACAAGATCTAACAACGGAAAGCATGCAAGATCACAAATAACAAAGACATGATACAATCAATAATCAATCTGAAATAGCATCTCAATATCCATTGGATCCCTGCAAATACAACATGTAGGATTACAAATAGATGATCTTGATCATGAACGAAGCTCACAAGATCTAAACATGATAGCACAAAGGAGAAGAACCAGCCATATAGCTACTACATGGACCCGTAGTCCAGAGATGAACTACTCACGCATCACACCGGAGGCTTGCATGGTCATGAAGAAGGCCTCTAGGGTGAATTCTCCCCTCCGGCAGGGTACCGGGAAGAGCTTCAGATCCCTCCCGATCTAGGGATGGAGATGATGGCGGCTACAGACTCTTTCGTGGAATTTTGATTGGGTCCTTAGGGTTTCTGTATCGAAGGCATCTTATAGGCGAAATGAGAAGCCGAGGGGGTGCCCGAGGCGGCCAGACCACCCCCTGGCACGGGCCAGGCTTGGCCGCACGGCCAGGTGATGTGGCAACCCCCTGGCCCCTCTCCATCTCATATTATGGCTCTGTGTGTCCCTCGGTGAAAAAACTAACTTTGGCTTTTGTCCCGTCCAATTCCGAGAATATTCATTTTCTGACTTTCCTGGATCAAAAAACAGCAGAAAACAGGCAGCTGGCACTGTGGCTCTTGTTAATAGGTTAGTCCAAGAAAGTGTATAGAAAGTACTCCAAAGTGTGGACAAAACATAAGAAAGTAGACAAAACCAAGCATGGAATATCAAAAATTATGGATATGTTAGCAACGTATCACGTACCATCTCAGTTTGGTTCTTTAATCCCAAGCCTTTCCGTACCCCTAAGCCATCTCTTCTAGCACACAAGTCCTTTGTTCACCTTGTGGGGGTTTTGTTTGGGGACGCGCGGGCCTGAATCTGTGTGTAATAGAATTTCAGATTTCAGGCCGGATAATCCGGCCCAAGTGTAGGCCAGATAATCTGGCTCTAGCGGCTGTAGTATTTCAGGGCTGGGGTCGGGGGGAGGGGCTCATAACGAGCAGCACTTCTCCCCCGACCCCCTCCATCTCCCCAGCCGCCGCCTGCCGCCCCCACCCTCCCCAAAGCCTCTCCGACCGTTGGATTCTCTGGGCCTCCCCGGATCTTCTTCTCCGTGCCTCCGGGTACCTTCTCCTCCGCGTTCTTCCTCCAATGAGTGAGGATAACTCCCTCTCTCCCCATCTTTGGCTTGATGTGTCACTTGTTGGGTGGAACGTTGTCTAGAAGGTTGTTGTTTCGTGTAGAGATTGTAGTCTTGCAGCATCTAGGCCTGATCTACGTTTTTGCATCCAATCTAGGCGATTCTGAAATTTTCTGCAAGGGCCAGATTTTACGCCCCTGGCCAGGCCGGATAATCCGGCCTGACAGAGTCAAAACTGCTTCAGTTTTGTATGGATTTTGTGCATTGTGTGTGATTGGACTATGGATTGTTTGCCTACTATTTCTACGTTCTCTCTTGGACTTGTGTGTGCTTATCCCCATGCTATCCATCTTGTTTGTTTCACGGGTGGTTCTGGTGCTCCCAAGACCTACAAGCGTCGTCCTTGTGCTAAATACTTTCGGGACGGCGGTGAGGGTAACTTAGTGGATGAGGTTGAGCTGAGGAGAAGGAAGAACGAGGCAAAACACATGGCTGAATAGGCAAAGAGGGATAGGACCAGGAAGGGTGTGTCCAAGCGGAAGGGCAAAGAGCCCAAGATTGACTATAAGAAGATGGATCCTGTTACTTTCTCTTCCATTCGTCATGGTGATCTGTTTGATGAATTAGCGCATGATACTGAGCTGGGTGACTCTCGTTTTTGGTGTGCTTAACAAAAGGGTATCTATGAAGATGTTTATGATCGGTAGAAGATTCGGCATATGCATCCTCTGATTATTGCTGAGGCCATGGAAAATCCTCAACTTGTTGATGCCATGGATGTGACTAAGAGGATGGGGCTGCACCACCTCATGGCCCTTCAATGCTCCTATGATTCTGAGATTGTGAAGCAGTTCTTCTCCACCTTGGTCATTTGTGGTGATGAGCACCGCACTATGAAGTGGATGACTCGTTATAGGCCTATGCAAGCTGATTTTCGTGTTTTTGCTGGGGTGCTTGGATATTTCTTCTGCGATAGGGATCGTGCCAGTGTCCACCGTATCATCACCCAACTAAAGCCCAATAAAGATGCAGTCCTCTCTCCGTGCACATTGGACAATGGTATTGTGGGCACCTTTGCTGGTCTTTCTCCAATATATGCTAGCTTGGTGGGTCTCTTCTGTGATTCTATCACCCCAAGTGGAGGAAACAATGATAGTATCTGTGGTCACCTGGTTTAGCTTCTAGCCTTTTCTCATGAGGTTGCATCTAGTGAGGATGAGTCAGTTAATTACAAGCTAGATGTGATGGACTTTATTTACCATGAGTTGATTGATGCTATGGTCAATAGGCTATCCATCCCATATGCTCCATACATTATGATGTTGATCAAGCACCTGCTTCCCACTGAAGAGTTTAACATCGATGTGGAACACAAGGTGTAGAAGATCTACAACAAGGTTAGGAAGACCTCTCACCCATCTTCTGCTCCTGAGGTATCATGAGGGATGCTCGTGCCGGTGCTCGTAGGCCCCCAGTGCCTCCTATTGCTCGTGAGATCAAGCAGCTGAATTGGTTCCAACAGAACATTCTTTGCATGGGAGTGGACACTCGCAAGGGCCAGTATGAGGCGTACAAGCAGCACCATGAGATGGCTCACACTCAGCAGCTCATTCTCCACCATGTGTCCAGAGCATCAGGCGATCCCCCTACTCCTACTACTCCCACACCATATGCTCGGTGGGATTCTTCTTATGGGTTCAACTATGGAGAGATTGAGAGTCATCTGTTTCCTTCCGTGGCCACTGCTGATGATGAGGAGGATGACACCGAGGAGCTTGAGGATGAGGACAAGGATGGGGACAAGGATGGCGATGATGACTACGAGTGATCCCTTGGGGCGCTAGCATCGCTCTTCTTCCTTTTTGGCGTTTCGATGCCAAAGGGGGAGAAGTAGTTCTATTAGGTCTTCATGGATTTGCATGGGTTGGGCACAAGCATTTGCACTTTATCTTTTCGGTCTTTATCTTGTTTGTTCCCATTTAGCGTTGAACTTTTATTTGTGATTTGTTCTGTATGAGACTATGTTTGTGTGGCTCTTGATTTCTCTTGTGGATTATCATTATGGAGTCAACTATCATATTGGCTATATTGGATATCTATATTGAGGTAGGCACCCATTATGGCTATCATTGGATGTTCTTATGATATATTGAGGACGCATCTATCTCTCTCTTGGTGGTATGTATATTTTGCGTATGTTTCAATGAAATAGACTTGTACCTTCTTGTGTGTATTCGTAATCAAATGCAAATTTTATTATGCACACATTGAGGGGGAGTCTTTTTCATTCATTAAATATTGTTGTCTTGAGAACTATCTTGCAAATCCTAGTATTGTCATCTAACACCAAAAAGGGGAGATTTAAAGAACATTTCATGGTTCCTTGTGTTTTGCATGTTAGATAACAATACCGTGAAGTTTTCTCATGTGTGCTAAGTGTGCAGTGAAATGTTTATTGTGTTTGGGGGCCGGATTATCTGCCCCATCAAGGGCCGAATAATCCGGCCTGGCCCTCTTGGCAAAGGCTGGCATGGCGCGAGTCTCAAACTAGGGGCGGATTTTCCCCCGGAAAATCCGAAACAGGGCGGATTTTCTTCTCCTGATCGGATAATCCGGCCCTCACCTTGGGCCGAATAATCCGGCCCCAAGGATACAAGCAAGGGCTGGCATGGCGTGACACTCTGACTAGGGGCGGACTTCCCCCGGACAATCGGAAGTGGGGCGGATTTTCTTCTCCCCGATCGGATAATCCGTCCCTTACCTTGAGCCGGATAATCCGGCCCCCAGGAGACAAGCAAAGGCTGGCTCGGCGCGTCGCTCAGTCTGGGGGCGGATTTTTCCCCGGATAGTCCGAGGTTGGGGCGGAGTTTTCCTCAGGCCGGATAATCCGGCCCTCACTCATGATGGATAATCCGGCCCCAAAAAGCTCCAACGGCTCCATCTATATAGGGGGTATAAAAGCCGCGTCTTCCCCTCATGTCAGATATCTTGGTTCATTCGAAAAAGATCAGACATGTTGCAAAAGCTCTCTCTCTAGATCTCCCACTTCAACCACCCGAAGGCTTCGATCTTTGGGGCAATTGAAGGAGGAGACATCATACATCGTCATCACGAATCAAGCGCATCAACTCCTCTCCATTCACTTGGAGAATCCCCGATCTAGTATTCTCGTTAATATCTAGATCTTGTGTTTTGTTATTGATAACTATTGTTCTTGTGATAGCTTGTTGTCATTATGGGAGCCTCTAATTTGGTTGTGGAGTTGTGCCATGCTATTTGTAAAGGCGTCAGTTCCTACCTCGAAGGGTTCCTATAGTGGAAAGGTGGATCAAGCCTTTGGTGGCGGGATCCATCGGAGAACAGGGTGAGGCCTATTGTGGCGTTGTGGTCTTAGTACCGCCCACCCCTCCAACGCAGATGTACTTCCCTTAACAAGGAAGGAACTGCGGTAAAACAAATCATGTGTCTTCGCATGCTTCATCACGGTTTCCTCATTCCTCACTTTACTCGCCTTTACTCGCTAGTAGCTAGGTTTGCATATAGGGAAATTCTATATCGTAGTATATCTGGAGAATTTACCTTTTGTGTCAAGCCTAAAATTGAAAAGGCATTAAAATATGAAGTAGCACCTATTCACCCCCCCTCTAGGTTCCCATACGATCCATTTCACACGATGTTCTTAGTGTTTCCACTATTCAATGTTGGACCATTCATTGAATGGATGTCAAGAATGTCTTTCCTCATGGTCAACTATAGGAAAGAGTTTATTGTGAGCAGCCCTCTGGCTTTGTTGATTCCTCTTAACCCTCTCATGCATGTAGATTGCATAATCACTCTATGGCCTCAAGCAAGAACCCAAACATGGTCTCATCGATTTCATCATTTTATTGCATTTATTGCCTTTTTGCCCTCCAAGTGTGATTCTTCACTTTTCATCCTCAAACATGAGTCTTCCATTGCATATGTGATATTGTATTTTGATGATAGTATCCTCATTGCCAACACTACCCAACTTCTCTACAAAATCATCAACTCTTCCAAATTGAGTTTTCCATGTGTGACTTAGGTGAGATCCACCTTTTTCCTGACATTAATGTACACCGCACAAATGAGGGCTTGTTTCTTTCTCAACAACAATATGCATTGGAAATTTTGGAAGGGGGCAAGATGCTAAATTGCCATCCTATATCTACTCCTATTGATACTCGAGCCAAGATTTCTACCATGAATGGCTCCCCTTTTTCTGATCCGAGCCTCTATAGGAGCCTCACTAGGACTCTTTGGTATCTCACACTTACTAGGTCGGACATCTCTTATGTTATTCAACAAGTGTGTTTGTTTATGCATGCTCCACAGAGATACACATTATTTGATAAGTTTGTTACATGGAAAAAAATCCTACGATATATGTGGAGGAAACCTAGAGATCTGATTTATGAGAATCTAGTAGCGAGGGAGATCCTACCTACTTACCCTCTAAGAAACATGAGCATTTACGATCTAAGGATCGGGGTTGATGTTGTTATACATGGCGTTAGATCAATCTGATGAAGCACTGCATAGGCAGCACCTCGCGGTATCCGCACATCTATCTTGATTTCGGATCCTCCTCCTTGATCCTACAAGCGAGAGAAAAGAGCTTCATAAGAATCCATCAGCACGACGGTGTTGTGGGGTTGTGGTGTTGGGAGTGGCAGGGCTTCGGTTAAGCTGCTGCGAATGGGAGGTGTAGAGTGTGAAGAGGGAGGACGTAGTTGGAGAGGTGGGGTTGCGCCTCCACCCCTGCCCCTACTTATATAGGGGTGGAGGGGCGCCATGGGGTTGGCCCCTTCCCCAAGATGGGGTCAGCGGCCAGGGGGGCTACCCCAAGAAGCCCTCCCCTCCCACATGGCTAGGGTTTGGCCCCTTTGTGACATATGGGCCTTAGTGACCTGGCCCATCGTAGGCCATGGTGCCCCCATTTTGGCACATGCCCCCTTCCAGACAGGTGGGAGACTTTTTAGAACATTCTAGAATCATCTAGAACATTTCTAAAACTTCCTTGAATAATTCCCAGAAGCAAAACCCACCATCCATATAGTTTTTCTTCATATTCGTACTATTCTGAAGCTCCTCGTGATGTCTAGGATCCCATCCGAGACTCTGAATCACCATTCGATTTCACCATCTATTATCTAACCCTAGTGACATCGAAGCATTAAGTGTGTGACCCTATGGGTTCGAGAACGTGTGGACATGGTCGAGACACCTTCCTGATCAATAACTAGTAGCAGGATCGGGGATGTCCATATAGGTTCCCACACATTCAATGAGGTTCTTTTATCAGTTGAACATGATGTTGAGGATTCAATTAATCCGGTATTCAATTCTCTTTGTCTCGCGATATATTACTTGCTCAAGATTCGATCGTCGATATCACCATACCTAGTTCTATCTCGTTACCGGAAAGTTCTATTTACTCGTTCCGTAACATATGATACACGTGAGTGAACACATTAGTCACGTGCTTGCAAGATTTTGGATGCTATATCACCGAAAGGGCCCAAAGATATCTCTCTGTCACTTGGAGGGACAAATCTCAGTCTTGATTCATGCAACTCAACACGAACCATCGGAGATACCTAAAAGCCATATTTATAATCACCCAATGATGAAGTGATGTTTGATGTCCACAAGGCATTCCTCTGGCACGAGTACGAGGGAGTATCACAATCTCATGGTCTAAGGAAACAATACTTGACATATACAAAAGTGGTAGCAATCAAACTAAGTGACACGATCAAATGGTAAGATTTAATTTGGGTATGTCCATCATATTATTCTCCTAATGATATGATCTAGTTATCAAGTGATATTACATGTCCATGGTTAGGAAACCTTAACCATCACTTGACTAATGAACTAGTCCAGAAGAGGCTAACTAGGTCCATGGTGTTGTTTATATACATCCACACATGTATTTAATTTCTGGTACATACAATTATAGCATGGAGAATAAACACTTATCATGAACATTGAATATAATAATAACAACTTTATTATTGCCTCTTAGGCGTATTCATAATATTATCAATTAATCAAGAGGATCTTGTGGCACATACATGGCATCTCGCATTTTGTTTTCGAACTTCACAAGTTTTCATCTTTAGATTTGATTTCGTACACCAATGTTGATTGGGCGGGCTGCCCCGACACTGGTAAGTCTACTTTGGGCTTTATGTTTTCTAGGCAACAATTTGGTCTCGTGGTGTTCCCGGCACCAACATACCGTGCCACGATCGAGTGTGGAAGCAGGGTATCGTGTAGCGGTAAATTGCATCGCCGAGTCGTGTTGGCTGCGCCAACTTCTTCGGGAGCTTCACCATCCACCTTCCCGTGTCATGGTGGTCAATTGTGACAATGTTTCGACCATGTACATGACCTCCAATCTGGTTCAGCATCAACAGACAAAACACATTGAGATTGACCTGAATTTTGCCCGTGATTGTGTGGCGCTCCGACATCTTCACCAGGGGACTGCCTACCGTCGTCTTTGAGGAATTCCGCTCTAGCCTGAACATCGCCCCTAGTGTAATTCCGACTGCAGGGTTGTTGAATATATGTGTTACGTGCACATGCCCATGATCTGTACTCTTTGTACTCCCTCCAATCCAAATTAGTTGACTTAGATTTGTCTAGATTTGCATGTATCTAGACTTGTTTTAGTGTTACATACATCGGAATCTAGATAAAACCAAGTCAACTAATTTGGGTCGAAGGGAGTATATATATTGGTGTAACAGCAGATGGAATACAAGTGTTGAGTCTACAATTCTGCTGCGGTATCTCATCTCACTTCATCGCTGCCTTGGTACTCAATGACCCGGGGTGCATGTGGTGGGACAAGTTGGGAGCACGCATCTGGTTGGAGTGAAATTCACCGTTAGTACCTGAACTTGGCGCTCGTTTTCGTTACGGTCATCGACCTCAGGAATATGCAATTTACGGTCACTAAATGCAGCGGGTGTGTCATCACGATCATTAGGCCTATGTACAACGATGTATTCCTGGACATGGCGGCGAGTGGACCCCATCTGTTAGCCTCCACCTCACATCCATGAAACTTTATTACAATAATAAAAATAAAAAGGACTAAAGTGCATAATTCGGAAATAGATAAGGTCCTTGCTCCAGCCGATGGTCCCTGAGAAGTAGAGGACGGTGGTGGAGTCGTCCTGGCCAATCTCTGCCGACACGATGAGAAGACGATCGGGACGTCGACGGCGGCCTCCAGCGGATCGACGCCGAGCACCTCCGCCACGCGAACAAGCCATCATCGCAGCCTTCATCGGATCGACGTCGTGCTCCCCTGCCACGCGCAACATGACCCTGAAGTCGGAGAGTCTGGCGGCGGCCGTCCAAGTGACCAGCATGCTCGCGGCCTTCCCGTGGATCCTGTCCATCACGCTCCCCAGAGGAGCCAGCGCCACGACGCCCTTGGCCACTCCGACGCCTCCCAGCCGACGGGCCGCTCTAGTCAAGCTTCTCCTCCACTGGCTCATCCGCAGCGAGCCTGCCCCTGTACGCCCCCCTCTAGATCGCGTCGAGGACCTCCTCCGGCTGGAGTGCGGAGATGATGCTCCTGGCGTTGGCGCACGAGATGGGCGGGGACTGCTGCTGCAACGCGAAGACGAGGCTCATGGATGGGCGTGTGGGACTGCTGCTGTATGGGGAGGGCGGCCAGGAGGATGGAGGCGTGGAGGGAGGCGGCGGGAATGGGAGGAGGTCAAGGGAGGTGGTGGAGATGAGGACGACGAGGAGGCACGTCGGCGGCGGCGTGTCCGTGACACTGAAGTGGCGGCGGCGGACAAAAGAGGTGGAGCGGAGGCTGCTCACTCTGCCTCTTCGCTGCAGACAGAAGAGGAAGAAGGGGTACCTGACACTGGCATGTGGGCCCACCTATCAGTGGGGCCTACCTGCAAGTCACTTGGCTTCAGATAGGAGAAACTAAGATTAAGGCGAGGCTTTTTTGCAAAAATATCGCACCGTTTGACCAGTCAACACCCTGCCACGTCAACATATACTCGCTATACGGGCTGTTGTACAGGCGCCAGTGACCTCGATAAAACAACCGCAGTATTTAGTGATCGTATTGTTAGGATTTAATTAATAGATTAAATAAAAGGAATAATCCTCTCATGTAATTCTCTATATCGGTTAGTAATGTGGCAGACATACCAAGTGCCCCTTCACGAATGGACACATCTCTCCATTGTGTTCCTTCCCCTTGTATATATATGTTAAACATCAATGGAATCACATATCAGTTCAATCATTTTATTCATCGTCTCTCCTTCTCTCTCGATCCTATATTAACACGTTATCAGCACGCTCCCAGCGAGAGCGAACTCTGGCGATCACCAGAGTAAGAACAAGAAAAGGTGAGAACTCGAACAAAAGGTGAGAACTCGAACATGCCCTGCCTACCCCTGTACCTTCATCGCCGCTTCGATGGCGTGCCGCCGCCACTGCGCCGGCGGATACCGGGCGCGCCGCCACGGCATGGGCCGTTTCTGCAGCCTGGGCATCCGTAACCGCAGCAGAGCAGGTCCGACGACCAGTGTCGCACTACTGCCGATGTCCGCCGCGCCCGTTGCTCCGCAAGCGTCGTCACCGGTGTTCTGGTGCTCGGAGCACGGTTGGGTCATCTGCCCCCTGCACAGGTACGGATCCGCCGCCGGCGTGCACGCGGTTGGGCAGTCGCCCACGTTTGTCTTCGATTTTTCCTCGACCAGTGCCGCGGCCATCGATGCCGACACCACCACGCCACGCCTCCCGTCTCCGACCCCAGCAGTTGTCGAGATGGAGGGCGTCGCCCTCGCCTTCGTGTCGGCGCCGACCGGAGCGCCCATCTTCACCAGAGTCGCGGTTGCCGACTCTGTCGCGCCTGTGCGCCTCCCGTCGACAGATGTGCCCGCGCCTGGCCCGAACACCCGCGGCTCCCCTGCAACTCCTCCGCCTTCGCCATGGACCGGCGCTCGCCGCCGCCTCCTGGCCCTCGGCCTCCCGCTGGGCAGCCCGCCAGAAAACTCACCATCAGGCAGCCGCAGCAGCCGCGCCGGCACTTGGAGCTCGGCCGCGCTTGGATTCGCGACCTCCAACGGCGTCGCCCCGGGGACCCGGCTCCCTGGAGGTTCCTCCGACAGGAAGAGGTCGGCAGTCGCGCTGCTCGTCGCCGGTGAGCCCCGCTGCTGTGGTCTGGAGGATGTTGCATCGTGGTCGACACTGTTTCTCGTGAAGGATGAGTATATAGCATAAAACCACCACAATTCAGTTGAAATTTACCAAACACCACCACTTTACGTCTGCGGGACAAAATCCCACCACATTTTGGTTGGTTGCTAGCAAAAAACACCAAAACTCGTTTAGTGCCAAATTGACACGAAATCTGACACCCCGACCCCACCTGCAGGCTAACGTGGCAACCACCAGACGGCGCTCAGACAAGGCCGTTAACGGCGCGAAAGTTGACCCACCTCGTAGCATAAAACAACCACTTTAGTATTCAAATTTACCGAACGTCACCACCATATTTTTGTAATTCATTTTTATTTTTAAATTCAGTATTTTCAAATGATACATGTTATATATGTTTTGTGATCAGAAAAATTCCAGGAATTTGAATATGCTATCTAAAATAATTTTTGAACAATTTAAATTTTCGAATTATTAAAATGCTATTAAATGCCTATTTCTTAATAAATCCGTATCTTTTATTTCGTAATTCTGAATTCGACAAATAATATGTCTAAATCGATCAGCGTGATGAGCCTTTTCCAACTATGCATTCCATGATATCAGTTGTATCATGCATCATATAAATATTGAGTAGACAGCAAGGTTTATGAAAGTAAAACATGACTAATAATTAAATAAAATGCTTTATTCTTGTTCCTACACCTCACCCATGCCATGCTATGTTATACCATGAAATTGTGCATTATTTCATCATGGGATACCATGTTTTGCTTGTTGCATATGCTTCATATGTTTACGCATTTTATTTATTATGGTCCTTTGTGTTTGATTTTTATTCTGGATAGATGCCAAGCAAGGGAGTTATTGGAGACCCAAGTGTACTATCCGGAACCTCAATATTCTACTGCTGATGTTTCACGCAAGCATTTCGCCATGCTTGCATTTACATATTGTACCAATTGCATCTATCTTTATTCTTGCATCATGGTATCGCGATCTGAATTAAAGTGCAATCCCATGTACTGTATAGCTTTTACTTTTAAACCCCACCGAAGCTTGTATCATCAATCCTATCAGCCATTAGTACAGAAGTTGTTCGAGTCATGTGAATAGTAAAATTGCATTACTACATAATTACTACACAATTTAGTTGTTTAGGTAACTCGTTCTCCAACAGACTCGTACCGGTGCCTCTTCCTTTTGTTATCCCATTACTACAGTGAGCGCATAAAAACCAGATCTCAGATATTGGCCACCGTTGTCTCTTTATTTAGTTATCTCATTACTACATAATTTGGTTGTTTAGTTACCTCGTTGTCCAACAGACTCGTACAAACCCTACACATGCAGTTCTACTACTCGCATGGCTCAAACAACTCCTGTTTTTCTTGTTTTGTAACAAGAAAAACATGGTATGTCATGATGGAATTATGCACAATTACATGGTATAACATAGCATAGCATGGGTGAGGTGTAGGAACAAGAATAAAGCATTTTCATTAATTATTAGTCATGTTTTACTTTCATAAACCTTGCTGTTTACACAATATTTATATGAAGCATGCTTCAGTTGATATCATGGAATGCATAGATGGAAAGGGCTCGTCGCGCTGATCGATTTAGACATATTATTTGTCGAATTCAGAATTACGGAATAAAAGATACAGATTTATTAAGAAATAGGCATGTAATAGCATTTTAATAATTCGAAAATTTAAATTGTTCAAAAATTATTTTAGATAGAATATTCAAATTCCTGCATTTTTCTGATCGCAAAATATATATAACATGTATTATTTGAAAATACTGAATTTGAATGATAAAAATGCATTATAAAAATATGGTGGTGGCGTTCAGTAAATTTGAACACTAAAGTGGTTGTTTTATGCTATCGAGGTGGTCCCCTTCCACGCTGTTAACGGCCTTGTCTGAGCGCCGTCTGAGGGTTGCCACGTTAGCCTGCAGGTGGGGTCGGGGTGTCAGATTCCGTATCAATTCGGCACTAAACGAGTTTTAGTGTTTTTTGCTAGCAACCAACCAAAATGTGGTGGGATTTTGTCCCGCGGACGTAAAGTGGTGGCGTTTGATAAATTTCAACTGAATTGTGGTGGTTTTATGCTATATACTCCGTGAAGGATTTGGGAATGGATTGAATCAGCCCTTATCCTCTCGTACAGGAAGACTCACGTATTGCTAACTCAGTGTACTGGGCTTCCCAGGAGGCCAGGATGGCCCAACGCACGTAAAGCTTACTCCTACTATCTATGTTGTTTATTTTCAGCTTTTTAGCAGAGTAGTCTCGTGACAGTGTTCTAGCACTAAATTAACTCTTGTTTTAGACTCTGTTAATTTCAGTACAACTATTTTAGTACTGTTTATCTGTCGAGTATATGTATATTCCAGATCATATGTGATGTAATATATTTCCGTGTATTCACATATTGATTCACATATTGAGATTTATTACGTCCACCATTTGCAATTGAGATCTTTTATTTCTTGCAAATAGATCAATTCATCATCTTAATTGAGTGTTTTTGAACCAATACGAGCATGAATTGGTATGCAAAAATTCAAAGTGATTTCGTTAAATTGATGTTTTGGAATCACAAGGTGGTGTGTAGTTTTCCTACCAATACTATTTAAGCCTACATTTTGTCATTTTTTTTGACATCATGATTACTTAATGGCTCTCCCATACATTTTATTAAGTTATGACATAAGGCATTATCTATACGAGTATCTACAGATTTATCAGATTATACTCTATAGTGCTGAGAGATGGACCCCAAAATTTCTTTTGGGGTGTATTTACAACATGTCAAACTTAACAATTTGAAGTTCATACTAATGATTTCGAGCTCACTTCTTGAAATTATCATTAATTTTGCATAGTTCATTACAACATGGCCATGATAAATTTTAGTTTACCAAACGTAAATTAATATTCTCTGGTTTACCATGTAGGTAACCGATGGCTGAAAAAGAGTTTGATGCACTCAAGCTTAATGGACATGGGTCATGGAAATCAAGATCGCCCTTACGTCCCGTGGGATAGTGCGTGTCATCTAGAACCCGGAGGACCCCCTTCCGGCTGGAGTCGCACCGCTGAGAGAAGAGCAGAAATATGCTGCCTTATACATTATAAGGCACCATATCCATCCGAATATTAAATCCGTGTATTTCGAGGAGGAATTCCCATTTGCTTTGTTTCAGGCCCTCAAAACGAGGTATGAACAGCAGAAAGCAGTTGTACTGCCTTAAGCACTCCATGAATGGACCCATCTTCGATTTCAGGGCTTCAAGTCTGTCGAGGGTTACAATCGTGAGGTTCATAAGATAAGTTCCAAACTACGTGTTTGCGGGAAGGAACCTACATATGCAGAAAAGATAGAAAAAACTCTATACACTATGCTCCCATCTGAAAGGCTCCTACAGCAGCAATACCGCGCTCGTGACTACTAGGTCTATTCAGACCTGATCCATATCCTACTTCAGGTTGGTAAGCATGATGAGCTTCTTGCTAAGAATGGCTCTCAGCGCCCGATTGGTTCCCAATATTTGCCAGAAGTTCATATGAATGCCGCGAACGGAATAAAGTTTGGTGGTGCCTTCAACGGTAATCAATCGAACTTCAGTGATACGCGAAAGCGCAATCGGAACAGAAAGCCTAGAAACTCAGACAATTGGGAAGCCACCATGAAACCCAAGTTTGACAAAACTAATCTTTGTGACAAGTGTGGATGCTACACGCATCCTACTAATAAGTGCAATACCCAAAGCATCTGGAAATTCTCTACCAGCAATCCCAAGTACGCAAAGCACCTCAAGGGAAAATGTTTGAACCCAACTTCAACCTTCATCCAGATGGCACAAATGAAGCTTGTTGTTCGCAAGACGTCCCTCGTGGACCTAGCAACACAATGAATCTCTAGCAGTCGTGGAACCCTATGAGCACAGAGAACATGATGGTTGAGTATGCCTCAAACGACATGTTTGGAGACATTGACTAGTCCCACTATCTCCTTAATGATCAATTTAGTCATGTCCATTGTGATGTTGTAATACAACATAAGTACTGTTATCACAGTATATTGTATCAGCATTCTGATATAAATAAGATGGTATGTATTCTATATATATGAGAAAAGATTTCCATAGCGAAAACTCTCCAACTCGACATATAGATTTCTACGGGACTCAGTCCGATGAATGAGTAACTAAGTATTTGAAAAAGTACCCCTCTCTATTGTTTGGATTGTACTACACGTGCATCCAACCCGAAGAACATGTTGCACATAAAGCAATTCCATTGGTCAAAACTTCCTCAAGTTCAAGTTTCCATACTAGACTTTGTGTGCACCTAGTGTGCCACTGTAGGGAAGCTAATTTTGAGGCCCTCGCACCTCTAAATACAAGTTGGACCACTTCGGTTCCTTGAATGCATTCATTGTGTGGACCATATTAGGTATTTTCATGATATTCATTGATGCACCTAAACGATGGTCATATGTGTGCCTTATATCCACACGAAACCATGCATTTAACACGATAATGAGGGAAGTAATTAAGTTGTATGCCTATTATCCCAAAAGTTGAATTTTATCAATTCACATGGACAAGATGCAGAATGCTTCTCATGTGGCTTCTATGACTTGCATGGCCTTGGGGATTGAAGTTCAGCACCCTGTCTCATTAGTCCATACTCAAAATGGTTTGGTTCGATCAATAATTAAGAGGATCAAACTCATTACAATACCTTTGTTAATGAATTGAAATTGCCAACTAGATGTTGGAGTCATGCATCTTTACACACTGATCAATGACTAACTGCATATCGCAGTACTCCTCCTCTGCATTGATACATGGAAATCCTCCAAGCATTTCCCATCTGCGTAAGTTCGGAAGCGCTTCACGCGTACCGATCTCACCACCGCAGCATACATCATTTGGCCGACATACTAAGGATCTATGTGGGATACAGATCTCCGTCGATCAACACGTACCATTGAAAATCCCTCATTGGAGATCCATTTATAGCCTAGTATGCTGATTGCTTATATTGAAGGATGGATTATTTCCAAGCATTAGGGGAGATTTCATGTACCACACAGAATGCCAAAAAATCAATGGGGGCTCCATGTTCCACCTCATATCCACGTATTCAAGAATTTGGACTTTACGTCCGGAATTCACATATTTGCAACACATTGCAAATAACCTGCCAGATTCATTTACTGATCTCAAAGATGTTACAAAATCCTTTAGTCCGGCTAGAAATGCGTCCGAAAGAGTGGAGGTACCAATCAAAAACCACTCAACTCCCCTTACCTGAAAAGAGGGGGAGTAGTACGGCCTCTAACCAGGATCTAGCTTCATGCAAGCAACAAAGGAAATCAACGAGATATCCTCTAATTCAGTAAATGCAAGTTAACCTAGCGTCGATAAACACCTTATGGGTAGTATACACCTAGTGGAAGGGAAACCTCCACAACCTAGTTTCAGCTTGCACACACTGGCTGGGACATTGGAACATTCGGACTCACGCGTATTGGGAAATCACGAAGAGTCATCATGGGTGAATGCGATTTCCTCCAAATATATCAATTCTGGAGAATCATATAACAAAAGTCTACACCTGTCGACAAATATTTCCCTTGTATGATTGCCAATAACCTTCACAATGATTCAGATCCAAATACCATGGCCATGGAAGAGTGTAAACCAATCACTCGGACTGAAACAATCGAAGGGTGCAATCCAAGCAGAAAAGAGCCTTGCTATTCCAAATGAATTCCCTACATGGGATTCAATACGTTTTCTTCCATAAATGGAATGAGAACAAAAAGATGGTGAGAAAGCAAGACTTGTAGCACAAGGTCAGATTTCCGCAAAGATCCGAGACCTACTCTATAGACATGATTGGAATCCTCAAAATTTTCTGATAAGTATGTCATTGGCGGTGCAAAATCATCTATCTATGCAGTTGATAGATGTAGTGACTACATTTACTAGATTTGGATATGTATGGTTCCCGATGGAATCTCTATCCAAATCGAAATATAAATGCAACATGCATTGTGTAAAATCAATAAGTCATTACATGGCTTATTATTGTCAGTATATTTTGGTACAATCGACGTAGTGAGTTCCTTATACACAAGTATTACTCCTAGAATGATAATTACCCATGCGTGTTTGTCATACACAAGGACTACTCCTGCAATGACGAAGCACGTGATCACCTAAACGACGGAATTTGAGATGAAGGATTTGGTTAAACCCAAACAATGCTTGATACTACAAGTCGGGCTACCTCACTCAAGTTTTATGGTACACCAAGTTGCTTATATTATTAATACTGGAGAAACCTAAAATGCACAAGTCATATCCATATCCCATGTTGGTTATTCGATCTCTAGACGTAGAGAAAGATTCAATCAAACCATGGGATGATGTAGAAGGGATGTTGGGACTTGAAGTTCCATATCCCAGTGCCATTGGACCCACCAAGACAGTTGGTTAGGAATCAAGAATATCTTTCGATATCTCCAAGGCACCACACATTATTTGACTTATTCTTGTAATTTCAGAGAAATCCGAACTCCAATATCATCAGAATACACTGATGTTGGGTACTTGAGTGATCCCCATAATGTGTATCTACATGGTAGAAGTGTCACTGCGTTGATATCTTCGAAATAGACTTCGATGACTACACATACCAATCATTCTGAAATACAAAGCCACATTGACATGTGTAGCTTTACAGAATGATAATCCACATACATGAGTCATGTGGTATTGGTTCTCTTGAATCATCGACCATCATCCACAGATAATGTTGCTTGTGTTGCATAGATGCAAATAGGCTACATCGAGAGCAATATCACTAAGCGTATTGCCTCTAAATTGTTTTATCTCCATGAACTCTAGAAGAGTTGGGGAATAAACATCTTGCGAGTCAAATCATGCGACAATAACATCGCTGGTCTATTCACGAAGTCTCTACCAACTTTAACATTTCAGAAATGTTTTCATGGAACTGGTATTCGACGGCTTTAGGATTTGCAAGAATCAGGGGGAGTATCACCCTGGACTACTCCTATTTAAAGCATCATATTACACTCTTTTTCCCTTTATGAGTTTACTATCCAGGTTCTCATCAAGGTTTTTAATAAGGTAATATCAACACAAGATCATATGTCATACTTTCTGTTTTCCCACCGGGGTTTTTAGGAAAGTATACACGACATATATATTGCTCTCCAAACTCTATGTGGTTTTTCCCTTTGACAAGGTTTTTCTCATATGGAGTTAACGAAGAGACAATAATAATAATATATTGTATCATTTTCTCCTTATTTTCCCACTGGGTTTTGAAGGAGTTTTAACAGCATATCCAACCACTATATGTCATTTTCTCCTTATTTTCCCAATGGGTTTAAAGGAGTTTTAGCAACATATCATACACAAATCTCCTCATATTTTTCCCACAGGGTTTTGGAGGAGATGATCAATCGCAAGGACATAGAAGGATTAGAGGGAGTGTTAGAATTTAATTAATAGATTAAATAAAAGGGATAATCCTCCCATGTAATTCTCTATGTCGGTTAGTAATGTGTCAACCGATATACCAAGTGCCCCTTCACGAATGGACATATCTCTCCATTATGTCCCTTCCCCTTGTATAAGTACGTTGAACATCAATGGAATCAGATATCAGTTTAATCATTTTCTCTCCTTCTCTCTCGATCCTACATTAACACGTATATCGCGTATTGTTGAGGTCGATGACCGTATCGAACAGGCAAAGCCAAGTTCAGTTACTACCGGTGAATTTTACTCCATCTGGTTGCAGACTTGTGGCATCTCATCTCGCTTCGTCGACGCGTTGTTGGCATCTTGTAAAAAACGTGGTTTCCTCGTTGAGCAAAGAATGCACCCCTGTTACTGGCTCAGAACTCTATATCAAAATAGATGTCGAAAATTTATCAAAATTTAGATGCATCTATATACTAAGTAGTGTCTAGATACATCTAAATTTTAATAAATCTGCGATATCTATTTTGAGACGGAGGGAGTACATATTTTTACCTAACAAACAAAACAAAATTGTGGGGTATCTAGCAAACATAAGAATATGATGATCATTAAAAAAAGGATACAATATGAATAATTAATTTCGCTCTCCTGTCATAGCATGATTACGGACAGTCACGAAGTGTAGGCAACAAAGCATGGCTTTCATTGGTCACTACTAATAACGCAACCCTCCGATACCACATTGTGTTGCAACGATAGCAATATGACAGCACTGGGAAGACCAAACCAAATATGGAGTACAGGTTAACTAATACAAAATCGGCCATTGATTGGCCAACTCAAGAGTCAAGAGTCACCCTGGAAGAACAGATAAACAATGGGGTTTTGCCCCTTCAGATGAAGAAAGGTGAAACAAGTTTTTGCATAGCTAACATAATCAACCAGGGACCAACTTTGAACTTTTACTCGTCCTTCCGGGCCTTTTTCTTCCTTGTAGCAAAACTACTTGGTCCAACGGCTTCTACTGACAATCGCTTTGTCCTGCTACAAGAGGAGAAGAAATATATCGCTAGCTGCATCACATCATGCATTATTCGATTGGAAGAAATGTTGGAGAATACCTTGAAGCCAGTTCCTCCGACACGTCATCATCTTTGTCAGCCATAGCATCATCGTCATCGTCGCCATCGCCGTTCACGTCATCTATCACATTCATTTTTCAGATCAGACACAGAACATTTCATACTGGGTTTTTTGTGCATAACAAATATTTAATTTAATTAATAAAAAGTGCAGTAGGAATGCCAGTAAATGGTTTTTGAGCAGACCAGAATGTAACTATGAGATCTTACATACTCCCTCCGTCCTAAAATAAGTGACTTGGATTTTTCTAGATTCGCATGCACCTAGACGCATTTTAGTGTATAGATACATACGAATCTAGACAAATCCACGTCACTTATTTTGGGACGGAGGGAGTACATAACTTAAAGAAAGTGCTTATTAAACAGAGGAGCTTCAAAGAGGACCATGTGATGTTAACAGAGCAAACAATCTCAAAAGCAGGGAACAGGAAGATTCGTCAAACAAAATGGCAAATACAGTACTAAACATAAGAGGGTGCAGATGCTACCATCAAGAACAACTTCATGTCAAGACAGAAAAATGAGAGTGAAACAAAATGAACTATCCACATATAGGAATGCAAATTGGCTGATCCAACGACATATTTCTCTTAATTGTTTTTTTCTCTGAATTGTTAATTCATGTCCCACTTAATCAGTAGTTCACTTACTGCATATTGCCCTTGTATTAGCAGTGTCAAAAAAGTAGGATGAGTCGAAGGGTCAGCCCCACATGCCAAACTTCCCTCCTTAAACATACTCTGGCTCTTGCCTGTACTTAAACACTACATGCATGCAATCATCCTGCACATTGGCTACAGTACTAAAGAGTGGACAAATTATGTTGCACAGAATAATTCTACACAATAAGTTAAGTTACTCACTATAGATGATCCGATAAACCTCTAGTTGACCTAAAGAGAAGATCTAAGAGCAACAGTTTAAACCAAATACTATCTGACGACTGACGTGGCGGAGCAACAGTATCTACCAAATGTGCTGTCAACCATAGTTATGAACATTTCCACTTTGCATAATAAAATCAGATACGCGTGATATAGAAAATAACACTTACCAGATGCACCATCATCCTCTTCTACACCATCCTTCTCCAATTTTGCCCATCGGTCTTCCCCATCATCATCGTCCCAACGACTTCCAACAGGAGGCTCCCAAAATTCTGGATCATCTGAATCATCGATTTCTGGTTCAGGTTCCCGTGGCAAAGAAGGGTTGACAACAGCAGCTTTCTTCTTGTCCTTCTTCTTGCTAGACTTGGATTTCTTTACGACTTCATTTGACTGTTCACCTTGTACTTCAGGTGTCTCACCTGATGTCAACTTTTCTTCTAGCTTTTCTGTCACAATAGGGATAGTCGTATTAGATGCAGGGCTTAAAAACAATTAATAACGTGAGAGCAGAGAGTTTCAACAACATGAAAATGAAAGAATTTAAATAAGCAGGTATCTTCCCAACCATTTCCAGAACAAAGAGAAGGCAGATGAAAAAAAGTGCAGACTGCGATTCCAAATCAAGGTACATAACATAATTCTACTCAAATAGCCATCGACAATTAAACAATAGAAAATTGCTCTGAGAAAAGTACCAGCTAACATTTTTTAACAGTTAGTTTTTTGGGGATACCCCAAACTGATAAATCACATGCGTACACAACAATGCACCATGAGAAACAGACAGCTATATGGGAATGGTAGGGAAATTTCATCATGGTTCTTCAAACAGTATAGAAATGCCAGTTGCCGCACTTGGCTCTAAAGATAGTACTGCACAGAAAGTACCTAGTTTATTCAGAAACCTCTTCCCATTTACATGCTTCCAGATGTGCTCCTCCGACTTGTTTATGGTGTCCCCAGTAATGTTGCACACGAGCTTCGACCTGCAACGCGAAACCCAACTCAATTCGACACAGCCACACGGTACAAAGGCAACGGCTAAAAGTGTACCAAGGTTACAAGCACATGTATCACAGGCTTATTGCTTGTTTCGCAGAACATCTATGTTGCAGTTAGAACCCTAGAATCCATTTTTAAACGGGCACTAACAGATAGCCAATCAAACAAACCCACAAGGGTGCCAATGGGCAATCCATAATTCAAGGCGAAATTCGGGACAATCTATGCTGGGCACGCATCAAGCAGCAATACAGGGAGAGCGGAAGAGCAGCACGCACTTGTGTTCGGGGTGGGGCTTGAAGGCGTTGAGCGGGGGCTTCTTGTGCGCGACGCCGTGGTCGATGAGCGCGAGGCGGCAGGCGCGGGAGCGCGCGTAGGAGTCCTTCTCCCGCTCCGGCAGCTCGTGCCCCGTCTCCGCGCACCGCCACCGCCCGCCGCCGGCGTCCTCCCAGGTCGGCTGCCCCAGCAGAAAGCTGCCCTCCTTCTCCCCGCCGCCGTCGACGGATCCCTGGGGGCTCGACGCCCCCGAGTCGGAAGCGACGGCGGCGGCGGCGGCAGCCTTGCTCTTTTTCCCCATTAGGTCGTTGGCGAATCGCGGGCCTGGAGAGAGGGAGGAGAAGGGAGGTGGTCCGCGAGGCGAGGGTTTTGCCCGCTTTTGGGACGGTCCAGTTTTGGGCTTCAGAATGAATTTTGGCACACTTCTATTCTATTTCTATGGGTGAAAATCTCGTTGCAGCAATAGCCGGCCGTCCATTTCAAATTTGGACGATTTAACAAACACGTATTTTGTTCATATATAAAGCCGATGAATGTCCCAGTGTATGAACTTTTTGGCTTTCTCCTTCGAATTTTCAAATCGTGGCGTACAAAATTGGTGTCAGAACCAAGTCTTTCTTCTTAATCTTAACAAAAAACTGGTCACAAGATTGTCTTGTGTTAGGCTACCTGGGTCAAGCTCTCCTGAAGTACCTATAAGGCTATAACAAGCTTCACAGTATCACACAATAGCCAAAGCGCAAAACTGATGTATACTCCCAAGCTCGCATTGCAAACTTACAGATACAGCAACTATTTCTGCAACCGAACAACACAAGTTACAGGGCGGGGTCGACAATACGGACACCCCGGAACTGACGAAACATCTGTGCATCCCAAAGAATGAAGTCGCCTAAACATCAACAGTTACATGGAAAACTATTAGCAACTCTTGTGCTATCTAACCTAGATGATGGTTGGTGGTACAACAGAGCTGCTGCTGCGGTGTGCAATTACACACTGAAGGTACAAGGGGGTTGTGGCAGCAGCCTCAAGCACAACACTGTTTCGAGACGAACCCAACCCAGTGCTCAATTTTAGCACATTCGCAGACACGCCGCACCCTCTTGTGCTACAGTACAGTCAGAGGGCGGGGCGGACCGGACCGGACCGGACCGGAGGAGGGATAATCGACTCAGTCAGATTGTCTATGGAGTAGACTTGCTCAGGAAAAGCTTTGTAAGCACTTCATCCCTCTGGATCGGCGCTCCGGACTCAAATGCACGCTTGAGGACCTTTAGCCATTCCTTGATGAGGGATTCCTTTATTTGCTGTATCGTGCTGTACTCCTGATCCATGATCTGCTCTAGCTCCTCAAAGTGTTTGATCTTGTACTGGATCTTTCTTAGCTGCCAAACATTAAGATTGTAGAGCAAACTGCCATCAGTGATTAAGCAAATACCATGAAGTATTGTGGAACTGGAGTAATTCGGTCCGAGTATTTACGATGTATCAAGAGGAATCTATTTTTCATCTAAAACTAGAGATCCAAAATAAACTCATGAAAATGAAACAGAGAAACAGGAAAACAACAATTCACCTGAGTTTCAATTATGGACGCCATCAGAAGCTCCATCTCTCGCTCTTCCTGGTCCACAAGCATCTTAGCGCGGGCAGCAGCTACACCAACAGCTGTTCCAACAGCTGCCCTCACTTGATATGCAGTAGAAATGAACTTCTTCTCCATTTTCTTATCTGGCATGAATGATGGGTATTAGTTTGAGGTGAGCAGCGCAGCCATGGACCAAACATGACAGTAGTACAGGACACGAGGCTAAAAGCTCCATTAGTTTATTTTAAGGAAATATATCAGCTGGCAGATAAAAACCAGAACCTACACTTCACCAATCTTGCAAACTACTAGTGGCCAGACAAGTATACAGAAACATTCTAATTCAGTCCGCCTACAGCTTTCAGATAATTTACCGACCTAAGAAAACTAGGCGAACACCTGATCTAGTGAACCAATCCAACCTAAGAAGTTACATCAGTTAATACAGGTGGTATAGGAGTGTGTCAGGTGATGTACAGAAGACCTATCAAGTGCCTGATGAAATGGGTGTGATGGCTGAATTCATAGCCAACTCTCTATCAAGTGCCCACCGAGTTCATTCCATAAATAAACAAATAATGCCCACGGTGCATCCTTAGGCATGTCACACAAGCAACATCTTGATAGCCTTCAATGCATGTGGCATTTTAACATTTTACGTTCAAAACTATGTCAAAAAATCCAAATTAATACGTTAATAAACTCCAGGGAATACGTGCTGATTAAAATACTTAACTTCGTGGAGGTGGTTCTATTCAAATCTGGGGTATGTTTGGTTCGTGCCTATATGTGTCCTGCCAAATTTTGGCTGCCTCTAATATTTTGGCCTTCAATTGGTTGGTTGCTAAAATTTTGGTGCCTATAAAAAGTAGCCCACCCACCTCACAACCCTTGCACTGTGGCCAACAAAAGGCCAAGGAATCTCTAGCCATAAAATTTAGCTAGCTAATGTTTGACAAAATTTGGTAGGACAGGATATGGTGCAAAATAAGCATACTCCTAATCCTAAGATACATCAGAAATGAATCCAGAAAGATAAACTTTTTGTCGACGGATATAGAAATAACTCTCTTATGATTAGTATTCAGAAATCAAATGTTTACAATAGCACAAAATGTGAGAAGAAACCTTGGCCTACCTGGAACTGTTTGTCCATGCATTTCCACTTCCTGATCGCCAACATTCCAATTACTGTAAAAAATGTCATCTTAACATAAATAGATTGAACCAACACTGAAATGAACAACAAGTTGCAGCATGTGTGTACCTCTCTTGGACATGGTTAGAAGAGAATGATTTTCCTTGGTATTCTTTCTCGCTGAGATGAAAAGCTTTCTTTACTTGAGGGTTTTCATTACCCAATGCTTTAATTGACGCAGCTGCTGCTGCTGCGACAACATCTGGGCTCACCGCCGTAGTCAGCAGTGCTAACTGAGGTAGTATTAGCAAATATCAATGATCTGCTAAAACTCTTTGTGCAACTTCCACAAATAAGTTATATATGTTCAATTTTCTTTATTACCTGCTCCATTAATGAACCGGTGACATCTAATGAAGAACATAAACGCCGGCGCTTTGAAGGATGTTCTTCTACTAATTTATCAGCACCTTCTTCCTCTCCATCAATCTTCATGACATCAACCATTTCGGTTGACTGACTTGAAGCTTCCTTCACAACACAGTGGTTTGTTTTGCTATCAATTATTTGGTTTGTCTGGAACCTACTATCAGATTTACCATTTATGGTACCCAGCATATGTTCACCAAAAGGCAACTGAATAAGCCTAGCGATGCACTCTGATTTATTCTTTATGCGGACATGCTGGGCAATGAGATCCCAGTCATCTCCATGTTTTAGGACACCTTCTAAAAGGAGTAGCGTCTCCGCATCTGTCCATGCACTGGAAGCATGGTTGTCAGAGCTCTCCTTTTTAACATCCGAGCATTTATTTGCTTCCTCCTTACTAGCACTATTGGTTTTACAACACTTTGAGCATACTTTAAAACCATCCTGAAAAGAAAAGCAGAAGCGTTAGATAGCACATAGTTTCCTTTTTTCGGGCATAGCTTAATGCAATCTGAAAAATAAAATACACAACTCAATCAAATTGTAGCTGACAATTTAAGCACAGCCCTTTGTGTTAACAAAAGGAAATACAGCACTTGGATGCATTTCATAAATACCATTTGACAGCAAGTATCCAGTAAAAAACACTACTATTCTGCGTTTGGTTTCTGGTAGAGCTTAAATGAGCAGATTTTAAGTGCAGAACACTGTGATAGACAAAGTGTTGAATAGTGTAGTAATTGGGCTGTAATATATGCGTTTGTGTGTGGGTGGTTTTGCCTAGTGGCCCAAGTATATACAGCACAGAGAAGCAAGCAAAAAGTTCCCCATACAACCTTTCATGGTATCAGATCTACAATCATCTCCTAACCCTAGGTGTTGCCGTCGGCTGCTCGGTGGCGATGTTGATCTTGACAAAGCAGATGGCGAGCTACAGCCAACAGGTGAGGCTTAGTGGTAGCTGGTGGCAACAGCATGAGGTGGACGTGCGGAGACTCAAAGATCGAAGGATTTGGTGGCGACTGTGCATACTGTACTGAAGGGTGGGGATCAAGGACTTGAGAAGGTGCTCGAGGAATTGGTTCAACTTCTCACTGCAAGGCAGGCATCATCTTCAGGCAATGCAATTGTTCCTCACATTGAGTGAATTCAAAAGATAGAATTGATGCCAAATGACATCGTATTGAGAGTGTCAAAAATTACTTAAGTTGGTCGAGGAAGGAATTGTTAATCTTGTAGATGAAGGAGTAGAGGGCTTTGTCAAGGGGGGGGAGCAACTGAACCACTACGACTCATCCGTTGAGGTCAGTATATTAACCGGTCGTTTACCAAGTACGTCAGACCTCAGTGTCGCTTCAACCATTGTAATTGAACCGCTGAGGAAATCCGGTTCCACTGCGGGTGGGATTAACAGGCCCTCTGTGTAGCATGCCCTCCAAATTGGTTGAACTGGTGAACTGTTTTCGGTTGCACCGATTTGGTCTTTGATTGCTAGTTTTCTGCCTGTTGGGTCTGAAGCTGGTTGTACTGGTGGTTCAATATCGGTTGAACCGGTCAGTCCGCATCTTCGCTGATTCAGCCTTTCAACGGCTAGTTTGAGAAGGTGGAGTATACTCACCTTGGAAGGCTATTAGTGCCCTTGGAGTCATTTATTGAGCTTCCTCGCAGAATCCGGTGAGTGGAAATCTGAAAGCATCGCATTAAAAACTGAGGCATTTGGCGGGAAGTGAGGGGAAGGACCTATGGTTCAAGAAAAATGGCTGCCATGCTGATTGGGCTCAATTGCCTTTGAGGATAGGAGATCAGTGTCAAGGGTATCCTTGTGTGAGGGAACTTTTATATCTTGGGAGGAGCAACAACCAATCAATGGTGTCCCGATCTACCGTCGAAAAAGAGTACAGAGAACCATCTCGGTGTGCTCGAGTGAGATGTTGTGGACGACAAACTTTCTGTCAGACCTGAGGCTACTAATAATTATCCCACCCTTAACCATGCGCTGTTACCTAGAAGTGAGTCACCTGCGGAGGCTGCGCCTCGAACCCGGGTGAGCGAGCTCCGAGACGTGCGCTCCAAGTTAGCCAACTGAGCACTGCTCAGTTCTCAGGACAGATAAAGCTTTGGCGCGACAACTAGTCAGCAATCAATGTCACGAACAATCAGGTTCAGCGTGACCAAACTAAGCATGTGGTGATACATAGCTTAATTCAACAAATAAAGGCTTGACGACAGAACACTGGCTAGTGCTACAAAATATCAAAATTTGTTAGTACCTTCAACGTTTCCACCTTCCCATCCTGGCACTCCTCGCCGCAGAAGCCACATATAGGCCCCTTCCCAGGCGTCCACTCCCCGAACACGTCGCTGTAGGAGGTCAGCTGAGGCAAGCGGAACACGCCCTCCCCGCTCCCTCCTCCCAACCTCTCCTCCAGGAAGGACGCCGGCGGCCGCGGCGTCACCTGCAACCCCACGGGCGCCTCTAAGACGGCGTCCACCCCAGGCTGTTGCGCCACGGGGCGAGGGGAGGTGGCGGAGAAGTTGATAAGGCCGTTGGAGTCTAGGAAGCCGAAGAGCTTCCGGAGGAGCGAGGCGTCGCCGACGAGCGCCTTGCGGACCTCGGTGAAGGTGAGGCGGCGGGCGGGGTCCTCCCGGTACTTATTGATGATGTAGTCGCGGTACTCGCGGTAGATCCGGGGGTTCCGCGAGGCCGTCCCGAAGCCGCTGCCGCCGGCGCCGCCGAAGAAGTCCGGAAGCGCCTGCCGCTCCGTCTCGTGGATTTCGTCCCAGCGGAACCAACCTGCGGGGCAGAGGACACGCAATTGGTCAGGCGGCTAAGCTTCCGGTCCCCCGTCCCCGTGTAACCCTAGGAGTCGGGGAGAGAGCGCTTACTTGACGAGGCCGGGATGGTGTAGAGCTCGCGCGGCGTGCGCGACGGCGGCGCCTCGCCGGAGGAGGCGGCGCCGGCCGCCGCCGGCGACATGGGGAGAGAGGGCGGGAAGAAGGGAGGGGGTGGGTGTTGGACGGGTCGATGCGGGGAGGAGGGATCTGAGCCGTTAGATCTGGGATTAAGGGTCGGATTTTTAAGCTAAGGTCGCGTGGTTTGGCTTTGGGCTCGAACGGTGGGAGAGAGAGGGGAGGAAAGGAGACGGAGACGGTGCGGTGTTGCGGCGAGTTGTGTCATGTGTTTGTCCGAGACGACGACGAGCGTGGCAGTATCTACTTGACGAGATTTCGTGGTGCGTGGGGCCAAGTGGGTTTTGGTCTGGTCTCGGCACGTGGGCCTTATTCTTTATTGCGCTTTAGCTCATGTCCGGCCCATAAAACCGTTACTGCGTTTACTGTAGTTCCGCTGGAGAGTTTTAAACCTACACACACAAGGGATCCGGCGTTCTCTCAAAAACCGAAGAACCCTCATTTCAAAACAAAACAAAAAAACGAAGAACCATCATGTCAAAGAAAAAAAACGAAAGAACCCTACTGTCAGTGTCTTCAGGACGGCATTGGCAACGGCACTGGACCACCTATTTTCACTTTGTCAGCCCTGTTTGTCAGTGTCTTCACCGTGGTCTCCTTCCTCCACGTGAAGTGAAGTTTGAATGAAACGCAGCATATCTTAGCTAAATCGTGTGGTAGTGTTCCTTGTAGTGAAGTTTTTTTATCATATTATGATCCGGACTGTATCTCGGAAATTCTTTGTATTGATATTATTTATCAATTAAATATTGTACTGTATTATTTTTTGTCTGAAAAAAGGTAACGCACCACCACTATTCAAGACGAGTGAAGCTAGAGCAAGAGATGGCCATAGTATTTTACATGTACATTGCATGGCCATGGGGCAGTGTACTAGTAGGGACAAGTCCCCGTGTTTCCAGCAAAGGTTGTCCAAACCATACCCAATAATATGTAAATGTCATTTTGGAGGTGCCGAATGAGACTCTTAATGAGATACCTTGGAGTATGCCTTTAGATGTTGGGAAATCGTGCAATGGGCCTTCACATGTTGGCTGCAGAGAGCTGTGTTGGTGCCTAAGGATGCAGTTTGCTGGGCATGGCAGTGCAGCGGCCATCTAGGCGACGGCAGGCTAGATGCCATCTTCCAGTCCCGTTCGGTAGTTGTCTTGGCGGGCTGTGAGCGGCGCCCTCCCCTGCTCCGGCGATGTCTTGGCTTGCCTCTCAGCGGCGGTTGGCCATCTTGCGTCCATGTACGCGGATCAGCTAGACATTGGGTTCGATGGCCGGGACTGGAGAAATCCCTGCTTCTTGCTGACAACATCGATACGCGCGAGTATCGTCTCGCTCCTTGGAGGCATCGTCATGGCCCTGATTAGTCTTCCCTACCTCAAGCACCAGGAGAAACCCTAGATCCGCTGATTAGATCAGGCGACAACGGGACCACGGTGTCGCTCCCTTCCTGAAGGCGTCGCCTTGGTTGCTCATGGAGTCCCTGATAAGATGGAAGGAGTCAACGTTAACTAGCAGCTGCTTAGAGCACGAGCCTTCAAGGTGCAATGTACATCATGATTGGCGATTCTTGATCAATGCCTTCCTCCTCCAGACTGGTCGGGTCATGCCGTCCACTTGCCACTAGGTGCTTATGAGTGTGCATTACATTGATCTTGGCATTTCTAGAATCGGGGTCATTCTATCGATCTACTTCTTTTGGCGTGACATGGTTCTAGGGATCTGTGCACTGCCCCTTGATGACCCACAAGTATAGGGGGTGTATCGCAGTATTTCCGATAAGTAAGAGTGTCGAACCCAATGAGGAGCAGAAGGTGCTGGCTAGTGGTATGGATCAGAAATTCTCTGCAAATACTTAGCAAACGGATTTTTAGGGGTTTTCGATAAAGCAAGTAAACAAAGTACGAGTAAATAAAAGACAGTAGGAATAAATGCAGCAAGTGGCCCAATCCTTTATGCAGCAAAGGACAAGCCGGTTGTATTACTTAAGATGACCAAATGTTCTCAAGGACACATGGGAAGATTGTCAAGTGCTTTCGCTTCATATAGTTGATTAATCTTCTTTAGCTTGCTAAGTGTTGTGTGGGTGAACCTGTGCTAATGTACCGCCCCAACCAAGACTAATACATACTTGTGATTATACCCTTGCAAACATCCATAAGTACAAGAAAGTAATTAAGGTAGAAACCTAACCACAGCTTTAAACTCTAAGACCCTTACGTCCCTTGTGCAATGGTTTCCTAATGGGGGTTCAGGTTTCTGTCACTCCGGCAATCCCTACGATTAGTTGCCAAATACACAATGCATTCCCCTAGGCCCATATAGGTGAAGTGTCATGTAGTCGACGTTCACATGACACCACTAGAAGAAGTACACCACAACTTAAATAACAATCTATTGAACCTTTCTCAACACAACTCCACTACTAACAACATGACTTCTCACATGTCCTCAAGAAAAAAACGAACTACTCACAAGACATCATATGGATCATGATCAGAGATGGAATAATGATGTATAACAATCTGAACATAAACAATAATTCAACGGTTCACTCAATAGCATCAACTACAAGGAGTAATCAACACCGGGAAAGTTTCCCCTATGAATTATAGCAAGATTCAACCAATTGTTACAGCAATATGGAGATGGTGATGAGGGTGTTGATGGTGATGATGGTGTTGATGATGATGATCCCGATGAAGTCTAGCTTGATGGTGGTGTTGATGGCGACGATCTCCCCTCTCCGGGAAGGAATTCCCCGGCAGAAATCTGTCTACCGGAGAGATCTTTCTCGGTGTTTTCCGCCCCGCAGAGGCGGCAGAATCTTTCTGTGGTCGCTCCCCGAGTCTTAAGGTTTCGGGAGGATGATATACGCCAGAGGGGAGAGGCTAGAGTGGGCCAGGGTGGCCACACCACCTCCGGCGCGGCCTAGGGCTGCCCGCGCCATGGGATGGTGTGGGCCCCCTGTGGCCCATCTCCACTTTGTCTTCTGGCATCCTTAGTCTTCTGGAAAAATAGGATTTTCCGTATATTTTCTTGGATTTTCTGATCTTCGCGAATTTTGCCTCCAAACAGCACCTTTTCCATCAGAATCCTGACTGCAGCGGTCCATGCTCCAAAAGTCATCAACCATGCAACAACAGATGAAATAACATAAGTATCACATGTCAATACGAAATATATCAATGAATAATAGTGAATTAAGACATAGAATAGTGATGCAAAATGGACGTATCAACCCCCACCCCCCAAGCTTAGACTTCGCTTGTCCCCAAGCGAAACTGAGCTCAATAAACATGGCCTCAGGTTTATGGAGTGAAGAGTCGATAAAAGAATACGGACAAAAATCATCACATTCATCAAATACATAGATCATAATAGAACACAACTCACTATTATATAACTCAACTTGTAATGAGTAAAGGAAACACAATAAAGATACATAAAGTGAATCATAATTGGTAATGGCAAACTTAGCTCTTGGTCGAAGAATAGTTGATAAGTTGCTGGAGTTCACAAATAGCTGGTTTTCAATGATAGCTTTCAAAGTAGTAAACATCAAGATAAGAGCAATGTGCAAAACAAGGAACATAAGAAACATGATTGAATAAATCATCATATGAATGAATGAAACACATGAACTCTAAATACTTGCTGAGATAGAAGGGAGTAGGTTTACTGACTCAACTACAAAGTAAAAGAAAGGCCCTTCGTAGAGGGAAGCAGGGATTGCAAGTCTCATAAAGAGCTCCCAAAAATTATGATACTTACTAGCTTTCGGCTCTCATTGCCCCTATCATAGGCATCTTTTGGTGGTTAAGGTTAAAGTGACACAACTAAGAGGATATGCTTGACAAGTTATAAATTGGAGTCTCATGCCCCTTACTTATGAGTACCGAACCTCATGCTACTCAACTTTAGTCACGAGCAAGCTCTTGTCATTATAAATACATGCGTATCATTGAGAACCGCCAACGGGGTACCCCTTGCACATGATACAGGAGCTATCCCATAATCAAAATGACAAGGCAAGCAGACAGTGAGCATCTCAGTGATCTTTTTATTTGCTATTTGCATAGGTTTTATTGAGGATGCTTCATAGAATGCTCACTATAGTTATGCTGCAAGGTTCCACCATGATTAGGCATGGCTTAGGCTAGCGGCCCAGGCGTTTCTCTAACACACATATAAACTCCATGATCTTACAAGTTCCACTTTTATTTCACACCGCCGGGATCCATAAGCAAAAGAACATGATATCAACTAGGTACAAGTACCAATGAAGTGTTGAAAGCGGTCCCCATTATGCATGGTTCTGCTAACTTCAACTCATGAAGCGCAAGCATATACACAACGAAGGAGGACCCAATGGTTCAAGTTTATTAAACGCAAGAAAGTAAAGTGTGCCATCAAGTTTGTGAGAGCTTTAATCACTAATTTTCACATAACAAGTTAAATTTGGGAGGTAGATAAAACAAGAATTTACTTGGAATAGCAATAATGCTACTAGGTAGGTATGGTGGACACAAATGGCAAAGGTTTTGGTTTAAAGGAGGTGGATGCACGAGAAGAAATCCCTCTCAGTACAGGTTTTTGGCTAGCAAGGCTGGGTAGCAAGTATAAGAGTTGAAGGAAACAAACAAACATACAAGTGATAAAAACAAACATGCAAACTTCCTTGAAAGCACAAAAGATCTTAACTAGAGAATACTAAACTTATGAGCAAGTCAAGGAAGAAAGATGATGAAAATATTTTTCTTTTAACTCTCAAAAATAGTGTGCTACTGACCGAGCCAGGTTTGCCAAAACCAAATAAATTAACTCAACGATCCCAAAGTGATACCAATACTAACGACAAGATCAATCATATAACCACGAATTGAAAACTAATATAAGCTATGAAAAAGAGTGAATGATAGAACTTCTCATTAATATTCCATAACGGCAACTCACACCAAGGGATACATATCTAACGAGAGAGGGGACACTTCCATAATGCAAACCATCCTACATAATAACTCCTCTATTCATGATATGACTCTACTAATAAGGTAAAAAGATAGAAGATAGTGATATGATACCGTGGTACTCCCCCAAGCTTGGAACAAACCAAGGGGATGCCAAACCTGATGACGAATTACTCCTTTGGTGGTGGTGGTATCCTCTCGATGAGCTCTCTGATTAGTTTCCCAAAGTCCTCAATCTCGGAGGTGAGATTACGAATCAGCTGTGAGTTTTGCTATATGCGGCTCATGATCATGGCGAGTTGAGAATTCTAGCTCTTGCTGTTCTTTCCCCACTCTTCCTCCTTGAAGTCTTCTTTTCCTGCATGGCTAGAACGAGGCAAATCCCAGTTGGAGGGTAATTTCCCCTTGGGCATATTCTGGTATTGATGCTCATGGATAAGAGTATGGAAAGGATTCTTGGTGCGTGGAGGAAGTGACCAGGGATCTGAACGGTGATGAGGAGGCTTCCCTCCAATAGTCCTGGCGGGATTTGCCACCACTCCAATGATCGCAATGGTAGTGTCGGTGTGCTTCGCCTCCTCTTCACCTTCACTCTTGATCTCCTTCTCCCGCCCGCGGTTTTGGAGGTCTTCCTCCATATGCTCCTTCCCTTTATCCTTGGCGGACACCATTGTAATTCTAAGTTTTCAAAGAGTATGTCCTGGCAGAAACAGATCAAAACAAAAACACGATATACGAACCTCGGGGGGTTCGGGGGATTATATATTACGAAGTTTGATATCAAAAGGAAGGTACGGGGAGAAAACGAGTCGGAGGCGGAGTCCGGGGTGGACTCGCCACCTGGTGGCGTGGCTAGGGGAGGGACCGTGCCACAGGGTGGTGTGAGCCACCCTGGCTCCGTTTCCGTCCCTTTTTCGCTTCGTAGCTTTCCTTATTGACTGAAAACTGCAAAAATATAGTTGGATAGTATTTTCGCGGAACTTTTCTTACCAAAACTGTTACCTATTTGAAAACGGACTCTGCAGGTCTCTGAATTTGGTCCTCGATGAATTTCTCCGGAGTTATAACTTGAAAGGCATCAACATCTTCATTGTAAGAATCTCCAGCAATATAGTGTTTGAGTCGTTGTCCATTCACTACTTGTGTAGTATTATCCTTTAGAGAAGAAATTTTTATTGCTCCTGAACGGTATACTTCTTTAATGATGAAAGGTCCTTCCCATCTTGATAGTAGTTTTCCTGCAAAAAATCTGAGATGAGACCTATACAATAGAACTTTCTCACCAACATGAAATTCTCTCTTAAGAATTCGCTTATCATGCCATCTTTTAACTTTTTCCTTAAAGAGCCTAGCATTTTCATAGGCTTCACTCCTCCATTCATCTAAAGAACTTAAGTCAAATAATCTTTTCTCACCAGCGAGCTTACAATCTCTATTTAGTTCTTTAACGGCCTAGTAAGCTTTGTGTTCTAATTCTAAGGGTAGATGACAAGCTTTCCCATAAACCATTTTATAAGGAGACATTCCCATAGGATTTTTGTAAGCAGTTATATAGGCCCATAAAGCATCATTCAACTTCTTAGCCCAGTTTTTTCTAGACGTATTAACTATCTTTTGCAGGATAGATTTAATTTCTCTATTTGATAACTCTACTTGCCTGCTAGTTTGGGGGTGATAAGCTGAAGCAATTCTATGATTAACATCATATTTAGCAAGGGTCTTCCTAAAACCACCATGAATGAAATGAGAACCCCCATCAGTCATGAGATACCTAGGCACCCCAAACCTAGGAAAGATAACATCCTTAAGCATTTTTAGAGAAGTCTCCCCGTCAGCACTCTTTGTAGGAATGGCTTCTACCCACTTAGCAACATAATCAACAACAACAAGAATATGAGTGTAACCTTTCGAGGGAGGGAAAGGACCCATAAAGTCAAATCCCCAGCAATCAAAAGGTTCAATAACTAGAGAGTAGTTCATAGGCATTTCATTGCGTCTAGAAATATTGCCAACACGCTGACATTCATCACAAGATAAAACAATTTTTCTTACATCTTTAAAAAGGGTAGGCCAGTAGAAACCTGATTGTAGCACCTTTTGTGCAGTTCTATCTCCTGCATGATGTCGTCCATAAGCACTACCATGACATTTACGCAATATCTCCTTTTGTTCATATTCTGGAACACATCTTCGCATTATACCATCCACTCCTTCTTTGTATAAGTGTGGGTCATCCCAAAAATAATGCCTCAAATCATAGAAGAACTCTCTTCTTTGCTGAGCTGTAAAAGTTAGAGGCAAATACTTGGAGACAATAAAGTTAGCATAATCAGCGTACCAAGGGCTCCCTCGCGAGCTCACCCCTACTACAGCTAACTGTTCATTTGGGAAACTATCATTAATAGGCATAGGGTCAAAAGAGATGTTTTCCAAACGAGATAAATTATCAGCTATAGGGTTTTCAGCACCCTTCCTATCTACTATATGTAGATCAAATTCTTGTAAAAACAGCACCCATCTAATAAGCCTAGGCTTAGCGTCCTTCTTCGTCATAAGATATTTAATAGCAACATGATCAGTATGAATGGTGACTTTTGAGTCTATAATATAGGGCCTAAACTTATCACAGGCAAAAACAACAGCTAGAAATTCCTTTTCAGTAGTAGCATAATTCCTTTGAGCAGCGTCTAGAGTCTTACTAGCATAATGGATAATGTTTAACTTCTTATCAATTCGTTGCCCAAGGACAGCACCTACAGCAAAATCACTATCATCACACATTATTTCAAAGGGTAAACTCCACTCAGGTGGTTGAACAATAGGAGCTGTAGTTAAAGTCTTCTTAAGAGTTTCAAAAGCTTCCTTACAATCATCATCAAAAACGAAGGGTATATCTTTTTGAAGGAGATTAGTAAGGGGTTTTGATATCCTAGAAAAGTCTTTAATAAACCTTCTATAGAAACCAGCATGACCAAGGATACTACGAATACCTTTGATGTCTCTTGGACATGGCATACTCTCAATTGCCTCAACCTTAGCTCTATCAACTTCTATACCTCTTTCAGAAACTTTATGCACAAGGACAATCCCTTCATTAACCATGAAGTGGCATTTCTCCCAATTAAGAACAAGACTAGTTTCTTCACATCTCTGCAAAACTTTATCAAGGTTGTGCAGACAATTATCAAAACAAGTTCCATAGACAGAAAAGTCATCCATGAAAACTTCTACAATTTCCTCACAAAAACCATGAAAGATAGCAGACATGCACCTTTGGAACGTAGCAGGAGCATTACATAAACCAAAAGGCATATGTCTATAAGCATAAGTTCCATAAGGGCAAGTAAAAGTAGTTTTTTCTTGATCTTGTTGTTTAACAGCAATTTGAGAGAAACCAGAATAACCATCAAGAAAACAAAAATGGGTCTTTTTAGATAACCTTTCCAACATTTGATCAATAAAAGGAAGCGGGTAATGATCTTTCTTAGTAACTTTATTGACTTTTCTAAAATCAATGCACATCCTATAGCCTACTACTATTCTTTGAGGAATAAGCTCATCATTATCATTAGGAACAACGGTAATACCTCCTTTTTTAGGAACACAATGAACAGGACTAACCCATTCACTGTCAGCAATAGTGTAAATAATACCAGCATCAAGGAGTTTCAATACCTCATTCCTTACCACTTCCTTCATCCTGGGGTTTAAGCGTCGTTGGTGCTCTACTACTGGCTTTTCACCTGGTTCGATGTTGATAGAATGCTGACATATAGTAGGTGAAATCCCTTTTAAATCATCCAGAGTATAGCCCATAGCTCCTCGGTGTTTCCTCAAAACCTCCAATAGCCTTTCTTCTTCCTTTCCTGGAAGTTTAGCGCTAATAATAACAAGATATATATTTTTATCATCAATATAAGCATATTTAAGATCATCAGGGAGAGGTTTTAGATCAAAAACCGGATCCTTTTTAGGTGGCAACGTGGTACCCAGGTCTTCTATAGGTAAGTCATGCTTAAGCATCTTAGGCTGATCACGGAGAATCCTGTCGATCTCATTCCTTTCTTCCATGAAGACTTCACTTTCATGATCTTCCATAAATTGCTGTAAAGCATTGTTAGGAGCAAGAGAAATAGAAGCAAGTTGTTCAACTCTAAAATCCTCATTATGGGTTTCCTCTTCGCAAGGTTCTTTAGCAAATTTCGAAAAGTTAAACTCATAAGATTCCCCATCAAACTTAGTCAAGATTTTCTCCCTCTTGCAATCAATAATAGCTCCACAAGTACTCAAGAAAGGTCTACCAAAAATGATAGGATAAGTTTTACTAGCAGCTGAACCAAGTACTAGAAAATCAGCAGGGTACTTAATCTTACCACAAAGAACTTCTACGTCTCGTACAATACCAATTGGAGAGATGGTCTCTCTATTAGCAAGGTGAATAACCACATCAATCTGTTCCAACTCGCAAGGACCGATTTCATGCATAATTTCTCTGTAAAGCTCATAAGGAATAACACTAGAACTTGCACCAATATCACATAAACCATAATAGCAATGATCACCAATTCTAACAGAAAGCACAGGAACACTAGCCTTTTTAGTTCTATTAGGATGTGAAACAATATTAGAAGCATCCTCACAAAAGACTATGTGCCCATCTTCTATGCTTTTAGTGACAAGGTCTTTCATAATTGCTACCACAGGTTCAATGTTTATTTGTTCATCAGGTTTTACAGTCCTCTTTTCACTTTTGGTGATTACATTAGTTATCATAGGATGGTCCTTTACCTTTTTTTGGAAGGGAATCTTCTCGATATAAGGTTCAGGTAAGATGGGATCAATAATGCAATACTCAGCACTCCCAACAGGAACATAGTCAACAATATCTTTGTAAGGTGCATGGTATTTATTCCATCCCCTTTTGGGAATTTCGATATAAGAAGCAAAATCTCTAAAGCAATTCGTAATAACTTGCAAATCAAGACCATAAGCATTACTAATATTTTGAAAGTCATCAGTTCCCATAAAAGATTCAATGCATTCATAATCATAATTTATACCTGACTTTCTACCTTTGTCATTTTCCCAAGCTTCAGCATTGTCTTGAATACGGTCCAGAAGATCCCATTTAGCTTCTTCTTTCATGCGAGTGAATGATCCAGCACAAGAAGCATCCAATAAATCCTTGTCATGTAGAGGGAGCCTTGCATAAAAGTTATTGATAATAATATTGTTGGGGAGCTCATGAATGGGATATTTGAGCATTAGTAACTTCAATCTCCCCCAAGCTTGAGCTGTACTCTCTCCATCAAGAGGCCAAAAGTTGTAAATTTGATTCCGGTCTTTATGAATCTCACTAGGAGGATAAAACTTTTAATAAAAGAGAGGCACTATTTCCTCCCATTCCAGAGCTTGACCATTCTTCAGCAGCTTATACCATTCCACAGCTCTTCCTTTCAGTGATAATGAGAATAACTTCTTCTTAACTTGATCTATAGTAATACCTACACACTCGAACAACCCACATAATTTGTGTATAAAGAGCAAATGATCACCGGGATGGACAGTTCCATCCCCAACATAGTAATTATCCATAACACAATCAATAATTCTTGTAGGTATTTTGAAAACATCATTCTCAGCAGGTGGTGACTTATCCACTACCTTAGCAGTGGTAGTAGCATTACCAAATAAGAAACTCAGCGAATTATCCATAACAAAAATAAAGCAACTAGCAGAAGTAAACAATACTCACAGTAGAAGTTTCCTTTACCAGTTCCACTCTCCAATAGCACTTCACTCCCCGGCAACGGCGCCAGAAAATAGTCTTGATGACCCACAAGTATAGGGGGTGTATCGCAGTATTTTCGATAGGTAAGAGTGTCGAACCCAACAAGGAGCAGAAGGTGCTGGCTAGTGGTATGGACCAGGAATTCTCTGCAAATACTTAGCAAACGGATTTTTAGGGGTTTTTGATAAAGCAAGTAAACAAAGTACAAGTAAATAAAAGACAGTAGGAATAAATGCAGCAAGTGGCCCAATCCTTTATGCAGCAAAGGCCACCTTTATCTTGCCGTGCCCCAACTGCTCTCCTCCCTCTCTCCCTTCTTTTTCCTTCCTACCCACGCCTCCCTGGCCTCCCCAGATCTGGCCGAGTCGCCCCTCCTCTCCTCCTTCTTCCTCCCTGACGACAACCACCTGACGCCGGTCGCCGCCAGCAACCACCTCGCCCCGACGATCTAGCCGGCGTGCGCGACGTGGGGGTGTCCTGGAAGACCGAGGACCGTCCCCTGCCCCGACTCGTACGCGCCGATGAGGACGAGGAGCTACCCAGCACCGCCAGATCCTCGCCGTCCTCCGAAACCCTAGCCCGCCGGAGTGTCTGCGTCGTCGACGATCCGCCGCGCCCCCGTCCAATCCAACCACACCAGGCGACCCGCGGTGAGCATCCCCTTCTCCCTGACACGGTCCGCCTCGATGTACCGCCCTAGCGCCGCCGATGTTTTCGTCGAGCACTCTCAGTGCGTGCCGCTCGCCGGCATCTGCAGCCTCCCCGCGCGGCGCCACACCTTTATCTAGCTCGCGTCCACCCCCCTGTCAGCTCCCCTAGCCCGCCGCACCGGTCAGCCTCCTCAGCGCGCACTCCCGCTGCCCGGGATCGAATCCCCGCTCCGCGCCGCGCACGCGCCTGCCGTCAAAACAGAGAGGAAGAAAAACAGTAACCCGGGCGTGGTCAATTTGCAAAAAGCCCCCCACCTTTTTGATTCCTGCGACCCGCGCTCCTAACGACCCCACCTATCAGCCGCGCTAGCCCTTTTGTAGAAAACCCCTCGGCTTTTCCCGGCCGCAACCCGCGCTCCAGCCCCCAGCCCCACCTGTCAGCCCCCGTCTCGCTCACCGCTGACACGCGGGCCTGCGCCAGTTGGCCCACCCCGCAGTCACAGTGGCTAGGCGAGCCCGCGGTGACAAAAGGTTTTCCCCGCGCGTGGCCCAGTCAGCACAAAGGCCCACCTGTCAGTGTCTGGGGTTGGTTTTGCCTGAGTGAGAAAAGTATTCCCTGAGTCTGTTTTAAATCAAATCTTTTCCAAATTAATTTAAATTCAAATTCTTTTCAGATTCAAATAAATTTTAAAATACAAATCCAAATAATACAAATAATATATGTTTTGGAATCAGAAAAATGTGAGGAATTCAAATATGCCCTTCAAAATATATTTTGAACATTTTAATTTTCGAGATGATTAAAATTACAATAAAAATACCCTTTTCCTTATTTAATTAATAACTTTTGTTTTATAACTCCAAATTTGACAAATAATATGTCTAAATCGATCAGCGCGACGAGCCCGTTCTATTTATGAAATCCTTGTTCTGAATTGAAGCATGCATCATGTTGTCATTTAAAATCTGAACCGTTTATGACAATAAAACTTGGGCAAATAAATAATAAAGTGCTTTATTTCTTGTATCCACACCTCACCTTTGCCATGCTACTTAAATGCCATGCAAACTGTGCATCATTCATCATGGCATGCTTGTTTGCTTGTCGCATTTTAATTCATATGCTTGTGCACTTTATTTTTGTTGGCCCTTGTCTGTTTGGTTCTTCTTCGAATAGATGCCCAGCAGGAGAATTACCAGGAATCACAGGAGTATTACCCAGATCCATCTCTCGCTTCAACTAAGCTACCAGGCAAGCACTACCACATGCTTGCATACATACAGTACCTATTTCCTCTATCTTATTCTTGCATCATTGAGTCGCGATTGCATTAAATTGAATCCCAAGTACTGCATAGCCTTTACTTTTAAACCACACCAAGCCTGTTCTGGTCCCATGAGCCATTACTACAGGAGTTGTTTGAGCCATGCGAGTCGTAAAAAAGCATGAGTAGGGTATGTGAGTATCTGATGGATAATGAGGTACCTAAACAACATAACCTGAGTAGTAATGGGATAACTAATGAAAGAGGCACCAGTGAGCAATATCTGCTATTTGGTTTTTCATGCTCACTTGTGTCCCGTAGGACCCCGAGTACTTGATTCCTGTTCCTTGACTATTCGCACTATCCACATCCGGGAGGCCTTATGGACCCCCTTGAGCCAGAGCTTGATTCATTCTTATTTCTTGGGGCCACAATTAGTTTGGGGCTTTATTACTATCCTGTACTTATGCCATGTTACTGCTTTATTTAAGATTGTGCGAGGAGCACCTGTACTGTTTTGGATCGTGACACGTTTTCACTGTATCGACAAGCCCAGTCACATTTTCGGGTTCCCAGTCGTTTACCGCCGTCCACACAAACCTTGGGTCCGTCTCGGAGCCGGCCAACTTCGTTGCGGGTAGCTTAATGGGGTGGCCCCCTGAAATGTTTCTGAATCCTGTGATTGCTTTGTCGTGAATGCCTCGTTGGGTTTTGATTTGGTTTTTCCGAGGTTGATCGAGTGTGTGTTTCTATTCGTGCACCCCTGCAGGGTAAATCTTTCTGAAAGCCATGTCCGCGGTTATGGACGACTTGGAGCACAGTTTCTCGATCATAGACAAGTATAATTAAAGTACCGCTTTTAAATTGACTAAGTACTTGACTAGTAAATAGTGCAATACTCATGAATGGTTAATAAAACTACCAACGGATGATGGGGGTTGTTCGTCCGCTTCCTCGTTGGTAAGCGAGGAGGAGGATGGACCTGTTAATTATACTGTTATTACTGTTGTTCTTAAATCACGGACTTCCGTCTATCTGTGGTTAGGCGGAAGGTTAGCGGGTATCTGTAGAATTGTTAGGTATTATCTTTTGCTGCAATTGCATCACCCCAGGTTGTGTCCCCTTTAGTGGCATAAAGACTTGCTGAGTACCCCTAGGGTCTCACACGATAAATTGTTTGATTCAGATGAGCAGGTGTACCCGCAAGATGGATACTGGGTGGAAGAGACAGAGGATGTTGGCAACGATCATTCGGTGTAGAGATTCCGGGAACGGGGATCCGTGTGATCTGTGGGCGGGATGTGTTTATTTATGGGGCATCTTATGCCAATTTGCTTCTTATCCGTACTCGGATCTTGTTTTCCGCTTCCGCCTGATACTCTGATGAGTGATGTATGAGGAGCTATCCTAAATTATTATATCTATCTAGGACATTTGGGTCTTGCCGTATGGCGTTGCAATATTTCTATTTCTTTTAGATGGAATGGCTCTGAGGACTATTGTATGTGGCTTGCATACATACTCATTTGTGTATGTAGTTGATCCCTTCGCCTGCCGATTACGCCGCTCGTTCTTGTCCCGTTGTTTGAAAGTGGTTAGGACGGCCGAAAGGTCTACCGTGAGAGGCCCTGGGCCCCACCGTACTATTTTAACCACTTTCGTTCATCCAGGCATTAACTAAGAGCGTAATTCACCGAGGTAGTTACACAAATACACAATGCATTCCCCTAGGCCCATATAGGTGAAGTGTCATGTAGTCAACGTTCACATGACACCACTAGAAGAAGTACACCACAACTTAAATAACAATCTATTGAATCTTTCTCAACACAACTCCACTACTAACAACATGACTTCTCCCATGTCCTCAAGAACAAAACGAACTACTCACAAGACATCATATGGATCATGATCAGAGATGGAATAATGTTGTATAACAACCTGAACATAAACAATAATTCAACAGTTCACTCAATAGCATCAACTACAAGGAGTAATCAACACCGGGAAAGTTTCCCCTATGAACTATAGCAAGATTCAACCAATTGTTACACCAATATGGAGATGGTGACGAGGGTGCTGATGGTGATGATGATGGTGATGATGATGATGATGATGATGATCCTGATGAAGTCTAGCTTGATGGTGGTGTTGATGGCGACGATCTCCCCTCTTCGGGAAGGAATTCCCCTAGCAGAAATCTGTTTGATGGAGAGATCTTTCTCTCTCGGTGTTTTCCGCCCCACAGAGGTGGCGGAATCTTTCTTTGGTCGCTCCCCGAGTCTTAGGGTTTCAGGAGGATGATATACGCCAGAGGGGAGAGGCTGGAGTGGGCCAGGGTGGCCACACCACGTCCCGGCGCGGCCTAGGGCTGCCCACGCCATGGGATGGTGTGTGCCCCCTGTGGCCCATCTCCACTCCATCTTATGGCATCCTTAGTCTTCTGAAAAAATAGGATTTTCCGTATATTTTCCCGGATTTTCTGACCTTCGCGAATTTTGCCCCCAAACAGCACCTATTCCATCAGAATCCTGACTGCAGTGGTCCATGCTCCAAAAGTCATCAACCATGCAACAACAGATGAAATAACATAAGTATCACCTATCAATACGAAATATATCAATGAATAATAGTGAATTAAGACATAGAAGAGTGATGCAAAATGGACGTATCACCCCTCGCCATTCTTAGTGGGTGGTAGTGCAAGGTGAGCCTCCGTAGTCGTGTGACTTGGTTTTGCATTGCAAGTCGGGTATCATGCCGGGTTGAGTAGAATTGTAGCCTTTCTTGTTGTTATACATGTCGTCTAAGTCTTTCTTCTATACAATCAATATACCTTCTAGGGTGTATTCTATAAAAAATTCCAAAATACCGTTTGTCGAAGAAAGTTCAAGGATAGATGAAATGGTTATTGTCCTCTTACTCTATGTCATACTCCCGCTACCTAGTGAACTATGCCACCAAATTTTTCGAGGAATGATGACCCACAAGTATAGGGGGTGTATCGCAGTATTTTCGAGGGAAGTGAAACCCAATTTATTGATTCGACACAAGGGGAGCGAAAGAATATTTATCAGCCTTAACAACTGAGTTGTCAGTTCAGCTGCACCTGGAAACAATCTTGCTCACAACAGTTTATCAGTAGCAATAGTTTTGTAGTAGGAATAGTAAAGTAACAGAGTAGTAAAGCAAAGACAGTAGTAACAAAAGCAGTAAATAGTGGGATTCGAGTGCGGTAGGCATAGGGATGAATGGACGGGCGTTGCATGGACAAGACAATTCACATAGCAATCTGAACATAGGGCAATTGCATATAAATAAGATAAAGCACCCAAGTACTAGACAATCCTAGGCATGTGTTCCATATATAGTCATACGTGTTCGCAATGAGAACTTTCACAACATCTTTTGTCCTGCCAGCCCATTTGCAGCGGGGCCTCTAGGGAACTACTGGCAATTAAGGTGCTCCTTTTAATAGAGCACCAGAGCAAAGCATTAACACTCCGTGAACACATGTGATCCTCACATCAAAGCCTTTCCCTTCCGGTTATCCCGATTTCTATCACTTCAGGGCCATAGGTTCCGGACAACAACGTGTGTATACAACTTGTAGATAAGACCAGAAACAATACTATCATAATGAATCAATAATAAGTTCAGATATGAAATCATGGCACTCGGGCCCTAGTGACAAGCATTAAGCACAACAAGTCGCAACAAAGTCATAAAGCACAAATAAAAGATACTAGGCACCATGCCCTAACAATCTGATGCCATTACATGAACGATCTCATCTAATCCCTACCATCCCCATAGCCTACAGCGGGGGATTACTCACTAATAGATGGGAAAACATGGATGGTCGATGGAGAAGAGATGGTGATGATGATGGCGATGATCTCCTCCAATTCCCCGTCCCGGCAGGGTGCCAGAACGGAGTTTCTGGTGCTGTTTCGTGGAATCTGGTGGTGGCGGCGGAGCGGAACTCCTTCTGGAAAAATGTCGAAACCCCTAGAGTTTTTAGGTCAGAAGGCTCCTTATAGGCGAAGAGAGAGGCCGAGGGGGTGCCTAGGGGGGCCCACACCACCCCCTGCCGCGGCTTGGCCTGGCCCACGCCACCAGGTGGTGTGGCCACCCCAGGGCTCTTCTCTGTCTCGTATTCTGGCTCCTGGAGTCTTCGGGTGAAATAGGATTTTTGGCGTATTTTCCGGGATTTTTCCTGATAGTTGATTTTCTGCACAAAAAGTAGACACCAAGGCAATTCTGCTGAAAACAGCGTTAGTTCGTATTAGTTGCATCCAAATCACACAAGTTAGAGGAGAAACAATAGCAAAAGTGTTCGGGAAAGTAGATACGTTTTGGACGTATCAACTCCCCCCAATCTTAGCTTATTGCTTGTCCTCAAGCAATTCAGTTGAAAACTGAGTGTGATAAAAGAACTTTCACGAACACATTTGCTTCATATGATGTAAATATTCTCAGCAATGTGATGAACTATTTAGACAATTCATAATAAAGAGTATGCAACTAAGTCTACTTAATAGTATTTGCAAGCTATGAAGAGATTCCAACTCAAGAATAATAAGTAGCATGAAGCACAAACATAAGCAACATTACAATGCTCATAAAAAGGTATGATAGAGTGGTATCTCGCTTGCCTTTGATTATGAATGCTAAGGCACCTCTAAAGTTCAAGTGATGACTAGAAGTAAAGATATCAAGGATACAAGCATCAAAGTCATAACACAAATAATCAAGTAATGGAACAAACACAAAGAATGACAACTATGCTCTCAAGAAGGTGCTCAAAGAATAAGTGGAGACTCAACAAGTAGAAGAAAAGGTTTTGAATAATTTGAAAGGCTTCCAAATGCTGAAAGTATGGTACTCATTAGCTATGAGCTCTCATTGCCCCTATCATAAGCATCTTTAAAGTGGTTAAGGTGAAAGTGACACAACTAAGAGGATATGCTTGACAAGTTATAAATCGAAGTTTCATGCCCTTACTTACGAAGACCGATCCTCGTGCTACTCAACTTCAGTCACTAGTAAGCTCTTATCATTGTAAGTATATACGTATCATAGAGAACCGCCAACGGGGTACCCCTTGCACATGACACAGGAGCTATCCCATAATCAAAATACAAGGCAAGCAGACAATGAGCATCTCAACGATCTTTTTATTTACTATGTGCATAGATTTTTATTGAGGATGCTTCATAGAATGCTCATTATGGTTATGCTGCAAGTTTCCACCATGATTAGGCATGGCTTAGGCTAGCGGCCTAGGCGTTTCTCTAACATACATACAAACTCCATGATCTTAGAAGTTCCATTTTTATTTCACACTGCCGAGATCCATAAGCAAAAGAACATGATATCAACTAGGTACAAGGTACTTATGAGGCGTTGAAAGCGGTCCCCATGATACATGGTTCTGCTAACTTCAACTTATAAAGCGCAAGCATATGCACAACAAAGAAGGACGTGATGGTTCAGGTTTATTAAGTGCAAGAAAATAAAGTGTGCCATCAAGTTCGTGAGAGCTTTACTAACTAACTTTCTCATAACAAGCAAACATTTTATTCGGAAGAAAACAAGGCATATTCAATATGCACGGAAGTAGCAAATGATGCTAATGGGTAGGTATGGTGGACACTTTGGAAATATTTGGTTTAGGGAGTTGGAAACTTGAGTAAAATATACTCGGTGAAAGTGAAGGCTCGCAATAGTAAGGGAGCGACAAACGAGAGAGCAATAGCTGTCATTACCATGCTTGCAACAAAACAAGACTACTCATGGCATGAAAGTGATTCAAGATCCTCAAGGCAAAATAATTCATCAAGGCTTAACTGATTATTACAGTCATTTGCATGCGTGAGCATGTGCCAAGTCAATCAAATGAATCATTCAGAGGAGGATACCATGGTGTCATACCAATTTATGAATAGAGCAATGCAAGCGAACATTCATGAGACATGCTACAAACTATTAGCGAGCTGGAGCTAATCATAAGAAAGCAAGAACTACTAAGCATCCAAAGAAAACATACACTCTACATGAACGGACTAAGCATGCCCACAGTGAAGAGTATATGTACAAAAATGAAAACAAATAGAGTTCGTTACCAGCCTCTTACCACGCCTCAAGTTGTCATTAATCCTCATTATTGTTCTTCACTTGTGTGGCTTGAATAATAATATGAAACCAATATCCACTGAGGACTGCCGAACCCTGAAGCAAACTCGCATAAACCAAAGAAGAACGACAAATATTTTTGGTGTTTCGATTTTTAAACAAGAACCAAAAGAGAGGAACAAGCAAAGAAAATTCTTTTTTGGGTTTTTCGAAAAGTTCAAACAAAGCAAAAAGGGAAAAACAAACCAAAGCAAAAAGAAGAAGCAAACCAAAGAGAAGCAATAGAAATATTTTTGGTCTTTTTGTGTTTTTAGAAAGCAAAAACAAAGAAGAATGAAAACTAAAAAGAGAACGAAAACATGAATATACAAAGTACCGACGCAACATGATATGGAGATGAGTGCGGTGTTGGCGTACCTCCCCCCAAGCTTAGGCTTTTGGCCTAAGTGGGTATCAGTCCATGTACGAATAGGGGTTCCAAGCGGGTGGATCTTGGTAAGAATGGTCCTAGATGGGCCCATGAGAAGAGGAGGAAGCTCCCCAATCATAAGCGGGCTACTGATATGAAGGCTCTCCCTCATTCGAGGGCTGGACCGAATCATCCGTGACCTCCCTTCTAGTGTCCTGCTGCTGTTGGGAGCGCTCTCCCAAGTACGTGTCAAGCTCCTCCTCAGTGAGGGACTATCTTTCCCTGTTATCAAGGTTAAACAAGACAGGTGCAGGCAAAATAACAACACGCTAGGACTTGCTCTTTCTCCAACCAGCTTTGAGAAAGGTTATTTCATAAGACAACTCACTCAAACTAGCCCACGAGGAAATAAATTTATGCTGTATCATGGAATTAAAATCAAGCCTCTCTATGGGAAACTGTAGGTCTAGATGATGAGGCACTAAACCATGCAATGCTAGTAAACGAGAAGCAATGAGGCCTCCACAAATTCCACCTTTCTCATTGTAAGACCTATCTCGTCTAAGAGCAGTAGAGATAAATGCTAGATCAAACGAAGATAACTTATTGGCAGTTTTCCTAGCAAGAACACACTTGGCAATAAAGTGGGCAAAGTAGCGAATGGAGGGAAGATGAATGTTACGGATTTTTCCACTCTCCTTCGAGAAGCTACTCCCTTGGCAAATTTCTGCATATAAATCCATGAGTGGTTCAGGTCTCTCTTTAATGTTCCTACATGATCCCCATTGAGGTACCTTAATAGCTGCACAAAAATCATCAAGAGAAAGGTCGACAGCTATATTGTAAATTTTGTAATGGACCATGGGTTTAGGCAAAGAGTAACTAAATTTTAAGTCCTGCACCACAGACATGGTTAGCTTCACAAATTGACAAGGTTCATCTTCCAAAAAGTGCTCTAACCCTGCGTTACAAACCAAAGTGTGGAAATCTTGTAGAATTCCTACAGCTCTCATGAACTCAGAGCATGGATAAATGGAGGGAAAAACTTCCTCCTCCCGGTGGACCTTCATGACCTCAGTCACCCAAAGCTCATGTTGGTTTAGGTGGTGTTCACTCATCTTCTATTCTAAAATTTAAACACCTATTAAACAAGTGATTGCAAAGTAAATATAATAAAGGATTCTACTCATAGGGACTTGCAAGAGGCCTAAACATGCATCAAAACTATATCTCTAAGCATCAAACAAGCATACAAGCTCTCAAAACCAGTCACCTACATCAGCAAAATACTCAACATATAATCCACTAAACACAAATCTACTTGGACAAGGGGAGGAGTCACATACCAGGGAACAAATGCTCCAAATTTTAGCAAGAAAGATGGGCTGAGCAAGGAGATCAAAGAAATCAAGAGCAAGCACAGAAAGAACGCGATTTTGAGCTATGAACTGGAGCTTACTCGGGAGAGAGAAGAAAGTGGCAGGTGAGAGAGTTAGTGGGGGGCCAGGGGTGGCCCACACCAGGGCATGGCGCCACCCAGGGCTGGCCGCACCACCACATGGTGTGCCTGCTTGGTGGGCCCCCCTGGTACCTCCCAGGTACTCCTCTGCCCCTTTTTTCACATAAAAAATTAATATGAAGTTTCTGGAATTTTTCGAGACACTTAAATTTTGGGCATTTTTCAGAAATAGAAGAATGATTTTTCTGATACACAGATTTTTTTTCTTTTTTGGAAACATGATGCAAGGACAAAACAAGGCTAGAACAACAGAAGTTCTAGCATGCAAGCAACTAACAACACAAAGAAAACTAAACGAAAGCAAAAACTAAAATGCAAAGGATAGAAATAAACGGAGATAATCATAATGGAAACATTGTTTTGTTCAATGGAATCCTTTTGTTAACAAGGTTGATCAAGTCTTGCTACCAAAACAATTACATATGATACAAAACTTTGTACTCCACTAATGATTATGTTACCTCAACCTTGATAGCAATGGTCCCAATCATAATAGTTTCAAAATTTTCTCTTGGTATGGGACAATATATTTCTCCAACTTGAATGCCTTCAACATGTTCAATTGAATTCAAGCCATAAGTCCTTCCAATATTCTTGGGGAAATAGATAGTATGTTCATTGTCATTAACATTGAAGGTCACCTTTCCTTGATTACAATTAATAACAGCTCCTGCAGTATTAAGAAAAGGTCTCCCAAGAATAATAGACATTTTATCATCTTCAGGCATTTCAAGCACAACAAAATCAGTTAATATCAAGCAATTGTGAGCCACATGAACAGGTACATCCCCACATATACCCACAGGAATAGTGGTAGACTTATCAGCCATTTGCAAAGATATATCAGTTGGTATCAATTTTTCAAGCTGAAGCCTCTTATAGAGAGAAAAAGGCATAACACTAACTCCAGCTCCCGAATCACACAAAACAGTTCTAACATAACTGTTCTTAATAGAGCAAGGGATAGTTGGAATCCCTGGGTCTCCAAGTTTCTTAGGAACCTTACCATTGAAGGAATAATTAGCAAGCAAAGTAGAAATTTCTTCATTAGGAATCTTCCTTTTATTCGAGACAATGTCCTTCATATACTTTGAGTAAGGAGGAAATTTAATAGCATCAGTCAAAGGAATTTGCAAGAATAAAGGCTTCATCCACTCACAAAACTTATTATAGTGTTCATCTTCCTTTGACTTGTGTTTCTTATCAGGGAAAGGCATAGGTTTTTGGACCCAAGGTTCTCTTTCACTACAATGTTTCTTAGCAATAAAATCTTCTTTAGTGTATTTAGTAGTCTTAGTGTGGTTTTCAGGTTCTTCTTCAGCTTTTTCTTCATTAGGAACTTCATTTTCTTCATTACCACTTTCAGTTTCAGCATCAGAGATAGATATACTATTAGGATCTATTCCAGGTTCAGAGGGTTCTATAACAGTTTTGCAGAAAAGAGAATGCTGGGGATTTCGTCGGATGTCGGGAAAACAATGGAATCAAAGTCGTCTGAATATTGAGAGAATCGCTCTGTTACAAATCGCTTGGGGATTGTTCGATGCCCTACCTAGGCTTCTCCCATCCAATATATAATAGGCCAGGTCTCAAAGTTGTATGCGGATAGATTACATGATTACAACACCAACTCGATGTCGGTTTTTATTCCTCTTTCCTAATACAACTATAATATTTGTCGGTTGCTCTTTTGGACCTTCATCTTGACTCTTCATGGGCCATAAGCCTTTCTGCAGGCCTAGGTAGCAAATCATATAGACTCAAGTAATCATATCTATGTTAGTAGCCCCCGAGACTCTACCTGAACCGTAGATTCGGATTGAGTCTCAAGGATATGTTTGGCTCCTTTTCTTTGTTTCTATTTATGTTTTATATGAATTTAGTACAACGAGTCTGATGCATCCGATGGATTGGGAATCAGTTAATTGCTCCTGGGAAAAAACAAGGTTGTCCTACATCAAATTCAAGTCCCCAGGCCTAAATTCGGGATTTATTACTGGCGTAATTTAGTTCAGGCCGCTGAGGTCTTATCGAATACTGAATTCCAGTTTAATTTTATCGGGTACCCAATGTGTCCGTCGGGATTTTTCATCGTATCGTAGATACGGATATAATACTGGTAGAGCATATTCTTGTGCGATTACCAGGCCACACATGACGAATCCCTGGGTCTTACCTTTATATTTTTTAACATGGCATTCAGATTTTTATCGCATGTGGTTGCGATCCGAGATTAGTTTTTGTTGGATGCTTGCTTTTTTCTTCATATACACCCTCCCGATAGGAGATTTTTGTTTTTCTTTTATTAGGTGTGCATCGGCGCTCCTGATAGGAGTAGCCCCCGAGACTATGTTCGGATGTATGCGTCAGGACATAGGCTCGAAAATCTTTTAATATGATGTCAATGTTTCCTCAAATTTTTGTCGGGTGCATGACCAGTGCTCCCGATAGGAGTAGCCCCCGAGGCTATAGTCAAAATTTTCTTTTTCGATTGTACTCTCAATCTTTTCCATAGAGGAATTTACTTCGACTCCCTTTCTTTCTTCGGATGTGTTTCCTTTCCACTGAACCGTTTTTGCTATGACGTCATTGATGACGAACTTTACACTGCTTGATTATCAAAAAATATGCTTGTGACAAGATGTGTTGAGCGTGGGCCCGTGCTGCAGTAATGATGATGTGTGGTGGCGTATTCAACGGAGTTTTGAGACTGCACGTCCCCCTTTTTTGCACGAAAATCGAGGCAACGTGCGGTGTTCTCTGTTTTTACCACAGTAATAACTTCTTGAGATATTTTCCTTTACGGAATCTATGGACACATGTCATCATCGCGTGCCCTTTGGACGATTAGATTTTACATCAAACGTTCCAAGCCATATAGCTTTCCTCTTTATAATGGGAAGGGGATTTCTTTTACTCTTTTTTACCCTGTTCTTGCTAACTTCATCTTCCTCCTTGTGCCCTTGCCTTCCGCCGCCCTTCTTGCGAACTCATGCTTTGCGCAAGCGTCGCTCCTTCACCGCCATGGGAAAAAGCAAGGTGGGAACTTCTTCCACGGCCGCCAAGGCCATCAGGAAGAGGGCCGTCGGATGGGCTCCTTCCAAGTGCATGGCACGGGAGCTACACGAAGCGTGGAACTCCGGCCATCTGACGGAGGGCTCCTGCAAGCTTCCTAGGGACGAAGCTGCTCCAATCCCCAAATCGGGCTGGAGGGTAATGTTCCTTTTCTTTCTTTTCCACAGCCTTTCTCTTCCTGTCCATGAATTTCTTCGTGGTCTTCTTTTCGTCTATGGCGTGCAGCTGTACCAGCTCACGCCAAACTCTATTCTCCATGTTACTTGCTTCGTTACTCTTTGTGAATGCTTTCTCGGGATTCATCCCCATTGGGGCATGTGGAAGTATTTCTTTTATGTTCGCCGCAATGCCACCGACACCATCGTCCATGATGTTGGTGGCACCATTTTCTCAATTTGCTCCGATGTAGATTATTTTGATTTCAAGCCTACTGATTCCTTCCAAGGGTGGAAAACCAAATGGTTTTACATTAAGGATCAATCTGTCGATGGTCAGTCTTTCGGGTTAGCCCGCTTTGACCCAAAGAAAACTTGTCGAAAACTTGACTCCTGGGATCAGCGCCCTACTACCGAAGAAATGGCGGAGATCCAACCCTTTCTTGACCGTATTTCAAAGCTTCGGCATGAAGTTGGCAAGGAATTGTCGGGTCTTCAAATTCTAGCATACTTCTTGCGGATTCGTGTGCAACCCCTGTAGGCCTGACTCTCTGGTATGTGGGTGTATACCAGCAAGAAGGATTCTATGAGGATTTCTCGGGATGATCCATCCCTTAAGGTTTATGAAAAAAGGGCGTGGTTCCTTCGGATTGTCATGTTGATCCCTTTGGCAAGAAGAACTATCTTCTTGAGGTAAATTACTTTTCTCTTTTGCTCCTTGCTCATCTATATTTTGCAATTGTTTCCCTTTGTGATTGCTGATTTTCTTGTTTGTGCAGGACCATGATTGCTTGTCCTGTCTTCCTCCTCTTCCTGAGAGTGGTCAACTTCCCGCCAGTCCTTCTGCTTCCGATGATCTTCCTTTGACTAGGACTACCGCTGATGAGGAGATAGAGACATCTGCCGTGCCTTTTGGCAAAAAATAGAAACATCCGATGCTACGGAAACCATTGAAGATTCAGATGATTCTACGGCCTTGAAACCTTCGGGTGATGTTCCATTATCGTTGGCTCCTCACTAGGAGAATCTATTTCGCTTTGCGCAGGACATATCTTCATAAGAACTTGTCTTCTCTTTATTTTTTGTCGGGTGACTCATATGTTGATGCTTCCTTATTTTTTGTTCTTGCTTTTGTAGTGTTGATGATGCGGAAGATCCGCCCTTGTCTCCTCTTGTCACTTTTTTGCTTCTCCTGCCAAGGACCCAAAAGATTTGCTCACGTCTACTGCGGATCCACTTATCCAGAAGGATGTTGCTGCTTTGTCGAAGCCACCGCCGCAGAAGAAAATAAAATCGACTGGCAAAGGCGTGTTGATATCTGAGAGCCATGTCGAGGTGGATATGCAAGATGTAAGTACATCTGTGTTTTTTGATTTATGGACCCTCTTTTTCTTGTCTTTTCCTGATATCCTTCTTTGAAGCCTCTGATGCGTGAGATGGTTGATGGCCTTTCATTTCATCAAGATCCGGAATGAAACCGAGGGCTTGAAAGGTATATTTTCATCCTCCACTATTTTCTTGTACTTCCTCCTATTTTACTGACTTTTTGGTACTTTTTTTGGTTCTTCGGCTGCTGCCAAGGAATCCGAAGTTATCCGGGACGAGGCGTTGAAGCGTGCCGACGATCTGGAGGCAAAACTTCTAGTTGCTGAAAAAGCTTTGGAAGATGCCAAATAGAAGGCCAACGCAGATGCTGTGGAGAGAGCCAGACAAGCCGTTGTCCGGGATGAAAATCTTTGGAAGCGCTTGGAGACTCTTAATGCTTCCCTAACTCGTAAGTCTTTGCTTGTCGAAAAAAGGAAGTTTCTTTTCTTGTTTTTATTGCTTCTTTGTCCTTATCCTCATCCTCCCTTTGTGGTATGTGTAGAGCTTTCAGGCCAAAATTTGCTACTAGATGAAGATAAGAAGGTTAACCCCTTTTCGGATGTTGTTAGCACTTTGGAGGCTAATAGTGTCTGTGTGCGCAACCTTCTTGTCCGATCACGCCGCGCCTTCAAGAGATTGCACGCCAAGATTGTTCGTTGAAGGAAGTACCTGCTGACCTGAACGACCTTGTCACGATTTTTGGCGCTGATCCAAGTCCGCTTGTTGGATACAGTGTGACCAAGTCAAAAAGCGGTGCATAAACTTTAATGGCGTTGGCGATGGCGCACGGTGAGAAGGTTGACTAGGAGAAGGTTAGCTCCTCTATCCCAGTCAACTCCAAAGGCCAGCCAGTTGATTTGAAGTCTTTCGTTAAGAGAGCCAAGAAATTTTCTTGGTGTATTCTGGGTATAAAGTCATACCTAAAGGGATCAACTGCTCCTTCCTCGTCTAGTGCTCCTTCTTCGGCTACTGCTCCTACCATAGCTAGGGCCCCTTCTGCTAGCGCAACTTTGTCTTTGGAGAAATCATCTCCAGAGCTTAGTTACGTAGTTTTTTGTATTTCTTCTGCTGCTACCGTAATGACTATTGAATTATCCCGTCCATGAAGTACCTCCTTTTGATGAGAAGAGTATTTTTGTACATATGTATATGAGTGACTCTTTTTCTTTACTAAAAACTTTCCACCTTTCGTGTGTCTTGCCATATTTTGAATGATTCGGCTGCTCCCCCTGCGCCTGCGCAGATGTTGGATGTGACCTCATCCTCATCTTGGATGGGTGCAACTGAGACTGCCATTGTGCGTACAATAGACCCACCGTTATATGCTGAAAAAATTGAGCAAGTGAAGAGGCTTGAAGGAAAACTTCAGGTTTTTTTGAAGGGGAACGGGTAGGCTACACTAGCGTAAAATCAAAATTTTCTACTGCGTCAACCAAGAATACTATTGTCATAGATCACGGGATTACCACTAGACGCGCAGGTGCGGAACTCGATGAAGCACATCGCGATAGTGTAGATGTTCTACGTCTCCTTCTTGCCCTCGTCCCATGAGCAGCTCCCCTTTGCGCGGCTCGTCCAAGTGCTACAGATGCAGCACCTCCGAGGTATCCACACGTCCGGAGTGAAAGCCATCACACGCCAGACTGCTAGGTCTGCACGTGCAACACAGGCGGAAGAGGAGTGGCGGCTGGGTGGAATGCTCAACCCTATTCAGCTCGCCTCACTCTCTCTTATATAGGCATCCCTGGTGGACTTCTACATTAGTAGCCCATTAGCAGCCTAAGCCTGGTCTAATTCGGATCCAATTCTTATTAGGCTTCTAGCCCCTAAAGTGTGTGACCCTATAGGTTCATACACGTATAGACATGACACGAGTACACTTACTCCGCCAATAGTTCGGCCTCTAGCAAGACGTGTCAACTCCTAAACGCATATAAAGATCATTCGGACGAACCATCACAAGTTTGAGTACATATCTTTCCCTTTGCCTCACGATATTTGGTCTAGCACCAAGCTGACCTCTCTTTATCGATACGGAATCTCTTTACTAGGTTAACTCTTAACCATATGTAGCATGACCATTCATTTCTGGATCCGATTACTCGAGGGGCCCAGAGATATCTCTCTCAAGTAGAGAGGGGAAAATCCCATCTTGATTGACCGATGCCTTGCAGCATGTATCAGGACAAACCCGAAAGCTACCTTTATAACTACCCAGTTACGGAGTAGTGTTTGATAACCCCAAAGTAGGTCGATCCACATCTCAAGTACATGCGACAATCTCAGGTCTAAGGACAAAACATACACGATGTGTAAATAGAGCTGCAAGTATTATTGCCAGTCTCATGTTGGGTCAGTCCAACCCCATGTTTATAACATGTGTCCACATCATTGGTTTGACATGTCCATGTCTATGACTTGCGAAATATAGTCATCAACCAATCGATGCGCTAGTCTAATATTCACGTGTGTCCTCACATGAACTCCGACTAGGAACAACTATTAGATAACCATACAAGTAAAGAGTTTCACAAACAATTCACATAATTGCCAATCAATACAAGTTGCCTGATATATGGATATACAAGGAACATTATAATAACTCATGGATACATATGAAATACAATCATCTCTATGATTGCCTCTAGGGCATATTTCCTTCATGTTCAATCAATGGTGGATGTGGCCCCGTCAAAGATGCGTCAGGCCCTTGATAGTGAGGCATATTTCCTGGACGAGATTTCCAGGGCTAGTGAAAAGATGATGTGTTAGTCTTTTTCATACTTGCTTCCTGCCGCTCCTCTTTTTGTGGGATACCAAAATTTTCTTTTGTAGGTATTCGATTGTGCGATAGGGAAGAAATCCAACGTCTGCGTAATTGAATTCAAGCTCTCGTGTCTTCTTCTCAAAATTTCGGGACAGACTTCTGGATTGATCACCGTCGTGCTTACGTCGTGGCCCTGCTTCAGGACCGTGTATCTGAAGTGGAGCAGTTTGATGAGTGTTGTCGAAGATCGCTAGCCATTGTCTACAATGCTATGTTCCCTCGGGATCCCCAGCCTTAGACTTTGGCTGATTTGATGGCGAAGTTTCGACAGGGTGAGTGGATTCATCATTTACTGGCTGATTTCAAGACGAGTGAAGCTAGAGCAAGAGATGGCCATAGTATTTTACATGTACATTGCATGGCCATGGGGCAGTACATTTTTGTTGTTGAAAGAAGCATATATTAATATCCAAGGATACCAATTATACCCAGTCTATGCAACAACGCACTGCCCTAGCGGCCATACGGATGCACACAGCCAGAAAAGAAAGAAAAATTACAAAAAAGAAAAGTTCCGCTACAGTTCCTCATTCATTGAAACAGCAGTACTACCACCACCAAGACAGCACCAGAAGTCCATCTTCTCCAAAAACGACGCCTCCAAGAAGGGAACAGTGCACAAACACCGTCATTTTCCGATCAAAGATCTAGGTTTTCACCCTGAAGAAAGTCCACGCTCTCAAAACAATACCTTCAACAAGGCCATTGTCAGGCACAACCAATTAAGGCCAGACCCTGGGTTTTCACCCTAAAAGATAGGACCATGATCTTCACTTGTACTATCGCCCCCGCTTGCATACCACTGCACCAACTCACAAGTCACCTCACCACCTGGACTCGAACCACCATTGTCAGTCCTCAGATCTTGATCTTCATGACATTCTTAGTCGGCACCATAGAACGAGAACATGCCCCATAATATTAACAGCCAACAGAGCTTCGAAGCACTCCCTCTGAACCCAAACGGCCAGATTAAAAACATGAGTGCTGATGACCCACAAGTATAGGGGGTGTATCGCAGTATTTTCGATAAGTAAGAGTGTCAAACCCAACGAGGAGCAGAAGGTGTTGGCTAGTGGTATGGATCAGAAATTCTCTGCAAATACTTAGCAAACAGATTTTTAGGGGTTTTCGATAAAGCAAGTAAACAAAGTACGAGTAAATAAAAGACAGTAGGAATAAATGCAGCAAGTGGCCCAATCCTTTATGCAGCAAAGGACAAGCTGGTTGTATTACTTAAGATGACAAAATGTTCTCAAGGACACATGGGAAGACTGTCAAGTGCTTTCGCTTCATATAGTTGATTAATCTTCTTTAGCTTGCTAAGTGTTGTGTGGGTGAACCTGTGCTAATGTACCGCCCCATCCAAGACTAATACATACTTGTGATTATACCCCTTGCAAACATCCGTAAGTACAAGAAAGTAATTAAGGTAGAAACCTAACCACAACTTTAAACTCTAAGACCCTTACATCCCTTGTGCAATGGTTTCCTAACGGGGGTTCAGGTTTTTGTAACTCCGGCAACCCCTACGATTAGTAGCCAAATACACAATGCATTCCCCTAGGCCCATATAGGTGAAGTGTCATGTAGTCGACGTTCACATGACACCACTAGAAGAAGTACACCACAACTTAAATATCAAACTATTGAATCTTTCTCAACACAACTCCACTACTAAAAACGTGACTTCTCCCATGTCCTCAAGAACAAAACGAACTACTCACAAGATATCATATGGATCATGATCAGAGATGGAATAATGATGTATAACAATCTGAACATAAACAATAATTCAATGGTTCACTCAATAGCATCAACTACGAAGAGTAATCAACACTGGGAAATTTTCCCCTAAGAACTATGCAAGATTCAACTCAATTGTTACAGCAATATGGAGATGGTGATGAGGGTGCTGATAGTGATGATGATCCCGATGAAGTCCAGCATGATGGTGGTGTTGATGGCGACGATCTCCCCTCTCCGGGAAGGAATTCCCCCGGCAGAATTTTGTCTGCCGGAGAGATCTTTCTCTCTCCGTGTTTTCTGCTCTGCAGATGCGGCGGAATCTTTCTATGGTCGCTCCCCGAGTCTTAGGGTTTCGGGAGGAATATATACGCCAAAGGGGAGAGCCAGAGGTGGTCCAGGGCGGCCACACCACCTGGTGGCACGGCCTAGGGTGGCCCGCGCTAGGGGGTGGTGTGGGTCCCCTTGGCCCATCTCCACTCCCTCTTTTGGCAGCCTTCGTCTTCTGGAAAAATAGGATTTTCCATATATTTTCCCGGATTTTCTGATATTCACAAATTTTGCCTCCAAACAGCACCTTTTCCATCAGAATCCTGACTGCAGCGGTCCATGCTCCAAAAGTCATCAACCATGCAAAAACAGATGAAATAACATAAGTATCATCTGTTAATATGAAATATATCAATGAATAACAGTAAATTATGATATAGAATAGTGATGCAAAATGGACGTATCAAGTGCGCACGACCGAATCCCACCCGATCCAGCGATCTCTCGGCATATGCGTACTGTGGAGTTCACCGGTGGAGCCTTCCGGAACACGACACTGCAACCAGATCAATGGAGACAAACATCAAGCGAGTCTTTGTCTTGGCGTGAGATGAATCATAGAACCACCCCCTTTATTCAATCCAAGCTAGCAGCCCCGTCGCCACCAGCCGGAGGTAGAGGAGAAGACAGTCCATCATGCCACTGAAGCGGCTTGCCAGAACCTAGCGTGTAGCTGCCTCCGCAGCCAGAGGTCCAGATTGGATCCGAGCAGACCTGATGCAACTGCCGCCGCCATTGCGGTCGCACGGCAGCGTCGCCGAGGAAGTCCTTGCAAGATCGCCTCCAATGCTACCACCATGACACCTCCTCCTCCCACGCTGCCCGGAAGACTATGGGCCTAGGCGGACGCCCTAGGCCCACGACGTGATGCCGCCACCAGAAGCAGCTGCAGGAGCACCCGCCGCCCCCTAGCCGAGGTCGCCGCCCTCTATCTGCTCCGTCAGCGGTGCCCCAGCCGCCCATCCGAAGAAGACCATCGCAGCTGCCACCCCTAGCACCTTAGGTACTAGGAGGTCGGTGGTGGCGGAATCTGGGGGCCCTCCGGCGGCGCCTGGGGGTCGCCACGAGAGGTTACGGGGTCGGATGTTATCACATGCAGCAAAGGTTGTCCTAACCATACCCAATAATATGTAAATGTCATTTTGGAGCTGCCGAATGAGACTCTTAATTAGGGGTGGGCGTTCGGTCATGACCGAAAATTTGGTCTTTGTATTTCGGTCTATTTTAGAATCGGTCTTTAAAAAATAAAGACCAAAATTTTCTTATTATTTTTACTACCCAACAAATTGGGGTACCTGGTAATTCAGGTTTGGGTTCAATCATGACCAAATTATGTGGTAGATATTATAAAATATAAAAATTGGATAATATTTCATAAAAAATGGTACAATTTCATTTGTAATTTGAAAATATAATGCACTTTCTGCATTCATATCAATTAGCGGTGTTGGGGATATACTTTTCGGGTATCCTCGCAGTTCCTCACTGACCAGGGTGGCCCACTTCGGGTTAGAGCTTTGCTTCACGGGCGGCCCAGTCAGGAGAGAAGACGGAGTCTAATCCGGCTACAGGAAGGCCCAGAAGACTTACCGACTTAGGCCCATAATGTTACTTGTAGTTCAAGATGTACTCTGTAACCAACTCTTAGTCGTAGCTGGATTGATCTCTCATGTAAACCCTAGGTCGGATATCTATATAAGCTGTCCTAGGGAGAGCCTTTAGGATAACTCCTTACAATACAATAGTCTAAAATCTCAACTCGCACAGGCGATACCCTTGTAACCCATATTCCGGCTCTGCCGTATTACTGGATTGCTAGCAGGAGTAGGATCCGTCTAAAGCCAGCGGATTCGAACCTGGATAAACTTGTGTGCTCACCGTCCTGGAATACTGTACGTCTCACACCCCTCTCTTCCGCACGCCTTGAGGACCCCCTCATGGCATACTTGTCCTCAATCCGACGACAGTTGGCGCCCACCGTGGGGCTTGAAAGTACTTTATGCTCATGTTCGTTCTGGTTTAGATTTCCAATTCTAAAACTGCTACCGTCGGGTATAACTCTAAAAATTCTAGTCTTTACTTGGGTTATTTGTCTGATTGCTGGATGCGGGTATTTTCCGAGTAGTGAATTGTTGGTACTAGAAGCCGGCTTTGTTTCCGAGTTTAAACTGGTTTAGCAATTGAGCTCCGTTGCTCGACAAAGTTTCCGACTGAAGGTTTAGCCGGCTCATGAAAGGGATGAGGCGGAAAGCCAGATAAACGATAAGTAGAGACAGAAAATTTCAAGTGCTTATGTAAACATTTCAGGCACACAAAAAAAATCAAAGCCAAAAGTGCCGAATAGATAAAAAGCTTAGCACTAGCAAAATCAATAGTACTTAATATTACAAACGCATCATGTTCTTTCCAGAATAATACATAATTTTCTGATCTATGATGCAGGAGGAGATGAAGGACCTGCCAGATCGCTGGTTACTCCGCTTTGATATCGTTCCAAGATGTCCGGATCTGAGGTGGTCCGTTCATCATCGGAAACTTCTTCGACTTCTCCTGGAGGAGGTGGCGGAGTAGCTACGCGGGTGAAGAAGGGGATCTCGTAGCTAGTCAGATCAGCTACGTGGCACCCATATCCGGCACAGGAGTGCATGATAGCTTGAAGGTCCTGCTCCTGGCCGTCTTCGTCTACCTTGTAGTATCCTCTGGTCACTTGCCATATCTCCATGTTTTCATGGTGGCTCATGACCATGGTGAGAGTGTTCTGCGCGGTAGTCCACACGTAGGACATGTTCCAGTCCCGAACAAGCTGCGGCATCTCCTTGGCCTTGTCCCGCACCTGAAAATCCGACATGCTTGGCATGTCCGGAATCTTGAGAGACTCGCCAATTTCCTCAAGGGAATGGCGGAAGTCATGAAGAAGATCACCGACTTGGGTAAGCCGGTGGGTGCGGGGCTCGGAGGAGGAAGAGTCTGTCAAGTTCAGAGGACCTATACACAAAACAAGTTAAGAAAAATCTGACATTGATAAAAGTCGAAGAAAAAGATATGTCAGAAAGATGGAACGTACCAAGAATGACGTCGTCAATCTTGGCCTTCTCCTCCCGGAGACTCTGTAGTTCAGCCCGGAGCGCCTGGGAGATGTCCTTCTCTCTGCCAAGCTCATTCTTGAGGTCCGAGATAACTTTATCTTGAGCAGCAATCTTGTGATCACGCTCTTCAGTGGCCATGGAGGAGGATTCCAGGACTTGAGCTATGCTCGTTTCATGATCCGCCTTGAGCTTCTCCAGCTCTTGGCGAAGTCCCTTGTTCTCCACCACCATGGTTTTGAGGTTCTCGGCCTCTTCAATCATAGCGATGGATTGTTTCACCAACGCTGTAAGTCAAAAAAGAACAACAGTTCAGAAAAAGTTCGGCACTCAAAAAGAAAAAGACAAGGTATGAATCTCGGAATGTTTACCTTCGGCTTCATCCTTGGCTACTTTGAGTTCGGCATTTTTAGGCCGGAGAGCCTTGATTTCTCTCCGCTTATTGCAGACATTGGTCAGTAATTCCTGGTTACAGGAACATACTTTCTGTAAGTCAGAATACCCAAAGTCAGAAAGCTACTTAAGACTCGGGCTAATATTTTTTGCTAAATATAAGCACGAGCCTTGGGGGCTACACTAGTTCATTCTTTGGCATCCTAATGAAAGCATAAACCCGGATTCTATATCCTACTTCATGCTTGGGGACTAGAGGATATGATATAACATAATTAAAAAACAAGAGTTGGAATTCCGACTTACATATTGCTCGCGGGTGAGTTTGTCTAAACCCGCATTCAATTCAACTGCCACCTTCTCGGCAAGAGTAAGAGGGATCACTGGGGCTGTTGGAAGCTCACCAGCCCTAATCCTCTCGTCGCGAAGGCGGACTTGAGCGAGAAGATCGGAGAACTTGACGTCCTCTGCTTCTTGCGCTTCCTCCTAGGGGGATAGATGGCTTTTGTCCAGGACTTGCCTGGCCAGCCGTTGGATCTCCTCCACAGATTTCCGGGACATGCCAAACTTGGCAAGTCCCGAATTGCTGATGAGGTTGTCGGCGAAGACTTCAACCGAGGGATCATTACCCGAAGAGGGTTCACCCTTATCTTGAGCTGGCGCATCCACGGTGACGTCAGTTTGTGACCCAAGGATCACAGGCTCTGTTGGAGGAGCCGGATCTTCTGCAACCATAGGAGAAGGAATTATCGCTGGAGTTGCAGAAGGTTGAGGGGCAGGAGTTGGAGGAGCCACGGCAGGAGAAGCTATGGTAAGCTTCGTCTGTCGAAGGGGCTTCGAAGGAATCCCTTTCCCCTTGCCCTTGACAATCGGCTTTGCTCTGATAAATAGGGCAAAGTCGGAAACATTACATCTCGGAAAGAAATTCGAGAAAGGTACAAAGGCAGAAATTGTGAATGAAAGTTACCTCTTCACAACAGGCACTTCCTTTGTGCCAACAGCCACTGTCGGAGCTTTGCGCTTCTTGAGCGCAAGGTCCGGCAATGGGACCACTTCAGTCTCCTGAGAAAACTTAGGAGGATATCCTTCGAGCGGAGCAAGTTCCGACTCGGGGAGGTCAGCAAGCTGAAAACAAGAAAACATATCAGTATTGCAACTTAACTCGAAGATCGAAGCACATAAAAGGTGTATTGATGGAAGCTTACCGGCACCACGGGGTTGTCCGCTGTGTACATATCCAGAGAAATCTCCGAAATCCTTCTCTCGATACGCTCCTTGATCAGCCACTTGATTTGGCTGATGTAGCCTTGGGTGGTGTAGGATTTGGGGCTGATGCGGAGAGAGTCTTTTTTGGAAGATGTGATGGAGTGCATCAGTCTATCCCCGTGGTATTGCAGTGGCTGGATCCGACGTGAGACCCAGCATTGGACCAAGTCGGATCCCTTCAGACCCTTGTGCTTGATCAGATATTCGATCCGCCTCTTCGCGAGGATCAGATCATCGGTGAGAGCCGGAGCAGCCTCATCCCAGGAAGGCTGGGCTGTGGCGGCTCCGTCGACAAAAGCCGGCAAAGTCGTAGCTTTGCCGGGAGCCGAAACATCCCTATGATAGAAGAAAGTGGCCGGCCATTGTTTGACCGAGTCACTGGCAGCGATTTTGGGATAGGCCCGGTCTCGTCTAAGAGAAAAGCTAATGGTGCCGGTGATGTAAGGAACACCGGCAGTGATGGAATTTCTCCAGACATGAAAATAGTACCGGAAGAGAAGCAAACTCGGCCTAATGCCGAGAAAGCCCTCGCAAAGCGCAGCATATGCGCTCATTTCTAGAAGTGAATTGGGAGGAAGATTGTGGAGTTGAACTCCATAATGATCTATCACCTCGGAGAAGAACTCCGAGGGAGGAAAAGACAGACCTCAGTCGAGATGGGTGCCGAAGTGGACCCGCTCGCCGTCGCGCGGGTTGGGGATGGTTTCGCCGGAGCGGCTCCGCCAGTCGCCGGCGGCGAGAAGCCCCTCCTCCACGTTCTTGAGGCTGTCCTCGTCAAGGGCGCAGGGGATCCAGATTCCCCGGAAGCTTTCCTTCTCCGCTGCTGCTTCCGCCGTCGCCTCCGCCGCTGCTGCTACCAAACCAGAGGAAGAAGACGATGAAGCCATTTCTCCGGTGAGATGACCTAAAAGTGGCGGCACTGGGAGTTTCTGTGGGGGGAAGGACAAGAGAGCTCTGAGCGCGCATGAGGATTGGGAGGAAAGGAAACGGCAAAGACTGGTGGAAATGAGAAGGAGAAATCCAAACCCCTTATATCCACCTAACTGCGCCAAGATTCGTGCAAATGCTACAGTGTAACCGCCACGTGTCGTGGAAACAACTGGGAAGGATCCACGCGATGATTGCGTCTCCTCGATCTCCACGCTCGCATTGAAACGGCGCCTCGGTTCCGTGAACCGCGGACCGACCAACGGTCGTGCTGACGGCTCGCCTGTCAGATGACGTGACTTGACCATGCTTGTGTCAGGTGGCGTAGAAACCAAGTTCCGGCTTAGTTTAAAATCAAGCTGGAAAATCTGAGTAACTAATTGATAGGTCCGACTTATTTTTAAGACCCGGATCGTATTTTTTATTGTGAAGTTTCAGGAACCCTTCAAGATTCTGCAAGCCGAAGATCAAGCTAGACGATGATAAAATCCGACTTTGGATCTTGGAGGCCTCCGGGGGCTGCTGTTGGGGATATACTTTCCGGGTATCCTCACAGTTCCTCACTGACCAGGGTGGCCCACTTTGGGTTAGAGCTTTGCTTCACGGGGGGCCTAGTCAGGAGAGAAGACGGAGTCTAATCCGGCTATGGGAAGGCCTAGAAGACTTACCGACTTAGACCCATAATGTTACTTGTAGTTCAAAATGTACTCTGTAACCAACTCTTAGTCGTAGCCGGATTGATCTCTCATGTAAACCCTAAGCCGGATATCTATATAAGCTGTCCTAGGGAGAACCTTTAGGATAACTCCTTACAATACAATAGTCTACAATCTCAACTCGCACAGGCGATACCCTTATAACCCATATTCCGGCTCTGCCATATTACTGGATTGCTAGCAGGAGTAAGATCCGTCCAAAGCCGGCGGATTCAAACCTGGGTAAACTTGCGTGCTCACCGTCCCGGAATACTGTACGTCTCACACCCCTCTCTTCCGCACGCCTCGAGGACCCCCTCATGGCGTACTTGTCCTCAATCCGACGACAAGCGGGAATTAATAGTCAACAATACCATATTTTGCTCAGCCGAGGAAGATAAATTTATAGTGATGGACAACTTAGACTTTGGGACTAGGCCACTCTCACGTAACTTTCAGTCAGTTCAGTCCATTCGGGTACCAGGAACTAATGTCCGAATTAACCAAACTAAATTCGGTCTTCAGAATTTGCTACCTAATTTTCTGATCGGTCTTTTTGGTCTTGGTTTATTTGGTTTCGGTTTCGTTCTTTTCGGGTTCGGTTATCGGTTTTTCTGCCCACCCCTACTCTTAATGAGAGATACCTTGGAGTGTGCCTTTAGATGTTGGGAAATCGTGCAATGGGCCTTCATATGTTGGCTGTACGGAGGTGTGGTGGTGACTGAGTATGCTTGCTAGGCACTAGTGGCAGTGCCGACAACTATCTAGGCGACGGCGGGCTAGATGCCACCTTCCAGTCCCGTTCGGTAGTGGTTTTGGCGGGCGGTGAGCGACGCCCTCCCCGGCTCCGGCGATATCTTGGCTTGCCTCTCAGCGGCGGTGTGGCCATCTGTTGCGTCCATGTACGCGGATCAGCTAGACATTGGGGTCGATGGTCGGGACTGGAGAAATCCCTGCTTCTTGCTGACAACAGCGATATACGCGAGTATCGTCTCCCTCCTTGGAGGCATTGTCATGGCCCTGGTTATTCTTCCCTACCTCAAGCACCAGGAGAAACCCTAGATCTGGTTGATCAGATAAGGCGACGGCGGCACCACGGTGTCGCTCCCTTCATGAAGGCGTCACCTTGGTTCCTCGCGGAGTCCCTTATAAGGTGGAAGGAGTCAATGTTAACTAGCAGCCGCTTAGAGCATATGAGCCTTCGAGGCGCAATGTACATCGTGATTGGCGATTCTTGATCAATGCCTTCCTCCGGACTGGTCGGGTCCTGCCGTCCACTCGCCAAATCCTCTAGGTGCTTATGAGTGTGCAGTACATTGATCTTGGCATTTCTAGAATCGGGATCATTCTATCGAGGTCTGCTTCTTTTGGCGTGACATGGTTCTAGGGCTCTGTGCCCCGCCCCTCGCCATTCTTAGTGGATGGTAGTGCAAGGCGAGCCTTCGAAGTCGTGTGGCTTGGTTTTGCGTTGCAAGTCGTGTATCATGACGGGTTGAGTCGAATTGTAGCCTTTCTTGGCGTTGTACTAGTCATCTAAGCCATTCTTCTATGTGATCAATACACCTTCCAAGGTGTATTCTATAAAAAAATCTGAAAGACCGAAGCAAGTTCAAGGATAAATGGAACGGTTATTGTCCTCTTACTCCATGTCATGCTCTCGCTACCTAGTGAACTATGCCAACAATGTTTTCGAGGAACTAGGAAGAGTATTGCCTTCCTATTAAGAAGAGGAGAATTTTATGGAATGATTTTTGATAAGACCACCATGGACAATAGCTAGGGAAGGAGGAGGACGAGCTCCAGACATCGCTCGAGTGCGTGAAGATGCAACATCACAACAACACGCCAAACACCACGGGAGGCAAAGCAAAACGCAGCCTAACCCTAGCGCTACTACTATACACAGAGGCAGCCTGACCATCTCTCCCACCCCTACTCTGGCCACAATCCTCACGCTGCTAGAGAGAGCTATGTAATCAAGTCCAACACTATCTTTACAGGACTTTTCGGTCCATGTCCATCCTATTGTTATCTTCAACCTTGGCAATCACACTGTTGGCGTCCCTTGAGCCAAAGTTAGGAGTAAGGCGTCGGTTCTCGTGAGGGGGGAGAGGAGACGATAGGCAGCGAAGCGGTAGAGCAGTCAGATGTGGCATAGAGACAGGACTAGTTCCAACACGACTGGCCAAGTTAGTGTTCAGAGAAGTTGGCAACACAGCAACTTTTGTGCTGGAATGTCAATTTTTTTGTTCCAGAACAGCTTGTTCAGAAAAAGTTGGTGCTGGAATGGCTGGTTGTCCATTTTTTGTGCTGAGATATCATAGTTCCTTCTTTTTATGGGTCAACATTAGCCAGACTAACATGAAACGTTCACTACATAGACAGATTTCACGGTGAACTGACTACAGCTCAGTAAGTGGGACGTGGCTAATTGGATGAAACATTGAAACGTCAGGTCATCAGCATTTGGTTTTTACTCTCATCGAGAAGCTGCATGCACCAACGGACTACATTTATACATTACAGCACGCACAGCCCAGAGCAGGCGTGCTGCAATTGGGAAGAATTAGTGCTTACAAATAGCACGGGCAAACAAGAGAGAGCTATGACAGCATGTGCCACAAGTGTACAAATACTGGCAAGTATAACAATCACAGATAACAAGAGCTGAAGAAAATATCTGATAATCCTGCTTAAGCAGACCAACAACTGACATAAGATCCAGTAACCAAGAGTAATAGTTAGCATAAATGTTTGCTGGAGTCTTGTTCTGACATAAAAGATGGCAAAAGAAGGAAGCAAAAAAATAAACTAGAGGTGGTAAACAATAGCTTCACGCGGAGTAACCTCTGTTGACAGGCTATATCTCCAATCTTCTACCTCGAACAAAATGGGAGTCAAACACAACAAAAATAAAATTACTTATTATATTCCCTTCTTTCAAAACAAGAAAAGGGCCGCTGCAGACCAGAATTTTCCTTCACAGATGATGCTGAAGACCCGATCATCACCATCCCCCCTGCCTACTTGTTGACCTGCAAAAGAAAAACCAAGTCAATAAAGAGCTGCAGGCACAAACAATGATAACATGAAATGACTCGTATGCTTGAAAGAAGAAAGTGTGACTTGCATCAGATCTCTTTATGCTTAAATAAAGTGAATCATGGTAAGCTCAGAGCTGAAGCAAATAATATGGAGAGTCCTACCCACTAAAAATCGGTCATCTTAAAATAATATGATGAATTGAGTAATATTCTGTCTCAGTCTCTCACAAACAGTTGGAATCAAAGATCGGTTTCTGTTAAACATGTTATCATACCTAAGACAGGATCACTCTCTAAATGGTCAAGTATTCAGCTAAACATGATGGAGAACATAACAAACAGAAATGTAAAACTAATATACCATCATACATCCAAAGCATATGCAAGATTTAGTATGGAAAACCGAAAAGTCAATCTGGAAAACAAGCATAATAAAATTTAGCAAACAAACTGCACCCACCTGTCCGAACCTCTTTCTTTGTTACCAAATCCCCACCCTTCAACGGGTCTCGGGTATGTTTCCGCACCACCACGCGAACGTGGTCTGTCCATGTGTTCCACTGTAACATGTGGCTCCTCTGCTAAACTTGGTGGAAACGATGTTACCCTGCCTGCTCCAGAACCAGGTCTTTGTCCAAATCGAGTTTTGTCATCCAACTCAACTGCAAGCAGTTCAAGCTGCTTTTCCAACTGAGCTATCTTCTCAGACAAGTCTTTTGCATTCTCTGAGGGAGCTTGGTCAGAACCATCACTTGTCTTGGCCTCAATTTCTTTTAGATCCACCTTGAGAAGGGTGATATCTACTTTCAAATTCTTTTCTTCTTCTGACTCTGGCCTGAAAGAAATAGGGTTCACGTAAACAGAACCTAGAAGCTATAGGAATAGTAGACTTTTCAAAGAACAGGAACCAATACAAGCATATCCATTAGATTTGATGAAGTATCACTACTGAAGCAGCGTGTTTGCTTCATCATAGTTTCTTGAATGTAGTAATGTTCAGGTTAAATATTAAAAATAGGCTGCTAAAAATTGTATGAGTATTTTCCTAACTTATTGGAAAATGATGACAGTCAACTACACGTGTGCCAAAGGTGGAATCGGATAAGGTTAATTTATTCATACATTGGACTTATAATTTACTAAAGTATACATGTGTTAGAATGATTCAATCGTCGTGTCTTTTAGGAGGCACCAGCCTATCACAGAGCAAGATAATCGACATCATCAAGGACTGATACTAAATAGTATAAAATCGAGGCAAGAATGCAAGTGTAGGTATTATTCATTTCAAGTTAAGCTGCCTTCACAGCCACACAATCGGTTGTCATAAGATGAAATAGACATTGTTTAGACTCTTTACAATGTACTCCCCGTTCAAAATTAGTTGTCACAGATTTGGTCTAGATACAAACGTATCTAGATGGGTTTCAGTATGTAGGTTCATTTGGAAAAGGCTTCGACAACTAATTTGGAATGGAGGAAGTAGCAAATATAACAATATCAATCCCAGCTTAGAAATGAATTAAATTTAGATTATCAATGCAAACGTTCCAAAGGAGACAAGAAGAACTCTAATTACAAAAGCACAAAAAAATATTTTCCCCAGCCAAGCATATGAACAAAATTTACAGCCACTTAGCCAGATTGTACACAAATCTACTAGAGTGTTGGGAAGATGCAGAAGGTCCACAGAAAACATTCACAATAGAACATGTTGTATATTATTTAAATAGGTTCAATCAACTAGCAAACTCCTTAAAGAAATAAATAGTACAAGTAGAATGCTATACATATCAGATTTTTAAAAATGACAAAGAAATAAGTAAATCAAGTTAAATGGTGCTGGCAGATTAGCATGACGAGATTATTGAGCTTATAATTTTTTTCTTCACACTGTAATGCAGAATTGCCAAAGCAAAAAATAGATGGTAAAACAAGTGTTCAACATATATCTAGAAACCCAATAACCTGTCAGACTCTTAAATTCATGACCTTGCTATCCATGAGTCATGGCTTCAGACGAGCATAACACATAATTATTACCAAAATGGCAAGCTATTCTTTGTGGAATATAACTAGCATCAAATTAAACCTGTTCTTTCTAACCCTTGTTTAAAACTTTCATATCCACGAGAAATTGCAAACAGGGACAATCTTAAATGCAGGCAACTACGCAAAAAAAAAGGTTTGTGCCACTACATTCAGGGCAAGCAAGCAAAAATATATTTAGCCGTAACATTTTTTGTAAATGTTGATCTCAATGTGCACTAGTCTATATGAAATCAGATAAATCCGTAATACTTATGATACCACATTAACATATATGCCTAAATCTCCTAAAGTAAATTTTACATTTGCTTACTTGGGGATTTATATTCAACAAACGTAAGCAATTAAGTATCAGAAGTTTCCGCCGAAGTAGCACATAGCTTGTGGTTAGGACACACCAAAAAGTGGGCAGTTTCAAGCAATCATAACTTAGACAAAGACCAGCCGGTGGTTTCTTAGCAAAGATATTTTTTTCAACATTTCGTGCAAGTTCAATGACAGTACTGCAGCACTTGCAATATCAGAAGATATACTACATGACAAGATGCGGGTCTATATAAGAAGCATACCTATTAACTGCACGATGCTCCAGCTCAAGGTCAATCTTCCTCCAGTCTTTCCCTTTCTCCTGCAGCACCACTTCACGTGGCTTGGCATCACCGAATGGGTTTACCTTTGGCCGCGCCCTTGGTGCTGCCTCAATTCCAACAGCCGAGACCTGTGATCCAGGGCTCCCAGGGCGGGAGGAATGTGCGCTGTTGGGCCTACTGGAGTGCGAGCTTGTAGGCCGACTGGTCTTGTTGTCGATCTCAGTCTCCATCTTTCTCCAATCCAAACCCTTCTCGGCCAGCACCTGCTCACGGGGCTTTGCAGCCCCAAATGGGCTCGGTCGGCTGCGTGCAGCCTCAGCTGGTGCCTCAGCTGGTGGGGGAGCTGCAGCTGAGGGATCACGTTTCGGTGCCGGGTTGAGGTTGAGACGAGGCCTATCCCCACTGACAGGGGCAAGGACGTTGCCACGGACCCAGCGGTCAGAGTCAGATGGTCCTGGTGAGTCACGGAAACCGCCGCCTGAGGATTCCCGGAAACCACCACCGGATGATTCCCGGAAACCGCCGCCGGACGATTCACGGTAACCCCCACCAGTGCCAAGGGTAGGGTAGCGCGACGGGAGTGGCTTCTTGTCACGCGACCAGTTATCAATGTCATCCGAGCGACCAAGCGGAGACGGCCCGCTGTTGAGCCTATCACGGCGGCCAGCGTCGCTGGAGGTCGGCGTGAAGCTCTTATTCCTCCCCCAGTTGTCGGACTCGTCGGCGCGGGAGGGCAAGTCGAGATCCGAATCCCTGCTGGACCGGCGCTCGTCGTCGAATCCGCCGCCGCCGCGCTGCTCCCTGTCGCCGTCGTAGGAGCGGAAGCCTCGGCTTTGACGGGCCTCCTCCTCGGAGCGCTCCCTGGGGCCGGTGGGGAGCATCATCATCTCCTGGGGGGTGAGGCCCTTGGGCTCGGCGGGGGCGGCGCGGCGCGGCGCCCCGGCCGCGCCGTAGGTGGTGAACTCCGAGAGCGAGAGGGTGGTGCCCTTCTTCTTCTTCTGCTTGCCCCCGCCGGCGACGACGGCCTCCTTGAGGCTGGGGAAGCTGGCCGCGCCGCCCGCGGGCGCGGGCGGCTCGGGTGCGGGAAAAGCCGCGGCGTGCTCGCGCTCCTCGTCCTCGCGCTCCGCGTCGAGCGCCCAGGCGCCGACGCCGCCCCAGGGCTTGGCCATGGCGTGCTGCTGTTCCGGTGGGTGGATGCGAGATCTAGGGTTGGGTCGGTGCTCGGGAGCGAACAATCGAAGACGATTCGGGAGGTGGGTTGGTCTATTGCTTGGGTGGGTGTGAGCTGTGTGGGTCGGCCCGGCCGTGCTTTTGACGGGGGAAGAGGCCGTCGTGACCGACTCCTGCTCCAGCAAGGACTCCGCCGTCGGATCAAACCCGCCTCCGGGTCCGGGTTGTTGCATTGGTACACGGAAAAAACTAGTATGTAAAAGTGTCCGTTGCTCAATCTGAAACAGAGATCAAACCAAAATTTGTTTCATATATGGAACAAATAAACTTCCGGCCAATAAACAAATAAACTTCGTAATTTCGTGGTACAAAAGGAACAGTACAGTATATAAGATAGTATAATAAGTTGTAGAAAAAGTACAATTGCAAGTGCTCGTTTCAAGATACTAACTTTTTCTTCTATATATATTTAACTAAAACACCTATTGTACTTGGTGGCATCTTTGATCTTGGCTAGCTCACGAATATATGACATCATGTCGCATACAATTGTACTAATTAAACACTAAATGGATTCAGATACGTCGTATATGCCATTAGTATTAGTTTGAACTTGATGTCCAGCTATACAATGAGGTTTGATAGCACAAAACAATTTTCAAAATCAGATAGAATAATATGCACGCTTTCAGTATACACAAGTGTCAAATATTAACCTGAATTGTTTTATGAGCCTCTCAAGAAGACAATTGTTTTCTGAGATGCAACTGGTAGCATAACGGCGAATCTTAGTTGCATGGAAAAACTAGTGTCATTCTGTAAGGATTGGGAAATGATGATATTTTAGAAGCATTTTGGCAGCGGAAGAAACCAAAGTTACGAACTTACCAGCAATATCAAGAGAATATGAATCAAATTTCACTATCCAAATAACCCCAAAACTATCAAACTGCATTTTTTGAATGGTGAGGCCCCTCGAAGGGCCTCGATGCTGCATTAAATACGAGCGGTTACATACCAAATTACAACAAGGACCATGGGGAAAAAGGAAAATACAAGTCGGTCCTGGAAATAAGCAGAGATGACCCTAAAAGGTTCGACAAAAACACGATATGGTCCTCGGTCATCGCCGATGAGCTGATTCCACAAACAGTTGTCATCCTCACCGTCGGGGAACACGTCACTTGGGGTGAAGGCGACACATGTTGTCGTTTAGGAGTCGGAGAAAGGCCTCCCTTGCTGGAGGTTGGGTTCGAAGAGATTCGCCGCTCGACCAGAAGAAGCAGGGGTGAGGCAGTCATCGCCAGCATGAGTCCCCCACTGAAGAACTCTTCGAGAACGCTGCGATCGCCAAAGTACCACTATATACGCATTCCTTTGCAGTAGATCTTTCCCGGCGACGCGAAGCTTGAGCCACCAGAACAACAACTCTTCCTCCTCTCCCCTCGTCGCCACGACCAGCCGAAGAAATAAGAAGCACATGCAGTCGAAGCTCAAGCAAAGCGCAACCCACATGTCCCTTCAAAAGGAGCTCCTTGAGATTATTTGATATGTTGCAGGCTCTCTCCAAAAACAAGCCCAACTCTAACCTCTCGAGCTAGACATGAAGGAGAAGAACCAACGCCCTCCAGCAGCAACTCAGATGCGCCAAAGGTATGCTCGAGATAGCCTTATTTGCGGAGATCCCTGCCACCATCTCCTTGAGACACAACAACACCCACCGGAGCACTGCTAGGAAGAAGGACAGGTTGCTCCAGATCTCGCATCGAGACCTGAAGCCCTACTCCAAGACCATGGCAAAGTGCCAAGACACGACCCTAGGGCCAACCCTAGACTACAACTATCTACAAATGTCCGGCCTCCATCCCCCATCCCCTCTGACCGCTAAGGCCGACAGAGAAGAGGGAGGGAGGAGCCGGGGTGGAGTCTTATCAAACTACATGGCTAGCACCAAAAAGCAAAACATGAGGAGGAGTAATGTTGACCCGATTTTACGAGCCCATAGTGATCGCCGAAAGGTCACCGTTGGGCGCTCACTCGTGTCGGATCGGTAACACTAACATTGTTGTAGCTAAAAGGATAACCCAACCGACTTATTAGTGTGCTGCCTCGACAACAGGAGGCATCAACCATCTAACATGGAGAATGCCCCCATATATTTGCAATGTGTCGATGAGGTAGGGGTGGGGGAGGGAGAGGGAGTGAAGAGATGTGTGGCGATGGAGGGTCGAGACGTTGGCAGTATCCTCTAGGTGGGAGGGAGTAAACAGAGATGAAGAGATGGGACAATTTGATCGGAGAGAAATTTGCATTGGAATCGTTTTCCAAAAGAGAGAGAGAGAGTATGGTTTCCATGTGCGGAAGTACAAGTACTGGGGACACATCTGGTCCCATCTGCAAGCGGACTCAAATAAAAGCACCAGAATAATCTGGTGGTGCATATATACCTTTTCTTTGCACCATTTCAACCTCTCCTTTAATTTGTTCACCTTTTTTGTTGCTGGTAGTAGAGGACAGGGACGCAACGTGCTCTGCACGTTCTACGACTCTACGGCTCTCATGAAAACTGGGCATAACTAAACTTGTGTACAGTTCAATTGTCAAAATCTTTAGGGTAGTCTAGTCTCGTTCCTACTTATGGAAAGGCGAAAGATTACAATATTATATGGTCATCATGTCGTGAAGACCTGAGCTTTCCGCAGGTGCATGGAACACATTTAATTTGACATTGACAGGATGAACTCTCCTTGCCTTTTCTAGTCTAGAACTAATTAACAACCGGAGGAGATGACAGAGATGGAAGGCCCGCCGGTGGGCACAGGGAGGAGTTTACGTTTCTGCCACGCGTGATTATTTCTACACACTGACAAAAGGAACTCGTCTGCTAGTATATTTTTTCGTAATGGCGGCCGTGGGCATCCAAAAAATACATATACGCGGGAACGTAAAGACACTTTCTGTTGTGGAAAAACACTCTAAAGACAGGTTGCCTGCGTGGAAATCAGCATCAGCGTTAAGATGACGGTGCATGGCACCACACCAGGCAAATGGCGGCTTTGCACAGCGCATATCTAGTCTGAAAAGTCGAGGGAAGATGAACCGAGCACACGCTACCGATGCGTTAACAAATGTTCAGAGCACGCCAACAGGGCTGAAGTCACCGAGCAAGCCACCGAGTTTTAAGATCGATGGAGACACGCCAACAGGAAGGGCATGTTTGATTCAAAAGATTTCCAAACGAGCCACACAAGCCAGACCTACAAGACATAAAAACTGTGATATGATAGTGTGTATTGCGATACAGCAACCTCTCGGATACCCAACCTATGATAGTGGGGTGAGTTTCTGCCAACTTACCTCTTTTTTTCAATTAAGGACGTATTTATTAGACTCAAAAGTTTACATCAAGTTGATACAAGCAAGAGAGTCACACTCGGTCTCTACACAACGAATATGCACACACCTAGAAGTCTCAGAATAAGAGGTAGGACCTCCCTCTCTTAAAAAAGAGAGGTAGAAGCATCAGTCTCATAGGCATAACCTATAATACATGAAACTATAAGAAACACCTATGGCAGGGCATGTTCAATCCACAAGTTATGTTGTCACCCATGATGGGTATAAATATCTTTCATCACTTGCTACAACCGCGAGCACACCTCTGCATAAAGGGCACAATGTTCTAGTTTTTGAAGAGTAAACCACTACCGAGGTAATTGTGCACAATGAAAGAGTAGACCACTACTGAGGTAAAGTTATCTCTCTAGCTCTGGTGACAATACCAATAGGAATTTGATATTCAACTTCTGGTTCAATAGACTTCACACAACTTTCTCCTTATTTTTGTCATGAATGAACTCAAATAAGGTGAGATGCAAATCTTTATGCTTTGAGAAAGCCATGACGAAACAACAATAAAAGGATGAAAACAGATTTCAAATTTCCTTACCAAACAGCTTACCAATAGCACAACCTCCCTAGCAACGGCGCCAGAAAAGTGTCTTGATGGCTCCCAAGTGCAGAAGATCAATTGTAGTACTCCCTCTATCCCAAAATATAAGGCGTCTAAGGACTAGTCAAAAGTCAATATTTGCTTATATTAGTTTGACCAACATTATACACAAAAATATGAACATTTAATAGATTGATCATAAAGAGAATTTTCTTAATATGTCCATTCAATATTGTAGTTGTAGATATGTTTTCCTAAAATTTTGGTCAAAGTTAGTAAGATTTGACTTTTGACTAATCCTTAGGCGCCTTATATTTTAGGACGAAGGGAGTACTTTTCAATAAAGAAAGGTTATCGAACCCACGAGGAGCTGAAGGTATTGGTTAGTGAATTTGACAAAGAAAATAATAGTAAATACAGTAGATTTGGTGTTTTGGGTTTGTAGTTTTACAAGAAAGTAAAATGCTGAAAGTAAATAGCAATAAGTAAATGCTCTCAATGAGAGAAAGCCCAATCCTCTATGCAGCAAGAGGACAAGCTCAAGTGTGTGTGAACTTATATGTGATAAGCGTTCCCGAGGGCGGCATAGATTTACTTAGCATAAAGATTTCTACACAATATGGTGAATATGTTGTCAAGTTTTATTCCCTTAGGGCAGAGCCTAATTAGGTGCAGCCATAGGTATGGACTAAATACACCACTTATGATGGGTCCTAGATCCATTTACATGAACATCTAGGAATCATTAAGACATACATGTCCCACCATAGCAATAGGTTCATTGGTCCCAGACATATAATCCCTCCAATGCAACTTAAAGAATTGGAAAAGCGGTTTCTGTCAATTCTGTTCCTTCCAACCCCTATTATTGCATTAAAGTATTCTCCTATGAGCCCATATAGGTGAAGTAATATGCAGTCGACGTTCGCATAAAACCATCATGGAACAATATAAAAGATAGAAAACTAGACCACATACTCATTGCATATTATATGAAAATCATAGCTAATTCATCCTATGCCCGCAGGAACATGGGGATCTACTCACACCTAGTGGCATATGGATTACAACACAATCTGAAAATATAATCTCTCCACCAAATAAAGACAAGATGCCAATCATAAACATGTAAATAGCCCTTAAAACAATATCCGGGGTTCAATCAATCACAAACTATGAGGGGAACGCGATGGATCTTCGAGATGGTGATGGTGATGATGATGGTGCTGATGGAGATGTTAATGGAGAGGCCTCCCCCTATGCCTAGGATGAGTGGTGATGACGATGGCGTCGATTTCCCCCGTCACTAGAGGCTCCGGTGCGGCAGGATCTGCCCCCTCCCAGAGAGGAGAGGACTTTTGCCTCCACCGCCGCCTCTGTAAATCATGGGAAAAATGTGGTGTAGTTTTTTTGGCAATACAAAGGCGTCTATTAAAAGGAGGAGCTAAGATGACGCTCGAGGGCCAAAAGACCCCGTGTGGCGCGCCACCTGGCCTCTTTCGGGCCTCGCCGCTCCTCTCTCTTCATTCTTTGGCCCAAGTTGGTTCTCCTGGTGAAAAACTTGTGAGGTATTTTTCCTTCGATTTATTGACTTCTAGAAGGTCTTGAAACAACAAAAACTTGAAAAGGAGGTTTTCTACCTCCCAGAAATTAAATACCAATGAAACGGACTTCGTAGGAAAGTTCTGTAAATCATCTAAATATGCATAAATAATGAAGGATCAAGGTAAATATGATTCTAAATATTGCATAAAGGTCCTAAAAATCATGATGCAAAATGTAAGTATCCGTCCCTCTTTGACCATGTAGGTTATAAGCCAATGCTTGTAGTCACAAAGTAGCATCGGATATACTCCCAAACGTGTCCGAAGGGTAGTTCCATCTCTTTAGTCCAGAAGGCAAATGCTATGTGGTCAACTTCACATACCATCTAGAAAGAGATCTAACACAATATCATAGATCAAATAAAAGAACAAAGACCAAAGTTATAGATCATCTTTATTTCATTTCATAATAATGCTAGGGTTTCTCCATCTCCCCCAAAACAAAGAGAACTACTCACACATGGAGTCAATCAACAACATCATCATATTCATATGGATGGACTAAAAGTGCAAAGGTAAAATCAAGTGCAAACACACAATTGTATTTGGAATTACAACAAGATCTAATGAATGCGAGAGCGGATGATGGTGTTGATGGAGATGCAACGGTTGGTGATGAATGGTATGATTGATGTCCTCCGATGATCCGTGTAGCGTCAAGGATTTCCCCTTCTCCAAGTTCCCCCTCTAGATCCCTTCCTGGCGTGTTTTTTCGTGGTTAGAGGTGTTTGTGAATGTCGGATCTCAGACTGTCTTCGTGTGGTGAAAGTATTTGACGAGGCAGATGTCCTGGCAGACCGTATGGGCGGACGGTACGGGAGGGATCTGATATGTCCAAAACGTATCTACTTTCCTGAACACTTTTGCTATTCTTTCTTCTCTAATTTGTGTGATTTGGATACAACTAATGCGGACTAATGCTGTTTTCAGCAGAATTGCTTTGGTGTCTCGTTTTTGTGCGGGAAATCAACTTTCAGGAAAAATCCCGGAAAATATCGCAAAACTCCTATTTTACCAGAAGACTCACGGAGCCAGAAGACGAGACGAAGAGGGGCCACGAGGGGCCCACACCACCTGGCCGCGCGGGCTAGGCCAGGCCGCGCCAGGGGGTGGTGTGGCCGCCTCGGACTCCGCCTCGACCTCTCCTTTCGCCTATATAAGCCCTTTGACCTAAACACAACGGGTGGTTCGACGTTTTTCCAGATAGAGTTCCGCTACGCCACCACCACCAGAAACCACCATTCGAAACCAGAAACTCCGTTCTAGCACCCTACCGGGACGGGGATTTGGAGGAGATCATCGCCATCATCATCACCAACGCTTATCCATCAACCATCCATGATTCACCCATCCATGAGTGAGTAATCCCCCGCAATAGGCTATGGGGATGGTAGGGATTGGATGAGATCGTTCATGTAATTGCATCAGATTGTTAGGGCATGGTGCCTAGTATCTATTGTTAGTGCTTTTTGACATTGTTGCAACTTATTATGCTTAATGCTTGTCACTAGGGCCCGAGTGCCATGGTTTTAGATCTAAACATGTTATTGATTCATGATGATATTATTGTTTATAATCTTACCTGCAAGTTGCATACACATATTATTGTCTGGAACCCGAGGCCTCGAAGTGACAGAAATCGGGATAACCGGAGGGGATGGCTATAATGTGCGGATCACGTGTGTTCACGGAGTGTTAATGCTTTGCTCCGGTGCTCTATTAAACGGAGCACCTTAACTACCAGTAGATTCCCTTGAGGCCCCGCTGCAACGGGCTGGCAGGACAAAATATGTTGTGCAAGTTCTCATTACGAGCACATATGACTATATATGGAACACATGCCTATGATTATTTAGTACTTGGATACTTTATCTTATTTATCTACAAATTCCCTATGTCTTGATTATTACATGAATTGTCTTGTCCATGCAATGCCCGTCCATCCATCCCTATTCCTACCGCGCTTTAATCCTACTGTTTACTACAATTGTTACTACTGTCCTCGATTTACTATTGCTATTACTTTGCTATTGTTACTACAAAATTGTTGCTACTGATAAACTACTGTGAGCAAGATTGTTTCCAGGTGCAGCTGAATTGCTTAGTTGTTAAGGCTTATAAATATTCTTTGGATCCCCTTGTGTCGAATTAATAAATGTGGTTTTACTTCCCTCGAAGACTGTTGCGATCCCCTATACTTGTGGGTCATCAAGACTATTTTCTGGCGCCGTTGCCGGGGAGCATATATATATTTATAAAGTTCACTTGGAATCACTATTGTTCGCTGCTATCTGTTCATCATGGGTAAAACTCGTGATGGAAAAGTTCCTATATTACCATCCACTACAAGGAGAGGTACAGTTATGAACACCTCTGTTGCTCTTGATTCACCATTTGTGACGAGTAAGCTCCTTACACCACTACCACATACACATGCTACACATACTGCTATGCTACTTCTGCTGAATCTGAAATTGCTTCTGATACTTATGATACTACTTCTACTGTGCTTGATAAGAGTGGTTCATTAGGTCCTTTCATAGATGCTACGATTACTAGAACTATAGTTGGAAATACTTAAACTCCTAATGAAGATACTGCTACACCTGTTAGTTCACCTGAGTCTAGAGAGAGCTATGATCTTGATGACGGTTATATTGAAATGACTGATGAATTTATTGAAGAATTTTGAAACACTCATGATGCAAGTGCTATTAATAGTCTTGTTGAGAGACGTACTGTTAGACCTAAATTATCTCCTAATGCTAAGTTTACTACATCTCCCATAAACATTAAAGATAAGGACTATGATTTCTGTCTTGATTTATCTTACATAACCATTATTGAGAAAGAACCTTTTTGTGGGACTGAAAATGAAAGTGCTGTAGCACATGTGACTGAGCTTTCTACCATGAGTGGCTTATTTTATGATGATATTAAGATGCGCACCTACTTTGTTGCTAAAATTTCCCCTTTTCACTAAAAGGAGAAGCTAAAGCTTGGTTTAATAATTTACCTCCTGGATCTATAGATAGCCCTGATTGCTTGATTGATATTTTCTTTCAGAAATATTTCCCTCCTAGTGCTCGACATGCCATTTGCAGGAACTTTTTGATTTTAAACAGGGAGAAGAGGAGAAATTGCTTGAATCATGGGCAAGGTTTTGTGCTTTAATCCACGCACATCCTGGATGTCCATTGCCTAAAGATGATCTCCTTGATATATATTATAATGGACTTACTGATGAATCTAGGACATACATGGATAGTTTTGTTGATTGTGTTTTCAGGAAGAGAACTCCCGAAGAAGTTGAGGAATTAATGGCTAAAATAAGCAAGAATTATGATGACTGGACACCTGAGTCAACTACACCTTAGCCAATTGTGCCTAGGCTAACACCAACACCAAAGAAGAGGGGGGTGATTGAACTAAATGATGAAATGGTGAAGAAAGCTAAGAAATATCTCAAGGAGAAGGGAATTAAATCTAAAGATGTGAAGAATTTACCTCCTATAGAAGAATTATGCAAGCCAATCTCCCACTCATCCACTATTGAGGTACACTCTCTCCAACATTTTGATGAAGGTGATATTCCTTATTCTAAACCTCCTGATCAATGCTTAGAAGAATTTGATATCTTTGTTGTTAAGCAAGATAATTTCAATAAGAAAGTGCAGAATCATTTAATGGAAAGCTCTAGAGCTATTAATGAGTTAAAAGATATTGTGGAAAGAACCTCAAATGATGTTAAAATGCTTGTTAAACACTTCCAGATGGTTCAAACTCAAATTGATCAGCTTACTAAAGTACAAAAATATTTGTTAGTTAATGATTGTAAAGAAAAACATGCTTATGAAATTAGGACTTGGAGTGGTGCTTCCACTGAGGATCCTCTATATCCTGAGGGACATCCTAAAAGAATTGAGCAGGATTCTCAACAAATTGAAAATAGTGGTACTTCCTCCAAGAGAAAGAAAAAGAAACATAAAACAGCTGTAGAATCTTCTGAACCTGCTAAAGATCCTAATAGTATATCTGTCTCTGATGCTGAAACTAAAAGTGGTAATGATAAAAATGATGCTCCTGATAAATAAGAAATTGAAGAAGAACCTAAAAGGCACACTAAGAATACTAAATACACTAAAGAAGATTTTGTTGCTAAGAAACATGGTAGTGATAGAGAGCCTTGGGTCCAAAAACCAACGTCTTTTCCTGATAAGAAACACAAGTCAAAGGAAGAAGAACACTATAACAAGTTCTGTGAGTGGATGAACCTTTATTTTTGCAAATTCCTTTGACTGATGCTATTAAATTGCCTCCTTATTCAAAGTATATGAAGGATATTGTCTCTAATAAACGGAAGATTCCTAATTAGGAAATTTATACTTTACTTGCTAGTTATTCTTTCAATGGTAAGGTTCCAAAGAAACCTGGAGACCCAGGGATTCCAACTATTCCTTGTTCTGTTAAAAATAATTATGTTAGAACAGCTTTGTGTGATTTGGGAGCAGGAGTTAGTGTTATGCCTTTTCCCTCTACAAGAGACTTCAACTGGAAAAATTGATACCAACTGATATATCTTTGCAAATGGCTAATAAATCTACTACTATTCCTGTTGGTATATGTGAGGATGTTCCTGTTCAAGTGGCTCATAATTGTTTGATATTAACTGACTTTGTTGTGCTTGAAATGCCTGAAGATGATAATATGTCTATTATTCTTGGAAGACCTTTTCTTAATACTGCAGGGGCTGTTATTCACTGTAATCAAGGAAAGGTAACTTTTAATGTTGATGACAAGGAGCATACTATCTATTTCCCAAAGAAGATTGATAAAACTTATGGCCTAAATTAAATTGAAAATATTAAGGGCATCCAAGTTGGAGAAATATATTGTCCCATACTACAAGAAAATTATGAAACTATTATAATTGGGACTATTGCTATCAGGGTTGAGGTAACATAATCATTTAGTGGAATGCAAAGTTTGTTTCATATAAAATTGTTTTGGTAACAAGACCTGATCAACCTTGTTAACAAATGGATTTTAATGAACAAAACAATGTTTTCACCATGATTATTCTTGCTCAATTTTACTTTATCCTTTTTAATTTCTGTTTTCACTTTGTTTACTTTTCTATTTCTAGTTGCTTGCATATTAGAGTGTCTTAGAACTTCTAAAGTTTTAATTTTGTTTTGTTTTTGCATCATTCCAAAATCATATTTCTGATAAAAAAATCATTCATTAATACCTGAAAATTGCTTGAAATAAAGTTTCTCGAAAAACTCCAGAAAATTCATATTAAATTTTTACGCCAAAATTAGGGTATAGAGGTACCTGGAGTGACCCATAGGGGCCCACCAGGCAGGCACACCACCTGGTGGCGCGGCCACACCAGGGGGACGCTTGGCCATGGTGTGGGACACCCTTGACCCTCCACTTATTCTCCTACCTTCCACTCATTTCTCTCTCCGAGAAAGCACCATTTCATTGCTCAAACCCGTGTTATTGTTGTTCTTGCTCGTGATTTTCGATCTCCTTGCTCAGCCCACCTTTGCTGCTGAGATTTGGAGCATTTATTCTCTGGTTTGTAACTCCTCCACTTGTCCAAGTAGATTTATGATTAGAGGATTATATCTTGAGTATTTTGCTACTATAGGCGGCATGTTATGTGAGCTTGCATGCTTGTTCTATGCTTAGAGAATTTTTTTTGATGCATGTTTAGACTTCATTGCAAGTCCCTATAAGTAGTTCCTCACATTATGTAATCACCTTGCAATCACTTGTGATGGTTGTCTAAAATTTCAGATACAAAGATGAATCAACACCAACTCAACCAACATGAATTGAGGGTGCCCGAGGTCATGAAAGTTCACCGTGAGGAAGAAGTTTTCCCTTCTATTTATGCATGCCCCGAATTCATGAGGGCTGCAGGGATTTCTCAAGATTTCCATACTCTAATTTCTAATGCAGGATTGGAGCATTTTGTGGGAGATGAACCTTACCAATATGTGAAACTGACTATGTTTGTGGTGCAGGATTTTCAATTTAGTTAGTCCTTGCCTAACCCCATGGTTCATTACAAAATTTACAATGTGGCTGTCAACCTCCCTTTTGATGATTTTTGTGTAGCTATTAAAGTATCATAGTGGGGTTCGCATGAGAGGATTAGAGAGCGTCCTACACCACTCTGGACTTGTATGCAGAGATTTTCCAACAGAGCAGCTTCTCAAAGGAGAGTGTTAAAATTCATAATATTCATCTCCCATCTATTCGATATTTTGACTACTTTATTGCCAAGTGCGTTCTTGCTAGGAAAACTGCTAGTAAATTATCTTCATATGATCTAGCCTTTATCTCAGTTGCCTTGAAACGAGATAGGACTTATAACTTGGCTGCTTTGATAGCTTTCCGTCTTGCTTCTAACCACGAGAAAGGTGGAATTTGTGGAGGCCTCATCGCCTCTCGTTTATTAGCTTTTCATGGTGTAGCGCCCCATCATTCAGACTTACAGTTTTCCATAGAGAGGCTTGATCTTAATTCCATGATACAACATAAATTTGTTTCTTCTTGGGCTAATTTGAGTGATTTATCTTATGAAATAACCTTTCTCAAGAGTGGATGGAGTGGAGGTAAGTCTGAGCGAGTGGTTCTTTTGCTCGCGTTTGCTTTGTTTAACCTTGATAATAGGGTAGGATGGTCACTCACGGAGGAAGAGCTCGACACATATTTGGAGGAGCTCTCCCAGCAAGAGCAAAATGTTGGAAGGGAGGCCGAGGACAATTCGGTCCAACCCTCCAACGAGGGGGAGTCTTCATACCAGTAGTTTGCCTATGATTGGGGAACTTCTTCTTTTTCACAAGGACCTGAGTATGATCATTCTCACGATGACCCGCCGGCTTGGAGCTCCTACCTGCATTGGGATTGATCCCCACTTAGGCCAAAAGCCTAAGCTTGGGAGGAGGTATACCGACATCACATTCATCTACATATCTTGCTCTGTCGGTACCTATCCACATTTCGCTTTCTTTTTAGCTTTTGTTCTCGCTTTATTTCTGCTTTCCAAAACACAAAAGACCAAAAATATTTTTGTTATTTCTATTTGTTTGCTTCTTTATCTCTTAGCCTTGGTTTGCTTCATCCTTTTTAGCTTTTATTTGATTATTCGAAAAAACCCAAAAAGATTTTGCTTTGTTTGCTCTTTCCTTCGGTTCTTGTCTTTAAAAATCAAAAAACCAAAAATATTTTTTGTTCTTCTCTGGAATTGTAAAGTTTGTTGCAGGGTTCAGCGGTCCTCAGTGACTCCTTGGAGTTTGGTTTTATCTTATTATTCAAGTCACACAAGTGAAAGGCCATGATGATTTATGACAACTCGAGGTGTGGTCAGAGGCTGGTATGAACTCTATTTGTTTTCATTTTTGTACATATACTCATCATTGTGGGAATGCTTAGTCTGTTCATGTAAGGTGTATGTTATTTAATGGATGCTTAGTAGTTCTTGCTCTCTTATGATCAGTTCCAATCCATTAATATTTTGTAACATGTCATATAAATGTTGCTTGCATTGTTCTATTCATAACTTGGTATGACATTGTGGTATCCGCCTCTAAATGTTTTATTTGAATCGACTTGGAACATGCTCGTACATGCATATAACTAAACAAAAAGTCAGTTAAGCCTCGATGATTTATTGTGCCTCAGAGTTCTTGTGTCACTTTTATGCCACTATTAATTTTGTTTTGTCGCAAGCATGCTTATGACAGTTACTGCTCTCTTGATTGTCGCTCCCTTTCTATTGCTAGCTTTCACTTATGCTGAGTATAAGCTTTACTCTTGCATCCAACTCCCCAAAACCAAAGTTGTCAAAAAGAGTCCACCATATCTACCAATTAGCTTCATTGCTTTTCCTAGCATATTTATTATGCTTTGCTTTCTTACAAATAAAAATGTTTGCTTGTTATGTGAACATTAGTGATTAAAGCTGTCACAAACTTGATGTCACACTTTATTTTCTTGCACTTAATAAACTTGAACCATTGCGTCCATCTATGTTGCGTATATGCTTGCACTTTATAAGTTGAGAATTAGCAGAACCATGTACCATGGGGAACGCTTTCAACATTGCACTTATTATTCAGTTGATATCATGTTCTTTTGTTTATGGATCCCGGCGGTGTGAAATAAAAGGGGAGCTTTTAAGCTCATGGAGTTTGTATGTGTGTTAGAGAAACGCCTAGGCAGCTAGCCTAAGCCATGCCTAATCATGGTGGAAACTAGCAGCATAACCATAGCGAGAATTCTGTGAAGCATCCTCAATAAAAACCTATGCAAATAGCAAATAGAAAGATCGCTGAGATGCTCATTTTCGGTTGCCTTGTCATTTTGATATGGGATAGCTCTTGTGTCATGGGGAAAGGGGTACCCCGTTGGTGGTTCTCCATGATACACATGTACTTACAATGACAAGAACTTACTCGTGACTAAACTTGAGTAGCATGAGGTTCGGTACTTGTAGGCAAGGGGCATGAGATTTTCGACTTATAACTTGTCAAGCATATCCTCATATTTGTTCACTTTAACCTTAATCACCTCAAGATGCTTATGATAGGGGCAATGAGAGCTCAAAGCTAATCAGTACCATACTTTCAACATTTTAAAGCCTTTCAAACTTTTAAAAACTTTTCTTTCATTTTTATGTCAAGTCACCATTTATTCTCTAAGCAACTTCCCAAGAGCATAGCTGTTATTCTTAGTGTAATGTGCTTGTCCCAAAGCACAGTTAATTGTGACATAACTTTGATACCTGTATCTTTGATATTTTTACTTCTAGTCTTCACTTAAACTTCAGAGGTGCTTTGTCATTTATGTTTTTCTCCAAAGAAAGGCAAGCGAGATACCACTTTATCATATCTTCTTATGAGCATTAGAACTCTGCATATGCTTATGTGTCATATTGCTTATTATTAATGGGTTGGAATCTCTTCATAGCTTGCATGACTATTGGGTAAACTTATCTGCATGCTCTTTATTATGAATTGTCTAAGTATTTGATCATATGCTGAGAATATATACATCTTATGAAGCAAATATGTTCGTGAAAGTTTCTTCTATCGCACTCAGTTTTCAACTGAATTACTTGAGGACAAGGAATAAGCTACGCTTGGGGGAAGTTGATACGTCTAAAACGTATCTACTTTCCTGAACACTTTTGATATTGTTTCTTCTCTAATTTGTGTGATTTGGATACAACTAATGCGGACTAACGCTATTTTCAGTAGAATTGCTTTGATGTCTCGTTTTTGTGCAGGAAATCAACTTTCAGGAAAAATCTCGGAAAATATCGCAAAACTCCTATTTTACCAGAAGATTCACGGAGCACGAAGACGATACGAAGAGGGGCCACGAGGGGCCCACACCACCTGGCTGCGCGAGCCAGGCCAAGCCGCGCCAGGGGGTGGTGTGGCCACCTCGGACTCCGCCTCGACCTCTCCTTTCGCCTATATAAGCCCTCTAACCTGAAAACAAGGGGGGTTCGATGTTTTTCCAGATAGAGTTCCGCTGTGCCGCCACCACCAGAAACCGCGATTCAGAACCAGAAACTCCGCTCTGGCAACTTGTCGGGACGGGGATTTGGAGGAGATCATCGCCATCATCATCACCAACGCTTCTCCATCAACCATCCATGATTCCCCCATCCATGAGTGAGAAATCCCCCGCAGTAGGCTATGGGGATGGTAGGGATTGGATGAGATCGTTCATGTAATTGCATCAGATTGTTAGGGCATGGTGCCTAGTATCTATTGTTAGTGCTTTTTGACATTGTTGCAACTTATTATGCTTAATGCTTGTCACTAGGGTCTGAGTGCCATGATTTCAGATCTAAACATGTTATTGGTTCATGATGATATTATTGTTTATGATCTTACCTACAAGTTGTATACACATATTATTGTCTGGAACCCGAGGCACCGAAGTGACAGAAATCGGGATAACCGAAGGGGATGGCTATGATGCGAGGATCACGTGTGTTCACGGAGTGTTAATGCTTTGCTCCAGTGCTCTATTAAAAGGAGCACCTTAATTGCCAGTAAGTTCCCTTGAGGCCCCGCTGCAACGGGCTGGCAGGTGATGGCCCAAAATATATCGAGCTCGTTGGGGAACCCCAAGAGGAAGGAATGATGAGCACAATAGCAAGTTTTCCCAGATATGAAACCAAGGTTATCGAACCAGTAGGAGCAAGGAAACACCTCCAAGGTGTTGTTTCCAACTTGGAATCCTGCACAACACAACCACAAAACTTTGCCCCCAACTTATAGTGAGGTTGTCCTCACCGGTTTTGCTGAAAACAAAGGATTAAACGTATTGTGTGGAAGATAGTAATAGCTTGCAGAAAGTAAACAGACAACAGTAAATAGATTGTAGATTGATAGTAAAAGAAAGGACCGGGATCCATAGTTCACTAGTGGTGATTCTCCTTAAGATAGATGACATGTTGGTTGAACAAATTACAGCGGGGCAATTGACAAACATCGAGAAAGCATACATGCATATACTAATCATCTTGACTCCTATGAGATTTGATTAGGCATTACAACATTATACATAGACCGTAATCCAACTGCATGTATGACTAATAATCCACCTTCAGCTTATCATCCGAACCCCCTCCAGTATTAAGTTGCAAGCAACAGATAATTGCATTAAGAATTGTGTGTAAAGTAAACAATGCGATTGTTCTATGAACAAAGGATTGTTGTTTTCTCCCTAGTAGCAACATCACATCTAGTGCCTTAGAGATTTCTGTCACTTCCCCAAATTACTAGAGGCATGAACCCACTATCGAGCATAAATACTCCCTCTTGGAGTTGCTAGCATCTACTCGGCCAAGATAGCTACTAACAACGGAGAGCATGCAAGATCACAAATAACAAAGACATGATAGAATCAATAATCAATCTAAAATAGCATCTCAATATCCATTGGATCCCCGCAAACACAACATGTATGATTACAAATAGATGATCTTGATCATGAATGGAGCTCATAAGGTCTAAACATGGTAGCACAAAGGAGAAGAACCAACCATCTAGCTACTACATGGAACCGTAGTCCAGAGATGAACTACTCACGCATCACACCGGAGGTAGGCATGGTGATGAAGAAGGCCTCGAGGGTGAATTCTCCCCTCCAGCAGGGTGCCAGGAAGAGCTTCATATTCCTCCCGATCTAGGGATGGAGATGGCGGCGGCTATAGACTCTTTCGTGGAATCTTGATCGGGTACTTAGGATTTCTATATCAGAGGCGATATATAGGCGAAAGGGGAGGCCGAGGGGGTGCCCTAGGCGGCGACACCACCCCCTGGCGCGGGCCAGGCCTGGCCGCGCGGGCCAGGGTGGTGTGGCCGGCCTCTGGCCCCTCTCCATCTTGTCTTCTGGCTCCGTGTTCCCCTCGGTGAAATATTGACTTTGGCTTTTATTCCGTCCAATTCCGAGAATATTCATTTTCTAACTTTCCTAGAACCAAAAACAGCAGAAAACAGGCAGCTGGCACTGTGGCATATTGTTAATAGGTTAGTCCAAGAAAGTGTATAAAAATACTCCAAAGTGTGGACAAAACATAAGAAAGTAGATATAAAACAAGCATGGGACATCAAAAATTATAGATACGTTTGCAACATATCAACATCCCCAAGCTTAACTCCTGCTTGTCCTCGAGTAGGTAAGTTATAAAAAGAAAGAATGATTTTTGAGGTGACTTGCACCATCATAAACTTGATCGAAGTATTTGTAGAACATTGATAGCTCGGATCATAGTACTTTAACATAGCATGAAAGATATAGTTCTAACAATAAGACATAGCAACTATGTTGTAACATGAAAGGATACAAAAAAAAGATTCATGCATAACAATGCTTTGCAAGACGTATGTTTGTTTCACATAAATAAAGCATAATGAGAATGGCATTCAGCTTGTCCCTCATAGTGTATCAAAACATAAATTCATAGGACACCTTCAAAGTTCATAAGGCTGACTAGATACAAATAGTTTAAGAACAAGCAATATAAAAGTTATGAATCAATCAACAAGTCTCGGGACAATGCACATTAAACTAAGAATGGCTAATATTCTCTCTCAATAGGTGCATAAAGATAGAAGATGGAGACTCAACATAAAATTAAAAGAAAGGCCTTCAAAGAAGGAAGCAGGAATTCAAGTATCATAAAGAGCTTCCAAAAATTATGGTACTTATTAGCTTTCAGCTCTCATTGCCCCTATCATAAGCATCGTTTAGGTGATTAAGGTTAAAGTTACACAACCAAGAGGATATGCTTGACAAGTTATAAGTTGAAATCTCATGCCCCTTACTTACGAGTACCGAACCTCATGCTACTCAATTTCAGTCACAAGTAAGCTCTTGTCATTGTAAGTACATATGTATCATAGAGAACCGCCAATGGGGCACCCCTTGCACATGATACAGGAGCTATCCCATAATCAAAATGACAAGGCAAGCAGACAATGAGCATCTCAGCGATCTTTTTATTTGCTATTTGCATAGGTTTTTATTGAGGATGCTTCATAGAGTGCTCATTATGGTTATGTTTCACATTTCCACCATGATTAGGCATGGCTTAGGATAGCGGCCCAAGCGTTTCTCTAACACACATACAAACTCCATGATCTTACAAGTTCCCCTTTTATTTCACACCACTAGGATCCATAAGAAAAAGAATCATGATATCAACGGAATAATAAGTGCAATGTTGAAAGTGTTCCCCATGATACATGGTTCTGCTAACTTCAACTTATAAAGCGCAAGCATATACGCAACAAAGATGGACACAATGGTTCAAGATTATTAAGTGCAAGAAAGTAAAGTGTGCCATCAAGTTCGTGAGAGCTTTAATCACTAGTTTTCTCATAACAAGTTTAATTCGGAAGGTAGATAAAAACATGAATATATTTGGAATAGGAAATGCTAATAGGTAGGTATGGTGGACTCTTTGGAATAACTTGGTTTTATTTGGAGTTGGATGCATGAGTGGAACTCATACTTGGTTATAGAGGCTAGCAAAAGACTGGGAGCGACCAACTAAGAGAGCTATAATGGCCATAATCATGCAAAGCGACAAAACATCCTTAATTAAAGCATAAAGTGATATTAAAAGTCGAAAACTAAAGGATCATAAAGGCTATATGATGACTTGGCATAGTCTTAACATGGTGTCAACATGCGCCAAGTCAACCCAAATAAAGCATCAAAGGAGAATACCACAATATTATGCTTTAACATGCTAAAACAACGCATGATTCTTTCAAGGCACATTAAGCAATATCAATTGTTTATAACATGTCATGCTACAACAAAAATCACTAAGCATCAAGCCAAAACAATATCAAGCATGACATGATAAAGCATAGGCCTCAGTAAAAAACAAGCTCTTTTTACCACTTAAGCATGAATTTTCCTACTCTTATCCAATCCAAACCAATCTTATTTGAAAACTAATGTATGAATGAGGTGGTCCAACCAATTTATTCAGGCAAACTAAGAAAACCAAGCAAACGAGAACAAAGACGCTCCAAGAACAACACAACTGTGCATGAAACAATAAAAATGAAATGTTTGGAAGAAACCTGAATTTTTTATTGATGAAGAAGGGGATGCCTTGGGCATCCCTAAGCTTTGACGCTTGTACTTCTTGGATGTTTCTTGGGGTGACACGGGGTGGCATTGCTGACTCTTGTATTAACGAGCTCGTTGGGGAACCCCAAGAGGAAGGTATGACGAGCACAGTAGTAAGTTTCCCTCAGTTATGAAACCAAGGTTATCAATCTAGTAGGAGCAAGGAAACACCCCAAAGGTGTAGCTAGCTGAACTTTGGCAGGACGCACTACCAGTGCCAGCAACAACGTGGAGACCTGCACAACACAACCACAGAACTTTGTCCCCAACTTGCGATGAGGTTGTCAATCTCATCGGTTTTGCTGAAAACAAAGGATTAAACGTATCAAGTGGAAGAAAGTAATAGTTTGCAGAAAGTAACCACAAAGCAGTAAACGGATGATTGTAGATTGATAGTAAAAGAAAGGACCAGAGTCCATAGTTCACTAGTGGTGGCTCTCCTTAAGATAGATGACATGTTGGGTGAACAAATTATAGCGGGACAATTGACAAACATCGAGAAAGCATACAAGCATATACTACTCATCTTGACTCCTTTGAGATTCGATTGGGCATTACAACATTATACATAGACCGCCATCCAACTGCATCTATGACTAATAATCCACCTTTAGGTTATCATCCGAACCCCCTCTAGTATTAAGTTACAAGCAACGGATAATTGCATTACGAATTGCGTGTAAAGTAAACAATATGATTGTTCTATGAACAAAGGATTGTTGTTTTCTCCCTAGTAGCAACAACACATCTAGTACCTTAGAGATTTCTATCACTTCCCTAGATTACTAGAGGCATGAACCCACTATCGAGCATAAATACTAACTCTTGGAGTTGCTGGCATCTACTTGGCCAAGATAGCTACTAACAACGGAAATCATGCAAGATCACAAATAACGGAGACATGACAGAATCAATAATCAATCTGAAATAACATCTCAATATCCATCGGATCCCCGCAAACACAACATGTAGAATTACAAATAGATGATCTTGATCATGAACGGAGCTCACAAGATCTAAACATGATAGCACAAAGGAGGAGAACCAGCCATCTAGCTACTACATGGACCCGTAGTCCAGAGATGAACTACTCACGCATCACACCGGAGACTTGCATGATGATGAAGAAGGCCTCTAGGGTGAATTCCCCTCTCCGGCAGGGTCCCGGGAAGAGCTTCAGATCCCTCCCGATCTAGGGATGGAGATGATGGCGGCTACAGACTCTTTCGTGGAATTTTGATCAGGTACTTAGGGTTTCTGTATCGGAGGCAACTTATAGGCGGAAGGAGAGGCCGAGGGGGTGCCTGGGGCGGACAGACCACCCCCTAGCGCGGGCTAGGCTAGGCCACGCGGCTAGGTGGTGTGGCCGGGCCCGAGCCCCTCTCCGTCTCGTATTCTCGCTCCAGGTGTCCCTTGGTGAAAAACTGACTTTGGCTTTTGTCCCGTCCAATTCCGATAATATTCATTTTCTGACTTTCCTAGAACCAAAAACTGTAGAAAATAGGCAGCTGGCATTGTGGCTCTTGTTAATAGGTTAGTCCAAGAAATCATATGAAAAGTACTCCAAAGTGTGGAGAAAACACAAGAAAGTAGATAAAACCAAGCATGGAACATCAAAAATTATGGATACGTTTGCAACGTATCAGGCATCCCCAAGCTTAAGCTTTAGTCCATTCTTCATCTCATTACATCATTCTTTCCCTACACCTGAAATTTTTCCTTCATACAAAACTTCACACAATCTTCATTAGCAACATTAGTGTACTCAAGATAATAAGTCTTTTGGTTCAGTTCCAACACAAGTAAAACTTCCAGTAAAACACAAGCTATTGTAGACTTCTCTCAAAAAGCTCAATTCCCCAAAAGAAACCCTAAAAGGAATCAACAAGAAGCAAATGCAAATAATGGCAGAAATCTATCAAAACAGACTAGCAGGTAAAAACCAATTTTTTTCAAGACCTTCTGTTGCTCAAATCGAAAAGTGTTGACCTAACAAAAGTTGGATAACAACCTAGGGCAGAAGCAAAAAAAATTATAGCTCAAACCAACGTACAGAGATTTTACACGAATTTTTACATCGAAGCACAAAAATCTGTTTCGGGACAGCAACTTTCCCAAGCATTACTTCTCTCTCATTATAGGTTACTCTTGGCACAAAAGGCAAATAAAAAGGATAAGGAGACTTTATTACTGAAGCAATAACTTCCAAGACACAACTAAAACTTTTGGGTTATCTCCCAATAAGTACTTTTCTTTAACGCCTTTAAGTTAGGCATAAGAAGCAAGAAAAGAATCAAGTATTCTCAAATGAAGAAGCATTGAGACTAAATTTCTTGCCCTTACCTCTCTTACTTTTATTCTTATGCTTTGGGAACGTATGATTGTTCGGTGGGGAAGCAAAGTGCATGATGCCCTTCTCCACATCTATTGTTGCTCCAAGGAGTTTAAGTAGGGATCTTCCAAGTGTGATTGTCCTTTTCCTACACATTCAATAACAAGATAATCAGTAGACACCACTTTCCCTAGAATCTTTGTAAACACTCGTTCAGCTATTCAAATGGGTAATATTGTGGCATTATTAGCAAGAGATATTGTTTCTCCCCCTTCAAAAAGACCCCAAAGACTCAAAGATTCATAGATATATTTAGGCATAAGACATAATTCAGACATGATATCACAACGTGCATGAAAAGTTTCATTATTTATAATTTTTTACTGTAGGAAGCCACTTTGAGGGTTCATAATTTATTGGAACATAATCATGATGCTCTCTAAGCACGTTACAACATTCTTTTAAACTAGCATTGCAGGTCTCAAGAGTGTTCAATCTAGCAATTATGTTTATAAAGGAAGAATCGGATTTGGTAGGCAAGTTATATGTTAAGACCAACTTCTTTATGGCATTAAAACCTTCATCCTCATTGCATTGGAGGAAATCTCCTCCCACTATAGCATCCAAAGCATATCTATAGCAAAGAGCAGTTCCAAAGTAAAAACTGCTAAGAAACAAGCTTTGAGTCATTTTAGGTTCAGTTTTTTCATGCAATTCAGAGATTCTATACCAAGCATCTTTGAAACTCTCTTCAATTCCTTGTTTGAAAGTAAAAATCATTTCCTCAGGTGACATAGTGATTGGAGCAATGCTAGACATAATGAAAACTTAAGGTAGGAACTAATAATTTTTTGTGTGTTTTTAATATAGAAAGCAAACTAGTACAGCTATTTTTTGTGTGTTTTTGATAAAGAAACAAGCAAACAAAGCGGAAATAAACTAAGCAAAACAAATAAATCAAAGTAAAGAGATTGGTTATGAGAGACTCCCCTTGTGAAGATGTCCTTGACTCCCCGACAATGGCGCCAGAAAAATAGCTTTGATGGCGCGTGGTTGATGTGGGAGCTTCTTCTTCTTCGATCCCCGGCAACAGCGCTAGAAAAATAGCTTGATGGCCCAAAATATATTGAGCTCGTTGGGGAACCCCAAGAGGAAGGTAAGATGAGCACAGCAACAAGTCTTCCCTCAGTTATGAAACCAAGGTTATCGAACCAGTAGGAGCAAGGAAACACCTCCAAGGTGTTGTTTCCAACTTGGAATCCTGCACAACACAACCACGGAACTTCCCCCAACTTACAGTGAGGTTGTCAATCTCACCGGTTTTGCTGAAAATAAAGAATTAAACGTATTGTGTGGAAGATAGTAATAGCTTACAAAAAGTAAACAGAAAATAGTAAATGGATTGTAGATTGATAGTAAAAGAAAGGACCGGGGTGCGTAGTTCACTAGTGGTGATTCTCCTTAAGATAGATGACATGTTGGGTGAACAAATTACAGTGGGGCAATTGACAAACATCGAGAAAGCATACATGCATATACTAATCATCTTGACTCCTATGAGATTTGATTGGGCATTACAACATTATACATAGACCGTAATCCAACTACATCTATGACTAATAATCCACCTTCAGGTTATCATCCGAATCCCCTCTAGTATTAAGTTGCAAGCAACAGATAATTGCATTAAGCATTGCGTGTAAAGTAAACAATATGATTGTTCTATGAACAAAGGATTGTTGTTTTCTCCCTAGTAGCAACAACATATCTAGTACCTTAGAGATTTCTGTCACTTCCCCAGATTACTAGAGGCATGAACCCACTATCGAGTATAAATACTCCCTCTTGGAGTTGCTAGAATCTACTCGGCCAAGATAGCTACTAACAACGGAGAGAATGCAAGATCACAAATAACAAAGATATGATAGAATCAATAATGAATCTGAAATAGCATCTCAATATCCATCGGATCCCTGCAAACACAACATGTATGATTAAAAATAGATGATCTTGATCATGAACGGACCTCACAAGATCTAAACATGGTAGCACAAAGGAGAAGAACCAACCATCTAGCTACTACATGGACCCGTAGTCCAGAGATGAACTACTCACTTCATCACACCGGAGGCAGGCATGGTGATGAAGAAGGCCTCTAGGGTGAATTCTCCCCTGCGAGAGGGTGTCAGGAAGAGCTTCAGATCCCTCCCGATCTAGGGATGGAGATGTCGGCGGCTACAGACTCTTTCATGGAATTTTGATCGGGTACTTAGGGTTTCTATATCGGAAGCAATATATAGGCGAAAGGGGAGGCCGAGGGGGTGCCCTAGGCGACCACACCACCCCCTGGCGTGGGCTAGGCCTGGCCGCGCGGCCATGTGGTGTGGCCGGCCTCTGGCCCCTCTCCGTCTCGTCTTATGGCTCCGTGTACCCCTCGGTGAAATATTGACTTTGGCTTTTGTCCCGTCCAATTCCAAGAATATTCATTTTTTGACTTTCTTGGAACCAAAAACAACAGAAAATAGGCAGCTGGCACTATGGCATCTTGTTAATAGGTTAGTCCAAAAAGTGTATAAAAAATACTCCAAAAGTGTGGACAAAACATAAGAAAGTAGATATAAAACAAGCATGGAACATCAAAAATTATAGATACGTTTGCAACGTATCAGCAGGACAAAAGATGTTGTGCAGGTTCTCATTGTGAGCACGTATGACTATATATGGAACACATGCCTATGATTATTTAGTACTTGGATACTTTATCTTATTTATCTGCAAATGCCCTATGTCTTGATTATTACATGAATTGTCTTGTCCATGCAACGTCCGTCCATCCATCCATATGCCTACCGTGCTTTAATCCTACTATTTACTACAATTGTTACTATTGTCCTTGATTTGCTACTGCTATTACTTTGCTATTGTTACTACAAAACTCTTGCTACTGCGAGCAAGATTGTTTCCGTGTGCAGCTGAATTGACAACTCAAATCTTAAGGCTTATAAATATTCTTTGACTCCTCTTGTGTCGAATCAATAAATTGAGTTTTACTTCCCTCGAAAACTGTTGGAATCACCTATACTTGTGGGTCATCAGGCGCCAGCCGTACCGTAGGTTGTTAAGCCTTCATTAGCTTCTCCTCACATACTCTCTTCTCCCAAGCGCGTGGAAAATCATTTAAATGACATCTATCACTTAAAAATATCATATTATTACATAACATGACAGTCCCAATTGATATATTCACAAAAGACTTAATAATTCGGTATCCTATTGAAACAAGGGTAAAAGGTGTGCGCGAGCGCTGTAAAATACTAAAATCCTAACTCTATTTATGCAAAAACATAAGATAAATATGCTTAAAAAATAGACTCATCAACTTCCCGAAGCTAGACTCTTGCTCGTACCTGAGCAAGGTAGTGACTTATGGACAAGGTCATCACGTTCATGAGGCACAAGTCGTTACAATAAATGAGGCATTTGAAGCATAATTACAATATTAGATATAGAAACGAATCGTGAGTTTTAGCACACTCTCACACATCACATGACTTATAGGTTTCCACACCTTTTGTTTTAATAATTTATATGAAGTTTAGAGATTTAGCAGATTATAAAATCATCAAGTTTATCTAGATGAGCACTTGATTGAGTAGGGAATAGTATATGATCATCGCTTGAGCACCTTTGTCAACTTGCACTTTTCTTATTGATTCTTTGGCAGCATAATTTTGAAGGCAGTTTCAGTGGGAGTTTAACCACACTTGCAGCCACTATGAGATGCTCTCTTGCAATTCTCCGTCAACAGCACTAGAAAATATCCTTGATGGCTACAAATTTGTTTGTACCAACTCGTTGGGACTCCAAGTGTCCAGTGTTGTAGCAAGCGTATTTCCCCCACAAGGGTGACTCGGGGGTTTATATCAAACTCTCGGGGAATTGGCAAAGAGTATATTTTTCTTCTATTCTCAAGCAACCTACAAAGCAAAGTTTTGCCTTGTGTCCCCAACTCCACCATGTGGTTGTCAAGGAGAAGGTTTCATATTATTAATATGAAATAAACATAAAAACTAAGTAAATTAAAATAGTAAAGTAAATGCAACAAATAAAGATATCTTTGTGTTTTGTTTGTGTTTATAAGAAAGAAAGTATATTGTGTTTTTAGATAATAAATTATAGCAAAGGTAAATGATAAAAGTAATGTTGTAGGTTGTTTATTATGATAAAAGTTGGACTGGGGTTCATGGGTTCACTTGCCTACTATCTTTTAAGTTACAGTGGACATAAAAAAATTCACCATCAATATTATATTGGCGGAACATCACTATTTTTTGATAAGCATTCATATGGGAATCACGTCCTAACATAGAGATGATGCAACACATCTCTCCTATACTCCTCTAGAATGGGAAAACTTCAAGCAATCTAGAATTAAGAATTAAAAAAGTATAGCCTTAAGTACTTTGACATGATGTTTGAATCACAAATATGCTCCCTCGAACAAACAAGATTGAAATGGAAATGGACGTCACCTAGAGGGGGATGAATAGGCGTTTTAAAATTATTACGGTTTAGGCTCTAATAAATGTGGAATAAAACTTAACGTTTAATTTATCAAGCCAAAACCTATATCCACTAGGTTCAACTAAGTGCACCAACAACCTATGCTAAGCAAGACAAGCAAGAAGGTGATAGCAAGATATAATACTTAAAGCACGATTGCTATGACAATGTAAATTGCATAAGTAAAGGGCTCGGTTGAGAGATAACCGATGGACACGGAGACAATGATTTGTTTCCTGAAGTTCACTTCCAAAGAAGATACGTCTCCATTGGAGAGGTGCGGGGCGTAATGTACTTCGAACACCACAGGTGGCTCTCCTCGAGGTGTGGTGGCTCGATGCTCACCCAACACCACACAAGGACTCACCCCAAGATGCGAAGGCACGCAACTCACCGACGCCAAAAGAGGCTCACTATTCTCCCGTGAGGTCGCCACAAAGGCCTACTCATGTTCCACTATGGGACACTTGAGGGCGGTCACCGAACCCGTACAAAGCTTGGGGCAAACTCCACAACTCAATTGAAGGGCTCCCAAGAAACGCCACAAAGGCTCCACAATGCCACAAAAGGCCAACAAGCTTGGGGAATCACCACAACTCAATTGGAGCCCCCAAGAACACACCACAACTCCACACAACCATCTAGGGTTCCAAGAACCCAAGAGAAACAAGCCCAAGAGCTCGAACTCACCGAATCTCCGAGGAGAACTCAAACCTATGGACCAAATGAAAGAGGCAAGTCCTTCTCTATCAAATTCCACCAAAGCTACAAAAGCTATTGGGGGAATAAGAGAGGAAGAACACAAGAGGAGAACACAAAACTCTCCAAGATCTAGATCCCAAGGATTCCTTCACAAAGAAGGGATTTGGTTTGGTGGGGGTTGTAGATCTAGATCTCCTCTCTCAAATCCCTCAAAAAGATGCAAGAATCATAGGAGGGGGAAGGGGAGAGGGCAAGCTCTTCAAGGTTAACAATGGAGGAGATAGAAGGGCAAAAACCAAGAAGAACAAGTGAGGCCGAAGGGGAAAGAGGAGCTCCTTTTGAAGGGCTCCCCGATCTGCCCGTTACTCACAGATATGCGCACGACTGGTAGTACCGGTGCCACCTAGCCAACTATCCAAAATGGCGACGCGAACGAACACAAAATGATCCTGGCCGGTACTACTGCCTGTCCACCGAAACTTCCGGCGGGGTCGGTACTACCGCCCGAAATACTGATCGAACATCCGACAAATAGAATTCATCAATACAGAAAAGGTACTAAACCAAAAATAGGGTTACCAGAAATTGGGCCGGAATTAACATCGGTACTACCGGCGGCATTTCTGCTCGAGCGGTACTTCCGACGCCTGGCCGGTATTTTCGGTCAGAGAAACTTCAGAAACCAAAACTGCAAGAACTTTTGCATCCAAACTCCAAACAAGATGAAACCAATTTTGTTGGAAAGATAACGACATGTAGAATCCAACAAAAAGATATTGGGTATCATCAAGGGAGAAAATACCATGAATATATATGTGATATTCCTCCCAAGGTGTGGAGCCAGAAAAACCCGCAATATCAAAAACACAATAAGATATTCAAGGGAAATCCGTTTTGAATAACTAGCGCTTGTTATGATGATAACCACAAGCTCTAGATCCCCACATGGACAAGAACCAAACAACAACCAAGAAAGATGATGCTATGTATGCAAAGGTTTGAGCTCTCTCTGAAAGATACGAATGAGTCATCCACTCAAGAGCCCCTCTTGACTGGTCTCCCAACACTACAAGAGACCGGTAAAATAGAAACCCTATCAAGATCATACCTTTGCCTTGAGCATCCCACTTGAGCTTGATGTAGACGATCTTGTCACCTTCAAGATGGAACACCTTTCTTAATTGCACTTGCTTGCACTTGCTTGATGAAGACTTGAGAAATGCTCCCCCATACTCCATGGGGAAGCCTCTTCGTAGAACTTGTCTTCATCAGTACATGATTGCCGAGGATGGCAAGCTTTAAGCATGAGATCTTCTAGAGATGATGCATCTTGAGCTTGCACTTCAATTCTTGATGATGTCTTCAAGATAGCCATGAGGAAATCCATCTTCTTCTTCTTCAAGACATACTTGATCTTCTTCAAAGCCCTTGTATATTGCTTCTGCTTTTCAACCTTGAAACCAACACATGGTCCAAGCGATGCCAATGGACAAACCTACACGTGAAACTCAATTTACACATTAGTCCATAGAGATTGTCATTAATTACCAAAACCACACATGGGGGCCTGCATGCCCTTTCAAAGATTATCAAGCTGTCACTAGATAATTATAGCACATGAATTCACTTAATCCTAGTGAGCTAACAAAAGAAAGGTAAAAACCATAGTAGATCTTGAATTTGCTGTCACTATTCAATCACCACCACCATGTTACTCTATCTAATACACACTTCCCCCGTACAAGTTCCTGCATACAAGTTGGATTAAAACATGCAATTAAGAACGAGGTACAATATATGCATTTATCAATACATCTTACACATAGATAAATTCCAGTCTCAAATATCAAATCAGAGAATAAAGACCCACCACATAGGGATTACATATATGACCATAATCATGTAGGGTAGCTCATATGGTACTAGATTTATGAAGAACAAGAGAGACAGAAAGAGAGAGAGAGATCAAGCTACTACCACAAACCCATAGTTCAGAGGTGGACTACTCCCTCTTCATCATGGATATGAAGTTGGAGATGCTGGAGAAGGTAGAGATCCCTCCGGCAAGGGCTCCAACGGAGTTTCCCCCTCTAATCTTCGTTGGTTCTGACACCTTTTTGGTATGTATGTGTTTCTTCCATGCTCCCCTCGAGGATGCCCTAGGGGCCCTTTTTATAGCAGTTTTTAGGTCAAACCAAGTCAGTGAGTACAAGATTGAAGCAAATCGGATAGCTGAGGAGGCAAAGAGCACTGGTGGCGCATACAGTAGGATAGGCCGCGCCACCATGCCTCTTTCGGGCCTCCGGGCCTCCCTCGTGAGGTCCAAGCACTCCAGATCCTTGTCTTTGCGAAATATCAGCTTTTCTAGAGTTTCAGCTCCATTGGACTTTGTTTAGGTCCTTGAAATATCAAAATACATAAAACAGGGCTTTCCTGCCCTACAGAGTTATAACCAAAATAAAGGGGATCATTGGTAAATCCTCAAAAATCAATATAAACCATGGTTACTAATGGCTCTAAAATATAGCCATCTACGTCCATATTGAAACTGGATATTATTCATATTCTGATGAAATATCTCTCTAAACCCTGCCAGTAATGCCTAATGATCAAAGGGGTATGCAATCATTTCTTTCTATTTTCCCTACGCAAATAATGATGTTTGATGATGGGAACCACTACATTAAAGTCAAATATACGAGATTTCCAACAACCCGAAGAAACCAGGAGTCGTGAAGTGGAGATAGACGCTTTAACGACCAACTATACAATGGGAATAAAATTCCGGCCGCATAGTTCCGGTCGTATAGTTGCCATCGACACCGCTAGGTCAAATCGAACAACTTCCGTGAAGGGACCCCTATATAAAGAGGCCTCGGGTGACGAGAAAAGAGAGCTCCGCCAGACCATTAGCCGCCTCCAGATCTCCATCCACAATACCAAAGAGCCACCGGAGGAATAGACTAGATCTAATCTCTAAACCCATCTCCACCACCTTATCCATATTCCACCACCTGTAATAGTAGATCTCTTCTTAGATTGGCGACATTGTAAGACTATTTGCTATCAATCTCATGATTTCCGTTACAATGTTTATGATCTTTGATCTCATCTCTATGTGTGAGTAATTCTCCTTGGGCTAAGGGATTCGGCCTAGCCATGTAGCTTTTGTGCATGTTATTTATTATAGATGGGATCATGTATTAGTTTGTATGAGATGATGATTATTGTATCCTCTATTGCCTCAATCTAAGGACTTGTCAGGTACCCAAGACCTCGAGGTTTGAGCCAGGTATAGGGAGTATGAGTAATGACTAATCTGCAGGTTGGGAACCCCAGTGACAGAAGGGGTAGTACGGCTGTATGTGCGGGATTTACTTGGGATCAACGATGAAGTCACTATGCATATCATTAGTTCTCTTTATTCTATGGATGAGACTAGTAGTTTATTGCTATAAGCGGTTGTGGAGGCCATAGCAATTATGGATGCACTGCCCACATATAATTTATCTTGCTCTAACAATGACATGCATATTTTATTTTTATCTTTTATTCCCATCAGATGTTTTGCACAGCTACAGGTGAAACCGAACGCCCTAGGCCCTCTCTCTCCATCATCGACAACAACAAAATACGCAAACTCTTGGTCCGGTAAAAACACAAAAGGAATTCTAAAACTTCCGAAGGTCCATTAAAGTAACTTCACTACACTTCTGCTTCCCGAGGATTGGATAAACCTAGGTATACTAGGGAAAAAGAGCTATACTACATCCGTAATCCGGATTGAAGGTATCAACCCTTTTTCTAGCGTCGTTGTCAGGGAAGCAATAACAATTCTTGTTTAGTAGGAACCTTGCTAGTTTTAATTCTTGTTTTTAATTTTGTTAGTTTGCTTTCAGTTTTTATTTGAAAAACCAAAAAAAAATAGTTAGTCTTTAAATTCGTGTTTTTATTATCATAAGTCTATGTTTAAAGAAAACACAAAAACATAGGAAATATGGCTGAAAAGAAGCTTGGGGAGTTTGCAACTCCTAATAATGATTATTTGCGTACTCCTATTATTCAGCCAGCAATTGTTGCTGATGACTATGAAATTAAGCCCCATTATTTAAGTTTGGTTCAACATAATCAATTTGGAGGCTCTGCTGTTGAGGATGCAGGTATGCACTTGAATACTTTCACTAAAATATGTGATATGATGCACATAAAAGATGTTGACCCCGATGTGGTCAAATTGCGCTTGTTTCCTTTCTCTCTTAGAGGAAGAGCAAAAGAATGGTTGCAATCTTTGCCTATAAATACTATTACATCATGGGTGGAATGTACTTCTTTATTTGTGACTAAAATTTTCCTACCTGCAAAGACTATGCAACTAAGATCTAATATTACTGGTTTTAGACAGGAAGAGCATGATCCACTAGCGCTTGCATGGGCGAGGATGAAAGAATGCATGAGAAACTATCCCAGCCATGGGATGGAAGATTGGATAATCCTCCATTTATTTTTATAATGCTCTTAATCATGTGTCTAAGTCTATGCCTGATACTGAAGCTGGAGGAACATTTATGGGTAAACATATTACTGAAGCAAAGCAGCTTCTAGACAATATGCAAGATAATCATGCCCAATGGCATGTGGATAGAACAAACACGAAGAAGGTGAACTCCGTCTCACCACAAGAAAATGAAGAAGTCAATGCTAAGCTGGATGAGCTCATATTAGCTGTAAAAGGTAAGGAAACCTAGGTAAGAGCTATCCTAGGACTAATATTGAAGAAGTAGACTTCATAACTCATAATGATTACAACCCTGCTTGGAAGAAGAATTAGAATCCTAATTTTGAAAAACACTATTCTAGTCCTGCAGGTAACTCTAATAATAATATGGGATCAAGTAATGGTAGTCTCCAAGAAACACTTAAGTCTTTCATAGACTCACAAAATGAGCAAAACAATATCCTTGTTAAAATAACGGAGAACCATGATGCTATGCTTGGTAAACTATCTAACCAAGCTGTAAGTTTGAGAAAATATTTGCAGGCCCTCCAAGAAAGGACAAGGATTGTTGAGGTATAGCTAGGTAAGATAACTAAGAGTCAAACTCTCATTCTAGCTACATTTGTAGGTACAGCTGAACCCAATCTCGTTGAAGACCTCAAGATGATGAGAATCCAAAGGGAGGAGCCCGAAGAACTTGATTATAGTAATGCTCCCTCACCAAGTTACACCGTTGATGATCTTGTAAAAAGGATCAACATTAAGATTTCGGTAAGTGAAGGAAATGATGAAGCCATGTATCAACACTTCGTTAATCAGGTAGCAATAAAGGTACATGATCTTGAAGGAGAATATAAGAAAATTGCTAAAAAATACCCGTTAAGCTTGATGATATATTTGAGCATACTATTAAGATTAAAATTGGGAGAAATGAGATAACTGCACTTTGTGATCTAGGTGCAAGCGTTTCAACAATTCCAAGGAGTCTTTTTAATAAGTTAAACCTTGGCTCTTTTGAAATCACCGAGTTAAAACTACATCTTGCAGATTCTACCTACAAACAAGCTGTAGGAATTAAGGAGAATACTTTAGTATACATTAAAGATTGTCCTGCTCTTACTGATTTTGTTATTGTTGACATGCCTGAAGATTCTACTGCTCCTATTATATTAGGCCATCCTTTTTAGGAACTATTAAGGCTTTGATTAATCTCCATGAAGGGAACATGATGCTTCAATTGCCTTCACGGGATCCTTTTGTTATTCATTTCCCCAGGAAGAAGAAAGCCAATCATGATGAAAAGGAGGCCATCACTTTGAAGGCCAACTATTTTTGAGTGAGTGTTCCACTCATCTGGCCTAAGTGAGCAACATCAAGGTTAAGCTATTGACCATAAAAGAGCGCTCCATGGGAGGCAACCCATGTGAAATAAAGGTTTGAGTTAAGTTTTAAGTTCTAGTTTAAGTTTATGTTTAATAAAGAGTGCTAGAGAATTCCAGTTGAGGAGAAGAAGTTCGGTAGTACTAAAAATCCTGTTATATACATGTTGTTGTTGGTCGACAATTTTTACTGTAAACTTTCTGTCAAAAATAAGATATTTTGCTAAGTTTCGGAATAAGATAGAATTCTCGAAGAAACAGAATTTTTTTTATGGATAAAGAGAGTTTAACGACCAAACTATACGACGGGAATACAAATGTGGCCGTATAGTTCCGGCTGTATATATACTTTTGACATCGACAATTTTTCTTTCAAAAGTACTGATGGTTTAACAACCAACTATACGGCAGAAATAAAAAAATTCGGCCGTATAGTTCCTATCGTATAGATATCGATGCTTTTGTATAATTTCTTTTCCAGGTATAGACAGTTTGACGACTGTAACTACCTCGGTGAATTACGCTCTTAGTTACATGCCTGGATGAACGAAAGTGGTTAAAATAGTACGGTGGGGCCCAGGGCCACTCACGGTAGACCTTTCGGCCGTCCTAACCACTTTCAGAAATCAGGACAAGAACGAGCGGCGTAATCGGCAGGCGAAGGGATCAACTACATACACAAATGAGTATGTATGCAAGCCACATACAACAGTCCTCAGAGCCATTCCATCTAAAAGAAATAGAAATTTTGCAACGCCATACGGCAAGATTCAAATGTCCTAGATAGATATAATAATTTAGGATAGCTCCTCATACATCACACATCAGAGTATCAGGCGGAAGCGGAAAACAAGATCCGAGTACGGATAAGAAGCAAATCGGCATAAGATGCCCCATAAATAAACACATCCCGCCCACAGATCTCACGGATCCCCGTTCCCGGAATCTCTACACCGAATGATCGTTGCCAACATCATCTGTCTCTTCCACCCCCTATCCATCTTGCGGGTACACCTGTTCATCCGAATCAAACAATTTATCGTGTGAGACCCTAGGGGTACTCAACAAGTCTTTATGCCACTAAAGGGGACACAACCTGGGGTGACGCAATTGCACCAAAAGATAATACCTAACAATTCTACAGATACTCGCTAACCATCCGCCTAACCAATGATAGACGGATATCCGTGAATTAAGAACAACAATTATAACAGTATAATTAACAGATCCATCCTCCTCCTTGCTTACCAACGAGGAAGCGGACGAACATCCCCCATCATCCGTTGGCAGTTTTATTAACCATTCCATGAGTATTGCACTATTTACTAATCAAGTACTTAGTCAAATTGAGAGCGGTACTTTAGTTATACTTGTCTATGATCGAGAACCTGTGCTCCAAGTCGTCCATAACCGCGGACACGGCTTTCAGAAAGATTTACCCTGCAGGGGTGCACGAATAGCAACACACACTCGGTCAACCTCGGAAAAACCAAATCAAAACCCAACGAGGCATTCACGACAAAGCAATCACAGGATTCAGAAATATTTCAGGGGGCCACCCCATTAAGCTACCCGCAACAAAGTTGGCCGGCTCCGAGACGGACCCAAGGTTTGCGCCAATGGCTGTAAACGACTAGGAACCCGAAAATGTGACTGGGCTTGTCGATACCGCGAAAACACTCCGCAATTCTTAAACAGTACAGGTGCTCCTCGCACAATCTTAATAAAACGGTAACATGGCATAAGTACATGATAGTAATGAAGCCCCAAACTACTTTGTGGCCCCAAGAAAGAAGAATGAATCAAGCTCTGGCTCAGGGGGGTCCATAAGGCCTCCCGGATGTGGATAGTGCGAATAGTCAAGGAACAGGAATCAAGTACTCAGGGTCCTACGAGACACAAGTGAGCATGAAAAACCAAATAGCAGATATTGCTCACCGGTGCCTCTTTCATTAGTTACCCCATTACTACTCCGGTTAAGTTGTTTAGGTACCTCGTTATTCATCAGACACTCACATACCCTACACATGCTTTTCTACGACTCGCATGGCTCAAACAACTCCTGTAGTAATGGCTCATAGGATGGAGGAACAAGCTTTGATGGGGTTTAAAAGTAAAGGCTATGCAGTACCTGGGATTCAATTTAATGCAATCGCGACTCAATGATGTAAGAATAAGATAGAGGCAATAGGTACTGTATGTATGCAAGCATGTGGTAATGCTTGCCTGGCAGCTCAGTTGAAGCGAGAGATGGATCTGGGTAGTACTCCTGTGATTCCTGGTAATTCTCCTGCTGGGCGTCTATTCGAAGAAGAACCAAACAAACAAGGGCCAACATAAATAAAGTGCACAAGCATATGAGTTAAAATGCGACAAGCAAACAAGCATGCCATGATGAATGATGCACAATTTACATGGCATTAAAGTAGCATGGCAAAGGTAAGGTGTGGAAACAAGAAATAAAACATTTTATTATTTATTTGGTCCAATTTTATTGTCATAAACAGTTCAGATTTGTAAGAATGACATGATGCATGCTTCAATTCAGAACAAGGACTGCATAGATAGAAAGGGCTCGTCGCGCTGATCGATTTAGACATATTATTTGCCAAATTTGGAGTTGTAGAAATAAAGTTATTAATTAATTAAGGAAAAGGGCATTTTAATGTAATTTTAATCATCTCGAAATTTCAAAGTGTCCAAATGATATTTTGAATGGCATATTTGAATTCCTCACATTTTTCTGATTCCAAAACATATATTATTTGTATTATTTGGATTTATATTTGAAAAGTTATTTAAATCTGATTTGAATTTGAATTTAAATAAATTTGGATTTGTTTTGTTTAAACAGCTAAATAGGAAATCTTTTGTCACCCAGGCAAACCTAGCCACAACCACTGACGGTGGGCCAGCTGCTGACTGGATGAGACCCGCGCGCAAATTCGTTTCTCACCGTGGCGCTGACTAGCCCGTGCGACTGCGAGGTGGGGCCAACTGGCTGAGGCCCACGTGACAGTGGTGGGGATGGCAGAGACTGACAGGTGGGGGCAAGCTGGACCGCGGGTTGAGGGTAAGGTTCCCCGGGTGCCTTTTCGTTAAACTGCCACTACGGCTGACAGGAGGGGCCTCGAGGAGCGCGGGTTGCAGGAGTCAAAAAGGTGGGGGGGGGGGGGTAAGTGCAAAGTGTCAACGTGCACTGTTTCTCTTCTTGTCTCTGACGGACTGACGCCTGACGGAAACCAGCGCGCGGCACGGAGCAGGGAATCGAAACCGGGACCTGGCGTGCGCGCTTAGGGACGGAACCAGTGCGGCGGGGCTAGGGGAGTTGACAAGAGGGGTTTGGGGCCTAGCTAAGGCTCGTTGCGGCGCGGGAAGCTTGCAGTCGCCGGCGACCTCTGGCGCACAGAGGGCGTTCGGCGAAACGAGCGGCGGCGCTAGACGGCGACAGCGAAGCGGAGGATGTCAGGGAGGGAGAGGGGCGTACAACAGGGAGATTGGCGGTGTCAGATCGGGGTGAGGCGCGGTGGATCGTCGATGAGGCAGGAGCTCCGGCGACCTAGGGTTTCGGGGAGCGGCGAGGTTCTGGCGGTCCTGGGGGCTTCCTCCTTCTCGTCGGCGCGTACGAGTCGAGGTAGGGGAACCTCCTCGTTCTTCTGGACCACCTCCACGTCGTGCTGGCCGGCTGGAACGAGGGGCGACGCGGTAGACGGCGGCGACTGGAGGCAGAGCTGGGCGTCGTCGGGAGAGGAAGGAGAGGAAGGCAGTGACCTGGGGTGGATCTGGGCGAACCAGGAGACGGGTGAGAGGAGGAAAAGTGAGGAAGAGGGAGGAGGGTTGCCGTGTGGGAGCGGCTCAAGGGAAAGTGGCTTCGGCCTTTTCCTTTTTCTCCTCGAGCACGTGGTCGAGCTGGGGCTCGACCTGGGTAGCCAGGCAGGGCAGGGAGAGGACTGCAGGTGGGGGCAAGCTGGGTGGGGCCGGCACGGCGGTAGAGAAGAGAGATAGGAGAGGGGGTAGCTCGGGCTAGGGTAAATGGGTAGTCTCGGGTTAGGGTTTTGTTTAGGGTTAGAGAGAGGGGTAGGGTTAGCTGAGGTGGGCCAAGCATGGCAGGGAGAGAGAGGGCCAGGTGGGACCAGTAGCTGGGGGGAGAGGGAGTGATAGAGAGGGAGGTAAGATTAGGGTTTGAGTAGAACTAGATTAGAGGAAAAATAGAGAGAGATAGCTAGGTTAGGGTGTTATTAGGGTTTTAGATTTTGAATTTGTTTATGAGACCATACCAAAAGGAAAGGGGCTTGATCTAGCATAAGCTAAGGTAGAGAAGAAAACAAGGAAAAGAGAGAGAAAGAGATAGAAAGAATAAGCCTCATATGATCATGCATGAAGAGATTAAATTAATAATGATATTGATGAGAATATGGGAATGATGGAATGGTAGGAGATGGTCCACAAAGATAAGATCCATTAAATCAAAGGGAAAGCCAATGGAATAAAAGGTGGTGGTGGAGGTTGCATGGCCCATGCAAAAATACTAAATGCCATGATTAATTTTGTGAGAACAAAAGCAATGATATGGCATTATTCTAATGCATTCCCAAGAAGTGGAACCAAGGCCAAGCAAAAGAATTGGATTAGGCCCACCCCACCACATGAGCTAGAATAAAATCAAAAGAAAAAGAATTACAAGCTCATGGATAATAGGATGGTGGAATTATAAGGTGGTGAAAAGAAAAGATAATGGAGGTGAATAAAAGATATGCCCCCAACTCAACTTGGGCATTTAAACAATATATCAATAACCAAAAACAAGATCAAGAGGCAAATACAATTAATAATGGATATGAGAGAAGAACCAAAAGTAAAGGGTTTTATATGATGCTCAAATGCAAGGTGGCATGATGACATGAGCATGATATAATTATGGTGCAACAATTATATATATGAAGTAGCCAATATCTTACTAGACCAAGTAGCATTACAATTGTTAGACAATTGGGATGCTACAACGACCAACTATACGACGGGAATACATTGTCCCGGTCATATAGTTCTGGCCGTATAGCTGCGCCGCTAGGTGGAAACCCTAAAATTTTGACAGCACGCCAACTATACAGCGGGAACACATTGTTCTGACCGTATAGTTTTCCCGTATAGTTGCATCCGACCACAAAAACACCACGGGAGGTACCTCTAACCCCAAAACTTCAATATTTTTCTCTCTTCTACCTCCAAACTCTCTCAAAACCTCAAGAGATCTTCATCTCTACACAATTTCATTCGATTTTCTCGCACACAAGTGATCTACGGTATGTTTCTCCTCCGATCCTCCAATTACTTTTTGAAAATTCATCTTTGATCTATTGTCATTGTCAATCTAGGGTGAGACCTACTATGAACTAATTGCCGTGATTCTCTTGCCTAGATTATTATTTTGAGGGGATTCTTTAGTGTGCTATGATGAGGAATATCTTATGCTTATTATTGTTGGATCAAAAAGTTTTATTTTTTGTCTTTATTTTTTATTTTAGATGATGAACACAAGGAGCCAAACTCGTGCTCGTGCCATCGCTAGCGCTTCTTGGGCTGTCGCTCAAGAATGCATGGGGATACAGTTTAGGAATGAGCTCCAACATGATCGCTTCGACAAGATCAAGAACCGAGAAGTGAAGGCAACCCAGTGGGCTTGCCCCATTATATTGAACCAACTCGGTATTTCCAATGACTTTAATTTACTTTGCAATAGGGTTGGCCTGGAAAACTTTGTATTCAATGATGTGCCTACTTATCGCCGGTTAACTCTTGAATTTCTAAGTTCTTTGAAAAGCACCATTAAACTATGGCATGGAGAGATCAGAAATTCTTTCCAGCTTATGAACAACAATTACACTTTATCACTAGACGAATGGTGCACATGATTTAATTTTCCAAACAATAATGATAATGACTTGCGCACATCCTTTACTGTCTTAGACCCTTCCCCTGAACAATATTATAATGGAATGAGCTTCACTTCTAGAGTGAGCAAGGGGAAGAATAGTCAACATCCTGCAATTCGCTATTTGTTCTATGTTATTGCTAACACCTTGAAAACACGAAATGAGTTCACGAGACTCAATGAGGAGGACATCTTAGTCCTCGCAAAGGTTGCTTTCAACAACTACAACTTTTCACTCAACTTGGGCGCAATCCTTGTGCGCTACCTGGAGCACCAATCCTCCCAAAGCCAAGGACCGATCATAGGTGGAGGCGTCATCACCATGCTTGCCACTGGCCTAGGCATCAACCTAGGAGAGTTGTAACCTATGCTAGGCGAGCGACGTGTTGGTTTCTCTACTTTAAAGGCTTGTGGAATGCTCACTAGGAGAGGTGGTGTTTATTACTTGCATATTGCTGGAGCTGGACATCTCTACCCCGCTCCTATGCCTAATGGTATTTTCTCTATCGAGGAAGGATGTTTGCTATATGACTTGCAGGTTGAGCAACACCAACCCGAGGAGGAGATTCCGGATGAGGATGAGGACCAAGGAGAGGACCAAGAAGAGGAGCAAGAAGTTCCTTATCAAGGGGAGCAGCCACCAAACCGATTCGCTACATACCAAGACTTCCAAGAGCTTGGAGGGACTTTGGAGAGGATGCATAGCCTCTCCTTGAACCTCCGAGAATCAACTAGTAATTTATCAACTCAATTTGCGAACTGGAGTTCTGAGTTTTTCCCGCCACCACAATGATTTGAAGGGCTTGCAAAAGCCTAAGATTGGGGAAGTTTCCTCAGTTATCTTTATTCGGCATTCATTTGCTTTTATTTGTTTCATGGTTATGTTTTTAATTCGAGTTTATAAGCACTCGTGTTGGTTTCCCCAACACTTTATCTTTAGTTATTTCTATTTGCTTTCGAGATTTTCTAGCCGAGCTTTGCCGCCAATTTTCTATTATTTAGTTCCCTCTCTTAAAAACAACAAAAAGATTTCTCCACTTATCTTTATTTTCCCTCTTCTTTCTTTTCTTTTCTTTTCGCCTCAAGGTTCTCATGTATTTGCAGGAAGAGTGATTGACTTCGAGTTTCCAAGAAACGAATCAAAAAGGAAGAGAGAACTGGAACCAAACATGAGAGGTATGCCTTATGACTCCCCACTTTTGAAGTTTGATAAACCCATCCTAGTTAGTAGCAAATGTTGAGATATTATATTGGTGGAGTGAGTCTTTGTATTGTAGTAAAATTTTGTTTGCATAGGTATTTAGCTGGGTACGTTTTGTTCTAGCTCTTATAGTTAACCAATTCTTGCCTAAACAATTGTAATAAGAAAAAGTCTCACAATTGAAGGCTTGGGTGTTGTAGTGTTTAGTCTCGAAGGCTTATTTTTAGAGACACTCAACATCACGGAAAATGTTGATTGACTTGATAGCTCTCTTTGAAAGGATTTTTTCGATTGAATTAATGTTTAGTGGTTTTTGTGAGCATGCCAAAGTTTGACTTGTGAATCATAAGAATGATATAGCTTTATGCGTGTCAAACTTCATGGGATGCCAACAACTTCGCTAGCCTACGAACGATCTTCATGGAGGAAACTCCTAGATTTCGGCTATGAGTTGATTAAACATATGTAGCATCAATGCTATAATGGGTAAGATTCTTGGCACTCCTGAAAGGAATATGTCCTGAGAGGCAATAATAAAGTTGTTATTATATGTATTCCAAGTATATGATAGATGTTTATTTTACATGCTATAATTGTATTAATACGGAAACCTTAATACATGCGTGTTTAATAAATAAATAGAAAGTTACTAGTTATGCCTCTCTATAAACTAGCTCGTTGATTAACAAGATGATCAAGGTTTTCTGATCATGGACATTGGATGTTGTTAATAATGAGGTCACAACATTGGTGAATGATGTGATGAACATTCATCCGAAGTATAGCATCACAATCAAAGTTATTATGTTTATATTGCTATAGTATCATACGAAATAATCTTTATCCTTAGACCATGAGATCATGTTAATTGCTAACACCAGAAGAATACTTTGGTAACATCAAACATCACACCGTAATAGGGTAACTATATAGATGGGTTCGGGTATTCCGAAGGTGTTATGTTGAGGCTCATGGATCAAGAGTCGAATTTTTCAATCCCGATGACGGATAGATATACTCTGGGCCCTCTCAGTGATATCTGATGGCTCAAAATATATCCAGCTCATAGGGGAACCCCAAGAGTAAGGTATGATGAGCGCAACAGCAAGTTTTTCCTCAGTTATGAAACCAAGGTTATCAAACCAGTAGGAGCAAGGAAACACCTCCAAGGTGTTGTTTCCAACTTGGAATCCTGCACAACACAACCATAGAACTTTGCCCCCAACTTACAGTGAGGTTGTCTGTAACACCCTCAAATCGGCCCTATGCAAGTTTTAGCGCTTCCCGCCAAACCCGCATAGAAACGATTCAAGGACACCCACCAGGCACTTTCGTGCGGGTGGAAAATGGAGTAATACCATTACACATTAGTCCATGATGGAACCCACAGAACATATATATTCAACAATGACTCCATGAGTCAAGAATACAGATATACTATACAAAGATCCAAATCACCTTGCAAACGATAGAGCGTCCGACTACGGACAAGATGCAAATGGGGCTACGAGCCCTGAAGAATAACCAATGGCGTCCATAACCCTTCCCAGGCCAAGCCGGAAGGTAACCCTACTAACGACGTCGATCATAAACCTGCTAAAACAAAAGGGGGTGCCAACAAAGGGCAAAGGAAAAAAGAGGAGCGTCAGTACTGAGGCCAGTACACGGCGAGTCTAGAATTCGGCGGTCCTCGCCTACATAGGTATGGTGGCTGAAGCGGCAGCGCAGCGGCACTAAACAACCTATAGAGACTCGATACAACTGGCCGCTATTAGAGAGGGGTAAGAAAGACCTATTCAAATCCAACTCAATAGTAACACCAAACATACCCATCCTGGTATTCCCCCTCGAGACCAAACGAGGAAGTCAAACCGAGGGACTCACACAGTTGGCAGTTTTATTCATTCGATTATAGTTGAAGCACTCACTAGTCAGATATAAATAGCATGAGTCATCATGATAGCATAAGTAGTGGGCAGTTTCAATCACCATTCCGTTGTAGTTGGAACATTTACTAGTCAGATATAATTGTCCTGAGGAATCCCAAAGCCCAACAATTGTTGGCACTTTTATCACATTCCATTGGAGTTGCAATACTTACTAGGCCGGTATAATATGACACAGATCACCACAGGTCCACTAGTTGTTGGCATTTTTAATTTACATTCTGTTGTATTTGAATCTGATTACTAGTCACATATTAATTCAAATTTATAGCACTACTTTAGTTATGCTTGTCTATGATCGAGATACTGTGCTCCAAGTCATCCATAACCACGGACACGGCTTTCAAAAGGTTTTACCCTGCAGGGGTGCACAAATAGCAACTCACACTCGATCAACCTCGGAAAAACCAACTCAAAACCCAACGAGGCTTTCACGACAAAGCAATCACAGGATTCATAAAATATTTCAGGGGGCCACCCCACTAAGCTACCCGCAACGAAGTTGGCCAGCTCCGGAACGGACCCAAGGTTTGTGACAATGGCTGTAAACCACTGGGAACCCGAAAGTGTGACTAGGCTTGTTGATACCGCGAAAACATTCCATGTTCCAAAATAGTACAGGTGTTCCACGCACAATCGTAAATAAAGCAGTAAGCATGGCATAAGTACAGGATAGTAAATAAAACCCCAAACTAGTTTGTGGCCCCAAGAAATAGAAATGAATCAAGCTTTGGCTCAGGGGGGGTCCATAAGGCCTCCCAGATGTGGATAGTGCGAAATATCAAGGAACAGGTATCAAGTACTCGGGGTCCTATGGGACACAAGTGAGCGTGGAAGAACCAAATAACATCTATTGCCCACCGATGTGAAGGGTTCAAAGCATGGAAAACAAAAAATTTCTACCGCAAGAACGAACAAAACCCAGATCTAATCTAGATAAAAGCCAAGATCTAATCTATTAGACATGTGCAATGAGATAGATCTGTACTAACCCTTGTAGATCCGAAAGCGTTACGAGATTGGATCTCGTGGTTGATGTAGTCGATCACTTGCCGATCTCAAGATCGAGTGGACGATCCTTCTGGCGCCGCGTTCCGGCAGCGCTTCCGCAGTCGGTCACACGTACGGAGTCGAAGCAGACCTTCCTCTCCTTGTTCCAGCGAGCAGCGGAGGTAGTAGATCTTCTCCACGGAATCCCAGCAGCACGACGGCGTGGTGGTGGTGGTGGCGTAGAGAATTCTGCAGGGCTTCGCCTAAGCCTGAGCAGAAGAAAGGAGGAGGAGAGAGGCGGCTAGGATTGGAGTAGTGGAGGAGGGCCAGGGGGTGGTGCCCCCACCCCTCTATTAAAAGGGGGGAGGCGCCATGGGGAGGTGGAGTCCTTGTAGGACTCCCCTCTCCCTTGGCCGGCGGATTGGGAGGGGGGGAGGAGTCCTCCTCCCCCACGACTCCTTGTCTTGCCCCACAAGGACTCCTTGATCCTTTCTTGGTTTTCAAGCAAACTCCAAGAAATCTTCCAGAACCTTCCGGAACATTCCGAAACCTTCTAGAATCCTCATACAAATACTCTGGAACATTTCCTAACTCAGAAAATGATCCCCAATATATGAATCTTATTCTCCGGACAATTCCGGATCTCCTCGTGATGTCCCGGATCCAATCCGAGACTCCGAACAACATTTGGTCTCCAACGCACATTCCATATCTACTTAAAACAACTTCGAACCTTAAGTGTGTCACCCTACGGTTCGTGAATATGTAGACATGATAGAGACACATCTCCTATCAATAACCATCAGCGGGACCTAGAGATCCATAATGGCTCCCACATACTCAACGATGACTTCGTGATCGATAGAACCATTTACATACGAAACCAATTCCCTTTGTCACGCGATACTATACTTATCCGAGGTTTGATCGTCGGTATCTCCATACCTAGTTCTACCTCGTTACTGACAAGTACTCTTTACTCGTTCCGTGATATGTCATCCCTTGTGACCCAGTCACATGCTTGCAAGCTAACTAGATGACATTCCACCGAGAGGGCCCAGAGCATATCTATCCGTCATATGGATGGACAAATCCCAATCTTGGTCCATGCGCTTCAACACATACTTTCAGAATACCCAATGACACCTTTATGACCACCCAGTTATGAAGCGGTGTTTGATGTCATCAAAGTACCCATCCGGTGATGGTGATTAACATAACCTCATGGTCGAAGGATTAGGTTACTATGTATTTTAAAGCTTATAGCAAACGAACTCATTGACTTGATCTTATGCTATGCTTACTACGGGTGTGTGTCCATTACATCATTCTCCTAATGATATGACCTTGTTATTAATGACATCCAATGTCCATGATCAGGAAACCATGATCATCCATTAATCAACAAGCTAGTTTAACAAGAGGCTTACTAGGGACTCTTTTATGTTTACAAAACACACAAGTATTAATGTTTCCGGTTAATACAATTATAGCATGGGATGTAAACATTTATCATAAACATAAAGATATAATAATAACCACTTTATTATTGCCTCTTGGGCATATCTCCAACATGATGCCTCTGCATTAATTATATCTAGCATTTTAATAGTTGTAATTAAAGTCATGATCATATCCACCATAAACATCTGCCAGCATTCCAACAACTGTGGTACTTGACCACACGAGATCGCACCTGAGCAAGCAACTACGACTCGCAAGGCCAGCTATCTACCAAACAACAGGTATTAGGAGGTGTCCATGGCAATATAGAGGCTGCACGGGATATATCTGGTGCACGGAAAACTAAAGCATCGCGACACAGATAGCAATAGATCAACAGGAGGAAATAAAGACTATAAATGCAAAATAGGTAGAAGGGGAGATGCTTGCCTGGGAAAACACTGCCGACGGATCATATCCGGAGAACTTGTCGATACTCGCATCAACTCATCGGCCTATTCCATGAAGAAGCAAACACTAGAAGAAACACCGGATGCAATATTTAATACTACGGCAGAAGATCCGGCATGCTTATGATATGATGCATGGCATGGCAGAGATGCGATGCAATTAGGCAATATTAAGTGGAACCAGGGTCCCGACAATTAATTACACGGTTCAAGTGATTTAGAACCCCCGCAATTTAAATGTTGTTTTAACAATGCAAAACATGGCATCGGTTCGCTACACCAATTTAAATGGAGTCCAGAATAAGACAAAGATATCCCGCATATAGACTCCATATTTAATTATGAGGTGAATCGGCATAATGCCACCAAACCACAGACAGGTATGCATGCAAGAACTATTTAATATGCGACAGTTGATAATGTCATATTATAAAAAATAGGGGCTTAGGGTCACACATCTGGGTTCGGAAGATCTTGGGTTCCGGGGGTCCAGGGTTCGACAGGGTTCGACAGGGACGGCGAGGTTCGGATACAAGATGGAGAACATGTCGTGTCGTGACGGAGAACTTGGGTTCCAAGCGGTCGACCTTGTCGTTGATGGCGAACTTGAATGGATCGAGTACCGGTGGTCTTTGGGTCCGTGTAGACGGTCATGGCGTCCGGGATGAAGAACTTGGCGTTCCGTGTCGGCGACCTTGGTATCCGGGTCCTCGGGCATCGGTGCGGGAAGGAGGTCTTGTTGTATCGGGGTCTCGGCGTCCATGGATTCCGATTGGATATCTTGGCGTTCCGCGTGTCGAGGGGGTGGTCTTGCGGTTTCCGTGTCTTCGGTTCCATGAAGGAGTGCTTGTCATCCGTGATGGCGAACTCGATGTCCTGAGAAGAAGATCTTGTCGCACCGGCGGTACCGGATCCTCGGAGGAGGGCATGGCGTCCTAGGATGGAGAACTTGGGGTTTTCGGCCTCAGTTGTTGACGGTGGACTTGGTTCCGGTGTCGGTGTGCTTTAGGGTCTTGATCAACTTGGCAGCAAAGTGTGCACAACATCGGGCGATCTTGTTAGCCGATATGGGCATCCAAAACACCACATTAACATGAACATACACACAGATTTGTTGTCAGGCAGCAACACATCACAGGGTAGCAGCAACACTTCGTGGAAACAAGGGAACGACAACGACAGGCACTGCTACTTGCAGCGGCTCAAGGCGACGGAGGAGGCGCCAAAAGTCAAGGCCGCCGATGCGTGCTTGCAGGGCAGGACACACGACGGTAGAGGAGAACCGGAAGGGGCGAGGGCGGCGCCTCGGGCGGAGGACGGTGAGGGAGAGGGCGTGCAGGGCCGCTGCTGGGGCAGAGGAACGCGAGGCGGCGGCTCAAATGCGCTGGGAGCGGCCATGGTAGCGCGACTCGGTCGGGCAGGGGACGACCGGGGGAGCCCTGCAGAGGGGAGGCAAGGCATTGGGCACGCTCTCGCGCGCGGCAGTGGAGAGGGGTGCGGAGACGGGGGCACCAGGCGACGGTGGCTCGAGGAGGCAACGATGCAGGACAGCGACGAGGAGTACGGCGGGGACTCGTGGTCCGGGACAGGGGCGACCGGCGGAGAAGCGGGCGAGGAGGAGGGCGCAAGGCGGCGAGGCACATGCGGCCGGAGAAGGTCCAAAGGCGGCGGTGGCTCGACGGAGGAGGCCGACACGGACACGGCTCAGCCCGGAGGATGGAGCTCCAGCAGCAAGCGGCAGCGGGGCCCTACGAGGTGACGAGGAAGGAGACGGCGGTTGCCTGAGAGGAGAGGGGTCCAGCGGCGCTCGCTGGTGAGGAAGGAGCGGGGGTGGGGATCGCGTCCGAGGCAGGGGTAGGTGGGGCTTGGTGGAAGGAGGTTGGGGACGGTCACGAGTGGTGGGTGGTGGGGCCAGGTGGGCGCGGGGCACGGGAGTGGGTGGCCGGCTGGGGCGTCTTGGGTCCAAGGGCGGGCAGACACGTGGGGCCAGGCGGGAGAGCGGGAGCGGGGCGACCAGGAGGGATGGGGAGTTGTGCAGGTGGCGGTGGTCGAGAGGGAATTGGTGAGGGGTGGGGGTTGGTGGCTGTGTGGAGAGGGCAGGGCTTAGGGTTAGGATAATGGGGGTGGTAGGTGGTGATTGGGTGGGACTGGTTAGGGTAGATTTGTCTAGGGTTTGGGGTAGTAGGCCAGCTGGCTGGGCCTTTGGGCCTGGCCGGCTGCCTACCCTAAAAAAATAATATAAACTTTTATTTCATTTAAAACAGACCTTTGTAAATAAATTTTAGACAAATAAAATTATCCGGAAGAGACCAGAGTTTTGATTTGAAATAAAGACGGGGCATTTAGAAAACAAAACCAGACTTTCCGAAAATAGTTTTTAAACAAACCATGCAAGATGATGACGATGCTCAAATGCAATGTGGCATGATGACATGAGCATGCGGTCATGATGATGCAATGCACAAAAACACAGCGATTTTCTAGTAGTGGTTTTTGCGGGATGCCACATTGTCAATCTCATAGGTTTTGCTGAAAACAAAGGATTAAACGTATTGTGTGGAAGATAGTAATTGTTTGCAGAAAGTAAATAGTAAACAGTAAATAGTAGATGGTAGATTGATGGTAAAAGAATGGACCGGGTCCATAGTTCACTAGAGGTGATTCTCCTTAAGATAGTTGACATGTTGGCTGAACAAATTACAGCGGGGCAATTGACTGACACCAAGAAAGCATACATGCATATACTAATCATCTTGACTCCTACGATTGGGTATTACAACATTATACATAGACCGTAATCCAACTGCATCTATGACTAATAATCCACCTTCAGCTTATCATCCGAACCCCCTCCAGTATTAAGTTGCAAGCAACATATAATTGCATTAAGAATTGTGTGTAAATTAAACAATGCGATTGTTCTATGAACAAAGGATTGTTGTTTTCTCCCTAGTAGCAACATCACATCTAGTGCCTTAGAGATTTCTGTCACTTCCCCAGATTGCTAGAGGCATGAACCCACTATCGAGCATAAATACTCCCTCTTGGAGTTGCTAGCATCTACTTGGCCAAGATAGCTACTAACAACGGAAAGCATGCAAGATCACAAATAACATAGACATGATAGAATCAATAATCAATCTGAAATAGCATCTGAATATCCATCGGATCCCCGCAAACACAACATGTAATATTACGAATAGATGATCTTGATCATGAATGGAGCTCACAAGATCTAAACATGGTAGCACAAAGGAGGAGAACCAACCATCTACCTACTACATGGACCTGTAGTACATGGATGAACTACTCACGCATCACACTGGAGGCAGTCATGGTGATGAAGAAGGCCTCCAGGGTTATCTCTCCCCTCTGATAGGGTGCCGGGAAGAGCTTCAAATCCCTCCCGATCTAGGGATGGAGATGGCGGCGGCTACAAACTCTTTCGTGGAATTTTGATTGGGTCCTTAGGGTTTTCGTCCCAGGAGGCTTTTATAGGCGAAGGGGCAAGGTCGGTGGAGGCTCGAGGGACCCACACCAGGTGGCGGCGCGCCTAGGGATGGCCACGCCACCCTATAGTGTGGCCACCTCGTGGCCCCCTTCGTCTCCCCTCTGGACTCCGTGTTGCTTTGGTAAAATATTGACTTTGGCTTTTGTCCGGTCCAATTCCGAGAATATTTCCTTACTAGCCTTTCTGAAACCAAAAACAACAGAAAACAGGCAACTAGCACTGTGGCATCTTGTTAATAGGTTAGTTCCAAAAAATGTGTGAAAATACTCCAAAGTGTGGACACAACATTATAAATTAGATATAAAACAAGCATGGAACATCAAAAATTATGGGTACGTTTACAACGTATCAACATCCCCAAGCTTAACTCCTGCTTGTCCTCGAGTAGGTAAGTGATAAAAAAGAATAATTTTTGAGGTGACATGCACCATCACAATCTTGATCAAAGAATTTGTAGAACATTGATATCTGGGATCATAGTACTTTAACATAGACATGAAAGATATAGTTCTAACAATAAGACATAGCAACTATGTTGTAACATGAAAAGGTACAAACAAAAGATTCATGAATAACAATGCTTTGAAAGACGTTTGTTTGTTTCACATATAGAAAACATAATGAGAATGGTATTCAGTTTGTCCCTCATAATGTAGCAAAACATAAATGCATAGGACACCTTTAAAGTTCATAAGGGTGACTAGATACATATAGTTTAAGAACAAGCAATATCAAGGTTATGAATCAATCAAAAAGTTTTGGGACAATACACCTTAAACTAAGAGTGACCACTATGCTCTCTCAATAGGTGCATAAAGATAGAAGATGGAGACTCAACATAAAAGTAAAAGAAAGGCCCTTCAAAGAAGGAAGCAGGGATTCAAGTCTCATAAAGAGCTTCCAAAAATTATGGTACTTATTACCTTTCAGCTCTCATTGCCCCTATCATAAGCATCTTTAGGTGGTTAAGCTTAAAGTGAACAAATATAAGGATATGTTGACAAGTTATAAGTTGAAAATCCCATGCCCCTTGCTTACGAGTACCGAACCTCATGCTACTTGATGGGGATATACCGTATGGAGTGTGCCTAGCAGGACATTCCGATTGGGTCAAAGGCTTAGCGAGTGGGCCTGCAGGATGGCGACTGGAATGCGATTGAGGAGAAGGCCTGGCGATTGGAGACTGGAGGCCCAGAAGCGTACTCGAAGCCCAGTCGGATTAGGTCAAAGCCTCCAAATCCATATCTTGTTCGGTTGTAAACTGTAAACCCTAGCAAGGTGCCTCCTATATAAACCTCCCTAGGGTACTCTGAGGACTTACGTTCCATCATACACCCCTTCAAGCGACTCGCTGCTTAGACGCCGAGCTCGCCACCCCTATAACTCGCTCTCCATCAATCTAATCTAGCAGGAGTAGGTCTTTACCCTCCGGGGGGCGAACCTGGGTAAACCCATGTGCATCCGCCCCCATCTCGCACCGCAGATGGTCGCCAGCTCTCGCCCCTGATTCAATCAATCGCTGCCTATGGCAGTGACTGCCGTGGCCATTTCCACAATAGTGGCGCCCACCGTGGGGCCTAGCCGGACTGGCCTGAGTTCTGCGATGAGACCCTACTCGCCGATCGATCGTTCGATCGCCACCGGCCGCATGATCGCCATCGGCGAGATCATACAGATCCTGCCCAACAGCTACATCCCGGCATCACACCCGGTCACCCACAGCGCAATAATGCCGGTCGGCTCCATCAACCTGTTCGTCGGCTTCACCGGCACAGTCGACCCGGCAGCGACGGTGATCGTCAGCGGATCACCACCATGTCGCGATCTGCTCTCGGAGGAGAAGGTCCGCTCCATTAGGAGCCTCGTCACCGAGTACGACTCAGCTGCCCGCAACGCGACTGAGACCAACGCCGCCGTGGACGACGCGGCCCTCCACGATGACGCCGACTCCGTGACCCTGATATTGCAAACGTATCTATAATTTTTGATGTTCCATGCTTGGTTTATATCTACTTTCTTATGTTTTGCCCACACTTTGGAGTATTTTTATACACTTTCTTCGACTAACCTATCAACAAGATGCCACAGTGCCAGTTGCCTGTTTTCTGCTATTTTTGGTTCTAGGAAAGTCGGAAAATTAAAATTCTCGGAATTGGACGGGACAAAAGCCAAAGTCAATATTTTACCGGAAGACACATGGAGTCCGAAGGAGAGACGAAGGGGGGCCACAGGGCGTCCACACCACCCCTTGGCGCGGGCAGCCCTAGGTCGCACCAGGGCATGGTGTGGGCCCCTGGCCGGACACCGACCTTGCCCCTTCGCCTATAAGAAGCCCCCAATGCGAAAACCCTAAATCGAACAGCCTCCAGCCACGAAAAGTTCCGCAGCACCGCCGCCACCGAAGGGGGGATTCGGGGGATAGAAAGTCTCTGTTCCGGCACCCTGCCGAGACGAGGAAGTGCCCCTGGAGCCATCTCCATTGATCTCCACCACCATATCCATCACCGTTGTTGATTCCCATGATGAGGAGGGAGTAGTCTTCCTCGAGGCTAAGGGTTCTACCTGTAGCTATGTGTTCATCTCTCTCTATGCACGATCATATTGTGATCATGACCTTTGTAATCAAGTAAATCTACCTTGATACTCAAGTGCTTTAATAGATCTCTGCTCTCCCCATGTGTGTGAAAGTGACAGCATGCACACCATGGTGGCACTTTGGGTAAGGTTACATAAATATTTGGAGTTGGATGTCTCTATGAAATTGTGTTGTTTGTTGGAACCATCTAGTGCTCAAGATGACAGTGTGGGGTTATCTGGATGGGGAAAGCGAACTTTGAGGTGTGCTGTTATAGCCCTACCATGGATTAGAGTGTCCAACCGGAGAGTAGTTCAGAGTAGTATCAGAAAGAGAAGATATTTATATGAGAGTGTTCACTAGTGAAAGTATGATCCCTAGGCCTTGTTTCTAAACATTGAAACACCGTTTGCAACTAGATCTGTTACATGTATGCTTGCTTCCATCTTTATTTCAGTTTGCCTTTAGTCTCTTCCATGCCATCAAGCTATTTTCTGGCACCGTTGTCTTTTATCCATACCATTTGTATTTCACTATCTCTTTGCTGAACTAGTGCACCTATACACCTGACAAGTGTATTGGGTGTGTTGGGGACACAAGAGACTTCTTGTATCTTGATTGCAGGATTGCTTGAGAGGGGATACCTTTGACCACTTCCTCCCTGAGTTAAGGTAAAAGGTACTCACATCCTTCGGTGTGAGTGCACGAAGTTATTTCCTTTAGATTCCGTAATTTTGTCTTTTTGTTTCTTGTTTTCACTAGTTAGGCTTAATGTAAAAAATAAATAAAGAGCTTTATAGTATTTATCCTGAGTTAGGACATGAAGTGTTTGAAGAGAAAATTAAAAAGCCTATGGAACTGTATTTGAATGCTAATAGCAATGTTGTTAGTATGAATTCTTTGGACACCATTACTGCTAATGCTATGGAAAAGTCTAAGCTTGGGGAAGCTAGTTTTTATAAAAATAATCTTTTTTGTTCCCCAGCTTTGGAAGCTAGCTATTCTATTGCTTATGATGATACCAAACCTCCAATATATGATGATTACAATGATGAGTATGATATTTTCAATCCACCTACTATTGAGGAGAAAATTAATTATGATTACAATATGCCTCCTATATTTGATGATTATGGTGATGAGAATAATAATGATAGCTATTTTGTTGAATTTGCTCCCACTACAATTAATAAGAATAACTATGTTTATGTGGAGAGTATTAATTCTTTTATGCATGTGGATCATGATAAGAATGTTTTATGTGATAGTTATATTGTTAATTTTATTCATGATGCTACTGAAAGTTATTATGAGAGAGGGAAACATGGTTTTATGCATCTCAATAATATTAAGTTTCTCCTCTTTATGTTGAAAGTCTTGAAGTTGCACTTGTTTTGCTTTTCTATGCTTGTTGCTTTGTGCTTTCATGACTTGTTTATTTACAAGATTCCTATGCATAGGAAGTGGGTTAGACTTAAATGTGCTTTTAGTTTGCTTCTTGATGCTCTCTTTTACTTCAATTCATATTTCTTATGTGAGCATCTTCTCAAACTATCATGCCTAACTTAAAGGCCCTAAAGAAAAGTACTTATTGGGAGATAACCCAATAGTTTTAGTTGAGTCTTGGAAGTTATTGCTTCAGTTATAACCTCTCCTTATCATTTTTGTGTGGTTTTTGTGCCAAGAGTAACCTCTAATGAGAGAGAAGTAATGCTTGGGAAAGTTGTTGTCCTGAAATAGATTTTTGTGCTTCACTGTAAAAAATTGTTAAAAATCTCTCTACGTCGTTTTCAGGCGTGAATTTTCGTGATTCTGCCCCAGGTTGTTATCCAACTTTCATTAGTTCAACACTTTTCGATTTGAGCAACAAAAGGTCTACGAAAAAATTGGTTTTTACCTGCTGGTCTATTTTGACAGATTTCTGCCATTATTTGCATTTGGTTCTTGTTGATTCATTTTTGGGTTCTTTTTGGGGAATTGAGATTTTTAAGGGAAGTGCTACAATAGCTTGTGTTTTAATGGAAGTTTTATTGGTGTTGAAACTGAACCCAAAGACTTATTATCTTGAGTACACTAATGTTGCTAATAAAGATTGTGTGAAGTTTTGTATGAATGAAAAATTTCAGGTGTATGGAGAGAATGATGTAATGAGATGAAGAATGGACTAAAGCTCAAGCTTGGGGATTCCACCCCGTGTCACCCCAAGAAATATCCAATAATTACAAGCGTCAAAGCTTGGATATTCCCAAGGCATCCCCTTCTTCATCAATAAAAATCCCAGGTTTCTTCCAAACACTTCATTTTTTATTGTTTTATGCACAGGTGTGTTATTCTTAGGGCGTCTAATTTTTTGTTTTTTATCTTTGGTTTTCGTTTGCTTGGTTTTCTTAGTTTGCTTGAATAAATTGGTTGGACCGCCTCTTTCATGCATTGGTTTTAAAATAGTTTGGTTTGGATTGGAAAAGAGTAGGAAAGTTCATGCTTAAGTGGTAAAGAGAGCTTGTTTTTGACCGTGGCCCATGCTTTGTCATGCCATGCTTGATATTGTTTTGGCTTTATGCTTAGTGATCTTTGCTGTAGCATGACATGTTATAAACAATTGAGATTGCTTAATGTGCCTTGTAAGAATCATGCGTTGTTTTAGCATATTAAAGCATAGTATTGTGGTATTATCCTTTGATGCTTTATTTGGGTTGACTTGGCGCATGCTCACACCATGTTATGACTATCCCAAGTCACCATAGCCTTTATGATCCTTTAGTTTTCGACTTGTAATATCACTTTATGCTTTGATTAATGATGTTTTGTCGCTCTGCATGATTATGGCCATTATTGCTCTCTTTGTCGGTCGCTCCCAGTCTTTTGCTAGCCTCCATAACCAAGTATGAGTTCCACTCATGCATCCAACTCCTAAAACCAAGTTATTCCAAAGAGTCCACTATACCTACCTATTAGAATTTTCTATTCCAAGTATATTCATGTTTTAATCTACCTTCCGAATTAAACTTGTTATGAGCAAACTAGTGATTAAAGCTCTCACGAACTTGATGGCACACTTTACTTTTCTCGCCCTTAATAAACTTTAACCATTGTGTCATCTATCTTGTATATGCTTGCACTTATATGTTGGGGATTAGAAGAACCATGCTGTCATGGGTAATGCTTTCAACATTGCACTTGTACTTTGTACCTAGTTGATATCATGCTCTTTTGTCTATGGATGTCGTCGGTGTGAAATGAAATGGGAGCTTGTAAGTCCATCGAGTTATGTATGTGTGTTAGAGAAACGCCTGGGCCACCGGTCTAATCCATGCCTAATCATGGTGGAAACCTGTAGCGTAACCATAATGAGCTGTATATGAAGCATTATTCTTATAAAAAAGCGTCAGATATTGAGAAAAAAAGAGAAAAAGGAAAAAAGAGATATGAGAAAAGAGCAAAGAGAGAAAAAGGCACCATTTTCCCATGGTAAATAAGAAGATTGCTGAGATGCTCGTTGTCTGCTTGCCTTGTCATTTTGATATGGGGATTCTTCCGTATCATCGGGCAAGGGGTACCCCGTTGGCAGTTCTCTATGATACACATGTACTTACTATGACAAGAACTTACCGGTAACTAAACTTGAGTAGCATGAGGAGCGGCCCTCGTATTCAAGGGACATGAGATTGCCAACTTATACTTTGTCAAGCATATACTCCATAGTTTGTTCACTTTAACCTTAATCACTTCAAGATGCTTATGATAGGGGCAATGAGAGCTGAAAGCTAATAAGTACCACAATTTTTGGAAGCTCTTTATGAGACTTGAATCCCTGCTTCCTTCTATGAAGGCCTTTCTTTTACTTTCATGTTGAGTCTCCATCTTCTATCTTTATGCACCTATTGAGAGAGCATAGTGGTCATTCTTAGTTTAATGTGCATTGTCCCAAGTCTTGTTGATTGATTCATAACTTTGATATTGCTTGTTCTTAAACTATTTGTATCTAGTCACCCTTATGAACTTTGAAGGTGTCTTATGCATTTATGTTTTGCTATACCATGAAGGACAAGCTGAATACCACTCTTATAATGTTTTCTTTATGTGAAACAAACAAACGTCTTGCAAAGCATTGTTATTCATGGTTCTTTTGTTTGTATCCTTTCATGTTACAACATAGTTGCTATGTCTTATTTTTAGAACTATATTTTTCATGCTATGTTGAAGTACTATGATCCCAGCTATCAATGTTTTACAAATACTTTGATCAAGTTTATGATGGTGCATGTCACCTCAAAAATTATTCTTTCTTTTTATCACTTACCTACTTGAGGACGAGCAGGATTTAAGCTTGGGGATGTTGATACATTGCAAACGTATTTATAATTTTTGATGTTCCATGCTTGTTTTATATCTACTTTCTTATGTTTTGTCCACACTTTGGAGTATTTTTATACACTTTCTTGGACTAACCTATTAACAAGATGCCACAGTGCCAGTTGTCTGTTTTCTGCTATTTTTGGTTCCGGGAAAGTCAGGAAATGAATATTCTTGGAATTGGATGGGACACAAAGCCAAAGTCAATATTTTACCAGAAGACACATGGAGCCCGAAGGAGAGACGAAGGGGGCCACAGGGCGGCCACACCACCCCTTGGCGCGGGCAGCCCTAGGTCACGCCAGGGCACGGTGTGGGCCCCTGGCTGGCCACCGACCTTGCCCCTTCGCCTATAAGAAGCCCCCGATATAAAAACCCTAAATCGAATAGCCTCCAGCCACGAAAAGTTATGCAGCGCCGCCGTCACCGAAGGGGAGATTTAGGGGACAGAAAGTCGCTATTCCGGCACCCTGCCGGGACGGGGAAGTGCCACCGGAGCCATCTCTGTCGATCTCCACCACCATCTCCATCACTGTTGCTGATTCCCATGATGAGGAGGGAGTAGTTCTTCCTCGAGGCTAAGGGTTCTACCGATAGCTATGTGTTCATATCTCTCTTTATGCATGATCATATTGTGATCATGACCTTTGTAATCAAGTAGATCTACCTTGCTACTCAAGTGCTTTAATAGATCTCTACTCTCCCCATGTGTGTGAAAGTGACAGCGTGCACACCATGGTGGCACTTTGGCTAAGGTTACATAAATACTTCTTATGAGTTATATTTGGAGTTGGATGTATCTATGAAATTGTGGTGTTTGTTGGAACCATCTAGTGCTCAAGGTGACAGTGTGGGGTTATCTGGATGGGGAAAGCGAACTTTGAGGTGTGCTGTTATAGGCCTACTGAAAGAGCATGTGGGCCCCCATGTGTGGTTTTTTGGTAATTAATGACAATCTTTATGGACTAATGTGTGTATTAAGTTGTACTTGTAGGATTTATCCATTGGCATCGCTTGGAGCATGTGTTGGCTTCAAGGTCGATGAAATGAAGAAGAATATGCATTGTGGAAGCTCAATATGCACCATCCCTAGAAGATCTCATGTTTGGTGCTTGCCATCCTCGGTGTTTATGGATCGATGAAGACAAGGCCAAAGGATGCTCAAGGCAAAGGTATTCTTGATAGGTTTTCTCTTTTACCGGTCTCGTGTTGACCGGGTTTAGGATAGATAGCCGTACTATCAAGAGAGGCTCTCGAGTGGGTATCTCGATCATATAGTTCAGAGAGAGCTCAAACCTTTGCATACTTGCATCATCGTATTTGGTTGTTTTGTCTTATCCATGTGAGGATATAGAGCTTGTGGTATTATTCATAACAAGCTCTTGTTCATCAAAATGGATCCCCCTTTTATATCTTGTTGCGATTTTGATCTTGGCGGTTTTTCGGAGTCTCACCGAGTGAGGTGTCTCACATTATACTACTTGATACTTTATCACTTGGTGATATCCAATATTTCCACTTTTAGTTGGGTAGCTCTTGTTGTCCTCTTTCCAACGCAATTGGATTCGGGTCAATCCGAGTCTCCTAGCCTAAGTTATGAATTTTGGGGTATTTGCCTTTTATTTAAATTAAAAGAATTAAAGGTTTTTCTGTTGTGGGCCAGGCGGTACTACCGGGCCTGGTACCGCCCGGCCCTGACCGCTCCTGGCCTTGCCTCTGTGCCACCCGGTAGTGCTGGCCGGTGCTACCGGGCTTCAACGGTAGTACCGGGCCGGCCAACCGGTACTACCGGTCGGCCCAGCCAACCGCCAGCCCAACTCCCATCTTGCCTCGTCGCTTCGCCCAGCCAGCTCAGCTCCCAGCGCGCGCTCCTGCCTCGTTCCGCCCCGCAGCCGCCGCTCCCGCTCAGCCTCCCGCGATCGCTCCCCCGATCCCCTCGCACGCTTGCTCCCACCCTGCTCGCTCTGCCTCGCCCGCTGGCTCGCTCCCCAGATCCCGCTCTGCCTGGCTTGGGCCGGCCCAGCTAGCAACCGCCGCTGCTCGCTGTCTCCCGCTCGCATCCCACGTGCACGCCGGCCTAGCCTCTCGCCCAACTGCTTCCCCTCGCACGCGCGCCTGCTCCCAGTGCTCGCCTCGATCCCCTGTGCGCCCCCTTGCTCGCTGGCTGGTGAGGTGCGGTAGTACCGGTTGGACCCAGTACTACCGGCCCACCCAGGAAACGGCCCCAACAGCCAGATTTCCATGGCCCATATAAATAGCCTCTTTATCCCTTTTGTCTAATTGCTTCTTCCTCATTTTTTCTTCAAGCTTTGGCTATTATCTGACACATCTCTTGGCTTGATTTCTCTCTTCCCCTCCAATGATTCTTGCCCATATTTGAGGGAAAGATATAGGAGATCTAGATCTATATTTTGACCTAACCATTTCATCTCTTTGTGAGTGAATATTTGGGATCTAGGTCTTTGGGGCTTTTTGTGATCCCCTTTTGTGTTCTTTCTCTCTTATTCTCCCAAGTGCTTTAGTAGCCTTGTTGGAATTTGAGAGTGGAGTTGTGGAGCATCTTTGTGGTGTTCTTGCCTTTTGCATTTAGTGCATCGGTGTGTGTTCTCTCCGGAGGATTTGTTCGGTGATATTCATCGTTGCTTGTCCCTCTTGGGTTCTTGGAACCCTAGACGGTTGTGTGGCCTTTGTGGCGTGTGCTTGGGGTCTTCAATTAAGTTGTGAAGCTCCCCCAAGATAGAGGCCTTGGTGGCGATTATTGGGAGCCTCCAATTAAGTTGTGGAGATAGCCCCAATCTTGTACGGGTTTGATGACCGCCCTAAAGTGTCCCATAGTGGATCGGGTGCTTGCCCGCGTGGTGGGTGCTCGAGAGAATAGGGTGAGGCCTTTGTGGCGTTGGTGGTCTTAGTACCGCCCACCCCTCCAACGAGACGTACTCCCTTGTTGGGAGGAACTCGGTAAAACATCGTCGTCCCCGCGTGCCTCGGTTATCTCTATACCCGAGCTCTTTACTTATGCACTTTACATTGTGATAGCCATCGTGCTTGAAGTAATTATATTGCTATCTTATTGTTGCTTGTCTTGCTTAGCATAAGTGGTTGGTGCACATAGGTGAACCTTAGTATATCTAGGTTTTGTGCTTAACAAAAGGAAACGCTAGTTTTATTCCTCCTTTGTTAAGCCCATCTCGTAGAAGTTTTAATCGCCTATTCACCCCCCCCTCTAGGCGACATCCATGATCTTTCACCTACCATGGATTAGAGTGTCCAACCGGAGAGTAGTTCAGAGTAGTATCATAAAGAGAAGATATTTATATGAGAGTGTTCACTAGTGAAAGTATGATCCCTAGGCCTTGTTTCTAAACATTGAAACACCGTTTGCAACTAGATCTGTTACATGTTTGCTTGCTTCCATCTTTATTTCAGTTTGCCTTTAGTCTCTTCCACGCCATCAAGCTATTTTTTGGCACCGTTGTCTTATATCCATACCACTTGTATTTTACTATCTCTTTGCTGAACTAGTGCACCTATACACCTGACAAGTGTATTGGGTGTGTTGGGGACACAAGAGACTTCTTGTATCTTGATTGCAGGATTGCTTGAGAGGGGATACCTTTGACCACTTCCTCCCTGAGTTCAATAAACCTTGGATGATCCACTTAAGGGAAACTTGCTGCTGTTGTACAAACCTCTGCACTTGGAGGCCCAACAACTGTCTACAAGAATAGGAGTGCGTAGACATCAGAGGACTCCTCCATCCTTGGGATCTTGGACTCCGACTCTGGTTCGGAGTCCCCCGAGGACTTCCGCGCCAGATCCAATCGCTTCAATGCGATCTACATGGCGGGCAGCATGGTCGCCCTGCCAGATCCATTCTCCACACTGATTCCCCCAACCGCGACGGCCACGGAGGTGGAGGAAGCCTGCCTGGGACTAGAGGAGGCGCAGCGCAAGGATCTAGCCGAGCGCGAGAAATTCCGCCTCGAGCGGGCAACGGCGCAGGAGCTATCGCTCTACCACCAGCCGCATCAGGACCCTCCTGAACTCCAACGTCTAGGGCCGCGTCCTAAACTTTAACAACGAGAGCGACCCCGCATGCACGGTCGAGTGCGAGTATTGCGAGAACGTGCCACCAGGTGGCAGCAACCGACAACCACCCGGCGCACCGGTGACTAGGGCCCCACCACCACCCATTGGTCGCACGCCCTGCCGGACCAGCCGCGGATCATTATCTTGCCACAGGCCCGCGACGCCAACGGACTCCCACTGTACTCCACCCCAATGGATAACGTCATCGCGGCCGAGGCTGCAGTCACCAACCTCGACGTCCAGGGAGAAGGCACGCTGCAGATCTAGTACGCCAAGGCCCTACTCGCCAGGGCCCTCGAGCAGCAAGCCATGGGAGTCGACCCGCGGGGGCGGATGTATTCCCGCTCTTCAGCAAGCAGGGCAGCCTCAAGAGGCCACCCAACCGTCGCCAACATCATGACCTGCCCACTACCGTAGCCCCTGGCGCACCAGCCACGGGCCGCCAACCCCGCGCTCTCCACCAACGAGTCGCGACCAACGAACAACACGGTCATCGCCAACGGGCAACCCATCGACGCCCGAACACACATCATCAGCAACCAGGCTTGGCGGGCGCGCCAGCCCAACGACTTGAGGCACACCCTCACCAACCACGGTGACCCCGAACCTAGGGGCTCGCCCAGCCGAGTCGGTCCCCAGTGCTTCAGACCTATGATCCTAGGCGAGAAGTACCCAGCCAACTTCAAGGCGCCCAAGGAGATCGAAAAGTATGACCCAACATACGATCCAGCGGTGTGGCTGGACACATACCTCATGGTGATGGGAATCGCCGGCCACACCGACCTGCTAGCCGCTCGCTACCTCCCCCTAATGATGGGGGGTGCGACCCGATAATGGATCAACACCCTCCCCACCGACAGCATCGACTCGTGGGAGGAGATGCGGGACACCTTCGTCAGGCACTTTGAGGGCTCCTACACCTGCGCCACCACCATCGAGAACCTGGAACGATGCATCCAGGGACAACGCGAGTCGACCCGCCACTGTATCCAAAGGTGGTAGGAGCTATGGATCAACGCCTCCGGCATCCACCCGGACACAGCGATACACTGCTTCAAGAATGCGTGCCGGTATGAACCCCTGGTCGCCAAGATCAAGAGGGTCTACCGGATGCTCGACAACATCCCTGACCTCCTCGAGATCGCCAAGTGCTACGTGGAAGAGGACCCCAACCAGGACTCTGACGATGAGTTGGGAGGAAGAAGCCGCGTCAGCGCCCACGACAGCGGGCAACCGCGCGACATGTGCTACATCAACACTCAAATCACTGGCAAGCACCGTGGTGATTGGTGAGTCGACTTTGTTGTCAATGCCGGCTACGGATAACGCGACCCGAAGAACTTCCACCACGATGGGGGAAACTACCGCGCCAACAACGGGGCAAGGCCGAAATTCGACCCCGCCGCCCTGCTCAACCAACCCTGCGTCTACCACATCAGGGAGGGAAAGCCCGCCACCCACACTACCGCCGATTGCCACTCCCTCAAGGAGATCGAAAAAGCAAGGCGGGCACGGGACGACCCCAACAACAACCTGCCATGGGATAACGGAAACGCCAGTGGCTTCGGCAACGCCGACGGATCGCTCCACACTTTCACCGGGCTCGGCACCAAGCGTGAGAAGAAGGTGCTCGCCCGTGCAGTCATCGTCAATGTGGTGACGTAGGTCGATATTCCCCGCTTCCTCAACTGGTCGGAGCAAAGCATCACCTGGAGTCACCAGGACCATGCACCCAAGATCGAGTACCCAGGGCGAGTCGCCCTCGTGGTCAGGCCCAAAGTGGTCGACTACTGGCTGCCCAAGACACTGATGAACAACGGGAGATCCATCAATATCATGTACTTGGACACGTTCAAGAGGCTCCAGCTCCCAGAATCAGCAATCAAGCCGACCCTGACAACCTTCCACGGCATCGTCCCTGGTCGGAAGGCGTACCCGATCGGAAAAGTAACTCTGCCAGTCACCTTCGGCACACCAGCAAACTACCACACCGAGTGGATCGAGTTTGAGCTGGTGAACTTCCGCAGCCCCTACCACTGTGTCCTGGGACGCCAAATGTTCGCCAAATTCATGGTGCCCCCCCACTACGCCTACAACATGATGAAGCTTCCAGGGCCAAGCGACATCATCACCATCCACAACGACCCCGATATGGCCGTGGAATGCGAAGACAAAGGCGATGAGTTTGCTGGCGCCATCATCACCGCGGAGACTGACCACGCGGAGGAACTCGCGAAATATGCGGGCAACATCAACAAGGAGGACCCCACCATCCTGAAGAAGCCAACCACCGCGAGCTCCATATTCGAGGCGACCACGCACACCCGCACCATCGAGCTCGTCCCGGGCGACTCTAGCCAGATGGTCACCATTGGGGCGCACATGAGCCCCGCATAGGAAAGCGCGCTCATCGAGTTCCTCAGTGAGAATCGCGACATCTTCACATGGTAACCATCTGACATGCCCGATGTCCCGAGGGAACTCGCTGAGCACAAACTCAACGCCGACCCCAAAGTGCGACCAGTAAAGCAGTCGTTGTGGCCCTTGAATGAAGAGTGCGTCGAGCAATCGCCGAAGAAGTACAGCGCCTGCTAGCCGCAGGCTTCATTCCGCCAATGAAATACTCCAAGTGGCTGGCAAACCCAGTCCTGGTCCTGAAAAAGAACAACACGTGGAGAATGTGTATCGATTACACCAACCTCAATAGCGCCTGCCCGAAGGAGGAGTTTGTCCTACCGCGCATCGACCAGATCATCGACTCGACCGCGGGATCGGAGTCGCTGTGCTTCCTCGACGCGTATTCTGGCTACAACCAGATCAAAATGGCGGTCGAGGATGAGGAGAAGACGATGTTCATCACGCCATTCGGTGCCTTCTGCTACACGGCCATGACGTTCGGCCTCAAGAACACCGGCGCAACCTACCAAAGGTGCATGCAGGAGTTCCTCGCAAGCCAAATTGGCCACAACATACATGTCTACATCGACGATGTGGTGGTAAAGTCCACCTGCTAGGACGACCTGCTCGCCGACCTGGCCGAAACCGTCACAAACCTGCGGAGGTACAACATCAAGCTCAACCCAGGAAAATGCACCTTCGGCGTCCCCACTGGACAGCTCCTGGGATATGTGGTCTCCAAACGAGGCATCGAGGCCAACCCCACCAAGATCGACACTATCGAGCGACTCGGGAAACCCGAGTGCCTGCGTGACGTCCAGAAGTTAGTCGGGCGAGTTGCGGCTCTCAGTCGCTTCATTCCCTGGCTCGGTGAGAAGGCAATGTCCCTCTACCGCCTGATGCGCAAGAACCCCACGTTCCAATGGGACGCGGAGGCGGACAACGCACTCAAAGAAGTGCTACTCGCGGCTCCACTCCTCGCCGCCCCAATCGAAAGAACCAATGCTCGTCTATGTGGCAGCCTCCACTCGAGTCCTCAGCACCGTGATGGTCGTCGAACGGCTAGAGGAGGGCAAGGAGCGCCCCGTGCAGCGCCCCGTCTACTACATCAGCGAAGTCCTGACGGACTCAAGACAGTGCTACCCGCAGTACAAGAAACTGGTATACGCGATATTCCGAGCTCAACGGCGACTCCCTCACTACTTCCAGGAGCACCCAATCACGGTCGTCTCCTTCGTTCCATTACAGGACATAATACGCAATCGCGAGGCAACCAGGCGAGTCGCCAAGTGGGCCGTCGAAATCGGCGTCCACAACATCAAGTACGAGCCCCGCAAAGCGATCAAGTCGCAAGCCCTGGCTGATTTCCTCGCAGACTGGGAAGAAGCAGAGAAGCTAGAGAAGCTCCCATACCTCCACTACTGGTTGCTCCATTTCGATGGGTCAAAGAACGCCGACGGCGTTGGGGCCAGGGTCATACTGACCTCCCCCAAGGGAGACAAGCTCCGGTACGTACTCCACCTTAACTTCAAGCCTTGTACCAACAACATGGCAGAGTATGAGGCCCTCCTCCACGGCATGAGGGCCGCCAAGGAGATGAACATAAACCGCCTACGGTGCTACGACGACTCTGACCTAGCCGCCGGCCAAGTCGCTAGGACCTGCGATGCCGTCTCCTCGACAATGATAGCATACCGCCAAGCGGTAGACCAGCTGGGAGGACACTTCGACGGCTACTCAGTTGAGTGGATCGACAGGCAAAAGAATGAGGAGGCAGATGCCCTTTCCCGCATCGGGTCGGCTCGGCAAGCGCCACCCGCTGGCGTCTTCCTCGACATCATCCACAAGCCTTCGGTCTCCCCACCGAAGGAGATCGACATCAGGATACCACTACAACCCGAGATGGACCTAGTCGCCATGATCGTGGAGACCAGCGACTGGACGACACCATATGTCGCCTTCCTCGAGCACAAGATCCTCCCAAGCAATGAGACGGAAGCGCGAATGATCGTGCGTCGCTGCAAATCCTTCATCATCATCAACGCCGAGCTCCACAAATGCAGCATGACCGGTGTGTTCCAGCACTACGTACAGCCAGAAGAAGGCCGCAAGATCCTCTAGGACATCCACGCCGGCGACTGCGACCATCACATTGGTGCCAAGTCGATGGTCGCCAAGGCCATGCTGCACGGCTTCTACTGGCTCACGGCGCACGCCGACGCCACTAACATCGTCCAATGATGCACCGGGTGCCAGAAGTACGCCAACCAAACGCATCTCCCTGGTTCGGCACTCAAGACCATCCCCATCACCTGGCCATTCGTCGTATGGGGCATGGACAAGGTCGGCCCGTTCAAGAAGGCCCCATCTGGCTTCACCCACCTCCTGGTCGCGGACGACAAGTTCACCAAATGGGTCGAAGCCAAGCCGATCAAAAAGTGTGACGACAAGACGACCACCAAGTTCCTTCGCGAGCTCATCTACCCGTACAGCTACCCGCATAGCATCATAACGGACAACTGCACCAACTTCGCCAAGGGCGCCATGGCAGAATTCTACGAAGAACATAGCATACGGCTCGACCTTGATGACCCACAAGTATAGGGGGTATTGCAATATTTTCGATAAGTAAGAGTGTCGAACCCAACGAGGAGCAGAAGGTGTTGGCAAATGGCTTGGAGCATGAATTCTCTGTAAATACTTAGCAAATAGATTTTAGGGTTTTTTGATAATGCAGATAAATAAAGTACGAGTAAATAAAAGACAATAATAGTAAATCCAGCAAGTGGCCCAATCCTTTCTTTAGCAAAGGACAAGCCGGTTGTATTACTTAAGATGACCAAACGTTCTCGAGGACACACGGGAATATCGCCAAGTGCTTTTGCTTCATATAGTTGATTAATCTTCTTTAGTTTGCTAAGTGTTGTGTGGGTGAACCTGTGCTAATGTACTAACCTTCCTAGGACTAATACATACTTGTGATTATACCCCTTGAAAGCATCCACAAGTACAAGAAAGTAATTAAGGTAGAAACCTAACCATAGCTTTAAACTCTAAGACTCTGACGTCCCTTGTGCAAAGGTTTGCTAATGGGGGTTCAGGTTTCTGTCACTCTGGCAACCCCTACGATTAGTAGCCAAATACACAATGCATTCCCCTAGGCCCATATAGGTGAAGTGTCATGTAGTCGACGTTCACATGACACCACTAGAAGAAATACACCACAACTTAAATATCAAACCATTGAATCTTTCTCAACACAATTCCACTACTAACAACATGACTTATCCCATGTCCTCAAGAACAAAACGAACTACTCACAAGACATCATATGGATCATGACCAGAGATGAAATAATGATAAGTAACAATCAGAACATAAACAATAATTCAATGGTTCACTCAATAGCATCAACTACAACAAGTAATCAACACCGGGAAAGTTTCTCCTAAGAACTATGCAAGATTCAACCCAATTGATACAGCGGTATGGATGATGGGTTCGTAGCATGGAAAACAAAAAATTTCTACCGCAAGAACGAACAAAACCCAGATCTAATCTAGATAAAAGCCAAGATCTAATCTATTAGACATGTGCAACGAGATAGATCTGTACTAACCCTTATAGATCCAAAAGCCTTGTGCGAGATCGGATCTCGTGGTTGATGTAGATGATCACTTGCCGATCTCAAGATCGAGTAGACGATCCTTCCGACGCCGCGTTCCGGCAGCGCTTCCGAAGTCGGTCACACGTGCGGAGTCGATGCAGACATTCCTCTCCCTGTTCCAGCGAGCAGCGGAGATAATAGATCTCTCCACGGAATCCCAGCAGCACGACGGCATGGTGGTGGTGGTGGAGTAGATAATTCTGTAGGGCTTCGCCTAAGCCTGAGCAGAAGGAAGGAGGAGGAGAGAGGCAGCTAGGGCAAGAGTGGAGGGGCAAGGGGGTGGTGCCTCCCCTCTATATATAGAGGGAGGGGTGCGGCCTAGGGTTCCCACCCCTAGGCCCACCTCCTAGGGCCGACGCACAAGGGGGGCTTGGGGGAGTTTCCTTCCCCCCCCAAGTTTCCCCTTTTTCTTTCTTGGTTTTCAAGTAAAATCCATAGAAATTTCTAGAACCTTCCGGAACATTCCGAAACCTTCTAGAACCCCCATATAAACACTCCGGAACATTTCCGAATCTAGAAAATGATCTCCATTATATGAATCTTATTCTCCGGACAATTTCAGATCTCCTCTGATGTCTCAGATCCAATCCGAGACTCCAAACAACATTCAGTCTCCAACGCATATTCCATATCTACCTAAACAGCATCAAACCTTAAGTGTGTCACCCTACGGTTCGTGAATATGCAGACATGATGGAGACACCTCTCCGATCAATAACCATCAGCGGGATCTGGAGATCCATAACGGCTCCCACATACTCAACGATGACTTTGTGATCGATAGAACCATAACATATGAAACCAATTCCCTTTGTCACGCGATACTCTACTTATCCGAGGTTTGATCGTCGGTATCTCCATACCTAGTTCTACCTCGTTACTGACAAGTACTCTTTACTCGTTCCATGATATGTCATCCCTTGTGACCTAGTCACATGCTTGCAAGCTAACTAGATGACATTCCACCGAGAGGGCCCAGAGCATATCTATCCGTCATATGGATGGACAAATCCCAATCTTGGTCCATGCGCTTCAACACATACTTTCAGAATACCCAATGACACCTTTATGACCACCCAGTTATGAAGCGGTGTTTGATGTCATCAAAGTACCCATCCGGTGATGGTGATTAACATAACCTCATGGTCGAAGGATTAGGTTACTATGTATTTTAAAGCTTGTAGCAATACGAACTTAATGACTTGATCTTGTGCTACACTTACTATGGGTGTGTGTCCATCACATCATTCTCCTAATGATATGATCTTGTTATTAACGACATCCAATGTCCATGATCAGGAAACCATGATCATCCATTAATTAACAAGCTAGTTTAACAAGAGGCTTACTAGGGACTCTTTTATGTTTACAAAACACACAAGTATTAATGTTTCCGGTTAATACAATTATAGCATGGGATGTAAACATTTATCATAAACATAAAGATATAATAATAACCACTTTATTATTGCCTCTTGGGCATATCTCCAACAGTCTCCCACTTGCACTAGAGTCAATAATCTAGATTACATGGTAATATACCTAACACCCATGGCATTCTGGTGTTGGTCATGCTTTGCCCTAGGGAGAGGTTTAGTCAACGGATCTTCCACATTCAGATCAGTGTGTACTTTGCAAATCTTTATGTCACCATCTTGGACATACTCGCAAATAGCATGGAAACGTAGCTTGATGTGTTTCAGCTTGCTATGTGACCTTGGCTCCTGTGCATTAGCTATGGCGCATGTGTTGTCACAGTAGATGGCCATCGGGTCCAACGCACTAGGAACCACGCCAAGTTCAGTAATGAACTCCTTCATCCATATGGCTTCCTGTGCAGCCTCCGAAGCAGCTATGTATTCCGATTCAGTTGAAGATTTCGCCACAACGCTTTGCTTGGCACTCCTCCAGCTCACTGCAGCACCATTCAAAATAAATACGTATCCAGACTGTGACTTCGAGTCATCTGGATTGGTGTTCCAACTAGCATCAGTGTAACTATTTACAACAAGCTGTTCATCACCTCCATAAGAAAGAACCATATCCTTAGTCCTATTCAGGTACTTTAGGATATTCTTGACAGTTGTCCAGTGCTCCATTCCAGGATCACTTTGATATCTGCTAGTCAAACTAACAGCATGTGCTATATCCGGTCTTGTACACAGCATGGCATACATGATAGAACCTATGGCCGAGGCATAGGGAATATTATTCATTTTCTCTCTATCTTCTGCCGTAGCTGGACTTTGAGTCTTACTCAAGGTCTTACCTGACAACATGGGCACGAACCCTTTCTTGCTCTCTTCCATTCTAAACTTCTTTAGAACTTTGTCCAAGTATGTACTTTGTGAAAGCGCTATTAGGCATCTTGATCTATCTCTATAAATCTTGATGCCTAGAATATATGCCGCTTCGCCAAGATCCTTCATTGAAAAACTATTATTCAAATAGGCTTTGACACTACTAAGAAGTTCTATATCATTCCCAATCAACAATATGTCATCTACATATAGTACTAGGAATGATATAGAGCTCCCACTCACTTTCTTGTAAATACAAGCTTCTCCATAAGTTTGTATAAATCCAAAGTTTTTGATTACTTTATCAAAACGTTGATTCCAACTCCGGGATGCTTGCTTCAGTCCATAAATGGAGCGCTGAAGTTTGCATACCTTGTCAGCATCACTAGGATTGACAAAACCCTTGGGTTGTACCATATACAACTCTTCCTCAATGTCACCATTAAGGAACGCCGTTTTGACATGCATCTGCCAAATCTCATAATCAAAATATGCAGCAATTGCTAACAAAATCCTCACAGACTTTAGCTTCGCTACAGGTGAGAATGTCTCATCGTAGTCAACTCCTTGAATTTGTTAGAACCCTTTCGCGACAAGTCGAGCTTTATAGACGGTAACATTACCATCAACATCTGTTTTTCTCTTGAAAATCCATTTGTTCTCGACAGCCTTACGGCCATCCGGTAAGTCCACCAAAGTCCACACTTGGTTTTCGTACATGAATCCCATTTCGGATTTCATGGCTTCTAGCCATTTGTCGGAATTTGGGCTCACCATAGCTTCTTCATACGTCGCAGGGTCATCAGTGTTGTCCACCAACATGACGTTCAAGGCAGGGTCATACCAATCAGGAGTGGTACGAACCCTCGTTGACCTGCAAGGTTTAGCAGCAACTTCGTTCGAAGTTTCATGATCACCATCCTTAGCTTCCTCTCCAATTGGTGCAGGCGGCACAAAAACATCTTCCGGTGCTGCGCTACTCTCAACTCCGAGAGAAGGTTCAATAACCTCGTCGAGTTCTACTTTCCTTCCAGTCACTTCCTTCGAGAGAAACTCCTTCTCAAGAAAGGATCCATTCTTGGCAACGAAAACTTTGCCTTCGGATCTATGATAGAAGGTATACCCAATTGTTTCTTTAGGGTATCCGATGAAGACGCATTTCTCCGCTTTGGGTTCAAGCTTATCAAGTTGTAACTTCTTTACATATGCTTCGCAACCCCAAACTTTAAGGAACGACAACTTGGGTTTCTTACCAAACCACAATTCGTACGGTGTCATTTCAACGGATTTAGATGGTGCCCTATTTAAAGTGAATGCGGCTGTCTCTAATGCATAGCCCCAAAACGATAGCGGTAAATCTGTAAGAGACATCATAGACCGAACCATATCTAAGAGAGTTCGATTATGACGTTCGGACACACCATTACGCTATGGTGTTCCCGGCGGTGTCAACTGCGAAACTATTCCACATTTCTTTAAATGCATGCCAAACTCATAACTTAGATATTCACCTCCGCGGTCAGAACGCGGAAACTTAATCTTCTTGTTACGATGATTTTCCACTTCACTTTGAAATTCCTTAAACTTCTCGAAAGTTTCGGACTTATGTTTCATAAAGTAGACATACCCATATCTACTTAAGTCATCCGTGAATGTGAGAACATAACGATATCCACCACGCGATGCTACACTCATTGGAACGCACACATCGGTATGTATTATTTCCAATAAGTCTGTAGCTCGCTCCATTATTCCAGAGAATGGAGTCTTAGTCATTTTTCCCATTAGACATGCTTCGCATCTTTCAAGTGATTCAAAATCAAGTGATTCAAGAAGTCCATCAGAATGGAGTTTCTTCATACGCTTCACTCCAATGTGACCAAGACGACAGTGCCACATGTATGTAGAATTATCATTCAATTTTGTTTGTTTAGCATCTATGTTGTGAACATGTGTATCACTACTATCGAGATTCAGTAAGAATAAACCATTCATCTCAGGTGCATTACCATAAAAGATATTACTCATATAAATCGAACAACCTTTATTCTCGGACTTAAAGGAGTAACCGTCTCACAATAAACAAGATCCAGATATAATGTTCATGCTTAACGCAGGCACCAAATAACAATTATTCAAATTTAAAACTAATCCCGAAGGTAGATGTATAGGGAGCGTGCCGACGGCGATCACATAAACCTTGGAGCCATTTCCAACACGCATCGTCACCTTGTCTCTCGCCAGTCTTTGCTTATTCCGCAGCTCCTGTTTCGAGTTACAAATATGAGCAACCGAACCAGTATCAAATACCCAGGCACTACTACGATTACTAGTAAGATACACATCAATAACATGTATATCGAATATACCTTTCTTCTTGATGTTGCCATTCTTCAGATCCGCCAGGTGCTTGGGGCAGTTATGCTTCCAGTGACCAGCACCCTTGCAGTAGAAGCATTCAGTTTCAGGCTTAGGACCAGCCTTGGGCTTCTTAGCAGGTGCGACAGCTTTCTTGCCGTCCTTCTTGAAGTTACCCTTGTTCTTAGGCTTGCCCTGTTTCTTGAAATTGGTGGTCTTATTGACCATCAACACTTGGTGCTCCTTCTTGATCTCCACTTCAGCAGTTTTCAGCATGGACGATAGTTCAGGCAACGTCTTGTTCATGCAGTGCATATTGTAGTTCATCACAAAGTTCTTATAACTTGGTGGCAGTGATTGGAGGACACGGTGAATCCCTAACTCATTAGGAATCGTTATCCCCAACTCTTGGAGTTTGTTTGCATGCCCAGACATGGTGAGCACGTGCTCGCTAACGGAGCTACCCTCTTCCATCTTACAGTTAAAGAACTTTTCGGAGGCCTCATAGCTCTCCACGGCCGCGTGAGTCTCAAAAATCAGCCTGGGCTCCTTAATGATCTCGAATGGGTTGTGGTGCTCAAAGCGCTTCTGAAGCTCCGTTTCTAAACCGTACAGGATGGCACACTGAACTATGGAGTAGTGATTTTTCCGAGTGGCGTAAACATTATTTACGTCATCGGTGGCATCTTCTGCAGGTGGGTCACCTAGCGGTGCTTCGAGCACATAGGTCAACTGACCAGCCCTAAGGACAATCTTCAGTCCACGGAACCAGTCCGTGAAGTTGCTTCCATTGTTCTTAAGCTTTTCTTTCTCTAGGAACGCATTGAAATTGATGGAGAGGTTCGCCATAATCTACAACAAATTTGCAAGTAGTTTAGACTAAGTTTATGATGAATTGAGTTCAATCTAAATTCTTTAAATTAACTAGGTGAACTCCCACTCAAAACAACATCCCTCACATTGTCTTAGTGATTACACGAACCAAGTCCACTACACCAAGTCCGATCTTCACGAGAGAAGATGTAGTTTCGTCAGCAAACAATCTTCATGTTCATCATATCATTTATATGACTCATGCTCTACCTTTCGGTATTCCGTGTTTCGAGACCATGTCTGTACATGCTAGGCTCGTCAAGATTAACCTTAGTTTCCGCATGTGCAAATCTGCCTTGCACCCGTTGTATGCACACGTAGAATCTATCACATCCGATCATCACGAGATGCTTCGAAACGACGAGTCTTAGCAACGGTGCCAACTAAGGGCGAACACTTTATTACTTGATATTTAGTGAGAGGGATCATCTTATAATGCTACCGTTGCGATCTAAGCAATACAAGATGCATAAAGGATTAACATCACAGGCAATTCATAATTAGTGTGATATGATATGGCCCTTTCTTCTTATGCCTTTGATCTCCATCTCCAAAGCACGGACATGATCTCCATCATCACCAGCATTGCGTCAAGGTCAGTGGCGCCGCTTCATGGTTGTCCATCATCGCTAGCAACTATTACAACTACTTGGAATAAAGCTATTACAAGATGAATAGACACGCAGGTCTTAACAGAATTAAAGACAACCATTAGGCTCCTGTCGGTTGCCATATTACAACAAGGATCATTGCATACATCAAATATAATCAAAATCACATGATGGCCATATCACATCACAAAACCCCTGCAAAAACAAGTTAGACGCCTCTAATTTTCTTTGCATATTTTACGTGGTTTGGGGCTTTTGAATAAGAACGGATCTTACCTACGAAACTGAACCACAACGTTGATACTACTGCTATCAAGTGCAAAGTGTAAATTGGATCTATACTATGGTGAGAGAGACAGACACCCGCAAAGCCACTTGTGCAAAGCAAGTTACACGTCAAGCGTGGAGCAAGTCTCATGTGTGATGACATGTAAGGTTAGCCCGAGCCGCTTCATCCCACCATACCGCAAGATGCAAAGTACACAAAGCAAAAGACGGCACGAGCACCAATGCCCACAAAACCATTGTGTTCTACTCGTGCAATAGATCTATGCATAGACACGGCTCAGATACCACTGATGGGTTCGTAGCATGGAAAACAAAAAATTTCTACCGCAAGAATGAACAAAACCCAGATCTAATCTAGATAAAAGCCAAGATCTAATCTATTAGACATGTGCAACGAGATAGATCTGTACTAACCCTTGTAGATCCGAAAGCCTTGTGCAAGATCGGATCTCGTGGTTGATGTAGACGATCACTTGCCGATCTCAAGATCGAGTAGATGATCCTTCCGGCGCCACGTTCCGGCAGCGCTTCCGCAGTCGGTCACACCTGCGGAGTCGATGCAGACCTTCCTCTCCCCGTTCCAGCGAGCAGCGGAGGTAGTAGATCTCTCCACGGAATCCTAACAGCACGACGGCGTGGTGGTGGTGGTGGAGTAGAGAATTCTGCAGGGCTTCGCCTAAGCCTGAGCAGAAGGAAGGGAGGAGAGAGGCGGCTAGGGCAAGAGTGGAGGGGCAAGGGGGTGGCGCCTCCAACCCTCTATATATAGAGGGAGGGGTGCGGCCTAGGGTTCCCACCCCTAGGCCCACCTCCTAGGGCCGACGCACAAGGGGGGCTTGGGGGAGTTTACTTCCCCCAAGTTTCCCCTTTTTCTTTCTTGGTTTTCAAGTAAAATCCATAGAAATTTCTAGAACCTTCCGGAACATTCCGAAACCTTCTAGAACCCCCATATAAACACTCCGGGACATTTCCGAATCTAGAAAATGATCTCCATTATATGAATCTTATTCTCCGGACAATTCCGGATCTCCTCATGATGTCTCAGATCCAATCCGAGACTCCGAACAACATTCGGTCTCCAACGCATATTCCATATCAACCTAAACAGCATCGAACCTTAAGTGTGTCACCCTACGGTTCGTGAATATGCAGACATGATGGAGACACCTCTCCGATCAATAACCATCAGCGGGATCTGGAGATCCATAACGGCTCCCACATACTCAACAATGACTTCGTGATCGATAGAACCATAACATACGAAACCAATTCCCTTTGTCACGCGATACTCTACTTATCCGAGGTTTGATCGTCGGTATCTCCATACCTAGTTCTACCTCGTTACTGACAAGTACTCTTTACTCGTTCCATGATATGTCATCCCTTGTGACCTAGTCACATGCTTGCAAGCTAACTAGATGACATTCCACCGAGAGGGCCCAGAGCATATCTATCCGTCATATGGATGGACAAATCCCAATCTTGGTCCATGCGCTTCAACACATACTTTCAGAATACCCAATGACACCTTTATGACCACCCAGTTACGAAGCGGTGTTTGATGTCATCAAAGTACCCATCCGGTGATGGTGATTAACATAACCTCATGGTCGAAGGATTAGGTTACTATGCATTTCAAAGCTTGTAGCAATACGAACTTAATGACTTGATCTTATGCTACACTTACTACGGGTGTGTGTCCATCACATCATTCTCCTAATGATATAACCTTGTTATTAACGACATCCAATGTCCATGATCAGGAAACCATGATCATCCATTAATTAACAAGCTAGTTCAATAAGAGGCTTACTAGGGACTCTTTTACGTTTACAAAACACACATGTATTAGTGTTTCCTTATAATACAATTATAGCATGGGATGTAAACATTCATCATAAACACAAAGATATAATAATAACCACTTTTATTATTGCCTCTTGGGCATATCTCCAACAATGGAGTGGTGATGATGGTGGTGATGGAGATGATGGTGGTGATGATGATGATGATCCCGATGAAGTCCAGCTTGATGGTGGTGTTGATGGCGACGATCTCCCCTCTTCCGGGAAGGAATTCCCCTGGCAGAATTCTGTCTGTCGGAGAGATCTTTCTCTCTCGGTATTTTCCGCCCAGTAGAGGCGACGGAATCTTTCTATGGTCGCTCCCCGAGTCTTAGGGTTTCGGGAGGATAATATACGCCAGAGGGGAGAGCCTGGAGTGGGCCAGGGCGGCCACACCACCTGCTGGCGTGGCCTAGGGCTGCCTGCGCCAGGGGGTGGTGTGGGCCCCTGTGGCCCATCTCCACTTCCCCTTGTAGCAATCTTCGTCTTCTGGAAAAATAGAATTTTCCATGTATTTTCCCGGATTTTCTGATCTTCGCGAATTTTGCCTCCAAACAACACCTTTTCCATACGAATCCTGACTGCAGCGGTCCATGCTCCAAAAGTCATCAACCATGCAAAAGCAGATGAAATAACATAAGTATCATCTCTTAATATGAAATATATCAATGAATAACAGTAAATTATGATATAGAATAGTGATGCAAAATGGACGTATCAGACCTCGCCTCAGTCGCCCACCCAGAGTCGAATGGCCAAGTAGAACGCGCCAATCAGAGCGTCCTCCACGAGCTCAAGCCACGACTCCAAGTGCCCCTCGAGCGAACCCAGGATGCTGGGTTGAAGAGCTCCCCTCCGTAATATGGGGGATCCACACCTCCGTCAACCACTCCACGGGGTTCACACCCTTCTTCATGGTATACGGCGCCGAAGCCGTAATGCCAACCGACCTGGAGCATGACTCACCTTGAGTCACCAACTACGTCGAGGCGACAAACAAGATCGCCCGCCAAGACAACATCGACCAGATCGACAAGGCACGCGTCCTGGCTTGCTTCCGCACCGCCATCTACCAGTAGGGACTCCGCCGCTACTACATCCGCCGAGTCCGGACCCGCACCTTCTAGGAGGGTGACCTGGTCCTACGACTGACCCAGGACAAGAAGGGCATGCACAAGCTCTCCCCCATGCGAGGGGCCATTCGCCATAGGGCGCATCCTCGGCAACCACGCCTACTACCTCATCGACATACGAGGTGATGGCCAGCTTGACATCGGGAGGCCATGGAATGTAAACCTTCTCCGAAAGTTCTAAACATAGAACTCAAACTTGTACCCAGATGATATATAATGAAATCCATTCGGATCGCACAAATTGTGTCCACTTGCCATACTCTTGTGCCACTCGCACTCGTACATTTAGTAATATGCTATCTACGGAAGTCAACCCTTGGTCGAGCGACTGACACAACTAAGTAGTGCGACCCAAGGGCACCGACAATATTCGGGCTTTGTGTCATCCACGAATACGCCAACCCGGAGCCACCATCGGAGTCGCCCTGCTCGACTGGCCCACCGAGCCAAGACGACCGACATACGCTTCCCACAGTGACATGTCCTCCCCATCCTCGTGCAAAGCGACTCGAACGGTTAAGTACCACACACGGGGACTTCGCAAACAGAAACCCTCACGTGGCTCGGGAACACACCAAGTAAGAGAGCTGCCTTGGACTCGCCACGTGACTGGCTCTCTAAACCAGGGGAAGAGACGTGTTACAAACAACGCACTAACAACCCACAACAGGCACGCGCCCAAAATGGCTAAGTACCACGCTCGGGGACTCGCCTAAAAACAACCCTACTCGCCCCTTCGGAGTCGCGAGAGACAACCGAACACAAGAATCCAAAGCAAACACATATGTACACAAACGAGTTATACCCCACTAAAGGGCGGACACGCTCGGGGACTCGCTCAAACAAAAGTTAAACATACCACATAATTAACCATGCATTGCGAGTCGGTTGACTCCTCTTACTTCCATACATAAATATTGTTCATATTACAAAAGCCGCCAGTTGGCATATCTTACAAATTGCCCCAGGGAAGCTATCTATTTTGCAGGCCCTAATGAAGAAGCACCGCCACCACCCTTAACACGGATGGATGGTTGCCATGGGTTCGTCGGGTAGGTCGACAGCGACTTCAACAGCGCCGACCAGAAGGGTTGCTCCGACTTCAGGTCGCGATGTTCCGGCTCGGGGTCACCCGGCGCCACCACCGTCTCCTGGTATGGCAGAAAGTCCCCGATCGCCAGCACCTGATCAGCAAAGGGGACAGCCTTGGCGGTCAGCCTCAACACCTTCGACATCTCCACCGCGCCAGTTGCTGAAGGGTAGCCGCTTGTTACGTCGTCGAGGTCGAAGTCGTCGGGGAAATGCGCGAGCCCCAGGCTCAATGCTGTGGTGGCCCTGCGCCTAAAAGACGAACACGCTATCCATTCTACGACGCTGAGTACCTCCTCCAAATAGCGCCATACTTCAGTCAGTCCCCCAGGTATAACCTCGGTGGGGGACATTCCTTGAAGGACCACCTGGATGCACAACGCTGAGGCGGTGGCCGCATTCACCACCGCGGTCACACACTATGAGGGGTCGAAGGTCTGCACCACTGGATCGCTTTGCCCTATCACAGCTGCAACGTCATACGTAAGTGCCACTACGGATTCCCCCACTCGGGGACTCACCGCACATATCAAAGAGAAGAGCAACGACTCACCAAGGAACTTCCGACAGTTCTCGGTGACGTGCTTCTCCAAGGAAGCAAGATCGCTCTACAGCCCAAGGATGATTGAGTCCACAGCCTTCCGCTCCTCTTCAGCCGCAGCGACTGCGACCTTTTCCCTATCCTCAGAAGAGATCACAGCCGCTTTCGCCTCCTCCAATTCCTTCACCAGCGAATCGATACACCCATTCACCACATCCAGCTCGGCAACCGGAACATACCCTTCTCGGGCTTTGGCAATGGCAACCGGAAGACCATCTAAAAGGAACATAAACAACAGCCAGCACTCCGTAAACACCAGCAGCTCGCAATCGCCAAAGAAAACAAGTACTCACCAGCAGTCTCCTGGAGTCACCGGTTAGCCTCTTGCGCCACGCACAGATCACGCTCCAGACGCTCCTTTGCAGCCTGCCGATCAGCCGATTCCCTCTGCAAGCCCTACAAGTAGAATGAACAATTAGCAACTGCAAAAACACAAATTCAGTGCCTAGCCGCTGAAATTCAGCGACTAGACACTCGGGGACTGGCGACTAGAAGAAATCCAATGCCTAGCCGCTGAAATTCAGCGACTAGACACTTAGGGACTATCGACTAGAAGAAATTCAGTGCCTAGCCGCTGAAATTCAGCGACTAGACACTCGGGGACTGGCGACTAGAATAAACTCAGTGCCTAGCCACTGAAATTCAGCGACTAGACACTCGGGGACTAGACATATCTGAATGGCGGCACCAAGCATACTATGAAGTTCACTAGCGTCCGTCGAAGGGACCACGAATGAGGTACGCCCGCGACGAGGTCCAACATCCTCATCGATGATCTCCCGCATCTGCGGAGACTGGTTTTCCGCCACAATCGGAAAACCTCTCGCCATGAAGCGTGGGAACGACGCGGACGCCCTCGCCGAGGCATTGGTTGCTGGAGCTGGCGGTACTGTCGTCGGAGCCCCCTCAGGTGGCTCCGATTGAGTGGCTGCCACCCGCTCGCCGCCTGTGGCAGGGTCACTCCCCTTGATGATGTCTTTTGTTGTAGCTTCGTCGGGCTCACTGTTCTGCTTCTTCACATCCTCAGCATGCGCAACTTCCGCAACAGGCTTCCTCTTCCTGGGGGGATCGCCTTCCCCCGTGGTGATGGCCGGTGGAATTTTAGCCACTGAGGGGCGACCTATCTTCTTAGCGCCGGACCTACAAAACCTCCAAAGTTAGCAAAGAAATCATACAAAAAGTCGCCCACGAATTGGAAAGGAAAACTCAAGACTTACTTGGCAACTGGAAGAACACGTAACCCCGTCCTAATATGGGCGGGCTTATCTAGCTCCGGGCCTAGCTTGCGCTGAGGCCTTTCACGAAGACATCCGAAGCCCACGACACCGTGGGCTTCTTCGATGATGAAGCCGCGGTCGCGGGAACCTCCGGTTCAGAAGACGCGGCCGTCCACAAAGGTTGCGGCGACTTCGACGCCGCATCATCAGCTGCCTTCTGCTCTGACACCACCGAAGTTGTTGGCGCGATCACCGCGAGTGGAACTTCCACCGCCGCTTCGGTCTCTTCGGCATCCGATCCTGTCATCAGAGTCGCACCCTCCAGGATCTTGTGTGAAGTCTCGATCACGTCGTCATCAGATTTGTCATCCGACTCGAACACCACTGCCGATCTGGACGATGACGCTGGCTTCAAAGCCGGCTTCTTTGCGGGCGACTTTGGTTTACGTGCGGGCTTCACCGGCGTGGCCGTCTGCCAAGAGTTGTGCTCTTGCAAGAACTCGCCGTCTTCTTCGCGCTCTTCAAGACTACGACTCGCCTCGAACTCACACTACTTATGCATACGAGGCGCTGGGGGAGGAACCTCCCTCTCTTCCTCTTCGTCCTCAGAGGATTCTCCTTCGACACCCTCTTCGAGCTCCTGGGGGACCTCTTCGTTGAGTGGGGGGAGCCAGCCCTCGAGAACCTAGAACAACTGAGAGTGGCCACGAATAAGTATCAGATGATGCGGCTGCAAATTGCACCGCGGGAATCACGACTGAAGATAAATTCGGAGAAAGAAACTTGTTGTGGGAGCTTCATTCTTCACAGGCACGTACGGGGCAAGCTCGGCCGACGTGGTTGTAAATTCTGCATCGGTAATCTTCTGCAAGAAGGCTTTATAATCTTCAGTGTCCCACGACTCATTGATGGTCCAGGAAGGATCGTTCTTCCCGCTGTACTCGTACATCCAGTGCGTCCGGGCCGCCAATGGAACCAGACGCCGCCTGAGCCAGCAGTTGTACAGGTTGATCGAGGACAACCCTTGGTCCTTCAGCTTCTGGATCTGGTCCATCATCTCCATGACGGCCATCCTCTGATCGTTGGGGAGCTTGTCCGTTGCCAGCCGACGGGGCTCGCTTCTCTCTACGATGAATTCCGGCAACGCCACTTCGCCGGAGGGGGTGGACTCCTTCACATAGAACCAACTTTTCTTCCATTCTCTCATGGCCTTCTTCGGCAACATGAGCTTGACGAAATTGACTTTCGGCTTCAGCTGAAAGGTGACGCCTCCGGCCGCCAAGATTGGGTCGCCGGACCCTTCACGCCTGATGCGGCCATGGAACAGCTCCAACCATAGCGGGAAGTACAGCCCGTAGCCGAGGTAGCATTCGTAGAAGGCGACGAAGATCGCCAGCTGCTCGATGCTATGCGGGCCGAGATCCGATGGTTTGATCACATAATATGCGCAGAACCGCCGGAAGAACAACAAAGTGGGGAACCCCAAGCCCCTCTCCAAATGGCTTGGGAAGCAGATGAACTCGCCAGCACGGGGCTTCGGCTCGATCTCGGAAGACACGGGGATCCGCCGATTCCCCTTATAGAGGAACCCGACATCCTCAAAGGACCTGAGCTGCGCCATAGTACATTTGGATTTCCCCCACGGACCTTTCGGAGGCGCCATCAGGAAGGAAGCAGGGTCGCTTGGTCTGGAGAGTCTAGATCAAGGGAAGACAGAGGGAATGGATGCGCAAGGATGAAGAATGCGAGGAAGGATATATAGGACTGATCCGTCACTCCCCTTATAAAGAAGTGATGCCCGCCAATCTCGGGGTAGCCGTTACCCGCGGTAATTGCGCTGAAGTTACCGTTGGACTACCCAACGGATAGTTTTGACCAAGTTGATGGTCCAACTCCTTCACTCGACTCGCCTGCAACAATGCCATGTCCAGTCGGCGGGGCAGTGACTTTGTAGCGATTGCATTCGCCAAAGCAGCGACAGGAAACCCGGTGGAAAATTTCCTTGGTTTCGGCAGAGTCCATCGTCGATTCGACTGGGCGTCCAAATTGGACTCGTCTACTCCGACTGCCAAATAAACACCAGTGTCTGAATCAACGATGGCCTCGGGGACTACTGATGGGGATATACCGAATGGGGTATGCCTAGCAGGACGTTCCGATTGGGTCAAAGGCTTAGCGAGTGGGCCTACAGGACGGCGACTGGAATGCGATTGAGGAGAAGGCCTGGCGATTGGACACTGGAGGTCTAGAAGCATACTCGAAGCCCAGTCGGATTAGGTCAAAGCCTCTGAATTCATATCTTGTTCGGTTGTTAACTGTAAACCCTAGCGAGGTGCCTCCTATATAAACCTCCCTATGGTACTCTGAGGACTTACGTTCCATCATACACCCCTTCAAGCGACTCGCTGCTGAGACGCCGAGCTCGCCACCCCTGTAACTCGCTCTCCATCAATCTAATCTATCAGGAGTATGTCTTTACCCTCCGGGGGGGCAAACCTGGGTAAACCCATGTGCATCCGCCCCCATCTCGCACCACAGATGGCCGCCAGCTCTCGCCCCCGATTCAATCAATCGCTGCCACTACCGTGGCCATTTCCACGACACAACTCAACTTTAGTCACGAGTAAGTTCTTGTCATTATAAGTACATGTGTATCATAGAGAACCACCAACGGGGTACCCCTTGCCCGATGATACGGAAGCTTTCCCATATCAAAATGACAAGGCAAGCAGACAATGAGCATCTCAGCAATCTTTTTATTTGCTATTTGCATAGTTTTTTATTGAGGATGCTTCATAGATTGCTCACTATGGTTATGCTGCAACTTTCCACCATGATTAGGCGTGGCTTAGGCTAGCCGCCCAGACATTTCTCTAACACATATACAAACTCCATGAGCTTACAAGCTCCCCTTTTAGTTCACACCACCAGGATCCATACGCAAAAGAACATGATATCAACTAAATAAAGTGCAATGTTGAAAGCGTTCCCCATGGTAACATGGTTCTGCTAATTCACAACTCATAAAGTGCAAGCATATACGCAACATAGATGGGCACAATGGTTCAAGTTTATTAGGTGCAAGAAAAGTAAAGTGTGCCATCAAGTTTGTGAGAGCTTTAATCACTAATTTTCACATAACAAGTTTAATTCGGAAGGTAGATAAAAACATGAATATACTTGGAATAGAAATAATGCTAATAGGTAGGTATGGTGGACTCTTTGGAATAACTTGGTTTTATTTGGAGTTGGATGGATGAGTCGAACTCATACTTGGTACATGTGGAGGCTAGCAAAAGACTAGGAGCGACCAACTAAGAGAGCAATAATGGCCATAATCATGCAAAGCGACAAAACATTATTAATTAAAGCATAAAGTGATATTACAAGTCGAAAACTAAATGATCATAGAGGCTATGGTGACTTGGTATAGTCTTAACATGGTGTGAGCATGCGCCAAGTCAACCCAAATAAAGCATCAAAGGAGAATACCACAATATTATGCTTTTATATGCTAAAATAATGCATGATTCTTTCAAGGCACATTAAGCAATCTCAATTGTTTGAAACAAGTCATGCTACAGCAATAATCACTAAGCATAAAGTCAAAGCAATAACAAGCATGACATGATAAAGTCTAAGTCACAGTAAAAAACAAGTTCCTTTTATACCACTTATAAGCATGAACTTTCCTACTCTTTTCCAATCCAAATCAACTTATTTGAAACTATGTATGAATGCAGGGGTCCAACCAATTTATTCAATCAAACGAAAACTAAGAATAAAAACGAATACGCTCCAAGAACAACACAATTGTGCATGAAACAATAAAATGACGTGTTTGGAAGAAAACCTGAGATTTTTATTGATGAAGAAGGGGATGCCTTGGGCATCCCCAAGATTTTACGCTTGTATTTCTTGAATATTTCTTGGGGTGACACGGGTGGCATCCCCAAGCTTGAGCTTTTATCCATACTTCATCTTATCACATTACTCTTCCCTACACTTTAAAATTTCCTTCATACAAAACTTCACACAATCTTCATTAGCAACATTAGTGTATTCAATATAATAAGTCTTTAGTTTCAGTTTCAACACAAGTAAAACTTCCATTAAAACACAAGCTACTGTAGCACTTCCTTTTAAAAGTTCAATAATTTTGGCAAGAACTCAAAGAGAAAGAGATTTAAGAGGCAAATGCAAATAATGGCAGAAATCTGTCAAAACAGACCAGCAGGTAAAAACCGGTTTTTTCGAAGACCTTTTGTTGCTCAAATCGAAAAGTGTTGAACTAAAAAAAGTTAGATAACAACCTGGGGCATAATCACAAAAGATTACAGCTCAATCCGACATATAGAGATTTTTCATGAATTTTTACAGCGAAGCACAAAAATCTGTTTCGGGACAGCAACTTTCCCAAGCATTATTTCTCTCTCATTAGAGGTTACTCTTGGCACAAAAAACACACAAAAATGATAAAGATATGTTATTACTGAAGCAATAACTTCCAGGACTCAACAAAAGATTCCTAAAGAAATTTGGGTTATCTCCCAATAAGTGATTTTCTTTAACGCCTTTGAGCTAGGCATAAGAAGCATGATTCAAGTATTCTCAAATGAAGAAGCATTAAGATCAATACCAGAAATATCTTCAAAAGGCGAGGTATCTCATCCAAATAAGTTCTAGAGGATCCTCTCTCAATTCTCTTGGGTTCACTATTTTCATCAAACGGGTTTTCAGGAACAATCCAATCAAAATTCTTTTCTAAGGCTTCATGCATTCCTACAAGTTTCAAAGGTATTGGTATCTTAATTTCCTCCCCATTGGGTTTGGTTTTGTCCATCTTTTCTCGTGTACCAATAACATCTACACACGAGCCTAGCATATTAAAATGACTGAAGACTTTTCTAGCTTCTTTAGCAACATCATAGAATTCCTTAAGCAAAGTTTCCAGAATAAAATCTCTTTTTCAGTATCCTCAATACCTTTAAGTTTAAGAAACATACTTGTATTATGGGGTTAAGGTTAACAAACCTAGCTTACAACATGTGACCTAAAGAAGTTGCAGCAATTTCATAATTTGGAGCGAGTTCTGCTAGGGATCTATCCTTAATATCCTCATGCTTGCTAACATGATTAAAGAATTCTTCAATATTATCTTTACCAATTGTGGAGCCACTACCTATTGAAAGGTCTTTCAGGGTGAACTTAGGGATCAACATGGTGAGCAAAGAACGAGGTGACAACTACATAAAATGACTATTTTTTGTGTGTTTTCAATAAAGGAAGCAAACTAGTACAACTATTTTTTTGTGTTTTTGATAAAAGAAACAAGCAAAGAAAGCAGAAATAAACTAAGCAAAACAAAAAAAACAAAGTAAAGAGATTGGTTATGAGGGACTCCCAGGGCCGGCCCACAGGCCGGGCAAAAGGTGCGCCCGCAATGAGCCCCTGCGAGCCAAGGGCCCCGGGCCAGGTATTAGTTCTACTACTTCTAGTTGAAATTTATGGTTTTTGGTCTAAAAAAGGTAAAAGGCCCATGTTCAGCCCAGCCAGATCAGTACGTATGGAGCATAGCATTCGATCCATTGCTCAGGTAAAAAACCAATCGTTACAGTATGACGCTCTAAGCTCTATTCTCCTCTAACCTTTCTTCCGCTCCACCAAATGAGATGGCACATCTGCTCCTTCCCAAACGGCACGGTCACCATCGTGCCTTTCTGAAATTACTGAATGCGAAAGGCGCATCTCGATCGTTCCCCAAATTTTTCTCCTTCAATTTTCAGCGGTTTTATTGTTTGCCGATCAAATAGCCGTTTGAGACTAGATTCTAGACAACTAAATTTGTGTCCACCCTTACCACTGCTCCACAGACCTCAAGCAGTCAAGAATCAAGATCTTCATAGGAAAAACGAAAACCTATGGGGTGTGATTTTGATTGGATCTGAGAGACTGAGAATGCTCACTGCTGAAGAGAAAAGGAAAGAATTCTTTATTCCATGAAGGTGTGGTCTTCTTGTTCATGCTACAGATCAAGTTTACATATGAATCGAGCCAGGTGCTTCCATTCCCTATTTTGTTCTTTTTTTATGCAACCTGTATTTTGGTGATATGTCTATTAGAAAGAAGTTATCTGGTTCCTTCCTTCCATGATTACTCCACTTGATCGAGATAAGTATTGTTATTTTAGAGTTAAAAGATTAGTTTGTGCTATCATTTGAGAGTCAAAAAATCATGGATCTATGCTATGTACCGAATATTACTTTGTTATAATGAAATATGAAGTTTTTTAGCTTGAAATATATTGTTTTAATAGTTTTGTGTGTGAATAAGGGCCCTTGCTGTCATTTTGCACCTGGGCACCGTATAAGTATGGGCCGGCCCTGGGGACTCCCCTTGTGAAGATGCCTTGATTCCCCAACAATGGCGCCAGAAAAAAGGCTTGATGGCTCAAAATATATCGAGCTCATTGAGGAACCCCAAGAGGAAGGTATGATGAGCACAGCAGCAAGTTTTCCCTCAGTTATGAAACCAAGGTTATCGAACCAGTAGGAGCAAGGAAACACCTCCAAGGTGTTGTTTCCAACTTGGAATCCTGCATAACACAACCACATAACTTTGCCCCCAACTTACAGTGAGGTTGTCAATCTCACCGGTTTTGCTGAAAACAAAGGATTAAACATATTGTGTGGAAGATAGTAATTGTTTGTAGAAAATAAACAGTAAACAGTAAATAGTAGATGGTATATTAATGGTAAAAGAATGGACCGGGGTCCATAGTTCACTAGAGGTGATTCTCCTTAAGATAGTTGACATGTTAGGTGAACAAATTACATCGGGGCAATTTACAGACACCGAGAAAGCATACATGCATATACTAATTATCTTGACTCCTATGAGATTTGATTGGGCATTACAACATTATACATAGACCTTAATCCAACTGCATCTATGACTAATAATCCACCTTCAGGTTATCATCTGAACCCCCTCTAGTATTAAGTTGCAAGCAACATATAATTGCATTAAGCAAAGTGTGTAAAGTAAACAATACGATTGCCCCATGGACAAAGGATTGATGTTTTATCCCTAGTAGCAACAACACATCTAGTACCTTAGAGATTTCTGTCACTTCCCCAGATTACTAGAGGCATGAACCCACTATCGAGCATAAATACTCTCTCTTGGAGTTGCTAGCATCTACTTGGCCAAGATAGCTACCAACAACCGAAAGCATGCAAGATCACAAATAACATAGACACGATAGAATCAATAATCAATATGAAACGATCCCCACAAACACAACATGTAAGATTACAAATAGATGATCTTGATCATGAACAGAGCTCATAAGATCTAAACATGTTAGCACAAAGGAGGAGAACCAACCATCTAGCTACTACATGGACCCGTAGTCTAGGGATGAACTACTCACGCATCACACCGGAGGAAGTCATGGTGATGAAGAAGGCCTCCAAGGTGATCTCTCCCCTCCGGCATGGTGCCGGGAAGAGCTTCAGATCCCTCCTAATCTAGGGATGGAGATGGCGGTGGCTACAGACTCTTTTGTGGAATTTTGATCGGGTCCTTCGGGTTTTCGTCCCGGGGGGCTTTTATAGGCGAAGGGGCAAGGTCGATGGAGGCTCCATGGGCCCACACTAGGTGGCGGCGCGCCCAGGGCTGGTCGCGCCACCCTATGGTGTGGCCGCCTCGTATCCCCCCTTCGTCTCCCCTCCGGACTTCGTGTTGCTTCAGGTAAAATATTGAGTTTGGCTTTTGTCCGGTCCAATTCCGAGAATATTTCCTTACTAGCCTTTCTGAAACCAAAAACAGGCAACTGACACTGTGCCATCTTGTTAATAGGTTAGTTCCAGAAAATGTGTAAAAATACTCCAAAGTGTGGACAAAACATAACAAAGTAGATATAAAACAATCATGGAACATCAAAAATTATAGATACGTTTACAACGTATCAATATTACTTTAAGATAGCTTGCAAGCAAGTGATGTGATTACTAAAATGTTATATCACGGGAATGAGAAAAGAGTGCATGTCGGTAATGAGATCAAACTATGTATTGAGATACTGATGATCGAATCTCGAACATGTAATATATTTCAAGACAAAGGGATTTATTTACTATCATGAAAGGTTCTCTCGATCATAGAAGTCATCGTTGAATGTGTGGGAGTCAATATGGATCTCTAGGTCCCGCTTCTGATTATTGATCTAAGAGGGGTCTCGATCATGTCTGCATTATTCGCAAACCGTAGGGTGACACACTTAAGGGTTGCCAAACACCATTTGGAGAAAATATGTTCTAGACAAAAGAATTGCAAAGCACTAAAATTATTTTAATAGACACCGAAATTGTTTCAGGTGAAATTGTTGAAATTGGTTCTGCATGTGATATGAAATGTTGCAAGGGGTTTTATGTGAATGTTTGTTAATTAAAGTAATTAACAAAATTCTGAATAAAATTAATAAAAGAGTTTTATTAAATGAGAGAGCATTAAGTTTGGAGAAATTCAATGCATTTAAAGTAGAGACTTTAATAGAGAATGTGAAGGGGCATATTTATGTGGAGGGGTTACGACCACATGAATGAGGGAGGTGAAGGGACAGCCCCCATGGGGCGCCGGCCATGGGGAGGGGCACCCCCTCCTCCTATAAAAGGCCCCCCTCTCACTCCTTCACACTCACACTTCCTCATGAAGGATCTCTCCCCCCCTCTAGAATTATTCCCCCATGGTCTCGGATTAGCGAGGTACATGTTCCCGGTGGCATTTCGTCTGGAAGGAGTTGCTGCTTCCGCTGCATCGCTGGAGCGAGGAGGTAGATGTTGTTTGGTGGCCTGAACGTGTGTGCGGGGATGGATGCGCTGCTGATTTGCAGCGCTAGGACTTCCACACGATCTTGAGATCAGCAAGCGTTCGACTACATCATCCACAAGTTCAATCTCGTTAACAAAGCTTTGTTGTTCTTCGAGGGTATGTTCTTTATGGATGTATATCCACCCGTTGCTTGTATCTAGTAGATAGATCTTGGTGTATAATAGTTCTCATCATAGGATTTTTTGTTTTTTATGCTACAAACCCAACAACTCTCGGGTAGTTGTGTTCATGATGGAATCACTCCTCTTGCTGTTATGAGTAATCATTATACAAAAGGAACAAAAACCTTAGTGATGCCATGAATGTTCATCATAGCCTGATAAAACTAAATAAATCTTTGGCATGCTCTCAATTACTTAAGAACTAAAATTCTTGAAGGACAATGAATAGAAAAGTAGTGGTTGAAGAGTCTTGATTTATTGATGTGGGAGAATTGAGATACTCTAGTGTATATGCTTTTCATGACAACTCTCACACTCTCAATTTTACATGATTATACTTTATTGTTCAAATGCAAGCCTATGAGTTGATTACATGATATGGAATAAAGTTTACTCATTTGAATCATCCGTGTTAACAATAATTTTGTTGGGCTATTAGGATGCATAAAAACCTGTATGATATGCTTGCCATTACTCTATCTATGCTGAAGTTTTTCAGATTTATAAAGTAGAGGAAACATGAGACTACCAATCATGAGTAAGATCATCATCTCGTTATTTCAGTTTAAATGCTGAGTTCCTTTTTGGTTTTGGTTTTCTTGCTCGAGGACGATCAAGTTTAAGCTTGGGGAGGTTGATGGCTCTGAAATATAGCCATCTATGTCCACATTTAAACTGGATATTATTCATATTTTTGATGAAACATCTCTCTAAACCCTGCCACTAATGCCTAATGATCAAAGGGGTATGCAATCCTTTCTTTCTATTTTTTCTGTGCAGATAATGACGTTTGATGATGGGAATCATTATATTAAAGTCAAAGATACAAGATTTCCAACAACCTGAAGAAACCAGGAGTCGTGAAGTGGAGACAGACGCTTTAACGACCAACTATACGGCGGGAATAAAATTCCGGCCGTATAGTTCCGGTCGTATAGTTGCCATCGACACTGCTCGGTCAAATCGAACAACTTCCGTGAAGGGACCCCTATATAAAGAGTCCTTGGGAGACAAGAAAAGAGAGCTCCGCCAGACCATCACCCGCCTCCAGATCTCCATCCACAACACCAAATAGCCACCGGAGGAATAGACTAGATCTACTCTCTAAACCCATCTCCACCACCATAGCTATATTCCACCACTTGTAATAGTAGATATCTTCTTCGATTGGCGATATTGTAAGACTATTTGCTATCAATCTCATGATTTCCATTACAATATTTATGATCTTTGATCTCATCTCTATGTGTGAGTAATTCTCCTTGGGTTAAGGGTTTCGGCCTAGCCATGTAGCTTTTGTGCATGTTATTTATCATAGATGGGATCATGTATTAGTTTGTATGACATGATGATTATTGTATCCTATCTTGCCTTAATCTAAGAACTCGTCTGGTACCTAAGACCCCGAGGATTGAGCCAGATATAGAGAATATGAGTAATAACTAATCTACAGGTTGAGAACCCCATTGACAGAAGGGGTAATACGCCTGTATGTGCGGGAATTACTTGGGATCAACGGTGACGTCACTATGCATATCATTAGTTCTCTTTGAATGAGACTAGTAGGTTATTGCTATAAGCAATTGCGGAGGCAACAACAATTATGGATGCACTGCCCACATATAATTTATCTTGCTCTAACAATTACATGCATATTTTATTTTTATCTTTTATTTCCATCAGATGTTTTGCACAGCTACAGGTGAAACCGAATGCCCTAGGCCCTCTCTCTCCATCATCGACAAGAACAAAAGGCGTAAACTCTTGGTCCGGTAAAAACACAAAAGGAATTCTAAAACTCCCGAAGATCCGTTAAAGTAACTTCACTACGCTTCTACTTCTTGAGGAATCGATAAACCTAGGTCTATTAGGGAAAAAGAGTTATACTACATCCATAATCCGGATCGAAGGTATCAGTTACATGCATACATGAACTTTGTAGTTTATTGATACATATTTCTACATATGTATAATATTTATAATACAAAAACCAAACGTTCCATCAGGCCGTACGAGCGGACGGTACGTGCGGGCTCTGCATGCATACATGAACTTTGTAGTTTATTGATACATATTCCTACATATCTATAACATTTACAATGCAATAACCAAACGTTCTGGTAGGCCGTACAGGCAGACATACATGCAGGCTCTAGCCATACCACATGTCGTTAAGACTACAATAGCTTCTCCTCGCATCCTGTATTGTCCCAGGCGCGTGGAAAATCATTTAAATGATATTTATCATTTATAAATATCATATTATTACATAAAATGATAGTCCCAATTGATATATTCACAAAAGACTTACTAATTCGGGTTTTTGTTGAAATAAGGGTAAAAGGTGCGCGAGCGCTGTAAAATACCAAAATCCTAACTCTACTCATACAAAAAGATAAGGTAAATATGCTTAAAAAATGGACTCATCAATGGCATCGGTGGAGTGCCTGTGACAGAGGTGGTGGGGGAAGCGGGCACGCCACCTCCCTGGATGACGACGGAACCCAACCACTTGTGCTTCGTCCCGATGGAGCCTATCGATGGCACGGGTTCGAGAGGGCCGACATCGACGTCAGTCGCTAGATCTGGCGGAGAGGTGCGCCAATGTGAAGTCGCTAGGCACTGGCGGCAGTTGTGGAATGTCCATGGCGTAGCTCGAGCATCATGGGGAGGCAGGGCGGGGCAGGGAGAGGGAGATCAACGGCAGCGTCGGAAGGAGAGTTGGGAAATGGCGACGTGGAAATGTCCCTCCTGCCAAAGCAAACGCGCGATACGGGTGCGTTGGGTCGGCCTATGAACCCTTGTATCCAAGGGTCCACGGTGCTTTTTTCCTTGCACCCTTAAAAAATTTAAAGGCCGACCTCATATGCGGTGTCTGGTCGGTCCAATATTTTTGCCCTACACCATAAACTAGCGGTTATTTTAAGGCTACACGTGTTTTAATGGGTCTGCTAGAGATGCTCTGACAACTACTTTGCTCTCTCTTGCTAAATAAAATCGAATGGTTTCATCAAATTAACTTTGCTATTTGCCTTCTTCTTCATGGCCAATGACGTCGATGAATAAAAGGCTTGGTGCAAGCAAAAACACAATGGTGCCCCTCAAAGGATTGGCAGAACTGGAGCGTATGTTTGGGGTGAAGGCTAGGGTTGTGCAAAGTAAGGTTTCATCAAATTAAAATCGAATGGTTTCATCAAATTAACTTTGCTATCTGCCTTCTTGTTCATGGCCAATGACGTTGATGAATAAGAGGCTTGGTGCAAGCAAAAATACAATGGTGCCCCTCAAAAGATTGGCGGAATTGGAGCATATGTTTGGGTGAAGGCTAGGATTGTGCAAAGTAAGGTTTATTTGAGTGTAAGTGGTCTATATATTCTAGAGATATGTCTGAACTGGCAACTGTTATCACATGTCCTTGAAGCCGGGGAAGAAAACAACACACTATAGTCAAACTATGTACATGAGTCACAAATGGAGCAAAGAGTAGAATGCATTTGCGAAGAGAAGGAACGGAACCATTGTATATGGTTTGATGTTTTTTTATAGCCAATTACTAAGTACACGACGGGTATGGATGATATGCTTTATATTAGTTGCACATATGATTGACATGTAGTCATTTTAGTCACGTGGAGGAAAGAGAAAGAGAGGAGGGTGGTTGGGGGTGGGGGCGATCAACCCGTGGAATCTTTATGGAGGCTTGTGAATATGGTATTGACCGTGTATAAAATTTCTACTATAATTTATAGTCACAAATGATTATAAGATTTAAAAATAGATAGTCTACGGATGGATTATGTGTTTGTGGTGTTAATTTTATTATTATCCCCATGATATATAAATACTAATGGTGTTCGCACTACTATTATTACTGAGAAAGTAATGTCATGCTACCAATGCAGGGTAGCACCCTATAATGTTTGTTTTGGCGAAAAAACTGTGATTACACATAGGACATGTGTTTAAGATTTCATCAACACTTGAAAACAAACCTCGTTCCATAGATCCAATGAATAGTGTCCAGAACTTTGCCTCGTATGCTTGTATACCATTTACGGCTAGATTTGTTGTTTCCGATTCTACATTCATTAATTTTGTTGTTTACGGGAGCTGGAGTATTTGGAATTTTATGGGATCAACTTTTTTTCAAAAGATTGCACAACCGGTTGGGAGTAAATGACGGAGAACTACCACATTTGTGGTACAGTTGTCAAGTTGCTACCGCTTTTATGTGAGTTGACACATAAAGACCGTTTTTGGGGCAGGTTAGGGACAGAAAGCACTAATTGTGCGTTTTGCTAGCCTTAACCTGTTTTCTGGCTGATGGGGCCCGTTGTCAGGCGCGACGTGGCATCCACACTGACGGAAGGAGGCCACGGCCATTAGGTTTGCGTCAAACATAACATATCCCCCGCTTCCGACTGCGTCGGTCGCCTCCTATCTTGGTCTTACTCGCATTCTCCCCCGTTGCAGGTCCAGCTCGTCGCCGCCCGTCGTTGTTGCGCTTCCGTCTCCCCCCACCGGCGGCAATGGTTTCCTGGGGCGATGGAGAGGAATCTTCAACTGATGTGAGCTCCGATTCGTGCCCTAACATCATGTAGTGGGAGGAGACAATTGCCTAGGAAACAATTGCCGCCGGTAGGGGGAGACGGAAGCGCAACAACGACGGGCGGTGACGTGCAACGATGAGATGGACATACAACGGGGGAGAACGCGAGCAAGACCAAGACAGGAGGCGACCGACGCGGTCAGAAGCGGGGGATATGTTATGTTCGACGTAAACCTAACAGCCGTGGCCTCCTTCTGTCAGTGTGGATGCCACGTCGCGCCTGACAGCGGCCCCACCTGCCAGAAAACGGGTTAAGGCTAGCGAAACGCACAATCAGTGCTTTTTATCCTCTATTCGCTCTAAAATCGGTCTTTACGTGTTAATGGGGCAAAAGCGGTAGCAGCTTGACAAGCGTGGCACAAATGTGGTACTTCCTCGTTTACTCAGTGGTCGGTCAAGCACCAGACGCCCTAGTCCGAAGCACGGGCAGGCCCGCACGGCCAAACCCAAGACACAACCCAGAATGACCGACGCCGCCAAGCTCTCCGTCTCCGGCCAGGCCTTCGCGGCGCTCCTCGAGTGCTGTGGGGCCGCCTTCGGCGACTGCGATGGGTTACTTTTCGGCCGTGCCGTCCGCCCCCCGGCCCCTCCTCCATCCTTCTCCGACGACGACGACGCCCCCACCTCCTCCGCCCCAGCCCTATCCATCTCCATCACCGGCCACGCCTCTCTTGCCCAACCCTCCTCCCTCTCCGACCCCCTCGGACGCTTCCAGCCCTACTCTCCCGTCCGCCCGGACTCCGTCGGATTCTTCTCCTCCCGCCGCAGCGCGACGCTCCGCCCCTCCATGCGCGAGGCCGCCGTCGCCCGCTCCCTATCCAAATCCCTGGCCCTCGCCCACCCCCTCGTCTTCGTCCTCTTAGCCCCCTCCGCCTCCTCCAACCTCTCCATCCACTCGTTCGACTACCGCGCGTTCCTGCTTGTCGATTCCCTCCTCGTCCCCGCCTCCCTCCAGGTCGTCAACGTGGGTCCTGGCTTTTGGGGCCAGTACCAAACCTTCGCCGCGGAGTCGCCAATGCCGTGGATGCCTCGGCCGCCGGAAATGGGTTACGGCATCGGAGAGAAGAAAACGATGGATGGGATGGTTGAGGGGTTCGGGCTGGACAGGTTGCAGAAGACGCTGACCTCAGCCACTGGGCAAGCAACCGAGGTGGAGGAGTTGTACGCTGGTTTGCTAAGGAAACTGGAGGGGCTTGCTCGGGAGGCGCACAGCAGCAAGCGGCGCGTGAGCCATCAGGTGGTAGTTGCCTTTGCTTGTTATGTTTCTGTTAAATTGATGTGTTTGCGTCTATGGAGAAATGCATTGTTTGTTCGTCAGTTATTGCTAGCCTGAAACAACTTGTTCCAAGGGTATTGTGCACATGTTTGGAAGATTCTGAATGGGAGAAATTACTTGGCATTTTAGTGGCATTGAGGAGAGAACTTATGTTTCATTATTGAAATGTGACTTCGCTTTGAAGGCTAATATAGACTTGTGGTATGAATTTGTTGCAAAATGAAAGGTTGAATGGTTTCTATAGGATATGCTGATTTGTGCCATGATACCACCTATGACACTAATACCAACTTCCTTCTGCATAATCTATTTTTGCCTGTCTAAATCAGAATTTATTCATGTTAAGTTCTTATAAATTGTGTCACAGTGTACCATTTTTTTTGGTTTGTTAAAAGGAGACTGCATGGATATGTATGCTTGCATTGAATACGTATGGCTTGCATCAGTGGCGTAGGACGGTTCAAAAATTTGGTCTGGCTAACTTATAGACGAAAATCATTGTTTAACTACAACCATCGAGGAGGAGGGGGGGGGGGGGGGGGGTATTCATCTTATTGCTGCATTTATAGATTTTGCTAGTGTCTTTTTAATCTGCAATATGTCTTCTCTCTCTTTTTAAAAAATTGCAATTTGACCAGCATCTGTCAGTATCTTATGAGGTAGCTAAGTGAAAATCATAGAGTGGGAAATAATACCTGCTGTAGAAGATCCAGGTGGATAAGTTTGTTGGGAATGGTAGATAATATGACATTCTACAGACATCCTGTTAGAAGGCTCGTATCAAAGGATATCTTGATGTTTTGTGTCATAAATCTAACAATTGAAGGTGTCAGAAGTCAAAATAGAGTGGTGATTTCCTTTCACTGCATGATCTTGGTGCTAGAAATGGAAGGTATCTCATTCTTGAGTTTAAGGTAGAGTAGTTACACGTATAAGGTATGCTATTTTTGGGTGTAAGTTTTGACCTATAGGAAGCATTGTGCAATGTACAGTTGCGACTAAACTACTGAAGCGTGCATTAATCTTTGACTTTAACTAGCGGCATTTTTTGTTTTAAATTGGAATATTTACAAACCCTTAATGCTGTTGATCTTGGTTAGTAAGGAGTTGTTTGGTTCAGTGGCTATTCAGTGGATGACAAAGGATATCCATTTTTTTATGGTTATCCAATGTTTGGTTTAGAGGGTGAAGGAGATATGGATAACCGCTTTTGGCTCAAAATGGTGGTTGAGCATATCCCACAAAAAGAGCTGGATGAGCTCAACCACTTTTGGATAGCTCCTCCGAAGCGTTTTCTTGTCCGTTCACCCTTCCTCTCGAGAGAAAATAACCATCTTTTCTCGCCTATGGGGCTTGATAGGGAGCGGCAACGCGGGTGGCCATAGTGTAGGCCGCCGAACAGAGCGGGTGTTCGAATGCACACGCGGGCATAGGCCGCCGGGCAGAGTGGGCGGGCAGAGGGGGCAAAGGCAGGCAGGTCGACACGAGGTCGATAGGGGCAAAAGGGTGGCGAGCTGCCGGCGGTCGTGGCCGCTGCTAGGGAAGTGGTCAGATGAAGAAGACAAGGAGAAAGAGGGAAAATGAAAAAAAAAAGGACACAGTTTTGCCCGTAGATTTTGACTGGCTATCCCTAACCACTTTTTATTCCACTTTAGCCAAACAGAAAAATGAATACCCCTGACCAGCTGGTTGGGGATATCCTTATCCCCTAAATGATATCCTCTAAACCAAACAGCCCCTAAATTGATCCACATGTGTGCACCTGTTTGGAACTTGAAAGTTTTTGAATGGGCTATAAAACATCACTATCCATGTAGTTTGTGTGCGAAAGGGAGCTTTAGGACATGAACTAGAAAGAGTATAGACTTCTTTTGCTGAATACTTCAGGGAATGCGTACGGCGCTGCAGGCGGAGCTGGTCGTGCCGTATGGCTGGCCTCCACACATTTGCTCGTTATCATTCCAGTACTTGAATGATGCTTACAGATTGGTTGGTGGACCAAATATATGCTTATTTTGCATGTACTAGAACAACTTTAATACTGCACTTCAGGTTTAATAGGATGCATCTCTGTATGCCATTCTTTTCATTTTTCTGTTGCTCTCTCTACCTGTGATCATAGTTGAGTTTAAGGTGGAGTAGTTACACGTAGAAGCTATGCTATTTTTGGGTGTAAGTGTTGACCTATAGGAAGCATTGTGCAATGTACAGTTGGAACTAAACTACCGAGGCATGCATTAATCTTGGACTTGAACTAGTACCATTTTTTGTTTTAAATTGAAATAGTTACAAATCGTTGTTGCTGTTGATCTTGGTTAGTAAATTGATCCACATGCGTGCAGCTGTTTGGAACTTGAAAGAAGTTTTTGAATGGGTTATTAAAGATTACTATCCGTATAGTTTGTATGTAAAAGGTAGCTTCAGGACATATGAAGTAGAAAGAGTACAGACGTTTTTTGCTGAGTACTTCAGGGAATGAGTATGGCGCTATAAGCTTCATGGACGCCCCCGCATGACCAGGCTCCACATGTTTGCTTGTTATCATTCCTAGTACTTCAACGATGCTTATAGATTGATCGGTGGACCAGATATAGTTGTATTTTTGCATGTACTGGAAGCACTTCAGTTTTAGTAGGATGCATCTTTGTATGTTATTCTTTTCATTTTGCTGTTGCTCTCTCTACCAGTTCACCCCTTTTCATCACCAGTTTAGCAAGAATTATCTTTAGATATGTTACTGATATCAATACCAACTATTGTTTACCATGTCCGTGCTGATGTTTTTGTAGGAAAACAGGAACTTCTTGCTAAGGAGAAAAAATGCCGAGCTGAAATAAGGGCAGAGATCTTGTCTTCGGCAAGGTATACAGCTGACTTGCCCATTACTTTGTTTGATATGTGTAATGTTTATTCTGAATCGTTCTGCTATTTGGGTACTTGTATCCTTTGCTATCTCACTGCTTGGGATCTTCCTATTCCGTCGATATTAGTTGAATTCGAATTATTGTACAGCATCACCTGATCAATTCTGATCTTCTATTTGTATCTTACTTATTTGTTTGCACATGTGTGTTGCACTGACACAAGAATCTTCTTTCCATGTACTGTCAATCCTGTTTTGAGTCCACCTATTCTCCGCTGTGTAATGGTGTAACGTATGTTACTTGCGATCCTTCTTAAGAGGGCCTCTGAACCTGAACTTTTGGGCCTTGCATTGATTCCAACGCAGAACATACTTTGATTTTGGCTTTCTTGAAGGTGGTTATGACTTTATGGTTTTGGTTGGCAGCGGTGTACAGGCTCTAAGGAAGGTCACGAGACTTGAAGCGAGGATCATTGAGCTGTCTTGAGTTGAAGTGCCTGCCTGCCTATTTCTTCCTCTTTTTGACTGGGTCCTCTTTTGGACTTCCACCATGGTGTGTTTGTTATCGTGAACAGTTAGATTCAGGCGCTTCAAAGATGCAGGAACCAGGATAGCAACGGTGAAACCAGCCATTTTGCATGCAGATATGAGACTTGGCATCATTTTGCATCTGCCCAGCACATGCACTAGTGTTCCGTGTTATGCAGTTAAGCAGATTCAAGTCTAATGTAGTATACTGTAGTAATTTGCTTAACCAGTAGTACTGTGGAATGTGCGCTGTGACTCGTGAAGCTGTGAGTGCGACTTCACGCTGGTTGGTGGTTGCCGTTAATCGATGTTAATCGAATCGACCCATGCTTAAGCATGATGTTCCTCTCTTTATAATATGAAATGTACAAGCTGGGTTGTACTTCGCTTCTTAAATTGATCAGTATAAATGCGAAGATATTTCTCCAAACGAAATGCTCAGCTGATGTGATAGTCACCTGTACTGTATGAGATCGCTTGTTTTCAAGTGTTCCGTTCAATCAGCTGTACATTTCTTGGTCAAAGAAAAATCAAACTGTCATTTATATATCAGGCGTCTGTGTATTTTTGCTCATCGACCATTTCAACCGAAAACAAAAAATCCGGAGCTTGGAAAATAGAAACCTCCCTCATTGCCGGGCCCGCTTGCCAGAGGCGCATCTTATTCTTGCGTAGGAAGATTTTGTACCTAGCGAATACCCGATATTTCCAGGGACTAAACCGTAAAATAACAAGTATCTACCCATCTCCACCGTCCCTTTCTTCCCCCCGGTCTCCTCCCTCTTTCGGTCTTGGGATCCCTCCTTTCCTTCCTTCCCGGACGCCCGCCTCCGCCTCCGCCTTCCGGATCGCAATTCCGCCTCCGCCCGCCGCCGCAGCCGCAACCGCAGCCAGTTCGGGCCCCATGGCGCGGCGATCCGCACCTCTCCTCCGCCGCCTCGTCGCCTCCTCCCCGCCTCCCCTCCCCGGCCATGGCGGCGGCGCGCGCCGCACCGTGACCTACATGCCCCGCCCGGGCGACGGCACCCCGCGCCCCGTCACGCTCATCCCGGGCGACGGCATCGGGCCCCTCGTCACCGGCGCCGTGCAGCAGGTCATGGAGGCCATGCACGCGCCGCTCTACTTCGAGTCCTACGACGTCCACGGCAACATGCCCGCCGTGCCCCCGGCCGTCATCGAATCCATCCGCCGCAACAAGGTATGCCTCAAGGGAGGGCTCGCCACCCCCGTCGGCGGAGGGGTCTCCTCCCTCAACATGCAGCTCCGCAAGGAGCTCGACCTCTACGCCTCGCTCGTCAACTGCGCCAACGTCCCAGGCCTGCCCACCAGGCACAAGAACGTCGACATCGTCGTCATCAGGGAGAACACCGAGGGCGAGTACTCGGGACTCGAGCATGAGGTCGTCCCAGGGGTCGTCGAGAGCCTCAAGGTATGCCCAATCGCGCCTCTCTCTCCATCTGTTTGTCTGTTATTATTTAGAGGGTCAGCTTCAATCCTTCACCAGTGCGTCGATTGACGCCTGATGTGATTTTCGGTGATGTTGTCAGGAAATTTCCGATCGCTATTGCTGGTACATTGTATACGATTGGTCGGTTTTGCAGATCATTGTTAGTTAGTCCATCGTTGAGAGGAAGGAGAATTTCCTACTCCTGCAAAGTTGCCACTATTAGAGTAGATCACATGATCTATCCCTGACAGAGTGATGTTGTTAGCTTGATATATGTAAAACTAAGTTATCTGAATTTGTTAACATGATAAGATGCTTTTTCGAAATTTTCATGACAGTTTACATAGCCATTGCCACCATTCATGCCTCACTAGATTGAAATCGGTAATTGGGGACACAACTGCTTGTGCATCTTGTACAACTGCAAAGTACAAATTTGCAGCCCCATTATGGATGAGATGATGCAGTTACTGCCGAAAAAGTTGTTTCTCATGTGCTTTGATTATCAAATCTTGGGATGTAGCCCAGGAGGCTCCTAATCTAATAAATACAAACCAGTTAAAGTGAATTCATAGGTTGGTGTTTGCCAGGTACTGTATTAGTACTAACTATGGATCTCAGTAATTTCTTCCATTTATTGAGAACTTTGAAGAATGTTGCGTTAATATAATGTGTGGTTGCCTGGTAAATGGTTTGATACCACTAACTATGAATTTGAGTAACTTCCTCATTTATTTAGAAGTTGGAATATTATTCCGATATTATGCATTTACACTTGACACAGCTCTAAAGCTTCTTGTTTAATTTGATTCATTCATGGATGGTATAACCAGTACCAAACTCTCTATAGGCCTTCTGTAGAATCTACTGTTACTATTTGGCCAGTCCGTGATCCAATGTGCCATGAAGCTGCTATCATCATCATGGATTTATGGCGTGTTTATTCTAGTCAACACTAATAGCCGATCTGCTGTCTCAAAATAAATCGATGGGTGAAATTATTATCTACTTAATATAGATTGGCTTGTGATATCATATGAACAATACATGAATATCACGATGTTAGTGTGGTTTCCCTTATACCAAATAGATGAAGATATGCTGAGAATGTGCTCTCTATTTTCAAAATATTCATTGTATATGTACTTATTTTCTTTCACTTTTTTTTGGTTTTGGAATCCTATAAGCAGTCTTGTCTTATGTGCCTTGACGTGCTATATGAGTTTATTCAATAAATTATTGATGAAGAAATTGCTCAGCTTGTGCTTTCCTTTCCAATTTGTCCTCGATTTTTTTCCTTTTTACTGCCACTGATTCGATCTTTTAGGTGATCACAAAGTTTTGCTCTGAGAGGATTGCCAAATATGCTTTTGAGTATGCCTATCTTAACAACCGGAAGAAAGTCACAGCAGTGCATAAAGCAAACATCATGAAGCTTGCTGATGGTTTGTTCTTGGAGTCTTGCCGTGAGATTGCTGCAAAATATCCTAGTATTGAGTACAATGAGATCATTGTTGACAACTGCTGTATGCAACTTGTTTCAAGGCCTGAACAGTTTGATGTTATGGTATGCATCTAATTATCCTAGTACTCCCAAATGTTCCTTTTTAAGTATGCCACTCTTGGGGTTACCTGCAGATTTCCTAACTTGCATCTTTTGATTCTTTTGGTAGGTTACGCCTAATCTTTACGGTAATTTGGTTGCCAACACAGCTGCAGGTCTTGTTGGAGGAACAGGTGTCATGCCTGGAGGTAAGAATTTAGTCTGTACTTTGTTTCTGTGGTCAGTTCTTCATACAGATAATGAACATGCCAACACTTTCTTCCTGGAATTCAAGGCTGTTTTGCTGGTTGCTGATGGACGTAGTTGTTGCTAGAGTATTGTGTTTTAGGCTCTTACTTAAGTTTAATCCTCGGTAGTTTATTTTGGTATAATGTTTGCAGTCCCTTTTCTTGAGATGTAAGAACCACATGGTCTATGTATTTTTCTAAGCCAACTCAAGTTTGAGGTCTTTGATTAATGTATGCTGCATTACCTATGCAGGCAATGTGGGTCAGGACCATGCCATCTTCGAGCAAGGTGCTTCTGCAGGAAATGTGGGAAATGACAATCTTGTGGAGCAGCAGAGAGCAAACCCAGTCGCCCTGCTTCTATCGTCGGCCATGATGCTGAGGCATTTGCAGTTCCCATCGTTTGCTGACCGGCTGGAAACTGCAGTGAAGCATGTCGTTGAGGAAGGCAGATACAGAACAAAGGATCTTGGTGGCGACAGCACCACCCAGGAAGTTACTGATGCAGTGATCGCTAATCTGAAGTAGGTTACCGGATGCAAGCCTGAAGAATCGATTCTTTTGGGGATTGGTTTACAACCCCCACTCCTGAGCATATTTTTTTCCGTACAGCACTAGATCGTCAATTCTGTTTCGCAAATAATCGAGGAACCCACGAGGATTATTTTTGTCGCGATGCTTTGTAGCAGGGTAAACGCCTTGCATTGCAGGGTGAATCGACGTACGTCGAAAGTTTGTTGTCAGTTCTGGCTCATGGTTATCATCGCCCCGTGGAACCTGGATCTGTCATTCTGAGTCATCTGGGACTCATTGCATTGTTATGAAATGTCACGCTTTATTTTTTCCTGTAAGAATTTTGGTCTTGAAGTGGCCGTTTGCAAGATAAAGTTACTGGTGTGCCAATTCTTCCTGCGTGGTTCATTCAATCGGTGGATGCCAAACAATCCTGGATTCACCGTTCATGTCATGATTTTCTACATGTAAATAAATTTGCACCAAAATTTTGAAGCCTGGTTTGAATGGTCGTGTCCGAAGAAAATAAATCGACAAAAGGCGTATTAGCACGAGTTCGGGAAGAAAAATAAGTCTCCCGAAACCAACAATTTTCATCAGCAAAATAAATCGGAGAGTCCAACAGTATGGAATTAACGCTGTGTTTGGATATTTGGAATTGCCCTTTTGAAAATGGCCCAGCCGAATTCACTAGCGCTGCGTTTGGATGTCTCAATTGGGACTCAGAATTGGCCCAGCCCAATTCAGCTGTTTGGGTGGCTTATGAATTGCATCATGGAAACGTGGAGGCAATTCCGCGCCGGCCCGCGCCTCGTGTAGTGGGCTCGGAAACCTTCTCGCGCATACCTCTTCCTCGACTCTCGACAGATAGCTCGCCCACGCAGGAGCACGCCGCGCGACAGCAAGAAGGCAGAGGCGGCGGCTCCGGTGAGTAACCCCTCCCTCCTCCTCTCTCCACGCCCTCCTCCGGCAGGTTCTTTTCCGACCCCCCCCCCCCCCCCCCCCCCCCCCCCCGCCTTCGAAGCCGTCCAGCGGTGGCCATGGCGTCCGCCCCCTCCACTTCCCTGCCCCTAACCCTAGATCGACCGGAGGCCCCCGTCGGCGGTAGGGGAAGCGGCGGTAGGGGGAAAGGTGGCGGTGGACGACCGGCGGGCAGAGGCGGATGGCGGCCACGCCCCTGGCATGCCTCGAACGGCCTCTCCCTGGCTTCTTCTTCTTCCTGTAAGGTCCGGTAGCAGGGGCGGAGCCAGGATTTAGGTATAGGGGGGCGAGCACCGCGAAGCAAAAAAATCTGGTGCTAAAATAAAGCATCGATTTTTTGGGTGCTTAAGCTCTAAGCAAAGTGTAGGACCAATTCACTTGCTAAATGTTATTATTTGCTGTTGTTTACCTCTTTAATTTTGAAGTATAATACATTTGAGAATCAAGCTTTTATCTAATCATATGCCAGCTTGTAGCCGAGTTAGTAATTTAACAATGTTGTAACATAAATACCAGCTGATAGTTTGTGTAGATTTAGTTGTAACTTATGACATACCTTGAGACCTAGATTTAGGCCATTGACGACGCGTTTCACACTAGATCTGGCCCTCTTGCCGGCAGGTCGCCGCTGCGCTCTCACAGATGGTCGACATAGCGGCATGCAGCGGCACGACAACAGTTGGATAATACAGGACGGCGACGGTGGCTTTGACATAGGACGAAACGGGAGTGGCACGGACAGTGGTGGCTGTCGATAGACGGCGGCGGCTTTGACAGAGGATAGAACGGGATTTGGGATTGTAACCAACCAACAGCTCTAACTAATCGTTAGCAGTCCGACCTCCAAAATAGCAAAACGTGAGGATCATCTAATTTATTTTTGGGCCTGGGCCATCAAATGCCACAGAACTAATAGACTCTCCAAACTCTACGTCCAAATGACCACTAATTTAATGGTAATCAACATAGATTAGCACTAACATATACACATATTTGTTAGGGTGGGCCAATCCATAGCCCCTGCCCGCCCTCCCTTGTCTTCCCCCTGCCGGTACATGCTAATTTTGTTTTTTTTCCTGAAATTGTAGAACTGTTTGGAGAATCAGTAGGTGGTGAGGCTAGCACTGAAGGTTTGAAATTCATTTTCTATACTCTGTGATCTGTGAGATTCGAATTTGTGCAGTATACATATGTTTTGTTCATGTCTGTGTTTGCATGTTAGAAAATGGATATTACAAATGGTAGAATGTTTGATTTTAATTGGCTATGCCCTAAATAATTAGAATTCATATATTAGGTGGGTCCAAAACTAGGTGGCTCGGAAGTGAATCCGGTCTGTATCCCTTTCCTTCCCGGCTCCGAGCCCCGAGCCGCCGCCCACCATCCAAACCCTCTCTCTTCACCAGCACCGGAGAAGAGGCGTCCGTTGCAGGCCTCCCTCCGCCGAAGCCGCGCCGCGTCGAAGGCGGCGGAGGAGCTGTTCCGGTGGAGGTCCAACGCCGCCCAGCATCCCCACCCCCCACCCTCTCCGACTCAACGCCGCCCTCTCCGACTCTCCGTATAGCTCGGCCGCTGCCAGGTATGTGCTCAGCCGCCTTCCCTATTTTCCCTGCCTTCCAGTATGTTCCATTGCATGATTTCTGCTGCAGTCCTCTATAAAACCCTAGATTTTTGTATGGAGGTGGTTAGAGATGCGGAGGGGGCTGGCATGTCACCTTATTTGTGATTTGTGGCATTGACTGTGAGATGGTGTAACTCGTTTGTGAATTGTGATGGCCTCTGTGAGATGGCTGGCATGTCACCTTATTTGTGACTTGTGGCATTGACTGTGAGATGGTGTAACTCGTTTGTGAATTGTGATGGCCTCTGTGAGAGGTTCTATACGAATCCATGATAGAGAATGTGATTTATCTGTGAATAATTCATATCCATGTCCATCTAGTACTATATAATCATGCTGTTGTTGGGCCAGTTGCTTCAGTTTCGTGCTAAGTAGAAAGATATTTATCCAATGTTTGTGTGTTAAGTCCAGAGAGTGGGTGCATTTGTTCGAAGAAGAGAAGGAAACAGAGAGATCCCTGTCTCTGTTCAGGTCTCTCTGTCTCTGCCCGGGAGGGGGATAGGGAGAATTAGATCAGGAGTATATTTATTTTAAGAGATATAAACCTGTTTTTGGCACTACAAAAAATGGCAAAAGATTTATTGCAATGAACTAGAGAGCATATGATGTGAGGCAAATAATCCATTCTCACTTTCTTCTATTGGCACATGAACCCTAATGCATGTTGTAGACTTCTAGGTTTGTTCACTATCCAACTAGCTAGTTGTGGATTGATGTGGTAGTTGTTCTATACTACTAGTAGCAGCCTACACATCTGCGCACGTCGATTCACGTATCAAGTCTGTAGTTATACTGCTTGGAAGCAGCGTCGAGTTTTCGTGAGAATATCTGTGGTATATTAGTTTGTTCGTCTTCGCTGTGCTCTGTGTATTATTTATATGTGTCGTTTGCTAGGGTTTTGCTTCTTTTCTTCAGGGAGAGGTTATCTTTCTTGTTCTTATGATGTACTCCATTATGTTTGTATTTTCATGAGAGGCCGTATCTTTGTTAAAATCACTGGGATCGAATGCATGTAGCATCTTGCAGTAGCCAGTGGGAGATTTAGCTCAATGTTTCAGACAGAAAAGGTTCAGCTAAATAGATTTGGTTATTGAGTTAGCTGGCTTGTCCTTCTGCATGTTAGCCTTACTGGTTGGTCGTAAGCTGGATTCGTGATATATATAGTTTGGACTGGATTCTAGGAGTTCAAGCTTGTAGGTGTTGGAACTTGCAGGGAATAGCGTATCCCTGTGCCTTACTGTATACGACACATATTGGCGGGTATTGGAGAACACAGCAATAAACTCACCTGCCTTTCTCCTGAAGTCACCTGGCCATCAATCCCCGTCCCTGCCCCTATCCTGACCTAGGCCACGGCTCCCTTAAGGCGCTTTTCCCACTGGCGGCAACCTCCTCCAGTCCTCGCCTTCCCAGGCTCCAGCAAGGCAGCAATGTGCATCTCCTCTTCCTCCTCTCTCCTGTGACCTCCTAATGGCTGCCCTGGTGCTCCCTCCCAGGCTCCAGCTTTTATGGTGCTGTTGCTGAAGAGTTGGAAATTGGAATCTCTTCTTTTGTGTTTATTTATGTAGATTGTGTACTTGTTCAATAGAAGTCTAAAACAAGAGAACGGCTGCAGTGGTCTGGAATAGTCAATACTTTGGAGGTGTTTCGCTATGTCTAGGAAAAGAGCAAAACAAGAATATCACAAGACAATCTGCAGTTGCTACTAGGACATATAATATATATTTTGATTTAAAAAATAGGTAACTGTATCCCCATGTTTGCGTTTAAGAAAAATCTGTGTCCATGTATCGTTATTGGCCTGAAAAGATGCATGATCGGTGTGACTGAACTTAGTCCACCAACACAATCTCCCCTTTTGGTTCTACGACTTAGATGCAAAGCTTTATTCCTTTCCTTGTAATTGACCTTTATTGGAACAAATTATTGAACAGGAAAAAAACACAGTAGCCAACATTTTAAATTTTAAATACTTAAATTGGAATTGCTAATTGGGTATGTAATTAATGGTTAGGTGCTAGGTCAATTGGCATGATGCGCTGTCCGGTGTAAAAATGTGGATACCTGTATATGTTTGGTGCAATATGTATGTTACCTTGCCTGTGCCAAATTCTGAAGAAAGTTAAGAACTTGGGTCCCTTTTTTGACACTACTTCCTATTTTAGGATAATGGCTCATCGTGGACAACTAGATGGACGGAGCCCCCAAGCTGCAGGTCTAATGCGCCATGGTGCATTCTCTGCGGCCAGCCTCTCTGGTCGCCAACTTTTGGAGACTTCTCCTGCCTCCATTTTAGAGATTCTGGAAAACAAGCTTGCCGTGCTGACCACAGAGGCAGAAAAGCTTATCAGAGAGAATCAGCGATTGGCATCAAGCCATGTGGTTTTGAGACAGGATATTGTTGAAACTGAGAAAGAAATGCAAATGATTCGCACTCACCTAGGTGAAGTCCAGGTAGAAACTGATATGCATTTGAGAGAGTTGGTGGAGAGAATGAGATTAATGGAGGCAGACATACAGGCTGGTGATGCAGTGAAGAAAGAACTTCACCAAGTGCATATGGAGGCAAAGCGGCTTATTACTGAGAGGCAGATGCTTACTTCTGAGATAGAGATGGTGACTAAAGAGATACAGAAGTTCCCTGTTGACAATAGTAACCTTCCTGAATTGGTTGCGGAGCTAGATGGGCTAAGGAAAGAGCATCACAGTCTAAGGTTTGTGATAGCGTCTCTTTTTGAACATTTTCTGTGCCAACCTGAACTTTGATTCAATTGGGCTTCATTGATGTGGGTTTTTTTCTACTCATGTTAAGATCTGCGTTTGAGTATGAAAAAAATACAAACATCAAGCAAGTTGAGCAGATGCGGACAATGGAGATGAACTTGATAACCATGACTAAAGAGGCTGACAAGTTACGAGCTGATGTTGCAAATGCTACAAACCGAGTACATGGTATTTGATTTCTCCCCATTCCCTTACTGTCTATGGCATAGGTGGGACCAGGTTGGGCTGTCATTACGTAAATAGTAAATCCCACTAGTTTTTTAGATCTTCCAACAGTTTGTGCCTACGCTGTTCCTCTGCATTTGTATCATGGCTACCCCTACCCATCACCAACTTTGTCATTTCCAACCGAAATTGCAGACTGGCATTGTCATGTGTTCTGTGGTTCTTTCTTTTGTATTACGTATGTCGAAATTAGTTGAGTCATTATGTACATATAATAGATGCCACTAGTTTTTTTGTCTTATTTTTTTAGCCCTTTGAACAGTTTGTACGTGCAGTTTTTCCTCTGCTTGGATCACGGCTGTCCCTATCCACCACCAGTTTCCTGATTTCATATAGAAATTGCAGATTGGTAATCCTGTGGTTCTTTCTTCTGTGTTACACCATAGAAATTGTTTGATGTATTGCAACAAATTGGTTAATGTTTTTAGTAACTCATGTGCTTAAGGTAGATGCCTTGTTATTAGACTTCTTCGAGAACTGCTAAAATCTGCCAAATATAGTTTACAGCTTTCTTATGCGCATATTTCACGACACTAGACCAGGAAGCTTGCAAGTAGACTCATGAAACAGATTTAAACTGGCCGCTAAAGTCATGAGAAATTACGGTGCAAGCAATCTGGCATGCAAGGATTGCAAAATGATTCTACTTGATGTGCTTTGTTTACTGGTGTTTATGATTGGCTTGTACATTTCTCTGCATACCGTATTGAGATATATATGTATATGTATGCATATTTAGTTCTCGTTGATTTTAATGCCACACTAATGCTCCGATTACATCTGATTTTCCAAAAAGCAGGAGCACATGTGACAGCTCCACAGCCTGGAATACCACAAGCTGCAGCCGCGTCAGCAGCCACAAATCCGTATGCAAATGCATATGCCAATCACCCCTCCGCATATCAGCAAGGAACTCCTCAAGCGGCGTCATATCAGCAAGGAACTCCTCAGGCGGCGGCATATCAGCAAGGAACCCCCCAAGCTGCGGGATACCAGCAAGGAAACCCCCAAGCTGCGGGATACCAGCAAGGAACCCCCCAAGCTGCGGCATACCAGCAAGGAAACCCCCAAGCTGGAGCATACCAGCAAGGAAACCCCCAAGCTGGGGCATACCAGCAAGGAACCCCACAGGCTGGAGCATATCAGCAAGGAACCCCACAGGCCGGAGGATATGCTTACCCAATGGCTTATGATGCTGCTAATGCTTACCAGATGCATGCTAATGCGTATGCTGGCTACTCTGGCTATCCAGTCGCAAGTTATGCACAACCCGGTTATCCTGGCATGTACGCTGCACCTCAGCAACCAACAACTAGTGCCGCAGCTACTGATGCCACAAACGCGTACGGTGCGGTTGCTAGCACGGGATATCCTGCCGGGCCAGTTCAGGCAGGCAGCGGAGCTGCTAACACGGGACAGGCACCACCAGCTCCCTATCCTGCAATGTATGACCCTACGAAAGGAGCCCAGAGGTGAAATCCGGGGTTGTAACATGAATGATGGTCTGTGCGCCATGCACATTTTATCAAACAACCTCATGGTTCTTGTTTCCCTTGTGTACATTCACTCCCGTAGCTTTATGAAAACGTGAGTCAAGTTGCACGGTGGGTTGCAGTTTATAGCCTGAGGCTAACATTGGTGGCGTGTTGTTGGTTAATGGCTAATTCAATTAGCAATGTTGCATCATATTCTTGTTTTTCCAGTTGTTTGAGATGTTAGTATGTTGATTAGATAAGATTTCTTTTTTTCTTTTTCGGCTTGTCATGAAACTTCGAAATGTTGGTTGCTCATTCTCTAAAGAAACTTGAAGATTTTAGCAAATTTGCTAGCAAGCTGCAGAAGCCATGCTGTAGTAGTTTCTTGCTTGTTAGAGCATCCTCTTCCTAGCATCTTCATATTAGATATGAAGCTCATTGCACCTATCGGTGCTAAGTAGTAAGTACTAAGTAGTACTTTCTGTGTCCCGAATCAGATGTGGCATGTAGTTGGGACAGAGGGAGTAATATATTTGGCAAACATCATTGGTTGCTGTTTGCTAAGTTTCTTTACTAAAAACTGCAATTGCTATTTGCTAAATTCGTGGTGGTATCAGAATTTTAGACCTTGGTTTATGTTCTTAGCATAAGACTACTTCATAACTTGCAAAGCCTGGCTACAAGGAAAAACTACCAGGAAACGTATACAAAAGCTTTTCTGTAAAGTTTCAACTGCTGGAATCAAATCTGACAAAGTCACCAAAGTATGCCATTGACTTCATCTACATAATAGATCCGCATCCCTCAAGGTGTAGTACATACATCCTACCGCGACAATTTACACAAGACCAAAAGTAACGGAACAATAACCGCACCTACCCCGAACTTCCTACTGTTCCAAAAATAGAGATTGAATGCACTTGCTTGTACTTCAGAACATCAGAGTTCGAAATTTTGAATTAGCTCAAACTATGCATCAGATCAGGTACATGGTACTTGAATTGAACTGTTAGCCATTTGCTCCTCCAACCAATCAGCATGGAATCAACCACGTGATTCCACGAGCTCTCTTCGCGCAGTTTGTATTAACGTGTGCATGAACGAGGAGGCGTCGCAGCACGAAGGGTTGGGAACAGAAGCATGTGCCAGGAAAGGAAGTTTTCTCAATGATCTTCCACTCAATCCCTGTGGAAGAATGGAAGAAGAATCACCATTGTAAGCCTGTTTATCTGAATTACAGCGGATAGCTGAATGCACTGTAGAAGAAACCTAAGGCAACCGTAAGCTCCATCATTTACCTCACACTGTTCTGCAGCTTGATGCAGTAATTCCGAGAGATGAAGTGTATGGGGTTCTGCAGCCTCAGGACAGTGCAACTTCTCCTTCAGGGTTGAATAACTCAGAATAGAAGGCAAATCACCAGCCTACATTTGCAGAAGAAAAATCCTTTTAAGATTCAGAGATTGCAAGGCGCCTGATCACTGAAGTGTTACACAGCATGCTAAGTTCATACATCCTTTGAGGTACAAATACAGGTTTGCTCAGACCAAGTGCCCCATGAACAAAGCACTCCGAGCGACCTCGGTAAAGATGTACAATAACTAAAAGAGGTGGCGCTACAGGAAGCAAGTTGGCAAAAAGAACAAATACCTGAGGAGATGTAAGAATTCCTACTCGGAAGAGTTCCTGTATGCATGACCTCAAAATCTCATAGCGTGCTTGAAGAGTAGGGGGGCCAACATATGCCTTGATGTCTGCTCTGTCAACAAATGCAATATCTGCAAACTAGACGAGAGTTAGTATTTATTGATTTTAAGAATCAATACACGTCTACAAAGCATATGAAAAACAGAAGAGAATGAATGTCCATGATTATGCATTTATGTTGGTCAAACAGATTTCAGAAGTGACTACTGAGGACAGCTTATTTCTCTTTGTTGCTGGCAAAAGGAAATGGGGTCGATGCTAAAACTCAAACATTTCCCCGGAGGAATTTTCTTAAAAGTTGTGTATAATATTATGTAAACTTAGTCGATGCAGTAGGAAATGTGATGTTACAAACATGGACTATTTCCGCACAAACATAAACATGTTCATCGTGCAATTGCTCCCGAAGTCTCCCTCCCCACTACAATAATTCACTTAACCAACTAAGCGCTCACAAAAACATCGAACTTTGTCCAGATGCTGACCATTTACAGTGCCACTGTTCCATAAACATCATGTAAAGAAAGTAGCAACTTTGCATATACCACACAAAAATGACACAATAGGCAGGTAATTAAATCATTAACTAACTTCACAACAAAAAAGGAAAAACTCAAAAGGCAGAACCAGTACCAATAGCCGTTGTGATATTTGATGTTGTCAAAATGATAACATTTGGCCAAGCCTTCAGTTTGTCCATTTGTGTTAGCAACGCATTTACCACCTAAAGGTTACACAATGAAAGAAGACATTGTAAAAATTACCTGATAAATGGTAATATGGCAAAGACAATTTGATGAAAACTTTACCCTAATGGAATCTGAAGGTTCTGAGCCAGATATAGCAGCTTGTCTGGCAGCAGCAAGACTTTCAACTTCATCTGCAATACATATTGAAATGCATAAATGTCACAGGTAAGATTAAGGTTCAAATGTACAGCATGGTGCAAATCAAAATTATCGAATCTCAAGGTTCAGTCAGCAATTTATGTGAGCACTACAATGTGTTTTGCTGGCCTGCCTCTGGGAAGCGATGCCAAGAAAATCAAGCTGTGATGATCTTGATTAAAACAAGAGTTTATGATCTCTATTCTCCGTATTCATCAGAAGGGGAAATCAACGTGCTATATTATTTATACACCGGTGCGATGTAGCTCAACATCAGGTTCATTATTTCATCATTAATGAGGGATTTTTTAAGTAAAAACATATTGAAATGAGAAGTACTCTCTAACTATGCATAGATAAGATGAAGGGTGGATTGAGGTAGTCAGACAGAGATGTATCATCTAGCCATTTCACCAGTTTTGTCGTGAACATACCAATTAGTACAAATACCAGGTTGCTTTCTTCCTCCACCATCTCCTGGATCTTCTGGAAAAGCTTAGCTACCTAAAGGGGACAAGGCATAGAATGTACATTGTAAGATATAAATGGAAATGTATCTCCAGTGGATGATTTTAGTTGACCAAACTCACTAAGCCCTCCATTGTAAAATGTGGAGTGTATTTTAATTGGTTAAGACAAGGATTTTACCAACAATTCCTCAGTTCATATACTCCCTCCGTTTCAAAATATAAGATGTTTTAGCTTTGTGAAAGAAATGTATCTAGACTCGTTTTAGTGTGTAGGTTCACTCCAAATCTAGATGAACCTACACACTAAAATAGGTCTAGATACACTCCATTCACAAAGCTAAAGCATCTTATATTTTGAAACAGAGGGAGTATAATCTACAGAACTACTTCCTCTGTTCCAAATTATAAGATATTATGGTAGGCTCAGAACAGGTATCATAGGATGGCTAAATTTCCTGACCATGCAAAATGGTGCACAAACAAATCAAAACACAACTACCATAAGGTGCTGATATGATTTTAACTGATATCATTATCAATATGAGCACAAAAAAGGCATACCAATTTTCCACTTTCAGAGAACCACTTGCTGAACAAAGAATGGGCATTGACTTCAACTAACTGACACATAGAATACCTAGTGAAAAGTGTCAAAAATTAATACCACAATATTAACTTTCAAAACATTAGCGGTGAATATCATTAAGCACGAACCTTGACTTGAAGCGAATAGAAAGTTTCTGAGCTAATGCCTTACACAATGAAGTCTTTCCTGTCCCAGGTGGACCATGCAAAAGTACAATCCTGTAATTTGATGTCACAAACATATAAGAAATAATCCATAATATACAGATAATGAATTATAAAACTGGAAGTGCACATTTGCAGGGCATTAAGATAAGTAGTTTCTCCTAAAAGGTCAGTAGATTTAAACAAGAGGAAGGAGCGATGGTCTATTGTCTACTTACAGTTTCATTAAACACGTGCACAATTTATAGGTTTCAGAAGCCAAGGGCAACCCCAACAACACAAAGGACCCTAGGGGGGGTCTATCTTCTATGGCTGTATGATCTTTACTGTGGAAATTTCAACCAAAAATAGTACTCCTTGATAACAGATCAAGCCTCCAAATGCTTAACAATGTGAAAGATGCTTACCGGTTCCATGAAACAAGACATGGGTCTACACCTCTTTCAGTAAATAGCAAAGCACTAGCAGCATATCTCAGCAACCTCTGCTTGAGACCAACTTCATATAGTAAGCTGCAAGCAGCCAAGCACTTACGAGATCACAAACAGAATAAAAACAAGACTGTACTGACAATGATATTAAACCAAACCTTTCCCACAATCCATCAAATTCTTTGGCAGGTAAAGCCCACTCATTGAAGCTCGAGAGTGTATCATCTTCACTTGGTTCTTCCCCTGGACCATCTTCACTTAACTGCAACATAACCAAATTAGCTTGAACCTTCAGGTGTACAATGAAGTTGAACCAAAACAATGCATCTCACAACATGTAGCAATCTATTTGTTGGGAAGAGTTCAGTAGTCTAATTTAGAAAATAACTTAAGATGTTCTAAGAGAAACCAGGTGTGAAATTTTAAGTGAAAACAACAAAACACCAGTTCATCAGCAGCATTAGAAAGAACCTTATGATGTGAACCAAGGATAAAACAACTCCAGGACGCAATGATCAAAGAATCAAGATAGCAAACAATAGCAAGTAAGCATACGAAAAGATAATCGTGGTTTTCAAAAGAACTGGAAGTGATTTAGACGGTAAATATTGGAGTGCTTTAGGTGGTAAGCAATTAGATGCATACCTGGAACACATGAACGACAGGCTTAACTTGCCAAAACAATAGAACTTTGTGATTCTCAATCCACTCATCTACATGAAAGGCAGGCATTCAGGAAGAGATGCAGAGATAATAAGGTCAATATAGCACACTTCCAAGCCTAGGCAAATCATCATACCGGTGTCACATATTTGGATCCTTTTGACATTTTTTAGAAGAAAAGCATTGTCAGCAGGTATCGAGACAGGACCATCAACATAGCTTAAACTTCGAGTTTCTAACATCCTGGTTAAGAAAGCAGCTAGTAAATATTAAGTGTGAGCAATAACAAACAACAATGGCTCATGAGAGATATAATTGTGCAGATAAATACATATCCTATGAGCAACCCAAAGATCTCTACAGGAAACTATGCAAATCCCGTGGCCACGTATCTGATCATAACAAGAAAGTGAAGATGGTAGGTTTTTTGATGCTCCTTTACAGCTTTCTCTAGACTTTCGATAAGCCAATGCTGAACAGAATACTTGTCAGAACGACCGGCTTACATCCATGTTACGGACCAGAAATCCCAAACTGATTCCTAATTTGACATAGAACTTAGTTTATCTAGTATTTTTCTCTTAATCATACCACTGTCATGCCCATGCCTATTATAGACTTCTGATTACTCATATTTTTTCTGTCTACTACAGTGATTCCAGAAGTAACATCGGTGCAATTTGCTGCTGATGAAAAAGTAACCACCATTTCTGTTATCTAAACCTAAAACACATCCAGCTAGCTGCACTGCGAAATCAGTGTATGGCCAGTTGACCACGTTCCTTCAAATAAATCCGTGTCCATTCTCCTTTTCTATTTCCCAACTGTATCTGAACCAACCCCGCCTCAACAGGCCCCGCTGTCAAACAGCAGCAAAATAAGCTCGGAACAAGGGAAACAGGAACAAGCACGAACCTCTCCACCGCTGCTTGGACGTCCTCAGCGCGGGCCGTACTCGCGGCGTGCAGCAGCACCTCAACTGCGAGCAAAATAAAATTCAACCCCAGCGAAACCAAATCGGCATTTGAGAAGCAGGGGTTAACCATGCATCGCTAGGGAGAGGCCCGAAATGCGTGCGTCGCGGCACCCACCTGATACGAGGACCTTGTCGTCGGGCGGGGTGGACGCCGCTACGACCACCGCCGTCAGCTGCGCTGAGGAGGGGACCGCGGCGGTGTCGGCCGCAGGCTCCAGCGGTGGGCTGGAGGGGAAGGCCGGCGCAGCGAGAACAGGGGCGGGAGGAGAAGGAGGAGGAGGGCGGGGGTCGAAGGAGATCTCCATGGGAGCGCTCATGGCGGTCAAGCCCCGCGAGGGAGCCGAAGAAAAAATATTCTAGGGTTTTGGGTTTTGGGGGGGAGAAGGCGGAGCTGTGGAGGAATTGGGGAATGGGGAGAGGGACTTGTCTGGAGAGGATTTGGGTTTCCCGCGCTTGAGGTGCCTTCACGTGAGGACATGGGCTTTTATTTACTTCAGGTTATTAGTGGGCTCAACACGATGCAGGCCCACTGTATAATCAAATCGCTATCGACACACCGACCCCATTGGGCACTACCTTTGTGCCATCTCTTACCGCATCTTCACCCGACCCGTCCGAACGCGTCCGAAAGTGTCCACGCGGACATGCAAGACGTGTATAGCTTTTCAGCGGCACGATTCAACCGGATAGACGCGTCCGGCTCGATCCATCCATGCATCAAACTAGGTGGACGTGCGCGCTTCGCTGCGCCGCCTACAGTCTATTTGGCAGATTGTGGTAGGTGTGGTGTACTCATTGCTGGTAACACATTTTGTTTTGTTTGTGTTACCATAAATTAAATATATGAGATTGTGCGGGGTTGAGTGTTTTAGTCGGTAGACAAATGTGTCATTTGCGTCTTAGGCATGTCTAAAACTGAGAGATCTGATCTTAGACGCAAGAAGAGGGCCCTTATTTCATATTTAAACTCATAAGAAACATAAGGGTACCAATGTTTCTTCAAGTAAACAAAAAGGTACATCAAGCAAACTTTAAACAAAATGCATCGAGCAATAGGCCAAGTTCAGTACCACACGAATTTGGCATGTTACATGATTAAGGTAAAAAACTAATGATGTCAGAACGAGCTAACTTATGAAGATCACGGTAATCTTGTTCGACTGCCTCAAAATCGATGCTTGCAACTATTTGGATTACAGAGCTCCAAAGGAAGGGAACAACTTTGTATTCAACGCGATGGCCTCGTGAGTGGAGGGGCGGAGGGAGCGGATGTGAGAGGGAGAGCTCAGGAGTGGAGGGGCCTTCTCCTATTCAATTCCTTTTTTTTCCGCCATCCATCCCTGATTTTTTCAGTCAAAGCGGTGAGGATGATGCGACATCTTCGTTATCCTGCATAGGAGCGTATCTATCCACGTCGCCCCCTCTCTCTCACCCCCACCGTCCCACGCACTGACATCCTCCTTATCTTCCTTACCACTGGCAAAGCGTGGTGGAGTATGGGTGCGCGCGGTCGGGGGCGATGTTGAATCGATACTGGACAGGTCTGAGACGGGGAATCAAAGGCGGCTGACGCTGAATACGGGGGCGGTATGGAGGCGGTGGCCTTGTGAGTGGAGGGACGGAGGGAGCGGAGGTGAGAGGGAGAGCTCAGGAGTGGAAGGGGTGACACACGTTGCTAGGGGAGACAGAGGAGGGGTGGGATGGGCAGGAGTTCGGGACACGGGAGCTCGGTTGGAGGGGAATGAGATCGAGGTGGGGGTGGGGGCGGGGCGAGGACTGGAGTACCAGCTTGTAAAACTTGGTCAACACCTGAAACTGCACGATTGAGATGACTCAAGTGAAGATCAGACGGCCATAAACGCGCGTGTGGACAGATGGTCTCAGATTGCTCGCTTTTTCTCAAGCTTAAGTTATAGTATAATTTGCGCAGCAGTTGTGTCGGCCCGGACAGTGCGCGCGTCCTCCTGTGTCCTCCGGCGAGAGCAGAGGGTCCGCTTGCCAGCGACCCAATGGCTTTCTTTCACTGGCCATCAATAGAGAGAGGAAGGATGCTCCAAAGTCTGGTGGCGCCGCTGTTGGCGCCGCCCGACGCCTGCTCTCCTGCCGCCACACTTCAATGTCGTCACTTCGACCTCCGAGTCGGCATCCAATGTCGGGCATTTTTAACTGACCACCCGCGGTCATATTTCTTCCATACCATACCACACCACACCACAACACTACTAGTAGCTAGCCATGGTCGACGGCATTGGATCCAGGGGAGGGCGTCTAGGACGACCACCGGGTCCTGGCCGTATCCGTCGAGACAGACGCGGAGGGCGCGGAGGACATGGCCAAAGCAGCACGCCGCCATGCTCTCCCTCACCAACGTAGTCGCCTGAGCTCGAACCCATCAACATCAGCCTCGCGGGCTTCGAGTTCGTCGTGACCATCCGCTCTGGCATGGCATGGAACTACGGATGGCAATGGGTACCCGCCACCCGCTAACCCGACGGGAAACCACATCAAATGGAGGAGGGTTTGGTTGAAAAAGAAACCCACGGGTCCGCTTAATGCTAAAAATCCAGACCCATCGGGTCTAGCAGGTGCGGGTCTGGAGGTGGTAAACCCATACCCACTAACCCGCAGACCCAGCAATTACATGTGGACCCCGCATGTCAGTGTCTGGGAGAAACCCTAAGTAGCTAACCTAAATCCCAATTTCCCAACCCCACATCCAACCAACACTCCCACCCCGCACCACCACTTGCCCTTGGCCCCCTGTCGCCCTGCCCTCTTCTTCCACTCACTCCCTAGTGGCCCGGACCGCCATCGCCAAGGCTCCAAGCCATGGAGGCCGAGGCACTTGAGGTAGAGAGGGTGGTGACTCCGGCGATGGACCGTGCCAGCAAGAACATGCACAGCCCACAGGCTCCACACCATCATCGCCTATCGAGGAGTTCCTAGAGATCTCATCCCATGGGAGTGCAGCATGGCTTTGCTTCCTCCTCGGCATGCGGACCTCCGCCGTGGAGCTATAGGGGATCACAAGGAGGCGGCAAACAGGACGCCAGTTTGCCACCAGTGACTGGGAGGAAGGCCGGTTTGTGCACCTTCGTGGGTACCCGCCGGGTGGCGGGTCTGGTGGAGACAGGTACCCGACAACGGGTATGGAGACGGGTGGTGGTGGAGGGGAGAGCTGGCGGAGGCAGGTATGGAGGTGCCATACCCACCTCCATACCCAGCGGGTGCCATCCATACGTGGAAGAGGATGCTCCTTCCCTGCAAATTCGCGTCGCTAGTTGACAACACCGAGCCCCAGCAGGTCATGCTACGGGTCGTCGGTGTCACTACCTGCACGTGGCCGGTGGAGGTGTTGTTCGACCGCCTCGTCCAGATGTTCCTCACCAATGGATGGGAGGTGTTCGCCTACTGGCACTGAATCGAAGTCGACAATTTCACCGTCTTCAAGTACGATGGTGAAGCCATGCTCACCGGCAGCGTCTTTGACAACACCATGTACCATCGCTGCTACCAATCTGACTCCGACTCCGACGAGTAGGCTGCACTAGACTAGGATGGGTACTCGCCATGCATCGTGTTTGGAATAAATTTTGCAATGTGAGCATCGGCCATTTGCAACGATAAGTTATCGTACAAATATTTTACAAGCAAAGTACGCCTAGAACAACATTCTAACTATGTACCGCCTACAATATTGGCGGCGACGGCACCGCTGGCAGGTCGGTGAGACCCCATTCTTCATTGAGAGAGCGGAAGAAACTTATGAGGCCGCAATCTTTGTTCTACATATACTCTGATCCAATTAATTATCATTTTGTTGAGATGAAATGATAAATGAACTAATCAAACTATTGATGAGATGCATTCTCTTTGATATTAATTTAATACATATGTTATCAATTCTTGAGTTGTAATACAATTCAATCATATGTATGAGTTCTAAATAATGTTCTTAAAAATCAACAGAAGGATTCTGATGACGTGGACTCTAACAAGTATTTCAGGGACAACAAAAGCTGCTACATGCTGAGGCGGTTATGGTGTGGGCAAATTTATTTCCACCGTAGGGGGGAGACTGTTTTGCCCATTCTATGGCAGAGTCATCGACACCATGATCCAGCACGCGGTGGACACTGGCAAAAGCCAAGACTGAAAGCACCAGCCGAAGACCTTGGCACGACACACAACCTATGACAAATTCCTCTAGGAATATGTCAGGACTGACATGTTTCCCCTCAATTAGGTTGATGCATGCTCCTGCTACTGCCCCTGCTAGGCGTCTCCGTGATGGGGTTCATTGCATGTAAAACAAAAAAAAATATGGTTGCAACCACCAAGATCATACATAGGATATACATGTAATGATTTCAGATGGACTCATCCTCGAAGACCGTAACGCGGGATAACATTCCCGCAAACAAACGTGGCTGTTGTAAAGTGTACATGACCGTCCTCAAGGACGCGATGATAGTACCACACACGCAGCACCTCCGTAATCGGTCACACGTACGGTGTGTCAACGTCTTCCGTCCCTCGCTCGAGCATGACAGCGGAAGTAGGGGATCCTCAGGAACTCCACCAACACTACAAAATGGTGGTGATAGTGGTGGAGAAGATCTTGAACATGGCTTCTCCTAAGCACCTCGCCCGTGGCAATAGACAAGGTTAGAAGGGGAGGAAGATGCCAATCAAAGGACATATGAGAGGAGATGTGAGTGTGTGGTCGAGAGAGAGGAGGAGGGGGGTCTTTTATAGGTGAGGGGGCATCTTAAGGGGCTGATGGCTCAGTGTCGGCGCCAGAAAAATGTTGGTGCGGTGTTGATGTAGAGCTCGTTGGGAACCCCAAGAGGAAGGTATGATAAGCACAGCAACAAGTTTCCCTCAGTTATAAAACCAAGGTTTAATCGAACCAGTAGGAGCAAGGAAACACCCCCAAAGGTGTTGCTAGCTAAGCCTTGGTAGGACGCACTACCGGTGCTAGTAGCAACATGGAGACCTACACAACATAACCACATAACTTTGTCCCCAACTTGCGATGAGATTGTCAATCTCACCGTGTTTTGCGGAAAACAAAGGATTAAACGTATCGAATGGAAAGAAGTAATAGATTGCAGAAAGTAAACACAAAGCAGTAAAAGATTGTAGATTGTATGTAAAATAAAAAGGACCAGGATCCATAGTTCACTAGAGGTGGCTCTCCTTGATAGATAACATGCTGGGTGAACAAATTACAGTGGGGCAATTGACAAACATCGAGAAAGCAATGCATGCATATACTAATCATCTTGACTCCTTTGGAACTTGATTGGGCATTACAATATTATACATAGACCGCCATCCAACTGCATCTATGACTAATAATCCACCTTCAGGTTATCATCCGAACCCCCTCCAGTATTAAGTTGCAAGCAACAGATTATTGCTTTACAAACTGCATGTAAAGTAAATAATACGATTGTTCTATGAACAAAGGATTGTTGTTTTCTCCCTAGTAGCAACAGAACATCTAGTACCTTAGAGATTTCTGTCACTTCCCCAGATTACCAGAGGCATGAACCCGCTATCGAGCATAAATACTAACTCTTGGAGTTGCTAGCATCTACTTGGCCAAGATAGCTACTAACAACGGAAAGCATGCAAGATCACAAATAACAAAGACATGATAGAATCAATAATCAATCTGAAATAGCATCTCAATATCCACCGGATCCCCGCAAACACAACATGCAGAATTACAAATAGATGATCTTGATCATGAACGGAGCTCACAAGATCTAGACATGAAAGCACAAAGGAGGAGAATCAGCGATCTAGCTACTACATGGATCCGTAGTCCAAGGATGAACTACTCACGCATCACACCGGAGGCTTGCATGATGATGAAGAAGGCCTCCAGGGTGAATTCCCCTCTCCGGCAGGGTGCCGGGAAGAGCTTCAGATCCCTCCCGATCTAGGGATGGAGATGACGGCGGCTACAGACTCTTTCGTGGATTTTTGGGGGCCCTTAGGGTTTTCGTCCCGAGGGCATCTTATAGGCAGAAGGGGAGGCCGAGGGGATGCCGGAGGCGGCCATACCACCCCCTGGCGCGAGCCAGGCTGGGCCGCGCGGCCAGGTGCCCCCCTGGCCCCTCTTCGTCTCGTATTCTGGCATCTGATGATTTCCAGAAAAATAGGCACTTTGGCTTTTGTCCCGTCAAATTCCGAGAATATTCATTTTATGACTTTCCTGGAACCAAAAACAGCAGAAAATAGGCAGCTGGCACTGTGGCTCTTGTTAATAGGTTAGTCCAAGAAATCATATGAAAAGTACTCCAAAGTGTGGACAAAACACAAGAAAGTGGATAAAACCAAGCATGGAACATCAAAAATTATAGATACATTTGCAATGTATCAACATCCCCAAGCTTAACTCCAGCTCGTCCTCGAGTGGGTAAGTGATAAAAAAAGAATAATTTTTGAGGTGACATGCACCATCAAAGACTTGATCAAAGTATTTGTAAAGCATTCAAAGCTGGGATCATAGTACTTCAATCATAACATGAAATACAAAGTTCTAGCAATGCTTTGCAAGACGTTTGTAAGACAAAGAAACTATGATGCAACATGAAAAGGCACAAACAAAAGATTCATGAATAATAATGCTTTGCAAGACGTTTGTTTGTTTCACATAAAGAAAACATAGCATAATAGTATTCAGCTTGTCCCTCATAGAGTAGCAAATATAAATGCATAGGACACCTTCAAAGTTCATAAGAGTGACTAGATACAAATAGTTTAAAACAAGCAATATCAAGTTATGCATCAATCAACTAGTCTTGGGACAATGCACATAGAACTAAGAATGGCCACTATGCTCTCAAAGTAGGTGCATAAGGCCTTTTTATAAAAGGAAGTAGGGATTCAAGTCTCATAAAGAGCTTCCAAAAATTATGGTACTTATAGCTTTCAGCTCTCATTGCCCCTATCATAAGCACCTTGAAGTGATTAAGGTTAAAGTGAACAAACTATGGTGTACATGTTTGACAAAGTATAAGTTAGAAATCTCATGTCCCTTGTATACGAGGGCCACTCCTCATGCTCCTCAAGTTTAGTCACCGGTAAGTTCTTGTCATTGTAAGTACATGTGTATCATAGAGAACCGCCAATGGGGTACCCCTTGCCCGATGATACGGAAAAATCCCCATATCAAAATGACAAGGCAAGAAGACAACGAGCATCTCAGCAATCTTCTTATTTACCATGGGAATATGGTGCTTTTTTCTCTCTTTCCTCTTTTCATAATCTCATTTTTTCTCTTTTCTCTTTTTTCTCAATATAGGACTCTTTTTTTATAAGAAGAATGCTTCATAGATAGCTCATTATGGTTATGATGCAGGTTTCCACCATGTCAGCATGGATTAGACCAGCGGCCCAGGCGTTTCTCTAACACATATACAAAACTCCATGGACTTACAAGCTCCCCTTTCATTTCACACCGACGACATCCATATACAAAAGAGCATGATATCAACTAGGTACAAGTACCAAGTGCAATGTTGAAAGCATTCCCCATGAAAGCATGGTTCTGCTAATTCCCAACAAATAAGTGCAAGCATATACAACATAGACGACATAATGGTTCAAGTTTATTAAGGGCAAGAAAAGTAAAGTGTGCCATCAAGTTCGTGAGAGCTTTAATCACTAGTTTTCTCATAACAAGTTTAATTTGGAAGGTAAACAAAAGCATGAATATACTTGGAATAGCATAAGCTAGTAGGTAGGTATGGTGGACTCTTTGGAATAACTTGGTTTAGCGAGTTGGATGCATGAGTGAAACTCATACTTGGTTGTGGAGGCTAGCAAAAGACTGGGAGCGACAAACTAAGAGAGCAATAATGGCCATAATCATGCAGAGCAACAAAACATCATTGATCAAAGCATAAAGTGATACTACAAGTTGAAAACTAAAGGACCATAAAGGCTATGGTGATTTGAGATAGTCATAACATGGTGTGAGCATGCGCCAAGTCAACCCAAATAAAGCATCAAAGGAGAATACCACTATACGATGCTTTGATATGCTAAAACAACGCATGATTCATCCAAGGCCCATTAAGCAATCTCAATTGTTTATAACAAGTCATGCTACAGCAAAGAATACTAAGCATAAAGCTAAAACAATATCAAGCATGGCACGACAAAGCATAGGCCACAGTCAAAAACAAACTCTTTTTACCACATAAGCATGAACTTTCCTACTCTTTTCCAAACCAAACCAAATTATTTGCAAACCAATGTATGAAAGAGGGGGTACAACCAATTTATTCAGAAAAATAAGTAAACAAAAGCAAATAAAAACCAAAACCAAAACAAAAAAGAATACGCTCCAAGAACAACACAACTGTGCATGAAATAATAAAAATGAAGCGTTTGGAAGAAATCTAGGATTTTTATTGATGAAGAAGGGGATGCCTTGGGCATCCCCAAGCTTTGACGCTTGTACTTCTTGGATATTTCTTGGGGTGACATGCTTGGCATCCCCAATCTTGAGCTTTAGTCCATCCTTCATCTCATTACTCATTCCTTCCATACACCTGAAATTTTTCCTTCATACAAAACTTCACACAATCTTTATTAGCAACATTAGTGCACTCAAGAGAAATAAGTCTTAAGGTTCAGTTCTAACACCAAATAAACTTCCATTAGAATACTAGATACTGTAGCACTTCCCTCCAAAAGCTCAATTACCCAAAAGAACTCAAAAAGGAACCAACAAGAAGCAAATGCAGAAAATGGCAGAAATCTGTCAAAACAGACCAGCAGGTAAAGACGAATTTTTTCGAAGACCTTCTGTTGCTTAAATAAAAAAGTGTTGAACTAACGAAAGTTAGATAACAACCTGGGGTAGAAGCACAAAAATTCACGCCTAAAAAAGACGTTCAGAGATTTTACACGAATTTTTACGGTGAAGCACAGAAATCTGTTTCGGGACAGCAACTTTCCCAATCATTACTTCTCTCTCATTAGAGGTTACTCTTGGCAAAAAAAGCAAATAAAAAGGATAAGCAGAGGTTATTACAGAGGTAATAACTTCGAAGACTCATCTAAAACTTTTGGGTTATCTCCCAATAAGTACTTTTCTTTAACGTCTTTAAGTTAGGCATAAAAAGCAAGAAAAAGAATCAAGTGTTCTCAAATGAAGAAGCATTAAGACCAATTTTTGTTTTCATAGGAGAAGCAAAATAAATCTTCTCTCTCTTCTTAGGGAAGTGTTCTGTACCTTTCTTGAGTGGGAGTTTATATTTAATGGTGCCTTCTTTCATATCAATAATGGCACCAACAGTTCTAAGAAAAGGTCTTCCCAAAGTAATAGGACAATAAGCATTGCATTCAACATCCAAAACATAGAAATCAACGGGGACATAGGCATTGTTAGCCATAATAAGAACATCATTAAGACTCCCCATGAGTTTCTTTTTAGCATTATCATCAAGTGGGACATTCAAATAACAATCTTCAAGAGGAGGCAAATCAAGCATATCATAAATCCTTCTAGGCGTAATAGAAACACTACTATCAAGATCACATAAAGCTTTGAAATCAAAGTCATTCACTTTAATATTAATGATGGGTTCCCAACCATCTTCTTGTTTTATAGGAATAGAAGCTTTATGTTTCATCTTTTCTTATTTAATCTTTATGAGAGCATCAGTAATGTGTTTTGTAAAGGCCATGTTCATAGCACTAGCATTAGGACTTTTAGCAAGCTTTTGTAGGAACTTAATAACTTCAGATATATTACAACCATCAAGATCAAAATCGAAATTATCATCTAAAGTAGTAGAACTATTACTAGCCTCAACACTAGTGGTGGTAATAGTAGAAACACTAATGTTTCTAGCAATTTCATCTTCTATTTCCCACTTAGCATGTAATTTAGCTAATAGTCTAACAGTTTCATCAATTCTTACTTGTATAGCTTTAGTAGCTGCAAAGGGATTATCATTAGTTTCAGGTTTAGCAGCCATTTTATTCAAAGAAGATTGAGCTTCAGCCAAAGATGCTATATTTCTTTCAGCATTAGAGAGTTTTTCCTCAATAGTTTTATTGAAAGAAGTTTGTTTACTAATAAACTCTTTAAGCATAACTTCAAGTTCAGAGTTATTGTTGTAAGAATTTCCATAAGCATTACCATTGTTGGGAGGATATGGCTTATAATTGTTGTTACCAAAATTACTCCTATAAGCATTATTGCCAAAGTTGTTATTTCTTATGAAGTTCACATCAACTTGCTCTTCTTGAGCAACCAAAGAGGCTAAAGGAACATTATTTGGATCAATATGGGCTTTCCCATTTACAAGCATAGACATAATAATATCAATCTTATCACTCAAGGAGGAGGTTTCCTCAACAGAATTTACCTTCCTACCTTGTGGAGCTCTCTCAGTATGCCATTCAGAATAATTAACCATCATATTGTCCATAAGTTTTGTTGTAGCACCCAAAGTAATGGTCATAAAAGTACCTCCAGCAGCATAATCCAATAGGTTCCTTGAAGAATAGTTCAATCCTGCATAAAAAGCTTGGATGATCATCCAAGCAGTCAGTCCATGAGTGGGACAATTCTTTACCAAAGATTTCATTCTTTCCCAAGCTTGAGCAACATGTTCATTATCAAGTTGTTTAAACTTCATTATTTCACTTCTCATAGATATAATCTTAGCAGGAGGATAGCATTTTCCAATGAAAGCATCTTTGCATTTAGTCCAAGAATCAATACTATTCCTAGTTAAGGAATTCAACCATTCTTTAGCTTTTCCTCTCAAAGAGAAAGGAAACAATTTCAGCTTAATAATATCAACATCCCTATGATTTTGCATCTCACAAAGTTCAACAAAGTTATTTAGATGGGCAACAACATCTTCATTACCAATACCAGAAAATTGTTCTCTCATAACAAGATTGAGCAAAGCAGGTTTTATCTCAAAGAAAGTATCTTCAGGCACAGGTGGAGCAATAGGTGTGCTCATAAAATCATTGTTGTTGGTGCTAGTGAAGTCACACAACTTAGTGTTTTCAAGAGTAGTCATTTTTGTGTGTTTTCAAATAAGTAAGCAAACTTGTAAAACTATTTTTTGTGTGTTTTTGATAAAGAAAACAAGCAAACGAAGCAAAAAGAAACTAAGCAAAACAAAAATAACAAAGTAAAGAGATTGGTTATGAGGGACTCCCCTTGTGAAGATGTCCTTGACTCCCCGACAACGGCGCTAGAAAAATGCTTGATGGCTCAGTTTCGGTGCCAGAAAAATGCTGGTGCGGTGTTGATGTAGAGCTCGTTGGGAACCCCAAGAGGAAGGTATGATGAGCACAGCAGCAAGTTTCCCTCAGTTATGAAACCAAGGTTTAATCGAACCAGTAGGATAAGGAAAAACCCCAAAGGTGTTGCTAGCTAAGCCTTGGTAGGGCGCACTACCGGTGCTAGTAGCAACGTGGAGACCTGCACAACACAACCATAGAACTTTGTCCCCAACTTGCGATGAGGTTGTCAATCTCACCGGTTTTGTGGAAAACAAAGGATTAAACGTATCGAATGGAAATAAGTAATAGTTTGCAGAAAGTAAACACAAAGCAGTAAAAGACTGTAGATTGTATGTAAAATAAAAAGGATCGGGATCCATAGTTCACTAGAGGTGGCTCTCCTTAATAGATAACATGCTGGGTGAACAAATTACAGCGGGGCAATTGACAAACATCAACAAAGCAATACATGCATATACTAATCATCTTGACTCCTTTGGAACTTGATTGGGCATTACAACATTATACATAAACCGCCATCCAACTACATCTATGACTAATAATCCACCTTTAGGTTATCATCTGAACCCCCTCCAGTATTAAGTTGCAAGCAACAGATTATTGCTTTACGAACTGCGTGTAAAGTAAACAATACGATTGTTCTATGAACAAAGGATTGTTGTTTTCTCCCTAGTAGCAACAAAACATCTAGTACCTTAGAGATTTCTGTCACTTCCCCAGATTACCAGAGGCATGAACCCACTATCGAGCATAAATACTAACTCTTGGAGTTGCTAGCATCTACTTGGCCAAGATAGCTACTAACAACGGAAAGCATGCAAGATCACAAATAACAAAGACATGATAGAATCAATAATCAATTTGAAATAGCATCTCACTATCCATCAGATCCCCGCAAACACAACATGCAGAATTACAAATAGATGATCTTGATCATGAATGGAGCTCACAAGATCTAGACATGAAAGCACAAAGGAGGAGAACCAGCCATCTAGCTACTACAGGGATCTTTAGTCTAAGGATGAACTACTCATGCATCACACCAGAGGCTTGCATGATGATGAAGAAGGCCTCCAGGGTGAATTCCCCTCTCCGGCAGGGTGCCGGGAAGAGCTTCAAATCCCTCCTGATCTAGGGATGGACATGATGGCGGCTACAGACTCTTTCGTGGATTTTTGATCGGGCCCTTAGGGTTTTTGTCTCGAGGGAATCTTATAGGCGGAAGGGAGGCCGAGGGGGTGCCAGAGGCGGCCACACCACCCCCTAGCACGGACCAGGCTGGGCCGCGCGGCCAGCTAGTTGATGGCTCAATGCACGGCGCCCAGAAAAATGCTTGATGGCGGTGTTGATGTAGAGCTCGCTGGGAACCCCAAGAGGAAGGTATGATGAGCACAACAACAAGTTTCCCTCAGTTATGAAACCAAGGTTTAATCGAACCAGTAGGAGCAAGGAAACACCTCAAAGGTGTTACTAGCTGAGCTTTGGCAGGGCGCAGTACCGGTGCTAGTAGCAACATGGAGACCTGCACAACACAACCACATAACTTTGTCCCCAACTTGCGATGAGGTTGTCAATCTCACCATGTTTTGCGGTAAACAAAGGATTAAACGTATCGAATGGAAAGAAGTAAAAGTTTGCAGAAAGTAAACACAAAGTAGTAAATATTGTAGATTGTATGTAAAGAAAAGGACCGGGATCCATAGTTCACTAGAGGTGGCTCTCCTTAGATAGATAACATGCTGGGTGAACAAATTACAGCGGGGCAATTGACAAACACCGAGAAAGCAATACATGCATATACTAATAATCTTGACTCCTTTGAGACTTGATTGGGCATTACAACATTATACATAGACCGCCATCCAACTGCATCTATGACTAATAATCCACCTTCAGGTTATCATCCGAACCCCCTCCAGTATTAAGTTGCAAGCAACAGATTATTGCTTTACGAACTGCGTGTAAATTAAATAATATCATTGTTCTATGAACAAATGATTGTTGTTTTCTCCCTAGTAGCAACAACACATCTAGTACCTTAGAGTTTTCTGTCACTTCCTCAGATTACCAGAGGCATGAACCCACTATCGAGCATAAATACTAACTCTTGGAGTTGCTAGCATCTACTTGGCCAAGATAGCTACTAACAACGGAAAGCATGCAAGATCACAAATAACAAAGACATGATAGAATCAATAATCAATGTGAAATAGCATCTCAATATCCATCGGATCCCCGCAAACACAACATGCAGAATTACAAATAGATGATCTTGATCATGAACGGAGCTCACAGGATCTAAACATGAAAACACAAAGGAGGAGGACCAGCCATTTAGCTACTACATGGATCCGTAGTCCAAGGATGAACTACTCACGCATCACACCGAAGGCTTGCATGGTGATGAAGAAGGACTCCAGGGTGAATTCCCCTCTCCGGCAGGGTGCCGGGAAGAGCTTCAGATCCCTCCCGATCTAGGGATGGAGATGACGGTGGCTATAGACTCTTTCGTGGATTTTTGATCGGGTGCTTAGGGTTTTCGTCCCGAGGGTAATATATAGGCGGAAGGAGAGGCCGAGGGGGTGCCAGGAGCGGCCACACCACCCCCTGGCACGGGCCAGGCCTGACCATGCGGCCAGGTGGTGTGGTGGCCCCCTGGCCCCTCTCCGTCTCGTATTCTGGCACTTGATGACATCTAGAAAAATAGGCACTTTGGCTTTCGTCCCGTCCAATTCCGAGAATATTCATTTTCTTACTTTCCTGGAACCAAAAATAGCAGAAAACAGGTAGCTAGCACTAGCTCTTGTTAATAGGTTAGTCCAAGAAATCATAAGAAAAGTACTCCAAAGTTGGAACAAAACACAAGAAAGTGGATAAAACCAAGCATGGAACATCAAAAATTATAGATACATTTGCAATGTATCAGGGGCATGGCGCACAGCCATGGTGCTACCCCCACCTCTTCCCAAATTATGTGGGTAGAATCTCCACTCACAAAAATTCACTCTCCACTTTCTTCCATTTATTCTTCACTCAAAAATCAAGAGTCTCTTTATTAAAACCACTTTTAATTCACTTGATTTAATGTCACTCATTTAATGAACACTTTATTTAATGAGTACTTCATTCAATGAACGCGTCAACAATTCAATCCCCGGTAATATTCTGATACACCAAAACTATTTTGGTATATTTATCAGATCAATTCTTGCGATGGCCAGTATTTTCTCCGGTGTTCCATATCCACTCAAATACGTTGACTACCCTTAAGTGTGTATCCCTACGAGCCGCCAAATGAGCGGACATGATTGAGACATTCTCCGATCAATAATCATTAGCTGGACCTGGAGATCCATAATGACTCCCACCAGCTCAAGCGATGACTTAGTGATCATGTGACCTTTATTCGTAGTAACCTATTCCTTTCGTCTCGTGATATTTTACTTGTCCGGGATCCGTTCATTCGGTATCATCCATACCTAGTTCGATCCCATTACTGACAAGTACTCTTTTCTCATTCCCGTGATATAACATTCTTAGTGATCATTAACACTTGCTTGCAAGCTATGTTAATGTGATATCAACAAGAGGGCCCTGAGTATATATCTTCGTCATCAGGATGGAAAAATCTCACTCTTGATCCGCGAGCCTCAACTAACACTTTCCAAGTAGATTACGACACCTTTATAATCGCCCTATTACGGTGTGATGTTTGATGTAATCAAAGTACTCTTCTGAAGTCAGTGATTAACGTGATCTCATGGTCTAAGGATTAGAGTTACTTCGAATGACGTTATAGTAGTGTAAACATAATGGCATGATCGTGTTACTATACTTTGGGAGTATGTTTATCACATCAGTCAATCAATGTTGTGACCTTGTTGTTAACAACATCCAGTGTCATGATCAGGAAACCTTGATCATATGTTAATCAACAAGCTAGTGTAATGAGAGGCACCACTAGGAACCTTTTATTTGTTTATTAAAAACACATGTATTAACGTTTCTGATTAACACAATTCTAGCATGAGAAATAAACATTTATCATAAAATGGAATAATATAATAACCACTTTATTATTGCCTCTCGGGCTTATTCCTTTCAGTCTCCCACTTGCACTAGAGTCAATAATATAGTTTGAAAAACTTGCACATTTAACACCTATGACTTTCTACTGTTGTATATACGTGTTTGCTAGTGGCAAACATAATATACGGATATGACGCTTTCAGGTCTGTGTGTATTTGCATGTCTTTGCGTCTCTACGCACCACTCATTCTCAAATGAGATGGCATTGTATAAATTTGGTCATTCGGTGAGACCTTGGTTCCTTGAGCTGAAAACATGTTGACACTATTGTCATACAATAGATCTTCATATTACTAGCCCATGGAGAACCACACATAGTTCCTTTGCTACTACTATAGTAGTCTTGTACTTAGCCTTTCGTTGTAGTATCCGTCACAATGTCCTTAACTTTGGAACTTACCCAAATCCATTATGGAACTTTCTTCCATTGCATTGTGCCATCTTTACCTATAGCCTAAATTGAGATAAACTTGGTTTGTATCTAGTGACAAAACTAATATCAATGTAACACTTACAATGAATTATTTATTTAGTTCTAATGTAACACTTTACAATGAACTATCTTTCTAGCATTAATGTAACACTTTACAATGAATTATTTGTCACTTCTACATACAAAATATATTCTTAGTTCTTCCAAAGATCATAAGAATATCCTTACTATCGTCCAATGATCATATTATGAGTCACCCTAGCATATGCTCATAACATTTAGAGCATAGGACATATCTGGATATGTACATATCATAGTATGATTGATTAAGATATTCATGTGATTTTACTCACCAAATGTCAAAACACTTGAATCTCGTTTATCAAGATGTTCATGTCATTTTACTCACCAAGTGTCAAAACAGTTGAATCTTGATTCACTCACCAAGAATCAATATACTTGAATCTTGATTCAACCTTTTTCATGTGGCAAGAACCTTTCTCGTCATTTCCATATTGAACTCATTTAATATTTTATCTATATACATTTGGCATAATCATATTAACGTCTCAATCTATCTAAATAGACTTTGATGCCAAATATTCTGGTTTTGCCCAAATCTTTCATTTAAATCTAATTTAAATGAAATTCATAACTTGTGTCAATAAAATATACATCATTTCCAATCAACAATATGTCTTACACACAATGTATTAGAAATATGTCTCAGCGCTCCCACTTAATTTCTTGCATGTGCGAGCATCTTCATCGTCTCTAATGAAATTAAATATTTTAACATTTTCATCATGGTGAAGATTCTAACTCCGCTATGCTTACTTCAACTATAAAATTATACATGCCTTTTTAGCATCATTTGATTTAATAAAACCCTTCGGACCATGTCACATACACGTCCTTGGTAACCATTCTTTTTGAAGAATGTTGTTTTGTCTGTTCAACTAACATATACAACAACTGACATATGTAGTGGTTGCTACACTAATTCGACCAGACTAAATATCGCTACGAAAGGTCGAATCTTAGCGTATTCAACTCCTTGAACATTGTCGTAAACTTTTATCCAACATGTCGACTATTTCATATATGTGAAACATCCTTGTCTGTTTCTTTATAGATCCAAATACGACTAATAAGCTTTATGCCTTTCAGAGGGTCTTACAAGTACAGTAACTTGGTTTCTCATGTATGGAACTATCACGGATTTTATGGCTTCGAGCCATTTGACGAAGTCATGGCCCGTCATTGCTTCTTTACGTGTAGTCGGTTCATCATTGGCAAACAATAAGGATTTAATCTCAAATCTTAGTATTTGATTGTTTACCCGACCTACGTGGTTCAATAGAAACTTAGATCTCCATACCTACATCCTTTGTGGCACGAGAGCCATGAGCATTATGATACCTCCGGGACACTTCCCGGTGCTGCTCAACTCTACACATATAACTAAAGTTCAATAACCTCCTCAAAGTTCAATTGTCCTCCCACTTAATGTTTTTCGAAAAATTTCTTCTCAAGAAATTAGACGTTCTAAGTGACAAACAGTTTTGTCTTTGGTGTTTTGGAGGAATACCCAACGGTTATTTGGGATAACCTACAAAGATGTGCTTATCCGACTTTGGTTGTAAACATTTTACTTATGCATAGCATACCAATTTTATGAAAAGACAACATGGGTCGTTTTATCCCAATCCATAACTCATATGGTGTCATTTCAACGGATCACGATGGAGCTCTGATAACCCACAAGTATAGGAGATCGTGTGTAGCCTTTTCAATAAGTAAGAGTGTCGAACCCAACGAGGAGCTAAAGGTAGGATAAATGTTCTCTCAAGTTCTATCAACCACTGATACAACTCTACGCACACTAAACGTTTGCATTATCTAGGAAATAAAACTAGATCAACAATACGAGTACTAGAGATAGTTTTGCATGATAATAAATAATAAGAAAGTAAAGCTAGTTGCTGCAGTAATAAAATACACTAAACTAACAGAACCATGAGTGTGGAATAGTGCTGGTGACATGGGTATACCCTACAAGTACTCGAGCTTGGTATATACGGTCAAAATACATATAGGTCCACGGTGTCGCCAAGGCCCAGATAGAAGGACTCGAGTAACCTGCGGACTCTCGATTGCTTGAAGATCAAGAAAAAGCTGAAGATAGAAAGTTTGAAGGGAAAAACCCTAACTTGTAACCGACTCGACCTGCTACCCCGAGACCTAGCCTATCTATATAAAGGCTAGGAGGGGGCGGCGAGGAGGACACACGCAGCCCTAGTTTTCCACAACCCTCGCCAAATTGCATCTGCGCACCATTGTAACTTTCGACTCCTTCGATACATCCACGAGCAGACAGGTAGGAGTAGGGACCTCTACGAGGCCTAAACCTGGGTAAATCCTTTGTCCCCTGTGTACTTGTTTGCTAGCCGACAGATGTCTCCAGCGCTCCCTCCTTCTCCAAAACCCAAGTCCATAACAATGGGCATTGATGAGTTAAACCCTCATCAATTGGCGCCGTCTGTGGGAACTGGGAGTGCTGATGTTGTGGCTTCTTCGGCCCCATCAACTGCGATCTACAACTCCGCAACAGCGGAGATTTGCCAGCTCTTCGGCGCCTTCGACTTCACCGTCCACACACCAGCCACCCGCCCGGCCTTCGAGTCCGTGGGCGACGGAGTTAGCTTGGCGATTGGGAGCTTCCGCTTCCAAGTTGGTCAGATGGGCACGCTTCACATGCCTGATCAGCCGACAACACCGGCGATTTCCCCGGCATCATGGTTCCCTCCATCGATCGGCACCCTCAGCGAGCTCAATGCTCCGGTGGCAGTCGGGAACACGGTCAGCAACAACAGTCGCGACTCTAATCTGAGCGATCTGGCCACAGAAGATGGAACCTACGGTTCCGAATCTAAAAGTTGTGGAAGCAACAACTTCCCCAATCACTTCATGTGCGCCGTCATCAACGCAGGCGACACCTCCGCCAATCGCGCCAATGCTGGTAACACTGGCAATGGCACCAATCCGCCCAACAGTGGCAACGGTGGCAATGGAGGCAACGGCGGTAACGGTGCCAACAGAGGAGCAGTCGAACCTCCGAGCATGATCAACGAGCAAACCGGCGAATGCGTCGTAATCAAGCTCAACGAGCAAGAGTGGGATCGCTGCCACGAAGCCCTACGAGGTGCACCTCTACCCTTCGTGTCCCTGCAGGAACTACTGATGGGCTACCACTGGCTCCTAAAAGAGGAATTCAAGCGCCAAAAACAAGCAATCGTGCAACTTGAGGTGCGTAAAAAGGCGGCGGATGAGTCGAGCCTTCGTCGCGCTGGGCTCTCCTCCTACGGAGGATCCTCCTCAAGAGGCAACGAGTACCTCGCCAAGAAGAGGCAGTCGCGGATGGCTCACCTCACCGAGCAAGAGCGCATAGACGCCGCGAAAGTCCTCGACTTCAGCTCTATGACAGTCGACACGAGAGGCAATGTGGTTCCCAGGACGTCGCAGGCTGCGGTGACAGCAGCCACCATGTACCTCCTCAACAACCAGCCACCGGCTGGAGATCCCCGAACTGCCATGCACCGATCTACGATCGCGGGTTTGGGGTTAATCGAGGCCGCCCTCGAAAAGGAGCCGGTACCAGACCCAAAAAAGGGCAAAGCGCTAGCAAAGCGCTACTCCTCGCCCTCATCTAGCAATGACAGTCACGACCTGTCTCGACGCCGCCGCTCACGGCGACACGATCGCGACTACGATGCGCGCAACGACCTCACACAGCGCAAGATCGACAAGTCAAGGGCACGACGTGCTCGATCGACTGACTCGAAAGAGGAAGATGGGGAGCTCTGCGGCGCCAGATGCTTCAGCAGATCCATCAGGCAAAAGCGAATGCCTAAAGGGTTTAAACTCCCATTGGAGAACCCAAAATTTGATGGCCTACAGGACCCCAAGATCTGGCTGGAGGACCACATCTCCTCCGTCAGGCTACACGGAGGCAGTCGAAGTACTGCCATGCAATGCCTGCAGCTGCAGCTGCAGGGCGCCACCCGAGCATGGCTCAATAACCTCCCACGTGGATCCATTCGCAGTTGGGATGAGCTGGTCTACAGCTTCGTGCGCAACTTTAAGGGCACGTACAAACGGCCCGCCTCAATCGAAGAATTGAGATGCTGCCAGCGAAGATCTGGCGAATCGCTGTGCTCCTACATCCAAAGGTGGTCCATCATCAAGAACTCCGCGGAGAACATATCGGAAGACCGCGTGATTGATGCATTCAACGGTGGTGTCCGCCGCATGGAACTCAGGGAGGAGCTAGGCTGCTCAAAGCCCCAGACCATCGACCACCTGATGGAGATCGCGAATCGGTGGGCTGATGGAGAAGATTCGGTGAAGAATCGCGTTCACTCTGACGAGGAGGCAAAACTCGAACGTAGACGCGACCACCGAGGCAAACGCCGCATGCTCATCTACGATGACCGTGACGACGTCAACATGGTCGCAGCCGGCTACACCGATAGACGTGACGATAACCGCAGCGGCAGATACCGTGACTCTGGGAAAACCACGCAAGTGTGGCAACACCGCACTCGCGATGAGGCACCAGCAACCTCCATCGAGGACAAACTGTCTGGGCCATGCACGATACACTTCTACATCGACAAGCATGACGACAAGAGAAAGTCCAGCCACCTCCTCAAGGATTGCCGCGAGTTCCTCAAGCTACATGAGGGATTGGTTCGGATGAACCGCAACGCAGTCGAAAGAGGCTACGGAGCCACTCCAGGCGCCGTGGCACATGGCGCACCACCACCACCACCTGGGCCACCCCCGAACGGAGCTGCACCGGACCAGCACCACGGAGGAGAACCGTACCCACGGGCCATGGGTACCATGATGATCCTAAAGGGGCGCCCCTCCAACAGGGTGCAGAAAGCCATCACTCGCTAAGTCAACTTGGCCATGCACTTGCCACCATCCAGCACTGAGTACCTCAGTGGCAGTGAGTCGTGCATTACCTTCGATTAACGCGACCACCCGCCTCAAGTACCTCGCCCAGGTTATTGCCCCCTCGTACTCGAGGCGCAAATTGGAGGCTTCGACATGAGTCGCGTCTTCATGGATGGCGGAAGCGGCATCAACCTCATATTCGCGAGTACCTTGCGAGCAATGAGGATCCCTCTACCCTGCTTGGAGGCATCGGACACAATGTTCCACGGCATCGTCCCAGGGAAAGGCGTATACCCCCTGGGCAAAATCAACCTCGACGTCATATTCGGCACACCGAAGAACTTCCGGTGCGAGCGCATCGACTTTGAGGTCGTCGACTGGCCCTCACAATACCACTGCATCCTCGGACGCGTCGCGTTCGCTAGGTTCATGGCGGTACCCCACTACGCCTACCTGTAGATGAAAATGCCAGGTCCCAACTGCGTCATCACGATCAACGGGAGCTTGGAGCGATCTGACAGTTGCGACAGGGAATTCAATAGAATCTCCCAGTCCTTCGGCATGCAGGAGGAGCTCGCGCGATTGAAGGAAACGACAGACAACAGTCTGCCTCCCCTGAGTAGGCCAAGCTCACCTGACCTCTCCTTCGACTCATCTGTGCACACAAAGAAGGTGCAGGTCCATCCATTAGATCCCGCTAAAACGGCCCTCATCGCCAACAACTTGAGTCCCGTATAGGAACTCGCGCTCGTCGAATTCCTCCGTGAGCACTGGGAAATTTTTGCCTGGTGTCCTGTGGACATGCCAGGAGTTCCTAGGGAATTCGCCGAGCACGCACTCAGCGTCAACCCCGACGCAAGGCCAGTCAAGCAAACAATCAGGCGACTGTCTGAGCCACGAGCGCAGGCAGTCGGAATGGAGATCAACAGACTCCTCGAGGCCAGATTCATACGCGAGATCAAGGAAAGCACTTGGCTCGCCAATATGGTGTTGGTGCCAAAAAAGGACACGGATATCCTACGGATGTGCGTGGACTTCACTTCTTTAAACAAGCACTGCCCAAAAGATCACTTCCCGCTACCACGGATCGATCAAATCATCGACTCCACCGCTGGGTGCGAGCGCTTCTGCTTCCTCGATGCCTACTCAGGCTATAACCAAATTCGAATGAAGGAGGAAGACCAGGAGAAGACCGCGTTTACAACGCCCTTCGGTGTGTTCTGCTACAACACAATGCCCTTCGGGCTAAAAAACGCGGGAGCCACCTACCAGCGGTGCATGCAGGCTTGCCTCAAGGAGCAACTGGGTCGCAACATCCAAGTCTATGTCGACGACATAGTAATCAAAACCAAGGAGGAAGCCTCTCTAATCGACGACTTGCGCGAAACCTTCGCCAATCTCGATCGTTACCGGATTAAGCTCAATCCGGACAAATGCGCCTTCGGCATACCATCGGGGCAGCTGCTCGGGTACCTCATCTCCGCGAGAGGGATTGAGGCAAACCCGAAAAAGATAAAGGCCATACTGGCCATGGAGAAGCCAAAGAACATAAGAGGCGTCCAGCAACTTGCCAGACGAATCGCGGCCCTCAGTCGATTTATCAGTCGAATGGGAGAAAAGGCACTGCCCTTCTATCAGCTCCTCTGCAAAGCTGACAAATTCGAGTGGACCAATGAAGCGCAAGAAGCATTCGAAGATCTCAAGCGCCTGCTATCCACCTCGCTAGTACTGGTAACTCCACGAGAGAGGGAACCACTACTGTTGTACATCTCCGCTACCAACCAAGTGGTTCGTACAGTACTCGTCGTCGAGCAGGCCGAGGAAAACAAGGTCCATGGCGTACAACGCCCGGTATACTACCTCAGCGAGGTCCTCACGCCAACAAAACAGCGGTACCCGCACTACCAGAAGCTGGCATACGGCGTCTTCATGACCGCCCGGCGACTGCGCCATTACTTCCAGGAACACCCAATCGTGGTAGTCAGCGATGCCCCATTGGGACATATCCTCAATAACCCCGATGCCACGGGGCGAGTCGCGCTTTGGGGAATCGAACTGTCTCCACGAGACATCACATACGAAAAGCGCGACGCAATCAAGTCGCAAGTTCTCCCTGACTTCCTCGTGCATTGGATGGAAAACCAACTCCCGGATAAGCCAGATATGTCCTACCTCTGGACAATGCATTTCGATGGGTCCAAGCGGAAAGATGGAGCAGGAGCAGGTGTCATACTGACATCACCTCAAGGGGACAAGCTGAAGTATATCCTGCGAATGCAGTTCACAGCCTCAAACGACGAGGCCGAGTAAGAGGCCCTGTTGCACGGGATGAGGATGGCAAAAGCCTGCGGCGCAAAGAGGCTCATCATATATGGCGACTCCAAGCTGGTCGTCAACCAAACAATGCACGAGTGCGACGCACTGAATGACAACATGATCGCGTACCGCGACCTCTACGATACACTCGAAGGAGACTTCGATGGTTGCGAGTTGCGACACGTAGGTCGCGAAAGCAACGAGGAGGTGGACGCACTCGCCAACATAGGCTCTACCTGTGCCCCCATACCACCTGGGGTATTTCTCGATCGCATCTGCGAACGCTCCATCAAGCCAAAGGCCGCAGAGAAGAAAACAAGCGCAGCAACAAGCTCGGGCGCTACGCCACCCAATGAGCCAATGACACTCGATGAATTGGAGCTAGACACAGGACTCGAAGGGCCAATGAGCGTCATGATGATCGGACAATCCTAGACGCAGCCGTACATTACGTACCTCCTCAGCAAGCGCCTACCGGACGACCCGACAGACGCACGGCACATCGCGGGACGCTCCAAGGCATTCGCCGTTATCAACGGCGAACTGTATAAACGCAGCATCACAGGCGTGTTACAACGATGCGTCTTCCTGGCCGATGGAAGAGTAGTCCTCCTCGACATCCATGAGGGGACTTGCGGGCACCACGCCGGCAGTCGCGCCCTCGTTGCCAAAGCTCTACGAGCTGGATTTTACTGGCCCACGGCCATGCGCGATGCCAAGGACATAGTCCAAAAGTGCAACGCTTGTCAGCGATTCGCGGACAAGCCACACGCACCAGGCGTAGAACTATGGCCTATTCCATTGGCCTGGCCCTTCACACAATGGGGGCTCGACATGGTAGGCAAGCTCCCAAGGTCCTCGCAAGGAGGCTACGTCTACCTCTTGGTCGCAGTCGATAAGTTCACCAAGTGGATTGAGGCCATGCCAGTGACCAAGCAATCAGGGCACAACGCGGTCAAGTTCTTCGAATCCATTGTCTACCGCTTCGGCGTGCCGCACAACATCATCACTGACAACGGGACGAACTTCACATCCAAGGAGTTCCAAGAATTCTGCGGAAACCTGGGGATCAACATCAGTTACACCTCAGTCGCGCATCCACAGACCAACAGTCGGGGGAAAAAGCAAACGGGCTCGTCTGCAGCGGCATCAAGAAGCGACTCCTTCGACCACTCGAACAAGCCGTGGGTTGTTGGCCATATGAGCTCTAATCCGTACTCTGGAGCCTACGAACAACTCTAAACAGCGCCACGGGCTACACGCCATTCTTTATGGTGCACAGAGAAGAAGCAGTACTACCCGCTGAAGTGCGGTACAAGGCGTCGCCCCTAGTCGCTTACAGCGAACAAGAGTCATCTCTTGCACTCGAAGACTCCGTCGATCTCCTCGACGAAGCAAGAGAAATCGCCACAATCCACGATCTACCAACAGAACCTGCGCAACTACCACAGTAGAAGGCTTCGCCCCAGATCCTTCGTCGAAGGTGACCTGGTCCTGCGACTGAAGCAGCAGGGGCATCTCAAGCTCGAGTCCCCCTGGGAAGGACCGTAGGTGATTACAAAAGTAATCCCAGGTGGCGCCTATCGCCTTCAAGATTTAGAGACAGGATTCGCATACTCCAACCCTTGGAACATCGCACAACTGCGACGCTTCTACCCCTAGCTGCTTTTACTTTTACATCGCAAATAAGGCTACTTAGCCAAGGCTACTTAGCCACACATTGTACCTCGTACTGTTCTTCAAATAAATAAAAGCTAAGTGCCCCAAAACTCTGTGTTTTCTTTCACTTCTGTCAATTTTCTACTCGGGGGCTACGCCACCCTACATACATCTGTTCTTCGAACCAATAAATGCGATATCCTGAGTAGCTGGCACATCAATCGAACCCCTTAACGCAAACTCAATCCAGCTGCAACGCGCCTGGCAGGTTGACAAAGGGATGGCCAGGCTAACGAAAAGGACTCGCATAGTGCAACGCACCTCACGCTAACAAAGCTGTTTATACACATTCAACAATAAAATATCTACAACATATATATGAACTTTACAACACAAATGCACTTATGTGCAGGATACAAATGTGGCTACTGCTGCAACAGAAGAACATTGGTCTGTTCCACGAAGAAGTCGACAATCTCCTCTGCTGGATGGTCCACCGCCTGGTAGTACGGCACCATATTCCAAGAAGATCCGGCTGGCGGCGCTGGCGGACCAAAGAAATGGCGGCGACATCCATGTCAGGCCTGTGAAATCGTACAATCGAGAGGGCAGCCTTGGCACCAGCCACCAACTGCTACTTCACGCACTCGCGAACCGCGGACATATCTTGAAATTTGGCCAGGAGAGCCAACAGGCTTGATGGAGTGTCATCCAACGGGAACATCGCCCGATAGAAATTCTTCAAACATGACCGCGACTTCTTCAGGAAGAGCAGCACTCACGAAGCGCGATCCTGCAGGGTCGCCAACGCAGTCGCACGATCATGATCCACCCAGAAGTATCCACTCTCTTGAAGTTGCTCCTGGGTGAGACCATGGAGGCGGATGGCAATCCTATCCCTCTCCTCCTGCGGATGGCGTGCGCTAACAACTACACGAAGCAGCATCAACAGCATGAGTACAACGTACCATCGAGACTAACTACAAGGGAAAAGATGAGGACGAGCAAACTAACACTTAAACTGGTCGCCCAACTGCGTGACCTCGCCAAGCAGATATTGCTCGCGGGCGGCGGATTTTTCCGCCTTCGACTTCCACACGTCTGCGTTACTACGGATTAGGGGCAACTCACGCTCCAGCTGCTTCACCCGATCACGAAGTCGCGACAGCAAGGACAGCTCCTCTACCTTGGAGCGCGGTGGTGCCACTGTCTCATCAAGAGATGGCGAATCCTGATTTTCCCCCACTGGACCACTCGATGTGCCCTACCACAAGTCAAGACAAAAGAAAATAAGGCGACTAAATTAACACAAAGGCAAGGGGAAGAGACGCATTCTAGATAAGCATAAGTGTTTACAAACACACTCGCCAGTAGGCACGTCCTTAGGCTAACAAGGCAACTGATCAATTATTACAACAAGCTAACTATGGAGCAGCTGGCTTCTTTGACTTCGATGGCTTCGGGGGCTTCATCAAGTCCGTAGCAGTATCAGATGCCACTGACTTTCCGTCGGCCCCTGAGGCCGAAGCTTTTGCCGCCTTCTTCGCACGTTGGAGCTCCTCCGAATACTTGGCAACAATATTTATCAAGGAATGGCCATATTTGGCACAAGCAGTCGCAAAGGGAGCAAAGACTACCTGCTGACCATCCGTGCCAACAGGCATCGCCTTTGACACCGTAGAGGGATCTATCTCGACTATGTGGGCTTGCACCATGGCGAGTGATATCGTTGCACCAGCCGCCCGGAGGGAGTTCTTGTAAGTAGTAGGCACACCCCCGGCGAGTGACTCCACCAGCTTGTCCATATTATCGACCAGCTCCGCCTTCGGCATCAACTCCTCCCGGAGGCGACTAAGGGCGACCTTGGCCTTAGACAATGTATCCTGGATGGCGACGCTTCGGTCCTCGACCGCAGATACCGCGCTAGCCAGAGCGTCATCACGACGAAGGGCCTGCGGGTCAAAACTCAAGTCGCCAGCATCTACACCGAAAATAGACACAAGGATCAAACTTCTAGTGCCACCGGCAAAAACTCTAGATGCAGAGAGGAACATCAATAAAATATCTACCAGTAACGGTACCTGAGAGGGCCTTGGCGACTGAGAATAGTTGCTCTTCGAACAACTTTTCCCTGGCCGCAAAGGAGGCGCGTAGATCCTCTTCACGCTTCTGGGCATCATCACGAGCCGTGATTGCCTCGTCGTGCCCCTTCACAGCTGCGGCTAAAGTCTTCTCCAACATGGCGACGTTGCGCAGTAAAGCGTTATGCTCAGCTACATGGCAGTCAACAATTGGCTATCAGTCAATTATACCAAAACAGAGAGAAGACGAAAAGAATAATTGTAGAAGCACTCACTTTCGACCACGCGGTGACGCGTCTCCAGCATTGCATGCTGGCGACCCATCGCCATCACCTGCTCCGCCACTTGCGCAGCTTCCTTTACAAGGAGCTGTCACACAAAACAAGTTGTCAGAAGAGGGCAACAGAAGGCGTTGACTGCCACATTAAAAAAGAAGGAAAGATATACTTACATGGTCCTCTAGCGACTCCGAAGAAGTTGGCTGAACCGTCATCCGAGCAACTATTCGATGCTCCCCTACGTGAGGAGAGAATTGTGCCCGGAGTGGGCCGCCGCCGGAGGAGAAGGAGCACGCTCGACCTCTACTTTGGCCCTCGAGGTCGCGACTCCATATTCCTTCACAAACTCGACGTCACCAGAAGATGACGACGCCTCTTGGCTACAAGACCAAATCCACATTGAGAAAAGGAAAACTCCAGGGCAACGCCAACAAGAAGAAAACAGAAAAGAATTAGTGAACTCGCAAATTTACCAGTCAAAGTTGTCAAGATTAAACGTGGCCTCCGCCGACTCTGACAAAGACTCCTTCGGCAATCGCATCTTCTTGCGAGAAGATGGTGCCACAGCCCTCACAGGAACGGCGGGAATGGGTGACTCCGTGCTAGCAGCTGTGCCTTCTGGAGTCGAAGGAGTCGACGCATCGGAATCCTCACTGCACAAACGCTTGCGAGTATCCGGGCTCTCGGACTTGGGGGCTTCCTCTTCCACATCAGAAGGGACAGTCGACTCAGACTCGTCCTCTTCCAAAGCTTCGCGAGGAATAATACCCTTAGGGAGAGGAGGCATACAAGGAGACACCACCCAATCCTGCATACAAACAGTGAAGATCAGCAAACAGAACAGGTAAGCAACAGACAAAGCAATCGCGAAAATAAGCTACTGCGTAGCACAACTGTACCTCAGGAGGAGGATTCGAAGCATCGAAAGGAGGAACGACTGGCTCATTCGGAAGCACATCCTTGAAGGTGTACTTCGTGACCAGTCGCACCCTCTTATCTAGCTCACTCGCGGACATGCCATCGGCAGACACGCGAGTGGCATCATCAGCGCCACCCCATTGAAACATGGGATGGACTCTAGCCTGGAGAGGCTGGACGCGACGACGCAGCCAAGTCCTGACAAGGGCGCATCCTCCCTCTTCTGCGCCTATGCGACTCTCGAGGTCGCAGACGCGTTGACATAGCACGTATGTCTCCGCGAGTTCGGAGGGCATGATCACGTTCTTCCAAGAACGCATCTTCTTGCAGGGAGTCGCGGGATCGAAAGGCGCGAGTCCAAAGTGCTCGTCCTTGGCCTTCTGGTCGCGAACATAGAACCATTTGTCCCTCCATCCCTAGACGGACTTGGCGAGCTTGATGTCGAAGTAGGTGGCGGACGGGTCGACATGGATTCCACAACCACCTACGTCGTAAACTAGCGAGCCAGATGCGGACTGACGCTTCAGTTTAAATAAGCGTTTGAAAAGGCCAAAGTGCGGCTCGATTCCGAGCCAGCACTCGCAAAGAGTGATGAAACGGGTGATGTAGAGAATCGAGTTCGGGGACAGCTGATGGAGCTGGAGCCCGTAGAAGCAAAGGAGACCCCTAAGAAAGGGGTGGAGAGGCAAAGAAAGGCCGCAGATGACGAATGCAAAAAACATCACTCGAAAACCAGCAGGAGGCACATGAATGGTCTCACCGCTGGGTACGCGCGCATCGGCGACTGCTGCAGAAATAACTCCGTCTTGGCGAAGAAGACGGAGATCCGACGCCTTGATGATAGAAGGGCGCCATGCGCCATTTGTCACGCGGGTGCCCGCGACCTTCTTTTTCCCGCCGGCGGCGGCACTGGTGCCCGCAAGAGCGGGGCCACCCTTCTTCTTCGTCGCAGCAACGGTGGCCGCGGATTCAGCGGCAGCGCCTCCTTTCTTCTTTCCTATTGCGCGGCGGCGATGAGAGCGCAGGAAATAACTTGGAAACGAGCGGAGGTGGTCCAGAGCTGAGGAGGAGATGAGCGCAGGGAAAAGGAGATGAGCAGCAGCAATGGCGATGGCAGCGAAGAAGAAAAGAGTGCAGATGGAAAATTATCGCCGTAGCGCCGCTACTTAACCCCTAGAAGATGCAATCCAACGGCTCACAAAAACCCTACTGGGCGCGTGGCACGCATCACGCTCGACATGTGGAGAAGAGGAAGCGCGAACCGTCCCTCCACTGCTCCCATCACGCGCGGAAATCGAGGAGGCACAGTTAATAATAAGATTACGCATGCCCAGTCAAATCAAAGTCAGAAAGTGGGACCCACCGCTCATCACGTCCCATCAAAATCGCTCACGCGGGAAATTGAGGTCATGCAAGTGTCAGCACTGACGTCATCAAAGGCTACGCAGCAGAAACTTAGACTACTTTAGTCTTTCCTAGAGTCTTCGACTCCACCAAGCACTCGGGGGCTACTCCCATAGGGAGCGCTGGCCGCGCACCCTATGATTTTTTCTTTTCTTATTGCAGGGATGCATGCAATCACAATCAAACCCAACCACTCGAAACACGATTCGACTATGGACATGGGTTACTCCCATAGGGAGCGCCGGAAACAATTTCGACTGAAACAAGCAAGCAAAAGACGACAGCAGTCGCAAAACGTGTTTTAGTCCCTGCCTAAGTATTTGACTGAAACAAACAAGCAAACATGACAGCAGTCGCAAATTTTCTTTAGTCCCTGCCTGAGTCTTCGACTCAACCAGGCACTCGGGGGCTACTCCCATAGGGAGCGCTGGCCGCGCACCCTATGATTATTTGCACAAAAACTGTGTGTTGACAACATCCGCACTCGCAGATCATGGCGACACCGCCTCATAATTTTCCCTGCAAAGATATTACGTCTCCTGGGTCGCCTGAATCGTCTCCGCGATGATAAAATTCGGATGTCGCGCTTACAGCGTGAAGGTAAGACCTGAGTAAGGCCCGGCAACGCATTTAACTGCGCACTACCAGAAATATATCCGTGCCTGCAGGCACGATGAACATGCCTTGACGGACGCGTCAAGTGCTCACACCCATATAACTAGAATTCGACTCCTGTAAGACCTCCACGGCCTGAGTCGAATTACGCCAACACTTTTCCGGATTCGAGTCCGGGGACTCGAGTTCGAGTAGATTGCGTTGTTTCATCCTAAGGTGGTTAACTGATACCGATACTTCGGCTATATCAGGCACGTATATCAACAATCCCTATGATATGAATAAAAGCATTCGAAAATGTACTCATTTAGGCACTCGAAGACTTCAAAAAGTCCCCAGTCGAATCTGCGATTCCACTGGACACTCGGGGGCTACTGACATGGGTATACCCTACAGGTACTCGATCTTGGTATATACGGTCAAAATACGTATAGGCCCACGGTGTCGCCAAGGCCCAGATAGAAGGACTCGAGTAACCTGCGGACTCTCGATTGCTTGAAGATCAAGAAAAAGCTAAAGATAGAAAGTTTGAAGGGAAAAACCCTAACTTGTAACCGACTCGACCTGCTACCCGAGACCTAGCCTATCTATATAAAGGCTAGGAGGGGGCGGCGAGGAGGAGACACGCAACCCTAGTTTTCCACAACCCTCGCCAGATTGCATCTGCGCACCATTGTAACTTTCGACTCCTTCGATAATTCCACGAGCAGACTAGCAGGAGTAGGGACCTCTACGAGGCCTGAACCTGGGTAAATCCTTTGTCCCCTGTGTGCTTGTTTGCTAGCCGATAGATGTCTCCAACGCTCCTTCCTTCTCCAAAACCCAAGTCCATAACAATGGGCATTGATGAGTTAAACCCTCGTCAGCTGGTAATTGTGGTGGCTTTGTCCAAGTTTAAATTAGGGATATTATAACTGAGACAAAGAGGAGCTCTCTCACGAACTGGACACTTCTGGCCGTCCGATCTTTCCCATGTATAATTTTGGCCGTTGGATCTCCTTCACTATCCAAATTGGGCCACATGTACCCGGGGGATGCTACTCTCATAATCAAATCAGCATACTGTGGTGAGTTGGACCTCAAAAACCCACGAAATACCATGTAACTCCCTACTGGAGGCCGACCTGACCAAGTTACACGACGAGACCACGACCGATCGAGAGAGAAAAATAGGAGATGTATTTGGGACCGGGAAGGACGATCGGCATGACGCCATGAGATGTGGTGGGTGATTGGAGTACATCCGCCGTCTGATGGCAAATTAATTGAAGTGGAGGTGCGCCGTTTCTACGAGCAAGGAATAAACTAGCCGTTTCTATGAGCAATTAATTGAAGTGGAGGTGCGACGTTTGACGGAGGTCGATAATGGAGGTACTTTAGGAATTTCTCTCTATAAATAGGAACATATGCTCAGCACCGTCGCGCTTAATCTTGAAGATTGTTCGTTCTCCTTATCTCCTCTCAGCCTGGGGCGGTGGCAGCACACAGGTAGAGCTGAGGAGAGGTGACACCGATGGTAGGCTTTGAGGCAGCGGCCGCGGCTCCTGTGCGCGAGTAGCTACATCACCACAAATGTTCCCTCATCTCTGCAGCTCTCTAATAGTAGTATGATTCAAACCTCCATCTTGTGCAGATCCGTCCTTGTCGATTTAGCATCCTCTAGCCCTTTCACGATTGCCCCTATTGGCTCCTGATTGGCATCAGGTACCTTGTTCCGAAACTTGGGAAGGCAAACAGATCAAGTGACCCCTCTGGTTCAGATTTTAGAGGAAGCACAAGGTGAATGACCAGCACAGTTTGAAGCATTCTCTCTGTGTTTCTTGTTTGTGTTCTTTTGACATCTTCACCTAATATATCTTCTGAACTGATTCATGCACATATGCAAACTCCACGCAATGTTACTAAGTAGGAAAGTACCATCGTGTCTCCTACCTATTTTAAGCAATTTGAAACAACGGTGAGGAAATTTGGTTAGGTTAAACTTGGGTATATTAATACATAATAAACTTCATGCCATATGCAGTCCATGTATAGAAGATTATATTGTTTCACCTATTGCCGCAGATGCACAAATGACAGTCTTATGTGTAATCAGAGTTTTGACATTACGGAGGATTCATGTTCACATTTGAGATGATTTGGCTGCTCTAGAGTAAGCATAATGTTACAATCAATATCTCTCCCCTTGACATGTTCCATGATCTTTCTTTTCAGTACTCTCATAATTACGTAGGCTGCTGTTTTTATGTATCTTTTTATTATGTGCAAAATATTATAGGATTTTGAATTCCAGATCAGGTGATTAGAATGTAACATAAATCCGTACTTCGATGGATTCGTGAAAACAATGTTACTATAGATGTGTATTTTAACCTGCTGTGCCTTTTTTTTAGGAACCGTCATCTGTGTATTTAGCAAGAGCTGCTAAGCATCAGATAGTTATCTGCACACTATTGGTTGTTCATGCCTTTAATTGGCTATTCTGTTTTTTGTTCAAAATCTCCTTGTTCAGTGTATACTGTAAGAGGTCCGCAATACGGCAATGCATATACAACCTTCAAGTATATTGGCGTGAACAATATGATTAATGTATGTTTCTTGTCTAGATAGATTTACGCAAATTCCTATTATTTCACCGTAAAAATAGATGGGCGCGGCAACGCGCGCCATCATGATCTAGTAGCGAATAAATCGGGTTCATTGTCTTCAATGCAGTTTTCTATGTGGAAGAGGCTAAATATACATGCGCTTCACTACTTGGAATTACATATACTATATGATTGGATTGTTAGCAAACATCCATAAGTACTAACAATGCATTAAGGTTTCCCCAACCATAGCCTTAAGTTTAATGGTCTTCCTACTCCCATACGTGCAACGTTCCGGTTCGCGTCCTCAGGTTTCTGTCACTCCGGCATAACTCCCCCATTCCTTTTACACATACTACAAAGCCTATGATGTTTAATCTATTCGCGCACAAATATAATAGACACCAAAGAACTATACCATATCAACATACAACTCTAATGAACCAAAGGCGTTCAACCATTCAATCTAAGAACAAAGAAACACACAAACATGACATAGATCATAGGATTATAACTTATAGTATCAGACACCAAGTTTACATAGGACGGTACCGAGATGTGTGGGAGGATGAACCACTGCATACTAGGAGGATTAGGTGATGGAGATGGCGGTGAAGATGGTGAAGAGGGTGGCGGCGGCGCGGGGGACTCCTTCCCCGCTGCCGGTATTTTGGGGGAGCACCGCCCCTTAGCCCCCTTCCTTCATGGCTTCTTGGGAGCCCTCTCACATGTAGATGGGATTCATGGGGGAGGCAAAAACGTGGCTTTGGTGGCTACAAATTCGTGGGTGGAGATGCCTTGGGTGAATTAGGTTTTCTCCCTTTATATAGCTTCTCGGATTCGCGTCACCCCATCTTGGGCTGCAGTAAATCGGGCCTAGCGGGCCCGTCCGGACTCGGAATGAGCTAAATTTTATGTCCCAAACATTTGTCGCGAAATTTCCAACAACTTTGTAGTTGAAGATTTTTCCGTTTGATGCCTTCTTCGACCCGAAACGTGACGATATTCAAAATGAGTTCTGAGACAGATTTCTGGAAAAATCCCAATTTGACTCCAACAAGGTTTCCACTTGTATTCTTGGTAATTCCTACACATCAAAGTGTAAAACAAGAATATTGTGCACTTTTGCAACTATTAGTAGGTTAGTCCAAATAAATCATAAACTTTATACAAAAAGGGGTGTCAAAAGCATATTATTAGCATAAAACCATCAAAAATTATAGATACGTTATGGACATATCAGCATCTCCAAGCTTAGTTCCTGCTCGTCCTCGAGTAGGTAAACGATAAAAACAATATAATTTTTTAGGTGACATGTAGACAACACAATCTTGATCATCATTATTGTAAAAGCGTTGATAGTTGAGATCAAAGGTACTCCAAACATGAACATGAAAGATAGAGTTCTAACAATATAGCAACTATGTTGTAACATGAAAAGGTACAAACAAAAGATCATGAATAACAATGCATTGAAAGATATTTGTTTGTTTCACATATAGAAAACATAATGAGAGTGGTATTCAGCTTGTCCCTCATGGTATAGCAAAACATAAATGCATAATACACCTTCAAAGTTCATAAGGGTGACTAGATACAAATAGTTTAAGAACAAGCAATATCAAAGTTATGAATCAATCAAAAAGTCTTGGCACAATGCACATTAAACTAAGAATGGCCTCTATGCTCCCTCAATAGGTTCATAAAGATAGAAGATGGAGACTCAACATAAAAGTAAAAGAAAGGCCTTCATAGAAGGAAGCAGGGATTCAAGTCTCATTAAGAGCTTCCAAAAATTATGGTACTTATTAGCTTTCATCTCTCATTGCCCCTGCCATAAGCATCTTAAAGTGAGTAAGGTTAAAGTGAACAAACTATGGAGTATATGCTTGACAAAGTATAAGTTGGCAATCTCATGTCCCTTGGATACGAGGGCCGCTCCTCATGCTACTCAAGTTTAGTTACCGGTAAGTTCTTGTCATAGTAACTACATGTGTATCATAGAGAACCGCCAACGGGGTACCCCTTGCCCGATGATATGGAAGAATCCCCATATCAAAATGACAAGGCAAGCAGACAACACACATCTCAGCAATCTTCTTATTTACCATGGGAAAATGGTGCTTTTTTCTATCTTTCCCCTTTTCTCATCTCTTTTTTTCTTTTTTTTCTCAATCTCTGTCTCTTTTTTTATAAGAAGAATGCTTCATAGATTGCTCATTATGGTTACGCTGCAGGTTTCCACCATGATTAGGCATGGATTAGACCAGCGGCCCAGACATTTCTCTAACACACATACATAACTCCATGGACTTACACCCCTTTCATTTCACACCGGCGACATCCATAAACAAAAGAGCATGACATCAACTGGGTACAATGTACAAGTGCAATGTTGAAAGCATTCCCCATGACAACATGGTTCTGCTAATCCCCAACATATAAGTGCAAGCATATACAATATAGACGACACAATGGTTCAAGTTTATTAGGGGCAAGAAAAGTAAAGTGTGCCATCAAGTTCGTGAGAGATTTAATCACTAGTTTTCTCATAACAAGTTTAATTCAGAAGGTAGATAAAAACATGAATATACTTAGAATAGCAAATGATAATAGGTAGGTATGCTGGACTCTTTGGAATAACTTGGTTTTATTTGGAGTTGGATGCACGAGTGGAACTCATACTTGGTGTGGAGGCTTGCAAAAGACTAGGAGCGACCAACTAAGAGAACAATAATGGCCATAATCATACAAAGCGACAAAACATCATTAATTAAAGCATAAAGTGATATTACAAGTCGAAAACTAAAGGATCATAGAGGCTATGGTGAATTGGTATAGCCTTAACATGGTGTGAGCATGTGCCAAGTCAACCCAAATAAAGCATCAAAGGAGAATACCACAATACTATGCTTTAATATGCTAAAACAACGCATGATTCTTTCAAGGCACATTAAGCAATCTCAATTATTTGTAACATGCCATGCTACAGCAAAAATCACTAAGCATAAAGCCAAAACAATATCAAGCATGACATGACAAAGCATAGGCCACAGTCAAAAACAAGCTCCTTTTGTACCACTTATAAGCATGAAGCTTCTTACTCTTTTCCAATCACCAGTCAACTTATTTAAAACCACATATGAATGCAGGGGTCCAACCAATTTTTTTAAGCAAACCAAACAAAATAAAACTAATAACAAAAACAAAGATGCTCCAAGAACAACACAATTGTGTATGAAACAATAAAAATGAAGTGTTTGGAAGGAACCTAGATTTTTTATTGAAGAAGGGGATGCCTTGGGCATCCCCAAGCTTTGACGCTTGTACTTCTTGGATATTTCTTGGGGTGACATGGGTGGCATCCCCAAGCTTGAGATTTTGTCCATATTCCTCTTATCACATTACTCTTCCCTACACTTTAAAATTTTCCTTCATACAAAACTTCACACAATCTTCATTAGCAACATTAGTGTACTCAAGATAATAAGTATTTTGGTTTTAGCTCCAACACAAATAAGACTTCCATTAAAACAAAAGCTATTGTAGCACTTCCTTTAAAAAGTTAAAATGATCAAAGAGAACTCAAAGAGAAAGAGATTAAGAGGCAAATGCCAATAATGGCAGAAATCTGTGAAAACAGACCAGTAGGTAAAAACAAATTTTTTCGATGACCTTCTGTTGCTCAAATCGAAAAGTGTTGAACTAACGCAAGTTGGATAACAACCTGGGGCAGAAGCACAGAAACTTACAGTTCAAACCGACGTACATAGATTTTTCACAAAATTTTACAGAGAAGCACAAAAATTGTTTCGGGACAACAACTTTCCCAAGCATTACTTCTCTCTCATTAGAGGATAACAAGCGGTTGCTATAGAGGTAAAAACTTCCAAGACTCAAAGAAAACAAATGTAACTGGTGTTTGATTCTAGGACAAATTAATAAAAAGATAGAAATGCTCCAAATTTATTCTAGTTTCTATGCTGCTCAAAAAACAAAGTTTAAAGGTTTGCAAACCTAGGGGTTGTTGAAGAAACTTTTGGACATTCTTCAATTTCTCTATTTGGTGTTCCTTATTCTCTGTGAAAAAACTTAAACACAAAAACTCTCCCATTCTTTTCTGCGGTTTTTAACTGAAAAGCTTCCATGGGAAGATTTGTTTTGGTTTCATAGGCATGAACACAAGTGTTCAAGGTCGACCCCCACTTAACCATTACTCGTATTTCCAATCACTTTCCTTTTTGAAAACATTTTTAGGTAACAAGTACAACTATTTTTTTTGTAATTCGCATTCCCTATCCATACTAAGATAGATAACTACTTAAAACTGAAAGTAAAAACTACTTAGAGATAAAGCAAACAAGTGCACACAAGAATATTCACCCACACGCTATTGCTCCCGAGCAACGGCGCCAAAAAGGGTCTTGATAACCCACAAGTATAGGGGATCGTGTGTAGCCTTTCCGATAAGTAAGAGTGTCGAACCCAACGAGGAGCTAAAGGTAGGATAAATTTTCTCTCAAGTTCTATCAACCACTGATACAACTCTACGCACACTAAACGTTTGCATTATCTAGGAAATAAAACTAGAGCAACAATACGAGTACTAGAGATACTTTTGCATGATAATAAATAACAAGAAAGTAAAGCTAGTTGATGCAGCAATAAAATACACAAAACTAACAAAACCATGAGTGTGGAATAGTGGTGGTAATTGTGGTGGCTTTGTCCAAGTTTAAATAGCGAATAAATCGGGTACATTGTCTTCGATGCAGTTTTCTATGTGGGAGGGGCTAAATATACATGCGCTTCACTATTTAGAATTACATGTACTATATGATTGGATTGTTAGCAAACATCCGTAAGTACTAACAATGCATTAAGGTTTCCCCAACCATAGCCTTAAGTTTAATGGTCCTCTTACTCCCATACGTGCAATTTTCCGGTTCACGTCCTCAGGTTTCTATCACTCCGGCAGAACTCCCCCATTCCTTCTACACATACTACAAACCCTATGATGTTTAATCCATACACGCACAAATATAATGGACACCAAAGGGCTGTACCATATCAACATATAACTCTAATGAACCAAAGACGTTCAACCATTCAATCTAAGAACAAAAAAACTACACAAACATGACATAGATCATAGGATTATAGGATTATAACTTATAGCATCAAACACCATGTTTACATAGAACGGTACAGAGGTGTGTGGAAGGATAAACCACTGCATACTAGGAGGATTAGGTGATGAAGATGGCGGTGAAGATGGTGAAGAGGGTGGCGGCGGCGCCAGCGGCGGCGCGGGGGACCCCTTCCCCGCCGTCGGTATCATGGGGGAGCACCACCCCTTAACCCCTTCCTCCATGGCTTCTTGGGAGCCCTCCCCATGGAGATGGGATCCATGGGGGAGGCAAAAACGTGGCTTTGGTGGCTGCAAATTCATGGGTGGAGATGTCTTAGGCGAATTAGGTTTCCTCCCTTTATATAGCTTCTCGGATTCCCGTCACCCCATCCTAGGCTGCAGTAAATCGGGCCTAGCGGGCATGTCCGGACTAGGAATCAGCTAAATTTTATGTCTAGATTATTTGTCGTAAAATTTCCAACAACTTTGTAGTTGAAGAGTTTTCCGTTTGACACCTTCTTCGACCCAAAACGTGACCATCTTCAAAATGAGTTCTAAGACAAATTTCTGAAAAAATCTCAATTTGACTCCGACAAGGTTTCCACTTGTATTCTTGGTAATTCCTACACATCAAAGTGTAAAACAAGACATTGTGCACTTTTGCAACTATTAGTAGGTTAGTCCAAATAAATCATAAACTTTATATAAAAAGGAGTGTCAAAAGCATATTATTAGCATAAAATCATCAAAAATTATAGATACGTTATGGACGTATCAAGCTCTTTTCAGTATAAAAGAGGTAGTCACTAAAGCTTAACCTTCAAAATATAATGATAATTTTATAAATAACACTGTTGATCCTATCTCAAACAAGGTTTGACTATATCTCTCGAATACTCCATATTTCTATGGTTTATCAGGAAACATAAATCCATGGAACGATTCTTTAAATCTTAGTTGTTTTTGCTAAACTTGTAACTCAAATATTTTCCTTTATGATGCAATCATAAATTCTTTATTTTCTCATTATAATGATTTTCCACTTCATCTTGAAATCATTTGAAAATTTTCAAATCTTTCATACTTCTTCCTGATTAAGTAAATATACATATATTCACTCAAATCTTTGGTTAAAGTATATATGAAGTTTGAATGATCGACCACATATGGCTACACCTAATGGATAATATACATCAATATGCATAATGTCCAATAAGCACCTAATGCACTATATGCATCAATATGCACAATGTCCAGTAAGCACCTAATGGACTATATGCATCAATATGCACAATGTCCAATAAGTTAGTCGTTCATTCCTCTTTGGCCTATGAACAAAATTTAAATCATTTTCAGAAAATTCTCACAAGCGTCAATTGATTAAAAAATTAAACAGAATCCCAAATTCCATCAACATGGAGTTTCTTCATGTTTTGTTTCCAATATGATTTAAACTGTAGTGTTACTCATAAGTGATTTTCTAATCATTCGTGTTACGATACTTTAGCATCAATGTTTATGGATGTGATTTATCCAACTAGATTCGTAAGAGTTCATCCATCTTCAATGGAATACGGTGATTATTTGAACAATCATCATTCTCATAATACTAGGAAAAATAACAATTATTGAAATACAAATCTTGAAGAGAATCTTTGATGTAAATGAGAAACACAATAACCCTTTATTTGTTTTCGATGAACATCATCACATATTCTTTTGCTAGTTACTTAGGCTATTGTAGTTCATGAATTGAGTTGCTTTGTGTGACATTTCACACCAACCAATTCAGTATCCAATACCTAGGAACCACATTGTTTAAAAGCAAAGAATACACCCATAACGTGTATATCATTCATATATCTAAGCTGGACATTTCCAGTATTTTCTTTTCTGCCAAATATTTTCTAGATTCTCTTTCAGCATTTCCTTTTCTCTTTTAAAAGAAACTATCAACATCAATAGTGGTGCCATACATATGACACATAGTTCAAAGTGTGTATAGTCAAATACTAATACCTTTGGACTTGCACTTTTGAAGTAGATCACCATCATCAAAATGATATGCGTTCTTTCAAAATTTCATTCATTTTAGTAATCCTTTTAATATAGTAAACATTTTATCTACATCTTCTATCCATCCTTATCATGACAACTTTCATGATCAGGCTACTATAGCTCATAAGGACGAATCACGAATATAATGTTAATTCCCAAAACCTTTTGGGTGATCAGGACGCCTAGTGTCTCCAACCTTTTATAGATTCTCATATAATACGAGAATATGTATTTTATTAAATTATACACCATCATATTGCTACCAAGCATTATTATAGATATCATGATATTTTCTACAGATATTATGGTTGCTGAAACAATTTTCAACTCCTAGATAACGTTGATATTAGAACAATTTTCAATATCAAGAATCATGGAGGCAAGCATGATACTTAGATACCAACGCTAGAATTTGTTACTCTTGATTCAATACAACTTATTGAATTTCACGGAGTAAGTAAGGTTTTGATGAAACATGCAATAGTACTTTTAAACATTAGATTGACACTTATAAAACAATATGATACCACCTCGTAAAGTAAAATTTCAGAATTCTATAGTTCTATTATCTCAATTATAACTAAACACAAGGTAGTAAACGAATGCCAGTGACTACAACGACCTATGCAAATTCACTTCGATTTAGTTTATGATAAATTGAGTTCAAATTAATCCAAATTACTAAATTGAACTCCCACTCAAAACAACATCCCTCGAGTCATTTTGGTGATTACACGAACTAAATTCACTACACCACGACCGATCATCACAAGTGGTGGTGCAACTCCAATGGCGAGCATCATATGGACATCATATCATTCACATGACTCGTGCTTTACCTTTTGGTTCATGTTCCTAGGCCATGTCTGTACATGCTAGGCTTGCCAAGTAAGAACCTTAGTACCCATGTGCGTAAAACTATCTTACACCCGTTGTATGCGAACGTAGATTCTATCACACCCGATCATCACGTGGTGCTTCGAAACGACAAACTTTCTTAATGGTACATACTAAGGAAGAACATATTATTATCTTGATATTAGTGAGAGGGATCATCTTATAATGCTACCTCCAAGTTCTAAGATAGAGATAAGAAAAATAAGATGCAAACAAAATATCATATGCATAAAGTGATATGATATGGTTCTTGCACTTGATCATTATCTTGTGCATCATGGTATGATCTCTATTATTCAATCTGTGTAGCACCAAGGTTTATGGCGCTCTCACTTTGTTATAATTCCCGAGAGTATCTTACCATACTAAAATTATAACATTTACCATATCATGAGACATGTCCAGCAAAAATAAAACTAGACACTTCTAATTTATCTTTTGCATATTTTACGTGGCTTTAGGCTTTCGAAGGTAGAATCGATCTTACATATGAACAAGGAACCACAACAATGATAATCAAATTATATTAACAACCCGTTGTAAATCAGATATCAACTATAGTGGGAGAGATAGACACCTGCTAGCCACTTATGCAAAACTAGTTGTGTCAAACATGGAACAGGTCTCATGTGCGAGGACATGTAAAGTTTATCCGAGCTGCTTCATCCCACTATGCCGCCAATATTCAAAATACATGAAGGATGCAATAACATGACCATCGGCGTCCACATATTCATATGTGTTCTAATCGTACAAAGTATCTATGCATAGACATAGCTCTGATACTGATGGGTTCGTTGCATGGAAAACAAAAAAAATCCTACGGTTGCAACCACCAAGATCATATCTAGTACATACATGTAACGGTTTCAGATGGACTCACACTTGAAGACCGTAACGCGGGATAACGTTCCCACAAACAAATGTGGCTATTGTAGAGTGTACACGACCATCCTCAATGACGCGATGATAGTACCACACGTGCAACACCTCCGTAATTGGTCACACGTACAGTGTGCCGACGACTTCCGTCCCTCGCTCCAGCGCGGCAACGAAAGTAGGCGATCCTCGGGAACTCCGCCAACACTATGACATGGTGGTGATGGTGGTGTAGAAGATCTTGAACAAGGCTTCGCCTAAGCACCTCGCTCGTGGCAATGGAAAATGCTAGAAGAGGAGGAAGATGCCAACCAAAGAGCATATGAGAGGAGAGATGTGTGTGTGTGAGAGAGAGGAGGAGGGGGGACTTTTATAGGTGAGGGGCAGCCCAAGGGGGCATGGCGCACAGCCCTGGTGTTGCCCCCACATCTCCCCAAATTATGTGGGTGGACTCTCCACTCACAAAAAATCACTCTCCACTTTCTTCCATTTATTCTCCACTCAAAAATCAAGAGTGTCTTCATTAATACCACTTTTAATTCACTTGATTTAATGTTACTCATTTAATGAATACTTCATTTAATGAACACATCAACAATTCATTCCCCGGTAATATTCTGATACAGTGAAACTATTATGGTTTATTTATCAGAACAATTCCTACGTTATCTAGTATTTTTCTGGTGTTCCCTGTCCACTCAAATGTGTCGACTACCCTTAAGTGTGTCTCCTACGGACCGTGAATTGAGAAGACATGATTAAGACATTCTCCGATCAATAATCATTAGCGGGACCTAGAGATCCATAATGACTCCCACCAGCTCAAGCAATGACTTAGTGATCACGTGACTTTTATTCGCAGTAACCTATTCCTTTTTCTCACTATATTTTACTTGTCCGAGATCCGATCATTGGTATCATCCATACCTAGTTCGATCCCGTTAGTGACAAGTATTCTTTTCTTATTCTCGTGATATAACATTCTTAGTGATCGTTATCACTTGCTTGCAAGCTATGTTAATGTGATATCAATAAGAGGCCCCTGAGTATATCTCTCCGTCATTAGGATGGACAAATCCCACTCTTAATCCATGAGCCTCAACTAACACTTTCCAAGTAGATGGCAACACTTTTATAATCACCCATTTATGGTGTGATCTTTGATGTAATCAAAGTACTCTTCCGAAGTCAGTGACTGACGTGATCTCATGGTCTAAGAATTAGAGTTACTTCTAATGATGTTATAGTAGTGTAAACATAATGGCATGATTGTGTTACTATACTTTGGGAGTATGTTCATCACATCATTCAATCAATGTTGTGACCTTGTTATTAACAACATCTATTGTCATGATCAGGAAACCTTGATCATCTGTTAATCAATAAGCTAGTGTAATGAGAGGCATCACTAGGAACCTTTTCTTTGTTTATTAAACACACATGTATTAACGTTTCTGGTTAACAAAGTTATAGCATGAGAAATAAACATTTATCATAAACATGGAATAATATAATAACCAATCTATTATTGTCTCTCGGGCATATTCCTTTCACTCCGTGTCCCTCCTGTTGCTGCCCTGCTTATATTTTGTTTAAGTTAATATTACCTGGTTACATGTAAGACAATATCCGTAGTGTCTTTGGTGGTTGTTGAACTATTAATTATAAGAACCTCGTCTATATATATATATATATTAATCTACTCGTTTATATGGAAAATTTCTAGTGTTCAATTATATTATCGATTATGCTCATGCGTACTACCAAATATTTCTAGTGCTCGATTATATTATAATTGTTAAGGAATATATCAACAAGATTTTAAATTGGTGGAAAATTCGTATTGAAGTAACTAAATGATCTCACATCGGTATTAAACATTTGAATTAGTCAAATTCAAAACAGTTGCACCTTATTGCCATGTAGCATGCATGAACCTCATTTACTCTTAGGACTCAATTTCACTCTTTGATGTATATATGTATTCTATTCGATGTATGAACCTAATTTTATCTTAGGACTCAATTTCACTCTAGCAAGCATGTGTAAACACCTTCCTCTGCCTTTAAATTATGAATTATTCGCAAAATTTAGGATTAACAAAATCCAGAGTTCTGAATATATCTAGATGTCCGAATATTCACTCAACGAGATTTCCTTCAAAGGATACATGAAAAAAGTTATATTGGTGAAAATTCATAATTAAGTAACCAAATGATCTCACTTAGTGATTAAACATTTGAATTAGTCAAATTCAAAACATCTGCACCTTATTTCTCTGCAGCAAAGTGCATGAACACTTGTCGTCATGCCTTTCAGGGTAAAGATCCAAGGATTGTACTACGCCAATTTATGAACCTCATTTTGTCTCAGGGGACTCAATTTCACTCTAGAAAGCATGTATACACACCTTTTTTGCCTTTAAATTTTGAATAATTCTAAAATTTTAGTGTAATCAAACGCCAGAGTTCCGAATATATCTGGAGTCCGAATATTAGCCCTTTTCAAATCACTAGTCGTCTAGTACTTGGCGGCATAATGTGAAATATTCGGAGAACGGATGTTCTTAGAGACGTTCTACACTTGCAGCCGTTTGAGGCTAGTACTTGGCAGCAAATATATGAAAATATTTTGACAAATATTTTAGATTTGTGCCACTTTTGTTCTTCCCCGCCCGCCTAGACCACTGTCCACCACCACCGCCCTCCACCACCACCGCCTCTGGTCCCCTACCTCTCCACTGCCGCCACCTTCGGTACCCTGCGGTGCGAACACTCTCCCTCCCCTCTGAGGACCCCTTCGTCGTCCATGTAGGTATGCGTGAAAACCAACCCCCCCAAACCCTAAATCAGCAGCTTCGAGTTAGAAACTCTTCCATCGAATTTGCTATTTTGCTTCCCAAATTTAAGGTCCTGGGTTACCGAGCTGCAAAGACTTGATGACGCCATCGGGAGAGCCTCCCCCAGCCGACCTGCATCTATCCAAACTCTTTTCCCCTTGTATAAATCTTAAAATCTGCAATTTTCACTTCTAGAAATAGAGATTTAATTGTGACTTCGAGCAATAGAGATTTAATTGTCACTTGATTGGTCTATGTATCTATTTTAATTGTCACTTCATTATTCTTCTTGTATCTTGATTGTATTAAGATGCTCTATGTGAAGGGAATATGTCCTGAGAGGCAATAATAAAGTTGTTATTATACATATTCCAAGTATATGATAGATGTTTATTTTGCATGCTATAATTGTATTAATTTGGAAACGTTAATACATGTGTGTTTAATAAACAAAAGTAAAGTTCCTAGTTATGCCTCTCTTATAAACTAGCTCATTGATTAACAAGATGATCAAGGTTTCCTGATCATGGACATTGGATGTTGTTAATAACAAGGTCACAACATTAGTGGAATAATGTGATGAACATTCATTCGAAGTATAGCATTACGATCAAAGTCATTATGTTTATATTGCTATAACATCATACAAAGTAGTCTTAGTCCTTAGACCATGAGATCATGTTAATTGCTAACACCGGAAGAGTATCTTGATAACATCAAACGTCACACCGTAACAGGGTGACTATAAAGATGGGTTCAGTACTACGAAGGTGTTATGTTGAGGCTCATGGATCAAGAGTGGAATTTGTCAATCCAGATGACGGATAGATATACTCTGGGCCCTCTCGGTGATATCACATTAAGATAGCTTGCAAGCAAGTGGTGTGATCACTAGAATGTTATATCACGGGAACGAGAAAAGAGTGCATGTCGGTAACGAGATCAAACTAGGTATTTGGATACCGATGATCGAATCTCGGACATGTATTATATCATGAGACAAAGGGATTAAATTGCTGACGTTAAAGGTTCTCACGATCACAGAAGTCATCGTTGAATATGCAGGAGTTAGTATGGATCTCCAGGCCCCGCTTCTGATTATTGATCTGAGAGGAGTCTCAATCATGTCTGCATTATTCGCGAACCGTAGGGTGACACACTTAAGGGTTGCCGGACACCATTTAGGAGCACATATGTTCCAGACAAAAGGTTTGCAAAGCGCAGGAAATGTTTCGATAGAAACAGGAATTGTTTCGATAGAAACCGGAATTGTTTCGGGTGAAATTGCAGAAAGTGGTTCTGCATGTGATATTGGAATGTTGCAAGGGGTTTTATGTGAATGTTTGTTAATTAAAGTAATTAACAAAATTCTGAATAAAAATAATAAAAGAGTTTTATTAAATGAGAGAGCATTAAATTTGGAGAAATTTAATGCATTTAAAGTGGAGACTTTAAAAGAGAATGTTAAGGGGGCATTTTAATGTGGAGGGGTTACCACCACATGAATGGGGGAGGTGAGGGGTCACCCCCATGCGCCGGCCATGGAGAGAGGGGGCACCCCCTCCTCCTATAAAAGGCCACCCATTCCCTCCTTCATCCTCACACCTCCTCGTGAAGGATCTCTCTCCCCTCTAGAATTATTCCCCCATGGTCTCGGATTAGCGAGATACATGTTCCCGGTGGCATTTCGTCTAGAAGGAGTTGCTGCTTCCGCTGGATCGCTGGAGCGAGGAGGTGGAGGTTGTCCGGTGGCTTGAACGTGTGTGCGAGTGCGGATGCGCTGCTAAGTTGTAGCGCTCGGACTTTCTCATGATCTTGAGATCGGCAAGTGTACGACTACATCAACCACGAGTTCCTACTCGTTAACAAAACTCGTTGTCTTCGAGGGTAAGTTCTCGTTGGATGTATGTCCACCCGTTTGCTTTGTACCTAGTAGATAGATCTTGGCGTGTAGTTCACATCGTAGGAAATTTTTTGTTTTCTATGCTGCGGACCCAACAGTGTTCTTCCTTAAGTACGCACCGTTTATGTTTCACCGCTTCAAGACATCACGTGATGATCGGGTGTACTTGAATCCACGATCATATTTCGCGTGTAAGACAATTTTACACACTCGAGTACTAAGGTTCTTACTTGGCGAGCCTAGCATGTACAGACATGGCCCCGGAACACGGACCAAAAGGTTAAGCATGAGTCATATAGTTGATATGATGCCCATATAGATTCTCGCCTTTGAAGCTACACCTACTCACGTGATGATCGGACTTGGTGTAGTGGATTTTGTTCATGTAATCACCAAAAAGACACGAGGGATGTTGTTTTTGAGTGGGAGTTTAGTTGAACTCAATCTATCATAAACTTAGTCTAGATAAACTTTACAAATTCTGTTGTAGATGGCACCACCTGCTTTTAATTTCAATGTGTTATGACTTTACAAACTTGTTGCGAAGGGTAGCAACTTCACCAACTGTGCTATGAATTTGAGGATTCTCCTCTCAGCTGCACAAAAGCAATATGTGCTAGAAGTGCCGCTAGGCCCCCCACCAGCTCCTGACGCCCCTGACGAGGAAAAGAATGTCTACGTGACTCGTTAGGAGGACCACAACTTAGTTCATTACAACATACTGTATGGGCTAGAGCTAGAATTTCGAAAGCATTACGAAAATGGCAATGCCTTTGATACCATGGGTGAATTGAAAATGATTTTCGATACCCATGCTACTGTAGAGAGTTATAATGCTTCAAAAAAGTTCTTTAGCTGCATGATGGAAGAGAACAACTCTGTAAGTGAGCACGTACTCAAAATGTCTGGGTACGCCGATAAGCTCGTGTCCTTGGGAATAACGATTCCCATTGATTTAGGCATACATCATGTTCTCCAATCTCTGCCACCTAGCTACAAGAGCTTCGTGATGAACTATAACATGCAGGGCATGAAGAAGACTCTCCCCGAGCTTCTATCAATGCTTAAGACTATAGAAGTGGAGATTAGGAAAGAACATCAAGTGTTGATGGTCAATAGGACCACCGGTTTCAAGAAAGACAAGAAGGGTAAACATAAGGGAAAGAAGGGCGGCAAATCTGTTGCTGTGCCTATATGAAATCCCGGGTTGTCCCTAAGTCTGATACCGAGTGCTACTATTGTAAGGGGACTGGCCATTGGAAGTGCAACTTCCCCAAGTTTTTGGCAGACAATAAAGCCGGCAAGGCAAACAAAGGTATATATGATATACATGTTATTGATGTGTACTTTACTAGTACTCGCAATAGCATCTGGGTATTTGATATTGGATTGGTTACTAACATATGTAACTCGAATCAGGGGCTGCGGAACAAGTGACCGCTAGCAATGGGTGACGTCAAGATGCGTGTCGGCAATGGATCAAGAGTTGATGTGATCGCCGTCGGAACGCTGCCTCTCCACCTACCATCGAGATTAGTTATAAACCCAAATAATTGTTATTTGATGCCTGCACTGAGCATGAATATTATATCTGGATCTTGTTTGATGCGATGTGGTTATTCGTTTAAATCCGAAAACAAATGTTGTTCGATTTATATGGATAATATATTTTATGGTCATGCACCCGTGATGAATGGTTTATTTCTGTTGAATCTCGATGTTTCTATTAAGTATGAATGGTCATACTTAATAATGATATATATGCATATATGTGGCACTGCCGTCTAGGTCATATTGGTGTTAAACGCATGAAGAAACTCCATTCTGATGGACTTTTGGAATCGGTTGATTTTGAATCATTTGATACATGTGAGCCATGCCTTATGGGCAAGATGACTAGAACGCCGTTTTCCGGTTCAATGGAACGGGCGACAGATTTATTGGAAATCATACATACTGATGTATGCGGTCCAATGAGTGTGTCGGCACGAGGTGGATATCGTTATTTTGTTACTTTCACGGATGATTTGAGTAGATACGGATATATCTATTTGATGAAACATAAGTCTGAAACCTTTGAAAAGTTCAAGGAATTTCAGAATGAAGTGGAAAATCATCGTAATAGAAAGATCAAATTTCTGCAGTCCGACCGTGGAGGTGAGTATCTAAGTTATGAGTTTAGCACACCCATAAAAGAGTGTGGAATAGTTTCACAACTCACGCCTGCCAAAACACCACAACGTAATGGTGTATCAGAACGTCGTAATCGTACTCTATTAGATATGGTTCGATCTATGATGTCTCTGACTGACTTGCCACTGTCATTTTGGAGTTATGCACTGGAAACCGCGGCATTCACTCTAAATCGGGCACCGTCTAAATCCATTGAAACGACACCGTATGAATTATGGTTTGGAAACAAACCTAAGCTGTCATTTCTTAAAGTTTGGGGATGCAATGTTTATGTGAAGAAACTTCAACCGGATAAACTCGAACCCAAAGCGGAAAAATGCGTCTTCATAGGATACCCTAAAGAAACAATTGGGTATTCCTTCTACCACAGATCCAAGGGCAAGGTTTTCGTTACCAAGAATGGATCCTTTCTAGAGAAAGAGTTTCTTGCGAAAGGTGTGAGTAGTTGAAAGGTAGAACTCGAAGAGGTTATTGAACCTTCTCTTCATGAAATGGCGAGTGGCGCAGCACCGGAAGTTGTTCCGGAGTTGACTTCACCAAATCAAGAAGGAACTAATGATAATGATCATGAAACTCTGAAAGAGGACACTACTGAACCTCGCAGGTCAAGCAAGACACGTGTAGCTCCTGAACTGTACGGGAATCCTGTTGTAAATTTCATGGTTGATGAAATAGATGACCCCGCGACGTATGAAGAAGCGATGATGAGCCCAGATTCCAACAAATGGCTAGAAGCCATGAAATCCGAGATGGAATCCATGTACGAAAACTAGGTTTGCACCTTGGTGGACTTACCCCATGACCGTAAGGCCATAGAGAATAAATGGATTTTCAAAAGAAAAACTGATGCTGATGGTAATGTAACCGTCTATAAAGCTCGACTTGTCGCAAAAGGGTTTCGAAAAATTCAAGGAGTTGACTACGATGAGACATCTCTCCCGTAGCGATGCTATAATCGGTTAGGATTATGTTAGCAATTGCTGCATATTTCGATTATGAAATATGGTAGATGGATGTGAAAATTGTGTTCCTCAATGGTAACATATACCAAAGGGTTTTGTGGATCCTAAGGATGCTAACAAGGTGTGCAAGCTTCAGCGATCCATCTATGGACTGAAGCAAGAATCGTGGAGTTGGAATCTCCGCTTTGATGAGGTGATCAAAGAGTTTGGATTTGTCCAAACTTATGGAGAGGCTTAAGAAAGTGAGTGGGAGCAATGTGGCATTTCTGATATTATATGTGGATGACATATTATTGATTGGAAATGATATAGATCTTTTAAACAATGTCAAAAGTTATCTAAACAACAAATTTTCTGTGAAAGACCTTGGTAAAGCATTGATGACCCACAAGTATAAGGGGTGTATCGCAGTATTTTCGATAAGTAAGCGTGTCGAACCCAACGAGGAGCAGAAGGTGCTGGCTAGTGGTATGGATCAGGAATTCTCTCCAAATACTTAGCAAACTGATTTTTAGGGTTTTTTGATAATGCAAGTAAATAAAGTACGAGTAAATAAAATACAATAATAATAAATGCAGCAAGTGGCCTAATCCTTTAATCAGCAAAGGACAAGCCGGTTGTATTACTTAAGATGACCAAATGTTCTCGAGGACACATGGGAATATCGTCAACTGCTTTCGCTTCATATAGTTGATTAATCTTCTTTAGTTTGCTAAGTGTTGTGTGGGTGAACCTGTGCTAATGTACCGGCCTTCCTAGGACTAATACATACTTGTGATTATACCCCTTGCAAGCATCCGCAAGTACAAGAAAGTAATTAAGGTAGAAACCTAACCACAACTTTAAACTCTAAGTCCCTGACGTCCCTTGTGCAATGGTTTCCTAACGGGGGTTCAGGTTTCTGTCACTCCAGCAACCCCTACGATTAATAGCCAAATACACAATGCATTCACCTAGGCCCATATAGGTGAAGTGTCATGTAGTCGACGTTTACATGACACCACTAGAAGAAGTACACCACAACTTAAATATCAAACTATTGAATCTTTCTCAACACAACTACACTACTAACAACATGACTTCTCCCATGTCCTCAAGAACAAAACGAACTACTCACAAGACATCATATGGATCATTATCAGAGATGAAATAATGATATATAACAATCTGAACATAAACAATAATTCAACGGTTCACTCAATAGCATCAACTACAAAGAGTAATCAACACCAGGAAAGTTTCCCCTAAGAACTATGCAAGATTCAACCCAATTGTTACAACGGTATGAAGTGGTGGTGATGGTGCTGGTGATGATGGTGGTGGTGATGATGATGATGATGATCCCGATGAAGTCCAGCTTGATGGTGGTGTTGATGGCGACGATCTCCCCTCTCCAGGAAGGAATTTCCCCGGCAGAATTCTGTCTGCCGGAGAGATCTTTCTCGATCGGTGTTTTCCGCCCCGCAAAGGCGGCGGAATCTTTCTGTGGTCGCTCCCCAGGTATTAGGGTTCTAAGGAGATAATATACACCAGAGGGGAGAGCCAGGGGTGGACCAGGGCAGCCACACCACTTGGTGGCGCGGCCTAGGGTGGCCCGCGCCAGGGGGTGGTGTGGGCCCTCGGTGGCCCATCTCAGCCTCCCCTTTTGGATTCCTTCGTCTTCTGAAAAATAGTTTTTTCCATGTATTTTCCCGGATTTTCTGATGTTCGTGAATTTTGCCTCCAAACAGCACCTTTTCCATCAGAACCCTGACTGCAGCGGTCCATGCTCCAAAAGTCATCAACCATGCAAAAATAGATGAAATAACATAAGTATCATCTCTTAATGTAAAATATATCAATGAATAACATCAAATTATGATATAGAATAGTGATGCAAAAATGGACGTATCAACTCCCCTCAGGTTTATGGAGTGAAGAGTCGATAAAAGAATACGGACAAGAAGCATCACATTCATCACTACATAAATCATAATAGAAGACAACTCACTATTATATAACTTAACTTGCAATAAGTAAAGGAAACACAATAAAGATACATAAAGTAAATCATAATTGGTAAAGGAAAACTTAGCTCTTGGTCGAAGAATTTTCTCGAGTTCACAAATAACTGATTTTCAATGATAGCTTTCAAAGTAGTAATCACCAGGATAAGAGCAAAGTGCAAAACAAGGAACATAAGAAACATGATTGAATAGATCATCATATGAATGAATGAAACACAATAACTCAAAATGATTGCTGAGGTAGAAGGGAATAGGTTTACTGACTCAACTGAAAAGTAAAAGATAGGCCCTTCGCAAAGGGAAGTAGGGATTTCAAGTTTCATAAAGAGCCTCCAAAAATTATGGTACTTATTAGCTTTCAGCTCTCATTGCCCCTATCATAGGCATCTTTAGGTGATTAAGGTTAAAGTGACACAACTAATAGGATATGCTTGACAAGTTATAAGTTTAAATCTCATGCCCCTTACTTATGAGTACCGAACCTCATGCTACTCAACTTCAGTCACAAGTAAGATCTTGTCATTGTAAATACATATGTATCATAAAGAACCGCCAACGGGGTACCCCTCGCACATGATACATGAGCTATCCCATAATCAAAATGACAAGACAAGCATACAATGAGCATATCAACGATCCTTTTATTTGCTATTTGCATAGGTTTTTATTGAGGATGCTTCATAGAGTGCTCATTATGGTTATGCTGCAAGTTTCCACCATGATTAGGCATGGCTTAGGCTAGCGGCCCAGGTGTTTCTCTAACACACATATAAACTCCATGATCTTACAAGTTCCCCTTTTATTTCACACCGCCGGGATCCATAAGCAAAAGAATCATGATATCAACGGAATATAAGTGCAATGTTGAAAGCGTTCCCCATGATACATGGTTCTTCTAACTTCAACTTATAAAGCGCAAGCATATACGCAACAAAGATGGACATAATGGTTCAAGTTTATTAAGTGCAAGAAAATAAGGTGTGCCATCAAGTTCGTGAGAGATTTAATCACTAATTTTCTCATAACAAGTTTAATTTGGAAGGTAAATAAAAACGAGAATTTACTTGGAACAGCAATAATGCTAATAGGTAGGTATGGTGGACACAAATGGCATGGGTTTTGGTTTAAGGATTGGATGCACGAGAAGTATTCCCTCTCAGTATAGGTTTTTGGCTAGCAAGGCTAGGTAGCAAGCATAAGAGTTGAAGGAAACAAACAAACATACAAGTGATAACAACAAACATGCAATCTTCCTCGGAAGCACAAAAGATCTTAACTAGAGAATACTAAACTTATGAGCAAATCAAGAAAGAAAGATGATAAAATTATATTTCTTTAGAGTACTTTTATCTTTTCATTCAACTCTCAAAATAGTGTTGCTACTGACCGAGCCAGGTTTGCCAAAACCAACTAAATCAACTCAATGATCCCAAAGTGATACCAATACTAACAACAAGATCAATCATATAACCATGAATCGAAAACTAATATAAGATATGCAAAAGAATGAATGATAAAACTTCTCATTAATATTCCCTAACGGCAACTCACACCAAGGGATACATAGATATCTAACGAGAGGGGGACACTTCCATAATGCAAACCATCCACATGATCACTTCTCTATCCATGATATGACTCTACTAACAAGGTAAAAAGATAGAAGATAGTGATGTGATACCACAACACTCCCCCAAGCTTGGAACAAACCAAGGGGATGCCAAACCTGATGACGAATTACTCCTTCGGTGGTGGTATCCTCTCGTCATCGTCCGACTTCCAGGATAAGGGCTCCCCATCAACAAAGGACATCGTGGTCTCCAGCATCCTAAAACTTGCAGCAGCACTTATGCGTTTAGACCTAACCTCGTACTCACAGTTTTGATTTTGAACATCGCAGAGCTGTGCTTGAAGTTGGTTGGTTGTTTGGCAGAGTGAGAGGACTTCATCCTTGAGCTCAGCAGTCTCGTTTTGGTGCTCGACGATGAGTTCGGAACAAATCTTATGGATGATATCCACTTCGCATTCCGCCATCTTCTTGTACCTAAAGACTTCTTGCTCCAATGCTTCCATCCTGTCCTCCAGACTTCCTTCACCTTTAGGGCCTTGAACCTCCTTTATCCGTACCTGTCCATATTCAAGAAACAACTCCTTGGGATGAATCTTCAACTCTCTCATGTATGGGTTGATGATATCCGCAGAGGAATCTTCCTTGGCTAATCCAGAGGAAGACATTGTGGCTCCAAATCTAGGACTCTACCTGTCAGAAACAGATCAAAATGAAAACACGACGAGAACACGATATACAGACCTCTGGGGATCTGGGGGATTATATATTACAGAGTTTTATAGCAAAAGGAAGGTACTGGGAGAAAACGGGTCTGAGATAGAGGCCGAGGTGGCCACACCACCTACTGGCGCGGCCAGGGGGGCCTCGCCAGGGGGTGGTGTGAGCTACCCTGGCTCCGTTTCCGTCCCTCTTTCACTTCGTAACTTCCCTTGTTGGATAAAAACTCCAAAAATATAACTGGACAGAATTTTCGCGGAACTTTTCTTACCAGAACTGTTACCTATTTGAAAACGGACTCTGCAGGTCTCTGAATTTGGCATTTGGTAGATTCTTCTGGAGTCACCACTTGAATAACATCAATATCTTCATCTTCATACTCATATTGCTTGAGTCATGAAACCTTTCTTTTCCTTATTACACCATTTTCTCCAATAACCTGGAAATTTCTTTCACACACAACATTTACACAATTCTTATTAGCAACATTAGTGTGAGCGAGGTAAAAAACCTTTTAAGCCTAATTTCAACTGAAATCCATCAAATCATAAGCTAATGTAGCAACTCCTTCCGAAAACCCAAAAAGAATTCAAAAAGGAAATCGACTTAAGAAGTAAATGCAAGAGTGGCAAAATCTGTCAAAACAGACTAGCAGGTAAAGATCATTTTTTTCTAAAATCTTCTGTTGCTCAAATCAAAAAGTGCAAACCTAACGAAAGTTAAATAACAACCGGGGGCAGAAGCACAAAAAATTACAGCTCAATCTGACATACATAGATCTCTCATGAATTTTTACGGTGAAGCACAAAAATCTGTTTCAGGACAACAACTTCCCCAAATCTTACTTCTCTCTCATTAGAGGTTGATCTTGACAAAAACCAAACAAAAAGGATAAGGAGAGGTCATTACCAAAGTAATAACTTCCAAGACACAAAGAAACAAAAACAAACTAAAAGCAAAAATGAATTGGGTTGTCTCCCAAAAAGCTCTTTCTTTATAGCCATTAAGATGGGCATGATAATTTCAATGATGCTCACATAAGAATATGAATTGAAGTGAAAGAGAGAGCATTAAGAAGCAAAAATACACATGTTTAAGTCCAACCCACTTCCTATGCAAGGGAATTTTGTAAACAAACAAGTTGTTGAAACCAGAGACTGTAAGCATAAGAAGGCAAAACAAGTGCAACATAGAGACTTTAAGCATAAAACGAGGAAACTTGATATTATTGAGGTGCATAAGAACAGTCTTCCCTCTTTCATAATAACTTTCAGTATCATGCATAAATTTAATGATATAACTGATACATTGCAAATGTATCTATAATTTTTGATGTTCCATGCTTTGTTTTATCTACTTTCTTATGTTTTATCCACACTTTGGAGTACTTTTCATATGATTTCTTGGACTAACCTATTAATAAGAGCCACAGTGCCAGTTGCCTGTTTTCTGCTGTTTTTGGTTCTAGGAAAGTCAGAAAATCAATATTCTCGGAATTGGACAGGACAAAAGCCAAAGTTCATATTTTATCGGAAGACTCACGGAGCCCGAAGCAGAGACGGAGGAGGGCCAGGGCCTGGCCACACCATATGGTGGCACGGGCTAGCCCTGGCCGCGCCACCAGGTGGTGTGGGCCCCTGGCTTCCCACCGACCTTGCCTCTTCGCCTATAAGAAGCCTCACGATGCGAAAACCCTAAATCATCAAGCCTCCAGCCACAAAAAGTTCCGCAGCGCCACCGCCACCGAAGGGGAGATTCGGGGGACAGAAAGTCTCTGTTCCGGCACCCTGCCGGGACGGGGAAGTGCCCCCGGAGCCATCTCCATCGACTCCACCACCATCTCCATCACCATTGATGATTCCCATGATGAGGAGGGAGTAGTTCTCTCTCGAGGCTAAGGGTTCTACCGGTAGCTATGTGTTCATCTCTCTCTCTCTATGCATGATCATATTCTGGTCATGAGCTTTGTAATCAATTAGATCTACCTTGCTACTCAAGTGCTTTATTAGATCTCTGCTCTCCCCATGTGTGTGAAAGTGACACCGTGCTCACCATGGTGGCACTTAGACTAGAGATTACAAATACTTGTTATGAGTTATATTTGGAGTTGGGTGTCTTTATGAAATTGTGGTGTTTGTTGGACTCATCTAGTACTCAAGGTGACAGTGTGGGGTTATCTAGATGGGAAAGATGAACTTTGAGGTGTGCTGTTATATCCCTACCATCGATTAGACTGTCCAACCAGAGAGTAGTTAAGAGTAGTATCATAAAGAGAAGATATTTATGAGAGTGTTCACTAGTGAAAGTATGATCCCTAGGCCTTGTTTCTAAGCATTGAAACACCATTTGCAATTAGATCTGTTACATGTTTGCTTGCTTCCTTCTTTATTTCAGTTTGCCTTTAGTCTTTTCCACGCCATCAAGCTATTTTCTATCACAATTACCACTTATAATTATCCATACCACTTGTATTTCACTATCTCTTCGCCGAACTAGTGCACCTATACACCTGACAAGTGTATTGGGTGTGTTGGGGACACAAGAGACTTCTTGTATCTTGATTGCAGGGTTGCTTGAGAGGGGATACCTTTGACCACTTCCTCTCTGAGTTCGATAAACCTTGGGTGATCCACTTAAGGGAAAACTTGATGCTGTTCTACAAACCTTTGCACTTGGAGGCCCAACAACTGTCTACAAGAATAGAAGTGCGTAGACATCAAGCTATTTTCTAGCGCCGTTGCCGGGGAGGTAAGGTAAAAGGTATTCACACCGGAGGATTAAAGAAGAAGAACCTCCCATGGCAAACGCCTATTTTCTGGTGTGAGTACTCGAAGTTATTTCCTTTAGATTCTGCAATTTTGTCTTTTTGTTTCTTGTTTTCACTAGTTAGCTTAATGGAAAACAACAACAAAATTAGAGAGCTTTTTAGTATTTTTCCTAAGTTAGTACTTGAATTGTCTGAAAAGAAAATTAAAAAACCCATGGAACTTTCTTTGCATGCTAATAACAATGTTATTAGTATGAATCTTTTGAACACCTTTATTACTAATGCTATGGAAACGTCTAAGCTTGGGGAAGTTGGTTCTTATGAAAATGATCTTTTTAGTTCCCCAGTTTTAAGGAAGAAAATTTGCTCTGATGATACTTTATCTCCCATATGTGGTAATCCTAATGATACTTGTGATATTTTAAATCCACACTGAAAGCATTCCTTTTAAAATACCTATAAAAATTGTTGAACGAGTTGTGAATGACTGCTATTTTGGAGATGGAATTGTCCATCCTGGTGATCATTTACTCCTTATACATGAATTATGCGGGTTGTTCAAGTGTGCAGGTATTTCAATGAACCAAGTTAAGAAGAAGCTATTCTCTTTCTCACTTAGGGGCAAAGCAAGGGAGTGGTATGAGCTAGTAGATGATCCTCGTCATTTGGAGTGGAAGGAACTTGAATCTCTCTTTTACTCTAAATTTTATCCTCCTCATGAAATTCATAAAGATAGGAATTATATTTATAATTTTCATCCTCATGATGGAGAAAGTATTGCCCAAGCATGGGGGATATTGAAGTCACTAATTCTCAAATGTCCCATTCATGAGCTCCCCGGGAATATTGTTATTAATAATTTCTATGCAAGGCTTTCAGGACATTACAAGGACTATCTAGATACTTGTTTAGAGGGATCCTTCACGAGTAAGGAGGTCAAAGCTAAGTGGGATCTTCTTGAAACAATTCAAAGCAACACCGAAGATTGGGATAACAACACAGGTAAAGAACCAGGTATAAACTATGAGTATGATTGCATTAAGTCTTTCGCTGAAACTGCTGATTTTCAAGAGCTTAGTGCTAAAAATGGTCTTGATCCTCAAATTCTTATTGATTGATTTAAAACCTTTTCTTCTCATATTAATGCTCCTAAAGAAAAGTGGGACATGTATCATGAGCCTTTTAAAGACACTTGCATGGAAAATGAAATTGTTGTTAATGATAGCAATAAACATGCTCAAACTTATGAAAGTACTATTTCTTATAAGCATGTTAATTTTTGTGGAATACATATACCTTGTGAGAATAATCAAATTGAATAAGAATATTGTATCACCCACAGGAATGAAAAAACTATAATGTGGTATAGGGCTTTAAATGATCTTGGTAAAAAAGTTTGTGCCCTTTATCCTTTTATTTGTGAACTTTGCTTTGAAGTGGGTCATTTCAATTTTCAATGCTCAGGCCATAATAATAGCCCTTCTAATCCAATGAGTACTGCAAGTTTATATTGTGATGACATGATCACTCCTAATCAGCATGATAAACTTACATTATTTTTGGGGTGTGAAGAATTATCAAGAAAAACTTCTTTGGTAGATATGAGTGCTTTTGATATGAATAGTGTCCTGCATGGTTGTCATCTTTATTGTGTTGATAATTGCCACACAAATACTTACATACAAAATATTATAGAAGATGAGATTTTACCAAAATATGATAGGACCAATATGTGTTTTGGTCTTATTAATGAAAAGAAGGAATCCTCCAAAGTTTCGTCTATTGTCTCTAACAATGAACCAGGGTATAGGGAGAAGCTTCCTTTCAAGCCTCTCCCTCCTAAAGAGAAGAAGAAAAAGAAGAAGAGGAGGAGTAAAAGAAGAGAGGAAACGATATTTTCCCCTAAGCATGTTGCTCCTATTATAGTTTTTGATGAGTCTAAACTCGATGATGTTCCTATGCCTATTTCCTATAGTAGTGATCATGATTGGGAAAAGCACACTACTTTTGATATTGAAAATCTCTTCGGTACCAATTCTGAAAATGATGATATTAATAATTGCTATACTATTAGTGCTACCCATGATCCTTCCAATGATGATATGTTAACAAATGTACACACTTTGGAAGACAATTATTCTATTGCTTATGATGATACTATACCTCCAATATATGATTACAATTATGAGTATGATATTTTTAGTCCACCTACTATTGAGGAGAAAATTAATTATGATTACAATATGCCTCCTATATTTGATGATTATGGTGATGAAAATAATAATGATAGCTATTTTGTTGAATTTGCTCCCACTACAATCAATAAGAATGACTATGTTTATGTGAGGAGTATTAATTCTTTTATGCATGTGGCTCATGATAATAATGTTTTATGTGATAGTTATATTGTTAATTTTATTCATGATGCTACTGAAAGTTATTATGAGAGAGGGAAACGTGGTTTTATGCATCTCAATAATATTAAGTTTCCCCTCTTTATGTTGAAAGTCTTGAAGTTGCACTTGTTTTGCTTTACTATGCTTGTTGCTTTGTTCTTTCATGACTTGTTTCTTTACAAAATTCCTATTCATAGGAAGTGGGTTAGACTTAAATATGCTTTGAATTTGCTTCTTGATGCTCTCTTTTACTTCAATTCATATTTCCTATGTGAGCATCTTCTCAAACTATCAATCCTAACTTAAAGGCGTTAAAGAAAAGTACTTATTGGGAGATAACCCAAAAGTATTAGATGAGTCTTAGAAGTTATTACCTCTGTAATAACCGCTCCTTATCATTTTTATTTGCTTTTTGTGCCAAGAGTAACCTCTAATGAGAGAGAAGTAATGATTGGGAAAGTTGTTGTCCCGAAACAGATTTCTATACTTCACCATAGAAATTCGTGTAAAATCTCTGTACGTCCTTTTGAGGCGTGAATTTTTGTGCTTCTGACCCAGGTTGTTATCTAACTTTTGTTAGTTCAACACTTTTTGATTTGAGCAACAGAAGGTCTTCGAACAAATTCGTCTTTACCTTCTGGTCTGTTTTGATAGATTTCTGCCATTTTCTGCATTTGCTTCTTGTTGATTCCTTTTTGAGTTCTTTTGGGGAATTGAGCTTTTTGAGGGAAGTGCTTCAGTAGCTAGTGTTCTAATGGAAGTTTATTGGTGTTGGAACTGAACCTAAAGACTTATTATCTTGAGTGCACTAATGTTGCTAATAAAGATTGTGTGAAGTTTTGTATGAAGGAAAAATTTCAGGTGTATGGAAGGAATGAGTAATGAGATGAAGGATGGAATAAAGCTAAAGCTTGGGGATGCCACGCATGTCACCCCAAGAAATATCCAAGAAGTACAAGCGTCAAATCTTGGGGATGCCCTCTTCATCCATAAAAAAATTCCAGGTTTCTTCCAAACGCTTCATTTTTATTGTTTCATGCACAGTTGTGTTGTTCTTGGAGCATCTTCTTTTTTGTTTTCGTTTGGTTTTTAGTTTTCTTAGTTTTCTTGAATAAATTGGTTGGACCCCCTCTTTTATGCATTGGTGTTCAAATAGTTTGGTTTGGATGGAAAAGAGTAGGAAAGTTCATGCTTAAGTGGTAAAGAGAGCTTGTTTTTGACGGTGGCCTATGCTTTGTCATGTCATGCTTGATATTGTTTTGTCTTTACGCTTAGTATTCTTTTCTGTAGCATGACTTGTTATAAACCATTGAGATTTCTTAATGTGCCTTGGATGAATCATGCGTTGTTTTAGCATATTAAAGCATAGTATTGTGGTATTCTCCTTTGATGCTTTATTTGGGTTGACTTGGCGCATGCTCACACCATGTTATGACTATCCCAAGTCACCACAGCGTTTATGATCCTTTAGTTTACAACTTGTAGTATCACTTTATGCTTTGATCAATTATGTTTTGTCGCTCTGCATGATTATGGCCATTATTACTCTCTTAGTTTGTCGCTCCCAGTCTTTTGCTAGCCTCCACAACCAAGTATGAGTTCCACTCATGCATCCAACTCCCTGAACCAAGTTATTCCAAAGAGTCCACCATACCTACCTACTAGCTTATGCTATTCCAAGTATATTCATGATTTTGTTTACCTTCCAAATTAAACTTGTTATGATAAAACTAGTGATTAAAGCTCTCACGAACTTGATGGCACACTTTACTTTTCTTGCCCTTAATAAACTTGAACCATTGGGTCCTTCTTTGTTGCGTATATGCTTGCGCTTTATAAGTTGAAATTAGCAGAACCATGTTTCATGGGGAACGCTTTCAACATTGCACTTGTACTTTGTACCCCGTTGATATCACGTTCTTTTGCTTACGGATCCCGACGGTGTGAAATAAAAGTGGAACTTGTAAGATCATGGAGTTTGTATGTGTGTTAGAGAAACGCCTGGGCCACTAGCCTAAGCCATGCCTAATCATGGTGGAAACTTGCAGCATCACCATAATGAGCACTCTATGAAGCATCCTCAATAAAAACCTATGCAAATAGCAAATAAAAAGATCGCTGAGATGCTCATTGTCTGCTTGCCTTGTCATTTTGATTATGGGAAAGCTCCCGTATCATGTGCAAGGGGTACCCCATTGGCAGTTCTTAATGATACACATATACTTACAATGACAAGAGCTTACTCGTGACTGAAGTTGAGTAGCATGAGGATCGGTCTTCGTAAGTAAGGGGCATGAGATTTCGGTTTATAACTTGTCAAGCATATCCGCTTAGTTGTGTCACTTTAACCTTAATCACCTTCAAGATGCTTATGATAGGGGCAATGAGAGATGAAAGCTATAAGTACCATAATTTTTGGAAGCTCTTTATGAAACTTGAATCCCTACTTCCTTCTATGAAGGCCTTTCTTCCACTATTATATTGAGTCTCCATCTTCTACCTTTATGCACCTACTTTGAGAGCATAGTGGCCATTCTTAGTTCTATGTGCATTGTCCCAAGACTTGTTGATTGATGCATAGCTTTGATATTGCTTGTTTTAAACTATTTGTATCTAGTCACTCTTATGAACTTTGAAGGTGTCCTATGCATTTATATTTGCTACTCTATTGAGGGACAAGCTGAATACTATTATGCTATGTTTTATTTATGTGAAACAAACAAACGTCTTGCAAAGCATTGTTATTCATGAACCTTTTGTTTGTGCCTTTTCATGTTGCATGCATAGTTGCTATGTCTTATTGTTAGAACTTTGTCTTTCATGCTATGTTGAAGTACTATGATCCCAGCTATCAATGTTTTACAAATACTTTGATCAAGTTTATGATGGTGCATGTCACCTCAAATATTATGCTTTATTTTTATCACTTACCTACTCGAGGACGAGCAAGAGTTAAGCTTGGGGATGTTGATACATTGCAAATGTATCTATAATTTTTGATGTTCCATGCTTGGTTTTATCTACTTTCTTATGTTTTGTCCACACTTTGGAGTACTTTTCATATGATTTCTTGGACTAACCTATTAACAAGAGCCACAGTGCTAGTTGCCTGTTTTCTGCTGTTTTTGGTTTCAGGAAAGTCAGAAAATCAATATTCTCGGAATTGGACGGGACAAAAGCCAAAGCTCCTATTTTACGGGAAGACTAACGGAGCCCGAAGCAGAGACAGAGGAGGGCCAAGGCCTGGCCACACCATATGGTGGCGCGGGCTAGCCCTGGCCGTGCCACCAGGTGGTGTGGGCCCCCTGGCTGCCCACCGACCATGCCTCTTCGCCTATAAGAAGCCTCCCGATGCGAAAACCCTACATTGTCAAGCCTCTAGCCACGGAAAGTTCCGCAGCGCCGCCGCCACCGATGGGGAGATTCGGGGGACAGAAAGTCTCTGTTCCGGCACCCTGCCGGGATAGGGAAGTGCCCCCGAAGCCATCTCCATCGACTCCACCACCATCTCCATCACCATTGCTGATTCCCATGATGAGGAGGGAGTAGTTCTCTCTCGAGGCTAAGGGTTCTACCGGTAGCTATGTGTTCATCTCTCTCTCTCTATGCATGATCATATTCTGGTCATGAGCTTTGTAATCAATTAGATCTACCTTGCTACTCAAGTGCTTTATTAGATCTCTGCTTTCCCCATGTGTGTGAAAGCGACAGCGTTCTCACCATGGTGGCACTTAGGCTAGAGATTACAAATACTTGTTATGAGTTATATTTGGAGTTGGATGTCTTTATGAAATTGTGGTGTTTGTTGGACTCATCTAGTACTCAAGGTGACAGTGTGGGGTTATCTAGATGGGAAAGATGAACTTTGAGGTGTGCTGTTATATCCCTACCATCGATTAGAGTGTCCAACCGGAGAGTAGTTAAGAGTAGTATCATAAAGAGAAGATATTTATATGAGAGTGTTCACTAGTGAAAGTATCATCCCTAGGCCTTGTTTCTAAGCATTGAAACACCGTTTGCAATTAGATCTGTTACATGTTTACTTGCTTCCTTCTTTATTTCAGTTTGCCTTTAGTCTTTTCCATGCCATCAAGCTATTTTCTATCACAATTACCCCTTATAATTATCCATACCACTTGTATTTCACTATCTCTTTGCCGAACTAGTGCACCTATACACCTGACAAGTGTATTGGGTGTGTTGGGGACACAAGAGACTTCTTGTATCTTGATTGCAGGGTTGCTTGAGAGGGGATACCTTTGACCACTTCCTCCCTAAGTTCGATAAACCTTGGGTGATCCACTTAAGGGAAAACTTGCTGCTGTTCTACAAACCTCTGCACTTGGAGGCCCAACAACTGTCTACAAGAATAGAAGTGCGTAGATATCAATAACTATCACAAGAACCATGGTAGCAATGATCACTTATCCTAGCAGAAAACACAGGGACACTAGCTCCCGTAACACTTCTTTGTGAAACAATATTAGGGATATCCTTACAAAGGATAGTGTGTCCATCTTCTTCATATTTAGTGACAAAATCTTTCACATTTTCTATTATAGGTTCATCATGCATTTGTTTATCAGGTTCAACAGCTTCATTTGTACTTTCATTAACCATAGTAGCTATCATAGAATGTTCCTTTATCTTAACTCGGAAAGGCATTTTCTCAATGTAAGGTTCAGGTAAAGCATGATTAACAGTATAAACTTCATTATTTGTTGCAGGAACACACTTAGCAACATCTTTATATGGTTCATGATACTTATTCCACTTCTTTTTAGGAACTTCAATATATGAAGCAAAAGCCTTAAAATAAGTTGCAATAGCTTGAGAGTCTAGACCATAAGTATTTTTAATATTTTCAAAGCCATCAGTTCCCATAAAAGATTCAATGCATTCATAATCATAATTTATACCTGACTTTCTTCCTTTGTCATTCTCCCATGCTTCAGCGTATCTTGAATACGGTCTAGAAGATCCCATTTGGCTTCTTCTTCCATGCGTGTGAATGATCCAGCACAAGAGGCATCCAATAAATCCTTATCATGAAGAGAAAGCCTTGCATAAAAGTTATTGATAATAATATTGTTGGGGAGACAATGAATGGGACATTAGTAACTTCAATCTCCCCCAAGCTTGAGTTGTACTCTCTCCATCAAGAGGCCAAAAGTTGTATATTTGATTCCGATCTTTATGAATCTCACTAGGAGGATAAAACTTTGAATAAAAGAGAGGTACTATTTCCTCCCATTCAAGAGCTTGACCATTCTTCAATAGCTTATACCATTCTTCAATAGCTTATACCATTCTTCAGCTCTTCCTTTCAGTGATAATGAGAATAACTTCTTCTTGACTTGATCTGTAGTAATACCTGCACACTTGAACAACCCGCATAATTCGTGTATAAAGAGCAAATGATCACCGGGATGGACAGTTCCATCTCCAACATAATAGTTATCCATAACACGGTCAGTAATTCTTGTAGGTATTTTAAAAGTATCATTCTCAGCAGGTGGTGGTTCATCTACTACCTTAGCAGTGGTAGTAGCATTACGAAATAAGAAACTCAGCGAATTATCCATATTGAAAATAAAGCAACTATCAGAAGTAAACAATACTCACAGTAGAAGTTTCCTTTACCAGTTCTACTCTCTAATAGCGCTTCACTCCCCGGCAACGGCGCCAGAAAATAGTCTTGATGACCCACAAGTATAGGGGGTGTATCACAGTATTTTCATTAAGTAAGAGTGTTAAACCCAATGAGGAGCAGAAGGTGCTGGCTAGTAGTATGGATCGGGAATTCTCTGCAAATACTTAGCAAATGGATTTTTAGGGGGTTTTGATAATGCAAGTAAATAAAGTACGAGTAAATAAAATACAATAAGAATAAATGCAGCAAGTGGCCCAATCCTTTATTCAGCAAAGGACAAGCCGGTTGTATTACTTAAGATGACCAAACGTTCTCGAGGACACACGGGAATATCGCCAAGTGCTTTTGCTTCATATAGTTGATTAATCTTCTTTAGTTTGCTAAGTGTTGTGTGGGTGAACCTGTGCTAATGTACTGACCTTCCTAGGACTAATACATACTTGTGATTATACCCCTTGAAAGCATCCGCAAGTACAAGAAAGTAATTAAGGTAGAAACCTAACCATAGCTTTAAACTCTAAGACTCTGATGTCCCTTGTGCAATGGTTTCCTAACGGGGGATCAGGTTTCTGTCACTGGCAACCCCTACGATTAGTAGCCAAATACACAATGCATTCCCCTAGGCCCATATAGGTGAAGTGTCATGTAGTCGATGTTCACATGACACCACTAGAAGAAGTACACCACAACTTAAATATCAAACTATTGAATCTTTCTCAACACAACTCCACTACTAACAACATGACTTCTCCCATGTCCTCAAGAACAAAACTAACTACTCACAAGACATCATATGGATCATGATCAGAGATCAAATAATGATATATAACAATCTGAACATAAACAATAATTCAACGGTTCACTCAATAACATCAACTACAAAGAGTAATCAACACCGGGAAAGTTTCCCCTAAGAACTATGCAGGATTCAACCCAATTGTTACAACGGTATGAAGTGGTGGTGATGGTGCTGGTGATGATGATGGTGGTGATGATCCCGATGAAGTCCAGCTTGATGGTGGTGTTGATGGCGACGATCTCCCCTCTCCGGGAAGGAATTCCCCCGGCAGAATTCTGTCTACCGGAGAGATGTTTCTCTCTCGGTGTTTTCCGCCCTTTAGAGGCGACGGAATCTTTCTATGGTTGCTCCCCAGGTATTAGGGTTCCGAGGAGATAATATACGCCAGAGGGGAGAGCCAGGGGTGGACCAGGGCGGCCACACCACCTGGTGGCGTGGCCTAGGGTGGCCCGTGCCAGGGGGTGGTGTGGGCCCCCTGTGGACCATCTCAGCCTCCCCTTATGGCTTCCTTCGTCTTCTAGAAAAACAGGATTTTCCATGTATTTTCCCAGATTTTCTGATCTTCGTGAATTTTGCCTCCAAACAACACCTTTTCTATCAGAATCCTGACTGCAGCGGTCCATGCTCCAAAAGTCATCAAACATGCAAAAATAGATGAAATAACATAAGTATCATCTCTTAATATGAAATATATCAATGAATAACAGCAAATTATGATATAGAATAGTGATGCAAAATGGAGGTATCAAGCGTCATATATATTAGGCATAAAGATCTATAGAGATAGATCAAGACGCCTAATAGAGCTATCGCAAAGTACATAGCTTGATAAGATTTTAAAGAAGTTTAAAATGGACGAAAGTAAGAAGGGTTTCTTACCTATGTTGCAAGGCAAGACATTGAGTAAGACTCAAAGTCCGGCTACGGCGGAAGAAAAAGAGATAATGGATAAGATCCCCTATGCTTCAGCCATAGGCTCTATAATGTACGCCATGCTATGTACAAGACCGGATGTGGCACATGCTATTAGTTTGACTAGTGGGTACCAATCTGATCCAGGTTTGGGACACTGGATAGCGGTCAAGAACATCCTTAAGTACTTGAGAAGAACTAAGGAAATGTTTCTTGTATACGGAGGTGAAGAAGAGCTGGTCGCTAATTGTTATGTCGACGCTAGCTTTGACACTGATCCAGACGACTCTAAGTCTCAATCCGGATACGTATTTCTCATGAACGGGGCAGCAGTTAGTTGGAGGAGCTCCAAACAACCCATGGTAACAAGGTCAACAACGGAGGCGGAATATATTGCTGCTTCTGAAGCAGCACAGGAAGCGGTTTGGATGAAGGAGTTCATTACCGAACTGGGTGTGGTTCCTAGTGTGTTGGATCCAATGGTGATTGATACGTTGCTAACGTATCCATAATTTTTGATGTTCCATGCTTGGTTTTATCTACTTTCTTGTGTTTTGTCCACACTTTGGAGTACTTTTCATATGATTTCTTGGACGAACCAATTAACAAGAGCCACAGTGCCAACTGCCTGTTTTCTATTGTTTTTGGTTCCAAGAAAGTCAGTAAATGAATATTCTCGGAATTGGACGGGACAAAATCCAAAGTCAGTTTTTCACTGAGGGACACCTGGAGCCAGAATACGAGACGGAGAGGGGCTAGGGCCTGGCCACACCACCTGGCCGCACGGCCAGGCCTGGCCTGCGCCAGGGAGTGGTCTGGCCTCCCTAGGCACCCCTCGGCCTCTCCTTCCGCCTATAAGTTGCCTCCGATACATAAACCCTAAGTACCCGATCAAAAATTCCAGGAAAGAGTATATAGCCACTATCATCACCATCCCTAGATCGGGAGGGATCTGAAGCTCTTCTCGACACCCTACTGGAGAGGGGAATTCACCTTGGAGGCCTTCTTCATCATCATGCAAGCCTCCGGTGTGATGCGTGAGTAGTTCATCTCTGGACTACGGGTCCATGTAGTAGTTAGATGGCTGGTTGTCCTCCTTTGTGCTATCATGTTTAGATCTTGTGAGCTTCGTTCATGATCAAGATCATCTATTTTTAATTCTGCATGCTGTGTTTGCGGGGATCTGATGGATATTGAGATGCTATTTCAGATTGATTATTGATTCTATCATGTCTTTGTTATTTGTGATCTTGCATGATTTCCGTTGTTAGTAGCTATCTTGGCCAAGTAGATGCTAGCAACTCCAAGAGTTAGTATTTATGCTCGATAGTGGGTTCATGCCTTTGGTAATCTGGGGAAGTGACAGAAATCTCTAAGGTACTAGATGTGCTGTTGCTACTAGGGAGAAAACAACAATCCTTTGTTCATACAACAATCATATTGTTTACTTTACACGCAATTCGTAATGCAATTATCTGTTGCTTGCAACTTAATACTGGAGGGGGTTCAGATGATAACCTGAAGGTGGATTATTAGTCATAGATGCAGTTGGATGGCGGTTTATGTATAATGTTGTAATGCCCAATCGAATCTGAAAGGAGTCAAGATGAGTAGTATATGCTTGTATGCTTTCTCGATATTTTTCAATTGCCCCACTGTAATTTTTTCACCCAACATGTCATCTATCTTAAGGAGAGCCACCTCTAGTGAACTATGGACCCCGGTCCTTTCTTTTACTATCAATCTACCATCAACTGTTTGCTGTTTTGTGTTTACTTTCTGCAAACTATTACTTCGTTCCACTCGATACGTTTAATCCTTTGTTTTCAGCAAAACCGGTGAGATTGACAACCTCATCGCAAGTTGGGGACAAATTTCTGTGGTTGTGTTGTGCAGGTCTCCATATTGCCGCTGGCACCGGTAGTCCGACCTGCCAAAGTTCAGCTAGCTACACCTTTGGGGTGTTTCCTTGCTCCCACTGGATTGATAACCTTGGTTTCATAACTGAGGGCAAATTTACTGCTGGGCTCATCATACCTTCCTCTTGGGGTTCGCCAACGAGCTTGTTAGTACACGAGTCAGCAAGTATATTTTCTGGCGCCGTTGCCGGGGAGTCAAGGACATCTTCACAAGGGGAGTCCCTCATAACCAATCTCTTTACTTTGTTATTTTTGTTTTGCTTAGTTTACTTTTGCTTTGTTTGCTTGTTTCTTTATCAAAAACACACAAAAAATAGTTTTACAAGTTTGCTTTCTTTATTAAAAATACAAAAAAAGGACTGCTCTTGAAAATACTAAGTTGTGTGACTTCACTAGCACCAACAACAATGATTTTATGAGCACACCTATTGCTCCACCTGTTCCTGAAGCTACTTTCTTTGAGATAAAACCTGCTTTACTCAATCTTGTTATGAGAGAACAATTTTCTGGTATTGGTAATGAAGATGCTGCTGCCCATCTAAATAACTTTGTTGAACTTTGTGAGATGCAAAAGCATAGGGATATAGTTGGAGATATTATTAAGCTTAAATTGTTTCCTTTCTCTTTGAGAGGAAAAGCTAAAGAATGGTTGAATTCCTTAACTATGAATAGTATTGATTCTTGGACTAAATGTAAAGATGCGTTCATTGGAAAATACTATCCTCTTGCTAAGATTATATCTATGAGAAGTGAAATAATGAAGTTTAAACAATCTGATAATGAACATGTTGCTCAAGCTTGGGAAAGAATGAAATCTTTGGTAAAGAATTGTCCCACTCATGGACTGACTGCTTGGATGATTATCCAAACCTTTTATGCAGGATTGAACTATTCTTCAAAAATTCTATTGGATTCTGCTGCTGGAGGTACCTTTATGACCATTACTTTGGGTGTTGAAACAAAACTTCTGGATAATATGATGGTTAACTATTCTGAATGGCATACTGAGAGATCTCCACAAGGTAAGAAGGTAAATTCTGTTGAAGAAACCTCCTCCTTGAGTGATAAAAATGATATTATTATATCTATGCTTGTTAATGGGAAAGCCCATATTGATCCAAATAATGTTCCCTTAGCCTCTTTGGTTGCTAAATAAGAGCAAGTTGATGTGAACTTTATAAGAAATAATAATTTTAGCAACAATGCCTACAGGAATAATTTTGGTAACAACAATTATAAGCCATATCCTCCCAACAATGGTAATGCTTATGGAAATTCCTACAACAACAATAGGAGTGCTCCCTCTGAACTTGAAGTTATGCTTAAAGACTTTATTAGTAAACAAACTGCTTTCAATAAAACTATTGAGGAAAAACTCTCTAATGCTGAAAGAAATATAGCATCATTGGCTGAAGCTCAATCATCTTTGAATAAAATGGCTGCTAAACCCGAAACTATTGATAATCCCTTTGCAGCCACTAATGCATACATGTCAGAATTGATGAGAATGTTAGACTATTAGCTGAATTGCATGCTAAGTGGGAAAGAGAAGATGAAATTGCTAGAAACATTAGTGTTTCTACTATCAATACCACTAGTATTGAGGCTAGTAATAGCTCTACTACTTTAGATGATAATTATGATTTTGATCTTGATGGTTGCAATATCTCTGAAGTTATTAAGTTCCTACAAAAACTTGCTAAAAGTCCAAGTTCTAGTGCTATGAACATGGCCTTTAAAAAACATATTACTAGTGCTCTCATAAAGACTAAAGAAGAAAAGACGAAACATAAAGCTTTTATTCCTATAAAATAAGAAGATGGTTGGGAACCCATCATTAAGATGAAAGAGAATGATTTTGATTTCAAAGCTTTATGTGATCTTGATAGTAGTGTTTCCATTATGCCTAGAAAGATTTATGATATGCTTGATTTGCCACCACTTGAAGACTGTTATTTGAATGTCCCACTTGATGATAATGCTAAAAAGAAACTCATGGGGAGTATTAATGATGTTCTTATTATGGTTAACAATGCCTATTGATACGTCCATTTTGCATCACTATTCTATGTCATAATTCACTGTTATTCATTGATATATTTTGTATTGAGAGGTGATACTTATGTTATTTCATCTGTTTTTGCATGGTTGATGACTTTTGGAGCATGGACCGCTGCAGTCAGGATTCTGATGGAAAAGGTGCTGTTTGGAGGCAAAATTCGCGAAGATCAGAAAATTCGGGAAAATATACGGAAAATCCTATTTTTCCAGAAACCTAAGGATGCCAGAAGACGGAGTGGAGATGGGCCACAGGGGGCCCACACCACCCCCTAGCACGGGCAGCCCTAGGCCGCGCCAGCAGGTGGTGTGGCCACCCTGACCCACTCCAGCTTCTCCCCTCTGGCGTATATTATCCTCCCGAAACCCTAAGACTCGGGGAGCGACCACAGAAAGATTCCGCCGCCTCTGCGGGGCGGAAAACACCGAGAGAGAAAGATCTCTCCGATAGACAGATTTCTGCCGGGGGAATTCCTTCCCGGAGAGGGGAGATCGTCGCCATCAACACCATCATCAAGCTGGACTTCATCGGGATCATCATCATCATCACCACCATCATCACCATCAGCACCCTCATCACCATCTCCATATTGCTGTAACAATTGGTTAAATCTTGCATTAGTTCATACGGGAAACTTTCCCGGTGTTGATTACTCTTTGTAGTTGATGCTATTGAGTGAACCGTTGAATTATAGTTTCTGTTCAGATTGTTATACATCATTATTCCATCTTTGATCATGATCCATATGATGTCTTGTGAGTAGTTCATTTTGTTCTTGAGGACATGGGAGAAGTCATGTTGTTCGTAGTGGAGTTGTGTTGAGAAAGATTCAATAGATTGTTATTTAAGTTGTGGTGTACTTCTTCTAGTGGTGTCATGTGAACATCGACTACATGACACTTCACCTATATGGTCCTAGGGGAATGCATTGTGTATTTGGCTACTAATCGTAGGGGTTGCCGGAGTGACAGAAACATGAACCCCCGTTAGGAAACCATTGCACAAGGGACGTAAGGGTCTTAGAGTTTAAAGCTGTGGTTAGGTTTCTACCTTAATTACTTTCTTGTACTTACGGATGTTTGCAAGGGGTTTAATCACAAGTATGTATTAGTCCTAGATGGGGCGGTACATTAGCATAGGTTCACCCACACAACGCTTAGCAAGCTAAAGAAGATTAATCAACTATATGAAGTGAAAGCACTTGGCAGTCTTCCCACGTGTCCTCGAGAACGTTTGGTCATGTTAAGTAATACATCCGGCTTGTCCTTTGCTGCATAAAGGATTGGGACACTTGCTGCATGTATTCCTACTGTCTTTTGTTTACTCGTACTTTGTTTACTTGCTTTATCAAAACCCCCTAAAAATCTGTTTGCTAAGTATTTGCAGAGAATTCCTGATCCATACCACTAGCCAGCACCTTCTGCTCCTCATTGGGTTCGACACTCTTACTTATCGAAAATACTGCGATACACCCCCTATACTTGTGGGTCATCACCTATGTCCCCGTTGATTTCTATGTTTTGGATGTTGAATGCAATGCTTCTTGTCCTATTACTTTGGGAAGACCTTTTCTTAGAACTGTTGGTGCGATTATTGATATGAAAGAAGGCACCATTAAATATCAACTCTCACTCAAGAAAGGTATAGAACACTTCCCTAAGAAGAGAGAGAAGATTTCTTTTACCTCTCCTATGAAAACAAAATCTGCTCTTAATACTTGTTCATTTGAGAACACTTGATCCTTTTTCTTGCTTCTTTTGCCTAACTTAAAGGCGTTAAAGAAAAGTACTTATTGGCAGATAACCCAAAAGTTTTAGATGAGTCTTGGAAGTTATTACCTCTGTAATAACTGCTCCTTATCCTTTTTATTTGCTTTTTGTGCCAAGAGTAACCTCTAATGAGAGAGAAGTAATGATTGAGAAAGCTGCTGTCCCAAAACAGATTTCTCTGCTTCACCGTAAAAATTCGTGTAAAATCTATGTACGTACTTTTGAGGCGTGAATTTTTTTTCTTCTGCCCCAGGTTGTTATATAACTTTTGTTAGTTCAACACTTTTCGATTTGAGCAATAGAAGGTCTTCGAAAAAAATCGTCTTTACCTGCTGGTCTGTTTTAACAAATTTCTGCCATTTTCTGCATTTGCTTCTTGTGGGTTCCTTTTTGAGTTCTTTTGGGAAATTGAGCTTTTTGAGGTAAGTGCTACAGTTGCTAGTGTTTTAATGAAAGTTTTATTGGTGTTGGAACTGAACCTAAAGACCTATTATCTTGAGTGCACTAATGTTGCTAATAAAGATTGTGTGAAGTTTTGTATGAAGGAAAAATTTCAGGTGTATGGAAGGAATGAGTAATGAGATGAAGAATGGACTAAAGCTCAAGCTTGGGGATGTCACGCGTGTCACCCCAAGAAATATCCAAGAAGTACAAGCGTCAAAGCTTGGGGATGCCCAAGGCATCCCCCTCTTCATCAATAAAAATCCCAGGTTCCTTCCAAACACTTCATTTTTATTGGTTCATGCACAATTGTGTTGTTCTTGGAGCGTCTTCTTTTTCGTTTTCGTTTTGGTTTTTCGTTTACTTTGTTTGCTTAGTTTTCTGAATAAATTGGTTGTACCCCCTCTTTCATACATTGGTTTTCAAATAGTTTGGTTTGGATTGAAAAAAGAGTAGGAAAGTTCATGCTTAAGTGGTAAAGAGAGCTTGTTTTTGACTATGGCCTATGCTTTGTCATGCCATGCTCGATATTGTTTTGGCTTTATGCTTAGTATTCTTTGCTGTAGCATGACTTGTTATAAACAATTGAGATTGCTTAATGTGCCTTTGAAGAATCATGCGTTGTTTTAGCATATTAAAGCATAGTATTGTGGTATTCTCCTTTGATGCTTTATTTGGGTTGACTTGGCACATGCTCACACCATGTTATGACTATCCCAAGTCACCAAAGCCTTTATGATCCTTTAGTTTTCAACTTGTAGTATCACTTTATGATTTTATTAATGATGTTTTGTCGCTCCGCATGGTTATGGCCATTATTGCTCTCTTAGTTGGTCGCTCCCAGTCTTTTGCTAGCCTCCATAACCAAGTATGAGTTGCACTCATGCATCCAACTCCTAAAACCAAGTTATTCCAAAGAGTCCACCATACCTACCTACTAGCATATGCTATTCCAAGTATATTCATGTTTTTATCTACCTTCTGAATTAAACTTGTTATGAGAAAACTAGTGATTAAAGCTCTCAGGAACTTGATGGCACACTTTACTTTCTTGCATTTAATAAACTTGAACCATTGCGTCCATCTTTTTTGCGTATATGCTTGCGCTTTATAAGTTGAAGTTAGCAGAACCATGTATCATGGGGAACGCTTTCAACATTGCACATGTACTTTGTACCCCGTTGATATCATGATCTTTTGCTTGTGGATCCCGTCGGTGTGAAATAAAAGGGGAACTTGTAAGATCATGGAGTTTGTATTTGTGTTAGAGAAACGTCTAGGCCGCTAGCCTAAGCCATGCCTAATCATGGTGGAAACTTGAAGCATAACCATAATGATCACTCTATGAAGCATCCTCAATAAAAACCTATGCAAATAGCAAATAAAAAGATCGCTGAGATGCTCATTGTCTGCTTGCCTTGTCATTTTGATTATGGGATATCTCCTATATCATGTGCAAGGGGTACCCCGTTGGCGGTTCTCTATGATACATATGTACTTACAATGACAAGAGCTTACTTGTGACTGAAGTTTTGTAGCACGAGGTTTGGACTTCATAAGTAAGGAGCATGAGATTTCGGCTTATAACTTGTCAAGCATATCCTCTTAGTTGTGTCACTTAAACATTAATCGCCTTCAAGATGCTTATGATAGGGGCAATGAGAGCTGAAAGCTATTAAGTACTTTATGAGAATTGAATCCCTACTTCCTTCTATGAAGGCCTTTCTTTTACTTTTATGTTGAGTCTCCACCTTCTATCTTTATGCACCTACTTTGAGAGCATAGTGGCCATTCTTAGTTCTATGTGCATTGTCCCAAGACTTGTTGATTGATGCATAGCTTTGATATTGCTTGTTTTAAACTATTTGTATCTAGTCACTCTTATGAACTTTGAAGGTGTCCTATGCATTTATATTTGCTACTCTATTGAGGGACAAGCTGAATACTATTATGCTATGTTTTATTTATGTGAAACAAACAAACGTCTTGCAAAGCATTGTTATTCATGAACCTTTTGTTTGTGCCTTTTCATGTTGCATGCATAGTTGCTATGTCTTATTGTTAGAACTTTGTCTTTCATGCTATGTTGAAGTACTATGATCCCAGCTATCAATGTTTTACAAATACTTTGATCAAGTTTATGATGGTGCATGTCACCTCAAAAATTATTCTTTCTTTTTATCACTTACCTACTCGAGGACGAGCATGAGTTAAGCTTCGGGATGTTGATACGTTGCTAACGTATCCATAATTTTTGATGTTCTATGCTTGGTTTTATCTACTTTCTTGTGTTTTGTCCACACTTTGGAGTACTTTTCATATGATTTCTAGGACTAACCTATTAACAAGAGCCACAGTGCCAGTTGCCAGTTTTCTACTGTTTTTGGTTCTAGGAAAGTCAGAAAATGAATATTCTCGGAATTGGACGGGACAAAAGCCAAAGTCAGTTTTTCACCGTGGGACACCTAGAGCCAGAATATGAGACGGAGAGGGGCTGGGGCCCGGCCAAACCACCTGGCCGCGCGGCCAGGCCTGGCCCACGCCAAGGGGTTGTCTGGCCTCCCCAGGCACCCCCTCGACCTCTCCTTCCGCCTATAAGTTGCCTCCGATATAGAAACCCTAAGTACCCGATCAAAAATTCCACGAAAGAGTCTGTAGCCACCGTCATCTCCATCCCTAGATCAGGAGGGATCTGAAGCTCTTCTCGACACCCTGCCGGAGAGGGGAATTCACCCTAGAGGCCTTCTTCATCATCATGCAAGCCTCCGGTGTGATGTGTGAGTAGTTCATCTCTAGACTACGGGTCCATGTAGTAGCTAGATGGCTGGTTCTCCTCCTTTGTGCTATCATGTTTAGATATTGTGAGCTCCGTTCATGATCAAGGTCATCTATTTGTAATTCTACATGTTGTGTTTGTGGGGATTCGATGGATATTGAGATGCTATTTCAGATTGATTATTGATTCTATCATGTCTTTGTTATTTGTGATCTTGCATGCTTTCCGTTGTTAGTAGCTATCTTGGCCAAGTAGATGCTAGCAACTCCAAGAGTTAGTATTTATGCTTGATAGTGGGTTCATGCCTCTGGTAATCTGGGGAAGTGACAAAAATCTCTAAGGTACTAGATGTGTTGTTGCTACTAGGGAGAATACAACAATCCTTTGTTCATAGAACAATCGTATTGTTTACTTTACACGCAATTCGTAATGCAATAATCTGTTGCTTGCAACTTAATACTGGAGGGGGTTCGGACCTGAAGGTGGATTATTAGTCATAGATGCAGTTGGATGGCGGTCTATGTATAATGTTGTAATGCCCAATCGAATCTCAAAGGAGTCAAGATCAGTAGTATATGCTTGTATGCTTTCTCGATGTTTGTCAATTGCCCCACTATAATTTGTTCACCCAACATGTCATCTATCTTAAGGAGAGCCACCTCTAGTGAACTATGGACCCCGGTCCATTCTTTTACTATCAATCTACAATGAATTGTTTACTATTTTGTGTTTACTTTCTGCAAACTATTACTTTCTTCCACTCGATAAGTTTAATCCTTTGTTTTCAGCAAAACCGGTGAGATTGACAACCTCATCGCAAGTTTGGGACAAAGTTCTGTGGTTGTGTTGTGCAGGTATCCACATTGCTGCTGGCACCGGTAGTGCGTCCTGCCAAAGTTCAGCTAGCTACACCTTTAGGGTGTTTCCTTGCTCCCACTGGATTGATAACCTTGGTTTCATAACTGAGGGAAAACTTACTGCTGGGCTCATCATACCTTCCTCTTGGGGTTCCCCAACGAGCTTGTTAGTACACGACTCAGCAGTGATCTGTTGTGACAACAATGGATCCATAGCCAACGCAAAGGAACCAAGGTCTCACAAGAATTCCAAACATATTAAGCGCCGGTTTCACTCCATCCGTGAGCATGTTAAGGATGGAGATATAAGGATTTGTAAAGTACATACGGATCTCAATGTGGTAGGTCCGTTGACTAAAACTCTCCCTAGAGCAAAACATGATCAACACCAGAACTCCATGGGTGTTAGATTTATCACCATGTAACTAGATTATTGTCTCTAGTGCAAGTGGGAAACTAAAGGGAATATGCCCTAAGAGGCAATAATAAAGTTGTTATTATACATATTCCAAGTATATGATAGATGTTTATTTTGCATGCTATAATTGTATTAATTTGGAAACATTAATACATGTGTGTTTAATAAACAAAAGGAAAGTTCCTAGTTATGCCTTTCTTATAAACTAGCTTGTTGATTAACAAGATGATCAAGGTTTCCTGATCATGGACATTGGATGTTGTTAATAACGAGGTCACAACATTAGTGGAATGATGTGATGAACATTCATCCGAAGTATAGCATTACAATCAAAGTCATTGTTTATATTGCTATAACATCTAACAAAGTAATCCTAGTCCTTACACCATGAGATCATGTTAATCACTAACACTAGAAGAGTATCTTGATAACATCAAACGTCACACCGTGAAAGGGTGATTATAAAGGTGGGTCCAGTGCTACGAAAGTGTTATGTAGAAGCTCATGCATCAAGAGTGGGATTTGTCCATCCCGATAACGGATAGATATTCTCTGGGCCCTCTCGGTGATATCACATTGGTTAGCTTGCAAGCAAGTGATGAGATCACTAGAATGTTATATCACGGGAACGAGAAAAGAGTACATGTCGGTAACAAGATCAAACTAGGTATGGAGATACCAATGATTGAATCTCGGACATGTAATATATCGCGAGACAAAGGGATTTAGTTACTAGCGTTTAAGGTTCTCACGATCATAGAAGTCATCGTAGAATGTGTAGGAATCAGTATGGATCTCTAGGTTCCACTTCTAATTATTGATCTGAGAGGGGTCTCAATCATGTCTGCATTATTCACGAACAGTAGGGTGACACACTTAAGGGACACCAACACCATTTGTAGCAAATGTGTTTCAGGCGAATGAATTGCAATAGACACCGAAACTGTTTCAGGTGAAATTGCTGAAACTGGTTCTGCATGTAATATTGAAATGTTGCAAGGGGTTTTATGTGAATGTTTGTTAATTAAAGTAATTAACAAAATTCTGAATAAATTTTATAAAAGAGTTTTATTAAATGAGAGAGCATTAAATTTGGAGAAATTTAATGCATTTAAAGTAAAGACTTTAAAGAGGAATGTTAAGGGACACTTTTATGTGGAGGGGGTTACCACCACATGAATGGGGGGGGGGGTGAGGGGTCACCCCCCATGGGGCGCCGGCCATGGGGAGGGGTACCCCCCTCCTCCTATAAAAGGCCACCCCTCTCACCCTTCTTCCTAACACCTCCTCGTGAAGGATCTCTCCCCCCTCTAGAATTATTCCCCCATGGTCTTGGATTAGCGAGATATATGTTCCTGGTGGCATTTCGTCTGGAAGGAGTTGCTGCTTCCGCTGCATCGCTGGAGCGAGGTGGCGGAGGATGTTCGGTGGCCTGAACGTGTGTGCGGGTGCGGATGCGCTGCTGGTTTGTGGCGCTAGGACTTCCACATGATCTTGAGATCGGCAAGCGTACGACTACATCATCCACGAGTTCCTACTCGTTAACAAAACTTTGTTGTCTTCGAGGGTAAGTTCTCCATGGAAGTATATCCACCCGTTGCTTGTATCTAGTAGATAGATCCTGGCGTATAGTTCTCATCGTAGGATTTTTTTGTTTTCTATGTTGCGAACCCTTCACTATGTCTATATCTTTTTAACAGATGGGCACCTGCAATGATGATGAAGTAACGCTCTCTAGCGATGACAGTTTTCGCATGAAGTTTGGTGGTTTTGAATTCTAGTAAATAGATGAAGAGCCCACTGAGAGGATTGAGTTAAAGGTATCAAAAGAACATCAAAAGTGCAGTCATATGTTTTATATGCGTTTAGACGGTAGACATTAATATTTCACCGCATTAAAAATTTATGTGTTGTTGCATCAGAGCCTCAACACAAGGGAGGCACTGATTTTGCTAAGTAGAGCGTTTTTGGAAATGACATGTATCTGAAAGAAGCTCATGTAGACTTCCTCTTAGACTGGTGTGAACCCGAATTTCTAGCAAAAATCAAGTACTACGTCTAAAGGCTGCCCTATTCATCTATCTTGAAAAATAAGTGCAAGCTGGTAAGATGATATATTCTTGATCATGTTATCAACAAGCTACCCTTTGATATTTAAATACTTCTAGTAATCACAAGCATGGTAATTCTTCAATTCTATCTACTTTCCCAGACATTTGGAGTTGAGTTCACATGAAAATACCTAAAAAATTGCCTTGATGAACCTATTGATGTCCATGTCTGGCAAATGAAGAGCAAAAATCCAAAGATGGATATGGTAAAGATGGGAGATGGGTCAAATGCAATCTTGACGACTGGATGGGAGAAGGTTGTGAGAAGTTTCAACCTAAATCAGGATAACATTGTCCTTTTTTTGCTTTGATGAAAAAGATAATGGAGAGATACATATTCTGGTTCAGCAACTTTCACCGGGCGGCCGATTATAAATGCAATGTGAAGGAAATATGCCCTGAGAGGCAACACTAAAGTTGTTATTATATATTCCTTATATATGATAGATGTTTATTTTACATGCTAGAATTGTATTGATCAGAAACATCAATACATGTGTGTTTAATAAACAAAAAGGGTTCCTAGTTATGCCTCTCTTATAGACTATCTTGTTGATTAACAAGATGATCAAGGTTTCCTGATCATGGACATTGTATGTTGTTAATAACAAGGTCACACCATTGGTGGAATGATGTGATGAACATTCATCCGAAGTATAGCATTACGATCAAGTCATTATGTTTATATTGCTATAACATCATACGAAGTAATCTTTATCCTTAGACCATGAGATCATGTTAATTGCTAACACCGAAAGAGTATCTTGACAACATCAAACGTCACACCATAACAGGATGACTATAAAGATGGGTTCAGTACTACAAAGGTGTTATGTTGAGGCTCATGGATCAAGAGTGAAATTTTTCAATCCAGATGACGGATAGATATACTCTGGGCCCTCTCGGTGATATCACATTAGGATGGCTTGCAAGCAAGTGATGTGATCACTAGAATGTTATATCATGGGAACGAGAAAAGAGTGCATGTCAGTAACGAGATCAATCTAGGTATGGAGATACCGATGATCGAATCTCGGACATGTATTATATCGAGAGACAAAGGGATTTAGTTACAAGCGTTAAAGGTTCTCACGATCACATAAGTCATCGTTGAATGTGTAGGAGTCAGTACGGATCTCCAGGTCCCGCTGCTGATTATTGATCGGAGAAGGGTCTCGATCATGTATGCATTATTCGCGAACCATAGGGTGGCACACTTAAGAGTTACCGGACACCATTTTGGAGCACATATGTTTCAGATGAAAGAATTGCAAAGCGCAGGAATTGTTTCAATAGAAATCGGAAATTGTTTCGGGTGAAATTGCAGAAAGTGGTTCTGCATGTGATATTGAAATATTGCAAGGGGCTATATGTGAATGTTTGTTAATTAAAGTAATTAACAAAATTCTTAATAAATTTAATAAAAAGAGTTTTATTAAATGAGAGAGCATTAAATTTGGAGAAAATTAATGCATTTAAAGTGGAGACTTTAAAAGGGAATGTGAAGAGGCATTTTAATGTGGAGGGGTTACCACCACATGAATGGGGGAGGTGAGGGGTCATCCCCCATGTGCCGGCCATGGAGAGAGGGGGCACCCCCTCCTCCTATAAAAGGCCACCCATTCCCTCCTTCATCCTCACACCTCCTTGTGAAGGATCTCTCTCCCCCTCTAGAATTATTCCCCCATGGATTAGCGAGATACATGTTCCCGGTGGCATTTTGTCTGGAAGGAGTTACTGCTTCCGCTGGATCGCTGGAGCGAGGAGGTGGAGGTTGTCCGTTGGCTTGAACGTGTGTGCGAGTGCGGATGCGCTAATGAGTTGCGGCGCTCGGACTTCCTCACGATCTTGAGATCGGCAAGTGTATGACTACATCAACCACGAGTTCCTACTCGTTAACAAAGCTTGTTGTCTACGAGGGTAAGTTCTCGTTGGATGTATGTCCACCTGTTTCTTTGTACCTAGTAGATAGATCTTGGCGTGTAGTTCACACCGTAGGAAATTTTTTGTTTTATATGCTACGGACCCAACAGTGGTATCAGAGCCTGATCTATGCGTAGGTGCTTAGCACAGGTAGTACACATATGTTGATATGTGGGCGATGATGATCATGTTATTGCATCTCCTATGTATTTTGGATATTGGTGGCATAGTGGGATGAAGCGGCCCGGACCAACCTTACATGTCATCGTACATGAGACCGGTTCCACGACTGACATGCAACTTGTTTTGCATAAGTGGCTGGCAGGTGGCTGTCTCTCCTACTATAGTCAATATCTGATTTACAACGAGTTGCTAATAACTTAGTTATCCTCGTTGTGGTTCATGTTCGTAGGTGAGAACGGTTCTATCTCCGAAAGCCCTAAGCCACGTAAAACTTGCAATTGATAAATTAGAGGCGTCTAGTTTAGATCGTTGCTGGGCTAGTGTATTGATATGGTATTGTTGTAAGTAGATGTATGGTAGATACTCTTACAACACAGTCAACGTGTAAGTTCCATAGACCTTGGCCTTACACACAAAGGAATGATAGAGATCATACCACGATGCAAGTGATAGAGATCAAATGCATGGACCATATCATCTCACTTTACACATTAGATGTTATCATCTTATACTGCTAGTTTGGCACGTTTGGTAGCATTATAAGATGATCCCTCATTTAGATATCAAGATAAAAATGTGTTCTTCCTTGAGTATGCACCGTTCTATGGATCATGTTTCGAGACATCACATGATGATGGGTGTACTCGAATCTACGCTTTCATAGGAACGGGTGTAAGACAGTTTTACACACGCGAATACTAAGGTTCTTACTTGGCGAGCCTAGCATGTACAGACATGGCCTCGGAACACGGACCGAAAGGTTAAGCATGAGTCATATGGTTGATATGATGCCCATATAGATGCTCGCCTTTGAAGCTATATCAACTCACGTGATGATCGGACTTGGTGTAGTGGATTTGGTTCATGTAATCACCAAAAGGACACGAGGGATGTCGTTTTTGAGTGGGAGTTCATTAGTAATTTGGATTAGTTGAACTCAATCTATCATAAACTTAGTCTAAATAAACTTTACAAATTCTGTTGTAGATGGCACCACCTTCTTTTAATTTCAATGTGTTCATGGAGAAAGAGAAACTTGCTACGAATGGTAGCAACTTCACCAACTGGGCTATGAATTTGAGGATTCTCCTCACTGCTGCACAAAAGCAATATGTGCTAGCTGCGCCACTAGGCCCCCCACCAGCTCCTGATGCCCCTGACGAGTAAAAGAATGTCTATGTGACTCGTCAGGAGGACCACAACTTAGTTCATTGCGGCATACTGTATGGGCTAGAGCCAGAACTTCGAAAGCGTTTCGAAAATGGAAATGCCTTTGATACCATGGGAGAATTGAAAATGATTTTCGATACCCATGCTGCCGTAGAGAGTTATAATGCTACAGAAAAGTTCTTTAGCTGCATGATGGAGGAAAACAACTCCGTTACTGAGCACGTACTCAAAATGTCTGGGTACGCTGATAAGCTTGTGTCCTTGGGAATAACGATTCCCATTGACTTAGGCATACATCGTGTTCTCCAATCTCTGCCACCTAGCTACAAGAGCTAGGTGATGAACTATAATATGCAGGGCATGAAGAAGTCTCTTCCCAAGCTTCTGTCAATGCTTAAGACTGCAGAAGTGGAGATTAGGAAAGAACATCAAGTGTTGATGATCAATAGGACCACCGGTTTCAAGAAGGACAAGAAAGGCAAGCACAAGGGAAAGAAGGGTGGCAAGTCTGTTGCCACGCCTGAAAAGAAACCCCGGGCTGGCCCTAAGTCGGATACCGAGTGCTACTATTGCAAGGGGACTGGCCATTGGAAGCGCAACTGCCCCAAGTATTTGGCGGACAAGAAGTCCAGCAAGGCAAACAATCGTATATGTGATATACATGTTATTGATGTGTAGTTGACTAGTACTCGCAGTAGCACCTAGGTATTTGATACCGGATCGGTTGCTAATATATGTAACTCGGTTCAGGGGCTATGGAACAAGCGACAACTAGCAAGGGATGAGGTCAGGACGCGGGTCGGCAATGGATCAAGAGTTGATGTGATCGCCGTCGGGATGCTACCTCTCCATTTGCCATCGGGATTAGTTATAAACCTAAATAATTGTTATTTGGTGCCTGCACTGAGCATGAACATTGTATCTGGATCGTATTTGATGCAAAGTGGTCATTCCTTTAAATCTGAAAACAATGGTTGTTCGATTTATAAGAATGATATCTTTTATGGTCATGCACCTATGTTGAATGGTTTATTTATGTTGGATCTCGATAGTAATATTACGCACATTCATAATGTTAATGCTAACAAGATTAAACTTGATGATGATATGTCTACATATATGTGGCACTGCCGTCTAGGTCATATTAGCGTTAAACGCATGAAGAAACTCCATTCTGATGGACTTTTGGAATCACTTGATTTTGAATCATTTGATACATGTGAGCCATGCCTTATGGGCAAGATGACTAGAACGCCGTTTTTCGGTTCAATGGAACGGGCGACAAATCTATTGGAAATCATACATACTGATGTATGTGGACCAATGAGTGTGTCGGCGCGAGTTGGGTATCGTTATTTTGTTACTTTCACGGATGATTTGAGTAGATACGGGTATATCTATTTGATGAAACACAAGTCTGAAACTTTTGAAAAGTTCAAGGAATTTCAGAATGAAGTGGAAAATCATCGTAATAGAAAGATCAAATTTCTGCGGTCTGACCACGGAGGAGAGTATCTAAGTTACGAGTTTAGCACACACATGAAAGAGTGTGGAATAGTTTCACAACTCACGCCTGCCGGAACACCACAACGTAATGGTGTGTCGGAACGTCGTAATCGTACCTTATTGGATATGGTTTGATCTATGATGTGTCTGACTTACTTGCCTTTGTCATTTTGGGGTTATGCACTGGAAACAGCTGCATTCACTTTAAATCGGGCACCATCTAAATCCGTTGAAACGACACCGTATGAATTATGGTTTGGAAACAAACCTAAGCTGTCATTTCTTAAGGTTTGGGGATGCGATGTTTATGTGAAGAAACTTCAACCGGATAAACTCGAACCCAAAGCAGAAAAATGCGTCTTCATAGGATACCCTAAGGAAACAATTGGGTATACCTTCTATCACAGATCCGAGGGCAATGTTTTTGTTGCAAAGAATGGATCCTTTCTTGAGAAGGAGTTTCTCGCGAAAGGTGTGAGTAGTCGGAAGGTAGAACTCGAAGAGGTTATTGAACCTTCTCTTCATGGAATGGCGAGTGGCGCAGCACCGGAAGTTGTTTCGGAGTTGACTTCACCTGATGAAGAGAGAGCTAATGATAATGATCATGAAACTCCGAAAGAGGACACTACCGAACCTCGCAGGTCAAGCAGGACACGTGCAGCTCCTGAACTGTACGGCAATCTTGTTGTGAATTTCATGGTTGATGAAATGGATGACACTGCGATGTATGAAGAAGCAATGATGAGCCCGGATTCCAACAAATGGCTAGAAGCCATGAAATCCGAGATGGAATCCATGTACGAGAACCAAGTTTGGAACTTGGTGGACTTACCTCACGACCGAAAGGCTGTTGAGAATAAATGGATTTTCAAAAGAAAAACTGATGCTGATGGTAATGTGACCATCTATAAGGCTCGACTTGTCGCAAAGGGGTTTCGACAAATTCAAGGAGTTGACTACGATGAGACATTCTCTCTCGTAGCGATGCTTAAATCTGTTAGGATTATGTTAGCGATTGCTGCATATTTCGATTATGAAATATGGCAGATGGATGTCAAAACTGTGTTCCTCAATGGTAAGATTGAAGAAGAGTTGTATATGATACAACCTAAGGGTTTTGTCGATCCTAAGGATGCTAATAAGGTATGCAAACTTCAGCGATCCATCTATGGACTAAAGCAAGCATCCCGGAGTTGGAATCTCCGCTTTGATGAGGTGATCAAAGAGTTTGGATTTGTCCAAACTTATGGAGAGGCTTGTATTTACAAGAAAGTGAGTGGGAGCAATGTGGCATTTCTGATATTATATGTGGATGACATATTATTGATTGGAAATGATATAGATCTTTTAAACAGTGTTAAAAGTTATCTAAACAGCAAATTTTCGATGAAAGACCTTGGTGAAGCGTCATATATATTAGGCATTAAAATCTATAGAGATAGATCAAGGCGCCTAATTGGGCTATCCCAGAGTACATACCTTGATAAGATATTAAAGAAGTTTAACATGGACAAAAGTAAGAAGGGGTTCTTACCTATGTTGCATGGCAAGACATTGAGTAAGACTCAAAGTCCGGCTACGGCGGAAGAAAGAGAGATGATGGATAAGATCCCCTATGCCTCGGCCATAGGCTCTATTATGTATGCCATGCTATGTACAAGACGGGATGTGGCACATGCTATTAGTTTGACTAGTAGGTACTAATCTGATCCAGGTTCGGAACACTGGATAGCAGTAAAGAACATCCTCAAGTACTTGAGAAGAACTAAGGATATGTTTCTTATATACGGAGGTGAAGAAGAGCTAGTTGCTAAGTGTTATGTCGATGCTAGCTTTGACACCGATCTGGATGACTCTAAGTCTCAATCCGGATACGTATTTCTCTTGAACGGAGCAGCAGTTAGTTGGAGGAGTTCCAAACAACCTGTGGTGGCTGGATCAACGATGGAGGCGGAATATGTTGCTGCTTCAGAAGCGACACAGGAAGCAGTTTGGATGAAAGAGTTCATTATGGAACTGGGTGTGGTTCCCAGTGCGTTGGACCCGATGGTGATCTATTGTGACAACAATGGAGCCATAGCCAACGCAAAGGAACTGAGGTCTCACATGAATTCCAAACATATTAAGCACCGGTTTCACTCCATCCGCGAGCATGTCAAGGATGGAGATATAAAGATTTGTAAAGTACACACGGACCTAAATGTAGCAGATCCGTTGACTAAAGTTCTCCCTAGGGCAAAACATGATCAACACCAGAACTCCATGGGTGTTAGATTTATCAGTATGTGAACTAGATTATTGTCTCTAGTGCAAGTGGGAGACTGAAGGAAATATGCCCTGAGAGGCAATAATAAAGTTGTTATTATATATTCCTTATATATGATAGATGTTTATTTTACATGCTAGAATTGTATTGATCGGAAACATCAATACATGTGTGTTTAATAAACAAAGAGGGTTCCTAGTTATGCCTCTCTTATAGACTAGCTTGTTGATTAACAAGATGATCAATGTTTCCTGATCATGGACATTGGATGTTGTTAATAACAAGGTCACAACATTTGTGAAATGATGTGATGAACATTCATCCGAAGTATAGCATTACGATCAAGTCATTATGTTTATATTGCTATAACAGCATACGAAGTAATATTTATCCTTAGACCATGAGATCATGTTAATTGCTAACACCGGAAGAGTATCTTGATAACATAAAACGTCACACCATAACAGGGTGACTATAAAGATGGGTTTAGTGCTACGAAGGTGTTATGTTGAGGCTCATGGATCAAGAGTGGAATTTGTCAATCCCAATGACGGATAGATATGCTCTGGGCCCTCTCGGTGATATCACATTAGGATAGCTTGCAAGCAAGTGATGTGATCACTAGAATGTTATATCACGGGAACGAGAAAAGAGTGCATGTCGGTAACGAGATCTAACTAGGTATGGAGATACCGATGATCGAATCTCGGACATGTAATATATCGAGAGACACAGGGATTTAGTTACAAGCGTTAAAGGTTCTCACGATCACAGAAGTCATCGTTGAATGTGTAGGAGTCAGTACGAATCTCCAGGTCCCGCTGCTGATTATTGATCGGAGAAGGGTCTCGATCATGTCCGCATTATTCGCGAACCGTAGGGTGGCACACTTAAGAGTTACCGGACACCATTTTGGAGCACATATGTTTCAGACGAAAGAATTGCAAAGCGCAGGAATTGTTTCAATAGAAACCGGAAATTGTTTCGGGTGAAATTGCAGAAAGTGGTTCTGCAGGTGATATTGAAATATTGCAAGGGGCTGTATGTGAATGTTTGTTAATTAAAGTAATTAACAAAATTCTGAATAAATTTAATAAAAAGAGTTTTATTAAATGAGAGAGCATTAAATTTGGAGAAATTTAATGCATTTAAAGTGGAGACTTTAAAAGGGAATGTGAAGAGGCATTTTAATATGGAGGGGTTACCACCACATGAATGGGGGAGGTGAGGGGTCACCCCCATGCGCCGGCCATGGAGAGAGGGGGCACCCCCTCCTCCTATAAAAGGTCACCCATTCCCTCCTTCATCCTCACACCTCCTTGTGAAGGATCTCTTTCCCCCTCTAGAATTATTCCCCCATGGTCTCGGATTAGCGAGATACATGTTCCCGGTGGCATTTCATCTGGAAGGAGTTGCTGCTTCCGCTGGATCGCTGGAGCGAGGAGGTGGAGGTTGTCCGGTGGCTTGAACGTGTATGCGAGTGCGGATGCGCTGCTGAGTTGCGGCGCTCGAACTTCCTCACGATCTTGAGATCGGCCAGTGTACGACTACATCAACCACGAGTTCCTACTCGTTAACAAAGCTCGTTGTCTACGAGGGTAAGTTCTTGTTGGATGTATGTCCACCCGTTGCTTTGTACCTAGTAGATAGATCTTGGCGTGTAGTTCACACCGTAGATTTTTTTTTGTTTTCTATGTTGCGGACCCAACACAATGTTGGTTTGTTAAAGAGTACTAGTTATGCTAGCTGATTGATTTATCGATTGTACTTTGTATGTACTGCCATAACATGTAATGACTAAATTTGTATGGATTTCTCCAACTATCTGGCTAATGTTACTATGATCGAGCTGCTATAAGTGTTTTAGTTAATGTGTCTACATGTCTACTAAATCATGATTATGTATCATGTCAGCTATGATCGAGTTTGAATTAGCATGCTATTGTTTAAAATGGTTTACATACACTACTGACGGTCACTTTAAAAGCCGTTTCGAGGCACAGTAGTTATGGAGACGGTCTTTGTCAGAATATGACTCAGGTCGCCTGACTATTGGAGATGGTCCCTAGAATAGGCCGTTTGACGTTGAGGATTTCTTGCAAGCGGTCAAAAACATTAGCCGTCTTTAGCTCGTACATGTTAGAGGCGTTTTCCTTTTTGCATCGTCTGAGGTGGCGTATCTTAGAGCCGCAAAGAAAAACTAGCTCAGGTGGTGTGCTCTTAGAAGCTATGCGCTTGAGCCGAAACGAGAAACCGGCAGAGGCCTATGGGCAATTGACGTCTCTAAGTAACGCTTTTCTACTAGTGCAAGGAGGTCTATGAGGGGTAGGGATTTCTGGTCGTGCCTAACTCGGCTGGCCTCCCCTTTTTATGGGCGCACTTGGACGCGGCGGGAAACGCCTAGAAGAGGCGGGAATTGGCGGGAAAAAAGGTCCAGAAGAGGCAGAATCAACGAGAAAGAAATGCGGGTGGCGGCGGGAACGCACTAGAAATACACCGGCGTCAATGAGGGGCCTTTTGCTAGGCGCGGTTGCCCGGGCATGCTAGACCACGACCCAAAAGCGACCGCGACCTGACCCAAACAGACAGAATCGCACCATTTCGGTCCACCCGGTGGAGATGCCCTTTTTCTTTGGAAAGTGTTCCATACAAAATACCAAGATCCCATGGTGTGCTCAGACCAATCAAAATAATAATCAAATTGAAACATCATAGAAAGTAACACAAAGTATCAAACCAATAACAACGAAGTCTAACTTTTTCCTATGCATTGCCATTTTGTATATGACTAAATCACATAAAAGATAGTTGTACCAATGCATAAAAATAGTAGGTACTTGCAACCTTGTATTTGTTTGAAAATAAAGAGGGCACTTATCACATGCTCTTCCAAAATAGTTGCAAGTACTAGAAAAAAATTCAACAATAAAACAATTGAAAGCATGAAAGTTTGCAAAGTTTTGTTTATAAAGAGGATCATTATGATTATCATGTGATTCATTAGCATGCTTTTATCATTCAAAATAGTTGCTAGTACTATATTCTATCATAATATCATGGTTGTAGTAAGATTTTTTATAAGCATGATTGATTGCAAACCATATAAGTACTTCTCAGTATGAGCATATTTCTCCTCTATGGTGTAATTAGGAGAATTCAAAAATATTGTAGGACTCCTACTGATAAGACTATCATCATGAACAAGTATATCATTTTTATCCTCCCATAAGCTAGTAACAGATTCTAAATATGGGGGATTATCAAGCAAAATAGGACCATCATCTAAAGCATTATCATACAGAATATCCAAAACACACTCCTCATTATCACCAACGTCATTATTTGGAGTAACAAAATAATCGATAGAAATATCATCATTCAGATTCATCACTATAGTAATATGTTCCATTAATAAGCTCATCCATAACAATAGAGTTTTCAGTTTAAGAGTTACTATCATATGATGGTGAAGGTGGAAGATCTCACTCTTCCCCAAGCTTAGATTGAACTATAACTTCTTCATTTTCTTCCTCATCTATTTCCTTCTCAAAGCTTATGCTTTCATCATCTCCTTCCTGCAAAATATTAGTACTTTCCATGGCAGTAAGAATTCTTTCTTTATATTTAATAGCATAAACATTGTCACTGAATTCTTTTACAAAAAGTTGAAGGACAATAGAAATGTGTCATTTCATTACACGAGAACCATTCCTGGGGCCGTTGCCCTGGCATCCTCGTGTTGCAGGTCCAACTGCATGGTTAGGAGGATCTCCACGAGGTCGTTGTCATCGATGCGCTGCACAATAGTGTGAGAGAAGGCTCGTGTGGCCGGCCGGCCCGCCGCCACCAGCCACCGTCCGACGCCAACCTGCAGGACCACTGCTGCAGAGGCCGGTGTCGCCTTCGAGATCGACGCCTAGGAGGATCTGTTGCCGCCCGGGCTTAGCCAACGACATTCCCAGTGATGACAGTGAGGAAGGAGCACGAGAGGGAGGGGCAGAGGTTTCGTGGGAGCCTAGTTCAATTTGGATTACTGAATTAATTTGTTGCAAATGGAAGACCACGAGCAGATTTACCCGGAAATTTTGTTGCAAATGTCAGAAGGCCGTTTTCAGTTAGTGTCGACACGCTATAGAATCATTAGTCAATTTGTAAGATATTTAAAGAGCGTAGGAATAAAAGGTGATGTCAGTCTCACTTAATTTCTATATTACTGATTTTGCACTAACACTTATTTGGTTGGACCACATGAAAAACAGATAGACTCTTCAAGCTGTTAAAGTCAACGGAGAAGTTCTCATGAAACTGTTCAAAAAAGGAGAACTTCTCATGAAATATTGTGAAAAAGGATTTTTTTTTCCACGAGGTTCATCCTGCAAATCAAGAACCCCAAATAAGAACAATCCCAAGAATTATAATCCTCCCATTTTTTACGAGATCCCTTTTTAATCAAAAGGTCATTAACATGCTACCTACAGGGTAATTGCATTTTCCAGCAGCCTGATTAATTAACACTCCCACGGCATCATTGCAGCTTACCTAGCCAGACAGACAATTAGCTACACAAGCGGACAAGCCGATGAATAAAATAGCACCTGATAATGAAACAAATAAACTAAGTGTTCACGGTGACAGCCAACACTCGGGGAGAACGGCTTGTGCGGCCGAGTCTCATCCTAGACAGGTACTAGATCCAGATATTTTTTTGTCTCTCAGAAGAGACAAAGCGCCCTTGCAATTTGTATACTCCATGAAGAATAATTCGTCGATGATCATGCAAATCTCCATGGATTACGAGGAATCTACCACCAAATTCTAGCGCAGGGGTCTTATTGCCAAAAAAAAAAAGTAATAGCACCGGTGTTACACAAACTTGCGCGGTAGGTACAAATTCATACAACAATTTGAAAAATGAGGCGGAGTAGTACGTAAACTTATGTTGCTGCGCAAAACTAGTCCAAAAATAATCAAGTGCTGACATGTGGCAGTGTTCTTTGCTCAAATGCGCTTACACAATTTTGTCTAGCACACATAACCCTAGTGCTACCATACATGTGGGTCTCATCTGTCTATGACGAAAAATATTAAAATTATACAGGAGTTGGGTGGGATTCGAACCCAAAACATAAGTTTACTTTTTTGCATAGCAATGCGTGTCTCAGTCTTTACTACTCTCTCCGTTCCAAAATAAGTGACTTCACTTTGTCTAGATTCATATGTATCTAAACTTGTTTTGTGACTAGGTACATACGAATCCAGAGAAGGTGAAGTCACTTATTTTAGGACGGAGGGAGTATTAAAAGGCTTACGGTCTTGATGGTCTGGTAAGTCATTTATGATTTCCAATTCTACCCCTGCATTGGTAGGCTAACATGAGAAATATTACAGGCTTTGCCACCCGTAAGGGAGAGTACCGTTTCGTCTTCTAAAGAAAAAACACATCCGTGAGATGGCTTGTTTCGGTTGTCAGGGTTGTTTCGGCATCATCCATGCAGATCATTCTGATTCACGTGACGCGCGAGACAGAAGTTGTCCATGTGTCGATCCACGACCAGTTGCCGGCCGACCGGTTGCTCCTTGATGGGTACTCATTCGTTGGGAGTCAACGAGTCGACCTTGTCTGGCTACAGCGAACCGATGCTCTTGTGTAGGCGCGATGAACAGGTTACCGATGTGCAGGACGGCTCAGCGAGGAGGCTGGTCCAGCCGTGTCCCGTGCCAGAAGGAAAGAGAGAGCACGACGCCCACAGGCCGGGCCGTTGGGCGCGACGCGCGAGCAGAGCGTGCGACGGTGAGGCTCTATCGTGACTCGTGAGGGAGCCGTCGGCGTGGCCCTTAGAGACTAGCTGCTCCTTAATTGGTCCTGTTCGTGATCTTCACGGCCATCGTCTCGGTCTCGGAACTCCTCGTGGACAGTGCACGAGCGAGTAGGTCCTGGCCCTTCTAGACGGTTTCCAGTTGGCCTTGTGCGCCGACGCCGGCCTCTGTTGTCTGTTGCCATAGTTTAGGTTCAGTTAGGACTTAGTCTTATTCATCAGATAAGTTCAGTTTCTAGCTATTTTTCAGCTCGATCATGCTTAGCTGGTTGACAAAGGATTGGGACTGACTGCGTCTGACCGAAACATATACTGTAGGACTGGCCGAAAGCTGAGACCCTCGCTCCCTGTCCGTCACGTCACCTGCTAGCTTATCGTCAAGTCAAGTCATTGGGGGATACTGTCCAGAAAAAAAGTCATCGGGGGATGATTTGGGTAACCAAGATACATGTCGTTGTTGCTCTCGATCTAGAAATTATTACAGTACATCTTTTGCCACCGCCGAAGCAAAGGGATATGCCGTCGGGTTTCCTATCTAAAAAATCGTACAACACAAGAGTGGAAGTCCATATGGCCACGTATGGCGAGATAGAGTCCAAGAGGCTAAAACCATATACTCATACGTGTTTTAATGGGAAAAGGCAACCACATACGCTGATACGGATGAGTCTGATCGATGGCAAAACTACTTATGGTGAACTGTATCCGTGTGATCGATTGCATGCATGCAATGAGGAAACTGATTTACAGGGTCCCGGCGAGCTAATCTGCATGACACAAATAATGATGCCGCTATTTGATTAACAAAATTTTGTCGCATATTTCTTTGTAGTTCTTTGTATATCCATCTTACCTGTAGAACTAATTCATAAAAAGTAACTTATATCCAGAACTGTAAATTAGGCAGATAATATTTCCATCTTGACTGGACTTATTAGGCGAGTTTTTTGGCGTGTAAAAAGGATGCCTCTATCGATGAGACGATAGATTTTGTTCACATATGTATCTTCCTTTGTGCATCCATCCAGCTTTCTCCGAAGTTAGAATCTTAACCTTTTAATAAAATCAACGCGAATTCAACTTCTATGCATTTTTAATTTGTGTTTAACTTTTATTTTTAAACCATATATCCAATATCTGAATCTATTTCACCGGGACGAAACGGACGTGACCAAAGACAGAGCAGCCATCACTAGCCCCAAATGTCGAGAATCATCGTTGACAACCTCACAGGCTACGCCCCGCGTAGGAGAGCATGCCAGTGCCTCTCCACATTAGCTCGGAGATGTTGGGACAGTAAGGTTGGCCAAGGGACAACCAGATATGACCACCAACCACCAGACTCGATGTGATGACAACAAAGGGACCCATAGATGAGTATGTAGTTAGAACGAAGGACACGAGCATGGAGGGCAGGCAACAATGAGAAGGTACCGTCATCAGTCTTAGCGGACAACAAGTGACAACGGGTTGAAGGAAAACGACTGAAGCTGTTGTTCACAGTTAGGGTTGTGTTGCCCGGGGTATCGCCCGAGAGCGACATGGGGCTGAGGCGAAAGGCCCTCGAGGTCCTCTCAATTAATGTGATACTTCGATCTAAGACAGCAAACGATAATGCAACTATATTGTTTTATTACCCGTAGCAGCGCACGGGTATTATGTTAGTTTATATCATAATGATCATAGTACAAACCAAGTAAACACCGACCTGATAAAACTAAAAAAGATAGCAGAACACAAACCTTTGCGCAAAGGACCACCAACCAATAAGTAAAATTACAATCCAGACCGAAGAAACCTTTGAACTTGACGCTAACACCGTCACCTGCCTCTGGCACCACTAGAATAGCCTCCAAAGGAAAAAAATGACGAATCACCTCCTCACCCGAGCTCGATGCGGCTCCATCGCTGACATGCAACTTTGCGAACCTTCAAGGTAGCTCACCCAAGGTGAAACCATTGTCGTTGAAAGAATTAGCCAGGGAAGCACCCCGGATATGCCATCGAGCTCCAGATCTAGCACCCTTGCACGACTAAGACATCGAATGAGGAAACCGCACCTACCATCCACGAACCATGGACCCAGCACACGATCCACCATCTTCCATATGCCGTCGGTGCAGACCACAATCTGCATCCGCTTCAGGACTACCTCCCAGGTTCCATGTCGACGCTGGAGGAAATGTCGGCGCAGCGGTGGAGCCGAGGACACAGATCCTCCACGAGGATGCCGCCACCGCCACACCATTCTTGCTTGAATATACTCATCTCCAAATCCATCGGGAAAGGATTTGAAGAAAATCTATTCAGCGTCGCCATCGTCGCCCTCGAAGCCAAGACGATGACAACCTAAAAACAAGCTACTTTGATCTAAAACTATCCACACGTCTGGATCCGGCTACACCCCTCACTACCGATGACCTAGGTTGTCGGCGGGGGGAACGACCGGCGTTAGAAGGTGGGTTCCCTATGGCAAGAACTCTTTTTTCCTCTCCCTGGTAGCGCGTGAGGGAAAAGTTCTTCACGCACGTCTCTCTCTTGCTTCACTATGACGATGACAGACAAAAAAATAGGGATTATTACAACTGTGGCCTCAATTCTCTCCAAACTTATGACTGTATGACTACGATCCATCGATGACACCATTAGAAATCAATGTCTCGTTACGTCTATGCCCCTGGTTCCGTACGTTGCTGGTTGTCGTCGTCCGCCGTTACGACTGCCTCAACTGCTGTCTAGTTGACTTGCACCCTGACATGTGGGTCCATCACTTATCATGCTAGCATCTCAAGAAACTGATATATTTGTCGACCTTCTGACCTGTGGGACCAAGCTGACATGCGGGACCTCTTCTGATGTGTGGGACCACTTCTGATGTAGGGGTACCAATAATAGCCATTCTGCACCGTGGGCCTCTTCTAACTTGTGGGACCTCTTCTGGCACATGGGACCCAGCAGTAGCCCTACTGACCTATGGGGCCTATTTTGACGTGTCGGACCCATTACACTTGCCATGCCAGCATCTCATGAAACTGATATATTTGTCAGCCTTCTAACCTGTGGGACCAAGATGACATGCGGGACCTCTTCTGATGTAGCACCCTGCTAAAACCACTACTAGAAAACCGCTTGTTGTTTTTATTTTGTGCATCATCATGACTGCATGATCATGTCATCATGCCACATTGCATTTGAGCATCGTCATGACATCCTGCATTTTGTTTGCTTAAAACTATTTTATAAAAGCCTATCTTTGTTTTCTAAATATCCCCTTCTTTATTTCAAAATACAAACCCCGATCTTTTCCGGATCTTTTATTTGTCTAAAAACTATTTATAAAAGCCTTTCTAAAAATAAAACAAATAAAATAAAATAAATAGTTTAGGGGAGGCAGCTAGCCGGGCAAAAGGCCCAGCTAACCACCTACTACCCCACCTAATCTAAACCCTAACCCGAATCCTCTCAGCCACGCACCCCAGCTGCTGTCGCCGCTGCACTCGCACGCTACACGCAACCCACCTAACTCGATCCCACCTGCCCCTGCACCCACTACCACCTCCCGCGTGCACGCAAACAACAACACGCGCGCGTCGCGTTCCCAGCCCCAGCGACCGACACGCTCCACTCAGCCTGGCCCCGCTCCCCTGCTAACCGGCCCCACCCCGACCCCAGCGAGCGTCGCCCGCTCCCATCACGTGATCCGCACGTCACGCCAGCCCCGATCCCTCGATCCTGTAAACCCCGGCCCCACCTCGACCCACCGCGTCGCTCCCCACCTACCGCTAGCGACCGACACGGCCCACCCCGCGTCGGGATCCCCTGACCCGCTCCTCTATCCCCACGTTCCCCCACCTCGTCGTTTCCACGATCGAGATCGACCGCCGGCCGCGGCCCTCCCGCAAGTCTGGCCACGCCAGCAAGCGCGACCTTCATGTCGGCCACCGACCTCGCTAACCACGCGCCCTCGCCCTTCCTGCCCTGCATCGACCCGAGCACCGCCGCATCTGGCCGCCTCTGCTTCGACCCGGGTGCCGCCGCCGGTGTGCCCTCTCCCTCTACCTGTCCGCCGCCGTCTGCAGCACCTCGCCGGCCTAGAGGACCTCTAGCACCTCAGGCCACCTCGCCTCACACGCAGGGCAACCGTCACCGCCCCGTTCCCGTCCTCATGGCGCAACCTCCTCTCGGCCGTCCTCTGCCCCCATCGACTCGGATCCCCGCCGCCAACGCCTCTCCGTCGACCAACCGACGACAGGCATTGTGAGCCGAGCAGAACCGCGCCGCCGCCCGCAGGAGCCGTGCCCTGGCCGCGTCCCCCGTCCCCTCCTGCCTTCCTCTCGTCATCGACCGCGAGCCAGCGCCGCTGGACCTTCCCTGAGCTTCCTCCGCGAGCAGTGCCAGCCACCGTTGTTCGCCTTCACCGCCGCTGTCCCTGACCTTGTCCGCCCTCCGGCCGGCCCGTCCTCGCTGTGGAGCCTCCCGTCCCGTCGCCGCGTCTGCTGACGCGCAACGCCCCGTCCTCACCGTGCCGTTCCTGTCTCGCCATCTTCCGCGACCTCCTCCTCTGCGCCACCAACGGACGCCGCCGCTCGCCTTCCTGTCCGCTCCGCAGAAGATGCCGGCCCCTGCACCACGTCCGGCCACCTTCCTCCTTCCGCAAGGCCGTCATGCCGTGGCCGAACCCGCCATCTTTTCCCCTACATGTCGTCATCGCCAGTACCTGGTAGTGCTGCTTAGTTTTTGGGAGCCTCTCTGTTTTCCTCTGCCTCGGGTACCCGTGTGTAGTCGGGTATGACCTTGTACAATACCCAGTACATGTTGTATGAACAACATCTAGCCATTTTCGCTAGATGCTTGAATTCTCCTTTGTTGCTGTTGATGTCTTGTTTTTGATCCGTGGCTTCATACGGATAGTTTGAAGGTTTGCACCTATCGCAACACCGTGTACCGGTATCGAGTGGAGGAAACACCGAGATGGAACCGAAGAATCACCGAAACCCCAACATCGTCGACATGGGCCCGATGGCCAGGACCTCAAGACATCTTCTTCGTGGAACCGGTGATGCCGAACCCCCCCAAGACCTCCTTCATGGATTTGAAGCCCTGAACCGGAGGAACCGAAGACCGATCCCGCAGAGACCGAACCCTGCCGAACCCTTGGAGGCCAAGATCTACGATCCGAGATGTGTGATCCCCTTTCCGAGCCCTATTTTATAAAATGTAATATAAACTCATGCATCTTAAATTGTTCATGGTTGCATTCATACTTGGTCATTTGGGGGTATTTTGTCGATTCACCTAATAATTAAATATGGAGATCATATGCGGGCTTTTCTAGTCTCATATTGGATCCATTTAAATTTGTGTAGCGAACCGATACCTTGTTTTGCCTTGTTAATACAACACTTAAATTGCGGGGTAACTAAACAACATGAACCTCCTAATTAATTGTCGGGACCCCGGTTCCGCTTAACATTGTCTAGTTGCACCGCATTTTTGCCATGTCATGCATCATACCTGCATCATGCCCAATCTTCTGCCGTAGTATTAAATAGTATATTTGATGTTTCTTTTAGTGATTTGCTTCTTCGCGGATTAGGCCATTGAGTTGATGCGAGTACCAACAAGTCCTTCGGATAATGTATCTTCGGCAGTGTTTCCTAGGCGAGCATCTCCCCCTTTCTACCTATTTTGCTTTTATAGTCTTTATTTCCTCCTGTTGAGCTATTGCTATCCGTGTTGCGATGCTTTAGTTTCCGTGCACCATTTATATTCCTTGCAGCCTCTGTATTGCCTTGGACACATCCTATTGCCTATTGTTTGTTAGATAGTCGACCTTGCGAGTCGTAGTTGCTTGCTCAGGTGCTGCTTCACGTCGTTGTTGTTCCACCGTTGATGGAAGGTTGGCACATGATAAATGGTGGAGATGATCATGACTTTAAATACAACTTGATTAAAATGCTGGGAATAGAGATAACTAATGCAGAGGCATCGGTGGGCAATAGCTAATATTTGGTTCTTCCATGCTCACTTGTGTCCCGTAGGCCCCGAGTACTTGATACATGTTCCTTGACTATTCGCACTATCCACATACGGGAGAGTCTATGAATCCCCCTTAGCTAGAGCTTGATTCATTTCTTATTTCTTGGGGCCACAAACTAGTTTGGAGCTTTATTACTATCATGTACTTATGCCATGCTTTACTGCTTTATTTACGATTGTGCGTGGAGCACCTGTATTGTTTTGGATGCGGAGTGTTTTCGCGGTATCGACAAGCCCAGTCACACTTTCGGGTTCCCAGTCGTTTACAGCCATTGACGCAAACCTTGGGTCCGTCTCGGAGCCGGCCAACTTCGTTGCGGGTAGCTTAATAGGGTGCCCCCCTGAAATATTTTATGAATCATGTGATTGCTTTGTCGCGAAAGCCTCATTGGGTTTTGATTTGGTTTTTCCGAGGTTGATCGTTTGTGTGTTGCAATTTGTGCACCCCGGCAGGGTAAATCTTTCTGAAAGCCGTGTCCGCGGTTATGGATGACTTGGAGCACAGTATCTCGATCATAGACAAGCATAACTAAAGTAGTGCTATAAATTTGACTTGATATGTGACTAGTAATCAGCTTCACTACAATGGAATGAATAATAAAAGTGCCAACAACTAGTGGAACTGGGGTGTATCGTGTCATGTTATACCTGCCTAGTAAGTATCGCAACTCCAATGGAATGAAATAAAAGTGCCAACAACTGCTGGGTTTGGGATGTCACATGCTAATTGTATCTGACTAGTAAGTACTACAACTACAACTGAATGGTTAACTAAAACTGCCCACTACTTATGCTATCATGATGACTCATGCTATCTATATCTGACTAGTAAGTGCTTCAACTATAATGGAATGAATAAAACTGCCAACTGTGTGAGTTCCTCGGTTTGACCTCCTCGTTTGGTCTCGACGGGGAATACCAGGATGGGTATGATTGGTGTTAGTATCAGGTTGGTTCCGAATAGGTCTTTCTTATCCCTCTCTAATAGCTGCCAGTTTTACTGAGTCTCTATAGGTTGTTTAGTGCTGCTGTACTGCCGCTTCAGTCCACCATACCTATGTAGGCGAGGACCGCCGAATTCTAACCTCGCCGTGTACTGGCCTCGGTACTGACGCTCCTCTTTTTTCCTTTGCCCTTTGTCGGCACCCCTTTTGTTTTAGCAGGTATGAGTTCGACGTCGTTAGCAGGGTTACCCTTCTGGCTTGTCCTGGGCAGGGTTATGGACGCCATTGGTTATTCTTCAGGGCTCTTAGCCCCATTTGCATCTTGTCCGTACTCGGACGTTGTATTGGTTTCAAGGTGATTTGGATCTTGTAATGTATAGCTGTATTCTTGACTCATGGAGTCGTTGTTGTATATATATATGTTCTGTGGGTTCCATCGTGGACTAATGTGTAATGGTATTACTTCGTTCTCCACCCACACGCAAGTGCCTGGTGGGCGTCCTTGAATCGTTTCTATGCGGGTTTGGCGGGAAGCGCTGAAACTTGCATAGGGCCGATTCGAGGGTGTTACAGAGTGGTATCAGAGCCTAGCAGTTGCGATACCCCACTGGTCTAGCCTGTAGGATAACCTAGCTAACAGCTGATGTAGAGTGTCAAAACTATTTTGCAAAAATCGGTTGGATAGATCTGATTAGGTCTGCTTTTACTCCTTACCCCTCTGCTGTTCTCCTCTTACCTCTGCGTGTTTTGAATCTGGTCTCTTATCTTTTCTTCAAGTCCAGGAATTCTCGTGGTTGGGTTTCCGTCGTACCTTCAGGTTTTCGCTTCCTCCTTTGGGAACGGTGCTTCTACATCCGGTCTTCATGCTATCTGAGGAATCCTTCATCTGTTGGACTCCTCTTTATTCCTTCTTGTGCCTTCCAGTGTCTTCCAACACGACGACCTCCTCTACATTAGATCCAAAGAAACCCTGCATCACTCCTTTGTTTCCGAACCTTGCTTGTCGAGATCTTCAGTCCGATTTCGAGAGTTGATTGCATAATTCTACTATTCATGTACAGAGTAATGTTTTGAGTGTGGGATGGAGTCGCGACCATACCACTACTCTTATCATTTTCTCTGCACATTGGATTGGCAGATCTCTGCAGTTTACTCCTTCAACTGAAGTTAGAAGTAGCCTTGTGACCTCTTTCTTCGTCTTTGTTTCTCCGGAGTGTTCTCGACGAATGAGAGAAACGACCTCTTGTTGGTGGTGTCAGAGATTCCAATATGGAGCAAGAACCCTTGTTAGTGGTGTCGCGAAGATCTACACGAAGCGAGAAGATTCAGATAGTCGGCCTTCTTCCCCGTACCAGGAGGCGGAACCAGTGCATAGCCACGTCCGAAAGGATGATGGTATGCTCGAGGAAGTCTATCAGAGACCTCACATGCCACGTCGTGGCAACACTGGGCATGCCAAACGATACACAGGCACATTGGTCACGTTCCTCTCATTTCTACCATTCTATACGATTGACCTTCCCCGGTCGTTACCACGCGTCTATTGTTAAGGAAACATAATGTCAGTGCAAAGAAACGAGTTTTAGGCAAGTGTTGATAGTTTATGAGGAATGCACGTTAGGTGTTTATTGAATGAACTATATGGGAACTAATCAAACAAATCGTATATATCTCCTCCTCCCACATGAGTATGGATAAAAGACGAGTAGAGAACGAACTGCGTGATGTATAGAAGATTGGCGGGTGGAGGAGGCGGTCGATCACGCAACAATGAGGTTGGCATGGTTTAATTTGCTAATGCGAGCAACTACAAGACAAGTACGCATTTAGCGCCTGACAGTTTCACGAGGACTGCAAAACTAAGTACAAACGAGGTACAACCACTAACAAACACTTCATTCAAGCATTAAGATAGGGGTTCCCTTAAGATAATAACAACACGAGTTAACATATATAGGCCTTGCTGCTCAACTACTGCAGGTATGGCGCCTCGTTGCGACTAGTCCAGCGGCTACTCCCGCATGCCCGCGGCAACTCGTTAGCAACCGAAACCAATGCCAACGCCAAATCCGGCGCCACCACCGACTGCTGGGCCAACGCTAGCTCCGGCGGCAACGCTAGCTCAAGGGTATCTTCTGAACCTTCTAGCAACACCTCTCTTGGAAGAAAAGGTCCGTTCCATTCAACTTGGTGATCCTTACACTAAAAAGATCATCTCCAACATTCAGCTTCCAAAGTATGAGTCTTTCCACGTTGACGACCAAGGCACTCTTTTCTTTGAACACCGGATGTTTGTTCCGAACTACCCAGGTTTAAGAGAGCAAGTTCTCGAGGAGGTGCATGATTCTGTTCTTTCTATCCACCCTGGCAGGACTAAGATGTACATGGATCTGAAAACACAATATTGGTGGCCTGGGTTGAAGCGATATTGTGCCAAGTACGTCTCAGAGTGTGATGTCTGTCGCAGAGTTAAAGCTGTCCATCAGAAACCTTCCGGTCTTCTACAACCATTGAAGCCTCCGGAATGGAAATGGGAGGAAGTAGAGATAGACTTCATCACTGGTTTTCCAAGGTCGCGGAAGGGCAACAATGCAATCTTTGTTGTCATTGACAGGCTTTCCAAAGTAGCTCACTTCTTTCCAGTCAAGGAAACAATTTCTGCAATTCAGTTGGCTGAGCTCTATATCAACAGAATTGTCTCTCTGTATGGAGTTCCTCTTGAGATCAGTTCAGACAGTGGAAGCATCTTCACTTCCAAGTTCTGGGGAAGTTTCCAAAATGCTTTGGGAACAAAATTAAACTTCAGCACAGCTTACCACCCTCAGTCGCAAGGACAAGTTGAAAGGATCAATCAGATTCTGGAAGATATGCTCTGTGCTTGCGTTATCTCTTTCGGCATGAAGTGGGAAGAATGTCTTCCTTATGCTGAATTCTCTTACCACAACAGCTTCCAGAAAAGTCTAAAGATGGCACCATTTGAGGCTCTCTATGGTCGCAAATGCAGAACTCTGATTGGTTGGTCGGGCGCAGGTGAAAGAATATTGTTTGGCCCCAACATTGTAACTCAAGCGGAGGAGAAGGTTCACATCATTCTTCAAAATCTGAAGATTGCTCAAAGTCGCCAGAAGAGAAATTATGACAGAAAGCACACGGACATGGAGTATGTCCCTGGTGATCTCGTTTACCTTCGTGTCACTCCCATGAGAGGCACGCACCGCTTTGGTATCAAAGGAAAGCTGGCTCCTAGATACATTGGTCCTTTCAAGATTCGTGGAAGAAGAGGAGAAGTTGCTTATGCTCTTGAGCTTCCCGAAAAACTCAAAGTCCATGATGTTTTCCACATCTCTCAACTCAAGAAGTTCTTCAAGGATCCCGGCAGGACCGTGGACCATGAACTCATCAATCTCCAAGAAGATCTGTCTTATCAAGAACACCCCATAAAAATTCTAGAAGTCGCAGAAAGAAGGACTCGCAGCAAGTCCATCAAGTTCTGCAAGGTGCAGTGGTCGCACCATTCTGTTGATGAAGCCACTTGGGAATGTGAAGATGAGCTCCGTGCCAAGTATCCTACCCTCTTTGAGTCTTCTTCTTCTTCCTAGAATCTCGGGGCGAGATTCCTGTTTAGTGGGGGAGAGTTGTAGCATCCCAATTGTCTAACAATTGTAATGCTACTTGGTCTAGTAATATAATAGCTCCTTCCTACATATAATTGTTGCATCATAATTATATCATGCTCATGCCATCATGCCACCTTGCATTTGAGCATCATATAAAACCCTTTTCTTTTGGTTCTTCCCTCATATGCATTATTAATTGTATTTGCCTCTTGATATTGTATTTGGTTATTGATATATTGTTTAAATGCCCAAGTTGAGTTGGGGGCATATCTTTTATTCAACTCCACCACCTTTCTTTGTCACCACCTTATAATTCCACCATCCTAATTACCCATGAGCTTTTATTTTCTTTTTGTCATTTAATCTAGCTCATGTGGGTTAGTGTGGATCTAATCTATTTTTCTTTTGCTTGACCTTATTCCACATTTTTTGCTAATGCATGGGATCATGCCATGTTATAATATTTTTGTTTTCACAAGATAAAACCTAGCATTTAATTATTATGCATGGGCCATGCAAAAGTACCACCACCTTTAGCACCTTTGTTTTGCTCTTAGTCTTAGTGGATCTTTCTTTGTGGGAGTATCTCTATCTCTTTTCACCTCCCCAAGATCCCAACCAAACCTTCACCATCATGCATGATCATGTGGGATTTTTTTCTCTTGGACTTTTAAAACCCTCTCCCTCTCTCTCTCTCTCTCTTGTTTTGTTTCCTCACCAACAATTTGTGCTCATCCACCAAGCCCTCTCCTCACTCCATAGCTATCTCTGTTCCATTATTCAAATTTGCAAAAACTTCCAAAAGGGGTATTCTTGGGCTTGTTTAAAACTGCAACAAAACAAAAACAAAACAGTTAATAAAATAAAAAGAAAAAAATGAAATAACAGAGAAGAGCCTTACCTGCAGCCCAGCAGCAGTGCCACTGTAGTGGCCAACGATGCAGCCTCTCCGGGCCCATTCCCCAACCGCGGCCCAACCTCCTCCCCAGCCCGTACCGGTTCGAGCCAGACGACGCGACGCCACCCTCTGTTCCTCTTCTTCCCCCCGTCTGACGTCGTCTCCTTCTCCCTTCCTGCGTGCAGACGAAAAGCGACAGCGGGCAGGTGGCTGTCCTCCGCCGTCTGCCGCGTCAGCTCGCGCCCCCTACGACAACTCCCCTCCGCCTTATCCTCGCGACGAACCGCGTCTTTTCCCGAACCCTAGCGCCTTCTCCGTCCCCTCCCCCTCTGCTCCGCTGTACCCTGGCAGCCGCCAGACAGTGCACCGTGACGCCGTTGCCGCCCTAGCCGGTGACCGAGGCCTCGCCGGGGAGCGTCGCCGCGGTCCGAGTCATCGATTTCCGCCGGCCAGGAGGACCAGGACAACTCGGAGCTGCCCCCTCGCCAGCAAGCCGTGCGCCACCGTAGCAACCTCGTCGTCCCCTTTCGCTCCGACCACCCCATCCTCTGATTTCCGTGGGAATCAGACGAGGTGAGCGCCCCCTCTCGTTCCTCTCCCGTTCCCTTCCCTCTGCGTGCCGCGCCGCCCGAATTTGGCCCCCGCCGGTGAGCTGCCTCGCTGACGCACAGACCTAGCCCGGCGTTCCCCCTCTGTTCCCCGAGGCGCCACGTCCAGTACAACCCGCCACCGACAAATTCCCCTGAACGAGATCTGTAGCCGGTAGATCCCTCTCCGGGTTTTGTTTTTGAGGCACCGCGAGGTACGCCCCCGTTCCATCGCCATCCTCGCCGGAAAACCTCGCCGTCGTCAGGTTGTCGTCGCGATTTCAGAGAGAAGCCGCCAGTTTCAGTCCAGGGCTCGGGCGCCGTTTCGCGAAAAGGCCCCCCTCACCTTCTGTCGACCACTCCTAGGTCCTTCGCAGCCCCAGCGGCCCCACAAGTCAACCCCGGTGCAACTTTGCAAGCAAGCCCCCGCGCTTTGTAGTTTCCCAACCCGCGCTCCCCTGGACCGCCCACGTGTCAGTCGCTCGCTGGCCGCGCACGCGTGTGGCCCCATCATCGCCCAGCCCCACCAGTCAGTCTCAGCTGCTAGGTAAACCCGCGGTGAAAAATGTTTTGCGCGTGGATCTCGCCCAGTCAGCAGCGGCCCACCTGTCTGTGACTGTGGCTAGGTCTGTCTGAGTGTAAAACATTTTCTGTTTTTCTGTTTTTAAATAAACTTTTCAAAAATTGTTTAAATTCAAATTCAAATCAGATTTAAATAACTTTCAAATTATAAATCCAAACAATACATATAATATGTTTTTGAATCAGAAAAATGTGAGGAATTCAAATATGCCATTCAAAATATTATTTGAGCACTTTGAAATTTCGAGTTGATTAAAAAATTACAAATAAATGCCCTTTTCTTAATAAATTAATAACTTTAATTCTATAACTCCAAATTTGGCAAATAATATGTTTAAATCGATCAGCGCGACGAGCCCGTTCTATCTAAGCAGTCCTTGTTCTGAATTGAAGCATGCATCATGTCATTATTGAAAATCTGAACTGTTTATGGCAATAAAACTTGACTAAACAAATAATATAATGCTTTATTCTTGTATTCCACACTTCGCCATGCCATGCTACTTTAATGACATGTAAATTGTGCATCATACATCATGGCATGCTTGTTTGCTTGTCGCATTTTAATACATATGCTTGTGCACTTTATTTATGTTGTCCCTTGTTTGTTTGGTTCTTCTTCGAATAGACGCCCAGCAGGAGAATTACCAGGAATCACAGGAGTAGTACCCAGATCCATCTCTCGCTTCAACTGAGCTGCCAGGCAAGCACTACCACATGCTTGCATACATATAGTACCTATTGCCTCTATCTTATTCTTGCATCATTGAGTCGCGATTGCATTAAACTGAATCCTAAGTAATGCATACCCTTTACTTTTAAACCCCACCACGGCTTGTTCCTCCATCGCATGAGCCATTACTACAGGAGTTGTTTGAGCCATGCGAGTCGTAGAAAAGCATGTGTAGGGTATGTGAGTGTCTGATGAAGAATGAGGTACCTAAACAACACAACCTGAGTAGTAATGGGATAACTAATGAAAGAGGCACCGGTGAGCAATATCTGCTATTTGGTTTTTCCTGCTCACTTGTGTCCCGTAGGACCCCGAGTACTTGATTCCTGTTCCTTGACTATTCGCACTATCCACATCCGGGAGGCCTTATGGACCCCCCTGAGCCAGAGCTTGATTCATTCTTATTTCTTGGGGCCACAATTAGTTTGGGGCTTTATTACTATCATGTACTTATGCCATGTTACTGCTTTATTTAAGATTGTGCGAGGAGCACCTGTACTGTTTTGGATCGTGACACGTTTTCGCTGTATCGACAAGCCCAGTCACATTTTCGGGTTCCCAGTCGTTTACCGCTGTCCACAGAAACCTTGGGTCCGTCTCGGAGCCGGCCAACTTCGTTGCGGGTAGCTTAATGGGGTGGCCCCCTGAAATATTTCTAAATCCTGTGATTGCTTTGTCGTGAATGCCTCGTTGGGTTTTGAGTTGGTTTTTCCGAGGTTGATCGAGTGTGTGTTGCTATTCGTGCACCCCTGCAGGGTAAATCTTTCTGAAAGCCGTGTCCGCGGTTATGGACGACTTGGAGCACAGTTTCTCGATCATAGACAAGTATAACTAAAGTACCGCTTTTAATTTGACTAAGTACTTGACTAGTAATTAGTGCAATGCCCATGGAATGGTTAATAAAACTGCCAACGGATGGGGGTTGTTCGTCCGCTTCCTCGTTAGTAAGCGGGGAGGAGGATGGATCTGTTAATTATACTGTTATAACTGTTACTCTTAATTCACGGACATTCGTCTATCATTGGTTAGGCAGATGGTTAGTGAGTATCTATAGAATTGTTAGATATTATCTTTTGCTGCAATTGCATCACCCCAGGTTGTGTCCCCTTTAGTGGCATAAAGACTTGCTGAGTACCCCTAGGGTCTCACACGATAAATTGTTTAATTCAGATGAACAGGTGTATTCGCAAGATGGATACTGGGTGGAGGATACAGATGATGTTGGCAACGATCACTCGGTGTAGAGATTCCGGGAGCGGGGATCCGTGAGATCTGTGGGCGGGATGTGTTTATTTATGTGGCATCTTATGCCGATTTGCTTCTTATCCGTACTCGGATCTTGTTTCCGCTTCCGCCTGATACTCTGATGTTTGTTGTATGAGGAGCTATCCTAAATTATTATCTCTATCTAGGATATTTGAATCTTGCCGTATGGCATTGCAATATTTCTATTTCTTTTAGATGGAATGGCTCTGAGGACTGTTGTATGTGGCTTGCATACATACTCATTTGTGTATGTAGTTGATCCCTTCGCCTGCCGATTACGCAACTCGTTCTTGTCCCGATGTTCTGAAAGTGGTTAGGATGGCCGAAAGGTCTACCGTGAGTGGCCCTGGGCCCCACCGTACTATTTTAACCACTTTCGTTCATCCAGGCATGTAACTAAGAGCGTAATTCACCGAGGTAGTTACACCATGCCACTCCCCCTTTTAATTGCTCTAGTTGGAAATTGATTGGCTTTGTATGTGGCTGTGATTGACTCATGTTGCATCGAGGTAGGACTCCTAGGCTATTGGCATGCCCTAATTTGACGAGGGATTAGAGATATGCTTAGGGTCAAGTTTCCAATGACCCTTGCATGGTTGTGCATGCCGACAACCCTCCATGGATTGACCCCAAATCTACTTGTGATATAACTTGCCACACATATTTAATACGGCCTCTTTATCCAATTCAAGCGGAATTGACATCTGAGCTTGAGGCTGAAGTGGCTCAGTATGGACATTCACTTTCATTCGGACCTCTTCTAGGATACCAGCCACAACATCAGCCCTTTTTCGGTGTGACGAGGGTTCAACTCGTCAATGCCCGTTATTATGGACTTGGGTTTTGGAGAAGGAGGGAGCACTGGAGGCATCAATCGGCTAGCAAACAAGCACACAAGGATGCAAGTTTTACCCGGTTCAGGCCTCGTAGAGGTCCCTACTCCTGCTTGTCTGCTCTTGGATTTAACGAAGGAATTGAAGATTACAGGGGCGCACAGATGCAATCTGGCGAGAGTTGTAGAAACTAGGGTTGTGATTATCCTCCTCACCGCCCCTCCTAGCCTTTATATAGATAGGTAGGTCTCGGGTAGCAGGTCGAGTCGGTTACAGATTAGGGTTTTCCCTTTGAACTTTCGATCTTAAGGTTCTTCTTGTCTCACAAGCAATCGAGAGTCTGTGGGCCACTCGAATTCTGTATTGGGCCTTGGCAATGCTGTGGGCTTCTACTGTATCCAGGCCGTATATACCAAACTCAAGTACCTGTAGGGTATACCCATGTTAGTAGCCCCCGAGTGTCTAGTGGAATCACATATTCGACTGGGGACTTTATGAAGTCTTTCGAGTGCATGACTGAGCATTTTTTCCGGGTGTTTTGTTTTGTGTCATAGGGATTGTTGATATGCGTGCCTAATTTAGCCGATGTATCGGTATCAGTTAACTACCTTAGGGAAAAACAACGCAATCTACTCAAACTCAAGTCCCCGGACTCGAATTCGGAAAAATGCTAGCATAATTCGACTCAGGCCGCGGAGGTCTTACATGAGTCGAATTCTAGTGTAGAAGTGCGAGCACTCGACGCATCTGTCAAGCCATGTTCATCGTACCTATAGGTACGGATATATTTTTGGTAGTGCGCAGCAGATGCGTTGCCAAGCCTTATTCATGTCTTATCTTCACGCTGTAAGCGCGGCATCCAAATTTTCGTCATCGCGGAGATGATTCGAGTAACCCAGGAGACGTAGTCTCTTTGTAGGGAGAATATGAGGCAGAGTCACCGTAGAATTTGAGTGTGGATGTTATCTACACATAGTACGATGTACAAGGAGAAATAATCATAGGGTCCGCGACCACCGCTCCCTATGGGAGTAGCCCCCGAGTGCCTATTCGAGTCGTAGACTCGAGTGGGGACTAAAAAACATTTGCGACTGTTGTCGTCTTTTGTTGCTTGATTCAGTTGAATGTGCTTTCAACGCTCCCTATGGGAGTAACCCGTAAATCACAATCAAATCGTTGATTCGAGTGATGGGTTTGTCTTGAATGTTCATATGCCTGCATAAAAATTCCTTTCGGGTGCGCAGCCAGCGCTCCTGTTAGAAGTAGCCCCCGAGTGCTTGGTTGAGTCAAAGACTCGAGTAAGGACTAAACTAGTCAAAATCTTTTGTTGTTGGAATCGATGACGTCACTGCTGACGATGTGATGATCTTCGTTGCCCGCGTGAGCGGCTTTGACGGGACGTGACGAGCGGTGGGTCCTACTTTCTGACTTTGATTTGACTGGGCATGCGTAATCTTCTGTTTTAACTGCGTCTCCTCGATTTCCGTGTGTAATGGAGATAGTGGGGGACGGTTCGTGGTTCACCCTCGCCACGTGTCGATGGCGATGTACGCCACACGTCCAGTAGGGTTTCTGCTGGCAGTTGGATGGCATCCACGAGGAGGTTGAGTATCAGCGTAGCTGCGGTAATTTTCCTCATCTGTCTTCTTACTCGTGCCTCTGTCGCCATTGCTTCTCTCCCTACTTCCTTGCGCACTTCCTCTTCGCGGCATTGGACCAGCTCCGTGTCTTCCCCAGTTACTTCCTCCGTTCACACCGCCATCGAAAGATGGGCAAGAATAAGGGAGGCGCCACCGCTGGATCCGCGGGCACCATTGTTGCTGCCAAGAAGAAGGGCGGTACCACCACCATGGGCACCAGTGCCGCCGACGCTGGGAAGAAGAAGGGTGCGGGCACCCGCATCACCAATGGCGCCTGGCGAGCGTCCATCATCAAGCCTACCAAACTGCATCTTCATCGTCGAGATGGAGTTCTTCCTCCCGTGGAAGATGACTCGCGAGTGCTCGGTGAGGAGGTAATCCCTTGTCCTCCTCCGGGTTTTCGGGTAATGTTCCTTGCATTCATCATCCGAGGTCTTTCTCTCCCTCTGCATCCTTTCTTCCGTGGTCTCCTTTGTTTCTATGGGCTCCAGCTTCACCAGCTGTCCCCAAATTCCATTCTCCACATCTCTTGCTTTATCACTCTCTGCGAGTGCTAGCTCGGAATCGAGCCACACTTTGGACTCTTCAAGAGGCTTTTTAAGCTGAAACGCCAGTCGGTGTCCGGTTCGGTAGTCTATGACGTAGGAGGTTGTGGGATCCACATATACTCTTTTGTCACTTATTTTGCCATCAAGCTCACCACGTCTGTCCAAGGGTGGATGGACAAGTGGTTTTATATCCGCGACCAGAAGGCCGACGGAGACCACTACGGACTCGCGCCCTTCGATCCCGCAGCAACTTGCGAGAGGAGGCGCTCTTGGAAGAACATCGTGATGCCTGGCGAGTCCGAGGAAACGGAGGTGCTGTACAAGCCCGTCCACGACCTCGAAAGCTGCATAGGTAAAGAAGAGGGTGGCACTGCTCTCATTCGCACGTGGTTGCGCCGATGCGTCCAGCCTCTGCATGCCAGAGTGCACCCTTTGTATGGTTGGACCGGCGCTGATGATGTCACCCGCGTGTCTGCCGAGGGCATTTCTGCGGGTGAGGTGGATAGGAGGGTGCGATTGGTGACCAAGTACACCGCCAAGGAGGATCTCCCGGGCGAACCAGTCGTGCCTCCTTTCGACACCTCTAACCCTCCTCCTGAGGTAGAATTATACTACGAAGTAGTTCTTTTGTTGATTGCCACCAGGTACTTGATATATAGTAATGTGTCTTCTGATTGCAGGACTAGAAAGTGTCTTCCAATTTGCCCCCTCATCCTGAAGGGGTTATCCCTCGCGAAGTGGATGAAGAGGACGAGTCGGAATCGACCGTCCCAATTGAAGAAGAGGAGGGAGCCCCCGAGTCCAACTTCCATGATACATGCAAGCGTTCTCGCATCGAGGATTCGGATGCCTCATCGCCGACGACGCCATAAGGCCCTTATGTTGTTGCAGAGGAGCCAATCCCCACCGTTCCTGTGTGCTCCATGGCTCCTCCTGCCCGGAAGAAGCTGCGACTGCCGAAGGAGTCATCAGAGTCGGAAGAGCAATCCTTTGACCTTGATAAATTTAGCTGGTGAGTTCTGCATTCGCGACCTTGTTTTGGTTTCTTTTTGGAGTTGTATTTTCCCTGAAGTTTTTGCTTGATGTGTTTTGTAGTTGAGCGGCGTCGTCGTCATCCGACGATGTCCAATTTGTGAAGGAGTCTAGAGTCATAGACTCCAAGGCCAAGGAAGTGGCCGAATAGTCACCTTCTCCTCCATTGGCGGCCCACTCTGGGCACAATTCGCCAAGTTCCCCGCATGCTGGGGAACACCAGATGGTTGCCTGGACGACTACGCGATAGTCATCTTTGGAGTCTCTGGAGGATCATGTAAGCATCCTTTTGCTGTTTTGGCAGTCGAATTTATACTTGGTGTTGTTGCTGATCTTTTGTTTTCTTCTAATGCAGCTCATCATGAAGGAAGCTGCTCGCCTAGCGGAGCAAGTCCTTGTCATGGGTCGAAAACATGCGCTGCTGGACAATCGCCAACGCGTTGTCGAAGGTTAGTATTGGCTTTGTCTTTGTCTTCGTGAAATGTCTAGATTCGATTGATGATTCACCCTGTGCTTTGTAGTTGAGCACAACGAACTTCTTCTTCGTGCTGCTTCCCTTGAGAAGGCACTTGCCGTGGCAGTGAAGAGTCACGACGAAGCAGTGGCGGCCCTGGAGGAGTCGCGGAAGCGCGAAGAGGAATTGTGCTCCTCTACTGCTGAAAGGGAGCAGTTGTTCGAAGAACAACTTTTCTCGATTTCCAAGGCCCTCTCAGGTGATTGCCAGTTTTGATGTTGTATTCTTCCCTATTTGATGTCATATTGTTGTGCTAACACCGTTTTTATGCAGATGTCGGTGGCCTAAGCTTCGACGCCCAGTCCCTTCGCCGTGCAGACGCGTTGGATGGTGCTATGGCCGCAGTCGAGGACCGCAACGCTTCTCTTTAGGGGATGTTAATGAAGGCCAAGGGTGTGCTCAGTCGCATCCACGAGGATTTAACTCCCAAGGTTGGGCTGATTGACAACCTTGAAGACCTAGTGGAATCCCTCGCTAGAAGTATTCCCGCGGAATTCAAGAACTCGCAGCGGTCCGTCAGCGCCACCATGGCACTCGCGATGGTGCAAGCCCATGGCGTGGAGGTGGATCCTGCTGCTATTTCCGAGGCGATGCTTGTCGACGCCGGAGGCCAACAGGTAGTGTTTGCTCCCTTCGCTGGTAGCTGCACAAAATATGGTCCTCAACTTATCGAGAAAGTCCCAAGTATTCCGAGGAGCAGCGGCGAGCAAAGCGACAAAGGCCGTGGCGTCTGGGGCTACCACCGGCAAGTCTGTGGCATCGGAGACTGCCACAGATGCGATGAAGCCCCCTAAGCCAAAGTCTAAGTCGAAGAAGCCAAATGCTCCTTAGTCTGCCTGTGTAATAGCTGTAGTGTTTAGCCTTTTTTGTTGGAACAATGCTTTTGTGGGATTTACCTGTTGAGACTTTGCTGTGCTTGAATGCATTTATGCCTTTATCAATGTATTCTTGTCCCCTCATTTGCTCTTGCTTGGTTTGTGATAGGGTACGTCGAGTGGTCCTTCGAGTGGTCCTCAAGATCCTCCGCCTACCGATGAAACATTGGTGCAGCCGTGCTCAAAGGTGGAGGAGTTATCGTTGCTTTCACAACTGCGCGGTCGCATTAAGAAATTGGAGCGTGAGTTGTCCATCCTCCATGGTAGCGCGGATGTATGGAAGTCGAAGGCGGAGAAGGCCACTTCCCATGAGAAGTATCTCTTGGAGGAAGTGGCGCAGCTGAGTGATCAGTTCAAATGTTAGCTTTCTGCCCTCTCATCTTTTCTTTTAGTCAATCGTGGCGATGCCTTGTCTTCACACTTTGCCATTTTGCTTGGTGTAGTTTTCAGTGCTCATCACCCGCAGGATGAAAAGGACCGGATTGCCATTCGAATGAATGACCTGACCCAGGAGCATCTACAGGCGAGTGGGTACTTTTGGGTGGATCACGATCGTGCAATCGCACTTGCGACCCTGCAGGATCGTGCTTCTCGAGTACTTCACTTTTTGAAGAAGGCGCAATCGTGCCTTAGGCATATTTATCAAACGATGTTTCCGCTGGACGCCGTTCCTTCAAGCCTGCTGGCTCTTCTAGCGAAGTTCCAAGATTTGAGTGCGGTTCATGAGTGTGTGAGTTAGCTGGTGCTAAGGCTGCGTTATCGCTGGTGTGACTGCCTAGGCCAGATGTAGATGATGCGTCTGTTGCAGCTGGGCCGCCGCCTCCGCCAGAAGGTATGACCTAGAACATGGTTCCGCACTATCAACCGGTTGATCGGCCAACATATGAGATTTTCGATTTCTTCGAGGAGCAAACGAACGTTCTTCTTTTGCAACCGTAGCATGATTTGTATCCTACACATAATTGTTTAAGTGTTGTAAAGTTCGTATAATTATGTTGGGTGTAATTAATACCCGTTTATATGTGAAGAGCTTGCTAGCTTTTATATTTTGCTAGTGTGTTGTACTCTGCAATTCCTTTTCGTTAGCCTGACTTGTGTTATCTCAGCACCTTGCCAACCTGTCAGGTGCGTTGCAACTAGGTTGGTGTTTATCAAGGGTTCGATTGATGTTCTGTCAGCTACTCAGGATACTGCGATTTCTTCGTAGAACGAAAGTGTAAAGGGTGGTGTAGCCCCCGAGTGATAAAGTTGCAAGAAAAATAAGGAAAACACAGAGTTTTGGGGCACTTTGCTTTATTTATTTGCAGAATAGTACGAGGTACAATGTGTGGCTAAGTAGCCTGGCTGAATAGCCTTATTTGTAAATGTAAAAAACGACTAGGGGTAGAAGCGACGCAGTTGCGCGACGTTCTAGGGGTTGGAGTATGCGACTCCTGTCTCGACATCTTCAAGGCGATAGGCGCCACCTAGGATTACTTCTGTAATCATGTAAGGTCCCTCTCAAGTGAACTCGATCTTGAGATGCCCTTGTTACTTTAGTCGCAGGACCAGGTCTCCTTCGACGAAGGATCTGGGGCGTAGCCTTCTGCTGTGGTAGTTGCGGAGGCTTTGCTGGTAGATCGTTGATCTCTCCGCTGCGATTTCTCGTGCCTTGTCAAGGAGGTCAACGGAGTCTTCGAGTGTAAGAGTTGACTCCTACTCGCTATAAGCGACCACTCGCTATAGCACCGCTTCATCACCGTGCACCATGAAGAACGGGGTGTATCTTGTGGCGCTGTTTGGAGTTGTGCGCAAGCTCCAGAGTATGGATTGCAGCTCGTCTGGCCAGTATCCGGCGGCTTGTTCCAGTGGCCGGAGGAGTCATTTCTTGATTCCACCATAGATGAGGCCACTGGCCTTGTCGACTTGACCGTTGGTGTAACACCCTCAAATCGGCCCTATGCAAGTTTTAGCCCTTTCCGCCAAACCCGCATAGAAACGATTCAAGGACGCCCACCAGGCACTTTCGTGCGGGTGGAAAACAAAGTAATACCATTACACAATAGTCCTCGATGGGACCCACAGAATAGATATATATACAACAGCGACTCAACGAGTCAAGAATACAGATATACAGTACAAAGATCCAAATCACCTTGAAAACGATAGAGCGTCCGACTACGGACAAGATGCAAATGGGGCTAAGAGCCCTGAAGAATAACCAATGGCGTCCATAACCCTGCCCAGGCCAAGCTGGAAGGGTAACCCTGCTAACAACGTCGATCTCAAACCTGCTAAAACAAAAGGGGTGCCGACAAAGGGCAAAGGAAAAAGAGGAGCGTCAGTACTGAAGCCTGTACATGGCGAGGCTAGAATTTGGCGGCTCTCGCCTACACAGGTATGGTGGGCTGAAGCGGCAGCGCAGCGGCACTAAACAACCTATAGAGACTCGATACAACTGGCGGTTATCAGAGAGGGGTAAGAAAGACCTATCCGGATCCTACCTGATACTAACACCAAACATACCCAGCCTGGTATTTCCCCCTCGAGACCAAACGAGGAAGTCAGACCGGGGAACTCACACAGTTGGCAATTGTTTACTCAATCCGTTATAGTTGCAGCACTTACTAATCAGATATACAGCACGAGTCATCCTGATAGCATAAGTAGTGGGCAGTTTTAGTTAACATTCTGTTGTAGTTGGAACATTTACTAGTCAGATATAATTGTCCTGAGGAATCCCCAAAACCCAGCAGTTGCTGGCACTTTTATCACATTCCATTGGAGTTGCAATACTTACTAGGCAGGTATATCAGACACGATACGACCAAGATCCACCAGTTGTTGGCATTTTTAATATCCATTCCGTTATAATTGAGTTGATTACTAGTCACATATTAAGTCAAATTTATAGCACTACTTTAGATATGCTTGTCTATGATCGAGATACTGTGCTCCAAGTCGTCCATAACCGCGGACACGGCTTTCAGAAAGTTTTACCCTGCAGGGGTGCACAAATAGCAACACACACTCGATCAACCTCGGAAAAACCAACTCAAAACCCAATGAGGCATTCACGACAAAGCGATCACAGGATTCATAAATATTTCAGGGGGCCACCCCACTAAGCTACCCGCAACGAAGTTGGCCGGCTCCGAGACGGATCCAGGGTTTGCGAGAATGGCTGTAAACGACTGGGAACCCGAAAGTGTGACTGGGCTTGTCGATACCGCGAAATCGTGTCGCGGTCCAAAACTGTACAAGTGCTCCACGCACAATCGTAAATAAAGCAGTAAAGCATGGCATAGGTACAGGATAGTAATAAAGCCCCAAACTACTTGTGGCCCCAAGAAATAGAAATGAATCAATCTCTGGCTCAGGGGGGTCCACGGCCTCCCGGATGTGGATAGTGCGAAAAATCAAGGAACGGGTATCAAGTACTCAGGGTCCTACGGGACACAAGTGAGCGTGGAAGAACCAAATAACATCTATTGCCCACCGATGCCTCTGCATTAGTTATATCTAGCATTTTTAATAGTTGTATTTAAAGTCATGATCATCTCCACCAATAAGCATCTCCACCAATAAACATCTGCCAGCATTCCAACAACTATGGTACTTGGCAACACAAGATCGCACCTGAGTAAGCAACTACGACTCGCAAGGCCAGCTATCTACCAAACACAGGTAATAGGAGGTGTCCAAGGAAATATAGAGGCTGCACGGGATATAACTGGTGCACGGAACTAAAGCATCACGACACAGATAGCAATAGATCAACAGGAGGAAGTAAAGACTATAAATGCAAAATAGGTAGAAAGGGGGAGAATGCTCGCCTGGAAAACACTGCGGAAGGTTCATATCCGGAGAACTTGTCGATACTCGCATCAACTCATCGGCGTAATCCACAAAGAAGCAACCACTAGAAGAAACACCGGATGCAATATTTAATACTACGGCAGAAGATCTGGCATGATTATGATATGATGCATGGCATGGCACAGGTGCGGTGCAACTAGGCAATATTAAGCGGAACCGGGGTCCCGACAATTAATTAGACGGTTCAAGTTGTTTAGAACCCCCGCAATTTAAATGTTGTATTAACAGGGCGAAACATGGCATCGGTTCGCTACACCAATTAAAATGGAGTCCAGAATAAGACTAGAATCGCCCACATATGGTCTCCATATTTAATTATGCGGTGAATCGGCATAATGCCCCCAAACCACAGACAGATATGCATGCATGAACAGTTTAAATGCAATATATTGATATTATATATTATAACAAATAGGGATAAGATAAGGGTCACACATCAAGGTCCGAAGATCTTGGGGTTCCGAGGGTTCGATGGGGTTCGGGCTCGGCGAGATCGGTCTTCGGAGTCTCGACCATCGGATCCGTGTAGAAGCACTTGTCATTCCGGGAAGAAGACCTTGGTTGTCGTTGGGTTCGGACTTCACCTCCGGGAACGGGTCTTCAGGGTCTCGACGAACTTGGTGTTCCAGGCAAGAGTCCTTGGCGTGTCGAGGGTTCGAGAAGGGGATCTTGTCGTTGGGCGCCCGTGTACATAGTCTCGGCCAACACGTCTGCTCGGAAGAACTTGTCGATGGCAACACATTAAACATCGGGACGGAACATCTCAACACACAGGGAGCATGAAGACAGACTAGGACCTTGGGTGCTTTGTAGCATCAGCATGTAAAGTCTGCACCCTCATAGATTGTGACGACGCGAATAGGAGATAGCCACAGCTGCGGCGTGGACGGGGCAGCCAAGGTCGCGTGGGGTCGGGCTCGCGCAGGCCGAGGAAAAGGTGACGGCGGCTCGAGGAGACGCGCCGAGGCGACCGGGGAAGCGGGCGAGGAGGCGCAGCCGACGGCGGTCATCTACGACGCGCGGGCCGGCGCATGCAGATGGCACGGCGCGGTAGTAACCGCCAGCGGTGCCGGAGATCTTGCGGGTGGCGGCAGCGCTGGCGGGAGGCAGAAGGTGGCGCTAATCGGAGGAAGGCGGGCACGGCGAGATTGAGGACGGCCAGGGCGAGGCGGAGGTTGCAGCGGCGGCTCGGCGGGGAAGGCGCGATGCGGAGACCCTGGGCGGCGGGGCTTGCCCGGGCGGGAGGCGGAGGATGGGGGAAGGTGGCCGGCGACAGGGGCGGCGGCTGGCGCAGTCGCAGGAGGCGGCCGGTCGAGGTAGACGGCGTGGCGGGATGCGGAGGAAGGCGGGGAAGCGGCAAGGTCAACGGCGGCGTCCTGGGGGTCTGGCGGCGAGGTCTAAGCAGAGTCGGAGGCCGCGGGGTTCGATAGGGTTAGGGGATTGCGGTGGTGGCGGCGTGGATTGCGGGGGATCCCGTCCGGGGCAGGGGTAGGTGGCGGAGATGAAGGGGATCGCAGGGCAGGGAGACGAGAGGAGGCAGGCAAACACGAGGCGTGTCGGTGGGGGTGGGGCCAGGGGACAGGCGAGGTGGGGGACCTGAGGTGGTGCGTGGCAGGTGGGGGTGGTCGGGGCGTGGCTGTCCATCCCGGGAGGGTGGGGCCCGTGCGGGGTTGTGTGTGGTGGCTGTGTGTGGGAAGAGAGATGAGGTGGAGGGGGTTCGGTGAGGTGGAGGGAGGGGATTGGTCAGGGTGAGGTGGAGGGAGGCTGGGTAGGATAGGATTGGGTAGAATAGGGATTAGACAGGCTGGTTTTGGGTAATTTGTTTTGGGGGGTGGCCGGCTAGGTCGGATCGGCCCGGTTTGGCTGCCCCCTAAAAATAAAATAAATATTTTATTATTTAAAATGGGGTTTTTGAAAACCGTTGGTAGACGAAACAAAATATTCCGGAGACCCGGGTTTTAATTTGAATAAAGACAGGAATATTTAGAAAACAAAACTAGGCGTTTCGAAAATAGTTTAGACAAAAACCATGCATGATGATGACAATGCTCAAATGCAATGTGGCATGATAACATGAGCATGCGGTCATGATGATGCAATGCACAAAAACATAGCGATTTTCTAGTAGTGGTTTTAGCGGGATGCCACAATTCGACACCACTAACAAGGGATCTCTCTCTCGAGATCTGCCTCATGGTACCGGGAAGAAGATCGGCGATCTGAATCTTCTCGCTTCGTGTAGATCCTCGCGACACCACTAACAAGAGGTCGTTGTCCGTGATCGTTGAGAGAACACTCCGGGGACAAAGGGCGAAGGTAGAGGTATCAACAAATAAAGCCACCTCTAGCTTCAATAGAAGAAGAGAAACGATGCATTCTAATCCACTTCAATGTACGAGAGAAAATAGATTGAGTAGTCGGCATGGGGGCCAATCCATCACGCACCCAAACTATTACTCCGCACAATCAGTGGAAAAGCGTGCAGCCATTCTCGGAATCAGACTGAAGATCTTGACAATCGAGGTTCAGAAACAAGGGAGTGATGCAGGATCTGCATCAGATCTGGCGTAGACAATGTCGTCGCGTCGGAAAACACCGGAAGGCACAAACAAGGAACAAAGAATGGTACCACAGATAAAGGATCACTCTGATAGCATGAAGACCGGATGTAGAAACATCGTTGCCAAAGAAGGAAGCGAAACCCTGAAGGTACGACGGAAACCCAACCACGAGAATTCCGGGACTCGAAGAAAAGATAAGAGAACAGATCCAAAACATGCAGAGGTAAGAGGAGAACAGCAGGGGGTAAGGAGTAAAAGCAGACCTAATCAGATCTATCCAACCGATTTTGCAAAATAGTTTTGACACTCTACTTCGGCCGTTAGCTAGGTTATCCTACAAGATGGACTTGTGGGTATCGCAGCCTGGCTCTGATACCACTCTGTGGGTGAGCCACCGAGGCGTAGCTTATGTTGATTCCCAGGTTCTCACAGAATTCCTGGAACTCCTTAGAGGTGAAGTTCGTCCCATTGTCTGTGGTGATGCTATATGGCACTCCAAAGCTGTAGACAATGGACTCGAAGAACTTGACAGTGCTGGCCCCTGATTGATTTGTCACCGGCATGGCCTTGATCCACTTGGTGAATTTGTCGACTGCGACCAAGAGGTAGACATAACCTCCTGTTGAGGATTTTGGGAGCTTACCGACCATGTCGAGTCCCCATTGCGCGAAGGGCCAAGCCAATGGTATTGGCCGGAGTTCCACGCCAGGTGCGTGAGGTTTGTCTACGAATTGCTGGCAAGCGTTGCAGTCCTGGACGATGTCCTTGGCGTCGCGCATGGCCGTGGGCCAGTAGAATCCAGCTCGTAGAGCTTTGGCAACAAGGGCGCGACTGCCAGCCTGGTGCCCGCAAGTGCCTTCGTGGATGTCGAGGAGGACGGCCCTTCCGTCCCCGTTGGAGACACACCGTTGGAGTACTCCTGTGATGATGCGCTTGTACAGTTCACCATTGATGAGGGTGAATGCCTTGGATTGCCGTGCAATTTGCCGTGGGTCAGTCGGGTCGTCTGGTAGCATCTTGTTGAGTAGATATCTAATGTAGGGTTGTGTCCAAGATGGCTCGATCATCATGACGCTCATTGGTCCTTTGAGTCCTGTATCAAGTTCCAGGTCGTCAAGTGCCATTGGCTCATTGGGTGGCGTAGCCCCCGAGTCCGTTGACGCGCTTGCTTTCTTCTCCGGAGCCTTTGGTTTGATGGAGCGCTCGCAATACACTCGAGAAATACCCTAGGTGGTATGGGGGCGCAGGTGGAGCCGATATTGGTGAGTAAATCCGCCTCTTCATTGCTTTTAGGGCCCACATGTCGCAGCTCACAGCCGTCGAAGTCTCCTTCGAGTGTGTCATAGAGGTCGTGATAGGCGATCATGTTGTCGCTCAGTGCGTCGCACTCGTGCATCGTTTGGTTGACCACCAGTTTGGAGTCGCTGTAGATGATGAGCCTGATACATTGCAAATGTATCTATAATTTTTGATGTTCCATGCTTGGTTTTATCTACTTTCTTATGTTTTGTCCACACTTTGGAGTACTTTTCATATGATTTCTTGGACTAACCTATTAACAAGAGCCACAGTGCCAGATGCCTGTTTTCTGTTGTTTTTGGTTCTAGGAAAGTCAGAAAATGAATATTCTCGGAATTGGACGGGACAAAAGCCAAAGTCATTATTTTACCGGGGGACACCTGGAGCCAGAATACGAGACGGAGAAGGGCCACAAGGTGGACACACCACCTGTCCGCGCAGCCAGGCTTGACCCGTGCCGGGGGTGGTGTGGCCAGCCCAGGCACCCCCTCGGCCTCTCCTTCCGCCTATATATTGCGTCTGATACGGAAACCCTAAGCACTCGATCAAAATTCCACGAAAGAGTCTGTAGCCACCGTCATCTCCATCCCTAGACCGGGAGGGATCTGAAGCTCTTCCCGGCACCCTGCCGGAGAGGGGAATTCACCCTGGAGGCCTTCTTCATCACCATGCAAGCCTCTGGTGTGATGCGTGAGTAGTTCATCTCTAGACTACGGGTCCATGTAGTAGCTAGATGGCTGGTTCTCCTCCTTTGTGCTTTCATGTTTAGATCTTGTGAGCTCCGTTCATGATCAAGATCATCTATTTGTAATCCATACATGTCGTGTTTGCGGGGATCCGATGGATATTGAGATGCTATTTCAGATTGATTATTTATTCTATCATGTCTTTGTTATTTGTGATCTTGCATGCTTTCCGTTGCTAATAGCTATCTTGGCCAAGTAGATGGTAGCAACTCCAAGAGTTAGTATTTATGCTCGATAGTGGGTTCATGCCTCTGGTAATCTGGGGAAGTGACAGAAATCTCTAAGGTACTAGATGTGTTGTTGCTACTAGGGAGAAAACATCAATCCTTTGTTCATAGAACAATCGTATTGTTTACTTTACACAGAATGCGTAATGCAATTATCTGTTGCTTGCAACTTAATACTGGAGGGGGTTCAGATTGATAACCTGAAGGTGGATTATTAGTCATAGATGCAGTTGGATTACGGTCTATGTATAATGTTGTAATGCCTAATCAAATCTCATAGGAGTCAAGATGATTAGTATATGCATGTATGCTTTCTCGATGTTTGTCAATTCCCCGCTATAATTTGTTCACCCAACATGTCATCTATCTTAAGGAGAACCACCACTAGTGAACTATGGACATCGGTCCTTTTTTTACCATCAATCGACAATTGTTTACTTCTTTCTGTGTACTTTCTGCAAGCTTTTACTTTCTTCCACACAATACGTTTAATCCTTTGTTTTCAGCAAAATTGGTGAGATTGACAACCTCACTGTAAGTTGGGGGCAAAGTTTTGTGGTTGTGTTGTGCAGGATTCCAAGTTGGCAACAACACCCTGGAGGTGTTTCCTGGCTCCTACTAGTTCGATAACCTTGGATTCATAACTGAGGGAAACTTGCTGATGTGCTCATCATACCTTCCTCTTGGGGTTCCCCAACGAGCTCGAGATATCTTGGGCCATCAGTGGCATAGTGGGATGAAGCGGCCCAGACTAACTTTACATGTACTCACACATGAGACCTGTTCCACGCTTGACATGCAACTAGTTTTGCATAAGTGGCTATCGGGTGTCTGTCTCTCCTACTATAGTCAGTATCTGATTTACAACAAGTTGCTAATAATTTTGTTATGATCGTTGTGGTTCCATGTTTGTTGGTAAGACCGGTTCTATCTTCGAAAGCCCTAAGTCACGTAAAACTTGCAATTTTTGAATTAGGAGCATCTAGTTTAGATCGTTGTTGGGCTGGAGTCATGATATGGTAATGTTGTAAGTTGATGTATAGTTGATACTCTTACAACACACCTAACGTGTGAGTTCCATAGACCTTGGCCTTACACACAAATGAATGATAAATATCATACCATGATACACATGATAGTGATCAAGTGCAAGAACCATATCATTTGCACTTTACACATTTGATGTTTGCATCTTATATTGCTTGTTTGGCATTTTAGTAGAATTATAAGATAATCCCTCATTTGGATATCAAGATAAAAATGTGTTCTCCCTGAAGTACACACTGTTTTATCTTTCGCCGCTTCAAGATATCATGTGATGATTGGGTGTACTTGAATCCACGATCATAAATGGGTGTAAGACAGTTTTGGACATGCGAGTACTAAGGTTCTTACTTGGCGAGCCTAGAATGTATAGACATGGTCTCGGAACACGGACCGAAAGGTTAAGCATGAGTCATATAGTTTATATGATGCCCTTATAGATGCTCGCCTTTGAAGCTACACCGACTCACGTGATGATCAGACTTGGTGTAGTGGATTTGGTTCATGTAATTAGCAAAAATACATGAGGGATATTGTTTTTGAGTGGTAGTTCATTCATAATTTGATTACTTGAACTCAATCAATCATAAACTTAGTCTAAACTTACAAATTCCGTTGTAGATGGCACCACCTGCTTTTAATTTCAATGTGTTCATGGAGAAAGAGAAACTTGCGGCAAATGGTAGCAACTTTACCAATTGGGCCATGAATTTGAGGATTCTCTTCATTGCTACACAAAAGCAATATGTGCTAGAAGCGCCACTAGGCTCCCCACTAGCTCCTGATGCCCCTAATGAGGAAAAGAATTTCTATTTGACTCATCAGGAGGACCACAACTTCAAAAGCGTTTCGAAAATGGCAATGCCTTTGATACCATGGGTGAATTGAAAATGATTTTCGATACCCATGCTACCGTAGAGAGTTATAATGCTTCTGAAAATTTCTTTAGCTGCATGATGGAAGAGAACAACTCCGTTAGTGAGCATGCACTCAAAATGTCTAGGTACCCCGATAAGCTTGTGTCCTTGGGAATAACGATTCCCGTTGACTTAGGCATACATCATGTTCTCCAATCTCTGCAACCTAGCTACAAGAGCTTCATGATGAACTATAATATGCAGTGCATGAAGAAGTCTCTCCTTGCGCTTCTATCAATGCTTAAAACTGCAGAAGTGGAGATTAGGAAAGAACATCAAGTGTTGATGATCAATAAGACCACCGGTTTCAAGAAAGACAAGAAGGTTCAATAGAAGGGAAAGAAGGGTGGCAAATCTGTTGCCGTACCTAAAAAGAAATCCCGAGCTAGCCCTACGTCTGATATCGAGTGCTACTATTGCAAGGGGACTGGCCATTGGAAGCGCAACTGCCCCAAGTATTTGGCGGACAAGAAGGCCGGCAAGGCAAACAAAGGTATATGTGATATACATGTTATTGATGTGTACTTGACTAGTACTCGCAGTAGCACCAGGGTATTTGATACTGGATTGGTTGCTAATATATGTAACTCGAATCAGGGGCTATGGAACAAGCGACCGCTAGCAAGGGGTGAGGTCAAGCTGCGTGCCAGCAATGGATCAAGAGTTGATGTGATCACTGTCGGAATGCTACCTCTCTACCTATCATCGGCATTAGTTATAAATCTAAATAATTGTTATTTGGTGCCTGCACTGAGCATGAACATTGTATCCGGATCATGTTTGATGCGAAGTGGTTATTCCTTTAAATCTGAAAACAATGGTTGTTCGATTTATATGTATGATATCTTTTATGGTCATGCACCTATGATGAATGGTTTATTTCTATTGGATCTCGATAATAGTGTTACGCATATTCATAATTTTGATGCTAAAAGGATTAAACTTGATGCTGATATATCTGCATATATGTGGCACCGCCTTCTAGGTCATATTGGCATTAAACGCATTAAACGCATATATGAAGAAACTCCATCCCGATGGACTTTTTGAATCACTTGATTTTGAATTATTTGATACATGTGAGACATGCCTTATAGGCAATATGACTAGAATGCCGTTTTCCGATTCAATGGAACGGGCGACAGATTTATTAAATCATACATACTGATGTATGTGGTCCAATGAGTGTGTCGGCGTGAGGTGGATATCGTTATTTTGTTACTTTCACAGATGATTTGAGTAGATACAGGTATATCTATTTGATGAAACACATGTCTGAAACCTCTGAAAGGTTCAAGGAATTTCGGAGTGAAGTGGAAAATCATCGTAATAGAAAGATTAAATTTTTGCGGTATGACCGTGGAGGTGAGTATCTTAGTTACGAGTTTAGCGCACACATGAGAGATTGTGGAATAGTTTCACAACTCACACCTGCCAAAACACCACAACGTAATGGTGTGTCGGAACGTCGTAATCATACTTTATTAGATATGGTTCGATCTATGATGTCTCTGACTGACTTGCCACTGTCATTTTGGGATTATGCACTGGAAACTTCTGCATTCACTTTAAATAGGGCACCATCTAAATCCGTTGAAACGACACCATATGAATTGTGGTTTTGAAACAAACCTAAGCTGTCATTTCTCAAAGTTTGGGGTTGCAATGTTTATGTGAAGAAACTTCATCCTGATAAACTCAAACCCAAAGCAGAAAAATACGTCTTCATAGGATACCCTAAAGAAACAATTGGATATTCCTTCTATCACAGATCCGAGGGCAAGGTTTCCATTGCCAAGAATGGATCCTTTCTAGAGATAGAGTTTCTCGGGAAAGGCGTGTGTAGTCAGAAGGTAGAACTCAAAGAGGTTATTGAACCTTCTCTTCATGAAACAGTGAGTAGAGCAGTGCCGGAATTTTTTCCAGAGTTGACTTCACCGAATGAAGAGGGAACTAATGATAATGATCATGAAACTCCTAAAGAGGACACTACCGAACCTCGCGGGTCAAGAAGGACACGTGCATATCATGAACTGTATGGAAATCCTTTTATGAATTTCATGGTTGATGAAATAGATGATCTTGCGATGTATGAAGAAGATATGATGAGTCTGGATTCCAACAAATGGCTAGAAGCCATGGAATCCGAGATGGAATCCATGTACGAAAACCAAGTTCGGACCTTGGTGGACTTACCTCATGAGCGAAAGGCCGTTGAGAATAAATGGATTTTCAAAAGAAAACTAATGCTGATGGTAATGTGACCATCTATAAAGCTCGAATTGTTGCAAAGGGATTTTGATAAATTCAAGGAGTTGACAACAATGACACATTCTCTCCCGTAGCGATGCTAAAGTCGGTTAGGATTATGTTAGCAATTGCTGCAAATTTCGATTATGAAATATGGCAGATGGATGTCAAAACCACGTTCCTATATGGAATATTGCAGAAGTGTTGTATATGATACAACCTAAGGGTTTTGTCAATCCTAACAATGCTGATAAGGTATGCAAGCTTCAGTGGTCCATCTATGCACTAAAGTAAGCATCCCGGAGTTGGACTCTCCGCTTTGATGAGGTGATCAAAGAGTTTGGCTTTGTCCAAACTTATGGAGAGGCTTGTATTTACAAGAAAGTGAGTGGGAGCAATGTGGCATTTCTGATATTATATGTGGATGACATATTATTGATTAGAAATGATAAGATCTTTTAAGTAGTGTTAAAATTTATCTAAACAACAAATTTTTGATGCATGACCTTGGTGAAGCATCATATATATTAGGCATCAAGATCTATAGAGATAGATCAGGACGCCTGATAGCGCTATCGCAAAGTACATACCTTGATAAGATATTAAAGAAGTTAAGTATGGACAGAAGTAAGAAGGGGTTCTTACCTATGTTGCAAGGCAAGACATTGAGCAACACTCAAAGTCCGGCTGCGGCGGAAGAAAGAGAGATAATGGATGAGATCCCCTATGCTTCAGCCATAGGCTCTATAATGTATGCCATGATATGTACAAGACTGGATGTGGCGCATGCTATTAGTTTGACTAGTAGGTACCAACTTGATCCAGGTTCGAAACACTAGATAGCGGTCAATAATATCCTTAAGTACTTAAGAAGAACTAAGGATATGTTTCTTCTATACGGAGGTGAAGAAGAACTAGTCTCTAAGTGTTATGTCGACGCTAGCTTTGACACCGATCCGGATGACTCTAACTCTCAATCCGGATACGTATTTCTCTTGAACGGAGTAACAATTAGTTGGAGGATTTCTAAACAACCTGTGGTGGCTGGATCAACAATGGAGGCGGAATATGTTGTTGCTTCAGAAGCGGCACAGGAAGCGGTTTGGATGAAGGAGTTCATAATAGAACTAGGTGTGGTTCCTAGTGCGTTGGACCCAATGATGATCTATTGTGACAACAATGGAGCCATAGCCAACACCAAGGAACCAAGGTCTCACAAGAATTCCAAGCATATTAAGCGCCGGTTTCACTCCATCCGCTAGCATGTCAACGATGGAGATATAAATATTTGTAAAGTACACACGGACCTAAATGTAGCAGATCCGTTGACTAAAGTTTTCCCTAGAGCAAAACATGATCAACACCAGAACTCCATGGGTGTAATATTTATCACTATGTAAACTATATTATTGTCTCTAGTGCAAGTGGGAGACTCAAGGGAATATGACCAGGGAGGCAATAATAAAGTTGTTATTATATGTATTCCAAGTATATGATAGATGTTTATTTTGCATGCTATAATTGTATTAAAAGGAAACGTTAATACATGTGTGTTTAATAAAGAAACAAAGAGTTCCTAGTTATGCCTCTCTAATAAACTAGCTCGTTGATTAACAAGATGATCAAGGTTTCCTGATCATGGACATTGGAAGTTGTTAATCACGAGGTCACAACATTGGTGAATGATGTGATGAACATTCATCCGAAGTATAGCATTACGATCAAAGTCATTACGTTTATATTGCTATAACATCATACGAAGTAATCTTAGTCCTTAGACCATGAGATCATCTTAATTTCTAACACCGGACGAAGACTTTGATAACATTAAACGTCACACCATAATAGGGTGACTATAAAGATGGGTTTGGGTATTCCGAAGGTGTTATGTTGAGGCTCATAGATCAAGAGTGGAATTTGTCAATCCCGATGACGGATAGATATACTCTGGGCCCTCTCGATGATATCACATTAAGATAGCTTGCAAGCAAGTTATGTGATCACTAGAATGTTATATCATGGGAACGAGAAAAGAGTGCATGTTAGTAACGAGATCAAACTAGGTATTGAGATACTGATGATCGAATCTTGGACATGTAATTTATCGCTAGACAAAGGGATTTAGTTACTATCGTTAAAGGTTCTCTCGATCATTGAAGTCATCGTTGAATGTGTGGGAGTCAGTATGGATCTCCAGGTCCCGCTTCTGATTATTGATCTGAGAGGGGTCTCGATCATGTCTGCATTATTCGCGAACCGTAGGGTGAACCACGTAAGGGTTGCCAACACCATTTGGAGCAAATATGTTCTAGACGAAAGAATCGCAAAGCGCTGGAATTATTTCAATGGACACCAAAATTGTTTCAAGTGAAATTGCTGAAATTTGTTCTGCATGTGATATTAAAATGTTGCAGGGGTTTTATGTGAATGTTTGTTCATTAAAGTAATTAACAAAATTCCGAATAAAATAAATAAAAGAGTTTTATTAAATGGGAGTTGCATTAAATTTGGTGGAAATTTAATGCATGTGAGTGGGATTTTGAGTGGAGGCAAAATTGATGTGAGTGGAGCTTCCACCACATGAATGAGGAAGAGGTGGAGGCACCCCCCGTGGGCACCAGCCATGGGAGGGGGGAAACCCCCTCTCCTATAGAAGTCCCCCTCTCCTTCCTCTCAAAGCACACACTCGTGAAGGATCTCTCCCCCCCTCTAGAATTATTCCCCCATGGTCTCGGATTAGCGAGATACATGTTCCCGGTGGCATTTCGTCTGGAAGGAGTTGCTGCTTCCGCTGCATCACTGGAGCGAGGAGGTGGAGGTTGTTCGGTGGCCTGAACGTGTGTGTGAGGATAGATGCCCTGCTGATTTGCGGCGCTAGGACTTGCACACGATATTGAGATCGAAAAGCGTTCGACTACATCATCCACGAGTTCTGTCTTGTTACACTTTGTCGGTCTTCAAGGGTATGTTCTCTATGGATGTATATCCACCTGTTTCTTGTATCTAGTAGATAGATCTTGGCATATAATAGTTCCATAGTAGGAAATTTTTTGTTTTCTATGTTGTGAACCCAACATATACTACTCAATTATTTCTATCCTTTACTTGCTATTATTATTGTTGCATGCTTGCTTGTCATATAGGTTCTCTCACCTGGTTGCATATCTAGAGAACTTATTTTGTGTCAAGCCTTAATTTTAAAAGAATCTAGAAATTGGCTAGAGCCTATTGACCCCATCTAATCGTTTATACCGATCTTTCAACAACGATGATATGAAAAATCCATCCAGGATGCTTTAGAACATACCAGAGGCCACTAAAACGACGAGCTTGCTTGTCGGGGTGGATCATGCTCATGGTTGGTACACATAAAAACTTCATGCCCGACTTATCAGCAAAATCCCCACTCGCCATCACCTTGGAAAGATGGCCACACCATCACCGCTCCGCTCTCACCCCTAGTGGCAACCTTGCATCTTTCATCCTCCTAGACCTGTAGTTAGGGTACGCAGAAGGCACACTCATAGTGAAATCTTGTTGGTGAGAGGAAGAGATGAATTAGTACATCAGAACATATCGATGCCTGGATATATAGAGGCATTCGAAAGAATTGGCGGGAAACAGTGGCGGGAATTATGGACTGGAGAAAATGGTAGGAAACAGTGGCGGGATAAATTCGTGGGGTAAAACAAGGAGGGAGAATTAGCTATTTAGCTTTGTGAGAGCACGCAAACGTGATCATGCAGGAACTTGGTGGTGATTAGGACAATAGAGCCAATCGGCCTGGCCCTGACCAACCGGTCCAGTCAGCTTGGGACAGGCCAACTAGAACCTGACACATCACGCGTCATCAGGATGGCAAGCTAGTCGGCTTCGTGCACGTCAACTAGATCCACTTGGCTTGGCTAGACCAACTACCGAGTGGACTATATGCTTGATGTGAAAATATTTAAATTTGTGTATTACTTTTCAAAATAATTAAGAAAAATGTATTATTTTAAAAAATATCCCCCAACTCCTATTATTTTGATTTTATTTTAGGGATTTCTATTGTTTGCCCCTGGTTCGTTAGTTGTACTCAGTTTTCCCCAACCGCTTAGTTTTTTCTCACTTTTCCCCTCCCTCTATTCTAAAACCCTCACAGGCGCTCGGACGGGGAATGCCGTCAGGTCAAAGGCTTGACCGTTACATGCTGACCAATGGGACCGCATTCGGGCGGGTCGTGCGTTGAGCGTTACATTATGTCGCCTTGACCATTACATGCTTACAGGTGGGGCCACATTGGGATGGGTCTTGCATATGTGGTGAAGGGTGGGTCCGCGTTGGGATGGGTCTTGCATACGTGGTGAAGGGTGGGGCCGCATGGAGACACGTCGGACCGGCCATTCTCGCTCACCGAAAGCATTCGCTTCGCCCAAGCCTAAAAAAACCCGCACTGCTCCTCTGCTCCCCTGCCGTCGTGCCCTCCTACCTTATGTTGTCCTCGGCCTCCAAGCGACCCCCTCCCCCTAGCCGTGGAGCCCACTCCACCTCCGGCTCCACACCCGCCCCCGCTAGATCTACCCCTTTCATGGAACAGTATGCAATGCCGATGGTGTACCGGTCCTCCATGTCGAGTGCGGAGAAGATTGGGTGGAATCGGAGGGATCTAACGCATGGATTCCATCTGGGTAAGCATGTTTTCCCTTTGTTCACTGATTATGGGTAGTAATTGAGTGCGAATCGCTGGTGCTCAACTAACTGCCTTGCTTTTCGAATAGGATTGATCCAGCGATAGCATTTTGGCTGGCAGTTATACTAGATACAAGCGTAATTTCTGGTTGTGAATAGTATCTCTCGGGATTTTACTTCCTAGCGGTGGTTGCAACCTCCATAACTCTTAGATATTTGAAAGATAAAATCTATTCTAAATTCCCCTGGAGCAATGGCGATTCAGTTGATTTGTAATATTTCAACATTAGCGAGCAAAGATTACTCCCACTAAGTAGCGAAGCTGATCTGGTAATGCTTTTCTCTTTGAATGATGCCGAACGTTTTGGTCGAATTCGTCTCCATGTGCAACCTAAAGTTGAACATACAGGAAAGAGGGTTAAAGCATCATATGGTGGTCAGGCATCATCAGGTGGTCGGGCATCATGTGTTGTTGCTGTCTCTGCTAATAGTGTGTGCCCCCGTGCTCCTTGTAGGTCCACATCAGTACCATCTGTTCGCACTACGAGTGTAAGCCAACTCGCTCGTGCGGCCAATGTGGACGCTGAAGAAGATCCTGACGAGGGAGCGCCTCCACTAGATGATGAGGATGAGTTGATGTTTCTTGAATTGGTAGATAGATTCAGTAAACATGCACTAGAGGATCAATACACGGACGAAATGGACCATGGTGCCAGATTTGATGACATTGATGATGAAGAGAACAAGGAGAACAATGATAGTCTTGTTTTACCCGAGTAGGATGGTGAGGACTTGCCAGTAATTGAGTGGGACAGGAATGATCCTAAGATTTCAGAAGGCACCGTATTTGAAATGATGCGGGACTATCGTAATGCTCTTACTACATATTGCATCTAGACCAATAATGATTATGATGTTATTAAGAGTGAGCCAGCAAGGTTCACAATGAAGGGCCCATACAAGAGGTGTAGGTGTAGGATGCATGCATCCACTATGCTCAGGAGAAGTTTGGTTCAGGTATTACAACCAATTGTGTATTTTAGATCATTGTGTAGAGTTTGTTAACTATACCTAACATTTTCATTATGTTTCGGATAAAAAGTAACAGGTTCGAACATTCTTGTCCACCTCAAGGGGGACAGGCAAAGGACAAAACAAAACTAGCAAAGACTGGGTGGTTGGCAGATGCAATCATGGATTGGATGAGAGCGAACCCATCACTTGGTGCAACAACGCTCATAAAAGAAGTTTCTGAAAAGTTTAATATTATAGTACCTTACATGAGGATGTGCTATGCAAAGGAAATGGCTCTTGATAGGATCAATGGTCCATGGAATGAAAGTTTTCAGTTGCTTTACAACTTGAAAGCTAAAGTGGAGATGGCTAGTCCAGGTAGTGTTGTACAGATAGATAGGCATAAAGTTCAGTACAAAATAAGAGGAAAGATAAAGGAGAAGGAGTGCATTAGAAGGGATTTTGTTTGTTTCAATTCTTGTTGGGAAGGGTTTCTAGATGGTTGCAGGTCTTATTTGGCCATGTATGCAACATCTCTTCATGTCATATTTAAATGACTGCTAATAGCTGCTACTGTTGTTGGGGGATACCCCCGGGTAGGGTCACGCCGGGGTATAAAGGCCGAGTTAGCCGAGGTACGACACGGTCAAAGCAAGTGCTGACCAGGTCACCTCAGGCGGGCCGACTTACGGGGTAACCTGGCCCGATGGGTGTTCGCCTAACATTAACCCGGCCGGCATAAAACGTATGTTGGCTATGATGATCTATCTTGTTTGTAGGTACCCACGTAGCCGGGTTAGCAAGTCGCTAGCCGGGTTACGACTTGGCTTCCAAGGGAAGGAAGGAATCTCTTGCTGGTCAAAAGGTGGCCTTTGTCCACTGTCGCGTGAGCAAAGCACGCAGAGGGAAGGACTAGTGGGGCATGGCCGACAAAGGTGACGTAGCCAGTGTCGGCTGACGCTACCAATGTCGGATGATGCCAAAAGTAAAGCAGCTTACAAAGGATTACGTCCAAGATCCGGACTAGCCGTTTAAAGTGAATAAAGAAGCAGCTTGCTTTAGCCAAAGGACATATTCGGGGAATATGCTACCACATGTGCCCTAACTTTGTAACATGGGCTCCCCTATATAAGGAGCACCAGGGCCTCCATAGAAGGGGATCGATCATTCTGTCTTAGGTAGAACTCTAGATCATTGTAGTGGGGGCTAAGAGAACTAGTATCCTTCTCACGAACAGCTCGAGGAACCCTTGTAATCCACCATTGATAGAGTGAAAATACAAACACTTGTGTGTGTAATCGCCACACTATCCCTCCCTGGATTCCTCTAGTGCACATTGGCCCCATCATTAGCCTATCCATAGCATCTACTGTGCCACCACCACGACAGTTGGCGCCCACCGTGGGGCTAGTGGTGCTAGCAGGAGTAAAAATCCGGACGGGAAACATCTTCGGCACCAGCGAGCGCGTCATCTCCGGGCTGGTTTAGCGCTTTGGAGCGCTAGACTACGTTAGCGACAATGTTGGGAGCTTCGGCAGGCGTCCACCTCCGTGCAATTTCCTCTTCATCAAGCTTGGCACCCACAAGATCTACATCGGCATTGACGAGTCCTGCGTTCATCCGTGACACATCGTCGAGGGGGGCGAGCCACCTCTCATCGCGGCTCACGACACGCATATCACTCGCCCTGCAAGCTGCGTTGAGGTCATGATGACAGCACCAGACGCAGGAGCAAGCAGGGACCCAGCACCAGATCCGGAGGCCACGCCAAAGTAGGCAAGGTCTAGGTTCCCTCCCCTAGAAAGGCCATAGAATGTACTGCAACAGGCAATAGGCAGCTTAGCAACACCCATAGCTCCAGTGGTAGATCCGGCTACGGCTCAGGCTCAGTGGAGTTAGAGGAAACTAGGCAGAAAATGCTAGCTGGTGTGAAAAAAGTAGCCGAGTTGCAGCAGTCACTGAACATCACTCTGAGGGAATATGCAAAGGCAACCCGCATAGATGGAGTGAAAATCCGAGGTAGGAACCTGATCACTGAGATTGATAGGGAGTATGTGCCTAAGTCGGGTCAGACAGCTACTATAGTAACAGGAGGGCTGGAGAGGTATAGTACCCCGGCAAAGAACCTCAGGGATGCCAACCCAGCTGCATCCAAGTTAGAAGGATTAATCAGAGAGGCCCGAGAGAGGCAACAGGAAAGAGTTAACCACTTGTTGAGGGTAAGATGCCAGCAGAATGAGGAAATAAACAAGGCACACCCAACACAACCCGGAGCATCGCATGTGGTTCATTCGGCTAGGAACAACTTGGCGAAGTCTGCCGGAGTTGCGTCGTCCCTTGGTAATGGCCCAAGGAGAGAGGAGGTGGTAACCTCAGGAAGAAGAGACAAGCAGATGGTCCCATAAGACCCGGTGAGAGCACGAAAGGGAAAAGCAGTGCAAGTTGATGAGGACCGCCATCGTGCCAGCCGGGGTGAACCTGGCTGGGGTAACCTCGACCAAGGCAATGTCGGTCAAAGGAATGCTGCCAACGGCAATGCCAGACAGCGTGATCCATCGGTCACAGGGCAAAACGCACCTCGACAATAGCACCAGCAATACGCACCTCGGTGGGAGAGGAGTGCAGGCCCTACAATGCAGCAACAAAATGCTCGTCCGGATTAGGACAGGTACAATGATGGTTACTCAGCAATGGCAAATGTCGGATTCCCCAGACCAGAGCACCATGTGGTTGGATCAAGATTGGGAAACAGGAACTTGCAGCGGGATGATGCTAGGCTGAAGCTTGACCGAATCTATAGGTCGGACATGATCGAGGTGCAGGGCCCTCGGTTCCGGCATGCTTTGGACCTCGGATCTTGAGGGAACCGCACGTACCAAACTTTTCAAGGAGTTGTTCGTCAGCAACTTCTTGAGCACCTACAAGAGGCCAAATAGGCCGCAGACTTTGGCATTGTGCAGGCAAAGACCGAACGAGCCGGACTGAGAGTTTCTGACTCGGTGGTGTAATGTGCGCAATTCATGTGAAGGGGTAATTGAATCACAAGCAATTGCATGGTTTTCCCAAGGCTGCAGATATGGAAGCATGTTGTGGCAAAGGTTGCAGTGAGATATGCTAACCACCCTGGCTGAGACGATCCGGATCGCGGATTCGTATGCTTTGGGGGATCCAACCCAACCTCGGCTAATGTCAAGTGAGTCAAATGAGGAGTAATACAACAGAGATGGCTCCGGATCATCCAGGATGAATGATTTCCGGATTACAGATACAGCTCATAGCAAGTGGCAGCTATTGATCGGGATCAGCCTAGTGCCCATGCTAGCTAGCGCCAAAAAAGTAGAGGACACTGATGGCAACAAAAGGGTGAAGGCAAGAAGCCTTGGACCCTGGAGCAAAAGAAACAGTGGCAGGAAAGAAAAGATCGTCTGAGATACACATTCGAGTCTATGTTGGACCAGCCTTGCAAATTCCATATGGCAAGTCCGAATACTCTGGTGAACCATATGACCCGACAATGTGAATGGATGTGGAAGCTAGAGCAGGGTAGCTCGGGGAATGCTCAGGCACCTCGGCACGAAGCACCTCGGAATGAAGAACCTCGACAGCAACTACTCATTAGGGGAATGGACAATAACTGATGTTACCTCCACCTCCACCGAGATATGAGAACCAGGAAAGAAGAGACGCAGTGCATCAAGTGAATAACCAGCAATGACAAGACCAAGGGTATCATGGTAATGAAGGGAGGAATGAGTACAGGGAACATCACCAAAGATGTTGTGTGTTCACCATAGAAGAAACTGACAGAAAGATCTTGCAGCGCCGACATATGGAGGTTAATGTTGTAGTGCCGGCTATAACGAGGTACATGCCTTGGTCGGATCAGGAAATCACCTGGAGTATCAAGTATCATTCTAGGCTCATGCCGAGTCCTGGATCATATGCACTGGTGTTGGATCCGACATTCATTGGTACAAATATCAACGTGAGATTTCCAAGGTGCTGATAGACAATGGTAGTAGCATTAACATCATGTACAAGGATACCATGCACAAGTTGGGAATCTCGAAGAACATGCTCCAAGCGACAAGAACCACGTTCCATGGCATTGTGCCAGGTATCTCCTATGAGCAATTGGTAAAGTCTGGGTGGATGTGTTATTCGGCACCAGAGACAACTGCCAAACTGAAAATTTGGAGTTTGAAGTGGTGAACTTGGAAAGTGCATATCACGCGCTATTCGGCAGGCCAGCTTTGAACAAGTTCATGGCAAGCACCCACATCAGTTACCTGAAGATGAAATTGCATGGACCAAGGGGAGTGATTACTGTATCTTGGGACTTAAGGCGTTCCATTGAGTGTGCATCCGCCGGGTCTAACCTAGCCGAGTCACTCGTGATTGCTCAAGACAAAAGGAGAATCAGGAGGTGGAGGCATTAGATCAGTCCGCGCAGTAACATATGTCGGCTCTAACAAACCCACATGGGAGTGTGGCGTTTCAAGCGATAAAAGATACAAAGAAGGTGCCCATTCATGATCAGTTCCCAAAGCACACTGTGACCATTGGTGCCGGGTTAGGCGAAAAATAGGAAAGTGAGCTCGCCAACTTCCTTCATGAGAATCAGGATATCTTTGCTTGGTCCACACAGGATCTACAAGGTGTGCCGAGGGAGTTGGTCGAGCACTCTTTGAATGTGAGACCCGGAGCTAAGTCGGTGAAGCAACCTCTCCACCACTTCGCCGAGGATAGGAGAAAAGTCATTGGAGATGAGATATCTAGGCTCCTTGCATACAGATTTATCATTGAAGTTCTTTACCTGGATTGACTTTCTAATCCGGTGCTCGTGGAAAAGAAGAAGGATGATCCGAATGTGGCAGTGGTGTGGCGTATGTGTATCGATTACACGAACCTGAACAAGGCGTGTCCAAAAGATCCATTTCCACTACCGAGGATAGATCAGGTCATAGACTCAACTACCAAATGTGAATCGTTGTCATTCATAGATGCATATTCTGGTTTCCACCATATACCTCTGAATCTGGATGATCAAATAAAGACTGCATTTATCACCCTGTATGGTGCTTATTGCTATCATACTATGTCGTTTGGATTACGTAATGCAGGGCAATGGACCAACAATCCATGCAAAAATGTTTACATGATCAAATAGGTCGAAATGTGCAAGTCTATGTGGATGATGTTGTAATAAAAACTAAGGAAAGCAAAACGCTCCTTGTTGATATCCGGCAAACATTCCTGAACCTAAGACGGTTCCGAATGAAGCTTAACCTGGATAAATGCACCTTTGATGTGCCGGCTGGGAAGTTACTCGGCTTTCTCGTATCCAGCCGAGGTATCAAAGCTAACCCCATGAAAATCTGAGCTATAGCAAGAATGGAGCTGCCCAGATGCCTTAATGATGTGCAGAAGTTTACTGGTTGCCTGGCATCATTAAGTCAGTTTGTAAGTTGGCTGGGATAGAAGGCATTACCCCTCTACCAGTTAATGAAAAAGGTAGACAAATTTACATGGACACCGCAAGCGGATAGCGCATTCCGAGAGTTAAAAAAGATGTTATCTTCTGCACCAGTTTTAGCCGTGCCACTACCTAAAGCGCCAATGTTGCTCTATATATCCGCGACCAACCAAGTCCTAAGTGCAGTGGTAGTGGTGGAGCGTGATGAGGAAGGAAAGTCGGTGCAAAGGCCGGTGTATTACCTGAGTGAGGTGCTATTAGTTTCAAAACAGAATTACCCTCACTATCAGAAGATGGCATATGGTGTGTATATGGCGTCCAAGAAACTCAAACATTACTTTGAGGAACACCCAATCAAGGTAATATGTGAAGCACCAATATCAGAGATTATGAGCAACAAAGATGCTTGTGGCTGAATTGCAAAATGGGCAATTGAATTAGCTCCATACGCACCACAATTTGATAGAAGAGATTCTATCAAGTCACAAGCAGTAGCAGATTTCTTTGTGGACTGGGACGAGATGCAATACGAACCACCTCTGCCAAACTCCAATTACTGGTGAATGCACTTTGATGGATCAAAGTTAAAGGAATGACTGGGGGCCAGGGTGGTGCTTACCTCGCCCAAGAAAGGTCAGTTGAAATATGTTCTGCAGATCCATTTTAGTGCGTCAAACAATGTCACCGAGTATGAAGCGCTCGTGCACAGGCTTAAAGTAGCCAAGGAAGTGGGAATACATTGGATTCAATGCTTTGGAGACTCGAATTTGGTGGTGCAGCAAGTGTCTGGCAATTGGGATGCTCTAGATGCGAACATGGCTCTTTACAGATTTTACGTTCAAAAGATAAGTGGGTTCTTTGAGGGATGTGAATTTCATCACGTACCCCGGATTGAAAATGAGGCAGCCGACATATTGTCCAAGTTGGGGTCATATCGGCAGCCAATCCTGCCAAACGTTGCATTGGAGCACTTGAGAAAGCCATGCATCATACCATCACCAGAATCTGACTCGATCTATGTCCCGGCACTCTCCGGATCAGAAGCTACCCCTATGGAAATAGATTGCGGAAGCACCTCAGCAAACCCGAGGACTGCTTGGGCAAACCCGGGGACTGCCTCGCAGAACCCAAGGACTATTCAGCTTGATCCGGCTAGAGTTATGTCGGTGGATGCAATGGAAATTGATGAAGAACTTTTCCCCGTTCGGCCTATACCTGTATGGGCAAAGCCAATATTTGAATTCCTAAAGGAGGGAACATTGCCGGATGATGATGTACTCTCACGGAAAATTCAGAGAAGAACAAAGGTGTACACTGTTATAAATGCCGAGTTATAAAAAAGAAGTGTTACAAGTGTTCTGCAATGATGCGTAGACCCGAAAGAAGGGCTTGATATACTCCGAGATATCCATCAAGGAGAATGTGGTCAACATGCATCTTTGAGGGCTTTAGTGCCAAAAGCTTTCCGGCATGGATTTTATTGGCCAAATGCCTTGGAGCAAGCAGAGGATCTGGTGAGAAAATCCAATGGTTGTCAAAGGTACGCTACCAAGACCCATATGCCAATGTCGGAACTCAAGACCATCCCCATTAGCTGACCATTTACGGTATGGTGCGTGGATATGGTTGCGCCATTTAAGCCGGCAAAGGTAGGTATGACCCACATCTTGGTCATGATGGACAAGTTTACCAAATGGATTGAGGTGAAGCCAATCAGGAAATGTGATGGGGCAACATCAGTAACTTTCCTCAAAGATATAATCTTGAGATATGGCTACCCCCACAGTATCATAACTGATAACGGCAAGAACTTCGTTGAAGGAGCATTTGCAAGGTTTTGCCGAGAAAAGAACATCTGGCTAGATATCTCCTCAGTGGCCCACCCCGCATCAATCGGGAAATTGGAAAGATCCAACGACTAGTCTTGTCCGGGATAAAACCCCGGCTCATAGAGCCGCTGCAAAGATCAGCGGAGTGCTGGATAGAAGAACTACTAGCGGTACTATGGAGTTTAAGAACAACTCCGAATCGATCAATAGGCTATACACCATTCTTTCTAGTATATGGGGCAGAAGCTGTATTACCAGCCGACATAGAGCACGATTCGCCAAGAGTCACCCAATACACAGAAGCCAAAGTGTGCGAAGCCCAGCAAAATGATGTTGATCTGCTGGAAGAAGCGAGAGAACTGGCCTTGTCTAGATCCGCCATATATCAGCAAAATCTCCGACGTTACCATAGCTGGAAAATAAAACCCTGAGTCTTTCGGGAAGGTGATCTTGTACTTTGGCTAGTACAGCGCACTTTTGGCATGCATAAGTTATCCCCTCCATGGGAAGGACCTTTCATTGTGATCAAAGCTTTGCACAATGATTCCTACTATCTTATCGATGCATAGCCACAGGAGAAGAACAAGGCGGACATGTCCGGTGAGGAGTCTAAGCGTCCATGGAATGTAGCTCTACTTCGTCCATTTTACACCTAGAAAAGAGGCGAATGTATCCGAGTTACTCATATGTCGGTATGTATGTCGACAATGAGCGTATCAATGAAACTTCGGCACCCCGAGCATAAACTCGTGGACTGCCTTAATAATTGTCGTTCTGCACTTACCTTTTTTACATGTCGGCTGGCTTAAATCACTTACACCTTAGCCGGATTAGTAGTGTGTAAGCACCAAAAACCCAACTCTTCGACTTTGCTGCTGTCCAACAAGAATTGGCTTCATGGCAAGCAAGATAACAAGTTTGGAATTGCAAAGCACATGAAAAAGGACTAAGGAAAGGAACGTAATCAAGCTGACATTTGTTATCTGAACTAACCCTATATTTACTTTATTCGTGTTATGTTAAATTATCTTGAGCTAATCCCAAAATTTTCAAGTATTGTTAAGTCAATTTTTTGAACCTCGGACTCATAAGTCAAAAACCGAATCAAGGTAGACGCAAGCCTAACCATAAAATTGAAGGAACAAGAAAAGGAAACTCGGGGACTTCGCCCAAGTTAATCCGGTATTAATAACTTAGTAGCAAAAAAGGGCAATTGTAGCAAAATGAACCATAGTTCTTAATACATTTGCATCCGGCATACCAGGGATCTGATAAATATGGAAGTGTTTTTGCTTAGCTCATGCAGCAGCAGCAGGAGACAGATCATCGGTCGAGGGAGGAGGTACTTCGGCGTCAGTAGGTAGGGCGCTGGTCCCTGCCTCATCTTCGGGGTTAGCCTCCCCATCCTCCGGATCTTCATCATCATCACCAAGCTCGGAGGCTTCTTCTTCATCTTCTTCGCCATCAACACCATCCGAGACATAGGCGTCATCAACTGTGTGGAGGAAGCTCGGATCCTCGTTCCGGCTATGGCAGAAGGCGTATTGGATGAGATTATTGGCACAACTCTTGTGCTGAGTGATGCACTTCAGATCAGTGGTCCACTTTGACCCGGTGCGCATGCGATCAAGCAGCTCAAGATCCAGCATCTCGTACCAAGACAGAATGAAGCTTAGCGTCGTATCAGCTCCAGCTCATGCAGCAGATTCCCGCCATAAGTTCAGTTGAGTCTCACACTCCATCAGCTTGGATATAAAATCCGTAGTGCCTTTGGGAGTGGGCGCAGTGGGCCAAAGAGCGTTGAATATCCGAACTGCTGTCGGCATAATGTCCACGCCGTAGTTCTTCGTGACTTCAATGTGCACAGCGAGGCTCACCAGCATGTCCTCCGTGTCATAAGGGATAGACTCGGAGGTGTGACCAGCTGGGACACCCCGCTGCAGGCAGAACTTGGCAATGGCAGCAGATGCAAGAGGATCGCTCTCTAGGAACTTGCCTGTGAGCAAAACAAGCAACGTTAATAAGTAAGGGAACATGACTCGGAGAAATAGATGTCAGAAGGAAAAAAGAGAACTTATGAGCAATATGGTAGAGGATCCGAGATAGCTCCTTCTGTCCATCAGCGTTCCTCGTCTTCAGCTTTTCATACTAAGTGGTCGCCGACTCAAGCTTTATGTCGGCTTCCTTAAGCAAGTTGTTGTCCTTGGCGATTTGGGTTTTCAGGCGATCCTTCTCCTCGAAGAACTCCTGGTCAGCCTTGCCCAGCTCAGATTTGTGGAGATCCTTGAGCCTTTGGATTTCAGCCTTCAGCCAAGTAATCTCATTGTCCTTAAGGCAGAGCTATGCAATTTCATCATCCTTCTTTTTCAATTTGGCTTGATGCTTTCCTGCTTGTTCGAGAAAGTTAAGCATCATGTCAGGAATAGGCACGCTATCCTGAAGTATAACTGCAATGATGGATTGACCGGGCAGAGCCGAGGTATAAATATCTGCCAAGTCAAGGTAAAAGCACGCAAAGATTGAGTGACCAAGACGAGTTACATGTAGCCTCAGCCAGATGCTTGCGCATGATGATGTTCTTAGCCTCAACCTTGGCCGAATGATCCGGGTGACAAATTAATACGGACAATATTTAACAAAAAAGCAAGACTGAAAAATTTCGAAGTAAAGTAACTTACACTTTTTCTTCAGCTCACCAAGAAGTTTGCCATGCTTGGCGCGAAGGTCCTTGTAAGTGTCCATCAAGCGTTGGAACTCCACGGTTCAACGATTGGTGGTGATCTGGAAAGGGAAGATATGTTAGTCCAGAAATAAGAGGGGATATTCGAAGTCTACAAGATCTGGGCCAAGTGGAACTTAACCCGGCTCTAGGTGTGTGGATATTCGAAGTCTACAAGATCCGGGCCAAGTGGAACTTAACCCGGCTCTAGGTGTGTGGATATTCAAAGTCTACAAGATCTGGGCCAAGTGGAACTTAACCCGGCTCTAGGTGTGTGGATATTCGAAGTCTACAAGATCCGGGCCAAGTGGAACTTAACCCAGCTCTAAGTCTATGGATATTCAAAGTCTACATGATCCGGGCCAAGTGGAACTTAACTCGGCTCTATGTGTGTGGATATTCAAAGTTTGCAAGATCTAGGCCAAGTGGAACTTAACCCGGCTCTAGGTGTGTGCATATTTGAAAATATCAAGGACTTGCGCTAGTTTTCTAAGAGCATCCAGCCGAGTAATGAATTACTCCCCTGGAGGCTCGGGGACTAGTAGGTATATCTCTAAGTGTTTGTGTATATAAAAGGCATGGCGAAAAAGGGCTTACCTCCATCATTCGGCCAGCAAAAGAAATGGCCTTGGTGGCGGTGTTCATCTGAGCGCTGAACTCCGTAGGACCAAATTTTTTTGGGAGATCATCCTACGGGTTAATGAACATGCCGTCATTACAGTTATTGACGTACTCAATGAGCGCCAGACTATAATTTTCCCTGCTAAGCGCGTGGCTCGTCACCAGATCCTTAGCCTCCTGCCTTGTAGCCTGGGTAGCGACCAGGCTAGTATGCAAGGTTATTTGTTTACTAGCCTTTGATCCGGCAGCAACGCCATCCTTCTTGGTCATGGATGCGAGGGTGCGTTGTCCAGACTTGATGTTGGCGCTCTTGGAGGCTGAACCCTTGGCTACCTCAGCCACCTTCTTGCTCTTGTTGGCAGATTTTGGCTGCTGCAGAGGGGCCGAGGTTGCTGATCCGGATGGGGCTTGTGAGGCCAGCGAAAATATGTCCTTGATAGACATGGCAGATCCGGATGTAGCCGCTCGAGGTTTTTTCTTGGGCGCTGGGGCTGGCTTTGTTGCTGATGCCGGCATTGATGTTGTTGGTGTTGGTGCTGCTGTTGCTGTTGTTGCTGCTGGTGCTGGTGCTGATGTTGGTGTTGTTGCTGCTGTTGTTGCTGGTGCTAATGCTGATGCTGTTGATGGTACTGGGGCTGTTCGTGGTACTTGCACAGATACTGGTGCTAGTGCTGCTGGTGAAACTGGAACAGAAGAAGAGGTAGTCTGGGGCGGTGCTGATGAAGCTGGCACCTCGGAAGCTGTAGGTTGCGAAGAAGATGAAGAACTGGGATGATCCGACATCACCGAATCCTCGGAAGCCCCACTACCCCCGCATCGACGGTACCCTCCTCATGACGAGGTGGGCTCAGATCCGGTGCGGCTGCAGAGCCCTCTTGGATAGTGCTCAGCAGATAAACATCATCGTCGCGCGGGGGGGGGGAGGGGATGAGCACACCAGATAGGAGAGGTGATGTTGGGGCCACTTTGGGGGATCACCCTAGGAGCACTGCCCAGACAAACAAAGACCAACAAATTTCAAAGAGAAATTGAGACAAGTGATATGTAGAAATGGTAAAGCAGGATCCAGAACAGAGCAAGGAAGGAAAACTGACTTACTCGGCTGAGGTCGGAGGTTCCTGGGGCTTGGGCGCTCTTCGGACAGTGGTCTTGGGCACGGGATTGCCCGCACCCTTAACCTCAGACTACTTCTGCCTCTTCTTGGGCGGGGGCGTCTCCGAAGATGCGCCCAAGGTTGTCGGACGCTTATTGGAAGGGGCGGGAGCCGGCTCCTCCACATAAAGGGGAGAATCCTCGTGGACCTGACCGGCCGGGTTAGCTGAAGCCGAGGTAACCGGAAACGTGTAAGAGATGGGCACTGGATCAAGTACCTCCATAATTTCAACATCTGTGTCGTCGTCATCCAACCAATCCCTTAAAGAAGAGGCCTTACCAGAGGTTTGCTTGGTGCTGTCCGAAGTAGGCAAAAATCTCTTCGGGCCAGGCTCATCCACGTCCGGCTCTACGCGGTCCTCCACCCATTTGAGGGTCGGCTCCTTGCCATCCTCAATTGTCTGCTGGAGAAACAACTAAGAGCAAAAATACTATAGGGTCAAATTAGGATATAATCCGACATACCGTAAGACTCAGAAATATTATCCAGAGAAGAACATACCTTAGGCGGCAAGTTGGCCCGGGTGAAGGGCTCAAGCCCCCATTTCCACACCTCAGAGAACTCCTTCTCTATCTTGAAGATAGCTTTAACCCGGCGGAATACGTCGGAGTTACTAAGCTCGAAGGAGGAGGTCCGGCGGGGGTCGAGGGGATGCTTAGATGGCAAACCTTGTGAGAGCATTTCTGAAGGGGGGAGATCCGGCTGCAGACAAAGGTAATCATAACATCCTCGCTGTGCAGCCCCATCTTGACAAGCTCCTTGACACGGCAATCCACTTGATTCGCCAAGGAGGTCGCCCGCTTTTGGATCCGGTCCCACAAGGCTGGATCCGGAGGACCCATCTGAAGGGGAGCAGCCGGATCAGATCATTTTCTGAATTGTTCTTGACGTAGAAGAAGGCCCGGGCCCAACCTTTGCAGGATTTAAGGCCGATAACCCGGGGGAAGGCAAAGTGTTTGGAGGGAGAAATCGAGGCTCCACCGCACTGGGTCAGGAGTTTATTGGTCGGGGCAAGAAGAGGATCTGGGATGACATTTTCCGAAGACCAAAGAACTTGATCCACAGTTCTTTGGAGGGCTAGAGGCCGACATAGCCCTCTATGTCGGAGGCGAAAGAGGAAAGGGAAGTAATGGCATTGGCAGGGAGATGGTGTGGCTGAAGTTGGTAAGTGTTGATAAAATCGTGGAAAAAGTCACTCACAGGAAGGCCGAAGCCGCGCTGAAAGTGAGACAAGAACACGACGAACTCGCCTGGGTTAGGAGAAGGAGCAATCTCCTGGGCGGCGAGGCGGCACGTGACGCCTGCGGGGATACGGCGGGTCGTGTACATCCAGTCAATCTCATCTTGGCAGACCCACACGCCCGCCCAAGCACCGCGCTCGTGCAGTCCTTCTTCCTCCTCCTCCTCAGCAACAATGGATATTTCCTCCTTAGTCATGTCTAGATTGAGGTCTTCGAAAGAATAGTCTGTGATGGGGAGCCGCGGTTTGGAGATGCAAGGCCCTGTAGTGGAGAGCCTGCATGGAATCAGCGGCCTGGATGCAAAAGAGCAGCGAGGCACGGCAGCGGCGGTGCTACGCTAAAGCAGGAGCGATGGCGGTGGCGGTGTTGCTATGGAGAAGAAGAGGTAGAGGGTAGAGGCGCGTGCGAAGTGGGGGAACTTACCCAAGAGCCTCCCTTGTTCCCTATTTAACTACGCTTCAGGGGCGCATAGTGGGATCAACCGCTGCGGCACGGCCACACGATGTGGCCATGTATTCTCCAAACCAACCAATCAGGCGCACGCCACACCAAGGTTCACAAGGAGCAGGAAATCCCACGACGCGATGTTATGATACAGTTAACGAGGGGGCTGCCACGACGTGATGCACGCAGCAGTTATTCCTGACAATCAATACAGTAAACAGCATAGTAAACTAGCGCGACCCTTAAAATGAGGCAAAGTGATGATTACCCTCCACGTGGGATGTGGGTAAGTGTATGAGAGAAGGAAAGATAACCCGGATACATGGGCAATAACCCGGCCAACGAGAAGTAACTCGGATCGAGCCAAGGGAATGTTAGATAACAGGAGCTGGGTTATATGATGACTCAGCAATAACAGTATAAATTTTGACAGGTGGAATCTGCTGTGGACTTATCAGCCGAAGTTGCTAAGCCCGCACCAACTTCGGGGACTAATGTTGGGGGATATCCCCAGGTAGGGTTACGCCGGGGTATAAAGGCCGAGTTAGCCGAGGCACGACACGGTCAAAGCAAGTGTTGACCGGGTCACCTCAAGGCGGGCCAACTTACGGGGTAACCCAGCTCGGTGGGAGTTCGCCTAACGTTAACCCGGCCGGCATAAAACGTATGTCGGCTATGTTGATCTATCTTGTTTGCAGATACCCACGTGGCCGGGTTAGCTAGTCGCTAGCCGGGTTATGACTTGGCTTCCAAGGGAAGGAAGGAATCTCTCGCTGGTCAAAAGGTGGCCTCTTTCCACTATAGCATGAGCGAAGCATGCAAAGGGAAGGACCAGTAGGGCATGGCCGACAAAAGGTGACGTAGTCAGTGTCGGATGACGCCAAAAGTAAAGTAGCTTATAGAGAATTATGTCCAAGGTCCGGACTAGCTGTTTAAAGTGAATAAAGAAGCATCTTGCTTTAGCCAAAGGGCATATTCAGGGAATATGCTGCCACGTGTGCCCTAACTTTGTAACCTAAGCTCCCCTATATAAGGAGCACTAGGGCCTCCATAGAAGGGGATCAATCATTCTGTCTTGGGTAGAACTCTAGAGCATTGTAGTGGGGGGGGGGGGGTAAGAGAACTAGTCTCCTTCTCACAAATAGCTCGAGGAGCCCTTGTAATCCGCCATTGATAGAGTGAAAATACAAACACTTGTGTGTGGAATCACCACACTATCCCTCCCTAGATTCCTCTAGTGCACATTGGCCCCATTATTAGCCTATTTATGGCATATGTCGTGCCACCACCACGACAACTGCAGTTGATGGCCACAATTGGATGTTCCCTGTTGCTTTTGGAGTTTTGGAGATTGAGTCAGAGGAAAGTTGGACTTGGTTTCTGGAGAATTTGCGTGACCTTATAGGTCATCCACCAGGACTTACTATCCACACAGACACTTGCAAAGGTTTGGAGAAAGCTGTAGAAGCAGTATTCCCCGGTGTGGAGCATAGGGGATGTATGCTACACTTAGTGCAGAATTTTACGAAGAAATTCAAAGGTAAAGTTTATACTGACGGCCTATGGCTAGCTTCATACACATGCAGTTTGAGGAAGCATTTGTATCATTTGGAAGTGTTGTATAAACAAAAACCTGCGGTGAAGAAGTATTTGGATGCACATCATGGAACGTTGTGGTAAAGAAGCGGATTTAATGAAATTTGCAAGGTAGATTATGTAACAAGTAAACCTGTATAGAGTTTCAATGCAAAGGTCAAGTCATTGAAAGGGCTTATGCTATGGCAAATATTTGATAAGATTAGGAAGATGATCACGATAAAGATCAATTTGCGTCAAAGAATTGCATCAATAGTATATGTTGGCCATGTCATCCTCCCATCTTTGATTAAGGCTTTGCATGCCAGGGCAAAACAATTGAAGATGAAATGCATTAGAAGAGGAATGGAGGCTGAGGTAATGTACACTGACAGTAAAGATAGGCAACGGAGGTATCCAGTGAGTTTGGTTGATAGGACATGCCATTGCAGGCAATGGTAGCTCCGTCGGAAACCCTACATACATGCATTGCTTTTCATGAGTGTTCTAGGAGGTGAAGAGGGTGAAGTTGATCAGTACGTGTCGGAGTATTTGTCCATTGCCAAATTTAGGGCAGCATATGTTCAGAATGTTCTAGCCTTGTTGGGAAAAGACCAATGGATGGAAGTGGATCCAGGCTTCAAGCTATACCCTCCAGTTTTTACTAGACCAGCATGTAGGCCAAGGAAGAATAGGATAAGAGCTAGTGTAGAGGGTGGTGCACCACCTCGATGACGTAAGTGCAAAAGTTGTGGGATCCTAGAGCACATTGCTAGGCTTTGTAAAAATGCAGTGGACCCAGCTTATGGAATGGATGATCAGGCGGGAGCAGCAAATGCATATGAGAATGAAGTATTTGAACAAGAGGAGAATGAAGCAATGAATACATTGCAGATTGAACCAATGGATTGAGAGGAGATTAAACCAAATGCAGATGCGATTGAACCAAATATAGGGGAGATTAAACCAATGGATCTAGAGGAGATTGAACCAAATGCAGGGGAGATTGAACCAATGGATCAAGAGGAGATTGAACCAAATGCAGATGAGATTGAACCAAATGCAGGGAGATTGAACCAATGGATCGAGAGGAGAATAAATCAATTTATTCATTGGATGTAGAGTTCAAAAGTAAAGGAATTACACAAGAGGATATTGAAGAAATGATGCTAATGCATTTTGGACCGTATGAACCAATGGATCCAAACGTGATTGAACCAATTGTACGACAGACTGAAGCACTTGATTCATTGGATGCAGAGAAAAAGAACAAATGGAAGAAGCTGATGGTGGACTCCGCGAATATTACAGCTAGGATCACCCCGAGCAAGGTGGTGAACCCGAAAAAAAACACTAGGAGCAAGAAAAAAATGAATTTGAATTATTAATTTGAATCTGTATGATAATTTTGAACTACTGTCAATGTTTGTATTGAATTTGAACTAGTATGATGCTCTCAAGTTTGTATGTTGGATAATCCCATAATGTATGTGTTATTGCAAGTTTCTATGGTCATCCACCTAGTTGCTTAGCACTACTCAGTTTTGCCCTCGACATGTGGTCAACACATGGGGTTTAGCTAGTTCATGGTTTAAACCATAGCAAACGTTGACCAATTGATCCAGAATTTGGCACACTTGTGTATCTTGGATTGATTTACCATATGAAATTGGAAATTTTGAATTTACTTGTAATCAGCACCATTTTTCTTTTTCTAAGTAATTAAATTCAAAAAATGTTTTAGGGTTAGTTTAATTCAAAAAAGTCAAAACATAGTGCAACCTTCGCACGGAGTCTTGTTATGTTACCTACAACCTAGCATGAATAACAAAGGAAAAGGAAATGAAGAGAAATGGACTTATCCCCTAAACCACTTCTTAAACCCTTATAGAAATGAGCTACTAGCTATGAAGATGCATGGATTTCTACTGAATCAACCTCCAAACTAATGCATCCCAAAACATACTTTGTCTAAATGAGTCCACATTTGGAACACTTGTGTATCTTTGAGTTGTAAACAATATAATGTCGGCCAAGATGAATTATTTTGTTAAAATAACACATTTTACATTTGTTATGCTAAAAGCTTCAATTTCCCTTAGTCATTTTTTATCGGAGTGCCCTTGTTTTCCTTAGCTCTACTCAGTTTTCCCCTCCCACTAAAGTTTTTCTCAGTTTTCCCCTCCCGCTAAAGTTTTCCACACTCTTCCCCTCTCTCATGTCTCAGTTTGGCTGCGCTCTGATTGGTCGAGATGTATGTCACACGGATCTTGGCCAACCACCATTGGATATATCATGATCTGACAGGTTGGAGGTCTCTCTCTCCCGATGGGCGCACCTAACCTTATACAGCGAGGAGAGCCCGACAGGCTGGATGTCTCTCCCTCCCTGTCCCCATCGCACGTATACCAGCCGCATTAACTAGCGCTCAGTTACTGTCAAAAAAACTAGCGCTCAGTTTGGCTGCACTCTGATTAGTCGAGATGTATGTCACACGAATCTTGGCCAACTACCGTTGGATACATCATGATTCGACGGGCTGGAGGTCTCTCTCTCCAGTTGGGCTACAGAGAGGAGATCCTGACAGGCTGGAGGTCTCTCCCTCCCTTTCCCTATCGCACGTATACCAGCCACATCTTCCTCCCCTCCTATCGACATATGGCGTCACGACAGTCCGAACGGTGGATCTAAGCTTGGCAGTCCGAATCTAGTGCGGCGACGCGGATCTAAGCGTGGCGGTCTAAAGGGCATGTGGCGGCAAGGACCTAAGTGTGGCGGTCAAAATAGCGTGCGGTGGTGTGGACCTACGTGTGGGGATCAGAACGGCTTGCGGCGGCACGGCGCTGGAACGATGTGCGACGGTGAGGATCTAACCGTCTAAAATTTCTATCTCTGTCTATCTCACTTCTGTTCACATCCTCTAATCCGTTGCTAATGAAAGACACTTATGGAAGCCATCATCCGCAACATCACTACAACGGTGTTGATCAAACCCTCGTGAACCGAAGCTCTCGGAGGCCAGCCGCGGCTGGCACGTCGAGGTGCACTTCGACGGTGAAGGCCGGATGTACCTCATGGACGGATGGGAGCACTTTGCCCATACGGCGGGGAGGGCGGCTAGCTCACCGTCCACTTAAAATTCGGAAAATTCCAGTTAACTAACTTAAATTTGAATAAATTTGATCGAAATATGCATGATTTGAATCAAAAGAGATATGTATTTGAGCTATGAGGATGGTGGATATGCTCTAAAGCTGATTCATAAGTAGTACTCCCTCCAATCCAAATTAGTTGATTTAGATTTGTCTAGATTCGATTGTATCTAGACATGAATTAGTATTAGATTCATATATATCTTGACGAATCTGAGTCAACTAACTTGGAACAGGGAATGGATGTTGCCGCCAACGCTGTAAGTCTACATGGCAGCCATGATGGCACTATGGCGGCGACAGAACGGTCAGAACTGATAGGGCCCCAACTTGACCCTCTAGGCATTTGGCACGCCAACTATGGGCAACTAGATCCAATGGCAAGCAACTCGGGCCCCACAATGCATTCTCTCGACAACTTTGGGACCACCAGAGCTAATGGCAAGCAACTCGGGCCCTACAATGCATTGTATCGACCACTTTGGGACCGCTAGATCCAACGGCAAGCAACTCGGACCCCGCGATGCATTCTCTCGAAAACTTTGGGACCGCAAAGTGACTAAATTAGTAGGAACTCACAACCATACATTAAATAACAATTCTATTATCTAAATTATCTATCTATTCAACTAATCATTACACGTGCCACCCTTCACCACAACTGCATACTGTAACTGCTAGGACGCGGATGATAACTACTAAAAATGCCCACATGAATCTACGATTCTCCCCTTTCACTTGAAGTTCATGTTTTAGATTTTCTACCACTTGATCTGATACGGCAAGATCAGCCTCAAGTGTCAACTTCTCTTTGCGAATAAGCTCTGAATTATTCCTCGACAGTAAGCTTCATCTCGAATATCAACAAGTTTTTACGGGTCAATTCATCACCTAACTTGGCAACCATCTCCCCCAAATCCATCCTCTAGATAGATTCATCTTGGTATGCAATGTACCATGGATCATCGGCCTACATAGCACACTGTAACAATCCCAAAACAAACCCAATTGAAATCAGTCCGACAGGCCATGACAGCACTTCAAATTCAATGGTAGTACAAAGAAAAGGAGCTACATGCACTTCCGACGTGGTAGGAGAAGGAGAATGTGGCCACGACATGATCGATTCCCCACCCTCACCGGTGTACCCGCTACGACCAAACATTGAGGACTAATTTGCACCTGCAATATCGAGGAAATTATGAGAACCAAATAGATTAGGGTGGGCGGAGCAGGAACGAAGGTCTTACCAAGCAATACTAGCAATTTCAGCAATTATTCATCGAGCTATGGCAGCGGAACCAAATCCTGGTCATCATGGGCGGCGGACCTGCTTGCGGTCGGTACTGCCTCAACGTACAATGCGTGCATACGAAACAGGTGCTCGAGCCGTGGTTGAGGTGCAGCACGACAGTCCGTCCCATACCACTGTAGGACGGATCCGGCGACATGTCGATGCACCGGTGATGGTTGCTATATCCGCTGGTGGGATAGGAGCTGCTTGGGGCTGGTGGCTGGGAGAGAGAGGATGAGAGAGAGAGCCAACGTGTCATACATGACTCCACCTGTCAAATTTTGCATATTTGCCAATTTTGCATATCTGCCAAACTTTTTCTTTGAAATTTTCATATTTGCTACATGACCACCACATGTCTGTGACACACAAAGTGGCAAATATGCAAGTTGCAAAGTAAAACGTGGAAAATATGCAAATCCCCCCTCTAGCCCCACATGACGGCCCCACCGGTCATTGGCTAAGACGGCCCCACAGAACGATCTCACATAGAGGCCCCATCGTTCATTGGCTTCGATGGCCCCACAAAACAGCCCCATTTGTCATTGGCTCCACCGGCCACATAATCAGGAAATATGGGGCCCACAAGTCAGCGAGAGACGGATGGCTGGTCCGCCATGTATCCTGGCCCCACCTGTCAGCATGTAATAGTCGAGGCGATGTAACATAACGCTCAACGCACAACCCACCCCAATGCGGTCCCGTCGGTCATCCTGTAATAGTCAAGCCTTTGACCTGACGGCATCCCCTGTCCGAGCACCTATGAGGGTTTTAGAATAGAGGGAGGGAAAAGTGAGGAAAAAATAAGCGGCTGGGGAAAAATGAGTACAACTAAAGAACCGAGGGCACACAAATAGAAATCCCTTTATTTTACGCCACTCATAGGTTGGACCCGCATGTAAGCTAGCACTGAAGTGTCACACGTGCTAGATAAAAATGTGAGGGGGATTTGCACAAGAATAACATCATCACGTGACCTCACGAGGATTATTAGGCCTGTTTGGTAGCCTGCATGGGTTTCTTGGCCCAGTCTGGCAGTGCTGAGATGGGCAGTGCCAGGCTAAGACAGCCTCTAGGCTAGCTTTTGCAGCCTGTTTGGTAACCTGCATACACTTTTTTTGGCATGAGTGGAGAACACAGACCCATCTGTTTGGTAGGCTGCATTGGTCCAATAAGAACACAAACACATGTGTTTGGTTGCAGCATGTGCACTCGCGGTGGTAACCTCCCACATTGGAGTAGTGAGCATACCCACAAGCACACACACAAGCAGTTCATCACAATCACAACACACAGATGACACACAAGCGAGCATAACACATAAGTAGTTCATAGTTGGAGGGGCTACTATGTAGCACCTCCGACCACGGTTTCATTAAACCTAGCTAATGGAGGGGATGTTTCACCACCTCCCAAAATATGCAAGTTCTTGTTCATGTAGATCATCTGCTCCATCATAGAGCTAAGATAGGTAAGTAGTACGACTAACGTTGTTCCATAGATGGTCGTTCTTGTCTCAGATGTAGTTCTAGAGCGGCCACACCTGAGCCATTCCCTCCTATCACGGACACACATAGAAGTGTACAACCAACCTTGGATCAGGTTATCGGCAAGGTGGTCCAAGGCCAGGATAAGTGAGTGGGTGATACATTGCAAATGGATCTATAATTTTTGATGCTCCATGCTTGGTTTTATCCACTTTTTTGTGTTTTGTCCACACTTTGGAGTACTTTTCATATGATTTCTTGGACTAACCTATTAACAAGAGCCACAGTGCCAGCTGCCTGTTTTCTGCTGTTTTTGGTTCTAGGAAAGTCAGAAAATGAATATTCTCATAATTGGACGGGACAAAAGCCAAAGTGCATATATTTCCAGAAGACTCACGAAGCCAGAATACGAGACGGTGGAGGGCCAGGGGCTGGCCACACCCCCCAGGCGCGGGCTGGGCCTGGCCGTGGCAGGGCATGGTGTGGTGGCCCTAGGCACCCCCTCGGTCTCCCTCTTCGCCTATAAGAAGCCTTCTGACCTAAAAACTTCGGGGGGTTCGACGTTTTTCTAGAAGAAGTTCCGCAGCACTGCCACCACCGAAGGGGAGATTCGGGGGACAAAAAGTCTCTGTTCCGGCACCCTGCCGGGACGGGGAAGTGCCCCCGGAGCCATCTCCATCGATCTCTACCATCATCTCCATCGACCATCCATGTTTCCCCCATCTATGAGTGAGTAATCCCCCGCTGTAGGCTATGGGGATGGTAGGGATTGGATGAGATCGTTCATGTAATGGCATCAGATTGTTAGGGCATGGTGCCTAGTATCTTTTATTAGTGCTTTATGACTTTGTTGCAACTTGTTGTGCTTAATGCTTGTCACTAGGGCCCGAGTGCCATGATTTCAGATCCGAACATGTTATTGATTCATTATGTGTAGCATCCCATCTATCTAACATATGCAATGCTACATGGTCTAGTAATATAATGGCTACTTCCTACATATAATTGTTGCATCATAATTATATCATGCTCATGTCATCATGCCACCTTGCATTTGAGCATCATATAAAACCCTTTACATTTGGTTCTTCTCTCATATGCATTAGTAATTGTATTTGGCTCTTCATATATTGTATTTGGTTCTTGATAAATGCTTGATGCCCAAGTTGAGTTGGGGGCATATCTTTTATTCAACTCCATCACCTTTCTATGTCACCACCTTATAATTCCACCATCCTAATTACCCATGAGCTTTTACTTTCTTTTAGCATTTAATCTAGCTCATGTGGGTTGGGATGGATCCAATTCTATTTTCCTTTAGCTTGGCCTTAATCCATATTTTGGAATGCATGTGCATAAATGCCATGATCATTGTTTTGTTTTCACAAGATAAAACATGGCATTTAATGCCCATGCATGGGCCATGCAAATTACCACCATTCTATTCTTTTGGTTTTTACTTTGATTATCGAGTGGATCATGGTCCTTTGGGATTCTTTTCTTGTGGCTCTTTTCTTTTGCTTTTACCCTAAACCCTCACCATCTTGGTCTTTATTTCTCCTTGCCTTGTGCACCTAAAAACCTACCCCATATCTCCTCATCTCCACACACCCCTTTCTGCTTGATCTTGTTTTGGGTCATGTTAAAACCCTAATCATCTCTACCCCATGCTTGATCATGCTAGACCCTACCCTACCCTCTCTCCCTAATCTCCCTCTCTAACCCGAGCCATCACACCCCACCTTAACCTAAACCCCTACCTCTCTCTCAAACCCTACCCACTCACCTAGCCTCTCTCCCTAATCTCTCTCTCAAACCCTAAGCCCTCCTCTCTCTTTCTCTCTAAGCCGAGCCTTACCTGCTCGACCACCCCCATGCTAGCTACCCTCTCTAGTCTAACACCACCCCCTCTCTAACCTAACCCTAACCCGAGCTACCCCCCAACCTAGCTAACTCTCTCGGCCCCTCTCTCTCCCTCTCGTTTCCTCTCTTTCTCCCTGCCAAGGAGGCACCACCAAGCCAGCCACCACCTCCTTGTCCTCTCTCTGGCCCACCTGCAGCTGCAGCCCTCTGCCTGTCTGGCCTTGCACGCCGAGCACGTGAGGGAGGAGGGGAGAAAAGGTGACCGAGGCCACCTTTTTCTCTACCCCGATCCCCCACGGCACCTCTCCCCTCTCCCTCTCTTTATCTACTCCCTCTCTGTCCTGGCATCGCCCAGATCCAACCAGGGTCGTGCCCTACCTCCTCTCCCTTCCCTTCTACCCCACAGCCACTCTGGCCACCACCTCGGCATCCACCTCCCCTCTACGATACTGTCGGCGGGCGTGGCGTTTGGTCATCGAGGAAGGACCAGTGGAGCACCCGTGCGTCGCCCGTACCTAGCAGCAAGGAGGAGGAGGCCCAGTACACGCCGAACACCGACGAGGCCGACCGAAACCCTAGCCGCGGGAGCGTCTACATCGCCGTCGATCCACCGCTTCCCAACCCGATCCGCCTCCACCAGCAGCCCCGCGGTGAGCCCACGATCCTCCCTGGCACCCTCTCCTCGTCTTGCTCTTCCTGTACGCACGGATCCACCCGTCGAACGCTCTCAGTGCACCGCCGTTCGCGTGTGTTCCCCCGTCGATGCACCGCAGTAGATCCATCTCGTCGCTCGTTGGTTAACCAGCACCAAACCCCGTCTAGCCCAGTGGTCGCTGCCGCCGTGCGCGCGCGCAAGGATGCGAGTTCGAGCCCCCACTGCGCCGCGTCACGCGTCCATCAGTTTCGACAGACAACGCGAGAAGAGAAACAATAGGCCGTGCGCTCTTTGCAGATAGCCCCCTGCCTTTTTGTTTTCCTCAACCCGCGCTACCAACCGGACCCACCTGTCAGCCGCGGTTGCAATCTTACAAAAAGGCACCCGGTCTTTCCATTTCTCAACCCGCAGTCCTCACTGTGCCGCGTGGCAGCCTCCGGCTCACCCGCTGGTAGCTGGGCCCGTGAAGCCTCAAGCCCCACCTGTCTGCCTCGTGGGATAGATAAGCTCGCGGTGCAAAAAGGTTTTTCGACGCGCCGTCTCGCCCAGTCAGCACTGGCCCCACCCGTCAGCGACTAGGGCTAGCTGCTTCTGTGTATAAAAAGTCTCTGTGTAATTTTGTTTTAATAAAACAATTTCTGAAAATGTTTAATTACAAATTTAAATCTGTTTTTAATAACTTTTGAATTCTAATTCCAAATAATGCAAATGAGATATGTTTTTGAATCAGAAAAATGTGAGGATTTCAAATATGCCATTCAAAATAATGTTTAAGCACTTTAAATTTTCGAGATGATTAAAATTACAATAAAATGCCCTTTTCTTAATAAATTAATAACTTTAACTCTACAACTCCAAATTCGACAAATAATATGTTTAAATCGATCAGCGCGACGAGTCCGTTCTATCTATGCATTCCATGTTATGAATTGAAGCATGCATCATGTCATTATTAAAAATCAGAACTGTTTATGGCAATAAAACTTGGCTAAATAAATAATAGAATGAATTATTCTTGTCCCCACACCTCACCCTTGCCATGCTACATTATTGCCATGTAAATTGTGCATCATTCATCATGGCATGCTTGTTTGCTTGTCGCATTATATTCATATGCTTGTGCACTTTATTTATGTTGGCCCTTATTTGTTTGGTTCTTCTACGAATAGACGCCCAGCAGGAGAATTATCAGGAATCATAGGAGTTCTACCCAGATCCATCTCTCGCTTCAGCTGAGCTACCAGGCAAGCACTACCACATGCTTGCATACATATAGTACCTATTGCCTCTATCTTATTCTTGCATCATTGAGTCGCGATTGCATTAAATTGAATCCCAAGTACTGCATAGCCTTTACTTTTAAACCCCACCGAGCTTGTTCCTCAATCCCATGAGCCATTACTACAGGAGCTGTTTGAGCCATGCGAGTCGTAGAAAAGCATGTGTAGGGTATGTGAGTGTCTGATGGATAACGAGGTACCTAAACAACTTAACCTGAGTAGTAATGGGATAACTAATAAAAGTGGCATCGGTGAGCAATATCTGCTATTTGGTTTTTCATGCTCACTTGTGTCCCGTAGGACCCTAAGTAATTGATTCCTGTTCCTTGACTATTCACACTATCCACATCCGGGAGGCCTTATGGACCCCCCTGAGCCAGAGCTCGATTCATTTCTATTTTCTTGGGGCCACAAAGTAGTTTGGGGCTTTGTTACTATTCTGTACTTATGCCATGCTTACTGTTTTATTTAAGATTGTGCGTGGAGCACCTGTACTGTTTTGGATCGCGCCACGTTTTCGCGGTATCGACAAGCCTAGTCATATTTTCGGGTTCCCAGTCGTTTACAGCCGTCGTCGCAAACCCTGGGTCCATTACGGAGCCGGCCAACTTCGTTGCGGGTAGCTTAGTGGGGTGGCCCCCTGAAAAATTTATGAATCCTGTGATTGCTTTGTCGTGAATGCCTCGTTGGGATTTCAGTTGGTTTTTCCGAGGTTGATCGAGTGTGTGTTGCTATTTGTGCACCCCTGCAGGGTAAATCTTTCTAAAAACCGTGTCCGCGGTTATGGACGACTTGGAGCACAGTTTCTCGATCATAGACAAGTATAACTAAGTACCGCTTTTAATTTGACTAAGTACTTGACTAGTAAATAGTGCAATACTCATGGAATGGTTAATAAAACTGCCAACAGATGGGTTGTTCGTCCGCTTTCTCGTTTGTAAGCGAGAAGGAGGATGGATCTGTTAATTATACTGTTATAACTGTTGATACTAATTAACGGACATCCGTCTATCATTGGTTAGGCGGATGGTTAGCGAGTATCTATAGACTTGTTAGTTATTATCTTTTGCTGCAATTGCGTCACCCTAGGTTATGTCCCCTTTAGAGGCATAAAGACTTGCTGAGTACCCCTAGGGTCTCACACGATAAATTGTTTGATTCAGATGAACAGGTGTATTCGCAAGATGGATACTAGGTGGAGGAGACGGATGATGTTGGCAACGATCACTCGGTGTAGAGATTCCGGGAACGGGGATCTGTGAGATCTGTGGGCGGGATGTGTTTATTTATGTGGCATCTTATGCCGATTTGCTTCTTATCCGTACTCGGACCTTGTTTTCCTCTTCCGCCTGATACTCTGATGTTTAATGTATGAGGAGCTATCCTAAACTGTTATCTCTATCTAGGATATTTGGATCTTACTGTATGGCGTTGCAACATTTCTATTTCTTTTAGATGGAATGGCTCTGAGAACTGTTGTATGTGGCTTGCATACATACTCACTTGTGTATGTAGTTGATCCCTTCGCCTGCCGATTACGCCGCTCGTTCTTGTCCCGAAGTTCTGGAAGTGGTTAGGACGGCCGAAAGGTCTACCTGTGAGTGGCCCTTGGGCCCCACCGTACTATTTTAACCGCTTTCGCTCATCCAGGCATGCAACTAAGAGCGTAATTCACCGAGGTAGTTACATTATGATAGTATTGTTTTTGGTCTTATCTACAAGTTGTATACACACGTTGTTGTCCGGAACCTATGGCCCCGAAGTGACAGAAATCGGGATAACCGGAAGGGAATGGCTTTGATGTGAGGATCACATGTGTTCATGGAGTGTTAATGCTTTGCTCCTGTGCTCTATTAAAAGGAGCACCTTAATTGCCAGTAGTTCCCTAGAGGCCCCGCTGCAAACGGGCTGGCAGAACAAAAGATGTTGTGCAAGTTCTCATTGCGAGCACGTATGACTATATATGGAACACATGCCTAGGATTGTCTAGTACTTGGATGCTTTATCTTATTTATCTGCAATTGCCCTATGTTTTGATTGATATGTGAATTGTCTTGTCCATGCAACGCCCGTCCATCCAAACCTATGCCTACCGCACTCGAATCCCATTGTTTACTGCTTTTGTTACTACTGTCTTTACTTTGCTACTGCTGTTACTTTACTATTCCTACTACAAAACTGTTGCTATTGATAAACTGCTGTGAGCAAGATTGTTTCCAGGTGCAGCTGAATTGACAACTCAGTTGTTAAGGCTTATAAATATTCTTTGGCTCCCCTTGTGTCGAATCAATAAATTGGGTTTCACTTCCCTCGAAAATACTACGATACACTCCCTATACTTGTGGGTCATCAGTGGGTGGTGTACAAATGCTTCTCAATGATAGGGTTGGGGGTGAAGATGAGCTTAATATAAGCATAGTTCTCCAGTGGATTGGAAAGGAGATCTACCGGGTAACTCTGTGACAAAACAAAATTATGTTACTTAAGAAGCGGTGAGAAATCTTCAAAAATTATGAATTGAACAATTCATCACAACCTTCGACAACTCCATCTACCTGTCATTCTCCATCTTGAAAGATGAGGTGTCCGGACACCATTCGATGCCGTCCAAACCTTGCAGCTTGAGCACAAGAGCCCACTTCCTCTTCCACTTACTCATATGGTTGTACACCTGAGTTAGGTGACATGCTTTCCAATGAAGTCAAGAACATCTTTCATATACGCTACAGGTAAAGCTCCTTGAATCTCTGGTCACACCTAACCCCTTATTTGATGAACTCACAAAGCCTGTTCATAATGAACAGAGATAGAGAAGGCTCTCACACCATTGTTTTCGGTGTGTACATGTACGAAGCTTGAATGGGGATAACATTCTCAACAATCTAAATAGGCTGTTTTGGTAGCTTGTCCAATGAATTGTCCTACAGTGATGAACAAGACACCAAGCATGATGGTGTACAAACAATTTGTGCTACAAATGCTAATGGTAAGTACAAAAAAGCAGAGCATCATAAGTCCAGATAGTAGAGAAGAACATGATCACACTAACTCACACAACATGAACAGATCTCTGAGCATTAGAAGTAACATCGAATAATGGAGTATGCATGATCACACTAAATCACACAACATGAACATATCTAAGAGCATCAGAGGTACTAGCGAATAATGGAGTATACAATGCTCACATGTCTATGTACAACTAGCCGAAGGTGAGAGGTTTCTACTGCAGCTTCTAGAGGATGCATCACAGAGGTAGGGGACAAAGGAGTTGCCGGTATGCCGGTCGTCGTGGTTGGTGGAGTTGCCACCATGCAGACCGTCACATCGGTCAACTTTGATGACACCAAGCTCACAGTAGCCGCCTTTGCCGGAGTAGCCAGAATGACTGCCGAAGACAGGCTCTAGGGTGAAGCAGGACGACCAACTAATGCCTTGCTTGCCGGCGAAGATGGTAGGACCGGCTTCTTCATGCTAGACGCAAAAAAATCGAATGACATTGATCTAGATCTAATGGGGAAAAACTTGGTGGGGAGGTGGAATGGTGGATTTGGATTTTGGGGACGGAACACCACCGTCTCTAAATAGGGAGGGGAATAGGAGGGCGGTGAGAGAATTCCTCCCACCGGAATTTTGTGGTCACGTGCAACCACCTACCATCTCCTTGCCTGCATGAGCTCTGACACTGTGCTTTGCATGCAGTAAGGCTGGCTCCAGGGAAATAGCCGAATCGAGTGTTGTCCCCGGGCCTGGCTAATGGGTGCTTTGAGGTTCGGACTGATGCGGGCCAAAAGGGCATGTGGGCAACCAATCAACCCATTTTCACCACTGCCGAGCCTGGCTACACAATTTGTAGGCTACCAAACGCGCCCATCTGGACTAGTTTTGCACCGTGGCACAAGTTTATGTACCAGTCCATTGAATTTTTCAAGTTGTTGTATGGCTTTGCACCCATGACGCAAGTTTGTGTACCACGGGTTTTATTATCGAAAAAAGGTAACGAGAACCATTTGGCTCGCCCGGGTCAGCTAGGGAGTGTTTGGTTGGTCCAATCTCTGTTTCTCGCATCGAGCCAGAAGAAATAAGCCCGTTTGGTGTGTCGCGGTGTACCGGGGATATGGCTCGCGCAGGTCTTAAAGCAGCCCTTATCCTGGCTCCGGAGGAATGCCAAAACCAAGCACTTCCACCGGGACAGGCCCTGGCAAGCGCAAGGGGAGAAATGGCATGCGTGGGGAGGCAACGGGGAGATGGAGGGAGCTGAAAGAATTGCAGCGTCGTATGGCTGATACATTGAAAATGTATCTATAATTTTTGATGTTCCATGCTTGGTTTTATCCACTTTCTTGTGTTTTGTCCACACTTTGGAGTACTTTTCATATGATTTCTTGGACTAACCTATTAACAAGAGCCACAGTGTTAGCTGCCTGTTTTCTGCTGTTTTTGGTTCCAGGAAAGTCAGAAAATGAATATTCTCGGAATTGGACGGGACAAAAGCCAAAGTGCCTATTTTTCCGGAAGTGATCAAGTGCCAGAATACGAGACGGAGAAGGGCTGGGGGCCGGCCACACCACCTGGCCATGCGACCAGGCCTGGCCCGCACCAGGGGGTGGTCTGGTCGACCCCAGCACCCCCTCGGCCTCTCCTTCCGCCTATATATTGCCCTCGGGACGTAAACCCTAAGTACCCGATCAAAAATCCACGAAAGAGTCTGTAGCCGCCATCATCTCCATCCCTAGATCGGGAGGGATCTGAAGCTCTTCCCGGCACCCTGCCGGAGAGGGGAATTCACCCTGGAGGCCTTCTTTATCATCATGCAAGCCTTCGGTGTGATGCGTGAGTAGTTCATCTTTGGACTACAGGTCCATGTAGTAGCTAGATGGCTGGTTCTCCTCCTTTGTGCTTTCATGTATAGATCTTGTGAGCTTCGTTCATGATCAAGATCATCTATTTGTAATTCTGAATGTTGTGTTTGCGGGGATCCGATGGATATTGAGATGCTATTTCAGATTGATTATTGATTCTATCATGTCTTTGTTATTTGTGATCTTGCATGCTTTCCGTTGTTAGTAGCTATCTTGGCCAAGTAGATGCTAGCAACTCCAAGAGTTAGTATTTATGCTCGATAGTGGGTTCATGCCTCAGGTAATCTTGGGAAGTGACGAAAATCTCTAAGGTACTAGATGTGTTGTTGCTACTAGGGAGAAAACAATAATCCTTTGTTCATAGAACAATCGTATTGTTTACATTACACGCAATTCATAAAGCAATAATCTGTTGCTTGCAACTTAATACTGGACGGGGTTCGGATGATAACTTGAAGGTGGATTATTAGTCATAGATGTAGTTGGATGGCGGTCTATGTATAATGTTGTAATGCCCAATCAAGTTCCAAAGGAGTCAAGATGATTAGTATATGCATGTATTGCTTTCTCGATGTTTTTCAATTGCCCCACTGTAATTTGTTCACCTAGCATGTTATCTATCTTAAGGAGAGCCACCTCTAGTGAACTATGGATCCCGGTCCTTTATTTTACATACAATCTACAAACTGATTACTACTTTGTATTTACTTTCTGCAAACTATTACTTCCTTCCATTCGATACGTTTAATCCTTTGTTTTCAGCAAAACCGGTGAGATTCACAACCTCATCGCAAGTTGGGGACAAAGTTCGGTGGTTGTGTTGTGCATGTCTCCATGTTGCTACTAGCACCGTTAGTGCGCCCTGTCAAGGCTCAGCTAGCAACACCTTTGGGGTGTTTCCTTGCTCCTACTGGTTCGATTAAACCTTGGTTCCATAACTGAGGGAAACTTGCTGATGTGCTCATCATACCTTCCTCTTGGGGTTCCCCAACGAGCTTGATATAATTTGGGCCATCAATGGCGTGAAAAGTAGGCTCACCTCTCTCTTATGCTACCACCTCCATCTAGGAGACAAGTCCCTCCCCATTTTCCTCTTGTGAGGCGGTGATGGCGGCAATGATTTAGATCTTTGGCAGCAGCTGCTACATCCACTCCGGCACTAGCTAGTGTCTATTGTCTGACTCCGGCATCTGCTGCCTTGCAGATCTGTGGCACCGACTTCTCCCTCGTCTTCTTCTCTGCCTGCAAAAGGTCCTCGGCGTCCGCCACCATGAAGGTAAGAACCGGGGTCGTGCCTCCTCTCTAATGTTTTTACCAAGGTAGTTAGCTTGACATTAGGGTAGTACCTACAATGCTTACGTAATTCCACTATGTTTAGGGCCAACAACAATTGAAGGTTATCATCTAGGGAGCTGCCCTAGTCATTGTGACTCAGGCATGGATGATCCTGATCTATAGAAGAATGGCTGGTAGGACTAACATGTTGGCAGTGAAATATGGTCCCCTGATGCAGCATGACAGAGAGAGGATGGCAAATCTAAACTACATCTACAACAACAACGATGTGGAGGCCATCACCATGCCCAGGATGAGAAGCGCCCCATTTAACCATCTCGTGCAGACATTCAGGTCTAGGGGTTTTCTGAAGGACATCATCAACACCTCTATCAAAGAACATGTCCCTCTGTTTCTTCATGTTCTAGGCCATAACAGAGATTATGAGTGATTCACAACATGTGGAGGAGATTGATAACCCCCAAGTGCAGGGGGTCACCGTAGTACCTCTCAATGTGGAAATAGGGTATCGATCCACTGGAGCAAGAAGGAAAATCTATCTATTCTCTACAACTAAAGTGTCACAAGTTTTAGTTGATTATGCACTAAACAAGTTTTAAGGAATAAGACGGTTGTTTTAATGGTTAGAAGTTTAATGTAAAAAAACAAGAATATAAAAGTGTCCCAATCCTCTTCAATGCAAGAGGACAAGACAGGGTTTTCTTTGGTAGGAACAATGGACATGGGTTCATGGGTTCAGTTACTCCTCTCTTCTCCATCTATGGTGATTATCATGTTATAGATAGTAAAGGTACACACAATTGCAATGTTTTAATGATACTTTTATGGTGGCCTCATGTCATAAAACACATAGGTGAAAGAAGTACTCATTTGTGTTGGTAGGTCACCCTTGCAATAAGTCTAGCATTTGGTTTGTGTCACACCACACATCATACTTCTCCCTTTTTACCCCTAGATAAACGATGTTGGGCTGCATTGTTGTCACTCAATACATATGTCGCTGTCACTCGGCCACCCATTACCTACATACATCATACTTATTAATGGAAAACATTCTAAACACTAGTACAATGATTCATATGTTGTGATATGTTGTGAGTATTATCACATCTCTCTCATCCACCCCCACTTGTTGGTGTCAATCACCTCATGATATGGATAAACAAGGCATTATGTATAGATCTAAACCATTACATGCATCATAGAATATCCCCAAAGTAAGACAAACCATACAAGATCCAACACAACGGTAAATGAATAACAAGTACTATCTCATAACACAATAGCCACCATAGGAATTACATAGATAGATCCATACTCATGCAAGGCACATCATATGGACTTCAACAATGATCATACATGGAGAGATTAGATCAAGTTACCACCATAAATCCAAAGTCCAGGGGGTGGACTACTCCCTCTTCATCATGGTGACAATGCTAGAGATGTTGGAGAGGGTGGAGATCCCCCAGCGTCTCCGGCAGAGTTTCCCCCTCCAATCATCGCTAGATTTGACTTTGTTTGGTGGTGTTTTCATCTATGGTGTCTTCTGTGTCGAGGAATCCCTGGGGGATCCTTATATAGGGTTTTTTAGGTCAAGAGAACTTCGTGGGTGAAAGAATGAAGTCGATCAGACGACCGAGGAGGAAAAGAGGGTAGGTGGCGCGCCCAGCCTAGGCTGGGCGCGCCACCTAGGCTCTTTTGGGCCTCCTGGCCCTCCAGGTGAGTTCTTGTACTCTAGATGCTTCTCGTGGATAAATATTGGCATTCCCAAAAGTTCAAGTCCATTTGACTTCACATAGATCCTAAAACATCAAAAACATTGAAAACATGGTTTTTCTGACCTGTAGGGTTATAGCCAAAATAAAGGGGATCATTGGTAAATCCCCAAAAATCAATGTAAGACATGGATATGAGATTATATATGATGCAAATATGTGGGTAAACATGTTAACAAACTACAAAGTTCATGCATGCATTTTACATGCATCAATATTCCCAAGCTTAACCTATGCTCGTCCTCGAGCATGAAGGTGATAAAAACTAAACATGGACTTTGGAGTTTGTTACCTTTGCTTCTTTCATTATTATGTAAAGTTCATATGCTCAATTCCTTTCAATGAAACATAATATGCAATTGTACTGTCAAGTTGTATCTTTTACACATCTATAAACATGTTAAACAATAAGTAATGGTGCGATAAAACAAATGATGAACAAAACAAACCTTCAAGCACACTTTGATGAACCTATAGAATAAGAGACTCTTTTCACGATTGGCATTGGTCTTTTATGCCTTTATTTTTGGGCTACTTGTTAATTTCATGCCCTTGAATGGAAGACTCACTTCTTAGTTTCATGTCTTCCCTTGAGATGTTTTGCATCTCGTACCAAAAGTAAGCATTGAATACATATGTTAATCCTCCATAAAGAATGTTAAAATAAAGTTTTGAGCTATGTAGTTCATGTCAACAATACTAATAAGGATGGGGTTCCAAGTATCTTTTATTTCAAAGATTCATATGGTTTATGTGTTAAACATCTTACAAGTTGATTGTTTCATGCACCATACCTATGACCTTGCACTCCTCATGCTACTCAACTTAGGACTGTCATTGTATGCACATGTTAGTCTTAGAAACTACATCACTGAAGTACCTCTTGCTCCCTGTGTAGCTATATGCCCCCGTTTTGTATTTATTTATTTATTTATTTAGCATAGGAGTTGATATAATTCCTTGGTAATGTTCAAGGTGGGAGGGGGGAAGTATCTCTACTCTAGAAGAACAAGAAAACAGACATATGAATCATATCAACAAGGATCATCATGATGTAAGTTTCCACCATGAGTTGCTGCACAACACATGGATATGACTAGCGGCTCAGGAGCGTTTTCTCTTAACATGCCTACTAGAGTATGCACACTTTATTTCACATTGATGCAATCCATAGGCATAACTTTAACATGATTAATTATCGACATTCAACATTGAAATTTTGTGCCATGACATCATGGTTTGGCTTACAACAACTAATAAGATGTAAAGCACAAAAAATTCCATAGTGGTATCACCCCAAACCTTACTTTCTTATAAGCTTTAAAATACATGAAAAAGGTGTTTTTAAGAATGTTTGGAGGATTAACATACATACTATACTTGAAAGTAGCTTTTGCCACAAATAGGTGGATATGCCTAGTCTAGTTTATGGGGTTTGGAATAAGTCTTATCTTGATTCTGTGAAGGCTTAGCAAAAAGAGATCTAAAGAGTGTGCCATCTAGTTCGTAATTCCAACATTTATTTTCTCACATTGCTCCTTAATGTTGAACATAGATGTACACAAGCAAAGGATACAAATTAATAGGAACAAAACAAATCATACTTCATATAAAGTACTTGAGCTTAAGAACTAGACACAACATGTATTTCAGCTTTTTGCTTTTATCTCACCTTTTCTTTTATTTCAAGGCATTCTGTTTCATTTTTAATCTCATTAAGGCAAAGTTTCTTTTCATTATCTCTATCATAAACATTTATAATAATAGTGGTGGTCCTTTTTAATGCAAAACTAAAGTAAAATAAACAAAACAGATGCTCCAAGTTTCTATGATAGTTTTATGTTGCTCGAAAAACAAAGTTTAGAGGTTTGCAACCCGGGAGTTTAATAGGTCTAGTGGGATTTCCTTGGGAATCCCCAAGCTTATGGTTTTTACCATCCTTGTATTGCTCTTGGTGTGATGTTACTCTATTCCCAATCAAAAAACTTCAACACAAAACTTTTCTCCCATCTATTTACTGAGTGGTGCCATTAGTGGCACAAAAGCACAATAGTTGCTCCATATATATCGAAGACAAAATTATTTCTTAATCTTCTAGCAATAATATAATGTTTTTACATATCTCTAACATATAATGTGACTCATAACAATCATTTTAGGACACTTGAGAATTGTTAAAACAAAACATGGCAAAATCTGTCCAGATTTTTAGCAGCAACAAAACGAATTTATTTAGCCCACTTAGACATGTCAAGAATTTTAGCCAATTGTTTTGCATATATAGGATGAAAAGTATTAAATTATGTGTAAATATGACTGCAAATGGAGTTACATAAAAAATCAGAGAATTGTTCTACGAAAAATTGTTCTACGGGAATTTGCTACTCCATATATTTAGCAACTTTTTAACATCCAAAATGGGTTCCACTTGGTCCTTTATTACTAAACTACAGCAAAGACACTAAAAATGACTCTTTAACTATAGGAAGCATGTATAAAAATAAATGATCAGGTTGCCTCCCGAAAAGTGCTTTCTTTATAGCCATATAGCTAGGCTTTACTTACTTGACTCAAGTGAAGTGGAGATCATGTGGTAGCTTGGTGATATCTCCTTTATCATCTATGAGAGGTTCCCCTACATACCCAAGCTTAGGTTGGGCCATATCTTTTTCTTCTTCATTCTTCTCTCCCTCTTTGTGGTGCATGGACATCCCGGAACTTGGGCTTTTATCATCTTGTTTATGCAAAATATGAGTGCTTCCTGTGACACTTTCAACTTCGTGATGGTTATCATTATAACATGCAAATACATTCCCGGCGATCATTGTTTCACAATTATGATCATTATCTTGAAAACTAACATACGATTGCTCATGTTTTATGGAGGCAATAGCACTACTAGATTCATATTTACCAAGAATTCTTTCTACCCAACTATCATATGAATCATCATAAAAAGCGTGTAAATCAATAGAATCATCAAGTACAGGGTTTTCACCATAGAGATCATCGTTATTTGAAATAATAATTTTATCTGCCCATGCCACAGGTATTATTGTTACACACGAAGGGTCATCCAAAGCTTTATCAAACATCATGCCCAAGCCATATTCATCATAACTTTCAAAACTATTATCAATAATAATATCATTTTGCATGTGTTGTTCATCATTAGAATCAAAATCAAAATCAAAATAGCATGGCGAGTGAGGATATGGAGGATCCTCTAATACCTTTTCCCCTTCTATATATTCTTCTTCTAGTTCCTACAAGCCATTATATCTCTCCTTGATAGAAATAAGATTGTTATAATATTCAAGGATATAGGTATTCTTACAAAAAAAAAGTTTCAAGATTTGTTTAAGAGTTGTAGAAAGTTTTGGTGTGAGGCTATGAGTTTCATTTGCAACCAACATAACTATCTCAAGAAATCCCATTCCAATAGTAAATTCTTCAACTGCCTTCATATGAGTGTTCATGAATTCATTATTATGGTAGGAAGCAATTATAGGCATACTATCAAGCTTGCATTGGAAATTTAGATGCTTATTAGGATATTGATCTATGCAACAAGATAAATTATACCTATCACATAATTCACGACCAATTTTATTTAGTTCTTCCATTACTAACTTTGTTTGATCAACATTAATTGATTCAACCATAGGGGAGTGCATAAGTACGTGATTCATACATTCCATGAATATAACAAATGAACTATTTTTTTGGGTTTTCAAATAAGGAGAGTAAAAATTGATACATAACTAAAAGTAAATCTAATGAGAAACTCGCAACCAAACAAGTTAAAGAAACTTCCCCAAGCTTAGATGATTGCAAGATATAAAACAAACTAAAACAAATCTAAAGTCTAGTGCACACAAGAATAGAAACTTAAGCGCTATGCACCCCGGCAACGGTGCCAAAAAAGTATCTTGATAACCCCCAAGTGTAGGGATCACCGTAGTACCTCTCAACGTGGAAGTACGGTATCGATCCGCAGGAGAAAGAAGGAAAAGCCATCTATTCTCTACAACTGAAGTGTCACAAGTTTTAGTTGATTAGGCACTAAACAAGTTATAAGGAATAAGATGGTTGTTTTAATGGTTGGAAGTTTAATGTAACAAAACAAGAATATAAAAGTTTCCCAATCCTCTTCAATGCAAGAGGACAAGACAAGGTTTTTCTTTTGTAGGAACAATGGACATAGGTCCATGGGTTCACTTAATCCTCTCTTCCCCATCTATGGTGATTATCATGTTATAGATAGTAAAGGTACACACAATTGCAATGTTTTAATGGTACTTTTATGGTTGCTACATGTCGTAAAACACATAGGTGAAAGAAGTACTCCTTTGTGTTGCTAGGTCACCCTTGCAATAAGGCTAGCATTTGGTTTGTGTCACACCACACATCATACTTCTCCCTTGTTACCCCTAGATAAAGCATGTTGGGCTGCATTCCCGTCACTCAATACATATGCCGCTCTCACTCAGCCACCCATTGAAGGGGATCCGCAGGAGAAAACAAAAATTTTCCTACGATGGAACCCCAAAACTGCCTAGGATCTATCTATGTAGTAATGCGGTAACGGCCAATGCATAGAGAATACATACCCTTGTAGACCATACGCGGTTAACATTCCGTGGGGAACGTGGTTGATGTAGTCGTACTCGTAGCCGACCTCAAGGTCGCGAAGCTCCTCGCAGGTCACCCCTTGCTCATTCTTCATCGTGCAGTAGCTCCGGCTCACGACATTTAAGCACCCCAAGTGTTGCGCCTCGTGTCTACGTACACATCCGGTGCACGATGAGACCTCCGGCTCCCTGATCCCGCCGATAGTGCGGAAGTTGATATCCGGCTAGGAATCCCTGCAGCGCAATGGTGTACTGCAGGTGTGCCTTGTTGGCACAGCCAAAACTTGGGGCCATGGTAACAAGGGCTAGAGAGAGAGGGAAGGAGGAAGTCAACCAAAGGACTTCTCCAAATATTGGTTGTGTTTAATCCCACCCATGGGCACCCCTTTATATAGGGGGAGGGTCTGTGCCCTGCCCTTTGGGTTTCCCATGTGGGACTATTCAAGGGAGAGGGGGAGGCGCATGGGACCTTAGGGCACCATGGGCCGACCGGCCAGGGGTGGGCCCCACTCCGCGCATAGCCCTAGGCTGGCCGAGTGGGCCCCCTTGAGGTGCCTAGGCCTTGGCCCTTTGGCCCTTTGCCCTTCCCTCCTTCGGTTTTGCCTCATGGGCCCTTTTTCCCGGAGAGGGGAGATCGTCGCCATCAACACCACTATCAAGCTGGACTTCATCGGGATCATCATCATCATCATCACCACCATCACCACCCTCATCACCATCTCCATATTGTTGTAACAATTGGATTGAATCTTGCATAGTTCATAGGGGAAACTTTCCCGGTGTTGATTACTCTTTGTAGTTGATGCTATTGAGTGAACCATTGAATTATTGTTTATGTTCAGATTTTTATACATCATTATTCCATCTCTAATCATGATCCATATGATGTCTTGTGAGTAGTTCGTTTTGTTCTTGAGGACATGGAAGAAGTCATGTCGTTAGTAGTGGAGTTGTGTTGAGAAAGATTCAATGGTTTGATATTTAAGTTGTGGTGTACTTCTTCTAGTGGTGTCATGTGAACATCGACTACATGACACTTCACCTATATGGGCCTAGGGGAATGCATTGTGTATTTGGCTACTAATCGTAGGGGTTGCCGGAGTGACAGAAACCTGAATCCCCGTTAGGAAACCATTGCACAAGGGATGTAAGGGTCTTAGAGTTTAAAGCTGTGGTTAGGTTTCTACCTTAATTACTTTCTTGTACTTACGAATGTTTGCAAGGGGTATAATCACAAGTATGTATTAGTCCTAGGAAGGTCGGTACATTACAACAGGTTCACCCACACAACACTTAGCAAGCTAAAGAAGATTAATCAACTATATGAAGCGAAAGCACTTGACAGTCTTCCCATGTGTCCTCGAGAACGTTTGGTCATCTTAAGTAATACAACCGGCTTGTCCTTTGCTGAATAAAGGATTGGGCCACTTGCTGCATTTATTCCTACTGTCTTTTATTTACTCGTACTTTATTTACTTGCTTTATCAAAAACCCCTAAAAATCCGTTTTCTAAGTATTTGTAGAGAATTCCTGATCCATACCACTAGCCAGCACCTTATGCTCCTCATTGGGTTCGACACTCTTACTTATCGAAAATACTGCGATACACCCCCTATATTTGTGGGTCATCAAGACTATTTTCTGGCGCCGTTGCTGGGGAGTGAAGCGCTATTGGAGAGTGGAACTGGTAAAGGAAACTTCTATTGTGAGTATTGTCTAGTTATGCTAGTTGCTTTATTTTTGTTATGGATAATTCGCTGAGTTTCTTATTTGGTAATTCTACTACCACTGCTAAGGTAGTAGATGAACTACCACCTGCTAAGAATGATGCTTTTAAAATACCTACAAGAATTGTTGATCGTTTTATAAATAACTACTATGTTGGGGATGGAACTGTCCATCCTGGTGATCATTTACTTTTTATACACGAATTATGCGGGTTGTTCAAGTGTGCAGGTATTACTACAGATCAAGTTAAGAAGAAGTTATTCTCATTGTCACTGAAAGGAAGAGCTGAGGAATGGTATAAGCTGCTGAAGAATGGTCAAGCTCTGGAATGGGAGGAAATAGTGCCTCTCTTTTATTCAAAGTTTTATCCTCCTAGTGAGATTCATAAGGATCAGAATCAAATATACAAATTTTGGCCTCTTGATGGAGAGAGTACAGCTCAAGCTTGGGGGAGATTGAAGTTACTAATGCTCAAATGTCCCATTCATGAGCTCCCTAACAATATTATTATCAATAACTTTTATGCAAGGCTCCCTCTACATGATAAGGATTTATTGGATGCTTCTTGTGCTGGATCATTCACTAGCATGGAAGAAGAAGCTAAATGGGATCTTCTGGACCGTATTCAAGACAATGCTGAAGCTTGGGAGAATTACAAAGGTAGAAATTCAGGTATAAATTATGATTATGAATGCATTGAATCTTTTATGGGAACTGATGACTTTCAAAATATTAAAAATGTTTATGGTCTAGACTCTCGAGCTATTGCTTCTTATTTTAAGGCTTTTGCTTCCTACATTGAAGTGCCTAAAAAGAAGTGGAATAAGTATCATGAACCTTATAAATATGTTGCTAAGAGTGTTCCTGCAAGAAATACTGAAGTCTATACTGCTAATCATGTTTTACCTGAACCTTATATTGAGAAAATGTCTTTTCCAGTTAAGATAAAGGAACATTCTATGATAGCTAGGATGGTTAATGAAAGTACAAGTGAGGCTGTTGAACCTAATAAACAAATGGTTGATGAACCTATAATAGCAAATGTGAAACACTTTGTTACTAAATATATAGAAGAGGGACACACTATCCTTTGTAAGGATACCTCTAATATTGTTTCACAAAGTAGTGTTATGAGAGCTAGTATTCCTGTATTTTCTGTTAGAATAAGTGATCATTGTTACGATGGTCCTTGTGATAGCTATATTGTTAAGTTTATGCACGATACTGAAAGTTACTATGAAAGAGGAAAAAGTGTTCTTATGCATCTCAATAATATCAAGTTTCCTGGTTTTATGTTGAAAGTTTTTATGTCGCACTTCTTTTGCCTTCTTATGCAAGTAGCCTCTGGTTTCAACAACTTTTTTTTTACAAAATTCCCTTGCACAGGAAGTGGGTTAGACTTAAATGTGTGTATTTTTGCTTCTTAATGCTCTCTTTCACTTCAATTCATATTCCTATGTGAGCATCTTCAAAATTATCATGCCCATCTTAATGGCCATAAAGAAAGAGCTTTTTGGGAGACAACCCAGTTTATTTTTGCTTTCAGTTTGTTTTTGTTTGTTTGAGTCTTGGAAGTTATTACTTCAGTAATAACCGCTCCTTATCCGTTTTGTTTGGTTTTTCTGTCAAGATAAACCTCTAATGAGAGAGAAGTAATATTTGGGGAAGTTGTTTTCCCGAAACAGATTTTTGTGCTTCACCGTAAAATATCGTGAGAGATCTCTGTATGTCGGTTTGAGCTGTAATTTTTTGTGCTTCTTCCCCAGGTTGTTTTTTAACTTTCGTTAGTTTTGCACTTTTTGATTTGAGCAACAGAAGATTTTAGAAAAAATTGATCTTTACCTGCTAGTCTGTTTTGACAGATTTAGCCACTCTTGCATTTGCTTCTTTATTTGATTTCCTTTTTGAATTCTTTTTGGGTTTTCGGAAGGAGTTGCTACAGTAGCTTATGTTTTGATGGTTTTCAGTTGAAGTTGGACTCAAAAGGTTTTATCACTTCACTTATACTAATGTTTCTAATGAGAACTGTGTGAAGTTTTGTGTGAAAGATATTTCCAGGAAGTGGAGATAATGGTGTAATAAGGAAGTGAAAGGTTTTATGACTCAAGTAATAAGTGTATGCAGATGAATATATTGATGTTATTCAAGTGGTGACTCTGGAAGAATCTACTAGATACCAAATTCAGAGACCTGCAAAGTCCGTTTTCAAATAGGTAACCGTTCTGGTAAGAAAAGTTCCGCGAAAATACTATCCAACTATATTTTTGCAGTTTTTAGTCCATAAGGAAAGCTACGAAGCGAAAAAGGGACGGAAACGGAGCCAGGGTGGCTCACATCACCCTGTGGCGCGGTCCCTCCCCTGGCCGCGCCACCAGGTGGTGAGTCCACCCCGGACTCCGCCTCCGACTCATTTTCTCCCAATACCTTCCTTTTGTCATCAAACTTCGTAATATATAACCCCCCTCCCCCCCGGATCTCCCGAGGTTCGTATATCATGTTTTTGTCGTGTTTTTGTTTCGATCTATTTTTGATAGGTAGAGTCCTGGATTGGGAGCCACACTGTCTTCCTCTAGATCAGCCAAGGAATATTCTTTAGAGGATATCATCAACCCATACATGAGAGAGTTGAAGATTCATCCCAAGGAATTGTTGCTTGAAGATGGGGAGTTCTGGATAAAAGAGGTTCGAGGCCCTAAAGGTGAAGGAAGTCTGGAGGACAGGATGGAAGCACTAGAGCAAGAAGTCTTTAGGTACAAGAAGATGGCGAAACACGAAGTGGATATCATCCATAAGATTTTTTCCGAACTCATCACCGAGTACCAAAAGGAGACTGCTGAACTCAAGGATGAAGTCCTCTCACTCTGCCAAACAACCAACGAACTGCAAGCACAACTCTACGACGTTCAAATCAAAACTGTGAGTATGAGGTTAGGTTTAAACGCATAAGTGCTGCTGCAAGTTTCAGGATGCTAGAAACCACGATGTCCTTTTTTGATGGGAAACCCTTACCCTGGAAGTCGGACGATGATGAGAGAATACCACCACCACCAAAGGAGTAATTCGTCATCAGGTTTGGCATCCCCTTGGCTTGTTCCAAGCTTGGGGGAGTGTCGCGGTATCATATCACTATCTTCTATCTTTTTACCTTATTAGTAGAGTCATATCATGAATAGAGAAGTTATTATGTAGGATGGTTTGCATTATGGAAGTGTCCCCTCTCTCGTTAGATATGTATCCCTTGGTGTGCGTTGCCGTTATGGAATATTAATGAGAAGTTCTATCATTTGCTCTTTTGCATAACTTATATTAGTTTTCAATTCATGGTTATATGATTGATCTTGTTGTTAGTATTGGTATCACTTTGGGAACATTGAGTTAAATTAGTTGGTTTTGGCAAACCTGGCTCGGTCAGTAGCAACACTATTTTTGAGAGTTGAATGAAAAAAGATAAAAGTACTCTAAAGAAAAATAATTTCATCATCTTTCTTTCTTGATTTTCTCATCAGTTTAGTATTCTCTAGTTAAGATCTTTTGTGCTTCCAAGGAAGATTGCATGTTTGTGTTTATCACTTGTATGTTTGGTTGTTTCCTTCAACTCTTATACTTGCTACCTAGCCTTGCTAGCCAAAAACCTGTACTGAGAGGGAATTCTTCTCGTGCATCCACTTCCTTTAAACCCCAACCTATGCCATTTGAGTCCACCATACCTACCTGTTAGCACTATTGCTATTCCAAGTAAATTCTTGTTTTGTCTACCTTCCAAATTAAACTTGTTATGTGAACATTAGTGATTAAAGCTCTCACGAACTTGATGGCACACTTCAATTTTCTTGCATTTAATAACCTGAACCATTGGGTCCTTCTTTGTTGCATATATGCTTGCGCTTTATGAGTTGAAGTTAGCAGAACCATGTATCATGGGGAACGCTTTCAACACTGCATTGGTACTTTGTACCTAGTTGATATCATGTTCTTTTGCTTATGGATCCCGGCGGTATGAAATAAAAGTGGAACTTGTAAGATCATGGAGTTTATATGTGTGTTAGAGAAACGCCTAGGCCGCTAGCCTAAGCCATGCCTAATCATGGTGGAAACTTGCAACATAACTATAGTGAGCATTCTATGAAGCATCCTCAATAAAAACATATGCAAATAGCAAATAAAAAGATCGCTAAGATGCTTACTGTCTGCTTGCCTTGTCATTTTGATTATGGGATAGCTCCTGTGTCATGTACAAGGGGTACCCCATTGGCGGTTCTCAATGATACATATGTATTTACAATGACAAGAGCTTACTCGTGACTGAAGTTGAGTAGCATGAGGTTCGGTCTTCGTAAGTAAGGGGCATGGTACTTCAACTTATAACTTGTCAATCATATCCTCTTAGTTGTGTCACTTTAACCTTAATCACCAAAAGATGCCTATGATAGGGGCAATGAGAGCTGAAAGCTAATAAGTATCATAATTTTTGGGAGCTCTTTATGAAACTTGCAATCCCTGCTTCCCTTTGCGAAGGCCTTTCTTTTACTTTGTAGTTGAGTTAGTAAACCTATTCCCTTCTATCTCAGCAAGTATTTTGAGTTGTTGTGTTTCATTCATTCATATGATGATTTATTCAATCATGTTTCTTATGTTCCTTGTTTTGCACATTGTTCTTATCTTGATGTTTACTACTTTGAAAGCTATCATTGAAAAACCAGCTATTTGTGAACTCCAGCAAATTATCAACTATTCTTTGACCAAGAGCTAAGTTTGCCATTACCAATTATAATTTACTTCATGTATCTTTATTGTGCTTCCTTTACTCATTGCAAGTTAAGTTATATAATAGTGAGTTGTCTTCTATTATGATCTATGTATTGATGAATGTGATGCTTCTTGTCTGTATTCTTTTATCGACTCTTCACTCCATAAACCTGAGGCCATGTTTATTGAGCTCAGTTTCGCTTGGGGATAAGCGAAGTCTAAGCTTGGGGGGAGTTGATACGTCCATTTTGCATCACTATTCTATGTCATAATTCACTGTTATTCATTGATATATTTCATATTAAGAGGTGATACTTATGTTATTTCATCTGTTTTTGCGTGGTTGATGACTTTTGGAGCATGGACCGCCGCAGTCAGGATTCTAATGGAAAAGGTGATGTTTGGAGGCAAAATTTCGCGAAGATCAGAAAATCCGGGAAAATATACGGAAAATCCTATTTTTCCAGAAGACGAAGGAAGCCAGAAGGGGGGCTGGAGATGGGCCACAGGGGGCCCACACCACCCCCTGGCGCAGGCCACCCTGGGCCGCGCCACCAGGTGGTGTGGCCGCCCTGGTCCACCCCTGGCACTCCCCTCTGGCGTATATTATCCTCCCAAAACCCTAAGACTTGGGGAGCGACCACAGAAAGATTCCGCCGCCTCTACGGGGTGGAAAACACCAGGAGAGAAAGATCTCTCTGGCAGACAGATTTTTGCTGGGGGAATTTCTTCCCGAAGAGGGGAGATCATCGCCATCAACACCACCATCAAGCTGGACTTCATCGGGATCATCATCATCATCATCACCACCATCATCACCATCAGCACCCTCATCACCATCTCCATATTTCTGTAACAATTGGATTGAATCTTGCATAGTTCATAGGGGAAACTTTCCCGGTGTTGATTACTCTTTGTAGTTGATGCTATTGAGTGAACCATTGAATTATTGTTTATGTTCAGATTGTTATACATCATTATTCCATCTCTAATCATGATCCATATGATGTCTTGTGAGTAGTTCATTTTGTTCTTGAGGACATGGGAGAAGTCATGTTGTTAGTAGTGGAGTTGTGTTGAGAAAGATTCGATGGTTTGATATTTAAGTTGTGGTGTACTTCTTCTAGTGGTCATGTGAACGTCGACTACATGACACTTCACCTATATGGGCCTAGGGGAATGCAATGTGTATTTGGCTACTAATTTTAGGGGTTGCCAGAGTGACAGAAACCTGAACCCCTGTTAGGAAACCATTGCACAAGGGACGTAAGAGTCTTAGAGTTTAAAGTTGTGGTTAGGTTTCTACCTTAGTTACTTTCTTATACTTACGGATGTTTGCAAGGGGTATAATCAAAAGTATGTATTAGTCCTAGGAAGGTCGGTACATTAGCACAGGTTCACCCACACAACACTTAGCAAGCTAAAGAAGATTAATCAACTATATGAAGCAAAAGCACTTAACAGTCTTCCCATGTGTCCTCGAGAACGTTTGGTCATCTTAAGTAATACAACCGGCTTGTCCTTTGCTAAATAAAGGATTGGGCCACTTGCTGCATTTATTCCTACTGTCTTTTATTTACTCGTACTTTGTTTACTTGCTTTATCAAAAACCCCTAAAAATCTGTTTGCTAAGTATTTGCAGAGAATTTCTAATCCATACCACTAGCCAGCACCTTCTGCTCCTTGTTGGGTTCGACACTCTTACTTATCGAAAATACAGTGATACACCCTCTATACTTATGGGTCATCAGATATCTAGGGATTTCACTTAACTCCCACTCAAAATATGCCACCTACATATTATGAATTAGCCAAGCTGATTTGCTCCCACTCAAATCTAGGTCCTCTCGATATTCTTGGACATTCCAAAATTCTTTGATCATCATAAATTTGAGAATTCCAATTACGAGACTTCCATATCCATATATTTCTAGTGTAAATCCAAAAGACTTAAGCATCACTACTGTTGTAGTCAACTCCTTGAATTTATCCAAACTTGTGACAAATCGATCTTTTTGTCATTCATTAAGTTTCATTTCCTTCTTATGAATTTGCAGTCATTCAGAAATATCAAGTAAACTTCTTTACTTTAATAAGATCAAGTAACATCTTACTTTGCAATCTTAAATGTAACTTAATATAGGATTTTATGACTCCTAGTCATTTCTTGTACTCAGGTCCATCACGCTTCTTTGTAATTTGTAGGTATGTCTTGTTCAAAACATGACAAGTGAATCAATAATATATTTCCACAAACTTGTAGAATATATAGTTGAATCCTACTTCTTTTAGTAAAAGTATTCACTGAAACTTTATGATCATTATCATTGATTTCTCCTCTATTTGCAGAGTTTGGATTCACGAAACAAATTCCGCTGCGCCACTCAACAATTTGGAGGTAAGGCCAAATACCTTGTTTTGATCTTTTACTTTCTTCGACCTGTATCTTCATCAAGACACGTCAACTTTGGACAACAACAGGTTTGCCCCTTTTTGTGGAAGATGCATTCATAGCTTCCTAAGAATGCACTACAAAGGCTTGTTTATTCGCCACGATTTCGACTTATCGAAATCTCCAGAAACTCGAACTTGTCATAACACTTATGGTGTTGTTTCCATGAATCTTTAGATGTTCCTTTGTTTTTCAAATGAGTGTTTTGCTTATTTTGATCTCTAACTCTAAACGACAACTATAACCCCGATAAGAGATAATATTATACCATATGTATCTTAATACACAATGATTATGATGTTTAGATATTTCAACACAGTTTGAATTCGTCCAATTATCATAATTTGTGAAACATCTTGCACAAGTTCCTTTTATACTAAGCTTAACTTGAATACTTTAGTCATGTCGATCAAATCGAAGATACTTCGTATTCTTGTTAATTTCAATATCCTCTTATTGTTGTGAACTCATTTGAACAATTCAATTCATTTCAAACTTATGTTTCATTAAGTAAATACGCTTATTCACTTAAGTCCACAATTAACTAATGATTTCCACTATTTGTTGAAAATACGATACATCACTATGTATAAGTTTCAACATTTCTTCGCACATCACCGTTTTACCAGAATGCGGAGGTTTAGTCATTCTGCCCAAGAGGCATGGTTTTGCAAAGTCTCTAGATTAAGTATCTAGGACCCCGATCTTCATTAAGAACATGCAATAATCAAAATGACTTAAACTATAGTGTAATTTCATTATTAAACTTTGGATATCTTTTAGCATTCTAATCCTTTATAAATGTTTAAACTATTATCATTAACATAGTGATGAGAATAACTTATTTATAATCGTAATGCAACCATAACGGTATTGTTCATAAGAATAGTACAAACTGGCTTGTAACTTGTTCATATGAATAATCCTCTTGCCAAAGGCAAGACACACAAACAAGGATTACAAATTATATTCAAGTCCACTAATTCAAATGAAAAACTTTGAGGGAAGAGGTGATGTCGGCCATCAACTATTTTGCTTGTCGTCATCAAGTCACGTTGCCTCAAAACGAGCAATTCTCAAGCAGATTCTCCTGTTTTCACAAAACGGGACAAGTATCAAATACTTTGCAAACTGCAATGAGTTCTGCAAGAATCACATTTATAATTTGTATATCTTACATATACCTTTTCATCCATGACCTCCATTTGCAATCAAGCCCTTCCAAGAGTTCTTAACTCTAATGCAAGATCGCTAAGTGTTTTTTCCAAACATTCTAGAGTCATGAATTATCTCCTAATGGTTATTGTATCAAGAAGAGAAGATCACCTTTTACGAGGATATCCCTCAGGCGTGGGTATTAATCTATGAAGTTGGACCCTTTTGCTAAGTTCCAAATTAAGCAATATATTCCCATGGTCACAAAGGACCTCAATGGGATAGGCCATGATCTAATAAGATATTTGCAAACAGACATCTAGACTAAGTTTATAATAAGAGATCAATTTATAATTGGTCTCCACCAAAATTGTCATCCCCTGGACGATTTTAGTGATCACATGATCCCTATCCTCTGCACCTCCCCCGATCATCACGACCATCAGTGCAGCCTCAAAGGTAGACATTCAATAATGCCAATCACATCATCCATGTGACTCATGCTCGATCTTTCGATCTCTTGTGTTCTGAGGCCATGTATGTACATGCTAGGCTCGCCAAATCTAACTTGTGTGTATTCGCTGTGCAACATGGCTTACACCCACTGTATGCGAACGTACATATGTCTAACCCCCGATCATCACGGCCAGCCTCATAACGAAGAACTTTCTTGGTGGTACACACACAAGGGGAACATGGAACATTGGAATTCAATAGGGATTATCTTATTTGCTAATGTTGGGTATCTAATACTAGCACACAATAAGATGTAAAACAGGTATCAACATCATATGTATAATGTGATATGATATGGTCCTTCTTGCGCCTTGATCTCCATCGAGCGCTCCGACATGATCTCCATCTTGCCTTTGGTTTGACGCCAAGTCCACGACGCCTCCACCAGGTCGTTCATCGGAACGATGACTATTACTATACTACTTAGTAACATAAAAGTAAACTACTTTACCTTCGTAACGACCAATGCCATATCATAATCACATGCCCCTACAAAATAAAGTTAGACGCATCTACTTTATCTATTGCAAGTTTTACGTGGTTGTTAGGGCTTTCATAATAGAACCATTTCTAAACTATGAACTTTCCAACCACAACATGGATCCGACAGTTGTCTCTACTACACCCCTTTCGGGGCCCTCCGTTGTAAATGCTATATCAAGTATTGAATGAGAGACAGACACCCACTATCCACTTATACAGTAAAAGTCATATGTTGAGCGTGGAACTAGTCTCACGTACGAATACGCGTAAGGTCGGTCCGAGCCGCTTCATCAAACAATGCCGCGATATAAACAAGTACACGTTAGAGGGTAATAACTAAGGGATCAATGCCCGCACAATACATGTGCGTACTGGCCGTACATCACTCCTACGCATAGATCGGCTCTGATACCATTGAAGGGGATCCGCAGCAGAAAACAAATTTTTTCCTACGAGGGAAACCCAAAACTGCCTAGGATCTATCTATGTAGTAATGCGGTAACGGCCAATGCATAGATAATATATACCCTTGTAGACCGTACGCGGTTAACGTTCAGCGGGGAACATGGTTGATGTAGTCGTACTCGTAGACGACCTCAAGGTCGTGAAGCTCCTCGCAGGTCACCCCTTGCTCCGTCTTCATCGTGCAGTAGCTCCGGCTCACGACATTTAAGCGCCCCAAGTGTTACGCCTCGTGTCTTCGTACACATCCGGTGCACGATGAGACCTTCGGCTCCCCGATCCTGCCGGGAGTGCGAAAGTTGATATCCGGCTAGGAATCCCTGTAGCGCAACGGCGTACTGCAGGTGTGCCTTGTTCGCACAGCCTAAACTTGGGGCCATGGTCACAAGGGCTAGAGAGAGAGAGGGAGGGAAGAAGTCAACCAAAGGACTTCTCCAAATATTGGTTGTGTTTAATCCCACCCATGGGCACCCCTTTATATAGGGGGAGGGGGTGTGCCCTCCCCTTTGGGTTTCCCATGTGGGACTATTCAAGGGAGAGGGGGAGGCGCATGGGCCCTTAGGGCACCATGGGCTGGCCGGCCAGGGGTGGGCCCCACCACGCGCACAACCCTAGGCTGGCCGGGTGGGCCCCCTTGAGGCGCCTGGGCCTTGGCCCTTTGGCCCTTGGCCCTTCCCTCCTTCTGCCTCATGGGCCCTTTTTCCCTAGGAAGTTTGGCCCATTAGTGGAATACCCCTTCAAATTAAATTTTAATATTATATTTAATATTAATTACATTAATTAATATGTAAATACATATTACAAAATCCTTCTTGACCCGAAACACCTTTTGGTTCCCTTTCGATTTCCTCCGAACGACTTCGGATCTTTCCCGGAATGATTCCGGTCCTTTATTCTTTCTTCGAACAACTTTGGATCTCTCTGCGGAACAATTCCGGCTTTCTCTTTCTCTACTGGGATTCTGTCTTATGAATGATCGCTCTCATCGTACCCTTAAGTGTATCCTCTCACGGCTCGGGAATGCTCTAGACATGATTTGTATCAATGATCAATAGAGGGACCAGGGATATCCATGTGACACCTATGCTCTTCCTTTTGTTTCTCGATACAACTTGTCCGAGATCCGATCATTGGTATCCCATACCTTGTTCAATCTTGTTCACAACAAGTTCTGTTTTCTTGTTACCGTGATATTACATCCCCGTGACCGAGTCACATGTTGCAACATTTATGAATGTAATCTCACCAAGCCGGTCGTATGTATCTTTACCCGTCATGTGGGTGAACAAATCCCGGTCTTGCAGTCACATGTCATCTACTATTTCTTCGGAATACCCAACGTACACCTTTATAACCACTGTATTACCAAGTGGCGCTTGATGCAGTCTAAGCAGCCTCGGGAAACAGTGAGTAATATGAGCTCACAGTCTAAGGAAAAGGAGTCTAGGTATAGCTGTTGCAACAATGAACTATATGACTTGATCGTGTTGCAATCCTTCAAGGAATGTCCAATCACATCATTCTCCAATGATATGATCCCGTTGTCAATTGGCATAAATGCCCATGATCTTGAAACTCAGATCATCCTCATGACCAACGAACTAGTATGAATAGAGGCTACTAGGGACTTGGTTGTTTCATACCACACCTGTACCAATGTTTCTGTGGCACAGTTATAGCACAATATGAAACTATTATAAACTAATTGAGATATGAAAATAAAAACCTATTTATTATTTTACTCTAGGGCATATATCCTTCACCCATTACCTACATACATCATACTTCTTAATAGAAAACATTATAAACACTAGTGCAATGATTCATATGTTGTGAGTATTATCACACCTCTCTCATCCACCCCCACTTGGTGGTGTCAATCACCTCATGCTATGGATAAACAAGGCATTATGTATAGATCTAAACCATTACATGCATCATAGAATATCCCCAAAGTATGACAAACAATACAAGATCCAACACAACGGTAAATGAATAACAAGTACTATCTCATAACACAATATCCACCATAGGAATTACATAGATAGATCCGTACTCATGCAAGGCACATCATATGGACTTCAACAATGATCATACATGGAGATATTAGATCAAGTTACCACCATAAACCCAAAGTCCAGGGGGTGGACTACTCCCTCTTCATCATGGTGACGATGTTGGAGATGTTGGAGAGGGTGGAGATCCCCCCGGAGGTGGTGCCTTCTGTGTCAAGGACTCCCCGAGGGATCCTTATATAGGTGTTTTTTAGGTCAAGAGAACTCCGTGGGCGAAAGAATGAAGGCGATCGGATGGCTAGGGAGGAAAAGAGGGTTAGTGGCGTGCCCACCTGGGCTGGGCGCACCAGCCATGCTCTTTTGGGCCTCATGGCCCTTTAGGTGAGGTTATTGTGCTCCAGATACTTCTCGTGGATAAATATTGGCATTCCCAAAAGTTCAGGCCCATTTGACTTCGTATAGGTCCTGAAACATCAAAAACAAGGTTTTTCTGCCTAGCCAGGTTATAGCCAAAAAAGGAGATCATTGGTAAATCCTCAAAAATCAATGTAAAACATGGATATAACATTATATATGATGCAAATATGTGGGTAAACATGTTAACAAACTACAAAGTCCATGTATGCATTTTACATGCATCAGAGATCAACCAATACAATTTCCTAGTATTTCCATCAGGTGTTGTATGCTATTGGAGAACTCAGAGAAGATATGATCAAGCCACCATCTGATCAAATCCCCGCGAAGATACAAGGCAACGGTCGATGGTTTCCCTTTTTCAATGTGAGCAACTCTAGCATGTTCTTCATTGCATGATTGTATTAGACAGCTGGCTAACTTTCTTGTAATGCTAGGATTGTATTGGAGTAATTGATGGTACTCATGTGATGGCTAGAGTGCCCAAAGCTGAACAAGCTGCATATAGGGGAGGAAGCACTACGCCAGCTAGAATATGCTTGTCGCTATTGATTTCAACATGAAGTTCACATATGTGCTTGCTGGGTGGGAAGAATATGCCCATGATGTGATGATTCTGACTAACAACCTTAGCATACCTGATGGCCTTAAGCTCCTTGACGGCAAATTCTAGCTAGCAGATGCCGGTTATGCTAGCCGGCCTGAAATTCTTCCACCATTCAGGTCAACAAGGTACCATCTCAATGAGTTTTCTGTTAGAAACTATCCAAAAACTCCGGAAGAACTTTTCAATATGAGATACTCTAGGCTTAGAGTCACGGACGAGAGGGTTTTCGCTGCTCTGAAGAACAGGTTTAAGATCCTTGATCAGAAGCCTTTCCACTCTTTCCCCACCCAAGTTAAGCTTGTTCTTACATGTTGCATTTTGCACAACTATATCTTACAATTTGATGTCGATGAATACTTCCCGGCTGACAAAGATGTAGTTCCTGACGACAACGACACTAACGGTGGCCATGGTGTTGCCCATAATGATTATGCTGCTTGAAAGAACATGAGACAACAATGGACGCTCGACATGTGGGCGATGAGAGAAAACTACATGATCTGAAGAAGAAAAAGAAGAAGAATAAGAAGTGAAGAAGATGGTTTGTGTTGAGGAAGTGCTGCCCTTGTGTTCATGAACAACCCCTGATGTGGGTGTAAAACGTTCATTCGTAGTAGCTAGATAATATTATGGTGAACAGTCATTTGCTAGTAGTTAGATAACATTATCATGAACTCATATTTGCTATTAGCTAGGGTGCTAATTAGGTACTCCTAGTTTAATTTGTTGTTTGTTTACAATTGCTAGTTCAGTTTGTTGCCACTATGACATGTGCACCAAATATGTAGTTTTTTTTTTCATCAAACGAGATAAAATCAGTTCTACTGTAAACCAAACAAGTTGTCAAAATTACAGGAAAATTAGATATGGACTATCAAACTAACTGCCAAACTTGGCTCAAGCCAAATCTCTACTCATACACCAGCCACCAAGCCGAGTAGAAAAAACGAGGAATTTAGGCAGCCAAACACGCCCCTGGGTGATGGAAAAAACAACAACGCTGCCGTAGCGACGCGTCTTGACTCGGCGGTACAACCAAGCACGACCAGGTTTGAATCAACTCGTCCGTGTGCCTTAGTCTGTACACCGGGTAGGATCGTCCGTCTGTGTTGCTTGGTCGGTCGACGATTTCGTCCTCTCCCGCTTGTTCTCTTCCCCCGGGTTGCTGCAAGCCAGTTTGGCAACAAGAATAACACTAGACAGATGGACGTGGTCCGCGAGTCGTTGCAGCGTTGCACGAAACGGCTCTCCCTGCTATCTCTGCAAGTCCAAGGTAAAGATCTACAGACTGCTAAGATCTGCGTGAGTTCTCGGAGAATCTGACGCACGGATCCGCGGATCGCTGAACATTCTTGGCGTTGCCTCTTCCGCGACGCAAGAAAACGCCGTCCTTGTCACCGCCGCTCCGATTAATGGACGGGCGCCATAGTAGATATGCTTGGCGGGAGCCGTACGTGACAAGAAGACATCTTACGTTTTCGCTCTCTCTGATTCAGGCGTCTGTTCTTAGCCGAATGCCTGAATCCACGGTTCTGATTTAGGCGTCTCTGTTCTCAGCTAAAACGACTGAATCCACGATCCTCTGCTGCGTCGTACGTGTACCAGTACCAATTCGTTTCGGCGTGTACCAGTACTAAATCTTGGCGTGGGTGTGTGACATGGACATCTCTGGATCACATACACACGCACGTGCTGTGCCGGGCCAGCCAATCCGAACTAGTGGTTCGTCGAGAAATTGGCCATAGATACAGTCGTCTACGATTCTGGCGCACACGATTTGCCTAAGCATCGTGCCACCACTGAACCCACTCACGCTGCTGCTTTTAGGTGCCTGTCAATTTCCCCTATGGATCAACGGATCGTGGACCACTATAAATGGCAGTCCACTTGTGGCGAAAATGACCAGATAACAATACGCATGTGGTGCGAGCGGCCGCATGAAGGAGGCAGATTTTCTGGTGCACCGGCAATGGCCCTTTCTCGCTCTGGAACTGCTGGTCCGCCACTGCGAAAATGACCAGTAGGAGCAATATGTAACGCGAGTGGCCGCAGGAAGAGGGGAAGATAATAAGTTCACGATACTAGTGCTGTCTGCTTACACGGAAGGTGCACTGTACAAGTTTATTCTGCTGATGCAACTTGGCAACGGGTCAACCCGTCAATCTCATACCACATGTAAAAGGAACTTTCAAGATGTTGATGACAAGTTAAACAAATGTGCTTTACCTGGAAGCTAGCTGCTGTCTTGCAGGAGCATGCTGTAAGAATGTGACAGGTGGAATCGGCCACGCCAAATGGACCAAACGGAAGCATCTTTTCCCGCAGTCCAAAATTTTACCCAATGGATTGGCGTGGCCGCTGTCTTGTCTTGGCTGTCGATGTCTCTCCGTGCGTGGTGGACCTCGTCAAGTCCGGCGCTGTTCGTCCGGCTCCGAATAACCGTCGTCGGGCGCGTGGACGACGGGCGGTGCCTTGGCGGTTTGCATATGGTAGCCGGTCGGCCGGCCACGAGGAGGACCTTTGCTTACTCCGATCAAGCCACGATTCTTCCAAGATTCAGCGATACCTTGATTATAAAAAGTTTGAAATGATTTCTTATAAGTAATATCTTAATAAATAGTATTTGCAGAAAAATAAAGGAATCCGTGAAAATCTCCCCGTCGGCCGGAGTTGGTGAATTTTTCAACACAAAAGTCTCGAGCGTTCCACGCAGAAAGAAAGCACTCCGTAGTAATAGTACTACTAGCGCACACAAGATCGGCTGGGTCAGCAAATATAGTAAGCGCTGCTACCTACGCGTAAACCATCCCGACGAAGACGATGATGCCACGCTGTCTCCGTGTCTCCAAGGAAATTGACGTCGGCTTTCCTTGGGACCACATGCCATGTTACATGTCACGTTCCTAGGAAGGTACCGCCGGAGAAAAATTCCAGGCCCGGCGCTCGCGGTTTGGAACATGATGCGGTGCGAGCCGTGCATGCGATGCGATGCGATGACCTGTCAAACTGGGTCCCGGTTTGTGGAGTGCTGGACGTATGTGCTAGTACCTACAAAAATGGATAAGAGCCTTTTTATTCCGTGCTCCTACCATATGCTCAGCCTGCAGCATAAAGTTCAAGGTGAAGAAACCAATTATACGGCATCTCTCGTGGTGGCATCTATCTGGACAGATGCCTTGGCATGATCTCCCCGCTTCTGAAACGCTATCCTTGGTCAGGAATTAGAACTACGACGAGGATGAGCTGGATGCCAATCATATAGGAAGGAGTAGTATCATCAATCAAGAAATAAAATGACTTTCCTTTCCTCCACCAAGAATGCCGACTGGCTTTTATGACCTGCGGACTAGTATTCGACAGAAAGGAGAGAGCTAAGAATAGCAAACGACGGAAACCATCAAAAAAAACTTCGTGAAAAGATGGGCAAAATCTATGATCTACTACTACTAGTAGGAGTAGGAAAAAGAATATTCTTGGACAAAATGGCATCGCAAATTGGACGGCACGCCCATCCCAATCCCAGACAAACATCGTGCCGCTCCAGGCGCGAGTGGGGACTAGAAAAGATCGCCTCCCGGCAGCAGCAGCTCACCGGGCGATGGATATGAGGAGGAGGAGGAGGGAGGCCACGCCACCCAAACGGCTATAATTGGGCTCTCCAGCAGGCGCAAACGCTCCACGTTTTCCCCCTCTGCGCACGCGGCTCTCCCGTAATTACCCCTCCAGTCCAGACCCACACCGCGGCACAGCGCAGCACCACCCGGCCCCGTAACGGGAAACGGCAAAAAACCTAAAGACCACCTCCAGGGCCACGATCCAAAAGGCGCCAGCCAACCACCGGAGCCCCCTCCCGTGCAGCGGCGGCGGCCCCCCACCCCACGCGCGCGATCGCCGGGGAGATTCCGCCCGCACGACCCCAGCGCGCGGCGCGCCATTGGAGGACTCCCTTCCCCGCCCCGCCCCGCGCGCCAGCCAGCGCCTGTTCTTGGCGCGGGGATTCGTTCTCGCCCCATCCCATCCCCCCCGCCTCGCTGGGGGTCGGATTCGTCGTCTGCTCTGGCGGTTGGGGCTTAACTCCTCCACCTGGGCGCCGCGATGCCGGAGGCCGGCAACTACGGCCACAAGAAGAACGACGGCATCTGCAACAGCGTCTGCGGCGAGGTGAGCCCATTCCCCCTCCCCTTCCCCTGCCCGCCCTCCCCTCCTCCAGATCTGCCCCTTCTGATGCGGCAGGGTCGATTCCGAGGTCCCGAAGATGCGCGCTTCCCTTATCGCGATGCCTAGAGCATTATTAGTCCTGGTCTCGTCTAGGACGCGTGAACGCCGCGTGCTTTGCCTTTTCTTTATTTTTTTCTTGCTGCCAAGCTCCAATTTTCGGTTGGGATGCTGGTCGGAATTCGGGAGCGGAGGACTTGGCTCCTCCACGCTTTTCGCGTAGCCCTCGATCTGCCTGCCCCTGCTTCGTATGGATGATGGGGGGATTTAGGTAGGTGGAGCTGTTGAGTTTAGATTCTTCACGCCTTTTTGCTGGTAAGAATCTGGCGACGTGGCGAAATTGCTTGTTTCGGGGCTGCAATTTCCCAACGGTGGAATATTTCTTTAGATGAGTATTGGGGATCACCGGCAGTGGTGCTGTGAAACCTTCCTTGTCCTTCAAAATAATTGCAGATTTCAGGCCTAATGTCCCGTCCCTGTTTGGTTAGGGAAAGATGCAGCTTTTAGTTAGTTATATACATCATTACCGGTATCTCTATATCATCATGTGATTGTAGCTTGCGTGTTTTGATTTCCTACCAGCTCTAGAGGTTCTTGCATAATTTTGCTAACCTTGCTTGGGCTTCAGTATTCGCGAGTGATGTTGCCTTTAGCCTTTGGGGTTCATGCTTGTGGCTGTGGCACAGGTTCTTCGTTGGTTCATTTCTGGTTTTGCATGGTGGTAGTCAGTTTCTAGGTTGAAGCTTTCGGTCATCCTTTTATGGCTATATAGCGCAACTTCTCGTGATAAAGAGAGGCTAGATCTTTTTGGCAAGCAGGATTTGGTTATTGCCTTGTTGGCATGTTTGTTCCTGCTTTAGGGATAGACTTTACAGAGTGTACACAGCATGTGCATGAATTTTAAATAGTTGCTAGGAGTGGTTGGCATGTTGTTACCTCGTGTTATTATTTCTTTCATGAAGTTTAGTTTTGTCTACTGTTTGTTGCCTTTGTGATTTCTTATATAGTTTTTTGAATACGCTTGCAGCCTGCATCAAAGGCCATGTCGAGGCTCAAGTGTGCGCTCCGGGGATTTGATTTCAGGGTACTTCTGGCCCTCTTGATTGGCGTGCCAATGGTACTCTTCATGATATATGCGCATGGTCAGAAGGTCACATACTTCCTGCGCCCGATATGGGAATCTCCTCCGGAGCCCTTCAAGATATTACCTCACTACTACAATGAGAATGTCACCATGGAGAACCTCTGCAAGTTACACGGGTGGAAAGTCCGGGAGACCCCACGCCGCGTTTTTGATGCTGTGCTCTTCAGCAATGAGCTTGATATCCTTGAGCTCCGTTGGAATGAACTCAGCCCCTATGTGTCAGAGTTCGTGCTGCTTGAGTCCAACTCAACTTTCACTGGTATTATAAAGCCTCTCCACTTCAAGGAAAATCGCCATCGATTCCGGTTTGCTGAATCACGGCTGACGTATGGTATGATTGGGGGAAGGTTTGTGAAGGGCGAAAATCCATTTGTGGAGGAGTCATATCAGAGGGTTGCCCTGGACCAGCTCATTAAGATTGCAAAGATTGAGGATGATGACATATTGATCATGTCAGATGTTGATGAAATCCCGAGCGGGCACACCATCGATCTCTTGAGATGGTGTGACGACACTCCTCAGATACTTCATCTTCAGCTCAGGAATTATCTGTACTCGTTTGAGTTCTTCCTGGATGACAAGAGTTGGAGGGCATCCATACACAGGTACAAGTCTGGGACGACAAGGTATGCGCATTACCGGCAGACAGATGTGCTCCTTGCTGATTCAGGGTGGCACTGCAGTTTCTGCTTCCGCTACATCAGCGACTTCGCCTTCAAGATGCAAGCCTACAGCCACGTGGATCGGATCAAATTCAAGTACTTCTTGAACCCTGAAAGGATCCAGGATGTGATATGCAGAGGGGCAGATCTTTTTGACATGCTCCCTGAAGAGTATACATTCCAAGAGATCATCGCCAAGTTGGGGCCTATTCCAAGTACATACTCTGCCGTCCATCTTCCCAGTTTCCTCCTTCAGAACGTCGACCGGTACCGGTATCTTCTCCCAGGGAACTGCAGGAGAGAGAGTGGCTAGGCTTTGTGGTTTACTTGGCAAGCTGCTGTGCTGTGCATGGGTGTGCCACCGCCAGGCTGCCGGAGAGCGGCTGGCTGTGTTCAGTTGCACCTGGTATGATTGGCTGACTTAGTTGGTGGTTGTTTGGGGAGTGGTTATGGATGGGTTCATGATTTTGTAACCTGTAACATGGGAGCACCTGACAGCATAGCGCATGCTTGATCGAGGCTTTGGTTACCTTTCCAAAAGAGCTCAACCGTGTCATTGCTATTCATGCATATTCCCTCCCTGGTTGATATATAAACTTCAGATCTGCTGTAGATTGACATTTAAGTGAAAATTCAGACTCATATATGCTGTACATGTGGCCTTACCCTGCATATAATTTACATGTGTGCATGTGTTCATAATTTCACCTAAGGTATTCTGTTTGTTGTGTTGATGGCACCGTTGAGATTCTGATATCCTGTCACCATTGGGTTTCTGGAACGAGACTCTGGCTTCTGATGCTGTTTTAAAACTGGGGTGGCCAGGTAAGTGCAATGTGCTGCAGTACTGAAGAGCAAAGCCATTAAGGCCCCGCTTGTTTTGTTGTTTGACTTACAGATCAGATCCGTAATATACGGAGTATACGGTGGTTTTAGTGGGACCTAGATGAGTCCGTAATATTTACGTCGCTAAAACCAGGGAACCAGGCGCGGCCTAAAGGGTACTCTGTTACGTCAGTTCTTTTTTCTGCATGCCATTTCCCCTGTTTCTTTCCAGGTGGTTTTCTTCTGCATCTTGTATTACCGAAAAAGAAAATGCCCTGAAGTCTTCTCCAAAAGAAGAAAAACCTACGCTGTTCACTGTCAAACAACAATTGTACCTTGGTTCTTAATCGCGTGGTTAGCCAATTACGCACCTCTAGTTACCACTGCGTTGTGTAGATTTTTATCAAGTTAATACTACATGTATACAGCAGAGGTCCCTCAAACACAATACAAAGCGGTTAATTCTATTTCCCCCCTTCCAATGTCGATATGAGATGAGAATGTTAACACCTTCATTTCGGTTAGAGCATGAACATGACAATCCTAACCGGCCCACGGTTGATGCCTTGGGATGCAGCCTGCACGAAACTTTGACATGGGCCGCTATACTAGCACCCTAGCTGTTCTGTCTTATCTCTACAACAAAAATTCTAAAAAAAAAACTCTCAACAACATTTTTTTTAATTCACTGTCGATAATTCCAGCTGTTGAACTGAGTGAGAGAAATTCCCCATAGGTTAGGCCTATGTGTTATCTGGCAGCCAAGGGGAATTTTCCCCATATCCAACACCAATCGGCCCTGCTTCTCCCCCTTCGACCTCGTGCTCCGCTCCGGTTGACCAAGGGGACGTTTAATACGTCTACCCGGCCTTGGCGGCGTGGGAAGGAGGGTGTACAAGGTAAGATTGGATCCGATCTAGAGTGGTTTTGAATCCATGGCGGCAAAATTTCCAAGGGAGGGCGGATCGTCAAACCCAAAACCGCCAACGGATCTGCAAAGAGCTCATGAAGACAATGATTCTAAAAGACGAGTAGCTTGATGATGTAATTCTGCCGAGGGAGGGGTTCATGAACCTCCGAGAATACGCACACTGGATGGCCGTGGTTAAGGTGCACACCATAAAGCACTTTGGAAACCGGCCTTTTTTTCCAGAGGATGGACGTTGCTTGGGGTTTGGCCAAGAAGTGGTCGATCAGGCCACTCGAAGACATCATGTTTGTTCTCCATGTCTCATGCTTATGTGGTTGGAACAGGGTTATGCACGAGGGCCTTGGATATTCAGGCAGTAGGGTGTGTTGTTGGAGCCTTATGATGGGATAACATATCGTCGATGATTATGAAAGACACACACGCATGGGTGCAGGTGAGAGGTGTACCTATGCAGTTCAGAAAGGAAGAGTTTGTGTGTGACATGGCTGCGCGTATTGGAGAGGTCCTAGGCGTTGATCTGTATGCACTAGGAGCCAGTGACATGAGCTTGGTGCGAGTGCGAGTAAAGCTGGATGTGGAAGAACCGCTAACAAGGTTTGTGGGACGTCATTTCCATGTTATGTACGGAAAACTGTCAAGTTCTGTTAGATATTAATAAGTGCACAAGTTTTCATTTACAATTTGATGTGCTGGAGTTGCATTAATACTATACGAACAACAAAGTAGCCTCTGCGATAAAATTCGGAGTTTCTGAAAAAAAAATCTATACAACCAGTTATTAGAGATCACCAAAAGGCTTCTGAAAGTAGATGTCAAATAGAACAAATCAAAACATGAAAGTTGTGTGCCTTTTCTACTCGTTTGCCTATTTAAACTCTAAATTCAAATTCTTATGCGACCATAAAACCGAATAAGTCGGTTGGAACCCGGGCTGGAGGTAGCTTTTTTTAAAACTTCAAAAATTTGAATCCAAATTTTCAAGAAAAAAGGGAAAACACCGGGATGTAGTAAACCATGTATTCCATCAGTATATAGATTTTTAGATTGAAATACTTAATACTTTAGGCTCAACTAAAATGATAGAATTGCACAAAATGACAAAATCTTCACTCTACTATTCAACACCGTTCACCGAGGACAAAAACTCGATTTATCATTTTTGCTGAGACTAAAATATAAAGTATCTGGAGCTGAAATTTTACATGGTGATAAGACACACAGTGGGAAATATTTTTGAAACTTTCAAATGCAAGTTTCTAAGTTAAAAAAGGGTACCATGGAGCCCGGGAGCCACCACTCTGCACCGGAAGTCCGCTTTACTTAGCAGGAAATAGCAAAAATTATATACACGTAAGAAAATGCCTATATACGCCAAAAATCAAGGTGGCCCACTAGGTGCTCCGTCCCTGAGTTAGAGGGCCGACAGTCGACACTGACACTACAAGTCAAGTGGTGAAATAGTTTTTACTTCCTCCCCACGTTCTAGGGTGGCAAGCGGCACCCGCGTAACAACCCGAAAAGAAAAATATAGACAAAAAGGAGGTCTCAGAAGTTAGTAAAATTAGAAAGATTAGTGAAAAACAGTGTCGCAACCCGCCCCGCTTGACACCCTACCACGTTCACATGCAGTGACCATATTAGGGTTGAGATTAGATCATGGAGATCTTAAATTCTTAATCGGCTCAAGACTTTTTTTTACATGAATCGGCTCAAGACTTAAGAGTATGCTGTCCTTGATTTCGGTTAGGTCGTGAACACGATCAGTGGCGGAGACACGGAGGGACCAGCAGGGGTCCCCCTAACAGTAGAAATTTTTGTTAAACCTCTCAATATTTATGCTAAAAGCTTCTTAAATTTCTCCATTTTAGTACTGCGGTCCTCCCCAACAGTTGACGAGAGGGGAAATTTTTTCATGGGCCTCCCTCATGTGATTTTCCTGCCTCGGCTCGCGATTTTAGCCACGACCTTGCGCGTCGTAGCTCCGTTGCCTCCTCTGTTCGTTCTTTGGCCCTGCCTGGACTGGGGTGCAATGCAATGCAACTGCAGCCTGGACGAAAGCCTGGGCTCCTTTGTCACATGCGCGGGGCTAGTCTAGCGCCATAGCTGTGGAACGTTTCCAAAAGTCAAAAAGGCAGGGTGAACACTGTACAAGTATAGCTAGCGTCTGACGGCTGACGTCTACCACTGAAGATGTGTGTGTGTTAATCACGCGCGGCGTGAACCATTATCATGGCCGACATGTCAGATCGTCCCGAGACAAGGCATCCGCGGGACCTGACCAGGGTGAACTCAAAGTCAAGCTGCTTGGACTTGTACCCGTGCCGTTGGCGTGTGGGCGTGGCCGCGGTTGCGAACCGTGAGGCTGAACGAGCAGGGGATTTGCCACCAGGCCGGGGGATCGTGCCTCACAAATGTTCGGTTTCGTCTTCAAGTGTCGTGCGTCGTGCTGCCGGCACCCGATGGACGGTATCCTATCCCGAGCTGTGAGCTCCTTCTCCTTCAGCTATACCCCTCACTGCCAGTTTTTTTTCCAGATCCTCACAGCCAGTTTTTGTTTGTTTGTTTGTTGAGATCCTCACAGTCACAGCCAGCTAGAATACACTCGATACGCAGATCGACCTCTGTTCAGGGGCATCGACACGGATGAAACGAGAGATGTACACAGATCGACCCAGCCCATCCTGCAATCGAAATCTTTTGCTTAGCTCCTCGCTAAGTAAAAATGGGCTGGGCCTTAACGCAGAGCCTACTGCTAGAAAAGGACGGCCTCGTCTAAGAAAAAGAAGGGAAGACCCAAGAACCTTTTTTTCTAGGGAAGCGCCAAGAACTTCTCGGTTTAATAAAAAGAAGAAGAGGAAAATCTAGCGCAGAGAACCTTATTTTACTTCGGCAGGAAGGACTGGGCAGCAATAGGACGTGGATAAGCGTGGTCTCCATGCCCGGGGACACGTTGGCCCGGGTGGGGGAACCAGCTGCCCCGTTTTTTGACTAGCTCTAATGGGCGTATCATAGGTAGTATCATATATGTTATAAAATTTTGACGTGACATACTAATTAATGATAAAAGAGATTGTGTTGGTATCATAGCACGTAGAACTAGAAAAACTAATCCTAAATAAATCTCGTATACAATTTTGCATTGAGATTCTACAAAACAATAAATATACCAAAATATATGATACTACTACATAATACTATGCATTGTAAAGATGATATCATATACTAGTATCATATACATAATATTACTATATCCATTGTGAATAGTCTTACCTTGCTACCTTGGAGAGCAAGAAACCAGGGGGACAGGTGCTTGCATCGCTCTGGTCTGGTGACGTGGTTGTGTCCCAAGAAACAAGGCTAGGAATCATTGGTCCCACCCGAGCTTCACTAGAGGCTAGCCTAGTCCCTTCAAGCGGCCCACTCCCGTAGCGCGTGTATCCATCCAAAATCCATGCGCGTGGCTACAAAAATCGTTTTGGAGACTTAATTTGCCGAGCGATCCCTGAAGAAAGATTTTGTACAGTTTTGACGCAGAGGCAGAGAGGATACCGTGGCCTGTACTGCGGGGAACAGGAACGAGCGAGTGATCTGGTCAGGATTGCAAAGCGTAGGAAAAAGTCCGTGGCCTTGCCTGGGGTGCAACTGCAGTCTGGACGAAATCCTGGGCTGCAACGGCAGTCTGGACGAAAGCCTGGGCTCCTTTGTCACAACTCACATGCGTCGCTAGTCTAGCTCCATAGCTGATCATCTATTATCCTAGCTGTTGAACGAGTCCAAAAGTCAAAAAGCCTGGGTGAACACTGTACAAGTACATTCACGCCTACCCACCGAAGATGGGCCAAAACGACAAATACGACCCTTAGACCAAAGTTTAATGTAAAATAGACCGTCTCGGTATTTTTAGCCTGAGTGAGATACCGCCAGCATTTGCGGCGGTACTATACGAGGACTGGCTTTTATTAAGGTTTGCTTCCCTAAACAGAACACGTAGCGTTGGTTGCAGGGCCGAGCCCTCTAAAATGGATTCTGTCTTACTATAAATTTTAAACTAATTAACAAATATAATGTATATATATATATCATAATATCTATATTGTAATTGGATAGATTAAATATCACACCTAATCAAATTCCGGATGCATAATGTTTATTTAAACAACATCACTCTTTTAGAGTTCTTTGAAATACATACAAAAGATTGGCAAATTTAAAATACAGCCCAACTCTAGCCTGTGCCGGTGCCGATCACAGCGAAGGTACAATCAGCGATCAGGTGATCAAAGAGAAACATAAAATAAAACCGGAACTCACCCAGCAACCTACGACCTGTGTTGTCGAGTCCCGCGTCGGCGACTCGGCGTATCTGCGTATGTCTCGCGTGGAGGCAGGTGGAGGTGTGCGTATCCAGGGCCTTGTTTTCCGTAGCCTTTTGGCTGTTTGCATCTGGTCACGACCGTCGACCGATCGGATCAATCGATCCGCCTTGGCAGGTTAGGGATAAGCCAAGGAGTTTACCCCACACACACTATGTGAGTAGTTTGTGCGGTCCAGCTAAGACATATAAGGTCCATTTTATCTACTATTTTTTTTCATTTCAGTAAATATATACAGTAGGTCTATATAAAATTTTAGGGCTCTTCAAATTTTGGGGCCATTTGTGGGCCGCACATTTGGTACAACAGTAGGCCCGGCCCTAGTTGGTTGTTACTGCTGCTCATAGCAAACTCTTCCATTTGTAGACCGTGGGTTCGCCCTCTATTTTTTCATTCTTTTTGTCCTGAAAAATTAGTTTTAAAAACTAATTCTTTTTTCTATGATTTGAATACCGAACTTTCTCAAAGGCAAGGAAAGGTGTTATCACCACGTTATAATTTTTTAACATTGTCCTTACACATATATTTGTTGCGTGATTGCGTCAAGTGCAGAAAATCTTATTGGAACAAGTCGTATTGGAGCCATTTTGAGAAATTCGAAAACCATATATCTAAATCTCAAGAAAAAAATTGAAAACAAAATCACACAAGACCAACAATCGAGTACATACGACACAAATTTCCATGAAATGTATTTTCATATGTATTCTAAAGAAGAAGAAAAAAGCGAAGATCAAAACTAATTATTTTTAGATTCACAATTTGGTGATTATCCCCTATTTTCTCATATTTTTGTGAAAAAGTTAGTTCAATAAATTAATTCGTTTCCTATGATTTGTTATATTTTTCTAATCCATAATTTTGACAATATATTTTGAGGGCTAAAAAAGTATTTCAAGAGCAAAAAAATTGTTTTGATCTCCACATTTGTCCTTTTCTCTTCTGTAGATCGCATATGAAAATTTATTTCGAGAAAACTTGTGTCGTACATGCATTGGACGAGTGAGATGAATAAATGAGATAACCCTTATAATCTCAAACAATATAAAAAAGCTCACAGGACCTATAATCCCAAACAGAGGTAGTACATACTCAATTGTGGATTATACGTGATTTTTTTCAAAAAATTTGAGATTTAGACACATACTTTTCGGAATTTCTTAAAAAAGGCTCCAATAATCCGTGTTCCAAATATACGTTTTAACCAGTTTTTTAGCAAAAATAAGAACGAGAAAAATATATTTCGAGGAAACTTCTGTCGTCATACATACTCGATTGTTGGTTACACGTTATTTTTTCTAAGAAAAATGAGATTAGGCATATGCTTTTCAAAATTTCTTGAAAAGGCTCCAATAATCTGTGTTCAATAATACTTTTAAACTAATTGTTCAGTAGAAAAAAAAAGGCAAGCTGGGATCGGACACAAGACCTAGTACAAAAGGAGTCGCTACCGGATCACCGTACCAACCAATACTACAACCTCCACCTACAGCGCGTTTGGTAAACGGAGGGCGGGGGAATGGGAGTTGGAGACTGGGAGTTCCCATGGATAATGGGCAAGGGAAGTAACTATTTATTCCCATTCCACCGTTTGTTATTTGATGGGAATTATCTGGGGAGTTTGAAGAGGGAATTATCTTTCCACGTTAAGATGCTGGGATTAGGCATGGGAATAAAACGTGAAATTACCAGTTGCCCAAACCTCACTCTAGAACATCTGGAAATGAAAGTTCAGTACTTCGCATGAGATATTAATAATACACACTCCAGCAAACTGGCCTTTTTTTTGAACTGGAACACATCTCTTCCATTAAACTGGCTCAGCTAACTTGCTGGCCACCATCACACGGACAAAGTCTGGAACGGTCTCTATCCAACGTAGCCTAGGCATAGTCTGATTAGCACCGACAGCTGCTAATTCATGGCCTACGTTATTACAAAGTCTTGAGCAGTGCAAGATTTTAAACGAAATAAAGTTCAACAAAACAAAAGATCGTATCTCTCGGAACAGAACTTCTAGCTAAACAAATTTCTCAGATCAGAAATCAGCATGGCTAATCTTCTTCTCGTACACTTCACTCCAGCAAAACTACTGTTTTGTGGCTATGCTGATTCTTCTCTTTGGAGCTGCAAGGACGGTGACCAAGAAAATTAGACTTCCTTCCCAACAAATCAAACTACTCTTGCCAATAAATGCACATGAAACAAAATAGCAGAACTTTACACGCACACACCTATTTTTTCTTCGCGGCGTGCAGCTCTTGGCGAACATATTCCACTCTGAACTCAGGACGCATCTTTACAAAAAGATTTGTCTTTCCAACATCTTCACCTATGACACGAATAGCCATGATAGCTTCTTCTATACTAAGACCAGGTAGGTCCTGCAAGATGTCAAGCAACTTGTCTGTGTTCGAGGAAGTGTTGTCAGGAACCTCAGCTTCATGCTGCATAGCCTTGTGGATAGCATTCATGGTGTTTGTATTCTGTTGCTCTGCTTCCAAAAACTTTGCAAATGAATTAGATATATTTACAAACCCCAACTCAAGAGTATCAGCATCTGGATAAGTTCTTTTACGACCATTCTTATAACCACCAGATGTGTTGATGTTATCATGAGTATGAGCAAAATTTCCCTCTTCAAGATCGATGGTCTGGAGTCCATCTTTGGTGGGTTCACCTTCTGCCACGTCCTCTCCCGGATCTTTAGCACCTTCTCCTTTGGCAAGATCATTAGCATAAATCTCACACAACTTATTGAAATTAACCATAGGCTTCATGTACAAAGGCCCTGCTCCCTCACGAGACTACAATAGAAAAGAAGGAATATTCATAAGAAACTAAAATCAAGGTAACAATAAACAACTATACTTTGTTTACAGATTAAAGCACGCGATGTTATACCTTTGCCCAACCCATGTAGGTCTCTCTATCTCCGGTTACCATTTTCTTCTCATCATCCCATCCAAATCCGTTGCCATATTGCATAATTTCCAAAATATATGAAAGTTGCTTCTTTAGAATCTTCACTTTTGATTTGATGTGCGGATCAGCTTTTAGGTCAGCATGCGGTAACTTTATGGCAATTTTCTTCTCAATATATGTAAGATACCCAGACTGGTGACCGGTATCCACTTTCCAACAAGAATCATTCATTTCATATAGAATATCAATGAGTAATTTATCCTCCTCTGTTGTCCATGTTCTTTTGTCTCTCTTTTTGGATTTTAGTGTTTTCTCTTTTGGCTTGACAATCTGATAGTTTATTTGCATATAAATACAGAGTGTGCATGTAAAAAAAAGATACTAAAATCTTCAAAAGTAATTGTAGTGCTACCAGAACAAAAACAAATAATTGATAAAAATGAGCTGCTGGAACATACATTTGAAAAAAAATGGATAATATTGAGTATAAATATATAGCTAAGAAATCCAATCATGACACCTAACATTTCCTAGCTTGCATCAATAATGTTATGTTTTTCTGTCCAAGCTTTCCACATTTCATCAGCTAACTTCTCTCTCTTCTCGGTCCATTCTGATGATGATTCTGTGGAGCGAATGACATCCTCATTCTGTTGTTCTCGCAGAAGTTCTCTGTATATTCATCTAGATACTTCTCACATGCAACACGCATGTGTTGCCTTATGAGGTTGTGAAGATAGCAACATGCTAAAATTATATCAACGTGGATGTCTATAGAGTAATAAGAAGAATTCCTAATTATGGCCCAGCGTATCTTCGGCAGCCCAAAGGTTCTCTTAATCACATTTCTTGCCGACGAATGTTTCATATTAAACAATTCCTCTTTCTTGTTTGGTGGATTTTTCCAATCACTTAGATGGTATCGCTGCCCTCTATATGGAGCAAGAAATACTTCACAGTTCTTGAACCCAGCATCAACCAGATAATGACAACCTACAGAAAAGAAGAGATTTGGAGCAGTTTATCATGCGTGTTCACTACATTAACATATGTTTTTTTCATGTACTACTATGTAGTTATTTCTTAGGGAATCTTAAGGCCATGTGTTCTTGCTAAGGCATCACGAAGCACCCTAGCATCGGCTGCAGATCCTTCCCAGCCTGGTAATACATAGATGAATTGCATGTCGGGCGCACACACACCAAGAACATTTGTTGCGATATCATTTTTTCTTGAACGATATCTTGGTTTGTCAATGGCACGCACATGAACTTTTACGTATGTCCCATCTAAGGCACCTAGACAGTTCTACAATAATAGTAGATAATGTGTTAGGTCGTGCACAAAACTATGTCTAAAAGATGATTGTAATTTTGAAACAGATTAGATACCTTAAACCAACTCCATCTTCCATCCGTGCAATTGGCAGAAATAGGTTTAGACTTCTTAAGTAACACTTTAGAAAGCTTTAGTACTGCTCCTAAGACCAAGCGAAACTTTACGCTTACTGTTCCAGTTGAACGTTGGAAGTCATGATGAATTACTCGATTTTTCTCATCATGGCCAAGTATGTGGAGGAACATAGCAACCATCTCTTCCACCTTCATGTACCTAGTATCCCTTAACCCACCTATTTCTCTCACCAAAGTACACAAAACTCCAAAACAAAGTCTATCCATCCGCAGTTGTTCAATGCATTCTTTATCACTTACACGTATCCTGTTGTGCAAATTTTGTGCTCTAATAATCGGGTCATACCAAGAAGGTTCCCTAATACGAGGAATCCTACGGCCAACTTCTTCTAATTAACATTACCAAGCTATGCATCATCAAATATAATGATATCAATACTTTCACTCTGCGTTGCCTCATTGTATCCCATAGTATTATTATTTGCCGGTTAGTTGGTCGGCGTGCCATGTTTGTCCACAAAATTAATGGCACATAGTTAGGATCAAGATTTATAGTCATATACTAGCACTAGCTACATCTAACCAATGGTAACACGTCAAGAAATATTAAATTAAAGTAGCAGCACACAAGAACAAACCAGCAAACAATGTTCACTCGAGTACTGAACTATAAATTTAAAGAATATAAGGCATGCAGAAAAACAATATTTAGGTAGAGTACCTCCTCCAGAAGTTTGTCATCAGTGTTCGGACCATTCCTTGGATTAACAGGAAGACCTTCATGGCTATTATGCTTAATGTACAACTCTGCCAAGTTGTTTTTCTTCGAAAACTCAACATCTTACGTACAGAGTCATCATAATGAATTAGATCAATTCCATTTTCAAAGGTTTTCACAGGGACTTTATAATATAAATCATCACCATCCTTCCAACCTACGGTTTTAGCCAAGCGAACTAAACAAAAATAGGAGGTCCTGTCACCGTCATAATCTGGAAAATTAGATACTTCGCCTCCATTATATGTAAGTTCACCTTCCATTGAAAAAGAGCCCCCATAATGTATTTTGATAAGGATCAGATCTTCATCCATTCTGTATACGAGGTAGTTTATCTTATGATTCCAGTTAATACATACAAAATAAATGCTTAACCTTGCATTGACATACCTACAGTACCATGGGGTATGCATCTTCAAAAGGAGAAAAAAATTCAGTGGCCAGCTTGTCGCTGATTACATGTGACCAACTACTATTATGCATCATCTAACGCAGCTAACGGAACTAACTAGTGAAAGTGGAAAACCATAGTACTTTTTATTAGATGTCTAATTGATTATGTGCCACACAAAGTGTTAGGGAAATTTAATAACAACGGTATGACCAAATGATCTATGTAAACATCTGCACACTAGTGAACGCATAGGAGATAATTTAGCCAAGTAATCCATTAACTTAACCATACTAATGTTTACTACTTTTTCACAATATCGTAACAAACAAGAATGGGTAATAATATGTATACGCATTGATCAAAAATTAGATACAGGAACTGACTGAATTAACTCGTACACGCCTGACCACGGTCCTTTCCACCTCCTGTAAATTGCAGTTACTTCCTAATTAATGTCCTCTTGCGATGGATGTGTAGTTAAGTAACAAAATTTAGAGACTCCGTAGAAGAAGAAGAATCGAAGAGGAAACAAATAGATGAATGGAAAAAAGAGGAACACAGACTGTATAGAGAAGGGATTCGATCTAGATCTGCAAATCGAAAAGGAAAAAATCAGGATGAGTCTACTGATTAGGGAAAATCAACAAAAAATCGCTCAAGAATTTGGAGACAAGAAAGGGGAAGGAGAAATTGACCTGGATGGTCGCCTCTTATGAAGGCGGCATTGCCTCTACAACTGATGAGATTGAGATGTCGTATATATATGGGAGATCACAGAGGTGGTTGTGGATTAGGCCTGATTTTGTGCGCAGAGTATCCATCTTGGCGCGCAAAGAAGAATTTGTTGGCGCCTTTTCTCCTCCCCCATCGGCTTGAGGCGTTATCCAGACATGGCGGCAGACGGTGGGTAATGAAGCCAGAGGCATTTTAGTCATTTTAAACCCAACTACCATTCCATGCGATGAATTACCAGGGTCCCCCCGGGATGAAATCGGAGGGAGTTATTCCTCCCGATTCCCTTTCCCCTTCCGTACTAAACTCCCATTCCCTCTAACTAATTGATGCGCTCGACTTTCGACGTAGAGCTCGTTGGGAACCCCAAGAGGAAGGTATGATGAGCACAGCAGTAAGTTTTCCCTCAGTTATGAAACCAAGGTTTAATCAAACCAGTAGGAGCAAGGAAACACCCCAAAAGTGTTGTTAGCTGAGCTTTGGCAGGGCGCACTACCGGTGCTAGTAGCAATGTGGAGACCTGCACAACACAACCACAAAACTTTGTCCTCAACTTGCGATGAGGTTGTCAATCTCACCGTGTTTTGCGGAAAACAAAGGATTAAACGTATCGAATGGAAAGAAGTAAAAGTTTGCAGAAAGTAAACACAAAGCATAAATAGTTTATAGATTGTATGTAAAGAAAAAGGACCGGGATCCATAGTTCACTAGAGGTGGCTCTCCTTAGATAGATAACATGTTGGGTGAACAAATTACAGCGGGGCAATTTGACAAACACCGAGAAAGCAATACATGCATATACTAATCATCTTGACTCCTCTGAGACTTGATTGGGCATTACAACATTATACATAAACCGCCATCCAACTGCATCTATGACTAATAATCCATCTTCAGGTTATCATCTGAACCCCCTCCAGTATTAAGTTGCAAGCAAATGATTATTGCTTTACGAACTGCGTGTAAAGTAAATAATACTATTGTTCTATGAACAAAGGATTGTTGTTTTCTCCCTAGTAGCAACAGCACATCTAGTACCTTAGAGATTTCTGTCACTTCCCCAGATTACCAGAGGCATGAACCCACTATCGAGCATAAATACTAACTCTTGGAGTTGCTAGCATCTACTTGGCCAAGATAGCTACTAACAACGGAAAGCATGCAAGATCTCAAATAACAAAGACATGATAGAATCAATAATCAATCTGAAATAGCATCTCAATATCCATCGGATCCCCGCAAACACAACATGTATGGATTACAAATAGATAATCTTGATCATGAACGGAGCTCACAAGATCTAAACATGAAAGCACAAAGGAGGAGAAACTAGCCATCTAGCTACTACATGGATCCGTAGTCCAAGGATGAACTACTCACGCTTCACACCGGAGGCTTGCATGGTGATGAAGAAGGCCTCCAGGGTGAATTCCCCTCTCCGGCAGGGTGCCGGGAAGAGCTTCAGATCCCTCCCGATCTAGAGATGGAGATGACGGCGACTACAGACACTTTCGTGGAATTTTGATCGGGTACTTAGTGTTTTCGTCCCGAGGGCAATATATAGGCGGAAGGAGAGGCCGAGGGGGTGCCGCGAGCGGCCACACCACCCCTTGGCGCAGGCCAGGCCTGGCCGCGCGGCCAGGTGGTGTGGTGTCTCCCTGGCCCTTCTCCGTCTCGTATTCTGGCACTTGATCACTTCCGGAAAAATAGGAACTTTGGCTTTTGTCCCGTCCAATTCCGAGAATATTAATCTTCTGACTTTCCTGGAACCAAAAATAGCAGAAAACAAGCAGCTGGCACTGTGGCTCTTGTTAATAGGTTAGTCCAAGAAATCATATGAAAAGTACTCCAAAGTTGGAACAAAACATAAGAAAGTTGATAAAACCAAGCATGGAACATCAAAAATTATAGATACATTTGCAATGTATCAACATCCCCAAGCTTAACTCCTGCTCGTCCTTGAGTAGGTAAGTGATAAAAAGAAAGAATAATTTTTGAGGTGACATGCACCATCAAAAACTTGATCAAATTATTTGCAAAACATTCAAAGTTGGGATCATAGTACTTCAATCATAACATGAAAGACAAAGTTCTAGCAATAAGCAAACAAACTATGATGCAACATGAAAAGGCACAAACAAACGATTCATGAATAACAATGCTTTGCAAGACGTTTGTTTGTTTCACATAAAGAAAACATAGCATAGTAGTATTCAGCTTGTCCCTCAATAGAGTAGCAAATATAAATGCATAGGACACCTTCAAAGTTCATAAGAGTGACTAGATACAATAGTTTAAAACAAGCAATAACAAGTTATGCATCAATCAACTAGTCTTGGGACAATGCACATAGAACTAAGAATGGCCACTATGCTCTCAAAATAGGTGCATAAAGATAGAAGGTGGAAACTCAATATAATGGTGGAAGAAAGGCCTTTTGTAAAAGGAAGTAGGGACTCAAGTCTCATAAAGAGCTTCCAAAAATTATGGTACTTGTAGCTTTCAGCTCTCATTGCCCCTATCATAAACATCTTGAAGTGTTTAAGGTTAAAGTGAACAAACTATGGTGTACATGCTTGACGAAGTATAAGTCAGAAATCTCATGTCCCTTGTATACGAGGGCCGCTCCTCATGCTACTCAAGTTTAGTCACCGGTAAGTTCTTGTCATCGTAAGTACATGTGTATCATAGAGAACCGCCAACGGGGTACCCCTTGCCCGATGATACAGAAGAATCCCCATATCAAAATGACAAGGCAAGCAGACAACGAGCATCTTAGCATTCTTCTTATTTACCATGGGAATATGGTGCTTTTTTCTCTCTTTCCTCTTTTCATAGTATCTCTTTTTTTTCTCTTTTCTCTTTTCTTTCTCAATATAGGACTTTTTTATAAGAAGAATGCTTCATACACAACTCATTATGGTTATGCTGCAGGTTTCCACCATGTTAGCATGGATTAGGCCAGCGGCCCAGGCGTTTCTCTAACACATATACATAACTCCATGGACTTACAAGCTCCCCTTTCATTTCACACCGACGACATCCATATACAAAAGAGCATGATATCAACTAGGTACAAGTACCAAGTGCAATGTTGAAAGTGTTCCCCATGAAAGCATGGTTCTGCTAATTCCCGACAAATAAGTGCAAGCATATACAACATAGAAGACACAATGGTTCAAGTTTATTAAGGGCAAGTAAAGTAAAGTGTGCCATCAAGTTCGTGAGAGCTTTAATCACTAGTTTTCTCATAACAAGTGGAAGGTAAACAAAAGCATGAATGTACTTGGAGTAGCATAAGCTAGTAGGTAGGTATGGTGGACTCTTTGGAATAACTTGGTTTAGGGAGTTGGATGCATGAGTGGAACTCATACTTTGTTGTGGAGGCTAGCAAAAGACTGGGAGAGACAAACTAAGAGAGCAATAATTGCCATAATCATGCAGAGCGACAAAACATCATTGATCAAAGCATAAAGTGATACTACAAGTTGAAAACTAAAGGATCATACAGGCTATGGTGACTTTGGATAGTCATAACATGGTGTGAGCATGTGCCAAGTCAACCCAAATAAAGCATCAAAGGAGAATACCACTATACTATGCTTTCGTATGCTAAAACAACGCATGATTCATCCAAGGCACATTAAGCAATCTCAATTGTTTATAACAATTCATGCTACATCAAAGAATACCAAGCATAAAGCCAAAACAATATCAAGCATGTGACAAAGCATAGGCCACAGTCAAAAACAAGCTCTTTTTACCACATAAGTATGAACTTTCCTACTCTTTTCCAAACCAAACAAATCTATTTGCAAACCAAGAAAACGAAAAACCAAAACAAAAACAAAAAAGAAGACGCTCCAAGAAAAACACAACTGTGCATGAAACAATAAAAATGAAGCGTTTGGAAGAAACCTGGGATTTTTATTGATGAAGAAGGGGGATGTCTGGGCATCCCCAAGCTTTGACGCTTGTACTTCTTGGATATTTCTTGGGGTGACACACGTGGCATCCCTAAGCTTGAGCTTTAGTCCATCCTTCATCTCATTACTCATTCCTTCCATACACCTGAAATTTTTCCTTCATACAAAACTTCACACAATCTCATTAGCAACATTAGTGCACTTAAGATAAATAAGTCTTAAGGTTCAGTTCTAACACCAAATAAACTTCCATTAGAACACTAGCTACTGTAGCACTTCCCTCAAAAAGCTCAATTCCCCAAAAGAACTCAAGAAGGAACTAACAAGAAGCAAATGCAGAAAATGGCAGAAATCTGTCAAAACAGACCAGCAGGTAAAGACGAATTTTTCCGAAGACCTTCTGTTGCTCAAATCAAAAGGTTTTGAACTAACTAAAGTTATATAACAACATGGGGCAGAAGCACAAACAATTACAGCTCAATCCGACATACAGAGCTCTCTCACGAATTTTTACGGTCAAGCACATAAATCTGTTTCGGGACAGCAACTTTCCCAATCATTACTTCACTCTCATTAGAGGTTACTCTTGGCACAAAAAGCAAATAAAAAGGATAAGGAGAGGTTATTACAGAGGTAATAACTTCCAAGACTCATCTAAAACTTTTGGGTTATCTTCCAATAAGTACTTTTCTTTAACGGCTTTAAGTTAGGCATAAGAAGCAAAGAAAGAATCAAGTGTTCTCAAATGAAGAAGCATTAAGATCAATACCAGAAATATTTTCAACAAGGCAAGGTATATCATCCAAATAAGTTCTAGAGGATCCTCTCTCAATGCTCTTAGGTTTACTATTCTCATCTAAAGGGTTTGCAGGAACAATCCAATCAAGATTCTTTTCTATGGCATCATGTATTGCTACTAGTTTGAAGGGTATTGGTATCTTAGGTTCCTCCCCATTAGGTTCGGTTTTGTTCATATTTTCTCGTGTACCAACAACATGTACACATGAGCCTAGCATATTGAAACGTTCAAAAACTTTTCTACCTTCCTTGGCAACATCATAGAACTCCTTAAACAAAGTTACTAGAATAAAATCCCTCTTTTCAAGATCCTCAATTTCTTTAAGCTTAAGAAACATCACTTGCATTAAGGGGTTGAGGTTAACAAACCTAGCTTCTAACATGTGAATTAAAGAAGATGCAGCAATCTCATAATTTGGAGCAAGTTCTACAAGGGATCTATCCTCAGTATCTTCATGTTTGCTAACATGATTAAAGAATTCTTCAATGTTACCTTTCCCAATTATAGAACCACTACCAATTGGAAGGTCTTTCAGGGTGAATTTGGGGATCAACATGGTGAGCTAGGTAAGGGGTGACAACTAAAGGAGACTTAATTTTTGTGTGTTTTTGAATAAGAAAGCAAAACAAGTAAAACTAATTTTTTGTGTTTTTGAAGAACAAAACAAGCAAACAAAGAAAAAAGAAAACTAAGCAAAACAAAAACAACAAAGTAAAGAGATTGGTTATGAGGGACTCCCCTTGTGAAGATGTCCTTGACTCTCCGGCAACGGCGCCAGAAAAGATCTTGATGTGCTCGACTTTCGACGTAGAGCTCGTTGGGAACCCCAAGAGGAAGGTATGATGAGCACAGTAGTAAGTTTTCTCTCAGTTATGAAACCAAGGTTTAATCGAACCAGTAGGAGCAAGGAAACACCCCAAAGGTGTTGCTAGGTAAGCTTTGGCAGGGCGCACTACCGGTGCTAGTAGCAACGTGGAGACCTGCACAACACAACCACAGAACTTTGTCCCCAACTTGCGATGAGGTTGTCAATCTCACCGTGTTTTGCAGAAAACAAAGGATTAAACGTATCGAATGGAAAGAAGTAAAAGTTTGCAGAAAGTAAAAAGAAAGCAGAAACATTTTATAGATTGTATGTAAAGAAAAAGACCGGGATCCATAGTTTACTAGAGGTGGCTCTCCTTAGATAGATAACATGCTGGGTGAACAAATTACAGCAGGGCAATTTGACAAACACTGAGAAAGAAATACATGCATATACTAATCATCTTGACTCCTCTGAGACTTGATTGGGCATTACAACATTATACATAGACCGCCATCCAACTACATCTATGACTAATAATCCACCTTAAGGTTATCATCCGAACCCCCTCCAGTATTAATTTGCAAGCAATAGATTATTGCTTTACGAACTGCGTGTAAAGTAAACAATACGATTGTTCTATGAACAAAGGATTGTTGTTTTCTCCCTAGTAGCAACAGCACATCTAGTACCTTAGAGATTTCTATCACTTCCCCAGATTACCAGAGGCATGAACCCACTATCGAGCATAAATACTAACTCTTGGAGTTGCTAGCATCTACTTGGCCAAGATAGCTACTAACAACAGAAAGCATGCAAGATCTGAAATAACAAAGACATGATAGAATCAATAATCAATCTGAAATAGCATCTCAATATCCATCGGATCCCCGCAAACACAACATGTATGGATTACAAATAGATGATCTTGATCATGAACGGAGCTCACAAGGTCTAAATATGAAAGCACAAAGGAGGAGAAACTAGCCATCTAGCTACTACATGGATCAGTAGTCCAAGGATGAACTACTCACGCATCACACCGGAGGCTTGCATGGTGATGAAGAAGGCCTCCAGGGTGAATTCCCCTCTCCGGCAGGGTGCCGGGAAGAGCTTCAGATCCCTCCCGATCTAGGGATGGATATGACAGCGGCTACAGACTCTTTCGTGGAATTTTGATCGGGTACTTAGTGTTTTCGTCCTGAGGGCAAGATATAGGCGGAAGGAGAGGCCGAGGGGGTGCCGGGAGCGGCCACACCACCCCCTGGCGCGTGCCAGGCCTGGCCGCGCGGCCAGGTAGTGTGGTGGCTCCTTGGCCCTTCTCCATCTCGTATTCTGGCACTTGATCACTTCCGGAAAAATAGGCACTTTGGCTTTTGTCCCGTCCAATTCCGAGAATATTCATTTTCTGACTTTCCTGGAACCAAAAACAGTAGAAAACAGGCAGCTGGCACTATGGCTCTTGTTAATAGGTTAGTCAAAGAAATCATATGAAAAGTACTCCAAAGTTGGAACAAAACACAAGAAAGTGGATAAAACCAAGCATGGAACATCAAAAATTATAGATACATTTGCAATGTATCAACATCCCCAAGCTTAACTCCTGCTCGTCCTCGAGTAGGTAAGTGATAAAAAGAAAGAATAATTTTTGAGGTGACATGCACCATCAAAAACTTGATCTAGGTATTTGCAAAACATTCAAAGCTGGGATCATAGTACTTCAATCATAACATGAAAGACAAAGTTCTAGCAATAACACGAAGCAATAAGCAAAGAACCAGCTAGACTTTCCGCAAGCTGTGGTTAGTAATTTTATTCTCTATCTATCTACAAAGTACTAATGTTTATCCTCAATCATCAAAACACTATGAGTTAATTAGCATGCCTATGTGTGAAATAAAATTATTTTTCCAGTTCTTGGTAGCTAGGAATTTGAGATTTATTTGATTGAGCAATTACAAACAAGAACCGTGTTTATGTTTTCAGTGTAATTCATTCTTATATTTGATTGCATCAAAATGCTCAGTATCTATATCTATGTACAAATGGGATTCTGTAGTGATGTTGCAATAATGCTCTGTAGCGATGACAGTGTTACCATTAGCTCTGGCAGTTTTGAATCCCAGTCATCATAAGAGCCCACTAAGAGGTTTGAGTTTAGAGGTATCAAAGAACATCAAAATTTTAGTCATTTGTTTTAAATTTGTATGTGTTTAGACGGTAGACAGGAATATGCCACCGCATTGAAATTTATATATGTGGTTGCATCAGGACGTCAACATAAGGGGAACTCTGATTTTGATAAGCAGAGCCTTTTTGGAGACGACATGTATCTAAAAGAAGTTCATGTAGACTTCCTCTTAGGCTGGTGTGAACTTGAATTACCACCAAAAATAAAGTACTACATCTACAGGTTGGCCTATTCATTTGTCATGGAAAAGAAGTGCAAGCTGATAAGATGATATATTCTTGAACATATGATCAACAAGCTACCTTGTGATATTTAAATACTTCCAGTAATCACAAGCATGCTAATTCTTCAATTCTTTATACTTGCGCAGACATTTGGAGCAACTTCATATGAAAATACCTAAATGACCGCCTTAATGAACCAATTGATGTCCATGTTTGGTAAATGAACAACAAGGAGCCAAAGATGGTTACGATGAACATAGGATCTGAGTCAGATGCAATCTTGACGACTAGATGGGAGAAGGTTGTGAGAAGCTTCAACTTAAAGCAGGATAACATTGTCCTTTTTTACTTTGATAAAACTGATAATGAAGAGGTATATATTATGTTCAGCAACTTCTACCAGGCGACCTATTATAAATGCAATGCTGGTTGATAAAGAGTACTAATTATGTTTGTTTGATGTATGGAGTCCATTTTGTATGTACTACCGTAAAGTAATGGCTAAATATGTATGGAGTTCCCCAACTATCTAGCTAATATTAATTGTTAATATAATGGTCTTCTTTTGACTGGATGCTAAATTACTTGAGTTAATCTGTCTATCTGCCTACTGAATCATGATTATGTGTCATGTCAGCTATGATTGAGTTTGAATTAGCATGTTGTGTACTATTTAAAAGGGTTTATACACACTAGAGACGGTCACTTTAACTAGCCGCTTCGAGGCATCCTAGTTTCGTCGATGGTCTTTATTTGAATCTGATTCCGGATGCATGACAATTGAAGAAAGTCCCTACTTCGGGCCGTCTGAGGGTGAGGAGTTCTTGCAAGCGGTCAGGACTACTAGTCGTCTCCAGCTCGTACATGTTAGAGGTGTTTCCCTTTTTACACCATTTGAGGTCGTGTATCGTAGAGCCGCAAAGGAAAACCGACTCAGGTGGTGTGCTCTTAGACGATATGCGCTTGAGCCGGAACGAGAAACCGGCTGAGGCCTATGGGCAATCACCGTCTCTAAGTAACGCGTTTGTACTATTGGATGCCTTCCTTGCGAGAGGGGAAGATGCCTTCCTTGAGCAATAGGTGCAAACCGGGACTGTTGTGCTAGTCGTGGCCATCCTTATCTTCGTATTCGTCCGACGCATGGTCCCGCACGACATCTAGTACATATGTATTGTGGTGTAGGTGCGTTTCGTGTGGACCCTCGCGAGGGAGGCCTCACTGAGGGTGCCCTTTCCTCATGAAAAGCTTCAGGAGGTGTTGGTTCGCGAGGGAGCCTCGCGAAGAGATGCCCCTTGAGGCTCCGCGAGGGTCGCTCCTCGTGAAGCATCGGGCTTCGTGAGGGAGTCTTCTCGTAGTACTGTAGCTACTCTGCTGTCAGAATGCAGTAGCAAATGGGTTGTGGTACTGTAGTTGCCACTGGCCTGACAGTGGTAATCCTCGCGGCCTTCTATCTTGTCTAGATCTTGGGAGTTCCGTGTAGAAAAAATTATTTATCTCCGCGTGGCCCAACAATAGTAGTGCTACAAAATGCCCAATAGTAAAACTTTGATAACTTCTATTTGCGAACTTCGACTTCGATGATCTTGGGCTCATTTCGAAGAGAACACAAAGCTCTACAATATAATGCAGATAAACATCATAGTACAACAAAGTAGGACAAACCACAAGATTGAAGGTCTTACCTCTCTATAGAAATAAACCAGTGAAATCTCCAAAAAAAACACAACATCGTTTTCATACTAAATCCATTTTTATGAAATTGAGCTTGTTATGAATATAACCACAATATATGAACCTCACATGGATAAAAGCCAAGTAGTAACTGATAACCCATAAGTATAGGGGATCGTGTGTAGCCTTTTCAATAAGTAAGAGTGTCAAACCCAACGAGGAGCTAAAGGTAGGATAAATATTCTCTCAAGTTCTATCAACCACTGATACAACTCTATGCATACTAAACGTTTGCATTATCTAGAAAACAAAACTAGAGCAACAATACGAGTAATAGAGATAGCTTTGCATGATAATAAATAACAAGAAAGTAAATCTAGTTCCTGCAACAATAAAATACACTAAACTAACAGAACCATGAGTGTGGAAGAGTGGTGGTAATTGTGGTGGCTTTGTCCAAGTTTAAATAGCGAATAGATTAGGTTCATTGTCTTCGATGCAGTTTTCTATGTGGGAGAGGCTAAATATACATGCACTTCACTACTTGGAATTACATGTACTATATGATTGGATTGTTAGCAAACATCCGTAAGTACTAATCAAAAAAGGAGAAATTGCTTGTTCGGTTCAACCGAAGCCTAAGACTAAGACTGCGTAGGAGTCAACTGATGATCCTACTTTTGCTTTTGCTCCTTGGCTCGGACCCACATTTCATCGGAAAGAAAGCGAGGTCTTAGCAGTCCAGTGTCAGCTTCTGAAGATGGTCAACTCATCAAAGCTAAAGATACTTATTATGACGGTGCGGTTCGAAACCTATATCCTTTGGCCTCTTCTGACCGTTCACTCCAAAAACAGGGTCCTATTGAAAAAGAAATAATCCAAAATACAAAACATTTTTTTTTCAAATTCAATTGTTTATTTATAAGGTTTCCCCAACCATAGCCTTAAGTTTAATGGTCCTCTTACTCTTATACGTGCAACGTTCCGGTTCACATCCTCGGGTTTCTATCACTCTAGCAGAACTCCCCTTCCTTTTACACATACTACAAACCCTATGATGTTTAATCCATGCGCGCACAAATATAATGGACACCAAAGGATTGTACCATATCAACATACAACTCTAAGAACCAAAGACGTTCAACCATTCAATCTAAGAACAAAGAAACTACGCAAACATGACATAGATCATAGGATTATAACTTATAGCATCAAACACCATGTTTACATAGGACTGTACAGAGGTGTGTGGGAGGATGAACCACTGCATACTAGGAGGATTAGGTGATAGATATGGTGGTGAAGATGGTGAAGAGGGCGGCGGCAGCACCGGCGGCGGAGCGGGGGACTCCTTCCCCGCCGTCGGTATCATGGGGGAGCACTGCCCCTTAGCCCCCTTCCTTCATGGCTTCTTGGGAGCCCTCCCCCATGGAGATGGGATCCATGGGGGAGGCAAAACGTGGCTTTGGTGGCTGCAAATTCGTGGCTGGAGATGCCCTGGACGAATTAGGTGTCCTCCCTTTATATAGCTTTTTGGATTCCCATCACCCATCTTGGGCTGCAGTAAATCGGGCCTAGAAGGCCCGTCCGAACTCGTAATCAGCTAAATTTTATGTCCAGAACGTTTATCGTGAAATTTATAATAAATTTGTAATTGAAGAGTTTTCTGTTTGACGCTGTCTTCGACCCGAAATGTGACCATCTTCAAAAAGAGTTCTGAGACAGATTTCTGGAAAAATCCCAATTTGACTCCAACAAGGTTTCCACTTGTATTCTTGGTAATTCCTACACATCATAGTGTAAAATAAGAACATTGTGCACTTCTGCAACTATTAGTAGGTTAGTCTAAATAAATCATAAACTTTATACAAAAAGGAGTGTCAAAAGCATATTATTAGCATAAAACCATAAAAATTATAGATACGTTATGGACGTATCAGTAACTAAGAAATATTATTCTTAGAACAGAAAGGTTTAAGCTCTGTACAAATGATACGATCAACTCACTCACTCGAGAGCCCCTCTTGATAGTATGTCTATCTATCATATAAGCCGGTCTCCCTTCAAACAAGTGATACGTTGCTAACGTATCTATAATTTTTGATGTTCCATGCTTGGTTTATATCTAATTTCTTATGTTTTTTCCACACTTTGGAGTATTTTTATACACTTTCTTGGACTAACCTATTAACAAGATGACACAGTGCCAGTTGCGTGTTTTCTGCTGTTTTTGGTTCCAGGAAAGTCAGAAAATGAATATTCTCAGAATTGGACGGGACAAAAGCCAAAGTCAATATTTTACCGAGGGGGACAAGGAGCCAGAAGATGAGACGGAGAGGGGCCAGAGGCCATCCACACCACCTGGCCATGCGGTTAAGCCTGGCCCGCGCCAGGGGGTGGTCTGGCTGCCTAGGGTACCCCCTCGGCCTCTCCTTTTACCTATATATTGCTTCCGATACAGAAACCCTAAGTACCTGATCAAAATTCCACGAAAGTGTCTGTAGCCGCCGTCATCTCCATCCCTAGATCGGGAGGGATCTGAAGCTCTTCCCGGAATCCTGCCAGAGGGGAGAATCCACCATGGAGGCCTTCTTCATCACCATGCAAGCCTCATGTGTGATGCGTGAGTAGTTCATCCTTGGACTACTGGTCCATGTAGTAGCTAGATGGCTGGTTCTTCTCCTTTGTGCTATCATGTTTAGATCTTGTGAGCTCCGTTCATGATCAAGATCATCTATTTGTAATCATACATGTTGTGTTTACGGGGATCCGATGGATATATTGAGATGCTATTTCAGATTGATTATTGATTCTATCATGTCTTTGTTATTTGTGATCTTGCATGCTTTCCATTGTTAGTAGCTATCTTGGCCGAGTAGATGCTAGCAACTCCAAGAGGGAGTATTTATGCTCGATAGTGGGTTCATGCCTCTAGTAATCTGGGAAAGTGACATAAATATCTAAGGTACTAGATGTGCTGTTGCTACTAGGGAGAAAACAACAATCATTTGTTCATAGAACAATCGTATTGTTTACTTTACACGCAATGCTTAATGCAACTATATGTTGCTTGCAACTTAATACTAGAGGGGGTTTGGATGATAACCTGAAGGTGGATTATTAGTCATAGATGCAGTTGGATTACGGTTTATGTATAATGTTGTAATGCCCAATCAAATCTCAAAGGAGTCATGATGATTAGTATATGCATATATGCTTTCTCGATGTTTGTGAATTGCCCCGCTGTAATTTGTTCACCCAACATGTCATCTATCATAAGGAGAATCACCACTAGTGAACTATGGACCTCGGTCCTTTCTTTTACCATCAATCTACAACTGTTTACTGTTTTCTGTTTACTTTCTGCAAGCTATTACTTTATTCCACACAATACATTTAATCCTTTGCTTTCCGCAAAACCGGTGAGATTGACAACCTCACTGTAAGTTGGGGGCAAAGTTCTGTGATTGTGTTGTACAGGATTCCAAGTTGTAAACAACACCTTGAAAGTGTTTCCTTGCTCCTACTGGTTCGATAACCTTGGGTTCATAACTGAGGGAAAACTTGTTGTTGTGCTCATCATACCTTCCTCTTGGGGTTCCCCAACGAGCTCGATATATTTTGGGCCAACAAGCATATTTTTCTGGCACCTTTGCCGGGGAGTCAAGGACATCTTCACAAGGGGAGTCCCTCATAACCAATCTCTTTACTTTGTTGTTTTTGTTTTGCTTAGTTTATTTCTGCTTTGTTTGCTTGTTCCTTTATCAAAAACACACAAAAATTAAGTCGTTCTATAGTTGTTACCTCTTTCTTAGCTCACCATGTTGATCCCTAAGTTCACCTTGAAAGACCTTTCAATAGGTAGTGGCTCTATAATTGGAAAATATAATATTGAAGAATTGTTTAATCATGTTAGTAAGCATGAGGATATTGAGGGTAGATCCCTTGCAGAACTTGCTCCAAACTATGAAATTGCTGCAGCTTCTTTAGTTCACATGTTGGAAGATAGGTTTGTTAACCTTAACCCCTTAATGCAAGTAATGTTTCTTAAACTTAAAGAAATTGAGGACCCTGAAAAGAGGGATTTCATTCTGGAAACTTTGCTTAAAGAATTCTATGATGTTGCTAAGGAAGCTAGAAAAGTCTTTGAACGTTTTAATATGCTAGGCTCATGTGTAGATGTTATTGGTACACGAGAAAATATGGACAAAGCCGAACCTAATGGGGAGGAAATTAAGATACCAATACCCTTTAAACTTGTAGCAATACATGAAGCCATAGAAAAGAATCTTGATTGGATTGCTCCTGAAAACCCGTTTGATGAAAATAGTGAACCCAAGAGCATTAAGAGAGGATCCTCTAGAACTTATTTGGATGAGATACCTCGCCTTGTTGAAGATATTTCTAGTATCAATCTTAATGCTTCTTCATTTGAGAACACTTGATTCCTTTCTTGCTTCTTATGCCTAACTTAAAGGCGTTAAAGAAAAGTACTTATTAGGAGATAACCCAAAAGTTTTAGATGAGTCTTGGAAGTTATTACCTCTGTAATAACCGCTCCTTATTGTTTTTATTTGTTGTTCGTGCCAAGAGTAACCTCTAATGAGAGAGAAGTAATGATTGGGAAAGTTGCTGTCCCGAAATAGATTTTTGTGCTTCGCTGTAACAATTCGTATAAAATCTACGTATGTCGGTTTGAGCTGTGATTTTTTGTGATTCTGACCCAGGTTGTTATCTAACTTTCGTTAGTTCAACACTTTTCTGTTTGAGCAATAGAAGGTCTTCGAAAAAATTGGTTTTTACCTGCTGGTCTGTTTTGACAGATTTCTGCCATTATTTGCATTTGCTTCTTGTTGATTCCTTTTTGAGTTCTTTTTGGGGAATTGAGATTTTTGAGGGAAGTGCTACAGTAGCTTGTGTTTTAATTGATGTTTTATTGGTGTTGGAACTGAACCCAAAGACTCATTATCTTGAGTGCACTAATGTTGCTAATAAAGATTGTGTGAAGTTTTGTATGAAGGAAAAAATTTAGGTGTATGGAAATAATGATGTAATGATATGAAGAATGGACTAAAGATCAAACTTGGGGATGCCACGCGTGTCACCCACAGAAATATCCAAGAAGTACAAGCGTGAAAGCTTGGGGATGCCCAAGGCACCCCCTTCTTCATCAATAAAAAATTCAGGTTTCTTCCAAACACTTCATTTTTATTGTTTCATGCACAGTTGTGTTGTTCATGGAGCGTCTTCATTTTCATTTTTGTTTTTGGTTTTCGTTTGCTTAGTTTTCTTGAATAAATTGGTTGGACCCCCTCATTCATACATTAGTTTTTAAATAAGTTTGGTTTGGATTGGAAAAGAGTAGGAAAAGTTCATGCTTAAGTGGTAAAAGGAGCTTGTTTTTGATTGTGGCTTATGCTTTGTCATGTCATGCTTGATATTATTTTGGCTTTATGCTTAGTGATTTTTGTTGTAGCATGACATGTTATAAACAATTGAGATTGCTTAATGTGCCTTGAAAGAATCATACGTTGTTTTAGCATATTAAAGCATAGTATTGTGGTATTCTCCTTTGATGCTTTATTTGGGTTGACTTGGCGCATGCTCACACCATTTTATGACTATCCCAAGTCACCATAGCCTTTATGATCTTTTAGTTTTCGACTTGTAATATCACTTTATGCTTTAATTAATGATGTTTTGTCGCTTTGCATGATTATGGCCATTATTGCTCTCTTAGTTGGTCGCTCCTAGTCTTTTGCTAGCCTCCATAACCAAGTATGAGTTCCACTCATGCATCCAACTCCAAATAAAACCAAGTTATTCCAAAGAGTCCACCATACCTACCTATTAGCATTTGCTATTCCAAGTATATTCATGTTTTTATCTACCTTCCGAATTAAACTTATTATGTGAAAATTAGTGATTAAAGCTCTCACGAACTTGATGGCACACTTTACTTTTCTTGCACTTAGTAAACGTGAACCATTGTGTCATCTATGTTGTATATGCTTGCACTTATATGTTGGGGATTAGCAGAACCATGCTGTCATGGGGAACGCTTTCAACATTGCACTTGTACATTGTACCTTGTTGATATTATGCTATTTTGTCTATGGATGTCGTCGGTGTGAAATGAAAGGGGAGCTTGTAAGTCCATGGAGTTATGTATGTGTGTTAGAGAAACGCCTGGGCCGCTAGTCTAATCTATACCTAATCATGGTGGAAACCTGCAGCGTAACCATAATGAGAAATCTATGAAGCATTCTTCTTATAAAAAAAGAGAAAGATATTGAGAAAAAAGAGAAAAAGAAAAAAAAGATATGAGAAAAGAGGAAAGAGAGAAAAAAGCACCATTTTCCCATGATAAATAAGAAGATTGCTGAGATGCTCGTTGTCTGCTTGCCTTGTCATTTTGATATGGGGATTCTTCCGTATCATCGGGCAAGGGGTACCCCATTGGCGGTTCTTTATGATACACATGTAGTTACTATGACAAGAACTTACCGGTAACTAAACTTGAGTAGCATGAGGAGCGGCTCTCGTATTCAAGGGACATGAGATTTCCAACTTATACTTTGTCAAGCATATACTCCATAGTTTGTTCACTTTAACCTTAATCACTTCAAGATGCTTATGATAGGGGCAATGAGAGCTGAAAGCTAATAAGTACCATAATTTTTGGAAGCTCTTTATGAGACTTGAATCCCTGCTTCCTTCTATGAAGGCCTTTCTTTTACTTTTATGTTGAGTCTCCATCTTCTATCTTTATGCACCTATTAAGAGAGCATAGTGGCCATTCTTAGTTTAATGAGCATTGTCCCAAGACTTGTTGATTGGTGCATAACTTTGATATTGCTTGTTCTTAAACTATTTGTATCTAGTCACCCTTATGAACTTTGAAGGTGTCATATGCATTTATGTTTTTCTACACTATGAGGGACAAGCTAAATACCATTCTCATTATGCTTTCTTTATGTGAAACAAAAAAACGTCTTGCAAAGCATTGCTATTCATGAATCTTTTGTTTGTGCCTTTTCATGTTGCAACATAGTTGCTATGTTTTATTGTTAGAACTATATATTTCATGCTATGTTGAAGTACTATGATCCCATCTATCAATGTTTTACAAATACTTTGATCAAGTTTATGATGGTGCATGTCACCTCAAAAATTATTCTTTCTTTTTATCACTTACCTACTCGAGGACGAGCAGGAGTTAAGCTTTGGGATGTTGATACGTTGCTAACTTATCTATAATTTTTGATGTTCCATGCTTGGTTTATATCTACTTTCATATGTTTTGTCCACACTTTGGAGTAGTTTTATACACTTTCTTGGACTAACCTATTAACAAGATGCCACACTGTCAGCTGCCTGTTTTCTGCTGTTTATGGTTCCAGAAAAGTCAAAAAATGAATATTTTCGGAATTGGACGGGCTAAAAGTCAAAGTCAATATTTCACCGAGGGGGACACAAAGCCAGAAGACGAGACGGAGAGGGGCTAGAGGCCGGCCACACCACCTGGCCGCATGGCCAGGCCTAGCCCGCGCCAGGGGGTGGTGTAGCCGCCTAGGGCACCCCCTCGGCCTCCCCTTTCGCCTATATATTGCCTTCGATACAGAAACCCTAAGTACCCGATCAAAATTCCACGAAAGAGTTGATGTCTACGCACTTCTATTCTTGTAGACAGTTGTTGGGCCTCCAAGTGTAGAGGTTTGTAGAACAACAACAAGTTTCCCTTAAGTGGATCACCCAAGGTTTATCGAACTTAGGGAGGAAGTGGTCAAATGTATTCCCTCTCTAGCAATCCTGCAATCAAGATACAAAAAGTCTCTTGTGTCCCCAACACACCCAATACACTTGTCAGGTGTATAGGTGCACTAGTTCGGCGAAGAGATAGTGAAATACAAGTGGTATAGATATAATATAATGGTGCTAGAATATAGCTTGATGGCGTGGAAGAGACTAAAGGCAAACTGAAATAAAGATGGAAGCAAGCAAACATGTAACAGATCTAGTAGAAAACGGTGTTTTAATGCTTAGAAACAAGGCCCAGGGATCATACTTTCACTAGTGAACACTCTCATATAAATATATTATCTTCATGATACTACTCTCCGGTTGGATAACTCTAATTCAAGGTAGGGCTATAACAGCACTCCTCAAAGTTTGCTTTCCACATCTAGATAACCCCACAATGTCACCTTGAGCACTAGATGGTTCCAACAAACACCACAATTTCATAGAGACATCCAACTCCAAATATAACTCATAACAAGTATTTGTAATCTCTAGCCTAAGTTCCACCATGGTGTGCACGCTGTCAATTTCACACACATGGGGAGAGCAGAGATCTATTAAAGCACTTGAGTAGCAAGGTAGATCTATAGATTACAAGCTCATGATCTCAATAAGATCATGCATAGAGAGAGATGAACACATAGCTACCGGTAGAACCCTTAGCCTGAGGAAGAAATACTCCCTCCTCATCACAGGAATCAACAACGGTGATGGAGATGGCTCCGGGGCACTTCCCCGTCCCGGCAGGGTGCCAAAATAGAGACTTTCGGTCCCCTGAATCTCCCCTTCGGTGGCGGCGGCACTACGGAACTTTTCGTGGATTTCTGATTGATTATCTAGGGTTTTTGCATCGGGAGGACTTTATAGGCGAAGGAGGCAAGGTCGGTGGCCGGCCAGGGGGCCCACACCATGCCCTGGCGCGGCCAAGGGGACCCATGCCTAGGGGTGGTGTGGCCACCCTGTGGCCCCTCTCCGTCTCGTCTTCTGGCTCCGTGAGTCTTCTGGTAAAATATTGACTTTGGCTTTTGTCCGCTCCAATTCCGAGAATATTGATTTTCTAACTTTCCTGGAACCAAAAACAGCAGAAAACAGGCAACTGGCACTGTGGCATCTTGTTAATAGATTAGTCTAAGAAATCATATGAAAAGTACTCCAAAGTGTGGACAAAACATAAGAAAGTAGATAAAACCAAGCATGGAACATCAAAAATTATGGATACGTTAGCAACATATCAAGAGTCTATAGCCGCCATCTCCATCCCTAGATCGGGAGGGATCTGAAGCTCTTTCCGGCACCCTGTCGGAGGGGAGAATCCACCCTGGAGGCCTTCTTCATTACCATGTAACCCTCCGGTGTGATGCGTGAGTTGTTCATCCTTGGACTACGGGTCCATGTAGTAGCTAGATGGTTGGTTCTTCTCCTTTGTGTTGGGTTCGCAGCATAGAAAACAAAAATTTCCTACGATGGGAACTATACGCCAAGATCTATCTACTAGATACAAGCAACGGGTGGATATACATCCATAGAGAACTTACCCTCGGAGACAACAAAGCTTTGTTAATGAGTTGGAACTCATGGATGATGTAGTCGTACACTTGCCGATCTCAGGATCGTGATGAAGTCCAGCAGGTCCAGTTCCAGCACGTCCATCAGATCCAGCTCCAACAATTCCAGCACCACCAAGTCCAGCACCGCAAAGCAGCGGTGCATCCGTGATCGCACACACATCTGGTACCCCGACAACCTCCATCCCTCGCTCCAGCAAAGCAGCGGAAGCATCAACTCCTTTCCAGATAAAGCCACCGGGAACATGTATCTCGCTAATCCGAGACCATGGGGAATAACTAGAGGGGGAGAGAGATCCTTCACGAGGAGGTGTGTGTTGTGAGGAGGAGAGGAGGGCCTTTTATAGGGAAGAGGGAGGCAACCAAGGGCCATGGCGTGGCAGCCATGGTGGTGCCCCCACCTCTTCCATCATTCATGTGGTGGATGCTCCACTCACATAAATATGCCTCCACTCACATGCATTAAATTTCCACCAAATTTAATGCAAGCTCTCATTAAATAAAACTATTTTATTTATTTTATTCAGAATTTTTTCAATTACATTAATTAACAAACATTCACATAAAACCCCCTGCAACATTTCAATATCACATGCAAAACCAGTTTCTGCAATTTCACCCGAAACAATTCCGGTTTCCATCGAAATGATTCCAGCGCTTTCTTAATCTATATCTGAAACATATTTGCTCCTAAATGGTGTCAGTATCCCTTAAGTGTATCACCTTACGGTACGCGAATAATGCAGACATGATCGAGACCCTTCTCCGATCAATAATCAGCAACGGGACCTAGAGATCCGTATTGACTCCCACATATTCAACGATGACTCTTGTGATCATGTGAACCTTTAACGTCGTAACTAAATCCCTTTGTCTCGTGATATATTACATGCCTGAGATTCGATCATCGGCATCCAAATACCTAGTTTGATCTCGTTACCGACATGCACTCTTTTCTCGTTCCCGTGATATAACATTCTAGTGATCACATCACTTGCTTGCAAGCTATTTCAATGTGATATCACCGAGAGGGCCCAGAGTATATCTATCCGTCATCGGGATGGACCAATCCCACTCTTGATCCATGAGCCTCAACATAACACCTTCGTAGCACTGAACCCACCTTTATAGTCACCCTGTTACGGTGTGACGTTTGATGTTATCAAGATACTCTTCTGATGTTAGTGATTAACATGATCTCATGGTCCAAGGACTAAGATTACTTCATATGATGTTATAGAAATATAAACATACTGACTTTGATCGTAATGCTATACTTCGGATGAATTTTCATCACACCATTCCACCAATGTTGTGACCTCGTTATTAACAACATCCGATGTCCATGATCATGAAACCTTGATCATCTTGTTAATCAACGAGCTAGTTTGTATGAGAGGCATTATTAGGAACTTTGTATTTTGTTTATTAAACACACATGTATTAACGTTTCCAATTAATACAATTATAGTATGCAAAATAAACATTTATCATAAACATGGAATAAGATAATAACCACTTTATTATTGCCTCTCGGGCATATTCCCTTCAGTCTCCCACTTGCACTAGAGTCAATAATCTAGTTTGAAAAACTTTGCGTATTGAACACCTATGGCTTTCTGGTGTTGCATATACGCGATTGCTAGTGGTTATAATAATCTCCGGATCTGACAATTTCAGGTCCATGTGTATTTACATGTCTTTGCGTCTCTACGCATCACTCATTCTCAAATGAAATGGCATTATATAAATTTGGTCCTTTGGTGAGACTTTTAGTTCGTTCGGGTTAAAATCTATTGATATTATTGTCAGACAATATATCTTCATAGTATTAGCCCACTTTGAACCACACCTAGTTTGATAACAAACTACTTAACACAAATGCCCTCCTTTGCTGCTACTATAGCAGTCATATACTTAGCCTTTTGTTGTAGTATCCGTCACAATGTCTCAACTTTGGACCTCATCCAAATCCATCATGGAACATCCTTTCCATTACATTGTGACACCCATAGTTTAAATTGAGATAAATTTAATTTGTATCTTGTGACAAAACTAGTATCAATGTAACACTTTACAATGAACTACCTTCAACTATTTGTCACTTAGACATGATATATTCTTAGTTCTTCCAAAGCTCATAAGAATATCTTTACTATCATCCAATGATCATCTTATGAATCATTCTGGTATGTGCTCACAACATTTAGAGCATAGGACATATCTGGATATATACATATCACAGTATAATCGATCAAAATGTTCTTGTGATTTTACTCACCAAATGTTGAAACACTTGAATCTTGATATAATCATTTCCATGCAGCAAGAACCTTTGTTGTTGTTTCCATATTAAACTCTTTCAATATCTCATATATGTACGTCCGGCATAACCATATTAGCACCTCAATCTATCCATATAGACATTGATGCCAAATATTCCGGTTTTTCCCAAGTCTTTCATCGAAATCCTATTTTAATGAAATTCTTAACTTGTGTCAATAAAAGATACATCATTTCCAATCAACAATATGTACTCTGCATAATGTATTTGAAATTAATCTCAGCGCTCCCACTTAATTTCTTGCAAATGCAAGCATCTTCATCATCTCCGATGAAATTAAACTCCTTTAACATTTTCATCATGGTGAAGATTCCAACCCCGCTATGCTCACTTCAACTATTGAAGTTTGCATGCCCTTTTAGCACCCTTTGAATTAACAAAACCCTTCGGACCGTGTCATGTACATGTCCTAGGTAACCATTCTATTAGAAGAACCTTGTTTTGTTTATTCAACTACCATATACTAAATTATATGTAGTGGTTACTACATTAATCCGTCAAGACTAAATATCGCTATGAAAGATCAAATCTTGTCATAGTCAATTCCTTGAACATTGCCGTAAACTTCTTTCTGACATGTCGACTATTTCATAGATGTTAATCATCCATGTCTATTTCGTTATAGATCCAAACATGACCGATAGGCTTCACGCCTTTCTGGAGGGTCTTCCAAGTTCAGAAACTTGATTTCTTGTGTATGGATACTATCACGGATTCTATGACTTCTAGTCATTTTATAGAGTCAGGGCCCATCACCGCTTCTTTACATGTAGTCGGTTCATCATTGTCAAAACAATAACGACTTCTGTTTCAAATCTTACTATTTGATTCTTACCGACCCACATGGTTCAATAGGAACTCTGATCTCCAAGATCACACCCTTTGTAATCACGGGAGCCATGAGCATTATGGCCGCCACTGGGACACTTTCCGGCGTTGCGCTACTTAGCACATATAGCTAAGGTTCAATAACCTTATCAAAGTTCTATTGTCCTCCCACTTAACTTTTCACGAAAAAGTCCTTCTCAAGAAACTTGACGTTCCAAGCGACAAACTCTTTTGTCCTTGGTGTTATGGAGGAATTCCCAACAAATTCTTTGGGATAACCTACAAAGACGTGCTTATCCGACTTTGGTTGTAAACATTTTACTTATTCATAGCATACCAAATTTTAAGAAAAGACAATTGGGGTTTTATCCCAAACCATAACTCATATGGTGTCATTTCAACGGATCACGATGGTGGTCCTTTCAGTGTAAACGCGGTAGTCTCTAAAGCTTTAATCCTTAAAACATAATGACAGTTTTATAAATGACACCTTTGATCTTACCATGTCAAACAAGGTTTGATTTGATATCTCGAACATACCATACTCCTATGGTTTATCGGGAAATGCAAATTCATGACACAATTCCTGAAATCTTAGGTGTTTTGCTAAACCTGTAACTCAAATATCTTCCTTTATGATCAAATCATAAACTCTTTTATTTTCTTGTTACAATGATTTTTCACTTCATCTTGAAAGTCTTTGAACAATTTTCAAATGTTTCATACGTTTTCCTTATTAAGTAAATATATAGATATATTCACTCAAATTTCTGGAGAAAGCATATGAAGCAAAAAAGATCCATCGCATATGGCTACACATAATGGACTATATACATTAACATGCATAATATCCAATAAGTTAGTCATCCGTTCCTCTTTGGCCTATGGACGGAGTTTCAATTATTTCGAGGAAAGTTTCACAAGCGTAAATTGATAAAAATCAAAAGACTCCAAAAATCCATCAACATGGATTTTATTCATGTTTACTTTCCAATATAATTCAAACAGCGATGTCACTTCATAAGTGATCTTCCAATCATTTGTCTTACGGCATTTTAGCAATAATGTTTATGGATGTGATTTATCCAACTAGACTAGTAAAAGTTCATCCATCCTTTATGGATACGGTAATTATTTGAACAACCACTGTTCTCGTAATACCGGAACAAAATAACAATTATTAAAACAAATCTTGAAGGCTAGGTTTGACGACAACGAAAAACACAATAACACTTTATTTGTTTTCGATGAACATCATCACTTATTCTCTTGCCAATTACTTAGGCCATTGAATTACATTGTCCTGTATGACACTTCACACCAACCAATTTGGTATCTAATACCGGTATCCAATACCTTAGAACCACATTGTTTAACAATCAAGGAATACAGCCATAACATGTATATCTTCTATATACCTAAGTTGGACATCTCCAACCTTTTCTTTTCTACCAAATATTTTATAGATTCTCTTTCAACAATTCCTTTTCTTTTAAAAGAATCCATCAACATCAATAGTGGTGTCATTCACAAGACACATAGTACAAAGTGTATATAGTCAAATACTAATACCTTTGGACTTGCACTTTGAAGTGGATCACCATCATCAAATATTTGGTGTTCTTTCAAAAATCTATTCTTTAGTAATCTATTAGTGTAGTAAACATTTTACTTACATCTTCTATTCATCCTTATCATGACAACTTTCATGATCAAGCTACTATAGCCTATAAGGAAGAATCACGAGTATAATGTTAGTTCCCAAAACCTTTTTGGGAGATCCGGATGCCTAGCATCTCCATCCTTCACAAATTCTCATACAATATGAGAACATGTATTTTGCTAAATTATACTCTATCATAATGCAACCAAAAACATTATTTCAGATATCACAATATCTTCCACACATGATGGTTTCTGAAACAAATTTTCAGCTCCTAGATAATATTGATATTAAAACAACTTTTGAATATCAATAATCATGGAGGCAAACATGATACTTTAGATACTAACATTGGAATTCTTACTCTTGATTTAATAGTACTTATTAAACTTCATGGAGTAAATAGAGTTTGCTGAAAGTTTGCAATAGGACTTATAAACTTTAAATTGACATTCAAAACATAGGCGGGCGCGGAGTGTCCCACGCGCTGTACCAGCCTTCTCCCGTGCGACACGTGGTGGATGCGGACAGGGTCACGGGTCCTTTTTCCTTTTCTTTTTGTAGATTTGAACATAAAAACCGCGATATCTTTCAAACGGAGAGTCTAAATCGATATCCGTTTTCACAGTCTTGATAGTCACGTCTAGATCTTCAAAACTAGATCCATTGTTGATATGTTTCAACGAACTTTTTTTCTCATACTGCCATTGGTGCGTAGGTTGCACTGCCTTTTGGTCTAGTACACGGTGCCTTCGGTTGCAATGCACTGTGCGGTGTCTAGACAGTGTATTACGCACTGTCCAGGCAGTGCACCGTCCATGCACTGCCTGGTTGTTCTGTGTTGCACTCCCTTAGTTCGTAGTGCACTGCGCGGTGCCCAGGCAGTGTACTACGCACTTTCCAGGTAGTGCACCGTCCATGCACTGCCTTGTTGTTCTGTGTTGCACTGCGCGGTGTCCAGGCAGTGTACTACGCACTGTCCAGGCAGTGCACCGTCCATGCACTGCCTGGTTGTTCTGTGTTGCACTGCCTTAGTTCGCAGTGCACTGCGCGGTGTCCAGGCAGTGTACTACGCACTTTCTAGACAGTGCACCGTCCATGCACTGCCTTGTTGTTCTGTGTTGCATTGTCTTAGTTCGCAGTGCACTGCGCGGTGTTCAGGCAGTGTACTACACACTGTCCAGGCAGTGCACCGTCCATGCACTGCCTTGTTGTTCTGTGTTGCACTGCCTTAGTTCACAGTGCACTGCACGGTGTCCAGGCAGTGTACTGCCTCGTTGTACTACCTTGCACTGCCTTCGGTCATAGTGCACTTGCAGTGCACAGTCCATGCACTTCCTTGTTGTACTGCGTTGCACTACCTAAGGTCGCAGTGCACTACGCGATGTTCTTGGAGTGCACGGTGTACTGCGTTGCACTGCTCATGCACTGCCTTATTGCACTGCGTGGAACTGCCTTTCGTCGTGTGCACTGCATGAGCAGTTAGCCATGTGTCAGGTTGCCGTGTGGCCGGAAGCGCTGCCGTGCGACCAGAAATACACGCGCTGTCGGCAGGCCGGAAATACGCACGGGTGATTCTACACGCCACGTATCAGGCTGCCGTGCGGCTGAAACGCGCGCTTCCTAAAGAGCATGCTCCCGCTAGTCGTGCACCATCACATCAACTATATGACACATGCTTAACCTTTCGATCTGTGTTCCGAGGCCATGTATGTACATGCTAGGCTCACCAAGTAAGAACCTTAGTATTCACGTGTGTAAACTTTTCTTACACCCGTTGTATGAAAGCGTAGAGTCGAGTACACCCGATCATCACGTGATGTCTCGAAACACGATCCATAGAACAGTGCATACTTAAGGAAGAACACATTTTATCTTGATATTTAAATGAGGGATCATCTTACAATGTTACTAAAAGCCCCAAACTAGCAATATAAGATGCAAACATCTAATGTGTAAAGTGGGATGACATGGTCCATGCATTTGATCTCTATCATATGCATCATGGTATGATCTCTATCATTCCTTTGTGTGTAAGGCCAAGGTCTATGGAACTTACACATTAAGTGTGTTGTAAGAGTATCTATCATACATCTACTTACAACATTACCATATCATGACACTAGCCCAACAATGATCTAAACTAGATGCCTCTAATTTATCTATTGCAAGTTTTACGTGGCTTAGGGCTTTCGAAGATAGAACCGGTCTTACCTACAAACATGGAACCACAACGAGGATAACCAAGTTTCCACCAAATTTAATGCAAGCTCTCATTAAATAAAACTATTTTATTTATTTTATTCAGCATTTTTTCAATTATATTAATTAACAAACATTCACATAAACCCCCTGCAACATTTCAATATCACATGTAGAACCAGTTTCTCAATTTCACCCAAAACAATTCCGGTTTCCATCGAAATGATTCCAGGGCTTTCTTAATGTATATCTGAAACATATTTGCTCCTAAATGGTGTCGGAATCCCTTAAGTGTGTCACCCTATGGTTCGCGAATAATGCAGACATGATCGAGACCCTTCTTCATTCAATAATCAGTAGCGGGACCTAGAGATCCGTACTGACTCCCACATATTCAATGATGACTCTTGTGATTGTGTGAACCTTTAACGTCGTAATTAAATCCCTTTGTCTCATGATATATTACATGCCCGAGATTCAATCATCGGCATCCAAATACCTAGTTTGATCTCGTTACCGACATGCACTCTTTTCTCGTTCCCATGATATAACATTCTAGTGATCACATCACTTGCTTGCAAGCTATTTCAATGTGATATCACCGAGAGGGCCCAGCGTATATCTATCCGTAATCGGGATGGACAAAGCCCACTCTTGATCCATGAGCCTCAACATAACACCTTCGTAGCACTGAACCCACCTTTATAGAGGGGACCAAGAGTGGAATTTGTCAATCCGTAATCGTGGGTTCAGTGCTACGAAGGTGTTATGTTGAGGATCATGGATCAAGAGTGGAATTTGTCAATCCCGATGACGGATAGATATACTCTGGGCCCTCTCGGTGATATCACATTGAGATAGCTTGCAAGCAAGTGATGTGATCACTAGAATGTTATATCACGGGAACGAGAAAAGAGTGCATGTCGGTAACGAGATCAAACTAGGTATGGAGATACCGATGATCGAATCTCGGACATGTAATATATCGCGAGACAAAGGGATTTGGTTATGTAACACCCTCAAATCGGCCCTATGCAAGTTTTAGCCCTTTCCGCCAAACCCGCATAGAAACGATTCAAGGACGCCCACCAGGCACTTTCGTGCGGGTGGAAAACAAAGTAATACCATTACACAACAGTCCTCGAAGGGACCCACAGAACAGATATATATATACAACAGCGACTCAACGAGTCAAGAATACAGATATACAGTACAAAGATCCAAATCACCTTTAAACGATAGAGCGTCCGACTACGGACAAGATGCGAATGGGGATAAGAGCCCTGAAGAATAACCAATGGCGTCCATAACCCTGCCCAGGCCAAGCCGGAAGGGTAACCCTGCTAACGACGTCGATCTCAAACCTGCTACAACAAAAGGGGTGCCGACAAAGGGCAAAGGAAAAAGAGGAGCGTCAGTACTGAGTCCAGTACACGGCGAGGCTAGAATTCGGCGGCTCTCGCCTACATAGGTATGGTGGGCTGAAGCGGCAGCGCAGCAGAACTAAACAACCTATAGAGACTCGACACAACTGGCGGTTATCAGAGAGGGATAAGAAAGACCTATTCGGATCCAACCTGAAGCTAACACCAAACAACCCATCCTGGTATTTCCCCCTCGAGACCAAACGAGGAAGACAGACCAAGGAACTCACACAGTTGGTAATTTTACTCATTCCATTATAGTTGTAGCAATTACTAATCAGATACAGATAACATGAGTCATCCTGATAGCATAAGTAGTGGGCAGTTTTAATCACCATTCCGTTGTAGTTGGATCAATTACTAGTCGGATATAATTGTCCTGAGGAGTCCCAGAACCCAGCAGTTGTTGGCACTTTTAACACATTCCATTGGGGTTGCAATACTTACTAAGCAGGTACAGCATGTCGCAAAACAACCCCAGATTCACCAGTTGTTGGCATTTTTATTATCCAGTCCATTATAGTGAAGCTGATTACTAGTCAGATATATTAAGTCAAATTTATAGCACTACTTTAGTTATGCTTGTCTATGATCGAGATACTGTGCTCCAAGTCATCCATAACCGCGGACACGGCTTTCAGAAAGTTTTACCCTGCAGGGGTGCACAAATAGCAACACACACTCGATCAACCTCGGAAAAACCAACTCAAAACCCAACGAGGCTTTCACGACAAAGCAATCACAGGATTCATAAATATTTCAGGGGGCCACCCCACTAAGCTACCCGCAACGAAGTTGGCCGGCTCCGGAACGGACCCAGGGTTTGTGTGGACGGCTGTAAACGACTGGGAACCCAAAAGTGTGATTGGGCTTGTCGAGCAGCGAAAACGTGTCACGATCCTAAACAGTACATGTGCTGCACGCACAATCGTAAATAAAGCAGTAACATGGCATAAGTACAGGATAGTAGCCCCAAACTACTTTGTGGCCCCAAGAAATAGAAATGAATCAAGCTCTAGCTCAGGGGGGTCCATAAGGCCTCCCGGGTGTGGATAGTGCGAATAATCAAGGAACAGGTATCAAGTACTCGGGGTCCTACGGGACACAAGTGAGCGTGGAAGAACCAAATAACATCTATTGCCCACCGATGCCTCTGTATTAGTTATATCTAGCATTTTAATGGTTGTAATTAAAGTCATGATCATCTCCACCAATAAGCATCTCCACCATTAAACATCTGCCAGCATTTCAACAACTGTGGTACTTGACAACATGAGAGCACACATGAGCAAGCAACTACGACTCGCAAGGCCAACTATCTACCAAACACGGGTAATAGGATGTGTCCAAGGCAATATAGGGGTTGCACGGGATATAACTGGTGCACAGAAACTAAAGCATCGTGACACGGATAGCAATAGATCAACAGGAGGAAATAAAGACTATAAATGCAAAATAGGTAGAAGGGGAAGAGATGCTCGCCTAGGAAACACTGCCGAAGGATCACAACCGGAGAACTTTTCGATACTCGCATCAACTCATCGGCCTAATCCGCGAAGAAGCAAACACTAGAAGAAACACCGGATGCAATATTTAATACTATGGCAAAAGATCCAGCATGATTATGATATGATGCAGATGCGGTGCAATTAGGTAATATTAAGCGGAACCGGGGTCCCGACATTTAATTAAATGGTTCAAGTTATTTAGAACCCCCCGCAATTTAAAAGTTTTATTAACAAGGCGAAACATGACATCGGTTCGCTACACCAATTTAAATGGAGTCCGGATTAAGACAAAGATATCCCGCATAAACACTCCATATTTATTTATGAGGTGAATCGGCATAATGCTCCCAAACCACAGGCAGGTATGCATGCATGAACAATTTAATATGCGATAGTTGATAATGTCATATTATAAAAATAGGGGCTTAGGGTCTCACATCTGGGTTCGCCAGATTTTGGGTTCCGGGGGTCCGGGGTTCGACAGGGTTCGACGGGGGGAACGACTCGACGGGATCGGTCTCGGACAACGGAAGTAGATCTTGCCGCATCCGGGAAAAAGGACTTGGTTTGGCGTCAGGGGCGCATCGGATTCGCCCTGGTCGATGTTGATCTTGCCGTCGCGAAGATCTTGTCGGGTCCGCGCCATCGAGTCGGTCTTGGCGTTCGGGAGGAAGTACTTGTCGTATCCGGCGTTAATGCCTCCGTGAAGGAGAACTTGTCGTCCAGGCTCTCGGCATCCTCGGATTCCGATCGAAGATCTTGGTGGTCTTTGGGTTCGTGTAGCAGATCTCGGCATGGCTTGACGGTTCCATGTAGGAGATCTCCGGGTGCCGCGGCGGAGTGCTCGGGGTTCCGATGTAGATCTCGGCGAGGGTTTTGTTGGCGAGAAGCTCTTGCACAGGCCTCCGGTTTGGTACACGCACCAAAACGACATTCACATCATACCTACTTCGCAGCAGTAGCAACTGGATTACCAAAGTAGATGGGCATACACGCACAGATATTGGTACTGGTCACACACCAACAACACATCCTCGAGACGGCCGGTGCGGTGGAGCTCGCAGGTGCCGCGGCGCGCAGAGAGGGGCCGAGCGGGGTCAGGATGGAGGCGCAGGACGCAGCGCGGCCGAGGATGTGGCCGGAGGTGGGGAAGGCGAGGCCGGCGCGAGGACGAGCGGCCACGGCGGCATGGCAGCGGCGACCGGAGGTGGCTCGTCGGGGGAACCGGAGGCGGTCGAGGCGACGGTGGCCAGAGAGGGGATGGCAGGGACGAGGCAGGTGGCCAAGACGGGGCGGTGCGGCCAGGATCCGGCGGCGCGGAGACGGAGGTCGCAGGGGAGGGCCGTCGCGGCTGCCAGCGCGCAGGGGCGCGGGGATGCTGGAGGCGACGCCCCGTAGAGAGGGGCAGGGCGGCGGTGCTGGCGGGCTCGAGGCGGCGGGGTTGGTGATGAACGGTCGGTGGCGGCGGGGAACGCGGCGGCCGGAGCTTTCTCGGCGGAGGAGGGGCGCCTGGCGATGGGGGAGCCGGAGGAGAGGAGGCGCGGTCGACGGACGATGAGGAAGCGGCAACTGAGGGGGGAGGTGGCCGTCGGGCGCGTCTCACGCAGGGGAGGCGCAGGCGACGAGAGGGGAGAGAAGCGGGTGCGGGGCGCGTCTGCGGGAGAGAGAGAGAGAGGGAGGCGGCGGGGACAGGTGGGCCAGGGGTGGGGCTGCGTCGGTGGGTGGTTGGGCAGGGGAAAAATGGGGAGTGGGCCTGGCAGGTGGGGCACAGGTGCGGGGTGCGCCTGTCCATCCCGGGGTGGGCCCGCGCGGGTTAGGTGGCGGTGGGGATGGCTGTGTGCAGGGAGTGGAGGTAGCTGGGTGAGGTGGCAGTGGTTGGTTGGATGGGGGATTGGGTCAGGGTGACGTGGCGCGCCGTGAGTGGCTGTGGTGAGGTGGAGGGGCTGAGTAGGAAAAATAGGGTAGGGTTTTTGGTGGGAAAAGTTTTGGGTGTTTTCTGGGTAGATAGGATTTTATCTGGAGGTGGCCGGCTGGGCTTTCGGGCCTGGCTGGCTGCCTCCCAAAATAATTTAAATATTTTATTTAATAAAAACGAGGCTTTCGTAAACAGTTGGTAGACAAAACAAAATATTCCGGTGGCCCGGGTTTTAATTTGAAATAATAACGGGGCGTTTAGAAAACAAAAACAGAATTTTTGAAAATAGTTTTATGCAAACAAATGCAAGATGACATGACGATGCTCAAATGCAAGGTGGCATGATGACATGAGCATGCGGTCATGACGATGCAATGCACACAAACAACGCGATTTTCTAGTAGTGGTTTTTGGCGGGATGCCACAAGTTACTAGCGTTAAAGGTTCTCACGATCACAGAAGTCATCGTTAAATGTGTAGGAGTCAGTACGGATCTCCAGGTCCCGCTGCTGATTATTGATCGGAGAGGGGTCTCGATCATGTCTGCATTATTCGCGAACCGTAGGGTGACACACTTAAGAGTTACCGGACACCATTTTGGAGCACATATGTTTCAGACGAAACAATTGCAAAGCACAGGAATTGTTTTGATAGAAACCGGAAATTGTTTCGGGTGAAATTGCAGAAAGTGGTTATGCATGTGATATTGAAATATTGCAAGGGGTTTTATGTGAATGTTTGTTAATTAAAGTAATTAACAAAATTCTGAATAAAATTAATAAAAGAGTTTTATTAAATGAGAGAGCATTAAATTTGGAGAAATTTAATGCATTTAAAGTGAAGACTTTAAAAGGGAATGTGAAGATGCATTTTAATGTGGAGGGGTTACCACCATATGAATGGAGGAGGTGAAGAGGCACCTCCTCCATGGGCCGGCCATGAAGGAGGGGCACCCTCCTCCTCCTATAAAAGGCCCCCTCTTCCTCTCACACCTCCTTGTGAAGGATCTCTCTCCCCTCTAGAATTATTCCCCCATGGTCTCGGATTAGCGAGATACATGTTTCGTTTGGAAGGAGTTGCTGCTTCCGTTGGATCGCTGGAGCAAGGAGGTGGAGGTTGTCCGGTGGCTTGAACGTGTGTGCGAGTACGGATGCGCTGCTGAGTTGCGGCGCTCGGACTTCCTCACGATCTTGAGATCGACAATTGTACGACTACATCAACCACGAGTTCCTACTCGTTAACAGAACTCGTTGGATGTATGTCCACCCGTTGCTCTGTACCTAGTAGATAGATCTTGGCGTGTAGTTCTCATCGTAGGAATTTTTTTGTTTTCTATGCTGCGGACCCAACAGTCTTTGTTATTTGTGATCTTGCATGCTTTCCGTTGTTAGTAGCTATCTTGGCCGAGTAGATGCTAGCAACTCCAAGAGGGAGTATTTATGCTCGATAGTGGGTTCATGCCTCTAGTAATCTGGGGAAGTGACAGAAATCTCTAAGGTACTAGATATGTTGTTGCTACTAGGGATAAAACAGCAATCCTTTATTCATAGAACAATCATATTGTTTACTTTACACGCAATGCTTAATGCAATTATCTGTTGCTTACAATTTAATACTGGAGGGGGTTCGGATGATAACCTGAAGGTGGTTATTAGTCATAGATACAGTTAGATTACGGTCTATGTATAATATTATCAATCAAATATCAAAGGAGTCAAGATGATTAGTATATGCACGTATACTTTCTCGATGTTTTTCAATTGCCCCGCTGTAATTTGTTCACCCAACATGTCATCTATCTTAAGGAGAATCACCACTAGTGAACTATGGACACCGGTCCTTTCTTTTACCATCAATCTATAACTATTTATTGTTTTCCGTTTACTTTCTGCAAGCTATTACTTTCTTCCACACAATTGTTTTCCGCAAACCAGTGAGATTGACAACCTCACTGTAAGTTGGGGGCAAAGTTCTGTGGTTGTGTTGTGCAGGATTCCAAGTTGGAAACAACACCTTGGAGGTGTTTCCTTGCTCCTACTGGTTCGATAACCTTGGTTTCATAACTGAGGGAAAACTTGCTGCTGTGCTTATTATACCGTCCTCTTGGAGCAGCCAGAGCTAGATGCCTAGGCCGTCTTCCTTTCCCCATCTCCCTTTTTTCTGTCCAGTCCAGTGAGTCGAGGCGGAAGGGGCGAAGGGAAGGGAAGGCACTCGTTTGAGTTGTTTCATCGACAGGAAAGAGAATTCGCTAAACTGGGCCACAAAAATTACGGGTATACCAAAAAATATCCAAAATTCTTGGTGGGCCACGACCCACCTTGCCGCCCCTGCGTCCGCCAGTGGACGCAAATAGGGCGAGAAGTTCCCAACTTTTTCGTGGAAAAAATGAAGGTGGAACTAAAATTTGGAATGGAAATCGGGTAACATAAACAAAAATTTCATGGGGAAGCAGTGATGCAACGGGCATTCCGGCAAAGCAGGTGCTCCGTTTCTGCACCGTGTTTAGTATGATCAGTTTTTGACAATATTGTTTTTTGCGTATTTGTATTCATGATTTCAGTATCATTTTTGTTTCACTAAATATGAAAACAAAATATAGCACTCTCATGTGTTTCAGCTCTGTTGTCATCCCTCGTAGTATACTAGTAGTCACACACAAAAAATCTTCATGCGTTTCAGTTCTGTTCTCACTTGGACATATCTTCATGAATCGATTACCATCAAATGTGTGGCAAGCTTCAAGCATATGATCTCTTCGACATGACCATCTTAAACTTGCACTTTGTCTCGATCAACCCTGAATATTTTTTTATCACTCCATAAGGATGATGATGTCTTGAAGATAAACATGATGACTCACTCAACCTTCTCATTCTTCAAGACATGCTTGCAATATGATCAACTTTATCATTCTTTCAACCTTGAATCCAACATATGAACTTCAAGTATTACCTATGGACACACCTTCAAGTATAATTTAATGCAAACATTAGTACATTGAGACTGCGATTAATTACTAAAACCACTCAATGCCGGAGTAGGGAAGGAGAGGGTCCAACCAACCCGAATCTAGAGGGGAACGGAAGGAATGGGTGGGGTTTGAGAGCCGTGGAAGAGAGGAGAGACCCTGACCTATGCGTAGCCACCTAGAGGCACATATGCACGTAGTACACGAACATGCATGATCCTGATCCTTTAGAGGGTCTATTCTTCTTGAGCTCCGGCAGATTAAGCCTTGTGTTGTTAATCATGGTTGAGGCCTTTTTTTTCTCCTTGACAAGACTTTGAGGCCTTAAAGGAAAGCAGTAAAAATCCTAAGTCCACATATGGGACATATTTCACAGTGTTTACTTACATTGACGGACAGTGGTGGACCTATGATTTTACCAATAGGTATGCCTCAAAACATTGAGGGCTATTTCAATGAAATCTAGTAATTATATTTAGGAACAAATGCAGTGTCATGGATTTGTTGGATAAGCAATAAATAATATGTAATTGAAAAATAAAAGTGGAACTAAAATTTGGAAACGAAAATCGGGTAACCTAAACATTTTTTTGTGGGGAAGCGGAAACGGAACGGGCATTCCGGCAAAACAGGTGCTCCGCTTCTACACTGTGTTTAGTCTGTATCGGTTTTTGACTATATTTTTCTTGTGTATTTGTATTTATAATTTCAGTATCTTTTCCGGTTCCACCAAATATGAAAATAAAATGTGGCACCCTCGTGCGCTTCAGCTCTGTTCTTATCCCGGTAGTATACTAGTAATCACAAAAAAAAGATCCTTCAAAAAAAAATAGTCACAGAAAAAAATTGTCAGAAAAAGTAGCAAGCTGACGCTGCCAGCTACGGCACGCGCAAGCGGAGTCCACGCCGAGGCTAGCTCCCCGCCAAGCGACCGGACCAAGACAGCAGCAGGGGGTTTGCTTGTTGCGGTGGGCAAAACATTTTGCACCGGGCCACGGTGGTCACGGTCTAGTCTTCTCAGCCCTCGCCTATTTAAGGCAGCGCTTCCCGGCCACTCCCAGCTCAGTTGCCAAGAAGTTCCCCTCAAGTTCGGATGCCCTCTCGCTCACCACACTCAGCTAGCCGCTCCCAAGCTTCACAGCGCTCCCAAGCAACCTCCCTTCCCGGGCGCAGGCGCAGCGCAGCCGGGCGCCCAATCCATGGCAGGGTAAGCCGCGTTCCGGCCTCGGTTCCGTCTCCTCTCCTGGGTCTGATTTTTCTCTACGGGTTTCTTGTCTCCCTTTTCTTTTCTGCTCGTCTTGGATTTTATTATCAGCTTCTATTTCGTGGGGGGATTGGGGATTGGGGTGGAGGGTTTAGGGCTGATCCAGAGGGGCGTCCCGATTGATCAGCATGGGGCGTACTCCGATTCATGCGTGTTTTTTTTTGGAGGAGACCGGATGCTGATGGCGTTCCCAGAGCCTGACGTGGGGATGTTGGTCTGACGGAGCAAATGCGTGCGACACCGTCAGGGAGATGCCCCGCGTGACGCCGGTGTCGTGATTCCGGCCAGGTTCCTCTCATCGTTGCTGTGCCGGTGCGGGTGGGGTTTTGCGACTGCCGTGGTGCCTTCCATGGGAAGGAAACAGAGAAGTTCTAAAAAATAAAACAGATAGAAACAGGGGCGCGGGATGGCCGGATGGGTAACCTTCTCCGCGTCGCCGCCGTGAATCCTGCCCGGTTCTACTCGTCGCCGCAGTGTCCGTGCAGCGTTTCCGCGATCTGCTGAGGCTTACTCTGGAAGAAGGAAGCAGAAGAGTGTGCTGTTCTGTTCCGTTCAGTTCTGAGCTTCTCTGATTGGTGGAGACCGATCTCGTGGAGTCGTGGTCGCTCGCAGCTGTCCGTCCGAGCTATGTGATTTGGATTTTCGCAGTGGTCAGAAAGCAGAGTATAGATGGGCAGTTTTGTGCTGCTGATCATCGATTTGCTGCCTGCTACTGCTAGTAGTAGTAGTAGGTGATGGTGCAGGTTCGGCGTTCGTTCAGTATTGCTGGATCGATCCGATCCCATCTCGTGGTGCTCTCTGATCGCAGCTCGTCCGTCCCTATAAGTTTGTTTTGAGGTGGTCAAGAAGCAGAGACAGATTTGTGGTGCTTGATTGGGTTGTCGGATCGTCGACTGCTGCCAGTGCTAGTACGAGATGGTGCAGGGAAATGCTTGTACAAAAGCTTTGTGACATGCCGCCAGATTTCGGTTTGCTTGTTGTGGCTGGCCTTTTTCTTTTGGTATTAGAGTTTTTTTGGGATTAGCCAAACCTGAAATCCCCATTTATTTCTGAAAACATGTTTATTTTTAGACTATGGGGCTAGTTTAATTTCCACTTCTCTTCAAATCCTAGTGTATTTTTTCCAATAACTAATACACTACCCTACGTAGTGGATTGTGGATTGAGTTTTATTGGGATTAGATGGGTTTACTCCCACTGTTCCAAATCAATTGACACATATTTTTCTAGATACACATGTATTTAGACGTGTTTTAGTGTGTAGATACAAGTATATCTACACAAAATTGCGTCAATTAATTTTGAACAGGAGAGAGCGAGTTGCATTAAAATTTTCAGTAACAATGGTTATATTAATAACTACAATAATAACTATGTTAGACCACTTATGTTCCAAATAATAATTATTCTAATGGTAATAATGTTTCGAATGAATTAGAAAGAACCATTCGATCTTTTAGCTGCACAAAAAGAACTTGTTTTGGTGTGTAGATACCTGCATATCTACACAAATTGCATACATTAATTTTGAACCCAGGGGGGCTATATTAAAATTCAGTAACAATGGTTCTATGAACAACTACAATAATAACTTTGTTAGACCACTTATGTTCCAAATAATAATTATTCTAGTGGTAATGATGTTTTTTTTGAGAAAACGGTAATAATGTTTCTAATGATTTAGAAAGCACCATTTGGTCTTTTAGCTACACAAAAAAAAACTTAATAAAAAAATCTATATCTTGCTTTAAAAAGTTTGAAGCTATGTTTGGGAAGATAAAACACCTAACCAAGGAAGTAGCCTATCTTAAAAAGAATGGGCAGTCCCAAAGGTCCCCTCAAAAAGAATATATCAAAGATATAATCGATAGGACTAGAGACTTGCAACACGAGAAATAAATTAAAAGCCTATGCTAGCAAAACCGATCAAAGCCAAAGAAGGCAAAAACAAGGTAAAAACTTTTGCAACTTCTGGATATTGATTTGTACACCATATGCTCGAGAATAAATATCATTCCAGATTTCAATTTTTTTTATAAATACTTCCTCCGTTCTAAATTATAAGATATTTTAGTCTCTTTCTAAAACATATGTATCTTGACGCTTTTTAATGTGTAGGTTTGGAGCAAAATGTGTGAATCTACAACTAGAAGCAGTCTAGATATATGTGTTTTAGAAAAAGACTTCTTATATTTTAAAATAGAGGGAGTACATCGCATTCAATAATTCATGATAACTCCGCACAACATTTTTTTGTCGTATACTCTGGCCGTAACATAATTGAAAGATCGAAGAAGTGATCCTTCTATTTTGGTTAGTGCATCGAAGTTGTCAAGCTTTATGCACTAACCAACTATTTCAAAAGACCGATCTAATAGAAAATGGTAGGCAATCCACTTATACACTTCAACACCCATTCTCACGTGTGATGGGAAGACACGTCAACCCATGTAAACTCAAAGATACGGCTCAAGAGGCTTGGCTCTGATACCATATCAAGCTTCATGCACTAACCAACTATTCTAAAAGTTTTAAAGTGTATAAGTGGATTGCCTACCTTTTTCATCAGACTGGTCTTTTGGAATAGTTGGTTAGCGCTTGAAGCTTGACATGGTATTAGAGCCAAGATCTCGAGTTCGAGTCCTACGTGACGCAATTTTTCCTAAAAACTGTTGGTGCCCCCTCCGTCCACGTACTAGCCTCTTGATCTATACCTCTGAGTATACACGTGTTGACTTGTCTTCCCGTCACACGTGAGGAGGGATGTTAAAGTGTATAAGTGGATTGCCTACCACTTTCCATCAGATCGGTCTTTTGAAATAGTTAGTTTGTGTATAAAGTTTGACACCAAGAACTAGACTAACACACACAATCCCAGCAGAAATACATTGCATGATAAATACTGATAGCATATTTCTGGAATATAAGATGTTTTAGCTTTTTTTTAAACACATGTATCTAGATGTGTAGGTTCACTCATTTTGCTCTGAACTTACACAGTAAAAGATGTCACGATACATACATTTCAGAAGAAACTAAAACGTTTATAATTTGGGACAGAAGAAGTATTGTGGTATTTTCATTATGTCATACTCCCTCGGTCCATATTAATGGCATCAACTTTATATAGATTTGTATATATCTAGTTAAATATTTAGACTAGATACATTATATCTAGACAAACTTGAGCCATTAATATTGACCGGAGGGAGTAGTTTAGTTTGAGTGTAAAAAACGAAATTGACATGCACTTTTACAGAGGCTGTGTACAACGTCATGATTTCTGGTTGCGCTTCAATCCTCGTGTTGCAGGTTTTGCCACTCTGGCCAGGACTACCTTCGGGTGTTAAGTTTGATCCTACCGATCTGGAACTTCTTGGGCATCTGGAAGAAGTTGGCACGGCAGCATCGCATATCATGATAGATTACTATATTGAGTAAATTCCAGTTTTTACCCCCTAGTTATATTTTTGTGACACACATTATCTCATTTAGTAAAAATTTCTCTGCGTTACCCCATTTAGTGAAACTTGTCTCGGATTTTACCCCCTTTAATAGGTAGCCCATTTTAGCAGGTTGAACCTGCTCGTTAGGTGGACGCGGCACAACAACTAGGCCGCATAACTCAGCGGCATAATTAGCCGGACCTGCTCTACTTAACGCCATTGCTGAAATACTAACAGGCTGCTCAACTAGTTCAAATAAAATATGTTTAATTGCTTATATTCTTCTTAGATTTATCATGGACCAGCAGTGTCATCACCTCTATGTGCGCTCTGACTTTTACACATGTTCTTGATCGATCACAACGTGCCTTTGGCCGGGCTTGGACGAACACGTCAGTTACCTATAGTATTCTTGGTTCACCTCTTGGGATGACTCACCAAATTCTTTACGATGCAGCTCTGGATTTCTTTTCATTGTGCACCGGTGGCTCAGACCAACATCATTGCCGATGGGGGCTTAGTCCTTATTGTGATGAAGCAGCAGCTAGGTAGCTTCTGTTAGCAGTCCTTAATCTCACGTGAGGTCATGTGCAAGTGAGTTCAACCTTTACATCTATCAGTTTATCACGAACCATGAGCAATTCTGCATTGACATGGGTATATGCTGTGTGATCGACAAGCCTCAACTTAGGCAAATCGACATAGTGAGCATGTTGTACCTGCTAGAATAGGCTAGATATTTAAAAGGGGTAAAATCTGAGACAAGTTTTACTAAATGGGGTAATCCAGAGTAAATTTTATAAAATGGGGTAAACGTTGTCACAACTATAAAATTAGGGGGTTAAAAGCGGAATTTACTCTACTATATTCCAACCATAAAGGAGGAGGATGGAATCTGCTATACCCACCCCGAAAATCTCCCTGGTAACATATGATTCGTATTTTGCACTTGATATCAGAACTATCAGGACCTTCTGAATGAACTTGCAGAATAAAGTCTTGGCTATTTAATTTTCACAAGCCCCTGCAGGTATCAAGATGGATGGGAGCAGCAGCCATTTCTTTCACAGAATATCAAATGCTTATGAATTTGGCCAGCGCAAGCGTCGCAAGGTCAGTAAACAGAACAACACAGATTCTGATGAGCTGATCAGATGGCACGCGACCGGAAGATCTAAACCCATCTTAGATAATGGTGTCGTAAAAGGATGGAAGAAAATACTGGTTCTTAAATGTGACATGGGAAGGAAACGTAAAACAAGGTGGACGATGCATCAGTGTCACCTTGGGGTAGATAAAGATGAAAAGCACGGGGAGCTTGTCGTCTCCAAAGTCTTTTGTCAGGTGAAGTCAAACAACACCGGGAAGTCGCAGATGCATGTTTCTGAGGTAGATTCCGGTTCATTTACGTTGGACATCGATCCTAAATCGCCAAATATGGACCTTCCACAACCTTGTTGCCTAAGCGATAGCTCATTCGAACTAGATCAGAATCAGGTAATCATAATTATTGACTTTTACTCCTTCTGTTCTAAGATACAAGATGTTTTAGCCTTGTTTTAGAACACATATATCTAGACTACTTTCAGCACGTAGTTTGAAGCAAAATGGATGGACATACACAGTAAAAGGTATACTTCGTCTGTCTAGAAATAAGTGTCTCGCATTTGCTTAGATTCGGATGTAACTAACATATTTTAGCGCATAGAGGGGAGTATTTGTTTTGGAAAAAAGACTAAAACATCTTATATTTCGAATGAGGAGTATGTTAATGTACTACTGTTCATGTTACTAAATTTGCTGAAACCGTGACAGGATGAGCAAGATCCCGGCTCATCTGCTGTTCAGCTGCAGGCTGGAGCTGAAGACCTCACTGGAACCTCCGAGTCTGTCGACTTCCGGGCATTGCAGGACCTGGACGAGGACGACCACCCGCCGCGCAACGACGATGTTCATGAGAGGCCGGTGCCTCTCGACTACCTTGGCAGGGACGAGCTCCCCGGATTATCTGTCATGGATTACAATATGTGCCTCGGAGCGCCTGCGGATTTCTTCACTCTGACCGTAAGTGACTAAGTGTACCCTGTGTCCCATTCTTGCTCGTTTGCCGGTGTAAGCAAATCTCCTCGTTGTGAATTTCTTTCATGTGTTGGTTCGCAGGGTAGCCTCAACAACTGGATGTACGGAAATGAGGCATAGCACAGAGAGGAGGAGCACCGGAGGTAGCCGCGTAACGCAGAGAAACTGCCTTTCCTTGTCATGTATGAGCGATCCATCTCCGAGGAAAATTTTGTATACGATGTTTCGTTCTGCGAATTCGGCGTGCCTCAGCTATGTTTCCACCATTTTGGTATTATTAGTAGATGAGTCAGATATTCTCAAGCAACATCTCGTCTCGGAAGTCTTGAGTGTGTGTTGTTAAGTTGTTGATGTGCTGTACTCCTAGTGCTCCAAAATAGATATCGCAAATTTATCTAAATTTAGATGTATCCGTATACTAAAAGTATATCTAGAATCTAAATTTAGACAATTTGTCGATATTTATTTTGAGACGGGGAGAGTAGTTGTAATGTCTAAGCCATGTAACGGATCATTGGGTGATTCGAGTAGATCTTTTCTCCATGAGATAGTCTAGTCTGTTTAAGTGCAAAATTCTTCTGCACTCCTTGATCCGGCAGAAAATGTAGGATAGGCCATGTCATGTTAATTAACTCGCTTCTCTTATTGAGATGTACTAGTAGTAATTTTTGTAGTAATATACATCTTTGTCCGACGTGTCCCATGCTCTATGTTCCACGGTCTTCGCAGCAAAGTACTCCTCCGTTCACTAATATAAAACATTCAAGATTTTTCTAAATATGCACGTATGCAGACATTTTATTGTATAATTTTACCCAATTTAGGATGTATCTAGTTTATATTGAAATGTCTAGAATGTCTTATATTAGTGAACAGAGGGAGTTGAACTCTGTAAATAGGGCGTTCTCTATTTGCATCATAGTTTGGAGGTGTTGTGGAGTAAACATTAGAAGGACCCAATCTTCTACGGTTTCTTGAGGAGAGCCGTGGAATTGTGGGGTAAAGGGAGAGAAGGCGAAGACGAACTCACACCATATGAAAAACATGACAAACACACCAAACACAACACAAATACAAGCCAATTGCTCATTTCGACGGCTACAGGCCCATAGAATCCTCAAGGGGATTGGTATCGAAAGGAGAATTCCCTCAATCCCAAACGAGTAGAGTAAGATGCATGGGCGGAGACAGCGCCTGGCGACCCGGGGCGGCTTCCCGAGCTCCCTTGCCAGCTACCGTATAAGCATATATGTCAAGTACCCAAGTTTTCAGCTGGTTGTGACGTGTTTTGCCTGGGCAAATCTTTATTGGGCCCCACATTGTGCTCTCGGTCAGGCAGCCCAACTAGGCAGTTAGTAAAATTATTTAGCTTCTCGCCATGACAGATCCCGAACTATGCACGACGCCACGCAACCGTATCGATCTGGGTACCCTAAAAAAGCTACTCCCTCTGACCCATATTATTGTTCTCAACTTTATCTAGATTCGGATGTACCTAAGTTAAGAATTTAGACTCGATACATTCGTATCTAGAAAAAGTTGAGAACAATAATATGGATCGGAGGGAGTATCAATCTGGGATCAGTTGCCGCTCGGCTTCTCCGTATTAGACATTTCGAGTACATAATCCCAATTCCTTCAATCGCATCGCAATTCAGAGCTGTAGATCAGGCGCCTCGCCGGGCACGGGCCCTGCTCCTTTCGACGGGTGACGACAAGGCTGTCAGCGCAGAACGCACCTCCTCTCATCTATTCATCTTGTTGATTTTTGTACGATAATTTACTACTTAACTTTAGGTATTGACAAGGGTCTCACTTCACATTGCAGTGAAACAGGAATTTGAAATTCTGATTGGACTAAAGAAACCAGTTTCACTCTCCAAGAGTATTATTTCCTTTTACTGTTGTTTCTGAATTAGCCTTCGAATTTATATCTAACTTGAGCATTTGAAATCACTAAATTACCTTTGGTTCTTTGGAGGCATTTGGTCCCCAGAACAAGAGCCACGTGTTAATGTGGCCATTAATAATGAGTTTGATCCTGCTGAGAAGCACTTGGTATTTCTATTGATTTACAAGCTTATCGAGTTGGCTTTGTTACTGCCGGTGTCAACGACATCTATTGAGAGAGATTTCTCGACACTAAAAATTATCAAGTCTAAATTGCACAACAAGATAAATGATGATTGGTTCAATCACTTGATGATATGTTACACCGAGTAGGAGACATTCAAATCACATGATGATGTCCTTATTACTCGACAGTTTCATGGCTTCAAGAGTGGTGGTAAAGGGGTTTTGCCATGGCGTCATTAGTATTTTAAAGGTATGTGACTTACCTTCTAATGTGAATAACTCTACGTAATTATATGAACTAGTATTTTATTTTTTTAGGATCTATTTTGGGTGTTTGAAAACACATTTGGATATCTCGATTGATGTTTATGACTACCATTGTCTAGTGAGCTATTGTTTTTTCAAATTTAATTATGTGTTAGGTTATTTCAAGCTATCATGTTATACATTTCTTTAGTTTGGTACTTATATTTGCATAATATATCAAAATATATGGTTGCGATTCTCAATTTTTTACTTGCTTACGGTCCGCCCTGAGCTCCTATTTTTTCCTGGCTCCCACCACTAGTAAGAACACTTCGGTGAAAACCTTGACAACTTCAACTCATGACACATAAGATGAAGGCCTTGTACTACTTGGACACCATATGTAAAACCCAAAGAGGTTGATGATAATATGATCTCTCTTGGAAGGAAGATGAGACACAGCTAGAAAATGATCCAATCTTAGGGTTTTCTAGTCTATTATCTACTTCTAAACCTTAGGGCATCTACAATAGTGCTGAGTCGGCTGTCTGCACGTGGAGGTTATGGATGATTTTGCTGATGGGGAGAGGAGAGAGAGTGAGGCTGTCTATAAAGTTCTAGACAGTCTTTAGGAATCTTACAGACAGCTTACAGACAATAATTTTATTGTTATGTGGTGTCTGTAACTTGTACTCACACATAGCTATAGCTAAAAATAGATATCTTACAGATAGATTATTGTATAAGTTGATATTATCTACAAATTGTATATAAACACCATCTGTCTAAACTAATGTTCATGCCCTTAGGGGCAGTTCAAAGGGGTATTTTAGTACCTGTGGCAAATGAGTAGGTAAAGAGAATATTTTAGGAATCAAACCCCAAGTTGTGCGTAGAGAGAGTGCTTCCGCGGTGAGTTCGGCGGCGGCGAACGTGGCACCTGTCAGGTGGGCGTTTTTTCAGATTTATTTGAAAACTTTAAATTCAATTTTTTCGGAGTTTGAAAAAAACCGCAAAGGGCTCCCTAGTGCCCGGGTTCCAAGCTATTGGCTGACCGGTACGACTAAACATCCCTCGCGCGACATCCAGAGATCCGCTAGCTGTTCCGTTCGGCCGGCGTTCATCGATCAGTTCTTTACCGCGCAAGCCATCGAGTGGTGAGAAAAACGCATCCGTAGCCTGCTCTCGCAAGAGACTTTGACCACGGTCGCGTCAAGTTGCTTCGGACTCGGGGATCCGTAGCCTGCTCTCGGTGTCGTGTGCGGCCGTGGTTGGGAAACGGGAGCCGTGCAGCGCGAACATGCATGCAACGCAGGGGATTCTTCCTAATCATTTGCTTTCCGTAGAGAGCGTACACCCAGCGGACAGTATTATCCTAGGGACGCGTCCCACGGAGTACCACTGTACCGGTACCTACGAATATATTTGTACTATAGTACCGTCCTACTAGCAGCCACTCCATCTGTTTTAAATTGCTCTGTAGTCAAAGTCAAAATTTGTCCTACTAACAAAACATCATGATATTCTATTCGATTTAGCTCCTAGTACCTTCCTACTACAACTTTTTGCCACATCACAAGGAGACATCACAAGCCACCCAGAATACACTCGCCACACAAGATTGAGGTTGTTTTCTAGGGGGCGACAGTGATAATACGAAATGTACACTGACCGAGCCCATGATATGAACATTGAATCTTGCTTAAACCCACGCCAAATAAAATGGGCTGGGCCTTAATGCACAACAATTTTTTTTTGAAATCTATGCACAACAAATTTTGGAGCGTGCTACAAAGAAAGGGGACGTCCTCTTCTGAAAAAAAAAAGAGAGGACCATCTAGCACGGAGAACCTGGTCTTATGAGAAAAGGGCAAATCTAGCACAGAGAATCTTTTCACTTCAACAGGAATGACTGGGCAGCATTTAGGGCGATACTATCCTACAAGTACAAAAGTACACGTGGTTCCATGTTCAGGGACACCACGACACGTTGGCCCCGGGTGGAGGAAACAGCTGTTGTGTTCTTGCCCAATTACCTTGGAGAGGAAGGAATTAGAGGGCCAGGCAGGACTTGGACGCTCTGGTGTGATGACTTGGTGGCATTGGAGGAACGTGGGTCCCATCCGAGCCTGGTGCTAGAGCCTAGCCTAGTCCGTTGAGGTGGCCCACCGTCCGCGCATTCCCGCAGCCCATATATCCATGCGCGTGTCTACAGAAATTCTTTTGGTAGACTAATAATTTGCGGAGCGATCTATAAAAAAGAGATTCTGTACAGTTTGACAATAGAGAAGATGTCGTGGCCTGTACTCTTGGGAACAGGAATGGGCGAGCGATCCCATCAGGATTGCAATGCGTAGGTGCCCGGATCATGAGTAATCATTCCGTAGGTTTGAGCCACGCAAAACATCCGTTTCTGTTCGTTTAGATCGGATCGTGGGAGGATTTTGGTCGTGGTCTGATTTTTCGGCCAATCGCACCCAGCGGCACGGCCTATTTGTTCGCGCCCGGTAAACATAACAGGACGAGGGTGATTCTTTTTAAATTCAAACCGAGATAATTACGTGTTCAAACCGGCAAAGTTCGTACATATTCAATATGTAATTTACATTCATAATATGAAAAAACTAATTTTAAACTAGCCCTAACTACTGATCTTCCCCGTCGATGCCGCCGTGTCAATCTAGGGGTCGAGGTCGATGTACTCCGACGACGCCCAGAGATGTGCCGGTGCCAGGGCCGGAGTAGACGTGGACGCGGGCTGGTCGATCACCTACCCAGGCCACGGTACCCACCCCGGTCCCTCCTCTGGTGCGGTCGGTGGCGCCCACCTAAGCAGCAGTGGCGCTTGAGGCAGCTGCGTGTTTGCCCGCGCCACCAGGCCGGTGAACTAGACGACCTCTTGGTAGCAGCTCCACAAGGCGTCCTCGCCCTTCGCGCTGGCCGCAATGGCCTGCTCGGTGAAGGCATCTTCGTCGTAGCCCTGCGCTAGGAGCTCCTAGTACTCCGGGGGCAGGTACATGGCGGCGGTTGCGACAACGTCCTCCTTCTCCTTGGCGGCGATGTCATCATCGGGCTCAAAGGCGGTGACGTCGTGGACCTCCCACGACTGGAACTCGCTGCGGAAGGTGCTTGCGCGCCGCGCCGTGTGCTCCCAGGCCAGGAATTCTTTCTAGAGGCCCGGCGGGAGCTTGCGGATGCGGCGGCGGATCTCCTCCTCGAGCCCTTTGCCCTTCTTGGGCACGGGCGACACTGGGTCCCACGCCCGGTTGAGGTGCCAACCTGTGGGGAAGGAGACATCATGGTGGCCGATGCCTGCTCCCTCCCTCCATCACCGCTCACACTCCGCTAGGCGGTAGTAGCGGCGGTCTAATGCCATCCACTCTAGAAAAGAGATGGGAAAGAGTTCTTTGGTGAAGGTTTTTCATAGGGAAGGAATAATTATCGAGCAAGGAGTCATCTAAGTAATGGACAACACCATAAGCTTGGGGATGCCCCATGACACCCCCTGGTGAAGGAAATATGCCCAGAGAGGCAATAATAAAGTTGTTATTATGTATTCCTTATATATGATAGATGTTTATTTTGCATGCTAGAATTGTATTGATCGGAAACATCAATACATGTGTGTTTAATAAACAAAAAGGGTTCCTAGTTATGCCTCTCTTATAGACTAGCTTGTTGATTAACAAGATGATCAATGTTTCCTGATCATGGACATTGGATGTTGTTAATAACAAGGTCACAACATTTGTGAAATGATGTGATGAACATTCATCCGAAGTATAGCATTATGATCAAGTCATTATGTTTATATTGCTATAACATCATATGAAGTAATCTTTATCCTTAGACCATGAGATCATGTTAATTGCTAACACCGGAAGAGTATCTTGATAACATAAAACGTCACACCGTAACAGGGTGACTATAAAGATGGGTTTAGTGCTACGAAGGTGTTATGTTGAGGCTCATGGATCAAGAGTGGAATTTGTCAATCCCAATGACGGATAGATATGCTCTGGGCCCTCTCGGTGATATCACATTGAGATAGCTTGCAAGCAAGTGATGTGATCACTAGAATGTTATATCACGGGAACGAGAAAAGAGTGCATGTCGGTAACGAGATCAAACTAGGTATTTGGATACCGGTGATCGAATCTCGGACATGTATTATATCATGAGACAAAGGGATTAAATTACAAGCGCTAAAGGTTCTCACGATCACAGAAGTCATCGTTGAATATGCAGGAGTCAGTATGGATCTCCAGGTCCCGCTTCTGATTATTGATCTGAGAGGAGTCTCAATGATGTCTGCATTATTCGCGAACCGTAGGGTGACACACTTAAGAGTTACCGGACACCATTTTGGAGCACATATGTTTCAGACGAAAGAATTGGAAAGCGCAGGAATTGTTTCGATAGAAACCGGAAATTGTTTCGGGTGAAATTGCAGAAAGTGGTTCTACATGTGATATTGAAATATTGCAAGGGGTTATATGTGAATGTTTGTTAATTAAAGTAATTAACAAAATTCTGAATAAATTTAATAAAAGATTTTTATTAAATGAGAGAGCATTAAACTTAGAGAATTTTAATGCATTTAAAGTGGGGACTTTAAAAGGGAATGTGAAGAGGTATTTTAATGTGGAGGGGTTACCACCACATGAATGGGGGATGTGAGGGGTCACCCCCCATGCGCTGGCCATGGGGAGGGGCACCCCCCTCCTCCTATAAAATGCCACCCTCTCCCTCCTTCTTCCTCACACCTCCTTGTGAAGGATCTCTCTCCCCCTCTAGAATTATTCCCCCATGGTCTCGGATTAGCGAGATACATGTTCCCGGTAGCATTTCGTTTGGAAGGAGTTGCTGCTTCTGCTGGATCACTGGAGCGAGGAGGTGGAGGTTTTCCGGTGGCTTGAAGGTGTGTACGAGTACGGATGCGCTGCTGAGTTGCGGCGCTCGGACTTCCACTCGATCTTGAGATCGGCAAGTGTACGACTACATCAACCACGAGTTCCTACTCGTTAACAAAACTCATTGTCTTTGAGGGTAAGTTCTCGATGGATGTATGTCCACCCGTTGCTCTCTACCTAGTAGATAAATCTTGGCGTGTAGTTCTCATCGTAGGAAATTTTTTGTTTTCTATGCTGCGGACCCAACACCTGGACCTATCAACTTCTTGGTTTGCATACTATTCCAACTTTCTTTTTTGAGCACCATTTTACTTTTGCATAAACTTGGAGCGTCTATATCTATTTTTTAGTTTGCATCTTTGTTTTAAATAAATGTACCAACACCTGTAGGTATGCTTAGTGTTTATGAGATACCTACTGGAGTACTAATAAAGTTAAGTTTGGAAGGAAAGAGAAATAACAATGCAAGTAGTGCATATGTTCTATGCTTCATGTGCTTTGATTGAATAGTAATTTGCTAGTGTTGTATTTAGCGATATCTCTTATGTGCACATTGATGTTTAACTTTGAGTTACTTTGTTCATTAATAAATGTGTAGCATTATGAACACTATGCATGTTTTGAAAGGAATATGCTCGAGAGGCAATAATAAAGTGGTTATTATATTATATTCCATGTTTATGATAAATGTTTATTTCTCATGCTATAATTGTATTAAAAGAAAACATTAATACATGTGTTTTAAATAAACAAATAGATGGTTCCAAGTGATGCCTCTCATTACACTAGTTTGCTGATTAATAGATGATCCAGGTTTCTTGATCATGACACTAGATGTTGTTAATAACAAGGTCACACCATTGATTGAATGATGTGATGAACATACTCCCAAAGTATAGTTGTAACATCCCAAAACTTTAATCCAAGTTATCAAGATCCAAATCACCCAACTTAGGGTTAACAAAAACTTTTTCCATTTAAAATATTTAAGCATGCATATGTGTGTTGCATTAAATAATAATTGATTTGAATTGCCATGAGTGTTTGTTCTAATGGTTGTAAAATGATTCTAAAATGAATGCCACATCATCTAGATCATTCCCAAGAAAAATCCAAAGAAAAAGAAATCAAATACAATTAATAATGGAAATGGTCACTTTTGCCATTTTAATCAACTAGGACACTTTGGGTGTTCCTAGAACTCAATTTCAAACAGAAACAATTGTGGATCTTTGCACCCCTTGCTAGTACAAGTTAAGATGTACCAAGGCCCACTTTGTGATCTTCCAAAAACATTTAAACTCTAATTTTAAATGACATTTGAAATGGAATCTATCACATATGTCTAGATCACCCTTTTTCAAAAACCATCCAAATGAACTCCATTTGACAAATCCTAGCAACCAGATATGCTTAAGCATGTGACAAACCACTCCACCAAAAATCTCTGAATAATTCAAATCTTTGTTACATGCGGCCATTTGGTCCAACACTTGGCATGCACTGATCACACCCTAGTTTAGACTCACTGTTTCTATAGGGTTTTGCCACCCATTTGACCCCAATTCACTCCCTCTGTCCCTCTTTGATCTAACAATGCCTTAACCAGCCCACCCCCTAGTCCCTAGCAACAGTGCCACGCCACCCCGACGCCATGCTCGCCGGCCAACCGTGCTCACGCCGCGGGAGACCACCTGTAACATCCCAATTTTACGATTGCAAATGTTACTAGAAGCATGCATCATATCTTTGCATCATGGCATCACACAATAAAAGCCGCATCATATACTTTCCCTAAACCCTATAGTCATATAAAGACAAAAAAGGGTTAAACAAAATCTAACCTCCTAAACCCTTGCCAAAGTGTTATTTTATAACCCCATAGTAATATCCTTTGCCACTATGTTGAAGGACCTGCGAGTAGCCAAGAGGAGCTTGGAGGAGAAGATCACGCCCAAGACTATGGGGTCAAGCTTGATCAAGGAGCTGCAGAAGGAGAAGAAGGAACTTCAAGAGAAGCTCGAAGCTGCTACCCAGGAGCTGCAAGAGGTGAAGGAACTTCAAGAGAGGCTCGAAGCTGCTACACCGGAGCCGCATGAGGTGAAGGAACTTCAGGAGAAGCTTGAAGCCACGACGAAGGACATGGAATTATACAAGTCAATGATGGAGAAGGAAGGCTTCACTATTGAGGATGAGGAAGTGGATGATGAGTAGAGTAGATAGTTGGACCACCTTTATTTCTATAGTCAAACGTTGTTCGAGATTGTAATAAGTACCAAAACTACATTGGTTTAGTTAAACTTGGTTGTGTTGTGTTAAACTATGTGCTATGTGTGCCTTGTGTTTCTCGTGTGCTTTTCTCGTGTGTACATAAGGGTAGGAGTTTATTCCTTAGGCTTTCTATCTAATTCTTAACTTGTTTCCCAAACCCCACAGATGGCGAGACGTGGGAACAACAACAATATGCCCCCAGAGATAGCACAACTTCGGAACTCCCAGAATCAGCTAATCCAACTCCTCACTCAGAACATGCAAAACAACAACAACCCGCCGCCTCCACCACCTCCACCGCCCTAACAGGATCGCCTGACTCGGTTGTTGAGGTTGAATCCTCCTACCTTCTCAAGTAGTTCCGAGCCAATTGTGGCAGATGACTGGGTCCGCATCACCAACAAGAAGTTAGACACCATCCAAGTTGTGGGAGCTGACAGAGTGTGCTTTGCCGCGCACCAACTTGAGGGACTAGTTGCTGAATGGTGGGATAATTACCAAGTCACCCACCCTAATATTGAAGCTATCACCTGGAACCAGTTTGAGGTGGCCTTTCGTACTCATCATGTAGCTGTTGGTGTCATGTCACTAAAGAGACGTGAGTTCCACGACTTGAAGCAACTGCACCGCTCTGTCTCCGAGTATGGGGACCTTTTCAGCAAGCTGGCACGTTATGCACCTGATGATGTCTCCACTAATGCCAAGAGGCAGGAAGAGTTCCAAAGGGGACTTAATGATGAGATATCCATTCAGCTTGTGGCTCTAAAGTTTGATAACTATCAGGAACTTCTGGACAGGGCAGTGGTGGTTGAAGCAAAGCAAAGGAGTATAGAGAACCACAAGAGAAAGTCCACCTCACACGAGCACAACTCAGCCCCATATCAGAAGCAACGCACTTTGTCACCACCACCCCACAACCACAATGGCCACAACCACAATGGTCATCGTCATGGAGGACATAACCACAATGGCCATAAACACCGCAATGGAAATGGAAATGGGAAGGATCTGAGTGAAGTGACATGCTTCAAGTGTAACAAGACAGGGCATTATGCAACTACTTGCCCCAAAAAGATGAAGAATGGGAATGGCAATGGGAACGTCAACGGACAGAATCATGGTAATGGAAATGGGAAGAAGCCGAATCCATTCGTCAAAGCCACGGTGAATCATGTCTCCGTGAAGGATGCTCGTGAGGCACCTGACTCTGTGATTGGTAAGTTCAAGCTTAACTCCACCCCCGCAGTTGTTCTTTTTGATACTGGTGCATCGCATTCATTCATATCAAGGGTATTTGTGGATAGAGGCAAGATACCTATGGAGACTATTAGTACTCCCCTAAGGGTAAGTTCTCCTGGAGGAGAAATAGTGGCAAACTCTGGATGCCGTGGGTTAGAACTAAGGATTGAGGCACACATATTTCCCACAAGTCTAGTCGTTCTGGAGTCACAAGGCTTAGATATTATTTTGGGCATGAATTGGATGACCGAATATGAGGGAGTCACAGATTGTGCAAAAAGGACTATCGCACTCACGACTTCGGATAAGAAAAGGATCTGCTTTAAGTCAGCTTTCACACTCAAAGGAATAATGGTGAACTCTCTTAAGGGGGTTAGCTTGGAGGATGTGCCAACTGTGAAGGAGTATCCAGATGTGTTTCCGGAAGAATTTGCCAGGGATGCCTCCTGACAGAGACATCGAGTTTCTCATTGACTTGATGCCTGGTACTGGACCGATAGCAAAGAGACCGTACACGATGGATGTTGATGAGTTGAAGGAACTTAAGAAACAACTTAGAGAGCAATTGGACAAATGGTTCATTCAACCAAGTGCGTCGTCTTGGGGAGCGCCTGTCTTATTCGTGGATTAGAAGGATAAAACCAAGAGACTAGTCGTGGACTACCGATCGTTGAATGAAGTGACAATCAAGAACAAGTACCCTCTCCCCAATATCAACGACCTGTTCGATCAATTAATGGGAGCTAGTGTGTTCTCTAAGATTGATCTCCGATCAGGTTATTTCCAGTTAAAGATCCGGGAACAGGATGTACCCAAGACAACCTTCACCACAAGATACGGATTGTATGAGTACACCGTGATGTCGTTTGGCCTAACCAATGCCCCAGCATACTTCATGATTATGATGAACAAGGTGTTCATGGAGTACTTGGATAAGTTTATTGTGGTATTCATTGATGACATACTCATATATTCCAAGGACGAGAAGGAACACGAGAGGCATCTACGCCTAATTATGGAAAAGTTAAGGGAACACAAGTTGTATGCCAAGTTTAGCAAATGTGAGTTCTGGTTAAAAGAAGTGGGATTCCTTGGTCACATTGTGTCAGCTAAAGGAGTTTCCGTGGACCCAAGTAAGGTAGCTTCCTTGACAGAATGGGATTCACCTAAGAATGTGGGTGACATCTGGAGTTTCTTGGGCCTTGCAGGATATTACTGAAGGTTCATTGAAAACTTTTCCAAGATAGCAAAGCCTATGACAGAATTGTTGAAGAAAGAAAAGAAGTTCCAATGGACCGAGGCATGTGAAGCAAGTTTTCAAGAATTGAAGAAGCGCTTAGTAACAACACCAGTTTTGTGTCTCCCTGACATGCAAAAAGATTTCCAAGTCTATTGCGACGCTTCTCGACAAGGACTTGGTAGTGTACTGATGCAAGATGGAAAAGTAGTGTCCTACGCCTCTTGGCAACTTAAGAACCATGAGAATAACTACCCCACACACGATTTGGAACTAGCATCAATTGTGCATGCGCTCAAGGTATGGAGACATTACCTCATGGTCAAACATTGCGATGTGTTCACGGATCACAAGAGTCTTAAATATATCTTCACTCAAAAGGAGTTAAATATGAGGCAAAGGAGATGACTTGAGCTCATCAAGGACTATGACTTGGACCTGTAGTACCATCCTAGAAAGGCAATGTTGTGGCTGACACCTTAAGCCGGAAAGTCTATGTAAATCGAATTACCGTGGGAGAACTTCCAAAGGATTTGTGTGAACAGTTCAAGGATCTCAGGTTGGAAATAGTTCCGGGGGGATACTTAGCAACGATGGATATAGTGCCAACGCTTCTGGACCAAATCAAAGAGGCCAAGAAGGGGGACAAAGAGTTGGAAGAGATAAAAGCTAATATAAGCAAGGGTAAAGCAAAAGGGTTTCATATGGATGAACAAGGGACACTTTGGTATGAGAAGTGTTTGTGCGTTCCCGATATTAGGAAGTTAATTCTTCAGGAAGCTCACGATTTGCCTTACTCAATTCTTCCTGGTAATACAAAGATGTACATGGATGTGAAGGATAGATTCTGGTGGAATAACTTGAAAAGAGAAATTGCTGAATACATCTCCTTGTGTGACGTGTGCAACAGAGTCAAGGCCGAACATCAAAAACCAGCAGGGCTGCTGCAGCCATTACCTGTGCCCGATTGGAAGTGGGACAAGGTGGGCATGGATTTTATCACAGGACTACCCCGGACTCGTTTTGGGTATGATTCTATCTGGGTAGTAGTCGATCACTTCACAAAGGTGGCCCACTTTATTCCCGTAAAGACCACCTATACAAGTGCTAAACTTGCCAAGATTTATATGTCAAGGATCGTAAGTCTACATGGTGTACCCAAGGGGATTGTCTCTGATAGAGGTACCCAATTCAGCTCGAGGTTTTGGCGACGCTACACGAGTCTCTAGGGACACGACTGGAGTTTAGTACTGCTTTCCACCCGCAAATAGATGGACAAACGGAAAGAGTTAATCAGATCTTGGAGGACATGTTAAGAGCCTGTGCACTAGACTATGGGTCTAGTTGGGATGATAATTTGCCATATGCGGAATTCTCATACAATAACAGTTACCAAACTAGTATCAAAATGGCTCCATTTGAAGCTCTATATGGCAAGAAGTTTAGAACTCCGCTGCTATGGAATGGAGTTGGAGAACGTAGTTTGTTTGGACTTGAAATGATCAAGGATGCCGAAGAAAAAGTAAGACAGATTCAAGACAGGTTAAAAGTAGCCCAATCCAGGCAAAAGAGTTATGCTGATTCCAAGCGCAGGGATGTAACTTATGAAGTGGGAGACCGTGCATATCTCCGAGTTTCACCACTACGAGGAGTTAAGAGATTTGGAATCAAGGGTAAGTTGGCACCTCGATTCATAGGGCCCTATAGGATTTTGGCTCGTAGAGGGGAGGTTTCCTATCACTTGGAATTGCCCGAAGTGTTGACTGTTCATGATGTATTCCATGTGTCACAACTAAAGAAGTGTCACCCGGAAATGGCTGAAACACCACTAAAGGATACAGTTCCTTTGGACGAGGTTCAACTGGAAAACGATCTCACCTATGAGGAAAAACCCACCAGGATTCTGGAAACAGCTGAGAGAATTACTCATACCAAGACTATCAAGTTTTGCAAAGTTCAATGGAATCACCATTCCGAGGAAGAGGCCACGTGGGAACGTGAAGAAGACCTGAAGAAAGAACACCCACACCTATTTGCTAACCAACCTGAATCTCGGGGACGAGATTCTTCTTAAGGGGGGTAGGTTTGTAACATCCCAATTTTACGATTGCAGATGTTACTAGAAGCATGCATCATATCTTTGCATCATGGCATCACACAATAAAAGCCGCATCAGATACTTTCCCTAAACCCTATAGTCATATAAAGACAAAAAGGGTTAAACAAAATCTAACCTCCTAAACCCTTGCCAAAGTGTTATTTTATAACCCCATAGTAATATCCTTCTTTTTACAAAATTTTTTTAGACAAATTTCATTATTTTTGGAGTCCATTTGCAAAAGTTATAAGACAAATAGGAAAACAGAAAATAAAAAGATTAAACTACAAAAAAAGGAAGTCTAGCCTAACCAGGCCAACCGAGCCGGTCCACCCCTATCTACCGTGCGCCAGGCAGAGCGCAGCAGCAGCAGCCGCACAGGCTGGCCCAGCAAGCGTCACCAGCCGTTCAGCCCGCTCCTCTCGCCTCTCACTGACACCGTGGCCCCACCTGTCATCCCCGACCTCCTCCATGTTCATCCCCAACTCCTCCTGACCGACGCAATCCTAACAGAATCCGTTGATTCTGAGTTTAGTTTGACCCGCCCCGCATGCAAAATCCCCCATATAAGCCTCCGCATCGAGCCCTGGTCCTTTTCCCAAAAAAATCGCGAACCCTAGAGCTGCCTGCGCCAAGATCGATCTCGCCGCCAGAGTTCCGCCTCAGTAACCTTTGGGAGGTTTCTCCCTCGTCGAAATCGAGCTCCTCTCCCTCCTTTTCTTCCAAAATCGAAACCACCTCTAACCTCTGCATCTCCCACCTGTGTTTTCCCTCTCTACAGCGCAGTCGAGCGACGGGAATTGCACGCCGGAGCTCCGCCGGAGACAGAGGACATCAGCGGAGCACCACTGCGAACCGAGGAAGGGAAGCCCGACGCCGTCTGTACCAGGGGGACCGCGAGGAGGAGGGCCACGTCGTCGTCTACTTCGCACAGCTTGGAGCTCGCCAGGACGCCGCCGAGCATCGCCAACCGACGCGCCGCTGCCTTTCATCGTCGTCGACAAGACCTCACCGCCGCGGGTGAGTTTCCTCCGTCCCCGCCCGTTAGATCACAATCCGACGGTGTAGATTAGACTGACCTAGTGAATCAGTATCGCCCAACCGCGTCACGCCGCATGGGACGCACACGCGTCAGCTCGCCGCGTCAGCACCGCGTGCTTAGCTGGGCCAATTCTGCGCGGCCACTTGTCGCTTACGTGGCCGCTCACCTGTAAATACTTTTAAATAGGCAGAAAATACTTTAATCTTGTAAAATTCATAGTAATTCGAATACTTGGCCAAAAAATGCGTATAATATAAGCGCCTGGATTCGCAAAATTGAGTAGAACATGGATCTGTATTAATATTTCTGGTTTACTGCAATAATCTTGTAGTAGGATTTAAAGTTTAGATTCGAGTATTTTAATTCTAGAAAAATATCTGTAGATCCATTTTAGTTGATTCTTGTTGCGTTGGCTTTGTATCTATGAGACCTTCTGTGGAAAAATGTTACTTCATGCTTAGAGTGTTTAGATCTGTTTCGGGGTAGATTGGAAGTGTAGATCTATTTATGATCTTGTTTAATTAAGTTTTAATCCAAAATACTTAAATCTGTGGGAAATCGATACCTATGACATCCCCAACCCAACAACACCCCAGAATAAAACCCTTGGTCGAAATTGAATCCATCCTTGCATATTACCATGTTGCATGCATGCATATTTACCATCGTGGCATTGTTTTGTGCAATTTGTGATTGGATCTATGTTTGTGTTTCATTAGATTGTTCGGAGTGCGCTGAGGAGTACTGTTGTGTAGAGTGCTACTCGGATCAAGGAAAGTTACACCACTTGTACATATTATGTCCCAGTTTTTGACTATGCATGTTTTACTCTTCAAATCTTGTAGTGTGCATGTGTAGGTCTTTAGTAGATTTTCTTATTACTATATTTTTGCAAGTGCGGTTTTGTAGTATGCCATGAGTAGGTTTATACTTAGGAATTTCCGTCCTATTAGGTTCCCCTGTTTTTGCTAAGTAATGCTTGCTATGCTATATATATACTAAGTACCGTTGGGGGGTTCGAAAGACTCAAAAAAATTCTAAGTATGAGAGCTCTCTCGAGCGAACTTTTCTTCACAAAACCCCCTTCAAAATAAAACTAAGTTTTCTTCTGGGTGGAATGGTTGTCAGGTCAACGAGTGGATATTTGGTGGAGGAAGACCGCCTAGGAATCAAAGAAGTCTGCCATGTTTCAGAATTCAGAAGCTTCCAGTGCAACCACAATACATATGGGCTTTGTCTTGGCTTAGTACTTAGTGGGAAACCTCACCGGGGTACCAACATTTGGAGGTTCTTGGCACGGTTGGATCCAGCTGGTAGAGGGGCTAGTAAGGGAAGGCTTCGCCATGGTCTTGTCTGTAAAAGGACTTGATCGTGGATTGTGGGGAAAGTGCACAACCTCTCGAGAGTATTGCAAACTGATCGTTCAGCCGAGTTCTCGGAAAAGAACACTTTGAGCATCTGAAGGATGGAGCCTCTGAAAGATCTTCCTCTCTCTTTTCCAAACTTAAAGTTCTATAAACCCCAAGGCGTGAGTAATATCGCCATTGGGTGGGATTTTGGGAACTTGGTCCGTAATATCCAAGTGTTAGGTTGAATAGACACTTGGTGAGTAATATCCACGTGTTCCATTCAACCCTATACTTATCATGTTTACAAAGTAGGGTAAACTCTCCCTCTTTTCTTCTTACTTAGAGAAAATTGGCCTTATGTAAAAGAACCCCAAGCCTACAATTAGCCTTGCATGTAGAGATAGTATTATTCTTTCATTGGTGTAATTTGCCAATACATTCAAAGTATTGACCCAACTTGTTGGCTGCACGTCTTATGTGCAGAATCCGAAGACTGAAAGGTGCGTAGGGATCGCGGGTCTTCACACAACTAGCCTGAGGCGTTGATGGACTCAAGATTTACTTAGTTTCCGCTGTTTTATTTGAGCTAGCTGTAAGCTATGCAAGTTGTAATAATTATACTCTGGATTATTCGTGTAATAGTAACTTGTGTTTTACATGATATTCATCGACTGTGAGGTGCTAGCTATTGATCCAGAGACTAGCATGTTAATCACAGGGACTTAGGATACTTAACGATCCGAGGTCACAACACCACCAGCACCTCTCCGCCGCTCTAGGAAGGAAGGCGTGACCTCACCGCCGTCCACGGTCCACCCCACGGCCACTGCTAGCCCCTGGATCACCGAGGCCAAGCCCTGCACTAAGTCTCTGCGCTGTGCCAGCGCACGCCAGAGCGCCGTCGCCGACAGAGTGCCAGACGCCACGCCTCGACCACATACTACGCGCGCCGCTCCGCCTTGACCACCTCAACCCGCCAGACACGCCCTTACCCTGCCGCACGACCCACAGTCGCCGGGAACCACGTCGAGCATCGCCTCTATCTCTCAGAGCGCGCGATGCTCCCGACCGCAATCCACAGCCCCTAGCACCGCCATTAAGCCCTAGCTGACTACCAGGGAATCGCCCACCATCCGCCTACTTCGCCCACGCTGATAGCCCCTGTGCCGTCGTCGCCGACGAGCTCCGCCCACACCTCTCTGCCGCCTCGCCGGGCCTATATAAGGGAGCCTTCCCAGCACCATTTCTTCACACTCTAACACTCCCCTCTCTCCACTGGTCCTTCCCCACCTCTCGCCGGAGCATCTCGAGCAGCCAGCCGCCAGAATTTCGCCGGAGATAGCCGCAGCAGAGGAGGAGACGCTCCCGTCGATTTCGTCCACCCCCGGAGCTGCCGCGACTTTGCCTAAGCTCGTCGTCGTCTCCTCATTCGTTTGCCCGCCTCGCCACACTCGCTGGAGCCCTAGTACACCCCCACTGCACCCCCACCGAGCCGTTAGGCTTCCACCTCGCCGGTGACAAGTCCGTCGTCGATGATAAGCCCCAGCTGTAGATGCTAGCTCTAATCCTACGGTCCACAATGCACCGTACTGCTTCACGTTTAATGAGCCACTGATAGGTGGGACCCCCCTGTCAATAGTACTCAGCACCACGGAGTGAAACTGGGCCGGCCCGTTAGTGTTCCCACGCTGGCTCTGTGATTCAAATATAGATTTTTCTTTTTAGACTTAAACTTAGTTCTGTCCTTTAGTTGAAAATCAATTTAGGGAGTTTTACAAATCCAAATTGAGTGATTCCAATTTTGTTGGAAAGGTAATAAAAATATCTATCCAAGCCCGTTGAATTTAAATCATTTAGTGTTAGAGATATCTCCTAGAAAAAATAACAACACATAAGCGTTTTCACATTCAAACATTTTTATAAAATCAACCATAATGGCTTTTGAGTTGTTTCCAACTCTCAAAAATCACATTTGACAATACCTATCTGAATATGTAATAATATTTAGGTTTGCATGCAGTGACTTTGGACTAGTACCAAAATAATGTTATATAGGCATTTCTAGTCACTATAAATCATTAAATAATAAACTTAAACTTATTAAAATGTGATCCAACATTTAAATCACATTCCCATGTATTAGAATATGTGGTGATGACATGTGTCCACATGATCCCATATTTTAATTGGAGAATATTAAATCTTAGTTAATTTCAATGAGTAGAAATTACTTTTCTCAAATAAAATAAATGAAACTAGTTCATTAAAAGCCTTGTGGTGTTTGTGAAGATAGTAGATCATAAAGTATGTGCCTTAGTGTGCTAAATAGACTAGTTAAGTATTGTTTGGTGATTGTGTATCCCGTATGTATTTATAGACGATAATACCGCCCAAGTCTACGAGGAGGAGGAGTTCCACCCGGAAGAAGAAGAGGAGAATTTCAACCACTGCACCAACCAAGGCAAGCCATCATTAACAATGCAAGCTAACCCTTGCAAGCTAGATAATCTAAGCAAATGCACTAGGCATGCTCTGATTATACCCTTGGACTTATACCTACTCCAAGTTTTGTTTACAAGCATTACCTTCTTTACCAAAGTTTCTTACTTGTTTATAGGTAGCATAAAGAGTATAAAACTTGACCTATCTAGTTAGACTTGGATGTCATTCTATGGCATGAGTTTGATATTAGTATCCCACATTAGTGAACACTCTTAACTTAGTAGTTTAGAGCTAAACCAAAACTTGGTCACTTTAGATGGGAATACTTGGTGAAAATGACTTGTGAAAACCATAGAATGATGAGTCATTCTATTGAGATGTTTTGACATGTGTTGAGAAACACAAATGGTTTATGATGATGAAAATGTTAAGGCATGAGCCTTAGCCCTTTTATAAAAACTGATGGTTGGGTTCAGATGCGATACCATTCCAATTTTACCGTACAACCACAATACATGAATTGGGTAAGGCTTAGCCGGAAGTTTATATGCATTAGTATTAGTTCCATCGCGAGAGAGGTGTGAGTTGAGGCTACCTCTCAATGTTGTCCACCTATGCAGTGCCCAGGATAGCAGATGGTCATGGCTGGGAGGCCAAACTCATAGGAGAGGTGCTTATACTAGAGTGTGTAAAGGAAAGGTTATGTTTGATTATCTGCATACTAAGTATGATGATTCAGGGTTATCCCTGACAGATGTATCGAATTTTGTGGTGAAAGTGTACCACCTCTGTAGAGTGTCAAACTATTCGAATAGCCGCGTCCGCAGTTATGGACAGTTGGAGTGGCCATACTGTTCCGTTGTCAGATGTTTTCAAAATGACTTATGAAATGATTGGTGACATGACTTGACCACAACATGGTTGTGACTATGACAACTAAGTTCCCACTTAGGTGATTTAGAACTTTATTTTTATCTTTCTTTGTTTCTGAACTCATCTTAGGTTTCAAACTTAACTTTACAAATAAACTTAGAATTTAGCATTCCTACTAGAACTGCCTTACTTGTTAGTGATAGTTTGCGAGTACTTAAAGAGTACTCATGGCTTTTGTCCCTAGCTATTCCTGTGGCCAGACTATGAGGAGGACTACCCTGAAGGAGGACAGCAGGACGGCTACGACAACTAGGATCATCTCCCATCGTCAGCATTGCCTGTGACACTAAAGATGGACCCCACCGCTACGCTATTTATTCCACTACTTGTTTTTATTAAGACTGGATCATGAGATCCTTTATTTGTGTACGACCTTATTATGGTTTGTAATGGATGATGTACTGTGATATCCAATCTGTTATGTCTCGCAAAAATGGTAATCCTGGGATTGCGATGTATGGCATAACAGGCATCTGGGATTAAAAATCCGGGTGTTGACAAGTTGGTATCAGAGCCATCCTGACCATAGGAGACCCTAGTTAGAATGGACGTCCGAACAAAAACTTAGTTTCAAAACCAAAGTGAGTATTTGTGAAAATCTATTTCCTCTCTTACCCTTGGGATTCTTGATCTCAAAAAAATACATGTTCCTCAAAAATTCTTACATTACTACATAAAATTTTGACACACTTGATCACTTCACTAACTTTCTCATCCTAAATTCTTATAGATGGAAGTTTAGTACTGCAAGTTCTACCAGTTGGGCAACGGAGGCCAACTGATCTTCGAGAGGGATCTTGATTCACTGTCTGAGTACTTGGAGCGCCCACATCTGGAATACTTTGGAGCTCAACTCCCTGGTCCACCAGGAGGTGATTTACAATGGCTAGTAGTTGCTGATCTTCGAGGCAAGTTAGAAGCACCAATGTTCGAGAAGATTTAGTTCTCCGTAAGAGAGAACAACTGGCTAGATGGATTAGCCAGGGAAATGCATGAAGCTCTCGCTCGTCTTTGCGCACAGAATGTCAACCTAATCCAAGGAACCCGCTTTGCTCACTATGCAAGGCGTGATTCGATGGGAATGCCGCTAGAGATGCCAAGTCACCCAGAGTTAAAGCGTCAAGTGGAGAACCTCGACTTCCTACTGTACGACAGGCAAAAGGAATTGGACAATGCTAGAGAGTTCGCCAACCACAACCTTGCCATTGCCGCCCAGAAGGCCCAGACTTTCTCACCGCTCGTCAAGGATCATCAGTCTCTTCGCCGTCAACGTGCAAAGAAGGATCGCACCATCGACCGTCTTCACAGGAAGGTGGCTGACCTCGAGAAGACCATCAAGGAGCAAGAAGCTCAGCTTGCAGCAAAATAAGAAGAAGAGGAAGGTGAAGACATCCAAGGGGATATTCACTCGTACCTCAGCAATGATGATGACTATCTAGAGGATGATGCTATGGACTTCTACACCGACGATGATGACTCCGAATTCATCGATGATGAGTAGATGCACTAGAGCATTATTGTAGGAGTGAGGAGTATCGGTCCCACTGTATCTTAGCTTGTAGAATGGTTCTTAAAACCATCTGTTTTTCTTTGATGTTGTGGTGTGTGTGTGTGTATCGTGTGCTTTGCTTGAATGAATGAAAAGAAGTTAGTTGCAAAAACCTGAGTCAATCTCAAAGTTTTAGCTTTGAAACCAAAACCAGGAACCTTAGAACTTTCCCTCTTACCCCGTTATCTATATCAATCTTCAGATGACTCATGGAAACCAAGGAGGGAGCAGCTCATCACAAGACCCAATGCTGTAGATTCCGCAGATGCTCACTGCAGACCGTGAAGCTAGTAGGGTAGAGCGCCAAGCAAATCTAGCCACCCTGCAGCAGATCGCCCAGATGGCTCACAACAATCAGAACCATGGAAATCAGGATCATCATGGATCCAAACTCAAAAACTTCCAAAATACCAATCCCCCAATCTTTAGCAAGTCTGAAGACCCACCGAATGCTGATGATTGGTTGCAGACAATGGAGAACAACTTAGAATTTGCCGGAGTGGATGCAAATGAGAAAGTTCTGTTTGCCACCCACTATTTGGCCGGAGATGCAAGAGCTTGGTGGAACAGCACCCGCACGATGAACCATGGTCAAGTGATGACATGGGAAGCCTTCAAAGTCAAGTTCAGCCGCACCCACGTGCCACAAGGTCTAGTCACCAGAATGACAGATGAATTTAGAGAGCTCAAGCAAGGCAGAATGACTGTAGTGGAGTACCGTGACAGATTCTTGTCCCTCGCCAGGTATGCACCCGATGAGATCAACACGGAGGCCAAGAAGAAGGAGAATATTAAATCTTAGTTAATTTCAATGAGTAGAAATTACTTTGCTCAAATAAAATAAATGAAACTAGTTCATTAAAAGCCTTGTGGTGTTTGTGAAGATACTAGATCATCAAGTATGTGCCTTAGTTTGATAAATAGACTAGTTAAGTATTGTTTGGTGATTGTGTATCCCGTATGTATTTATAGGCGATAGTATCGAACAAGTCTTCGAGGAGGAGGAGTTCTACCCTGAAGAATAAGAGGAGAATTTCAACCACTACACCAACCAAGGCAAGCCATCATTAACAATGCAAGCTAACCCTTGCAAGCTAGATAACCTAAGCAAATGCATTAGGCATGCTCTGGTTATACCCTTGGACTTATACCTACTCCAACTTTTGTTTACAAGCTTTACCTTCTTTACCAATTTTTCTTACTTGTTTATAGGTAGCATAAAGAGTATAAAACTTGACCTATCTAGTTAGACTTGGATGTCATTCTATGGCATGAGTTTGATATTAGTATCCCACATTAGTGAACACTCTTAACTTAGTAGTTTAGAGCTAAACCAAAACTTGGTCACTTTAGATGGGAATACTTGGTGAAAATGACTTGTGAAAACTTTGGAATGATGAGTCATTCTATTGAGATGTTTTGACATGTGTTGAGAAACACAAATGGTTTATGATGATGAAAATGTTAAGGCATGAGCCTAAGCCCTTATATAAAAACTGATGGTTGGGTTCGAATGCGATACCATTCCAATTTTACCGTATAACCACAATACCTGAATTGGGTAAGGCTTAGCCGGAAGTTTATATGCATTAGTATTAGTTCCCTCGCAGGAGAGGTTTGAGCTGAGGCTACGTCTTAATGTTTTCCACCTATGTAGTGCCCAAGATGGCAGATGGCCATGGCTGGGAGGCCAAGCTCATAGGAGAGGTGCTTATACTAGAGTGTGTAAAGGAAAGGTTATGTTTGATTATCTGCATACTAAGTATGATGATTCAGGGTTATCCTTGACAGATGTATCGAATTTTGTGGTGAAAGTGTACCACCTCTGCAGAGTGTCAAACTATTCGAATAGCCGCGTCCGCGGTTATGGACAGTTGGAGTGGCCATACTGTTCCGTTGTCAGATGTTTTCAAAATGACTTATGAAATGATTGGTGACATGACTTGACCACAACATGGTTGTGACTATGACAACTAAGTTCCCAATTAGGTGATTTAGAACTTTATTTTTATCTTTCTTTGTTTCTGAACTCAGCTTAGGTTTCAAACTTAACTTTACAAATAAACTTAGAATTTAACATTCCTACTAGAACTGCCTTACTTGTTAGTGATAGTTTGCGAGTACTTAAAGAGTACTCATGGCTTTTGTCCCTGGCTATTCCCATGGCTAGACTATGAGGAGGACTACCCTGAAGGAGGACAATAGGACGGCTACGACAACTAGGATCATCTCCCATCGTCATCATTGCTTGTGACACTGAAGATGGAGCCCACTCCTATGCTATTTATTCCGCTACTTGTTTGTATTAAGACTGGATCATGAGATCCTTTATTTGTGTACGACCTTATTATGGTTTGTAATGGATGATGTACTATGATATCCAATCTATTATGTCACGCAAAAATGGTAATCCTGGGATTGCGATGTATGGCATAACGGGCATCTGGGATTAAAAATTCGGGTGTTGACAATAGTAACACGATCATGCCATTATGTTTACACTAATATAACGTCATTCAAAATAACCCTAATCCTTAGACCATGAGATCACGTCAATCACTGACTCCGGAAGAGTACTTTGATTACATCAAACACCACACGATAACAGGGTGATAATAAAGATGTCATCAGATGCTTGGAAAGTGTTAGTTGAGGCTCGTGGATCAAGAGTGGGATTTCTCCATCCTAATGATGGAGAGATATACTCAGGGCCCTCTCGGTGATATCACATTAACATAGTTTGTAAGCAAGTGATAAGATCACTAATAATGTTATATCACGGGAACAAGAAAAGAATACTTGTCAGTAACAGGATCGAACTAGGTATGGATACTACCGAATGATCGGATCCCAGACAAGTAAAATATTGTGAGACAAAAGGAATTGGTTACTGTGAATAAAAGGTCACGTGATCACTAAGTCATCGCTTGAGCAGGTGGGAGTCATTATGGATCTCTAGGTCCCACTAATGATTATTGATCGGAGAATGTATCGATCATGTCCACTCAGTTCGCGACCAATAGGGAGACACACTTAAGGGTAGCCGACGCATTTGAGTGGATAGGGAACACTAGATAAAATACTGGACATCGCAAGAATTGTTCTGATAAAAACTGCCGGAATAGTTTCGGTGTATCAGAATATTGCAAGGGGATGAAATGTTAATGTGTTCATTAAATGAAGTGTGCATTAAATGAAGTACACTCATTAAATGAAGTGTTCATTATATTGATTTGCATTAAACTAAGTGAACTAAAGTGCTTTAATGGAAAGACCTTTGATTTTTGAGTGGAAATTAAATGGAAGATGAGTGGAGCTATATTGATGTGAGTGGAGTGTCCACCCACATAATTGGGGGAGAGGTGGGGGAAGCACCATGGATGTGCGCCATGCCCCCTTGGGCTGCCCCCTCAACTATAAAAGGCCCCTCCTCCCCTCTCACCCACACACCATTCACCCTTCCTCTCATATGCCCTTTCGTTGGCATTTTCCTCCCCTTCTAGCCTTGTCCATTGCCACGAGCGAGGAGCTTAAGCGAAGCCCTACTCAAGATCTTCACTACCACCATCACCACCATGTTGTAATGTTGGTAGAGTTATCGAGGATCCACTACTTCCGCTATCGAGGTGGAGCGAGGGACGGAAGTCGTCGACACACCGTATGTGTGACCGATTATGGAGGTGTTGCACTTGTAGTACTGTCATCACATCCTTGAGGACGGTCGTGTACACTCTACAACATCCATGTTTGTTTGCAGGAACATTATCCCACGTTACTGTCTTCGAGGGTGAGTCCATCTAATACCGTTACATGTATCTCCTAGATATGATCTTGCGACCGTAGGAATGTTTTTTATTTTTCATGGAACGAACCCCATCAGTGGTATCAAAGCTATGTCTATCCGTAGATGCTTTGTAAGTTTAGAAGATATATGAATATGTGGGCACTGATGATCATGTTATTACATCCTTCATGTATTTTGGATATTGGCGGCATAGTGAGATGAAGTGTCCTGAACAAACTTTACATGTCCTCGCACATGATACCTATTCCACACTTGACATGCAACTAGTTTTGCATAAGTGGCTAGCGGGTGTCTGTCTCTACCACTATAGTTGATATATGATTTATAATGGGTTGCTAATAATTTGATTATCATTTTATCTTTGAAAGCCCAAAGCCACGTAAAATATGCAAAAGATAAATTATTAGTGTCTAGTTTTATTTTTGTTGGGCATGTGACATGATATGGTAAATGTTATAATTTTAGTATGGTGAGATACTCTTAGGAATTATAACAAAGTGGGAGTGCCATAGACCTTGGCGCTACACAAATGGAATGATAGAGATCATACCATGATGCACAAGATAGTGATCAAGTGCAAGAACCATATCATATCACTTTACGCATATGATGTTTGTTTGCATCTTATTTTTCTTATGACTAGATTAGAACTTAGTGGTAGCATTATAAGATGATCCATCTCACTAATATAAAGAAAATAATATGTTCTTCCTTAGTATGCATCGTTAAGAAAGTTCGTCATTCGAAGCACCATGTGATGCTCGGGTGTGATAGAATCTACGTTCGCATACAACATGTGTAAAACAGTTTTACATACGCGGGTACTAAGGTTCTTACTTGGCGAACCTAGCATGTCAACACCCGGATTTTTAATCTCAGATGTTTGTTATGCCATACATCGCAATCCCAGGATTACCATTTTTGCGAGACACAACATAATTGGTACCACGGTACATCATCCATTACAAACCATAATAAAGGTCTTACAAATAAAGGATCTCATGATCCAGTCTTAATACAATCAAAGCAGCGGAAAGTAAACATAGTAGGGGCTCCATCTTCAGGGGCACATGGAATGTTGACGATGGGAGATGATCCTAGTTGTCATAGACCTCCTGTTGTCCATCTTCCTGGTAGTCCTCCTCATAGTCTGGCCACGGGAATAGCCAGGGGAAAATCCATGAGTACTCTTTAAGTACTCGCAAACTATCACTAACAAGTAAGGTAGTTCTAGTATGAATCTTAAGCTCTAGGTTTATTTGCAAAAGCCAGGTTTATTTCATAAGGAGTTCAAAAGTAAAGAACCTAATATAATTTTCTACATCACCTAAGTGGGAAACTTGTTTTCATGTTCACAACCCTATTGTGGTCAAGTCAAGGTCATAGTTCAATTCACAAGTCATTTTGAAAACGTCTGACAACGGAACAGTATGGCCACTCCAACTGTCCATGACCGCGGACATGGCTATTCGAATAGTTTGACACTCTGCAGAGGTGGTACACTTTCACCAGAAAATTCGATACATCCATCAAGGATAACCTCGAATCATCATACTTGGTATGCGAATAATCAATCCTAACCTTTCAATTACACACTCTAGTATAGGCACCTCCCCTATGAGCTTGGTCTCCCAGCCATGGCCATCTGCCATCCTGGGCACTAAATAGGTGGACTTTCACATTCATGAGGTAGCCTCAGCTCAACCTCTTTCCGCGAGGGAACCCATACTAAAGCATATAAACTTCCAGTTAAGCCCTACCTAACTCAGGTATTGTGGTTGTACGGTAAAATTGGAATGGTATTACATCCAAACCCAACCATCAATTTTTATCAAAACCAAGGCTCATGACTCAAGAAGCTTCATCATCAAATCATTTTATGTCCATAACACATGTCAAAACATTTCAATAGAATGAATCCTCATGCCAATGTTTTCATAATCAGTTTCTCCAAGTATTCCCATCTAAGTGATTATTAGTAGTTTAGCATTAGCAACTAGTCATGGGGTGTCACTAATGAGGGGGTAATAATCAAGTGTAACTATCCAAATCTAAGTTCATGGTTTTTATGGCATCTAAGTATAAGAACTTAGGCCTAGTTTTGTACTCTTTATGGTATCTATCCTATTTTTCCAATAGTCACAAATTACTAACTAAAGGTAAAGGACTTTGGTAAAAGTAAAAGAATAAAGCTTGCAAGTAAAACTTGGGATTGGTATAATCAAGGTTGCATAACCAAAGTATGCCTAATGCATCTTGGATAGGTTATCTTGCAAAGATAGCTTGCATAGTTCTAGCTTGCAAGTGTTAGATTGCCTTGAGTAGTGTAGTGGTTGAAGTTCTCTTCTTCTTCATAGTAGTACTCCTCCTCCTCGTAGCTTGGGTCGGTACTAGCGTCTATAAACGAATATGAGGTACACAATCACCAAATACTTAACTACTTCTATTTAGCACACAAAGGCTCACACTAGGTTATCTAGCATCATCACTATCATCACATGAAATAAAGACCTAGTTTTATTTATCATATTTTGGAAAAGTAATTTCTACTCATTGAAAATATTTATGATTTAATATTCTCCAATTAAAATATGGGATCATGTTGACACATGTCATCACCACATATTCAATACTTGGGAACATGATTTAAAGGGGCGGTCACATTTTATAAAGTTTAAAATTACTATTTAATACAATTAAAGTAACTAGAAATGCCTATATATCATTCTTTTAGTACTAGTCCAAGATCCTTACTTGTAAACCTAAATATTTTTACATATTCAGATAGATATTATCAAATGTGATTTTTGAGAGTTGGAATCAACTCAAAAGCATTCATGGTTGATTTTTTAAAAATGTTTGTAGGTGGAAAAGTCTCTGTCTTGTTATTTTTTACTATAGGTGATCTATAATTTCAAATGGTTTGAATCCAACGGGCTTGGATAGATATTTTGAATACCTTTCTAAGAAAATTGGAATCATGCAATTTGGTTCTGTTAATCTCTTTGAATTGATTTTTAAATCTACTGACAGAATCTAGTTTTAACTAAAATGGAAAAAGCTTATTTGAATCGACGGGCTCTGTGCGGGAAACTAAATGGGCCGGCCCAACTGCACAGTGTGCATGCAGCGGGCTGCTGACAGGGCGGTCCCACTGTTCAGTGACTAACCTAACACAAAGCGGTAAGTTTCAATCTGGGCCGTGTGATTAGAAGTACGATCTACGACTGAGGTTCGTCATCGTCGGCGATTAGCTACGGCGAGCAACGAACCCTAAAACGGCGGTGGGGGTCGTGTGAGGCTTACCTGGGCTCCAACTAGGGTTAACGATGGGGGCGAATGGGGTTGTCAAGGTCGGTGAGTCGAATGGTGGTCGCGACGGCTCCTGGGTGGTCGCAACCGATGGGCTCCTTCCTCCTCTACAGCGGCGGGCTCCGGTGAAATTCCAGCGGGCTGGTGCTCGCCTTGCTCCGGGGAGATGTGTGGGAGGCATCTGAGAGAGAGTGGAGTGAGATGGTGTGGAGAATTTGGGCTGGGTGGCCTCTATTTATACACCGACAAGAGGGACAGAGCAGCATGGTCTAGCTCCTCCGGCGATGGTGATACAACGAGCTATCGTCATGGTTTAGGGTAGGGGTCGACGCGGTGCTTGAGGGCGATCGTCATGCGCGTGATGGCACGGCAAGGGGCGGTTGAGAACGTTCGGGAGCGGTCTGTGCTCTGCGCGGGAACAGTGGCGTTTGAGACGGCGCACAGTGGCTACAATCTACGTGGCGGCGAATGGGCGTGTCTGGCGGGTAGCGGGGGTTACGGTGAGTGCGGGCACGCACAGAGAGGGCGAGGCGCGGCGTGTGCACGCGTGTCAGCTGCGGCGCTCTAGCGCGCTCTCGGCATGGCAGGCAGAGAAATGGGCGCGACGATCACGGGTGGTCCTTGGCGTGGCTGCGGTCGAGGGGTGGACAGAGGGTGGCGGTGGACGGTCGCCTGTCTCCTGGGCATCATGGGAGAGGGCGGCGCTGGTGTGGCGTTGGGTTCTTGGTCGGCCGGCACGGCGAGATCGGGCGGCATGACACTGGTGCAAACGATAAAGGGGGGATGTGTCCACTGCGCTGCTAGGTGTTGAGGGGACTAGGGGAGAGAAATGGGGCACTCGTGGCGATTGATCACTACACAGAACAGTAGAAGTTAGGCAGGGTTTAATTTTGTCAGCCAAGTGCTCGACTAAATGGTCGTAGGAGTTTAAGTTTTGAATTTTTTAATGAATTTGGATGAGTGTGCTTGTCACATGCTTGGGTGTCTATGGTTGCTGGGAAAAGTCAAGGTGAATTAATTTGAGTGGTTTTTGCAAAATGGTGATCTTAGTACATACACTTGATTCAATTTTGAATTGTCTCTCAAATAGTTTTGAATTTAGTTTCTGTCTTTTTGTAAAGTGGGCGTGGATTCACTTTTACTTGGTCTAGCAAGGGGTGAAAAGAATTGGGATAGTTTCTGTTAGAAATCTTCTACTAGGAACACTCAAAGTGGTCTAGTGGTTAACTTTGGTCAAAATGACCATTTGATCATATGGTTCATATTTGAATTCCTTTTCTTTTGATTTTGTTTGTAAATGTCCTAGATGTTGTAGTATTCCTCTTTAACCCATGTCGTATCATTTGTAGTAATCAAACATGGAAATTTTACTTATTCATACACTAATGCAATTCACACATACACTCACATTAAATTTAATAATAAAAGTTTTTGTTAACCCTAAACTTGGAGGATTAGAACTTGATAATCTTGATTAATATTTTTGGGGTGTTACAAACCTTCCATCCTTAAACAAAATCTTGTCCCGAGATTTAAGAAAAACTAGGAACTAAAGAGATTTGGAAACTCAACCCTAATGTAATCTTCTCGCTCCCAAGTAGCTTCTTCTTCAGTATGATTGCTCCACTAGATCTTGAGAAACTTGATACTCCGGGTCCTGGTGGTTCTGAAGGCTTCTTCCAAAATACGAATGGGTACTTCACGATAAGTTAGATCCTTGTTGATATCTATGGCTCAGTGATCGATGTTCTTGAAAACTTCAGTCTTCTCCGGAACTTCTAAGCATTTGCGAAGTAACGAGATATGGAACACATCATGTATGGCTGACATCTCCTCTGGCAGTTCTAGTTGATATGATACTTCTCCTCGGCGATTCAAAATCTTGAAGGGTCCAATATATCTGGGGCTAACTTCCCTTTCAGTTGAAAATGTTGCATTCCTTTCAAAGGAGATACTTTGAGATACACGAAATCTACGACATTGAAGGTTAGGTCTCAACGTCTTTTATCTGCATAACGCTTCTGTCTGAATTGGGCGGTCTTGAGGTGCTCACGGACTTTGTGAACCTTCTCTTCGGCTTCTCGTAGGATATCGGGTCCGAAAATCTGACTGTCTCCTACTTGCGACCAATTCAACAGGGTATGGCACTTCCTTCCATACAGAAATTCAAAGGGAGCCATTTGCAAACTGGCTTGATAACTGCTGACTCGCGTAATAACAAGCTCGTTGGGGAACCCCAATAGGAAGGTATGATGAGCACAGCAGTAAGTTTTCCTCAGTTATGAAACCAAGGTTATCGAACCAGTAGGAGCAAGGAAACACCCCAAAGGTGTTGCTAGGTAAGCTTTGGCAGGGCGCACTACCGGTGCTAGTAGCAACGTGGAGACCTGCACAACACAACCACAGAACTTTGTCCCCAACTTGCGATGAGGTTGTCAATCTCACCGTGTTTTGCAGAAAACAAAGGATTAAACGTATCGAATGGAAAGAAGTAAAAGTTTGCAGAAAGTAAACAGAAAGTAGTAAATAGTTGTAGCTTGATGGTAAAAGAAAGGACCGGGGTCCATAGTTCACTAGTAGTGGCTCTCCTTAAGATAGATGACATATTGGGTGAACAAATTACAGCGGGGCAATTGACAAACATTGAGAAAGCATACATGCATATACTAATCATCTTGACTCCTTTGAGATTTGATTGGGCATTACAACTGCATCTATGACTAATAATACACCTCTAGCTTATCATCTGAACCCCCTCCAGTATTAAGTTGCAAGTAACAGATAATTGCATTACGCATTGCGTGTAAAGTAAACAATACAATTGTTCTATGAACAAAGGATTGTTGTTTTCTCCCTAGTAGCAACAACACATCTAGTACCTTAGAGATTTCTGTCACTTCCCCAGATTACTAGAGGCATGAACCCACTATCGAGCATAAATACTAACTCTTGGAGTTGCTAGAATCTACTTGGCCAAGATAGCTACTAACAACGGAAAGCATGCAAGATCACAAATAACAAAGACATGGTAGAATCAATAATCAATCTGAAATAGCATCTCAATATCCATTGGATCCCTGCAAACACAACATGTAGGATTACAAATAGATGATCTTGATCATGAACGGAGCTCACAAGATCTAAACATGATAGCGCAAAGGAGGAGAACCAGCCATCTAGCTACTACATGGACCCGTAGTCCAGAGATGAACTACTCACACATCACACCGAAGGCTTGCATGGTGATGAAGAAGGCCTCCAGAGTGAATTCTCCCCTCCGACAGGGTGCCGGGAAGAGCTTCAGATCCCTTCCGATCTAGGGATGGAGATGACGGTGGCTACCGACTCTTTTGTGGAATTTTGATCGGGTAATTAGGGTTTCTGTATCAGAGGCATCTTATAGGCGAAAGGGGAGGCCGAGGGGGTGCCCTGGGTGGCCGCACCACCCCTGGTGCAGGCCAGGCCTAGCGGCCAGGTGGTGTGGCCGCCCCCTAGCCCTCTCCGTCTCGTATTCTGGCTCCGTGTCCCCTCGGTGAAAAACTGACTTTGGCTTGTGTCTCGTCCAATTCCGAGAATATTCATTTTCTAACTTTCCTAGAACCAAAAACAACAAAAAACAGGCAGCTGGCACTAAGGCATCTTGTTAATAGGTTAGTCCAAGAAAGTGTATAAAAAGTACTCCAAAGTGTGGACAAAACATAAGAAAGTAGATAGAACCAAGCATGGAACATCAAAAATTATGGATACGTTAGCAACGTATCAACATCCCCAAGCTTAACTGATGCTCGTCCTCGAGTAGGTGAGAGATAAAAAGAAAGAATAATTTTTTAGGTGACATGCACCATCATAAACTTGATCAAAGTATTTGTAAAACATTAATAGCTGGGATCATAGTACTTTAACATAACATGAAAGACAAAGTTCTAACAATAAGACATAGCAACTATGTTGCAGCATGAAAATGCACAAACAAAAGATTCATGAATAACAATGCTTTACAAGACGTTTGTTTTTTTCACATAAATAAAACATAGCATAGTAGCATTTAGCTTGTCCCACATAGAGTAGCAACCACAAATGCATAGGACACCTTCAAAGTTCATAAGAGTGATACAAATAGTTTAAGAACAAGCAATATCAAAATTATGCATCAATCAACAAGTCTTGGGACAATGCACATAGAACTAAGAATGGCCACTATACTCTCAAAATAGGTGCATAAATATAGAAGGTGGAGACTCAACATAAAAGTAAAAGGAAGGCCTTCATAGAAGGAAGTAGGGATTCAAGTTTCATAAAGAGCTTCCAAAAATTATGGTACTTATTAGCTATCAGCTCTCATTGCCCCTATCATAAGCATCTTGAAGTGATTAAGGTTAAAGTGAACAAACTATGGAGTAAATGCTTGACAAAGTATAAGTTGGAAATCTCATGTCCCTTGAATACGAGGGCCGCTCCTCATGCTACTCAAGTTTAGTTACCCGTAAGTTCTTGTCATAGTAAGTACATGTGTATCATAGAGAACCGCCACCGGGGTACCCCTTGCCCAATGACGCGGAAGAATCCCCATATCAAAATGACAAGGCAAGCAAACAATGAGCATCTCAACAATCTTCTTATTTACCATGGGAAAGTTGTGCTTTTTTCTCTCTTTCCTCTTTTCTCATATCTCTTTTTTTCTTTTTCTTTTTTTTGTCAATATCTGACTCTTTTTTTATAAGAAGAATGCTTCATAGACAACTCATTATGGTTACGCTGCAGGTTTCCACCATGAAAACATGGATTAGACCGGCGGCCCAGGTGGTTCTCTAACACACATACATAACTCCATGGACTTACAAGCTCCCCTTTCATTTCACACCGACGACATCCATAGACAAAAGAACATGATATCAAATAGGTACAAAGTACAAGGGCAATGTCGAAAGCGTTCCCCACGACATCATGGTTCTGCTGATCCCAACATATAAGTGCAAGCATATACAACATAGACGACACAATGGTTCAAGTTTATTAAGGGCAAGAAAAGTAAAGTGTGCCATCAAGTTTGTGAGAGCTTTAATCACTAGTTTTCTCATAACAAGTTTAATTTGGAAGGTAAACAAAAGCATGAATATACTTGGAATAGCACAGCTAGTAGGTAGGTATGGTGGACTCTTTGGAATAACTTGGTTTAGGGAGTTGGATGCATGAGTGGAACTCATACTTGGTTGCGGAGGCTAGCAAAAGACTGGGAGCGACAAACTAAGAAAGCAATAATGGCCATAACCATGCAGAGCGACAAAACATCATTAATCAAAGCATAAAGTGATACTACATCTATGACTAATAATACACCTTCAGGTTATCATCCGAACCCCCTCAGGTATTAAGTTGCAAGCAACAGATAATTGCATGACGAATTGCATGTAAAGTAAACAATATGATTGTTCTATGAACAAAGGATTGTTGTTTTCTCCCTAGTAGCAACATCACATCTAGTACCTTAGATATTTCTGTCACTTCCCCAGATTACTAGAGGCATGAACCCACTATCAAGCATAAATACTAACTCTTGGAGTTGCTAGCATCTACTTGGCCAAGATAGCTATTAACAACGGAAAGCATGCAAGATCACAAATAACCAAAACATGATAGAATCAATAATCAATCTGAAATAGCATCTCAATATCCATCGTATCCCCGCAAACACAACATGTAGGATTACAAATAGATGATCTTGATCATGAACAGAGCTCACAAGATCTAAACATGATAGCACAAAGGAGGAGAACCAGCCATCTAACTACTACATGGACCCGTAGTCCAGGGATGAACTACTCATGCATCACACTGGAGGCTTGCTTGGTGATGAAGAAGGCCTCCAGGGTGAATTCTCCCCTCCGGCAGGGTGCGGGGAAGAGCTTCATATCCCTCCCGATCTAGGGATGGAGATGACGGCGGCTACAGAATCTTTCGTGGAATTTTGATCGGGTACTTAGGGTTTCTGTATCGGAGGTATCTTATAGGCGAAAGGGGAGGCCGAGGAGGTGCCCTGGGTGGCCGCACCACACCCTGGCGTGGGCCAGGCCTGGCCGCACGGCCAGGTGGTGTGGCCGCCCCTGGCCCCTCTTCTTCTCGTATTCTGGCTCCGTGTCCCCCTCAATGAAAAACTGACTTTGGCTTTTGTCCCGTCCAATTCCGAGAATATTCATTTTCTGACTTTCCTAGAACCAAAAATAGCAGAAAACAGGCATCTGGCACTGTGGCACCTTGTTAATAGGTTAGTCCAAGAAAGTGTATAAAAAGTACTCCAAAGTGTGGACAAAACATAAGAAAGTAGATAAAACTAAGCATGGAACATCAAAAATTATGGATACGTTAGCAACGTATCAATAACTATTGTTGTATGAGAATTCTGCGAAAGGCAGACAATCTTCCCATTTTGATCCATATTCTAGAACACAAGCTCTCAACATATCTTCTAAGATTTGGTTGACTCTTTCAGTTTGTCCATTGGTTTGTGGGTGATAAGTTGTGCTGATGTTTAGCTTGGTTCCTAATCCTTCTTGGACTTTCTACCAAAATCTTGACGTAAAATGGGTTCCTCGATCCGATACTATGGTCTTAGGGTTTCCATGCAAACTGACGATTCTAGCAATGTATAGCTCTCCTAGCTTCGAACTCTGGTAGGTGGTCTTGACAGGTATACAATGGGCTACCTTAGACAGTCTATCCACTATGACCCAAATAGAGTCATATCCCCTACTAGATGTAGGCAAACCGGTGATGAAATCCATTCCGATGGAATCCCATTTCCATTTCAGAATCTGCAATGGTTGCAAAAGTCATGCGGGTCGCTGATGTTCCGCTTTGACCCTTTGACAGATGTCACGGTTGGCTATGTAGCTTCCGATTTCTCTCTTCATCTTGTGCCACCAAAATTTCTCCTTCAAATCCTGATACATCTTTGTTCCTCCTGGATGGATAGAATAAAGAGTATCATGATCCTCCTGCATGATGACTTGTTTCAACTCGAAATCTGCTGGTACACAAATATGTCCTTTGTACCACAAAACTCCTTCTTCATCTTCGGTGAATCCGGGTACCTTCCCTGTATCGATACGATGCTTGATTCCATCGATACATGCATTTCCTTTCTGCGCCTCCTTGATCTGACTGATCAAAGTGGGTTGAAGTTCAATACTAGCTAGGAATCCTTCGCTAACTAGCTCTACTCTGAAATTCTCCATATCCTCATGCAAACTTGGCTGGGCTTCTTTTATCATGGTGTTTAATCTACACAGCAATCTGCTAAGAGCATCCGCTACCACATTGGCTTTGCTTGGGTGATAGTGAATGTCAAGGTCATAATCCTTGATTAACTCTATCCATCTCCTTTGCCTCATATTTAGCTCCTTCTGGGTGAAAATATACTTCAGACTCTTGTGATCCGAATAAATCTCACAGCGGTTACCCATGAGGTAATGACGCCATGTCTTCAAAGCTAACACTATGGCTGCTAGTTCGAGATCATGGGTAGGGTAATTCTGCTCATGTTGCTTCAGTTGTCGGGACAAATATGATATGACTTTGCCTTCTTGCATCAACACACATCCGAGACCAATCTTGGATGCATCACAATACACATCAAAAGGCTTCTTGATATCCGGCATAATCAAGATTGGGGCTGAAATCAATCTCTTCTTGAGCTCTTGAAAACTTGCTTCACATTTGTCCGTCCATTCAAACTTCTTGTCTTTCTTCAACAATTGGGTCATTGGTCTGGCGATGCTCGAGAATCCTTCAAAAAACTTGTGATACTATCCGGCTAATCCAAGAAATGCGCGGACTTCAGTTTGGGTGGTTGGGGCTTTCCATTCTTCAACATCCTTAATCTTGGTGGGATCGACAGCAACTCCTCCTGCTGACACGATATGTCCTAGGAATCCTACTTCCTTTAACCAGAACTCACATTTGCTAAACTTAGCATACAACTGATGCTCTCTAAGGGTTTCAAGGATGGTTCTCAGGTGTAGCTCATGGTCTTCTTCTAACTTGGAATATATCAGAATACGGTCGATAAAAACAACAACAACTTATCTAGGAAGTTCATAAAAATCTTATTCATGAGATTCATGAAATAAGCGGGGGCATTGGTTAATCCAAAAGACATGACAGTATACTCATACAATCCATATCTGGTGGTGAAGGCAGTCTTTGGGATATCCGTTGCACGAATCTTGAGTTGATGATAACCAGTTCTAAGATCAATCTTAGAAAACACTCTGGCACCAGTCAACTGGTCAAACAAATCTTCTATCTTCAGTAGTGGGTACTTGTTTTTGATGGTGACATCATTCACCTTCCGGTAATCCGTACACAAACGGTTACCTCCATCCTTCTTATCCACAAACAAAACAGGGGATCTCCATGGTGATGCACTTGGTTGAATCAGACCTTTCTCCAGCATAGCATCAAGTTGCTTCTTCAGCTCCACTAATTCAGATGGGTTCATACTATAATCTCTCTGAGCTGTGGGACTAGTTCCAGGAACTAGTTCAATGATGAACTCGATATCTCGATCTGGGGGCATACCGGGCAATTCATCTGGGAACACGTCGGGGTATTCACAGACTACTCTGACTTGGTCTAGGGTTGGTTGGGCTAGACTCTTGTTGCATTTGAATTGACGGGGGTAGTGTCTCAGATACATGCTCTACTGATACTCCAGTGCTACTGTTCATGGTTGTGGCTTTCTTGGCACAGTCAATTAATCCTTTATGTTTCGATATCCAATCCATTCCTAGTACTACTTCCAAACCTATGGTTCCAAGTACTATTAGATTAGCATAAAAATCTATTCCATGGATTCTGATAGGTACAACCTTGCAAAATTTTCTAGCTTTTGTAGTTGAACCATGTATTTGAACCATCATAACATGCTTCAATTTTGTTGGTTGAATCTTACTAGTGCAAACAAATTCTTCTATAACAAATGAGTGCGATGCTCCAGGATCAAAAAACACTCTTGCAAGTACTGAGTTAACAAAAAACATACCCAGCACGACATCTGGCGCTTCCTGGGCTTCTTCAGCATTCATGTGGAACTGACAGCCATTGCGGTTGAGCGAGTTCCCTGGGGCAAATCTCCTTCCAGGCTGAACACGGCGTTGCTGCTGAGCGGATGCATTCACATTGGTGGCTGTTGCAAGCTTCTTAGGGCACTCGTTGGAGTAGTGACCCTTGACTCCGCATTCAAAGCAAGTAATCTGGGACTTGTCTTTTCCTGCAACAGGCACAACATTGCTTCCAGTCCTTGGGGCAGTATTGTTGGTGTTGTTGTTGTTGGTCTTGGGCGGTGCATGGTTGAAGTTATTGGAATTGCCGGGGTTATTGTTATGATTTCCTCCGGACCTCAAGTTTCCTCTGCCACGATTGGGATGGTTTGGACAGGACATAAGGCGTCTGTTGTTTCTCGGGGCATATCCTACATACGGGTCGGGGCGATACTTCTAGGTATGGTGGGATCCTGGTTGGTGCATCATCCTGCGCTTGCGGTTGCCATTGGCTTGGTTTATCTTCCCTTCCATCTGAATGGCGTAATCCACCAAAGCTTCAATATCATCAAAGGGAATGTTGACTAGCATGGTTTGCATCTCATCATGCAGTCCGTTCGGAAATCTGTCTTTCTTCTTTGCTTCTGTGTCAATCTCATCAGGGGCATATCTAGCTAGTGACAGAAATCTGTCATGGTACTCAAGCACACTCATCCTTCCTTGTTTCAATTCTCTGAACTCATCCCTCATCCTCTTAATCTGACCTAGGGGCACATGAGTCCGGCTGAACTTGACCTTGAATTCTTCCCAAGTCATCATCTGACCTCTGTTCATGGTACGGGTGTTGTTCCACCAGGCTCTTGCATCATCTGCTAGATAATGGGTGGCAAACAGTACTTTTTCATTGGCTTCAACTCCTGCGACCTCCAAATTGTTCTCCATGGTTTTTAGACAATCATTAGCATCTAAAGGCTCTTCAGACTTATTAAAGATAGGGGATTGGTATTCTGAAAGTTCTTGAGCTTGGATCCATGGTTATCCTAGTTTCTGTGGCTTTGATTATTGTGCGCCATCTGAGCTATCTATTGAAGAGTGGCTAAGTTGGCTTGGCGTTCGGCTCTACTAGCTTCACGGTTAGAAACTAACATTTGCAGAATTTGCAGCATTGGGTCCTGAGATGAACTGCTTCCTCCGGGATTTCCGCGAGTCACCTAAAGATTGAGATAGATAATGAGACAAGGGGGAGATTTTCTAGGGTTTATGGATTTGTTTTCGAAACTTTAAACTTGGAGTATAACTCGGTTTTTGAAAACTAACAACTTCCTCTCATTCATTCATTCCAAGCACACAATACAAACTCACTCCACAACACAAATATAAAACAGACGGTTTTAAGAACCATTCTGTGAAGCTACGATACAAAGGGACCGGGTACAATTCACTCCTACGATAGTGCTCAAGTGCATATAATAATCATCAATGAAGGCGGAATCATCATCATTAGTGTGGAACTTCATGGCATCGTCCTCCAGGTAGTCATCATCGTCACTGAGGTAGGAGTAGAGATCTCCATGGATATCTTCACCTTCCTCCTCCTTCGCTTCAAGATGGATCTCCTATTCACAGATGGTCTTCTCAAGAGTGGCCACCTTCTTGCGAAGACGATCGATTGTGTGATCCTTCTTGTCTTGCTGACAACAAAGTGAATAGCGCTCCTTGTAAAGAATGGCGAGGGTCTGGTCCTTCCTAACTGCAATGGCATGGTTGTGGTTGGCGTAGGCGCGAGCATTGTCCAACTCCTTCTGCCTATCATACAACATGAAGTCAAGATGATCCACATGGTGCTTCAGCTCCGGGTGGTCTGGCATCTCCAAGGGCATTCCAATAGAATCACGCCTTGCATAGTGAGCAAAGCGAGTTCCATTGATCTGGTTAATGTTTTGTCCACACAGACGGGCGAGAGCCTCCTGCATAGCCCTGGCTAGTCCATCTAGCCAGTTGTTCTCCCTCAAGATGAATTGGATCTTCTCCAAGGTGGGTGCTTCCATCTTGCCTCTGAGCTCTGCAACTATCAACCACTGTAGTTCTCCTCCTTGTTGATCATTGAGCTGCGCTCCGAAGAACTCGGGGTGCGGGCATTCCAGAAACTCCGAGAGCTGGCTTAAATCCCACTCAAAGATGAGCTCTCCTCCATTGCCCAACTAGTAGAACTTGCTATATGTGACTTTGATCTATAAGAATTTAGGGTAAGCAAGTTAGTGAGGTGATCAAGTGTGTCAAATTTTATGTAGGATTGCAAGAATTTTTGAGGAATATAAATTTTCTTGAAAGAATCTCAAGGATAAGAGTGGGAATAGGTTTTCATAAATACTCACTTCTTTTGTTTCGAAACTAAGTTTTTGGTTCAAGCATCCATTCTAACTAGGGTCTCCTATGGTCAGGATGGATCTGATACCAACTTGTCAACACCCGGATATTTAATCCTAGATGCCTGTTATGCCATATATCGCAATCCCAGGATTACCATTTTTGCGAGACATAACAGAATTGGTAACATGGTACATCATCCATTACGAACCATAATAAAGGTCTTACAAATAAAGGATCTCATGATCCAGTCTTAATACAATCAAAGCAACAGAAAGTAAACGTAGTAGGGGCTCCATCTTCAGGGTCACAAGCAATGCTGACGATGGGAGATGATCCGAGTTGTCATAGACCTCCTGTTGTACATCTTCCTGGTAGTCCTCCTCATAGTCTGGCCACGAGAATAGCCAGGGACAAAGCGATGAGTACTCTTTAAGTACTCACAAACTATCACTAACAAGTAAGGTAGTTCTAGTAGGAATCTTAAGCTCTAGGTTTATTTGCAAAAGCTAGGCTTATTTCATAAGGAGTTCAAAAGTAAAGAACCTAATATAATTTTCTACATCACCTAAGTGGGAAACTATTTTTCATGTTCACAACCCTATTGTTGAGTTCAATTCACAAGTCATTTTGAAAACATCTGACAACGGAACAGTATGGCCACTCCAACTGTCCAAGACCGCGGACACGGCTATTCGAATAGTTTGACACTCTACAAAGGTGGTACACTTTCACCACAAACTTCGATACATCCGTCAGGGATAACCCCGAACCATCATACTTGGTATGCGGATAATCAATCCTAACCTTTCAATTAATACTCTAGTATAGGCACTTCCCCTATGAGCTTGGCCTCCCAGCCATGGCCATTTTCCATCCTGGGCACTACATAGGTGGACATTCACATTCATGAGGTAGCCTCAGCTCAACCTCTTTCCGCGAGGGAACCCATACTAAAGCATATAAACTTCTAGTTAAGCCCTACCCAATCCAGGTATTGTGGTTGTATGGTAAAATTGGAATTGTATCGCATCCGAACCCAACCATTAGTTTTTATCAAAACCAAGGCTCATGCCTCAAGAAGTTTCAGCATCAAATCATTTTGTGTCCATAACACACATCAAAACATTTCAATAGAATGAATCCTCATTCGAAGGTTTTCATAATCATTTTCTCCAAGTATTCCCATCTAAGTGATCATTAGTAGTTTAGCATTAGCAACTAGTCATGGGGTGTCACTAATGAGGGGAGCTAATCAAGTGTAACTATCCAAATTTAATTTCATGCTTTTGATGGCATCTAAGTATAACAACTTAGGCCTATTTTTATACTCTTTATGGTATCTATCCTATTTTTCCAATACTCACAAATTACTAACTAAAGGTAAAGAACTTTGGTAAAAGTAAAAGAATAAAGCTTGCAAGTAAAACTTGGGATTGGTATAATCAAGGTTGCATAACCAAAGTATGCCTAATGCATCTTGCATAGGTTATCTTGCAAAGATAGCTTGCATAGTTCTAGCTTGCAAGTGTTAGCTTGCCTTGAGTAGTGAAGTGGTTGAAGTTCTCTTCTTCTTCTTCGTAGTACTCCTCCTCCTCGTAGCTTGGGTCGGTACTAGCGTCTATAAATGAATACGAGGTACACAATCACCAAACAGTACTTAACTACTTCTATTTAGCACACAAAGGCTCACACTAGGTGATCTAGCATCATCACTATCATCACATGAAATAAAGACATAGTTTTATTTATTATATTTTGGAAAAGTAATTTCTACTCACTCAAAATATTTAAGATTTAATATTCTCCAATTAAAATATGGGATCAATGTGAAACATGTCATCACCACATATTCTAATACTTGGGAATATTATTTAAAGGGGTGGTCACATTTTATAAAGTTTAAAATTACTATTTAATACAATTAAAGTAACTAGAAATGCCTATATATCATTATTTTAGTACTAGTAAAATATCCTTATTGTAAACCTAAATATTTTTACATATTCAGATAGATCTTGTCAAATGTGATTTTTGAGAGTTGGAATCAACTCAAAAGCATTCATGGTTGATTTTTGAAAAATGTTTGAAGGTGGAAAAGTCTCTGTCTTGTTATTTTTACTATAGGTGATCTATAATTTCTAATGGTTTGAATCCAATGGGCTTGGATAGATATTTTGAATACCTTTCTAACAAAATTGGAATCATGCAATTTGGTTCTGTGAATCTCTTTGAATTGATTTTTAAAACTACTGACAGAATCTAGTTTTAACTAAAATGGAAAAAGCTTATTTGAATCGACGTGCTCTACACGGGAAACTAAATGGGCCGGCCCAACTGCACAGTGTGCATGCAGCGGGCTACTGACAGGGTGGTCCCACTGTTCAGTGACTAACCTAACGCGAAGCGGTAAGTTTCAATCTGGGTCGTGTGAATAGAAGTACGATCTAGGGCTGAGGTTCATCATATCTAGCGAACAGCTCCGGCGAGCAACGAATCCTGAAACGGCGGTGGGGGTCGTGTGAGGCTCACCTGGGCTCCAGCTAGGGTTGGGGATGAGGGCAAATGGGGTTTTCGAGGCCGACGACTCGAATGGTGGTCGCGGCGGCTCCTGGGGTGGTTGCAATCGACGGGCTCCTTCCTCCTCTGTAGCGGCAGGCTCCGGTGAAATTCCAGCGGGCTGGTGCTCACCTTGCTCCGGGGAGAGGTGTGGGAGATGTTTGAGAGAGAGTGGAGTGAGATGGTGTGGAGAATTGGGGCTGGGGTGGCCTCTATTTATACACCGACGAGAGGGACAGAGCGGCATGGTCTGGCTCCTCCAACGACGGTGGTACAATGAGCTATCGGCATGGCAGCGGGTAGGGTTCGACGTGGTGCTTCAGGGTGGTCGTCATGCGCGTGATGGCGCGACAAGGGGCGGTCGAGAACGGTCGGGAGCGGTCCGTGCTCTGCATAGGAACGATGGTGTTCAATACGGCGCATAGTGGCTATAGTCTACGGGCGGCGAACGGGCGTGTTTGGGGGGTAGCGGGGGTCACGGTGAGTGCGGGCACGCGCGGAGAGGGCAATGCACATCGTGTGCATGCGCGTCGGCTGTGGCGCTCTGGCGCACTCTCGGCATGGCAGGTAGAGAAATGGGCGCGACGATCACGGGTGGTCCATGGCGTGGCCGCGGTCGAGGGGTGGACAGAGGGTGGCGGTGGACGGTCGCCTATCTCCTGGGCATCGTGGGAGAGGGTGGCGTTGGCTGTGGCGTTGGGTTCTTAGTCGGCCGGCATGGCGAGCTCGGGCGGCGTAGCACTGGTGCAAACAGCAAAGGGGGATGTGTCCATTGCGCTGCTAGGAGCTGGGGGAGACCAGGGGAGAGAAATGGGGCACTAGTGGCAATTGATCACTGCACAGAATAGTAGAAGTTAGGCAGGGTTTAATTTTGTCAGCCAGGTGCTCGACCAAATGGCCGCATGAGTTTAAGTTTTGAATTTTTGAATGAATTTGGATGAGTGTGCTTGTCACATGCTTGGGTGTCTATGGTTGCTGGGAAAAGTCAAGGTGAATTGATTTGAGTGGTTTTTTGCAAAATGGTGATCTTAGTACATACACTTGATTCAATTTTGAATTGTCTCTCAAATAGATTTGAATTTAGTTTCTGTCTTTTTGTAAAGTGGGCTTGGATTCACTTTTACTTGGTCTAGCAAGGGGTGAAAAGAATTGGGAAAGTGTTTGTTAGAAATCTTTTACTAGGAACACTCAAAGTGGTCTAGTGGTTAACTTTGGTCAAAATGACCATTTGATCATATGGTTCATATTTGAATTCCTTTTCTTTTGATTTTATTTATAAATGGCCTAGATGATGTAGTATTCCTCTTTAACCCATTTCTTATCATTTGTAGCAATCAAACATGGCAATTTTACTCATTCATACACTAATGCAATGCAAACATACACTCACATTAAATTTAATAATAAAAGTTTTTGTTAACCCTAAACTTGGGTGATTAGAACTTGATAATCTTGATTAATATTTTTGGGGTGTTACATAGCATGAACAGACATGGCCTCAGAACATGAACCAAAAGGTAAAGCACATGTCATATGAATGATATGATGTCCATATGATGCTTGCCATTGGAGATGCACCACCACTCGTGATGATCGGTCATGGTGTAGTGAATTTGGTTCGTGTAATCACCAAAATGACTCGAGGGATGTTGTTTTGAGTGGGAGCTCAATTTAGTAATTTGGATTAATTTGAGCTCAATTTATCATAAATTTAATCAAAGCTAATTTACATAGTTCGTTGTAGTCACTGGCATTCGTTTACTACCTTGTATTTAGTTGTAATTGAGATAATAGAACTACATAATTCTGGAATTTTACTTTACGAGCTTGCCTCCATGACTCTTGATATTGAAAAATTGTTTTAATATCAATGTTATCTAGGAGCTAAAAATTGTTTTAGAAACCATTATGTGTAGAAGATATTGTGATATCTAAAACAATGTCTTGGTTGCAATATGATTAAGTATAATTTAATAAAATACATATTCTCGTATTGTATGAGAATTTATAAAGGTTGGAGACGCTAGACGTCCTGATCACCCAAAATGTTTTGGGAATTAACATTATATTTACGATTCGTCCTTATGAGCTATAGTAGCTTGATCATGAAAGTTGTCATGATAAGGATGGATACAAGATGTAGGTAAAATGTTTACTACATTAACAGGATTACTGAAAGGAATGAAATTTTGAATGAACGCCGATCATTTGATGATGATGATCTACTTCAAAAGTGCAAGTCCAAAGGTATTAGTATTTGACTTTACACGCTTTGAACTATGTGTCATATGTATGGCACCACTATTGATGTTGATAGTTTCTTTTAAAAAGGAAAAGTAAATGCTAAAAGAAAATATGGAAATATTTGGCAGAAAAGAAAAGACTAGAAATGTCCAGCTTAGGTATATAAATGATATACATGTTATGGATGTATTCTTTGCTTGTTAAACAATATGGTTCTTGGGTATTGGATACCGGTATTGGATACCGAATTGGTTGGTGTGAAATGTCATACATAGCAACACAATTCATGAACTGCAATGGCCTAAGTAACTAGCAAAACAATAGGTGAAGATGTTCATCGAAAAAAAAATAAAGTGTTTTATGTTACTCATTGACATAAAAGCTTCCCTTCAAGATTTAAATTTCAATAATTTTTATTTTGTTCCGATATTATGAGAATGATGGTTGTTCAAATAACTACCGTATTTCATCAAAGATGGATGAACTCTTACAAATCTAGTTGGATAAATCACGTCCATAAAAACTGATGCTAAAGTGTCATAAGACGAATGATTAAAAGATCACTTATGAGTAATACTGTAGTTTAAATCATATTGGAAAGAAAACATGAAGAAACTCCAGGCTGAGGGAATTTTGAAGTCTTTTGATTTTTAAATCAATTGACGCTTGTGAGAATTTCTTGGAAATGATTTAAATTTCGTTCATAGGCCAAAGAGGAATGGATGACTAACTTATTGGACATTGTGCATATTGATGCATATAGTCCATTATGTGCTTATTGGACATTGTGCATATTGATGCATATAGTTCATTATGTATAGCCGTATGTGGTGGATCATTCGAACTTCATATACTTTAACCAAAGATTTGAGTGAATATATGTATATTTAGTTAATCAGGGAGAAGTGTGAAACGTTTGAAAATGTTCAAATGATTTCAAGATGAAGTGGAAAATCATTGTAACAAGAAATAAAGAATTTATGATTGGATCATAAAGGAAAATGTTTGAGTTACAAGCTTAGCAAAAACACCTAATTAAGATTCAAGGAATCGTTCCATGGATTTATGTTTCCCGATAAACCATAGAAATATGGAGTATTCGAGAGATGTAATCAAACCTTGTTTGACATTGTAGGATCAACAGTGTTATTTATAAAATTGCCATTATATATTTAAACTTTAGTGACTACTGCTTTTACACTGAAAAGAGCACCATCGTGATCCGTTGAAATGACACCATATGAGTTATGGATTGGGATAAAATCCAAGTTGTATTTTCTTAAATTTTGGTACGTTAGGCATAAGTAAAATGTTTACAACCAAAGTCGTATGCTCATGTCTTTGTAGGTTATCCCAAATAACCATTGGGTGTTCCTCCATAACACCAAAGACAAAAGTGTTTGTCACTCAGAACATCAAGTTTCTTGAGAAGGATTTTTTCACGAAAAGTTAAGTGGGAGGATAATAGAACTTTGATAAGGTTATTGAATCTTAGCTATACGTGCAGAGTTACACAACACCAGAAAGTGTCCCGGAGGCAGCAAAAATGCTCAAAGGTTGTGGTCACACAGATCTAAGTTCCTATTAAACCGCATAGGTCTAGTAAACAATCAAATACCAAGATTTGAGATTAAATCATTATTGTTTGACAGTGATGAACCAACTACATACAAAGAAGCAATGATGGGCCCTGACTCCATCAAATGGCTTGAAGGCATAAAATCCATGATAGTTTCATACACGAGAAACCAAGTTACTGAACTTGGAAGACCCTCTGAAAGGCATAAATCCTATCAGTCGTATTTGGATCTATAAAGAAACAAACATGGATGTTTCGAAATAGTCGACATGCCGGTAAAGTGTTTACCACAATGTTCAAGGAGTTTAATACGACAAGATTCGATCTTTCATAGCGATATTTAGTCTGGACGGATTAGTGTAGCAACCACTACATATGTCAATTGTTGTGTATGCTAGTTGAACAAACAAAACAATGTTCTTCTAAAAGAATGGTTATCAAGGACGTGTACGTGACACGGTCCGAAGGTTTTTTTAATCAAACGATGCTAAAAAGGCATGCAAAGTTCAATAGTTGAAGTGAGCATAGCAGAGTTGGAATCTTCACCATGATGAAAATGTTGTTAAAATGTTAATTCCATCAGAAACAATGAAGATGCTCGCATTTGCAAGAAATTAAGTGGGAGAGGTGAGACATATTTATAATACATTGTGTATAAGACATATTGTTGATTGAAAATGATGTATCTTTTATTGACACAAGTTAAGGATTTCATTAAAGTTAGATTTAGATGAAAGATTTAGGCAAAACCAGAATATTAGACATCAAAGTCTATTTGGATAGATTGAGACTCTAATATGGTTATGCCAAATGTACATAGATGAAATATTGAATGAGTTTAATATGGAAACAACGATAAAAGTTCTTGCCACATGGAAAAGGTTGAATCAAGATTCAAGTATATTGATACTTGGTGAATGAATCAAGATTCAAGTGTTTTGAAACTTGGTGGGTAAAATCACATGAATATCTTGATAAACGAGATTCAAGTGTTTTGACACTTTGTGAGTAAAATCACATGAATATCTTAATCAATCATACCGTGATATGTATATATCCAAATATGTCCTATGTTCTAAATGTTATGAGCACATACCAGGGTGACTCATAAGATGATCATTGGACAATAGTTAGGATATTCTTAGGATCCTTGGAAGAACTAAGAATATATTTTGTATGTAGAAGTGACAAATAGTTCATTGTAAAGTGTTACATTGATGCTGGAAAGATAGTTCATTGTAAAGTGTTACATTCGAACTAAACATTCATTGTAAGTGTTACATTGATTCTAGTTTTGTCACCAGATACAAACTTAGGTTATCTCAAATTAGGCTATAGGTTAAGGTGGCACAATGTAATGGAAGGAAGTTCCATGATGGATTTGGATAAATTCCAAAAGGTTAAGGACATTTTGACGGATACTACAATGAAAGACTAAGTGTAAGACTGCTATAGTTGCAGCAAAGGAACTAGGTGTGGTTCTCCATGGGTTAGTAATATGAAGATCTATTGTATGACAATAGTGTCAACATGTTTTCAGCTCAAGGAACTAAGGTCTCACTATAGGACCAAATTTATACAATGCCATCTCATTTGAGAATGAGTGATGCGTAGAGACACAAAGACATGCAAATACACACAGACCTAAAAGTGTCAGATCTGGAGATTAGGTTTACCAGAAGAAGTGTGTATGTACAATACCAGCCATAGATGTTTATATGCACAAGTTTCAAACTAGATTATTGACAGTAGTGCAAGTGGGAGACTGAAAGGATTATGCCCAAGAAGAATAATAAAGTGGTTATTATATTATATTATATTCCATGTTTATGATAAATGTTTATTTCTCATGCTATAATTTTATTAAAAGGAAATGTTAATACATGTGTGTGTAATAAACAAATAGATGGTTCCTAGTAATGCCTCTCATTACACTAGTTCGTTGATTAACATATGATCAAGGTTTCCTGATCATGACATTGGATGTTGTTAATAACAAGGTCACACCATGGATTGAATGATGTGATGAACATACTCCCAAAGTATAGCAACACAATCATGCCATTATGTTTACACTACTATAACATCAATCAAAGTAACCCTAATCCTTAGACCATGAGATCACGTCAATCACTGACTCCGGAAGAGTACTTTGATTACATCAAATGTCACACTCTAATATAGTGATCATAAAGATATCGTCAGATGCTTGGAAAATGTTAGTTTAGGCTCGTGGAACAAGTTTGGATTTGTCCATCCTGATAATGGAGAGATATACTCAGGGCCCTCTCGGTGATATCACATTAACATAGCTTGCAAGCAAGTGATAAGATCACTAAGAATGTTATATCACGGAAACGAGAAAAGAGTAATTGTCAGTAACAAGATCGAACTAGGTATGGATAATACTTAATGATCAGATCTGGAACAAGTAAAATATCGCGAGGCAAAAGGAATTGGTTGCTGCAAATAAAAGGTCACGCGATCACTAAGTCATCGCTTAAGCTGGTGGGACTCATTGTGGATCTCTAGGTCTCGCTAATGATTATTGATCAAAGAATGTCTCGATCATGTCCACTCAGTTCGCGGCCTATAGGGAGACACACTTAAGGGTAGTCAACGCATTTGAGTTGATAGGGAACACAAGAGAAAATACTGGACAACATAGGAATTGTTCTGATAAAAACTGTCGGAATAGTTTCGGTGTATCAGAATATTGCGAGGGGATCAAATGTTAATGTGTTCATTAAATGAAGTGTTTATTAAATTGAGTTACATTAAACCAAGTGAATTAAAGTGCTTTAATGGAAAGACCTTTGATTTTTGAGTGGAAATTAAATGGAAGATGAGTGGAGCTATATTGATGTGAGTGGAGTGTCCACCCACATAATTAGGAGAGAGGAGGGGAAGCACTTGTGTGTATACCTGGGCATTTTTCGGGTCGGGCTGTGCTCGGGCTGGGCCACAAAAAGCCCGCCCGCACATTTCCCAGGCCTGAGCCTGGCCTGGCCCGGCTGTCAGGCCTAAAATCGCTGCCCAGACCCGGCCCGAACTGCACAAAAATCACCGGGCCGTCGGGTCGGGCCTTCCCTATTTCCTCATTTCTCCAGGCCCGAGCTCGGCCCGAGTAGTGCACGGGCCACAAAACTACTGCCCAGGCCTGGCCCGCGGGCTAGAAAATCCCTTCCCATCACGCTTTTTCGGGCCGGGCTGGGCTACCCATGCCCAACTATAGTTGTGCACCATGACCCCTTGTGCTGCCCCTCACCTATAAAAGGCCCCCTCCTCCCCTCTCATCCACACACCATTCACAGTTCCTCTCATATGCCCTTTGGTTGGCATCTTCCTACCCTTCTAGCCTTGTCCATTGCCACGAGTGAGGAGCTTAGGTGAATCCCTGCTCAATATCTTCTCCACCACCATCACCACCATGTTGTTGTGTTGGCGGAGTTCCCTAGGATCCACTACTTCCACTGTCGAGCTAGAGCGAGGGACAGAAGTTGTCGGCACACCGTATATGTGACCGATTACGAAGGTGCTGCACTTATGGTACTGTCATCGTGTCCTTGAGGATGGTCGTGTACACTCTATAATAGACACGTTTGTTTGCGGGAACATTATCCCGCGTTATGGTCTTCGATGGTGAGTTCATCTGAAACCGTTACATGTACCTAGATATGATCTTGGAGGTTGCAACAGTAGGATTTTTTTGTTTTCCATGCAACGAACCCCATCATGTTTGTGCCATTATACCTTTCCAATGGCCAAGAAAAGTAAAAGAAATAAAAACACAAGGAAAGACTTGTTGTATCCATAAACCTTGAGCCATACTTCTCTACAAAATCTCCACCATACCTACCTATATAGCAAAATGCTATTCCAAGTATAGTATATGTGCCATGCCTTTGCATTCAAAATCATACTTCTATTTATTGTGCAATTTAAAGCTCATGGGAAAGTAGCAGTCTACGGTGATTCTCATTTATATAAGTTACATGTTTGACAAATTATTAGTTGGAATTAAGTCAAACCATGTTGTCATGGAACAAGACTTTGAACATTGCACCATAATTAAGTTGTTGTCATGTACCTTTGGTTATGCATGCCCACCGATGTGAAATGTGTGGGGGTTATCATGCTAAAGATTCGAGTATGCATAGTTGTTAGAGAAGAGCATTGAGACGTGATACATTGCAAATGTATCTATAATTTTTGATGTTCCATTCTTGATTTTATTTACTTTCTTGTGTTTTGTCCACACTTGGGAGTACTTTTCATATGACTTCTTGGACTAACCTACTAACAAGAGACATAGTGCCAACTGCCTGTTTTCTACTGTTTTTGCTTCCAAGAAGTCAGAAAATGAATATTCTCGGAATTGGACAGGACAAAAGCCAAAGTTGCTATTTTACCGGAAGACATCTAGAGCCACAATACGAGACGGAGAAGGGCTTGGGCCTGGCCACACCACCTGGCCGCGCGACCAGGCCTGACCCGTGCCAGGGGGTGGTCTAGCCGACCCCAGCACCCCCTCGACCTCTCCTTCTGCCTATATATTGCCTCTGATACGGAAACCCTAAGTACCCGATCAAAAATCCACGAAAGAGTCTGTAGCCGCTGTCATCTCCATCCCTAGATCGGGAGGGATCTGAAGCTCTTCCTGGCACCCTGCCGGAGAGGGGAATTCACCCTGGAGGCCTTCTTCATCACCATGCAAGCCTCCGGTGTGATGCGTGAGTAGTTCATCTCTAGACTACGGGTCCATGTAGTAGCTAGATGGCTGGTTCTCCTCCTTTGTGCTTTCATGTTTAGATCTTGTGAGCTCCGTTCATGATCAAGATCATCTATTTGTAATCCATACATGTTGTGTTTGCGGGGATCCGATGGATATTGAGATGCTATTTCAGATTGATTATTTATTCTATCATGTCTTTGTTATTTGTGATCTTGCATGCTTTCCGTTGCTAATAGCTATCTTGGCCAAGTAGATGGTAGCAACTCCAAGAGTTAGTATTTATGCTCGATAGTGGGTTCATGCCTCTGGTAATCTGGCGAAGTGACAGAAATCTCTAAGGTACTAGATGTGATGTTGCTACTAGGGAGAAAACAACAATCCTTTGTTCATATAACAATCGTATTATTATTTTACACGCAATTTGTAAAGCAATAATCTGTTGCTTGCAACTTAATACTGGAGGGGGTTCGGATGATAACCTGAAGGTGGATTATTAATCATAGATGCAGTTGGATGGCGGTCTATGTATAATGTTGTAATTCCCAATCAAGTCTCAAAGGAGTCAAGATGATTAGTAAATGCTTGTATGCTTTCTCGATGTTTGTCAATTGCCCCGCTATAATTTGTTCACCCAGCATGTTATCTATCTTAAGGAGGGCCACCTCTAGTGAACTATGGACCCCGGTCCTTTATTTTACTTTCAATCTACAAACTGTTTACTGCTTTGTGTTTACTTTCTGCAAACTATTACTTCCTTCCATTTGATATGTTTAATCCTTTGTTTTCAGCAAAACTATTGGGATTGACAACCTCATCGCAAGTTGCAGGTCTCCACGTTGCTACTGGCACCGGTAGTGCGCCCTACCAACGTTCAGCTAGCTACACCTTTGGGGTGTTTCCTTGCTCCTACTGGATTGATAACCTTGGTTTCATAACTGAGGGAAACTTACTGTTGTGCTCATCATACCTTCCTCTTGGGGTTCCCCAACGAGCTCGACATCAACCACGAGCCAGCAAGATGCTAACGGAAACCATGCCTCATCATGATAGAAGTTTCAGCATTGACTTCCTCAATCATCTTTCATAAGTTTAAATTACTATTCAGTTAGTACTTAAAGGGGAGTCCATTTGTATGTTACCCTATCGTCCTAGTATATATTTCCTTTGCAAAAGATTTCTCAAAATCTCAAAGGGCACTTTGTACAGGTGGCATGGAGGTACCCCTTTGCGAGCACTGAGTTAAAACATTATGCATAAAATGAAAATCTATGGTAATTCTAAAGTTGAGTAGCGTGAGGTGTAGGTACTATTAACCACGGGTCATGAGACTTCCAACTTGTAAGTGGTCAAACATGTAAAACCATAATTGTCTTCACTACCGTTGACATGAGTTGCACAATCAAAAACTTATTTTCTCTTTAGCATCAAAGTATTGGCATATATACTCCATACTTACTTTCTGTGGCCACTTGTTCAACAGAAAGAGAGGAAATTTTGAACTATACAAGCACTTGCAAGTTTAATGTCCATGGTACTTTCATTTATTTTTGCACTTTGTGATTGATCATTGAACATCTTTGAAGTGAACTAGAAGTACCACTTGATATCTCATTTTCTTGTTGTTGTTCGCTGAAGGTTGAATCATTGATCTTTTGTATTACTACTTGTTATTTTCATTTGAACAATAAACTCCATAGTCCTTGTTTAGTTTTTATCACCTTCATACTCGAGGACGAGCATGGGTTAAGCTTGGGGATGTTGATTGATGCAAAATTTATGCATGAACTTTGTAGTTTATTCATACATATTCCAACATATTTAGATGTTATGGGATGTTATAATCATGTTTTGCATTGATTTATGGGGATTTTCCATCGATCCCCCTTATTTGGGTTATAACTTTTGAGAACAGGAAACACCTGTTTTGCGTGTTTTTATGTTTCAGGGACCTTCCGGAACTCAAATTCAGCGAGGCTTTTTCTAGAGTCATTATTTATCCTGGGGAAACAATATGAGATGAAGAAGCACATGAGTGGGACACTAGGGCCGAAACGAGCACAGGTGGTGCAGGCCACTGGCTTGGCCACGCCACCTAGTCTCGTTTGCCCCTAGAAGGTTCTATGCAACATGTCAATTCCTATATCGGTTCACTGGCTTACATAGAACATAGATGAATAGCAAACTAATTATCCGTGTATCGTAAATAACGAAATGATCCAGAGTATACAATTATTACAATAATACTTAGCTCGAAGGCTAGCCCGAACTTATTCAAGTATCAAGCACAAATAAATAACTCCTCCAATCTTCAAATTGCCGACTAGCGAACAAGTGTCGAGTGGAGTACCGCAACCTAGTTGATCACTTAGAATCGGAATATCCTGCAACATAAAACATTGTAGCCATGAAGGGTCAATACTTTGAATGTATGGCAAGTAGGTGTAAGTAAGGATACAATATACCTAAAATCTACATGCTTATTTGGCTAAGTGGAGATTTGGTTAGCTTGCATTTTTAAATACCTTTGTCCTACTTTTATAAACCAATATTGATTCACAGTAACCCATTAAGTTCACCCATCAAGTTTTAGTAATTAAGAATTAAGGATGAGTGAGAATATGTCATAGTCTCAATATCTAGCAACTCAATCGTCCGTAACCGGGGACACATCTAAGCACTTAGTTTTATACCCTGCAGGGGTTTGTACACTTTAACCATGTGACCTGGTTAACCCACTCGTACCATCACACTCAGTTTGTGTTATGATAGGGAGAAGTCCAAGAAGAGACGGTCCGGTCCCAAACCCACTGCGCACTGGTCCAACCTAACCATTTACTACATCTATGGCTATGTTGGGTTCGAGTCACCACGACCTACTAAGCCCAACGAGCCACCCATTTCTTACTGGCACATGGTTACACACGTAAGCTACTATAATAAAGAAACTAATCCTTCTCAGTACCCTAGGCAACATTCCCCACCATTATTCACACTCCGATGACAAAACAACCACTCCGTCCTGGTAGTTCATTGACATTGTGTTGTTTTAGTTGAGTAAAACATAGACTATACCATAGCATGGTGAAATCCCTTCCCCATCTTTACAGCATGCCTAAGCACATCTAACATACGGTGGCTCAACTACAAGAGATTCCTACCATAATGTATAGGATATAGCATATCATAGTAATACCTATACATGCATCTACACAAATACATTACACATGCATAGGTAAAATAGTAGGACAATTCATGAAGAAAATAACATCTACTTGCCTTGGTGGTAGATGTCGACAGTACAGTCCTCACAGAAGCAAGTGTTGCACTCATCACAATCTACATGATGCAATTGCAAACACATAAACAATAATACAATATTATAAACAAATGCACCAATGCATGCATGACAATCTAATAAAAACTTCAGTAGCATACTTAGGTTTTCTGATCATCATACCTACTGATGACATGCATGGAAAGTTTTTAATGCATCAAAACTAGTTAATGCAAATGATTGATCTAGTTAATAGGCCCTTATTCAATTTATTAAGCATATGTTGCAAACAGTGTGATCAATTGTTGCTAAAAATACTACTGAGTAGATATTTTGATTTAGAGTCAAGAGCAAAAAGATTCACGCCAAAAGGACTTACCGATCTTTTTATATAATTAAAATACTACAATAAGCCTTTTAATAAACTCAAAAAACACACTGTAGATCTGTAATATTATTAAAAAATCCAATTCTACACATTTTTTGATTCCAACATCATATTATTTGAATTTTTCTAACTGCTAGATATTTTTCGATGAATTTTCGAAGTTATTCATATTTTCTGCAATTTTTAATCATTTTCTTATTTTCTTTTTGCAGCACAATCAATGCTGACATGGCGCAACGTGGTTCACTAATACCGTTTTGGCCGGCCTTCTAATATGGGCCATACCACGTCGATCTGACGGTCAAGAATGAGAGGTTCCTCACCTCGGTCCATGGAAAGACGGTGGCGGCGATCGGCTTTGGAGGATGGCGGTAGCGGCGGTTCCGGTGATACCTGGGGGTGGCGAAGTGGTCCACGAGATGTGGTGGAGTGTGGCGGTCACATGGGGTGCATCATGGTCAGAAGCTTCCTTGAGCGACGATGACTAGCAGCTAGAGCTCCTCGGCTCCCGGCGATCTCCGGCGACGTCGTGCGGCTGCTCTGATGCTTCTACAGAGGATGAGAAGGGTCAGGGCGATGGAGTCGAGCAAGGCGAGGAGGCAGCGAAGCAAAAACAGGGGCGAGGCGACTGGAACCATGAGCTTGATCTCGTACCAAGCTCTAGTGGCAGCGACAATGCAGCTGAACTCTGGCGGCCTGGAAGTTCGGAATCTAGGGTTTGGGAAGGATTTTCGAAGAGGAGAACATGGGATTTATGGGAAAAAAGATTAGGGCGGGGGCTAGGATTCGAGGGGAATTGGGCGAGAATCGTGGAGGTGGTTGCAGAGTTCAGGTCGAGGACGAACGGTGCAATGGCGTAGAGGCTGATAGGAGGGTCTCTCAGAGCAGGAAAAAACAAAAGAAGAGGGGAGAGAGAGGCGCGCATGCGGGCATCTTTGGGCCGATGGTGGGTTGCACTACGCGATGCTGTTGCTGGTAGCTGTGCTAGCTGCTGCTGCCCGGGTCGGCCGCAACGGCGCGGTCCCGGCTGGGCTGGCTCACCCGGCCACACTTTCTCTTTTTTTTCCTTCTTTTTTTTTTCTTCTGAAATGACGGTTAACTGAAGCTGTCTAAAATTTCTGAAGGTGTTCTGAACTTAGTGCATAATTTTAGTTCCATAGCACCGACTTGAGTGATACAAGTTTCTACAGGTTCATAATTAACATACCTATATTCCTAAGCAATTAGGAGGCGTATTAGGCAACAACCAAAGCAATGGAAGTATATAAACCATGCAATTGGCATATATGAAGAACATGCTCTTGTGTGGTGTTTTTGGGAAAACTTTTTGAAACTGAATTTTTGCAAACATGAGTATGATGCAATCCCATGAATGATATGTAGTACGAATTCTATAAATTGGGATGTCAAAGTCGTTTTATGACTTAAACCATTAGCATCATACACACTAATGCATTATCATTAAGTTGGATATCCCTTTTTGTCCTTTTATGTATTATGTATACATACTATCATTAAGACTTCCATAAGAACAACTCATTTATAACCAAAAATATGTGACCATAATAGAAATCATTCATATTAATACAACAGATGATTCGTTACTTATATATATATATATATATGAATAACTGATGTCAACGCACTTCTATTCTTGTAGACAGTTGTTGGGCCTCCAAGTACAGAGGTTTGTAGAACAGCAGCAAGTTTTCCCTTAAGTGGATCTCCAAGGTCTATTGAACTCAGGGAGGAAGTGGTCAAAGGTATCCCCTCTCAAGCAACCCTGCAATCAAGATACAAGAAGTCTCTTGTGTCCCCAACAAACCCAATACACTTGTCAGGTGTATAGATGCACTAGTTCGGCGAAGAGATAGTAAAATACAAGTGGTATGGATATAAGACAATGGTAGTAGAAAATAGCTTGATGGTGTTGAAGAGACTAAAGGCAAAGTGAAATAAAGATGTAAGCAAGCAAACATGTAACAGATCTAGTTGCAAACGGTGTTTCAATGCTTAGAAACAAGGCCTAGGGATCGTAATTTCACTAGTGAACACTCTCATATAAATATATTCTTCTTTATGATACTATGCTGAACTACTCTCCGGTTGGACACTCTAATCCATGCTAGGGCTATAACAGCACACCTCAAAGTAAGCCTTTCTCATCTAGATAACCCCACACTGTCAGCTTGAGCACTAGATGGTTCAAACAAACACCACAATTTCATAAAGACATCCAACTCCAAATATAACTCATAACAAGTATTTGTAATATCTAGCCTAAGTGCCACCATGGTGTGCACACTTTCAACTTCACACACATGGGGAGAGCAGAGATCGATTAAAGCACTTGAGTAGCAAGGTAGATCTATAGATTACAATCTCATGATCTCAATAAGATCATGCATAGGGAGAGATGAACACATAGCTACCGGTAGAACCCTTAGCCTCGAGAGAGAACTACTCCCTCCTCATCATGGGAGTCAGCAATGGTGATGGAGATGGCGGTGGAGATCGATGGAGATGGCTCCGGGGGCACTTCCCTGTCCCGGCAGGGTGCCGGAACAGAGACTTTTTGTCCCCCGAATCTCCTCTTCGGTGCCTGTGGTGCTGCAGAACTTTTCATGGCTGGAGGCTTGAATCTTTAGGGTTTCTGTATCGGAGGCTTCTTATAGGTGAAGGGGCGAGGTCGATGGACAGCCAGGGGGCCCACTCCATGCCCTGGCGTGACCAGGGGGACCCGCGCCTAGGGGTGGTTTGGCCACCCTGTGGCCCCCCTTCGTCTCTCCTTCAGGCTCTGTGAATCTTTCGAGAAAATAATGACTTTGGCTATTGTCCGGTCCAATTCCGAGAATATTCATTTTCTGACTTTTCTGGAACCAAAAACAGCAGAAAACAAGCAATTGGCACTGTGGCTCTTGTTAATAGGTTAGTCCAAGAAATCATATGAAAAGTACTCCAAAGTGTGGACAAAACATAAGAAAGTAGAAAAAACCAAGCATGGGACATCAAAAATTATGGATACGTTAGCAACGTATCAACATCCCCAAGCTTAACTCCTGCTCGTCCTCGAGTAGGTAAGTTATAAAAAGAAAGAATAATTTTTGAGGTGACATGCACCATCATAAACTTGATCAAAATATTTGTAAAACATTGATAACTGGGATCATAGTACTTCAACATAGAATGAAAGACAAAGTTCTAGCAATAAGACAAAGCAACTGTGTTGCAACATGAAAAGGCATAAACAAAAGATTAATGAATAAAAATGCTTTGCAAGACGTTTGTTTGTTTCACATAAAAAATAGCATAGTGGCATTCAGCTTGTCCCTCATAGAGTAGCAAACATAAATGCATAGGCCACCTTCAAAGTTCATAAGAGTGACTAGATACAAATAGTTTAGCACAAGCGATATCAAAGCTATGCATCAATCAACAAGTCTTGGGACAATGCACATAGAACTAAGAATGGCCACTATGCTCTCAAAGTAGGTGCATAAAGATAGAAGGTGGAGACTCAATATAAAAGTGGAAGAAAGGCCTTCATAGAAGGAAGTAGGGATTCAAGTCTCATAAAGAGCTTCCAAAAATTATGGCACTTTTTAGCTTTCAGCTCTCATTGCCCCTATCATAAGCATCTTGAAGTGATTAAGGTTAAAGTGAATAAACTATGGTGTATATGCTTGATGAAGTATAAGTTGGAAATCTCATGTCCTTTGAATACGAGGGCCGCTCCTCATGCTACTCAAGTTTACTTACCAGTAAGTTCTTGTCATAGTAAGTACATGCGTATCATAGAGAACCGCCAACGGGGTACCCCTTGCCCGATGATACGAAAGATTCTCCATATCAAAATGACAAGGCAAGCAGACAACGAGCATCTCAGCAATCTTCTTATTTACCATGGGAATATGGTGCTTTTTTTCTCTTTCCTCTTTTCACATATTTTTATCCTTTTCTCTTTTTTCTCAATATCTGACTCTTTTTTTATAAGAAGAATGCATCATAGACAGCTCATTATGGTTATGCTGCAGGTTTCCACCATGACAGCATGGATTAGACCAGTGGCCCAGGTGTTTCTCTAACACATATACATAACTCCATGGACTTACAAGCTCCCCTTTCATTTCACACCGACGACATCCATAGACAAAAGAGCATGATATCAACTAGGTACAAAGTACAAGTGCAATGTTGAAAGCGTTCCCCATGACAGCATGGTTCTGCTAATCCCCAACAAATAAGTGCAAGCATATACAACATACACGACACAATGGTTCATGTTTATTAAGGGCAAGAAAAGTAAAGTGTGCCATCAAGTTCGTGAGAGCTTTAATCACTAGTTTTCTCATAACAAGTTTAATTCGGAAGGTAGATAAAAACATGAATATACTTGGAATAGCATATGCTAGTAGGTAGGTATGGTGGACTCTTTGGAATAACTTGGTTTTAGGAGTTGGATGCATGAGTGGAACTCATACTTGGTTATGGAGGCTAGCAAAAGACTGGGAGCGACCAACTAAGAGAGAAATAATAGCCATAATCATGCAGAGTGACAAAGCATCATTAATCAACGCATAAAGTGACACTACAAGTTGAAAACTAAAAGGTTCATCAAGGCTATAGCGACTTGGGATAGTCATAACATGGTGTGAGCATGTGCCAAGTCAACGCAAATAAAGCATCAAAGGAGAATAGCACAATACTATGCTTTAATATGCTAAAACAACGCATGATTCTTCCAAGGCATATTAAGCAATCTCAATTGTTTATAACAATTCGTGCTACAACAAAGAAGACTAAGCATAAATCCAAAACAATATCAAGCATGACATGACAAAGCATAGGCCACAGTCAAAAACAAGCTCTCTTTACCACTTAGGCATGAACTTTCCTACTCTTTTCCAACCCAAACCAAACTATTTGAAAACCAATGCATGAAAGAGGGGGGCCAACCAATTTATTCAGAAAACTAAGAAAACCAAGCAAACTAAAAACTAAAAACTAAAACAAACACGCTCCAAGAATAACACAACTGTGCATGAAACAATAAAAATGAAATGTTTGGAAGAAACCTGGGATTTTTATTGATGAAGAAGGGGATGCCTTGGGCATCCCCAAGCTTTGACGCTTGTATTTCTTGGATATTTCATGGGGTGACACGCGTGGCATCCCCAAGCTTGAGCTTTAGTCCATTCTTCATCTCATTACATCATTCCCTCCATACACCCGCAATTTTTCTTCATACAAAATTTCACACAATCTTTATTAACAACATTAGTGCACTCAAGATAATAAGTCTTTGGGTTCAGTTTCAACACCAATAAAACTTCCATTAAAATACAAGCTACTGTAGCACTTCCCTCAAAAAGCTCAAATCCCCAAAGAGAACTCAAAAAGGAACAAACAAGAAGCAAATGCAAATAATGGCAGAAATCTGTCAAAACAGACCAGCAGGTAAAGACGAATTTTTTCGAAGACCTTCTGTTGCTAAAATCGAAAAGTGTTGAACTAACGAAAGTTATATAACAACCTGGGGTAGAAGCAAAAAAATTTACGCCTCAAAAGGACGTGCATAGAGTTTACACGAATTTTTACAGTGAAGCACAGAAATCTGTTTCGGGACAGCAACTTTCCCAATCATTACTTCTCTCTCGTTAGAGGTTACTCTTGGCACAAAAAGCAAATAAAAAAGATTAACAGCAGTTATACTAAGGTTATCTCCCAATAAGTACTTTTCTTTAACGCCTTTAAGTTAGGCATGATAGTTTGAGAAGATGCTCACATAAGAAATATGAATTGAAGTAAAAGAGAGCATCAAGAAGCAAATTCAAAGCATATTTAAGTCTAACCCACTTCCTATGCATAGGAATCTTGTAAAGAAACAAGTCATGAAAGCACAAAGAAACAATCATAGGAAAGCAAACCAAGTGCAACTTTAAGACTTTCAACATAAAGAGGGGAAACTTAATAATGTTGAGATACATAAGCCCATGTTTCCCTCTCTCATAATAACTTTCAGTAGCAACATGAATAAAATTAACAATATAACTATCACAAGAAACATTCTCATCATGAGCCACATGCATAAAATAATTAATACTCCCCACATAAAATAGTCATTCTTATTGATTGTAGTGGGAGCAAATTCAACAAAATAGCTATCATTATTAATATCATCACCATAATCATAAAATATAGGAGGCATATTGTAATCATTATTAATTTTCTCCTCAATAGTAGGTGTACTGAAAATATCATATTCATTATTGTAATCATCATATATTGGAGGTGTAGTCTCATCATAAGCAATAGAATAATTATCTTCCAAAGTGTGTTCATTTGTCATATCATCATTGGAAGGATCATGGATAGCGCTAATAATATAACAATTATTAATATCATCACTTTCAAAATTGGTACGGAAGAGATATTCAATATCAAAAGTAGTGTGCTTTTCCCAATCACGATCACTACTATAGGTAATAGGCATAGGAACATCATCGAGTTCAGACTCATCAAAAACTATAATAGGAGCAACATGCTTAGGGGAAATACTGTTTCCTCTCTTATTTTACACCTCCTCTTCTTCTTTTTCTTCTTCTCTTTATGAGGGAGAGGCTTGAAAGAAAGCATCTCCATATACCCTGGTTTATTGATAGAGACAATAGAAGAAACTTTGGAGGATTCCTTCTTTTCATTAATAAGATAAAAACACATATTAGTCTTGTCATATTTTGGTAAAATCTCATCTTTTATAATATTTTGTATGTAAGTATTTGTGTGGCAATTATCAACATAATAAAGATCACAACCATGCATGACACTATTCATATCAAAAGCACTCATATCTGCCTAAGAGGTTTTTATTGATAACTCTTCACATCCCAAAAATAATGTAAGTTCATCATGCTGATTAGGAGTGATCATGTCATCACAATACAAACTTGCAGTACTAATTGGATTATAAGGGCTATTATCATGGCCTCAGCATTGAAAATTGAAATAACCCACTTCAAAGGAAAGTTCACAAATAAAAGGATAGAGGGCACAAACTTTTTTACCAAGATCATTTAGAGCCCTATACCACTTTCTAGTTTTTTCATTCTTGTGGGTGATAAAATATTGTTCTTCAATTTGATTATTCTCACAAGGTCTATGTATTCCACAAAAATTAACATGCTTATAAGAAGTAGTACTTTCAGAGGTTTGAGCATGTTTATTGCTATCATTAATAACAATTTCATTTTCCATGCAAGTGTCTTTAAAAGGCTCATGATACATGTCCCATTTTTCTTTAGGACCATTAATATGAGAAGAAAAGTATCTAAAACAATCAATAATAATTTGAGGATCAAGACCATATTTAGCACTAAGCTCTTGAAAATTAGCAGTTTCAGCGAAAGACTTAATGCAATCATAATCATAGTTTATACCTGGTTCTTTACCTTTGTTTTTATCCCAATCTTTCGTATTGCTTTGAATTGTTTCAAGAAGATACCACTTAGCTTTGACATCCTTACTTGTGAAGGATCCCTCTAAACAAGTATCTAGATAGTCCTTGTAATGTCCTGAAAGCCTTGCATAGAAATTATTAATAACAATATTACTAGAGAGCTCATGGATGGGACATTTGAGCATTAGTGACTTCAATCTCCCCCATGCTTGGGCAATACTTTCTCCATCATGTGGATGAAAATTATAAATGTAATTCCTATCTTTATGAATTTCATGAGGAGGATAAAATTTAGAGTAAAAGAGAGATTCGAGTTCCTTCCACTCCAAATGATGAGGATCATCTAGTAGCTCATACCACTCCCTTGCTTTGCCCTTAAGTGAAAGAGGGAATAGCTTCCTCTTAACTTGGTTCATTGAAATACATGCACACTTGAACAACTCGCATAATTCGTGTATAAAGAGTAAATGATCACTAGGATGGACAGTTCCATCTCCCAAATAACAGTTGTTCATAACACGTTCAACAATTTTATAGGTATTTTAAAAGAGATGCTTTCAGTATGTGGATGTAAAATATCACAAGTATCATTAGAATTACAACATACGGGAGATAAAGTATCATCAGAGAAAATTTTCTTCTTTAAAGCTGGGGAATTAAAAAGATCATAAAAACTAACTTTCCCAAGCTTAGACGTTTCCATAGCATTAGTAACAAAGGTGTTCAAAAGATTCATACTAATAACATTGCTATTAGCATGCAAAGAAAGTTCCATGGGTTTTTTAATTTTCTTTTCAGATAATTCATGTTGTACATTAGGAAAAATACTAAAAATCTCTCTAATTTTGTTGTTGTTTTCCATTAAGCCTAACTAGTGAAAACAAGAAAAAAAAGACAAAATTGTAGAATCTAAAGGAAATAACGTTGAGCACTCACACCGGAGGGTGTGAGTACCTTTTACCTTACCTCCACGGCAACGGCGCCAGAAAATACTTGCTGGCGCGTGGTTGATGTGGGATCTTCTTCTTCTTCAATCCCCGGCAATGGTTCTAGAAAATAGCTTGATGTCTACGCACTTCTATTCTTGTAGACAGTTGTTGGGCCTCCAAGTGTAGAGGTTTGTAGAACAGCGACAAGTTTTCCCTTAAGTGGATCACCCAAGGTTTATCGAACTCAGGGAGGAAGTGGTCAAAGGTATTCCCTCTCAAGCAACCCTGCAATCAAGATACACGAAGTCTCTTGTGTCCCCAACACACCCAATACACTTGTCAGGTGTATAGGTGCACTAGTTCGGCGAAGAGATAGTAAAATACAAGTGGTATGGATATAAAACAATGGTAGTAGAAAATAGCTTGATGGCGTGGAAGAGACTAAAGGCAAACTGAAATAAAGATGGAAGCAAGCAAACATGTAACAGATCTAGTTGCAAACGGTGTTTCAATGCTTAGAAACAAGGCCTAGGGATCGTACTTTCACTAGTGAACACTCTCATATTAATATATTCTTCTTTATGATACTACGCTGAACTACTCTCCGGTTGGACACTCTAATCCATGGTAGGGCTATAACAGCACACCTCAAAGTAAGCCTTTCCCATCTAGATAACCCCACACTATCACCTTGAGCACTAGATGGTTCAAACAAACACCACAATTTCATAAAGACATCCAACTCCAAATATAACTCATAACAAGTATTTGTAATCTCTAGCCTAAGTGCCACCATGGTGTGTACACTGTCAACTTCACACACATGGGGAGAGCAGAGATCTATTAAAGCACTTGAGTAGCAAGGTAGTTCTATAGATTGCAAGCCCATGATCTCAATAAGATCATGCATAGAGAGAGACATGAACACATAGCTACCGGTAAAACCCTTAGCCTCGAGAGAGAACTACTCCCTCCTCATCATGGGAGTCAGCAATGGTGATGGAGATGGCGGTGGAGATCGATGGAGCTGGCTCCGGGGGCACTTCCCTATCCCGGCAGGGTGCCGGAACAGAGACTTTTTGTCCCCCGAATCTCCTCTTCGATGGCTGCGGTGCTGCGGAACTTTTCATGGCTGGAGGCTTGAATCTTTAGGGTTTCTACATCGGAGGCTTCTTATAGGTGAAGGGGCGAGGTCGATGGACAGCCAGGGGGCCCACTCCATGCCCTGGCGTGACCAGGGGGACCCGCGCCTAGGGGTGGTTTGGCCACCCTGTGGCCCCCCTTCGTCTCTCCTTCTGGATCCGTGAATCTTCCGAGAAAATAATGACTTTGGCTTTTGTCCGGTCCAATTCCAACAATATTCATTTTCTGAGTTTCTAGAACCAAAAACAGCAGAAAACAGGCAACTAGCACTGTGGCTCTTGTTAATAGGTTAGTCCAAGAAATCATATGAAAAGTACTCCAAAGTGTGGACAAAACATAAGAAAGTAGATAAAACCAAGCATGGAACATCAAAAATTATGGATACGTTAGCAACGTATCAATAACCATCTCGCATGATGCAAGACAAACTAAAAGGTCCTCAAACTCAAATCAATTACAAATAGTTCTAATTCTAATTATTCTAGTAAATAGATGTAGAAGAAGTAGCACCGTACGTCAGCATCCTGTATGCTTCTAATGTGCCAAGTCTCCTTGTCCCTCCTCATAACGCTTAAGAAGATGGTCATGTTTTCATAAAACAAGAACAAGTATCACCATACTTGGTGAAACTACAATAAATGTTTTGCGATAAACACATTTATAACTGTATATCATATATACCTACTCAGTCGATGATCTCACCAGCAATGGGCTCTACCTTCACAGTTCATAACTGCTGTAGAAACTGGTGAAAGTTGATCGAGTCACCTCTCATCACATAGCCATGGACTACCTCTTTGTAGCTGGGGGATAGCGAACGCAACACCCCATCTACCTCAAATTTGTCTTCCATCAAGTAGTGAACTTTGTACACTAGTTGTGCATGTAGTTTATGCATGATCCCCAAATTGGTAACTAGGCACGTATTTTTTCCATCTTTTGGGAAAGAAACTTATCAAGTAGTTTAAACTACAAAAGTCTACGAACATGACCTTCAGTCCAATGATCACATCAAATGGCTCGGTTTGCGGGAAGTGCACTTGTAGCTCAGGTATGATGGTCCATAATATGGTGTTTGAGACGTAGACATACAAGTCACGATGATCGCAAAACTTGTTTTATTCATCCTTAGTTGCATCATCATATAGAGTCTCTCCAAGTGGTTCCTAAATGGTGAAGAGAAGGTCACAATAGATGAGGACTTCCCTTAGGCGTAGATACCAGGTTATGAAGTTTGACCCGTCTAACTCAAGCTTGTCCTCTAGTGACATCAGTCCATGCATCTTATATGTTGTATGGAGTGGCATGATCTACAAACACATTTACAAGACATAAGACTAAGTTCATAACATGAATTCTAGCGTATAATCATATCATAACAAGAAATACCACCAAAACTATTATCCCTAAGATAGTTTTAGGGATCACACGATCCCTTTACATCGTGTCATCCCCGATCATCACAACCTTTGACACAGCTGTCAGGGTGGACTATATCCGTCAATCACATCATACATGTGACTCGTGCTTGATCTTTCGATCTCTGTGTCCCGAGGTCATGTCTGTACATGATGCTAGGCTTGCCAAACCAACATAAGTGCACAATGCAGACATGGCTTGCACCCACCGTATGCGAGCGTAGTGATGTCTAGCACCCGATCATCATGGCCTGCTTCATAATTGCGAACTTTCTTGGTGGTGCACACTTTAGGGAGGACACTAGTATTGGTATTATTTAGGGATTATCTTACTTATTCTACCACGTGTATCTAATACATATAAGCACAAACAAGATACACACAAACTAACATCACATGCAATTTGTACTATGTGATATGACATGGTCTATTGTGCCTTGATCTCCATCACGCACCGTTGGTATGATGCCAAGCTCATGGCGCCATCCATGAAGTGTATTCATACATTTGACCATATCATATCACATACCCCCTCCTGCAACATAAAGTTAAACGTCTCTATTTTATTACTTGCAAGTTTTACGTGGCTGCTAGGGGTTCTCGAGATAGAACACTTCATACCTATGAACATTAACCACAACATTGATCAAGTAGTTGTCTCTACTACACCCCTTTCAAGGCCCTCCGTTGTTAATGCCGTATCAACTACTGAGAGACATAGACACCCATTGGCCACTTATACGGTACAGGCTATATGTCAAGCGTCGAACCACTCTCGCGTAAGATTACGCATAAAGTTGGTCCGGGCCGCTTCATCTCACAGTGTCGCGATATGAACAAAAACATGTGGAAGGGTAACAACTAAGCGATCAATGCCCATATTCAACATGTGGTCTACCCGTACTAGCATAACTACGTATAGATTGGCTCTGATACCACTGAAGGGGTTCATAGCAAAAAACACAATTGTTTCCTAGTTAGAATGCCCTGAAGCGCCCAAGATCTATTTAATAGTTAATGTAGTAACGGGAGGGGTTACGATTACATACCCTTGTAAATCTCAAGGTGGTTAGCACTCCGCGGGGAACGTGGATGAAGTAGACGATCATAGCCGACCTCAACATCGTGAAGCTCCTCACACGTCACATCTTGGTCCTTGTACGACAGCCCTAGCGCCACGAATGGTAGTGTTATCCATGGGCTCACACACATTTGGTGTCTAGAGACGACTCCCATTCTCCTTGATCTAGCCAGGATGCGGAAGCAGATCCTCTGGAACCAGGATCTAGAAGTGTAATGGTGTGCCGGTGGTGTTGACTCTCTTGTTTGTAGTCTGTTCGTGAAACCGCACTCGTAGAGAATCAACTGAGAAAGAGAGAGGAAATTCCCTAAGGAAAATAGCCTTAGAAAATTCCCGTTTTATTTTTACGTGTCTTTTTACTCCCACCATAGGCCTTATTATATAGAGGAAAAAGGGGTACACCTTTCGCTTAAGTCCCCATGTGGGACTAAAGGAAAAACCAAAGGAGGAGGCAGCAACCAGCGGGTGCAACAGCGGCCGGGTGGGCCCCACGGCGCACCAGCCCGTGGCCTGGCCGGGAGAGGCAGTGGCTCAGGTGGGCTGTCCTGCTCCCTACGCCCGCTCGCGCTGGCCCAGCAGCGGCAGTAGCAACGAGCTGGCCTAGTGGAGTGGCATCGCCTGGGTGGGCCGCTAGCGGCCCGATAGTGTCTACCCGCACACGCCCGTGTCCGCCCGCGCTCGTGGGTCACGGCCGGGGCTCGCTAGCGGTGGCAACGCAAGCACCTGCCCATGCGCCTGCGAGCCTGTGTGGGCCCCCCGAGTGGGCCCATCTGCTGTGACTGTGTGCTGCACATTGGGGTGGCTTCCTCTTAGGTTGTTTCCCTTCAAGGATTCAGCCCAATGCAGGAAGTTGCCCCATAAATTCTAAATTTAAATTATTTTATTGAATATATTAATTCAAAATTAATACATACAAATGCATATTTATAAATTGCCTTTTATTCTGAAACACCTTTCGGTCTTTTCTATCCTCCAAACATCTTCGGAACCTCTTTGGAACTATTCTGATAATTCCTTCTTCAAAACATTTCTGATCTCTTTCTTTCTCATCGGTGATCCCTTCCTTCCATATCGATCTTAGAACGTCATTGGACCCTTAAGTGTGTTACCCTATGGCTCCGGAGTATCACAGACATGATCAAGATCTCTCTCCGATCAATGATCATTAGTGGGACTAGGATGTCCATAATGACCCCCATGCATTCCACAAGACTATTGTGTTCACACCATAAACTCTATGTCACATTCCATTTGTATCTTCGATACATGACTTGTCCGAGACTTGATCTTTCGTATCACTATACTAATCTCTTTACCGACAATTCTACTTAACTCATTATCGTGATATTGTATCCCCATGACGTAGTCATATGATGCATCTTATTGGATGCAATCTTACCGAGTGGGCCCAATGTATCTTCCCGTCACTCAGGCGGACAAATTCCGTTCTTGATACATAGGCCTCAACTGTTCCTCTGGAATACCTGATGCACCTTTATGGTCACCCTATAATAAAAATGATAGTTGTTGTAATCAAAGCAGCCTCGGGAGACACTAATTAATATGATCTCACGGTATGGAGAAGGTCACTTTGTTTCTAATTATTACAACGATGAACCATGTGACTAGATCACGTTGCAATACTTAAATGGGCAATGTCCATCATATGTTTATCCAATGATACGACTTCATTGTCAACTGGCATAAATGCACCATGATCAGGAAACCTTGATCATCGGCTCCAACAAACTAGTTAAATAGACACTACTAGGGACCAGGTTTATTTACATACCACACCTATATCAGTGTTACTCTTGATACAGTTATAACATAGTATGAAACTATCGTGAACTAGTTTGATATATGATAGTAACCCTATTTATTATTTGCCTCTAGGGCATATCTCCTTCAGACATAAGGCAAAAACTTTTCTTTGTAGGTTGCTTGAGAAGAGAAGAAGAAGATACCCTTTTCCAATTCCTCGAGAGTTCGATATAAACCCTCAAGTCACCCTTGTGGGGAAAAGATCAGGTTCTGATACCACTGAAGGGTTCGCAGCATAGAAAACAGAAATTTTCCTACGATGAGAACTATTCTACGCCAAGATCTATCTACTAGATACAAGCAACAGGTGGATATACATCTAAAGAGAACATACCCTCAAATACCGACAAAGTGTAACGATATTGAACTCGTGGATGATGTATACAAACGCTTGCCGATCTCAAGATCATGTGGAAGTCCTAGCACCACAAATTAGCAGCGCATCCGTTCTCGCACACACGTTCAAGCCACCGTACAACCTCCACCTCCTCGCTCCAGCGATTCAGCGGAAGCAACAACTCCTTCCAGACGAAATGCCACCGAGAACATGTACGTCGCGAATTTGAGACCATGGAGAATAATTCTAGAGGGGGAGAGAGATCCTTCATGAGGAGGTGTGAGTGAGAAGGAGTGAGAGGGGGGATTTATATAGGAGAGGGGGAAACCCCTCCCCATGCCGGCGCACCATGGGAGGTGCCCCAACCTCTTCCTCATTCATGTGGAGGGAGCTCCACTCACATAAATTGCCCCTCCATTTTCTCCACTCAAAAATCCAACTCATATGTATTAAATTTCCACCAAATTTAATACAACTCTCATTTAATAAAAAAACTTTTATTTATTTTATTCAGAATTTTGTTAATTACTTTAATTAACAAACATTCACATAAAACCCCCTTCAATATTTCAATATCACATGCATAACCAATTTTAGCAATTTCACCCGAAACAATTCCGGTGTCTATTGAAATAATTCCAGTGCTTTGTAATTCTTTCGTCTAGAACATATTTGCTCCAAATGGTGTTGGCAACCCTTAAGTGTGTCACCGTACGGTTCATGAATATTGCAGACATGATCGAGACCCCTCTTAGATCAATAATCAGAAGCGGGACCTGGAGATCCATACTGACTCCCACACATTCAACGATGACTTCTATGATTGTGATAACCTTTAATGATAGTAACTAAATCCCTTTGTCTCGCGATATATTACATGTCCGAGATTCGATCATTGGTATCTCAATACTTAGTTGATCTCGTTACTGACATGCACTCTTTTCTCGTTCCCGTGATATAACAGTCTAGTGATCACATCACTTGCTAGCAAGCTATCTTAATGTGATATCACCGAGAGGGCCCAGAGTATATCTATCAATCATCGGGATTGATTGATTCCACTCTTGATCCATGAGCCTCAACATAACACCTTCGGAGTATCTGAACCCACTTATAGTCACCCTTTTACAGTGTGACGTTTGATGTTATCAAGTCACTCTTCCGATGTTAGCAATTAACATGATCTCATGGTCTAAGGACTAAGATTACTTCATATGATGTTATAGCAATATAAACATAATGACTTTGATCGTAATGCTATACTTTGGATGAATGTTCATCACATCATTTCACAAATGTTGTGACCACGTTATTAACAATATCCAATGTCCATGATCAGGAAACCTTGATCATCTTGTTAATCAACGAGCTAGTCTATATGGGAGGCATAACTAGGAACCATTTTATTTGTTTATTAAACACACATATATTGACGTTTCCAATCAATATAATTATAGCATGCAAAATAAACATCTATCATATACAAGGAATACATAATAACAACTTTATTATTGCCTCTCAGGGCATATTTCATTCATTGAGTTGGTACACACAGAGTTGTTGCCACCAAGAACATTTTTTGGCATCGTTGCCGAGGAATTGCAAAAGCATCACATAGTGGTTGTAAGTGTGGTTAAACTCTCACTACAACCGCCATAACATTTTTTGGCACCATTGCAACTACCAGAACACTTTCTAGCAAGCATATTCATCAACTTTGGGCAAACACCTAAGCTTGGGGAGGTTGCTCCACTATGAGCTTTCCCTTGTCTTTTAGATTTTCAAATTAATTTTATTTTGAGATTTTTCTTCTCTTTTATATTTTCAAATTAATTTTATTTTGTATTGTTTTAGTCTTTTATTGGTCTATTAGTTTTTATTAAAACATAAAAACCATAAAAATTAATTTTGCATAATGTCAACTTCAAAGAAACTATTTACTAGTGATGATATAGGAAATTTTAATCAAGATCCAAGGGAATGTTTAATGGAAGCATGGTTTAGAATACAAAAGATTAAGAAAACTAGTACTAGATAACTAACCCAAGCTTTCATAATCAAAAGATTTTATGATGTCTTAAACCCCTGGTCAAAGTGTTTCTAGACTCATTAACTGGTGGTAGATTTTTCATAGGGAACCTAGCTCATAGTAATGTTGTTATGGAAAATTTATTTGGATACTCAAGAAAAACCAAGGAGGAAATGGAAATTCAACAATTAAAAGAATATTTGGAGGAAACTATCACAAGCTTGTGAAAATCCATAAAAAGATCCCTAATAAGAATGATTTAAACTAGATTTGCCAACATATAAGATCTAAACTTAAAACCTTCCCTAATAGTCTTAACACTCTTGTGAAAAAAATGAAAACTATTGAGTATCATGTTAAACTAAAAACCACTCTATTGAGAATGTTAACTCTAAAATAACCCTCATAAGCTGCCTCTTAGGACATGCCAAAGATTTGGTAACTTTTGCAGGGGATGAGAATCAAGAATAAAATAATAAAAGAAGAAATATGTAAGACATCATAAGAAAGAAAAAAGAATCTACTAATAACAAAGAGCCACTTGTTACTATAAATGAAAATCAAGTAGAGGAAGTCAAAATGCTTAGTTAAACAAAAGAACCTCTACATGATCTTGATAAATATATCTTGCATGAACTCATTAATTTATTGCAAAAGTTTTCTAATGATCATTCCATTGATGGTAATCAAACAAGATTTGTTTCTTATATTGCAAACTATGTCATAAATGAGAACATAGAAAGATACAATAATGAAGCTATGATACCACCAAATCTTGGGAATGCTTGGCTCCCCAAGGTATCAATCACTATTGTCAAAGAGACCCATCATGCTATATTAGATCTAGGATCTAGTGCCTTAGTTTTGTCAAAAGATTTATATGAATTTTCTTGAACTTAGAACTATGGAAAAAATGCTCAATAGACCATTTACGTGCTAATGATTCAACTAAACATGCTTGAAGAAAAGTAAATAATGTTATGGTTGAGTTACATATGACGTTTGTTCATGTTGAGTTTGTTATCATGGACATGGGCAGTAAAACCTTAGTCGTATAATATTGGGAAGACCTTTTTTGAGAACTATAGGAGCAGTCATTGATTCAAAAGAAGGGAATGTAAAGTTTAAGTTTCCATACAAAAAGTGTATGGAACACTTTCAAATAAAGAAGGAGATAGCACTAAGGTACAAGCTACCACATTATCTCCACATCACGTAAACTAGTAAGTAAAGCCTAGCTATGTGGCTATAAAAAAAGCGTTTTTTCGGGAGGCAACCCGGTTATTTATTTTTATACACTCTTAAAGTAGTTTAAAAGAGTTCTTTTTAAGTTTATTCTTCGAAGTTTTTAATAAAGTACCAAGTTGAACCCATTTGGATGATATAAAGTTGATAGACATATGGAGTAGAAAATTCCTACACTAATACTTTTCAGTAAAAACAATCTCCATGGAGTTCTGTAATTCTGATTGAGTTCATATTTAAACAAAAGTTACAACTTTTCATCCTCTATGTGCACAAAAATTGGCAAACATTTATGACATGTCTAAGTGGTCGAATAAATACGTTGTTTTTCTGCTAAAAATTTGGACATATTTTTCCTTGTTTTGTTTAAGCCATTCTTTTGAGTCTGAAAATGATTTACTATGAGTATTTTGATAATTTCAGAATGTATACAACATAATATACTTGTGTAAAACATAAAAATATATTTTTTAAGGATTATATGGAAGCTAGTAACGTATGTTCTACTACTAATGTCACCCCATTGAAAAGAAATGAGAGAAAATTTTGTGTTAAAGTTTTTTGAAAGTGAATGGAGGAACATCACACTAAGAGCTATCCAAGAATTGTGAAAACCATAAGCTTGGGGATGCCCAAGGCACCCCACTAGAATTATTAAACTCTTGGTTTGCGAATCTCTAAACTTTGTTTTTTGAGCAACATAAAATGATCGTAGAAACTTGGAGTGTCTTTATCTAGTTTTATATTCAGTTTTGCATTTTTATTTTAAAATAAATGAGAACAACATAATAAATGTTTTGCATGCCTAATAAAGAGCTATTGGAATTTAAAAGAGTTTGAGTTGTATGCTATTAAAATAACAAGGGAATGAAAACAAAAAGTGAAATGCAAGCTATGCTAATTGTTACTTGTTTGAAATACTTTAATGAATGCTAATTCACAAGTGCCTTATTTAGTTCTATATTTTATTCACATGAATATATGGTTAACTTTAGGGTGCTTTGTTTTCTAAGAAATGGTTAGCACTATGGACACTTGACGATGCTTGTAGAATTGTTTTTGTTAAACCAAAATTCTCAAACAAGCAAATACTTATATATCAAAATACCTGAAACTCCAAACAAGCATACACCATACCTACCTATGTGGCACTTCCTACTTCAAGTATAATATATGTGCTATGATTTCAAGTACTTCAAAATAATCTCTCTGTTTTTGCTCAAAGCTCGTGGAAAAGTAAGATGTGGATGAAACTGCACATGCATGCAACTATATAAAACCTTTAGAAGGGAAAACATGAATTTAACCATGGGTAATTGAAAGTTATGTGTTTGAAAATTTATAAGTTATTTGTTAGCCCAACCATGCTGGCATGGGGAAATCTTTCAAACATTGCACTAAATCTATTTTGTTGATATCATGTTCTTTTTGCTATGGATGCCTATCGATGTGAAATAAAATGGATATGATCAAGTTTTTTCAAGTATGCATACGTGTTAGAGGGAGCATTGGGATTACCAACCTAAGACATGCTATATAATGGTGGAAGTTTACAGTCTGAATATTCTGTGAAGCACCTTCAATAAAATCTATGAGATAGTAAATAAAACAAAGTGCTGAGAAGATCACTAAGTTTGTTTGTCCTGGCATTGGAGTATGGATGGTCTACCTTGGAACTCAGGGGGCAAGGATAACTCATACAAAGGGGCATGAGGTACCTCAGTGCCACCTTGTTTGGAACCATATGCATATAAGGACGAATCTCTTATGATCTCAGGTCGAGTAGCATGAGAAACTAGGTACTTGTGGTCCACGAGCCTGAAACATTTAACTTGTAAAAGGTCAAATACATAAACCGTACCCACTTCTCTCAAAAATATGCTTGGAACCCCATTCTTATGATTACTGTTGACTTGAGCTACATCGCTCAAAACTTTATTTTATTTATCTATTATTGAAAGACTAGCACATATGTTCCCTGCTTACTTGATAGACATATGGAGTAGAAAATTCCTGCACTAACACTTTTCACTAAAAAAATCTCCATGGAGTTCTGTAATTTTGATTGAGTTCATATTTAAACTAAGGTTACAACTTTTCATCCTCCATATGCACAATAATTGGAGAAAAATTATGAAATGTATAAGTGGTCGAAATAAATACGTTGTGTTTCTGCTAAAAATCTAGACATGTTTTTCCTTGTTTTGTTTAAGCCATTCTTTTGAGTGGGAAAATGATTTACTATGAGTATTTTGATAATTTAAGAATGTATACAACATAATATACTTGTGTAACACATAAAAATATTTTTTAAGGATTATATGGAAGCTAGTAACGTATGTTTTACCACTAATGTCACCCCATAGAAAAGAAATGAGAGAAAATTTTGTGTTAAAGTTTTTTGACAGTGAATGGAGGAACACCACACTAAGAGCTATCCAAGAATTGTGAAAACCATAAGCTTGGGGATGCCCAAGGTACCCCCACTAGACTTATTAAACTCTTGGTTTGCAAATCTCTAAACTTTGTTTTTTGAGCAACATAAAATGATCATAAAAACTTGGAGTCTCTTTATCTAGTTTTATATTCAGTTTTCAATTTTTATTTTAAAATAAATGAGACCACCATAATAAATGTTTTGCATGCCTAATAAAGAGCTATTGGAATTTAAAAGAGTTTGAGTTGTATGCTATTAAAAGAACAAGGGAATGAAAACAAAAAGTGAAATGCAAGCTATGCTAATTGTTACTTGTTTCAAATACTTTAATGAATGCTAATTCACAAGTGCCTTATTTAGTTCTGTATTTTATTCACATGAATAGATGGTTAACTTTAAGGTGCTTTGTTTTCTAAGAAATAATTAGCACTATGGACACTTCACGATGCTTGTAGAATTCTTTTTGTTAGACCAAAATTCTCAAACAAGCAAAGACTTGTATATCAAAATACCTGAAACTCCAAACAAGCATACACCATACCTACCTATGTGGCACTTGCTACTTCAAGTATAATATATGTGCTATGATTTCAAGTACTTCAAAATAATCTCTCTGTTTTTGCTCAAAGCTCATGGGAAAATAAGATGTGGGTGAAACCGCACATGCATGCAACTATATAAAACCTTCAGAAGGGAAAACATGAATTTAACCATGGGTAATTGAAAGTTATGTGTTTGAAAATTTATAAGTTATTTGTTAGCCCAACCATGCTGGCATGGGGAAAGCTTTCAAACATTGCACTAAATCTATTTTGTTGATATCATGTTCTTTTGGCTGTGGATGCCTATCGATGTGAAATAAAATGGATATGATCAAGTTTTTTCAAGTATGCATACGTGTTAGAGGGAGCATTGGGACTACCAACCTAAGACATGCTATATCATGGTGGAAGTTTGTAGTATGAATATTCTGTGAAGCACCTTCAATAAAATCTATGAGATAGTAAATAAAACAAAGTGCTGAGAAGATCACTAAGTTTGTTTGTCCTGTCATTGGAGTATGGATGGTCTACCTTGGAACTCGGGGGCAAGGATAACTCATACAAAGGGGCATGAGGTACCTCAGTGCCACCTTGTTTGGAACCATATGCATATAAGGACGAATCTCTTATGATCTTAGGTCGAGTAGCATGAGAAACTAGGTACTTGTGGTCCACGAGCCTGAAACATTTAACTTGTAAAAGGTCAAATACATAAACCGTACCCACTTCTCCCAAAAATATGCTTGGAACCCCATTCTTATGATTACTGTTGACTTGAGCTACATCGCTCAAAACTTTATTTTTATTTATCTATTGTTGAAAGACTAGCACATATATTCCCTGCTTACTTTCTGTTACAAGAGTGTAAAAAGATCAAAAAAAGCAAAACAGTCTTCCATACTTTCATAGGTTCATCTAAGCATGCTTACTTGTTCATGATAGTTTTATTTGCTTTCATTACAAAGCAACTTATTGTTAAGCATGTTTGTAGGTATAAGAGATATCACTTTGTATCTCACTTGCTTATTACTATTATTTGAAGATGGAACCTTGTAAACTTAGTGTAACAATAATTAATGACACATATTGCCACATAGGTTAATCTTGGGGATGTTGATGCATGTAAAATGCATACATCAACTTTATAGTTTATTGGCACATATTGCCACATATCTACAACATTTACAATGAAATAACCATGTTTTATATTGATTTTTGGAATTTACCAATGATCCCCTTTATTTTGGTTATAACTTTGTAGGACAGGAAAACCCTATTTTGTGTATTTTGATCTTTCAGGGACCTAAACAAAGTCCAATGGAGCTGAAACTCTGGGAAAGCCAATATTTCGTGAAGACAAGGATATGTGGTTCTTGTACCTAATGAGAGAGGTCCGTAGGCCTGAAAGAAGTGTGGTGGTGCGGCCAAGCCCACTACACGCGCCACCCATCCTATTTCCCTCATCGACCATCTGATTTGCTTCAATCTTGCACCCATCGACTTTGTTTGACCTAAAAAATGTTATAAAAAGGGTGCCATGAGGCATCCTTGAGGGGAGCACCACAGAAACATAGAAACAACAAAAATGGGTCAGGACCAGCGAAGATTGGAGGGGGAAACTCTGCCGGAGCCGTCGCCGGAGGATCTCTACCTTCTCCAACTTCATCACCATGATGAAGAGGGAGTAGTCCATCTCTGGACTATGGGTTTGTGGCAGTAGCTCTCTCTCTCTCTCTCTCTCTCTCTCTCTCTCTCTCTCTCTCTCTCTCTCTCTTTCTTCATAGATCTAGTACCATATGAGCTGTCCTACATGATTATGGTCATGTATTTAATTCCTATGTGGTGGATCTTTATTCTATGTTTTTATATTTGAGATTGGAATTTATCTATGTGTAAGATGTATTGATAGATGCATATGATGTATCCCTTTCTTAATTGATTGTTTTGATCCAACTTGTATGCAAGAACGTGTGTGTGGGAAGTGTGTATTGGATGGAGTAACATGGTGGTGGTGATTGAATAGTGACAATAAATTCAAGATCTACTATGGTTTTACCTTTCTTTTGTTAACTCACTTGGGATTAAGTAAATTTATGTGCTATAATTATCTAGTGACAACTTAATATTTTTTTGGTCAAGGTAGAATATTTGTGATTCAAACATCATGTCAAAGTACTTAAGGCTATACCCTGTAATTCTTAATTCTAGATTTCTTGGAGTTTTTCCTTTCTAGAGGTGTATAAGTGAGATGTGTTGCATCTTCTCTATTTTATGACGTGATGCCCATATGAATGCTTATGAAACACACAATGATGTCCCTCCTATTTAATATTGATGATGAATTGTTTTATGTAGACAAGTGAAACCATGAACCATGGTCTAACTTTTATCATAACAAACAACCTACAACATTACTGTTATCATTTACCTTTGTTGCAATCTATTGTCATAAAAAACAAAAATAATTTCTTTCTTGCAAATACAAACAAAACACAAAAGACCTTTATTTATTGTATTTACTTTACTTATTTTTATTTTTATTTCATATTACTAATACAAAACCTTGTTCTTGACAACCACATGGTGGAGTTGGGGACACAAGGCAAACACTTTTCTTTGCACGTTGCTTGAGAAGAGAAGAAGATACTATTTGCCAATTCCCCGCGAGTTCGATATAAACCCTCGAGTCACCCTTGTGGTGGAAAAGACGCTTGCTATAACACTTCTACACTTGGAGTCCCAACGAGTGTGTACACATGTAGTTGTTGCCATAATATACTAATCAAAAAGCATCTCCCAGATAAGAAATATTAACACTTTTAGTACCAAAACTTGCACCCACTGTGCAATTTAGTCCCACATCTTGTAAAACGTGCATCTTAGTACCACAACATGCTTAGGCTTGACAGTATTAGTCCAAACAGTCTGAAATGGCCATGCTGACATCGAAGTGGATTTCAAATTTACGCTTAAGTCCAGGAAATAAGAAGAATTATCACTTTGGAGTCCTTCCGCGCGCAGTTCATTGAAAATTTTACGGAAAGGCACCTCCTTCTCCCTCTATTTATCTCCTTCTCCTTACATGTTCTTACAGAACAAATAGGGCGCTCATCACGGTGACGCACCTCGAGCAGGTGGTTGTGACCCCGAGATTGACCGTGTCGATAATTCCATTTAGATCCCGCTAGCCATGTACTACCGGGAGCAGCATAAAGACCCACCGTACTACGGTACAACCTCAATCTTCTCCCGCTTGTTATTTCTCCTCTCATGCCAGTGCTCACGGTGGTGCCCATGATGGGCGCATGATCATGCCCTTTGAGCTGTTTTAGGGCTTGAAATCATGGGCAAGTGGTGCGTTTAGTATTAGAACATCATTTAGAAGGGAAAATACGAAGAGATTGGATTAGATAATGCTTGGTCAATGGCATTGTTGCTAAGAGGTTTCCGTTTTCTCTATTTTTCCTTTAGTTTCTGCGAAAAGGTTGTTGATTTTTGTGAGAAATGTGACTTTTAGGCTTATCTTTATCAATGTGTTGTTCATAAATGCAAAAGTCTCAAACTTTGATCATCTACAAAATTTTCTGCTTCGGTGTTCTAAACATGTGTGACTTATGAAGTTACTTGTGAAGTTTCAGTTAACTGTACATGTCTTCTTAGTTTGAGTTAACTTAATTGTTGGTTTAGTATTTAACAGATGAATTGTATTTGATCTAAGGGTTATTTATAAATGCAAAAAGTCTCAAACTTTGGTCATCTACGTAATTGTTTCTTTGGTGTTATGAACATGTGCTATTTGTGCAGTTGTAGTTGTGTTCTTCTTAGTGTCAGGCAACTGAATTTTTCTTTAAGTTTTAACGGTTGATTCCTATTGTGGAGTATTATTACCGGGAGAAGATGTTGGTTTATTCATAGTTGAAGTAGTATATAATGGTTTCTTTTGTGGGTTAAGAGGAAATTTACAGTATGTTAGTGCGTCAACAACTAGGTTTGAATTTACTGAATATTTGCATTTACAACACAAGATTCAATTATGTAGTATTTTCATGATTTTGTACATTCTAGCAGGAGCAAGAACATGTGCCTATGCATAGGTTAGTTGGCCCACTGCCATAAAATGCACCTTTTGTTGCTGCTAGAGACAGTAATCCAGTAGTAAGATGAAGGGTGACAACTTCATCCACTATTGGAAGGGTGAGGGGAAGAGGTATCAGAGGAAGGAGCGGTGCTGCTAGGGAAAGATCAAGAGGAACTGCACAAGCATAGCAAAGAAGCACCAACAGAAGAGGAATAGGAAAGGGGCAATGCTTGAAGTGAAAGTTCGATTCCTGATCTGAATAAAGAAGTACCTGATCTCAATTCAAAAGCATTTCATGTTAATCAAAAATCACCATCTTTAAATGACATTTGATTGTATTGAGAGTTTTTGAGTTGAGGTGCTATTTAGTTTTGGCTTTTGATGACAACTACCATAGAAAACAATGCATATTCTGCTATTTTGTCTTGTCTTGTGAATTAAAACACTGAAATATTTGCTTTTGGATGATATTCTGCTATTTAGTTTTAGATCCTTCTTGTAAACATGTATGAGATATCCTTGCTTGCACAGGAAGACCAACCGCCTCATATATATGGAAGATTGAACTTAGAGCAAACAATCAACAAAATCAATATCTTTACTATGTTTCTTCGGCGACTTCGCGTGTAACTCCTCCGACGAATCGACAACCAAGCTAAGAGCGGCCAATCATGGCCTAGTTCAGCCCATAGTCATCGAAACCTCTTATAGGGTCCATCCTGCGAATCCGGGGCTTCGTATTCTCCCAAGTGCGAAGGTAAATCAATAAAATGACTTTTATCACTTAAAAATATCATATTATAACATAATATGACAATTCTAATTGATATGTTCATAATAGACTTAGTAGTTTGGGATCCTGCTAAGACAAAGGCAAAAAGGTGCGCGCTAGCGCAGCGTAATACCAAAATCCATATTCTATTTACGCAAAAACAAAAGATAAATATGCTTCAATTTTGGACTCATCACGGTGCATCACCCTCAGAGTTGTAGGTATACATTAACATGTGCAAGAATAACAATGGAATCCATTTCTGTGCAACAACGGTGATACTAATGTCTGTTATTAATGCAAGGCATACTGATGGTGTTTCTGAGTTTCATTGTTAATGATGGAGATAGTGATCAATGAATCATCTTAATAGTCATTAATGTATTCCAAGAGAGTGTTGCAAATTAAGATGATTAGTAATTAGTGTATTTGTGGGAAGTTTCCGTCTTTTCGCTGAAAAAACAAAAACAAAATTAAAATTTAGAAATGGAAATCGACGCAACGTAACACGGAAGGAAACTGATGGTGCATTCTGGCGAAAAGGTATTCCTTGCTGCTCCATGTTCAGTCTGTATTGGTTTTCAAGTATCCGATAATATCTTTTTCCGTATTTGTTTAAAGGGCTTTGGTTATTTTCTGGCTTCATAAAATAGAAAACAAAATATTGCACCACTTTCTCGTTTTCGTTTTGTTATTATTCTAGATAGTAGGATAGAGACTTGGTGCACATGGACATCGGTGATATCCTTTCTAAAGGAAATTAGTCATATTTTTGAGTTTTTAAAAAATATTCAGATAGAGCTAACGGTGTATCAAACAAATGTGCAAAATATGGATTTCAAATAATTTGTATTATGAGCTACGCGAAAAATGACAAAAGTGTGCATATGACTATATATATTTTCAAATCTCCAAATTTTTTCTGACTTTGTCATTTGTGTGTAACCTATAATATAGTCATTTGTGTGTAACCCATAATATAGAGATTTCTTTGTTACAATTTCGCAATCATCGACAAAATCAATCGATTGAGACTTAGACGCAAACAATCGACAAAATAAATACATTTACTAATGTCTCCTAAACCCTTGTCCCTGCTCTCCACTTCTTCGGCGAGTTGCAAGTAACTCATCCGTCGATTCGACAGCTGAGCTAAGAGCGGCCAAGCACGACTTAGTTCAACCCGTAGTTACCAAAACCTACTATAGTGTACGTAGTGAGGATCCTAGGCTTCGGGTCTAAAAAGCGTTGGCTATACTGTCTTGTGTACCGCGCTTCTAGTAGGCCTCCTCCGATGTGAGTTGCGGTGCACCACCCTCGGTGATGTAGGTACACATTAACATGTGCAAGTATAAAACCAGAATCCCTTTCTACGCAACAATGGTGATACTAATGTCTGTTATTAACGTAGGACATATCTCATGGTGCTTATAAGTTTTATTGTTAATGTAGGAGATACTGATCAATCTTATTAGTCATTAATGTATTCCATGACAGTGCTGCAAATTAAGATGATTAGTAATTATAGACGAAAATAGAGCGGGACGTATTCGTATTTTTGCTAAAAAAAACAAAAACAGAATTAACATTCAGAAACGGAAAATCGACGTCCCGGTGGAAAATGTATTCCTTACTGCTCCGTGTTCGGTCCGTATCAGTTTTCGAGTTTCCACAATATTTTTGTCTGTATCTATTTTAGGGCTTTGGTATCTTTTTTGTTTTCATAAAATATGAAATCAAAATATTGCACCGCTCACCCGTTTTTGTCCCGTTATCATTCCCGGTAGTAGGATAGGGACTTGGTGCACATGGACATGGGTGATATCCTTTTTAAAAGAAATTAGAGTCATATTTTTGAGTATTTTTGAAAAACATTAAGATAGAGCCAACGATGTATCACACAAATGTGCAAAATATGGATTTCACATAATTTGTATTATGAGCTACGCAAAAATAACAAAAGTGTGGATCTAACTATGTATATTTTCAAATCTCCAAATTTTATCCGACTTTTTCATTTGTGTGTAACCCATAATAGTCATTTGTGTGTAACCCATAATATAGAGATTTTCTTGTTACAATTTCGCAATCATTCGACAAAATCAATCAATTGAGACTTAGAGGATAAATCTTATTAGTCATTAATGTATTCCATGATGGTTATGCAAATTAAGATGATTAGTAAGTAGGGACGCAAATAGAGCGGGAAGTTTTCGTCCTTCTGCAAAAAAAAACAAAAACAGAATTAACATTCAGAAACGAAAATCAACGTAACGCAACACGGAATATGAAACACGAGGTGTATCCCAGTGGAAAAGGTATTCCTTGATTCTCCGTGTTCAGTCTGTATCGATTTTCGAGTTTTCAGTAATATCTTTGTTTGTATCTGTTTTCAGAGCTTTGGCTTCTTTTTTGTTTTCATAAAATATGAAAACAAAATATTGCACCGCTCGCTCGTTTTTGTTTCGTTATCATTCCCGATAATAGGATAGAGACTTGCTGCACATGGACACGGGTGATATCCTTTTTAAAAGAAATTAGAGTCATAGTTTTGAGTTTTTTTTAAATATTAAGATAGAGTCAACGATGTATCACACAAATGTGCAAAATATGGATTTCAAATAATTTGTATTATGAGATACGCAAAAAATGACAAAAATGTGGATCTAACTATGTATATTTTCAACTCTCCAAATTTTATCTGACTTTGTTATTTGTGTGTAACCCATAATATAGAGAATTTTTTGTTACAATTTCCAAACAATCAATCGACAAAATCAACCGATCGAGACTTAGAGGATCAATCTTATTAATCATTAATGTATTCCACGACGGTACTGTAAATTAAGATGATTAGTAATTAGGGATGCAAATAGAGCCAAAAAAATTTGTCCTTTTGCTAAAAAAACAAAAACAGAATTAACATTCAGAAACGGAAATTGACGTAACCTAACACGAAATAGGAAATAGGAGGTGTATCTCGGTGGAAAAGGCATTCCTTGCTGCTCTGTGTTTAGTCTGTATCGGTTTTCGAGTTTTCGACAATATCTTTGCCTGTATCTGTTTTTATGGCTTTGGCTACTTTTTTGTTTTCATAAAATATGAAAACAAAATATTGCACCGCTCGCTCGTTTTTGTTCCGTTATCAGCTATAAGATAATTAGAGTCATATTTATGAGTTTTTTTAAATATTAAGATAGAGCCGACAATGTATCACACAAATGTGCAAAATATGGATTTCAATTAATTTGTATTATGAGCTACGCAAAAAAGACAAAAGTGTGGATCTAACTATGTATTATACTCTAGCTTAACCTCGAGGAAAAGCGAGCTATGTGAGTCCATCTTCCTGTGCGCGTTTCTGGTCGTCTGATTTTCACTCCGAGTAATCTCAAACGTGCAGTTTCAGGTGTTGACCGAAATCTTACGAGCTGGTCCCTTCAGTCACCATTCCCACCCCCACTCCATATCGATCATGTTTCCCTCCATCCGAGCTCCCGTCCATCCTAGCCCCTCCCGCGTCTCCCCCACTAACCTATGCCGCCCCCTCCGCTCCCGATCTCTCCCTCTTACCTCTGCTCCCTCTGCCCCCTCCACTCACGAGGCCACCATCTCCTGTCCAGCTCCCGCATCCAGTGTCGGCCACCTCTGCTTCCCCGCCTCGAACCTGCCCAGTACCGATTCAACATCGCCCAGACCTCGTACACCCGTCTGTCGCCACACTTTGCCGGTGGTAAAGAATATAAGGAGGAGGTGAGCGGGTGGGATGGTGGGGGTGAGAGAGAGGGACAGCACAGGTAGAGACGCTCCTATGCGGGACTATGCGAAGATGTCGCATCATCCTCATCGCTTTGAAAAGAAAAATTAGGGACGAATGACGGAAAAAAGGAATTGAAAAGGAGAAGGCCCCTCCACTCCCGAGCTCTCACTCTCACATCCGCTCTCTCCGCCCCGTCCACTCACTAGGCCACCGCCTCCTGTCTAGCTCCCGCATCCAGCGTTGGCCACCTATGTTTTCCTGCCTCCAACCTTCCTAGTACCGATTCAACATCGCCCCTAACCTCACGCACCCATCCACCGCCACGCTTTGCCAGTGCTAAGGAATATAAGGAGGAGGTGAGCGCATGGGATGGTGGGGGTGAGAGAGAGAGGGGGCAACGCGGGTAGAGACACTCCTATGCGAGACTACGCGAAGATCTCGCGTCATCCTCACCGCTTTGACCGGAAAAATCAGGGACGGATGGCGAAAAAGAAGAAATTGAAAAGGAGAAGACTCACGAGACATGCGATGACGCGGCATAGAGCGATTGTCCAGAACCTAAAATCTACAGTAACCTAATGAAAGAATCGCTAAACGAAATCATGGAGCTCTAACAGGCGAAAAATGGTCGTGCCTTGCGAGAAACGGTCGTGTTTCATGTCACTTCAAAAATTAACATGTATGTATTTCTAAAACAAAGCAGAACAAGCTGATTTTGGCCCCTCTTAGGTTCTACAACAGAATTTGCTTTTGAATATATTAGCATATCTCGAGAATATATGAGATACTTGTGTAAATTGATACATGTTTTGTGTTGTTCTATAATTTCTAAACGAGTTAACAAAAATTCCAGTGCCCTTGACGAGGGTTTAACTCATCAATGCCCATTGTTATGGACTTGGGTTTTGGAGAAGGAGGGAGTGTTGGAGACATCTATCGGCTAGCAAACAAGCATACAGGAGACAAAGGATTTATCCAGGTTCAGGCCTCGTAGAGGTCCCTACTCCTGCTTGTCTGCTCGTGGAATTATTGAAGGAGTCGAAAGTTACAATGGTGCGTAGATGCAAGCTGGCGAGAGTTGTGGAAACTAGGGTTGCGTGTGTCCTCCTCGCCGCCCCCTCCTAGCCTTTATATAGACAGGCTAGGTCTCGGGTAGCAGGTCGAGTCGGTTACAAGTTAGGGTTTTCCCCTTCAAACTTTCTATCTTTAGCTTCTTCTTATCTCTCAAGTAATCAAGAGTCCGCCGGTTACTCGAGTCCTTTCGTCTGGCCCTTGACGACACCGTGGGCTTGTACGTATTTAGACCGTATATACCAAGCTTGATTACCTGTAGGGTATACCCATGTCAGTAGCCCCCGAGTATCCAGTGGAATCACAGATTCGACTGGGTACTTTTTGAAGACTTCGAGTGCCTGAATGAGTACATTTTTGGACTGCTTTCATTTATGTCATAGGGATTGTTGATATACGTGCCTGATATAGCCGAAGTATCGGTATCAGTTAACCACCTTAGGGTGAAACAACGCAATCTACTCGAACTCGAGTCCCCGGACTCGAATCCGGAAAAGTGCTGGCGTAATTCAACTCAAGCCGCGGAGGTCTTACAGGAGTCGAATTCCAGTTATATGGGTGTGAGCACTTGACGCGTCCGTCAAGGCATGTTCATCGTGCCTGCAGGCACGGATATATTTCTGGTAGTGCGCAGTTAAATGCGTTGCCAGGCCTTTATTCAGGTCTTACCTTCACGCTGTAAGCGCGGCATCCAAATTTTATCATCGCGAAGATGATTCGGGCGACCTAGGAGACGTAGTCTCTTTGTAGGGAGAATTATGAGGCGGTGTCGCCATGATCTGCGAGTGCGGATGTAATCAACCCACAGCTTTCGCGCAAATAATCATAGGGTGTGCGACCAGCGCTCCCTATGGGAGTAGCCCCCGAGTGCCTGGTTGAGTCGAAGACTCGGGCAGGGACTAAAGAAATTTTTCGACTGCTGTCGTCTTTGTTTGTTTGTTTTAGTCGAAAACTTGGGTTGCGACTGTTATCGTCTTTTGCTTGCTTGTTTCAGTCGAAGTTGTTTCCGGCGCTCCCTATGGGAGTAACCCACGTCCATAGTCGAATCGTGTTTCCAGTGGTTGGGTTTGATTGTGATTGCCTGTATCCCTGCAATAAGAAAAGAAAATCATAGGGTGCGCGACCAGCGCTCCCTATGGGAGTAGCCCCCGAGTGCGTGGTGTAGTCGAAGACTCCAGCAAGGACTAAAGTAGTCGAAGTTTTTCGCTGCGTAGCTGTTGATGACGTCAGTGCTGACGCTTGCATGACCTCAGTTGCCCGCGTGAGCGGTTTTGACGGGATTTGACGAGCGGTGGGTCCCACTTTCTGACTTTGATTCGACTGGGCGTGCGTAATCTTATTATTAACTGTGCCTCCTCGATTTCCACGCGTAATGGGAGCAGTGGAAGGACGGTTCGCGCTTCCTCTTCTCCACGTGTCGAGCGCGATGCGTGCCATGCATTCAGTAGGGTTTTTGTGAGCCATTGGATTGCATCTCCTAAGGGTTAAGTAGTGATGCTACGGCGGTAATTTTCCATCTGCGCCCTTTTCTTCCTCGCTGCCATCGCCATTGCTGCTGCTCATCTGCTTTTCCCCTGTGCTCATCTCCTCCTCAGCTCTAGACCACCTCCGCTCGTTTCCAAGTTATTTCCTGCGCTCTCATTGCTGTCGCGCAATGGGAAAGAAGAAAGGAGGCGCTGCCGCTGAATCCGCGGCCACCATTGCCGCGACGAAGAAGAAGGGTGGCCCCGCTGCTGCGGGCACCAGTGCCGTCGCCGGCGGGAAAAAGAAGGTTGCGGGCACCCGCGTGACCAATGGCGCATGGCGTCCTTCTATCATCAGGGCTTCAGATCTCCGTCTTCTTCGCCAAGACGGAGTTATCTCGGCAGCAATCGCCGATGCGCGCGTCCCCAGCGGTGAGACCATTCTTGTGCCTCCCGCTGGTTTTCGAGTGATGTTTCTTGCATTCGTCATTCGCGGTCTTTCTTTGCCTCTCCACCCCTTTCTTAGGGGTCTCCTTTGTTTCTACGGGCTCCAGCTCCATCAGCTATCCCCAAATTCAATTCTCCACATCATCTGCTTCATCACTCTTTGCGAGTGCTGGCTCAGAATCGAGCCGCACTTTGGTCTTTTCAAGCGCTTATTTAAACTGAAGCGTCAGTCCGCATCTGGCTCTCTAGTTTACGACGTAGGTGGTTGTGGAATCCACGTCGACCCGTCCGCCACATACTTTGACATCAAGCTCGCCAAGTCCGTCCAGAGATGGAGGGACAGATCGTTTTATGTTCGCGACTAGAATGCCAAGGACGAGCATTTTGGACTCGCGCCTTTCGATCCCGCGACTCCCTGCAAGAAGATGCGTTCTTGGAAGAACGTGATCATGCCTTCTGAACTTGCAGAGACAGACGTGCTATATCAACGCGTCTGCGACCTCGAGAGTCGCATAGGCGCAGAAGAGGGAGGTTGCGCCCTTGTCAGGACTTGGCTGCGTCGTCGCGTCCAGCCTCTCCAGGCTAGAGTCCATCCCATGTTTCAATGGGGTGGTGCTGATGATGCCACTCGCGTGTCTCCCGATGGCATGTCCGCGAGTGAGGTAGATAAAAGGGTGCGACTGGTCACGAAGTACACCTTCAAGGATGTGCTTCCGAATGAGCCAGTCGTTCCTCCTTTCGATGCTTCGAATCCTCCTCCTGAGGTATAGTTGTGCTACGCAGTAGCTTATTTTCGCGATTGCTTTTCTGTTGTTTACTTGCTCATTTTTGCTCATCTTTGTTGTGTGTATGCAGGATTGGGCGGTGTCACCTTGCATGCCTCCTCTCCCTGAGGGTATTATTCCTCGCGAAGCTTTGGAAGAGGACGAGTCTGAGTCGACCGTCCCTTCTGATGTGGAAGAGGAAGCCCCTGAGTCTGGGAGCCCGGATAATCGCAAGCGTTCGTGCAGCGATGATTCCGACGTGTCAACTCCTTCGACTCCAGAAGGCACGGCTGTTGGCGTGGAGTCGCCAATTCCAACTGTTCCTGTGAGGGCTGTGGCACCGTCGTCCCGCAAGAAGATGCGACTGCCCAAGGAGTCTTCGTCGGAGTCGGCGGAGGCCACGTTTGATCTTGACAAGTTTGACTGGTAAGTTTGTGAGTTCATTCATTCTTTTCTATTTTCTTCTTGCTAGCTTTGCCCTGGAGTTTGCCTTTTCCTAATGCGAATTTTGTCTTGCAGTCAAGAGGCGTCGTCGTCTTCTGGCGATGTCGAGTTTTTGAAGGAATCGGGAGTCGTGACCTCAAGGGCCAAGGTAGAGGTCGAGCGCGCTCCTTCTCCTCCGGCGGCGGCCCACTCTAGGCACAATTCTTCGAGCTCTCCTCACGTAGGGGAGCATCGAATAGTTGCTTGGATGACGGTTCAGCAAACCTCCTCGGTGTTGCTAGAGGACCATGTAAGTACATATGTCCTTCTTTTTTAGTGTGGCAGTCGACGCCTTCTGCTGCCCTCGCTAAGTCCTTGTTTTGTGCAACAGCCCGTTGTAAAGGAAGCCACGCAAGTGGCAGAGCAGGTTATGGCGATGGGTCGCCATCATGCGATGCTGGAGACGCGTCACCGTGTGGTCGAAAGTGAGTGCTTCCACGCTTATTCTTTTCATCTTCTCGCTATTTTGGTATATTCGGCTGATAGCCAATTATTGACTGCCATGTAGCTGAGCATAACGCTTTACTGCGCAATGTTGCAACATTGGAGAAGACATTGGCCGTAGCTGTGAAGGGGCACGATGAGGCAATCGTGGCTCGTGATGATGCCCAGAAGCGCGAAGAGGATCTGCGCGCCTCCTTTGCGGCCAGGGAAAAGTTGTTCGAGGAGCAACTGTTCTCAGTCACCAAGGCCCTCTCAGGTACCTTTACTGGTGGATATTTTATTGATGCTCCTCTCTACTTCTAGAGTTTTGCCGGTGGTACTAGAAATTTGATCCATGTGTTTTTGGTGTAGATGTTGGCGACTTGAGTTTTGACCCGCCGGCCCTTCGCCGTGATGACGCTCTGGCCGGCGTGGTAGCCGCGGTCGAGGATCGAAGCGCCGCCGTCTAGGATACATTGTCCAAGGCCAAGGTCGCCCTTAGTCGCCTCCGGGAGGAGTTGACGCCAAAGGCGGAGCAGGTCGATAATATGGACGAGCTGGTGGAGTCACTCGCCGGGGGCGTGCCTGCTCCCTATAAGAACTCCCTCCGGGCGGCTGGTGCGACGATGTCAGTCGCCATGGTGCAAGCCCACGGAGTCGAGATACATCCCTCTGCGGTGTCGAAGACGATGCCTGTTGGCGCGGATGGTCAGCAGGTAGTCTTCGCTCCCTTTGCGACTGCCTGTGCCAAATATGGCCATTCCTTGATTAATACCATTGCCAAGTACTCGGAGGAGCTCTAGCACGCTAAGAAGGCGGCGAAAGCTTCGGCCTCAGGGGCAGGCGGAAAGTCAGTGGCGTCTGATACTGCCACGGACTTGATGAAGCCCCCGAAGGCGTCGAAGTCGAAGAAGCCAGCTACTCTGTAGTTAGCTTTTGTAATAGATGATGAATTGTCCTTTTGGTCTAAGAACATGCTTGCTAGCGAGTGTGCTTGTGAATATTTATGCTTATCCTGAATGCACCTGTTCCCCTTGCCTTTGTGTTAATTTGGTCGCCTTATTTGCTTCTGTCTTGACTTGTGGTAGGGCACATCGAGTGGTCCCGTAGGGGGAACCCAGGACTCACCATCTCTTGATGAGACAGTGGCACCACCGCGCTCCTGGGTAGAGGAGCTGTCCTTGCTGTCGCGACTTCGTGACCGCGTGAAGCAGCCGGAGCATGAGTTGCCCCTGATCCGCGGTAACGCAGATGTGTGGAAGTCAAAGGCGGAAAAAGCCGCCGCCCATGAGCAATATTTGCTTGGCGAGGTGACGCAGCTAGGCGACCAGTTTAAGTGTTAGTTTGCTCGTCCTCATCTTTTCCTTTGTAGTTAGTCGCAGTGGTACGTTGTACTCATGCTGTTGGTGCTGCTTCGTGTAGTTGTTAGCGCGCGCCATCCGCAGGAGGAGAGGGATAGGATTGCCATCCGCCTTCATGGTCTCACCCAGGAGCAACTTCAAGAGAGTGGATACTTCTGGGTGGATCATGATCGTGCGACTGCATTGGCGACCCTGCAGGATCGCGTTTCGCGAGTGCTACTCTTCCTAAAGAAGTCGCAGTCATGTTTGAAGAATATCTATCGGGCGCTGTTCCCGTTGGATGACACTCTGTCAAGCCTGTTGGCTCTCCTGGCCAAATTTCAAGATATGTCCGCGGTTCGCGAGTGCGTGAGGCAGCAGTTGGTGGCTGGTGCCAAGGCTGCCCTCTCGATGGTGCGATTGCACAGGCCTGACGTGGATGTCGCTGCCGTGGCTTCCGGTCTGCCAGCGCCGCCAGCCGGATCTGCTTGGAATATGGTGCCGCACTATCAAGCGGTGGACCGCCCAGTAGAGGAGATTGTCGACCTCTTCGAGGAACAAACCAATGTTCTTCTGTTGCAGCAGTAACCAGATTTGTGTCCTGCATATAAGTGTATTTGTGCTGTAAGGTTCATATATATGTTATCGATAATTTATTGTCAAACGTGTATAAACAGCTTTGTTAGCGTGAGGTGTGTTGCACTATGCGAGTCCTTTTTGTTAGCCTGGCCATTCCTTTATCAACCTGCCAGGTGCGTTGCAGCTGGGTTGGGTTTTCGTTAAGGGGTTTGATTGATGTGCCAGCTACTCAGGATATCGCGTTTATTGGTTCGAAGAACAGATGTACGTAGGGTGGCGCAGCCCCCGAGTATAAAATTGACAGAAGTGAAAAGAAAACACAGAGTTTTGGGGCACTTAGCTTTTATTTATTTGGAGAACAGTACGAGGTACAATGTGGGCTCAGTAGCCTTGGCTGGGTAGCCTTATTTGCGATGTAAAAGTAAAAACAGCCAGGGGTAGAAGCGTCGCAGTTGCGCGACGTTCCAAGGGTTGGAGTATGCGACTCCTGTCTCTAAGTCTTGAAGGCGATAGGCGCCACCTGGGATTACTTCTGTAATCAAGTATGGTCCTTCCCAGGGGGACTCGAGCTTGAGATGCCCCTGCTGCTTCAGTCGCAGGACTAGGTCACCTTCGACGAAGGATCTGGGGCGAAGCCTTCTACTGTGGTAGTTGCACAGGTTCTGCTGGTAGATCGTGGATCTTTCTACGGCGATTTCTCTTGCCTCGTCGAGGAGGTCTACGGAGTCTTCGAGTGCAAGAGATGACTCTTGTTCGCCATAAGCGACTATGCGCGGCGCCTTGTACCTTACTTCGGCGGGTAGTACCGCTTCTGCTCCATGCACCATAAAGAATGGTGTGTAGCCTGTGGCGCTGTTTGGAGTTGTACATAGGCTCCAGAGTAAGGATTGGAGCTCATCTGGCCAGCAACCCGCGGCTTGTTCGAGTGGTCAAAGGAGTCGCTTTTTGATGCCGCTGCAGACGAGCCCGTTTGCTTTTTCCACCTGATCGTTGGTCTGTGGATGCGCGACTGAGGCATAGCTGATGTTGATCCCCAGGTTTCTGCAGAATTCTTGGAACTCTTTGGATGTGAAGTTCGTCCCGTTGTCAGTGATGATGTTGTGCGGCACGCTGAAGCGGTAGACGATGGACTCGAAGAACTTGACCGCGCTGTGACCTGGTTGCTTGGTTACTGGCATGGCTTCAATCCACTTGGTGAATTTGTCGACTGCAACCAAAAGGTAGACGTAGCCTCCCTGCGAGGACCTTGGGAGCTTGCCTACCATGTCGAGCCCCCATTGTGCGAAGGGCCAGGCCAATGGAATAGGCCGTAGTTCTGCGCCTGGTGCGTGTGGTTTGTCCGCGAATCGCTGACAAGCGTTGCACTTGTGGACTATGTCCTTGGCGTCGCGCATGGCCGTGGGCCAGTAAAATCCAGCTCGTAGAGCTTTGGCAACAAGGGCGCGACTGCCGGCGTGGTGTCCGCAAGTCCCTTCATGTATGTCGAGGAGGACTGCTCTTCCATCGGCCAGGGAGACGTATCGTTGTAACACGCATGTGATGCTGCGTTTATACAGTTCGCCGTTGATAACGGCGAATGCCTTGGAGTGTCGCGCGATGTGCCGTGCGTCTGTCGGGTTGTCCGGTAGGCGCTTGCTGAGGAGATATGTAATGTACGGCTGCGTCCAGGATTGTTCGATCATCATGACGCTCATTGGCCCTTCGAGTCCTATGTCTGGCTCCAAGTTATCGAGTGCCATTGGCTCACTGGGTGGCGTAGCCCCTGAGTCCGTTGCTGCACTTGTTTTCTTCTCTGCGGCCTTTGGCTTGATGGAGCGTTCGCAGATGTGCTCGAGAAATACCCCAGGTGGTATGGGGGCGCAGGTAGATCCTATGTTGGCGAGTGTGTCCGCCTCCTCGTTGCTTTCGTGACCTACATGTCGCAACTCGCAACCATCAAAGTCTCCCTCGAGTGTATCATAGAGGTCGCGGTATGCGATCATGTTGTCATTGAGTGCGTCACACTCGTGCATTGTTTGGTTGACGACCAGCTTGGAGTCGCCATATATGATGAGCCTCTTTGCACTGCAGGCTTTTGCCATCCTCATCCCGTGCAACAGGGCCTCGTATTCAGCCTCGTTGTTTGAGGCTGTGAACTGCATTCGCAAGATGGATTTCAGCTTGTCCCCTTGAGGTGATGCCAGTATGACACATGCTCCTGCTCCATCTTTCCGCTTGGATCCATCGAAGTGCATTGTCCAGAGGTAGGACATATCTGGCTTGTCCGGGAGTTGGTTTTCCATCCAATGCACGAGGAAGTCAGGGAGAACTTGCGACTTGATTGCGTCGCGCTTTTCGTATGTGATGTCTCGCGGAGACAGTTCGATTCCCCAAAGCGCGACTCGTCCAGTGGCGTCGGGGTTATTGAGGATATGTCCCAATGGGGCGTCGCTAACTACCACGATTGGGTGTTCCTGGAAGTAATGGCGCAGTCGCCGGGCAGTCATGAAGACGCCATACGCCAGCTTCTAGTAGTGCGGGTACCGCTGTTTTGTTGGCGTGAGGACCTCGCTGAGGTAGTATACCGGGCGTTGTACGCCATGGACCTTGTTTTCCTCGGCCCGCTCGATGACGAGCGCTGTACTAACCACTTGGTTGGTAGCAGAGATGTACAGCAGTAGTGGCTCCCTTTCACGTGGAGTCACCAGTACTGGCGAGGTGGATAACAGGCGCTTGAGATCTTCGAATGCTTCTTGCGCTTCCTTGGTCCACTCGAATTTGTCAGCTTTGCGGAGGAGCTGATAGAAGGGCAGTGCCTTTTCTCCCATTCGACTGATAAATCGACTGAGGGCTGCGATTCGTCTGGCTAGTTGCTGGACGCCTCTTATGTTCTTTGGCTTCTCCATTGCCGGTATGGCCTTTATCTTTTTCGGGTTTGCCTCAATCCCTCTCACGGAGATGAGATACCCGAGCAGCTGCCCAGATGGTATGCCGAAGGCGCATTTGTCCGGATTGAGCTTAATCCGGTAATGATCGAGATTGGCGAATGTTTCGCGCAAGTCGTCGATTAGAGAGCCTTCCTCCTTGGTTTTGATTACTATGTCGTCGACATAGACTTGGATGTTGCGACCCAATTGCTCCTTGAGGCAAGCCTGCATGCACCGCTGGTAGGTGGCTCCCGCGTTTTTAGCCTGAAGGGCATTGTGTTATAGCAGAACACACCGAAGGGCGTTGTAAACGCGGTCTTCTCCTGGTCTTCCTCCTTCATTCGAATTTGGTTATAGCCTGAGTAGGCATCGAGGAAGCAGAGGCGCTCGCATCCAGCGGTGGAGTCGATGATTTGATCGCTCCGTGGTAGCGGGAAGTGGTCTTTTGGGCAGTGCTTGTTTAAAGAAGTGAAGTCCACGCACATTCGTAGGATGTCCGTGTCCTTTTTTGGCACCAACACCGTATTGGCGAGCCAAGTGCTTTCCTTGATCTCGCGTATGAATTTGGCCTTGAGGAGTCTGTTGATCTCCATTCCGACTGCCTGCGCTCGTGGCTCAGACAGTCGCCTGATTGTTTGCTTGACTGGCCTTGCGTCGGGGTTGACGTTGAGTGCGTGCTCGGCGAATTCCCTGGGAACTCTTGGCATGTCCGCAGGACACCATGCAAAAATTCCCAGTGCTCACGGAGGAATTCGACGAGCGCAAATTCCTATGCAGGACTCAAGTTGTTGGCGATGAGGGCCGTTTTTGGCGGGATCTGTCGGATGGACATGCACCTTCTTTGTGTGCACAAATGAGTCGAACGAGAGATCAGGTGATCTTGGCCTACTCAGGGGAGGCAGACTGTTGTCTGTCGTTCCCTTCAATCGCGCGAGCTCTTCCTGCATGCCAAAGGACTGGGAGATTCTGTTGAATTCCCTGTCGCAACTGTCAGATGGCTCAAAGCTCCTGTTGATCGTGATGACGCTGTTGGGACCTGGCATTTTCATCTACAGGTAAGCGTAGTGAGGTACCGCCATGAACCTAGCGAACGCGACGCGTCCGAGGATCCAGTGGTATTGTGAGGGCCAGTCGACGACCTCAAAGTCAATGCGCTCGCGCCGGAAGTTCTTTGGCGTGCCGAATATGACGTCGAGGTTGATTTTTCCCAGGGGGTATACGCCTTTCCCTGGGACGATGCCGTGGAACGTTGTGTCCGATGCCTCTAAGCAGGTTAGAGGGATCCTCATTGCTCGCAAGGTACTCGCGAATATGAGGTTGATGCCGCTCCCGCCATCCATGAAGACACGACTCATGTCGAAGCCTCCAATTTGTGCCTCGAGTACGAGGGGGCAATGACCTGGGCGAGGTACTCGAGGCGGGTGGTCGCGTTTATCGAAGGTAATGCACGACTCACTGCCACTGAGGTACTCAGTGGTGGATGGTGGTGAGTGTGTGGCCAAGTTGACTTGGCGACTGATGGCTTTCTGCACCCTGTTGGAGGGGCGCCCCTTTTGGATCATCATGGTACCCATGGCCCGTCGGTACGGTTCTCCTCCGTGGTGCTGGTCCGGTGCAGCTCCGTTCGGGGGTGGCCCCGATGGTGGTGGCGGTGCGCCATGTGCCACGGCGCCTGGAGCGGCTCCGTAGCCTCTTTCGACTACGTTGCGGTTCATCCGAACCAATCCCTCGTGTAGTTTGAGGAACTCGCGGCAGTCCTTGAGGAGGTGGCTGGACTTCCTCTTGCCGTCATGCTTGTCGATGTAGAAGTGTACCGTACATGGCCCGAACAGTTTTTCCTCGATGGAGGTCGCGGGTGCTTCATCGCGAGTGCGGTGTTGCCACACTTGCATGGTTTTCCCGGAGTCGCGGTATCCACCGCTGCGGTATCCGCTGTTGCGGTTGTCGTCGCGTCTATCGGCGTAGCCGGCTACGACCATGTTGACGTCGTCACGGTCGTCGTAGATGCGCATGCGGCGTTTGCCTCGGTAGTCGCGTCTGCGTTCGAGTTCTGCCTCCTCGTCGGAGTGAGTGCGGTTCTTCACCGAATCTTCTCCATCAGCCCACCGATTCGCGATCTCCATCAGGTGGTCGATGGTCTGGGGCTTTGAGCGGCCTAGCTCCTCCCTGAGCTCTAGACGGTGGATGCCACCATTGAATGCATCAATCGCGCGGTCCTTCGAGATGTTTTCCGCGGAGTTCTTGATGATGGACCACCTTTGGATGCATGAGCGCAGCGATTCGCCAGATCTTTGCTGGCAGCATCTCAGCTCTTCAACTGATGCGGGCCGTTTGTACGTGCCCTTAACGTTGCGCACAAAGCTGTAAACTAGCTCGTCCCAACTGCGAATGGATCCGCGTGGGAGGTTATTGAGCCATGCTCGGGCGACGCCCTGCAGCTGTAGCTGCAAACATTGCATGGCAGTACTTCGACTGCCTCCCTGGAGCCTGACAGAGGAGATGTGATCCTCTAGCCAGATTTTAGGGTCTTGTAGACCGTCGAACTTTGGATTTTACGACGGAAGTTTAAACCCCTTAGGCAGTCGCTTCTGCCTAATGGATCTGCTGAAGCATCTGGCGCCGCAGAGCTCCCCGTCTTCCTCTTCCGAGTCAGTCGACCGAGCACGTCGTGCCCTTGACTTGTCGATCTTGCATTGTGTGAGGTCGTTGCGCGCATCGTAGTCGCGATCGTGTCGCCGTGAGCGACGGCGTCGAGACAGGTCGTGACTATCATCGCTGGATGAGGGTGATGCATAGCGTTTTGCTAGCGCTTTGCCCTTTTTTGGGTCTGGTACCGGCTCCTTGTCGAGGGCGGCCTCGATTAGCCCAGACCCGCGATCGTAGATCGGTGCATGGCAGTTCGAGGATCTCCAGCCGGTGGCTGGTTGTTGAGGAGGTACATGGTGGCTGCTGTCACCGCGGCCTGCGGCGTCCTAGGAACCACGTTGCCTCTCGTGTCGACTGTCATAGAGCCGAAGTCGAGGACTTTCACGGCGTCTATGTGCTCTTGTTCGGTGAGGTGAGCCATTCGCGACTGCCTCTTCTTGGCGATGTACTCGTTGCCTCGGGAGGAGGATCCTCCGTAGGAGGAGAGCCCAGCGCGACGAAGGCTCGACTCGTCCGCCGCCTTTTTACGCGCCTCAAGTTGCACGATTGCTTGTTCTTGGCGCGTGAACTCTTCTTTTAGGAGCCAGTGGTAGCCCATCAGTAGTTCCTGCGGGGACCCAAGGGGTAGACGTGCACCTCATAGGGCCTCGCGGCAACGCTCCCACTCTTGCTCGCTGAGCTTGATTACGACGCGTTCGCCGGTTTGTTCATTGATTATGTTGGGAGGTTCGACTGCTCCCCCGTTGGCGCCGTTGCCGCCGTTGCCGGTGTTACCGCCATTGCCGCGATTGGCGAAGGTGTCGCCTGCGTTAATGACGGCGAACATGAAGTGATTGGGGAAGCTGCTGCTTCCACAACTTTCAAATTCAGAACCGTAGGTTCCATCTTCTATGGCCAGATCGCTCAGATCGGAGTCGCGACTGCTGTCGCTGATCATGTTCCCGACTGCCACCGGAGCATTGAGCTCGCTGAGGGTGCCGATCGATGGAGGGAACCATGATGCCGGGGCAAACGTCGGTGCTGTCAGTTGATCAGGCATGCGAAGCGTGCCCATCTGACCAACTTGGAAGCGGAAGCTCCCGATCGCCAGGCTAATTCCGTCGCCCACGGATTTGAAGGCCGGGCGGGTGGCCGGCGTGTGGACGATGAAGTCGAAGGCGCCGAAGAGCTGGCGAATCTCCACTGTTGCGGAGTTGTAGATCGCAGTTGATGGGGCCGAAGAAGCCGCAACATCAGCACTCCCACTTCCCACAGACGGCGCCAATTGACGAGGGTTTAACTCATCAATGCCCATTGTTATGGACTTGGGTTTTGGAGAAGGAGGGAGTGCTGGAGACATCTATCGGCTAGCAAACAAGCACACAGGGGACAAAGGATTTACCCAGGTTCAGGCCTCGTAGAGGTCCCTACTCCTGCTTGTCTGCTCGTGGAATTATCGAAGGAGTCGAAAGTTACAATGGTACGCAGATGCAATCTGGCGAGAGTTGTAGAAACTAGGGTTGCGTGTGTCCTCCTCGCCGCCCCCTCCTAGCCTTTATATAGACAGGCTAGGTCTCGGGTAGCAGGTCGAGTCGGTTACAAGTTAGGGTTTTCCCCTTCAAACTTTCTATCTTTAGCTTCTTCTTGTCTCTCAAGCAATCGAGAGTCCGCAGGTTACTCGAGTCCTTTCGTCTGGCCCTTGGCGACACCGTGGGCCTGTACGTATTTAGACCGTATATACCAAGCTCGAGTACCTGTAGGGTATACCCATGTCAGCCCGTGACTTGGAGCATGCTCTATGACTAATGAACAAGCGGGTTCCATTGACTAGTGGGTCCAAAAGAAATGTCATAACTTCTATTTTCCATTTTGATATACAGAAATTATCAAACTTGATTACATATTAGATTTTGCTTGTATGTAAAGATTCGTGGCAACTTCCAGCCATACCTTCTCTTTTAAATTTTGTTGAACCAGTAAGTAATTTGGAATATATCAAGCATAACTCCTGCATAGATTAATATATATGTAATATGGTCGTCTATATTGACTAAACTAATCATTTAATAATTTGGTCACTTATAAGTGTTGAATACAAAGTTGTGTCTTTCCTTGGAGCTCTACAATCCAAATAGTGAAGGAGTTATGTCCTAGAGGCAAATAATAAAGTGTATTATTTGATATATCTCATGTATGTTCATAATACGTTTCATACTGTACTATAACTGTGTTAATACGAAACATTAATACACGTGTGGTATGTAAACAAATCGTGCCTCTAGTTACCTCTAGTGAACTGGTTCATTGGTCATGAGGATGGTCTGGGTTTCAAGATCATGGGCATTTATGCCAACTGACAATGAGGTCATGTTATTAGTTTGAATAACACGATAGACAAACATCCAACCGTTATATCTTAATGAGATCTAGTTACAGAGTTCACCATTGATGATAAAACACAGAGAACCTCGCAACCTGATCCTTAGACTGTGAGGTAATGAAAATCACCATTCCGGAAGAAGCTTAGATGGTTATCAAGAATCATCTCGTAACAGGGTGATCAAAAAGGTGCCACTAAGTTTTTACGAAGGGATGCGTAGAGGAGTACATATCAAGACCAGGATTTGTCTAGTCCATGTAACGAATAGATACATGTGGCCATCTCGGTGATGTTGCATTAATGAAACTTGCAAGCATGTGACTAGGTCACGAAATGCAACGACATGAGAACGAGAAACCAAGTTCATCGGTAACGAGATCGAACTAAGGTATGGAGATACCAAAGATCAAGTCTCGGATGAATTAGGTATCGAATGACAAAGGGAATAGGAAACGACTATCTCACGGTTCGAGCGATTGCATTCGTGAAACGCACAGGGGTCACATGGCCATCCAGGTCCCTCTGTTGATCATTGATGTGAGAGTAGTCTCAATCATGTCCGGAGTGTTTCTGAACTGAAGGATGTCACGCTTAAGGGTAGGGACGCTTAGGGTAGATGAGGTATCGTAGGAGAAATATAGAAATAGAAACCGGAACAGTTCCGGGTAACATCCGATGAAGATCGGAAGGGGTCCGGAAGGTGTTCCGGAGTAAAGGAATAATATAATATGTGTATTTGAATGTTAATTGGAGAATTAATATTAAATATATATTTTATTTTATTATTAAAGGCATCTTAATGCTAATGGGGCTCACCCGTAGGGAGGCCCAATAGGGCATGGCGCCTAGGGAGTGGGGGCCAGCCGGCCTAGGCTTGGTGGGCCTCCCCAATGGGGCACACCTAGGGCCGGCGGCTGCCCCTAGGTGGCCGGCGGGTGTGGGGTTTAGTCCCACACCGCCTGGCCCCTGGGTGGTGCGCCCCCCTCCCACTATATATAGGGGTCCTCCCCCTTTGGAATCACCCCATTCCCTCTCATTCTCTCTCTCTTATCCACTTAGGACTTCTCCGTAATATTGGGGAGGACCTCGTGGGTGAGTTCTCCACCTTCACACCACTGTCGTGTGATCTGCGATCCGGCATCTACTTCTTCCGCTCCTTGGCTGGATCGGAGTCTGGTTGACGTCTCCTACACCGGACGTGTGACGAACTTCGGAGGCACCACACTTGGGGCGCTGCTCGTCTTCATCAATATACGCCTTCCTGCGTAAGGCGTGCATCGATCTTCAAAGGTATGAATATTGAATCCCTTCTCCGTTACTTATGTCTACATAGTATAGATCCTGGTATTAGTGTTCGAGTAGATAGATTTTTTTTGTTTTCTGCTACAAAACCCAATAGTGGTATTAGAGCGGGTCTATGGGTAGACATGTCGTACGGATAGAACACATAGCAATATGTGGGCATTGATTCTCTAGTTGCTACCCTCTTTGATGTGATTGTTCATATCGCGGCACTGTTTGATGAAGCGACCCCCAACCGACCTCACGTGGTGATTCATGAGACTGGTCCACAAATCAAATTGGCTTAGGGGGGTGTATGTCTCTCTGCAGTAGTTGATATGGCATTGACACTGGAGGGCCCTAAAAAGGGAATAAGAACGGCAATCATTGAATCCATGTTGTGGCTCGACGTTCGTAGGTGGGAAGGGGTTCTACTGTGAAAGCCTTAAAGCCACGTAAAACATGCAATAGATAATATAGAAGCGTCTATCTTTATTATTGCATAGGGGCAAGTATTATAACATGGCAATGACAAGTTTGTGAAACTCTCATTGAAGCTATTGATGATGATCATAAAGCTATAACCATGTCATAACACTTTACGTTCCAAGTATTACTTATTATGCTGATATATACTTATATTTGACGGTAGCATGATAAGATAACTCCTCACAGTATTCCAGTTATAGTATTCCCCTTGTGTGTGCACCACTAAGAAAGTTCTTCGATATGAGGCCGGCCGTGATGATCGGGGGTCAGACATATCTACGTTCGCATACAGTGGGTGCAAGCCATGTTGCATTGTGAATACACACGAGTTAGAACTGGCGAGCCTAGCATGTACAGACATGGCCTCGAAATATAGGAGACCGAAAGGTTGAGCATGAATCACATAGTTGATGTGATCAACATTAGGGAATGTCCACCTTTGATACTGCACTAATGGCCATGATGATCGGGGGAGGTGCAGGTGATAGGGATCATGTGATTACTAAACGAGTAGAGGGATGTTCGTTTAAGTGGGAGTTCATTTGGTTAAAACTTGAACTCATTATTATGAACATAGTCTAAACACTTTGCAAATACTTTGTAGATGTCTCGCCCACCCACCTTCAACCTTAGCACTTTCCTCGAGAAGGACAAGCTGAAAACTGATGGAACCAACTTCATCGCCTGGTTCCGCAATCTTAGGATCCTCCTAGTCCCCTACAAGTTGACTTATGTCATCGAGGCTGAGCTTTCGGCTAAGCCTGCAGATTCTGCCTCCCAGGACGAAAAGAATGTTTGGCAGTCCAAGGCGGACGATTTATCCCTCATCCAGAGTGGAATGCTCTATGCCATGGAGCCGGAGCTTCAAAAGCGATTTAAGAAGATGAATGCCTTTGAGATCATTGAGGATCTCAAGGCCGTCTTTGCTCCACAGGCTCGTGTAGAGAGGTATGATGCTTCCGAGCTCTTCTTCTCTGCTAAAATGGAAGAGCACAGCAGTATTAGTGAGCACGTGGTCAAAATGTCTGGCTACGTTAAACGCTTGAACGCCCTGGATTGCAAAATCCTGGAGGAGCTCGTGATTGATAGGGTGCTGCACTCGCTGCCCCTAGCTATAAGAGCTTTGTGATGAACTACAATATGCAAGGGATGACTAAGACCCTTGTTGAGGTGTTCGCCATGCCCAAAACTGCTGAGGTTGAAATCAAGAAGGAGCACACAGTGTTGATGGTCAACAAGACCACCAATTTTAAGAAACCGGGGCAAAAAGGGAAAGACAAGGGTAAAAAGTCTAAGAGGGATGGAAGGTTTTTTCCTAGCACCTCAAAGACTGCCAAGACTAGCCCTAAGCCCGGCACTTCGTGCTTCTACTACAAAGGGGATGGGCACTGGAAACGCAATTGTCCCAAGTACCTTGAAGACAAGCGAGCCGGCAAGATAGCCGCCCAGGACAAAGGTATATATGATATATATGTTATTGATGTATTCCTTACAAGCGCCAGGAGTAACACCTGGGTATTTGATACTGGATCTGTTGCTCACATTTGTAACTCTCAGCAGGATCTGTAGAGTAGGAGGCGCCTGAGGAAGGACGAGGTGACGATGCGTGTCGGCAATGGCTCGAGAGTCAAAGTGATGGCCGCCAGCACCCTGCATCTCCGCCTGCCATCAAGATTATTATTGGTTTTGAATAAATGCTACTATGTACCCGCATTGAGTATGAATATTATGAGTGGGTCTTCTTTCCTAGGGTTCGACCGAAAGGAGCTGTGTTCTATGCACCCTGCATCTCCGTCTGCCATCAAGATTATTATTGGTTTTGAATAAATGCTACTATGTACCCGCATTGAGTATGAATATTATGAGTGGGTCTTGCTTGTTGCAAGACCGTTATTTATTTAAATCAGGAACAAATTGTTGTTCAATTTATATGAATGATGTTTTCTATGTTCATGCTCCTGTGTGTGATGGTTTATTCTTACTTGATCTTGATTGTGATACACACATCCATAGTGTTGATGCTAAACGTTGTAAGCACAGTGACGATAATTCCATGTTCATGTGGCATTGTCGTCTTGGTCACATTGGCGTAAAGCGCATGAAGAAGCTTCATCAAGAAGGGCTTCTTGGATCATTGGATTTCGAATCTCTTGATACATGTGAGCCATGCCTCATGGGCAAGCTGACTAGGACAGCATTCTCTGGCACAGTGGAGAAAGCTGCAGACCTGCTTGGGATCATACATACGGATGTATGTGGACCAATGAGTGTCTCAACACGCAATGGTTATCGTTACTTTGCTACCTTTACTGACGACTTAAGAAGATATGGATATATCTACTTAATGAAGCACAAGTCTAAAACTTTTTAAAAGTTCAAGGAATTTCAGAAAGAGGTAGAGAATCAACTTAACAAGAAAATCAAGCACCTTCAATCGGATCGAGGAGGCGAGTATTTGAGTTATGAGTTTAACATGCACTTAAATAACGGTGGGATTATCCCATAGCTTACGCCAGCCGGAACACCACAGCGTAATGGTGTGTCGGAACGTCGTAACCGAACTCTATTGGATAGTGTATGGTCCATGATGTCTTTAACTGATTTGTCTGTGTCTTTTTGGGGATATGCGTTATAAACCATCGCTTTTATATTAAACCGAGCACCATCCAAATCCGTGGAGACAACCCCATATGAGATATGGTATGGGCACAAGCCGAAGTTGTTGTTTCTAAAAGTTTGGGGTTGTGAGGCATACGTTAAGAAACTGCAGCCTGACAAACTCGAACCCAAATCAGAAAAATGTATCTTTGTAGGATAACCAAGGGAAACCATTGGATACACCTTCTACAATCAAGCCGAAGGCAAGACGCTTGTCGCAAAAACAAACACCTTTCTCGAGAAAGAGTTTCTCGCAAAAGGAGTGAGTGGAAGGAAAATTGAGTTAGATGAAATTGTTGACCCTTATCTCCAAATTCCGAGTAGCACAACGGAAGCTGTTCCGAAACCACTCTCTAACATGGAGGAAGAGCCCATTGATGATGATCAAAACAATGACGTCGAGACTCCTGAAGTTCGTAGGTCTACAAGGGTTCGTGCCACTCCTGATTGGTATAGTAGCCTTGTAATGTCTGTCATCCTAGATGAATAGGAAGAACCTGCGAACTACAAAGAAGCTATGGGTAGTGCTGACTCCGAGAAATGGCTAGAAGCCATGAAATCCAAAATAGGATCCATGCATGAGAACCAAGTTTGGACCTTGGTGGATCTTCCTGAAGGCCGCAAGACCGTGGAAAATAAATGGATCTTTAAGAAAAATACAGATGCGAATGGTAATGTGACCGTTCACAAAGCTTGATTTGTTGCAAAGGGGTTTCGACAAATTCAAGGAGTTGACTACGACGAGACTTACTCTCTTGTAGTGATGCTTAAGGCTGTCAGGATTTTAATAGCAATTGATGCACATTTCGACTATGAAATATGGCAGATGGATGTTAAGACCGCATTCCTCAATGGTCACATTGATGAAGAGTTGTATATGATGCAACCGAAAGGTTTTGTTAATCCTAAGGATGCTGGAAAGGTATGCAAGCTTCAACGGTCCACTTATGGATTGAAGCAAGCATCTCGGAGCTGGAACCAACATTTTGATCAAGTGATCAAGAGTTTTGGATTTGTCCAAAATCAACAATAGTTCTGTATTTACAAGAATGAAAGTGGGAGCTCAGTTGTTTTCTTAGTAGTATATGTGGATGACATATTACTCATGGGAAATTATGTGGATCTTATGAAAAACGTGAAAGCATATTTTGAGTAACCAATTTTCCATGAAGGATCTAGGTGAAGCTGCATACATATTAGGAATCAAGATATATAGAGATAGATCAAGGCACCTAATAGAATTGAGTCAGAATACTTACATAGAAAAGATTTTGAAGAGGTTCAAAATGGAAAACACCAAAAGGTGTTTTGCACCTATGATGAAGAATTGCAAAATGAGTATGACTCAATGTCCTGTAACAGACGATGATAGAGAGAAGATGTCTTACATTCCCTATGCTTCAGCCATAGGATCTATCATGTATGCAATGCTAAGTACACGACCTGATGTGGCATTGGCTCTTAGTTTGACGAGCCGATATCAAAGTAATCCAGGACCGGATCACTAGATAGCTGTGAAGAATATCCTAAAGTATCTGAGAAGAATAAAGGATATGTTCCTAATCTATGGAGGAAATGATGAAGCTCTAAATGTAATGGGTTACGTAGATGCGAGCTGGAATTCAAATCATGATGACTCGAAGTCGCAAACAGGATTTGTTTTCTTGGTGAATGGTGGGGGGGTAAGCTGGAAGAGAAAGAAGAAGCCGGTGGTGGCGCAATCTTCAATGGAGTCTAAATATATTGTTGCGGCTGATGCAGCAAATGAAGCTATTTGGCTCAGGAATTTCGTCATCGAACTGGGAGTTTTTCCAAATGTGCAAGACCCCGTGACGATCTATTGTGATAACACGGGAGCTATTGCAAACGCAAAGGAATCAAGGACCCATTCCACGGCCAAACACATCAAGCTTAGATTTCACGTCATCCGACAAAACGTTGATGAAGGTGAAGTCAAGATTTGCAAAGTAGATATGGAACTGGATGTGGAAGATCCTTTGACTAAAGCTCTCCATCAGGAAAAGCACGAATAACACCGAGATTCCATTGGTGTTAGGTTCCTGCCTATTGTAAACTAGTTTTGTTTATACTCTAGTGCAAGTGGGAGACTGAAGGAGTTATGCCCTAGAGGCAAATAATAAAGTGTATTATTTGATATATCTCCTGTATGTTCATATTACATTTCATACTGTGCTATAACTGTGTTAATACGAAACATTAATACACGTGTGGTATGTAAATAAACCGTGTCACTAGTTACCTCTAGTGAACTGGTTCATTGGTCATGAGGATGGTCTGGGTTTCAAGATCATGGGAATTTATGCCAACTCACAATGAGGTCATGTTATTAGTTGAATAACATGATAGAAAAACATCCAACCATTATATCTTAATGAGATCTAGTTACAGAGTTCACCATTGATGATAAAACACAGAGAACCTCGCAACCTGATCCTTAGACTGTGAGGTAATGCAAATCACCATTCCGGAAGAAGCTTAGATGGTTATCAAGAATCATCTCGTAACAGGATGATCAAAAGGTGCCACTCAGGTTTTCCGAAGGGATGCGTAGAGGAGTACATATCAAGACCAGGATTTGTCTAGTCCATGTAACGGAAAGATACATGTGGTCATCTCGGTGACGTTGCATTAATGAAGCTTGCAAGCATGTGACTAGGTCATAGAATGCAACAACATGAGAACGAGAAAACAAGTTCATCGGTAACAAGATCGAACTAAGGTATGGAGATACCGAAGATCAAGTCTCGGATGAATTAGGTATCGAATGACAAAGGGAACGGGAAACGACTATCTCACAGTTCGAGCGATTGCATTCGTGAAACGCACGGGGGTCACATGGCCATCCAGGTCCCTCTGTTGATCATTGATGTGAGAGTAGTCTCAATCATGTCCGGAGTGTTTCCGAACCGAAGGACGTCACGCTTAAGGGTAGGGACGCTTAGGGTAGATGAGGTATCGTAGGAGAAATAGAGAAAGAGAAACCGGAACAGTTCCGGGTAACATCCGATGGAGATCGGAAGGGGTCCGAAAGCTATTCCGGAGTAAAAGAATAATATAATATGTGTATTTGAATGTTAATTGGAGAATTAATATTAAATATATATTTTATTTTATTATTAAAGGCATCTTAATGCTAATGGGGCTCACCCGTAGGGAGGCCCAATAGGGCATGGCGCCTAGGGAGTGGGGGCCAGCCGGCCTAGGCTTGGTGGGCCGCCCCAATGGGGCACACTTAGGGCCGGCGGCTGCCCCTAGGTGGCCGGCGGGTGTGGGGTTTAGTCCCACACCGCCTGGCCCCTGGGTGGTGCGCCCCCCTCCCACTATATATAGGGGTCTCCCCTCCCCCTTTGGAATCACCTCATTCCCTCTCATTCTCTCTCTCTTATCGACTGAGGACTTCTCCGTAATATTGGGGAGGACCTCGTGGGTGAGTTCTCCACCTTCACACCAACGTCGTGTGATCTGCGATCCGGCATCTACTTCTTCTGCTGCTCGGCTGGATCGGAGTCCGGTTGACGTCTCCTACACCGGACGTGTGACAAACTCGGAGGCACCACACTTGGGGTGCTGCTCGTCTTCATCAATATACGTCTTCCTGCATAAGGCGTGCCTCGATCTTCAAAGGTATGAATATTGAATCTCTTCTCCGTTACTTATGTCTACATAGTATAGATCCTGGTATTAGTGTTCGAGTAGATAGAATTTTTTTCTGCTACGGAACCCAACAAATAGTTGTAAGCATCGATTTTGCGGCAGTCGAACAAGGTTACCGTGTGATCTTCATAAGTTAGCTTGGTTTGACATTATTAGTTTTTTACCTTGATCATGTAACGTGCCAGTTTCTTATGGTACTAAACTTGGTCTATTGCTCGATATATTTTTGTTTGAAGTTTGCTCAATGTACCTTTTTGTTTACTTGAAGAAACACTGGTACCTCTATGTTGTTTATGAGCTTTAATATGAAATACGGGCCCACTTGTTGCGTCTAAGGTCAGATCTCTTGGTTTTAAACATGTCTAACACGTGACACATTTATCTACCGATTAAAACACTTAATCTTGCACATCCTCATATATTTAATTTATAATGTTACCAGCGGTGAATACAACACACCTACCACGCTTGACAAATAGACTGTAGGTGGCGCGGCGAAGCGCGCATGTCTACCTAGTATTTTCAAATCTCCAAATTTTATCCGACTTTGTCATTTGTGTTTAACCCATAATATATAGTCATTCATAATATAGAGAATTTTTTGTTACAATTTCGCAATCATTCGACAAAATTAATCGATTGAGACTTAGAAGCAAACAATCGACAAAATCAATACCTTTACTAATGTCTCCTAAACCATTGTCCCTACTCCCGTTTCTTCGGCGAGTTGCAGGTAACTCATACGATCGATTTCATAACTGAACTAAGAGTGTCCAAGCACATCTTAGTTCAACCCATAGTCACCGAAACCTACTATAGTGTACGTCCTAAGGATCCTGGGCTTCGGGTCTAAAAAGCGTTGGCTATATTGCCTTGCGCACCGCGCTTCTAGTAGGCCTCCTCCGGTGTGAGCTGCGGTGCATCACCCTCGGTGATGTAGGTACACATTAACATGTGCAAGTATAAATCCGGAATCCCTTTCTAATACGCAACAATGGTGATACTAATGTCTATTATTAATGCAGGACATATCTCATGGTGCTTCTAAGTTTCATTGTTAATGCACTAGATAGTGATCAATCTTATTAGTCATTAATGTATTCCATGACCAAGCTACAAATTAAGATGGTTAGTAATTATGGACGCAAATAGAGCGGGAAATTTTCATCTTTTTGTTGAAAAAACAAAAACAAAATTAACATTCAGAAACGGAAATCGACGTAACGCAGAAGGTGTATTCTGGCGAAAAAGGTATTCCTTGATGCTCTGTGTTCAGTCTGTATCGGTTTTTGAGTTTTCGACAATATCTTTGTCTATATCTGTTTTCACAGCTTTGGTTTTTTTTTGCTTCATAAGACATGAAAACAAAATATTGCACCACTTGCCCGTTTTTGTTCCGTTGTCATTCCCGGTAATAGGATAGAGACTTGGTGCACATGGACACGGGTGATATTTTTTTTAAAAGAAATTAGGGTCATATTTTTGTGTTTTTCTTTTAAAATATTAAGATAGATCCAACGATGTATCACACAAATGTGCAAAATATGGATTTCAAATAATTTGTATTATGAGCTATGCAAAAATGACAAAAGTGTGGATCTAACTATGTATATTTTCAAACCTCCAAATTTTATCCGATTTTGTCATTTGTGTGTAACCCAGAATATAGAGTCATTCATAATATAGAGAATTTTGTATTATAATTTCGCAATCAATCGACAAAATTAATCAATTGAGACTTAGAGGCAATCAATCGACAAAATCAATACCTTTACTAATGTCTCATAAACCCTTGTCCCTGCTCCCGTTTCTTCGGCGAGTTGCAGGTAACTCATACGTCGATTCCATAACTGAGCTAAGAGTGTCCAAGCATGTCTTAGTTCAACCCATAGTCACCAAAACCTACTATAGTGTACGTCCTGAGGATCCTGGGCTTCGGGTCTAAAAAGCGTTGGCTATATTGCCTTGCGCACCGCGCTTCTAGTAGGCCTCCTCCGATGTGAGTTGCGGTGCATCACCCTTGGTGATGTAGGTACACATTAACATGTGCAAGTATAAATCCGGAATCCCTTTCTAATACGCAACAACGGTGATACTAATGTCTATTATTAATGCAGGACATATCTCATGGTGCTTCTAAATTTCATTGTTAATGCAGTAGATAGTGATCAATCTTATTAGTCATTAATGTATTCCATGACCAAGCTACAAATTAAGATGGTTAGTAATTATGGACGCAAATAGAGCGGGAAATTTTCATCTTTTTGTTGAAAAAACGAAAACAAAATTAACATTCAAAAACGGAAATTGACGTAACGCAGAAGGTGTATTCTGGCGAAAAAGGTATTCCTTGATGCTCTATGTTCAGTCTGTATCGGTTTTTGAGTTTTCGACAATATCTTTGTCTGTATCTGTTTTCACGGATTTGGTTCTTTTTTGGCTTCATAAGACATGAAAACAAAATATTGCACCACTTGCCCATTTTTGTTCCATTATCATTCCCGGTAATAGGATAGAGACTTGGTGCACATGGACACGGGTGATATTCTTTTTAAAGAAATTAGGGTCATATTTTTGTGTTTTTCTTTTAAAATATTAAGATAGATCCAACGATGTATCACACAAATGTGCAAAATATGGATTTCAAATAATTTGTATTATGAGCTATGCAAAAAATGACAAAAGTGTGGATCTAACTATGTATATTTTCAAACCTCCAAATTTTATCCGATTTTGTCATTTGTGTGTAACCCAGAATATAGAGTCATTTATAATATAGAGAATTTTTTGATACAATTTCGCAATCAATCGACAAAATCAATACCTTTACTAATGTCTCATAAACCCTTGTCCCTGCTCCCGTTTCTTCGGCGAGTTGCAAATAACTCATCCGTCGATTCGACAACTGAGCTAAGAGGGGCCAAGCACGTCTTAGTTCAACCCATAGTCACCAAAACCTACTATAGTGTACGTCCCGAGGATCCTGGGCTTCAGGTCTAAAAAGCGTTGGCTATATTGTCTTGTGCACCGCGCTTTTTGTAGGCCTCCTCCGGTGTGAGTTGCGGTGCATCACCCTCGGTGATGTAGGTACACATTTACATGTGCAGGTATAAAGCTAGAATCCCTTTCTAATACGCAACAACGGTGATACTAATGTCTAGTATTAATGCGGGACACATCTCATGGTGCTTCTAAATTTCATTGTTAATGCAGGAGATAGTGATTAATCTTATTAGTCATTAATGTATTCCATAACGGTGATGTAAATTAAGATGATTAGTAATTAGGGACGCAAATAAAGCGGGAAGTTTTCGTCTTTTTGTATTTAGAAATGGATATCGATGTAATGTAACACGGAATAGGAAAGGGAAGGTGTATTCCGGCAAAAGAGGTATCCCTTGCTATTCCGTGTTCAGTCTGTATCGGTTTCGAGTTTCCGACAATATCTTTGTCCATATCTGTTTTCAAGAGCTTCTTTTTGGCTTCATAAAATATAAAAACAAAATATTGCACCACTTGCTCGTTTTTGTTCCGTTATCATTCCCGGCAATAGGATAGAGACTTGGTGCACATGGACACCGGTGATATCCTTTCTAAAATAAATTAGAGTCGTATTTTTGAGTTTTTTTTTTTGGAAAAAAATCCAGATAGAGCCAACAATGTGTCACCCAAATGTGCAAAATATGGATTTCAAATAATTTGTAGTATGAGCTACGCAAAAAATGACAAAAGTGTGTATCTGACTATGTATATTTTGAAATCCCCATCCGATTTTGTCATTTTTGTGTAACCCATAATATAGAGAATTTCAGGTTACAATTTTGCATGATTGTAGGACACAACATTGACTATGTCCAGACTTCATTTCATATTTTCTTGAAACTTGCAAGTATTATTTTTTATTTGCTTTTTAAATGAATGGAGCACTTGAGCTCGAGGCAGCCAAGTATGCTTTCCACGGTAATAGTGGAAATAAAATGTCGGAAACATTTCCTCCAATAATGCCTACACTTAAGCATTATTGGATTTCCTCTCGTAGGAAAGAATCTAGCGGCAAAGGTACCAGCCATGGCACACACAAGCGGAGTCCACGCCGAGGCTGCACCCGAACCCAGCTCCCCGCCAAGCGACCGAGCCGAGCCAGGAGGAGGGTTTTGATTTTGCACCGAGGCGAGGCCCCGTGGTCACGGTGTGATCTTCTCAGCGCTCGCCTATTTAAGGGCGCGCTGGCCGGCTACTCCCACTCCCACCACCTCACCTGCCCCGAAATTCCCTTGCTTCGGATGCCCCCTCGCTCCCCACTCTCTGCTCTCCGCTCTCGGGCTTGACGACCCTCCCAAGCAACCTCCCTTCGGCCTTCGCAGGCGCAGCGCAGCCGGGCGCCAATGGCCGGGTAAGTCCCGTTCGTGCCTGGCTACCGTCTCTTCTCTCGGGTCTGACTTTTCTGCTCGGGTTTTTTCCCATTATTTTCTGCTCGTCCTGGTGTTATTATCTGCTCCGAAATCGTGAGGGGATTGGGGATTTGGGTTTGGGGTTTTAGGGCTGATCCAGAGGGGCTTCGCGATTGATCGGCGTGGGGGTGTGCGTGCGTGGTTTCTCTCTGGAGGAGACCGGATGCTGATAACGACCCCGCGGAGCTCGAGCGCGCGGCAGAGCAGATATCGGCCTGACGGAGCAAATGCGTGCGAGACCGTCAGGGAGAAGTCCGTGAAACGCCCGCGACCTGATTCCGGCCGGGGTCCTCTCGTCGCTACAGTGTCAGCGCGTTTTTTTTTCCCGACTGCTGTGTTGGAAGAGCCTTCCTCGGGAAGGCAGCAGAAAAGTTCTAGTACGAGATGGAAGCAGAGAAGGCGCCGTATATCCGGCCCGGTTCTGTTTCGTCGTTGCGGTGTCTGTGCAGGGGTTTTACGGTCTGCCGAGGTGGTGGTGGAGGAACCTTCTTCTCGAAGGAAGAGAAGGGTACTGTTCCGTTCCGTTCCGTTCTGTTCTGTTCTGTTCTGATTGGTGGAGACTGGTCTCGTGGTCGCTCGCAGCTGTCTGTCCGTCCCTGCTTATTTGCTCCGGCTGTCGCAGCGGTCAGAAAAGCAGAGCAGAAATCGTAGATTTGCTGCCTGCTACTGCTAGGATGTGATGGTGCAGGTTGGGCGTTCCTTCGGTACTGCTGGTTTGTTTTGAGTTGGTCACAGTCACACGCAGCAGAGACAGATTTGTGCTAGTATTTGTTTTGAGGTATCGGTCTGACAGCGCAATGCGTGGGTCACCATGGAGATGCCCGGCGGTGTAACGCCCCGACGTGATTCCGGCCAGACAGCTTCCTTTCGTCGATACAGTGGCAGTGCGTGTTTTTTTACAGCCGCGTTGGAGTTGGAGGAGCCTTCTTTTGGAAGGAACAAGGGGCCTGTTCTGGAAAAAAAAAGACGGAAGCAGATAAGGGTCCTGTTCTGCTCTGTTTCGTGGAGACTGGTCGATCTCGTGGCGCTCTCCAGTATTCCTGGAGGGATCCCATCCCCATCTCGTGGTGCGCTCTGATCACAGCTTGTCCGTCCCTGTAAAGGTTACTAGTTTTGCGGTGGTCAGAAAGCAGGGACAGATCTGATTGGATTGTCGAATCGTAGATTGCTGCTAGTACGTGATGGCGAATCTCCCCTGTTCAGTATCAATGAATCATCATAGAAAACGTTTCACTATGCTATCTCGAACGTGGTCCGTGCTGGCCCCTGTATCTGCTACTCGTCTGATTAGCTTCCAGATTTCGGTTTTCTTGTACTGACAAGCAAATGACAGCTGCTGCCGGTTTAAGAGGAGGGGTACCTGGTTACACAACTGGGCATGTTGTCTCTGGGTGCCCGTTGTTCAGATCATTGGCTGCTTAGATTAGTCCCCTCTTTCTTCTGAAACAGGGAACGAAACAGAGCACTTGACCAGGAGCTCACAGATTCTCAACACATAACTCCTGGTCTGTGACAAATGTTGTTCAGCTTTGTTGGACTATGTGGGATCTGTGTTATGAATCATTAGTTGAATTTATTAATTATTTGTCACAACAGATGCTTCCTAAGAATAGACCCATCTCACAGATTCTCCTGCATGCAGGTCACTGATTGTTACTGGGAAGACAATTGCTGCGATAATTAGAAACGCTACTGGTGAAATTGGGAAACTGGTTGCAGCAGCATGGAAGGAGTGCCCAGTTTGTAAATATCACATTTATAATGACGATGTAAGTGTTGTTAACTCTTTAATATGATACTAGCTAGGTTTAAACGTTTATGCTCATTTGTGTAGTAATTTTCCCCATTACAATCGGGTGCATAAAGTTCAACAGTGATAAAAAAAATGCACTGGTTCCCTTTGCAGTGTACTACATGAATTAGTTGCTTGAGTACTCTGTTTATGCACAGATAGTTTTTAATCGATGACATGTTGTTAGATCCTATATGCATGGTAAATTGGTAATGACATGTAGGAAGCAACAATTTCACTGTATCCATTTCCGCGCTTCATATGCTTGTTGAACCATTATGTTCTGAACAACATAGATGCTAAATTTGTACCTTATTCTTGATGAGCAGACAAGATACCTCACTGCAGAACCACATTTCTGTTTTTTTTACATTAAATGTGAAATGTCATGCATTCATATATAGAGCCAATAGAGGGTGTACAGCGTCATGATTTCAGGTTGCACTTCATGCCTTGTATTGCAGGTTTCATCACAGTGGCCAGGACTTCCTCTTGGAGTCAAGTTTGACCCATCTGATCAGGAACTGCTTATACATTTAGAAGAAAAGAATGGCAGGGCAGCATCCCATAAACTTATAGATGACTTTATTCCCACCATAGAGGAGTTGGAAGGAATTTGTTATACGCATCCAGAAAATCTCCCTGGTACAGGATTCTTATTCTGAACTTGTTATCAGGACCTTCTGAATTAACCAGTTACCTATTATACTAGTACTTTGCAGAGTAAAGTCCTGGTTAGTAAATTTTTACATGCCCCTGTAGGTACCAAGATGGACGGGAGCAGCAGCCATTTTTTCCACAGAGTATCAAATGCGTATGATGTTGGCCAGCGCAAGCGTCGCAAGATCAGTAGCAACAACCGCATTGATTCTGACGAGCCGATCAGGTGGCATAAGACGGGGCAATCCAAACCCATCTTCGATAATGGTGTCTTAAAAGGCTGGAAGAAAATACTGGTTCTTCACAAGGGAAAGAAAGTTAAAACTAACTGGACCCTCCATCAGTGTCACCTTGGGGCAGAGAAAGATGAGAAGCACGGCGAGCTCGTGGTCTCGAGAGTCTTTTGGCAGGTGAAGTCAAATAACACTGGGACGTCGCCGATGCATGTTGCTGATGTAGAATCCGGTTCACCTGCTCTGAATATCGATCCTACAACCCCAAATTTGTACCCTCCACAGTCTTGTCGGCTAAGCGGTAGCCCACTGGAAGCAGAGCAGTATCAGGTAATCATAATCACTTTCATGTTACTGCACTGCTTGCTACTACCAACTGCTGTTCATGTTACTTACTGAGTTTGCTGAAACTGTGACAGGATGAGGAAGAGCCCGGCTCATCTGCTGATCAGGTTTGCGCGGGGCTACCTCTGCTCCGCGACGCCGACATCCATGAGAAGATGGTGCCTCTCGACTACCCCGGCATGGACGAGCTGTTTGGATCCTCCGACCTGGAATTTTCATTCCTCGAACCGATTTGTGCACTCCCACCGTAAGTGTGCTGCGCTGCTGCTCATTTCTCGGGGTGTCTGTCATGGCGAATCTCCTCATCATGCGTTTCTTAATTGTGTTGGTTCACAGGATAGACTCTGGCTTTGACGGAAATGTAGCATAGCACAGAGAGGAGGAGCACCGGAAGAGGGGTTCTGAAGTAGCAATGCAGAGAAACTGCATTTCCTCGTGACGTATGAGTGATCCATCTCCGAGGAAAATTTTGTATCTGATGTTTCGGTCTGCGAATCGGTGTGCCTCAGCTATTTTTCGAGCATAGTGGTATTAGAGTCAGACATTCTCGAGCAACATCTCGCTCTCGGGAGTCTCAAGTCTGTGTTGTTCAGTTGTTGATGTGTTGTACTTGTAATGTCTAAGCCATGTAACGGATCATCGGGTGCTTTGAGTAGATTTGTTTCCCTTTGAGATGTATTCTAGTCTGTTTAAGTGCAAAATTCTGCTGCACTCCTTGTTGGTCCGGCAGAAAATGTCATGTCATGCTAATTAACCCGCTTCACTTGTTAAGACATAGTAGTAATTTTGTTGTAGTGTTTGTCTATGTCTCAATCGATCGAGGTTTCTTAAGTCTCAATCACCTTGATGAGGAGTAACCTCGGCAACGCCTTATGGACCAACGTTTTCTTAAGTTTATATCTTTGTAGGCTTCGTATTTGTTCAGTCGTCATGGGTTTCATGGATCTTGGCATATCTTCGAGTGAGCCTCCCGTTGAGCCGCACCGTGTATGCCAATAGTGGGCACCCGAAGGGTTATACCTATGTCACACCTAAGAAAAATGCAACCGTAGTTAGAAGAAATGTGCAGCTCGTACGCATTTTTCTTCTAGAAAAGAGCAACTGAAATCAGTTGCACTTTTTTTTTGAACTTTTGGGTGACGGAGACTTAAGAAAATCTCGACCGACCGAGAAATAATAAAACCGTTTATAACGTTTACCCTACTCTATATTTTTTTAGAACTCCACCCCACTTGATTCATTGAAAGTATTATTATAGACACCCTTAGGTGGAACGTGCTAGCAATGCCTCCCCACTTAGGAGTACAACGCTCCTCTCGCTAGATTATGCGCATCAAAATTCGACTTTCTCCCTTCATGAGAAAACTCAAAGGTCTTGAATTCCGCCCTCGTCGCCTTCATCTCTCGGATCAACTGGCCATATAGCACCATCTCCTCATTTGCCCTGATGTTCTTGATGACATTTGCACAGTCGCTCATGAGCTTCACTCGATGCAGGTTCAGATCAGCCGACAATGCCATCCCCACCCTGCACGTGGCCGCCTCCAAGACCTCAGGGTCATCAGCCCCTTCGGTAACAATTGTTGATGCTACTAGGAACACTCCTTGATCATCACGAGCAATATCGGTCAGAGCTGTACGCTTTCTATTCTTTGACAGAGCCGCATCAACATTTACCTTGTCTGCCCTAGGTGGTAGCGGGATCCACTTTGGTACAGCCAGTCAGCCTCCGCCATCGCGTCCTCCCTCTAATGCCGATCTTACATGCGTGCCCAGGCCAGGAAACCACCGTTCGCCCCCGGATTAGACCTAGCGAAGAGATTCACAGGGATCACCAAAGCCCAAGACCTTCGTCGTAGAGAATCGCCATTGAAGTCGTCCTAACCCTAATCGCCATAGGTATTTTACCCTGCTCTATGTTCCTTGGCCTTCATTGTGAACTCTGTAAATAGGGGTATTGGGCTCCACTCACAGCGTGTTGCCAAATTGGTGTTGAGAAATAGAGCAATTTTCCAAGAGATTTAACCAAAATAAAAGGCAGATAAAGCATAGGCAGAATAATAGAAAATGACCAAAAGATGATATACATCACGGTAGAGGAACCGCCGGTGTTCCCGTTAGCGTTGGCACTGTCGTCAACCATGTTGTCGAGGAAAAGGTTGTTGATATCAGGGAAGAAGTCGTCGTTGGGGAAGACGTCGCTATCCGTGAAGGAGTCCGTGATGAAACCAATAGTCGTGCTGGTAGTGCTCCCCAAAAACCTTATCGCCCTTCTCCCGTACAGGACTCGAAGTAGCGGGGTCTCGGAGGCCTACTGTCCCAGCTCGCGGTGCACGCTGCAAGACGGGATGGGGAAGATCCAAGCAGCGCAATGCTCTGAAACTGTAGACGCAGGGTGTGTGCAGGCATCGACCGAAGCCGAACAGCCTCCAATAAGCTCGAATTAAATCTCCACTAAGTTCGTGCGTATTAAAAATACACTCACGCAGACTGTTCAAATTATTATCCATTTATGTGTGTCAAAAAGAAAGAGAAGCTCTCGGCTCGAGGCATTCCCGCAACCCGCAACCCGCAACCCGCGGCGGGCGCGCGCGTCGTGACGGGGCGGGGCGGGGCGGGGCGTGGCGAGGCGGGCGGCGGAGGAGGAGGAGCGCGCGTGTATATGTCTTCTCTTCTCAAGCTCGTACAAGTGGTGGAAGAGCTCTCCTTATAAGCTGGTCCAACTTCCACTCAACTAGCAATGTGGGACTAAACTCCTGTCCCACCTCTTTGCCTTGCATGAATGGGCCAAGTGGGTCTCTAGGATTTCAAGAATTGTTGAATAATATAAATGGGCTGGGCCTTTATTAGGCAAAATTCCAACAATCCCCCACCAGATCCCAGAGGCACACATAAATTTGCCTATGGTTCCAAAACATTATTTATATACTGGTACTAGTGGAGACTGTTAAGTTGAACTTCCACCTAGAACTCTATGCTACACTCGTTTGCAACTTGTACAGTGGACTATGCCTTGAACTGCAAGTTTGCTGCATTCTAGCTTTACACAAAGCCTTGACCAATATTGGGCTGCCGTGGGACTTCCCCTCGGGTGGAGCTTATGCATCATACTCCATAGCCTTTCATGAGTTTATTAGAGAGCACCCAACTCTCATAGACTGTGATGTTTAACAATCAGACTCATATAGGTGTGTTCTTCAAAAGATGTTCTGCAGGACAACATCTCTGCTTAAACTAAGCCACTTAGAACACATTAAGATAAATCAATCTGCCATGCAGAATAGGAAAGTATTGCATCTTCACGGAGTGGTGTTTTAAAGTAGGGTTACTTTCCTCTCAGTTAACCAACAGCTTGTCTCCCAATTCTAATTCACGGGATCTCCGATCACATAGAGTGGTTTACCACCGTGGAAAACTTATATTGTGGGTCTCATACCCATCTCCTTTGATGCATTTTATATCACGTTACGTGATAGACCCTTTGTGAAGGGATCTGCCAGATTCTTAGATGTTTGGATATAATCCAATGCAATAACTCCGGAGTTTCTCATTTTCCTGACAGATTTCAATCTCCTCTTCACATGTCTTGAGGACTTCATATTATCCTTAGAACTGTTAACTTTAACAATCACAGTTTGATTATCACAATTCATTGGAATTGCGGGTATAGGTTTCTCAACCATAGGTAAGTCCATCAAGAGTTCTCGAAGCCACTCTGCTTCGATAGTGGCTGTGTCTAATGCTGCGAGTTCTGCTTCCATAGTTGACCTCGTTAAGATGGTCTGCTTGCAAGATTTCCAAGAAACAGCACCACCACCAAGTGTAAATATATATCCACTCGTGGCATTTATCTCATCAGCATCAGATATCCAATTTAAATCACTATATCCCTCCAGCACCCTTGGGTACCCAGTATAGTGAATGCCGTAGCTCACAATGCCATTTAGATAGCGCATGAATCTCTCAAGAGCTTGCCAATGATCATCTCCATGATTTGAAACAAACCGACTGAGTTTGCTTACAGCAAAAGCGATGTCAGGCCTCGTAGCGCTAGCTAAATACATAAGCGACCCAATAATCTGAGAATATGTCAATTGATCTCTAGTAGTGCCTCTATTCCTTCGAAGTAACACACTAGGATCATACGGTGTTGGAGAAGACTTGCAGTTGCTATACCCAAAATGACTCAAGATCTTTTCCACACAGTGAGACTGAAGCAGTGTGATCCCACCATTATCATCTCTCAATAGCTTGATGTTCAAAATAACATCAGCTACTCCTAGATCCTTCATCTCAAAAGACCGAGATAAGAAATCCTTGACTTCCTTAATCACATTAAGATTGGTCCCAAAAATCAGTATGTCATCAACATACAAACAAAGAATTACTCCCTCGCCCTATACACATTTGTTAGCTTCATTTACAGCAAAACCTGCAGTGGTTAGGGTTCTCTCAAACTTCTTGTGCCACTGCTTAGGTGCTTGTTTAAGGCCATATAAAGACTTCAACAACTTACACACTTTTCCTTCTTGACCACTCACTACAAATCCATCTGGCTGATCCATATAAATTTCCTCGTCCAACTCTCCATTTAGGAAAGCCGTCATAACATCCATTTGATGAACGAGAAGACCATGTGAGGCAGCTAAAGATAGTAGTACGCGAATGGTGGTCAATCTGGCTACGAGTGAGTAAGTATCAAATAAGTCCTCACCTTCTTTTTGGGTATAACCCTTGGCTACAAGTCTTGCCTTGTACTTCTCAATAGTACCATCAGGCCTAAGTTTCTTCTTAAACACCCATTTGCATCATACGGGTTTGCACCCATAAGGACGATCGGTGATCTCCCATGTTCCATTTGTTAAGATGGAATCCATCTCACTACGAACGGCTTCCTTCCAGTAGTCAGCATCAGGAGATGCATAGGCTTCTGAAATAGAGGTAGGAGTATCATCCACAAGGTACACAATGAAATCATTACCAAAGGATTTTACAGTCCTCTGTATCTTACTCCTCTTAGGAATTTCATTATCATCCTCCTCAGGTTTTTCCGAGTGTTCAATAGGAATGGTATGTTCAGGAATTGTGGGTATTTCCTGATTCAATGAGTCAGGTATCTCCTGATTTGATGAGCTAGGTATATCCTTCATGGGAAAGATATCCTCAAAGAAAGTCACATCATTTGACTCCATGATTGTACCAACATGCATGTCTGGTACTCCAGATTTTACTATCAAGAATCTATAGCCAATGCTATGAAAAGCATATCCTAGAAAAACACAGTCCACGGTTTTTGGTCCAAGTTTGTGCTTCTTTGGGATTGGCACATGAACCTTTGCCAGACAGCCCCAAGTTCGCAAGTAAGAAAGATTTAATCTTTTCTTTTCCCATTCTTCAAATGGAGTAATCTCTTTGTTCTTAGTGGGAACTCGGTTTAGGACATGACATGCAGTCAGTAATGCCTCCCCCCACCATTCCTTGGAGAGACCCGATGTGTCTAATATGGCGTTAACCAAATCTGTTAGAGTACGGTTCTTTCTTTCGGCTACCCTGTTTGACTGGCGCAAGTAGGGAGGCGTCCTCTCATGGATTATACCATGTTCCGCACAAAAAGAATCAAACTCGTTGGAAAAGTACTCTCCACCACGATCAGACCTAAGCCTCTTAATCTTTCGATCAAGTTGGTTTTCTGCTTCAGCTTTATAGACTTTAAAGTAACTCAAAGCCTCATCTTTTGATTTCAGAAGATACACATGCCAATATCTCGTAGAGTCATCGATCAATGTCATAAAATATTTCTTTCCACCTTTTGTTAACACACCATTCATCTCACAAAGATCTGAATGTATGAGCTCTAGTGGCGCCAAATCTCTCACCTCTGCAGTCGTATGTGACTTGCGAGGTTGCTTTGCTTGCACACAAGTTTGGCATTTAGATCCCTTCACAGTAGTGAATTTTGGGATTATATTCATTTTAGCTAACCGCGTCATGCAACCAAAATTAACATGACAAAGACGTGAATGCCAGACATTTGACACAAGATCAGATGAAACATGATTCACGACTTTATTACACACATCTGACAGTGACAGGCGGAACAAACCTCCACACTCATAGCCTTTACCAATAAATGTTCCAAACTTACTCAGTACAAATTTATTGGACTCAAACACAATCTTGTAGCCATCACGACATAGAAGTGATCCACTAACAAGATTCTTATTTATTGAGGGAACATGATGCACGTTCTTTAGGCGCACGATCTTTCCCGAAGTGTACTTCAGATCGACTGTACCAACACCATGAACAGAAGCATGCGAGCCGTTCCCCATCAGCATGGACTGAGCCCCTCTGACCTGATATGAAGAAAACATGGAAACATCAGAACAAACATGTACATTAGCGCCCGTGTCAATCCACCAATCAGGAGAATGGCATAATGAAAGAACAGTAGGTAATATACCATACCCAACATCTTTCATCTCAACGTCGCCCATGACAATATTAGCAGTCTTGCTGCCTTTTCCATGCTGGCGCTTGTCAAAGCGGTTGGGGCAAGCAGGAGCCCAATGATCAGGATCACCGCACACGTGACAAGCACCTTTCTTCTTATCAGTCTTCTTCTTGAAGCTAGTAGACTGTGAGGCTTTGTTCTTTCCATCGAACTTTCCTTTTCCATCAAACTTTCCCTTGTTCTTGGACTTGTGTGACTGGAAGTTCTTTTTCTGTACCAGATTGGCACTTGAACCTCCCTCAGCACCTCGAGCACGTGTGTCTTTTGCTCTCGCCTTCTCTTCCACATCAAGAGTACCAATGAGATCCGAAACAGAAAACTCTTGTCTCTTGTGTTTCAGGGAAGTAGCAAAGTTCCTCCACGAAGGGGGAAGCTTGGCAATAATGCCCCCGGCAATTAACTTGTCCGGTAAAACACAAGGGAAGTGCTCAAGCTCTTTGGCCAGTGACTGTATTTCATGAGCCTGCTCAACCACGGAGCGGTCATCAGTCATCTTGTAGTCATAGAGTTGTTCCATGACATACAGTTCACTGCCAGCGTCCGAGACCCCAAACTTGGCCTCGAGCGCAGCCCACATGTCCTTGCCATTATCAAATGACATATAGGGTTCAACAATGTTATCCCCTAGAATAGACAGCAAAGCAGCCTTGAACAGGGTATCAGTTTTCCGAAAAACTTGTTCCTGAGCAGGAGTAAGCTCTCCCTGAGGCTTGCCAAGAGTGGCGTCATAGCAGTTCATGTTCTGAAACCAGAGAACTGCTCTCACGCGCCACCTCTTATAATGCGTACCCTCAAAAACAGGTGGCTTCACAGAAGCAACGAAACCACTTGGAGCAAATTGCCTATAATAAGGTTTTTTGATTGTTGAGAAATAGAGCAATTTTCCAAGAGATTTAACCAAAATAAAAGGCAGATAAAGCATAGGCAGAATAATAGAAAATGACCAAAAGATGATATACATCACAGTAGAGGAACCGCCGGTGTTCCCGTTAGTGTTGGCACTGTCGTCAGCCATGTTGTCGAGGAAAAGGTTGTTGATGTCGGGGAAGAAGTCGTCGTTGGGGAAGACGTCGCTGCTGTCGCTATCCGTGAAGGAGTCCGTGATGAAACCAGTAGTCGCGCTGGTAGCGCTCCCCAAAAACGCAGACTGTTCAAATTATTATTCATTTATGCGTGGCAAAAAGAAAAAGAAGCTCTCGGCTCGAGGCATTCCCGCGGCGCGCGGCGCGTGTCGTGACGAGACGTGGCGAGGCGGGCGGCAGAGGAGGAGGAGCGCGCGTGTATATGTCTTCTCTTCTCAAGCTCGTACAAGTGGTGGAAGAGCTCTCCTTATAAGCTGGTCCAACTTCCACTCAACTAGCAATGTGGGACTAAACTCTTGTCCCACCTCTTTGCCTTGCATGAATGGGCCAAGTGGGCCTCTAGGATTTCAGGAATTGTTGAATAATATAAATGGGCTGGGCCTTTATTAGGCAAAATTCCAACAATTGGTCGGCCCACGTTAGCGCTCTTTTCACGACGAGTTCTTTCCTGACGTTTTTAGGGTTTCCATTCTGTTTTTTCTTCAATTCGGTAGTTTTCTGTTTTCTTTTTATATATTAGAATATCTTCCTTTTCTTTTCTTTTTTTATTTTAATTTTTAGTTAAACTAATGTGTATTGTGGAAAACTTACTGCTGTAATATTTTATCGATAATATAATATTTATATTGAAAAATGTTTAAATAAAATCAATTTTTAATACTAAAAGTTATCCTTATGTTGTTAAAAGCACCCCTGGGTTAGGCCTCAGAGGGACGCTAGAATCAACAGTTTTTTGGGAGCAGCCCCTAGGGACACACTCGTGCGCACGCTGGATGCAACCTACACACATGATGAATTTTCTCTCTCCTTCACTAAAATGCTTCTTTCACAACCTCTTGTAATTAGCACGCGATGTAGAAGGTATCAAATGCGTCGAGGTACCAACATACCCACCACATCTCCTCCGTAGAAGGTACCAAATGCGCTGAAGTTTGTTTGTCAAAAAAATTCAAGCTTGCGAGGTCTGTCGCTATTTTACTGGGAATAGAAATGTTGCCGGCATTCTAGGGTTTAGTTCCAATGAGAAAATCTCGGCAGCCATGCAGGTGGTCGCATATGTCATCCCCGCGGACTATACCGATGAGTTACCTTCGCATTGGCGAAAATACAACCCTTGAGTCCGTGCGAATATTTTCCATGGTGACCATCTGAGTCTTTGGTTTCATGTATCTTCGAGCTCACAATGAAGAAGATACAAGAAGATTGATGGCAATGAATGAAAAACGAGTTTGCCTAGGTATGCTTGGGAGTGTTGAACTAGAGGTGGAAATATTGCTCAAAGACATGACATGAAGAATACTAGGGTAAAAATTATGATGCTACCATTGTGCTTAAGATTGTGACATTAGAGGACATGTGGATTTGGCATTGTTTTTTTTTGGATTGCCTGATCACTAAATGACATCAGTGCCTTGCATAAATCCCATCTATTTGCAAGACTAGCTAATGGAGATGCTCCGACTTTCAATTACAAAGTCACGAACCATGACTACACAATAGGCTATACTATCTTGCCGATGACATATATCCTTCATGATCAACTTTTGTTAAGACCATTCATGAGTCAAAATCGAGGAAGGAATCTGTTTTTGCCACTGGCTTAAGAAGCATGCAATAAAAATGTCAAAAGAGCGTTCTACAGGGCAAATAAATGCGAACGCGTTTTATGGGCAATAAATGTGATTATTTCAGATATCACAACACGCAATTATCATCCAAATTGAAACAACGTGGATTGAGCTGTGAACGTGTTTATTTGTAAATTCTCAACGCGTTTACACCTTCCACCAGTAACGCGTTTACTGGTCAAGGGTGTAAACAATTAATGGTGGAGGTTGTAAACACGTTTATTTGTAAGAGCACGTATAATACGGTGACGTCAGCCTTTCTTTATAGTTGCCACATTGGATTTTTTTTAGTTGGAGGTGAGAGAAATAAGAAAGAGAAGATTGTCTTCCCTTAGCTAAGGATGATCTCTTAAATAAGATAAGGCTATTTTCTTCTTCGTACCACATGTCTTCCCGTAGAAAAACAATTTCTTACTAAAAATAGTTAGTTCCCATTAATCGCTAGAGATGGCAATAAGAGAGAATGCATTGATCAACGTGCATATAGTTTCTTCTCTAAATGACGTGGAGAGCTAAGGGAAGTCGTGCCTTCTCTAGAATTGTACATGCCCTAAACCGCCAATTGAAACAATCACGGTTTAAACAGAACCGAATAACATGTTTTCTTCAGCCTGTAAACATGTTTTATGGGCAACGCTCAAGAACTGTTTCATGGTATAACTGATTCCAATTGTTTAGCGAGAGATTGGGATCAATGGATCCTCTCACTTTTCATTAATACATTCCATCGTAGCGGTACAGAGCGGAGTAGTAGTAATCACGTGAACAGAAGGAATCTGAGGACATTTCCCCTCATAGAAAGAATCAAACAGCAAACAGCAAACAGCAAGGCTGCCAGGCAGGGCAAGAAGAGTCCACGTCCAGGCTGCACCCTAGCCTAGTTCCCCGCGAAGCGACCGGATCACCGGACCAAGAGGACAGTAGGGAAAAACATTCGGGGAGAAGAGAGGGAGGGGGCCCGCTGGTCAGCTCTTGCCTATTTAGGGCTTGTTTGGTAGAAGGAAATCCCAGCCTTTTCCCAAGGAAATAAGTCCACTAGTAGAGAGGTGGGGAATAAAAAACCGATGATTTGTACTGTTTTCGTTGATTCCCGGTCGGGATTTGATTCCTCGAGATAAAAATCCCGATACATCCAAACAAGCCCAGGGAACGATTTAGACTAGCAAGGTGGATCCCCTCCCCCACGGGGGAGGTCCACATGTTAGTTTGGATAGCAAGGGGGAGAGAGAGGGAATCATCGCATGATCAGAAAAGCAACAGGAAGATTTAAATTTCTTAGCACGGTCATAAAAACGTGCCAGCAAACCTAGGTATCTTAGAAAAAAATTCTACTCCCCACATCCACAAAGGATGCTGGAGCCATAGTACAAATTCAATTGCAAAATAGTCCCTAAAACATTCAAAACGCTTCAAAATAGACCTTCCTGTTTGAATTTTAAACTAAAATCTTGTCTCTTCGCCATCCTCGATCCATCTGGAATAAGCTCGCCGTCACTCAAGGAATCAGCAAACACAACGGGGGCGAGGTCAGCAAATACATAGATCGATCGACCTGGGATCACCGTCGCCCGTCGTGATAGACCTCGACCACAGAAGTCGTCACCTCACTCGCCACCGGCCAGCTCCTGCTCCCTGCGAGCACGCCTCTCTGCTCTGTCCTGTTTTCGGCACCACGCCCGAGCTCGCAGTCGTACTCGACCTCCTCGCTGCTCCGCTGGTCATCTACTTCGTCACTGCTCCGCGCACTCGTTGCTGGCCTACTCGCGGTGCCGCGCCCGAGCTCGCCGTCATCCTCAACCTGCTCCCTGCATCGATGCGCCGTCGGTCCTCCGCAGCACCGTTGCTCCGCTGGAACTCCTCGACAGCGCGCTGCCGTAGTGCCGCTGCTCCTCCTAGACCTGCTCAACCTGTTGGCTGTTGGCTAAAAAAGAGTTTGAATTTTACTGCAGTGAAGAAGACGCCATAGGTACTGAACTGAAGAAGATGAACAAGTGGTACTGCAGTTTAAAATCCAGTTTCAGTGTCATGAGAACAACCTGTTACAAGTGTGCCTGTATAGTACTACTCTTTAAGAATCGAAGTAGAACCAAAAAGTTAAGTGTCATGAGAACAACCTGTTACAAGTATGCATGTATAGTACTACTCTTTAACAATCGAAGTAGAACCAAAAAAGTTCAGTGTCATGAGAACAACCTGTTATAAGTGTGCCTGTATAGTATTCTTTAACATGCACAATTACTACCTATGAAACCAACAAGTTCAATATCAGTAAAAAACTTAAGAGTTGATTGGTTGGGTAAAAAGATCAGCAAACTACAATTAGTCCTTACTTGTATGTGCGTACTTGTGTATAAATATTTCCTGGATAACTCAAAGGTTGATTGGTTGGGTAAGAAGTATATGCTCATGTGAACCTATGTACTGAAAATACTAGAGGTACTCCAACAACCACTGACATCACTAGTGTTTAAATACATATTCTGTACCAACTAGTGTTTCAATAAGATAACTTAGCAATGTGCCCTTTTAATACACAAACTAAAAAAACAAATATAGAATCTGAATTTCAAGCACTTATGATCAGCAAATAGAATATACTGAATTTTTACACGGTTACTCCAGTTAATAGTGCACAACATGAGCTGAAGGATGACAGAGGGGTCAAATGATCTGAAGGAGAAAATAACTGGGATATTTGCACGCACTACCATGGTTGAGCAACATCAAGAAGACACACTCTAACATCTAAATATAGACCATCATTTTCGTGAACAAATTGTCTCAAAATTACTCCAACATCAGATGCCATAGATGCTTACTGTAACATTATAACAAACCTACCAATGGAAAGGATGGTCCATGGATGATCGACCAAGCAGCACATACCAATGCCATTATGCAAAACAACATGCAAGGAAACATCACAAATGTTTAGTGACAGTTTCAAGCAAAGAGTAATTTCAGAGTCCAATCCACTAGTTCTGAAACTATATACCTCATGAGCCCCTTATATTGTTACCGTAAGCATCTCGAGGAGGATGAGCAGTACAGGGATGGCCAGGCTGGTCCATCGTCACCTTCAGAGACGATATCTGCACCGAATCAACGAAGACAAAGTCAACTGTAAATATATCGCTCAACATCTTAGACAACATGCTCTTATCACGCAGCAGCCAGCAATGCTCGCAGTCACTTGGTAACTACAGATTGACCTGATTCAATGATAAAACTACTACTTGAGTCATTTAATTTGCTAATAAGAAACAGTAGGTTGCCCTTGTACATTTGCCAATTAATTTGCTTTGCATGCTCAGAGCAGAAACGCCATGGAGAAAAACCACTATGTGGCTGGTTCTAGCATTACAAGAAATCAAATTACTAAGTTATACTACTGCACTATTGTTTATGGGGAACAGGCAACAGTAGCAAACGGTGCTTAATGGTACTCAAGTTATAATACTCCCTCCGACCCAAATTAGCTGACTCAAATTTGTCTAGATTCGATTGTATCTTAGACAAATTTGAGTCAGCTAATTTGGGTCGGAGGGAGTACTTTTTAACGAGAAACCAAAGCTACGTTGAAATTCAACCAGAAAATACAATTGAGAACCAAAAAAGTTCCGAATTAGTAAAAGAACATGTGATCAGGAAACTATACTTCTTCCATATGTACGGATCGACCTACTCGGAGAATTGATTTAACACCACACCGCTGGAAGATTGATTTGCTTCAGGAAGCAGTCAAGATGTGACTCGGTCGGCAGCCTGCAAGATCTGGAGCATCAACTCATCATCTCGGGTGTGATTAATAAGGCATGAACTAGAGAAAGAAACGAAGTGGGGAGAAAGTGTAGGGGCTAACGTTAGTCGATGGAGAAGCAAGACGGGCGCCACCGCCGGGCTGTCGTCGTCGCCGGAGGGATAGGAGTTCGAGCGGAGCAGATCTTGGGGGCAGCAGAAGGACGACTGTCGTACAGGGGAGGGGCCAGAGAGGGAGAAGAAATACTAGCGGATAGAGGATGGTCGCCTGAGTTCGGTTGGCCGGAGGCGTCGCGCCTAGCGCCGCCGGCTCCCTGTTGCGCGCGACCGGAGCGAGCGAGGCGAGGGTTTCGTCCCCGACGTCCCGACTAGTGGAAAGTTCTCCCGGGGAAAGGGGGTGGAAAGGCCGGGGTCGATTCCCCAATCAACCACCCAACGACCAGGTGGACTCAACCTGGGGCAGTTCGGCCCGCGGTTTCTTCGGCCAGGGAAAACGGGCGGATCCCCGGTAACCAAACAAGCCCCACGCTGACGGGCCAATCCCACCTCACTTGCCTAGAACTTCCCCTCTCCTGCTTCGGATGCTCTCTCGCAGGCTCGCTCCTCACTCTCCTCCGCTCCCAGGCCCCCCAGCATCCCGAGGAGTCTCCTACGGCAGCGCAGCCGGGCGCCCAATCCATTAAGGCCTTGTTTTGCACAAGGGTATTTGAGGAGTATTATTTCACGTGGATGTGGTGAAACCTCTTTATACACCCAAAACGCTAGTGCTGAGCGAGCAACTGAAACGCAAGGGGTAGCTAGCGTTTCAATCCACGCGAGTATCAGATGGTTTAGCGGGCCTTTTTGGGGTTGGGCCCATCCAAACCTGGCGTGCAAAACAGTTCAGCGGGGATCTCGGTCTTGGCCGGGTAAATACTCTTGGATCCTCCCCAAAACCGCCGTGCAAAACGAGGCCTAAAGGGTAAGCTGCTTTCGGGTTCTTGGTTCCGTCTCTTGGGTCTGACTTTTCTTTCTGCTCGGGGGTTTTCTTGTTTTATTTTTTTGGCCGTTCTCGGGGTATTTATCTGCTCCAAAATTGTGGAGGGGATTTGGGTTTGGGTTTGATCCCGAGGGGCGTCGCGATTGATCAGCGAGGGGGGGTATTCAGTATTCCGGTGCGTGCGTGGTTTCTCTGTGGTGTTGAAACCTGTCACGTACAAATGTATACGTACAAGGGTAGAATTAGAGTCTGTTGTTATCAAGGCTAAATTCATGTAAACGATCTGATCTCATTTATAAAGATCAGATTGCTATCTCTCTATCCCTCTCGTACGTTGTAACTCCCTCCTGTAATTGTGCCGATGCTTTTCTCATATAAACACGCAACCGATGTGATCTCGAAGCATCGTTCCAATCTATTAGCTATCATATGGTATCAGAGCTGGACTTCCAATAAACACATCTATGTGCCTCGCAACCTCCTCCTCCCCCATGATGACCAATCCTCTCGCAGGCCAGGGGGTTACCGAGAAGCTCACGAGGGAGAATTATCTCCTCTGGCTCTCCCAAGTCCTCCCGCCAATCCGAGGAGCTCGCCTCCTAGACTTCCTCGATGCGGAGAAGGCCGAGCCGTCCGAGATCGTCGTCGACAAGGATGGCAAGCAAGTCAAGGAGCCAAACCCCGCCTACGACGCGTGGGTATCGACGGACCAGTACGTTCTGTCGTACTTGCTGCAGACCCTCTCGAGGGAAATCCTCGTGTCCACCATCGGCATGCACACCGCAGCGGAGGTCTGGGGGGCGATCAAGGCGATGTTCACCTCCCAGTCAAGGACGCGGGTCTCGAATCTGCGCGTCGCCCTCGCCAAGACGAGGAAGGAGAACATGACGACCACCGCCTTCTTCCTGAAGATGAAGGGGCTCGCCAACGAGCTTGCGGCAGCAGGTCACCCAATCGAAGAGGAGGAGCTCGTGGAGTACCTCCTCGCTGGCCTCGACGACACCTACAACCCGCTCTTCGCTGCCATCGGCATCAACGGCGGGAAGGGCCTCACCGTGAGTGACTTGTACGCTCAAGTCACCTCCTACGACAACCGCATGGAACTTCTTCTCGACTACGGCGGCTCGTCTGCCAACATGGCCTCATGTGGTCGTGGTGGACCGCGCGGGCGCGGCAACCGTGGAGGCCGAGGAGGCCGCGGCTATGGTCGAGGACGTCACCATCAGCATGGAGGCGGCGACGGCAATGGTCGCCGTGGAGGAGGCCGTGGCGGCGGCAAGGACCGCGACGTCACCTGCCAGATCTGTGGGAAACCAGGCCATGAGGCCTGGAAATGCTGGCACCCGCTACTCCGACGGTGAAGAAGACGAAGAGGAGGAGAAGGGCGCCAACGCGGTGTCCTATGGAGTGGACACGAACTGGTACGGAGATACCGGCGCCACCAACCACATCACCGGTGAGCTCAACAAGCTCACCATGAAAGAGAAGTGCCATGGTCAAGAGCAAGTCCACACGGCAAATGGACAAGGTATGAGCATTAGCCATGTTGGTCATGCAATTGTTAATACCCCCTCTAGAAACTTGCATCTAAAAAATGTCCTTCATATTCCACATGCTAAAAAAATCTTGTTTCTATTCATCGCTTCACTAAATATAATGATGTCTTTCTTGAATTTCACCCATGGAATTTTTATGTTAAGGATCGAGCAACGGAGAAGGTACTCCTCAAAGGTAGATGCACACGAGGCCTCTACCCCTTGATTTCTTCAACCAAGAATAAACAAGCCTTCAGTGTCACCAAGCCTTCAGCTACAAGATGGCACAGTCATTTAGGACATCCTTCTTCTCGTATTGTTCAACAAGTTCTTAGCAAACATTGTCTTCCTTGCTCAAATAAATCTAGTAGCGATTCTGTTTGTGACTCTTGTCAAAGAGCCAAAAGTCATCAATTACCTTATGTAAGATCCACTACTGTATCCACTGCCCCCTTACAGCTCGTCTTCTCAGATGTTTGGGGGCCTGCGCCAAGTTCTATAGGGAGATACACATATTATGTAAGTTTTATTGATGATTTTAGTAAATTTGTTTGGATTTATCTTCTTAAAAAGAAGTCTGATGTCTTCCAAATTTTCCACAACTTCCAAAAACTTGTTGAACGCCAATTTGATAGAAAAATTATTGCTTTACAATCTGATTGGGGAGGAGAATATGAGAAACTAAATTCTTTCTTTCAGAAAATTGGCATTGAACATCATGTATCTTGCCCTCATGCGCACCAGCAAAATGGCTCAGCCGAACGCAAGCACCGTCATATTGTAGAAGTAGGGCTTGCTCTTCTTGCAAATGCATCCATGCCATTAAAATTTTGGGACGAAGCTTTCTTGACCGCCACATATCTCATTAATATGCTACCATCAAAAGTCATTGATCATGCCACTCCCATGGAACGTCTCTTTAACAAAACTCCAGATTATGCATCTCTTCGTATTTTTGGATGTGCTTGTTGGCCTAATCTTCGACCATATAACAAGCGCAAACTTGCTTTTCGCTCTAAGCAATGTGTTTTTCTTGGCTACAGTCACATGCACAAAGGTGTCAAATGCCTAGATGTCAAATCTGGAAGAGTTTACATCTCCCGTGATGTTGTCTTTGATGAGACGGTGTTTCCTTTTGCCAGCCTTCATCCCAACGCTGGTGCTCTACTCCGGCGAGAAATTCTACTCCTCCCCGAAACACTTCAAAATCCATCATCTCATGAGGGGGAAAAACATTGCACTGATCCAACACCTAATGGCTCTATAATTCCTGGTATTTTGAGTGTCTCTCAGGTACAGCAAGCAGCAGAAAATTTCGTGCAAAACGGAGCTGAAACGAGGCCAAATGGAGTAAATATGCATTCTACCCCGTCACGTACAAGTTCAGGCGGGAATGACACGCCAAACGAGGATGACTTGGCGACAACATCGGACAGCAGCGGAGATTCCTCCCCGGGATCAGCGCGCGCGTCAAGCAATCATGGTCGTGCTGGTACGCACTTGTCACGCGGTGTCACGTCGCGTCAACGCCAGGAGGCAGAAACTGCGTCGAGCGAGCCTTCCGAAGCAGCGTCGGGCGAGCAGCACCTGCTCCACCAATCGCCAACGCCATGCAGAGAAGGCCCCACCGGAGATTCTCCTGTGTCCATGCATGGGCAGGATCACATGCAGTTCGTGAGTCACATGGCAGGCTCGGTGGGCAATGATTTGGAGGAGTCCTTCTCCTCTGGATCTTCTGCGGCAACCGCTCCTACAGCACGTACTGCGCCACCAATTCACAGAACAAGGGCAACAACCGGTAACTCAAGGCCTAAAATCTATAAAGATGGTACTGTTCGTTATGGTTTGTCCTGTTTAACTAGTGAACCTGAGAATTTACAGTTAGCTCTAAATGATAAAAATTGGAAATTGCTATGGATGATGAGTATAGGGCCTTAATGGAAAATAAAACATGGCATCTAGTACCACACAAGCAAGGTAGAAATCTTATAGATTGTAAATGGGTCTATAGAATTAAAAGAAAAGCTGATGGCACCATTGATAGGTATAAGGCTAGACTAGTAGCAAAAGGATTTAAACAAAAATATGGCATAGACTATGAAGATACATTTAGTCCAGTTGTTAAAGCTGCTACTATCAGACTTGTTTTAGCCATTTCAGTTTCAAAAGGATGGAATTTGAGGCAACTAGATGTGAAGAACGCGTTTCTCCATGGTGTTCTGGAAGAAGAGGTCTACATGAAGCAGCCACTTGGTTATGAGGATCCCAATGCACCCTTCCATGTGTGCAAACTTGACAAGTCACTTTATGGGCTCAAGCAGGCACCAAGAGCATGGTTCTCCAAATTAAGCTCCAAGCTACAACAGCTTGGCTTTCTGGCATCCAAGGCAGACACTTCATTATTCATATATAACAAGTCAGGTATAATCATTTATGTGCTAGTGTATGTTGATGATATAATTGTCACTAGCTCTTCCAACAAAGCAATTACCTCACTCCTTCAAGATCTTAGTTCAGCATTTGCTCTAAAGGATCTTGGTGACTTAAGTTTCTTCTTGGGAATTGAGGTAAAGAGATTCAGTCAAGGTATTGTATTAACCCAAGAGAAATATGCCTCAGATTTTCTTAACAGAGTTGGGTTGAAGGGATGCAAATCCTTACCAACTCCCCTATCAGCATCCGAAAAGCTTTCAGTCATAGAAGGAGAACCTCTGGGACCAGAAGATGGTACAAGGTACAGAAGCATAGTTGGAGCTCTTCAATATCTAACACTCACCAGACCAGATATTGCCTTTTCTGTCAATAAGGTATGCCAGTTTCTTCATGCACCCACTACTATACACTGGACAGCTGTTAAAAGAATTTTGAGATATGTTAGTGGAACAGTAAGTCTTGGACTAACCTTCAGGAGAGCATCCTCTACCCTTGTAAGTGCCTTCTCCGATGCTGATTGGGCAGGATGTGTAGATGACAGGAGATCCACAGGAGGTTTTGCTGTATATTTTGGGCCTAACTTGATTTCTTGGAGTGCCAGAAAGCAGGCAACAGTATCAAGATCAAGTACAGAAGCAGAGTACAAATCTCTAGCAAATGCTACCGCAGAAGTGATCTAGATAGAGTCTCTATTAGGAGAACTTGGTGTACAAAGGAATCAAACCTCATGCCTGTGGTGTGATAATATGGGTGCAACTTATCTTTCAGCCAATCCTATATTTCATGCAAGAACTAAACACATTGAAATTGATTTCCATTTTGTAAGAGAAAGAGTAGCAAATAAACAGCTAGAGATTAGATTTATTCCCTCTAAAGATCAGGTGGCAGATGGGTTCACCAAGGCATTACCAACTCGGCAACTTGAGGAGTTCAAGCACAATCTCAACTTAAGAAAGGGTTGTGATTGAGGAGGGGTGTTGAAACTTGTCACGTACAAATGTATACGTACAAGGATAGAGTTAGAGTCCACTGTTATCAAGGCTAAATTCATGTAAACGATCTGATCTCATTTATAAAGATCAGATCGCTATCTCTCTATCCCTCTCGTACGTTGTAACTCCCTCCTGTAATTGTGCCGATGCTTTCCTCATATAAACACGCAACCGATGCGATCTCCAAGCATCGTTCCAATCTATTAGCTATCATATGTGGAGGATACCTAACGACCCCGCGGAGCTCGAGCGCGTGGCAGAGCAGATGTCGCTCCGACGGAGCAAATGTGTGCGAGATCGTCAGGACTCAGGGAGAAGTCCGGTGTAATGCCGAGGACGTGATTCCGGCCGGGGTCCTCTCGGCGCTATAGTGGCAGCGCGTTTTTTTTGCGACTGCTGTGTTGGAACTTGGAAGAACATTCCTCGAGAAGTCAGCGCAGAAAAGCTGTGAAAATAAAGAGACGGAAGAAGAGAAGGGTAACGCGTCCGCGCAACCGCGTTCTGCTTACTCGTGCAGGGGTTCCTCCGTCTGCCAAGGTGGTGGTGGAGTAACCTTCCTCTCCAAGGAAGAGAAGGGTACTATTCCATTCCGTTTGGTGGAGACTGATCTCATGGTCGCTCATAACTGCCGTAGTCCTAGTCCGTCCCTGCTCCCGTTCAGTATTTTGCTGAAAGTTTGGTTTGAGGTGGTCACGCAGCACAAACAGATTTGTGTTGTTTGTTTCAAGGTGTAGCTCTGACAGCGCAATGCGTGGATCACTGTTGGGGGGATACCCCCGGGTAGGGTCACGCCGGGGTATAAAGGCCAAGTTAGCCGAGGTTCGGCAAGGTCAAAGCGGATGCTGGCCGGGTCACCTCAAGGCAGGCCGAATCACGGGGTAATCCAGACCTGGGGGCATTTGCCTAACTAGGTCTCATCCGACTTAAGCAGTGAGTCGGAAGTGCATGTTTAACTTGTATGCAGGAACAGGTGTGGCCTGATGAACCATCATCCGGGTCAGAACAAGCTTCTAGGAGAAGGAAGGAATCTCGCTGGTCAAAAGGAGCCCTGGTATGCACTGCCTGAGCGAAGCAAGCAAGGACAGGACCACTGGGGCGTGGCCGACAAGCGTGACGACGCCCGTGTCGGCTGACGAGGGCGCCGCAGAGGCTCACGTAGCTAAAGCATGTGTGACGCGGGGGAAAAAGCACCCCGGTCGGCTTACCACTTTGGGAGGACGCATATTCTTAGGAATATGCCTCCACGTATGCCCTAGGCAGAAACCGAGCCTCCCCTATAAAAGGGGGGCTAGGGCTTCTGTAGAGGGGGTTGGTCTGGCTACTATTTTGTTTGGGCTAGGGTTTCAGACGTAATCCGTGGGTGAGAGTAAGAGAGCTCCTTCTTCCTCCTCTCGCAAATACAGCTCCAGGAGCACTTGTAATCTTGGAAGGAAATCAATACAAACTTCTGTGTGGAGTATCACTCCACTATCCCTCCCTGGATTCTCCTAGCGTGTATTAGTCCCCACCTTTAGCCTATCCATGGCACCTGCCGTGACACCACCACGACAGTTGGCGCCCACCGTGGGGCTAGCGGCGCTAGCAGGGGTCAAAATCCAGATGGGAAACATCATCGGCACCAGCGAGCGCATCGTCTCCGGGCTCGTTCAGCGCTTTGGAGCGCTGGACTTCGTCAGCGACAACGCTGGCTACTTCGGCACGCGCCCTCTACCGTGCAATGGCCTCTTCGTCAAGCTCGGCGCGCACAAGGTCTACGTCGCTGTGGACGTGTCGTGTGTTCATCCGCGTCACGTCGTCGACGCGGGGGAGCCACCCCTCACCGTGGTTCCCGGGACGCGTATCGCTCACTCCCCGGACCATGTGGAGGTGATGATGACTGTGCCAGGTGCGGGCGCGAGCAAGGATCCGGCGCCAGATCCGGAGGTAACGCCAAAAGCACCGAGGAAAGGTAGAGGTCCTCCACTAGAGAGGCCAGAGAACGTGTTGAGGGAAGCAATGGATAGCTTGACAAACCCTGTAGTAGCAGCGGTAGATCCGGCTCGAGCGCAGGCCGAGCTGGAAGAAACTAGGCAGAAAATCCTAGAGGGCGCAAAGAAAATAGCCGCGGCTCAGCAGTCATTGAATATGACGCTGCGTGAGTACGCAAAAGCAAACAAAGTGGACGCAGTAAAAGTGAAGGGGAGAAATCTCATGAGCGAGATGAACCGAGAGGGTGATACTGGAATTGAGGTATCGGAAAACTATTTGTCCGTGGGGCTGCCGAGGTATAGTACCCTGGCAAAGAACCTCAGAGCAGCGGATGCAGCAGCATCCGAGTTGGAGGGTCTAACGGGTGAAGCCCGGCAAAGACAACAAGATAGGGTTAACGAGCTGGTTCGGATTGCGAACAGGCAAAACGAGGAACTACTCAGAGCTAACCCGGAGAGAGCTGGAGCCTCCAAGATCGTCCATTCGGCGGTGGGTAACCCGGAGAAATCCGCTGGAGCCGCATCATCCCCTCATGGCGGCCCCAGGAGAGAGGAGGTAGTAACCTCGGCCCGACGGAACAAACAGATCGTCCCGTATGACCCGACGCGGGCAGGGAAAGGAAAAGAAGCGTAGAAAAATGATGATCGACGGAGTGTGAGCCGAGGTGAAGCTGGCCGAGGTAACCGCGACCAAGGCAATGCCGGTCAAGGGAACGTTATCAACGGCAATGCCGGACAGCGAAACTCGGCTGGAGCAGGACAACCGCAGCAGGCGGAATATACCAAGGCAAGAGCAAAGTGCCGGCCGAGGTATGCAACAGAAAGGCGCTCCACCAGAACAAGACATGTATAATGATGGAGACTCGGAAATGGCAAACGCGGGATACCCGAGGCAAGACTATCATGTGATAGGATCAAGATTGGGAAGCAGAGATTTGATGCCGGATGATGCCAGGTTAAAACTGGATCGACTGTATAGGTTGGAACAAATTGAATGCCAAGGTCCACCGGGCCCAGCATGTTTTGGACCTCGGATCATGAAAGAGCCACCAGTACCCAACTTCCAGTTACCCAGGGGCACGAAGACATACGACAGTACAAAGCCGGAGGATTGGCTGATAAATTATGCTACAGCGGTTAAAATTGCCACTGGCAACCTGAGATGGGCTGTACGGTATGTACCCCAGATGTTGGAAGGCCCGGCAAGGGTGTGGTTGAACAATTTGCCACCAGGAAGCATCAACTGCTGGATAGATTTCGAGGAGATGTTCATCAGCAATTTTTTGAGTACGTATCAAAGGCCGAACAGGCCACAAACCCTAGCTATGTGCAAGCAAAGGCCAAATGAGACGGATCGAGAGTTTTTAACCCGGTGGTGCACTGTGAGAAATTCGTGTGAGGGCGTGATTGAATCGCAGGCCATAGCATGGTTTGCACAAGGGTGCAGGTATGGAAGCGAGTTGTGGATGAAGTTGCAAAGGAAAATGCCAGTTACGTTGTCAGAGATGATCCGGATTGCGGATTCGTATGCTTTGGGTGATCCGACTCAACCTAGGCTCGTATCAAACGAGTCAAACGATGAGTACTATCAAAGAGATGGGGCCGGATCATCCCGAAGGAATGACTACAGAGGAAAAAGGAGAGATGATAGACCAGATCATCGATATGGTTCACACCAAGTTGCAGATGTGAATCAAGATCAGCCTGGAGTAGGGGCAGTCAACGCCAAAAAACTGGAGGGCAATGGACCCCAAGAAACGATGGCAAGAAGACTTGGACACCAGAGCAAAAGAAGCAGTGGCAAGAAAGGAAAGACCGTCTGAGGTACACTTATGAGTCGATGTTGGACCAGCCGTGTAAGTTTCACACGCCAAATCCGAATAACCCAGCGGGTCATACCACGAGACAATGTGAGTGGATGCGCAAGATTGAACAGGGCGGTTCGGGGAATGCTCAGGCACCCCGGAATGATCAGCCTCGGCAGGAGTTACCCCGGCAGCAATTGCTCTCCGGAGCAAACACGCAACAGCTGATGTTGCCTCCCCCTTCGCCGAGGTATGATAACAATGAGAGAAGGGACGCGGTGCACCAAGTGGAAAATCAGCATCCGACGGATCAGAGGTACCCCGGAAATGAGGGGAGAAACGAGTACAGGGAGCACCATCAGAGCTACTGCGTGTTCACCACTAAGGAAACAGATAGAAAAAGCTTGCAGCGTAGGCATATGGAGGTGAATGCGGTGATGCCTGCAGTGACGAGGTACATGCCTTGGTCCGATCAAGAAATCACCTGGAGCATCAGGGATCATCCCAAGCTCATGCCAAGCCCTGGTTCGTATGTGTTGGTGCTAGATCCGACATTCATTGGACCTAGCATTAACGTAAGATTCTCAAAGGTGTTGATCGACAATGGCAGCAACATTAACATCATGTATGCGGACATAATGTGCAAGTTGGGTATCTCGGAAAACATGCTGCAGGCCACGAGGACAACTTTTCATGGCATTGTGCCCGGCATTTCTTGTGAGCCCATAGGCAAAGTCCGGGTCGACGTCTTGTTCGGCACGAGGGATAACTGCCGAACCGAAAATTTGGAGTTCGAGGTGGTGAACTTGGAAAGTGCTTACCATGCATTACTCGGAAGGCCATCCCTGAACAAGTTCATGGCAAGCTGTCACGTTAGCTACTTGAAGATGAAGTTGCCCAGACCAAACGGGGTGATAACCATTGCAGGGGATTTCCGACGTTCGATGGAGTGTGCGTCAGCCGGATCAAACTTAGCCGAGTTGCTGGTGATTGCGCAGGAAAAAAGGAAAATTCAAGAGGTGGCTGCATTGGCTCAGTCCGCGTAGCAGTATATGCCGGTGCTGAGTAACCCGCATGGAAGTGTCTCCTTCCAGGCCACTAAAGATACCAAGAAGGTTCCTATTAATGACATGTTCCCAGAGCGCACCGTAACGATTGGTGCCAGGTTAAATGATGAATAGGAAAGCGAGCTCGTCAGCTTCCTCCGTGAGAATCGGGACATTTTTGCTTGGTCCACACAGGACTTGCAAGGTGTTCCGAGGGAGTTGGCCGAGCACTCTTTAAATGTGAGACCCGGAGCTAAGCCGGTGAAGCAACCTCTCCGTCGCTTCGCCGAAGATAGGAGGAAAGTCATTGGGGATGAGATAGCTCGGTTGCTAGCTGCAGGATTTATCATGGAGGTTCTCTACCCGGATTGGCTATCCAATCCAGTGCTGGTGGAAAAGAAGAAGGATGACCCAAACGTGGCAGTGGTTTGGCGCATGTGTATCGATTACACGAACCTGAACAAGGCGTGTCCAAAAGATCCATTTCCGCTGCCAAGAATAGACCAGGTCATAGACTCAACTGCTGGATGTGAACTGTTGTCGTTCATTGATGCATATTTAGGTTTCCACTAGATACCTCTGAATCCGGATGATCAAATAAAGACTGCATTTATTACCCCGTATGGGGCTTATTGCTATCGCACCATGCCGTTTGGTTTACGTAATGCAGGGGCAACGTACCAAAGATGTATGCAAAAATATTTGCACGACCAAATAGGTCAAAATGTACAGGTGTACGTGGATGATGTAGTTATCAAGACCAAGGAAAGAGAAATGCTCCTTGACGATATCAGGCAGACGTTTGCGAACCTAAGGAGGTTCCGGATGAAACTTAACCCGGAAAAACGCACCTTCGGTGTCCCGGCTGGAAAACTGCTTGGTTTTCTAGTTTCCAGCCGAGGTATCGAGGTTAATCCAACTAAGATCCGGGCCATCGAGCGAATGGAACTGCCGAAGTGTCTTAACGATGTCCAGAAGTTCACAGGTTGCCTGGCCTCATTAAGTCGGTTTGTATGTCGGTTGGGAGAGAAGGCATTGCCTCTTTACCAACTCATGAAAAAGTCGGATAAGTTCGTTTGGACGCCACAGGCCGACAAAGCCTTTACCCACCTGAAGAAAATGTTAGCCACAACACCAGTACTAGCCTCACCACTATCGAAGGAGGCAATGTTGCTCTATATAGCCGCAACCAACCGAGTTGTAAGTGCAGTGATAGTGGTGGAGCGCGACGAGGAAGGTAAGTCGGTGCAAAGGCCAGTGTATTACTTGAGTGAGGTGTTGTCATCCTCAAAGCGGAACTATACACATTACCAAAAGGTGGCATATGGCATGTACATGGCCGCCAAGAAACTGAAGAACTACTTTGAGGAGCACCATATCCGAGTCATATGTGAGGCCCCCATATCCGAGATAATGAGTAACAAGGATGCGAGTGGCAGAATTGCAAAATGGGCAATTAAGCTAGCACCTTATGCGCCGCAGCATGACAGAAGAGAGGCCATCAAATCTCAAGCTATGGCGGACTTCTTCGTGGATTGGGCCGAGGTACAATACGAACCGCCACTTCCGAATCCGAACTATTGGCGAATGCACTTTGACGGATTAAAGACCAAAACCGGGCTAGGTGCCAGAGTTGTACTCACATCGCCAAAGAAGGACCAGTTGAGATATGTGCTGCAGATCCATTTCACCGCATCAAACAATGTCGCTGAGTATGAAGCACTTGTGCATGGGCTTAAGGTAGCAAAAGAAATTGGAATACGTCGGATCATATGCTTTGGCGACTCGGATTTGGTGGTGCAGCAAGTGTCGGGAGTATGGGACGTCTTGGATCCAAACATGGCGATGTACAGATTTCATGTGCAGAAAATATCTGGTTACTTTGAGGGATGTGAATTTCACCATGTACCCTGTGTGGAAAATGAGGCTGCCGACATGCTGTCGAAGCTCGGGTCAACCCGACAAGCAATTCCACCGGGTGTGGCATTAGAGCACCTCAGGAAACCATCCATCAGGCCATCCCCAGAATCCGAGTCAATCTACGTCCTAGAGGACACAGAATCCGGAGTTGTGCCCATGGACGTGGACACGGGGAGTGGAGCGCTGAACCCGGGGACTGCCTCGGCAAATCCCGGGACTACTTCGGTAACCCCGGGGACTGCTTCGCAAGACCCGGGGACTGCTCAGCATGGCCCGGTTGAAGTTATGCTGGTGGATCAGATGGAGATTGACGAGGATGTGTTCCCTGTGCGAGCAATACCAGCTTGGGCATTGCCTATATTTCAATTCCTGAGGGACGGAACGTTGCCCACTGAGGAAGTGTTGTCCAGGTAAACACAGAGGAGGGCAAAGGCCTACACAATCATCAATTCCGAACTATACAAAAGAAGTGTGACAAATGTACTCCAGCGATGTGTTGACCCGGAAGAAGGACTTGAAATCATCCGAGATATACATCAGGGGGAATGCGGGCATCATGCCTCATCCCGAGCCTTGGTAGCAAAAGCTTTCCGGCACGGATTCTACTGCCCAAATGCTTTAGAGCAAGCGGAAGATCTGGTGAGAAAATGTAATGGTTGTCAGAGGTATGTCACCAAGACACATATGCCAATGTCAGAACTCAAGACCATACCAATCACTTGGCCATTTGCCGTATGGTGCTTGGATATGGTTGGCCCGTTCAAACCAGCAAGGGGAAACATGACTCACATTCTGGTCATGGTGGACAAGTTTACGAAATGGATTGAGGTAAAACCTATAAGAAAATGTGATGGAGCTACGGCCGTAACGTTTCTCAAAGATATAATCTTGAGGTACGGTTATCCCCATAGTATCATAACTGATAATGGCACAAACTTTGCGGAAGGAGCATTTGCGCGTTTCTGCCGGGATAAGAAGATCCGGCTGGACATAGCCTCGGTAGCCCACCCCGCATCGAACGGACAAGTGGAAAGATCCAACGGATTAGTATTATCCGGGATAAAACCCCGGCTCATTGAGCCGCTGCAAAGATCAGCGGGGTGCTGGATAGAAGAATTACCAGCGGTACTGTGGAGTTTAAGAACAACTCCGAATCGATCAACAGGCTATACGCCATTTTTTCTGGTATATGGGGCAGAAGCTGTATTACCAACCGACATAGAGCATGATTCGCCTAGGGTCACCCAATACACAGAAGCCGAAGTGCAAGAAGTCCGGCAAAATGATGTTGATCTGCTGGAAGAAGCGAGAGAACTAGCACTGTCCAGATCCGCCATATATCAGCAAAATCTCCGACGCTATCATAGCCGGAAAGTGTGCCCCCGGGTCTTTCGGGAAGGCGATCTGGTGCTCCGGTTGGTACAACGTACTACGGGCATGCATAAGTTATCCCCCCCATGGGAAGGGCCGTTCATCGTGAGCAAAGCATTACACAATGATTCTTACTATCTTATAGATGCAAAGCCACATGAAAAGAACAAGGCGGACAGGTCCGAAGAGGAATCTAAGCGACCATGGAATATAGCTCTACTTCGTCCTTTCTACACTTAGCTAAAGAAGCGTATGTATCCGAGTCTTCTCATATGTCGGTATGTATGTCGGCAATGAGCTTATCAATGAAATGTTGGTACCTCGAGCAGTGACTCGGGGACTGCCTTAATATTGTTTGTTGTTTTTCGCGCGTCAGCTGGAATAAGTGATTCTACTTAACTCGGATTAGTAATGTGCGAGCACCAAGAACCCAACTCTTCGACTTGCTGCTGTCCAACAAGAATTGGCTTCATGGCAAGCAAGAGAACAAGTTTGGAATTGCGTAGCACATGAAAAACGACTAAGGAAAATAATTTATTCGAGCCGACGTTTGTTTTTTGGACTAACCCAGTATTCATTTTCAAGTTATTATGTTGTTCTATTTTTGAGCTAAGCCTAAAAGTTTCCCAGTATTGTTAAGACAATTTTTCAAGCTCGGATTCATAAGTTGTAAAACCGAACCAAGGTAGACACGAACCGAGCCAAGAGATTGAACGAACAAGAAAAGAAACTCGGGGACTACGCCCAAGTTAATTCGGCATAAGCACTTAGTAGCAAAATATCACATATGTTTGGAATACAATTCCACCCGGCATACCGGGGATCTCATAGGTTTTCAAGTGTTTTTTACTTAGAAGCAGCGGGAGGAAGTTCGGCATCATCTTCGCCCTCTTCGATATCCGAGGTAGTGTCCTCTTCGTCCTCACCCGAATCATCTTCAACGTTCTCAACTTCTTCTTCGCCAGTGACTTCCAGGAAGCTCGGACCCTCAGTCCAGTCGTGAATTGGAGCATATTTGATGAGACTATGGGCGCAAGCCTGGCGCCGAGCCACCCACTCCGGGTCATTGGTCCATCTGGATCCTGTGCGCACGCGTGTAAGGAGGCTGAGATCAATCTTCTCGTACCACGTAAGAATGTGGTGAAGGATAGTATCAGCTGCGACACGTCCGGCGGACTCTCTCCAGAGGTCGAGCTGGGTCTCGATTTCCGAAAGCTTTTCAGCGAGATGCGCAACTCTCTCCGGAGTGTCATCAGCGAGCCAGAACGCGTTGAAGATTCGGACTGAAACGTCAAGGAGATCCTTGCCGTAGTTTTTAATGATTTCCACGCGTGAGGATAGGCTGACCAATAGGTCCTCCATGTCTAAGGGAATGATCGCACCGTCAGGAGCGACGGGAGTACCCCTCTCTTGGCGGAAATTGGCAACAGCAGCACTCGCAATAGCAGTACCCTCTGGAAAGTGGCCTAAGAAACAAGGCAAAAGACGAAGTTGAAAAACAAGACGTATGAACTAACCCGGAGAAATAAGGCGGATAAGGGAAAAGAAATTATGTGAGATGTGGCTGTGAATCCGGGTCAATTCCTTGGTGCAATCATCACGCCTCTTCCGAAGCTGCTCAAGCTCAGCGTTAGTCGACTCAAGTTTGACGTCGGCCTCCTGAAGAAGCTCACGGTCCTTAGCAATTTGGAGGTTGAGGCGCTCACGCTCTTCGGTGTAGTCCTGGCCAACCTTTTTTAGCTCGGTTTGATGCTGCGCCTTCATCTTCGCCATCTCAGCCTTCAGCCTAGCAATTTCATCATCCTTGGTCCAGAGAAGGGCGAGCTCATCATCTTTCTTCTTCAGCTCGGCTTGGTGCTGTCCTGCTTGTTCGAGAAAATGCAGCATCATGTCAGGCACGTGCACACTTTCTTCAAGCAATGCTGAAATCGTGTGTTGGCCCGGCAGAGCCGAGGTATGAATGTTTGCCGAACCAAGGGAGAAAGGAGACAGAAAGCACGGTGAAGGCAGACAAAAAGGATGTACCCTTGATCTGCTCCAAGTTCTTGCGCATTATCTTGTTCTCAGCCTCCACCGCAGCTGCGGAAACCGAACAATCAAATTAATTCGGCAAACGAAATTGAAGAAACATGAGGAAAGGATAAGGAAGAAATTTACCCCTTTTCTCGTACTCTACGATGAGTGCAGCCTGTTTTGCGCGAAGATTCTTGTGTGTATCCAGCAAGCATTGGAATTCAGCACTCCGGCGATTGGTGGTCACCTAAAAGAGATACAGAAACTAAAGTCAAACTAGTGCATATTCGAAGTGTACTAAAATCCGGGACAAGTGGAACTTAACCCGGCTCTAGGTGTGTGCATATTCGAAGTGTACTAATATCCGGGCCAAGTGGAACTTAACCTGGCTCTAGGTGTGTGCATATTCAAAGTGTACTAAAATCCGGGCCAAGTGGAACTTAACCTGGCTCTAGGTGTGTGCATATTCGAAGTGTACTAAAATCCGGGCCAAGTGGAACTTAACCCGGCTCTAGGTGTGTGCATATTCGAAGTGTACTAAAATCTGGGCCAAGTGGAACTTAACCCGGCTCTAGGTGTGTGCATATTCGAAGTGTACTAAAATCCGGGCCAAGTGGAACTTAACCCGGCTCTAGGTGTGTGCATATTCGAAGTGTACTAAAATCCGGGCCAAGTGGAACTTAACCTGGCTCTAGGTGTGTGCATATTCGAAGTGTACTAAAATCCGGGCCAAGTGGAACTTAACCCGGCTCTAGGTGTGTGCATATTTGAAGTATACTAAGATCCGGGCCAAGTGGAACTTAACCCGGCTTTAGATGGGTGCATATTTGAAGTTATCATGGAGCTACGTTAGTTCTATAAAAGAGCATCCGACCAAGTAACAAGTTACTCCCCCGGAGGCTCGGGGACTAATGGTTATTATCTACAATTTGTAAAGGAGAAACGACGTACCTCCATCATTCGTCTAGCGAGGTTAATTTCCTTTGCGGCGGTATTCATCTGAGCGGAAAACTCGGCAGGGCCAAACTTTTCTGGGAGATCAGAATCCAGAACTACCTCTGCCTTATTCCAGTTCATGACAAATTCCATCAGGCTCGGGGGGGTACCGTTCACCGGTGGGCATATGGGGCGTCACCAAGCCCTTTGCATGTGCTTCCTTCCTCTCCACCAAGGCAAGGGCGGGGCTGGTATGCAGGACCAACTGCTGGGCATCGGTTGGCTCGGCAGGGGCGTCCTTTGCCGCTGGTGTTTTCTTAGGAAGCATCGATACGAGGGTACGTTGCCCAGGCTCGATGGCAGTGGGCTTGGCAGCATCTGGAGCCTTCTTGCCCTTGGCTTGCTGGGAAGAGGAAGCCGTAGCAGCAGTTTTCAGAGGTTGAGAAGATTCGGAAGATGTAGAGGAACTGGGCGCTGGTACTCTCGTTGCCGGACTTGGTGCCGGTGCTGATGTTTTCGCAGCCGGAGTTGGTGTTGACGCCGGAGTTGGAGTTGGTGCTGGTCTAGTTGCTGGTACAGGAACTGGTGAGGGAGCGGACGTCGCCTCAGTGGCTGCTGGTTGCGGTGTTGCCAAGGTGGTGGATGCCGTTGCTCCGGCTGGGCCGGTCCCCCCCGTTCCAAGGTGACCTAGAGCGGCCGCAGAGCCCTCTGGAATAGGGCTCAGCGGACGTGACTCGTCGTCACGACGGGGTGAAGGGCTAGGCCGGAGAGGTGAAGAGATGCTGGACCCACTTTGAGGGACCTCCACCGGAGCCCTGCAAAATCAAACAACGTCAGAAGAAACATTACGACGAAGTGAGGAAGAATAGGTTACAGAAGAAAGAATGACTTACGCATCCGAGGTTTCGGCCTCCTTGGGTTTCCGAGCCCTTCGTGCTGGGGCCTTGCCTACTGGCTTGGAGGCGGTCTTGTCCCCGGACTTCTTTCTCCTTTTAACGGGCTGGGAAGGTCCGGAGGAAGAGCTTGAGGAAGCCCCGCGCTTCTTCTTCGACGCCACCGGAACTGGCTCACCCGTAGCGAGGGGAGGATCCTCGTGGATATGACCACCGGGATGAGCTGATGGTGGAAAAGCAAAAGAAAGGGGAACGGCCTCAACAGGTTCAATTATCTCGATATCTGAGTCATCTTCATCATCGGGCCAATCTCTAATAGAAGAGAATTTACGCGTGGGTCGTTTCGTGGCGTCGGTCATGGGGAGAAACATCTCTTGGTCCGTCTCCTCCTCATCCAGAGTCTCCCGGTCCGGTGCCCACTTAAGGGTCGGATCGGTGCTGTCCTCGAGGGTCTACTGAAGGAATAGTTGAGGAAAAGAACGAACAAAAGAGTCAAAAAATGCAACAATAACTGACATGTAGTTAGTCCGGGGTAAGTTTGCAACATAAAACTTACCATGGGAGGAAGCCAGTCACGGCAGAAATGCTCAATCCCCCAAGTCCACTCAGAGGAGAAGTCCTTGTGAGTGGTGAAGAGAGCCTTAACCCGGCGATAAATCTCCGTGTTGCTCAGTTCGAAGGATGAAGTCCGGTTGGGATCGCGGCCAAGCTCATATGGCACACCTTGTGGGTGCGCTTCTGGAGGGGGGAGATTCGGTTGCGCACGAAAGTGATCATTGCATCCTCGTTGCGTAGCCCGAGCTCCTTCAGCTCCGCGAACCTTTTGTTCACTTGGTTGGCCAAGGCCGTAGGTTTCCTGGGAACGGCGTCTCACAGATCCGGGTTAGGTGGACCCGGTGTATAGGGGAGCAACCGGATCAAATCTTCGGTGCCTGTGTTCCGGACGTAAAAGAACGTCCGGGCCCACCCTTTGCAGGACTCTAACCCGGTGACCCGGGGGAAAACAGAAAACCTCCGGGGAGAGATGGAGGCCGCTCCGAACTGAGTGAGCCGCTTGTCCTCCGGATCAGTGTGGATGTCGGGGATAACGTTGCGACGAAGGCCGAAAAAACGGATCCACAGCTCCTTCGTGGGCCACAGTCCGGCGTAGCCTTTGATCGTAGAAGCAAAGGCAGAGAGAGAAGTAATGGCATTGGTTGGAAGATGGTGCGGCTGGAGATGGTAGGTACTGAGCCAATCATGGAAGAAATCGCTCACCGGCTGTCCGAATTCCCGTTGAAAGTGAGACAAGAACACGACGAACTCCCTAGGATTGGGTGAAGGAGCTAGTTCGGCGGAGGTGAGGCGAGCGGCGACGCCGGCAGGGATGCGTCTGGTCCGATAGAGCCAGTCCAGGTCGTCCTGGCAGACCCAGGAGCCGGCCCACGCACCGCGGTCCGCCACCGCGGCGTCCTCCTCCATCTCTTGTTCAGCAATGGCGAGTTCTTCTTCCGTCATCTGCTCCTCGAGGCCCTCGCTGGCGCTAGAGGCGGCGGGGGACAGTGGCCTGGATTGACGAGGACCCGTAGCGAGAGATTTGCGTCGCAGTGACGGTGACGTAGAGGTGCAGCGGAGAAGTGCGGCGGCGACGCTGCTTTTTGGCAGTGCTGGCGGCGGCGCGGTCGCGAGGAAGACGAAGAGGAATAGCAACGGGCAGAGGGGTGCGGAGGGGGAAAAAATCCTAAGGGACGCACCCCTCCGCTATTTAACCACTCCCACCAGGGGTGAGTGGGATCGCATCCTGTGGACCGGCCACACGCAGTGGCCATGTATCGTCCGTCCGGACCAATCAGCGGGGAGCCACACGGAGGGCCACAGAGCGGAGAGGATCCTATGACGTGATAGTGTGATGCGAAAAACGAGAAGGCAGGCATGACGTGACCCGCGCGCAGTGATAACTGACAATTACTGCGGCGGTTACTGTGCAGGCCCTTAAAATAAGAAGACAAAATGATTACCCTTCACATGGGATGGCTTACGAGAGAAGGAAACAAGACCCGGATGGAACTATGGTAACCCGGCCAGCGAGTAAAAACTTGGCGTGTGCGAAGGGAAAGTAAAACCATGAGATCCGAGTTAAAGTGGTAACCCAGCCGGCAAGTGAAAACTTGGAATGCGCGAAGGGAATGTAAATCCATAAAATCCGAGGTAAAAGAGCTAACTCGGAAATAGCGACCAAAGCTAGAAATTGAACCTGGTGTGGCCTTAGCGGCCAAGGCAGCTAAGACCGCACCAGCTTCGGGGACTAATGTTGGGGGGATACCCCTGGGTAGGGTCACGCCGGGGTATAAAGGCCAAGTTAGCCGAGGTTCGGCAAGGTCAAAGCGGATGTTGGCCGGGTCACCTCAAGGCAGGCCGAATCACGGGGTAATCCGGACCTGGGGGCATTCGCCTAACTAGGTCTCATCCGACTTAAGCAGTGAGTCGGAAGTGCATGTTTAACTTGTATGAAGGAACATGTGTGGCCTGATGAACCATCATCCGGGTCACAACAAGCTTCTAGGAGAAGGAAGGAATCTCGCTGGTCAAAAGGAGCCCCGGTACGCACTGCCTGAGCGAAGCAAGCAAGGACAGGACCACCGGGGCGTGGCCGACAAGCGTGACGACGCTCGTGTCGGCTGACGAGGGCGCCGCAGAGGCTCACGTAGCTAAAGCATGTGTGACGCGGGGGAAAAAGCACCCCGGTCGGCTTACCACTTTGGGAGGACGCATATTCTTAGGAATATGCCTCCACGTATGCCCTAGGCAGAAACCGAGCCTCCCCTATAAAAGGGGGGCTAGGGCTTCTGTAGAGGGGGTTGGTCTGGCTACTATTCTGTTTGGGCTAGGGTTTCAGACGTAATCCGTGGGTGAGAGTAAGAGAGCTCCTTCTTCCTCCTCTCGCAAATACAGCTCCAGGAGCACTTGTAATCTCGGAAGGAAATCAATACAAACTTCTGTGTGGAGTATCACTCCACTATCCCTCCCTGGATTCTCCTAGCATGTATTAGTCCCCACCTTTAGCCTATCAATGGCATCTGCCGTGACACCACCACGACAGTTGGGGCCCACCGTGGGGCTAGCGGCGCTAGCAGGGGTCAAAATCCAGATGGGAAACATCATTGGCACCAGCGAGCGCATCGTCTCCGGGCTCTTTCAGCGCTTTGGAGCGCTGGACTTCGTCAGCGACAACGCTGGCTGCTTCGGCACGCGCCCTCTACCGTGCAATGGCCTCTTCGTCAAGCTCGGCGCGCACAAGGTCTACGTCGCTGTGGACGTGTCGTGTGTTCATCCGCGTCACGTCGTCGACGCGGGGGAGCCACCCCTCACCGTGGTTCCCGGGACGCGTATCGCTCCCTCCCCGGACCATGTGGAGGTGATGATGACTGTGCCAGGTGCGGGCGCGAGCAAGGATCCGGCGCCAGATCCGGAGGTAATGCCAAAAGCACCGAGGAAAGGTAGAGGTCCTCCACTAGAGAGGCCAGAGAACGTGTTGAGGGAAGCAATGGATAGCTTGACAAACCCTGTAGTAGCAGCGGTAGATCCGGCTCGAGCGCAGGCCGAGCTGGAAGAAACTAGGCAGAAAATCCTAGAGGGCGCAAAGAAAATAGCCGCGGCTCAGCAGTCATTGAATATGACGCTGCGTGAGTACGCAAAAGCGAACAAAGTGGACGCAGTAAAAGTGAAGGGGAGAAATCTCATGAGCGAGATGAACCGAGAGGGTGATACTGGAATTGAGGTATCGGAAAACTGTTTGTCCGTGTGGCTGCCGAGGTATAGTACTCCGGCAAAGAACCTCAGAGCAGCGGATGCAACAGCATCCGAGTTGGAGGGTCTAACGGGTGAAGCCCGATAAAGACAACAAGATAGGTTTAACGAGCTGGTTCGGATTGCGAACAGGCAAAACGAGGAACTACTCAAAGCTAACCCGGAGAGAGTTGGAGCCTCCAAGATCATCCAAGATCATCCAAGATCGTTCTCTTCCTATAGGATTCAAGTTGGCATGACATCTCAATCCTATGATTTTCCTATTGCTGTACTTTTTCAAACAATCCCTAACGCCTCCGCGCCGTGCACGCGAATCCGGCCCTCTTCTACTCGTCGTCGCAGTGGCAGACAGTGCAGGGGCAGGGGGTTCGTGATCTACCGAGGGTGGTGGTGGAGGTCTGGAGGAGCCTTCCTATCCAAGGAAGCACAGGAGGGGTCCTGCGCTGTTCCATTGGTCGCTCCCAGCTGTTTCGACTATCGCAGTGGTCAGAAATCAGAGTAGAGATCCAAGATTTGTGCTGTTCGATCGTCGATTTGCTGCTACTGCTAGTACATAGATAGTATGATGGTGCAGGTTCGGGTCGTTCGGTATTGCTGGATCGATCTCGTCTCGGTGGTGCTCTCTCAACTCCGCTCGTAGCTTGTTCGTCCCTGTGACTCTGTGAGTTTGTTTTCAGGTGGCCAGAAGCGGAGACAGATTTTATTGGATCGTCGATTGCTGCTACTCGTACTACGAGATGGCGCAGCTCCCCCGTTCAGTATCTATGGATCACAGTAAACCTTTCCCTATGCTATCTCTGAACATGCAGATCATTTGCTGTTTACATCGATAGGCATGGTCTAGATTAGTCTCCTTTTTGTTTTTGAAACAGGGGACGAAACGGAGCTCCTAGTCAATACTCTGTCTATGATTGATTTGGGCTCCTGAAATAGCAATGCCAATGCTAAATAAATTGATGGAAGTACTCTGATGTTCAGAATTACATGTCGTAGTTAATTATCTCCATTCCTGCTATTATTCTTCCAGTTAATGTACATGGTAGCAAACAGGTGGTGTTCTCAGAAACATTGACTATTCATGATAACCTGTCACTGTACCTAGAATTCGAGGAAATTACAAAAGACCACCACAATTGAGGTCACTATAACAGAAAACCACCACAATTCAGATGCGTGACAAAAAACCACCGGATCAGTGACAAAAAACCACCACTATAACAGAAATCGTGCGCCAATTCCGGTGGTTTTTTGTCACGAATCTGAATTGTGGTGGTTTTCTGTTATAGTGACCCTAATTGTGGTGGTTTTTTGTAATTTCCTCCTAGAATTTAGGTAGATATCTGTCTCTAAAAACTCTTTCATACATGTGCATCTAGCTTAGGATCTCCATCGTGCATCTGAAAAAATCTGCTGATTAACCTGGGAGAGCATTTTGTTTGGTTAGGTGGGATCTATGCCATGAACCAGTAGTTGAATTTATTAGCTTTTTGTCTTATCAGATACTTGCTTACATTGACTGATCACAATTATTTTCCTGCAGGTCATTGATTGTTACGGCGAAGATAATTGCTGCCATAATTAGAAACCCAACTAGCGAAATTAAGAAATTGGTTGCACATGCATGGAAGGAGTGCCCAAATTGCAAATATCACATTTATAATGGTGATGTAAGTGTCGTTAACTATTTAATATGATAGCTAGATTTAAAAAATTACGCTCATTTGTGCAGTAATTTTCCCCATTACAATCTGGTGCATTAAGTTTAGCGGTGATAAAAATGCACTAGTTCCAAATAAAGTATCAGATGCAACACTAGTACTCCATGGATTAGTTCCTTCAGTACTTCGTTTATGCACATATTGTTTCTAATCGATGAACTGTTGTTAGATCCTATATGCATGGTAATGCCATGTAGGAAGCATCAATTTCATTGTATTCATTTTCACGCTTGATATGCTTGTAGAACCATTATTTTCTGAACCACATAGATGCTAAATTTGTACTTTAATCTTGATGAGCAGACAAGTTGAGAAACCCTTTTTAATACTATGCAGAGGTACCTCACTGCAGAACCACGTATCTTTTTTTTACATCAAATGCGAAATTGCAATGCATTCATATACAGCGGGCGTACAACGTCATGATTTCTGGTTGCACTTCATGCCTTTGTGTTGCAGGTTCGATCACAGTGGCAAGGATTCCCTGTTGGTGTGAAGTTTGAACCATCTGATCAGGAACTGCTTACACATTTAGATGGAAAGGTCGGCAGTGCAGCATCCCACGCACAAATAGATGACTTTATTCCAACCATAGAGGAAGTGGAAGGAATTTGTTATACGCATCCAGAAAATCTCCCTGGTACAGGATTCTTATTCTGAACTTGTTATCAGGACCTTCTGAATTAACTAGTTAGCTATTATAGTACTTTGCAGAGTAAAGTCCTGATTAGTAAATTTTTACATGCCCCTGACCCCCTGTAGGTACCAAGATGGATGGGAGCAGCAGCCATTTTTTCCACAGAGTATCAAATGCGTATGATGTTGGCCAGCGCAAGCGTCGCAAGATCAGTAGCAACAACCGCATTGATTCTGACGAGCCGATCAGATGGCATAAGACAGGGCAATCCACAGTGCCGTACCTGAGAATTTAGAGGCCCTGTACAAAATAAAATATTTGGTCCTAGGCATATGGGAGTAGAAAATTTAATACTCCACTAAATGTGGTTTTGTTATCCCCAAACGTGGTTGAATTCTTGTTTAAAAAATATTCTTGCCATAGCCGAAGTCACTAAATTTGGGCGGAGTTTGCTTTCGATTTTGAAAAATAGCACCATGATTTTTTACTTGAATTTGGTTGAAATACAAACCAAATATAACCTATTTATTTTAATTTTTGTGTACTACCGTTACCTAGGAGATAATTTGACCGAAATGCAATTATTATAACATCCCCCAAAATGAACGATTTTCAATGAAATTTCATCAAAAGTGAGGCCATAACCTTTTCCTTTGAGAATTACAACCTCTGTTTGAAGAAAGATAAGATCTTATGATCAGAAAATATAGTACTACATTTTACTATTACTATATAAATCTTACTATTGCTCAAGTGATGGTCATGTTTGTGTGTTTTTACTAACAAAATGGCTTCATTGTGGAGAAAATGTTAGGATCTAAGAACGCACATCTTGTTAAATAGAGGAAGTACATATTAAAAATCCTGGTCCCTTTTACTAACATCGGTTGAAACTTGAAAGTTGCTTGTTCTAAAAAAGACTTGAAATTGGAGAGCGTCGATTTGAAAACCGTCATGCATGGTGGACTAAAGTTCAAATTTTAAGATTCAAAATATCCGATAAAATACCGAGATGTAGATAATAATTTATAATACACGCGTGCAAAAAAGAATATGAAAATAGTTTATATTCTGTCCTAAGAAAAAAACAGATCGGACATGAACAGTGCAATTTTGAATGGACCTCCATTGTCACAAAATTTGTCATATTTTTCTTTTTTCTGCACCCAAAATACAAGTTATTTTTCATTGGAAATTTGCAGACTTGTATTTTGTATTGTTTGCTACACGTAGTTATTTTTTCGAAAATATTTGATGTTTTTGAATAATTCAAATCCGAGCTCCACTTAGCCCGTCCTTCAAATTGATTTTCCACGTGAAATTGCCGCTATAGCTCGAGAATTAGAGTGGGCTTTCAAATTGCTGCTATCGCTCTAGAATTAGAGTAGTGCCGTGTTTGAATCATATGGATGTGTAGTCTCGACAGACTCACCACTCGCATGGAGGAGACGGAAAGAGGGGCCTTGGAAATTGGTAGCTGGTTGCGTTTCCTATGTGAGAGCTTAACAGTGTAATTATTCCTCGTATATTCTCTTGATTAATGCTGATACTAAATGGAAACTTAACAGAAAATGGGCCCTAACCAATCGGAGGCCCCGTGCAGGTGCACACTCTGCACTTGCTTGCCGTATGGGCCTGGCAATCCAAACCCATCTTCGATAATGGTGTCTTAAAAGGCTGGAAGAAGATACTGGTTCTTCACAAGGGAAAGAAAGTTAAAACTAACTGGACTCTCCATCAGTTTCACCTTGGGGCAAAGAAAGATGAAAAGCACGGGGAGCTTGTCGTCTCCAGAGTCTTTTGGCAGGTGAAGTCAAACAACACTGGGAAGTCGCAGATGCATGTTGCCGATGTAGAATCCGGTTCATGTGATGCGGAAATCGATCCTAAAACCCCAAATATGTACCCTAAACAACCTCGTGGCCTAAGCGGTAGCCCATTCGAAACAGATCAGAATCAGGTTATCATCATCATGATCTTTGGCTTTTATGTTTACTGTATTTCTATCGACTGCCGTTCATGTAGCTTACTGCATTTGCTGAAACTGTGACAGGATGAGGAAGAGCCCAGCTCACCTGCAGTTCAGGACTTTGCAGCACTGCCTCTGCAGCGTGACGCCGACATCCATGAGAATCCGGTGCCCCAAGACAACCCTAGCATGGACTCGCTCCCCGGATTCCCCGACCTGGATTGTACATTCCACTTTCCGGAGTTGTTCAATTTCACCGTGAGTTTACTGTGTGCCTCGTTGATGCTCATTTCCCGGTGTGTTTCTGTTTTCTACGGCGAATTTCCTCATCGTGTATTTCTTTCTTGTGTTGGTTTCCAGCATTTTGGTATTAGTAGACGAGTCGAGCAACATCTCGCTCTCAGAAGTCTCAAGTCTGTGTTGTTAAGTTGTTGATGTGTTGTCATTGTAATGTCTAAGCCATGTAACGGATCATCGGGTGTTTTGAGTAGATTTTTTCCCCTTGAGATGTATTCTAGTCTTTTTTAAGTGCAAATTCTGCTGCACTCCTTGTTGGTCGGGCATAAAATGTAGGATATGGCATGTTGAGATGTATTGTACTCCGACGTGTTCCATGCTTTATGTTCTCTGGTTAGAGACGCCGAGGTAAGTGCTAGCTGCTTCGTTCTAGTTTCTTATCTCGAAGAACTGGAGAATTCACAACAACTGTTGATAGTCTGAAGTAGAAGTGTGACTGACAGTTCCCAAGGTCAAACTTCACTGTGAAATCCTGGATAAGATGCTCATGTGTAACCATAAGTTCAGAACATAGTTAACTTAAACCATCCTAGGAACTAGGAAGCCAACAAGCCCACATATCAAGAAGTATCGAATAAGAAATTTCAACTAGATACGGTATGCTTACAAGAAATTGGCAGTCTATATAAATCATTTGCCTTTTGCCTTGGGGCTTATCCCAAGGAGTTTGGCAGAATTTTACTTTGTTATTAGGATGCACCTCGCGCGGTCTGAATTTCGTAAGAGGCTTGCTTCAATACAACCCCCTCCCCAATCCTTGTAAGGTAACATAGATAAGGTGTATCCGAATCCAAAGCCCATACCCTCCATATATGAACTGATTGCTTATTTCTGTCCACGATCCGCATATAGGAAACCGTCCACCCGGATAAGGTGCTGATCCTTCGCCTTCCCTCCCCGCTTCAGCACGACGCTCGTTGCCACGCGGCTGCACTATGGTTAGGGACACGATGACGCGGTGCCGCCGGTTATACTGATCGTCGACGGCGAAGCGAGGTGCCCATCGGTACCAGAGCGCCTCCACATCGTCTGGGAGCGCCGCCATCGGCCGAGAGTGAGATGTTGCTCGAAAATTTCTGCCTCATCTACTAATACCACTTTGCTGGAAACATAGCGGATGCACGCCAATCTGCAGACCGAAACAATACTCCCTCGGTAGGCATATTAGGTGCGCCGACGCTGAGGTTTTCCCTAATAGTGTCTTTATTTTATTGGATGTACGAGTACAAAATTTGTCAAAATATCCCATGCACACGACATTATATGCATCAGTGCTCAAATAGCATATCATGTTGAGTAAAAGAGCAATTTTTCAAGAGATTTTACTATAGTAAAAGATGGATAAAGCACAAAAAAAGACCAGAGGATACGACAAACTATCTGAATATGATAAACAAGACTAAGGAAGATGATATACATCACAGTAGAGGAGCCGCCGGTGTTCGCTTTAGCATTGGCACCATCGTCAGCCATGTTGTCGAGGAAAAGGTTGTTGATATCGGGGAAGAAATCGTCATTGGGTAAGACGTCGGCTCAGTCGCTATCCGTGAAGGAGTTCGTGATGAAGCCAGTAGTCGCGTTGGTAGCACTCCCCAAAAACCTTATCGCGAAGCAACGGGGTCTCGGAGGCAATGCTCTGGAACTGGAGGCGCTCACTAAGTTCGAATTAAATCTCCACTGAGTTCGTATTAAACATCCACTCATGTCATGCGTGGCAAAAAGAAAGAGAAGCTCTCGGCTCGAGGCATTCCCGCAACCCGCAACCCGCAACCCGCGGCGCGCGCCGTGGCGTGGCGGCGGAGGAGGAGGAGCGCGCGTGTATATGTCTTCTCTTCTCAAGCTCGTACAAGTGGTGGAAGAGGTCACCTTATAAACTGGTCCAACTTCCACTCAACTAGCAATATGGGACTAAACTTTTGTCCCACCTCTTGCCTTGCATGAATGGGCCAAGTGGGCCTCTAGGATTTCAGAAATTGTTAAATAATATAAATGGGCTAGGCCTTTATTAGACAAAATTCCAACAATCCCCCACTAGATCCCAGAGGCACATGAAATTTGCCTATGGTTCCAAAACATTGTTTATATACTGGTACTAGTGGAGACTGTTAAGTTGAACTTCCACCTAGAACTCTATGCTACACTAGTTTGCACCTTGTATAGTGGACTATGTCTTGAACTGCAAGTTTGTTGCATTCTAGTTTTACACAAAGCCTTGACCAATACTGGGCTGCCGTGAGACTTTCCCTCGGGTGGAGCTTATGCGTCATACTCCATAGCCTTTCATGAGTTTATTAGAGAGCACCCAACTCTCATAGACTGCGACTTTTAACAGTCAAACTCATATATGTGTGTTCTTCAAAAGATGTTCTGTAGGACAACATCTCTGCTTAAATTAAGCCACTTAGAACACATTAGGATAAATCAACCTGCCATGCAGAGTAGGAAAGTATTGCATCTTCACGGAGTGGTGATTAAAGTAGGGATACTTTCCTCTCAATTAACCAACAGATTGTCTCCAAAATCTAATTCACGAGATCTTCGATCATATAGAGTGGTTTACCACTATGGAAATATTATATTATGGGTCTCATACCCATCTCCTTTGATGCATTTTCTATCACGTTACGTGATAGATCCTTTGTGAAGGAACCTGCCAGATTCTTAGATGTTTGGATATAATCCAACGCAATAACTCCAGAGTTTCTCATTTTCCTGACAGATTTCAGTCTCCTCTTCACATGTCTTGAGGACTTCATATTATCCTTAGAACTATTCACTTTAACAATCACAGTTTGATTATCATAGTTCATTGGGATTGACGGTATTGGTTTCTCAACCACAGGTAAGTCCATCAAGAGTTCACGAAGCCACTCTGCTTCAACAGTGGCTGTGTCTAATGCTGCGAGTTTTGCTTCCATAGTTGACCTCGTTAAGATGATCTTCTTGCAAGACTTCCAAGAAACAACGCCACCACCAAGTGTAAATACATATCCACTCGTGGCCTTTATCTCATCAGCATTAGATATCCAGTTTGAATCACTATAGCCCTCCAGCACCATTGGGTACCCAGTATAGTGAATGCTGTAGCTCGTAGTGCCTTTTAGATAGCGCATGACTCTCTCAAGAGCTTGCCAATGATCATCTCCAGGATTTGAAACAAATCGACTGAGTTTGCTCACAACAAAAGTGATGTCAGGCCTCATAGCGCTAGCTAAATACATAAGTGATACGTTGCTAATGTATATATAATTTTTGATGTTCCATGCTTGTTTTATATCTACTTTCTTATGTTTTGTCCACACTTTGGAGTATTTTTACACATTTTCTGGAACTAACCTATTAATAAGATGCCATAGTGCCAGTTGCCTGTTTTCTGCTGTTTTTGGTTCCAGGAAAGTCAGAAAATCAATATTCTTGGAATTGGACCGGACAAAAGCCAAAGTCAATATTTTACCGGAAGACTCACGGAGCCAGAAGACGAGACGGAGAGGGGCCACAGGGTGGCCACACCACCCCTTGGCGCGGGCATGGTGTGGGCCCCCTGGCCGCTCACCGACCTTGCCTCTTCGCCTATAAGATGCCTCCCGATGCATAAACCCTAGATCATCCATCATCCAGCCATGAAAAGTTCCGCAGCGCCACCGCCACCGAAGGGGAGATTCGAGGGACAGAAAGTCTCTGTTCCGTCACCCTGTCGGGACGAGGAAGTGCCCCCGGAGCCATCTCCATCGATCTCCACCACCATCTCCATCGCCGATGCTGATTCCCATGATGATGAGGGAGTAGTTCTTCCTCGAGGCTAAGGGCTCTACCGGTAGCTATGTTTTCATCTCTCTCTCTATGCATGATCATATTGTGATCATGAGCTTTGTAATCAAGTAGATCTACTTTGATACTCAAGTGCTTTAATAGATCTCTGCTCTCCCTATGTGTGTGAAAGTGACAGCATGCACACCATGGTGACACTTAGGCTAGAGATTACAAATACTTGTTATGAGTTATATTTGGAGTTGGATGTTTTTATGAAATTGTGGTGTTTGTTGGAACCATCCAGAGCTCAAGGTGACAGTGTGGGGTTATCTAGATGGGGCAAGCGAACTTTGAGGTGTGCTGTTATAGCCCTACCATGGATTAGAGTGTCCAACCGAAGAGTAGTTCAGAGTAGTATCATAAAGAGAAGATATTTATATGAGAGTGTTCACTAGTGAAAGTATGATCCCTAGGCTTTGTTTCTAAGCATTGAAACACCGTTTGCAACTAGATCTGTTACATGTTTGCTTGCTTCCATCTTTATATCAGATTGCCTTTAGTCTCTTCCACACCATCAAGCTATTTTCTGGCACCATTGTCTTTTATCCATACCACTTGTATTTCACTATCTCTTCGCCAAACTAGTGCACCTATACACCTGACAAGTGTATTGGGTGTGTTGGGGACACAAGACTCTTCTTGTATCTTGACTGCAGGGTTGCTTGAGAGGGGATACCTTTGACCACTTACTCCCTGAGTTCGATAAACCTTGGGTGATCTACTTAAGGGAAAACTTGCTGCTGTTCTACAAACCTCTGCACTTGGAGGCCCAACAACTGTCTACAAGAATAGAAGTGCGTAGATGATACATTGTAAATGTATCTATAATTTTTGATGTTCCATGCTTGGTTTTATCCACTTTCTTGTGTTTTGTGCACACTTTGGAGTACTTTTCATATGATTTCTTGGACTAACCTATTAACAAGAGCCAAAGTGCCAACTGACTTTTCTTCTGCTGTTTTTGGTTCCAGGAAAGTCAGAAAATGAATATTCTCGGAATTGGACGGGACAAAAGACAAAGTGCCTATTTTTCCGGGAGTCATCAGATGCCAGAATACGAGACGGAGAAGGGTTGGAGGCCGGCCACACCACCTGGCCACGCGGCCAGGCCTGGCCCGCGCCAGGGGGTGGTCTGGCCGACCCCAGCACCCCCTCGGCCTCTCCTTCCGCCTATAAGATGCCCTCGAGACGAAAACTCTAAGGGCCCGATCAAAAATCCACGAAAGAGTCTGTAGCCGCCGCCATCTCCATCCCTAGATCGGGAGGGATCTGAAGCTCTTCCCGGCACCCTGCCATAGAGGGGAATTCACCCTGGAGGCCTTCTTCATCACCATGCAAGCCTCCGGTGTGTGATGCGTGAGTAGTTCATCCTTGGACTATGGATCCATGTAGTAGCTATATGGATGATTCTCCTCCTTTGTGCTTTCATGTCTAGATCTTGTGAGCTCCGTTCATAATCAAGATCATCTATTTGTAATTCTGCATGTTGTGTTTGTGGGGATCCGATGGATATTGAGATGCCTTTGTTATTTGTGATCTTGCATGCTTTCTGTTGTTAGTAGCTATCTTGGCCAAGTAGATGCTAGCAACTCCAAGAGTTAGTATTTATGCTCGATAGTGGGTCCATGCCTTTGGTAATCTGGGGAAGTGACAGAAATCTCTAAGGTACTAGATGTGTTGTTGCTACTAGGGAGAAAACAACAATCCTTTGTTCATAGAACAATCGTATTGTTTACTTTACACGCAATTCGTGAATCAATAATCTGTTGCTTGCAACTTAATACTGTAGGGGGTTCGGATGATAACCTAAAGGTGGATTATTAGTCATAGATGCAGTTGGATGGCGGTCTATGTATAATGTTGTAATGCCCAATCAAGTCTCAAAGGAGTCAAGATGATTAGTATATGCATGTATTGCTTTCTCGCTGTTTGTCAATTGCCCCGCTGTAATTTGTTCACCCAGCATGTTATCTATCTTAAGGAGAGACACCTCTAGTGAACTATGGATCCTGGTCCTTTCGTTTACATACAATCTACAAACTGTTTACTGCTTTGTGTTTACTTTCTGCAAACTATTACTTCCTTCCATTCGATACGTTTAATTCTTTGTTTTCCGCAAAACACGGTGAGATTGACAACCTCATCGCAAGTTGGGGACAAAGTTCTGTGGTTGTGTTGTGCAGGTCTCCACGTTGCTACTAGCACCGGTAGTGCGCCCTGCCAAGGCTCAACTAGCAACACCTTTGGGGTGTTTCCTTGCTCCTACTGGTTCGATTAAAACTTGGTTTCATAACTGAGGGAAACTTGCTGCTATGATCATCATACCTTCCTCTTGGGGTTCCCAACGAGCTCTACATCAACATCGCACCAGCATTTTTCTGGCGCCGACACTGAGCCATCAAGCATTTTTCTAGCACCGTTGCCGGGGAGTCAAGGACATCTTCACAAGGGAGTCCCTCATAACCAATCTCTTTACTTTGTTATTTTTGTTTTGCTTAGTTTCTTTTTGCTTTGTTTGCTTGTTTCTTTATCAAAAACAGACAAAAAATTAGTTTTACTAGTTTGCTTTCTTATTTGAAAACGCAAAAAAAATAGTTCCTATCCTAAGTTGCCATTATGTCTAGCCTTGCCCCAATCACTATGTCACCCGAGGAAATGATTTTCACTTTTAAACAAGGAATTGAGGAAAGTTTTAAGGAAGCTTGGTCTAGAATCTCTGATCTACATGAAAAAACTGAGCCTAAAATGACTCAAAGTTTGTTCCTTAGTAGTTTTTACCTTGGAATTGCTCTTTTGCTATAGATATGCTTGAGATGCTATTGTGGGAGGAGATTTCCTCCAATGTAATGAGGATGATGCTGTTAATGCTATAAAGAAGTTGATTCTCACTTACAACTTGCCTAGCCAAACTGATATTTCTTTCGCAAGAATATTTGCTAGGTTGAACACTCTTGAGACTGACACTGCTAGCTTAAAAGATTGCTATAATACGCTTAGAGAGCATCACAATTATGTTCCAATAAATTCTGAACCATCAAAGTGTCTCCCTATAGTAAAGATTGAGATAAATACTGAAACTTTTCAAGCTCGCTGTGATATCATGTCTGAATTTTGCCTTATGCCCGAAGATATTTATGAATCTCTGAATACTTGGGGGCTTACTGAAGGAGGAAAAGAAATATGTCTTGCTAATAATGCTACCATATTACCTCTTGGAATAGCTGAAGGAGTGTTTACAAAGATCCTTCGGAAAATGATTTCTACTAATTATCTTGTTATTGAATGTGCAGGAAAAGGACAAATTACACTTGGAAGGTCCCTATTAGAACTCTTTGGAGCAATAATAGATGTGGGAAAGGGGACCATGCACCTTTCTTCTCCACCAAACAATCATATTTTCCCCAAGGTTAAGAATAAAAGTAAGAGAGGTAAGGGCAAGAAATTTGGTTTTAATGCTTCTTCATTTGAGAACACTTGATTCTTTCTTGCTTCTTATGCCTAACTTAAAGGCGTTAAAGAAAAGTACTTATTGGGAGATAACCCAAAAGTTTTAGAGGAGTCTTCAAGGTTATTACTTTAGGGTTTAGGGTTTAGGGTTAGGGTTTAGGGTTTAGGGTTTATTACTTCAGTAATAACCGCTCCTTATCCTTTTTATTTGCTTTTTGTGCCAAGAGTAACCTCTAATGAGAGAGAAGTAATGATTGGGAAAGTTGCTGTCCCGAAACAGATTTCTGTGCTTCACCGTAAAAATTTGTGTAAAATCTCTGAACGTCTTTTTGAGGCGTGAATTTTTGTGCTTCTGCCCCAGGTTGTTATCTAACTTTCGTCAGTTCAACACTTTTTGATTTGAGCAACAGAAGGTCTTCTAAACAATTCGTCTTTACCTGCTGGTCTGTTTTGACAGATTTCTGCCATTTTCTGCATTTGCTTCTTGTTGGTTCCTTTTTGAGTTCTTTTGGGGAATTGAGCTTTTTGAGGAAAGTGCTACAGTATCTAGTGTTCTAATGGAAGTTTATTTGGTGTTGGAACTGAACCTTAAGACCTTTTATCTTGAGTGCACTAATGTTGCTAATGAGATTGTGTGAAGTTTTGTATGAAGGAAAAATTTCAGGTGTATGGAAGAAATGAGTAATGAGATGAAGGATGGACTAAAGCTCAAGCTTGGGGATGCCACACGTGTCAACCCAAGAAATATCCAAGAAGTACAAGCGTCAAAGCTTGGGGATGCCCAAGGCATCCCCTTCTTCATCAATAAAAATTCCAGGTTTCTTCCAAACGCTTCATTTTTATTGTTTCATGCACAGTTGTGTTGTTCTTGGAGGCGTCTTCTTTTTCGTTTTCATTTTGGTTTTTCGTTTTCTTTGGTTTTCTTAGTTTGCTGAAATAAATTGGTTGGACCCCCTCTTTCATACATTGGTTTGCAAATAGTTTGGTTTGGATTGGAAAAGAGTAGGAAAGTCCATACTTATGTGGTAAAAAGAGCTTGTTTTTGACTGTGACTTATGCTTTGTCATGCCATGCTTGATATTGTTTTGGCTTTATGCTTAGTATTCTTTGCTGTAGCATGACTTGTTATAAGCAATTGATATTGCTTAATGTGCCTTGGGTGAATCATGCGGTGTTTTAGCATATTAAAGCTTAGTATAGTGGTATTCTCATTTGATGCTTTATTTGGGTTGACTTGGCACATGCTCACACCATGTTATGACTATCTCAAGTCACCATAGCCTTTATTATCCTTTAGTTTTCAACTTGTAGTATCACTTTATGCTTTGATCAATGATGTTTTGTCGCTCTGCATGATTATGGCCATTATTGCTCTCTTAGTTTGTCGCTCCCAGTCTTTTGCTAGCCTCCACAACCAAGTATGAGTTCCACTCATGCATCCAACTCCCTAAACCAAGTTATTCCAAAGAGTCCACCATACCTACCTATTAGCTTATGCTATTCCAAGTATGTTCATGCTTTTGTTTAGCTTCCAAATTAAACTTATTATGAGAAAACTAGTGATTAAAGCTCTCACGAACTTGATGGCACACTTTACTTTTCTTGCCTTTAATAAACTTGAACCATTGTGTCGTCTATGTTGTATATGCTTGCACTTATTTGTTGGGAATTAGCAGAACCATGCTTTCATGGGGAACGCTTTCAACATTTCACTTGGTACTTGTACCTAGTTGATATCATGCTCTTTTGTATATGGATGTCGTCGGTGTGAAATGAAAGGGGAGCTTGTAAGTCCATGGAGTTATGTATATGTGTTAGAGAAACGCCTAGGCCGCTGGTCTAATCCATGCTGACATGGTGGAAACCTGCAGCGTAACCATAATGAGCTGTCTATGAAGTATTCTTCTTATAAAAAAAGAGTCCTATATTGAGAAAAAAGAGAAAAGAGAAAAGAGAAAAAAAGAGATTATGAAAAGAGGAAAGAGAGAAAAAAGCACCATATTCCCATGGTAAATAAGAAGTTTGCTGAGATGCTCGTTGTCTGCTTGCCTTGTCATTTTGATATGGGGATTCTTCCGTATCATCGGGCAAGGGGTACCCCGTTGGCGGTTCTCTCTGATACACATGTACTTACAATGACAAGAACTTACCGGTGACTAAACTTGAGTAGCATGAGGAGCAGCCCTCGTATACAAGGGACATGAGATTCCTAACTTATACTTCGTCAAGCATGTACACCATAGTTTGTTCACTTTAATCTTAATCACTTCAAGATGCTTATGATAGGGGCAATGAGAGCTGAAAGCTATAAGTACCATAATTTTTGGAAGCTCTTTATGAGACTTGAATCCCTACTTCCTTCTATGAAGGCCTTTCTTCCACTATTATATTGAGTCTCCACCTTCTATCTTTATGCACCTACTTTGAGAGCATAGAAGCCATTCTTAGTTCTATGTGCATTGTCCCAAGACTAGTTGATTGATGCATAACTTGATATTGCTTGTTTTAAACTATTTGTATCTAGGCACTCTTATGAACTTTGAAGGTGTCCTATGCATTTATATTTGCTACTCTATGAGGGACAAGCTGAATACTATTATGCTATGTTTTCTTTATGTGAAACAAACAAACGTCTTGCAAAGCATTGTTATTCATGAATCTTTTGTTTGTACCTTTTCATGTTGCATCATAGTTTCTTTGCCATATTGTTAGAACTTTGTCTTTCATGTTATGATCGAAGTACTATGATCCCAGCTTTGAATGTTTTACAAATACTTTGATCAAGTCTTTGATGGTGCATGTCACCTCAAAAATTATTCTTTCTTTTTATCACTTACCTACTCGAGGATGAGCAGGAGTTAAGCTTGGGGATGTTGATACATTGCAAATGTATCTATAATTTTGATGTTCCATGCTTGGTTTTATCCACTTTCTTGTGTTTTGTCCACACTTTGGAGTACTTTTCATATGATTTCTTGGACTAACCTATTAACAAGAGCCATAGTGCCAGCTGCCTGTTTTCTACTGTTTTTGGTTCCAGGAAAGTCAGAAAATGATTATTCTAGGAATTGGACAGGACAAAAGCCAAAGTGCCTATTTTTCCTGGAGTCATCAGATGCCAGAATACGAGACGGAGAAGGGATGGAGGCCGGCCACACCACCTGGCCCATGCCAGGGGGTGGTCTGGCCGACCCCAGCACCCCCTCGGCCTCTCCTTCCGCCTATAAGATGCTCTCGGGACGAAAACCCTAAGGGACCAATCAAAAATCCACGAAAGAGTCTGTAGCGCCGTCATCTCCATCCCTAGATTGGGAGGGATCTGAAGCTCTTCCCGGCACCCTGCCGGAGAGGGGAATTCACCCTGGAGGCCTTCTTCATCACCATGCAAGCCTCCGGTGTGATGCGTGAGTAGTTCATCCTTGTACTACGGATCCATGTAGTCGGTAGATGGCTGGTTCTCCTCCTTTGTGCTTTCATGTCTAGATCTTGTGGGCTCCGTTCATGATCAAGATCATCTATTTGTAATTTTGCATGTTGTGTTTGCGGGGATCCGATGGATATTGAGATGCTATTTCAGATTGATTATTGATTCTATTATGTCTTTGTTATTTGTGATCTTGCATGCTTTCTGTTGTTAGTAGCTATCTTGGCCAAGTAGATGCTAGCAACTCCAAGAGTTAGTATTTATGCTCGATAGTGGGTCCATGCCTTTGGTAATCTGGGGAAGTGACAGAAATTTTTAAGGTACGAGATGTGCTGTTGCTACTAGGGAGAAAACAACAATCCTTTGTTCATAGAACAATCGTATTGTTTACTTTACACGCAGTTCATAAAGCAATAATTTGTTGCTTGCAACTTAATACTGGCGGGGGTTCAGATGATAACTTGAAGGTGGATTATTAGTCATAGATGCAGTTGGATGGCGGTCTATGTATAATGTTGTAATGCCCAATCAAGTCTCAAAGGAATTAAGATGATTAGTATATGCATGTATTGCTTTCTAGATGTTTGTCAATTGCCCCGATGTAATTTGTTCACCCAACATGTTATCTATCTTAAGGAGAGCCACCTCTAGTGAACTATGGATCCCGGTCCTTTCTTTTACATACAATCTACAAACTATTTACTTCTTTGTGTTTACTTTCCACAAACTATTACTTCCTTCCATTCAATACGTTTAATCCTTTGTTTTCCGCAAAACACGGTGAGATTGACAACCTCATCGCAAGTTGGGGACAAAGTTCTGTGGTTGTGTTGTGCAGGTCTCCATGTTGCTACTAGCACCGGTAGTGCACCCTGCCAAGGCTCAGCTAGCAACACCTTTGGGGTGTTTCCTTGCTCCTACTGGTTTGATTAAACCTTGGTTTCATAACTGAGGGAAATTTGCTGCTGTGCTCATCATACCTTCCTCTTGGGGTTCCCAACGAGCTCTACATCAACATCGCACTAGCATTTTTCTGGCGCCGACACTGAGCCATCCGTAGACATCAAGCTATTTTCTGGCGCCGTTGCCGGGGAGGTAAGGTAAAAGGTACTCACATCCTCCGGTGTGAGTGCTCAAAGTTGTTTCCTTTAGATTCTGCAATTTTGTCTTTTTGTTTCTTGTTTTCACTAGTTAGGCTTAATGGAAAACAACAACAAAATTAGAGAGCTTTATAGTTTTTATCTTGAGTTAGGACATGAAGTGTTTGAAGAGAAAATTAATAAACCTATGGAACTTTATTTGCATGCTAATAGCAATGTTGTTAGTATGAATTCTTTGGACACCATTATTGCTAATGCTATGGAAAAATCTAAGCTTAGGGAAGCTAGTTTTTATGAAAATAATCTTTTTAGTTCCCCAGCTTTGGAAGATAGCTATTCTATTGCTTATGATGATACCAAACCTCCAATATATGATGATTACAATGATGAACATGATATTTTCAGTCCACCTACTATTCAGGAGGAAAATTAATTATGATTACAATATGCCTCCTATATTTGATGATTATGGTGATGGGAATAATAATGATAACTATTTTGTTGAATTTTCTCCCACTACAATTAATAAGAATGACTATGATTATATGGAGAGTAATAATTATCATATGCATGTGGCTCATGATAAGAATGTTTTATGTGATAGTTATATTGTTAATTTTATTCATGATTCTACTGAAAGTTATTATGAGAGAGGGAAACATGGTTTTATGTGTCTCAATAATATTAAGTTTCCCCTGTTTATGTTGAAAGTCTTGAAGTTGCACTTGTTTTGCTTTACTATGCTTGTTGCTTTGTGCTTTCATGACTTGTTTCTTTAGAAGATTCCTATGCATAGAAAGTGGGTTAGACTTAAATGTGCTTTGAATTTGCTTCTTGATGCTCTCTTTTACTTCAATTCATATTTCTTATGTGAGCATCTTCTCAAACTATCATGCCTAACTTAAAGGCGTTAAAGAAAAGTACTTATTGGGAGATAACCCAAAAGTTTTAGTTGAGTCTTGGAAGTTATTACTTTTGTAATAACCTCTCCTTATCCTTTTTGTTTGATTTTTGTGCCAATAATAACCTCTAATGAGAGGGAAGTAAGATTTGGGAAAGTTGCTGTCCCGAAATAGATTTTTGTGCTTCGCTGTAAAAAATCGTGAAAATCTCTGTACGTCGGTTTGAGCTGTAATTTTTTGTGCTTCTGCCCCAGGTTGTTATCCAACTTTCGTTAGTTCAACACTTTTCGATTTGAGCAACATAAGGTCTTCAAAAAAATCGGTTTTTACCTGCTGGTCTGTTTTGACAGATTTTTGCCATTATTTGCATTTGCCTCTTAATCTCTTTCTCTTTGAGTTCTCTTTGATCATTTGAACTTTTTAAAGGAAATGCTACAGTACCTTGTGTTTTAATGGAAGTTTTACTTGTGTTGGAACAGAACCAAAAGACTTATTATCTTGAGTACACTAATGTTGCTAATGAAGATTGTGTGAAGTTTTGTATGAAGGAAAAATTTCAGGTGTAAAGGAAGAATGATGTAACGAGATGAAGAATGGAAAAAAGCTCCAGCTTGGGGATGCCACCCGTGTCACCCCAAGAAATATCCAAGAAGTACAAGCGTCAAAGCTTGCGGATGCCTTGGGCATCCCCTTCTTCATCAATAAAAATCTCAGGTTCTACCAAACACTTCATTTTTATTGTTTCATGCATAGTTGTGTTGTTCTTGGAGCGTCTTTGTTTTCTGTTTTTGGTTTTCATTTTCTTGGTTTTCTTAGTTTGCTTGAATAAATTGGTTGGACCCCTCTTTCATGCATTGGTTTTCAAATAGTTTGGTTTGGATTGGAAAAGAGTAGGAATGTTCATGCTTAAGTGGTAAAGAGAGCTTGTTTTTTACTGTGGCCCATGCTTTGTCATGCCATGCTTGATATTGTTTTGGCTTTATGCTTAGTGATCTTTGTTGTAGCATGACATGTTATAAACAATTGAGATTGCTTAATGTGCCTTGGAAGAATCATGCGTTGTTTTAGCATATTAAAGCATAGTATTGTGGTATTCTCCTTTGATGCTTTATTTGGGTTGACTTGGTGCATGCTCACACCATGTTATGACTATCCCAAGTCACCATAGCCTTTATTATCCTTTAGTTTTAGACTTGTAGTATCACTTTATGCTTTGATTAATGATGTTTTGTCGCTCTGCATGATTATGGCCATTATTGCTCTCTTAGTTGGTCACTCCCAGTCTTTTGCTAGCCTCCATAACCAAGTATGAGTTCCACACATGCATCCAACTCCTAAAACCAAGTTATTCCAAAGAGTCCACTGATACATTGCAAATGTATCTATAATTTTTGATGTTCCATGCTTAGTTTTATCCACTTTCTTGTGTTTTGTCCATACTTTGGAGTACTTTTCATATGATTTCTTGGACTAACCTATTAACAAGAGCCACAGTGCCAGCTACCTATTTTCTGCTGTTTTTGGTTCCAGGAAAGTCAGAAAATGAATATTCTCGGAATTGGACGGGACAAAAGCCAAAGTGCCTATTTTTCAGGAAGTCATCAGATGCCAGAGTACGAGACGGAGAGGGGCCAGGGGGCCACCACACCACCTGGCCGCGCGGCCTAGCCTGGCCCGCGCCAGGGGGTGGTCTGGCCACCTCTGGCACCCTCTCGGCCTCTCCTTCCGCATATAAGATTCCCTCGGGATAAAAACCCTAAGTACCCGATCAAAAATCCACGAAAGAGTCTGTAGCCGCCGTCATCTCCATCCCTAGATCGGGAGGGATCTGAAGCTCTTCTCGACACCCTGCCGAAGAGGGTAATTCACCCTGGAGGCCTTCTTCATCACCATGCAAGCCTCCAGTGTGATGCGTGAGTAGTTCATCCTTGGACTACGAATCCATGTAGTAGCTAGATGGCTGGTTCTCCTCCTTTGTGCTTTCATGTTTAGATCTTGTGAGCTCCATTCATGATCAAGATCATCTATTTGTAGTTCTGCATGTTGTGTTTGCAGGGATCCAATGGATATTGAGATGTTATTTCAGATTGATTATTGATTCTATCATGTCTTTTTTATTTGTGATCTTGCATGCTTTCCATTGTTAGTAGCTATCTTGGCCAAGTAGATGCTAGCAACTCCAAGAGTTAGTATTTATGCTCGATAGTGGGTTCATGCCTCTGGTAATCTGGGAAGTGACAGAAATCTCGAAGGTACTAGGTGTGCTGTTGCTACTAGGGAGAAAACAACAATCCTTTGTTCATAGAACAATCGTATTGTTTACTTTACATGTAGTTCGTAAAGCAATAATCTGTTGCTTGCATCTTAATACTAGAGGGGGTTCGGATGATAACCTGAAGGTGGATTATTAGTCATAGATGCAGTTGGATGGCGGTCTATGTATAATGTTGTAATTCCCAATCGAGTCTCAAAGGAGTCAAGATGATTAGTATATGCATGTATTGCTTTCTCGATGTTTGTCAATTGCCCCGCTGTAATTTGTTCACCCAGCATGTTATCTATCTTAAGGAGAGCCACCTCTAGTGAACTATGGATCCCGGTCCTTTTCTTTACATACAATCTATAAACTGTTTACTGCTTTGTGTTTAGTTTCTGCAAACTTTTACTTCTTTCCATTCGATACGTTTAATCCTTTGTTTTCCGCAAAACACGGTGAGATTGACAACCTCATCGCAAGTTGGGGACAAAGTTCTATGGTTGTGTTGTGCAGGTCTCCACGTTGCTACTAGCACCGGTAGTGCGCCCTGCCAAGGCTCAGCTAGCAACACCTTTGGGGTGTTTCCTGGCTCCTACTGGTTCGATTAAACCTTGGTTTCATAACTGAGGGAAACTTGCTGTTGTGCTCATCATACCTTCCTCTTGGGTTTCCCAACAAGCTCTACATCAACATCGCACCAGCATTTTCCTAGCGCCGACACTGAGTCATCAAGCATTTTTCTGGCGCCGTTGCCTGTGAGTCAAGGACATCTTCACAAGGGGAGTCCCTCATAACCAATCTCTTTACTTTGTTATTTTAGTTTTGCTTAGTTTCTTTTTGTTTTGTTTGCTTGTTTCTTTATCAAAAACACACACAAAAAATTAGGTTTACTAGTTTTCTTTCTTATTTGAAAACCCAAAAAAACGACTACTCTTGAAAACACTAAGTTGTGTGACTTCACTAGCACAAACACCAATGATTTTATGAGCACACCTATTGATCCACATGTGCCTGAAGATACTTTCTTTGAGATAAAACCTGCTTTACTCAATCTTGTTATGAGAGAACAATTTTCTGGTATTGGTAATGAAGATGCTGCTTCCCATCTAAATAACTTTATTGAACTTTGTGAGATGCAAAAGCATATGGATGTAGATGGTGATATTATTAAGTTGAAATTGTTTCCTTTCTCTTTGAGAGGAAAAGCTAAAGAATGGTTGAATTCCTTAACTAGGAATAGTATTGATTCTTGGACTAAATGCAAAGATGCTTTCATTGGAAAATACTATCCCCCTGCTAACATTATATCTATGAGAAGTGAAATAATGAAGTTTAAACAACTTGATAATGAACATGTTGCTCAAGCTTGGGAAATAATGAAATCTTTGGTAAAGAATTGTCCCACTCATGGACTGACTGCTTGGATGACCATCCAAACTTTTTATGCAGGATTGAACTATTCTTCAAGGAACTTATTGGATTCTGCTGCTGGAGGTACCTTTATGACCATCACTTTGGGTGCTACAACGAAACTTCTAGACAATATGATGGTTAATTATTCTGAATGGCATACTAAGAGAGCTCCACAAGGTAGGAAGGTAAATTATGTTGAGAAAACCTCCTCCTTGAGTGATAAAATTGATATTTTATTATGTCTATGCTTGTTAATGGGAAAGCCCATATTGATCCAAATAATGTTCCTTTAGCATCTTTGGTTGCTCAGGAAGAGCAAGTTGATGTGAACTTCATAAGAAATAATAACTTTGGCAATAATGCTTATAGGAGTAATTTTGGTAACAACAATTATAAGCCATATCCTCCCAACAATGGTAATGCTTATGGAAGTTCCTACAACAATAATAGGAGTGCTCCCTCTGAACTTGAAGTTATGCTTAAAGAGTTTATTAGTAAACAAACTGCTTTCAATAAAACTATTGAGGAAAAACTCTCTAATGCTGAAAGAAATATAGCATCTTTGGCTGAGGCTTAATCTTCTTTGAATAAAATGGCTGCTAAACCTGAAACTAATGATAATCCTTTTGCAGCTAATAATGCCATACAAGTAAGAATTGATGAAAATGTTAGACTATTAGCTGAATTACATGCTAAGTGGGAAAGAGAAGATGAAATTGCTAGAAACATTAGTGTTTCTACTATTACTACCACTAGTGTTGAGGCTAGTAATAGTTCTACTACTTTAGATGATAAATTTGATTTGGATCTTGATGGTTGCAATATCTCTGAAGTTATTAAGTTCCTACAAAAGATTGCTAAAATTCCTAATGCTAGTGATGTGAACATGGCCTTTACAAAACACATTACTGATCCTCTCATAAAGATTAAAGAAGAAAATAGAAACATAAAGCTTCTATTCCTATAAAACAAGAAGATGGTTGGGAACCCATCATTAATATTGAAGTGAATGACTTTGATTTCAAAGCTTTATGTGATCTTGATAGTAGTGTTTCTATTATGCCTAGAAGGATTTATTGTATGCTTGATTTGCCTCCTCTTGAAGATTGTTATTTGAATGTTCCACTTGATGATAATGCTAAAAAGAAACTCACGGGGAGTCTTAATGATGTTATTATTATGGTTAACAATGCCTATGTCCATGTTGATTTCTATGTTTTGGATGTTGAATGCAATGCTTCTTGTCCTATTACTTTGGGAAGACCTTTTCTTAGAACTGTTGGTGCCATCATTGATATGAAAGAAGGCACCATTAAATATAAACTCCCACTCAAGAAAGGTATAGAAAACTTCCCTAAGAAGAGAGAGAAGATTTCTTTTGCTTCTCCTATGAAAACAAAATTTGGTCTTAATGCTTCTTCATTTGAGAATACTTGATTCTTTTTCTTGCTTCTTATGCCTAACTTAAAGGCGTTAAAGAAAAGTACTTATTGGGAGATAACCCAAAAGTTTTAGATGAGTCTTGGAAGTTATTACCTCTGTAATAACCTCTCCTTATCCTTTTTATTTGCTTTTTTTGCCAAGAGTAACCTCTAATGAGAGAGAGAAGTAATGATTGGGAAAGTTGCTGTCCCAAAACAGATTTCTGTGCTTCACCGTAAACATTCGTGTAAAATCTCTGAACATCTTTTTGAGGCGTGAATTTTTGTGCTGCTGCCCCAGGTTGTTATCTAACTTTCGTTAGTTCAACACTTTTTTATTTGAGCAACAGAAGGTCTTCGACAAAATTCGTATTTACCTGCTGGTCTATTTTGACAGATTTCTACCATTTTCTGCATTTGCTTCTTGTTGGTTCCTTTTTGAGTTCTTTTGGGGAATGAGCTTTTTAAGGGAAGTGATACAGTAGCTAGTGTTCTAATGGAAGTTTATTTGGTGTTAGAACTGAACCTTAAGACTTATTATCTTGAGTGCACTAATGTTGCTAATAAAGATTGTGTGAAGTTTTGTATGAAGGAAAAATTTCAGGTGTATAGAAGGAATGAGTAATGAGATAAAGGATGGACTAAAGCTCAAGCTTGGGGATGCCACGCGTGTCACCCCAAGAAATATCCAAGAAGTACAAGCGTCAAAGCTTGGGGATGCCTAAGGCATCCCCTTCTTCATCAATAAAAATCCTAGGTTTCTTCCAAACGCTTCATTTTTATTGTTTCATGCACAATTGTGTTGTTCTTGGAGTGTCTTCTTTTTCGTTTTTGTTTTGCTTTTTTGTTTGCTTGGTTTTATTAGTTTGCTGAATAAATTGGTTGGACCCCCTCTTTCATACATTGGTTTGCAAATAGTTTGGTTTGGTTTGGAAAAGAGTAGGAAAGTTCATGCTTATGTGGTAAAAAGAGCTTGTTTTTGACTGTGGCCTATGCTCTATCATGCCATGCTTGATATTGTTTGGATTTATGCTTAGTATTCTTTGCTGTAGCATGACTTGTTATAAACAATTGAGATTGCTTAATGTGCCTTGGATGAATCATGCGTTGTTTAGCATATTAAAGCATAGTATAGTGGTATTCTCCTTTGATGCTTTATTTGGGTTTACTTGGCGCATGCTCACACCATGTTATGACTATCCAAAGTCACCATAGACTTTATGATCCTTTAGTTTTCAACTTGTAGTATCACTTTATGCTTTGATCAATGATGTTTTGTCGCTCTGTATGATTATGGCCATTATTGCTCTCTCTGTTTGTCGCTTCCAGTCTTTTGCTAGCCTCCAGAACAAAGTATGAGTTCCACTCATGCATCCAACTCCCTAAACCAAGTTATTCCAAAGAGTCCACCATACCTACCTACTAGCTTATGCTATTCCAAGTATATTCATGCTTTTGTTTACCTTGCAAATTAAACTTGTTATGAGAAAACTAGTGATTAAAGCTCTCACGAACTTGATTGCACACTTTACTTTTTTGCATCTAATAAACTTGAACCATTGGGTCCTTCTTTGTTGCGTATATGCTTGCGCTTTATAAGTTGAAATTAGCAGAACCATGTTTCATGGGGAACGCTTTCAACATTGCACTTGTACTTTGTACCCCGTTGATATCATGTTCTTTTGCTTACGGATCCCGGCGGTGTGAAATAAATGTGGAACTTGTAAGATCATGGAGTTTGTATGTGTGTTACAGAAACGCCTGGGCCGCTAGCCTAAGCCATGCCTAATCATGGTGGAAACTTGCAGCATCACCATAATGAGCACTCTATGAAGCATCCTCAATAAAAACCTATGCAAATAGCAAATAAAAAGATCGCTGAGATGCTTATATACTTAATGATACACATATACTTACAATGACAAGAGCTTACTTGTGACTGAAGTTGAGTAGCATGAGGTTCGGTCTTCGTAAGTAAGGGCATGAGATTTCGGTTTATAACTTGTCAAGCATATCCTCTTAGTTGTGTCACTTTAACCTTAATAAACTTAAAGATGTTTATGATAGGGGCAATGAGAGCTGAAAGCTATAAGTACCATAATTTTTGGAAGCTCTTTATGAGACTTGAATCCCTACTTCCTTTTACAAAGGCCTTTCTTCCACCATTATATTGAGTCTCCACCTTCTACCTTTATGCACCTACTTTGAGAGCATAGTGGCCATTCTTAGTTCTATGTGCATTGTCCCAAGACTAGTTGATTGATGCATAACTTGTTATTGCTTGTTTTAAACTATTTGTATCTAGTCACTCTTATGAACTTCGAAGGTGTCCTATGCATTTATGTTTTGCTACTCTATGAGGGACAAGCTGAATACTATTATGCTATGTTTTCTTTATGTGAAACAAACAAACGTCTTGCAAAGCATTGTTATTCATGAATCTTTTGTTTGTGCCTTTTGATGTTGCATCATAGTTTATTTGTCTTATTGCTAGAACTTTGTCTTTCATGTTATGATTGAAGTACTATGATCCCAGCTTTGAATGTTTTACAAATACTTTGATCATGTCTTTGATAGTGCATGTCGCCTCAAAAATTATTCTTTCTTTTTATCACTTACCTACTCGAGGACGAGCAGGAGTTAAGCTTGGGGATGTTGATACATTTCAAATGTATCTATAATTTTTGATGTTCCATGCTTAGTTTTATTTTCTTGTGTTTTGTCCACACTTTGGAGTACTTTTCATATGATTTCTTGGACTAACCTATTAACAAGAGCCACAGTGCCAGCTGCCTGTTTTCTGCTGTTTTTGGTTCCAGGAAAGTCAGAAAATGAATATTCTCGGAATTGGACGGGACAAAAGCCAAAGTGCCTATTTTTCCGGAAGTCGTCAGATGCCCGAGTACGAGATGGAGAGGGGCCAGGGGACCACCACACCACCTGGCCACGCGGCCTAGCCTGGCCCGCGCCAGGGGGTGGTCTGGCCGCCTCTGGCACCCCCTCGGCCTCTCCTTCCGCCTATAAGATGCCCTCGGGACGAAAACCCTAAGTACCCAATCAAAAATCCACGAAAGAGTCTGTAGCCGCCGTCATCTCCATCCCTAGACCAGGAGGGATCTAAAGCTCTTCTCGGCACCCTGTCGGAGAGGGGAATTCACCCTAGAGGCCTTCTTCATCACCATGCAAGCCTCCGGTGTGATGCGTGAGTAGTTCATCCTTGGACTACGGATCCATGTAGTAGCTAGATGGCTGGTTCTCCTCCTTTGTGCTTTCATGTTTAGATCTTGTGAGCTCTGTTCATGATCAAGATCATCTATTTGTAATTCTGCATGTTGTGTTTGCAGGGATCCGATGGATATTGAGATGCTATTTCAGATTGATTGTTGAATCTATCATAGCTTTGTTATTTGTGATCTTGCATGCTTTCCGTTGTTAGTAGCTATCTTGGCCAAGTAGATGCTAGCAACTCCAAGAGTTAGTATTTATGCTTGATAGTGGGTTCATGCCTCTGGTAATCTAGGGAAGTGACAGAAATCTCTAAGGTACTAGATGTGCTGTTGCTACTAGGGAGAAAACAACAATCATTTGTTCATAGAACAATCGTATTGTTTACTTTACACGTAGTTCGTAAAGCAATAATCTGTTGCTTGCATCTTAATACTAGAGGGGGTTCGGATGATAACTTGAAGGTGGATTATTAGTCATAGATGCAGTTGGATGGCGGTCTATGTATAATGTTGTAATGCCCAATCGAATCAAAGGAGTCAATATGATTAGTATATGCATGTATTGCTTTCTCGATGTTTGTCAATTGCCCCGCTGTAATTTGTTCACCCAACATGTTATCTATCTTAAGGAGAGCCACCTCTAGTGAACTATGGATCCCGGTCCTTTTCTTTACATACAATCTATAAACTGTTTACTACTTTGTGTTTACTTTCTGCAAACTTTTACTTCTTTCCATTCGATACGTTTAATCCTTTGTTTTCCACAAAACACGGTGAGATTGACAACCTCGTCGCAAGTTGGGGACAAAGTTCTATGGTTCTGTTGTGCAGGTCTCCACGTTGCTACTAGCACCGGTAGTGCGCCCTGCCAAGGCTCAGCTAGCAACACCTTTGGGGTGTTTCCTTGCTCCTACTGGTTCGATTAAACCTTGGTTTCATAACTGAGGGAAACTTGCTGTTGTGCTCATCATACCTTCCTCTTGGGGTTCCCAACGGGCTCTACATCAACATCGCACCAGCATTTTCCTGGCGTCGACACCGAGTCATCATCCACCATACCTACCTATTAGCATTTGCTATTCCAAGTATATTCATGTTTTTATCTACCTTCCGAATTAAACTTGTTATGAGAAAACTAGTGATTAAAGCTCGCATGGACTTGATGGCACACTTTACTTTTCTTGCCCTTAATAAACTTGAACCATTGTGTCGTCGATGGTGTATATGCTTGCACTTATATGTTGGGGATTAGCAGAACCATGCTGTCATGGGGAACACTTTCAACATTGCACTTTTACTTTGTACCCAATTGATATCATGCGCTTTTGTCTATGGATGTCGTCGATGTGAAATGAAAGGGGAGCTTGTAAGTCCATGGAGTTATGTATGTGTGTTAGAGAAACGCCTGGGCCGCCGGTCTAATCCATGTTGTCATGGTGGAAACCTGCAGCGTAACCATAATGAGGTGTCTATGAAGCATTCTTCTTATAAAAAAAAGAGTCAGATATTGAGAAAAAAGAAAAAGAAAAAATGATATGAGAAAAGAGGAAAGAGAGAAAAAAGCACCATTTTCCCATGGTAAATAAGAAGATTGCTGAGATGCTCGTTGTCTGCTTGCCTTGTCATTTTGATATGGGGATTCTTCCGTATCATTGGGCAAGGGGTACCCCGTTGGTGGTTCTCTATGATACACATGTACTTACTATGACAAGAACTTACCGGTAACTAAACTTGAGTAGCATGAGGAGCGGCCCTCGTATTCAAGGGACATGAGATTTCCAACTTATACTTTGTCGAGCATATACTCCATAGTGTGTTCACTTTAACCTTAATCACTTCAAGATGCCTATGATAGGGGCAATGAGAGCTGAAAGCTAATAAGTACCATAATTTTTGGAAGCTCTTTTTGAAACTTGAATCCCTGCTTCCTTCTATGAAGGCCTTTCTTCCACTTTTATGTCGAGTCTCCACCTTCTATCTTTATGCACCTATTTTGAGAGCATAGTGGCCATTCTTAGTTCTATGTGCATTGTCCCAAAACTTGTTGATTGATTTATAACTGTGATATTGCTTGTTCTTAAATTATATGTATCTAGTCACCCTTATGAACTTTGAAGGTGTCCTATGCATCTATGTTTGCTAATCTATTAGGGACAAGCTAAATGCCACTATGCTATGTTTTCTTTATGTGGAATAAACAAACATCTTGCAAAGCATTGTTATTCATGAATCATTTGTTTGTGCCTTTTCATGTTGCAACATAGTTGCTATGTCTTATTGTTAGAACTATATCTTTCATGCTATGTTGAAGTACTTTGATCCCAGCTATCAATGTTTTACAAATACTTTGATCAAGTTTATGATGGTGCATGTCACCTCAAAAATTATTCTTTCTTTTTATCACTTACCTACTCGAGGACGAGCAGGAGTTAAGCTTGGGGATGTTGATACGTTGCTAACGTATCTATAATTTTTGATGTTCCATGCTTGTTTTATATCTACTTTCTTATTGTTTTGTTCACACTTTGGAGTACTTTTACACATTTTCTGGAACTAACCTATTAAAAAGATGCCATAGTGCTAGTTGCCTGTTTTCTGCTGTTTTTGGTTCCAAGAAAGTCAGAAAATCAATATTCTTGGAATTGGATCGGACAAAAGTCAAAGTCAATATTTTACCGGAAGACTCACGAAGCCAGAAGACGAGACGGAGAGGGGCCACAGGGTGGCCACACCACCCCTTAGCGCGGGCAGCCCTAGGTCGCGCCAGGGCATGGTGTGGGCCCCCTGGCCGCCCACCGACCTTGCCTCTTCACCTATAAGATGCCTCCCGATGCAGAAACCCTAGATCATCCAGCCTCCAGCCACGAAAAGTTTCGTAGCGCCGCCGCCACCGAAGGGGAGATTCAGGGGACAGAAAGTCTCTGTTCCGGCACCCTGCCGGGACGGGGAAGTGCCCCCGGAGCCATCTCCATCGATCTCCACCACCATCTCCATCGCCGTTGCTGATTCCCATGATGATGAGGGAGTAGTTCTTCCTCGAGGCTAAGGGCTCTACCGGTAGCTATGTGGTCATCTCTCTCTCTATGCATGATCATATTGTGATCATGAGCTTTGTAATCAAGTAGATCTACTTTGATACTCAAGTGCTTTAATAGATCTCTGCTCTCCCCATGTGTGTGAAAGTGACAGCGTGCACACCATGGTGACACTTAGGCTAGAGATTACAAATACTTGTTATGAGTTATATTTGGAGTTGGATGTTTCTATGAAATTGTGGTGTTTGTTGGAACCATCTAGAGCTCAAGGTGACAGTGTGGGGTTATCTAGATGGGGAAAGCGAACTTTGAGGTGTGTCGTTATAGGCCTACCATGGATTAGAGTGTCCAACCAGAGAGTAGTTCAGAGTAGTATCATAAAGAGAAGATATTTATATGAGAGTGTTCACTAGTGAAAGTATGATCCCTAGGTCTTGTTTCTAAGCATTGAAACACCATTTGCAACTAGATCTGTTACATGTTTGCTTGCTTCCATCTTTATTTCAGATTGCCTTTAGTCTCTTCCATGCCATCAAGCTATTTTCTGGCACCATTGTCTTTTATCCATACCACTTGTATTTCACTATCTCTTCGCCGAACTAGTGCACCTATACACCTGACAAGTGTATTGGGTGTGTTGGGGACACAAGAGACTTCTTGTATCTTGACTGCAGGGTTTCTTGAGAGGGGATACCTTTGACCACTTCCTCCCTGAGTTTGCTAAACCTTGGGTGATCCACTTAAGGGAAAACTTGCTGCTGTTCTACAAATCTCTGCACTTGGAGGCCCAACAACTGTCTACAAGAATAGAAGTGCGTAGACATCAATAAGCGACCCAATAATCTGAGAGTATGTCAATTGATCTCTAGTAGTGCCTCTATTCTTTCGAAGTAACACACTAGGATCATACGGTGTTGGAGAAGACTTGCAGTTGCTATACCCAAAGCAACTCAAGATCTTTTCCACATAGTGAGACTGAAGCAGTGTGATCCCACCATTATCATCTCTCAATAGCTTGATGTTCAAAATAACATCGGCTACTCCTAGATCCTTCATCTCAAAAGACTGAGATAAGAAATCCTTGACTTCCTTAATCACATTAAGATTGGTCCCAAAAATTAGTATGTCATCAACATACAAACATAGAATTACTCCCTCGCCCCCACCATAGCGATAGTACACACATTTGTCAGCTTCGTTTACAGCAAATCCTACAGTGGTCAGGGTTCTCTCAAACTTCTCGTGGACCACTGCTTAGGTGCTTGTTTAAGGCCATATAAAGACTTCAACAACTTACACACTTTTCCTTCTTGGCCACTCACTACAAATCCATCTGGCTGATCCATATAAATTTCCTTGTCAAACTCTCCATTTAGGAAAGCCTTCTGAACATCCATTTGATGAACGAGAAGACCATGTGAGGCAGCCAAAGATAGTAGTACGCGAATGGTGGTCAATCTGGCTACGAGTGAGTAAGTATCAAAGAAGTCCTCACCTTTTTTTTGGGTATAACCCTTGGCTACAAGTCTTGCCTTGTACTTCTCAATAGTACCATCATGCCTAAGTTTCTTCTTAAACACCCATTTGCATCCTACAGGTTTGCACCCATAAGGACGATCGGTGATCTCCCATGTTCCATTCGCTAAGATGGAATACATCTCACTATGAATGGCTTCCTTCTAGTAGTTAGCATCAGGAGATGCATAGGCTTCTGAAATAGAAGTAGGAGTATCATCCACAAGGTACACAATAAAATCATTACCAAAAGACTTTGCAGTCCTCTGTCTCTTACTCCTCTTAGGAATTTCATTATCATCCTCCTCAGGTTTTTCCGAGAGTTCAATAGGAATGGTATGTTCAGGAATTGTGGGTATTTCCTGATTCAATGAGTCAGGTATCTTCTGATTTGATGAGCTAGGTATATCCTTCATGGGAAAGATATCCTCAAAGAAAGTCACATCATTTGACTCCATGATTGTACCAACATGCATGTCTGGTACTCCAGATTTTACTATCAAGAATCTATAGCCAATGCTATGAAAAGCATATCCCAGAAAAACAGAGTCCATGGTTTTTGGTCCAAGTTTGCGCTTATTTGGGATTGGCACATGAACCTTTGGCAAACAACCCCAAGTTCGCAACTAAGAAAGATTTAATCTTTTATTTTCCCATTCTTCAAATGGAGTAATCTCTTTGTTCTTAGTGGGAACTCGGTTTAGGACATCACACGCAGTCAGTAATGCCTCCCCCCACCATTCCTTGGAGAGACCCGATGTGTCTAACATGGCGTTAGCCAAATCTGTTAGACTATGGTTCTTTATTTCGGCTACCCCGTTTGACAGGGGCGAGTAGGGAGGCGTCCTCTCATGGATTTTACCATGTTCCGCACAAAAAGAATCGAACTTGTTGGAAAAGTACTCTCCACAACGATCAGACCTAAGCCTCTTAATCTTTCGATCAAGTTGGTTTTCCGCTTCAGCTTTATAGATTTTGAAGAAACTCAAAGCCTCATCTTTTGATTTCAGAAGATACACATGACAATATCTCATAGAGTCATCGATCAATGTCATAAACTATTTCTTTCCACCTTTTGTCAACACACCATTCATCTCACAAAGATCTGAATGTATGAGCTCTAGTGGTGCCAAATCTCTCACCTCCGTAGTCATATGTGACTTGCGAGGTTGCTTTGCTTGCACACAAGTTTGGCATTTAGATCCCTTCACAGTAGTGAATTTTGGGATTAAATTCATTTTAGCTAACCGCGTCATGCAACCAAAATTAACATGACAAAGACGTGAATGCCAGATATTTGATACAAGATCATATGAAACATGATTCACGACTTTATTACAGACATCTGATAGTGATAGGCGGAACAAACCTCCACACTCATAGCCTTTACCAATAAATGTTCTAAACTTAGACAGTACAAACTTATTGGACTCAAACACAATCTTGAAACCATCACGCCATAGAAGTGATCCACTTACAAGATTCTTATTTATTGAGGGAACATGATGCATGTTCTTTAGGCACACGGTCATTCCCGAAGTGAACTTCAGATGGACCGTACCAACACCATGAACATAAGCATGCGAGCCATTCCCCATTAGCACGGACTGAGTCCCTCTGACCTGATATGAAGAAAACATGGAAACATCAGAACAAACATGTACATTAGCGCCCATGTCAATCCACCAATCAGGAGAATGACATAATGAAAGAACAGTAGATAATATACCATACCCAACATCTTTCATCTCAATGTCACCATGACAACATTAGCAGTCTTGCTGCCTTTTCCAGGCTAGCGCTTGTCAAAGCGGTTGGGGCAAGCAGGAGCCCAATGATCAGGATCACCGCACACATGACAAACACCTTTCTTCTTATCAGTCTTCTTCTTCAAACTAGTAGACTGTGAGGCTTTGTTCTTTCCATCGAACTTTCCTTTTCTATCAAACTTTCCCTTGTTCTTGGACTTGTGAGACTGGAAGTTCTTTTTCTGTACCAGATTGGCACTTGAACCTCCCTCAACACCTCGAGCACGTGTGTCTTTTGCTCTCGCCTTCTCTTCCACATCAAGAGTTCCAATGAGATCCGATACAGAAAATTCTTGTCACTTGTGTTTCAGGGAAGTAGCAAAGTTCCTCCATGAAGGGGGAAGTGCTCAAGATCCTTGGCCAGTGACTGTATTTCATGAGCCTGCTCAACCACGGAGCGGTCATCAGTCATCTTGTAGTCATAGAGTTGTTCCATGACATATAGTTCACTGCCAGCGTCCGAGGCCCCAAACTTGGCCTCGAGCGCAGCCCACATGTCCTTGCCATTTTAAAATGGCATATAGGGTTCAACAATGTTCACCCCAAGAATGGACATCAAAGCAGCCTTGAATAGGGTATCAGTTTTTCGGAAAACTTGTTCCTGAGCAGGAGTAATCTCTCCCTTAGACTTGCCAAGAGTGGCGTCATAGCAGTTCATGTTCTAAAACCAGAGAACTGCTCTCATGCGCCACCTCTTATAATGCATACCCTCAAAGACAGGTGGCTTCATAGAAGCAACAAAACCACTTGGAGAAAATTGCCTATAATAAGGTTTTTGGATTGTTGAGGAAAAGTGCAATTTTCTAAGAGATTTTACCATAGTAAAAGATAGATAAAACACAGAAAAAGACCAGAGGATACGACAAACTATCTGAATATGATAAACAAGACTAAGGAAGATGATATACATTACGGTAGAGGAACCGCCGATGTTCGCGTTAGCGTTGGCACCATCGTCAGCCATGTTGTGGAGGAAAAAGTTGTTGATGTCGGGGGAAAAATCGTCGTTGGGGAAGACGTCGGCATAGTCGTTATCCGTGAAGGAATCCGTGATGAAGCCAGTAGTCGCGCTGGTAGCGCTCCCCCAAAACCTTATCGCCCTTCTCCCGTACAGGACTCGAAGTAGCGGGGTCTCGGAGGCCTACTGTCCCAGCTCGCAGTGCACGCCGCAAGACGGGATGGGGAAGATCTAAGCAGTGCAATGCTCTAGAACTGGAGGTACAAGGGTGTGCATTGGTCTATCTGAGGAAAGGAGCGACCTCTCACTCTTATAGGCACGAGTAGGCAGGTGAACAGTCGACGTCGGGAGAGGAAACGAACAGGCATCGACCGAAGCCGAATAGCCTCCACTAAGTTTGAATTAAATCTCCACTGAGTTCGTATTAAACATCCACGCATGCAGACTATTCAAATTATTACCCATTCATGCATGGCAAAAAGAAAGAGAAGCTCTGGGCTCGAGGCATTCCCGCAACCTGCAACCCGCAACCCGCGGCGCGCGCACGTCGTGGCGAGGCGGGCGACGGAAGAGGAGGAGCCCGCGTGTATATGTCTTCTCTTCTCAAGCTCGTACAAGTGGTGGAAGAGATCACCTTATAAGCTGGTCCAACCTCCACTCAACTAGCAATGTGGGACTAAACTTTTGTCCCATCTCTTGCCTTGCATGAATGAGCCAAGTGGGTCTCTAGGATTTCAGGAATTGTTGAATAATATAAATGGGTTGGGCCTTTATTAGGCGAAATTCCAACATATCACATTCATCATCTTCATATTACCATCATGATTCACATTCATTATCTATATTCGATAAACATCAATTTATTTTTGTTGGTATTATGGCATATGATATTGAAAATGTATAATATAATTAGCTAAGGATCTCAATTACAGTGGATAAAGAAATAAAATAACCCATCTCTTTCTTTGTATTGGTGATTTATTAAAAGTAGTGTTATTAAATGTCATCAACAATATTGATTACACTTTCGCAAAAAAAAAAAAAATTGATTCCTCCCCTTGTCCTAGTTTAAATAACACATATTGAAAATCATGCAGTCCCAAAATACCGCCACCTCATAGGCACATAATAATTTAATTCCAGAGGAAGAGTCAAATCAGTGAGACCCAAATTATCCCCAATCAAAATAAGTTTAGGTCCTAGAGATTTGTTATACGTGTCCTTTAAACTGGAGCGGAGGGAGTAGCAAATTAATATCAATTAGCAAGTACATGACTTGCTTGTGAAACTCTATCTTGTGTATGATGGCCATTCTCAAGTGGTCTCTGATTGTTGAACATATGAGGGCGCATATATATTGGTGTAGAAGCATATATCACCTTGATATATAGAGATCAAAATATTGATAAGTTAAGATGTGGTTTTGGAGAAAACTGCGTTGGACATGCCTTTCACCAAACAGAACGACACAATGTATATGTTGTATTCTTATTGTTGACTAGATCGTTCATGCAAATGGAGATAAATACTGGGACTTTTTTTTCGAAACGGAGACAAAAGCTTTGCCTCATCTCATTAATTAAGAAAAAGTTTTGGTACAAGAAAGGGTGGTGAAAGTCCACCCAAACAATAGAAAAGACTACTCTCATAACATAATATAATATACCGCAAATGCTTAGCATCCATGGTTACCCAGTTACGTGCCTCCATATTTATTTTCACTAAAACACTCGCATGCATGGTGGAGGTATGGTAGAAGATTCTTGTGTTTCCTCCTTCCATATCCCAAGCGACTAACATGGTCAAGAAGGGGCGGACCTAGAGCAAGAATAACCCGGTGTCACACTTCTAAGTCACACATTTTTTTACCTCAAATTAGGGGTGTCACACACTAGAAATGGATCAAATGTATCAAAGAAATCCATTTTTACTCAGTGTCTTGTGACCCCTGGAGCTATAACATGGGTACGCCCATGTGGTCAAGGATGCCATTGTCTTATGCCGGTGGCCGTTGGTAATAACAAGGGTATGCAACCACCAAGACACTGGGTCCATATTTTTCCATTGGGACGGTTGTATCTCCGGCGCATCAATCCAATTCTTGACGCTCTCCTGAATGCGCTTCAAGTAGCGGCATTGGAACATGATGTGGGCGACGGTCTCTGGTGAAGGCAATAATAGTTGATTATATTGCTAGTTTGATATTGTGTTGCATATTGTGTTATTACATTGAGATCCTTTGGGTTATTTATATAGTACTAGAACACTTGGAGACTAAGAAGCCTAGTAGAGATAGATTCCTAAACTACCAAATATAGCAATCCTTGATCTATTCTAATACAAAATTGTGGTATACTCTAACCCCCGCAGTCGGATCGATAGTGACGCAAACAGCAGGAGCGTCGTGGATGGTCCAACTAGATCAGAAGACGAAGGAGCCGACTGGAGAGGATGCCGATGGATGATAGTCCTTGATGCCGATGTCAATGTAGCCAAGAGTGAGGGCGTGTAGTCATGGTCAATGGTGTTGTTGGAGTGTTGGTGATGTAGTCGCCATTGATGAAGTAGTTGTGGTTGATCAGTTGTGGTTGTTGTCGTCTTTGAGCCTGGGAGAAGCCACCAGAGTAATAAATAGTAAAAGGTGGTTGCAACAGTATTCAACTCGATGTACGCGTAGCTGGAGTTTGTGATAGTAGAGGTAGGTGACATGGCATGCCGAGCTTTCCAAACTCAGGAGCACACCGGGGATGAAGGCACGCGTTGGTATTATCAATATCGGACGTGCAAAGACTGGGACCATCATGAACCATACGAGTCAGAGTCGGAGGGATCACAAGAGAATACCTCCGTGTATGGTCGATTGCATGCCTATGTGCCAGAGTAGATGAAGTGGTTGCAAGAAAAAAATTTAGCACAAGCTGTGCAAATAAAATTAGACTACAACTCTGGTGGCGAGATCATGGTGGAAGAAAACAGTGAGCTGGTTATCAATGGAGATTGAAATGTAGAGGTAGTAGATGGCAGGGATCGAACCCGTTTTATTCATCCACATGAAGGAGCTCTTTCAAGTTTGTTGAGTGAGAGGTTATAGATGTCAGGGATCAAACCCATTTTATTCATCTACATGCATGAATGTGGCGACACAGAACCCGTTGGTGTTGACAAAGACCTTGCTTGGTGGCGGCGGTAATGATGCAGCACGTGCGGTGGAGTTGTTGGTGTAGATTTGATGAAGGATAGTTTTCACAATCCCTCCGCAATCTCACTTCCGAGCAACGAAAGAGAGTTTATTTGTTCGGCAATCGGATCGGGTCAGCAGTTTTTGCATCTCCAAAGAAAAATATGAAGATATATATGTAATTTGGAGGATTCTCTCATATTTTATTCATAAGGTGATCAAAATATCATACAAAGTGTCTACAAGATGATCTCGGTGGGTTTATAATGATACCCAACGAGAAAGATGAATCTAGAGCTTATGACTAAGGCTAATGACAAAGACTCAGGCGATTATGGTGTGTCCTTTTCAGGTGAATGTCCTTGAGTACTTATAGGCATCAATGGTGGTAGAGTATCCCTTAGTCACATTCGTTCTTCATCTTATCTTGATCCTCGATCTCCCTTGCACGCACGTATGGTCTTCGAGATCTTCAGAGAGTCGTCTTGTAGCCCTACAGGTCAAGTCGGTTGAGGTTAGGCTGGTTGAGAGCTTCTATATGTAGGACTTCAGGTCCTTGATCGCAGAGGTAGGCAAGAGCATGAATCGTGGATTAAGTCCCATGCGTGGTACATGCCTAAATCCACCCATCATCAGGGTCGACTCTATATTTTGCGGGGCCCTAGACGAAATTGGTGTCGTGGGCCCTAAGGTTAATATCGTTTATCTACTTCACTTGCACAATGTTAAAAGTTAACATCCAACCGCATATTATTAGTCGAAGAAATATATAAATTATTATTAAGCACTTAAGAAATGTCATATTACGATAGAAAGACTAAAAGATTAGCAATGCGGCTAAGGCAAGGTCACAGACTCACTGGTATGCAGACGAAGAGCCGAAGAGGCACATCAATTGCAGACCACTTCTGTTGTGTGCATAAAATCGATCGCGTTGATGCATAGTTATGTGTGTTTTACTGTCTCATACTATTCCCGCGAGGATCATATGTCTTCTCTCTATTTTATGTAGCACAAAATAATAAAACATACACAACTGTATAGTCTAGAGGAGAGGCCCCTTCCAGTCGTGGGTCCTAGGCAGTGGCACAAGGTCGCCTAGGGTCAGATCCGGCCCTGCTCATCATCGACAATCTCCCAATCATTATCTTTAATAAGACAGTCTTCCTTTTAGTAGAGTTGCTTTAGCTCGTGCTCAACCTGCGCTTGAGCACGATGACTTTTTCTTGGTGTTGAGGCACGAGGTCATGGTGAATGCTCAAGGCCTTGACATGAGGTCTCCAGCATGTACTGATGTCTAGATCATGTAGACCTTTCCATGCGTTTGTCTTTAGATCAAGTCTGATGAGCCTTCCCACCTTAGAGGTCCCATGGTAACGGGCTTACGATAAGGTCCTATAAAAGGGTTAATAACAAAAGGGAAAAACGATCCTTCTGTGTAGAGGTGTGGATACCTTGATGACGAGAAAAGGTTTGAGGGAGAGGTCCCTTATTTGACGTAGAGTACCAAACTGAGAGGTCGATAAGGTATCCGTAAATTCAGTTCTTATCATGTTGGAACCGTGCATGTGAACCCATATGACATAGTGAAGTCGTAGAGAGGTTTAGGTCTAGTCCGGGAGGACGTAATCAGTCACGCTGACAGCTGTTTCAACTTCTCGTGTGACTCGAGGAGGTCTGCTAAGGATATTTTTTCCATCGCCATGAGGACCTAAATCTGAATCGATTTGGAGAGGTCCTTCCAGTATTATTGATTCTCAGAGCTCTTTTTATGGCATGGGAATCTGTTCCATCCGGTGAAATTGAAGGTACTGATCATAATGAGATTCTTGTACACGTTGTGGACCGATGGGACGTGACCGCATGTGAATGTAGAGTAATTTCCTCGGCTTCAGTGACACGGTTACCTCTTGGGCCCTTGTCCTTCGTCCAATCTTTTTTCCTTTAAATATCACTTGTACGTAGGGTATCAAGCGGCGTGGGTTGTGGCACAATTTTTTCACTAATCCTTCTCTAATTTTACTAACTTTCCAGACCCTTTTTTGCCTATATTTTGCTTCGCGGGTCATTATGCGGGTGCCGCTTGCCATCCTACTCGTACGGTATTATTGCTCTCGTCACCAAGCTGAGATCTTCCTCCTTTGCTTTCAAAAGAAATTTCTTGTCACTCCACCATGGCCAGCAACAAGTACTATTCTCGGCGTCTCCAGGCCTCATAGCCTCGTCAAAGTGAGACAGAAGAGTTTCATCCCCGGGCCGGAGGTCATGTCATAACCACGGTACACACGGTGGGAGCAGCGGGCCCCCAAGGATACGCAGGAGCTCTCCGCTTAGAACAAGTATAATAAGGTCTAGTCAGCAGACTATAAGACTTAAAATAATATATTTGTGCTTAGTTGGATGAGAGAGAAGAGGAGAGAGAAGAGGAGTGGGTTAAGAGCCAGCTGCAACACGTTCTCCTAGGCACTATGTGAGAGTGGAAAGTGAGTCATACATTAATAAAGTAGTATATTTTTATCTCTAACTATTGTACATGTTAACTATTAGATTGACTCTAGATGACATGGAAATAGCTTATAGCCAATAGCTGGCTCTACTATTGCCCTTGCTCTTAGGCGCTCCTCCCGTAATCCACGCTTCAACAAACTCACTCTAGGGGGTCCACGCCCTCAAGGTCATTGGATAACTGTTCTTGTCTTTTCTTTCCTGGATATTCTGGACGCTGTGTCATACGGTATTCTTAGTGCTTCTTCCTTTTGCATGGCAGGCCGCCTCGACCCGTTCCTCTTCTGTGTCTCTCCCCTTCAGAGGTGAAGGAGATCCTTGCTTTGGCTACCTCCTTGAACTGAGCATCTCAATCATCGATGAAGACCAACCGGGTAAGCGTTGTATTGCCAACTCCTTGTACTACTTTTCTCTCCCACGAGGTACGAGTATGAGAATTTATGCTTACTTATTATATCCTTTCGCACTCCATGCCTCCTTCCCCAGGATCATAGAAAGAGTATTTTAGCCAGCATAAAGAGGTATGTGAATGGGTTATGCACTCGTTCAGCTAACAAAGGATCCCTTCAACAGGAGGTCCAAAGGCTTCGTATGGAGCTTATAGGCGAGAAGGAAGGTCTAACACTTTTAAAGGATTATTTCTTGTACGTCCTGGCCGAAAGGAATGACATGCGTTAGTGGGTGGCAACCTAGAAGGAGATACGTGCTTCAGACCGGGAAGGCATGTTTGCCATTGGACACCAGCAGGACCAGGTGGAGGCTAAAATCGTAGAGTAAAAGCCCATCATGGCCCTTCTGTTGGAGAATAAATCTAAACTCAAAGGAGAGATCAACCGGTTGAGGATACAACTACGAGCGACACCTGCTCGCTAGCTGTGGCAAGGTACCCTGCTAAGTGAAAGCTATAGGACCTCATGTGGGCCTTTAGAGTGGATTGATGGTACCATGGCTGCTGAAGAACTCCATATGTTTCTCCCTCTTCTCTTTTCCTTTTTAGAGCCGGGGAGGCGTTTTACTTCTTAGGTCCCCCTTTCATTCATGTGCATTTTGGGAGGATCACACGCACATACTCATGACTTTATCCCTCCGAGTTTTCTTGGTCTCCTCATGTCTAGGGTGTCCTGTTCTAGCTTCAGCTATAATAAGCAAGACCGAGACTGTGTTGGCTCGTGCCTGGGTGGACGCCATCGCTTGCAAAATCTCGATTTAAACTCTCTAGGTGCAAACTTATTCTTTAGCTACCTCGTGCAAAGGTCCTCCTCTCCATTAGGTCTGGACACGGCTGGTGGCACATTGTTATGTACTGGAGCCTTGTGTATCAGGTCTGGCCGATGTTAGTTGCTCAGGATTTGTGCGGGTGTATCTCTTATGATCCAAGGTTAGTAGCTTGGACTTTGTGCGGGTGTATCGCTTATGTGCCGAGGTTAGTAGCTCAGGCTTTGTGCGGGTGTATCTCTTATGAGGGTACCCATACAATTTTCTCCGTGTTTAAGATGAGTGTGAGTTTCTGGCTAGACTGAGACTTAGTGCTTGTGAGGAAGTCGTCTGCCTCTGTCCCACTGGAAATGTTCCTTGGGCCATTACCTCTGTCGGATTATATCGGGGTTCATAATTTTCCTGCACCATGCTCTGTAGTGGCGTTTTGGTCATGGGTTCGCCCGAGTAATCCCCGTCGAAGGTCTCTGTGTTCGAGTCGCCTGTGCCGGAAGTTTTCGAGGCCTACAAAATAATTTTCGGCTATCGAAGTGAGCATCGTTCCCTCAATGGTGTCGTCGTCATTCGCAATATCCACATACCTGTCCTCTCTAGTAGAACATAATAAGGAGTGGTCAAGCCCAACCTAGGTGAAGAAAGGATCCTAAGCGTTTTGAGCGGGTTTTTTGTCTGAATAGACTAAAGGGCACGCAAGTTTTAGTTTAGGGGATCACGCAATGAGGGTGAGTAGCTGCGTGACCAATCATTTAGTGTGGAGCTTGCTCGACATTATCTGTTTCGGCGTAAGAGCGTGCCTTACGATCCTTCTTGGTTATCCCTGTCATCATAATGATGGGTTCGTAGCATGGAAAACAAAAATTTTCTACCGCAAGAACGAACAAAACCCAGATCTAATCTAGATAAAAGCCAAGATCTAATCTATTAGACATGTGCAACGAGATAGATAGGAACTAACCCTCGTAGATCCGAAAGCGTTAATGAGATTAGATCTCGTGGTTGATGTAGTCGATCACTTGCCGATCTCAAGATCGTGTGGACGATCCTTCCGGCACTGCGTTCCGGCAGCGCTACCGCAGTCGGTCACACGTGCGGAGTCGAAACAGACCTTCCTCTCCCCGTTCCAGCGAGCAGCGGAGGTAGTAGATCTTCTCCATGGAATCCCAGCAGCACGACGGCGTGGTGGTGGTGGTGGAGTAGAGAATTCTGCAGGGCTTCGCCTATGCCTGTGCAGAGAAAGGTGGAGGAGAGAGGCGGCAGAGATTGGGAGTTGTAAGAGAGAGCTAGGAGGGGGCGCCCCTGCCCTTCTATTTAAGGGGGGGGAGGGCGCGCCTGGGGAGGGGGAGTCCTTGTAGGACTCCCTTCCTATGGCCGGCGGTGGGAAGGGGGGAGGAGTCCTCCTCCCCCACGAATCCGTGTCTTGCCCCACCAGGACTCCTTTGATCCTTTCTTGGTTTTCAAGAAAACTCCAAGAAATCCTCTAGAACCTTCCAGAACATTCCGAAACCTTCTAGAATCTCCATATAAACACTCCGGAACATTTCCTAACTTAGAAAATGATCCCCAATATATGAATCTTATTCTCCGGACAATTCTGGATCTCCTCGTGATGTTCTGGATCCAATCCGAGACTCCGAACAACATTCGGTCTCCAACGCACATTCCATATCTACTTAAAACAACTTCGAACCTTAAGTGTGTCACCCTACGGTTCGTGAATATGCAGACATGACAGAGACACATCTCCTATCAATAACCATCAGCGGGATCTGGAGATCCATAACGGCTCCCACATACTCAACGATGACTTTGTGATCGATAGAACCATTAACATACGAAACCAATTCCCTTTGTCACGCGATACTATACTTATCCGAGGTTTGATCGTCGGTATCTCTATACCTAGTTCTACCTCGTTACTGATAAGTACTCTTTACTCATTCCGTGATATGTCATCCCTTGTGACCTAGTCACATGCTTGCAAGCTAACTAGATGACATTCCACCGAGAGGGCCCAGAGCATATCTATCCGTCATATGGATGGACAAATCCCAATCTTGGTTCATGCGCTTCAACACATACTTTCAGAATACCCAATGACACCTTTATGACCACCTAGTTACGAAGCAGTGTTTGATGTCATCAAAGTATCCATCCGGTGATGGTGATTAACATAACCTCATGGTCGAAGGATTAGGTTACTATGCATTTGAAAGCTTATAGCAATACGAACTAAAATGACTTGATCTTATGCTACGCTTACTATGGGTATGTGTCCATCATATCATTCTCCTAATGATATAACCTTGTTATTAATCACATCCAATGTCCATGATCAGGAAACCATGATCATCCATTAATCAACAAGCTAGTTTAACAAGAGGCTTACTAGGGACTCTTTTATGTTTACAAAACAGACATGTATTAGTGTTTCCTAATAATACAATTATAGCATGGGATCTAAACATTTATCATAAACATAAAGATATAATAATAACCACTTTATTATTGCCTCTTGGGCATATCTCCAACAGTCTCCCACTTGCACTAGAGTCAATAATCTAGTTAAAAACTTGTGCATTCAACACCTATGGCTTTCTGGTGTTGTATAGACACTATTGCTAGTGGTAAACATAATCTTCGGATCTGACACTTCTAGGTCCGTGTGTATTTGCATGTCCTTGCGTCTCTACTCATTACTCATTCTTCAATGAGATGGCATTGTATAAATTTGGTCTTTGGTGAGACCTTTAGTTCCTTCCGCTCAAAATATGTTGATATTATTGTCACACAATATATCTTCATAGTATTAGCCCTCTAGGAACCACACCTAGTTTGATAACAAACTACTTGACGCAAATGCCCTCATTTACTGCTACAATAGTAGTCATATACTTAGCCTTTTGTTGTAGTATCTGTTACAATATTTTAACTTTGGTACTCAACCAAATCCGTTATGGAACTTCCTTTCCATTACATTGTGCCACCCATAGTTTAAATTGAGATAAATTTAATTTGTATCTTGTGACAAAATTAGTATCAATGTAACTCTTTACAATGAACTACCTTTAACTATTTGTCACTTATACATGGTATATTCTTAGTTCTTCCAAAGCTCATAAGAATATCTTTACTATTGTCCAATGATCATCTTATGAATCATTCTGGTATATGCTCATAACATTTAGAGCATAGGACATATCTGGATGTGTACATCTCAAAGAATGATTGATCAAAATATTCTTGTGATTTCACCAAGTGTCAAAACACTTGAATCTCGTGTCAACACACTCGAATTTTGATTCAGTCCTTTCCGTGCGTCAAGAACCTTTCTTGTTGTTTCCATATTGAACTCATTCAACATATTATCTATGTACATTTGGCAAAACCATATTAGCGCCTCAATCTATTCATATAGACATTGATGCCTAATTCTTGGGTTATGCCTAAGTCTTTCATCAAAATGAAATTCTTAACCTGTGTCAATACAAGATACATCATTCCAATCAACAATATGTCCTCTACATAATGTATTAGAAATATGTCTCAGCGCTCCCACTTAATTTCTTGCAAATGCAAGCATCTTCATCACCTCCGATGAATTTAAACTCTTTTAACAGTTTCATCATGGTGAAGATTCCAACTCCGCTATGCTTACTTCAACCATTGAAGTTTTGCATACTCTTTTAGCATCCTTTGAATGAACAAAACCCTTTGGATCGTGTCATGTACACGTCCTAGGTAACCATTCTATTAGAAGAACTTGTTTTGTTTGTTCACCTACCATATACCAAAATATATGTAGTGGTTGCTACATTAATCCGTCCAGACTAAATATCGCTATGAAAGATCAAATCTTATCAATTCCTTGAACATTGTCGTAAACTCTTTCCGACATGTTGACTATTTCATAGATTTGAAACATCCATGTCTATTTCTTTATAGATCCAAACACGACCGATAGGCTTTACGCCTTTCCGGAGGGTTTTCAAAGTTCAGAAACTTGATTTCTCGTGTATGGATGCTATCACGGATTCCATGACTTCTAGTCATTTTATGGAGTCAGGGCCCATCATCGCTTCTTTGCATGTAGTCGGTTCATCATTGTCAAAACAATAACGACTTGCTTTATCAAATCTTACTATTTGATTCTTACCGACCCACATGGTTCTATAGGAACTCTAATCTCCGAGATCACACCTTTTGTAATCACGAGAGCCATGAGCATTGTGGCCGCCACCGGGACACTTTCCGGCGCTGCGCTACTTAGCACATATAGCTAAGGTTCAACAACCTTATCAAAGTTCTATTGTCCTCCCACTTAACTTTTCACGAAAAATTCCTTCTCAAGAAACTTGACGTTCCAAGTAACAAACTCTTTTGTCCTCAGTGTTATGGAGAAATTCCCAACAATTCTTTGGGATAACCTACAAAGACGTGCTTATCAGATTTTGGTTGTAAATATTTTACTTATGCATAACATACCAAAATTTAAGAAAAGACAATTCGGGTTTTATCCCAAACCATAACTCAGATGGTGTCATTTCAATGGATCACGATGGAGCTCTTTTCAGTGTAAAAGCGGTAGTCACTAAAGCTTTAATCTTTAATATATAATGGCAGTTTTATAAATGACACCTTCGATCTTACCATGTAAAACAAGGTTTCATTACATATCTCGAACACTCCATACTCCTATGGTGTTTTGGGAAATGCAAATCCATGGAACGATTCCTCAAATCTTAGGTGTTTTTGCTAAACTTGTAACTCAAACATCTTTCTTTATGATCCAATCATAAACTCGTTATTTTCTTGTTACAATGATTTTCAACTTCATCTTGAAAGTCTTTGAACAACTTTCAAATGTTTTCATACTTCCTCTTTATTAAGTAAATATACAGATATATTCACTCAAATTTTCGGAGAAAGCATATGAAGTTGAAATCCATCGCCCACGACTACACATAATGGACTATATACATCAATCTGTACATAATTCTAATCAGTTAGTCGTCTGTTCCTCTTTTGGCCTACGAACGGAGTTTTAATTATCTTCTAGGAAAGTATCACAAGTGTCATTTGATCAAAATCAAAGACTCCAAAAATCCATCAACATAGAGTTTCTTCATATATCCTTTCAATATAATTTAAACGGCGATGTCACTTCGCAAGTGATCTTTCAATCATTTGTCTTGCGACATTTTAGCATTAGGTTTATGGTCGTTATTTCTCCAACCAGACTTGTATATCATCCATCTATTATGGAATACGGTAATTATTTGAACAACCTTTTGTCGTCATAATACCTGATCAAAATAACAATTATTGAAACAAATCTTGAAGGCAAGCTTTGATGTTAACGAGCAACACAACAACCCTTTGTTTGTTTTCGATGAAGATCATCACATATTCTCTTGCTAGTTACTTAGGCCATTGTAGTTCATGAATTGTGTTGTCCTGTATGACACTTCATACCAACCAATTTCGGTATCCAATACCGGAGAACCACATTGTTTAACAAGCAAGGAATACAACCATAACATGTATATCTTCTATATGCCTAAGTTGGACATCTCCAACCTTTTATTTTTCTGCCAAATATTTTATAGATTCTCTTTCAGCAATTCCTTTTCTTTTAAAAGAATTTATCAACATCAATAGTGGTGTCATCAACATGACGCATGGTACAAAGCGTATATAGTCAACTACTAATACCTTTGAACTTGCACTTTGAGGTGGATCACCATCATCAAATGTTTGGTGTTCTTTCAAAAAATCCATTTTTTTAGTAATCTTTTAGTGTAGCAAACATTTTACTTACATCTTCTATTCATCCTTATCATGACAACTTTCATGATCAAGCTGATATAGCTTATAAAGGTGAATTGCGAGTATAAAACCTTTTGGAGGATTAGGACGACTAGCGTCTCCAACCTTCACAAATTCTCATCAAATATGAGGACGTATACTTCATCATGTTGTAACCAACACATTGTTTTAGATATCGCAATACCTTTCACATATGATGGTTTCTGAAACATTGCTTTCAGCTCTTAGATAAACTTGATATTAAAAACAATCTTTTGAGTATCAAGAATCATAGAGGCAAACATGATACATTAGATACTAACATTGGAATTCTTACTCTTGATTTAATACTACTTATTAAACTTCATGGAGTAAATAGAGTTTGCTGAAAGTTTGCAATAGAACTTATAAACTTTAAATAGACATTCAAAACAATACGATACCAGTTCGTAAAGTAAATATCCAGAATTTCTATAGTTTCACTATCTCAACTATAACTAAGCGTAAGGTGGTGAACGGATGCCAATGACTACAACAAACTATGCAAATTCACTTTGATTGTGTTTATGATAAATTGAGTTCGAATAATCCAAATTACAAATGAACTCCCACTCAAAACAACATCCCTCGAGTTGTTTTAGTGATTACATGAACCAAATCCACTACACCAAGTCCGATCATCACATGAGATGATGTAGCTTTAAAGGCGAACAATCAACATGTTCATCATATCATCCATATGACTCATGCTTTACCTTTCGGTATTCCGTGTTCTGAGACCATGTCTGTACATGCTAGGCTCGTCAAGGTTAACCTTAGTTTCCGCATGTGCAAATCTGGCTTGCACCCGTTGTATGCACACGTAGAGTCTATCACACCCGATCATCACGAGATGCTTCGAAACGACGAGTCTTAGCAACGGTGCCAACTAAGGGTGAACACTTTATTACTTGATATTTAGTGAGAGGGATCATCTTATAATGCTACCGTCGCGATCTAAGCAATACAAGATGCATAAAGGATTAACATCACATGCAATTCATAATATGTGATATGATATGGCCTTTCTTCTTGTGCCTTTGATATCCATCTCCAAAGCATGGACAAGATCTCCATCATCACCAGCGTGGCGTCAAGGTCTGTGGCGCCGCTTCATGGTTGTCCATCATCACTAGTAACTATTACAACTACTTGGAATAAAGCTATTACAAGATGAATAGATACGCAGGTCTTAACAGAATTGAAGACAACCATTAGGCTCCTGTCGGTTGTCATATTACAATAAGGATCATTGCATACATCAAATATAATCACAATCACATAATGGCCATATCACATCACAAAACCCCTGCAAAAACAAGTTAGACGCCTCTAATTTTCTTTGCATGTTTTACGTGGTTTGGGGCTTTCGCATAAGACCGAACCTACGAACAAGGACCACAACGTTGATACAAGTGTTGTCAGATGCTCATTGTAAATTGAATCTTAACTATGGTGGGAGAGACAAACACCCGCAAAGCCACTTGCGCAAAGCAAGTTGCACGTCAAGCGTGGAGCAAGTCTCATGTGCGATGACATGTAATGTTAGCCCGAGCCGCTTCATCCCACCATGCCGCAAGATGCAAAGTACACGCTAAGACACCGACAACAAAAGCATCAACGCCCACAAAAACATTGTGTTCTACTCGTGCAACAGATCTACGCATAGACACGGCTCTGATACCACTGATGGGTTCGTAGCATGGAAAACAAAAATTTTCTACCGCAAGAACGAACAAAACCCAGATCTAATCTAGATAAAAGCCAAGATCTAATCTATTAGACATGTGCAACGAGATAGATAGAAACTAACCCTCGTAGATCCGAAAGCGTTAACGAGATTAGATCTCGTGGTTGATGTAGTCGATCACTTGCCGATCTCAAGATCATGTGGACGATCCTTCCGGCGCCGCGTTCCGGCAGCGCTACCGCAGTTGGTCACACGTGCGGAGTCGAAGCAGACCTTCCTCTCCCCGTTCCAGCGAGCAGCGGAGGTAGTAGATCTTCTCCACGGAATCCCAGCAGCACGACGGCGTGGTGGTGGTGGTGGAGTAGAGAATTCTGCAGGGCTTCGCCTATGCCTGTGCAGAAGAAAGGTGGAGGAGAGAGGCGGCAGAGATTGAGAGTTGTAAGAGAGAGCTAGGAGGGGGCGCCCCTGCCCTTCTATTTAAGGGGGGAGGCGCGCCTGGGGAGGGGGAGTCCTTGTAGGACTCCCCTCCTATGGCCGGCAGTGGGAAGGGGGGAGGAGTCCTCCTCCCCCACGAATCCGTGTCTTGCCCCACCAGGACTCCTTTGATCCTTTCTTGGTTTTCAAGAAAACTCCAAGAAATCCTCTAGAACCTTCCAGAACATTCCGAAACCTTCTAGAATCTCCATATAAACACTCCGGAACATTTCCTAACTTAGAAAATGATCCCCAAATATATGAATCTTATTCTCCGGACAATTCCGGATCTCCTCGTGATGTTCCGGATCCAATCCGAGACTCCGAACAACATTCGGTCTCCAACGCATATTCCATGTCTACTTAAAACAACTTCGAACCTTAAGTGTGTCACCCTACGGTTCGTGAATATGCAGACATGACAGAGACACATCTCCTATCAATAACCATCAGCGGGATCTGGAGATCCATAACGGCTCCCACATACTCAACGATGACTTTGTGATCGATAGAACCATTAACATACGAAACCAATTCCCTTTGTCACGCGATACTATACTTATCCGAGGTTTGATCGTCGGTATCTCTATACCTAGTTCTACCTCGTTACTGATAAGTACTCTTTACTCATTCCGTGATATGTCATCCCTTGTGACCTAGTCACATGCTTGCAAGCTAACTAGATGACATTCCACCGAGAGGGCCCAGAGCATATCTATCCGTCATATGGATGGACAAATCCCAATCTTGGTTCATGCGCTTCAACACATACTTTCAGAATACCCAATGACACCTTTATGACCACCTAGTTACGAAGCAGTGTTTGATGTCATCAAAGTATCCATCCGGTGATGGTGATTAACATAACCTCATGGTCGAAGGATTAGGTTACTATGCATTTGAAAGCTTATAGCAATACGAACTAAAATGACTTGATCTTATGCTACGCTTACTATGGGTATGTGTCCATCATATCATTCTCCTAATGATATAACCTTGTTATTAATCACATCCAATGTCCATGATCAGGAAACCATGATCATCCATTAATCAACAAGCTAGTTTAACAAGAGGCTTACTAGGGACTCTTTTATGTTTACAAAACAGACATGTATTAGTGTTTCCTAATAATACAATTATAGCATGGGATCTAAACATTTATCATAAACATAAAGATATAATAATAACCACTTTATTATTGCCTCTTGGGCATATCTCCAACAGTCTCCCACTTGCACTAGAGTCAATAATCTAGTTAAAAACTTGTGCATTCAACACCTATGGCTTTCTGGTGTTGTATAGACACTATTGCTAGTGGTAAACATAATCTTCGGATCTGACACTTCTAGGTCCGTGTGTATTTGCATGTCCTTGCGTCTCTACTCATTACTCATTCTTCAATGAGATGGCATTGTATAAATTTGGTCTTTGGTGAGACCTTTAGTTCCTTCCGCTCAAAATATGTTGATATTATTGTCACACAATATATCTTCATAGTATTAGCCCTCTAGGAACCACACCTAGTTTGATAACAAACTACTTGACGCAAATGCCCTCATTTACTGCTACAATAGTAGTCATATACTTAGCCTTTTGTTGTAGTATCTGTTACAATATTTTAACTTTGGTACTCAACCAAATCCGTTATGGAACTTCCTTTCCATTACATTGTGCCACCCATAGTTTAAATTGAGATAAATTTAATTTGTATCTTGTGACAAAATTAGTATCAATGTAACTCTTTACAATGAACTACCTTTAACTATTTGTCACTTATACATGGTATATTCTTAGTTCTTCCAAAGCTCATAAGAATATCTTTACTATTGTCCAATGATCATCTTATGAATCATTCTGGTATATGCTCATAACATTTAGAGCATAGGACATATCTGGATGTGTACATCTCAAAGAATGATTGATCAAAATATTCTTGTGATTTCACCAAGTGTGAAAACACTTGAATCTCGTGTCAACACACTCGAATTTTGATTCAGTCCTTTCCGTGCGTCAAGAACCTTTCTTGTTGTTTCCATATTGAACTCATTCAACATATTATCTATGTACATTTGGCAAAACCATATTAGCGCCTCAATCTATTCATATAGACATTGATGCCTAATTCTTGGGTTATGCCTAAGTCTTTCATCAAAATGAAATTCTTAACCTGTGTCAATACAAGATACATCATTCCAATCAACAATATGTCCTCTACATAATGTATTAGAAATATGTCTCAGCGCTCCCACTTAATTTCTTGCAAATGCAAGCATCTTCATCACCTCCGATGAATTTAAACTCTTTTAACAGTTTCATCATGGTGAAGATTCCAACTCCGCTATGCTTACTTCAACCATTGAAGTTTTGCATACTCTTTTAGCATCCTTTGAATGAACAAAACCCTTTGGATCGTGTCATGTACACGTCCTAGGTAACCATTCTATTAGAAGAACTTGTTTTGTTTGTTCACCTACCATATACCAAAATATATGTAGTGGTTGCTACATTAATCCGTCCAGACTAAATATCGCTATGAAAGATCAAATCTTATCAATTCCTTGAACATTGTCGTAAACTCTTTCCGACATGTTGACTATTTCATAGATTTGAAACATCCATGTCTATTTCTTTATAGATCCAAACACGACCGATAGGCTTTACGCCTTTCCGGAGGGTTTTCAAAGTTCAGAAACTTGATTTCTCGTGTATGGATGCTATCACGGATTCCATGACTTCTAGTCATTTTATGGAGTCAGGGCCCATCATCGCTTCTTTGCATGTAGTCGGTTCATCATTGTCAAAACAATAACGACTTGCTTTATCAAATCTTACTATTTGATTCTTACCGACCCACATGGTTCTATAGGAACTCTAATCTCCGAGATCACACCTTTTGTAATCACGAGAGCCATGAGCATTGTGGCCGCCACCGGGACACTTTCCGGCGCTGCGCTACTTAGCACATATAGCTAAGGTTCAACAACCTTATCAAAGTTCTATTGTCCTCCCACTTAACTTTTCACGAAAAATTCCTTCTCAAGAAACTTGACGTTCCAAGTAACAAACTCTTTTGTCCTTAGTGTTATGGAGAAATTCCCAACAATTCTTTGGGATAACCTACAAAGACGTGCTTATCAGATTTTGGTTGTAAATATTTTACTTATGCATAACATACCAAAATTTAAGAAAAGACAATTCGGGTTTTATCCCAAACCATAACTCAGATGGTGTCATTTCAATGGATCACGATGGAGCTCTTTTCAGTGTAAAAGCGGTAGTCACTAAAGCTTTAATCTTTAATATATAATGGCAGTTTTATAAATGACACCTTCGATCTTACCATGTAAAACAAGGTTTCATTACATATCTCGAACACTCCATACTCCTATGGTGTTTTGGGAAATGCAAATCCATGGAACGATTCCTCAAATCTTAGGTGTTTTTGCTAAACTTGTAACTCAAACATCTTTCTTTATGATCCAATCATAAACTCTTTATTTTCTTGTTACAATGATTTTCAACTTCATCTTGAAAGTCTTTGAACAACTTTCAAATGTTTTCATACTTCCTCTTTATTAAGTAAATATACAGATATATTCACTCAAATTTTCGGAGAAAGCATATGAAGTTGAAATCCATCGCCCACGACTACACATAATGGACTATATACATCAATCTGTACATAATTCTAATCAGTTAGTCGTCTGTTCCTCTTTTGGCCTACGAACGGAGTTTTAATTATCTTCTAGGAAAGTATCACAAGTGTCATTTGATCAAAATCAAAGACTCCAAAAATCCATCAACATAGAGTTTCTTCATATATCCTTTCAATATAATTTAAACGGCGATGTCACTTCGCAAGTGATCTTTCAATCATTTGTCTTGCGACATTTTAGCATTAGGTTTATGGTCGTTATTTCTCCAACCAGACTTGTATATCATCCATCTATTATGGAATACGGTAATTATTTGAACAACCTTTTGTCGTCATAATACCTGATCAAAATAACAATTATTGAAACAAATCTTGAAGGCAAGCTTTGATGTTAACGAGCAACACAACAACCCTTTGTTTGTTTTCGATGAAGATCATCACATATTCTCTTGCTAGTTACTTAGGCCATTGTAGTTCATGAATTGTGTTGTCTTGTATGACACTTCATACCAACCAATTTCGGTATCCAATACCGGAGAACCACATTGTTTAACAAGCAAGGAATACAACCATAACATGTATATCTTCTATATGCCTAAGTTGGACATCTCCAACCTTTTATTTTTCTGCCAAATATTTTATAGATTCTCTTTCAGCAATTCCTTTTCTTTTAAAAGAATTTATCAACATCAATAGTGGTGTCATCAACATGACGCATGGTACAAAGCGTATATAGTCAACTACTAATACCTTTGAACTTGCACTTTGAGGTGGATCACCATCATCAAATGTTTGGTGTTCTTTCAAAAAATCCATTTTTTTAGTAATCTTTTAGTGTAGCAAACATTTTACTTACATCTTCTATTCATCCTTATCATGACAACTTTCATGATCAAGCTGATATAGCTTATAAAGGTGAATTGCGAGTATAAAACCTTTTGGAGGATTAGGACGACTAGCGTCTCCAACCTTCACAAATTCTCATCAAATATGAGGACGTATACTTCATCATGTTGTAACCAACACATTGTTTTAGATATCGCAATACCTTTCACATATGATGGTTTCTGAAACATTGCTTTCAGCTCTTAGATAAACTTGATATTAAAAACAATCTTTTGAGTATCAAGAATCATAGAGGCAAACATGATACATTAGATACTAACATTGGAATTCTTACTCTTGATTTAATACTACTTATTAAACTTCATGGAGTAAATAGAGTTTGCTGAAAGTTTGCAATAGAACTTATAAACTTTAAATAGACATTCAAAACAATACGATACCAGTTCGTAAAGTAAATATCCAGAATTTCTATAGTTTCACTATCTCAACTATAACTAAGCGTAAGGTGGTGAACGGATGCCAATGACTACAACAAACTATGCAAATTCACTTTGATTGTGTTTATGATAAATTGAGTTCGAATAATCCAAATTACAAATGAACTCCCACTCAAAACAACATCCCTCGAGTTGTTTTAGTGATTACATGAACCAAATCCACTACACCAAGTCCGATCATCACATGAGATGATGTAGCTTTAAAGGCGAACAATCAACATGTTCATCATATCATCCATATGACTCATGCTTTACCTTTCGGTATTCCGTGTTCTGAGACCATGTCTGTACATGCTAGGCTCGTCAAGGTTAACCTTAGTTTCCGCATGTGCAAATCTGGCTTGCACCCGTTGTATGCACACGTAGAGTCTATCACACCCGATCATCACGAGATGCTTCGAAACGACGAGTCTTAGCAACGGTGCCAACTAAGGGTGAACACTTTATTACTTGATATTTAGTGAGAGGGATCATCTTATAATGCTACCGTCGCGATCTAAGCAATACAAGATGCATAAAGGATTAACATCACATGCAATTCATAATATGTGATATGATATGGCCTTTCTTCTTGTGCCTTTGATATCCATCTCCAAAGCATGGACAAGATCTCCATCATCACCAGCGTGGCGTCAAGGTCTGTGGCGCCGCTTCATGGTTGTCCATCATCACTAGTAACTATTACAACTACTTGGAATAAAGCTATTACAAGATGAATAGATACGCAGGTCTTAACAGAATTGAAGACAACCATTAGGCTCCTGTCGGTTGTCATATTACAATAAGGATCATTGCATACATCAAATATAATCACAATCACATAATGGCCATATCACATCACAAAACCCCTGCAAAAACAAGTTAGACGCCTCTAATTTTCTTTGCATGTTTTACGTGGTTTGGGGCTTTCGCATAAGACCGAACCTACGAACAAGGACCACAACGTTGATACAAGTGTTGTCAGATGCTCATTGTAAATTGAATCTTAACTATGGTGGGAGAGACAAACACCCGCAAAGCCACTTGCGCAAAGCAAGTTGCACGTCAAGCGTGGAGCAAGTCTCATGTGCGATGACATGTAATGTTAGCCCGAGCCGCTTCATCCCACCATGCCGCAAGATGCAAAGTACACGCTAAGACACCGACAACAAAAGCATCAACGCCCACAAAAACATTGTGTTCTACTCGTGCAACAGATCTACGCATAGACACGGCTCTGATACCACTGATGGGTTCGTAGCATGGAAAACAAAAATTTTCTACCGCAAGAACGAACAAAACCCAGATCTAATCTAGATAAAAGCCAAGATCTAATCTATTAGACATGTGCAACGAGATAGATAGAAACTAACCCTCGTAGATCCGAAAGCGTTAACGAGATTAGATCTCGTGGTTGATGTAGTCGATCACTTGCCGATCTCAAGATCATGTGGACGATCCTTCCGGCGCCGCGTTCCGGCAGCGCTACCGCAGTTGGTCACACGTGCGGAGTCGAAGCAGACCTTCCTCTCCCCGTTCCAGCGAGCAGCGGAGGTAGTAGATCTTCTCCACGGAATCCCAGCAGCACGACGGCGTGGTGGTGGTGGTGGAGTAGAGAATTCTGCAGGGCTTCGCCTATGCCTGTGCAGAAGAAAGGTGGAGGAGAGAGGCGGCAGAGATTGAGAGTTGTAAGAGAGAGCTAGGAGGGGGCGCCCCTGCCCTTCTATTTAAGGGGGGAGGCGCGCCTGGGGAGGGGGAGTCCTTGTAGGACTCCCCTCCTATGGCCGGCAGTGGGAAGGGGGGAGGAGTCCTCCTCCCCCACGAATCCGTGTCTTGCCCCACCAGGACTCCTTTGATCCTTTCTTGGTTTTCAAGAAAACTCCAAGAAATCCTCTAGAACCTTCCAGAACATTCCGAAACCTTCTAGAATCTCCATATAAACACTCCGGAACATTTCCTAACTTAGAAAATGATCCCCAAATATATGAATCTTATTCTCCGGACAATTCCGGATCTCCTCGTGATGTTCCGGATCCAATCCGAGACTCCGAACAACATTCGGTCTCCAACGCATATTCCATGTCTACTTAAAACAACTTCGAACCTTAAGTGTGTCACCCTACGGTTCGTGAATATGCAGACATGACAGAGACACATCTCCTATCAATAACCATCAGCGGGATCTGGAGATCCATAACGGCTCCCACATACTCAACGATGACTTTGTGATCGATAGAACCATTAACATACGAAACCAATTCCCTTTGTCACGCGATACTATACTTATCCGAGGTTTGATCGTCGGTATCTCTATACCTAGTTCTACCTCGTTACTGATAAGTACTCTTTACTCATTCCGTGATATGTCATCCCTTGTGACCTAGTCACATGCTTGCAAGCTAACTAGATGACATTCCACCGAGAGGGCCCAGAGCATATCTATCTGTCATATGGATGGACAAATCCCAATCTTGGTTCATGCGCTTCAACACATACTTTCAGAATACCCAATGACACCTTTATGACCACCTAGTTACGAAGCAGTGTTTGATGTCATCAAAGTATCCATCCGGTGATGGTGATTAACATAACCTCATGGTCGAAGGATTAGGTTACTATGCATTTGAAAGCTTATAGCAATACGAACTAAAATGACTTGATCTTATGCTACGCTTACTATGGGTATGTGTCCATCATATCATTCTCCTAATGATATAACCTTGTTATTAATCACATCCAATGTCCATGATCAGGAAACCATGATCATCCATTAATCAACAAGCTAGTTTAACAAGAGGCTTACTAGGGACTCTTTTATGTTTACAAAACAGACATGTATTAGTGTTTCCTAATAATACAATTATAGCATGGGATATAAACATTTATCATAAACATAAAGATATAATAATAACCACTTTATTATTGCCTCTTGGGCATATCTCCGGGTGTTCGATCAAGTGTGGAGGACTTGTTCGGGCAGCATAGTAGAATTGGGCGTGTAATACCTGGATTTTTGTGTTACAGTATCAGATGCCTTGCCATGCTGGGTTTGGACGGTGGCATCCGAGCTCCCGAGTCCTTGTCTTCGTTGCATGCTTGAGGTAGGTCTGAGCTGTGGGGAAGAGTTGGATCGGTTTTTTCTTCCCTGGAGTGTCCGGAGGTATGTTCTTTTATTAGTCTTGAGAGGGAGCTAGAGATACTATCTGAACTGGTGCTAGTACCAGAGCCTGAGCTATTGTCACTGCTAGAACTAGCGTCCTGGTGCGAGGTGACGATGGTTTTCATATCATAAAGTTTCTTTATCATCCGGCTCTTCTGTAACTATGCTTCCTTGAACCAATACGGTACACGGATGCCCTTAATATAGATCTGGTAAAATCCCTTAAGGTTTATCGCTCCCACATGGCAAGGTCTTTCCCATATGGATCACTAGTAGCTTAGCTGGTGGTGCTAGTCCATGTAATCCACATCATCCTGACCGGGTATACTTAGATGTCTGCGTCCTAACACGACCTGCTGTCATGTCAGTCGGTCCACTACATCGAACAGACAAAACCGTGTCGCGAAGTTCCCCATTTCGTGTCGCGAGAGGGTGACTTCTTCGGTGTCTTCGTATGGGTTGCTGGTCCCGCACTTTAGCCTAAGCTGATCCATAGGAACTTGCATATAATCCAGAAGTCTAGAAGAAATAGTGCTCGTGATCATGGTCGGATCCGCCATGCTTCCCAGAATTCGTACGTTTGCAATGTATGGAGAAACGAGGATAGAGGAGTTGGGGTGAACACTTAGGGCCACCGGTGGAAGGGTGTAGGGCCCTGATGCGCCCCCTAATCCAAATGTGGAGGACTGAGCTCTGCTTTTGTCGACCTGACTCATCATTGATCTGGCCCAGAGATGGTTCAGCTTGTAGGGAGGATGATTTCAAGGATCGAAGGGAGCCGACGAGCCTATTTCCTCATCTTCCTCCCCAATCAGGTCAATGCATGGCAACATTCGCAATGTCGTCGCCTCCTATTATACTTTGAATTCCATCCAGCGCTGCACCGCGCGATACTGGTTGTACCTGTGAGAGCTCGTCCCGTGATATCCACACTAGTTTTCCTTGATTTGCTATGTTGGCGACATCTGCCTAGCATAAGGCGAAGCTGCCCGGCCGAAACTGAGTGTTGTCCTATCGTTGTTCGCTCGCTGATTGCTCGGCGAGACGTGACCCATCCTAGCGGCAGAGAAGCAGTGTCCTGCGCAATCTGTTTTTGTACTCGTCTAGGTTCCCGCCATGCGTGATGTCCATGTTCGATATCTAGGTTTTCTTGCAGATTGGCCTGGTTCCCATTCCCCGGACAGAGATTTCAGTGTCCTGACATCCCAGGCATCCTTCTTATGAGCTCAGAGGCGAGACCTGATTCCGGTGCCGACCTGGGCGGTCGATCAGGGCTCCATCAAGGTGCGTCGAGCCCATGTGCCCGTGACAGTGGTGCGCGTCCTTCGCTCGCGTATCCCAGCATGTTTATGTGCTCCATCCTTCTCCTACAGTCGTGTCCTCTATAGTCGTAGTCCATGGTAGACGACTGATGCTCCCTGAGGTCCACACAGCCGTCCACACGGTGTTGGCCATCTTAACCATGCTCATGCACTGGGCGCTAGGTGGGAAGAACCTTGACGCCCTTCTCCCGAAGCTGAAAGCTGCCTCCAGTTGAGATCCGTCAGCCTCCAGTCCTGCCCGACCATGCTCGAAGTGGTTCAGGTTGTCGGAGACCTTATAGCCCCGGTGGTCCGGGCTCTTGGACGTCGTCGCGGTAGATCCGATCTGCACGGGGCTTCCCCTTCTTGGTGCGCCAACTGACGAAGGATAGTTTTCACGATCCCTCGACAGTCTCGCTTCCGAGGAACGGAAGAAAATTTATTTGTTTGGCAATCAGCTCGGATTAACAAGTTTTGGATCTCCAAAGACAAAGACAAATTTATATGTATAATGAGAAGGATTCCCTTGGACTTTATTCAACATGGTTGTTTCCAAAAGTTTTCCTGTCGTTGCATCCAAAGCGAAGTAGGAAGTCTGGAACGTGTGCTGTCAATCTAGAAACCGAACGGAATCAGGTAAATCATCATTGATCTCATGAACTATCATCAGTTCATCACATTTGTGAAGCTTCTGTTTACCTATATGCATCAAATAAACCACTATATACATTAAATAACCTCTATATACAGTTATGTGATAGAAAAAACCCGGCTTATATGTTGTTCAGGTGAGGGATGAAGCTGAAGCTGAAGACCCTGCAATGGGGGTGTCGCAAGTGGAGGACAGAGCTGTAAGTATATCAACAGAGCGTTTATCTTGTTCGTTCTGAATGTATATTTGCTAAGACAAATCTCATGCATTATCTCTTGGTTCTCACCAATCGACACACAGACAGAGGGACCATATGCTATTTTTCTGAAGAAAATGACAGCCTGGACGGCAGCGGCTGGTGGGATGGAGTATATAATTAGTTCCAGACTTCCAACAGAGAGGGGAGTTAGGATTTTTGAAGCAGCGGCGCACTGCAAATTTTGGAGATGACGGGGCTCTGAGGGTGGCCCCTGCAGTGTTGTTAGCTGCGTGTGAGTGATCGATCCCATGGAGCAAATAGACTCTTATTTTGTACTAGTATATGATGGCGGTCTGACGCTAATTAAGTACTCGCTCCGTTTCAAAATATAAAACGTTTTAGTTTTGTGAATAAAGTGTATCTAGACCTCTTTTAGTGTCTAGGTTCATCTAGGTATAGAGTGAACTTAGACACTAAAAGGGATCTAGATACACTTCTTTCACAAAACTAAAACATCTTATATTTTGAAACGGAGGGAGTATGTGAACTGGAAGCTTGGAATTGGCATGTTAACTTGGCATTGCTAGTGCAGTAGTTCATCCTTGTCAGAGGAGTTCCCTGTTTTCGTTGCATTGTACATTTGCTCATGACGCAGATGTAACTATCGCGCAAGCAGGAGTTTCAGTTTTTGGTTTCTGGTTTAGAAGATAGAGCAGTTCTGAGCAAGACGGGGCAGCTTGATGCTGTTTGGAGTTGCCTGTACAAGTGTGAATTGATGGACGCTTAACAAAACGTTGCAAAATACTCCCTCCGTTTCATACAGTATTAGTTGTCGCTGTACTAAATCAACGACAAAGGTGAACTTCACCGTGAAATCCTTGTATACAGTGGTGTGTGGTAACCAGAGCAGAGATATAACTTAAGGATCTTCGTTGTACTAACTTCTAAGGCAGGTTAAAATTCAGCTAAAAGAGATTAGAAGTTAGAAGAAACCGGTCTTCTGAATGCCTTTCTGCTCTGAACGTTCACCGCCCGCAAAAAGACCTCGCGAAACCCCTCCCCCTCTGATTAGCAGCGACCTCAGCCTCCATGGCGCCGCCCACCTCCCCCGCCGCCGTCGCCGCGGCCGCCCGCGCGGCTCCCACGCCTGCCGCGGCGCTCGCGCTCTTCAAGTCGGCGCTGTCCGCCAACCCGACGCTCTCTCCGCTCGCCGTGCTCCCGCACCTGACCGCCGCCACCCCCTCTCTGCCCCACCTGCTCCTCTCCGCCTCCATCGCCGGGCGGCCACACACCACCTCGCTCAGCCTCTACGCGCGGCTCAAGTCCCTCTCCTTCCCCATCCCCACCGCCACGCTCCACCCGCTCCTCTCCTCCCTCCCCCCCAAACCCGCCTTCGTCCTCTTCGCCGACATCTTCCGCCTCCGCCTCCCGCTCTCCACAACCACCTTCAACATCATGCTGCGCCACCTCTGCTCCGATGCCAAGCCCGTCCGCGCTCTCCATCTTCTCCGGCAGATGCCGCACGCCAACGCCGTCACCTACAACACCGTCATCGCCGGGTTCTGCGCCCGCGGCCGCGTCCAGGCAGGGCTGGAGGTCATGCGGGAGATGCGGGAGCGCGGCGGCATCGCCCCTGACAAGTACACGTACGCCACGGTGATCTCTGGTTGGTGCAAGGTCGGCAAGGTCGATGAAGCAGCCAAGGTGTTCGACGAAATGCTGAGCGGGGGAGAAGTCAAGCCAACTGCCGTGATGTACAACACATTGATAGGCGCGTACTGTGACACAGGGAATCTGGAGGTCGCGCTGCGGTACCGGGATGAAATGGTCGAGAGGGGGGTTTCTATGACAGTCCCGACATACAACCTCTTTGTGCACGCGTTGTTCATGGAAGGGCGTGCTGCGGATGCAGATGCATTGGTGGAGGAGATGCGTGGAAAGGGGCTTGCACCCGATGTGTTCACCTACAATATAATGATCAACGGGTACTGCAAAGAGGGCAAGGAGAAGAAAGCGCTCAAGATGTTTGAAGATATGGCTCCGAAAGGTATCCGTGCAACAGTGGTGACCTATACGTCATTGATATACGCCTTGTCCAAGAAGGGGATGGTTAAGGAGACAGATATGCTGTTTGACGAGGCTGTGAGGAGAGGCATCAGGCCTGACCTTGTCATGTACAATGCCCTGATCAATAGCCACTGCACTGGTGGAGATATGGATCGGGCATTTGAGATCATGGGAGAAATGGAGAAGAAGAGGATCACACCGGATGATGTGACATACAATACTCTTATGAGGGGGTTGTGCTTGCTGGGGCGTCTTGATGAAGCACGTGAGCTCATTGAGAAGATGACAAAGAGGGGTATCAGGCCAGACCTTGTCAGTTACAACACGCTGATCAGCGGCTACAGCATGAAGGGTGACATCAAGGATGCTGTGAAGGTTCGGGATGAGATGATAAATAAGGGGTTCAACCCAACGCTCTTGACCTATAATGCAATGATACGAGGGCTCTGCAAAAATGGCCAAGGAGACGAAGCTGAGGAGCTGATGAAAGAAATGGTGGGCAATGGCATCACCCCTGATGACAGCACATATATTTCGCTGATTGAGGGACTTACGACAGAGGACGAGCGACTGCCTACCGGAGTTGCTGTGAAAGCCACCAGACCAAATCGAAAATGTGCATAGCAGTTGCTTTTTCAGCCGGCACCAACGTGGAATACTTGTATGAGTTTGAAATGATCATTTTGAAGATGACTGGCATGGGACTGTTGGCGATGTGGATCAGCTAACTCCCTTGGTCAAGTTCATTTTGAAGATGACTGGCATGGGACTTGTTGGCGATGTGGATCAGCTAACTCCCTTGGTCAAGTTATAGCTCCCTCGCTCGATGAATGTTTTCATAACTATAAACACAGGGGTGATGCAATAGGTGAAGGCATGATTTTTTTTACAAAGATGGGAAGCAGCGTGGTTGAGTTTTTTTTGTTTTTTTTGAACATTATACCAAACAGTTACAGTAAGGATCTTGTAACCTAGTTAGATAAGGACTCACCTTTCGTTTTATTTGTAGGTTATGCTACTCTTGTGCTTGATAGAACTAGGGATGTTATCTGTGCTACAATAATACGTCATGCTACCAAAATGCAAGTTCACATCTACTCTTGAATTAATTTCAGAGAAATTTTTGGTGCTGAAATGATGCTCAGGATGTTATTCATAGAAGATAGTATTGATGTGCAGTAACGGTGAAGCACTCGTGACAGCAACTCCGCTAGATCACCCTTTTCATGAGTATAACTGAGATGGTTATGCTGTGACGCAACTAGCATTCTTTCATTCTGCCACCAGTTTAGTTCGTTCAAATGTCACCAACAGTTAAGGGCCAAGTGACAGCAGCATGGCAACAGTGTGCGCCACTTCATGTGATACATCATACCCTCTATATGAACCTCATCTGTATTGCCAGGATGGCAGTCATGCGTCATCTTATAAGTCTTCAGAAACATTCCTGGCGTGTTTGCTTGTCCACGGAGGCTCTTGATTGGTAGGCCCAGTTCATCTTGAATTTGTGGTCTGCACACTCCTTAAAGCACATTTTGCCTGCACCCGTGGGGGGTGGGGGTGGGGGGGGGTGGGGGGTGGGGGGGGGGGCCGAAATCGGTTGTTTCCACGGCGACAAGCCCCACTCGTGCAAAGAGGGTGGAATCGGCTTTCCGCGCGTGTAATCTCGGTGATGGCGCGAGATTCCGCTTTCCCCAAAAGTGACCATGAGAAATTTTGTCACCTCCCACCGATTCGGAGCCTATTTATCACCGCTCGGCTCACCAACAAGTGTTGTGCCACCATTTCCGCCCATTTGGAGCTCTCCATCCCACCAAGATCTTCACTGACGAGCAAGTAAGCAGAGCCACCGTCGACGTCGGTTGTTGTAGGACGGTAGCAGTAGGCTGTCTACTCTAAGATGTGTGAGATCATCAAAAGCGATGTCATGATAGAGAAGGGGTTCAAGGAGGTTCACCTGAACACTGTTGCCAGGAAGATGTTTGAGTTTTGTGGCATTGAGGTCTCTTCGCAGGAGATGTAAAACCACTTGCGTAAGTGGATGAACCGGTGGATTCATGTCCAAGCAAGGAGACCTTAGCGGAGCTGGTTGGGATGAGGAGAGCTGCACCATCATCTTGGAGGAGGAGCACTACAGGGGCCATGTCTCAGTACTAACCTACTAACCTCCATTTTGTTCCAACTAGCACTAACCTCCCTGCAACTCTCTACTTCAGGATCACCCCAAGGATGGTGAGCACATGAACAAGCCAATCACCAACTATGTGGAGATGCAAACCATTTTCTCCTTTGGCCTTGCCACTGGCAGGTTTTCCGTGGGTTCCAGCGAGCCTCTTGGCACAAATAGCCCTGACTACGTACAGACCTAGGAGTCTGAGATAGTGGTCCTTGATGACGAGGGTGAGACTGATCATACTGTAGGTGCTGGAGGGGGTGGTGCCATCAATGCTACACCTACTGCTGGCAGCAGTATTACTGCATTTGTTGGTGCTGGCTACGATCCTTCTAAGAAGAGGAAGAGGTTGTTGGTGGGAGAGGAGGATGTTGTCACCATCACCTGCATGATCGAGGCGATGAAAGTGGTGGCGGTCGCCATCACCACTGCTTCCCCTCCAGATGTGCATTCAGCTCTGTACAACGTCGTCATGACCACCGTGGGTTTCACCCTTGAGGCTCTGATGGTGGCTGACGAGGGTTTACCTCGTCAATGCCCATTGTTATGGACTTGGGTTTTGGAGAAGGAGGGAGTGCTAGAGGCATCAGTCGGCTAGCAAACAAGCACACAGGGACGCAAGGTTTACCCAGGTTCAGGCCTCGTAAAGGTCCTTACTCCTGCTTGTCTGCTCTTGGAATTAACAAAGGAATCGAAGATTACAGGGGCATGCAGATGCAATATGGCGAGAGTTGTGGAAACTAGGGTTGCGTGTGTCCTCCTCGCCACCCCCTCCTAGCCTTTATATAGATAGGCTAGGTCTCGGGTAACAGGTCGAGTCAGTTACAGATTAGGGTTGTCCCTTTAAACTTTCTATCTTTAGCTTCTTCTTGTCTCGCAAGCAATCGAGAGTCCGTGGGCCACTCGAGTTCTCCATTTGGGCCTTGGCATGCCGTGGGCTTCCGCCGTATCCGGACCGTTGATACGTCCATTTTGCATCACTATTCTATGCCATAATTCACTATTATTTATTGATATATTTCGTATTGAGAGGTGATACTTATGTTATTTCATCTGTTTTTGCATGGTTGATGACTTTTGGAGCATGGACCGCTGCAGTCAGGATTCTGATGGAAAAGGTGCTGTTTGGAGGCAAAATTCGCGAATATCAGAAAATCCGGGAAAATATACGGGAAATCCTATTTTTCCAGAAGACGAAAGAAGCCAGAAGGGGGCTGGAGATGGGCCACAGGGGGCCCACACCACCCCCTGGCGCGGGCAGCCCTAGGCCGCGCCAGCAGGTGGTGTGGCCGCCCTGGCCCACTCCAGGCTCTCCCCTCTGGCGTATATCATCCTCTCGAAACCCTAAGACTTGGAGAGCGACTATAGAAAGATTCCGCCGCCTCTACGGGGCGGAAAACACCGAGAGAGAAAGATCTCTCCGGCAGACAGATTTCTGCCGAGGGAATTCCTTCCCGGAGAGGGGAGATCGTCGCCATTAACACCACCATCAAGCTGGACTTCATCGGGATCATCATCAATATCATCACCACCATCATCACCATCTCCATATTGCTGTAACAATTGAGTTGAATCTTGCATAGTTCATAGGGGAAACTTTCCCGGTGTTGATTACTCTTTGTAGTTGATGCTATTGAGTGAACCATTGAATTATTGTTTATGTTCAGATTGTTATACATCATTATTCCATCTCTGATCATGATCCATATGATGTCTTGTGAGTAGTTCGTTTTGTTCTTGAGGACACGGGAGAAGTCATGTTGTTAGTAGTGGAGTTGTGTTGAGAAAGATTCAATAATTTGATATTTAAGTTGTGGTGTACTTCTTCTAGTGGTGTCATGTGAACGTCGACTACATGACACTTCACCTATATGGGCCTAGGGGAATGCATTGTGTATTTGGCTACTAATCATAGGGGTTGCCGGAGTGACAGAAACCTGAACCCCCATTAGGAAACCATTGCACAAGGGACGTAAGGGTCTTAGAGTTTAAAGCCGTGGTTAGGTTTCTACCTTAATTACTTTCTTATACTTACGGATGTTTGCAAGGGGTATAATCACAAGTATGTATTAGTCCTAGGAAGGTCGGTACATTAGCATAGGTTCACCCACACAACACTTAGCAAGCTAGAGAAGATTAATCAACTATATGAAGCGAAAGCACTTGACAGTCTTCCCATGTGTCCTCGAGAACGTTTGGTCTTGTGAAGTAATACAACCGGCTTGTCCTTTGCTGCATAAAGGATTGGGCCACTTGCTGCATTTATTCCTACTGTCTTTTATTTACTCGTACTTTGTTTACTTGCTTTATCGAAAACCCCTAAAAATCCGTTTGCTAAGTATTTGCAGAGAATTCCTGATCCATACCACTAGCCAGCACCTTCTGCTCCTTGTTGGGTTCAACACTCTTACTTATCGAAAATACTGCGATACACCCCCTATACTTGTGGGTCATCAAGACTATTTTCTGGGGCCGTTGCCGGGGAGTGAAGCGCTATTGGAGAGTGGAACTGGTAAAGGAAACTTCTACTGTGAGTATTGTTTACTTCTGCTAGTTGATTTATTTTCGTTATGGATAATTCATTGAGTTTCTTATTTGGTAATGATACTACCACTGCTAAGGTAGTAGATAAGCCACCACCTGCTGAGAATGATGTTTTTAAAATACCTACAAGAATTATTGATCATGTTATGGATAACTATTATGTTGGGGATGGAACTGTCCATCCCGGTGATCATTTACTCTTTATACACGAATTATGCGGGTTGTTCAAGTGTGCAGGTATTACTACAGATCAAGTTAAGAAGAAGTTATTTTCATTATCTCTGAAAGGAAGAGCTGAGGAATGGTATAAGCTGCTAAAGAATGGTCAAGCTCTGGAATGGGAGGAAATAGTACCTCTCTTTTATTCAAAGTTTTATCCTCCTAGTGAGATTCATAAAGATCGAAATCAAATATACAACTTTTGGCCTCTTGATGGAGAGAGTACAGCTCAAGATTGGGGGAGATTGAAGTTACTAATGCTCAAATGTCCCATTCATGAGCTCCCCAACAATATTATTATCAATAACTTTTATGCAAGGATCCCTCTACATGATAAAGATTTATTGGATGCTTCTTGTGCTGGATTATTCACTCGCATGGAAGAAGAAGCTAAATGGGATCTTCTGGACCGTATTCTAGACAATGCTGAAGCTTGGGAGAATGGCAAAGGTAGAAAGTCAGGTATAAATTATGATTATGAATGCATTGAATCTTTTATGGGAACTGATGACTTTCAAAATATTAAAAATGCTTATGGTCTAGACTCTCAAGCTATTGCTTCTTATTTTAAGGCTTTTGCTTCCTACATTGAAGTGCCTAAAAAGAAGTGGAATAAGTATCATGAACCTTATAAAGATATTGCTAAGAGATTTTCCTGCAAGAAATACTGAAGTTTATACTGCTAATCATGTTTTACCTAAACCTTATATTGAGAAAATGCCTTTCCCAGTTAAGATTAAGGAACATTCTATGATAGCTAGTATGGTTAATGAAAGTACACGTAAAGCTGTTGAACCTGATAAACAAATGGATGATGAACCTATAAGAGCAAATATGAAAGACTTTGTTACTAGATATAAGAAAGAGGGACACCCTATCCTTTGCAAGGATACCTCTAATATTGTTTCACATAGTAGTGTTATGAGAGCTAGTATTCCCGTGTTTTCTGTTAGAATAAGTGATCATTGTTATGATGGCCCTTGTGATAGCTATATTGTTAAGTTTATGCATGATACTGAAAGTTACTATGAGAGAGGGAAAAGTATTCTTATGTATCTCAATAATATCAAGTTTCCTCATTTTTATGCTGAAAGTTTTTGTGTTGCACTTCTTTTGCCTTCTTATGCAAGTAGCCTCTGGTTTCAACAACTTGTTTGTTTACAAAATTCCCTTGCATAGGAAGTGGGTTAGACTTAAACATGTGTATTTTTGCTTCTTAATGCTCTCTTTTGCTTCAATTCATATTCCTATGAGAGCGTCTTCAAAATTATCATGCCCATCTTAATGGATATAAAGAAAGAGCTTTTTGGGAGACAACCCAATTTGTTTTTGCTTTCAGTTTGTTTTTGTGTCTTTGAGTCTTGGAAGGTATTACTTTGGTAATAACCGCTCCTTATCCGTTTTTTTGTTTTTTGTGTCAAGATCAACCTCTAATCAGAGAGAAGTAAGATTTGGGGAAGTTGCTGTCCCGAAATAGAATTTTGTGCTTCACCGTAAAAATTCGTGAGAGATATCTGTATATCGGATTGAGATGTAATTGTTTGTGCTTCTTCCCTAGGTTGTTATTTAACTTTCGTTAGTGTTGCACTTTTTGATTTGAGCAACAGAAAATTTTCGAAAAAATTGATCTTTACCTGCTGGTCTGCTTTGATTGATTTTGCCAATCTTGCATTTGCTTCTTTATTCGATATCCTTTTTGAATTCTTTTTGGTTCTTCGAAAGGAGTTGCTACAGTAGCTTATGTTTTTATGGTTTTCAGTTGAAGTTGAACTCAAAAGATTTTATCACTTCATATATACTAATGTTGCTAATGAGAACTATGTGAAGTTTTGTGTGAAAGAAATTTCCAGGTAGTGGAGGAAGAGAAGGGTTTTATGACTCAAGTAATAAGTGTATGAAGATGAAGATACCGATGATATTCAAGTGATGACTCCGGAAGAATCTACTAGATACCAAATTCAGAGACCTGCAGAGTCTGTTTTCAAATAGGTAACAGTTATGGTAAGAAAAGTTCCACGAAAATACTATCCAACTATATTTTTGCAGTTTTTAGTCAATAAGGAAAGCTACGAAGCAAAAAGGGGACGGAAACGGAGCCAGGGTGGCTCACACCACCCTGTGGCGCGGGCCCACCCCTGGCCGTGCCACCAGGTGGTGAGTCCACCCCGGACTCCGCCTCCGACTCGTTTTCTCCCAGTACCTTTCTTTTGATGTGAAACTTCGTAATATATAATCCCCCGGATCTCCTAAGGTTCGTATATCGTGTTTTCGTCGTGTTTTTGTTTCTATCTGTTTCTGCCAGGACATACTCTTTGAAAGCCTAGAAGCACAATGGTGTCCGCCAAGGATAAAGGGGAGGAGCCTATGGAGGAAGATCTCCAAGACCCCAAGCAGGGGCTGGTACCTTTAGTCTCTTGCCCCGCATCAACGGAAGCCCTACGAGTCACTAAGGAGTTTTGCGACAAGTACCGAGATTTGAGGAGGAAGGTGGACATGCTTCAATGGGAGAATGATAGGCTTTGCAAGATGCTGGAAGATTTCCTCGCGTCAACTAAGAAAATATTACCACTACCACCGAAGGAGTAATTCATCATCAGGTTTGGCATCCCCTTGGTTTGTTCCAAGCTTGGGGGAGTGCCGCGGTATCACATCACTATCTTCTATCTTTTTACCTTTTTAGTAGAGTCATATCATGAATAGAGAAGTTATTATGTAGTATGGTTTGCATTATGGAAGTGTCCCCTCTCTCGTTAGATATGTATCCCTTGGTGTGAGTTGCCGTTATAGAATATTAATGAGAAGTTCTATCATTCACTCTTTTTCATAGCTTATATTAGTTTTCAATTCGTGGTTATATGATTGATCTTGTTGTTAGTATTGGTATCACTTTGGGATCATTGAGTTAATTTAGTTGGTTTTGGCAAACCTGGCTCGGTCAGTAGCAACACTATTTTTGAGAGTTGAATGAAAAGATAAAAGTACTCTAAAGAAAATAATTTCATCATCTTTCTTGATTTGCTCATAAGTCTAGTATTCTCTAGTTAAGATCTTTTGTGCTTCCAAGGAAGATTGCATGTTTGTCTTTATCGCTTGTATGTTTGTTTGTTTCCTTCAACTCTTATACTTGCTACCCAGCCTTGCTAGCCAAAAACCTATACTAAGAGGGAATTCTTCTCGTGCATCCACTCCTTTAAACCAAAACCTTTGCCATTTGTGTCCACCATACCTACCCAGTAGCATTATTGCTATTCGAAGTACATTCTTGTTTTGTCTACCTCCCAAATTAAACTTGTTATGTGAAAATTAGTGATTAAAGCTCTCACAAACTTGAGGGCACACTTTACTTTCTTGCATTTAATAAACTTGAACCATTGTGCTCACCTATGTTGCGTATATGCTTGCGCTTTGTAAGTTGTGAATTAGCAGAACCATGCTGTCATGGGGAACGCTTTCAACATTGCACTGGTACTTAGTACCAAGTTGATATCATGTTCTTTTGTCTATGGATGTTGTCGGTGTGAAATGAAAGGGGAGCTTGTAAGTCCATGGAGTTATGCATGTGTGTTAGAGAAACGCCTGGGCCACTGGTCTAATCCATGCTGACATGGTGGAAACCTGTAGCGTAACCATAACAAGTATCTATGAAGCATTCTTCGTATAAAAAAAGATATAGAGATTGAGAAAAAGAGAAAAGAAAAAAGAGATATTATGAAAAGAGGAAAGAGAGAAAAAAGCACCATATTTCCCATGGTAAATAAGAAGATTGCTGAGATGCTTGTTGTCTGCTTGCCTTGTCATTTTGATATGGGGATTCTTCCGTATCATCGGGAAAGGGGTACCCCGTTGGCGGTTCTCTATGATACACATATGCTTACGATGACAAGAACTTACCGGTGAGTAAACTTGAGTAGCATGAGGAGCGACCCTCATATTCAAGGGACATGATATTCTCAACTTACATCTTGTCAATGCATATCCTCATATTTGATCACTTTAACCTTAATCACCTAAAGATGCCTATGATAGGGCCGATGAGAGCTGAAAGCTAGTAAGTATCATAAATTTTGGGAGCTCTTTATGAGACTTGCAATCCCTGCTTCCCTCTTTGAAGGGCCTTTCTTTTACTTTGTAGTTGAGTCAGTAAACCTATTCCCTTCTATCTCAGCAAGTATTCTGAGTTGTCGTGTTTCATTCATTCATATGATGATTTATTCAATCATGTCTTATGTTCCTTGTTTTGCACATTGCTCTTATCTTGATGTTTACTACTTTGAAAGCTATCACTGAAAACCAGCTATTTGTGAACTCCAGCAAATTATCAACTATTCTTCGACCAAGAGCTAAGTTTGCCATTACCAATTATGATTCACTTTATGTATCTCTACTGTGTTTCCTTTACCTATTACAAGTTGAGTTATATAATAGTGAGTTGTCTTCTATTATGATCTATGTATTTGATGAATGTGATGCTTCTTGTTCGTATTCTTTTATCGACTCTTCACTCCATAAACCTGAGGCCATGTTTATTGAGCTCAGTTTTGCTTGGGGACAAGCAAAGTCTAAGCTTGGGGGCAGTTGATACGTCCATTTTGCATCACTATTCTATGTCATAATTCACTCTTATTCATTGATATATTTCGTATTGAGAGGTGATACTTATGTTATTTCATCTGTTTTTGCATGGTTGATGACTTTTGGAGCATGGACCGCTGCAGTCAGGATTCTGATGGAAAAGGTGCTGTTTGGAGGCAAAATTCGTGAAGATAAGAAAATCCGGGAAAATATACGGAAAATCCTATTTTTCCAGAAGACGAAGGAAGCCAGAAGGGGGGCTGGAGATGGGCCACAGGAGGCCCACACCACCCCCTAGCGCGGGCAGCCCTAGGCCGCGCCAGCAGGTGGTGTGGCCGCCCTGGCCCACTCCAGGCTCTCCCCTCTGGCGTATATCATCCTCCCAAAACCCTAAGACTCGGAGAGCGACCACCGAAAGATTCTGCCGCCTCTGCAGGGCGGAAAACACCGAGAGAGAAAGATCTCTCCGGCAGACAGATTTCTACCGGGGGAATTCCTTCCCGGAGAGGGGAGATCATCGCCATCAACACCACCATCAAGCTGGACTTCATCGGGATCATCATCATCATCACCACCATCATCACCATCTCCATATTGCTGTAACAGTTGAGTTGAATCTTGCATAGTTCATAGGGGAAACTTTCCCGGTGTTGATTACTCTTTGTAGTTGATGCTATTGAGTGAACCATTGAATTATTGTTTATGTTGAGATTGTTATACATCATTATTCCATCTCTGATCATGATCCATATGATGTCTTGTGAGTAGTTCGTTTTGTTCTTGAGGACACGGGAGAAGTCATGTTGTTAGTAGTGGAGTTGTGTTGAGAAAGATTCAATAGTTTGATATTTAAGTTGTGGTGTACTTCTTCTAGTGGTGTCATGTGAACGTTGACTACATGACACTTCACCTATATGGGCCTAGGGGAATGCATTGTGTATTTGGCTACTAATTGTAGGGGTTGCCGGAGTGACAGAAACCTGAACCCCCGTTAGGAAACCATTGCACAAGGGACGTAAGGGTCTTAGAGTTTAAAGCAGTGGTTAGGTTTCTACCTTAACTACTTTCTTGTACTTACGGATGTTTGCAAGGGGTATAATCACAAGTATGTATTAGTCCTAGGAAGGTCGGTACATTAGCACAGGTTCACCCACACAACACTTAGCAAGCTAGAGAAGATTAATCAACTATATGAAGCGAAAGCACTTGACAGTCTTCCCATGTGTCCTCGAGAACGTTTGGTCATCTGAAGTAATACAACCGGCTTGTCCTTTGCTGCATAAAGGATTGGGCCACTTGCTGCATTTATTCCTACTGTCTTTTATTTACTCGTACTTTGTTTACTTGCTTTATCGAAAACCCCTAAAAATCCGTTTGCTAAGTATTTGTAGAGAATTCCTGATCCATACCACTAGCCAGCACCTTCTGCTCCTCGTTGGGTTCGACACTCTTACTTATCGAAAATACTACGATACACCCCCTATACTTGTGGGTCATCAACCGTATATACCGAACTCGAGTACCTGTAGGGTATACCCATGTCAGTAGCCCCCGAGTGTCCAGTGGAATCGCAGATTCGACTGGGGACTTTATGAAGCCTTTCGAGTGCATGATTGAGTATTTTTCGAGTGTTCAGCTCATATCAGAGGGATTGTTGATATGCGTGCCTGATTTAGCCGATGTGTCGGTATCAGTTAACTGCCTTAGGGCAAAACAACGCAATCTACTCAAACTCGAGTCCTCGGACTCGAATTCGGAAAAGTGTTGGCGTAATTCGACTTAGGCCGCGGAGGTCTTACATGAGTCGAATTCCAGTGTATGGGTGTGAGCACTCGACGCGTCCGTCAAGGCATGTTCATCGTACCTGCAGGCACGGATATGTTTGTGATAGTGCGTAGCAGATGCGTTGCCAGGCCTTATTTAGGTCTTACCTTCACGCTGTAAGCGCGACATCCGAGTTTTTGTCATCGCGGAGATGATTCGGGTAACCCAGGAGACACAGTCTCTTTGTAGGGATAGTATGAGGCAGAATCTTCATAGCATTCGAGTGTATCAACACACAGTACGATGTACAAATAATCATAGGGTGCGCGACCAATGCTCTCTATGGGAGTAGCCCCCGAGTGCCTGGTTGAGTCAAAGACTCAGGTAGGGACTAAAGAACTTTTGCGACTGCTGTCGTCTTTTGTTGCTTGTTTCAGTCGAATTTGCTTCCAGCGCTCCCTATAGGAGTAACCCATGATCCATAATCGAATCGTAGATTCGAGTTGGTGGGTATGCTTTTAATGTTCATATTCTTGCATAAAAATGAATCGTAGGGTGCGCGACCAGCGCTCCTTATGGGAGTAGCCCCCGAGTGCTTGGTGGAGTCGAAGACTCAAGCAAGAACTCAAAGTAGTCGAAATCTTCTGATGCTCAACTTGATGACATCAGTACTGACGATGTGATGACCTCAGTTGCCCGCGTGAGCGGCTTTGACGGGACGTGACGAGCGGTGGGTCCCACTTTCTGACTTCGATTTGACCGGTCATCCGTAATCTTCTGTTTTAACCGCGTCTCCTCAATTTCCGCGCGTAATGGAGATAGTGGGGGACGGTTCGTGTTTTGGCTTCTCCACGTGTCTTTAGCAATGTGTGCCACACGTCCAGTAGGGTTTCTGCTGGCCGTTGGATGGAATCCACGAGGGGGTTAAGTAGCAGCGCAACTGCGGTAATTTTCCCATCTGCCTTTCTCTGCTTGTGCTTCCATTGCCATTGCTACTGCTCTATGCTTCCCAGCGCTTGTCCTCTTCGTGGCACTGGACCAACTCCGTGTCTTTCCGAGCTACTTCCTCTGTTCGCATCACAATCGCAAGATGGGCAAGAAGAAGGGAGGCGCCACCGCTGAGTCTGCCGCCGCCATTACCGCTGCCAAGAAGAAGGGCGGCTCCACCACTGTGGGCACCAGCGCCACCGGCACTAGGAAGAAGAAGGGCGCGGGTACCCGTGTCACCAATGGTGCATGGCGCGCATCCATCATCAAGTCCTCCGAGCTCCATCTCCTGCGTCAAGATGGAGTTCTGTCGCCTGTGGAGGATGAGTCGCGAGTGCCAGGTGGCGAGGTAATTCCTTGTCCTCCTGTTGGTTTTCTGGTGATGTTCCTTGCATTCATCATACGCGGTCTTTCTCTGCCCCTGCATCCTTTCTTCAGGGGCCTCCTTTGCTTATACGGGCTCTAGCTGCATCAGTTGTCCCCAAATTCTATTCTCCACATCTCCTGCTACATTACTCTTTGCGAGTGCTGGCTTGGATTCGAGCCACACTTTGGCCTCTTTAAGAGGATTTTTAAGCTGAAGCGCCAGTCAGCATCTGGTTCCATAGTCTACGATGTAGGAGGCTGCAGAATCCATGTCGACTCCTCTGCCACTTATTTCGATATCAAACTCATGACATCTGTCCAAGGATGGAGAGACAAGTGGTTCTACATTCGCGACTAGAAGGCCGACGGAGAGCACTACGGACTCGCACCTTTTGATCCCGCGACACCATGCAAGAGGAGGCGTTCTTGGAAGAACGTAGTGATGCCTGGTGAGTCCGAGGAGATGGAAGTGCTGTACAAGCACGTCTGCGACCTCGAGAGCCGCATGGGTAAAGAAGAGGGAGGCGCCGCCCTCATTCGCACATGGTTGCACCGTCGTATCCAGCCTCTGTAGGCCATAGTCCACCCCATGTTCTAATGGGCTGGTGCGGACGATGCCACTCGCGTATCTGCCGATGGCATTTCTGCGGGTGAAGTAGATAAGAGGTTGCGACTTGTGACGAAGTATACTGCCAAGGAGGTTCTCCTAGGCGAACCAGTCGTGCCTCCCTTCGACGGCTCTAAACCTCCTCCTAAGGTAGAATTGTGCTACGAAGTAGCTTTATTTGTCGATTGCTGTGAAGTTCTTGATGTATAATGATTTGTTTTTTGAATGCAGGATTGGAAGGTGTGGCATCCTGCTAAAACCACTACTAGAAAATCGCTGTGTTTTTTGTGCATTGCATCATCATGACCGCATGCTCATGGCATCATGCCACATTGCATTTGAGCATCGTCATCATCATGCATATGTTTGTCTGAAACTATTTCTCGAAAACCCTATTTTTGTTTCCTAATTAGCCATCAAATATTTTCAGTGGGGGAGGCAGCCGCCGGCCAGGCCCAAAAGCCCTGCCGCAGCCACCTAATACCCCATATACCCAAATCAGACCAAAACCTAACCTAGACCTAATCCTAATTCCCCCCACCCCACCTACCCCTTTTTCCCTCCACCCCGCCGCCAGTAGAGCACCGCGCACGCGTGCACCCCCCTGGTCCACCACCTGCCCACACACACACGCACGTGAGCCCGCCACCTCGCCAGCCCCACCCTGCCTCGGGATCACCGCCCGCTCCCGCACCCATTCCCACCTACCGTCCCGACCGCGTCCACCCCGCGCCAATTGGCCCCACCACGTGCCCCCACTCCCACCAACCACCCCGCTCCCTTCCATCCTCGCCTGTGCACGAGGCCGCAACCGTCGCCACTCTCTGCTTCTGCGCGCCGCCAGCCGATCCTGATAGATTGAGTTCAAATAATCCAAAGTACTAATGAACTCCCACTCAAAAATGACATCCCTCGTGTCCTTTTGGTGATTACATGAACCAAATCCACTACACCAAGTCCGATCATCACGTGAGTTGATGTAGCTTCAAAGGCGAGCATCTATATGGGCATGATATCAACTATATGAATCATGCTTAACCTTTCGGTCCGTGTTCCGAGGCCATGTCTGTACATGCTAGGCTCGCCAAGTAAGAACCTTAGTATTCGCGTGTGTAAAACTGTCTTACACCCGTTCCTATGAAAGCGTAGATTCGAGTACACCCGATCATCACGTGATGTCTCGAAACACGATCCACAGAACGTTGCATACTTAAGGAAGAACACATTTTTATCTTGATATCTAAATGAGGGATCATCTTATAATGCTACCAAAAGCGCCAAACTAGCAGTATAAGATGCTAACATCTAATGTGTAAAGTGAGATGATATGGTCCATGCATTTGATCTCTATCACTTGCATCGTGGTATGATCTCTATCATTCCTTTATGTGTAAGGCCAAGGTCTATGGAACCTACACCTTGAGTGTGTTGTAAGAGTATCTACCATACATCTACTTACAACAATACCATATCAATACACTAGCCCAGCAACGATCTAAACTAGACGCCTCTAATTTATCAATTGCAAGTTTTATGTGGCTTAGGGCTTTCGGAGATAGAACCGTTCTAACCTACAAACATGAACCACAACAAGGATAACTAAGTTATTAGCAACTCGTTGTAAATCAGATATTGACTATAGTAGGAGAGACAGACACCCGCTAGCCACTTATGCAACACAAGTTGCATGTCAGTCGTGGAACTGGTCTCATGTACGATGACATGTAAGGTTGGTCCGGGCCGCTTCATCCCACTATGCCACCAATATCCAAAATACATAGAAGATGCAATAACATGATCATCATCGCCCACATATAAACATATGTGTACTACCCGTGCAAAGCACCTACGCATAGATCATGCTCTGATACCACTTTTGGGTCCACGGCATAGAAAACAAAAAATTTCCTACGGTGTGAACTACACGCCAAGATCTATCTACTAGGTACAAAGCAACGGGTGTACATACATCCAACGAGAACTTACCCGCGAAGACAACGAGTTTTGTTAACGAGTAGGAACTCGTGGTTGATGTAGTCATACACTTGCCGATCTCAAGATCGTGAGGAAGTCCGAGCGCCGCAACTCAGCAGCGCATCCGCACTCGCACACACGTTCAAGCCACCGGACAACCTCCACCTCCTCGCTCCAGCGATCCAGTGGAAGCAGCAACTCCTTCCAGACAAAATGCCACCGGGAACATGTATCTCGCTAATCCGAGACCATGGGGGAATAATTCTAGAGGGGGAGAGAGATCCTTCACAAGGAGGTGTGTGGATGAAGGAGAGAATGGGTGGCCTTTTATAGGAGGAGGGGGGTGCCCCCTCTCTCCATGGCCGGCGCATGGGGGGTGACCCCTCGCCTCCCCCATTCATGTGGTGGTAACCCCTCCACATTAAAATGCCTCTTCACATTCCCTTTTAAAGTCTCCACTTTAAATGCATTAAATTTCTCCAAATTTAATGCTCTCTCATTTAATAAAACTCTTTTTATTAAATTTATTCAGAATTTTGTTAATTAATTTAATTAACAAACATTCACATATAGCCCCTTGCAATATTTCAATATCACATGCAGAACCACTTTCTGCAATTTCACCTGAAACAATTTCCGGTTTCTATTGAAACAATTCCTGCGCTTTGCAATTCTTTCGTCTGAAACATATGTGCTCCAAAATGGTGTCCGGTAACTCTTGAGTGTGCCACCCTACGGTTCACGAATAATGCAGACATGATCGAGACCCTTCTCCGATCAATAATCAGCAGCGGGACCTGGAGATCCGTACTGACTCCTACACATTCAACGATGACTTCTGTGATCGTGAGAACCTTTAACGCATGTAACTAAATCCCTTTGTCTCTCGATATATTACATGTCCGAGATTCGATCATCGGTATCTCCATACCTAGTTTGATCTCGTTACTGACATGCACTCTTTTCTCGTTCCCATGATATAACATTCTAGTGATCACATCACTTGCTTGCAAGCTATCTTAATGTGATATCACCGAGAGGGCCCAGAGTATATCTATCCGTCATCTGGATTGACAAATTCCACTCTTGATCCATGAGCCTCAACATAACACCTTTGTAGTACTGAACCCATCTTTATAGTCACCCTATTACGGTGTGACGTTTGATGTTATCAAGATACTCTTCTGGTGTTAGCAATTAACATGATCTCATGGTCTAAGGATAAATATTACTTTGTATGATGTTATAGCAATATAAACATAATGACTTGATCATAATGCTATACTTCGGATGAATGTTCATCACATCATTCCACCAATGGTGTGACCTTGTTATTAACAACATCCAATGTCCATGATCAGGAAACCTTGATCATCTTGTTAATCAACAAGCTAGTCTATAAGAGAGGCATAACTAGGAACCCTTTTTGTTTATTAAACACACATGTATTGATGTTTCCCGATCAATACAATTCTAGCATGTAAATAAACACCTATCATGTATAAGGAATATATAATAACAACTTTATTATTGCCTCTCAGGGCATATTTCCTTCAAATCTTTGGGTCTTGTAGGCCGTCGAACTTTGGGTTTTCCGACGGGAGTTTGAACCCTTTAGGCATTCGCTTCTGCCTGATGGGCCTACTGAAGCATCTGGTGCCGTAGAGTTCAGTCTCGTCCTCTTCTGAATCAGTCGAACGAGTGCGTCTTGCCCTTGATTTGTCGATTTTGCACTGCGTGAGGTCATCGTGCGCATCGTAGTCATGATCGTGTCGTCATGAGCGGCGATGCCGAGACAGATCGTGACTGTCATCGCTGGACAAGGGTGAGGAATAGCGTTTTGCCAGAGCCTTGCCTTTCTTTGGCTCCGGCGTTGGTTCTTTGTCGAGGGCGGCCTCGATTAGGAGAATATCATTTTGCGGCCCGAAAGTTGGGGTGTCCAGGCAACGCGGTACCCAAGTTCCCTAAAATCAGCCGCGTTGACTACAATTGGTGTGTCAAATAATCAGAGGGTCTTTTTCGGCACGAATTCAACTTTACGTTTCAATACAAAAAATCAGGCTAACGGCCGTCAAGTTGGCCCCCCTGTCAGTTCTCGCCTTTATGTCGCTCCCGTCGCTTAGGTGCCAATTAGGTTTGCAGCGTTGGCGCTTGCATCCATTACGCGTCTTCTTCTTCCCCGGAGCGGCAATCTGTGGGGCGTCGCAGCCATGGCGCGGAGCTGGGACGTGGACGAACCTGCTCGGCCCAGCTCTCCTCCCTGTAGGCTTCCAGCGTTGGCGCATGCATCCATTACGCGTCTTCTTCCCCGGAGCGGCAATCTGTGGTCGCGGCCATGGTGCAGAGCTGGGACGTGACGAAGCTGCTCGGCCCCGCTCTCCTCCCCATCCCGAGTCGGAGCTCGCCCTCACCATGGACGCACCCATGGCACGGTGCGGGGACGATAATTGGTTCCCGGTGAGATCTATCACCGTGTCAACCATGCTCAGTTCTGTTTTCCTCCTCTAGAATCCGAGCTCGCCGTCACCGTGGTTGCACCCGCACCAATTCTGCCACCTCTGCCGAGGTTTCTGCAGGAAATATGCCCTGAGAGGCAATAATAAAGTTGTTGTTATATATTCCTTATATATATGATAGATGTTTATTTTACATGCTAGAATTGTATTGATCAGAAACATCAATACATATGTGTTTAATAAACAAAAAGGGTTCCTAGTTATGCCTCTCTTATAGACTAGCTTGTTGATTGACAAGATGATCAAGGTTTCCTGATCATGGACATTGGATGTTGTTAATAACAAGGTCACACCATTGATGGAATGATGTGATGAACATTCATCCGAAGTATAGCATTACGATCAAATCATTAGGCTAAAGGTGTTAAGTTGAGGCTCATGGATCAAGAGTGGAATTTGTCAATCCAGATGACGGATAGATATACTCTGGGCCCTCTCGGTGATATCACATTAGGATAGCTTGCAAGCAAGTGATGTGATCACTAGAATATTATATCACGGGAATGAGAAAAGAGTGCATGTCGATAACGAGATCAAACTAGGTATGGAGATACCAATGATCGAATCTCGGACATGTAATATATCGAGAGACAAAGGGATTTAGTTACAGGCGTTAAAGGTTCTCATGATCACAAAAGTCATTGTTGAATGTGTAGGAGTCAGTACGGATCTCCAGGTCCCGCTGCTGATTATTGATTGGAAAAGGGTCTTGATCATGTCTGCATTATTCGTGAACCGTAGGGTGGCACACTCAAGAGTTACCGGACACCATTTTGGAGCACATATGTTTCAGACGAAAGAATTGCAAAGCGCAGGAATTGTTTCAATAGAAACCGGAAATTGTTTCAGGTGAAATTGCAGAAAGTGGTTCTGCATGTGATATTGAATTATTGCAAGGGGCTATATCTGAATGTTTGTTAATTAAATTAATTAACAAAATTCTGAATAAATTTAATAAAAAGAGTTTTATTAAATGAGAGAGCATTAAATTTGGAGAAATTTAATGCATTTAAAGTGGAGACTTTAAAAGGTAATGTGAAGAGGCATTTTAATATGGAGGGGTTACCACCACATGAATGGGGGAGGTGAGGGGTCACCCCCCATGCGCTGGCCATGGAGAGAGGGGGCACCCCCCTCCTCCTATAAAAGGCCACCCATTCCCTCCTTCATCCACACACCTCCTTGTGAAGGATCTCTCTCCCCCTCTAGAATTATTCCCCCATGGTCTCGGATTAGCGAGATACATGTTCCCGGTGGCATTTCGTATAGAAGGACTTGCTGCTTCTGCTGGATCGCTGGAGCGAGGAGGTGGAGGTTGTCCGGTGGCTTGAACGTGTGTGCGAGTGCGGATGCGCTGCTGAGTTGCAGCGCTCGGACTTCCTCACGATCTTGAGATTGGCAAGTGTACGACTACATCAACCACGAGTTCCTACTCGTTAACAAAGCTCGTTGTCTACGAGGGTAAGTTCTCGTTGGATGTATGTCCACCCGTTGCTTTGTACCTAGTAGATAGAACTTGGCGTGTAGTTCACGCCGTAGGAAATTTTTTGTTTTCTATGCTGCGGACCCAACAGTCTCTGTGGTAGCTCAAGTTCTGCCATGTTGGGCCTGTAAGGGTTCTATTGTGTATGAATGAAGAATAATTGTAACAAAGGCCTGAAAATCTTGGGGCGATATCGCATATCGGAAGTATATGACGATTGCAATGATCTCACCGACCCCTAGGCTGAATTCTATGCTAAAAATAGAATTTGCCTTGATGATCTGTTCGTTGTCCAGGTCAAGGTGATGAGGCACTATATCAAGCTAATTATTGAGGTGGTCATCGGTCCGGCAGAGGAAACATGAGGATGTGGAAGACGACAACGACGAGTAGCACGAGTAGGACGAAGACGAGAGCGATGGCTCTGTAATGTCGGTTGTAGCTCAGAACTTCTGAATAAATCATCAGAATTTAAATTTCAAGAATACATGCTCAGAAACTTTTGTGTTGTTATATGTTAAACTAGCAAATCTCTTGGGCTGTACCAACTTCATTGTGTTTAATTATGAAAGACAAAACATAAATGATTTCTCTCAATTTCTCGCATAGAAAAATGCAGAGCTAATTCCATATTCTCGCAGGAACTAGCCCCACTTGTTGAACCGGCGGCACTGCCACGATCTCCACGTAACCACGGTGAGTTTTCGAACTGAAAGTTGCAGTTACCACGTTTTTTCTGCAGTCATTCCTCTTCCCCAGTCATTCCTCTGCAGTTTTTCGAACCTTACATGTCATCGTACATGAGACCAGTTCCACGACTAACATGCAACTTGTTTTGCATAAGTGGCTGGCGGGTGTCTATCTCTCCTACTATAGTCAATATCTGATTTACAACGAGTTGCTAATAACTTAGTTATCCTCGTTGTGGTTCATGTTCGTAGGTGAGAACGGTTCTATCTCCGAAAGCCCTAAGCCACGTAAAACTTGCAATTGATAAATTAGAGGCATCTAGTTTAGATCATTGTTGGGCTAGTGTATTGATATGGTATTGTTGTAAGTAGATGTATGGTAGATACTCTTACAACACACTCAACGTGTAAGTTCCATAGACCTTGGCCTTACACACAAAGGAATGATAGAGATCATACCACGATGCAAGTGATAGAGATCAAATGCATGGACCATATCATCTCACTTTATACATTAGATGTTAGCATCTTATACTGCTAGTTTGGCGCGTTTGGTAGCATTATAATATGATCCCTCATTTAGATATCAAGGTAAAAATGTGTTCTTCCTTGAGTATGCACCGTTCTATGGATCGTGTTTCGAGACATCACGTGATGATCGGGTGTACTCGAATCTACGCTTTCATAGGAACGGGTGTAAGACAGTTTTACACACGCGAATACTAAGGTTCTTACTTGGCGAGCCTAGCATGTACAGGCATGGCCTCGGAACACGGACCGAAAGGTTAAGCATGAGTCATATGGTTGATATGATGCCCATATAGATGCTCGCCTTTGAAGCTATATCAACTCACGTGATGATCGGACTTGGTGTAGTGGATTTGGTTCATGTAATCACCAAAAGGACACGAGGGATGTCGTTTTTGAGTGGGAGTTCATTAGTAATTTGGATTAGTTGAACTCAATCTATCATAAACTTAGTCTAAATAAACTTTACAAATTCTGTTGTAGATGGCACCACCTGCTTTTAATTTCAATGTGTTCATGGAGAAAGAGAAACTTGCTGCGAATGGTAGCAACTTCACCAACTGGGCTATGAATTTGAGAATTCTCCTCACTGCTGCACAAAAGCAATATGTGCTAGATGTACCGCTAGGCCCCCCACCAGCTCCTGATGCCCCTGACGAGGAAAAGAATGTCTATGTGACTCGACAGGAGGACCACAACTTAGTTCATTGCGGCATACTGTATGGGCTAGAGCCAGAACTTCGAAAGCGTTTCGAAAATGGCAATGCCTTTGATACCATGGGAGAATTGAAAATGATTTTCGATACCCATGTTGCCGTAGAGAGTTATAATGCTACAGAAATGTTCTTTAGTTGCATGATGGAGGAAAACAGCTCCGTTAGTGAGCACGTACTCAAAATTTCTGGTTACGCCGATACGCTTGTGTCCTTGGGAATAACGATTCCCATTGACTTAGGCATACATCGTGTTCTCCAATATCTGCCACCTAGCTATAAGAGCTTCATGATGAACTATAATATGCAGGGCATGAAGAAGTCTCTTCCCGAGCTTCTGTCAATGCTTAAGACTGCAGAAGTGGAGATTAGGAAAGAACATCAAGTGTTGATGATCAATAGGACCACCGGTTTCAAGAAGGACAAGAAAGGCAAGCACAAGGGAAAGAAGGGTGGTAAGTCTGTTGCGACACCTGAAAAGAAACCCTGGGCTGGCCCTAAGTCTGACACCGAGTGCTACTATTGCAAGGGGACTAGCCATTGGACTGGCCCCAAGGGTTTTGTCGATCCTAAGGATGCTAATAAGGTATGCAAACTTCAGCGATCCATCTATGGACTGAAGCAAGCATCCCGGGGTTGGAATCTCTGCTTTGATGAGGTGATCAAAGAGTTTGGATTTGTCCAAACTTATGGAGAGGCTTGTATTTACAAGAAAGTGAGTGGGAGCAATGTGGCATTTCTGATATTATATGTGGATGACATATTATTGATTGGAAATGATATAGATCTTTTAAACAGTGTTAAGAGTTATCTAAACAACAAATTTTCGATGAAAGACCTTGGTGAAGCGTCATATATATTAGGCATTAAAATCTATAGAGATAGATCAAGGCGCCTAATTGGGCTATCGCAGAGTACATACCTTGATAAGATATTAAAGAAGTTTAATATGGACGAAAGTAAGAAGGGGTTTTTACCTATGTTGCAAGGCAAGACATTGAGTAAGACTCAAAGTCCGGCTACGGTGGAAGAAAGAGAGATGATGGATAAGATCCCCTATGCCTCGGCCATAGGCTCTATTATGTATGCCATGCTATGTACAAGACCGGATGTGGCACATGCTATTAGTTTGACTAGTAGGTACCAATTTGATCCAGGTTCAGAACACTGGATAGCGGTAAAGAACATCCTCAAGTACTTGAGAAGAACTAAGGATATGTTTCTTATATATGGAGGTGAAGAAGAGCTAGTCGCTAAGTGTTATGTCAATGCTAGCTTTGACACCGATCCGGATGACTCTATGTCATGGTGGTGTCACGGCAGATGCCATGGATAGGCTAAAGGTGGGGACTAATACACGCTAGGGGAATCCAGGGAGGGATAGTGAAGTGATTCTCCACACAGTAGTTTATATTGATTTCCTTCCAAGGTTACAAGTGCTCCTAGAGCTGTATTGGCGAGAGGAGGAAGAAGGAGCTCTCTTACTCTCACCCACAGATCACACCCGAAACCCTAGCCAAAAAAAGAATAGCAGAGAGACCAACCCCTCCTACAGAAGCCCTAGCCCCCCTTTTATAGAGGAGGCTCGGTTCCTGCCTAGGGCATACGTGGAGGCATATTCCTAAGAATATGAATATGCCTCCTCCCAAAGTGGCAAGCCGACCGGGGTGCTTTTTCCCCTGCGTCACACATGCTTTAGCTACGTGAGCCTCTACGGCGCCCGCGTCAGCCGACATGGGCATCATCACCCTTGTCGGCCACGCCCCGGTGGTCCTGTCCTTGCTTGCTTCGCTCAGGTAGTGCGTACCGGGGCTTCTTTTTGACCAGCAAGATTCCTTCCTTCTCCTAGAAGCGAATCATGACCCGGATCACAGCTGACCCGGGCACCCCTGTTCCTGCGTACATGTAAACATACACTTCCGACTTACTGCGTAAGTCGGTTGAGACAATGTTAGGCGATCACCCCCGGTCCGGGTTACTTCGTGATCCGGCCTGCCTTGAGGTGACCCGGCCAGCATCCGCTTTGGCCTTGCCGAACCTCGGCTAACTCAGCCTTTATACCCTGGCGTGACCCTACCCGGGGGTATCCCCCCAACATTAGTCCCCGAAGCTGGTGCCGTCTTAGCTTCCTTGGCCGCTGAGGCCACATCAGGTTCAATCTTTACCTCGGATTGTATGGATTTACGTTCCCTTCGCACATTTCAAGTTTTCACTTGCCGGCCGGGTTACCACAGTTCCATCCGGGTCTTGCTTCCTTCTCTCGTACGCCTAACCCATGTGAGGGGTAATCATTATGTCGTCTTATTTTAAGGGTCTGCATAGTAACCGCCACAGTAATTGTCAGTTATCACTGTGCGCGGGTCACGTCATGCCTGCCTCCTTGTTTACCGCATCAGCGCGTCGCGTCACAGGATTCTCTCCGCCCTGTGGTCCTCCGTGTGGTTCCCCACTGATTGGTCCGGACGGGTGATACACGGCCACTGCGTGTGGCCGGTCCATAGGACGCGATCCCACTCACCCCCGATGGGAGTGGTTAAATAGCGGAGGGGTGCGTCCCTTAGGATTTTTCCCCCTCCACACCTTTCTGCCCGTTGCTATTCTTCTCCGTCTTCCTCGCGACCGCGCCGCCACCAGCACTGCCAAATAGCAGCGTCGCCGCCGCGCTTCTCCGTCGCATCTCCGTGTCACCACCACCGTGACGCAAATCTCTCTCTACGGGTCCGCGTCGATCTCGGCCTTTGGCCCCCGCCGCCTCTAGCGCCAGCGAGGGCCTCGAGGACCAAATGACGGAAGAAGAACTCATCGTCGCTGAACAAGAGATGGAGGAGGACGCCGCGGCGGCGGACCGCGGTGCATGGGCCGGCTCCTGGGTCTGCCAGGACGACCTGGACTGGCTCTACCGGACCAGACGTATCCCCGCCGGCGTCGCCGCTCGCCTTCCTTCTAACGAACTGGCCCCTCACCCAATCCGGGCGAGTTCGTCGTGTTCTTGTCCCATTTCCAACTGGGCTTCGGCTTGCCGGTGAGTGATTTTTTCCGGGACTGGCTCGGTACGTACCAACTCCAGCCGCACCACCTTCCAGCGAACGCCATCACCTCTCTCTCTGCCTTTGCTTCTACGATCGAAGGCTACGCCGGACTATGGCCCACGAAAGAGCTATGGATCCGGTTCTTCAGCCTCCATCGCAATGTCATTCCCAACATCCACGCTGATCCGGAGGACAAGCGGCTCACTCAATTCGGAGCGGCCTCCATTTCACCCCGGAGATTTTCCGTCTTTTCTCGGGTCACCGGGTTAGAGTCCTGCAAAGGGTGGGCCCGGACCTTCTTCTATGTCTGGAATACGGGCACTGAAGACTTGATCCGGTTGCTTCCCTACACTCTGGGTCCACCTAACCCGGATCTGTGGGATGAGATCCCCAAGAAGCCCACAGCCTTGGCCAACCAAGTGAACAAAAGGTTCGCGAAACTAAAGGAGCTCGGGCTACGCAACGAGGATGCCATGATCACTTTTGTGCGTAACCGAATCTCACCCCTCCAGAAGCGTACCCACAAGGTGTGCCACATGAGTTTTGGGCGCGATCCTAACCGGACCTCATCCTTCGAGCTGAGCAACACGGAGATTTACTGCCGGGTTAAGGCTCTCTTCATCACTCACAAGGACTTCTCCACTGAGTGGACATGGGGGATTGAGCATTTCTGCCGTGACCGGCTTCCTCCCATGGTGAGTTTCATGTTGCAAACTTACCCCGGACTAATTACATGTCAGTTATTGTCGCATTTTTGACTCTTTTGTTCGTTCTTTTCCTCAGCAATTCCTTCAGCAGACCCTTGAGGACGGCACCGATCCGACCCCTAAGTGGGCGCCAGACCGGGTGACTCTGGATGAGGAAGAGCCGGACCAGGAGATGTTCCTCCCCATGACTGACGCCACGAAACGACCCACGGGTAAATCCTCTTCTATTAGAGATTGGCCCGATGATGAAGATGACTTGGATATCGAGGTGATTGAACCTTTTGAGGCCGTCCCCCTTTGTTTTGCTTTTCCGCCATCAGCTCACCCCGACGGTCATATCCACGAGGATCCCCCTCTCGCTACGGGCGAACCTGTTCCGCTGGCATCGAAGAAGAAACGCGGGGCTTCTTCAAGTTCTTCCTCCGGACCTTCCCAGCCCATTAAAAGGCGAAAGAAGTCCGGCGACAAGACTGCCTCCAAACCAGCAGGCTAGGCCCCAACACGAAGGGCTCAGAAACCCAAGGAGGCCGAAACCTCGGATGCGTAAGTCGTTTTTTCTTCTGTAACTTGTTCTTCCTTACTTCGTCGTAATTTTTCTTCTGACATTATTTGATTTTGCAGGGCTCCGGTGGAGGTCCCTCAAAGTGGATCTAGCATCTCTTCACCTCTCCGACCTAGCCCTTCTCCCCGTCGTGACGACGAGTCACGCCCGCTGAGCCCTATTCCGGAGGGTTCTGCGGCCGCTCCGGGTTCAGCTCCATCTCTGCCAGGGGAGGGTAACCTTGGAGTAGGGGAGACCGGCCCAGCCGGAGCAACGGCATCCACCGCCTCGACAACGCCTCAACCAGCAGCCACTGAAGCTACTTCAGCTCCAGCACCAGTTCCAATACCAGCAACCAGACCAGCAACCGGACCAGAACCAACTCCAATCTCGGCATCAGCACCAACTCCGGCAGCGAAAGCTTCAGCACTGGCACCAAGTCCAACAGCGAGAGTACCAGCGCCTAGTTCCTCTGCATCTTCCGAGTCTTCTCAACCTCGGCAAGGAACTACCCCGGCAATTTCTAAGGGGAAAACAGTAGCTACGGCTTCCTCTACCCAGCAAGCCAAGGGCAAAAAAGCTCCAGAGGCTGCCAAGCCTACTGCCGTCGAATCTGGGCAGCGCACCCTTGTCTCAATGCTCCCCAAGAAAACACCAGCAGCAAAGGACGCGCCTGCCAAGCCAACCGATGCCCAGCAGTTGGTTCTGCACACCAGCCCCGCCCTTGCCTCGGTGGAGAGGAAAGAAGCGCATGCAAAGGGCTTGGTGACGCCCCATATGCCCACCGGTGAACGGTACCCTCCGAGCCTAATGGAATTTGTTATGAATTGGAACAAGGCCGAGATAGTTCAGGATTCTGATCTCCCGGAAAAGTTCGGCCCTGCCGAGTTTTCTGCTCAGATGAACACAGCGGCAAAGGCAATTAACCTCGCTGGGCGAATGATGGAGGTACGTCTCTTCCCCCTTACAAGTTGTAGATAATAACCATTAGTCCCCGAGCCTCCGGGGGGGGGGGGGGGTAACTTGTTACTCGGCCAGATGCTCTTTTAGAAAGCTAACGTAGCTCCATGAGAACTTCGAATATGCACACACCTAGAGCTGGGTTAAGTTCCACTTGGCCCGGATTTTAGTACACTTCGAATATGCACACACCTAGAGCCGGGTTAAGTTCCACTTGGCCTGGATTTTAGTACACTTCGAATATGCACACACCTAGAGCCGGGTTAAGTTCCACTTGGCCCGGATTTTAGTACATTTCGAATATGCACACACCTAGAGCCGGGTTAAGTTCCACTTGGCCCGGATTTTAGTACACTTCAAATATGCACACACCTAGAGCCGGGTTAAGTTCCACTTGGCCCGGATTTTAGTACACTTCGAATATGCACACACCTAGAGCCGGGTTAAGTTCCACTTGGCCCGGATTTTAGTACACTTCGAATATGCATTAAGCTGACTTAAGTTTATGTATCCCTTTTAGGTGACCACCAACCGCCGGAGTGCTGAATTCCAACGCTTGCTGGATACCCACAAGAATTTACGCGCATAGCAGGCTGCACTTATTGCGGAATACGAGAAGAGGGTTAAATTTCTTCCTTAATGCTCCTTCGTTTTGCTTCATTCTCCTTTGCCGGACTAACCTGATTGCTCGGTTTCCGCAGCTGGGGTGGAGGCTGAGAACAAGATAATGCGGAAGAACTTGGAGCAGATCAAGGGTACGTACTTTTTGTTTGTCTTTACCGTGCTTTCCATCGGCTTTTCCTCCTTGGCTCGGCAAACATTCATACCTCGGCACTGCCGGGCCAACACACTATTTCAGCATCGCTTGAGGATAGTGTGCCCGTGCCTGATATGATGCTGCATTTTCTCGAACAAGCAGGGCAGCACCAAGCCGAGCTAAAGAAGAAAGACGATGAGCTTGCCCTCCTCCGGACCAAAGACGATGAGATAGCCAAGCTCAAGGCTGAGATGGCTAAGATGAAGGCGCAGCACCAAACCGAGCTAAAAAAGGCTGGCCAGGACTACACCGAAGAACGTGAGCGCCTCAAACTCCAAAATGCTAAGGACCGTGAGCTTCTTCAGGAAGCCGAGGTCAAACTTGAGTCGGCGAATGCTGAGCTTGAGCACCTTCGGAAGAGGCGTGATGCTTGTACCAAGGAACTGACCCGGATTCACAGCCACATCTCACGTAATTTGTTTTCCCTTATCCGCCTTTTTCCCCGGGTTATTTCATACTTCTTGTTTTCTCAACCTCGTCCTTTGCCTTGTTTCCCACTTTCCAGAGGGTACTGCTATTGCAAGTGCTGCTGTTGCCAATTTCCGCCGAGAAAGGGGTACTCCCGTCGCTCCTAACGGTGAGGGCATTCCCTTTGACATGGAGGACCTATTGGTCAGCCTGTCGTCTCGCGTGGAAATCATTAAGAACTACGGCAAAGATCTCCTTGATGTTTCAGTCCGAGTCTTCAACACTTTCTGGCCCGCTGATGACGCTCCGGAGAGAGTTACACATCTCGCTGAAAAGCTTTCAGAAATCTAGACCCAGCTCGACCTCTGGAGAGAGTCCGCTGGACGTGCCGCAGCTGATACCATCCTTCACCACATTCTGACGTGGTATGAGAAGATAGATCTCAGCCTCCTCACACGCCTGCGCACAGGATCCAAATGGACAGATGACCCGGAGTGGGTAGCTCGGCACCAGGCTTGCACCCACAGCCTCATCGAATATGCCCCCATTCACAAATGGACTGAGGGTCCGAGCTTCCTGGAAGTCGCTGGCGAAGAAGAAGTTGAGAACGTTGAAGATCACTCGGGTGAGGATGAAGAGGACACTGCCTCGGATATCGAAGAGGGCGACGATGATGCCGAACTTCCTCCCACTGCTCCTTAAGTAAAAACACTTGAAAATTTATGAGATCCCTGGTATGCCGGGTGGAATTGTATTTCAAACACATGTGATATTTTGCTACTAAGTGCTAGTGCCGGAGTAACTTGGGCGTAGTCCCCGAGTTCCTTTTTCTTGTTCGTTCAATCTTTTGGCTCGGATTGTGTCTACCTTGATTCGGTTTTACAACTTACGAATCCGAGCTTCAAAATTGTTTTAACAATACTGGGGAACTTTTAGACTTAGCTCAAAAATAAAACTGTATAACAACTTGGAAATGAATACGGGGTTAGTCCGAACACAAACGTCGGCTCGAATAAATTCTTTTCCTTAGTCATTTTTCATGTGCTACGCAATTCCAAACTTGTTCTCTTGCTTGCCATGAAGCCAATTCTTGTTGGACAGCAGCAAGTCAAAGAGTTGGGTTTTTGGTGCTCACACACTACTAATCCGAATTAAGTAGAATAACTTATTCCAGCTGATGCACAGAAAACAACAAACATTATTAAGGCAGTCCCCGAGTTACTGCTCGAGGTGCCAGCGTTCCATTGATAAACTCATTGCTGACATACATACCGACATATGAGATAACTCGGATACACACACACTCTTTAGTTAAGTGTAGAAAGGACGAAGTAGAGCTATATTCCATGGTCGCTTAGATTCCTCTCCGGACCTGTCCGCCTTGTTCTTTTCCTGTGGCTTTGCATCTATAAGATAGTAAGAATCGTTGTGCAATGCTTTGCTCACGATGAATGGCCCTTCCCATGGGGGGGATAATTTATGCATTCCAGTAGTACGTTGTACCAACCAGAGCACCAGATCGCCTTCCCGAAAGACTCAGGGGCACACTTTCCGGCTATGATAGTGTCGGAGATTTTGCTGATATATGGCAGATCTGGACAGTGCCAGTTCTCTCGCTTCTTCCAGCAGATCAACATCATTTTGCCGGGCTTCTTGCACTTCGGCTTCTGTGTATTGGGTGACCCTAGGAAAATCATGCTCTATGTCGGCTGGTAATACAGCTTCTGCCCCATATACCAGAAAGAATGGCGTATAGCCCGTTGATCGATTCGGAGTTGTTCTTAAGCTCCACAGTACCGCTGGTAGTTCTTCTATCCAGCACCCCGCTGATCTTTGCAGCGGCTCAATGAGCCTGGGTTTTATCCCGGATAATACTAATCAGTTGGATCTTTCCACTTGTTCGTTCGATGCGGGGTGGGCTACCGAGGCTACGTCCAGCCGGATCCTCTTATCCCGGCAGAAACGCGCAAATGCTCCTTCCGCAAAATTCGTGCCATTATCAGTTATGATACTGTGAGGGTAGCCGTATCTCAAGATGATATCTTTGAGAAACGTAATGGCCGTAGCCCCATCACATTTTCTTATAGGCTTTACCTCAATCCACTTCGTAAACTTATCCACCATTACCAGAATGTGAGTCATATTTCCCCTTGCTGGTTTGAACAGGCCAACCATATCCAAGCACCATACGGCAAATGGCCAAGTGATTGGGATGGTCTTGAGTTCCAACATTGGCATATGTGTCTTGGTAGCGTACCTCTGACAACCATTACATTTTCTCACCAGATCTTCCGCTTGCTCTAAGGCATTTGGCCAGTAGAATCTGTGCCGAAAGGCTTTTGCTACCAAGGCTCGGATGAGGCATGATGGCCGCACTCCCCTGATGTATATCTCGGATGATTTCAAGCCCTTCTTCCGGGTCAACACACCGCTGGAGGACATTGGTCACACTTCTTTTGTATAGCTCGAAATTGATGATCGTGTAGGCCTTTGCCCTCCTCTGTGTTTGCCTGGAAAGCACCTCCTCAGTGGGTAACGTTCCATCTTTTAGGAATTGAAATATAGGTAGTTCCCAAGCCGGTATTGGTCGCATGGGGAACACATCCTCGTCTACCTCCATCTGATCCGCCGTCAAATCTTCAACCGGATCACGCTGAGCAGTCCCCGGGTTTTGTGTAACAGTCCCCGGGTTTTGCGCACCACTTCCTGTGTCAATGTCCATGGGCACAGCTCTGGATTCGGTGTCCTCCGGGACATAAATTGACTCGGATTCTGGGGATGGCCTGATGGATGGTTTCCTGAGGTGCTCTAATGCTACAGCCGGTGGAATTGCTTGTCTGGTTGACCCGAGCTTCGACAGCATGTCGGCAGCTTCATTTTCCACCCGGGGTACATGACGAAATTCGCATCCCTCAAAGTAACCAGATATCTTCTGCACATGAAATCTGTATAGTGCCATGTTTGGATCAAGGGCGTCCCATACTCCGGACACTTGCTGCAACACCAAATCCGAGTCGCCAAAGCATATGATCCGACGTATGCCAATTTATTTTGCTACCTTGATCCCATGCACAAGTGCTTCATACTCAGCGACATTGTTTGATGCCGTGAAATGGATCTGCAGCACATATTTCAACTGGTCCTTTTTTGGCGACGTGAGTACCACTCCGGCACCTAGCCCGGTTTTGGTTTTTGATCCGTCAAAGTGCATTCGCCAATAGTTCGGATCAGGAAGCGGTGGTTCATACTGCACCTCGGCCCAATCCACGAAAAAGTCCGCCACAGCTTGAGATTTGATGGCTTCTCTTCTGTCATATTGCGGAGCATAAGGAGCTAGCTCAATTGCCCATTTTGCAATTCTGCCGCTCGCATCCTTGTTACTCATGAACTCGGATATGGGGGCCTCACAGATGACCCGGATGGGATGCTCCTCAAAGTAGTGCTTCAGTTTCTTGGCGGCCATGTACACGCCATATGCCACTTTTTGATAATGTGGGTAGTTCTGCTTTGAGGCTGACAACACTTCACTCAAATAATACACCGGCCTTTGCACCGACTTACCTTCCTCATCGCGCCCCACCACTATCACTGCACTTACAACTCGGTTGGTTGCGGCTATATAGAGTAACATTGGCTCCTTTGATAGTGGTGAGGCTAGCACTGGTGCCGTGGCTAACATCTTCTTCAGGTGGGTAAAGGCTTCATCGGCCTGCGGTGTCCAAATGAACTTATCCGACTTTTTCACGAGTTGGTAAAGAGGCAATGCCTTCTCTCCCAACCGACATACAAACCGACTTAACGAGGCCAGGCAACCTGTGAACTCCTGGACATCGTTAATACACTTCGGCAGTTCCATTCGTTCGATGGCCCGGATTTTGGTTGGATTAACCTCGATACCTCGGCTGGAAACAAGAAAGCCGAGCAATTTTCCAGCCGGGACACCAAAGGTGCACTTTTCCGGGTTAAGTTTCATCCGGAACCTTCTTAGGTTCGCAAACGTTTGCCTGATATCGTCAAGGAGCGTTTTGCTTTCCTTGGTCTTGATAACCACATCATCCACGTACACCTGTACATTTTGACCTATTTGGTCATGCAAACATTTTTGCACACATCTCTGGTACGTTGCCCCTGCATTACGTAAACCAAACGGCATGGTGCAATAGCAATAAGCCCCATACGGGGTAATAAACGCAGTCTTTATTTGATCATCCAAATTTAGAGGTATTTGGTGGAAACCAGAATATGCATCAATGAATGACAACAGTTCACATCCAGAAGTTGAGTCTATGACCTGATCTATTCTTGGCAGCAGAAATGGATCTTTCGGACACGCCTTGTTCAGGTTCGTGTAATCAATACACATGCGCCAAAACACTGCCACGTTCGGGTCATCCTTCTTCTTCTCCACCAGCACCGGATTAGACAGCCAATCCGGGTAAAGAACTTCCATGATAAATCCTGCGGCTAGCAACCGGGCTATCTCATCCCCAATGACTTTCCTCCTATCTCCGGCGAAGCGGCGGAGTGGTTGCTTCACCGGCTTAGCTCCGGGTCTTACATTTAGAGAGTGCTCGGCCAACTCCCTCGGAACACCTTGTAAGTCCTGTGTGGACTAAGCAAAAATGTCCTGATTCTGACGGAGGAAGTTGACGAGCTCGCTTTCCTATTTATCACTTAGCCCGGCACCAATTGTTACGGTGCGCTCTGGGAACATGTCATCGACAGGAACCTTCTTGGTACCTTTCGTGGCCTGGAAGGAAACATATCCATGCGGGTTACTCAGCGCCGGAAAATACTGCTGCGCGGACTGAGCCAAAGCTGCCACTTCTTGAATTTTCCTTTTTTCCTGCGCAATCACAAGCGACTCGGCTAAGTTTGATCCGGCCGACGCACACTCCATGGAACGTTGGAAGTCCCCAGCAATGGTAATCACTCCGTTTGGTCCGGGCAATTTCATCTTCAAGTAGCTCACGTGACAGCTTTCCATGAATTTGTTCAGGGCTGGCCTTCCGAGTAACGCATGATAGGCGCTTTCTAAGTTCACCACTCCGAACTCTAGATATTCAGTTCGGCAGTTGTCTCTTGTGCCGAACAACACATCAACCCGGACTTTGCCTATGGGCTCACAAGAAATGCTGGGCACAATGCCATGGAAAGTTATCCTCGTGGCCTGGAGCATGTTCTCCGAGATACCCAACTTACGCATTGTGTCCGCATACATGATATTTATGCTGCTGCCATTGTCGATCAACACCTTTGAGAATCTTATGTTAATGCTAGGTCCAATGAATGTAGGATCCAGCACCAATGCATACGTACCGGGGCTTGGCATGAGCTTGGGATGATCCCTGATGCTCCAGGTGATTTCCTGATCGGACCAAGGCATGTACCTCGTCACTGCCGGCATTACTGTATTCACCTCCATATGCCTATGCTGCAAGCTTTTTCTGTCAGTTTCCTTAGTGGTGAATACACAGTAGCTCTGGTGATGCTCCCTGTACTCTTTTCTCCCCTCATTTCCGGAGTGCCTCTGATCCGGCTGATGCTGATTTTCTACCTGATGCACTGAATCCCTCCTCTCATTGTTATCATACCTCGGTGGAGGGGGAGGCAACATTAGCTGTTGCGTGTTCGCTCCGGAGAGCAGTTGCTGCCGGGGTAACTCCTACCGAGGCTGATCATTCCTGGGTGCTTGAGCATTCCCCGAACCACCTTGCTCGATCTTGCGCATCCACTCACATTGCCTCGTGGTATGACCTGCTGGGTTGTTCGGATTTGGCGTGTGAAACTTACAAGGCTGGTCCAACATCGACTCGTAAGTATACCTCGGACGGTCTTTCCTTTCTTGCCACTGCTTCTTTTGTTTCGGTGTCCAAGTTTTCTTGCCATCGTTCCTAGGAGTCCATTGCCCTCCAGTTTTCTGGCGCTGGCTACCCCTTGCTCCGGGCTGATCTTGATTCACAGCCGCAACTTGTTGCGAACCATATCGATGATCTGGTCTATCATCTCTTCTTTTTCCTCTGTAGTCATTCCTCCGGAATGATCCAGATCCATCCCTCTGATAGTACTCATCGCTTGACTCGTTTGATGTGAGCCTTGGTTGGGTCGGATCACCCAACGCATACGAATCTGCGATCCGGATCATTTCTGCCAACGTAGCTGGCATTTTCCTTTGCAGCTTCATCCACAGCTCGCTTCCATATCTGCACCCCTGTGCAAACCATGCTATGGCCTGTGATTCTATCACACCCTCACATGAGTTTCTCACGGTACACCACCGGGTCAAGAACTCTCGGTCTATCTCATTAGGTCTTTGCTTGCACATAGCTAGCGTCCGTGGCCTATTTGGCCTCTGATACGTACTCGAGAAATTGCTGATGAACATTTTCTCATAGTCTATCCAGCAGTTGATGCTTCCTGGTGGTAAATTGTTCAGCCATACCCTTGCTGGGCCTTCCAACGTCTGGGGTACGTATCGTACTGCCCATCTCAAGTTGCCAGTGGCAATTTTCACGGCTGTAGCATAGCTTATCAGCCAATCCTCCGGCTTGGTACTACCGTCATACGTCTTTGTGCCCCTGGGCAGCTGAAAGTTTGGTACTGGTGGCTCTTTCATGATCCGGGGTCCAAAACATGCTGGACCTTGGCATTCAATTTGTTCCGACCTATACAGTCGATCCGGTTTCAACCTTGCATCATCCGGCATCAAATCCCTGCTTCCCAATCTCGACCTCTCGACCCTATCACATGATAGTCCGGTCTTGGGTATCCCGCGTTAGCCATCTCCGAATCACCGTCGTTATATCGGTTTTGCTCTTGTGGCGCACCTTTCTGTTGCATACCTCGGCCGGCATTGTGCTCTTGCCTTGGTATGTTCCGCTGCTGCGGTTGTCCTGCTGCAGCCGAATTTCGCTGTCCGGCATTGCCGTTGACAACGTTCCCTTGACCGGCATTGCCTTGGTCGCGGTCACCTCGGCCAGCTTCGCCTCAGCTCACACTCCGTCGATCATCCTTTTTCTGCGCTTCTTTTGCTTTCCCTGCCCGCGTCGGGTCATACGGGACGATCTATTTGTTCCGTCTGGCCGAGGTTACCACCTCTTCTCTCCTTGGACCACCATGAGGGGACGATGCGGCTCCAGTGGATTTCTCCAGGTTACCCACCACCGAATGGATGATCTTGGAGGCTCCAGCTCTCTCCGGGTTAGCCCTGAGCAGTTCCTCGTTTTGCCTATTTGCAATCCGAACGAGCTCGTTAACCCTATCTTGCTGTCTTTGCTGGGCTTCACCCGTCAGTCCCTCTAACTCGGACGCTGCTGCATCCGCTGCTCTGAGGTTCTTGGCCGGGGTACTATACCTCGGCAGCCCCACGGACAAACAGTTTTCTGATTCCTCAATTCCAGCATCACCCTCTCTGTTCATCTCGCTCAGGCATACATCGTGTTCTCCAATCTCTGCCACCTAGCTACAAGAGCTTCGTGATGAACTATAATATGCAGGGCATGAAGAAGTCTCTTCCCGAGCTTCTGTCAATGCTTAAGACTGCAGAAGTGGAGATTAGGAAAGAACATCAAGTGTTGATGATCAATAGGACCACCGGTTTCAAGAAGGACAAGAAAGGCAAACACAAGGGAAAGAAGGGTGGTAAGTCTGTTGCCACACCTAAAAAGAAACCCCGGGCTGGCCCTAAGTCTGACACCGAGTGCTACTATTGCAAGGGGACTAGCCATTGGAAGCGCAACTGTCGCAAGTATTTGGCAGACAAGAAATCCAGCAAGGCAAACAAAGGTATATGTGATATACATGTTATTGATGTGTACTTGACTAGTACTCGCATTAGCACCTGGGTATTTGATACCGGATCGGTTGCTAATATATGTAACTCGGTTCAGGGGCTACGGAACAAGCGACAACTAGCAAGGGATGAGGTCAGGATGCGGGTCGGCAATGGATCAAGAGTTGATGTGATCGCCGTCGGGACACTACCTCTCCATTTGCCATCGGGATTAGTTATAAACCTAAATAATTGTTATTTGGTGCCTGCACTGAGCATGAACATTGTATCTAGATCGTGTTTGATGCAAAGTGGTCATTCCTTTAAATCTGAAAACAATGGTTGTTCGATTTATAAGAATGATATATTTTATGGTCATGCACCTATGTTGAATGGTTTATTTCTGTTGGATCTCGATAGTAAGATTACGCACATTCATAATGTTAATGCTAAAAAGATTAAACTTGATGATGATATGTCTACATATATGTGGCACTGCCGTCTAGGTCATATTGGCGTTAAACGCATGAAGAAACTCCATTCTGATGGACTTTTGGAATCACTTGATTTTGAATCATTTGATACATGTGAGCCATGCCTTATGGGCAAGATGACTAGAACGCCGTTTTCCGGTTCAATGAAACAGGCGACAAATCTATTGGAAATCATACATACTGATGTGTGTGGACCAATGAGTGTGTCAGTGAGAGGTGGATATCATTATTTTGTTACTTTCACGGATGATATGAGTAGATACGGGTATATCTATTTGATGAAACACAAGTCTGAAACTTTTGAAAAGTTCAAGGAATTTCAGAATGAAGTGGAAAATCATCGTAATAGAAAGATCAAATTTCTATGGTCTGACCGTGGAGGAGAGTATCTAAGTTACGAGTTTAGCACACACATGAAAGAGTGTGGAATAGTTTCACAACTCACGCCTGCCGGAACAACACAACGTAATGGTGTGTCGGAACGTCGTAATCGTACCTTATTGGATATGGTTCGATCTATGATGTCTCTGACTGACTTACCTCTATCATTTTGGGGTTATGCACTGGAAATAACTGCATTCACTTGAAATCGGGCACCATCTAAATCCGTTGAAACGACATCGTATGAATTATGGTTTGGAAACAAACCTAAGCTGTCATTTCTTAATGTTTGGGGATGCGATGTTTATGTGAAGAAACTTCCACCGGATAAACTCGAACCCAAAGCGGAAAAATGCGTCTTCATAGGATACCCTAAGGAAACAATTGGGTATACCTTCTATCACAGATCCGAGGGCAAGGTTTTTGTTGCCAAGAATGGATCCTTTCTTGGGAAGGAGTTTCTCACGAAAGGTGTGCATAGTCGGAAGGTAGAACTCGAAGAGGTTATTGAACCTTCTCTTCATGGAATGGCGAGTGGCGCAGCACCGGAAGTTGTTTCGGAGTTGACTTCACCTGATGAAGAGAGAGCTAATGATAATGATCATGAAACTCCGAAAGAGGACACTGCCGATCCTCGCAGGTCAAGTAGGACACATGCAGCTCCTGAACTGTACGGCAATCCTGTTGTGAATTTCATGGTTGATGAAATGGATGACCCTGCGATGTATGAAGAAGCGATGATGAGCCCGGATTCCAACAAATGGCTAGAAGCCATGAAATCCGAGATGGAATCCATGTACGAGAACCAAGTTTGGAACTTGGTGGACTTACCTCACGACCGAAAGGCCGTTGAGAATAAATGGACTTTCAAAAGAAAAACTGATGCTGATGGTAATGTGACCATCTATAAGGCTCGACTTGTCGCAAAGGGGTTTCGACAAATTTAAGGAGTTGACTACGATGAGACATTCTCTCTCGTAGCGATGCTTAAATCGGTTAGGATTATGTTAGCAATTGCTGCATATTTCGATTATGAAATATGGCAGATGGATGTCAAAACTGCGTTCCTCAATGGTAAGATTGAAGAAGAGTTGTATATGATACAACCCAAGGGTTTTGTCGATCCTAAGGATGCTAATAAGGTATGCAAACTTCAGCGATCCATCTATGGACTAAAGCAAGCATCCCGTAGTTGGAATCTCCGCTTTGATGAGATGATCAAAGAGTTTGGATTTGTCCAAACTTATGGAGACGCTTGTATTTACAAGAAAGTGAGTGGGAGCAATGTGGCATTTCTGATATTATATGTGGATGACATATTATTGATTGGAAATGATATAGATCTTTTAAACAGTGTTAAAAGTTATCTAAACAGCAAATTTTCGATGAAAGACCTTGATGAAGCGTCATATATATTAGGCATTAAAATCTATAGAGATAGATCAAGGCGCCTAATTGGGCTATCGCAGAGTACATACCTTGATAAGATATTAAAGAAGTTTAATATGGACGAAAGTAAGAAGGGGTTTTTACCTATGTTGCAAGGCAAGACATTGAGTAAGACTCAAAGTCCGGCTACGGTGGAAGAAAGAGAGATGATGGATAAGATCCCCTATGCCTCGGCCATAGGCTCTATTATGTATGCCATTCTATGTACAAGACCGGATGTGGCACATGCTATTAGTTTGACTAGTAGGTACCAATTTGATCCAGGTTCAGAACACTGGATAGCGGTAAAGAACATCCTCAAGTACTTGAGAAGAACTAAGGATATGTTTCTTATATATGGAGGTGAAGAAGAGCTAGTCGCTAAGTGTTATGTCAATGCTAGCTTTGACACCGATCCGGATGACTCTATGTCGTGGTGGTGTCACGGCAGATGCCATGGATAGGCTAAAGGTGGGGACTAATACACGCTAGGGGAATCCAGGGAGGGATAGTGAAGTGATTCTCCACACAGTAGTTTATATTGATTTCCTTCCAAGGTTACAAGTGCTCCTAGAGCTGTATTGGCGAGAGGAGGAAGAAGGAGCTCTCTTACTCTCACCCACAGATCACACCCGAAACCCTAGCCCAAAAAAGAATAGCAGAGAGACCAACCCCTCCTACAGAAGCCCTAGCCCCCCTTTTATAGAGGAGGCTCGGTTCTTGCCTAGGGCATACGTGGAGGCATATTCCTAAGAATATGAATATGCCTCCTCCCAAAGTGGCAAGCCGACCGGGGTGCTTTTTCCCCTGCGTCACACATGCTTTAGCTACGTGAGCCTCTACGGCGCCCGCGTCAGCCGACATGGGCATCGTCACCCTTGTCGGCCACGCTCCGGTGGTCCTGTCCTTGCTTGCTTCGCTCAGGTAGTGCGTACCGGGGCTCCTTTTTGACCAGCAAGATTCCTTCCTTCTCCTAGAAGCGAATCATGACCCGGATCACAGCTGACCCGGGCACCCCTGTTCCTGCGTACATGTAAACATACACTTCCGACTTACTGCGTAAGTCGGTTGAGAAAATGTTAGGCGATCACCCCCGGTCCGGGTTACTTCGTGATCCGGCCTGCCTTGAGGTGACCCGGCCAGCATCCGCTTTGGCCTTGCCGAACCTCGGCTAACTCGGCCTTTATACCCCGGCGTGACCCTACCCGGTGGTATCCCCCCAGCACTCTAAGTCTCAATCCGGATACGTATTTCTCTTGAACGGAGCAGCAGTTAGTTGGAGGAGTTCCAAACAACCTGTGGTGGCTGGATCAACGACGGAGGCAGAATATGTTGCTGCTTCAGAAGCGGCGCAGGAAACAGTTTGGATGAAAGAGTTCATTACAGAACTGGGTGTGGTTCCCAGTGCGTTGGACCCGATGGTGATCTATTGTGACAACAATGGAGCCATAGCCAACGCAAAGGAACCGAGATCTCACAAGAATTCCAAACATATTAAGCGGCGGTTTCACTCCATCCGCGAGCATGTCAAGGATGGAGATATAAAGATTTGTAAAGTACACACGGACCTAAATGTAGCAGATCCGTTGACTAAAGTTCTCCCTAGGGAAAAACATGATCAACACCAGAACTCCATGGGTGTTAGATTTATCACTATCTGAACTAGATTATTGTTTCTAGTGGAAATGGGAGACTGAAGGAAATATGCCCTGAGAGGCAATAATAAAGTTGTTATTATATATTCCTTATATATATGATAGATGTTTATTTTACATGCTAGAATTGTATTGATCGGAAACATCAATACATGTGTGTTTAATAAACAAAAAGGGTTCCTAGTTATGCCTCTCTTATAGACTAGCTTGTTGATTAACAAGATGATCAAGGTTTCCTGATCATGGACATTGTATGTTGTTAATAACAAGGTCACACCATTGATGGAATGATGTGATGAACATTCATCCGAAGTATAGCATTACGATCAAGCCATTATTTTTATATTGCTATAACATCATATGAAGTAATATTTATCCTTAGACCATGAGATCATGTTAATTGCTAACACCGGAAGAGTATCTTGATAACATCAAACGTCACACCGTAACAGGGTGACTATAAAGATGGGTTCAGTACTACAAAGGTGCTATGTTGAGGCTCATGGATCACGAGTGGAATTTGTCAATCCAGATGATAGATAGATACTCTGGGCCCTCTCGGTGATATCACATTAGGATAGCTTGCAAGCAAGTGATGTGATCACTAGAATGTTATATCACGGGAACGAGAAAAGAGTGCATGTCGGTAACAAGATCAAACTAGGTATGGAGATACCAATGATCGAATCTCGGACATGTAATATATCGAGAGACAAAGGGATTTAGTTACAAGCGTTAAAGGTTCTCACGATCACAGAAGTCATCGTTGAATGTGTAGGAGTCAGTATGGATCTCCAGGTCCCGCTGCTGATTATTGATCGGAGAAGGGTCTCGATCATGTCTGCATTATTCGTGAACCATAGGGTGGCACACTTAAGAGTTACCGGACACCATTTTGGAGCACATATGTTTCAGACGAAAGAATTGCAAAGCGCAGGAATTGTTTCAATAGAAACCGGAAATTGTTTCCGGTGAAATTGCAGAAAGTGGTTCTGCATGTGATATTGAAATATTGCAAGGGGCTATATGTGAATGTTTGTTAATTAAAGTAATTAACAAAATTCTGAATAAATTTAATAAAAAGAGTTTTATTAAATGAGAGAGCATTAAATTTGGAGAAATTTAATGCATTTAAAGTGGTGACTTTAAAAGGGAATGTGAAGAGGCATTTTAATGTGGAGGGGTTACCACCACATGAATGGGGGAGGTGAGGGGTCACCCCCCCATGCGCCGGCCATGGAGAGAGGGGGCACCCCCCTCCTCTTATAAAAGGCCACCCATTCACTCCTTCATCCACACACCTCCTTGTGAAGGATCTCTCTCCCCCTCTAGAATTATTCCCCCATTGTTGGGGATATACTTTCCGGGTATCCTCACGGCTCTTCACTGACTAGGGTGGCCCACTTCGGGTTAGAGCTTTGCTTCACGGGTGGCCCAGTTAGGGAAGAAGACGGAGTCCAATCCGACTATGGGAAGGCCCAGAAGACTTACCGACTTAGGCCCATAATGTTACTTGTAGTTCAAGATGTACTATGTAACCAACTCTTAGTCGTAGCCGGATTGGTCTCTCCTGTAAACCCTAGGCCGGATATCTATATAAGCCGTCCTAGGGAGAGCCTTTAGGGTAACACCAGATAACACCCAATACTTTAGACCCTCAACTCGCACAGGCGAAACCTTTGTAACCCATATTCCGGCTCTGCCGTATTACTGGATTGCTAGCAGGAGTAGGGTCTGTCCAAAGCCGGCGGATTCGAACCTGGGTAAACTTGTGTGCTCACCGTCCCGGAACACCGTACGTCTCACACCCCTCTCTCCCGCACGCCTCGAGGACCCCCTCATGGCGTACTTGTCCTCAATCCGACGACAGTTGGCGCCCACCGTGGGGCAAGTGAGCTTTGGATCTGCATTCCGAGTGGAATCTGCAAGAATCAGAATCGGCGAGACCATCGCCGTCGGTCGCATCCTCTACGCCAGCGACGTCCCTCTCATCGTTCTCGACGAGACTTGGATTCCGGCTAGGTAGGCCGTGACTGCCTATACTATCATGTCTTTTGGCGAGATCGATGTTTACATCGGTTTCGCTGAACCTGCCCAACCCACCCCAGCGGTGATGATAGAGGCAGAAGAATCTTCTGGGTCCCCTTTGTCCGCGGAGGCGGCAGAGTTCCGGATCTCAGAAAACCCTAATCCCACCCAGCCTGCACCAGTTGCAGAGATAGTGGAGAAATCTGAGCCTGAAGAAGACCTCACGGTTCAAGTCGAATCTGGAGTGGATCTCCCTGGAGAAGCCGGATCCCAGATCGACCTACCCGTGGAAGTCGAAATCCAGGAGGAGCACATCAATGACACTGATTCCGACTCTGACGATGTCGGGATAGACAAGCCTTTCCTCAGGTACACACTAAGATGTATGATACTGCAAGGCGCTAGTGCAGATGCAATCCTCGAAACTACCAAAAGTTTCGATATGGCTGATCGCGAAAGCCGCAGGTACCTCAGGAAGCACGCATCGCACTTCGTCGGATATGTTGGATCCAGATCCGGCTCCGCCGATGCTGGAGAAAACACCGACTCAGTGCTGGAGGCAATTGGAACAAACGCCGACGTTCCCGCATCCTCGGATGAATCCATGATATCGGCAGATTTCCGAAAGTTCTCCGCGGAATACGAAGAGGAGTACAACTCCAAAGCTGCAGAAGATGGAGAAGCCATGGACGAAGGATCCGGGGAACACTCTCCCAAAACGCAGGATGATATGGAAGTCGCAGACAATCCCGAAGTCCAGATGTCCGAAAGTACCGATCAGAGCTTGACTCCGGGAAACGGACCCAAAGCCGTCTTTGCTACCAGCGCTGCCAAGAAGGCAAAGAAGAAGAACAAGAAGAACAAGACCCCGGCAAAAGACCCTCTGACAGAGGAGGTGATTGCCGAGGAATACGAGGAAGACTCGGATGGAGCACTTATCCTAGATGAGCCGAAAAAAGAAGCATTGGTGGATGGACACGTGATCACTGAAGGTGCGCGTAAACTCATCGATGCCGCATTAACCACACCTATCCCTACAGCTGCAGAGCTTACTGCAGATGAGCTGGATGAAAGGGCCCAAGCCCTAGAAGCGCGTCGTCAACAACTCCTTGATGAAGCCAAAAACATCGAGGTGGAGAAGAAGCGCATGTCAAACAAGGAGTATATGTCCCGTCTACATCAGAAGACACGGAAGCGTCACATAGATGACAACCAATTCCCACGTGTCTGTGCCGTCCTTTTTGGAGATGAGATGGGAAAGCCACGGAAGGACAGCAATGGAGATTGGGTTTACCCAACACCAGTGCAAAATACCGTGGCAGCTCACGAAATTCTATCGGTTAATCCAGGACCAGAGGAGATACGTTTGGGTATCAAGCTACTCAATAAGGGACTGGAGCAGCAAAAGGTCGCCCTGTATGGAAGTCAAAAGCTGGTTTCGGATTCCAACCAATGTCGCACAGATCCGGCATGGGCTGACGTAAGATCCCACTACGATCGGGCGCAGCATCGTCACCCTGAACGCAGGGAAGACAATTATTCAAGGACCGGATCGTTAGGACAGCACCGCAGAGCTACACATAACTGGAGCAACGTCGCTCCAGCAGCCGAGAAAGACGCGATCGCTGCATTGATTCCGAGGAATCCTCCCTGAAAAGGAGAAGATAAAGAGAAACGTCGGGAGGAGGATCGTCAGAAAATGCCACCTCCTAGACATGAAAACCGTCCGGCTGAGCCTCACCATGGTGGGAACGATGGACGAAGGAACGACGGAAACCACGCTGGCACAAACCGGCAGGGGGCTCGTCATAGTCAAGAACCTCCCCAGAACCGGAATAATGACGCTCCGGACGGAGGCCGGTGATCAGCCGGAAACAACCCAGCTGCACCACCCTCTCCACAGCATAGTTATCACAAGGGCCCCCAAGGAGGTCAAGGAGGACGACATGGCGGAGGAGGTGGTGGCAGAAGCCGAAGTCCAGCTCCAAGGCACCGCGGCCACAACCGATATTCGGGACGATCCCTATCCTCGAACGACGCAAGGCACAGGATCAACTCCAACATAGAGGCTCGGCGCTACGAAAACGATGACGTGTACGTGGGCCCAAAGTGCATCGGACCACGCATCAGAGCTACAAAATTCCCGGAAGGATTTGCCATCTCAAGACATATCCAAGCCTATGACGGCATTGCTCGGCCAGACACCTAGTTACAAGATTTCTTCCAAGCTTGCTGCATCGCTAAAGGCGGAAACAACCTGGTCGCAACCCGATATCTCCCACTTATGTTGCGGAAGACGGCACGATCATGGCTCAATGAACTTCCGGCGAACACCATCCACAACTGGTATGACTTACAAAGTGCGTTCTTTCGGAATTTCGAAGGCACATATCGGAGGCCCTGTACGGTTGGAGACCTACAGCGTTGCACCTAGAAAGCCGGAGAAACTTGCCGAGATTATCTCGGATGATGGATTGACACCAAGAACTCCTGCGAAGGAGTAAATGATCAAACTGCGATTGAAGCTTTCATTGCAGGTCTCCCAATTGGTTTACTGCGCCATCGCTTGAAGTGTGACAAAGTTACTGATCTGGGAGAGATGATAGAAACAACGAGCAAGTATGCAGATGCTGACGACGACGCAGAGGGATTACTCAATGTCCTAGATGTGCCTCAGTCGGCAAAACAACCAAAGCAACAAGCTCAGAAACGCAAAAATACCTCGGAAGAAAAACCCAACACGGAGACAGCAGTAGTCACTACTGTTTCCGGGTCTGGAGGACGGGGAGGACGTGGCGGAGGCCACGAGTGTGGTCGTGGGACATCAAGGGTCCAAGGTAGAGGAGAGCAACAACCAGGCAAAACCTACACTTGGGCCGACATCACCAATAACCCATGTGTGCATCACTTGGACGCCAATGGGGGCTCGTCCCACACCAATGCTGAATGTCGTTTTAATGACGACATCAAGAGAGATGATACCGCGGGCTACAAAGCTAAGCGGAAGAAGGGAAAGAAAAATCCCGAAAAAGACAAGGAGACCAAGGAAGATTCCGACATGGAGGAAGCCGATGCTTCAAATCCCAAGTCAGAAGGGAAGAAAGCTTTTCCTACCAAGAAGGACACTTACGTCACCTTCCTCGGATCTCAACCAGCGAAGGTCAAGAAAGCAGTTCTCCATGAGCTCAACGCAATAGTTTCGGCTGTCCCTCAGTATCTGGACTGGTCAGAAGTGGCAATAACGTTTGACCACACTGATCATCCGCCTAAGCTACACAGGCGAGGAAAATATGCCTTAATCGTCAATCCACTTATTAACGGTTATGGTTTCTCCAAGACCCTCATGGACGGTGGTAGAAGCATCAATATTCTCTATGTAGAAATGCTACGCCGTCTCGGAAACACAGCTTAACCATAGCTCTGTGATTTTTCACGGAGTTGTCCTAGGAAGACAAGCTAATTCCCTGGGAGAGATCACTTTGGATGTTACTTTTGGAACACCAAAAAATTATCGAACGGAGGCACTTTCCTTCGAAGTGGTCCCGTTCAAGAGCGCATACCACGCTATATTCGGACATCCGGCTTACTGGGCTTTTATGGCTCGTCCGTGTTACATTTACAATATGATTAAAATTCTAGGTCCCAACAGCGTGATCACCATCAGAGGAGACCCGAAGAAAGCGCGAGAGTGCGAGGATGGAAATGCCGCCTTGGCCGAAGCCGTGCTGCACGCCCAGGAGTACCAGGAGATCAAGAAGAGCATAGATCCGTCCGAGATGCCCGCAACAAAGAAAGAGGTGACAAAGCCAAATCCGGAGTTCAAGGCATTAGAAGAGACGAAGATAACGCGGTTGAAGGATGATGACCCCTCCAAGGTGACCCAGATAGGCGTAGGCCTAAGTAGCACATAGGAAAGCGCGCTTGTCAAGTTCCTCCGAGAAAATCAAGATATCTTCGCATGGCAGCCATCTGACATGACCGGAGTACCTAGGGAACTTGCCGAGCACTCTCTAAATGTAAACCCGAACGCTAAACCCGTCAAACAGTCCTTACGACGGATTGGTGATGAAAAGCGTAAGGCAATAGCTAAGGAACTAGCGCGGCTCGAGTTAGCCGGATTCATAGAAGAGGTCATCCATACTGATTGGTCGGCCAACCCTGTAATGGTCCCTAAAAAGGACACCACTGATTTAAGGATGTGTGTTGATTATACTGCCTTGAACAAGGCTTGTCCAAAAGATCCGTTCGCTCTGCCTAGAATTGATCAGGTTATCGATTCTACGGCAGGCTCGGAACTCCTCTATTTTCTCTGTTATCACCAAATCTGGATGAAGGAGTCTGACAAAATCAAAACTTCATTCATAACCCCTTTCGGAACCTTCTGTTATGTTACGATGCCCTTTGGGCTGAAGAACGCAGGAGCTACGTACCAGCGCATGATGCAGCGTTGCGTCCATGATCAACTCGGATGCAATGTACATGCATACGTGGATGATATCGCGATCATGTCCAAAAAGAAGGAAACATTGATTTCCGACTTAGAGGAGACGTTCGCCAATTTACGAAAATACAACATCATGCTTAACCCGAAGAAATGCTTCTTTGGAATACCAGCCGGAAAATTGTTAGGTTTTATCGTGTCTCAACGAGGCATAGAGGTGAACCGTGACAAGATCAAGGCTATTCTCAATATTTCCAGGCCAACTCGCTTGAAGGACGTACAAAGATTAACTGGTTGCATTGCTGCGGTCAGTCGATTTGTAAGCCGGCTTGGTGAAAGAGCCGCACCATTATACAAACTCCTGAAGAAGACTAAGGATTTTGTCTGGACTGACGAAGCTGAGGCTGCATTACAAGACCTGAAGAAAGTACTCTCATCTGCTCCTATCCTGGCAGCGCCGGAACCTCAAGAACCGATGTTGCTTTACATTGCTGCGACAAATAGGGTTGTCAGTATAGTTATGGTGGTGGAGAGACCAGAAGAAAATCAGGAGCACCTGGTGTAGCGTCCGACATACTTTGTCAGTGAGGTCCTGACAGAATCAAAACAGCGATATCTGCACTACCAAAAGTTGGCTTACGGTGTTTTTCTAGCATCTCGTAAGTTACGACACTATTTTCAGGAGCATCCAATTACCGTGGTGAGCAAAGCTCCCATGAGAGATATAATCAACAATAGCGATGCCACAAGACGCGTCGCCAAATGGGGTATAGAGCTTGCAGCTTTCGATCTTGAGTACAAACCCCGGACAGCAATCAAATCCCAGATCCTTGCCGACTTTGTCGCTGATTGGACAGAGACCAAGGAGAACATGGTCCTCCCTGAGTCGGAATATTGGACCCTCTTTTTCGACGGGTCCAAGGCTCGAGGATGTTCGGGGGCTGGCGTGGTGCTCAAATCACCCCAAAGAGATAAACTTTTATACGTGTTGCAGATCCACTTCACAGCGACAAACAACATTGCTGAGTATGAAGCACTGCTGCATGGAATCCGGATTGCTAAGGATATTGGCATCCGACGTTTGATGTGTTACGGAGATTCGGATCTTGTTGCTCAGCAAGTCTCGGATATTTGTAATGCAAATAAGCACATGGCAGCATATAAAGCTGTCGTGGATGATCTATCTAAATCGTTTGAGGGGTTTGAAGTTCAACACATCCCTCGAGCAGAAAACAAGGAAGCAGATGCACTATCTCGAATACGCTCTACGCGGAAAGAGGTTCCGGATGGCGCATTTTTAGAGCACCTCAAAGTTCCCTCGATAAAGGGAGTAGATGAGGAATATCCGACCAAATCCGACTCACCTTTAATAGCAGTTTTGGCTGTAATTCCTAGCTGGACTCAACCCTACCTTGATTACTTGGTAGATGGCAAATTACCCGAAGACGAGGTGCTAAGCCGGCAGATTATCCGACGAGCAAAAGCCTATACTATTGTTAAAGGTGAGCTCCATAAACGGAGTGTTTCTGGGGGTTTTCAGCGCAGTGTATCTCCGGAAGAAGGAGTGGAAATCTTAAGGGAGATCCACGAAGGCGAGTGTGGTCACCACGCTACAGCCAAGTCTTTAGTGGCAAAAGCTTGAAACCAAGACTCGAAGAACCACTGAGACGTGTTGTGGGGGCTTGGGCAGAGGAACTACCCTCTGTAATTTGGAGTTTGCGAACAACTCCGAACAGGTCAACAGGATATACACCTTTCTTTTTGGTCTATGGCACAGAAGCAGTTCTTCCTAGTGATTTAATTCATACTTCTCCTAGAGTGGCCGCGTATATCGCAGAGGATGCCGAGATTTCTCGACAAAATGATCTTGACTTAGTCGAAGAAGTTCGCGTCGTTGCTGAAATGAGATCTAAGCCTATCAGCAGAAGTTACGCAAGTATCATAGCCAGAGAGTCCGAACTAGATCTTTCAATAAAGGTGATTTGGTTCTCCGGCTTGTGCAACAAAGAAAGCACAAACTTTCCCCAATATGGGAAGGGCCCTTTTTAGTTAGTCTAGTATTGCACAATGGGTCGTACTACTTAACTGACATGAGGCCAGTCAAAGAAAGACCTGCTACTAAGAAGAGAAAGAGAGCTGGTGGTAGTGCAAATCCGGATGAATTAGACAGACCGTGGAATATTACTCAGCTACGTCCCTTTTATTCTTAGTTTATCTTTCTTTGTAATCATACATGTGTACATGTTCTGTGAGAAATAAAAGTTTTGGTTATCTCAAAGTTTTTCTGAGAAGTTTTTTACCATCTTATTTCCTAATGATCATGTCATAGTCGAAAATCCCAGAACGCTTGAAAGTACTTTATGCTCATGTTCGTTCTGGTTTAGATTTCCGATTCTAAAACTGCTACCTTCGGGTATAACTCTAAAAAAATTCTAGCCTTTAATTGGGTTATTTGTCTGATTGCTGGATGCGGGTATCTTCCGAGTAGTGAATTGTTGGTACTGGAAGCCGGCTTTGTTTCCGAGTTTAAATTGGTTTAGAAATTGAGCTCCGTTGCTCGGCAAAGTTTCCGGCTGAAGGTTTAGCCGGCTCACGAAAGGGACGAGGCGGAAAGCCAGATAAACGTTAAGTAGAGACGGAAAATTCTAAGTGCTTATGAAAACATTTCAGGCACACAAGAATTTAAGACAAAAGTGTTGAATAGATAAAAAAAACTTAGCACTAGCAAAAGTCATAGTACTTAATATTTACAAAACGCATCATGTTTTTCCAGAATAATACATAGTTTTCTGATCTATGATGCAGGAGGAGATGAAGGAACTGTCGGATCGCTGGTTACTCCGCCTTGATATCGTGCCAAGATGTCCGGATCCGAGGTGGTCCGTTCATCGTCAGAAACTTCTTCGGCGTCTTCGGGAGGAGGTGGTGGAGTATCCACGCGGGTGAAGAAGGGCACCTCGTAGCTGGTCAGGTCAGCTACGTGGCACCCATATCCGGCGCAGGAGTGCATGATGGCTTGAAGGTCTTGCTCCTGGCCGTCTTCGTCTACTTTGCAGTACCCTCTGGTCACTTGCCATATCTCCATGTTTCCATGATGGCTCATGACCATGGTGAGAGCGTTCTGCGCAGCAGTCCATGCGTAGGACATGTTCCAGTCCCGAACGAGTTGCGGCATCTCCTTGGCCTTCTCCCGCACCTAGAAGTCCGACATGCTTGGCATGTCCGGAATCCTGAGAGACTCGCCAATGTCCTCAAGGGACTGGCGGTAGTCATGAAGAAGATCACCGACTTCTGTAAGCCGGTGAGTGCAGGGCTCGGACGAGGAGGAGTCCGTCAAGTTCAGGGGACCTATACACAAAACAAAGATAAGAAAAAACCGAAATTTATGAAAGTCGAAGAAATGATAAGTCAGATAGATGGAACATACCAAGAATGACGTCGTCAATCTTGGCTTTCTCCTCCCGGAGACTCTGGATTTCAGCCCGGAGCGCTTAGGAGATATCCTTCTCTCTGTCAACCTCATTCTTGAGGTCCGAGATAACTTTATCTTGAGCGGCAATCTTGAGATCGCGCTCTTTAGTGGCCATATAGGAGGACTCAAGGACTTGAGCTATGCTCCTTTCATGATCTGCCTTGAGCTTATCCAGCTCTTGGCGAAGTCCCTTGTTCTCCACCACTAGGGTCTTGAGGTTCTCGGCCTCTTCAATCATAGCGATGGATTGTTTCACCAACGCTGTAAGTCAAAAAGAACAATAGTTCAGAAAAAATCGACATTGAAAGCAAAAGACAAGGTTTGAATCTCGGAATGTTTACCTTCGGCTTCATCCTTGGCTAACTTAAGCTCAGCATTTTTAAGCCGGAGAGCTTTGATCTCTCTCCGCTTATCACAGACATTGGTTAATAATTCCTGGTTATAGGAACATACTTTCTGTAAGTCAGAATACCCAAAGTCAGAAAGCTACTTAAGACTCGGGCTAATATTTTTGCTAAATATCAGCACGAGCCTTGGGGGCTACACTAGTTCATTCTTTGGCATCCTAATGAAATCATAAACCCAGATTTCTATATCCTACTTCATGCTTGGGGGCTAGAGGATATGATATAACATAATGTAAAAACAAGAGTTGGAATTCCGACTTACATATTGCTCGCGGGTGAGTTTGTCTAACCCCGCATTCACTTCAGCCGCCACCTTCTCGGCGAGGGTAAGAGGAATTACTGGGGTTGTTGGAAGCTCGCCAGTCCTGATCCTCTCGTCGCGAAGGCGGACTTGAGCGAGAAGGTCAGAGAACTTGACGTCCTCTGCTTCTTGCGCTTCCACTTCGGGGGATAGATGGCTTTTGTCCAGGACTTGTCTGGCCAGCCGCTGGATCTCCTCTGCGGATTTCAGGGATAAGCCAAACTTGGCAAGTCCAGGGTTGCTGAGGAGGTTGTCGGCGAAGACTTCAGCCGAGGGATCATTACCCGAAGAGGGTTCACCCTTATCTTGAGCTGACGCACCCACGGTGACGTCAATGTGCGATCCAAGGATCACAGGCGCCGTTGGAGGAGCCGGATCTTCTACAACAACCGGAGAAGGAGTAACCGCCGGTGTTGCAGAAGGTTGAGGGGCAGGAGTCGGAGGAGCCATGGCAGGGGATGCTATGGTAAGCTTCGTCTGTCGCAGGGGCTTCGCAGGAATCCCTTTCCCCTTACCCTTGATGAGAGGCTTTGCTCTGAGAATGTAGTGAAGTCGGAAACATTACATCTCAGAAAGAAATTCGAGAATGGTACAAAGGCGGAAATTGTGAATGAAAGTTACCTCTTCACAACGGTCACTTCCTTTGTGCCAACAGCCACTTTCGGAGCTTTGCGCTTCTTGAGCGCAAGGTCCGGCAATGGGACCACTTCAGTCTCCTGAGAAAACTCAGGAGGATATCCTTCGAGTGGAGCAAGCTCCGACTTGGGGAGATCAGCAAGCTGAAAACAAGAAAACATATCAGCATTGCAGTATATAACTTAAAAGATTGAAACACGTAAAAGGTGTACTGATGGAAGCTTACCGCTACCACGGGGTTTCCCGCCGTGTGCATATCCAGAGAAATCTCCGAAATTTTCCTCTCGATCCGCTCCTTGATCAGCCACTTGATCTGGCTTATGTAACCTTGGATGGTGTAGGCTTTGGGACTGATGCGGAGAGAGTCTTTTTTGGAAGACGTGATGGAGTGCATCAGTCTATCCCCGTGGTACTGAAGTGGCTGGATCCGACGTGAGACCCAACACTGGACTAAGTCGGATCCTTTCAGACCCTTGTGCTTGATAAGATATTCGATCCGCCTCTTAGCGAGGATCAGATTGTCGGTGAGAGCCGGAGCAGCCTCGTCCCAGGATGGCTGGGCCGTGGCAGCTCCGTCGACAAAAGCCGGCAAAGCAGTAGCTTTGTCGGGAGCCAGAATATCCCTATGGTAGAAAAAAGTGGCTGGCCATTGTTTGACCGAGTCACTGGCAGAATTTTTGGATATACCCGGTCTCATCTAACAGAAAAACTAATGGTACCGGTGATATAAGGAACACCGGCAGTAATGGAATTTCTCCGGACATGGAAATAGTACCGGAAGAGAAGCAAACTCAGCCTAATGCCGAGAAAGCCCTCGCAAAGCGCAGCATATGCGCTCATCTCTAGAAGAGAATTGGGAGGAAGATTATGGAGTTGAACTCCATAGTGGTCAATCACCTCGGAGAAGAACTCCGAGGGAGGAAAGGACAAACCTCGGTCCAGATGGGTACCGAAGTGGACACGCTCGCCCTTGCGCGGATTGGGGACGGTTTCGCCGGAAACGCTCCGCTAGTTGCCGGCGGCGAGAAGCCCCTCCTTCTCCATGTTTTTGAGGCCGTTGTCGTCGAGGGCGCAGGGGATCTAGATTCCCCAGAAGCTCTCTTTCTCCGCAGCTGCTTCTGCCGATGCCGCCGCTGCCAGAGAGGAAGAAGAGGATGAAGCCATTTTCTCTCCGGTGGAAAAGGTGACCTTAAAGTGGCGGCGCTAGGAGCTCTATAGGAAGAGGACGAAAAGGCTCTGGGCGTGCTGGAGGATTGGGAAGAAAGGAACGGCGAAGGACTGGTGGAGAGGAGAAGAAGGAACCTAAACCCCTTATATCCACCTACCTGCGCCAAGATTCGTCCAAACGCTACAGTATAATTGCCACGCGTCGTGGAAAGAACTGGGAAGGGCCCGCGCAATGATTGCGTCGCCTCGATCTCCACGCACGCATTGAAACGGCGCCTCGGTTCCGCGAACCGCGGACCCACCAACGGTCGTGCTGACGGAACGTCTGTCAGATGATGTGACTTGACCATGCTTGTGTCAGGTGGCGTTAGAGACCAAGTTCTGGCTTAGTTTAAAAGCGAGCTGGAAAATCTGAGTAACTAATTGAAAGGTCTGACTTACTTTTAAGACCCGGGTCGTATTTTTTGTTGTAAAGTTTCAGCAACCAGGAGGAAACAGCCTGGTCGCAACCCGATATCTCCCACTTATGTTGCAGAAGATGGCATGATCATGGCTTAATGAACTTCCGGCGAACACCATCCACAACTGGTATAAGCGCGTTCTTTCGGAATTTCGAAGGCACATATCGGAGGCCTTGTACGGTTGGAGACCTACAACGTTGCACCCGGAAAGCCGGAGAAACTTGCCGGGATTACCTCGGATGATGGATCGACACCAAGAACTCCTGCGAAGGAGTAAATGATCAAACTGCGACTGAAGCTTTTGTTGCAGGTCTCCCAATTGGTTTACTGCGCCATTGCTTGAAGTGTGACAAGGTTACTGATCTAGGAGAGATGATAGAAACAGCGAGCAAGTATGCAGATGCTGACGATGATGCAGAGGGATTACTCAATGCCCTGGCTGTGCCTCAGTCAGCAAAACAACCAAAGCAACAAGCTCAGAAGCGCAAAAATACCTCGGAAGAAAAACCCAATGCGGAGACAGCAGTAGTCACTACTATTTCCAGGTCTAGAGGACGAGGACGACGTGGCGGAGGCCGCGGGCGTGGCCGTGGGACATCAAGGGTCCAACGTAGAGGAGAGCAACAACCAGGCAAAACCTACACTTGGGCCGACATTGCCAATAACCCATGTGTGCATCATTTGGACGCCAATGGGGGCTCGTCCCACACCAATGCCGAATGCCGTTTCAATGATGACATCAAGAGAGATGATACCGCTGGCTACAAAGCTAAGCGGAAGAAGGGAAAGAAAAATCCCGAAAAAGACAAGGGGACCAAGGAAGATTCCGACATGGAGGAAGCTGACGCTTCAAATCCCAAGTTAGAAGGGAAGAAAACTTTTCCCACCAAGAAGGACACTTACGTCACCTTCCTCAGATCTCAACCAGCAAAGGTCAAGAAAGCAGTTCTCCATGAGCTCAACACAACAGTTCCGGCTGTCCCTCAGTATCTGGACTGGTCGGAAGTGGCAATCACGTTTGACCGCGCTGATCATCCGCTTATTGACGGTTATGGTTTCTCCAAGACCCTCATGGACGGTGGTAGCAGCATCAATATTCTCTATGTCGAAACGCTACGCCGGATGAAGATCTCGGAAACACAGCTGAACCATAGCTCTGTGATCTTTCACGGAGTTGTCCCAGGAAGACAAGCCAATTCCCTGGGAGAGATCACTTTGGATGTTACTTTTGGAACACCAAAGAACTACCGGACAGAGGCACTTTCCTTCGAAGTGGTCTCGTTCAAGAGCGCATACCACGCTATATTCGGACGTCCGGCTTACTGGGATTTTATGGCTCGTCCGTGTTACATTTATAATATGATGAAAATTCTAGGTCCCAATGGCGTGATCACCATTAGGGAGACCCGAAGAAGGCGCGAGAGTGCGAAGACGGAAATGCCGCCTTTGCCGAAGTCGTGCTGCACGCCCAGGAGTACCAGGAGATCAAGAAGAGCATAGATCCGTCCGAGATGCCCACAACGAAGAAGGAGGTGACAAAGCCAAATCCGGAGTTCAAGGCATCAGAAGAGACGAAGACGACGCCATTGAAGGATGATGACCCCTCCAAGGTGACCCAGATAGGCGTAGGCCTAAGTAGCACATAGGAAAGCGTGCTCGTCAAGTTCCTCTAAGCAAATCAAGATATCTTCGCATGGCAGCCATCTGACATGACAGGAGTACCTAGGGAACTTGCCGAGCACTCTCTAAATGTAAACCCGAACGCTAAACCCATCAAACAGTCCTTATGACGGTTTGGTGATGAAAAACGTAAGGCAATAGCTAAGGAACTAGCGCGGCTCGAGTTAGCCGGATTCATAGAAGAGGTCATCCATACTGATTGGTCGGCCAACCCTGTAATGGTCCCTAAAAAGTACACTACTGATTTAAGGATGTGTGTTGATTATACGGCCTTGAACAAGGCCTGTCCAAAAGATCCGTTCGCTCTGCCTAGAATTGATCAAGTTATCGATTCTACGGCAGGCTCGGAACTCCTCTGTTTTCTCGACGCATATTCTGGTTATCACCAAATCCGGATGAAGGAATCTGACAAAGTCAAGACTTCATTCATAACCCCCTTCGAAACCTTCTGTTTTGTTACGATGCCCTTTGGGCTGAAGAACGTAGGAGCTACGTACCAGCTCACGATGCAGCGTTGCCTCCATGATCAACTCGAACGCAATGTACATGCATACGTGGATGATATCACGGTCGTGTCCAAAAAGAAGGAAACATTGATTTCCGACTTGGAGGAGACGCTCGCAAATTTACGAAAATACAAGATCATGCTTAACCCGGAGAAATATTTCTTTGGAATACCAGCCGGAAAATTGTTAGGTTTCATCGTGTCTTAAAGAGGCATAGAGGTGAACCATGACAAAATCAAGGCTATTCTCAATATTTCCAGGCCCACTCGCCTGAAGGACGTACAAAGATTAACTGGTTGCATTGCTGCGGTCAGTCGATTTGTAAGCCGGCTTGGTGAAAGAGCCGCACCATTATACAAACTCCTGAAGAAGACCAAATATTTTGTCTGGACTGACGAAGCTGAAGCTGCACTAAAGACCTGAAGAAAGTACTCTCATATGCTCCTATCCTTGCAGCGCCGGAACCTCAAGAACCGATGTTGCTTTACATTGCTGCGACAAATAAGGTTGTCAGTATTGTCATGATAGTGGAGAGACCAGAGGAAAATCAGGAACACCTGGTGCAGCATCCGACGTACTTTGTCAGCGAGGTCCTGACAGAATCAAAACAGCGGTATCCGCACTATCAAAAGCTGGCTTACGCTGTTTTTCTAGCATCTCGTAAGTTACGACACTATTTTCAGGAGCATCCGATTACCGTGGTGAGCAAAGCTCCCATGAGAGATATAATCAATAACAGCGACGCCACATGGCATGTCGCCAAATGGGGAATAGAGCTTGCAGCTTTTGACATTGAGTACAAACCTCGGACAGCGATCAAATCCTAGATCCTTGCTGACTTTGTCGCTGATTGGACAGAAACCAAGGAGAACATGGTCCTCCCTGAGTCGGAATATTGGACCCTCTTTTTCGATGGGTCTAAGGCTCGAGGGGGCTCGGGGGCTGGCATGGTGCTCAAATCACCCCAAGGAGATAAACTTCTATACGTGTTGCAGATCCACTTCACAACGACAAACAATATTGCCGAGTATGAAGCACTGCTGCATGGAATCCGGATTGCTAAGGATATTGGCATCCGACGTTTGATGTGTTATGGAGATTCCGATCTTGTTGCTTAGCAAGTGTCGGATATTTGTAATGCAAATAAGCACATGGCAGCATATAAAGCTATCGTGGATGATCTATCTAAATCGTTCGAAGGGTTTGAAGTTCAACACATCCCTCAAGCAGAAAACGAGGAAGCAGATGCACTATCTCGAATAGGCTCTGCGTGGAAAGAGGTCCCGGATGGCGCGTTTTTAGAGCACCTCAAAGTTCCCTCGATAAAGGGAGTAGATGAGGAATATCCAACCAAATCCGACTCACCTTTGATAATAGTTCTGGCTGTAATTCCCAGCTGGACTCAACCCTACCTCGATTACTTGGTAGATGGCAAATTACCCGAAGACGAGGTGTTGGGCCAGCAGATTATCCGACGAGCAAAAGCCTATACTATTGTTAAAGGTGAGCTCCATAAACGGAGTGTTTCTGGGGTTTTTCAGCACTGTGTATCTCCGGAAGAAGGAGTGGAAATCTTAAGGGAGATCCACGAAGGCGAGTGTGGTCACCACGCTGCAGCCAAGTCTTTAGTGGCAAAAGCTTTTCGACATGGATTTTTCTGGCTTACAGCTCAGGCAGACGCCGAATGATTAGTCAAGACATGCAAAGGTTGCCAAAAGTACGCCAAGCAAGCTCATGTTCCGGCTGATCAGCTGCGAACAATACCTATAACATGGCCTTTTGTGGTCTGGGGGCTTGATATGGTAGGACCTTTTAAACGAGCTCCAAGTGGATTCACTCACCTCTTAGTGATGGTGGATAAATTCACAAAGTGGATCGAGGCTAAACCTATCACTAGTTGTGATGGAGCAACAACCAAAAGATTTGTCAAGAATGTTATAATCCGGTATGGTTATCCGCATAGCATTATCACAAACAACGGGAGTAACTTTTCCATGGGAGAATTGGCTGAATTATGTGATGAGCAAAATATCCGGCTTGACATTGCGTCATTCGCACATCCATAGGCTAACGGACAAGTCGAAAGAGCAAATGGTTTAATTCTACAGGGCTTGAAACCAAGACTCGAAGCACCACTAAAACGTGTTGTGGGGGCTTGGGCAGAGGAACTACCCTCTGTAATTTGGAGTTTACGAACAACTCCAAACAGGTCAACAGGATACACACCTTTCTTCTTGGTCTATGGCGCAGAAGCAGTTCTTCCTAGTGATTTAATTCACACTTCTCGTAGAGTGGCCGCGTATATCGAAGAGGATGCCGAGATTTCTCGACAAAATGATCTCTACTTAGTCGAAGAAGTTCGCGCCGTTGCTGAAATGAGATCTATAGCCTATCAGCAGAAGTTACGCAAGTATCATAGCCAGAGAGTCCGAACTAGGTCTTTCAATAAAGGCGATTTGGTTATCCGGCTTGTGCAACAAAGAAAGCACAAACTTTCCCTAGTCTAGGAAGGGCCCTTTTTAGTTAGTCGAGTATTGCACAACGGATCGTACTACTTAACTGACATGAGGCCAGTCAAAGAAAGACCTACAAGTAAGAAGAGAAAGAGAGCTGGAGGCAGTACAAATCCGGATGAGTTAGACAGACCGTGGAATATTGCTCAGCTACGTCCCTTTTTTTCTTAGTTTATCCTTCTTTGTAATCATATATATGTACATGTTTTGTGAGAAATAAAAGTTTTGGTTGCCTCAAAGTTTTTATGAGAAGTTTTTACCATCTTATTTCCTAATGATCATGTCGTAGTCGGAAATCCTAGAATGCTTGAAAGTACTTTATGCTCATGTTCGTTCTGGTTTAGATTTCCGATTCTAAAATTGCTACCTTCGGGTATAACTCTAAAAATTCTAGTCTTTACTTGGGTTATTTGTCTGATTGCTGGATGCGGGTATTTTCCGAGTAGTGAATTGTTGGTACTGGAAGCCGGCTTTGTTTCCGAGTTTAAACTGGTTTAGCGATTAAGCTCCGTTGCTCGGCAAAGTTTCCGGCTGAAGGTTTAGCCGGCTCACGAAAGAGACGAGGCGGAAAGCCAGATAAACGATAAGTAGAGACGGAAAATTTCAAGTGCTTATGAAAACATTTCAGGCACACAAAAAAAAGTCTAAGGACAAAAGTGCTGAATAGATAAAAAACTTAGCACTCGTAAAAGTCATAGTACTTAATATTTACAAGCGCATCATGTTCTTTCACAGAATAATACATAAGTTTGTGGTCTATGATGCAGGAGGAGATGAAGGATCTACCAGCTCGCTGGTCACTGCGCCTTGATATCGTTCCAAGATGTCCGGATCTGAGGTGGTCCGTTCATCATCGGAAACTTCTTCAGCTTTTTCTGGAGGAGGTGGCGGAGTATCTACGCGGGTGAAGAAGGGGACCTCATAGCTGGTTAGATCAGCTACGTGGCACCCATATCCGGCACAGGAATGCATGATGGCTTGAAGGTCCTGCTCCTGGCCGTCTTCATCTACCTTGCAGTACCCTCGGGTCACTTGCCATATCTTCATGTTTCCATGGTGGCTCATGGCCATGGTGAGAGCGTTCTGCGCAGCAGTCCGCGCGTAGGACATGTTCCAGTCCTTAACGAGCTACGGCATCTCCTTGGCCTTCTCCCGCACTTGGAAGTCCGACATGCTTGGCATGTCCGGAATCCTGAGAGACTCGCCAATGTCCTCAAGGGACTGGACGAGGAGGAGTCCGTCAAGTTCAGAGGACCTATACACAAAATAAAGTTAAGAAAAAACCGACATTGATAAGAGTCGAAGAAAAAGAAAAGTCAGAGAGGTGGGACGTACCGAAAATGACGTCGTCAACCTTGGTTTTCTCCTCCCGGAGACTTTGGAGTTCAGCCCGAAGCGCCTGGGAGAGATCCTTCTCTCTGCTAAGCTCATTTCTGAGGTCCGAGACTATTTGATCTTGAGCAGCGATCTTGCGATCACGCTCTTCAGTGGCCATGGAGGAGAATTCACTACAACATGACAGAGCTTTGGTAACATAGTCAAGTAACACATAGCAAAATGTGTTACCGAATAAAACTAGTGTAACACATCATGTGTGTTGCAGGGCAGGCAGTAACACATAGTTTATAAATTCCGAAAATGTGTTACTCGGACACTAAAATAGTAGCATATAAATTTGTGTTACTCCATATGTGCTACAGACTACAAATGCAGCAACACATAATCCCATGTTCCTGCATAGTCTTACGAGCTATATCTCTACTACTTAAAAAGAACGAATTTCCTCTGTTTTCTCCGGTCGCTGGTTTCGTCAATACTTTTTATATAAGACAATTTTACCCTTCCACCTAAATCTCTATCTCTACTTTTCTCTATATATCTCTACTATCTAAAAGGGAGGAAGCGGTTCCCTTTTCTGCCAATACCTCCGAGCGTTTCATCAACACAGTTTCCATCGTACGCACGACCAGCGAAAAAAATCACGACAAAAAAAACTACCAATAACTTCTCCGTTTACGATCCTAAAATCACGCCCCACCATGAAGGCCTAGACGCATTCATGCTGGCCTCGAAGGCGACGCCCCACCCTGCACGCCTGGACACCGCCGCCGGCGCCACCACCGTCGAGCTCCATCGGCTGGACAGCTTCGCGCCTGCACCTTGCCGGCCTGGACCCTGTTGGCTGTTCGATGCTTCCATCTCCTTTCTCGCCCTGCGATACTCATGTCCGCCGCCGAGCAGGGGGTCCTCCATGCTACCCTTGTGCCATTGGTCCACCGTCGACCAAGAGGACCTCCACCCCGTCCCTTTGCTCCGCGGCTCTCGTCCGCCATAGAGAACGAGGTCCTTGGCACTGCCCTTATGCCCCCGGTCCTCCGTCAGACCAGATCCTCGGTGCCCCCCCATCCGCAGCCGCGGACCTCCTCCGCGCCGACCCTTCAACTCCTTAGGCTTCAACCTCCGTCGAACAGGGGTTCCCACTCGCTCACTTCATCTGCACAATATACTGCGCACGCATCGGCACGAGGCAGTAGGGCCGTAGGTTATGGAGATGGTGAATGAAGTGGAGAAGATTTAAGTTTGGGTCTCAGGTGAAATTCTTCTTTTGATCTACTCATGCTCTTTCCTCGGGTGAAGAGTTAACAAGGAAGCTAGAGCTGAAAATATTGGAAGTCGGTCTGCAATTCTAAGTAGTATTGTATGATTTTGAATCACTCACTTAGCAATTATAGGTACAGAATATGTGATTGATTACTGCTTTATGGAGTATGTGAAAGTGAAACGAATTTTTTCAGTCATATACCCAGGAAATCTTTGCAGGTCATGTCGCGCAGGTTGACGCAGTGACTATGGAATGGGCAAATGCTGAGCCTAGGCCTAGAGTTTCTGGAGACTGATCTTTTTGTTGGGCACTTCGATCCTGAGAGGACGACGACTCCGCTGAAAGTTAAAGGAGAAGAAGAGAAGCTCCATGGATGCCATCTAGGGGAAAGGCCAGAGGATTTCTATAGCTGATGTGCATTTCTTGTCTTGTGAAATTCTGGAAAAGTGGAAAGTAGGAGTATCACCGTAGTTTGCTTTCCTGGCTGGAATTCTGAACTTGACAGTCATGTATATTGACTGTGATCGTGGTTTCATCTGCTTACTCAAAATGCAACCCGCGCACAAGGCCTTTTGTGACGTTCTTGGATTTGTATCTTAAGTTCTGGTCTCATCTTGGCCTTCAGGCTTTATGTAGCTTGGAATTTGGGCATTTTGATCTTAAATTTATTAGCTTGCTCGTTGCTGTCAAGTTGAACTCTTTGAACCGTGTAGACCAAGGATAACTCTCCTGAGTCCGTAGCTGAAATATCAGCTACCAGTGATCCAACGCAAGTCCACGATTCTATACTTCATCGCTCGAAAGGTTAGCAATTACTTTATAAGTGGTCCAGCTCATATTCTGATTTCTGATTTGTGACTGTGCTTAACTTAGTGCTTCTGCTTTGTGACTGTTTACAGATAATGTGTATTTAAAACAAGTAATCAAATAGCTAAACATTGAGGATTTGCAGAGAGACATCAACAATACACATAAAAAAGAGGTTGCCTCAAGTGAAGGAGACGCTGGAAACGAGGTATCTTATGAAACTAACATGCGCAATATTCAATACTGGATTATTTCATTAACTGTTTTTCTGTATCTTTGTGTTTTTAAGAATGTGTCACATGTAATCATCAAGGAGGAGGATAATGGTCCAAATTGGTCAAATGGAGAGCTGGGCATGCACCTATCTAAGCCCAAAGAAGGGGAGCATGTTTCTGGCAATGTTTATTATGATGACCTAGATGTTTTTTATTGGTACTACTACGACAATCTTGCAGAAATAGTATCTCATGATTTTTTCAATCCTGTGAGTAAGGTCTTGTTCTTTTTCAAATGTTGCTCATGGGATTACCAAGTTACTGATGTGATACAGATGCAAATAGTACAGTTGTTATGTTTCTTGCAATTTTATTTCAGTTTTACCCTTAAAATGTCCGGAACCAGAACGTCGAGATAGTGTTGAGAAACATGAGCATAATTTTTTTATAACATGGATGCTAGCCATACTTCGCAATCTGAAGGTACTAAATTCTAAACCCTTTGGCCACCTATCAAATATGTGAGGCATATATAGATGCTTACTTATCTGCAACATATCTCATGCAGTCTGGGTGTGCTACTGCTAATGAGGTGACAAGCAATGTGTAGGCTTCTGCTAGGTTTACGGTGTGATATGAACATATTTTTTCCTTTTCATGTGTCATATTCCACATTAGCCAAAAATTCCATATTTCTTTTTTCTTAAACTTCTTATGACAATCAAATTTTGGGATAGGATCACCCTTGATTGCAATTTCTGAAATTACCAGATGTGATCTGATTAGTTAGATAAGTAGCTGAATATGACATCTAAGCACACATATGTAGTTTATGTACTCCCAGTTTATTAGCTTTCCATAAAAGAATATGTATGCAGACTTCAAGGCTTAAACCAACTTTTAAGACGACAACATGTCTTTTACTCTTATCACCATGACAACATGAGTGGGACATGTGAGACATGTATCTAGATTACAGTGATCGTACTTTTAAATGACATATGCTAATGACATCCTAAAACCACTATGTATTTGAAGTAGCTGACTAAATATTGGTAAGAGCTATTCATATGTTTTCTCTGGGAATGAAGTTATAACTATATACCAAATTTACTACTTCCTCCGTCTGGAATTAATTGAGTCACAGTTGTCTAGACTCGTATATATCTAGACGCGTTTTAGTATATAGATACATACATATGTAGATAAATATGTGTCGGTTACTTCCAGACGGAGGGAGTAGCTTCTATCATGCTTATTCTAACTACTGAATGCTAAAATGCTTTGGTGCAAGATTTTTTTCTTAGTCCACTTGATTAAAGAAAATGAATCCTTGTGGTAGCCTTTTTTTGGATGTTGGAGTACTTGTATGATGTTGAATTAGACAAAGTGGAAATTTTAATGTATATTCTGGAACTAAATCAAGAAAGTGCATTCTGCATCCAAGATTGACATCCGCAACACATGGCAAATGCCTAATTCATAATTATGTATTTATTTGGGGTTCTAAGTTGAAGTGTTGTTGCAATACAAATAATGGTCTCAGTTGGCTGGTTATTGTTTAACAAATGTTTGGTGTTGCATTCAGGTAACACATGAATCCACCTATATAAATTTCCACAAGTCCCTTTTTCACATATGAAGGAGAAGTGTATAAGGTTGCTGCTGGTACAGAACGAATGGAAAGGACTGGTGTTGCATTTGTGGAGTTATTAGTTGATCGAGGTATATCTACAACTTTTGTTGCGCAATTTTATGAGGCTAATTTTCTAGGTCTACATTTGTTCGGCTGTAGCAACGCACGGGCAGTTTCCTCTCTGACACGATTGGACGAAAATGCCATGAGTAGAGATTTCTGGTTCCAGTGCTCCATGTAGTTTAAAAACATCCAAAACCCTTTTTCTTGTTTTAAAATATCTGAAATTGGCAGTGGCCCTACATGCGAAGGCGTCATATTTCATGATCTGGTAAGGTCGATGTACCAGAAGGTCAGGGTGATGCGGTCGAGGCCCATAGAGTGGTGTCACGTCAATGACTATGAGATGTTAATCCTCTACCTAAAGAAGTTCAATGTAAGTGCACCTCAGAAATCAAATGAACTCATAACCTTGAATTTAGTCTTTGTTTTCAAGGACAAGAGGTACTGCCAGATTAATCGCAGGTCATCTACATGAGTTTCTGAATCCGCGAGAGTTTTATATGATCGATCATATTGGTCTTGCGCTGTGTTATATGTACTGGTAAGCAATTATTCTAACCTAATTGCTTTAAGAAAACAATTTTCATTTTATTCTCCTCAGACTATGTGCTCTTCAGGCTAGCAATGGTTCTACCCAACTCCTATAAGAAACCATGTATACTTCATGTTAGAGGGTACACCGGCTGATGCTGGTGGTGGCAATTTGCAGGTACTGCTATGGAAGTGGCCTGACCATATTGGAACCATGGGTGTAGATTCTGGCCAATGGGGCCATTGTGCATTAGTCACAACACGTTGAAATTTGGTTTGATGCTAAAGAAATCTCTTACTGGTCGTATACTTTCACTCTACCCACAAAAAGTAGGATCATCTCTTTTTTAAGTTTTCACATTATCAGAAGTAGGATGATAGAGATATACACTTGTGTGAACTATAAGAAACCTTATGAGCTTAGAAGAAATCATATGCAAACTGAATTCACCTGGAATGATAGTTGTTAATGCCCTTGCTACATAGTCATCTACCCACACTGTAAGTACATATTTTTACCTGTGTAGATACTCACATTCGGACATTATTATTATGAAGTGCTTCAAACTTTTAAGGTACAATAGTCATGCTTTTTAACGCATGACTGACATTTTTGCATGAGAAAAAGTCTGGATCCTTAGTGTATGTGCTCACATGAACTTCATGCAATTTCATACTATCCATGGATTGCTTTCTTTCTGAAGTATAGATCCATAATTTACTTGGTCATCTGGTATAGATCCATAATTTAATTGGCAGGACATAGACATTGCATTTGTGTTATGTAGAAACAATGGAGTTTCCCGTAGGTATTGCCATTGCCCACTGCCTTTCACTCCAAGGTGTGACAATTAGTTTTAGATCAGGGCTGAGAAAATATGGAAATACATATATGGTTGACTCTGCCTGTTATCAATATTACCATCGCATATACATGTACCTTTTTTATATGCTCAACAGTACATGTTAGAGAATCAATACATTTTAGTTGTTCATTCATTTCTTTGCCCTTGTTGGATTTTACACAGATAGAGAGCCACCCCCGGTCCATAAACTGAAAGTGTATATATTTGTTTCTACATAAGGTCATGTTCCATCATTCAGGATGCCTCTGCCCGAGGTACACTGGTGTACCAGATCTAGGTTGATTAGTATATTATGCTACCCACTGTGGACTTTGTGCTATGTATTGCGGATTTTATTTCGTCATGTTTGCTTATAATCCTCAAGTTCTCAGAACCTAGGACGTGCAAACCGTATGTGGCGCTACAAGTATGCTGATGTGCTTATAGAAATTTCCATGAGGTTATGAATTATTAGTAATTGCTATTCTGTTTAGTGACTACGTTATTACTTGTGAATTGGTGCAGGAAATCTAGATGTGCAGGTGTGCTCTATTGGCAATTAGTTCCAATGAGAACATGGTTGCTACCGGTGGTTGTGGTGTTCTGTTTATCTTAGGAGAGGATCAATGTCCAATTATCACGACGATCACGTCGAAGACATGGAGGGCGATTATGATATGGATGCTGATGATGATGGCATGAGGGATAGCCACCATGAATGAGGAATAAGGGACTCTGATTCAGAAGATGAAAAGTAAGGCCATTCCATATGACCATCAGTTATTTTGCATCTTGGCACCATTTTATTTTGTTGACTACTAGAACTAGAAGTGTAAACACTTGAATGCTGCTGATACGACTCGGTTTCAATTACTTATTCTGCTTGCTGCTTGTCATATGTGAGATATTAACATGCAGCTGGCCCTAATCAGTTATATGAATGGCTTGCTTAGTGGCACTGATCGTTAATTCTCTTATTTAAAGATAAAATACTTAATGGATAGTGTGAAATGTTTCGCTGTTCTTTGTGGTATTTCTCTAGAGTAAACTACATTTGAGACAAACATAAGTAGTATGTGTGTAATTCCCCCAAGATGTCATTTGTAGATAGTAGACTAGAATTGTCCCGAACGTAAAATACAAACATAATCCCTCAACTCATTTGTACTTCTCTTGTTCTCGTGATTCATAGCAGCAGTTACATACTAAAGCAACAAAAATTAAGAACACACACACATTAGTCGGAAGTTCGAAAACTGCATTTGGGATTACAATGTCCCATGAAGCCAAACAGGTCCAGGATCATGGCGGTGTGCAGTGCCAACATTGCCAACCTGTTCGAATCAGCCACGAGGCACCCTAGCGAGTCAGAGAAAGTGTAATCTTATTGCTACCCAGAGCATATAGTCTGGTGTCCACTTGCTTGGTGAAAATACCCCTCTAAAAGCTAAGTTTCTTAATCTTACACTCCTTTTTGCAACTTAAATTGTTACTTAGGCACTCAATTTGGAGCGGCAAGATGACATGACCAACTTTGAACCCTGAACATATGATGTTGTGTGTGTTCTAAGCAACACTTTTTTTGAGTTGGTGTTCTAAGAAACACTCAACCTGAAGAGCTCATAACATGTTGGTGCGTGCTTGTTAAAAATAGTACTCATAAGAACCCAGAGCAACACGTTAATTCTCTACCTCTAGAGTATGATCTATTGAGTTGCTGCAGATATATAACTAGAGCAGATTTGTCATAACTTGAGTAAATATCTGTATCTAATTATTTATCAATCACTTCTGTATAATATGCTATATCTATAATGTCGGATGCTGAAGTAGTGCTCATGTCATTTAGGGATATTATGCACCTTTGACTTCACGGTATTAGTCGAGGATGCAAGTGTTGGAGTTAGGGTGGCATAGATCAGGATGAGGGTAGAGAGTTGGAAGAATAACAAATATGACAAGGAACATGATACTGGTTATTGTATTATTCATTTTTGTTCTCTTGAGTAGCAAGTGCATTCCTGTGCTAATGTATTGGATGGCTCCATGGAGTATCTGAATGCATGGTTACTTGCAATAGTAGCTACACATAGATATTGGCTGGATTTTTGTAGTCTTTTGGCAACAAGGTGTATCCTCTTGAAGATGTAACTTGCAGTACCAATTGTTTGGAACATAATTTTGATCATGATCCTAAGATGATATATTTTTGTTTTCATTTATGTACAATGTATAACTTTTATCAACCAAGTTTATGTTCTTGCGCTCCCATTTTGTCTGTGGTTGAATTTTTGTTTTTGTTTATCCTTGGTTTCATGTTTTCCTTGACATGTATCAACCAAGCCCATGTTCTTGCGCTCCCATTTTGTCTGTGGTCGAATTTTTGTTTTTGTTTATATCCTTGGTTCCGTGTTTTCCTTGCACCGCAGCAAAAGTTAAGAATAATATTTCCCGTAACAACGCACGGGCACTTTACTAGTTACTCTAAGAAAAATAATATTCTAAATTTCTTTTCTTCTTGTAATGTGTAGCTCTCTGGATGAACATGCCTCCATCATGGATTACCGAGTGGCTAGACCCATATGTCGTTGTTACTAAAAAATGTGGCAAAATTACGAAGCTTATGAAAACTTGTGGGACCCAACTTAACGGCGTGATAAACAATTAGGATCGTTGGAGGTCGAAGTCTAACCTACAACACCATAATGGTGCTCCTTACTATTCAGTTATTACTCATATTTTGACTAATACATGTGACATAGTTTTTTCTTTAAATTTCTCGAACAACAGAAATACATGTTAACAAGCAAAAATAATGGGCCGCTTAGGATCAAGGATTATCATGAGGCAGGACCCATACGTCGACCCATTTTGTCATTGTTACTACTCCCTTTGTACATAAATAACTGATTTGGATTTGTCAAGATTCGAATGTATCTGGTGTATAGATACATTTAAATATAGACAAACTCAAGTCAGTTATTTCTGGACGGAGGGAATATTAAATACGATAAAAATAGAGAGTATGGGAGAAATTCATGGCATCCAACTTACCGGCGTGTTTAAACATTTAGGACGATGGAAAAATTCACGACATTGGAGGTCCAACCACAAACCAACCATGTAGTGCTGGTGTTTCTTACCACTAGGTTACTATTTTTTAGATAGCACATGCGTTGAAACTTTTCTCAATTGTCTAAACAAAGTAAATCCGCGTTAACTTGAAAAAAAAGAGTTGCTCATGATCACGGAGCATCGATAAGCAGGACCCACATATCAATGTTAGTATCCTCCGACCCAAATTAGTTGACTTCGTTTTGTCTAGATTCGAATGTATTTAACACTAAAATAAATTTAGAGACATTCGATTCTAAACATATCTAAGTCAACTAATTTAGGTCGAAGAGAGTACTAAAAAAGCGAGGAAATCAGGGAGCACGGGAAAAAACATGTGGGGCCCAATTTTACCTATGTGCTAAAACAGTTAGGAGCAAGGGAAAATTAGGCATTGTTGGACGTTGAATTACTAACCAAGTGTTCCTTATTGGTAAACGTACTTTAAATTTCTTATGCGATTTGCGAAAGTTTTCGTGTCACATCTAAATTTAACACTTCTTAATTTTTTATGATTTTTTGAGATTCGCATTTCGCAAGGAATTGTACATACCAGGCGCGGGCAGGCTTTAATTTTGCACTGAGTATGCGTGCAATCCTGAATTTTGGACGAAGCTAGCACGGTGGGTCAGTCAAGCCTCCACGCATCTTCCTTATCTAATCGCTAACCAAGACCCACCCAGTCAAAACTCTCGTCCCCAAAACTGCCGCCCCTGATCTAAAAGAAACGCCGCCCCCATCAGCTCGCCGCCGCTCCGATCTGCCAGCACCGGTGTCCTCTTCAGCTGTCGTACACAAATCCCGCCTCCCCGCAGCCTCCTCCATCGACCCCTCCCAATATTTCTCGCGGTGAGGTGCGCACCCAGGGAGACCACGCCCAGGTCATGGCCCTGCGCAGGGGATATGCCGAGGCTAGGTCGCCTGGTCACCACGCGTTGATGCTCTCATCGAGTGTCTCCATGGGGAAAAGCATGCTAGGGCGACGCTCAATAGTGGGTACCCAAACCACCAACGACTTGCCAAGTTCTGCAGGGTGAGGTAAGTATTGGGCCATCGACATCCTGGCCGCCATATACGACACAGGGAGGGCGGGGACGAGAGGTTGTGAAGGCATCTGTGGCTATGTGGTTTTTCTATTCTGAAATTGGTACTCCTTTGTTGCAGTTCGGGGTATGTGATCTGGTTGTCTCCACTGCCTCCATCGGGTGGCAATGCCCGAAAGGAATTGTGCTTCCTGCGTTCATGAAGGTGAAGTACTAGTAGGTTCTATCATGTACTTTTTCATTAGCCGAAATTTTCCATCTTAATTTGATATCTTCCCAGATATTTAGAGGGTAGGTGGTGTACATGCAATGTGTTGTGCATTTGGTACTCGTAAACTGAAGCCATTTGTGGTGGCAGAACCTGAAATTTGTGCTCATATTCTAATTGACACCAAAATGCTCTGGTGCAAAATGCAGCAAGTGAAACAATGCATCTCTCTGTAGCTCTTTCATTCATATGGTTAAATGCTTTTTTCCCCAAAGCTAAAGCTCTTTTCAGATCCTAGTGTTGTTGCTTCACGTGTTGGACATATATGGTTGTCGTGGCTGTGGCTGCCTCCAACCACGCCGGTGGGCTGGTCTGGCGCTGCAGGGCTAAGCCAGGAAGAACGTCATTCCTTAGTCTTGAATTGGCTTCTGGACTTGGGCTGTCAAGCTCTGAATTCATCTACCTATTATTCTTGTACATGGTCTGTGAACGGGATTCAAAGTCTCAATCTGTTTAGTACTTCAGTATGAACTTGTGTCCCGTAAAATTATGTGCCATCAATTTCCACCTCACTGCAAGAAATAGGTGGATTCATTTGACTGTAGAGTATAAAGTTTTCGTTGACGCATCAGTTTATGCAGTTCTTCAGCAATTAATAATAGTATGGCTAGATCCTCTGTCACTAGGTGTGCTTTGATGATAAGTATATGCTACAGTGAGTTTCCGATTGCTGCTTTGTGTGCTTATGCATGAACGTTTTCTATTAAATTTATCTTGCTGCAAGTGCTTAATATTTTGGCTTTGTTTAATGCCATGAGGTCCAGATTGGCTCGACCATAGGCTGGACAAGCTAGTCATTGCATTGTTGTCTAGTGAATTCCTACAGTGTTTTTGTGGAACTTTGGTACTCCCTCCGACCCAAATTAGTTGACTTAGATTTGTCTAGATTCGATTGTATCTAGACATGATTTAGTATTAGATACATCCGTATCTTGACAAATTTGAGTCAACTAATTTGGGTCGGAGGGAGTATTTAGGATAAAACCGTATTAAAGAGGAGGAATTTAGAAGTTATGGCTGCCATGAGATTTCCTTGAAGTATTTTGGTTCATATTTGATAAAATAGTTAGCAAGCACCAATGCAGCATCAGTGTTGCAAAATTACAAAAAATATTTTTCTTTTGCCAAATAATTTTCTTGTAATTATCTAATTCCGTTTCAGACAGAGGAACTAATGTATATGCAAGATTGCAAGTACTGATGAACATTGAGAACAATGCTTGCTGTGCATTACCATCACTCTGGTGAGATTTCTATCCAGCTTTTGCATTTACGATCTCATCTAATCATGTTTGATATGCGGTTTACATCAAACTTGTTCAGTTAATGGTGAAACCTGTATTTTTCCCATTAAGTTCACGTACCCACTTGTGTCGTTCAAGCTTGTAGCAAGTATGTGCTATCCTTTCCTGTGTGCAACAAAATCATGACTGTGTCTTATGGAATTGCTATGCATGTGCTTTTCTAGTCTAACATCCTGCATGCTCGTACATTTAGTTTTACACACTTTACATGCTCAGATTTAGGCAAAAGAATTAGTACACTATAGATGAAATCAAAAGTTCAGTTGCGGCACTATAACATCGGGCCATATGATGTCAAATATGTATAAAACTATAAATGACCAAAAATACACTTAAAAATGAAACAGAAGCGTATACATGTAGCAGATGCAAATCATCTGATGTTGCTTGACATCATGGCCACCAAAATAGCACCTCGACTCCAAAAGTTGCGAGTACATTTATGGTCAAACAACATGTATTTATCTTGTAAGTGGCGAGTCATGTAGTGAAAGATTAGTGTTGATGTACATTTAATCATATATGTGTACATTTAATCATCGATATCGTTCATTTTTCTTTTGTAGATTCGGAAGAAGGATCATTGAGTTGCAGTTGAATTATCCATACCGGCTAGATCAAGAAGCACATTTTTTTTCAAAGATTGCACCTATGAATATATGTAATTTCACTTATGAATATATGTAATTTCACTTATGAATATATTTAGTTTACGATTCATGGATATGAATGTCATATCGATATGAATGTAATATTCGTCGCCAACCTATTTTTCTGTACTCATATCGATATGAGTGTAATATATTAATCTTTTGAAGGATGCAAATGATATGGTGTATTATTTGGATAATATTACTATTTACTTCTTGTAATGCATGTGTCATAGTATTGTAAAATTGTAATTTCTAGATCTTTTCATCTCATTAATAATAATTAAATAAATTTAGCACGTGCATTTTTTATTCAAATAAAAATATATTCTAGAAAATATGTTCCTAGTTTCATAGTTAAAATAACTAAAAAACAAATAAATTAATTATCTTATTGTGCTAATATAATAGTGTTACTATGGTGTTACTATACATACACAAATGTGTTACTAGGGTAGTTGAGAATCATCAATTATAGTGTTATGATATGTGGAATATTATGTCACTAATTATGTTACCAATGCTAAAGTAAAGTGTTACCGTAGGTAGAAAACGTGTTACTAGCCTATTCAGTAACACATAAGATGCATGTTACTACAATAGGACCGTAACACACTTTTTAACATATAGTAATAGTTATTATGTGTGACATTTGACATCTCCTAGTAACACGGCCTAACGCAACACATGCAGAAATGTGTTACCGGTTGGCCTAGTAACACTCTTTTGGACTTGTAGTAACACAAGACCGTGTTACAAAAGCTATGTCATGTTGTAGTGATTCAAGGACTTGAGCTATGCTCCTTTCATGATCCGCCTTGAGCTTATCCAGCTCTTGGCGAAGTCCCTTGTTCTCCACCACCAGGGTCTTGAGGTTCTCGGCCTCTTCAATCATAGCGATGGATTGTTTCACCAACGTTGTAAGTCAAAAAGAACAACAGTTCAGAAAAATTCGACATTGAAAAGAAAAAGGCAAGGTTTGGATCTCGGAATGTTTACCTTCGGCTTCATCCTTGGCTACTTTGAGCTCAGCATTTTTAAGCCGAAGAGCTTTGATCTCTCTCCGCTTATCACAGACATTGGTTAATAATTCCTGGTTATAGGAATACTGTAGCATCCCAATTGTCTAACAATTGCAATGCTATTAGCCTAGTCTATATATATGCTACCTCCTACATAGAATTAGCTGCATCATCATTATATCATGCTCATGTCATCATGCCACCTTGCATTTGAGCATCATATAAAACCCCTTTTTATTTTGGTTCTTCTCTCATATGCATTTGTATCACTTGTATTTGGCTCTTGATATATTGTATTTGGTTCTTGATAAATGCTTGATGCCCAAGTTGAGTTGGGGGCATATCTTTTATTCACTCCTCCACCTTTCTTTGTCACCACCCCATAATTCGACCATCCAACTATATGTGAGCTTTGCATCTTATTTGGTTTACCTTTAGCTCATGTGGGTTGAGATGGATCCACTTCTATTTTCCACATGCTCTCACACTAGCAAGTTGCATTATATTCAAATAGGCCATTTATTTCATACTTGCCTATGTGGTTCTTCACAATCTTGTTCAAGCTTGGTTTTCTTTCAATTTTGAATGCATGCATCAAAACATAGTGCCCTTTTGAATTATATTTGTTTGAACAAATATATGTGGCCCTATGTGATCATGCATGAGCCATGCAAGTGACCTTTCATCTTCTACTTCCTCTTTTGAGTTCGTATGTGCTTTTTATGGGTTTTTAATTCAAGCAAAGTTTGGAAGTTTGAAAAGACAACCAAGCTAGCCAAAACACCATCCTCTCTCACCCTCCCATGCATGTGCAAGTGCACACCTATGCCCTCTTCTCCCAACCAAACCTCATCTAGCTAATCTCTCTTGTTCTCTTTTATCTAATTAACCATCTAGTCCAACCCTCTCCCATCTTTTCTCCCTTTGGCAAGCTCCAAGTCCACCACGTCCTCCTCCCTGGTCCCTCTCCCCTTGCTACTTCTGGCTGAGAACAAGAGGAGGAAAGGAGAGAGCTCCCACCCGACGTCACCTCCCTCACTTTTTGAAAAGCAACACCACCACCTCCCATGTGATGTTCCCCATCCCTCTCTCCCTTGATCAGCCACCACCACGCCTCACCCTCGCTCTCCCGTGATCAGCTCCATCACGCCTTCCACCTCTCCTGGCCCCCCTCTCCTTCCTCTTTGAGCAAAGAATCAAGGAGGAGAGAAGAAACAAACCATCTACCCGAGCTACCCTCCTCCCTCTCTCTTTTGGCAAAAGCTAACCCAACAACCCCATGTGACCTTCCCCTGCCTTCCTCCTTATCCACCCTGCAGAGACCAAGTCCCAGATCGAGATCTGAACCCTATCTTCCTCCCTTCTTCCTTCCCAAGCCTCTCCATGGCCTCTCCATGTCCATCTCAAACCCTAGCTCGGCCAAGTTCAGCAGGAGGAGGTTGGAGCTATGCCCAGGAGGAAACACGACGTCCAGGAGGTGCCACTGCTTCCTCTTCTTCGACCTGTACCAGCGACCGATGCCGGAGCTCGCCGGAGGAGCCTCGCCGCCGCCATGAACCGAGGAGACCGAAAGCGCCACGTTCCCGCTACCTCCTCGTCGATCTACGCCTCCCCGCGCCCACTAGCTGCACCTGAGGGTCGTAGGTGAGCCTACCGACCTCTCTGACATCATCTCCCGCCCCATCTCACCTTGCATCGCCGCCGGCCTCGCCGCGGGGCGCGCTCGCCGTCGAAGATGTGCCAGCCATCTTGTTGCTGCTTGTGTTCATCGCGTTCTAGCTCTCCCTGTGGTGCTCTTCTGCGCTTGGAGCCTGAACCAAAGTTGTAGATCCAGACTTCCTCTTCAAAACTAGCTATAGAACGTTAAAAACCGTCCAGTAAATCTCCAAGAATCTCGCTCGCTAGGTTGCTTGTCAACCAGATCTGTTTTGTGTCTGTCTTTGTGTTCATCGCGGAACTGCACGCAGCACAGTCCACCCCAGCACGAACCGATCATACCAGCGTGTATATCGTTTTGTCCCGGTCTTTTCGAGTACTCATACTCCTTTTTCCGTTCAGCGAGCGTGGAGAAACCTTGCCCGCAAGATTCAACCTGCTCGCAGCGAATCACTGGCAGTGCAGTTCGTCCGTTCGTTAGTATATCGTACAGCCACTGTAGGTTATCTTGGCGAAGATCCCTTTCCCGTCACCAAACCCAGTCCGGCCCAGTGGTAACACCCCATGCTGTTCTCCTCCCAGAGGAGAGGTCGCGGGTTTGAACCCCGGGCCGCCCCCCTTTCTTTTTCCTTTTCTCTCGTGACACCACGGCCCCACCAGTCAGCCTCATTCCTACCACCTCATCTGTGCCTTTCCAGTCAACGTCTCCCTGTCCCACAGGTCAGTGGGTGTAGCTAGGTTTTCCTCGGTATAAAATGTCTGTGAACTTTTCTGTTAACAAAATATAATTCCAAATTTGTTTAAATGAATTTAAATCTGTTTTTAATAACTTTTAATTTGTAATTTCAAATAATACAAATGATATGTGTTTTGGAATCAGAAAAATGTGAGGAATTCAAATATTCCATTCAAAATATCTTTTGGGCAAATTAAATTTTCGAAATTGTTTAAATGCAATAAAAATGCCTTTTCTTAAATAATTAATAACTTTAATTCTACAACTCCAAATTCTACAAATAATATGTCTAAATCGATCAGCACGACGAGCCCGATCTAAATATGCATTCCATGTTCTGAATTGAAGCATGCATCATGTCATTATTAAAAATCAGAACTGTTTATGGCAATAAAACTTGACCAAATAATTAATAAAATGATTTATTCTTGTCCCCACACCTCACCCTTGCCATGCTACTTTATTGCCATGTAAATTGTGCATCATTCATCATTGCATGCTTGTTTGCTTGTCGCATTTTAATTCGTATGATTGTGTACTTTATTTATGTTGGCCCTTGTTTGTTTTGTTCTTCTTCGAATAGACGCCCTGCAGGAGAATTATCAGGAATCACAGGAGCTCTACCCAGATCCATCTCTCGCTTCAACTGAGCTACCAGGCAAGCACTACCACATGCTTGCATACATATAGTACCTATTGCCTCTATCTTATTCTTGCATCATTGAGTCGCGATTGCATTAAATTGAATCCCAAGTACTGCATAGCCTTTACTTTTAAACCCCACCGAAGCTTGTTCATCCATCCCATGAGCCATTACTACAGGAGTTGTTTGAGCCATGCGAGTCGTAGAACAGCATGTGTAGGGTATATGAGTGTCTGACGGATAACGAGGTACCTAAACAACTTAACCTAAGTAGTAATGGGATAACTAATAAAAGAGGCACCGGTGAGCAATATCTGCTATTTGGTTTTTCATGCTCACTTGTGTCCCGTAGGACCCTGAGTACTTGATTCCTGTTCCTTGACTATTCGCACTATCCACATCCGGGAGGCCTTATGGACCCCCCTGAGCCAGAGCTTGATTCATTTCTATTTCTTGGGGCCACAATTAGTTTGGGGCTTTATTACTATCCTGTACTTATGCCATGCCTTACTGTTTATTTAAGATTGTGCGAGGAGCACCTGTACTGTTTAAGAATGCGGAATGTTTTCGCGGTATCGACAAGCCCAGTCACATTTTCGGGTTCCCAGTCGTTTACAGCCATTGTCGCAAACCCTGGGTCCGTCTCGGAGCCGGCCAACTTCGTTGCGGGTAGCTTATTGGGGTGGCCCCCTGAAATATTTCTGAATCCTGTGATCGCTTTGTCGTGAATGCCTCATTGGGTTTTGAGTTGGTTTTTCCGAGGTTGATCGAGTGTGTGTTGCTATTTATGCACCCCTACAGGGTAAATCTTTCTGAAAGCTGTGTCCGCGATTATGGACGACTTGGAGCATAGTTTCTCGATCATAGACAAGTATAACTAAAGTACCGTTGTTAATTTGACTAAGTATTTGACTAGTAAATAGTACAATACTCATGGAATGGTTAATAAAACTGCCAACGGATGGGTTGTTCGTCCGCTTTCTCGTTGGTAAGCGAGAAGGAGGATGCATCTGTTAATTATACTATTATAACTGTTGTTACTAATTAACAGACATCCATCTATCATTGGTTAGGCGGATGGTTAGCGAGTATCTCTAGGCTTGTTAGTTATTACCTTTTGCTGCAATTGCGTCACCCCAGGTATATGTCCCCTTTAGAGGCATAAAGACTTGCTGAGTACCCCTAGGGTCTCACACGATAAATTGTTTGATTCGGATGAACAGGTGTACTCGCAAGATGGATACTGGGTGGAGGATACCGATGATGTTGGCAACGATCACTCGGTGTAGAGATTCTAGGGATGGGGATCCGCGAGATCTGTGGGCGGGATGTGTTTATTTATGTGGCATCTTATGCCGATTTGCTTCTTATCCGTACTCGGATCTTGTTTTTCGCTTCCGCCTGATACTCTGATGTTTGATGTATCAGGAGCTATCCTAAACTATTATCTCTATCTAGGATATTTGGATCTTGCCGTATGGCGTTGCAATATTTCTATTTCTTTTAGATGGAATGGCTCTGAAAACTGTTGTATGGTGGCTTGCATACATACTCACTTGTGTATGTAGTTGATCCCTTCGCCTGCCGACTACGCCGCTCGTTCTTGTCCCGATGTTCTGGAAGTGGTTAGGACGGCCGACAGGTCTACCTATGAGTGGCCCTGGGCCCCACCGTACTATTTTAACCACTTTCACTCATCCAGGCATGCAACTAAGAGTGTAGTTTACCGAGGTAGTTACAAATACACTTTCTGTAAGTCAGAATACCCAAGGTCAGAAAGCTACTTAAGACTCGGGCTAATATTTTCTACTAAATATCAGCACGAGCCTTGGGGGCTACACTAGTTCATTCTTTGGCATCCTAATGAAAGCATAAACTCGGATTCTATATCCTACTTCATGCTTGGGGGCTAGAGGATATGATATAACATAATGTAAAAACAAGAGTTGGAATTCCGACTTACATATTGCTCGCGGGTGAGTTTATCTAAACCCGCGTTCACTTCAGCTGCCACCTTCTCGGCGAGGGTAAGAGGGACTACTGGGGCTGTTGGAAGCTCACCAGTCCTGATCCTCTCGTCGCGAAGGCGGACTTGAGCGAGAAGGTCAGAGAACTTGACGTCCTCTGCTTCTTGCGCTTCCTCTTCGGGGGATAGATGGCTTTTGTCCAGGACTTGCCTGGCCAGCCGTTGGATCTCCTCTGCAGATTTCCGGGTCAGGCCAAACTTGGCAAGACCCGGATTGTTGAGGAGGTTACCGGCGAAGACTTCAGCCGAGGGATCATTACCCGAAGAGGGTTCACCCTTATCTTGAGCTGACGCACTAGTGGTGACGTCAGTGTGCGACCCAAGGATCGCAGGCTCTGCTTGAGGAGCCGGATCTTCTACAATCACCGGAGAAGGGATGATCGCCGGAGTTGCAGAAGGTTGAGGGGCTGGAGTCGGAGGAGCCATGGCAGGGGAAGCTATTGTAAGCTTCGTCTGGCGCAAGGGCTTCGAAGAAGTTCCCTCCCCCTTGCCCTTGATGATTGATTTTGCTCTGAGAAGGTAGTAAATTCGGAAACATTACATCTCAGAAAGAAACTTGAGTAAATAACAAAGGCAGAAAAGTTGTGATAGAAGGTTACCTCTTCATGACTGGCACCTCCTTTGTGCCAACTGCCACTGTCGGAGCTTTACGCTTCTTGAGCGCAAGATCCGGCAATGGGACTACTTCTGTCTCCTGAGAAAACTCAGGAGGGTATCCTTCGAGTGGAGAAAGCTCCGACTCGGGGAGGTCGGCAAGCTAAAAACAAGAATGTAAATCAGCACTGCAATATAACTCAAAAAGTGAAACACGCAGAAGATGTTCTGATAGAAGCTTACCGACACCACAGGGTCTTCCGCAGTGTGCATGTCCAGAGAAACCTCCGAAATCCTCCTCTCGATCCGCTCCTTGATCAGCCACTTGATTTGGCTTATATAGCCTTGAGTGGTGTAGGCTTTGGGGCTAATGCGGAGGGAGTCGTTTTTGGATGACGTGATGGAGTGCATCAGTCTATCCCCGTGGTACTGAAGTGGCTGGATCCGACGAGAGACCCAGCACTAGACCAAGTCGGATCCCTTCAGACCCTTGTGCTTGATAAGATACTCGATCCGCCTCTTAGCGAGGATCAGATCATCGGTGAGAGCCGGAGCAGCCTCGTCCCAGGAAGGCTGGGCCGTGGCGGCTCCGTCGACAAAAGCCGGCAAAGCAGTAGCTTTGCCGGGAGCCGGAATATCCCTATGGTAGAAAAAAGTGGCTGGCCATTGTTTGACCGAGTCACTGGCAGAAATTTTGGGATATGCCCGGTCTCGTCTAAGAGAAAAACTAATAGTACCGGTGATATAAGGAACACCGACAGTAATGGAATTCCTCTGGACATGGAAATAAAACCGGAAGAGAAGCAAACTCGGCCTAATGCCGAGAAAGCCCTCGCAAAGAGAAGCGTATGCGCTCATTTCTAGAAGAGAATTGGGAGGAAGATTGTGGAGTTGAACTCCATAATGATCTATCACCTCGGAGAAGAACTCCGAGGGAGGAAAGGACAGACCTCGGTCCAGATGAGTGCCGAAGTGGACTCGCTCGCCCTCGCGCGGGTTGGGGACGGTTTCGCCAGAGCCGGTCCGCCAGTCGCCGGCGGCGAGAAGCCCCTCCTTCTCCACATTCTTGAGGCCCTCCTCGTTGAGGGCGCAGGGGATCCAGACTCCCCGGAAGCTCTCCTTCTCCGCTGCTGCTTCCACCGCTGCCACCGCCGCCGCCAAACCAGAGGAAGACGAAGATGAAGCCATTTTTCTCCGGTGGAAAAGTGACCTTAAAGTGGCGGCGCTAGGAGCTCTGTGGGAGGAGGACGAGGAGGCTCTGTGCACGTGGGAAGATTGGGATGAAAGGAACGGCAAAGGACTGGTGGAAAGGAGAAGAAGAAATCCAAACCCCTTATATCCACCTACCCGCGCCAAGATTCGTGCAAAAGCTACAGTGTAACCGCCACATGTCGTGGAAAGAACTGGGAAGGGCCCGCGCGGTGATTGCGTCGCCTCGATCTCCACGCACGCATTGAAACGGCGCCTCGGTTCCGCGAGCCGCGGACCCACCAACGGTCGTGCTGATGGAACGTCTGTCAGATGATGTGACTTGACCATGCTTATGTCAGGTAGCATTAGAGACCAAGTTCCGGCTTAGTTTAAAAGCGAGCTGGAAAATCCGAGTAACCAATTGAAAGGTCCGACTTACTTTTAAGACCCGGATCGTATTTTTTGTTGTGAAGTTTCAGGAATCCTTCAAGATTCTGCAAGCCGAAGATCAAGCTAGACGATGATGGAATCCGACTTTGGATCTTGGAGGCCTCCGGGGGCTGCTGTTGGGGATATACTTTCCGGGTATCCTCACAGTTCCTTACTGACCAGGGTGGCCCACTTCGGGTTAGAGCTTTGCTTCACGGGCGGCCCAGTCAGGGAGAGACGACGGAGTCCAAACCGGCTACGGGAAGGCCCAGAAGACTTACCGACTTAGGCTCATAATGTTACTTGTAGTTCAAGATGTACTCTGTAACCAACTCTTAGTCGTAGCCGGATTGATCTCTCCTGTAAACCCTAGGCCGGATATCTATATAAGCCGTCCTAGGGAGAGCCTTTAGGGCACCCAATACTTTAGACCCTCAACTCGCACAGGCGATACCCTTGTAACCCATATTCCGGCTCTGCCATATTACTGGATTGCTAGCAGGAGTAGGATTCATCCAAAGCCGGCGGATTCGAACCTGGGTAAACTTGTGTGCTCACCGTCCTGGAATACCGTACGTCTCACACCCCTCTCTTCCGCACGCCTCGAGGACCCCCTCATGGCGTACTTCTCCTCAATCCGACGACACTATTTTCTTAGGGGGTAGAGACAAGAGCACAACAGTATAGTGAAATTTTCACTTGTGTGACTACTAATCTACCTATGAAGTACTTGGGGATGCCAATAGATGAGAAAAGGCTAGCCAGGTCCCAGTGGGGTCCAATTGATGAGAAAATTGCAAAAAAGTTGTTAGGTCGAAAAGGGAGGATGTTGTCTATTGGAGACATGGTCACTTTGGTTAATGCTTGCCTAAGTAGTATACCTCAATACATGCTATCCTTCTTGAGAGATCCCAAAGGTGTGCTGAAAAATCAGACATATATAAGAAAGAATGGTGTGGGATGAATTGGAACACAAGAAGAAATATCACTTGGTAAATTGGCCAACAATATGCTTACCAAAGGAGTGTGGAAGTTTGGGCGTGTTGAATCTAGATACAATGAATAAAAGCCTACTGTGGAAGTGGCTGTGGAATTTGGGAACACCAAAGGTACATGGCTGGAGCTGATGAAAAAAAAGTATTTGAGTAACCGGGTGTTGGCGCAGGCTATGGCAAGTCCTGTTTGCTCCAACTTTTGGCAAATCTTAATGGATGTTAACCATACCTTTTAGAGTTTTACCAAAAGGATTATAAATAATGGCAAAAAAACTTTATTTTAGGAAGATACTTGGCTAAATAATTCATCTTTAGCACAAAAATTTCCGAGATCATATGGCCTTACTTTCTCAAAGTTTTTCACTTTTGATACTATCAAGAGTGAGGGCTACGGTTGGACCAAATTCAGAAGAACCCTTTGGGGAGAAACTGCTAGGATGTGTGGATCAAGTACGGTTGAATGATGAGGAGGATAACATCGGTTGGAAGACTAGTTGCAAGTTTACTTTCAAATGGTTGTATATGCATTTGAGAGCCGGAGAGATTTTTCACACAAATTTCTGTGGAAAGCAAACATTCCCTTAAAGATATTTTTTGTATGATTGGTGCTTAGAAATAGCATCTTGACAAAAAAATAACCTGATCAAGAGAGGGTGGTATGGCAGTGAACAATGTCACTTCTGCAGCCAAAAGGAGATAGTGGATCATTTGTTGTTTGGGTGCTTTCTGGCCAGATTGATCTGGACTGTGATAAAGTGTGACCTTAGTCTGATTAGAGTTCTTGTTAGTGCTGAGGATATGGCAGGGGACGGCTACATTCCTTCCCTCGCAATCAAAGGAAATTAGTCCTGGTTGGGGGTGCAGTAGTGTGCTAGACACTCTGGAAAACTAGAAATGATGTGTGCTTTAAAAAATCCTGATGATCCTTCAAGTGTGATCTTTAGGCTCTGTAAAATCCTTAATGCTTTGGTGATTATGTAGAGAAATCAAGGTCGAGGAAAGGTTGAAGCTGGAGTCGAGATGGTCAAGAAGGCGATGAAGGAGGCTTTTGCAAGAACGCATGGATGGGCATCGACAAGTGCTAGGATTACGATGTGATGTTATGTTGGCTCACTAGGGAGTGGTCTCTGATTCTTGTTTTGTTTTTAGTTTCCATGTTTGGAGTTGATACACTCTAGTTTGATTTTTCCTTTTTTTGTCTGTTGGTTTGTAATAACTAGGCGGTTTCTTTATATGAAATCTACGGGTATCCCGTTTCGTAAAAAAAAGCATGAGCTGAAGGCGCGCCGCCATCCTCGTCTCTCCATCACCGGAGCTAGGCAAACCTGATCGTAGTAAAGCTTGTTGTAGTAGACAGACGAGAAGACATCATGCTAAGACCCAAAGGATCAACCCACAACAATCTGCGCCAATGATGATAATAGTAGATCGGAAGAGATATACCTCAAACCATACCAACAAACACGAAAAATGACCGGATCCCACGAGATATGTCGGACATATGACTCTGCGCGTCCTCCGCCGGTGCTAGATCCACCACCGGAGCGAGAATAGGACGGAGAATACCTTATTCTAACTTAAGGATATAGCCACCCCACACTAAACAATGTATTGAACCCTCCCGTCAGCGAGGGACCGTGGTCCACCACGCCTCCAAGACCCTAAGGCCACCAGAGTCTGAACAGACCGACATGCCGCCCGCGAGAGCAGTGGCGGACGCAGCATCCCTGCTGCCCGGGCTTCCGGCCGGCCAGCCAGCTTATATTTATTGTAATTGATACAAAATTAGCAAACTTAACTTCTAAAATTACTATTTGCCCAGGCTTATAAATAATCTTGGGTCCACTACTGCGCAAGAGGGATGAAAACCTAAATGGGTTTTTAGGAGCGCCGCCCATGGCCTCTTTTCTGACACGTCAGGTACCGGTTCACGGTTGTTTCGCGGCTTTGTACTGTACTTCTTTTCTTGTGATTATCTATGTACCTTGTTCTTGTTCGGCGACGATGAAATATACGGCAATGTATGGTTCTATGCCATTGCTCTGGTGTGGGATGGTTTCATCGGTCCTGCAGATCATTGGTAAACTCGCCGCGACAGAGACATGCACACTCCGGCACTCGCAGCGCTGCACACGCCGCTATAAATTGCGCTCATAAGTTGCGAAAATACTGTATATCAGTACAACTCAGACGACAGACGTTCAAATGGACGCCAAAACCAAGCTAGATGAAGCGGTTCCAGACTTGGAGCAGCAGCCGCTGCTGCCAGCGCCGCCAGCACCAGCAGACCCCAAGCTAACTGTCCGCTCACCCGAGTGCGAGCTACCACGCGAAGTTGCTGCTGCTTCCCCTGGCACGTCCCCCGCCACCGTCCGGACCCTGGCGCTGGTCACGGCGACGGCGGCGCTGGCCTTCGGCGTTGACCTGGCCGCGCGCCGGGAGTACCCCACCCTCGTGGCCTTCGCGGCGTCGTTCGTGCTATTCTGCGCCTCCTCGTCGCTCTTCGCGTGGTGCCAGGGCCGCGGCCGCGGACAGCAGCAGCCTCCGCCGCCGCCGCCGCGCGCGTGGCCGGCGGCGGCGGCGGCGCGGGTCCTGTTCTGGTCGTTCACCATGGCCCTCGTCGTGAGCATGACGTGCTGGGCGGCCGACAGGCCCAGGGTGCCTTGGGCGGCCGGGTCCGCCCTGTCCGCGCTGGGGGTCGTTGTCAGCTGGATGTGCCTAGCGGAGATCGCGCCGTTTTTCGGTCGCGCGACGGTGCAGATATCCCTGGGGGTCCGTGTTCGGGAGAAAGCAGTGAACAAGGAGTAGCAGCGACGAGCTCAGACTCAGAGCCCCACACTGCTGACTGACTGCTGATTGGTTGATGCAGCCACCATTTGTCTTGCCAAATGTTTGAGCATGACAGTCATTGGATATCTTCGTCCTCTACCGTGCTATCTCTCGCTCACCAGACACGCCCTCTCTGCTCCACTTCTTTTCCTCTGAGAAACGAGTCATGCAAGTTTATTGGCCGATTGAATCTTACTACTATCAGCTTAAGTGCGCGCCTAGGTAGCATTGGACATAAATTCAGTTGCATCAAGAAAACACAGAAAACTGTTTTCCGACGGTTTATAATGGAATAACATGAAAGCTAGTTTAAGCAGGAACCAGGCGTATGCACAAGATCAACTCACAATAGGTTGCGTTTCCATGGCCTGTTAAAAGAACTGTACGTGACAATACCTAGCTAGGTAGCACTAAAACTTGAATTCAGTTGCATCAGTCTGACCATCTTAGACCAAAGAAGAGCAACAGATAAAGTAGCAGCACGTAGGAAATGATGGCCATCGATCAGGCATGTGACGGGAACTGAAATTTTGAACAATATAGGTTAGTGTACTATAATAGTAGGTAGCCTGCCTAAATATTGGTGTAGCCCCCGACTATGCAGAGGTAAATCAAAAAATAGGATAACTCAAATACTAAGGCACAGAATTTCATCGACACCGTGTAATAAAGTTAGAGCATCTCCAACCGTGACTGCATATTTTGGCATTGTATATCGTGCACGATATCACGTTGCAGCGCACAGCGCCGGCGGGGCCTCCACCGGAGGCTGCATTTTGCAGCGCTCGCGCAGCGGCGGAAAAGAGGTCCCCAGCAGGTGCTGCAAACTACAGCACGCAGCGCTGGCGCAAACAACATTCACACGCTGGTATAGAATCAACAAGATCAAACAAACCCAAATACAACAATAAATTGTCTAGTTATTATTACAGTACAAGCAAATAATTCATGGGCAATACAATAAGTACAACAAATGTTCATCAACAAATACAACAAGCTGTTCATCAACAATACAACAACACAACAAGCAAAGTGGCCACTATAGTGGCATCCTTTTTGTGCCCTTTGAATTGTACATGCCATGTCGCCGAATAATTCTTCCAACTCCAGTGCATGCAATCAATTGAGCCAACCATGCCTGGAGACCCCCGGTTCATGTTGAACTCCAAAAGCCTAGTCGTGTCTTCAGCATCGGGGCTCTCGAGTATGTGGAGCCAAACACATGCACAATTGCTACGACAAAGCGCTTGACATACATGATAGCCATACTCTCACCCATGGCCAAGTTGTCGTCAACTAGATCTGCCGGTATACCGTATGTGAACATATGCAAGGCGGCGGTCACCTTCTGATAGGTGCTATGCCCAAGTTCTCCGGCAGCATTCCTCCATTGCTCAAAGAACCGATCAAACTTCATCACCTCCGTCGCGATGTGTTTGAACAGCTCGATGCTCATCCGAGAACGCCGACGAAAGTAGCTCCCTGGATATGTCGCGTCTTTATTGAAATACATCCGCATCAACTTGTTGTGGCCTTCAATCTGCTCCCTCCATAACTTCTGTCTACCAAAAACTGAACCACCAATTTTTGGCTTCTTATTGGCACGGCAAACCAATAGCATGAAGATGTTCTCTTCTTTCTCAATATCGAATTCATCATCGGATGAATCATAGGAGGAGCTCTACAAACATGTAAAAATGGATTACTAGTACTAGCTAGTAAACTACAAATCTAGCAAAGAATGTGTGTGTGGATGGCTTCACATACCTTGTGAGGATACCACCGAACACCTAGGGTGCGCCAAGTTACGACCCGGCTTGAAGAGGACATGTTCACTGTCGGTCAGTGCACCGCAGCCGGCAGCACGACACGTCGCCAAATCAACCGAGGCACGACGCTAATCGACCGTGGAGAGACATTGCGCTTGCAGTCACATCGGTGGTGTCGACGGCAGCTTGATTTACCGCGACTGCGCGCAGGGGCAGCCATGGGGAGGCATGGGGGCGGATCCACAACGCTTCGGCGGAATATCGGCATGGCGGGAGCAAATCGGCGCGGCGGTGACGCGGGAGGAGAAATGGGGAAAGAAGTGGGCGCTGACGCATGATAAAATTTTCTAGCGGTTGGCTCTTCGCGTGCGAGCAGACAGATAGCGCGCTGCAACCGGCGCCCAACATATGGCACCTAGGATAGAGCAAAATGGCCCGCGCGCAAAAACATTTACAACGCCTAGACGTTTAGAGCGCCTGCTGGAGAAGTGCCGGAAGCTTTGCGCGCGCTAAACGGATGGTTTTTATAGCGTGCCCGCGGTATAGAGCGCCTATTGGAGATGCTCTTACCCTCTATCCCAAATTAGAAGTCATATATTTGTCTAGATTCACACATATCTATACACTAAAACGTGTCTAGATATATAAATCCGCGACAAGTAATTCAGTATAGAGGGAGTATCTACATCTATGCAGAACATGTTACGTGGGATACAAAACGAGTAAATCAGCAAATAGGATAAGTCAAGCACTAAGGCGTAGCATTTCATCAACACCTTAAAAAGGGAATAGTATTTATGTATGGATTCCGATAAAATAGCGGTATTCTATATCATATGTGTCTTTCTTTATCGATCGGGAGTAGTGAAAAAAATGCCTATATGCTTCCCCTCCCTCTTTAACAAGAGATGCAAAAAAAAAAGCCAAGTAAGGGTGCCCTATGGCTATGGGTATTTGATCTTGCTTCCTCCCCTTTTTTCATGGAAAAAGGAAATATGAATTTATCCATTCATTTCATTTTGGAGGTTGATAGTTTATTTATTGGGAAAGAGTTGATCATTCTCTTCTACACTTTAAAATTGATGATCTCGAGCCATCCGTTGAGAATGGAAATTTAATAATAAATAAGTATTAAACAAACCTGTTTACTTGTCTTTTTCGAACTATGTTTCATTCATATGATAGAATATGGGTTTAAATAAATCGGATTTGGGGGGGGGGGGGGGGGGGGTCCCTAATAAATACTTAACTTTCTTTTATCCATATTGGTCCATAGATAGCAAGTTTGGATTAGTATACACAAAACTAAACCAATGACTATTCATGATTCCATCCATATTGGATCAATTCTCTATACCACTTTGCAATGAAAAGAGGAATGTTTGTTATGGTAAAACTTCGTTTAAAACGATGTGGTAGAAAGCAAGGTGTGAATTGAAGGACATGATCGATTGTGGATTTTGCTATCCACCATTTTCCATAGTAATGAAAATGCTCTTGGCTCGACATAGTCTGTTCTATTCGTCCCGAACCTATTTGCGTTGGGTTGTTTAGTTTTAAATAAATAGTACACAATGGAGATCGAGAGGATAGAATTGATTTTTTATCAAGGGAAAGGATCTAGGGTTAGTGAAAACTAATAAATTAGGCCAACTTTGCCAGTCTATCATTAATATAGAAATCGAAAGGTTAAAATAAGAAAAAAGGTAATAAATTATTACATAAAAAACTGATAAGAGGGATACACAATCTACGCAGAAAGTGAATATTCAATGCACATTCAAATTTGTGGGATGGGTAACTTGGAATAATGTTAACACAAAAAATAAATTGTTTTATCACCATAGCATAAAGTAAACGTTGTTCATTAGTAACAACCAACTGGTGTTAAAGGAAAGAAGTACAGTTCGAACAAATGGAAGGTAAACATGATTTAAACACAACCCAGGATTGCAAAATAACCTTCTACTTGTTCCATGCATCAGTTGCATATCTGAATCTTAGAAGTAGCTAGGTTCTTTTTTTTGGACCGATATGGCTTTTTCTTGTTACTCATGAGAGTTCAGGTTATATTTTCCCCTTTTCTTAGGGAGGGAGCTCCCTGAATTGTTTGACCATGTATCCTGTCCTATACTGTTTTTCCCAGGTTAGATAAATAAAAGCAAGCCTTGACAAGGATAAACCTTTAATCCACAGTAACAAAAGAATTAGGATTGCACCTTCATGATCATCAGTCATGCTGGCGATGCTTCGCTGTAGCCTTACCTGCCCTGGCTCCGCCTCCACCAAGAATAAGCCGACCGCTGCCACCAGCATCAAATGCAATTGGATCACATAGCAAACGCTATAGCTTAAAATTCTCAGTTGATAATTTAATAATTATGTAACTGCAAAAACTATAAACTGGAATTTTCATAAAACATACAATGAAATAACAAGTCACAGTTCACAGCTACAGCATACAAACTGATAGTAAAACACTAGCAAGTTTCACATCTATAGAGATTTGAGTGTATTCCACAATCTATAGACCATCATGTAATATTTACCTAATTCAGCTGTGAAAATGGAAGAACAAGGCAGGCCAGATTATACATAACTAAATAAATGTTAATAATCTGCGATTTCAGGGTTACCGGGACATTACTGTAATCTGATAATAACAAATTACCTAACAACTGAGCAAAAATTGATGGCAGGGAGTAGTAAAAAATAGTGACGCAACAAGTCACATTTCGCAGCTACAACATACAAACTAATACTCCCAGTAAAACACTGGAAAGTTTCAGATCTACAGGAATTTGAGTGTATTCCACAATCTATAGATCACCATGTAATATTTACCGAATTCAGTTGTGAAGATGGAAGAACAAGGCAGGCCATAATATACAAAAACTAAATAAAATGCTAATAATCTGCAAATTTCAAGGTGACCAAGACAATACTGTAATCTACTCCTAAAACAACTGAGCGAAAATTACCTAAACCAACTGAGCGAAAATTGATGGCAGGGAGTAGTAAAAAATAGCACACTCACGTATGTACTATAATAAGCTTAGTACACTCGTCAAGTGATTAAGTTCACCTCTCCTCACTTTGGCTCCTCTTCCGATGGTTTCACTTTCACCCAATCAGGTTCACCGAGGAGCGAGAGTATTGGTGCGGTAAAGCAAGCTTCATCATAATCTTCATGCCAACATTTTCCTTCAGCTATAGCTATTTTCTTCATATCTATAATCACCTTCTTCGTTTCCTTACGCAGGGAGTCATACTTCTTTTTCTCGTCCCTTCTCTTCTTCAGTACTTCCAACTTCTTCCTCTTCTGCTCCTCTAGCTGGAGCATTGGTTCCTCCTGCTTGCACATCATCTCCACTGTCTCCTGATTATCTTGCTTCTCCTGCATTTTCTTTTTATCTTGCTCATCTAGCTCATACATTCGGTAGAGCTTGTTGATCAGGTTCTCAAAAGGGACCGTAATGTCAATGAAATCAAGGTCAGCCCTGGCGTACAACGGCTCCTCCGAAAAATTTGAAGAGACGTAGAACTCTCGCTCGGTGAAGCTCAGGGCCACGGTGATGGACCAGGAGTGCAACAGAAAGAGAACATCACCAAGCTTGACACCGAGCCCCCTTATGTAAGACATGATAGAGATCCCCTCGCCGCCGGGCAGCCTCTTCATAACAGCAACCTCCCTGAGAGGCACAGAGGAGCCTTCCCTGAAGATGCCTTCCTTGGGGCGTGGCCACCCCACGTACTTCATGTCGGTGTGGTAGGAGAGAGCGCCCCGGTGCCCGCCCTCCCCTGCCTGTTCCAGACAAAATCCGTCTGGTCCGATCACTAGGCGCGCAATGCGTGCCGCGTACGTGTACCCCGGACGCTCCGGAGGGAAGAGGTCGTACTTCTTCTGCCACCAGGATACCCGCGCTTTCTCGGCGGACGCCTTCATCTTGAAGAGAAAGAAGGGGAACCTGGGGGCTGCTCTGCTCCTGTCGCTGGGGCGTATCCACTGCTCCAGATCGGTGTCCTCCTTTCGAAGATCGAAGGACGCGAGCAGCTGCTCGAGCAGGCAGCCGTATATCTCCTCCTCGGTCTTTAGCCCTGTGCGGGTGGCGGCGGTGAGGGTCTCCTCGGCATTAAGCCCGCTTCGGACGGCGAGGTAGAGGATCTTCTCCGCCTCCTCGGCCTCGAGCCCGCGATGGACGGCGTTTTCGAGGAGCTTCTTCACTTCCTCGGCCTCAAGCCCTCCCCGGACGGCGAGGTAGACGGCTGCATCGGCTTTTAGCCCGCACTGAACGGCGAGGCGTACGGCCTTCTCCCTTTCCAGGGAATTTAGCCTGCTCTCACAGGCGGCGAAGAGGGCCTTCTCCCCTTCCTCGTTCATGAGTTCGGTCCGGACAGCTCCCTCGGCAGGTGGCCTGCTGCCGACGGTGTATGAACTCATGTCGAAGAAAACAGCCTCCTCCCCTGTCCCCTCTCCGTCTGCCACGGCTCAAGTTGCCACGGAGTTTCGCCGCCGACGACCGACGCGGAGACGAGATCGAGATTAGGATTCCGGACGAAACGGCCTTTTTTCCTCCCTATATGTTTCTCGGGCCTCACATATTTTGTCGGGATTCCGGACATGGCCGAATACTCGATACTCAATCGAGTGGGCCAGCCTCATCGAAAGCAAGACGGTACCGCAGAGGGCTTTTCTGGCCTCCTAAAACAGAGTCCTCAGTCACTGCACCTCCGGGGAATTCAAGTGGCCCAAACAGCACCGGCTGTTAACCATTTTCTCTTCCCAGATGACTGTTTGTCAAAGCTAGTACGGTGGAAATTGGAAGTGCTGATGTTATGACTTCCTCGACCCTATCAACTGCGAACTACAACTCTACAATAGCAGAGATTCGCCTCCTCTTTGGTGTCTTCGACTCAACCATACACATGCCGTCCACTCACTCGGATTTCGAGTCTGTGGGCGATAGGATCGGCCTGACGATCGGGAGCTTACGCTTCCAAGTCGGTCAGTTGGGCACACTTCGTCTCCCCGACCAGCCGAAGGTTCCCTCGATTACTCCAGCATCGTGGTTTCCACCGCCGATCGGCAACCTGGGCGAATTCAACAACCTGACAGTAGTCGGAAATACGATCAGCGACAACAGTCGCGAGTCCGATCTGAATGATCTGGCCACTAAAGATGGAGCCGTAGGCTCCGAATCTAAAAGCCGCGGAAGCAATAGCTTTCCCAAACACTACATGTGCGCCGTCGTCAACACAGGCGAGAACGGGGGCACTCGGGACAACACCGCTACCGGCGGCGGTATCCCAGTCGCGAACGGTGATCCCACCAATGGCGCACCCACCAACAACAGGACGGAAGGACACCCGCATCTCACTGTGAATGAGCATGCCCCAGAACGCGTGTTGATCAAACTCAACGATGCCGAGTGGGCTCGCTGTCGAGAAGCCTTGCGGGGCAATCCCCTGCCACCAAACTCGTCCCAAGATATGCTGATGGGTTACCATTGGCTTCTCAAGGAGGATTACAAGCACCAGCAACAAGTAATCGCCCATCTCGACGAGCGCAGAAGGTTGGCGGATGAGTCGAGCCTTCAGCGAGCTCAACTCTCCTCCATTAAAGGATCATCCTCCAAGGATAACGATCATGTGGCCGCCAAGAGACGCTCTCGACTGACCCATCTCACCGATAAGGAGCGAGAAGAAGCCGCGCGAGTCCTCAATTTATCATCTATGACGGTGGATACGTGGGGCAATGTGCTCCCGAAGACACCACAGGCGGCGGTGACGGCAGCCACCATGTACCTCCTCAGCAACCAGCCACCGGCTAGGGATCCGCGGGCCACCATGCACTGATCTACGATCACGGGCCTAGGGCTAGTCGAAGCTGCCCTCATCAAGGATCCAACACTGGAGCCGAAGAAAAACAAGGCTCTGGCAAAACGCTACTCTTCGCCTTCCTCCAGCAATGACAGCCACGACTTGTCATGGCGGCGCCGTTCACGATGGCATGACCACGGCTACGATGTGTGTGATGACATCACGCAGCGCAAGGTCGACAGGATGCGCGCAAGGCGTGCCCGTTCGACTGACTCGGAAGATGATGGGATGAAGCTATGCGGCGCCAGCTGCTTCAGTAGGGCCATCAGGCAGAAGCGAATGTGAAATGGGTTTAAAGTCCCATTAGAGAACCCGAAATTCGACAGCCTACAGGACCCGAAGATCTGGCTAGAGGATCACATCTCCTCCTTCAAGCTGCATGGCGAAACCACAAGCACGACGATGCAATGCCTCCAGCTACAGCTGCAAGGTGCCACCCGTGCGTGGCTCAACAACCTCCCGCACAGATCAATTCGCAGCTGGGAAGAGCTAGTCTACAGCTCCGTATGAAACTTTAAGGGCACTTACAAAAAGGCCCGCATCAATCGAAGAATTGTGAGGCTGCTACCAGAAGACCGGCGAGCCACTGCGCTCGTACATCCAGAGATGGTCCATCATAAAAAATTCTGCAGAAGAAATCTCTGAGGATCGCGCAATCGACGCGTTCAATGGCATACGCCGAAGAGTGCTCAGGGAGGAGCTAGGCCGCTCGAAGCCCAAGATAATCGACCACCTGATGGAGATCGTGAATAGGTGGGCCGATGGAGAGGACTCGGTAAAAAACAGTGTCCATTCCAATGATGATGACGACCTCGGCCGTAGTTGCGATCGCCGAGGAAAACGTCGAATGCATGGATACGAGGACCGCGAAGAAGTCGACATGGTCGCGGCTGGCTACGCTGACAAACACGACGATAACCGCAACAGCAGATACCGCAGTGGTGGATACCGCGATTGCAGAAAAACCACGCAGTGTGGCAGCGCCGCACTCGCGATGAGGCACCTGGAACATCTATCCAGGACAAACTATCCGGACCGTGCAACGTACACTTCTACATCGACAAGCACGACGGCAAGAAAAAGTCCAGCCACCTTCTAAAGGACTGCTACGAGTTCCTCAAGCTCCATGAAGGGCTAGCCCAGATGAATCGTGACGCGATAAACCAAGGCTATGGGGCTGCCCCAAGCACTGTGGCTCATGGAGCACCTCCACCACCACCCGGGCCACCACCACCTGCGGCTGCACTAGTCCAGAATCATGGAGGCGAGCCATACCCACGAGCCTTGGGAAACATGGGGATGATACAAAAAGGTCGCCCCTCAAAACGAGTGTAAAAATCGATCACTCGCCAAATCAATCTGGCGATGAACTCTCCGCCCTTTACCACTGAGTATCTCAGTGGAAGTGAATCATGCATCACCTTCGACAAGTGCGATCACCCGCGCCAAGTACCTCGCCCAAGCCACAGTCCCCTGGTGCTCGAGGTGCAAATTGGAGGCTTTGAGATGAGTCGTGTCTTCATGGACGGCGGAAGCGGCATTAACCTCATGTTCACAAGTACCTTGCACGCAATGCGAATTCCTCTGTCATGTCTGGAAACTTCAGACACGACTTTCCACGGAATTGTCCTAGGGAAGGGCTTATACCCCCTGGGCAAGATCAGCCTCGATGTCATCTTCGGGACGCCGGCAAATTTTCGACGAGAGCGCATCGAATTCGAAGTTGTCGACTGGCCCTCTCAATACCACTGCATCCTCGGACATGTCGCGTTCGCGAGGTTCATGGTAGTACCACACTACGCCTATCTGTAGATGAAGATGCTGGGCCCAAACGGCATTATCACAGCCAACGGAAGCTTCGAGAGATCCGACAGCTGTGATAGAGAATTCAACAGAATTTCCCAATCTTCCGGCATGCAAGAGGAACTGGCGAGGTTAAAGGAGTCGACAGACAACAGTCTGCCTCCCCCGAGCAAGACAATCTCACCCGACCAATCCTTTGACACGTCGGTGCACACCAAGAAAGTCCAGGTCCACCCAATGGACATGACCAAGACGACCCTCATCGCCAACAACCTGAGTCCCGCATAGGAACTCGCGCTCGTCGAATTCCTTCGTGAGTGCTGGGAAATCTTCACCTGGTGTCTAGCGGACATGCCAAGAGTTCCCAGGGAATTTGTTGAGCACTCACTCAACGTGAATCCTAAAGCAAGGCCAGTCAAACAAACAATACGGCGGCTGTCTGAACCAAGGGAAAAAGCGGTCGGTATGGAAGTCAACAGACTCCTCGACGCTAATTTCATATGCGAGATCAAGGAAAGCACCTGGGTCGCAAATCCCGTACTCGTTCCCAAAAAAGACACAGATATCCTGCGGATGTGCGTGGACTTCACCTCCCTGAACAAGCATTGCCCGAAGGACCACTTCCCGTTGTCACGGATCGATCAGATAATCGACTCCACCGCGGGATGTGAGTGCCTCTGCTTTCTCGACGCCTACTCAGGCTATCATCAGATTCGAATGAAGGAGGAGGACCAGGATAAAACGGTGTTCGTCACGCCCTTTGGTGTCTTCTGCTACACAACGATGCCCTTCGGGCTAAAAAACGCAGGAGCCACCTACCAGCGGTGTATGCAGGCCAGCCTCAAGAGCTAGCTTGGTCGCAACATCCAAGTCTACGTTGACGACACCATCGTCAAAACCAAGGAGGAAGCTTCGTTACTCGTTGATCTCCATGAGACCTTCGGTAACCTCAATCGCTACCGGATCAAGCTTAATCCGGACAAATGCTCCTTTGGCGTACCATTTGGGAAACTGCTCGGGTATCTCATATCCACAAGAGGGATCGAGGCCAACCCGAAGAAAATAAAGGCCATACTGGCCATGGAGAAGCCGAAGAACGTAAAAGGTGTCCAATAGCTGGCTAGGTGAACCGCGGCGCTCAGTCGATTCATCAGTCGAATGGGCGAAAAGGCACTACCCTTTTACCAACTTCTCCGCAAGGCTGATAAATTCGAGTGGACAGATGAAGCACAAGAAGCATTCGAGGACCTCAAGCGTCTACTGTCCACCTCACCGTTGTTGGTAACACCTCGCGAAAAGGAGCCGCTGTTGATATACATCTCCGCCACCAACCAGGTGGTTAGTACTGTGCTTGTAGTGGAGCGAGCTGAACAAAATAAGGTCCACGGGGTGCAATGCCCAGTCTACTACCCCAGCGAGGTGCTCACGCCAACAAAACAGCGGTACCCACATTATCAGATGTTGGCGTACGGTGTCTTCATGACAGCCAGGCGACTGCACCACTACTTCCAGCAGCACCCAATCATAGTGGTGAACAACGCCCCATTTGGACACATACTCAACAATCCCGATGCCACTGGACGAGTCGCAATCTGGGGGATAGAGCTGTCCCCGCGAGACATCACATATGAGAAGCGAGACACGATCAAGTCGCAAGTGCTCCCGAACTTCCTTGTGCACTGGATGGAAAACCAGCTCCCCGACAAACCAGACATGTCCTATCTATGGACAATGCACTTCGATGGGGCCAAGCGCAAGGAGGGAGCTGGCGCGGGCGTCATCCTGACATCGCTGCAAGGTGACAAGATGAGGTACATTTTACGAATGTAGTTCACCGCCTCCAACAATGAAGCTAAATATGAAGCCTTGCTCCACGTGATGCGCATGGCAAATGCCTGCGGTGCAAAGCGACTCGTTATCTACGGTGACTCCAAACTGGTGGTCAACCAAACAATGAACGAGTGTGATGCCCTGAGTGACAACATGATCGCCTACCGCGACCTCTACGACACACTCGTGGGGGAATTTGATGGTTGCGAGCTGCGACACGTAGGTCATGAGAGCAACGAGGAGGCGGACATACTCGCCAACATTGGCTCCACCTGCGCCAAGTGCCACCTGGAGTATTTCTAGAGCACATCTGCGAGCGCTCTATCAAATCAAAGGCTCTAGAGCATAAAAACCAGCACGTCAAAGGACTCGGGGGCTACGCCACCCAACGAGCCAACGACACTCGACAACATGAAGCCATACACAGGACTCGAAGGCCCCCTGGAGGTGATGATGATCGACCCATCCTGTACGCAACCATATGTCACATATTTGCTGAGCAAAAGGTTGCCAGATGACCCGATACATGCGCGTCATATAGCTCGACGATCCAAGGCATTCGCCCTCATCAATGGCGAACTGTACAAGTGCAGCATCACAGGAGTCCTCCATTGGTGCGTCTCCAACGGGGACGGAAGAGCCATCCTCCTCGACATACATGAAGGCACTTGCGGGCACCACGCCGGTAGTCGCGCCCTCATCGCCAAAGCTCTATGAGGTGGATTCTACTGGCCAACGGCAATGTGCGACACCAAGGACATCGTCTAACGTTGCAACGCCTGCCAACGATTCACGGACAAGCCGCACGCACCTGGCACGAAGCTCATGCCAATACCTGTGGCTTGGCCCTTCGCGCAATGGGGACTCGACATGGTCGGCAAGCTCTAGAAGTCTTCACCTGGAGGGTACGTCTACCTCCTCATTGCAGTTGACAAATTCACCAAGTGGATTGAGGTCATGCTGGTGACAAACCAATCAGGAGCCAGCGGCGTTAAATTCTTCGAGTCCATCGTCTTCCAGTTTGGGTTGCCACACAGCATCATCACCGACAACAGAACAAACTTCACCTCAAATGAATTCCAGGGCTTCTGCGAAAAAGTGGGAATCAACATCAGCTATGCCTTAGTGGCGCACCCTCAGACCAACGGTCAAGTCGAAAAGGCCAACGACCTCGTCTACAGCGAGATCAAAAAATGCTCCTTCGACCACTCGAAAGAGCTGCTGGGTGCTGGCCCGACGAGCTGCAATCAGTACTATGGAGCCTGCGCACAACTCCAAACAACACCACAGGCTACACTCTGTTCTTCATGGTACACGGTGCCGAGGCGGTACTACCCGTAGAAGTGCGCTATAAAGCCTCACGGGTAGTAACATACAGCGAGACAGAATCAACTCTCGCACTCGAAGACTCTGTCGACCTCCTCGACGAAGCACGTGAAATTGCAGCGGAGAGATCCACGATCTACCAGCACAACTCCGCAACTACCACAGTAAAAGGCTACACCCCAGATCCTTTGTCAAAGGAGATCTGGTCCTGCGACTGAAGCAACAAGGGCACCTCAAGCTCGAGTCCCCTTGGGAAGGACCTTACGTGATTACCGAATTAATCCCAGGTGGCGCCTACCTCCTTAAAGATTTAGAGAGATGAGTTGCATACTCCAATCCCTGGAACATCGCGCAGCTGCGCCATTTCTACCCTTAGATGTTTTTACTTTACAAATAAGGTTGTTTAGCCAGACTACTTAGCCATACATTGTACCTCATGATATTCTGCGAATAAATAAAGCTAAGTGCTCCAAACTTTCTGTTTTTCTGTTTTCCTTGCAATTATATCACTCGGGGGGCTGCGCCACCCTTTACACCTCGTTCCATGAACAACGTAGTATCCTGAGTAGTTGACGCACTATCAATCGAACCCTTGGTAAAACCAACCCAGCTGCAACGCACCTGACAGGTTGGCAAGGTGGTGAGATGAATATACGTTAGGCTAATGAAAAGGAACTGCAAATTACAATACAGTCGAAAAACATACAAGCTAGCAAGTTGTTTACACAATAGCGGGTATCAAAAACACCCGGTACAATTGTATAAACTTTACAACACCTATACATCCATGTGCAGGTCCATACTACATTACTGCTGCAAAAGGAGGACATTTGTTTGCTCTTCGAAGAAATCAACAATATCTTCGGCTAGCCGATCAACCGCCTAGTAATGTGGCACCATGTTCTAGGTCATCCCTTCTGGCGGAGGCGGTGGTACAGCGGTAATAGCTGCGACATCCACATCTGGCCGATGCAGGTGAACAAGTGCCAATGCATCCTTGGCACCCACGACCAATTGCTGACGCACTCGCAGACCGCACTGATATCTTGAAACTTCGATAGCAAAGCCAGCAAGCTTGAAGGCACCACATCCAGGGGAAATATCACCTGAAAAATATGCTTAAGGCACGATTGCACCTTCTTCAAGCACTGCAGCACTCGCGATGCATGATCCTGCAGCGTCGCCAACGTGACTGCACGATCGTGGTCCACCTAGAAATATCCGCTAGCTTGCAGCTGCTCCTGGGTCAAGTCGTTTAGACGAATGGCAACTCGATCCCTCTCATCCTGCGGATGACGAGCGCTAACAACTACAAGAAGTAGAGCAAAGCATAAGGATAAGGCATCGTCGCGAGTGGCTAAGGAAAAGGAAAAGAAGCTAGAGAGCTAACATTTAAATTGCTCATTCAATTGAGCAACTTCGCCCAGGAGGTACTTCTTGCGCGCACTGGCCTTCTCAGCCTTCGACTTCCACACGTCCGCGTTACCATGAATCATGGGAAGATCTCGCTCCAACTGCTTTATGTGATCACGCAGTCACGCAAGCAACGACAACTCCTCCACCTTTGAACGCGGCCACGCCACAGTTTCATCGGTGGGAGGAGAGTCAGGAGGACCACTCGAAGGACCCTATTATAGCCAAAACAAGAGGCATATAAGACTAACCATCCATCAATAAAAGAGAGGAGTGCATTCAAATTCAACAAGTATCAAAAGGGGCACCACCATAGAACATAGTTCAACAAGGAAAGCTACACTATTACAAAAGGCAGCTGGGAAATGCTCTAATGCTTCGCTTTCGACTTCAGGGGCTTCCTCGAAGCTGTGGTAGTCTTCGATGCCACAGACTTCCCAGCTACAGCCCCAGATGTCGCAGCCTTCGCATTCTTCAATCGTCGCAGCTCCGCCGAGTAATTGGCGACTGTTTCAATGAGCCAAGGCCCATATTTACTACAACTACCAGTGAAAGTGAACACTACCTGCTGGCCATCCATGGTGACCGCCATCGCCTTGGAGATTTCGCTAGGTTCCAGCTCCACACCATGGGCTTGCGCCATTGCGAGTGCCATGGTCGCTCCAACTGACCGCTGTGCTTTCTTGAAGTCCATCGGCATGCCCTCCGCGAATGATTCCACCAGGCCATCAAGATTTTCGATCAATTTAGCCTTGGGGACCATCTCCTATCGAAGATGGCTCAATACGCCCTTGGCTTTTCAAAGTATGTCTTGGACAGAGACGCTGCAGTCCTCGACTGTGGTCACGGCGCCTGCTAAGGCATCCGCGCGAGCCAAATCCTGGGCGTCAAAGCTCACGCCGGTAGCATCTGAAGAATACACATATCAGCACAGCAACATGCAGGAAAAATGCATTGGAAAATGGAAGTGAGGCAGTATCATACCTGGAGCTTTTGCGACAGAGAAAAGGGTGGCGGAGGAACGTAACTCTTCCTCGCGTTTTTGCGACTCCTCAAGAGCCTCGACTGCCTCCTCGCGTTTCTTCTCCGCTGCAGCAAGTCCCTTTTCGAGGGAAGTGACGCGACGAAGAAGCTCATTATGCTCACCTATAAGGGACAAAAATGGCAAAACCTGAGCTCACCAACCTCTACACAAGAATAACGGACAACAAAGTATAAAGCAAACCTTCAATAGCATGATGGCGGTTATCCAACATAGCATGCTATCGACCTAAGGAAACGATCTGCTCAGCGAGGCGAGCAGAATTCTTCAAGATAGGCTACACCAAAGAAAAAATAAGCATGAGCATTAACAAAAATTCGACCGCCAGCGACAAGAGAAAAAATCACGTGTTCCTCCAGGGACTCTGAAGATTCTTTCAGAATCGATGCTCGAGCAACAATCTGGTGTCCCCCAATGTGGGGGAACTCAAATAATTGGCACCAGAGTGGGTCGCCGCCAGAGGAGAAGGAGATTGTGCTGCCACCTCCTTGTTCTTGGAGTCTGCGACTTTGGACTCCTTGACAAATTGGCAGTCGTCAGAGGATGACGACATTGTTTGACTGCCAAATATCCAACACTACTTCGGAAGGAAAAGATTTTGAGAAGATAAAATGAACTCGTAAACTTATAATGATGTACCCGTCAAAATTTTCGAGGTCAAAGGAATCTCCAGATGACTCCTTCGGCAACCTCAGCTTCTTTAACGAAGGAGGAGCCATGGCGCGCATAGGCACGACAGGGATTGGCTCCTCTACTACAGTAGGAGGACCCTCGGGTGTCGTCGGTGATGAGGCATCTGAATCCTTGCTACAGGAGTGCTTGCGAGTCCCGTGCCCACTGGACTCGGGGGCTTCCTGCTCCTCCCCAACAGGGACGGTGGAGCCCGACTCGTCATCTTCTTCCGCTTCACACAAAATTATTCCTTCGGGCTAAGGAGGCAAGTTGGCGGCCGCCTTCCAGTCCTGAAATCAGAACCAAGCATCAATACAAGCTACAATGAGCAAGTAATCAAAAAATGTGAAGAATATTCAAAAAGAAATCCACCTCAGGCGGAGGATGGCTCGCATAGAATGGAGGCACGACTGAGTCACCCAGGAGATCCTCCTTGGTGGTGTACTTGGTCAGCAGTCGAAACCTCATGTCTACTTCACCAGAAGAAATGCCCTCTATAGAGATGCGAGTGACATCACCAGTACCAATCCAGTGGCACATCGGATGCACCCTGGTGAAAGAACATTTCATGTTTTCCTATGTTTTGCGTGTTAGATAACAATACTATGGAGACTTTTCATGTGTGCTAAGTGTGCAAGAAGTTTTGAGAGGGGCCGGATAATCCGCCCCTCCAAGGGCCGGATAATCCGGCCTACCTCATCTCTCAAGGAAGCCAAGGCGCGTCGCTCTGTATCCAGTCGGATTTTCTCCCAGAAAATCCGAACTGGGGCGGTTTTTCCTCCCCAGGCCGGATAATCCGGGTTTCGCAAGGGCCGGATAATCCGGCCCCCAGTTTTCGAGCAAAAGGAGCCAAGGCGTGTCGCTCGGTATCCGGTCGGATTTTCTCCTGGAAAATCTGAACTGGGGCGGTTTTTCTTCCCTAGGCCAGATAATCCGGCCTTCGCATAGGATCGGATAATCCGGCCCCCAAAAGTTGATCAAGGGCAAGCTCGGCACGTCGCTTTGTGAGGGGGCGGATTATCTGCCGGATATTCCGAGTCTGGGGCGGTGTTTTCCCCAGGCCGGATAATCCGGCCCTCACTTGGGCCGGATAATCCGGCCCCCAAAGTGTGCAACAGCTGGTTTTTGGAAGGGGGTATAAGTACCCCTTCTTCCCCAACGTTTAGAACTCTTGATTCATTCGAATTTGACCAGACCTTGTGCAAGAGCTCTCATTCTCGATCTCCCACTTCAACCACCCGAAGGTCTTGATCTTTGGTGGAATTGAAGGAGGAGAAGTTCATCATCAACATCAAGAATCAAGCGCTTCAACTCCTCTCCATTCACTTGGAGAAATCCCTGATCTAGTATTCTTTTCAATACCTAGATCTTGTTATTGTATTTGACAACTTTGTTCTTGTGGCAGCTTGTTGTCATTTCGGGAGCCTCCAAGTTGTTGTAGATTTGTTACCCCGCTAGTTGTGTAAAGGCGCTGGTGCCTGCCTCGAATGGTACCTAAAGTGGAAGGTGGATCAGGCCTGTTGTGGCGAGATCCATCGGAGAACAGGGTGAGGCCTTTTGTGGCGTGGTGGTCTTAGTACCGCCCACCCCTCCAACGCAGACGTACTTCCCTTAACAAGGAAGGAACTGCGGTCAAACAAATCCTATGTCTCCGTGTTCTTCACTTCGGTTCACTCGTTCCTCTTCCACTCGCTCTTTACTCGCTAGTAGATAGGTTTGCATATAGGGAAATTCCACCCTTTAGTTTATCTAGAGAATTTTCCTTTGTGCAAAGCCTAAAATTGAAAAAGAATTAAAAATTGGTGTAGCACCTATTCACCCCCCTCTAGGTGCCCATACGATCCATTTCAATTGGTATCAGAGCCCCGGCTCTTAATTCGGGCTTAACCGCCTAAGAGTAGTATGGGTACCAAGGATGATGGAAATGAGGCTGTGGATAAGGTCACAATGGATGATCTCAAGTCGTTGGAAACAACCTTGTTGAAATCCTTTGAGGCCAAGATGGAGGAGATGAATCAAATGATTGCTCGTCTTACATCATCCATAGCCCCATCTCCATCCTCCTCTGAGGCTCCCACACCATCATCTAAGGAAAAGGGTAACACCGGATCCAAGGATGATGATGTGGAAGGTGAAAAACTAAATGGCTCCACCTCCAAAAAGGGAAGTGGTAAGGAGGAATATAGTGAGGTTCGCCACGTATATTCCCCGGACCCACCTATCCCTCATCCTCATATAAACAATAGGGGTGATCCACCCAAGCTCACTACATCCTCTTTTAACCAATGGCAATTTCTAATGAAATCTCATGTTTGCAGCTCCTCTATTGAATTGTGGAGGATTATTGAAGAAGGTCTTCATATTGGAGATCAAACCAATCTAACGAGAAGGGAAGTTGTGGATAGCCAGTTGAATGCCACCGCTCTCCACATGATACAGCTGGGTGTGGGTCCCAAGGACATGCCACACATTGAACATCTCAACACAGCTAAAGAGGCGTGGGATGCTCTTACGGACCTTTTCGTTGGAAATGAAAGCATGAGAAGAAACAAGTATGATGCCCTTAGTAATTAAGCTGAGGGATTCTACATGTTGGATGGTGAAAACCATGAGGACATGTATAGAAGACTCAATGGCATCGCAACAACATTTCGGAAGCATGGGGCAACTCACATTGATGATGCATGGATAAAAAGAAAGTATGTGAATGCCTTAATGCCTTTCGAACTAACGGATTTGAAGAGCTTGCAAGGTAGACACAACTATCATCAAATGACATCCAAGGAAGTCATGCAAGAAATGGCGTCATTAAAAGTGGCGGCAAAGAATGCTGAAGATGCCCGTGTTCGGGCCATTGGAATGCAAAAGGGTGTCAATGTGGCTCTCAAAGCCAATGTTGTTGAGCAAGAGGACGAACAAGGAGCTTTTGAGGGGGTACCCATGGACTGCCCCGATGAGGTCAAACGTGCTCATGGTGAGTACATGGCATTCTATGCAAGGAACTTTTGGAAGGACCCTGCCAAAGCCAAGTCTGAACTTGAGCGCAAGAAAGGGTCAAATGGAAGAAGAGAAAGTGGCCTAAGATTGAGAACTTGCTTCAACTGTGGAGATAGACTGCACTTTGTAGCCGAGTGTCCTTATCAAAATAGAGAAGACAATGGTGGCAGGCTCATTCTTAAAGAGAAATCAAATCTCCTAAGAAGAAGCCGTTTGCTAAGAAGAATGGCCCTTTCAAGAAGCAACCCAAGATGGTCCTTGTAGCTCAAGAGGAATACTCCTCCGCAAGTGAAGATGAAGAGGATGATGATAGTTCCCGCAAAGTGGCTGCTATAGCCACCACATCGACCCCCTCCTCTCTCTTCGACTCGCGGAACGAGAACGCCATCAACAACAACGCCACTTGGCTAATGGCAAGAGGATCCGAGGGCTATGCTTCCGGTGGTTCTAAATGGGTACTCGATAGCGGTTGCACGAGTCATATGACCGGAAGCAAGGAGATCATCACGGAGATGCGGCCAAACCTTGATCACATTACCGTCTCCTATGGTGACAAGTCAAAATCTGAGGTACTGGGTCTCGGCAAAGTTGTGGTGGCTCACGATATCTCTCTCGTGGACGTCATGCTTGTTGAGACCCTCGGGTATAACTTACTTTCAGTTCGTGCCCTTGGTAAGATGGGCTTTGCAGTTTACATTGATGCTGATTTAGTGGTACTCTTGTGGAGCAAGTCTCTTAAAGTCGCTTTCGTGGGATATGTCGAATACAACCTGTACGTGGTGGACTTTTCGGGGAAAACCACTATAGGCCCGATGTGTCTCTTCGGAAAGGCTGACGCGGGTTGGCTATGGCATCGCCGACTATCCCACGTCAATATGAGAACTTTGCAAAGTCTCCACAAGGGTGGCCACATTTTTGGACTAAAAGAAAATGTCTCTTTTGCCAAAGATCGTGTTTGCAGGGCGTGTGTTGAAGGGAAAATGCATGATTCACCTCATCGAAGGAAAACCATTATTTCTTCAAAAAGGATTTTGGAGCTCCTTCATGTGGACCTCTTCGGTCCTCCATCTCATGCAAGCCTCGGTGGGAAGAAGTATTGTCTAGTGATTGTTGATGATTACTGAAGATACACTTGGGTTTATTTCTTCAAGTTGAAGAGTGAAACTCAACAAACTGTCATCGACTTCGCCAACGAGGTTCGACATCAACACAATGTCCCCATTTTGGCTATAAGGAGTGATAATGGCTCGGAGTTCAAGAACTACACCTTAAATGAGTTCCTAAGTGAAGAGGGGATAAGACATCAATATTCCGCTGCGTACAGCCCTCAACAAAATGGTGTAGCCGAGAGGAAGAATCGAACTCTAATAGACATGGCAAGATCAATGTTAGCCGAATTCAAATCTCCATATAACTTCTGGGCTGAAGCAATCTCTACTGCTTGTCATTCATCCAACCGTTTATACCTTCGCAAGATTTTGGACAAGACTCCGTATGAAATACTTACCGGTAACAAGCCAAACATCTCATACTTTCGGGTATTTGGGTGTAAGTGTTTCTTTCTTATTAAAGGAGTTCGTTTATCTAAGTTTGAATCTAAGGCTCTAGAAGGTATTTTTGTTGGTTATGGTGCCGAATCCCACACTTATAGAGTCTACAATAAGCTCTCCGGAACTATTGTAGAATCTTGTAGTGTGGTGTTCGAGGAAAATGACGGTTCCCGTGCGGAGCAAGTTGGTGTTTGTGATGCAGATGTTGAAATACCCCAAGATGCCATAAGAAGAATGGGTGTGGGATTCTTCCGCCCCATTGAGGAACCCCTTGTGGCGGACCGGGAAGGAAAATGCTCTACTCATATAGAGCCCTCATCTACACATACGCAACATGCTCCAACCACGGGGGCAACTTCTACACCATCTCCATCAACTGCTGAAGGTCAAGATGCTCCAGAAAACTCCAGGCTGGATTTTCCGGTTGACACCGGATTATCCGGCCACCCCGCTCCAGCTGACCATGCTACTCCTAGTGGTGAAGATATCAACGCAAGCTCCAGGCTGGATTTTCTGGCTGACCCCGGATTATCCGGCTCCTCGCCAGTTCAAGCAAGTCCCAGGCATCCTGATGAAGCTGCTGCAAGTACTCCCAGGCCGGATTATCCGGCCTCTTCATCGGCCGGAATATCCGGCCCTGACTCTCCAGTTCTGCTGCCTCCTGTTATGGTTATGGATTCACCTCAAGGGCATGCGTCTCCAGCACCTGCTATTGATGTTCCAATTACTGATCAAGGCGGAGAAAATGCTTCCAATGAAGACTCAAGTGATGAATCTCCTCCACCAAGAGACAACAAACTTATTGAACTTCGTCGCAAGGCTCGGGCTGATCATAACCTTGAGTTGAGGGGTCATACTCTCGACAAGGTTGTTGGTGATCTTCGACGAAGGGTTTCTACAAGAAGAGAATTGGCCAGTTTTGGTGAGCATCAAGCTCATATCTCCATGGTGGAACCTAAGAAGGTCTTTCAAGCTCTTGAAGACCCAGACTGGGTTGTTGCTATGCATGAAGAATTGAATAATTTCGAGCGCAACAAAGTCTGGAAACTAGTGGAGAAACCCAGAGAGTGCCGCAATGTTATCGGCACCAAGTGGATTTTCAAGAACAAGAAAGATGAGAATGGCACTGTTGTGAGGAACAAGGCAAGACTTGTGGCACAAGCGTACTCCCAAGTTGAGGGCATCGACTTCGGTGAGACCTATGCTCCTGTGGCTCGCCTTGAGTCCATCCGTATCCTCCTTGCTTTTGCTGCTCATAACAATTTTAAGTTGCAGCAAATGGACGTCAAGAGTGCCTTCCTTAACGGTCCTCTACATGAGTTGGTATACGTAAAGCAACCCCCGGGGTTTGAGGATCCTAACTTCCCGAACCATGTCTACAAACTCGATAAGGCACTCTATGGCATTAAACAAGCCCCACGTGCGTGGTATGAGCACCTTAAAGAGCTTTTGTTAGATCGTGGCTTCGAAGTTGGGTAAATCGACCCCACTCTTTTTACTAAGAAGGTTAAGGGGGAGCTCTTTGTATGCCAACTATATGTAGACGATATCATCTTTGGTTCTACTAACAAAGCTTTTAACGATGAATTTTCAAAGCTTATGACTAACAGGTTCGAGATGTCTATGATGGGGGAATTACGGTTCTTTCTTGGATTCGAGATCAAGAAACTTAGAGAAGGAACCTTTATTAATCAAGCAAAGTACATCCAAGACATGCTCAAGAGATTCAAGATGACGGATCTGAATGGTGTTGCCACTCCAATGCAAACAAAGTGTCATCTTGAACTCAACCCTCATGGTAAAGATGTGGACCAAAAGGTATACCGGTCCATGATCGGCTCTCTTCTTTACCTCTGCACATCTAGACCCAATATTGTGTTGAGTGTGGGAGTGTGTGCAAGGTATCAAGCAGCTCCTAAAGAAAGCCACTTAGTGGCGGTCAAGAGGATGTTTCGATATTTGGTTCATTCCCCCAACTTTGGTCTCTGGTATCCCAAGGGCTCCAATTTCTCTTTATGTGGTTATACTGACTCAGATTGGGCTGGTGATAAGGATGATTGAAAATCCACTTCTGGAGCTTATCAATTCTTGGGACGTTCTCTTGTTTGTTGGTCCTCCAAAAAGCAGAATTGTATATCTCTCTCCACCGCCGAAGCTGAATATGTTGCTGCTGCCAGCGCTTGTACTCAATTATTATGGATGAGGCAAACTTTAAAGGAATACGGTGTCAATTGTGACAAAGTGCCTCTTTTATGTGATAATGAAAGTGCCATCAAAATTGCGTACAATCCAGTTCAGCACACAAGGACGAAGCATATTAAGATTTGGAATCATTTTATTCGTGACCATGTTGCTCGAGGCGATATTGATATATCTTTTGTGAGCACGAAGAACCAACTGGTGGATATTTTTACAAAGCCACTTGATGAAGCAAGATTCTGCTATTTGAGAAATGAGCTAAATATCATTGATTCCAGGAGTTTGTCTTGATTACCCATGCACTCACTCGTACATCTCAATCCTTGTTTGGTCTAGGTGTGGGCATGGATATAGGGGGAGTGTGGTCCTAACTCATTGGGCTAACCCTTCCCCCATAATGCCAATAGCAAGATATATCATTTCTCTTAATATCATGTTGTGATATGTGAGCTTATTGATGAGTATTGGTCGTGAACCCAAGATATATCTTCGCGGTGTCACACCATACACTCCAACAAGGTGGCTTCGGCCACCGCCCTCTCTCTTGTGGAGAATTGGATCTTTTTGGATGTTATTTGCTCTCTCATGTTCTTATGGGAATCACACTCAATCTTGGCTTTTATTTGATTTGGATTTTGCAATTTTGAGTGTCTAGTACCATCTCAATGAAGAAGAGGACGAACTATGGTGAGCTGGAGCGTCACTTGTTCCCCTCTGCACCTACTGCTGATGCTGAAGATGAGGAAGGTGACACTGAGGAGCTTGAAGATGAGGATGAGGAAGATAATGAAGAAGAGGACGAGGACGAGGACTACGATGAGTGATCCCATGGGGCGCTAACATCGCTCTTCTCCCTTTTTGGTGTCTCGATGCCAAAGGGGGAGAAGTAGTTCTATTAGGTTGCCCGTGGATTTGCATGGGTCGGGCATAAGCACTTGCACTTTTCTATTCGTTATTTCTTGCTTATGCCCATTTAGCGTTGAACTTTTAAATTCGTGGTTTGTGATTTGTGGTTGAGACTTTTATGTGGTTGTCTGGATGATACCTATGGACTTCATATCATGGATTATGCTCATGGTTATATCTATTCATATCCTATTGCTGGAGGTTTATCACGGAAGGCGCGCGCTCATAATGGTTATCCAATAATAATTTTGATTTATGTCAAGGATGCCTATTCTCTACTTCGGTGGTATGTGTTTTTGCCCTTATGTCTATGGAATAGATTCACCTATTTGTGTGCATTTGTATTCCAATGCAAAACTCTATTATGCACACATTGAGGGGGAGTCCCTTTCATAGTAATCTCTGTTTATCTTGTGTCTTTCTCCTGCAAATCCTGGTATTGTCATCTAACACCAAAAACAGGGAGATTGAAAGAACATTTCATGTTTTCCTATGTTTTGCGTGTTAGATAACAATACTATGGAGACTTTTCATGTGTGCTAAGTGTGCAGGAAGTTTTGAGGGGGGCCGGATAATCCGCCCCTCCAAGGGCCGGATAATCCGGCCTACCTCATCTCTCAAGGAAGCCAAGGCGCATCGCTCTGTGTCCAGTCGGATTTTCTCCCGGAAAATCCGAACTGGGGCGGTTTTTCCTCCCCAGGCCGGATAATCCGGGTTTCGTAAGGGCCGGATAATCCGGCCCCCGGTTTTCGAGCAAAAGGAGCCAAGGCGCATCGCTCGGTATCCGGTCGGATTTTCTCCCGGAAAATCCGAACTGGGGCGGTTTTTCTTCCCCAGGCCGGATAATCCAGCCTTCGAATAGGACAGGATAATCCGGCCCCCAGAAGTTGATCAAGGGCAAGCTCGGCACATCGCTCTGTGAGGGAGCGGATTATCTGCCGGATATTCCGAGTCTGGGGCGGTGTTTTCCCTAGGCCGGATAATCCGGCCCTCACTTGGGCCGGATAATCCGGCCCCCAAAGTGTGTGACATGGGTATACCCTACAGGTACTCGAGCTTGGTATATATGGTCCAAATACGTACAGGCCCACGGTGTCGCCAAGGCCCAGATGAAAGGACTCGAGTAACTTGTGGACTCTCGATTGCTTGAAGGACAAGAAGAAGCTAAAGATAGAAAGTTTGAAGGGGAAAACCCTAACTTGTAACCGACTCGACCTGCTACCCGAGACCTAGCCTATCTATATAAAGGCTAGGAGGGGGCGGCGAGAAGGACACATGCAACCCTAGTTTCCACAACCCTTGCCAGATTGCATCTGTGCGCCATTGTAACTTTCGACTCCTTCGATAATTCCACGAGCAGACAAGCAGGAGTAGGGACCTCTACGAGGCCTAAACCTGGGTAAATCCTTTTTCCCCTGTGTGCTAGTTTGCTAGCCGATAGATGTCTCCAGCGCTCCCTCCTTCTCCAAAACCCAAGTCCATAACAATGGGCATTGATGAGTTAAACCCTCGTCAATTGGCGCCGTTTGTGGGAATTGGGAGTGCTGATGTTGCGGCTTCTTTGGCCCCATCAACTACGATCTACAACTCCGCAACAGTGGAGATTCGCCAGCTCTTCGGCGCGTTCGACTTCACCATCCACACGCCAGCCACTCGCCCGGCCTTCGAGTCTGTGGGCGACAGAATCAGCCTGGCGATTGGGAGCTTCCGCTTCCAAGTTGGTCAGATGGGCACGCTCCGCATGCCTGATCAACCGACAGCACCGGCGATTGCCCCGGCATCATGGTTCCCTCCATCGATCGGCACCCTCAGCAAGCTCAATGCTCCGGTGGCAGTCGGGAACACGGTCAGCGACAGCAGTCGCGACTCCAATCTGAGCGATCTGGCCACAGAAGATGAAACCTACGGTTCCGAATCTGAAAGTTGTGGAAGCAACAGCTTCCCCAATCACTTCATGTGCGCCGTCATCAACACAGGCGACACCTCCGCCAATCGCGGCAACGGCGGTAACACCGGCAACGGCACCGATCCACCCAACGGCGGCAACGGTGGCAACGGTGGTGACGGCGCCAACGGAGGAGCAGTCGAACCTCCCAGCCTAATCAATGAGCAAACCGGCGAACGCGTCTTAATCAAGCTCAACGAGCAAGAGTGGGAGCGCTGCCGCGAAGCCCTACGAGGTGCACCTCTACCCTTTGGGTCCCCGCAGGAACTGCTGATGGGCTACCACTGGCTCCTAAAAGAAGAATTCAAGCGCCAAAAACAAGTAATCTCGCAACTTGAGGCGCGTAAAAAGGCAGCAGACGAATCAAGCCTTCATCGCGCTGGGCTCTCCTCCTACGAAGGATCCTCCTCAAGAGGCAACGAGTACCTCGCCAAGAAGAGGCAGTCATGGATGGCTCACCTCACCGAGCAAGAGCGCATAGAGGCCGCGAAAGTCCTCGACTTCGGCTCTATGACAGTCGACACGAGAGGCAACGTGGTTCCCAGAATGCCGCACACTGCGGTGACAGCAGCCACCATGTACCTCCTCAATAACCAGCCGCCAGCTGGAGATCCCCGAACTGCCATGCACCGATCTATGATCGCGGGTTTGGGGCTAATCGAGGCCGCCCTCGACAAGGAGTCGGTACTAGACCCAAAAAAGGGCAAAGCGCTACTCCTCACCCTCATCCAGCGATGACAGTCACGACCTGTCTCGATGCCGCCACTCACGGCGACACGATCGCGACTACGATGCACGCGATGACCTCACGCAGCGCAAGATCGACAAATCAAGGGCACGACGTGCTCGGTCGACTGACTCGGAAGAGGAAGACGGGGAGCTCTGTGGCGCTCGATGCTTCAGCAGATCCATTAGGCAGAAGCGAATGCCTAAAGGGTTTAAACTCCCATCGGAGAACCTGAAATTTGACGGCCTACAGGACCCCAAGATCTGGTTGGAGGACCACATCTCCTCCGTCAGGCTACACGGAGGCAGTCGAAGTACTTCCATGCAATGCTTGCAGCTACAGCTGCAGGGCGCCGCCCGGGCATGGCTCGATAACCTCCCACGCGGATCCATACGCAGTTGGGATGAGCTAGTCTATAGCTTCGTGCGCAACTTCAAGGGCACTTACAAACGACCCGCATCAATCGAAGAACTGAGATGCTGCCAGCAAAGATCCGGCAAATCGCTGCGCTCCTACATCCAAAGGTGGTCCATCATCAAGAACTCCACGGAGAACATCTCGGAAGACCGTGTGATCAATGCATTCAACGGTGGTGTCCGTCGCATGGAACTGAGGGAGGAGCTAGGTTGCTCAAAGCCCCAGACCATCAACCACCTGATGGAGATCGCGAATCGGTGGGCCGATGGAGAAGATTCGGTGAAGAATCGCGCCCACTCCGACGAGGAGGCAGAACTCGAACGTAGACGTGACCGCCGGCGCAAGCGTCGCATGCGCATCTACGACGATCGTGACGACGTCAATATGGTCGCAGCCGGCTACGCCGATAGACGCGACGATAACCGCAACAGCGGATACCGCAACGGCGGATACCATGACTCCAGAAAAACCACGCAAGTGTGGCAACACCGCGCTCGCGATGAGGCACCCGTGACCTCCATCGAGGACAAATTATCCGGGCCATGCACGGTACACTTCTACATCGACAAGCATGATGGCAAGAGAAAGTCCAGCCACCTACTCAAGGACTGCCGCGAGTTCCTCAAACTACACGAGGGATTGGTTCGGATGAACCGCAATGCAGTCGAAAGAGGCTACAGAGCCGCTCCAAGCGCCGTGGCACATGGCGCACCACCACCACCACCTGGGCCACCCCTGAACGGAGCCGCACGGGACCAGCACAACGGGGGCGAACCGTACCCACGGGCCATGGGTACCATGATGATACAAAAAGGGCGCCCCTCCAACAGGGTGCAGAAGGCCATCACTTGCCAAGTCAACCTGGCCATGCACTCGCCACCATCCACCACTGAGTACCTCAGTGGCAGTGAGACGGGCATCACCTTCGACAAACGCGACCACCCGCCTCAGATACCTCGCCCAGGTCATTGCCCTCTCATACTGGCGGCGCAAATTGGAGGCTTCGACATGAGTCGCGTCTTCATGGATGGCGGAAGCAGCATCAACCTCATATTCGCGAGTACCTTGCGAGCAATGAGGATCCCTCTAACCTGCTTGGAGGCATCGGACACAACGTTCCACGGCATCATCCCAGGGAAAGGCGTATACCCCCTGGGCAAAATCAACCTCGACGTCATCTTTGGCACGCCGAAGAACTTCCGGCGTGAGCGTATCGACTTCGAGGTCGTCGACTAGCCCTCACAATACCATTGCATCCTCGGGCGCGTCGCGTTCGCTAGGTTCAGGGCGATGCCCCACTATGCCTACCTGCGGATGAAAATGCCAGGACCCAATGGCGTCATAACAGTCAACGGAAACTTTGAGCGATCTGACACTTGCGATAGGGAATTCAACAGAATCTCCCGGTCTTTCGGCATGCAGGAGGAACTCGCAAGACTGAAAGAGATGACAGACAATAGTCTGCCTCCCTTGAGTAGGCCAAGCTCACCTGATATCTCCTTTGAATCATCCGTGCACACAAAGAAGGTACAGGTCCATCCATCGGATCCCGCCAAGACGGCCCTCATCGCCAACAACTTGAGTCCCGCATAGGAACTCGCGCTCATCGAATTCCTCCGTGAGCACTGGGAAATTTTTGCCTGGTGTCCTGCGGACATGCCAGGAGTTCCCAGGGAATTCGCCGAGCACGCACTCAGCGTCAACCCCGACGCAAGGCTAGTCAAGCAAACAATCAGGCGACTGTCTGAGCCACGAGCGCAGGCAGTCGAAATGGAGATCAACGGACTCCTCGAGGCCAAATTCATATGCGAGATCAAGGAAAGCACTTGGCTCGCCAACACGGTGCTGGTACCAAAAAAGGACACGGATATCCTACGGATGTGCGTGGACTTCACTTCTTTAAACAAGCACTGCCCAAAGGATCACTTCCCGCTGCCACGGATCGACCAGATCATCGACTCCACCGCTGGGTGCGAGCGCCTCTGCTTCCTCGATGCCTACTCAGGCTATAATCAAATTCGAATGAAGGAGGAAGACCAGGAGAAAACAACGTTTACAACACCCTTTGGTGTGTTCTGTTACAACACAATGCCCTTCGGGCTAAAAAACGCGGGAGCCACCTACCAGCGGTGCATGCAGGCTTGCCTCAAGGAGCAACTGGGTCACAACATCCAAGTCTATGTTGACGACATAGTAATCAAGACCAAGGAGGAAGCCTCTCTAATCGACAATTTGCGGGAAACCTTCGCCAACCTCGATCACTACCGGATTAAGCTAAATCTGGACAAATGCGCCTTCGGCGTACCATCAGGGCAGCTACTCGGGTATCTCATCTCCGCGAGGGGGATCGAGGCAAACCCGAAAAAGATAAAGGTCATACTGGCCATGGAGAAGCCAAAGAACATAAGAGGCGTCCAGCAACTAGCCGGACGAATCGCGGCACTCAGTCGATTTATCAGTCGGATGGGCGAAAAGGCACTGCCCTTCTATCAACTCCTCTGCAATGCCGACAAATTCGAGTGGACCAATGAAGCACAAGAGGCATTTGAAGATCTCAAGCGCCTGCTATCCACCTCACCAGTGCTGGTGACTCCACGAGAAAGAGAACCACTATTGCTGTACATCTCCGCCACCAACCAGGTGGTCAGCACAGTGCTCGTCGTCGAGCGGGCTGAGGAAAACAAGGTCCATGACGTACAACGCCCGGTATACTACCTCAGCGAGATCCTCACGCCAACAAAACAGTGGTACCCGCACTACCAGAAGCTGGCGTACGGCGTCTTCATGACCACCCGGCGACTGCGCCACTACTTCCAGGAACACCCAATCGTGGTAGTCAGCGACGCCCCGTTGGGACATATCCTCAATAACCCCGATGCCATGGGGCGAGTCGCGCTTTGGGGAATAGAACTGTCTCCACGAGACATCACATACGAAAAGCGCGACGCAATCAAATCGCAAGTTCTCCCTGACTTCCTCATGCACTGGATGGAAAACCAACTCCCAGATAAGCCAGATATGTCCTACCTCTGGACAATGCACTTCGATGGGTCCAAGCGGAAAGAAGGAGCAGGTGCAGGTGTCATACTGACATCACCTCAAGGGGACAAGCTGAAATATATCCTGCGAATGCAGTTCACAGCCTCAAACAATGAGGCTGAATATGAGGCCCTGCTACACGGGATGAGGATGGCAAAAGCTTGCGGCGCCAAGAGGCTCATCATATATGGCGACTCCAAGCTGGTCGTGAACCAAACAATGCACGAGTGCGACGCACTGAACGACAACATGATAGCGTACCGCGACCTCTACGATACACTCGAGGGAGACTTTGATGGTTGCGAGTTGCGACACGTAGGTCGCGAAAGCAACGAGGAGGCGGACGCACTCGCCAACATAGGCTCTACATGCGCCCCCATACCACCTAGGGTATTTCTCGAGCGCATCTGCGAACGCTCCATCAAGCCAAAGGCCGCAGAGAAGAAAACAAGCGCAGCAACGGACTCGGGGGCTTAGCCACCCAATGAGCCCATGGCACTCGATGACTTGGAGCTGAACACCGGACTCAAAGGACCAATGAGCGTCATGCTGATTGAGCAATCATGGACGCAGTCGTACATCACGTACCTCCTCAGCAAGAGGCTACCGGACGATTCGACAGATGCACGGCACATCACGCAGTGCTCCAAGGCATTCGCCGTCATCAACGGCGAACTGTACAAACGCAACATCACAGGAGTGCTACAGCGATGTGTCTCCATGGCCGATGGAAGAGCAATTCTCCTCGACATCCATGAAGGGACCTGCGGGCACCACGCAGGCAGTCGCGCCCTCATCGCCAAAGCTCTATGAGCTGGATTTTACTAGCCCACGGCCATGTGCGATGCCAAGGACATAGTCCAAAAATGCAATGCTTGCCAGCGATTCGCGGACAAGCCACACGCACCAGGCGCAGAACTATCGCCTATTCCATTGGCCTGGCCCTTCGCCCAGTGGGGACTCGACATGGTTGGCAAACTTCCAAGGTCCTCACAAGGAGGCTACGTCTACCTCTTGGTCGCAGTCGACAAATGCACCAACTGGATTGAGGCCATGCCAGTGACCAAGCAATCAGGGCACATCGCAGTCAAGTTCTTCGAGTCCATCGTCTACCGCTTCGGCGTGCCGCACAACATCATCACCGACAACGAAACGAACTTCACATCCAAGGAGTTCCAAGAATTCTGCGAGAACCTGGGGATCAACATCAGCTACGCCTCAGTAGCACATCCATAGACCAACGGTCAGGTGGAAAAGGCAAACGGGCTCGTCTGCAGCGGCATCAAGAAGCGACTCCTCCGACCACTCGAACAAGCCGCGGGCTGCTGGCCATACGAACTACAATCCGTACTCTGGAGCCTGCGTACAACTCCAAACAGCGCCACGGGCTACATGCCATTCTTTATGGTGCACGGAGCAGAGGCAGTACTACCCGCCGAGGTATGGTACAAAGCGCCACGCGTAGTCGCCTACAGCGAGCAGGAGTCATCCCTTGCACTCGAAGACTCCGTCGACCTCCTTGACGAAGCAAGAGAAATTTCCACAGAAAGATCCACGATCTACTAGCAGAACTTGAGCAACTACCACAGCAGAAGGCTTCGCCCCAGATCCTTCGTCGAAGGTGACTTGGTCCTGCGACTGAAGCAGCAAGGGCATCTCAAGCTCGAGTCCCCTTGGGAAGGACCGTACGTGATTACAGAAGTAATCCCAGGTGGCACCTATCGCCTTAAAGATCTAGAGACAGGAGTTGCATGCTCCAACCCTTGGAACGTCGCACAACTGCGACGCTTCTACCCCTAGTAGTTTTACTTTTTACATCGCAAATAAGGCTACTCAGCCAAGGCTACCTAGCCGCACATTGTACTTCGCACTGCTCTTCGAATAAATAAAAGCTAAGTGCCCCAAAACTCCGTGTTCTCCTTTACTTTGTCAATTTTTATACTCGGGGGCTACGCCACCCCACATACATTTGTTCCCCGAACCCAAAAAGCGATATCCTGAGTAGCTGGCACATCAATCGAACCCCTTAACACAGACCCAACCGAGCTGCAACGCACCTGGCAGGTTGACAAAGGGACCAAGAAAATGATGGCCAGGCTAACAAAAAGGACTCGCATAGTGCAATGCACCTTATGCTTACAAAGCTATTTGTACACGTTCAACAATAAATTACATACATATATATATATGAACTTTACAACACAAATACACTTATGTGCAGGATACAAATTTGGCTACTATTGCAACAGAAGAACGTTGGTTTGTTCCTCGAAGAAGTCGACGATCTCCTCTGTTAGACGGTCCACCGCCTGATAATGCGGTACCATATTCCAGGAAGATCCTGCTGGCGGTGCCGGTGGTCCAGAGGCAATGGCAGTGACATCCACGTCAGGCCTGTGCAATCGCACCATTGAGAGGGCAGCCTTGGCACCAGCCACCAACTGCTGCCTCACGCACTCGCGAATCGCAGACATATCTTGAAATTTGGCCAGGAGAGCCAGTAGGCTTGACGGAGTGTCATCCAACGGGAACATCGCCCGATAAATGTTCTTCAGGGACGACTGCGACTTCTTCAGGAAGAGCAGCACTCGCGAGGAGCGATCCTGCAGGGTCGCCAACGCAGTCGCACGATCATGATCTACCCAGAAGTATCCACTCTCTTGAAGTTGCTCCTGGGTAAGATCATGAAGGCGAATGGCAATCCTATCCTTCTCCTCCTGCGGATGGCGTGCGCTAACAACTACACGAAGCAGCATCAACAGCATGAGTACAACGTACCGTTGCGACTAACTACAAAGGAAAAGATGAGAATGAGCAAACTAACACTTAAACTGGTTGCCCAGCTGCGTCACCTCGCCAAGCAGATATTGCTCGCGGCGGCGGCCTTTTCCGCCTTCGACTTCCACACGTCTGCGTTACCGCGGATCAGGGGCAACTCATGCTCCAGCTGCTTCACGCGGTCACAAAGTCGCGATAGCAAGGATAGCTCCTCTACCCTGGAGCGTGGTGGTGCCACTGTCTCACCAAGAGATGGCGAGTCCTGGGTTTCCCCCACAGCATCACTTGACGTACCCTGCCACAAGTCAAGACAGAAGCAAATAAGGCGACCAAATTAACACAAAGGCAAGGGGAACAGATGCATTCAAGATAAGCATAAGTGTTCACAAACACACGCGCCAGCAAGCATGTTCTTAGACCAAAAGGGCAACTCATCAACTATTACAACAAGCTAACTACGGAGCAGCTGGCTTCTTCGACTTCGACGACTTCGGGGGCTTCATCAAGTCCGTGGTAGTATCAGATGCCACTGACTTTCCGCCGGCCCCTGAGGCCGAAGATTTCGCTGCCTTCTTCGCACGTTGGAGCTCCTCCGAATACTTGGCAACGGGTATTTATCAAGGAATGGCCATATTTGGCACAGGCAGTCGCGAAAGGAGCGAAGACTACCTGTTGACCGTCTGCGCCAACAGGCATCGCCTTCGACACTGCAGAGGGGTCTACCTCGACTTCGTGGGCTTGCACCATGGCGAGTGACATGGTCGTGCCAGCCGCGCGGAGGGAGTTCTTGTAGGTGGCAGGCACACCCCCGGCGAGTGACTCCACCAGCTCGTCCATATTATCGACCAGCTCCGCCTTCGGCATCAACTCCTCCCGGAGGCGGCTGAGGGCGACCTTGGCCTTAGACAATGTATCTTGGATGGCGGCGCTTTGGTCCTCGACTGCAGACACCGCGCCTGCTAGAGCGTCATCGCGACGAAGGGCCTGCGGGTCAAAGCTCAAGTCGCCAGCATCTGCACAGAAAACACACACATGGATCAAACCTCCAGCGCCACCAGCAAAACTCTAGATACAGAGAAGGACAACAACAAAATATCTACCAGCAAAGGTACCTGAGAGGGCCTTGGTGACTGAGAATAGTTGCTCCTCGAACAACTTTTCCCTGGCCGCAAAGGAGGCACGCAGATCTTCCTCGCGCTTTTGTGCATCATCACGAGCCGCGATTGCCTCGTCGTGCCCCTTCACAGCTGCAGCTAATGTCTTTTCCAAGGTGGCGACGTTGCGCAGCAACGCGTTATGCTTAGCTACATGGCAATCAAAGGTTGACTATCAGTCGACTATACCAAAAAAAAGGAAAAAAAGAAGGATAAGACGAAAAAGAATAAGTGTAGAACACTCACTTTCGACAACCCGGTGACGCGTCTCCAGCATTGCATGCTGGCGACCCATTGCCATCACCTGCTCCGCTACTTGCGCGGCTTCCTTTACAAGGAACTGTCGCACAAAACAAGGAATCAGAGAGGGCAACAGAAGTCGTCGACTGCCACACTAAAAAGAAGGAAAAATATACTTACATGGTCCCCTAGCGACTCCGAAGAAGTTTGCTGAACCGCCATCCGAGCAACCATTCGATGCTCCCCTACATGAGGAGAGCTCGAAGAATTGTGCCCAGAGTGGGCCGCCGCTGGAGGAGAAGGAGCGCGCTCGACCTCCACCTTGGCCCTTGAGGTCGCGACTCCCGATTCTTTCAAAAACTCGACGTCGCCAGAAGATGACGACGCCTCTTGACTACAAGATCAAATCCACATTGAGAAAGGGTAAACCCCAGGGCAAAGCCAACAAGAAGACAACAGAAAAGAACGAATGAACTCACAAACTTACCAGTCAAACTTATCAAGATCAAACGTGGCCTCTGCCGACTCCGACGAAGACTCCTTGGGCAATCGCATCTCCTTGCGAGAAGACGGTGCCACAGCCCTTACCGGAACGGCCGGAATTGGCGACTCCGCACCAACAGCCGTACCTTCTGGAGTCGAAGGAGTCGACGTGTCGGAATCCTCGCTGAATGAACGCTTGCGAGTATCCGGGCTCTCGGACTCGGGGGCTTCCTCTTCCACATCAGAAGGGACAGTCGATTCATACTCGTCCTCTTCCAAAGCTTCGCTAGGAATAATCCCCTCGGGGAGAGGAGGCATACAGGGCGATACCGCCCAATCCTGCATACAAACAGCAAAGATCAGCAAAAAGAACAGGTAAGCAACCGAAAAAGCAATCGCGAAAATAAGCTACTGTGTAGCACAACTGTACCTCAGGAGGGGGATTCGAAGCATCAAACGGAGGAACGACTGGTTCACTCGGAAGCACATCCTTGACAGTGTACTTCGTGACCAGTCGAACCCTCTTATCCACCTCACTCGCGGACATGCCATCGGCAGACACGCGAGCGGTGTCATCAACGCCACCCCATTGAAACATGGGATGGACTCTGGGTTGGAGAGGCTGGATGCGACGGCGCCGCCAAGTTCTGATAAGGGCGCAGCCTCCCTCTTCTGCGCCTATGTGACTCTCGAGGTCGCAGACACGCTGATATAGCACGTCTGTCTCCGCAAGTTCGCCCGGCATCACTACGTTCTTCCAAGAACGCATCTTCTTGCAGGGAGTCGCGGGATCGAAGGGCGCGAGTCCAAAGTGCTCGTCTTCAGCCTTCTGATCGCGGACATAGAACCATTTGTCCCTCCATCCCTGGATGGACTTGGTGAGCTTGATATCGAAGTAGGTGGCGGATGGGTCGACGTGGATTCCGCAACCACCTACGTCATAAACTAAGGAGCCAGATGCGGACTGACGCTTCAATTTAAACAAGCGCTTGAAAAGACCAATGTGTGGCTCGATTCCGAGCCAGCACTCGCAAAGGGTGATGAAGCAGGTGATGTGGAGAATCGAATTTGGGGATAGCTGATGGAGCTGGAGCCCATAGAAACAAAGAAGACCCCTAAGAAAGTGTGCAACGGCTGGTTTTTGGAAGGGGTATAAGTACCCCTTCTTCCCCAACGTTCAGAACTCTTGATTCATTCGAATTTGACCAGACCTTGTGCAAGAGCTCTCATTCTCGATCTCCCACTTCAACCACCCGAAGGTCTTGATCTTTGGTGGAATTGAAGGAGGAGAAGTTCATCATCAACATCAAGAATCAAGCGCTTCAACTCTTCTCCATTCACTTGGAGAAATCCCTGATCTAGTATTCTTGTCAATACCTAGATCGTGTTATTGTATTTGACAACTTTGTTCTTGTGGCAGCTTGTTGTCATTTCGGGAGCCTCCAAGTTGTTGTGGAGTTGTTTCCCCGCTAGTTGTGTAAAGGCGCCGGTGCCCGCCTCGAAGGGTACCTATAGTGGAAGGTGGATCAGGCCTGTTGTGGCGAGATCCATCGGAGAATAGGGTGAGGCCTTTTTTGGCGTGGTGGTCTTAGTACCGCCCACCCCTCCAACGCAGACGTACTTCCCTTAACAAGGAAGGAACTGCGGTCAAACAAATCCTGTGTCTCCGCGTGCTTCACTTCGGTTCACTCGTTCCTCTTCCACTCACTCTTTACTCGCTAGTAGATAGGTTTGCATATAGGGAAATTCCACCTTTTAGTTTATCTAGAGAATTTTCCTTTGTGCTAAGCCTAAAATTGAAAAAGAATTAAAAATTGGTGTAGCACCTATTCACCCCCCCTCTAGGTGCCCATACGATCCATTTCACCTGGCCGGCAGAGGTTTTACTCGGCGACACATACAAGTGCGAATGAGATTAGTGCCGCCTACTTCTTTGCCTATGCGACATTCGAGGTCATAGACACGCTGATACAGAGTCTCTATTTCCTCGACTTGCCGGGCATCACAACGTTCTTCCACGACCTGCTCCTCTTGCAGGCTGCCATCGGATCAAAGGGCGCGAGTCTGTAGTGCTCTCCATTGACCTTCTGGTCGCGAATGTAGAGCCACTTCTCTCCATCCTTGGACAGATGCGGTGAGATTGATGGAGAAATAGGTGACATTGGAGTCGACGTGGATCCCATAGCCTCCTATATCGTAGACTACTGAACCCGAACCCGACTGATGTTTGAGCTTCAAGAGTTTTTTGAAGAGGCCAAATTGTGGCTCTATTCCGAGCCAGCAAAGGGTAATAAAGCAGGCGATGTGGAGGATAGAGTTTGGGGTCAGCTGGTGCAGCTGGAGCCCGTAGAAACAAAGTAAACCCCTAACAAACGAATGAAGAGGGAGAGAAAGACCACGAATGATGAATGCGAGGAACATCACTCGAAACCCACCAGGAGAACTAGGGATTACCTCATCACCGGGAACGCGGGAGTCATCCTCCACGGCAGAGAGTGCTCTATCCTGGCACTGGGTGAAAAGCTCTGAAGGCTTGATGATGGATGGGCACCACGACCCATTGATGACGCGGGTCCCTAGGCCCTTCTTCTTCCCAGCCGTGGCGGCGGCACTGGTACCCGTGGTGGAAGTGCTTTTCTTCTTGGCCGCAACAGCGGCAGCAGCTGATCCAACAGCGGAGCTTCCTTTCTTCTTGCCCATCTAGCGCTGGCGGTGAGAGCGTAGGAAGTAGCTCGGGAAAGTACGAAGTTGGTCCAGCACCGCAAAGAAGGTGAAAGCAATGGAGCAGCAAGAATCAGCAATGGAGGCTGTGCGCGAGGAGGAAGATGAGATGTGGAGAAATTACCGCACAGAGTATCTCTACTTAACCTCATCGGCGATGCCATCCAATGGCTAGAAGAAAATCAACTCGACGTGTGGCACAAATCAGTGTCGACACGTGGCAAGGGTAAACAATGAACCGTCGCTTTACTCCTCCCATTACGCGCGAGAATCGAGGAGACACGGTTAAACCAGAAGATTACGCATGCCTGGTCAAGTCCAAGTCAGAAAATGGGACCCACTACTCATCACGTTCCGTCAAAACCGCTCACACGGGCAATTGAGGTCATCTCATCGTCAGCAATGCCGTCATTAACTCTAGCAGGATTACATTTCAACTACACTAGTCCTTACTCGAGGGGGCTACTCCTAGCAGGACCGCTGGCCATGCACCCGAAGAACTTTGTAAAGATAGCCAAGCATTATGAAAACCCTTCCCTCGAATCAACGATTAAATTGTGAACTTCGGGTTACTCCCATAGGGAGCACAGAAAGCACACTCGACTAAAACGAGCAAAAGACGACAGTAGTCGCAAAATAATTATAGTCCCCACTCGAGTCTATGACTCGAATAGGAACTCGGGGGCTACTCCCATAGGGAGCGCTGGCCACGCACCCTATGATTTTTCTCATACGTAACTGTGTGCTAACTACGTCCACACTCGAAAGCTTTGGCGACACCGCCTCTTATTTTCCCTACAAAGAGACTGCGTCTCCTAGGTCACCCGAATCATCTCCGTGATGAGAAAATTCGGATGCCATGCTTACAGCATGAAGATAAGACCTAAAAAGGCCTGGCAACGCACCTGCTGCGCTCTACTAGAAACAATCCGTGCCTATAGGTATGATGAATAAGCCTTGATGAACGTGTTGAGTGCTCACACTTATACACTGGGATTCGACTCTATAAGACCTCCGTGGCATGAGTCAAATTATGCCAGGACTTTTCCGAATTCGAGTCCCGGGACTCGAGTTTGAGTAGATTGCGTTGTTTTGCCCTAAGGCAGTTAACTGATCCCGATACATCGGATAAATTAGGCATGTATATCAACAAATCCCTATGATACAAATCAGAACGCTCAAACATATGCTCAGTTAAGCACTCGAAAGACTTCATAAGTCTCCGCACGAATCTGCGATTCAACCGGACACTCGGGGGCTACTGACGTGGGCATACCTTACATGTACTCGAGCTTAGCATATACGGTCCAATCTGGCAGAAGCCCACAACGTTACCAGGGCCCAGTCAAAGATTCGGGTGACCTAAGGAGACTCCGACTGCTTGCGGCACAAGGTGAGCTTAAGATAGAAAGTTTAAAAGGGAAAAACCCTAACTTGTAACCGACTTGGCCTGCTACTCGAGACCTAGCCTATCTATATAAAGGCTAGGAGGGGGCGGTGAGGAGGACAACCACAACCCTAGTTTCAACAATCTCGCCAGATCGTATCTGCGCACCCCTTGTAACTTTTGACTCCCTGGATAATTCCAAGAGAAGACAAGCAGGAGTAGGGTCCTCTACAAGGCCTGGACCTGGGTAGACCTTGCATCCCTGTGTGCTTGTTTGCTAGCCGATTGATGCCTCCAGCGCTCCCTCCTTCTCCAAAACCCAAGTCCATAACAATGGGCATTGATGAGTTTAACCCTCGTCAAAGAGAATACAAGGCTAGCTGGAACTTTTACTGTCAGTTGGAGGGAAGGAAGTCCTTATCAAATCAGTTGTGCAAGCAATTCCAATTTTTTCAATGGCTTGCTTTAAGCTTCCGAGAGGGTTGCGTCTCGACATCAACCGGTTGATTTGTAATTTTTGGTGGGGCAGCAAAGCGAGGAAGAGGAAGACATAGTGGGTTTCTTGGGAGGTCATGTGCTCACCCAAAGGTGCAGGGGGTTTGGGTTTCCATGATATTGAGCTTTTTAATATTGCTCTCCTACCTAGACAAGCATGGCGCATCCTTCAACATCCTAAATCCCTAAGTGCAAGAATTCTCAAGGCTGTGTATTTCCCTACTATAGATTTCCTTGAGGCTACTATTGGTTCTCATCTGTCCCAGGTTTGGCAGTCGCTAATTGAGGGGAGGTATGCTATGAAGCAAGGCTTAATACGTAGGATTGGCACCGGGACGGCCACACATGCAATGATAATTGGATCCCTCGAGATTATCTACTTTGTCCACTGCCAACCAAAAAGGATGATCTCCCTACCCATGTGAGTAGCTTCATATCCTCTGACACTATGACATGGAATAGGGACTTGTTGGAGGAATTTTTCAAGCCCATGGATATTGATCACATCTATAGAATTCCTCTCAGCACGAGGCTCTACGAGGACACATGGTTGTGGCATTATGAGCGATCGAGAATGCTCTCGGTCAGGTCAGTAGGCTGCTTGTTTGTTAATACCAGGAAAAGGCGCGAGGATTGACTAGAAGAAAGGTCGGTGACCTCAAACCAAGCGGTGGAGGAGAAGATGTGGCACAAAATGTGGAAAATCCAGGTTCCTTCGAAATTGAGAATGTTCCTTTGGTGGTTATCCCAACAAGTCACTGCCTACCAGTGATGTCCGCCACCATCGAAACATGGTTGCTATGAGCTCATGTTCGGTTTGTGGCGCAAAAGATTCATGGAGACATTCACTCATTAACTGCCCTTTGTCAAAGTGTGTGTGGGCACTAGTGAATGAGGATATTACCCAACATATGTCCATGACTTAAGAGCCAACTACAAAACAATGGTTATTGGCAATGATGGAGTCTTTACACCATCCGGATCTCATAGAAATGATCATCACCATGTGGGCAATCTGGTATGCATGCCGAAGGCTTATTCATGCGGGAGAGCAGCAGAGTCCACTCTCTACTTTTATTTTTGTGAGTAACTTTCTTCGAATCTGGGCCAGAATCTAGGGAGAGCAACAGTACAGAAAAGACATACCCCTGTTGACGAGGGGAGATCTCGACAATGTCCATAAAGAAGGACTTGGAATTTTGTGGAAAAGAGAACGCTGGGTATTTCGTCAGGAGTTAGGAAAAAATGGGATCAAAGTCGTCTGAATATTACGAGGGATTGCTTTGTTATAAATTGCTTGGGGATTGTTCGGTGTCTATTGTCTAGATCTAAAGTTGGGTGTAACGTCTATTGTATTATGTTCTCTCTCCCTCGTTGGCTCCTCCTAGCCTTTATATATGGGGAGGCTAGGTCTCAGGTACCAATACGAGTAGGTTACAAGCTAGATTTTATATCTAATCTAGTCTTGTACTTTCCTTGTCTTATATCTCTAGGAATCTGTGTCCTTTGTATACTTTGTATCAGCCAAACCGTCGTAGGCTTCATGGATCTTGGCAAATCTTCGGGTGAGGCTTCCGTTGGGTCGCACCATATATACCAATAATAGGCACTCGAAGGGTTATGCCCATGTCAGTAGCTCCTGAGTCTATGTTCGGATCCTTGCGTCTGAGCATAGGCTCAAAGTCCTTTTAATATGCGCGGAAGGTGAACTTGAAGATTTCCTCGGATGCGTGAACTTGTCGATGTCTTGTTTGGCTGATGCAATGGATGACGTTGTTTTGTTCTTGAAGTGATGTCAGCATTTTTATCGGGTGCTCCCGATGGGAGTAACCTTTGAGGCTACACTTGGGTAGACTCAAAGTTATGCTTCTTCATTGTAGATATTCTTCGTCGACTCCTGTTTGGAGGATTTCTGTTTTTTCTATCGGGTGCGCGGCCAGCACTCCCGATGGGAGTATCCCCCGAGGCTATGTTTGGGTGTTTGCACCAGAGCATAGGCTCAAAGATCTTCTTCATCCACGAATTTCTCCGTGTAGATAAAATAGGGACCCTGGAAAAAGATATGTAGATTGTGTAAAGTTTGTGTATGTATCAGCCGAAAGAATGGCTTGTTGTAATTTGGAATCTTTATATTTTTTTTGCCGATGGCTATGACGGTTGCGCCCCTCGCGAGACCTTTTCGTTAGCTTGATGCCCATTGGGCTGGATCAGGTACTCGGATCAAAGCGTGTTTTTGACGTATTTCATGGCGAAGCCGAAGAATTTTTTAAGTTTGCACTAAGTAGCGAAACCCTCGAGTATCAAAGTATGATTATGTAATCATTTTTCGACTGAGCCCCCGCGTATAAGGTGTAATAGAGTAATTAAGAGTGGACTCGGTTAAGAGTACTTAGATTTATTGATATCGGGCGCACGAAGATGGTCTTCATTCGAGGAATTTCTCAACTCGGGTCTTGAATTTTACTGGGTGAGAATAAGTTTAGAAATATTCTTTATCCGATGAGGTATTTGATAGAATAGTTCGATGTAGATGACATCCTTGCAAAAAACATAGAGAATTATTAAGTACTTGCATCTTGTAAAGAATATCGCCTTTCAATTTGTCATAAAATTTTCTGGTGCCATCGGACTATTGCGACCTCGGATCGTTAAGGATCCTAAGTCCCTGTGATTAACATGCTAGTCCCTGGATCAATAGCTAGCACTTCACAGTCGATGAATATCATGTAAAACACAAGTCATTATTACAGGAATAATCCAGAGTATAATTATTACAACTTGCATAGCTCATAGCTAGCTCAAATAAAACAACGGAAACTAAATAAAACATGAGTCCATCAACGCCTCAGGCTAGCTGCGTGAAGACCCGCGATCCCTACGCACCTTTCAATCTTCGGATTCTGCACATAAGACGTGCAGCCAACAAGTTGGGTCAATACTTTGAATGTATTGGCAAATTACACCAAGGAAAGAGTAAGACTATCTCTACATGCAAGGCTAAGAGTAGGCTCTGGGGTTCATTTGCGTAAAGCCAATTTTACCAATGTAATAAGAAAAGAGGAAGAAAGTTTTCCCAACTTTGTAAACTTTGATAAATAGTATAGGGTCAAATGGAACACGAGGATATTACTCACCAAGTGCCCAATCAACCTAACACTTGGATATTACACACCAGGTGGCACTTGGATATTACACACCAAGTTGCTTGGATATGACACACCAAGTTCCCAAATTCCCACCTATTAGCGATATTACGCACGCCATAGGGTTTGAAAAACTTTTGTTTGAAAAGAGAGAGGAAGATCTTTCAGAGGCTCCATCCTTCAGATGCTCAATGTTGTTCTGCTTCCGTGAACACGGCTGATCGATCAGATTGCAATACTCTCGAGAGGTTGTGCACTTTCCCCACAATCCATGATCAAGTCCTTTTACAGACAAGACCATGGCGAAGCCTTCCCTTAGTAGCCCCTCTACCAGCTGGATCCAACCGTGCCAAGAACCTCCAAATGTTGGTACCCCGGTGAGATTTCCCACTAAGTACTAAGCCAAGACAGAGCCCATATGTATTGTGGTTGCACGGGAAGCTTCTGAATTCTGAAACATGGCAGACTTCTTTGATTCCTGGGCGGCCGTCCTCCACAAAAATCTCACTCGTTGTCCCGACAACCATTCCGCCCAGAAGAAAACTTAGTTTTATTTTGAAGGGGGTTTTGGAGAAGAAAAGTTCGCTCGAGAGAGCTCTCATACTTAGAAAATTTTGAGTCTTTCGAACCCTCCCAACGATACTTAGTGTATATGTAGCATAGCAAGCAATACTTAGCAAAAACAGAGGAACCTAATAGGACGGAAACTCCTAAGTATAAAGCTACTCATGGCATACTACAAAATCATCGCACTTGCGAAAATATTTCCGAGTAGATCTACCAAAACAATCCTACACATGCATACTATTATTTTGAAGAGCAAACATGCATAGTATTCAAAACTGGGACATTAATATGAACAAGTGGTGTAACTTGCCTTGATCCGAGCAGCAATCTACACAACAATACTCCTCAGCGCACTCCGAGCAATCTAACGAAACAAACATGGGTCCAATTACAAATTGCACAAAACAAGTCACGAAGTCAAATATGCATGCATGCAACATGGTAATATGCAAGGATGGATTTGATTTCGACCAAGGGTTTTAACCAGGGGTGTTGTTGAGTTGGGGATGTCATTAGAATCGATTTCCCACAGGTTTTAGGTATTTGGATAAAACCCTAATTAACCAGGCTTGAAACTAGATCTATAGCTCTAATCTATCTCGAGACAGATCTAAACACCCTAAGCATGAGATGGCAATTTTCTACAGAAGGTATTGTCAAAACAAAGCCAACGCAACAAGAATCAACTAAAACGGAGCTACGGATAATTTTCTAGAATTAAAATACTCTAATCTAAACTTTTAATTCTACTGCAAGATTGTTGTGGCAAAACAGTAATATTATTGTAGATCTCTGTTCTACTCGAAAATATGAATCCAACGGTATATTATACGCAAATTTTGGACTACTATTCGAATTTCTATGAATTTTACAAGATTGGGGCTATTTCTGCCTATTTAAAAGAAAAAGGGAAAAGGGGCCAGTGACGCGGCGACACGTGGCGCAACGTGAGTGGGCCAGCGAGGCGCGCGTGACGTGACGCGGGGGCGACGCGGCGTCGACGTGGCGCTGCCACGCGGTGCGACGCGGTTGGCCGGGCCGGTTGACCGGTTGTGGGCCATCAGATCTAGATCTGACGGTCGGAGACGGAGGGGGCGGCGGCTTACCGGCGGGCGGCGGCTGAAGGCGGCGGCGGACGGCGGCAATGACCGGCGATGACCGGCGGTGCTTCTCCAGCGAGACGGAGAGGCGGACAGCGTGCGGCTCCTTCTCGCGGTCCCGTTCCCGAGGGCGGCGGCGGTCCTCCCTCTCCGAGGCATCGGCGGACGGCGGCCGGAGGCGGCAGAACTCCAGCGAGAAATCCGGCGGCGCTCGGTGGTGGTGGCGGCGGAAAAAGGCTAGGGTTTGCTTGGGGAGGCGTGCCTGGCTATATAAAGGCGGATTCTTGGCGCGGAAGCCGCGGAATCCGTCCTGGAATCGACGGCGGCGGTTGCGCTGGCGGCGGCAGCGTCGGGCTCGACCCGGACTCGGGGAGGAGGCGGCCGACAGGCGGGCCCCGCCTGTCAGCGGCTACGGGCGCGGGGCGGCCGCTGGCGGGCTGGCAGCTGGCTGCGTGTCGCCCACCCGGCCAGGCGGGCGGCAGGTAGCCCCGGGCTGGCTCGGCCGGCCCAGTTAGATTAGGTTTTTTTTTATTCTTTTAATAATTTCTGAATTGCTATTTGTTTGATAACTTTTGCAAACGGACTCTGAATTAGACGAAATTGGTCTCTAAAATTTTTTAAAAAGGAGAGGGTTAGAAAAGAACTATAAACTAACCCTTTTGCAAGATTTTTGGTGGTTGAAAAGGTTAAAAAGCTTTTTACCCCCTTTTGTCTATAATTGACTATGGGTTTGAGAAAAATACCTGATGCAAAATTTTCGATATGTGATGCCATGATGCAATGATATGAAGCATGCTTACTAGTAACATCTGAAATTACAAAATTTGGGATGTTACAAACCTCCCCCCTTAAGAAGAATCTCGTCCCCGAGATTCAGGTTGGTTAGCAAATAGGTGTGGGTGTTCTTTCTTCAGATCTTCTTCACGTTCCCACGTGGCTTCTTCCTCGGAATGGTGATTCCATTGAACTTTGCAGAATCTGATAGTCTTGGTACGAGTGATTCTCTTGGCTGTTTCTAAAATCCTGGTGGATTTTTCCTCATAGGTGAGATCGTCTTCCAATTGAACTTCTTCCAATGGAACTGTATCCTTTAGTGGGGTTTCAGCCATTTCTGGGTGACACTTCTTTAGTTGCGACACATGGAAAACATCGTGAACTGTTAACACTTCGGGTAATTCCAACTGATAGGCAACTTCCCCTCTATGACCCAAGCTTTTGTAGGGCCCTATGAATCGGGGTGCTAACTTACCCTTGATTCCGAATCTCTTAACTCCTCGTAGTGGTGACACTCGGAGGTACGCGCGGTCTCCCACTTCATAAGTCACATCCCTGCGCTTGGAGCCAGCATAACTCTTTTGTCTGGATTGGGCTATTTTAACCTGTCTTGAATCTGCCTCACCTTCTCTTCAGCATCCTTGATCAGTTCAGGTCCAAACAAACTCCGTTCACCAACCCCACTCCATAGCAGCGGAGTCCTACACTTTCTGCCATATAGAACTTCAAAAGGGGCCATCTTGATGCTAGTTTGGTAGCTGTTATTGTATGAGAATTCCGCATATGGCAAATTTTCATCCCAACTAGACCCATAGTCCAGCGCACAGGCTCTTAACATGTCCCCCAAGATCTGATTAACTCTTTCCGTTTGTCCATCGGTTTGTGGGTGGAAGGCAGTACTAAACTCCAGTCGTGTCCCTAGAGACTCGTGTAGCTGTCACCAAAACTTAGAGGTGAATTGGGTACCTCTATCAGAAACAATCCCCTTGGGCACTCCGTGAAGACTTACGATCTTTGACATATAAATCTTGGCAAGTTTAGCACTCGTATAGGTGGTCTTTACGGGAATAAAGTGGGCCACTTTTGTGAAGTGGTCGACCACTACCCATATGGAGTCATACCCAGAACGAGTCCGCGGTAGTCTTATGATAAAATCCATGCCTACCTTGTCCCACTTCCAATCGGGCACAGGTAATGGCTGCAGCAGTCCTACTGGTTTTTGATGTTCAGCGTTGACTCTGTTGCACACGTCACACAAGGAGATATATTCAGCAATTTCTCTTTTCATGTTGTTCCACCAGAACCTATCTTTCACATCCATGTACATCTTTGTATTACCGGGATGAATTGAGTAAGGCGAATCGTGAGCTTCCTGAAGGATTAACTTCCTGATATCAGGGTCATCGGGAACGCACAGTCGTTTCTCATACCAGAGTGTTCCTTGTTCATCCGTATGAAACCCTTTGGCTTTGCCCTTGCTTATATTAGCTCTTATTTCTTCCAACTCTTTGTCCCCCTTCTGGGCCTCTTTGATTTGGTCCAGAAGCGTTGGCACTATCTCCATAGTGGCTAAGTATCCTTCTGGAACTATTTCCAACCTAAGGTCCTTGAATTGTTCACACAAATCATTTGGAAGTTCTCCCACGGTAAGTCCATTTACATAGACTTTCTGGCTTAAGGCGTCAGCCAAAACGTTGGCCTTTCCAGGATGGTACTGCAGGTCCAATTCATAGTCCTTGATGAGCTCAAGCCATCTCCTTTGCCTCATATTTAACTCCTTTTGAGTGAAGATATACTTGAGACTCTTGTGATCCGTGAACACATCACAATGTTTGCCCATTAGGTAGTGTCTCCATACCTTGAGCGCATGCACAACTGAAACTAGTTCCAAATCGTGCGTGGGGTAGTTATTCTCATGGTGCTTAAGTTGCCGGGAGGCGTAAGACACTACTTTTCCATCTTGCATCAGAACACTACCCAGTCCCTGCCAGGAAGCGTTGCAATAGACCTGGAAGTCCTTTTGGATGTCAGGGAGACACAAAACTGGTGCTGTTACTAGACGCTTCTTTAATTCCTGAAAGCTTGCTTCACAAGCCTCGGTCCATTGGAACATCTTCTCTTTCTTCAGCAACTCTGTCATGGGCTTTGCTATCTTGGAAAAGTTTTCAATGAACCTTCGGTAATACCCCGCAAGGCCCAGGAAACTCCTAATGTCACCCACATTCTTAGGAGACTCCCATTCTGTCACGGAAGCTACCTTACTTGGGTCCACATCAACTCCTTTAGCCTACACAATATGGCCAAGGAAACCCACTTCTTTCAACCAGAACTCACATTTGCTAAATTTAGCATACAACTTGTGTTCCCTTAGCTTTTCCATTATTAGGCGCAGGTGCCTCTCATGTTCCTTCTCGTCCTTGGAGTATATGAGTATGTCATCAATGAATACCACAATAAACTTATCCAAGTACTCCATGAACACCTTGTTCATCATAGTCATGAAGTAAGCTGGGGCATTGGTTAAGCCAAACGACATCATGGTGTATTCATACAATCCATATCTTATGGTGAAGGCTGTCTTGGGTACATCCTGTTCTCGGATCTTAACTGAAAATAACCTGATCGGAGATCGATCTTAGAGAACACACTAGCTCCCTTTAATTGGTCAAACAGGTCGTTAATATTGGGTAGAGGGTATTTGTTCTTGATTGTCACTTCATTCAATGAACGATAGTCCACGACTAGTCTCTTGGTTTTATCCTTCTTCTCCACGAATAAGACAGGTGCTCCCCAAGATGACGCACTTGGTTGAATGAAGCCTTTGTCCAATTGCTCTCTAAGCTGTTTCTTGAGTTCCTTCAATTCATCCACATCCATCTTGTACGGCCTCTTTGCTATTGGTCCAGTACCTGGCATCAAGTCAATGAGAAACTCGATGTCTCGGTCGGGAGGCATCCCTGGCAATTCTTCTGGAAACACATCTGGGTACTCCTTCACAATTGGCACATCCTCCAAACTAACCCCCTTAAGAGAGTTCACCATACTTCCTTTGAGTGCGAAAGTTGACTTAAAGCGGATCCTTTTCTTTTCCGGAGTCGTGAGTGCGATAGTCCTTTTGGCACAATCTATGACTCCCTCATACTCGGTCATCCAATTCATGCCCAAAATTATGTCTAAGCCTTGTGATTCCAGAACGACTAGGCTGGTGGGAAAGGTGTGCGCCCCAATTCTTAGTTCTAACCCACGGCATCTAGAGTTTGCCACTATTTCTCCTCCAGGAGAACTTACCCTTAGGGGAGTACTAATAGTCTCCGTAGGTATCTTGCCTCTATCCACAAATACCCTTGATATGAATGAATGTGATGCACCAGTATCAAAAAGAACAACTGCAGGTGTGGAGTTAAGCTTGAACTTACCGATCACGGAGTTAGGTGCCTCACGAGCATCCTCCATGGAGACATGATTCACCGTGGCTTTAACGAACGGGTTTGGCTTCTTCCCATTTCCATTACCATTGCTATGGTTGTGTCCGTTGCCGTTTCCATTGCCATTCTCATTCTTCGCCTTTTCGGGAGAGGTAGTCGCATAGTGCCCTGTCTTGTTACACTTGAAGCATGTCACTTCACTCAGATCCTTCCCATTGCCATTTCCATTGCGGTGCTTATGGCCATTGTGGTTATGTCCTCCATGACGATGACCATTGTGGTTGTGGCCATTATGGTTGGGGGTGGTGGTGACGAAGTGCGTTGCTTCTGATATGGGGCAGAGTTGTGCTTGTGTGAGGTGGACTTTCTCTTTCGGTTCTCTATACTCCTTTGCTTTGCTTCAACTACGACTGCCCTGTCCAGAAGTTCCTGATAGTTATCAAACTTCAGAGCCACAAGCTGAATAGATATTTCATCATTAAGTCCCCTTAGGAACTCCTCATGTCTCTTGGCATCAGTGGATACATCATCAGGTGCATAACGTGCCAGCTTGTTAAAAAGGTCCCCATACTCGGAGACAGAGCGGTGTAGTTGTTTCAAGTCGCGGAACTCACGTCTCTTAAGTGACATGACTCCCGCGGCTACGTGATGGGTACGAAAGGCCGCTTCAAACTGGTTCCAGGTGATAGCTTCAATATCAGGGTGGGTGATCTGGTAGTTATCCCACCATTCAGCAGCTGGTCCCTCAAGTTGGTGCGCGGCAAAGTGCACCCTATTAGTTCCAACAACTTGGACGGTGTCTAACTTCTTGTTGATGGTGCAGAGCCAGTCGTCTGCCACAATTGGCTCAGCACTACTTGAGAAGGTTGGAGGGTTCAACCTCAAGAACCGAGTCAAGCGATCCTGTTGAGGCGGTGGGGGTGGTGGAGGCGGCGGGTTGTTGTTGTTGTTTTGCATGTTTTGAGTGAGGAGTTGGATCAACTGATTCTGGGAGTTCAGAAGTTGTGACCGACTGCGGAAGCGCTGCTGGAACGCGACGCCGGAAGGATCGTCCACACGATCTTGATATCGGCAAGTGATCGACTACATCAACCACGAGATCTAATCTCGTTAACGCTTTCGGATCTACGAGGGTTAGTTCCTATCTATCTCGTTGCTCATGTCTAATAGATTAGATCTTGGCTTTTATCTAGATTAGATCTGGGTTTTGTTCGTTCTTGCGGTAGAAAATTTTGTTTTCCATGCTACGAACCCATCAGTGGTATCAGAGCCGTATCTATGCGTAGATCTGTTGCACGAGTAGAACACAATGTTTTTGTGGGCGTTGATGCTTTTGTTGTCGGTGTCTTAGCATGTACTTTGCATCTTGCGGCATGGTGGGATGAAGCGGCTCGGGCTAACATTACATATCATCGCACATGAGACTTGCTCCACGCTTGACGTGCAACTTGCTTTGCACAAGTGGCTTTGCGGGTGTCTGTCTCTCCCACCATAGTTAAGATTCAATTTACAATGAGCATCTGACAACACTTGTATCAACGTTGTGGTTCTTGTTCGTAGGTAAGATCAGTCTTATGTGAAAGCCCCAAACCACGTAAAACATGCAAAGAAAATTAGAGGCGTCTAACTTGTTTTTGCAGGGGTTTTATGATGTGATATGGCCATCATGTGATTATGATTATATTTGATGTATGCAATGATCCTTGTTGTAATATGGCAACCGGCAGGAGCCTAATGGTTGTCTTTTAATTCTGTTAAGACATGCGTGTCTATTCATCTTGTAATAGCTTTATTCCAAGTAGTTGTAATAGTTACTAGTGATGATGGACAACCATGAAGTGGTGCCATTAACCTTGACGCACTGCTGGTGATGATGGAGATCATGTTCGTGCTTTGGAGATGGAGATCAAAGGCGCAAGAAGAAAGGGCCATATCATATCACACTTATTATGAATTGCCTGTGATGTTAATCCTTTATGCATCTTGTATTGCTTAGATCGCGACGGTAGCATTATAAGATGATCCCTCTCACTAAATATCAAGTAATAAAGTGTTCGTCCTTAGTTGGCACCGTTGCTAAGACTCGTCGTTTCGAAGCATCTCGTGATGATCGGGTGTGATAGACTCTACGTGTGCATACAACGAGTGCAATCCAGATTTGCACATGCGGAAACTAAGGTTAACCTTGACGAGCCTAGCATGTACAGACATGGGCTCAGAACACGGACTACCGAAAGGTAAAGCATGAGTCATATGGATGATATGATGAACATGTTGATTGTTGGCCTTTAAAGCTACATCATCTCATGTGATGATCGGACTTGGTGTAGTGGATTTGGTTCATGTAATCACTAAAACAACTCGAGGGATGTTGTTTTGAGTGGGAGTTCATTTGTAATTTGGATTATTCGAACTCAATTTATCATAAACACAATCAAAGTGAATTTGCATAGTTTTTTGTAGTCATTGGCATCCGTTCACCACCTTACGCTTAGTTATAGTTGAGATAGTGGAACTATAGAAATTCTAGATATTCACTTTACGAACTGGTATCGTATTGTTTTTGAGTGTCAATCTAAAGTTTATAAGTCCTATTGCAAACTTTCAGCAAACTCTATTTGCTCCATGAAGTTTAATAAGTAGTATTAAATCAAGAGTAACAATTCCAGTGTTAGTATCTAATGTATCATGTTTGCCTCCATGATTCTTGATACTCAAAAGATTGTTTTTTAATATCAAGTTTATCTAAGAGCTGAAAGCAATGTTTCAGAAACCATCATATGGGAAAGGTATTGCGATATCTAAAACAATGTGTTGGTTACAACATGATAGAGTATACGTCCTCATATTTGATGAGAATTTGTGAAGGTTGGAGACGCTAGTCGTCCTAATCCTCCAAAAGGTTTTGAAAAAGAAACAGTATACTCGTAATTCACCTTTATAAGCTATAGCAGCTTGATCATGAAAGTTGGCATGATAAGGATGAATAGAATATGTAAGTAAAATGTTTACTACACTAAAAGATTACTAAAGAATGGATTTTTGAAAGAACACCAAACATTTGATAAAGGTGATCCACTTCAAAGTGCAAGTCCAAAGGTGTTGGTATTTGACTATACACACTTTGTACTATGTGTCATGTGAATGACATCACTATTGATGTTGATAGATTCTTTTAAAAGAAAAGGAATTGCTGAAAGAGAATCTATAAAATATTTGGCAGAAAATAAAAGGTTGGAGATGTCCAACTTAGGCATATAGAAGATATACATGTTATGGTTGTATTCCTTGCTTGTTAAACAATGTGGTTCTCCGAAATTGGATACCGAATTGGTTGGTATGAAGTGTCATACAGGACAACACAATTCATGAACTACAATGGCCTAAGTAACTAGCAAGAGAAAATGTGATGATGTTCATCGAAAACAAACAAAGGGTTGTTGTGTTGCTCGTTAACATCAAAGCTTGCCTTCAAGATTTGTTTCAATAATTGTTATTTTGATCAGGTATTATGACGACAAAAAGTTGTTCAAATAATTACCGTATTCCATAATAGATAGATAATATACAAGTCTGGTAGGAGAAATAACGGCCATAAAACTAATTCTAAAATGTCGCAAGACAAATGATTGAAAGATCACTTGCGAAGTGACATCGCCGTTTAAATTATATTGAAAGGGATACATGAAGAAACTCCATGCTGATGGATTTTTGGAGTCTTTGATTTTGATCAAATGACGCTTGTGATACTTTCCTAGAGATAATTAAAACTCCATTCGTAGGCCAAAAGAGGAACGGACGACTAACTGATTGGAATTTGTACATATTGATATATATAGTCCAGTATGTGTAGTCGTGGGCGATAGATTTCAACTTCATATGCTTTCTCCGAAGATTTGAGTGAGTATATGTATATACTTATTCAATAAGGAAGAAGTATGAAACATTTGAAAAAATGTTTAAAGACTTTCAAGATGAAGTGGAAAATCATTGTAACAAGAAAATAAAAGAGTTTATGATTGGATCATAAAGAAATATGTTTGAGTTACAAGTTTAGCAAAACGCCTAAGATTTGAGGAATCGTCCTATGGATTTGCATTTCCCAAAACACCATAGGAGTATGGAGTGTTCAAGATATGTAATGAAACCTTGTTTGACATGGTAAGATCAAAGGTGTCATTTGTAAAACTGCCATTATATATTAAAGATTAAAGCTTTAAGTGACTACTGCTTTTACACTGAAAAGAGCTCCATCGTGATCCGTTGAAATGACACCATATAAGTCATGGTTTGGGATAAAACCCGAATTGTCTTTTCTTAAATTTTGGTATGTTATGCATAAGTAAAATTTTTACAAACCAAAGTCGGATAAGCACGTCTTTGTAGGTTATCCCAAAGAATTTGTTGGGAATTTCTCCATAACACCGAGGACAAAAGAGTTTGTTACTTGGAACGTCAAGTTTCTTGGGAAGGAATTTTTCGTGAAAAGTTAAGTGGGAGGACAATAGAACTTTGATAAGGTTGTTGAACCTTAGCTATATGTGCTAAGTAGCGCAGCGCCGGAAAGTGTCCCGGTGACGGCCACAATGCTCATGGCTCTCGTGATAACAAAAGGTGTGATCTCGGAGATTAGAGTTCCTATAGAACCGTGTGGGTCGGTAAAAATCAAATACTAAGATTTGATAAGCAAGTCGTTATTGTTTTGACAATGATGAACTGACTACATGCAAAGAAGCGATGATGGGCCCTGAATCCATAAAATGACTAGAAGTCATAGTATCCGTGATAGTATCCATACACGAGAAATCAAGTTTCTGAACTTGGAAGACCCTCCGGAAAGGCGTGAAGCCTATCGGTCGTGTTTGGATTTATAAAGAAATAAGACATGGATGTTTAACATCTATGAAATAGTCGACATGTCAGAAAGAAGTTTACGACAATGTTCAAGGAATTGACTATGATAAGATTTGATCTTTCATAGCGATATTTAGGTTGGACGGATTAATGTAGCAACCACTACATATATTTTGGTATATGGTAGTTGAACAAACAAAACAAGTTCTTCTAATAGAATGGTTACCTAGGACGTGTACATGACACGATCCAAAGGCTTTTGTTAATTCAAAGGATGCTAAAAGAGTATGCAAAACTTCAATGGTTGAAGTAAGCATAGCGGAGTTGGAATCTTCACCATGATGAAACTGTTAAAAGAGTTTAAATTCATCGGAGATGATGAAGATGCTTGCATTTGCAAGAAATTAAGTGGGAGCGCTGAGACATATTTCTAATACATTATGTAGAGGACATATTGTTGATTGGAAATGATGTATCTTGTATTGACACAGGTTAAGAATTTCATTTCGATGAAATACTTAGGCATAACCCAAATTAGGCATCAATGTCTATATGGATAGATTGAGGCGCTAATATGGTTTTGCCAAATGTACATAGATAAGATGTTGAATGAGTTCAATATGGAAACAACAAGAAAGGTTCTTGACGCACGGAAAGGACTGAATCAAGATTCGAGTGTGTTGACACGAGATTCAAGTGTTTTGACACTTGGTGAAATCACAAGAATATTTTGATCAATCATTCTTTGAGATGTACACATCCAGATATTTCCTATGCTCTAAATGTTATGAGCATATACCAGAATGATTCATAAGATGATCATTGGACAATAGTAAAGATATTCTTATGAGCTTTGGAAGAACTAAGAATATACCATGTATAAGTGACAAATAGTTAAACGTAGTTCATTGTAAAGTGTTACATTGATACTAGTTTTGTCACAAGATACAAAATAAATTTATCTCAATTTAGAGTATGGGTAGCACAATGTAATGGAAAGGATGTTCCATGATGGATTTGGATGAGTTCCAAAGTTAAGACATTGTGACGGATACTACAACAAAAGGCTAAGTATATAACTGCTATAGTAGCAGCAAAGGAGGGCATTTGTGTTAAGTAGTTTGTTATCAAACTAGGTGTGGTTCAAAGTGGGCTAATACTATGAAGATATATTGTGTGACAATAATATCAACATATTTTGAGCCGAAGGAACTAAAAGTCTCACCAAAGGACCAAATTTATACAATGCCATCTCATTGGAGAATGAGTAATGCGTAGAGACGCAAGGACATGCAAATACACACAGACCTGGAAGTGTCAGATCCGAAGATTATGTTTACCACTAGCAATAGTGTCTATACAACACCAGAAAGCCATAGGTGTTGAATGCACAAGTTTTTAACTAGATTATTGACTCTAGTGCAAGTGGGAGACTATTGGAGATATGCCCAAGAGGCAATAATAAAGTGGTTATTATTATATCTTTATGTTTATGATAAATGTTTACATCCCATGCTATAATTGTATTATTAGGAAACACTAATACATGTGTGTTTTGTAAACATATAAGAGTCCCTAGTAAGCCTCTTGTTGAACTAGCTTGTTGATTAATTGATGATCATGGTTTCCTGATCATGGACATTGGATGTGATTAATAACAAGGTTATATCATTAGGAGAATGATGTGATGGACACACACCCATAGTAAGCGTAGCATAAGATCAAGTCATTAAGTTCGTATTGCTGTAAGCTTTCAAATACATAGTAACCTATTCCTTCGACCATGAGGTTATGTTAATCACCATCACCGGATGGATACTTTGATGACATCAAACGCCGCTTCGTAACTGGGTGGTTATAAAGGTGTCATTGGGTATTCTGAAAGTATGTGTTGAAGCGCATGAACCAAGATTGGGATTTGTCCATCCATATGACGGATAGATATGCTCTCGGCCCTCTCGGTGGAATGTCATCTAGTTAGCTTGCAAGCATGTGACTAGGTCACAAGGGATGACATATCACGGAACGAGTAAAGAGTACTTATCAGTAACAAGGTAGAACTAGGTATGGAGATACCGACGATCAAACCTCGGATAAGTATAGTATCGTGAGACAAAGGGAATTAGTTTCGTATGTAAATGGTTCTATCGATCACGAAGTCATCGTTGAGTATGTGGGAGCCGTTATGGATCTCTAGATCCCGCGGATGGTTATTGATAGGAGATGTGTCTCTGTCATGTCTGCATATTCACGAACCGTAGGGTGACACACTTAAGGTTCGAAGTTGTTTTAAGTAGATATGGAATGTGCGTTGGAGACCGAATGTTGTTCGGAGTCTCGGATTGGATCCGGGACATCACGAGGAGATCCGGAATGGTCCGGAGAATAAGATTCATATATTGGGGATCATTTTCTGAGTTAGGAAATGTTCTGGAGTATTTGTATGAGGGTTCTAGAAGGTTTCGGAATGTTCCGGAAGGTTCTGGAAGGTTCCTTGGAGTTTGCTTGAAAACCAAGGAAGGGATCAAGGAGTCCTGGTGGGTCAAGACTAGGAGTCGTGGGGGAGGAGGAATCCTCCCCCCACTCCCCAATCCGCCGGCCTAGAGGAAGGGGAGTCCTACAAGGACTCCCCCTCCCATGGCGCCTCACCCCCCTTAAATAGAGGGGCAGGGGCGCCCCCTCCACCCCTGCTCCATAACTCACAATCTCTGCCGCCTCTCTCCTCCACCTTTCTTCTGCACAGGCATAGGCGAAGCCCTGCAGAATTCTCTACTCCACGACCACCACCACGTCGTCGTGCTGCTGGGATTAAGTGGAGAAGATCTACTACCTCCGCTGCTTGCTGGAACGGGGAGAGGAAGGTCTGCTTCGACTCCGCACATGTGACTGACTGTGGAAGCGCTGTCGAAACGCGGCGCCGAAAGGATCATCCACTTGACCGACTGCGGAAGCGCTGCTGGAACGCGACGCCGGAAGGATCGTCCACACGATCTTGAGATCGGCAAGTGATCGACTACATCAACCACGAGATCTAATCTCGTTAACGCTTTCGGGTCTACGAGGGTTAGTTCCTATCTATCTCGTTGCTCATGTATAATAGATTAGATCTTGGCTTTTATCTAGATTAGATCTGGGTTTTGTTCGTTCTTGCGGTAGAAAATTTTGTTTTCCATGCTACGAACCCATCACTCTAATCTTCTTGTTCTTATCTTGCACCCTCTTCTCTTGATTAGCGAACCTTTTGTCTTGGGCGGTGAGCTCCCCTCCTAGGGACTTGATCTTCTCTTCCAGCTCTTCGATCTTCTCGTCCTTCTCCTTGACTAGGGCACAGAGCTCGTCATTCCTCACGATCTCAAGGCAGCTCCCCTTCTGAAGGTCATTGATGTGGAACTCCAAGTCTTGATATTGGATTCTTCGACACTTGCTTGTCTTCCTTTCCTCCGGGGTTAACTCGATTGGAACTCCCTTCTCATCACGTCTTCCAAAGAGTTTGATGTAGTTGCCTTCAACCTCTTCATGGTGGCATCCGCAAAGGCGTCCAATAAGCTCCTGCAAGCAAATGCTAAGTCCTTTCTCCTTGGAGTCGCTGGTGACGTTGAGTACAATGGCCTCCGTCTTGGATTCTATCTGACTGCGCCCTGGTTGGATGACTTCAATTGCCCAACATCCTTCCTTGTGCATCTTCCTCAACTCGCTTCCCTTGATTGATGGCATGGGTAACTGCAGTGTCTTGATGATGTCCAGAAGGCATTCCCCGAAGCGCAGGCACTTGATGTCTTCGGCGGTGTCGTAGTAGAAGGCCGTCATCTTTAGGTTAGGACATAAAAATTAGGCACAGGGTGATAAGGAAGAGAAATACTAGAAGAGTACAAATAACTTAGAAGAATATAGAAAGCATAACACACATGGTAAAGGTGGTTTCCAATCCTAGGGGTCACGTCCTACAGGCAACTTTGTGCTCTGATACCATCTGTTGCGACCTTGGATCGTTAAGGATCCTAAGTCCCTGTGATTAACATGCTAGTCCCTGGATCAATAGCTAGCACTTCACAGTCGATGAATATCATGTAAAACACAAGTCATTATTACACGAATAATCCAGAGTATAATTATTACAACTTGCATAGCTCATAGCTAGCTCAAATAAAACAGCAGAAACTAAATAAAACTTGAGTCCATCAACGCCTCGGGCTAGCTGCGTGAAGACCCGCGATCCCTACGCACCTTTCAATCTTCGGATTCTGCACATAAGACGTGCAGCCAACAAGTTGGGTCAATACTTTGAATGTATTGGCAAATTACACCAAGGAAAGAGTAAGACTATCTCTACATTCAAGGCTAAGAGTAGGCTCTGGGGTTCATTTGCGTAAAGCCAATTTTACCAATGTAATAAGAAAAGAGGAAGAAAGTTTTCCCTACTTTGTAAACTTTGATAAATAGTATAGGGTCAAATGGAACACGAGGATATTACTCACCAAGTGCCCAATCAACCTAACACTTGGATATTACACACCAGGTGGCACTTGGATATTACACACCAAGTTGCTTGGATATGACACACCAAGTTCCCAAATTCCCACCTATTAGCGATATTACGCACGCCATAGGGTTTGAAAAACTTTTGTTTGAAAAGAGAGAGGAAGATCTTTCAGAGGCTCCATCCTTCAGATGCTCAATGTTGTTCTGCTTCCGTGAACACGGCTGATCGATCAGATTGCAATACTCTCGAGAGGTTGTGCACTTTCCCCACAATCCATGATCAAGTCCTTTTACAGACAAGACCATGGCGAAGCCTTCCCTTAGTAGCCCCTCTACCAGCTGGATCCAACTGTGCCAAGAACCTCCAAATGTTGGTACCCCGGTGAGGTTTCCCACTAAGTACTAAGCCAAGACAGAGCCCATATGTATTGTGGTTGCACGGGAAGCTTCTGAATTCTGAAACATGGTAGACTTCTTTGATTCCTGGGCGGCCGTCCTCCACCAAAATCTCACACGTTGTCCCGACAACCATTCCGCCCAGAAGAAAACTTAGTTTTATTTTGAAGGGGGTTTTGGAGAAGAAAAGTTCGCTCGAGAGAGCTCTCATACTTAGAAAATTTTGAGTCTTTCGAACCCTCCCAACGATACTTAGTGTATATGTAGCATAGCAAGCAATACTTAGCAAAAACAGAGGAACCTAATAGGACGGAAACTCCTAAGTATAAAGCTACTCATGGCATACTACAAAATCATCGCACTTGCGAAAATATTTCCGAGTAGATCTACCAAAACAATCCTACACATGCATACTATTATTTTGAAGAGCAAACATGCATAGTATTCAAAACTGGGACATTAATATGAACAAGTGGTGTAACTTGCCTTGATCCGAGCAGCAATCTACACAACAATACTCCTTAGCGCACTCCGAGCAATCTAACGAAACAAACATGGGTCCAATTACAAATTGCACAAAACAAGTCACGAAGTCAAATATGCATGCATGCAACATGGTAATATGCAAGGATGGATTTGATTTCGACCAAGGGTTTTAACCAGGGGTGTTGTTGAGTTGGGGATGTCATTAGAATCGATTTCCCACAGGTTTTAGGTATTTGGATAAAACCCTAATTAACCAGGCTTGAAACTAGATCTACAGCTCTAATCTATCTCGAGACAGATCTAAACACCCTAAGCATGAGATGGCAATTTTCTACAGAAGGTATTGTCAAAACAAAGCCAACGCAACAAGAATCAACTAAAACGGAGCTATGGATAATTTTCTAGAATTAAAATACTCTAATCTAAACTTTTAATTCTACTGCAAGATTGTTGTGGCAAAACAGTAATATTATTGTAGATCTGTTTTCTACTCGAAAATATGAATCCAACGGTATATTATACGCAAATTTTGGACTACTATTCGAATTTCTATGAATTTTACAAGATTGGGGCTATTTCTGCCTATTTAAAAGAAAAAGGGAAAAGGGGCCAGTGACGCGGCGACACGTGGCGCAACGTGAGTGGGCCAGCGAGGCGCGCGTGACGCGACGCGGGGGCGACGCGGCGTCGACGTGGCGCTGCCACGCGGCGCGACGCGGTTGGCCGGGCCGGTTGACCGGTTGTGGGCCATCAGATCTAGATCTGACGGTTGGAGATGGAGGGGGCGGCGGCTTACCGGCGGGCGGCGGCTGAAGGCGGCGGCGGACGGCGGCGATGACCGGCGGTGCTTCTCCGGCGAGACAGAGAGGCGGACGGCGTGCAGCTCCTTCTCGCGGTCCCGTTCCCGAGGGCGGCGGCGGTCCTCCCTCTCCGAGGCGTCGGCGGACGGCGGCCGGAGGCGGCGGAACTCTGGCGAGAAATCCGGCGGCGCTCGGTGGTGGTGGCGGCGGAAAAAGGCTAGGGTTTGCTTGGGGAGGCATGCCCAGCTATATAAAGGCGGATTCTTGGCGCGGAAGTCGCGGAATCCGTCCTGGAATCGACGGCGGCGGTTGCGCTGGCGGCGGCGGCGTCGGGCTCGACCCGGACTCAAGGAGGAGGCGGCCGACAGGCGGGCCCTGCCTATCAGCGGCTGCGGGCGCGGGGCGGCCGCTGGCGGGCTGGCGGCTGGCTGCGCGTCGCCCACCCGGCCAGGCGGGCGGCAGGTAGCCCCAGGCTGGCTCGGCCGGCCCAGTTAAATTAGTTTTTTTTTTATTCTTTTAATAATTTCTGAATTGCTATTTGTTTGATAACTTTTGCAAACGGACTCCGAATTAGACGAAATTGGTCTCTAAAAATTTGTAAAAAGGAGAGGGTTAGAATAGAACTATAAACTAACCCTTTTGCAAGATTTTTGGTGGTTGAAAAGGTTAAAAAGCTTTTTACCCCCTTTTGTCTATAATTGACTATGGGTTTGAGAAAAATACCTGATGCAAAATTTTCGATATGTGATACCATGATGCAATGATATGAAGCATGCTTACTAGTAACATCTGAAATTACAAAATTTGGGATGTTACACGGACCCGGCACTTTTGCACCATAACGCGAGACCTTTTCGTTATCATGACGCCCTTAGTCTCAGTACCTTGCCGACCTGTCAGTTGAGCTGCAACTGGGTCGGAGTTCAAGGATTCGACGCTCAGGCAGAGTCAACTATTCGGGAAATCGTGTATGAGGTGCTCGAGTGCACATAGTCGATGACACTTAGGTTACTCGAATAGGGCACAGCCCCCGAGTGTTTCGAGTGCGACTAAAATAAATATTTGTTGACTCTTGGTAGGAGAAACTCAGTTGTATTGGTCGTTTCCATGGACGAAGTAGGTGCGGCCGCGGATGATGTCGACGCGGTATTGGGTCACGTGGTCGATGAAGTCGATCCGGTAGTGGGATGCCTGGAGCCAATGACGGCAGCGGGCTGCCGCATCCAAAGACTTTAGCAGGGTGCCACAACCGAAGATTTGTATCGGGTTCGGAGTTTGCTGGGCTTGTTCGGCATGGTGGAGTTAATGGAGAATCTGATCCGAAGGAGAGATTGTCGTAACGACCATTAAGGTCCCCCAGATTTGTCTCATCTTCCTTGTTTTCGTCGGATGCTTCGATTTCCGCTGTGACATCCATGGAGGATCTGACAGATGATGTTGTAATCGATGTAAGCGTAGTTTGCTCCGTCGATGGTTCTAATGCAATCAAGGTCGAAGGGTGTGGCTCTTGAGGGTCTTCAACTTGGAAGTGGAAGCTTCCGATGATCAGATCGGATCCGCCGTTGAAATCGGCCGGTACTATCATAGGGGTGGGCAGGCGTGGATCTGCTTTTGTGGGGTTGCTGTTTGACAAAAAGAATTCCGCCGAATCCATGGTTCCATCGTTCAAGATTCCTACAGACGATGCCAATGACGAGGGGAGATCTCAGCAATGTCCATAAAGAAGGACGTAGGGTTTGCAGAAAAGAGAACGATAGGGATTTTGTCGGAAGTCAGGAAACAATAGGATCAAAGTCGCCTGAATATTACGAGGGATTGCTTTGTTACAAATCGCTTAGGGATTGTTCGGTGTTTATTGTCTAGATCTAAAGTTGGGTGTAACGTCTATTGTATTATGTTCTCTCTCCCTCGTTGGCCCCTTCTAGCCTTTATATATGGGGAGGCTAGGTCTCGAGTACCAATACGAGTAGGTTACAAGTTAGAGTTTGTATCTAATCTAGTCTTGTACTTTCCTTGTCTTATATCGCCAGAAATCCTTGTCCTTTGTATACTTCTTATTAGCCAAACGGTCGTGGGCTTCATGGATCTTGGCAAATCTTCGAGTGAGGCTTCCGTTGGGCCGCACCATATATATACCAATAATAGGCACTCGAAGGGTTATGCCCATGTCACCTGTGCTTACCCAACCAAAATGGATAGCTCCTCCCGCAAGAACTATACAGCTCAATGTTGATGCAACAAAAGCAAAGACGGGGGATGGCGGTGCACTTGCAGTAATCTTCCGCAGTGGAGCATGCGAGTTCCTGGGAGCATCTTCGCTCACGCTGCATGGTGGTTATTCGCCTGCTACGTTCGCGGCGATGGCGTGTCGGGAGGCGCTAGCCTTAACACAAGATCTTAATATCCTAAATATATGTGTTGCTAGCGACTGCCTGGAGGTGATCAAGAATCTGTCGATGCCATACCAAGGAGGGTATGGAGCGGTGATCCATGAGATAAAAGAGACGATGGCCTTGTTTCAGTCTGTCCTCTTCAAGCATGAAAATAGGGCTTCTAATGGTGAGTCTCACCGTCTAGCTCGTAGCGCTGCAAGTTTAGGTTTTGGGCATCAAGTTTGGTTGCTCCAACCACCTGAGAACCTTTGTATCCCCAGGAACATTGTAAGTGGTCAATAAAGAGCGGGCGAAGTTCTCAAAAAAATTAAGCTAAAGTGGAGTTTTTTTTTTAGATTTATAAAGTGGAGTATTAGCTGATAATAAATGTGTGTTTGGACTAGGGTTGGTAAGAAAACTTCAAGTTTGTTTATATGAAGAAAAATAAAATAGAACGCTAAAAAGGGAAATGGAACCGGTATTTTGCAGAAAAGTAACGGAAATGAAATATTAAATGGAAAATAAGATGGGGGAGCCATTTCCGGTAGAAACAAAAAGGGTAAGAAAATTTCGGATAAAATAATACGAAATCTTTCTGAAAATCAGTCATGCCTATATACGAAATAGTACTTTGTGTGGGTGATTTTCTTTGCTTTCATCGACCCAAAAAATATATGTAGGGTTTACATAATACCTGCAACTAACCTAGGCTAAGTACTAATCAAGTGAGTTTTTTAGCGTCAAAAATATTATATGAATTTATGTGCTTGTCAAAGTGTTAGATTATGTGTGTTACTTTATGTTCAATTTGGATTTAGCCATTGCTGCAACTCTCGTGTACTTCGGTTTCATCCAACGAATTGACGAAGAACGTCTATGCAGAATCCCAACATTATCAATAAATCTTTCATCTATATTTGCAATATCTTGATTGCATACTTAGTTCTTGCTTGTTTCCATTGCTTGTATGGATTAAGGACCTTCGTAGTCAGGCTGATCGTGCATCTGCAAGATCAGTAATCTTCAGAAGATTGGTTTAGCGATTAGATTGCCGCAACGTCGCTGCATGTTGTAGTCAGATCGTCAATATCACTAGATCAAATTATCGCATCTCATCAAAAGATCATACACCTTTCCCCTATTAGTTGTTGAGCCCGGTCTTCAGCACGATCCAGGGGATGTCATAGCACCGCCGCCACCACCAAGGTCTCCCGATGTTTGCTCCTCGCCACCCAAGTAACCAAGGAATAAGACTATCACTACTGCCACATTGCTTGCCAAAGCGACACCCACGTGGTCTACCTTCTAAGACCACCGCCCCAGCATCCACGAACTCGAGCCCATGCCCTGAACAAACATCACACTGTAAGGTTGACAATTTGGGCGATGTAGATGGGCACAAGACCCAGTAGTCATCAGGTTGCGCAACAACCAAGGTGAGGGGAATTGCCCACATACACCCGAGGTGGTCACTATCCACACGCAATAGCAGGACCGATTAGGCCCCAGATCGAGCCCAGATGCCCAATCAGGCCTAGTTCAACCACATCGTCGCGCTGTTGCGTCCTGGCCGCCACTGTCGTCCGCCCTCAAGCAGGTTTGAGTCGTCTCGAGCCTACCACCACCAAGTGAAGCCTGCATCGTGCGCTGCCGGCGTGGCCATGAACGGCGCCACCGCCTCCTTGCTCCACCCAAGCCGGCACCGGCCAAAACCGCGTCATAGCAGGGGAGCACCACCGCCGCGTCGCCGGGTGATGGGCCGCGCCGCTAGGAGCACCTGCCATGGCAGCACCGCTGCCGGTGCCGTCCTCTAGTGAGACTGCTCCAGCGCTGGGTAGAGGAAATCCTCCCGCCGCACGCACCGCATGGGTTCACGCCAGCGACCGGGGGGGGGGGGGGGGGGGAGGGGGAGGTGGGGCTGGAGAGAGGCGGTACTAGGGTTTGCGTCTCGTTCGCCCACACAAAATGGAGATAAATAGGCTAGGCCATGATGAACCGATTAGGATTAGAAGCCAGAGGCACCAAATACAAGGGAGCGCCGAGGCAAAGATAACACAAACAGTTACAAGTTTGGGGAGAAATGTGATTGTACCATGCATGATATCAAGTGGACTGTTTCAGTCAGTTTCAGTGAGTATATATTGGAGATAGATTTCCGAAACATACCGAAACTAGATAGAACTTGCAACATGAATCATAAAACAGTAAACAAAAGTCACAAACACGTACTTGATATAGCATGCACGCTGGAATCACCGGGTTCGTTGGGGGCTGTTGATCCATGATGGCGCCGGCCGAAACGAGGTTGAATTGAGGCAGCCATAACAGCCGGGGAAAGAACGAAATTTGAACCTGACTCAGATCGGACGGCTGAAAAAACAACTTTTTTTTTGTGAGAGAAAAAACTGCAATTGTTCTCGAGGTCGTCCCTTTGTGTGCCTACCTAAGATACTCAGACGTATGCACACTCTTGCGGTCTCGTAAAGCCCGCTCGCTATTCAAGCTTGGTCCGGCTTATTTTTGTATGTATGTGACTATGTGTTTCTTGGTTTTGCCGCGCCCCGAGCTTATCAGCTTGTACAAATTTATTTACTCGGATGGGATCAAGCAGGAAGCATCTCGTCTTTATATACTCCGTCCACTTCATCAGTTTTGCCTGCACGGATTAGTGGGCGCAACACGTACCATTTGGCATCGTGCACGGGTCGTACGCGATGGACGCCCGACCGGAGACATACGGGTCGGATCCCGACATGGAGAAGCAGCAGCCGCTCCTGCTGCCGTTGCCTGCGGCGGAAGACCACGAGACGCCGACGGTCTGCTGCAAGGCCAAGGGCTGCTCCTGCGCGTCGCCCACGGCGGCGCGGACGTTGGCGCTGGTCGTCCTCGCCACCGGCGTCCTGTTCGCGGCGCAGCTGGCGGCGCGGGAGGAGTACCTCCTCCTCGCCGTGTCGGCGTCGCAGCTGCTGAGCTTCATCGTGCTCACGTCGTTGTTGGCGCTGTGCGCGCTCCCGGACGAGGAGAAGGATGGTGCGCCACGGCGGCTGGTCGCATGGGCGCGCGCCGCGGGCGGGCAGGTGCTGCTGTGGTCGTTCGCCATGGCGCTGCTGGTGAGCATGGCGCTGTGGGTGGCGGGGAACTCGCCGGTCGCCGTCGGGGCGGCGATGTTCGGGCTGGTGCTGGCCGTCGTCTTCGCGTGCTACGCCGAGCTCGTGCACTCCCTGTGGCCTGACCAGTGACACCGTTTGGATATCATATCTTGCTAGCTAGCTGCGCTTTCCGAGTGTATCAAGCGATAATATACGAGCCCTTCAGCATTGGATTAGGCTAGTGTGCTAAGAGCATGTATAATGGGAGGTGCTTAGAGGAGTGCTTACAAAAATAAACCAACCATTTTACTAAGCATTGGTGTTTATTTCTATAGAAGAGGTGTCTAGTTTGGCATCTATCTAGTACTATAAATAAGCACGGGTGCTTAAAGAAAAACCGGTTTATTTTTCTAAGCACCGTGCTAAGCACGTACCTGCTCTAATCAGTACAATCTTAGCCCTTGGGTTGGGCCCGCGTGCTAGTCAGTACAACGTGAATCTTGATTATTTTCCTAGAAAAAAAGATTGAGCCATGTTTCCCCTACTCATATGGAAAATGTTTTTTTTTCGAGGTTGATATGGAAAATGAATCCCTAAGGAGCTCTAAGGCTCTGTTTGTTACTGCTTCAGCTTGGACTTTTGGGTTCCAAAATCGGAAGGTGAAACAAACAGCCAACAATTGGGAAGCGCTGCCTAGAATCACGCCTGGAAAATAAAAGTGCGATCGGCCGTGAGCAAAAGCTGGTCCAGAGCAGCTTCCTGGGCGATTCTACCGCTTCCCGGGTGCAGCGGACGAAGGTAGCCTTCGTCGGTCGGGATAATTACGGAAAATCTACCACCACGCCCACACCCCAGCCCGATCAATTCCCTAATCGGCCCACTTGTTGTCGAGTGCCATGGAGAAGGTGAGCTAGGGTTCTACCCGTCGCCGGCCATCCCCGTCGCCAGCGCCGCAGTTCGTCGTCCAAGCTCCCTGTCCCGCTCCCTTCCTAACCTCTCGTCGCCATTCCTGGGTGTGGGGCGGTGGCTCCCGAGTGTTGGACGGTGGCGGTTCTCGGCTGTGGGGCGGCGGCGGGGGTGCTTCGGTGGGGGACGGTGGCTCCCGGCCGTGCGGCGGAGGCGGTTCCCGGTCGTGGGTTGGCGGCGGTTGTTCCTGGCCATGGGGGTGGCGGCGGCGGTTGTTCCCAAGCGTTGGGGTGGCGGCGGTTCCGGGGCGTGGGGGTGGCAGCAGCGGTTGCTGGACGTTGGGTGGCGGCGATTTCTAGGCTGGGTAGGCGGGATCGACGGTGGGGGTGGCAATTTCATCGACGGGATTGGGCTTTGTCAACACCCGGATTTTTAATCCCAGATGCCTGTTATGCCATACCTCGCAATCCCAGGATTACCATTTTTGCGAGACATAACAGATTGGATATCGCAGTACATCATCCATTACAAACCATAAATAAGGTCTTACACAAATAAGGATCTCATGATCCAGTCTAACAATCAAGTAGCAGAATAAATAACGTAGCGATGGGGTCCATCTTCAGAGTCACATGCAATGCTGATGATGGGAGATATTCCTAGTTATCATAGTCGTCCTGCTGTCCTTCATCTTGGTAGTCTCCTTCATAGTCTGGCCATAGGAATAGCCAGGGACAAAAGCCATGAGTACTCTTTAAGTACTCGCAAACTATCACTAACAAGTAAGATAGTTCTAGTAGGAGTGCTAACTCTAAGTTTAATTGTAAAGTTAAGTTTGAAACCTAAGCTAAGTTCAGAAACAAAGAAAGATAAAAGAAGTTTTGAAAACACTTAAGTGGGAACTTAATCATCATAATCACAACTCTGTTGTGGCCAAGTCATGTCACCATTCATTTCATAAGTTGTTTTGAAAACATCTGACAACGGAACAGTATGGCTACTCCAACTGTCCATAACCGCGGACACGGCTATTTGAATAGTTTGACACTCTACAGAGGTGGTACACTTTCACCACAAGATTCGATACATCTGTCAGGGATAACCCTGAATCATCATACTTAGTATGCAGATAATCAAACATAACCTTTCCTTTACACACCCTAGTATAAGCACCTCTCCTATGAGTATGGCCTCCCAACCATGACCATCTATCATCTTGGGCACTGCATAGGTGGACAACATTGAGAGGTAGCCTCAACTCAAACCTCTCCCGCGAGGGAACTAATACTAATGCATATAAACTTCCGGCTAAGCCTTACCCAATTCAGGTATTGTGGTTGTATGGTAAAATTGGAATGGTATCGCATCCGAACCCAACCATCAGTTTTGTAAAAGAGCTAAGGCTCATGCCTCAACATTTTCATCATCATAAACCATGTGTGTTTCTCAACACATGTCAAAACATCTCAATAGAATGACTCATCATTCCAAGGTTTTCACAATTCATTTTCACAAATATTCCCATCTAAAGTGAATCAAGTTTTAAGTTTTGTTCTAACCACTTAGTTAAGAGTGTTCACTAAAGTGGGATGCTAATGTCAATCTCATGTCATAGAATGACATCTAAGTCTACTAGATAGGTCAAGTTTTATACTCTTTATGCTACCTTTAAACAAGTAAAGGACTTTGGTAAAGTAAAGGAAGTAAAGCTTGTAAATAAAACTTGAAAAAGATATAAGTCAAAGTGATATAACCAAAGCATGCCTAATGCCTTTGCTTAGGTTATCTAGATTGCAAGGGTTAGCTTGCATTGTTAAAGATGGCTTGCTAGTATAATACTTGCAAGTGTTAGCTTGCCAATAATAGCTTGCTCAGTTTACTTGAAGTGCTAGGCTTGCCTTGGGTAGTGCAGTGGTTGAAGTTTTCTTCCTCCTCCTCTTGGTAGAACTCCTCCTCCTCATAGACTTGATCAGTACTATCGTCTATAAATACATACGGAATACACAATCATCAGACAATACTTAACTAGTCTACTTAGCACACTAAGGCACACATTTGATGATCTAGTATCATCACAACATCACAAGGTTTAATGAACTAGTTTCATTTATTTTATTTGAGAAAAGTAATTTATACTCATTGAAATTAACTAAGATTTAATATTCTCCAATTAAAACATGGGATCATGTGGACACATGTCATCACCACATATTCTAACATATGGGAATGTGATTTAAGGGTTGGATCACATTTTAATAAGTTTAAGTTTAATAATAATGATTTAAAGTGACTAGAAATGCCTATATAGCATTATTTTGGTACTAGTCCAAAGTCACTGCATGTAAACCTTAATATTATTACATATTCAGATAGGTATGGTTAAATGTGATTTTTGAGAGTTGGAATCAACTCAAAAGCTATTATGGTTGATTTTATAAAAATGTTTGAATGTGCAAATGCTTCTGTCTTGTTATTTTTACTAGGAGAGATCTCTAACTCTAAATGAATTAAATCCAACGGGCTTGGATAGATCTTTTTAGAAGCTTTCCAAAAAAATGGAATCACTCAATTTGGTTTAGTAAATCTTCCTGAATTGATTTTTAAACTAAGGGACAGAATTGAGTTTAAACCTAAATCCTAATTTGAATTAATGGGTCAGCGCGGGAAATGAAATGGGCCAGCCCAGTGACGCTCGGCGCGCAGAGGGCGGCTAACAGGTTGGTCCCGCTTGTCAGCGACACATAAAACCTGAAACGGTATGGGATGATCTGGGCGCTACGATTAGAAGATAGATCAACGGTCCACAGTCGTCGTCGACGACGGACTCGTCACCGACGAGATCGAACCCTAAACGGCAGGTGGGGGTCTACTGGGGACGTACCAGGGCTCCAGCTAGTACGGTGAGGCGGGCGATCAAACTAGACGGCGATGGCGGACTCAGGCGAGGTAGCGGCAGGGGCTGAGGTGCACGGAATCGACAACAGCGTCTCCTCCTCTGCAACGGCTGCCTCCGGTGAAATTCCAGCGGCCTGCTGCTCGAGCTGCCCCGGCGAGAGGTGGGGAAGGACTGGGGGTGAGAGGGGGGTGTGAGAGTGTGAGGAATTCATGCTGGGGAGGCCTGCTTATATAGGCGCGACGAGAGGACCGACGGGTGTGGGCAGGCATCTCCGGCGAGGGCGGTACAGGGGGCTACCGGTGTGGGCGAGGTAGGCGGACGGTGGGCGGTTCCCGGGCGGTGCTCTATGGCGTAATGGCGACGCTAGGGGTGGTGGCATTTGGGCGGGGGCTTCCCGCGTTGTGGGAGACAGAGGCGATGCTCGACGGCGAGCATGGCGACTGTGGGTCGCGCGGCGGTGCACGGCCGTGTCTGGCGGGGTGCTAGGGTCAAGGCGGATCAGCGTGCATGATATGGCGTCAAGGCGCGGTCTGCTGCGTGCTGGCGGCAATCGCGCTCTGGCGCGCTCTGGCTGCGTGCAGAGAGAAAGGGCGGCGATGCTGGGGAGTAGGCCAAGGGCTGGGGTTGATCGAGGGGTGGACCATGGGCGGCGGTAGGGTTGGGCGGAGCTAGTGGACACGTTGGCTTGGCGCGGTGCGGTCCCTGGTGTGTTGCCCGCTTCTGGCCGGCGGTGACCTCATTTGGGCGGTGCTGCACTGGTGCTGCGGGGAAGGGGGAGGCTGGTTGGTGGCTTGGTTGGACTGAGGGGGAACAGAGGAGAGTAGATAGGATGCAATGGGGGACAATGGCTTAACTAGGAACAATATAAGTTAGGCTAGTTGATTTCTATCTGCCACCTGTTCGACACAATGGCCGCATGAGAGAATTTTTTTGAATTTTGAGTTGATTTTTAGTGGGTGCTTTGGTCTGATGCTTGGTAGACTGTAGTTGCTAGGATTTGTTAAATGGAAATCATTTGAGTGGTTTTTGAATAAGTGTGATCTATACATATGAACTACATTCAATTTTTAAATGTCAATTAAATTTAGTGTTTGAAAGTTTTTGGGATGAAACAAAGTGGGCCTTGGCACATCACTACTTGTACTAGCAAGGGGTACAAAGAACCATAATTATTTCTATTAAGATTTGAGTCCTAGGAATAGCCAAAGTAGACTAGTTAGTTAAAATAGCACAAATGACCATTTCCTTATTTTATTCTTTTTGATTTCTTTTTCTTTGGGATTTGTTTGGAATAATCTAGATGATGTTTAATTCACCTTAGAATCATTTTATAATCAATAGATCACTCAAACATGGCATTTCAAATAACTCCTATTTTAAATGCATACATATATGAATGCTGAAAGATTTTTAAATAGAAAAAGTTTTTGTTAACCCTAAATTGGGTAGATTGGATCTTGATCACTTGGATTACAGTTTTGGAATGTTATAGGCTTGAGCTCGAGCTCGTCTCCAAGCCAGAGTGTCCGCTTTTTCTTTTTACATGCATGATACAAGATAATATTTTTTAATAATTTTTTAAGTTGCTCACCACGTACGCTGGTGATGTGTACTATTGGGTGATGACAACTTTGAAATATGTGTGTATGCGGTTAGCCTCCAAAAGCTAGAGAAAATAAAAAAATCCTAATCAGGCACCTCAAAATTTGGTATCCATTGATTAAAAAACGATAACAAATTATTCATTTTAAATCAACACTTATGCAAAATCTTCTGCACTCAGGGGCATTTGTGACATTTCAGTTATAAAATCAGCAATCAAAAGCACCGTTGCCAAACATCAAATCTTTGCTTCCAATAGCTGCTTCCTATAGCTGATTTTTCAACACTGGTTTTCAAAAGCTACAGTCCAAACAAATACAGCCTAAGCTCGCTGGTTTTGCAGCTCTCTCCTTGCTTCTAGCGTTCAGAGGCGTTTTCTTGGGCCCTTTTTTGTTATTGGGGCTCTGTCGTTTTGCGTAGAAGTTGGGTCACCTTCATTAGCTGTGGGCCAGTTTGCCTAATGTGTGTCGTTGTGCTGAGGATTGAGGCGTCGGGGTGGGGTTACATGAAGTGGTTCTGTGGGCGGCGGTGTTGATCTGTGGTCGCTTTGACCGCTTGGTATTCGTATCCGGTGATAGTTTCCTTGAGCCGGGTGCTGGGTGTGGAGCATGTTACTCGGCGCTGATACGTGCATTTTGCATCACTATTCTATATTATAATTCACTGTTATTCATTGATATGTTTCCTATTAAGAGGTGATACTTATGTTATTTCATCTATTTTTGCATGGTTGATGACTTTTGGAGCATGGACCGCTGCAGTCAGGATTCTGATGGAAAAGGTGCTGTTTGGAAGGAAAATTCACGAAGATCAGAAAATCCGGGAAAATAATTCTATTTTTTCATAAGACGAAGACTGCCAGAAGAGGGAATGGAGATGGGCCACAGGGGGCCCACACCACCCCCTGGCGTGGGCTACCCTAGGTCGCGCCACCAGGTGGTCTGGCCGCCCTGGCCCACCTCTGGCTCTTCCTTGGCGTATATATTCCTCCCAAAACCCTAAGACTCGGGGAGCGACCACAGAAAGATTTTGCCGCCTCTGTGGGGCAGAAAACACCGAGAGAGAAAAGATCTTCTCTGGCAGACAGATTTCTGCCGGGGGAATTCCTTCCCGGAGAGGGGAGATCGTCGCCATCAACACCACCATCAAGCTGGACTTCATCGGGATCATCATCATCATAATCACCATCATCACCATCAGCACCCTCATCACCATCTCCATATTGCTGTAACAATTGGGTTGAATCTTCCATAGTTCTTAGGGGAAACTTTCCTGGTGTTGATTACTCTTTGTAGTTGATGCTATTGAGTGAACCATTGAATTATTGTTTGTGTTCAGATTGTTATACATCATTATTCCATCTCTAATCATGATCTATATGATGTCTTGTGAGTAGTTCGTTTTGTTCTTGAGGACATGGGAGAAGTCATGTTGTTAGTAGTGGAATTGTGTTGAGAAAGATTCAATAGTTTGATATTTAAGTTGTGGTGTACCTCTTCTAGTGGTGTCATGTGAACGTCGACTACATGACACTTCACCTATATGGGCCTAGGGGAATGCATTGTGTATTTGGCTACTAATCGTAGGGGTTGCCGGAGTGACAGAAACCTGAACCCCCGTTAGAAAACCATTACACAAGGGACGTAAGGGTCTTAGAGTTTAAAGCTGTGGTTAGGTTTCTACCTTAATTACTTTCTTGTACTTACGGATGTTTGCAAGAGGTATAATCACAAGTATGTATTAGTCCTAGGAAGGTCGGTACATTAGCACAGGTTCACCCATACAACACTTAGCTAGCTAAAGAAGATTAATCAACTATATGAAGCGAAAGCACTTGACAGTCTTCCCATGTGTCCTCGAGAACGTTTGGTCATCTTAAGTAATACAATTGGCTTGTCCTTTGCTGCATAAAGGATTGGGCCACTTGCTGCATTTATTCTTATTGTCTTTTGTTTACTCGTACTTCGTTTACTTGCATTATGAAAAACCCCTAAAAATCCGTTTGCTAAGTATTTGCAGAGAATTCTTGATCCATACCACTAGCCAGCACCTTCTGCTCCTCGTTGGGTTCGACACTCTTACTTATCGAAAATACTGCGATACACCCCTATACTTGTGGGTCATCAAGACTATTTTCTGGCGCCGCTGCCGGGGAGTGAAACGCTATTGGAGAGTGGAACTGGTAAAGGAAACTTCTACTATGAGTATTGTTTACTTCTGTTAGTTGCTTTATTTTCGTTATGGATAATTTGCTGAGTTTCTTATTTGGTAATGCTACTACCACTGCTAAGGTAGTAGATGAACCACCACCTACTGAGAATGATGCTTTTAAAATACCTACAAGAATTATTGATTGTGTTATGGATAACTACTATGTTGGGGATGGAACTGTCCATCCCGGTGATCATTTACTCTTTATACACAAATTATGTGGGTTGTTCAAGTGTGCAGGTATTACTACAGATCAAGTTAAGAAGAAGTTATTCTCATTATCACTGAAAGGAAGAGCCGAGGAATGGTATAAGCTGCTGAAGAATGGTCAAGCTCTTGAATAGGAGGAAATAGTACCTCTCTTTTATTCAAAGTTTTATCCTTGTAGTGAGATACATAAAGATTGGAATCAAATATACAACTTTTGGCCTCTTGATGGAGAGAGTACAACTCAAGCTTGGGGGAGATTGAAGTTACTAATGCTCAAATGTCCCATTCATGAGCTCCCCAACAATATTATTATCAATAACTTTTATGCAAGGCTTTCTCTTCATGATAAAGATTTACTGGATGCTTCTTATGCTGGATCATTCACTCGCATGGAAGAAGAAGCTAAATGGGATCTTCTGGACCGTATTCAAGATAATGTTGAAGCTTGGAAGAATGACAAAGGTAGAAAGTCAGGTATAAATTATGATTATGAATGCATTGAATCTTTTATGGGAACTGATGACTTTTAAAATATTAAAAATGCTTATGGTCTAGACTCTCAAGCTATTGCTTCTTATTTTAAGGCTTTTGCTTCCTATATTGAAGTGTTGATACGTCCATAACGTATCTACTTTCCCGGACACTTTTGCTATTGTTTCTCCTCTAAACTTGTGTGATTTGGATGCAACTAACGCGGACTGACACTGTTTTCAGCAGAATTGCATTGGTGTCTACTTTTTGTCTAGAAAATCAACTATCAGGAAAAATCCCGGAAAATATGCCAAAAATCCTATTTCACCAGAAGACTCCCGGAGCCAGAATACGAGACGGAGGGGGGCTGGGCAATACGCTATGCTCACTAAAACCTTTGTTGAGAGCTTCACGTTTACTAACACGTCCTATCAGTCAACTGTCTCTTTCAAAATTTATAATCTGCCCTTTACCATGCCATTGGAGAGATTTTGCAGTATTATAGGTGTAAGCATGACAGGGACCATGAAGAAAATTCAAGGGCAACGTACTGATTTGCTGGAGCTTTACCGAGGGGTGACCAATGATGATGACCGTGTGGCGCAACGCGAAAAGATAAGAAACATCCAACTCCCTGGTCTTAGATACTTTGCATATTATCTTGCTACTAGCATACTTGGTAGGGAGAACACAAGTAATATCTCCAACTATCATTTAGCCTTCTTTGCTGCTGCGCTTAACAATGATACTCGGTACAACCTTGGCTCGCTTATTGCTCGCCGCCTAGCTGCTAGGGGACCTATCTATGGGGGCATCATTGCCTCACGTATGGTCAATGCATTAGGACTTTTAGTGGACCCCAATGATACTGTACCGGAACCATAGAGGCTTGACCTTGTTGCTATGAAAACTCATCACTTTGTCACTGTTGCTTCTGATTTGGACAGTCTAGTATATAGGATGTTGTTTACTGACGGGGATGAGAGGGAGATCCCTTTGCCGCAGTCTTCTTTGTTTAGTGTTCACAGGAGACCGTGCTCGCGCTCCAAGGAGGAGGTGGACGAGCATCTTCGCTTACTGGGCTTCCACGAGCAGCACCAGGAGGATGTACCCTCCTACGATCACTCCGCACACTACGGAGGGACGTACTCGAGATCGCACCAGGACAAGGGTACCTCCTTGTCATACTACGGTGACACGTCATCCTGGCCGGCTTGGGATTGATACCCACTTAGGCTAAAAGCCTAAGCTCGGAGGGAGGTACGCCGACACCGCACTCATCTCCTTATCATGTTGCGTCGGTACTTTGTATATTCATGTTTCGTTCTCTTTTTAGTGTTCGTTCTTTCTTTGCTTTTGCTTTCTAAAACACAAAAAGATCAAAAATATTTCTGTTGTTTCTCTTTGGTTTGCTTCTTCTTCTTTTCGCCTTGGTTTGTTTTTCCCTTTTTGCTTTGTTTGAACTATTCAAAAACCCTAAAAGATTTTGCTTAGCTTGTTTTTCCTTTTTGGTTTTTGTTTTAAAAAATCGAAAACAACAAAAATATTTGTCGTTCTTCTTTGGCTTTGTGAGTTTGTTGCAGGGCTCAGCAGTCCTCAGTGGATATTGGTTTCATATTATTATTCAAGCCACACAAGTGAAGAACAATAATGAGGATTAATGACAAATTGAGGTGTGAGGCTCGTAACGAACTCTATTTGTTTTCATTTTTGTACATATACTCATCATTGTGGGCATGCTTAGTCTGTTCGTGTAGGGTGTATGTTATTTATGGATGCTTAGTAGTTCTTGCTTTCTTATGATTAGCTCCAGCTCGCTAATAGTTTGTAGCATGTCTTATGAATGTTTGCTTGCATTGCTCTATTCATAAATTGGTATGACATCATGGTATCCTCCTCTAAATGTTTCATTTGAATTGACTTGGCACATGCTCACGCATGCATATGACTAAAATAATCAGTTAAGCCTCGATGAATTATTTTGCCTTGAGGATCTTGAATCACTTTCATGTCATGTTTAGTCCTGTTTTGTTGCAAGCATGATTATGACAGCTATTGCTCTCTCGTTTGTCGCTCCCTTACTATTGCTAGCCTTCACTTTCACTGAGTATGTTCTACTCATGTTTCCAACTCCCTAAAACCAAACATTGCCAAAGTGTCCACCATACCTACCTATTAGCATCATTTTCTACTTCCGTGCATATTCAATATGTCTTGTTTTCTTCCGAATAAAATGTTTGCTTGTTATGAGAAAATTAGTTAGTAAAGCTCTCACGAACTTGATGGCACACTTTATTTTTTTCACTTAATAAACCTGAACCATTGTGACTGTCCATGAAAGTTATATGCTTGCAAATTATAGGCTAGGGATTAGCAGAACCGTGTTGTCATGGGGAACGCTTTCAACACTTGTAAATATATACCCAGTTGATACCATGCTCTTTTGTTTGCGGATGTCATCGGTGTGAAATAAAAGGGGAGCTTCTAAGTCCATGGAGTTATGTATGTGTGTTAGAGAAACGCCTGGGCCGCCGATCTAATCCATGCTGTCATGGTGGAAACCTGTAGCGTAACCATAATGATATCTATGAAGCATTCTTCTTATAAAAAGAGAGTTAGCTATTGAGAAAAAATAAAAAAGAGAGATTTATGGAAAGAGGAAAGAGAGAAAAAATCACCATTTTCCTATGGTAAATAAGAAGATTGCTGAGATACCCATTGTCTGCTTGCCTTGTCATTTTGATATGGGGATTCTTCTGTATCATCGGGCAAGGGGTACCCCGTTGGCGGTTCTCTATGATACGCACGTATTTACGATGACAAGAACTTACCTGTAACTAAAGTAGAGTAGCATGAGGAGCAGCCCTCGTACTCAAGGGACATGGGATTTTCAGTTTATAGTCTGTCAAGCATATAACTCAGATTGGACTTCACTTTCACCTTAACCACATTAAAGATGCTTATGATAGGGGCAATGAGAGCTCAAAGCTAATGAGTACCATACTTTCAGCATTTGGAAGCTTTTCAAATTATTCAAAACCTTTTCTTTTACTTGTTGAGTCTCCACATATTCTTTGAGCACCTTCTTGAGAGCATAGTTGTCATTCTTTGTGCTTGTCTCATTACTTGATTACTTGTGTTATGACTTAGATGCTTGTATCTTTGACATCTTTACTTCTAGTCTTCACTTGAACTTCAGAGGTGCCTTGGCATTCATAATCAAAGGTAAGCGAGATACCACTCTATCATACCTTGTTATGAGCATTGCAATGTTGCTTATGTTTATGCTTCATGCTACTTATTATTTTTGAGTTGGAATATCTTCATAGCTTGCAATGCCTATAAGGTAATCTTAGTTGCATACTCCTTATTATGAATTGTCTAAGTAGTTGATCACATGCTGAGAATATATACATCATATGAAGCAATTGTGTTCATGAAAGTTCTTTTATCGCACTCAGTTTTCAACTGAATTGCTTGAGGACAAGCAATAAGCTAAGCTTGGGGGAGTTGATACGTCCAAAACGTATCTACTTTCCTGAACACTTTTGCTATTGTTTCTCCTCTAAACTTGTGTGATTTGGATGCAACAAACGCGGCCTGACGCTATTTTCAGCAGAATTGCATTGGTGTCTACTTTTTGTGTAGAAAATCAACTATCAGGAAAAATCCCGGAAAATATGCCAAAAATCCTATTTCACCAGAAGACTCCCGGAGCCATAATACGAGACGGAGGGGGGCTAGGCCCAGGCCACACCACCTGGCCGCGCGGGCAAGCCCAAGCCGCACCAGGGGGTGGTCTGGCCGCCCTAGACTCCCCCTCGGTCTCTCTCTTCGCCTATAAGTTGCCTTCTGACCTAAAAACTCAAGGGGGTTCGACGTTTTTCCAAAAGGAGTTCCGCTCCGCCGCCACCATCAGATTCCACGAAACAGCACCAGAAACTCCGTTCCGGCACCCTGCCGGGATGGGGAATTGGAGGAGATCGGCGCCATCATCATCACCATCGCTTCTCCATCGACCATCCATGTTTCCCCATCTATGAGTGAGTAATCCCCCGCTATAGGCTATGGGGATGGTAGGGATTGGATGAGATCGTTCATGTAATGGCATCAGATTGTTAGGGCATGGTGCCTAATATCTTTTATTAGTGCTTTATGACTTTGTTGTGACTTGTTATGCTTAATGCTTGTCACTAGGGCCCAAGTGCCATGAATTCAGATCTGAACATGTTATTGATTCATTATGATAGTATTGTTTATGGTCTTATCTACAAGTTGTATACACACGTTGTTGTCCGGAACCAATGGCCCCGAAGTGACAGAAATCGGGATAACCGGAGGGAATGGCTTTGATGTGAGGATCACATGTGTTCAAGGAGTGTTAATGCTTTGCTCCGGTGCTCTATTAAAAGGAGCACCTTAATTGCCAGTAGTTCCCTTGAGGCCCTGCTGCAAACGGGCTGGCAGGACAAAAGATGTTGTGCAAGTTCTCATTGCGAGCACGTATGACTATATATGGAACAAATGCCTAGGATTATCTAGTACTTGGATGCTTTATCTTATGTATTTGCAATTGCCCTATGTTCTGATTGCTATATGAATTGTCTTGTCCATGCAACGCCCGTCCATCCATCCCTATGCCTACCGCACTCGAATCCTACTGTTTACTGCCATTGTTACTATTATCTTTACTTTACTGCTGCTGTTACTTTACTATTCCTACTACAAAACTGTTGCTACTGATAAACTGTTGTGAGCAAGATTGTTTCCAGGTGCAGCTGAATTGACAACTCAGTTGTTAAGGCTTATAAATATTCTTTGGCTCCCCTTGTGTCGAATCAATAAATTGGGTTTCACTTCCCTCAAAAATACTGCGATACACCCCCTATACTTGTGGGTCATCAAGTGCCTAAAAAGAAGTGGAATAAGTATCATGAACCTTATAAAGATATTGCTAAGAGTTTTCCTGCAAGAAATACTGAAGTTTATACTGCTAATCATGTTTTACCTGAACCTTATATTGAGAAAATGCATTTCCCAGTTAAGATAAAGGAACATTCTATGATAGCTAGTATGGTTGATGAAAGTACAAGTAAATTTATTGAACCTGATAAACAAATGGTTGATGAACCTATAATAGCAAATGTGGAAGACTTCGTTACTAAATATGTAGAAGAGGGACACACTATCCTTTGTAAGGATACCTCTAATATTGTTTCACATAGTTGTGTTATGAGAGCTAGTATTCATGTGTTTTCTGTTAGAATAAGTGATCATTGCTATGATGGTTCTTGTGATAGTTATATTGTTAAGTTTATGCATGATACTGAAAGTTACTATGAGAGAGGGAAAAGTGTTCTTATGCATCTCAATAATATCAAGTTTCCTCGCTTTATGCTGAAAGTTTTTATGTTTCACTTGTTTTGCCTTCCTATGCTAGTAGCCTCTAGTTTCAACAACCTGTTTTTTTACAAAATTCCCTTGCATAGAAAGTGGGTTAGACTTAAATGTGTGTATTTTTTCTTCTTAATGCTCTCTTTCACTTCAATTCATATTCCTATGTGAGCATCTTCAAAATTATCATGCCCATCTTAATGGCTATAAAGAAAGAGATTTTTGGGAGACAACCCAATTTATTTTTGTTTTCAGTTTGTTTGTGTTTCTTTGAGTCTTGGAAGTTATTACTTTGGTAATAACCTCTCCTTATCCATTTTGTTTGGTTTTTGCGTCAAGATCAACCTCTAATGAGAGGGAAGTAAGATTTGGGGAAGTTGTTGTCCCGAAACAGATTTGTGTGCTTCACCGTAAATATTCGTGAGAGATCTCTGTATGTCGGATTGAGCTGTAATTTTTTGTGCCTCTGCCCTAGGTTGTTATTTAACTTTTGTTAGTTTTGCACTTTTTGATTTGAGCAACAAAAGATTTTCGAAAAAAATGATCTTTACCTGCTGGTCTGTTTTGACAGATTTTGCCACTCTTGCATTTGCTTCTTTATTCAATTTCCTTTTTGAATTATTTTTGGGTATTCAGAAGGAGTTGCTACAGTAGCTTATGTTTTGATGGTTTTCAGTTGAAGTTGAACTCAAAAGGTTTTATCACTTCACTTATACTAATGTTGCTAATGAGAACTGTGTGAAGTTTTGTGTGAAAGAAATATTCCAGGTAGTGGAGAAAATGGTGTAATGAGGAAGTGAAAGGTTTTATTACTCAAGTATTAAGTTAATGAAGATGAAGATATTGATGTTATTCAAGTGGTGACTCCGGAAGAATCCACTAAATACCAAATTCAGAGACCTGCAGAGTCCGTTTTCAAATAGGTAACAGTTCTGGTAAGAAAAGTTCCACGAAAATACTATCCAACTATATTTTTGCAGTTTTTAGCCAATAAGGAAAGTTCTGAAGCGAAAGGGGGGCGGAAACGGAGCCAGGGTGGCTCACACCACCCTGTGGCGCGGGCCCACCCCTAGCCGCGCCACTAGGTGGTGTGGCCACTCCGGACTCCGCCTCCGACTCGTTTTCTCCCAGTACCTTCCTTTTTGTTATGCTTCGTAATATATAATACCCCGGATCCCCCGAGGTTCGTATATCGTGTTTTCGTTTCGATCTATTTCTGACACGTAGAGTCCCAGATTTGGAGCCACAATGTCTTCCTCTGGATCAGCCAAGGAAGATTCTTTAGAGGATATCATCAACCCATATATGAGAGAGTTGAAGATTCATCCCAAGGAGTTGTTGCTTGAAGATGGGGAGGTCCGGATAAAAGAGGTTCAAGGCCCTAAAGGTGAAGGAAGTCTGGAGGATAGGATGGAAGCACTGGAGCAAGAAGTCTTTAGGTACAAGAAGATGGCGGAACATGAAGTGGATATCATCCATAAGATTTGTTCCGAACTCATCGCCGAGCACCAAAAGGAGACTGCTGAGCTCAAGGATGAAGTCCTCTCACTCCGCCAAACAACCAACAAACTACAAGCACAACTCTACGATGTTCAAAATCAAAACTATGAGTATGAGGTTAGGTTTAAATGCATAAGTGATGCTGTAAGTTTCAGGATGCTGGAGACCATGATGTCCTTTGTTGATGGGGAGCCCTTACCCTGGAAGTCAGACGATGATGAGAGGATACAACCACCACCGAAGGAGTAATTCGTCATCCGGTTTGGCATCCCCTTGGTTTGTTCCAAGCTTGGGGGAGTGTCGCGGTATCACATCACTATCTTCTATCATTTTACCTTTTTAGTAGAGTCATATCATGAATAGAGAAGTTATCATGTAGGATGGTTTGCATTACGGAAGTGTCCCCTCTCTCGTTAGATATGTATCCCTTGGTGTGAGTTGTCGTTATGGATTACTAATGAGAAGTTCTATCATTTAATCTTTTGCATAGCTTATATTAGTTTTCAATTCGTGGTTATATGATAGATCTTGTTGTTAGTATTGGTATCACTTTGGGATCATTGAGTTAATTTAATTGGTTTTGGCAAACCTGGCTCGGTCAATAGCAACACTATTTTTGAGAGTTGAATGAAAAAGATAAAAGTACTTTAAAGAAAAATAATTTCATCATCTTTCTTTCTTGATTTGCTCATAAGTTTAGTATTCTCTAGTTAAGATCTTTTGTGCTTCCAAGGAAAATTGCATGTTTGTCTTTATCACTTGTATGTTTGTTTCCTTCAACTCTTATACTTGCTACCCAGCCTTGCTAGCCAAAAACCTGTACTGAGAGGGAATTCTTCTCATGCATCCAATCCTTAAACCAAAACCTTTGTCATTTGTGTCCACCATACCTACCTATTAGCATTATTGTTATTCCAAGTAAATTCTTGTTTTTATCTACCTTCCAAATTAAACTTGTTATGTGAAAATTAGTGATTAAAGCTCTCACGAACTTGAAGTCACACTTTACTTTCCCGCACTTAATAAACTTGAACCATTGTTCCCATCTATGTTGCGTATATGCTTGCGCTTTGTAAGTAGTGAATTAGCAGAACCATGCTGTCATGGGGAACGCTTTCAACATTGCACTGGTACTTTGTACCTAGTTGATATCATGTTCTTTTGTCTATGGATGTTGTGTGTGTGAAATGAAAGGGGAGCTTGTAAGTCCTTGGAGTTATGCATGTGTGTTAGAGAAACGCCTAGGCCGCTGGTCTAATCCATGCTGACATGGTGGAAACCTACAGCGTAACCATAACGAGCATCTATGAAGCATTCTTCTTATAAAAAAAAGAATCCAATATTGAGAATAAAAGAGAAAAGGAAAAAAGAGATATTATGGAAAGAGGAAGAGAGATAAAAACACCATATTCCCATGGTAAATAAGAAGATTGTTGAGATACTTGTTGTCTGCTTGCCTTGTCATTTTGATATGGGGATTCTTCCGTATCATCAGGCAAGGGGTACCCCGTTGGTGGTTCTCTATGATACACATGTGCTTACAATGACAAGAACTTACCGGTGACTAAACTTGAGTAGCATGAGGAGCGGCCCTCGTATTCAAGGGACATGATTCTCAATATACAACTTGTCAATGCATATCCTCATATTTGATCACTTTAACCTTAACCACCTAAAGATGCCTATGATAGGGGCAATGAGAGCTGGAAGCTAATAAGTATCATAATTTTTGGGAGCTCTTTATGAAACTTGCAATCCCTGCTTCCCTCTGCGAAGGGCCTTTCTTTTACTTTTTAGTTGAGTCAGTAAACCTATTCCTTTCTATCTCAGCAAGTATTTTAAGTTGTTGTGTTTCATTCATTCATACGATGATTTATTCAATCATGTTTCTTATGTTCCTTGTTTTGCACATTGCTCTTATCTTGGTGTCTACTACTTTGAAAGCTATCATTGAAAACCAGTTATTTGTGAACTCCAACAAATTATCAACTATTCTTCGACCAAGAGCTAAGTTTTCCATTACCAATTATGATTTACTTTATGTATCCTTATTGTGTTTCCTTTACTTATTGCAAGTTAAGTTATATAATAGTGAGTTGTCTTCTATTATGATCTATGTATTGATGAATGTGATGCTTCTTGTCTGTATTCTTTTATCGACTATTCACTCCATAAACCTGAGGTCATGTTTATTGAGCTCAGTTTCGCTTGGGGACAAGCAAAGTCTAAGCTCGGGGGAGTTGATACGTCCATTTTGCATCACTATTCTATATCATAATTCACTGTTATTCATTGATATATTTCATATTAAGAGGTGATACTTATGTTATTTCATCTATTTTTGCATGGTTGATGACTTTTGGAGCATGGACCACTGCAGTCAGGATTCTGATGGAAAAGGTGTTGTTTGGAGGCAAAATTCGCGACGATCAGAAAATCCGGAAAAATATATGGAAAATCCTATTTTTCCAGAAGACGAAGGCTGCCAGAAGAGGGAGTGGACATGGGCCATAAGGGGCCCACACCACCCCCTGGCGCGAGCTACCCTAGGTCGCGCCAGCAGGTGCTGTGGCCGCCCTGGCCCACCTCTGGCTCTCCCATGACGTATATATTCCTCCTGAAACCCTAAGACTTAGGAAGCGACCACAGAAAGATCCCGCCGCCTCTACGGGGCGAAAAACATGGAGAGAGAAAGATCTCTCCGGCAGACAGATTTCTACCGGGGGAATTTCTTCCCGGAGAGGGTAGATCGTCGCCATCAATGATACATTGCAAATGTATCTATAATTTTTGATGTTCCATGCTTAGTTTTATCTACTTTCTTGTGTTTTGTCCATACTTTGGAGTACTTTTCATATGATTTCTTGGACTAACCTATTAACAAGAGCCATAGTGCCAGCTGCCTGTCTTCTGCTGTTTTTGGTTCCAGGAAAGTCAAAAAATGAATATTCTCGGAATTGGACGGGACAAAAGCCAAAGTGCCTATTTTTTCCGAAGACTCCAGGAGCCAGAATACGAGACAGAGAAGAACTAGGGGGTGGCCACACCACCTGGTGGCGCGGGCTAGGCCAGGCCGCGCCAGGGGGTGGTGTGGGCCCCCAGGCACCCCTCGGTCTCCCTCTTTGCCTATTAGAAGCCTTCTGACCTAAAATCTCCGGGGGGGTCGACGTTTTTCCAGAAGGAGTTCACTACAAGAAATTCGGTTATACATGACCCTCCACATTCGTTGCTGAAAGTTCATGGTTTTTGATTTCTGACCTTTCTGTGACCAAATATAGTTGGTCAAAAGCTGAGCGGCACTAGTTAAACACGATGACCTTTATTCTAAATTGGTCATAGACGTCTATGACCAAAATAGATGGTCATAGATTCTGTGACCAAACTATTTGGTCATAGGCTATTTGTACCATCCACGTCAGATCCTACGTGGCAAATCTGTGACCAACTCAAATGGTTGTAGATCAGATTCAGCCCGATCCACGTGGGTGCATTAGATGGGCCAAGCCCAATATTTCTGGCATGTTATATCTTTTTCTTGTCAATTTTTGTGTGCTTCATTGGCCAAACCAAAAATCCATCCTTTTTTATTTCCTAGGCCTTCGCTGTTTAGTTCTTTTTAATACTGTCCAAATTTAAAGGATTTGTGCATTATTCTAGTCAAATCTTATTTGGGGCGTGGCCATTTTGGAGACCAGATAGCTTTTGGTTCATCTCTGACATCCAGGAAAAATTCGTAAGCAGAGCCCAACTCACATTGGATTTCACAAAGAAAACCAAAACTAAAACATCTCTTACAATCAGGACATAGTTCACAACATGTTGTAATATAAAACAGCTACTCCCTCCAGCCACAAATAACTGACTTCGATTTATCTAGATTCGCATGTATCTATACACTAAAATGTCTAGATACATGCAAATCTAAATAAATACAAATCAATTATTTCCAACGGAAGGAGTACAAGAATATAACCATGTAGTTCACTATCACCCAGAAACACAACTAGTTATTACTTTGCTGACTACTACTACTCTACTCTTCGCTGAGAATGAAATCCTAGTTCTTCCAACTTCCTCAGCCTGGAGCTCCTGGAATTCCAAAGTTATTGAAAAATGTGACACATGTAAACATGACAGAAAGAGAATATAAAAGGTTCTTCTAGTATTGCATCATCAAAGTATATTATGTTGATTGTACGTAACACATTATAGAACAAACTGGACTAGGTTCAAATATATCACTTTAAAATGTATATGTTCCTGTTACAAATCAAACTGAAGCAATTATTTTCCAACTCAACTAACTATATGAATTACTTCAAAAGAAGAAGCATAAATGCATTGTATCCACTGGCTAGTTCCTGGAAGGTTCAGGTCAACAACAATTTGAAGAAAAGGAGACATAATGTGTGTCTACCACCATATGAGGGAGATCATAGAATATGGAAAACTTATAAGGCATCACATGATACATGCATCAAGTAGCAGGTCATCAAGCATTAAGCCCATGTCCGATCGAAAAGAACAAGTAGATACCTAACTTCGTGTTGATGCAGTGGATGAGGCTATAACTGAAGATCTGGTCTACAATGTCCTTGACGTTGGCTGTTGCAGGGTAAACGAGCAAGAACTAGCGCTGCACTCCCATAGGTGTAAACGAGTAAGAACTATCCAGAGAGGATCTGGTCAAAAATTAGAGATGATAAACCTGGGTAGTATGTAATGACAGCATGCATCTAACAAAGTTAGAAAAGCTCATGATGTATAACCAACTTAAGTACTTAAGGGGCTGGGCTAGCAAATTGATCTTATAAAATAAAATTGTTATACATGTATAAATTATGCTACTAAAAGACATATGAAAAGCCTTATCACTATCATATTCTACAGTCATCTTCTATACTGCTTACCATATTGTACAACATGAATAATAGAGTGCTCAGTTATGCAACTCACAACATGTTTATGCTAATAAACATTAGCATCAATACAAACCAACTGAAATCACCCGTTAGAATTAGCAGACAAATATATCATTAACACTTGCACCATAGAGACCCCCAAAGCGTAACTAGTAAGGTGGAATACAATGCAGTAGAGTAGAAATCTTATTTTTCACTCATGCAAGTACCAATAAATTTGTCTAGCTGGTCGGTTAACACCACGTTGCTTATGGATGACAGTTGCAGCCAGTTATTAAGCCATTCTGTTTGCAAAAATCAAAGGAAGGCATTAATTATTACAGACGAAATATTTATCAAAAGCATTTGCAGTTCTACACTCCTCGCACCGAGACATCAGTTCTCAGCTCTATATTATTTGTTTTCATAATCAAAAGGGTCAGTAGCACTTTATTTTGCAAAAGTCAGGGTGGTGATATATGCATTCAAACACTACTTAATGGACTCGATGCATCTTTGACTCACGTTTTGGCAGTACCTTAAGTCCACTTTACTTGTCCCTTTGTATTTTATTGTACATCCAGAGCAATGTTGCTCTCTTTTAGGCACCGCACAAACATAAATTGCCCAAATACCACAAAAATAATAGTAGTTTAGCAGCATCCAAATCAAACAGGGTCTGAATGAATTTCCCACATACTCTAATGCAATGTTCAGGAGTACTCATAGATATAAACTCTTGCACATAGTACATGACCCCATTTGCTATTATTCTCAACAAACTTATAATATTAGAAGCTAGCAAAACTGTGGTAGTGAGATGTTGCTTGCACGCCATGTGGAAATAATACAGTACATTATATAGAAGCAGTGGATGACCAGAAAATTAAACAGTGTTCTTATGATTATTCAGGTAGTGGTTTTCATCCCATGATTTAGAATAGACACATACAAGAGTGGAAACAAGTAGATTAGTGTGCTGGAGTGAACACTGGCCAGTGCAAGACCAATATAGCTCGACCTGATTGTCTCTTCTGACGCATTATAATCAACTTCCAATATTTTGTAGTAATCCCGCAGACCTAGATTCCCCATAAGAACGGGACAATAAATTTACCCAGCAAAGAGACTGAACTGCAAACAGCATGATTTCACTTATACAAATGTGCAACTTGGACTTGCTACACATAGTACTGCTACATAGTAACTATTCACGGGACAACCATAGTAAATCACTTCTAGTCAGTGGATATCCAGACTTTGTACGTAAGTATTCAGACAATGAGAACCTGCTTGATGGTCTCCCGGACACATATCTTTACCAGCGATGTAGGGAATTAAGAATTGAAGGTTAGAAAAAACAAAATACATCTGTAACCGCTTTATGGTCTCCTAGAGGAAGAATGGGACTGACCTTGGATGAGGAAGAAGGGGAATCCTTTGAGGTAGTAGTCGTAGACAAGATCCAATTGACACAAGGCCGGAAACGGCCAGATTAGCCCGGAGGTAAGGGTGTGGGTGGCACCTGCTGGTCGGAACAGACGAACAGCATGGAGGCCGAATCCGATGTTGGCGAGTACACGGGCAGCCAGATCCGACAGTGGGGTGGGTAGCAGTACTTGTGCTCAGCTCGTCCTTGCCCCACCTCTTCTCTTCACCCTCCATGGCCACTCAGCCACCCCGCCCACGCACCCACGCTGCTAATGTCGCTGCCATCTGCTGGGTAAGATGGGGAAGCATAGAGCTAGAAGTAGAGTAGGGGGCGACGACATCGTGGGCATGGGAGAGAGGAGCCATGGGAGTAGGAAGGGATGTGGTCTCCCAGATGAGGCGTCTACACAGGGAGACGGAAGGGGTGGGGATCTGGGATGAGGCGGCGGGAGCCATGGAACAGCAGAGGAGGAGCCGTCGTAGTAAGGAAGGAAAGAAGTGGGGAGGAGGGCCGTGAGCGAGTAGAGGAGGCGCCGCCGTAATGGGACGGGAAAAGGGTGCGGAATTGAAGGGGACTGAGGATAGGGGGTTAGGGTGTAACTACCTTGGTGAATTACGCTCTTAGTTAATGCCTGGATGAACGAAAGTGGTTAAAATAGTACGGCGGGGCCCAGGGCCACTCACGGTAGACCTTTCGGCCGTCCTAACCACTTTCAAACAACGGGACAAGAACGAGCGGCGTAATCGGCAGGCGAAGGGATCAACTACATACACAAGTGAGTATGTATGCAAGCCACATACAACAGTCCTCAGAGCCATTCCATCCAAAAGAAATAGAAATATTGCAACGCCATACGGCAAGATCCAAATGTCCTAGATAGATATAATAATTTAGGATAGCTCCTCATACATCACACATCAGAGTATCAGGCGGAAGCGGAAAACAAGATCCGAGTACGGATAAGAAGCAAATCGGCATAAGATGCCCATAAGTAAACACATCCCGCCCACAGATCACACGGATCCCCGTTCCCGGCATCTCTACACCGAATGATCGTTGCCAACATCATCTGTCTCTTCCACCCAATATCCATCTTGCGGGTACACATGTTCATCTGAATCAAACAATTTATCGTGTGAGACCCTAGGGGTACTCAGCAAGTCTTTATGCCGCTAAAGGGGACACAACCTGGGGTGACGCAATTGCAGCAAAAGATAATACCTAACAATTCTACAGATACTCGCTAACCTTCCGTCTAACCAATGATAGACGAAAGTCCGTGAATTAAGAACAACAGTTATAACAGTATAATTAACAGATCCATCCTCCTCCTCGCTTACCAACGAGGAAGCGGACGAACAACCCCCATCATCCGTTGGTAGTTTTATTAACCATTCCATGAGTATTGCACTATTTACTAGTCAAGTACTTAGTCAATTTAAAAGCGGTACTTTAGTTATACTTGTCTATGATTGAGAAACTGTGCTCCAAGTCGTCCATAACCGCGGACACGGCTTTCAGAAAGATTTACCCTGCAGGGATGCACGAATAGCAACACACACTCGATCAACCTCGGAAAAACCAAATCAAAACCTAACGAGGCATTCACGACAAAGCAATCACAGGATTCGGAAATATTTCAGGGGGCCACCCCATTAAGCTACCCGCAACAAAGTTGGCCGGCTCTGAGACGGACCCAATGTTTGTGTGGTCGGCGGTAAACGACTGGGAACCCGAAAATATGACTGGGCTTGTCGATACAGCGAAAACGTGTCACGATCCAAAATAGTACAGGTGCTCCTCGCACAATCTTAAATAAAGCAGTAACATGGCATAAGTACAGAATAGTAATAAAGCCCCAAACTAATTGTGGCCCCAAGAAATAAGAATGAATCAAGCTCTGGCTCAGGGGGGTCCATAAGGCCTCCCGGATGTGGATAGTGCGAATAGTCAAGGAACAGGAATCAAGTACTCGGGGTCCTACGGGACACAAGTGAGCATGAAAAACCAAATAGCAGATATTGCTCACCGGTGCCTCTTTCATTAGTTATCCCATTACTACTCAGGTTATGTTGTTTAGGTACCTCGTTATTCTTCAGACACTCACATACCCTACTCATGCTTTTCTATGACTCGCATGGCTCAAACAACTCCTGTAGTAATGGCTCATGGGATGGAGGAACAAGCTTGGTGTGGTTCAAAAGTAAGGCTATGCAGTACTTGGGATTCAATTTAATGCAATCGCGACTCAATGATGCAAGAATAAGATAGAGGCAATAGGTACTGTATGTATGCAAGCATGTGGTAGTGCTTGCCTGGCAGCTCAGTTGAAGCGAGAGATGGATCTGGGTAGTACTCCTATGAATCCTGGTAATTCTCCTGCTGGGCGTCGTGGTCTCGCCGACGTGGTTGTTCGTGCGGAGGTGGAGGGGATCTGGCGCCGGGCTCGTGGACGGCGGTCTCGGGCTGCGGCGGTGCACGGCGGCGCCCGGCTAGTTCCGGCGAGGCGTTGGCCCTGGGCTGGTACGAGGCGACGAAGGGGACGTGGACGACCTCGTCGGAGCTCCTGGCTGGGCTTGGCGAACTCCAGGACGCGCAGATCTCGGGTTCTGGCCGAGGTGGCTAGGGTTTTGCGAGGTGGTGGCCGTGGCCTTCTCGTGGTGGAAAGGAGGGGAAGGTGGGGTGCTTGGCTCCAGGACTCGACCAGAGAGGTGCTGGGGAGGTTGGTGTGGTAAGGGAGAGAGGGGAGAGGCACATGGAGGTGTGCACTTTTGGCAAAGTAGAGAGAAGGCTTGGGGTTAGGGAGTGGTTAGGGTTAGAGAGAGAGGGGTAGGGTAGCTGAGGTGTGGGCCCAGCATGGTAGAGAGAGAGGGAGTGAAAGAGAGGTAAGTGGAGTTAGGGTTTAGGAGAATTTAGAGAGAGAGAGAGAACCTAGGTTAGGTTTTATTAGGTAATTAGATTTTAATTTGGTTTATGAGGCCAAACCAAGAAGAACCATAGGGCTTGATCTTGCATGAGCTAATGTGGAGGAGAAACAAGAAAGAAAGAGGAAGAAAAGAATTAGGTGGAAAAAGGCTCATATGATCATGCTTGAAGAAATAAATAAAAGAAAAAGATATGGTTGAGACTATGGAGAGGTGGAATGGTAGGAGATGGTTTTCCTAGATAGGATCTACCAAATCCAAAGAAAAACCAATGGAGGAAAAAGGTGGTGGAGAAGCTTACATGGCCCATGCAAAAATAATAATGCCATTATTTATTTTGTGACAACAATAATAATTTGATGGCATTATTCTTATGCATTTCCAAGAAATGGAATAAAGCCAAGCAAAGGAATTTTAAAGGACTAGAGCCACCCCATCCCACATGAGCTAGAACAAAAATAGCAAAAGAAAGAGAAACAAGCTCATGGTTAATGGGATGGTGGGATTATAAAGTGGTGGAAGAGAAAGATGGTGGAATGGAAATAAAAGATATGCCCCCAACTCAACTTGGGCATTGCTCAATATATCAATAACCAAATACAATATCAAGAGGCAAATACAATTAATAATGCATATGAGAGAAAAACCAAAAGAAAGAGGGTTTTATATGATGCTCAAATGCAAGGTGGCATGATGACATGAGCATGATATCATTATGATGCAACACTAATATCTATGAAGTAGCCAATATCTTACTAGGACAAGTAGCATTACAATTGTTAGACAATTGGGGTGCTGCATAGGGTTTGGAGGGGCTAGGGCGAGGATGTCCCTGTCCACCGTGGCGGTGGTGGTTGTTGTGTTTGGGGAATGGGGAGGAGAGAGCCACAACATGTCATCGATCTGCACCAACTGACTCACGGATTGCAATCACTTCCGTCCATTATGCTCTGATCTAACGGTTCTCCTTGCATCTCTCATCCTCTGAACTAGTATTGTCCATCTATGACCATTTCGTGTTAGGAAACTATGACCTTTTTGGAAAAAATGGTCGTTATTTTTCAAGGTTTGGACCCTCCCATATTCTCTATGACTAATTAGTCCAGGATGGTCAAAGATCCATGACCAAAAAATCCATAGTCGTTAAGAAAAGGTCACTAGTCACCATATTTCTTGCAGTGGTTCCGCTCCGCCGCCACCATCAGATTCCACGAAACAACACCAGAAACTCCGTTCTGGCACCCTGCCAGGACGGGGAATTGGAGGAGATCATCGCCATCATCATCACCATCGCTTCTCCATCGACCATCTATATTTTCCCCATCTATGAGTGAGTAATCCCCCGCTGTAGGCTATGGGGATGGTAGGGATTGGATGAGATCGTTCATGTAATGGCACCAGATTGTTAGGGCATGGTGCCTAGTATCTTTTATTAGTGCTTTATGACTTTGTTGCGACTTTTTGTGCTTAATGATTGTCACTAGGGCCGAGTGCCATGATTTCAGATCTGAACATGTTATTGATTCATTATGATAGTATTGTTTATGGTCTTATCTACAAGTTGTATACACACGTTGCTGTCCGGAACCAATGGCCCCGAAGTGATAGAAATCGGGATAACCAGAGGGAATGGCTTTGATGTGAGGATCACATGTGTTCACTGAGTGTTAATGCTTTGCTCCGGTGCTCTATTAAAAGGAGCACCTTAATTGCCAGTAGTTCCCTTGAGGCCCCGCTGCAAACGGGCTGGCAGGATAAAAGATGTTGTGCAAGTTCTCATTGCGAGCACGTATGACTATATATGGAACACATGCCTAGGATTATCTAGTACTTGGATGCTTATTCTTACTTATCTATAATTGCCCTATGTTCTGATTGCTATGTGAATTGTCTTGTCCATGCAACGCCCGTCCATCCATCCCTATGCCTACCGCACTCGAATCCCACTGTTTACTACTATTGTCACTTCTGTCTTTACTTTACTACTCTTGCTACTTTGCTATTCCTACTACAAAAACTGTTGCTACTGATAAACTGATGTGAGCAAGATTGTCTCTAGGTGCAGCTGAATTGACAACTCAGTTGTTAAGGCTTATAAATATTCTTTGGCTCCCCTTGTGTCGAATCAATAAATTGGGTTTCACTTCTCTCGAAAATACTGCGATACACCCCTATACTTGTGGGTCATCAAGACTATTTTCTGGCGCCGTTGCAGGGAACCATAGCTTTATTTATCAAGTCCACTTGGAATCACTATTGTTCAAGCTAAGTTTATTTCCGCCTTGTTTGCTTGTTTCTTTATCAAAAATGCAAAAATTAGTTCCTACTCTAGTTGTTATTTTCGCTGGTCTGTTATTGTCTTGCTTTATCATGCTTGTTGTCAATGGTTTGTTTCTTTGAACCTGAAGCTTATTGGCAAGGTGGGTTCACGGAAGATCAAAAATACTATTATAAGGAACACCGCTTGTCACAAAAAGGGAAACACTTATGGGAACAAATTTATAAATTGTATACCATTGCTAGAAACGTGTGCTCTACTTATAATGTTACTTATTGCTTGGACAAATCTTGTTGCTGCAAGATGTATAAACACCCCCGTTTTCAATGTGAGTATAATGATAATGTTACCATATCTTCTTATGTTAAAGGAAATTATGACTTTTATGATGCGGAGCAAACTGAGGAATTTATTGCTTGGAAGGGTGCATTTGAACTTGCTAGTTTGCTTGAAAATATTGATGATTCACCTTATAAATATGAGGCTTACGGTATACTAAAATTTTGCTTTGATGATTATAAGGAAGAAAATGGCTATATTCTTGAATATATTAATAGATGCTTTCCACAAATGGAAGAGACTAATGCCTTGCAGGATCCTATGGAAGAAGAAATTGATGAACCTAAAATCTCATTAGATGAAAAAGAGGAGGAGAGTGATGAACAAAAGGAGGAAGAATGGATTAGCTACCCATGCCTACCTTCTAATGAGAGTAACTCTTTATCCCTTACATTATTTGATTGTCCCCCATGCTTACTAAAGAAGGATGAATGTTATGTTCCTGAGGATTCTTTTGAAGATGTTTATAATAAAGCTCTAGTGCTTGTAGATCATGAAAAGCATGCTTTATGTGATAGTTCTATTGTTGAGTTTATTCATGAGGCTACTGAAAATTATTATGAGAGAGGAAAATATGGTTGTAGAGGTTTTCATGGTATTGAAACACCTATCTATGTGCTGAAAGTTTTGAAGTTACTCTTCTTTTATCTTCCTATGTCTGTCACTTTGTTCTTTGTGAATTTATTTGCATACAAGATTCCTATGCATAGGAAATGGGTTAGACTTAAATGTGTTTTGAATTTGCTTCTTGATGCTCTCTTTTACTCAATTCATATTTCTTATGTGAGCATCCTCTCAAACTATCATGCCTGAAGATGATAATATGTCTATTATTCTTGGGAGACCTTTTCTTAAATACTACAGGAGCTGTTATTAATTGTAATCAAGAGAAGGTGACCTTCAATGTTAATGACAAGGAACATACTGTCTATTTCCCCAAGAAGATTGATAGGACTTATGGTTTTGAATTCAATTGCACATGATGAGGGCATTCAAGTTGGAGAAATATATTGTCCCATACCAAGAGAAAAATTTGAAACTATTATGATTGGGACCATTGCTATCAAAATTGAGGTAACATAATCATTGGTGGAATAGAAAGTTTTGTTTCATATGAAATTGTTTTGGTGACTGATACGTCCATTTTGCATCACTATTCTATGACTTAATTCACTATTATACATTGATATATTTCATATTGAGAGGTGATACTTATGTTATTTCATCTATTTTTGCATGGTTGATGACTTTTGGAGCATGGACCGCTACAGTCAGGATTCTGATGGAAAATGTGCTGTTTGGAGGCAAAATTCGCGAAGATCAGAAAATCCGGAAAAATATATGGAAAATCCTATTTTTCCAGAAGACTAAGGATGCCAGAAGATGGAGTGGAGGTGGGCCACAGGGGGCCCACACCACCCCATGGCGCGGGCAGGCCTAGGCCACGCCTGGAGGTGGTGTGGCCACCCTAGCCCACTCCATCCTCTCCCCTCTGGTGTATATCATCCTCCTGAAACCCTAAGACTCCGGGAGCAACCACAGAAAGATTCCGCCGCCTCTGCGGGGCAGAAAACACCGAGAGAGAAAAGATCTTCTCTGGCAGACAGATTTCTGCCGGGGGAATTCCTTCCCGGAGAGGGGAGATCGTCGCCATCAACACCACCATCAAGCTGGACTTCATCGGGATCATCATCATCATCACCACCATCATCACCATCAGCACCCTCATCACCATCTCCATATTGCTGTAACAATTGGGTTGAATCTTGCATAGTTCTTAGGGGAAACTTTCCCGGTGTTGATTACTCTTTGTGGTTGATGTTACTGAGTGAACCATTGAATTATTGTTTATGTTCAGATTGTTATACATCATTATTCCATCTCTGATCATGATCCATATGATGTCTTGTGAGTAGTTCGTTTTGTTCTTGAGGACATGGGAGAAATCATGTTGTTAGTACTAGAATTGTGTTGAGAAATATTCAATAGTTTGATATTTAAGTTGTGGTGTACTTCTTCTAGTGGTGTCATGTGAACGTCGACTACATGACACTTCACCTATATGGGCCTAGGGGAATGCATTGTGTATTTGGCTACTAATCGTAGCGGTTGCTGGAGTGACAGAAACCTGAACCCCCGTTAGAAAACCATTACACAAGGGACGTAAGGGTCTTAGAGTTTAAAGTTGTGGTTAGGTTTCTACCTTAATTACTTTCTTGTACTTACGGATGTTTGCAAGGGGTATAATCACAAGTATGTATTAGTCCTAGGAAGGTCGATACATTAGCACAGGTTCACCCACACAACACTTAGCAAGCTAAAGAAGATTAATCAACTATATGAAGCGAAAGCACTTGACAGTCTTCTCATGTGTCCTCGAGAACGTTTGGTCATCTTAAGTAATACAATCGGCTTGTCCTTTGCTGCATAAAGGATTGTGCCACTTGCTGCATTTATTCTTATTGTCTTTTGTTTACTCGTACTTCGTTTACTTGTGCAAAAATCCCTAAAAATCCGTTTGCTAAGTATTTGCAAAGAATTCCTGATCCATACCACTAGCCAGCACCTTCTCCTCCTCGTTTGATTCGACACTCTTACTTATCAAAAATACTGCGATACACCCCCTATACTTGTGGGTCATCAGGCGCGGCCGCGGTGGTTGTTTGCGTCTCCAGGGGCTGTTGTCCGCTGTCGTTCAGGTTTGTCTCTTTTCCCCTTCTCTACATTGTGGATTCATTCAGCACTGGCTTGGTCGCCGGCACCAGGCAACCAAGAATCAAGGCGAGTTATCAAGACTTGGATGAGATTGTGAGAGGAGTCTGGAAAGATGGAGGGACTGAACGCCATGAGCGATTAGGCTAGGCCGACTAGGAGAGGGCGAGAGAGACAGCGACTCTTGGACGGGCAGTTGTGATTGGTCTGTGTTTTTGTCAGGTTCTGTGATTCCGGTTAGGAGTTTGGTGCCGAGCAACCATACCTCTATTTAATTTCTGAGATTTAGTGCCGGAGGCGAAAAAGATATTGTTGCTCCTTCTGAGATCTGTAGGCCGGTGGCGTCGCCCGCTGTGAATGAGTTGCTGGACTTGGCGGCTGCATCGGGTCATCGTCGAGCGCGGGGCGCACTTTCCAGCTGAGAGGAGGTGAACCCGGAGCCGCATCCGCTTCTATCTGGTGGTTGCGCTGGTGGAATCAGGCGGTGGCGGGGACGAAGGCGACCACGACCATGCATGCCCGCTTCCCCAGACATGGCCGTCATCCTGTACTTGAGCGCGTCGTCTTCAGCTCCATCCCCTACCGCCACGACATCAAGGGAACATGTTGGGCGAGTGATGTTGAGATGGGAGACGGAGCGGCACCGATTCCCGAGCTCCCAGCGCAGTCCCCAAGCGGTTGATTTGGATGAGGGGGTCTTCTCAGCTGCCACGATGTGCCTCATTACGATCCTCAAGCTCAGGTTAATTCGTTGATTCAGAATACTGCTACTCCAATCAGAGTGATGTGCGGTTGTTGCCACTCCAATTTGGTGTGGGTAGTATTTCCTTTGATTAGGGAACATGGGGCATGGATGCTATGACTACAGCTTAAGGAGTGCTTCAGGCGTGGCGCCCTAACATTGAGCGGCGGTATCCAAAGAGTATGTTGGCTAGTACGGTGGCTCTGCCCGTGAAAAAGGGGGTTTAGATTACATGGATTCACATGTTGGACTATGTGTGTTGTTGCAAAATTAACTATCTAGAACAACAATATCTCTAAGGTAGATTTTCAACCTCATCTATATGCATGAGAACCGATTCACCTTGAGGCATTTTCATTAGTCCCTTTCCATGATGTTTTGGTGGTTTTGGAATAGCTTCCTCTCTATGCCTTGATCTCCAGGCCATAGCAGTAAGTAGTCCCCGAGATTTTAGTAATTTCTTTCTCACTCTAAATGTTTCCACTCTACCCGCAAAAAAAATGTTTCCATTCATATTGCATGGCGTGGAGATAGCCTTTGGGTCAGATCATCTCTATGAAATATTTCATCCTAGGGCTAGGTGTTGTGCTTGCAGATTTCTTGGTGATAGACCTTGTTATGAATTAAAGCAAAAGATAATGTAGTGTGCTGGTTCTAACCTCTCACCTTTTTTATTTTTAGCAAAATTTCAAGTAAATCATGGAGAAAATTAACGAGCTGTGATCATGGATTTATGGGAGGACTGAGGAGGGACACCAGACTATAGTTATCTGGTAAAATTTATAGAGATAAATGGATGCATTGCACCGGATGTTAAAGGTTGGAGAGAATTAATAACCAACACTAACAAACTTTATTATTTGCCCTGGTAAAAATATGAAGGGTGTATTTCACCAGATATATGGTTAATGTTAATCAATGTCTACATGAACCAATTATAATGGTGTAAGGCAGACGAAGGTGCCCGCAGAAGGTTTGACTGATTGCTATGTGTTCCCTCTCAATGCAACAATTCCTCTTCCTTTGATTAAATAGTGGATTTATACCCAAAATGACATGGTAAAATTAAAATGCATATGCCAGCTAATTACCAATACTGCTTGCAGCAGACCACATGTTAGTTTTTTTTGTTCTTAGTAAACACAGGACACCATGCTTAACCATTATTTTTAGCAACAACAGTATTAGTGTTTGTGATGTCGCCTATACTACGATTCAACTTACACACTTCATATAAGTTTACATGCTGTTTTAAGCAACACTCGTGTAGGTATATATTCATGGAAAGCATACAAAGTACCAAGGTCTCGTCATTCTCTTGTTTTATTGAAGGTCCAGGTTTGCCTAACAAGTGGGAATATCTGCAAGATCAGAGGTACGAGGTGCGGGATCAACAACTAAGCAATATATAGTAGTCTAGATTGGTTTCAACATATTCCCTCTGATTTCATATTTCCATTTTGAAGGCACGCACAGAATCTGAAACTCTCCATGCATGTTTGTAGGTAGATAGTTCACGACGAACATATGTGTGTTGCTTAGAATTTATAGTTTCATTTCTCTACAAAATTGATTAACTTGTGCATTGAGTTAGTAAAGGTTAAATGTTTTTCTTGTTTGGGTGACATTTTTTTTGAAAATGAGCTGTATATTAATTAATAGGCAAACTGTTCTTACAATCTTGCAAAACCAGTTCAGCCACGCAAGCTGGAACAAGAGCTTGCATTACACCTCCATACAAATCACTCCGCCCAAGTTGGGCCAGGTTATCATTAACCTTTCTATTTGCATAAACTAAACTAACTAATCTTCCTTCAGGCTTCAACATCTAGAATTCCTTTGCAATAAAGCACACCAAAGATCTGCCCACTGAACCTGGATCAAAAATCTTCAGAAGAGAAAGGCAGTTAGTTTCGAACAGCAAGTTCTCTATAGTGACCTTAATAGCAAGTTTAAGACTTTCTAAACATGCTATAGCTTCACCCATTTCTGCAGATTCGCAAAAGGGGATGCTATCCCAGGCGGAGAAAATAACAGAGCAGTTTTTGTCTCTAGCAATTGCACCCCATGCCCCTTTTGAATTGTCTTTCAGAAAAGCATCAAAGTTAATTTTAATCCATCCATTATCCGGTCTTGTCCATGTAATTTCAGCTGTTTGTGCATCATTGCCCACACCAATTTCAGGCTGCTTGCAGATAGGCGTTTTACCTTTTTGTCTATTTCCACCACCCCATCAGAGATCACCTGCAAGGATTCCCAGTAGTTATTAATAAATCTTACCGAGTGAGTGATGCTTGCATCTCCTTTATCAAACAATATGTTATTTCGGTGATGCCAGGCCCTCCACCAGATAAACATTATTTTTGACTTTGATTTGTCGTCAAGCTTGTTTAGTAAAATAAAGACCCAATCCTTCCCAGTATATCTCATATCCTCCTCCAACGGTAGATTCCAAATTTTCCTCGATTCCTGTCTGATTGCTTTGGCTGTAGTACACTTCATTACTGCATGGTATCCATCTTCATTTTCCATGCCACATATCATAAACGTTGGGATTATATTTGGTAATCGTCTTCTCCTGTTTTCCTGAACAGCAAGAGAGTTGGTAGCCAATCTCCAAACAAAAACTCTGATTTTTGGTGGTACCTTTGCCTTCCAGATCGTGTTCTAGAGGCTTCGATCACCATTAGAACTGTGACTTGAATTTGTATTGATTGCTAATCTTTCATCCAGAGCTAGTCTATACGCTGATCTGACCGAGAATAGTCCATTCTTTTCACTCGGCCAAGAGACAAAATCCTCCGTATCAAACTTTGGTAACCTGATCTTTAAAACTTCTTTAGTGTCATGTGGCATAAAGATCTTCCTCACTATTTCTTCCTTCCACGTGTGATCATGTTGGTTAATCAAATCGGCTACCCACCTAAGCCGAGATTTTGTGAAGTTTCTGGTAATCTTCAGCTCCCCCTAGGTATCCAATTATCTCTCAAAATGCGAATTTTCTTTCCGTTTCCAACACGCCAAATAATCCCCTTCTTCACAAGCTCCAGTCCATGAGCAATTACCTGCCAACCCGGTGAAGTGTTTTTTATAAAGGCGGTATCTGTTAACACCCCAGAAGGATAATACTTTGCTTTTAGGATTCTAGCACAGAGGCTATCTGGGTACGCAATGAGACGCCATGCTTGTCTTGCAAGTAGAGCTTGGTTGAGCAACTTTAGATCTCTAAACCCCATTCCTCCTTGGCTCTTCCTTTTCGTTAAGTTTTTCCAACTAGACCAGTGGATGTGTCTTCGCTCTGTGTCGCCATTCCAATGAGAATTTGAAAACACTCATAGTGTATGTTGTGATTGCTTGCATGACAGATTTGATGAGTGTTTCCTTTGCTACACCCGACGTATATTTTTCTACCCAATCCGTCATCTTTTTCTTATATCTCTCTTTTATGGGTGACATGCTATTACATTGCTTGTGACTAATGGTGTTATTATTATTTCAAAGGTATGATCCTGAATGTGTCAATCACTAAAATGTATTTAAGGGAAAAAATGAGGTACACCAACACTGATTAACTGTGTAAATTAGGAAGTATTTGGACAATGCATATGCAATTCTGGAGCCAAATGCACACCTTCCCACGCTGAACCATGTTATAGGTGGTCAACGTGACAAAATACCAAACCATGCATCCACCGAAGGTATGGTCTTATGATGTTAGCTCTATTGTTAATATTTATTTCAATGACCATTTTGTGGAGCAGATTTCTGTGTGCCTAGTTCAGTGTTTACAAACTGACAAGTAAGGTACAAAAGAGGAAGGAATCAACAACTTTCTTGGCCAGCCCGGGTCTTGATTGTGAAAACAAATCATGTAGTTCTGTTATCATATTTTTTTACTATTAAGAAGTGATACTCTTATCCCCTTACAAAAAATTACCAGAAGAAAATCTCCTTAAATAAAAAATATTTTATTGTAGCAATACCTTAATGATGGTATGCATTATGTTGCGCTTGGGACTATGTGGTTCCAATGTGGGTACTTATCTTTTAGAAAATCTAGAGTCTTGTTTTATAGGTGCGTTGTATGTTTCTTGACTTTAATTTCTTGCAAGATTGAGGCATTGGTTCCATTTGAAAAATCTAACAAATCTTGTTTTCTGATGTAGTTCAATTATATTGGAGATGAACTAAAACATCAAGCAAGACAACGAAGAATCAATAGATAACATATTTACCATGAGTATTGTCTATCTCAATGAGGATTTACCTAGAGTATTGTCTGTCACAACGGAAAATATAAAATATGAATATTAAGAAAACCGATGATTATTCCATAAAGTTCTACTATATTTGTATGGTACACATGAACCATATTGTAGTTTAATCTTTCGTTATTCGCAGTACCCTCTTTCGGTACATCAGTAATATTATATAAGTATGTTCTTGACCGAAACCTCTTTATACATTAGATTCTGAATATCATTGTAGATGATTGATGTCACATTTCCCTTTTGTCTTCCAGCACGTGTGTCCGTGTGTTTGCGGTATTTGAAGGGCGTTCAATAATAAGCACCTCTCGGATAAAGCCAAAATATACACACAACACAAAAAACACACACATAAACAATATAAAATAGTGCAACAAAGCGTGCAAGGTCCTTCTAATTCTACCTAAAAGCGAAGTAAAATGAGGCGATTTATACGAATATGTGTGGAATTCTTGAGAATGGCCGACTTCCAAGATTGCCTGGGGCTAAAACTAGGGAAAAAAATAGCTACATAAGCAATCTGACTTAGGCCTAGTTCTTTTGGAGCTTCTAGGCAGCTTAGAGGTGGAAATAAGCTCAAGCCAAAAAGAACTCTATTTTAAAACCGTTTTTCGGGGAAGCCGGCTTCTTTAATTTCTTCATAGTGGGGAGAAGCCGGGGTACCCTAGCTTCCCGCAGCTTCCCGGGCTCAGTCGAAACGGTAACTGGCTATGCCCCTATTCTTTTCAGTATTTACGTCTAAATGCCACCACGAGGCAGCACATGTGCGCAAACCTGGCCAACGGGCCGGCCCGGCATGGCCCAAGCCCGGCACACGCTAAACGGGCCTGGCCCGGCACGGCCCGTCGTAGCCCGTTTAGCTCACGTGCCGGGCCGGGCCGGCACGGGGGCCTGCCTTTGAGGACCGGGCACGGCACCGGAGCTAGACGGGCCGGCCCGCGGCACGCCAGGCACGCGGGCCTGTCTTTCTTTTTTGCTGGCCCGTCCAATGAATATACGAAAAGGACCGAGTCAGACTAATAACAACAAAGTTTCCTTGTCCTGTTGGTTCGGGTGGTTGGTTCTCAAGACAAGGTCGTGGGTTCGACTCATAGGGGAGGACTTTTTGCCACTATATTTCATAAAAAATCGATGCATGCGAGTTTGAGGGCCGTGCCGGGCTGGCCCGCCTGCCTCAGGCGTTTGTGCGGGCAGTGCGGCTGTGCCCCTTCCCAAACCCAAACAGTTACCTGAACCAGAGCGTTCCCGTCCTCTGCCTCCGCCGCCGCAATGGGCCACTCCGCCGCCGAAGGCCGCCCCTCGCCACCCCGCGCCGCTGCAAAAAATCATCCTCGAGCTGTGCTGGTTCTATTCCATGGAGGGAGCATAGCCCGCGGACACCCACTCTCGTTGGTCCAGATCGAGCTGACCTCGAGCTCGCCGGCCGGGGATAGTTCCGCTGCGGACGTACACCGGCGCTCCTCCTCCGTACGACCTGCTGCTCCCGCTAGCGGTTTCCTCAACCCAGGCCTGCTCAAGCTCCAGCCTCGCCTGCTGCTGCGGGAGTAGATGTCTTTCCGTAGGAGTTTGATGCAATGGAACATGACCATATCGAGTTCTGGACCCTCAAAGAGGAAAATCTCATGGTGCTGGCCATGATTATCATGACCCAATGCTATAATCCAGGGCTGGTGCGGCGCTAGCTACCTAGCAGAAGTGTACTGATTCTGTTCTGAAGGATTTTAGCTGTCCATATGCACACAACCAGTTTCTGTGTTGAAGTTGAGATGGTCCTTGTACTAGTGAATATATGATCTGTGTTAGTTGTTCTGGATGCTTGTAAAAGAGGAAATTATGCTTTTATTTGCGATAAAACAGTCCTATATGTTAACTCATTTCAGTGGCATTATGGACTTTTCTTCATACTACTCAGACACTAAGCTAGGATGGTAAAAGCTAAAAAGAACTGGAATGCAGTTTCTCTTCAGCTTATTTCTACTGCTATTTCTCTCGACAGCTCAAACCAGAATGACTTTTTTTAGAGCAACCAGCAGGAGCACTGCCTTTTCTATTAGAAGAAGAGAATTGGCCGGTTTGGAAGGGAAACCGGCCAAAACCCGAAACAGACGTATAAACACACGGGTCCAGTTAAAAGGGGAACCGGACAAAAAAAAATCCCAAACGGCACAGTTTTAAGGAAAAACTGGCAGAAACCACACGAGGCTGCACTACCTAGGTCGACTAGGTCAGGAGCACCGCCGAAACGATACAAACACAACGGCAACAACGAGCGCTACGAAGAGCCTGGTCCACGTCCCCGGAGAGGAAGTCAGAGGCGAAGGAACGGCTAGGCCTCTCAGGCTTAATGGCGAGAGGCAGGCCGCAGGGGACACGCTAGCGGTACTTGCACGCCGACAGGGCCCGAAGACATCGACTCAACCGGCATCACTAGCACCCCAAGCAAAAGGCTCCACACACTCCGAAAAATGACGCCTCCAAGGGGGTAACGACGTCCATAAGACGCCGCCGTCATCCAATCCGGCAAGCCAGATTTGGGCTTTCACCCCGGAATGATGGACTGAGGGGCGTCGGGGCTCCACGACAACGCCCCCAAGAGGGATAACGGCGCCCACAGGCACCGTCGCTGTTGGCACCGACCAAGTCGGGCTGGACTTTCGTCCGGAGACCACGGCCACCACCTCCAAGGGACAACCACTAAGGCAGTCCCTGCCGCCCGACGAGCTAGCTCACCGGTAAAAGAGACGACGTCCACGCCGGCGGAGCCAAAACCCCGCCGCCCACACGGTCGAGGCAGAGCATCACCACCATCTCGATCCGGAGCCGGCGCTCCGGCTTCCGCGCACAGCGCCACAGCACCCCATGCCGATTGCCATTGCCGCAGTCAAACAAGCCACCCTGCGGCGACCTTCCGCAGCCGCCAAGCCGCCCAAGCACCGCCGGAGCAGGGCGCGGCCTCGACGAGACCACCATGCCGAGACACCCCCAGCCCGCCGTCCTCCACGCCATCGAAGCGTCGAGGCAAAACCTGCGGCCGCTTCTCATCCGAAAGACGCCGCGTCCCCGGGGCCGCCACCCCGGCTTCCGAAGGCCAGCAGCCGCCACCGAGCAGAGCAGCAGCGCAGGGGAGGCGTGGCCCGCCGAGCCCATCTGAGCCCATATCGGGCCCTGGCCGCGCCCGACAACCGCAACAACGCTGAGGCGACGCCCATGCCGCCCTTGCCGCCCTCCGCTCCGACGTCGTCCGCCGCCGCAGCCCGCAACCCACCGTGCCCCCACGCCGCTAAGCCGACGAGCTCGCCGGCGAGAAACAAAACGCAACCGCCCGGCCCCCTCGTGTCCACCGCGGGATCCCCCCACTACCTTTGGCGGCAGGGGCCGCCGCCACCGCGGCGAGGCCAGCGGCAGCGGCGGGAGGAGAGCGGGGCCGGGGCGACCGGCGGCTGTGCGCGCAGGTTCCCTCGAGTCGCCCGTGGGGGACGACGCGGGGTCTCTCTTCTTTTGCGGGTATGGTTTTACTATGAGCTGCTTCGTTAAGGTTAACCAGAATGGCTTATGCACAAGCAGGAACCCAAAAGAACTTGGCCTTATGATCTCTCATAGGTTCTCACTTCATCAGGTGAGATTTCAGTCAAGGCTAAGCGGCCCTTCTTCTTATTTGTACCCTGAAGTCTCGAATAGTACTACTACTCCCTCCGATAAGAAATATAAGACTTTTTTTATGAATGCAATGTATCTAGATGTCGGTATATTTCTGAACGGATGGAGTACTACCTAACCAAAGGGTGTCAGGCCGCCTGCAATGTATAACTTCAACACGTACACCTCGTCACTAGGTAGTCCAAGTACCTAATTATAATTATTAGTATTTTTTAAATCCTTTTTTACTGTAATTGATGATTATTTGTAGGTGGAATTTCACAAAAAAGTTCAAACATGCCTCCAACTTGCACGACACGAAGAGATGTGAAGTGAGGTGTATCCCATCTTCAGGATATTTGCCTCAGTTTTTCTACCAGTATAATGTTCACATTACCAGTATAATGGGCCCCACAGTTCAGTCGCCCATGGTTGATCCCTCCCAGGAAGCAATGTCATCATACTCTTCCTCTTTGCTCCCAAGTAACGGACACGACGTATTATTATACGCATTATTATATTATAACCGACTAACTAAAGAAACAGTAGAATATTCCAGTCCATATCCGGCTATCGCCCAACTGACCAAAGGACCCCACTAGACGATAGAAAACCGCAGTCTCCCACCCGGACAACCCGGAAATTACACACGCCGAACCCCACCGGAAGGAAAACGTGAACCTTCCCGCATGCAGCGCGCCACGCAATTGCCTCCTACCACTGACGAGTGGGCCCGTCGGACCTACGGGGAGCTCCGCGTAATAACCCGGGAGTCACCGTGAAAAGATGACAACTTTTCCAACTCTGCCTTCCCCTCGAAGCCTCGAAGGCAACGGAAGGCTCGATAAATCGGGGCCTGAAGCGGCGAAGCCCTGGATCCTTCCTCCTCTTCCCCATCACACCACCCCCACACAAACCCCACTGCCACCGCCGACGCACTGCCTCCTCCTCCCGCTCTCAGAACTCCACTCCACGCACTGCCTCCGGTCGCTTCGCCCCAGAGTTCCGGCAGCTCCATCCGCCGCCGCGGACGCGCGGCGCGATGTCTCGACGGAACGTGACGCCGTCGCTCCACGGGTTCGGGCTGCCGGTCCGCGATGACGCCCGGGATCTCGTCATCAAGGTACTTCTCTTCTCCCGTGCCCTGGCGCTCGGCCGTTCTATGTTCTGATGTTCGATCGGTGGGGGATTAGGAGGGGAGTACTGCTGGTTCCCCCCTTATCACTCGTGTATGGCTTGGGTTTTCCTATTCACTCAGGAGTCTCGGTGCGGTTTTGCGGATTGCTAGTTTTCTCAGCGATCTGGGCGATACTTGTGGTATTGTTTATTGTGTTAAGAGTAATAATTTCTGTTATATACTGCGATGGTTTCCGGTTCTGACATCGGGGACTTCTCCCCACCGATTCGAGATGAGGGCGTGGTCGGGTGCAGATGGGCTTTGGTGTTGCATCTGCCTGTAGAAATTGGGGATTTTTCTTATAATGTCAGATTGCTTTGATCTGTTTTTAATGTGAAAGCGTGGGCAAAATTTCCGGGAAGGGTTTGCCATGATGGATCCTGACACAGATTACTGTAGGCCTATTTCTGCCAGTAGTAACATACTCCGATGTTCCGTATCTGATAGTAGAGTACCTTGATCTACGTTTCTGAAGTTACTGCTGATTTCAGATTAGTTGTTGTGTAGGAAATTTTATAGCATGGAAGGGGAATCTTTGCCTCTCGTGCGCCATCGACCTGCATGCTTGGTTATCTTATACTACTATGCTTGCTGTGGTAGTGTGACTTACAAGTGTATTGTCTTCCATCGTGATAAAATATAGGAACAACATACGCTCTTTCTAGGCAAATATTTTCTCTCTGACACTGAGGAATCTGGGTGTGGTTTTGTGGATTGCTAGTTTTTTCAGCGATTTGGGCGGTGCTTGTGGTATTGCTTATTTTGTTGAGTGTAATAATTTCTGTCGTATACCACGATGGTTTCCGATACTGGCACAAGGGATCTTTCCCCCCTCGTTTGAGATGGGGTTGAAGGAGATGACCAGTCCATCTGCTTGTCGTAAGTAGCACAGATTTTGCTTATAGATGGCTGTATCTGAGATCAGATAGCTCTGATCTATCGCCATTGTAGAAGCATGGGCAAAATTTCAGTGACGGGCTTGCGCTTAGACTACTGAATGTCTATTTCTGCCTTTAGTAAGATATACTTCATGTTCGTATTTGGTAGTAGAGTACCTTGATGTATGTTAAGATCGATGAGTTGTTATGTAGGAAATATAGAATGGAAGGGAAATCTTTCTGTCTGTGTGCCATCGACCTGCATACTTAGTTATCATAGCTGTGTGGTAGTGTGACTTTCCACGTGTATCGTCTTCCAACATAATGAAATACTGGAACAACATTCCCTGCTTGCCCCCACCACTTATAGGAGTGCTCTCAAGCAATAGTATGTATTTTAGTCCTATGTTTTTCTTGTGGCTGTTCCATTTACCTCTGGTTGATGTTTCAGGTCAAGTATGGTGGCACTCTCAAGAGATTCAACGCTCGTGTGAATGGTTCACACTTTGATCATAATCATGACGCCCTTCGGTCAAAGATTGCAAATGCTTTTAAGTTCAGTCCCAGTGATGAATTTGTTCTCACATATACTGATGATGATGGGGATATCGTCATGCTGGATGATGATGATGATTTACGTGATGCTGCTATTAGTCAGAAGCTAAACCCTCTTAGGATTGATGTTCAGTTGAACAGCAGCAGTGCAGGGGCCAAGCAGCAGGCCTCAGATTCCAGATCTCCGATGTCAGCTATGGAAGAGCAACTAGCTCAGGTGAAATCAGCTATTGATGAAGCGTTGAAGTTTGTGCCAGAGCAAGTTCCTGCGGTCCTTGCAAAACTATCACATGAGCTGCGTTCTAAAGCTGCATCATCGGCATCACCATTGGCTGAGTTTCTGGATCGAATTGCTAAACTGATAACACCCAGGAGTAGCGCACAACCTGCCAGTGGTCTTACGGACAGTTCATCTGGCTCCCCCAGTGATCATCTACAGCATTTGAGGAACTTGCTAATTAATAATCGTTTATCTGGATCTGCAACTGTTTCAGGTTCGCATTCCTCTGAAACGCAGTCCTCTAAACCACTTGGTCTTAAGAGCGTGCTAGCTGAGGAAACCAAATCTCAAATTGGGCAGGCACCAGGATATACTTCAACTGAGAACCCATCTGTTTTAGGTAGTTCTGGTGGAAAATTGATCTACCCTCGCAAAAAAAGAACCGATGCCCCAAATAAGGTGAAATCTCATGCCCAAATTAGGGGAAAATCTGTCATATCTTCTTTGGTGCCACCTGTTACTTACACGGCTCATGTTCCTTCTCCTGGTTCTGCTGCTGAATATGAACGGAACATGTATACGCCCTTTGGGTCTTATGGAAGGACCAACAGTGATTTGCGTTCAGCAGCCCCTCCACCCAGAGGCCCTCAGTACCGCCCGACTCCGACCCCTGAATCTAATGGGAAGATCAATGATGATTTGCGTTCAATGTACCGTCCAGTTCCGACTGTTGAATCTAATGGAAAGATCAATGGTGAGCATTCAGTATTCCCTCCGCCTAGAGGCCCCGTGTACGGTCCAAGTACAACCCCTGGATGGAATGGAAAGATCAATGGTGGTTTGCAGACAACATTCCCTCCTCCACCTGCCTATGACCACAATCCATTTAATTTCAGTATGTATCCATATGGGTTTTATCAAGACGCCAGCGTACTTGGTTCATACGGTTTTGCCAGTAGTGCTCATGGTAGCATCCCACAGCAGACAGTTCATAAATGGGTAGAATGTGATGGCTGCGGGGTGACACCTATTGTTGGGTCTCGCTACAAGTCCACCATGTAAGTATTTCGGTTTCAGTTGAACTCTTAATCATGTTCTGGAAGCTGTTCTTCTAACATGCTTTCTTCTTTGCTGGCAGTAAAGACGACTATGATTTATGTAGTGCCTGTCTCTCTCTTGCTGGCAATGAGGCTGAATATACCAGAATGGACAAGCCAATGTCCGTAAGCGAAAGATTGAGATGCTTTGATAAGGTGACCATGTCTGCTTGTTCATACTCATTTTGGATAATTCAAGTTATGTGGTTGCATAATGATTTCAACTTGCTTTATTCTCAGAACTCAAGGCTCCAACTTGACTGCCGCTTCATCAAGGATCTCACTGTCCCTGATGGAACAGTAATGGCACCATCAACTTCATTTCGCAAGATTTGGTGCATGCGTAACAGTGGATCTACCGCGTGGCCTTTTGGGACCCAGCTTACCTGGATCGGTGGAGATCAGTTTGCTCGCCAGAGCTCGGTGAAATTAGAGGTACTACCTACTAACAACTCTGTACATATAATTGATTTCTTAATTAGCTGTGAATGTCGGATAGCATGGATGCATCTCAGAACACTAGAAAGATTTAACTTCCATTTGAACTTCTCAGATTTCCCAGTTTGGGTTTCCTGTGGGTGGAGAAACCGATGTTTGTGTAGATTTTGTTGCACCTGCAAAACCTGGTAGGTACATATCATACTGGAGATTGACATCGCCGGATCTACAGAAGTTTGGTCAGCGAGTTTGGGTTCTTATTCAGGTTTTTACTCGGCCCTTACTTGGTCCTGCTCACATCTTCCTTGGTACTTCTTTTCTTACAATTGTTTGCATTCTGAATTCGTGTGCAGGTGGAACAGCCTGTTCAAACCAGTGGCAAGAATGATACTGCTGCAATAAACTTGAACTTGCCTGCGGACTGCAACCCCACAACATCAAAGCCTTCCGTGGTATAGCCTCATTACACCACCGAGTTCTCTTCTGCCAGTGGTGTATGCCATTTTTTTATCTGATCATTTGCATGCTATAAACATATATGCAGGTGGAACAGCCTGCCCAGAACAGTGGCAATAAGCAAACTGCTGCGATAAACTTGAACTTGCCTGCAGAAGGCAGCACCACAACATGGACAGATTCTGCATCAGACTCTGACAACAACGATGAGGAAAAAATCAATTACAGTGACGTTGTTCACATAATTAGATACAACGAACACGAGGGATCCAAAGCTGTTGGAAGTGTTGTGCCCTGTGCACCTCCAGGAGTTGAACATGTTCAAGAGCCCATCAATCATCCTCACACTTCATCTACTGGAGCTGTAGCGATGCTTGCTGGTGTGCCTCCATCTGAAGCTGCACCACTCAGTGTGCCGGTGGCTGTACCTGCAGCTGCAGCTACAGCTACTCCTGTTAACTCACATGGCGCTCCTGTTAGCGGACCTGCTTCATCTTCGCCTGATGAAGTCTTCAGCGACATGGAGGAGAAGCTTCTGAGAGAGCTGGCTGGGATGGGCTTCAGGCAGGTTGACCTGAACAAGGAGGTGCTTAGGGAGAATGAGTATGACCTCCAGAAGTCTGTTGACGATCTGTGTGGCTTCCACGAGTGGGATCCACTCCTTGTGGAGCTGAAGGAACTGGTATGAACCTATCCTCATCCTGTGCAGGCCATTCGAGCAAAAGATCTCTTTTAACATAAGGCCTTCCTTAACTCTTATCCCTTTAGGGTTTTGATGATGACGCAGATATGAAGGATGCACTTGCGAAGGACGATGGAGGAAGCATCATGAAGCGTGTGGCGATGAATCTTCTGTCCAGGGAGAAGGACCAGTGATGGCCTCCTTCGTTCATCCTTCGTTCATCAGTTGCATTGCAGCGCTGCTTCCTCTAGTAGTAACCTAGTATGGATAAGTAGCAATGCCTGAATAAACTTAGATGAACTGAAGTGTGATGCTGCATAATGTAGTGGTACTGTAGTAGTAGCAGCCAGCAGCACTATAGTCTGGCGTGGTGTGGTGCATCGTGGGTGTTGCCGTTTGTGTAAGCAAGTACCTTATCAGGTGAACTGCGTATGCCACTAGTGTGGTTTTTAAAGGATATGTTCATATTTTTAAAGGATGTGTAAGCAAGTACCTTATCAGGTGAACTGCGTATGCCACTAGTGTGGTTTTTAAAGGATATGTTCATATTTGTCGTTTATGTTCCTCGATGAGTAGCGGATATGTTTGGACTCTGCTGATTTTATCTCAGAGAACAGCGCATTGAGTTGCTGAACACACTTCACCGGATATGATGTCCACGGCTAGTAGCTGCTATCCGTCCCTGTGCTGGATAATCCCATACCTCTTCATACGACTATCAAACAGTGAAAGCGAGAGAGAAATATTGCATCTCACTGGTTATGTGTCAAAAGGATTATCAGGTTTGCTCCAACGAGATGCCACGGATCAATTTAGCCTAAATCTGTCAAAATAAACATCTCAAAACATGAAGACATGTACTCCCTATGTCGGCGAAACTTCGAAAACATTAATAAGTTTGACCGTGTTTATATAAAAAAATACATCAAGATTTATGCCATCAAATGAGTATCATTAGATTCATGACAGAAATATATTTTCACCATATAACTCTCTAGTTTCATAAATATTGTTACTCCCTCTGGTCCATATTATTCCCTCTGGTCCATATTATTGTTCTCAACTTTGTTTAGATATGAATGCATCTAGACTAAATACTTAACTAAATATGTATGAATCTAGACAAAGTGGAGAATAATAATATGGACCGGAGGGAGTATAACTTCTGTGTAAACTCGGTCAAAATTTAAGATAGGTTGATTTTGAAAGAAAACTTCAAAGTACACATTTCCGTGGACAGAGTACACACTACTATGTGTAGCCTCGAGGCGCACAGGGTGAGCCACTACATACCCTTATCCATCACATGTACCCACATCCGTTAGTGGGTACAAGTTTTTTCAATACCCGTCATCGACAGTGAATGGATACCTGGCGAGTGAGAATGTCCTGTTTACAACAACTTAAATCAAGAAAAAAAATAGTAGGACGCTATAAATATCGACACATTATAAAGAACCGCCAAAGCTGGAATAGAGGTGCCGCCAGTCGGGCGGTAACCCTGGCAGTGCGACTCACAAAGTTGCGATGCATAAGAGAAATACGAGGTTGATACTGATCGCTCGAGAATAAGATTATGATCACATAAAGAAGATATGGATTTGTGGCAGTCACGTGGCCGGAGCTAAAAGAATTCTATAACTAACCTACGAGCGATTGTGATATTAGGAAGAGAGCGATTGTGGGATTAGGAATGGCGAGACGACCTAGCTAGACATCAATGTATGATTAGAGAAAAAATAAATACACTAGAATAGCCCCACTTATCATATTTTGGATGGGTAGATGGTACGCGGGCATGAGTTCTACTGATCTATACTCATATCCGCTTATCTGATGGGTATGAAATTCTTGATGAATATGAAATTTTCTAATGGGTAACCATTGTCGTCCCTACAACATAGTATGGCGGTAAATTTCTAAAAAGTGCGCCTTTTCACTTTTAAAAAAGGCAACGACGACAACTTCCAACATGAAGTATTTGTAGAATTCAACACGTAGCTTCTTCCAGCATGCATCGCATCGCACAACCCATGGCCCCGCTAATTATCATAAGCATCATTGCATCCTTGGACAATGGTCACAGTTGCATCCCTTAAGAGAGCTCCTTGAGAAGGGTGTCACGGAAGACAACGAAAACCTCGTCGCCTCGTGGTGAGGACGAGATTGTTGTGGTGGAGAGGCATCAAATGCAATAGCCTCCAAACCCAAAATTATACCTTCCATGTAGTGGCGGACTTGACCAACATCATAAAAGGAGCTAAAAAGAAGTAAGGGGCCAAACTGAAGTATTCTATCAAATGTATGGTAAAAAAGTGCTAAAATGATGTGTGTGTGTGGGGGGGTGGGGGGGGGGGGCAATGGCCTCCTTGGGCCCAACTAAGCTCCGGCACTACTTCCATGTACCTAGAATACATGGTCATGAATTGTTTGCTAGGGCCAAACTGCCAAATTCCTAATTTATTGGGTTGCATGGGGAACTTGTGATATTTGAACCTCTTTGGCCTATCATTCACCGGCAGAGTGCCTTCTCGGCTTGGCAATCTGTCTAAGTTGCAGTATTTCACATTAACCAGTTTGATGCTTTTGATTCCGGTATGTATTCAACATAAATTACTCGCCTAACTTATAGTACATAGGCATGAGTGAAAAGATCTATCATGACTTAAATGGAGTCATATGTTTCCACCTCTAATGGTCATCTGACCCACTTCATATTCACTTACTACTGTAAACTAATTCTCCTACGTTAATAATATCATGAAACTTGAGAAACTCGACCTCTAAACAATAGACTGAACCACACAATTGGGTCTAGTTGGTTCTAGAAAGTGACGTGCATTAAGTAGCTTAATCTTGGGTCTAAGAGATTTTTTGGCCAATTCCCTCATGCACTAGGAAACATGGAGTCTCTCCAATCTCCATTTCTTTGATTTTCCACATAATTTAAACAAGGACACGATGATCACAAAAAACCTAGAAAATCTTTGTATCTTGGAGGTCTTTGACTTTGTGTGAATGATATGAATAGAGATATAGGAGCCTTGATGGAGGGTTACGTGCACTGTGCATGAAAACATTTGTAGAAGTTGTATTTTGGTCCAAACAATTTCGTTGGAACCCTGCCAAGTTTGAGAGAGAAATTCACCAACTTGAACACACTTGGTGTATACAATAACAACTGCAATGGAAATATACTTTTTGGAATTGGTACCCGTACTATAGTTTTTTGGACCTAAGACACAACGAGTTCACTTGTAGCATACCTTCTGAAACCGGTGCCCTTTACCAATCTATCTTTTGAAAGTGCTGAAAATTGGGGGGGGGGGGGGCAATGGCCCCCCTAGGCAAACTAACCCCCGCACCACTTCCACATCTCTAGAACAAATGGACCTTCGCATGTATTACAAGTAGAAATGTAGATGAGAGACAAAGATGAGAGGAATGAATCGAAGGATCAATTATTGTATTCATTGATGAAGATTGTACATATATATAGGAGTGAACCGACATGAGTATCAGTTCCTGGAGCATCACTGACGGTTCCCACATAGTGGAGAACAGTTACAAGCAGGGATTATCCTTTTAATTACAATATGAGTTAAATCATAACACTCCCCATAATCTATGCTTGTCCTTATGAGTCTTCATCATCTTGAAATAGTCTCCTCTAAAAACCCTATGGGAAAATGTGAGGAGTAGAGTTGGATATGCTATTAAAACTCCTTCAAACCTAGTGGGAAAATAAGAAGAAAATGATACAACATATTATTGGTATTGCCTCTTAACTTGATACGAGAAAACCTTTGTAAAAAGGGAAAAACCCATAGAGTTTAGAGAACTATATATATATGTTGTGTATACTTTCCTAAAAAACTCGCCACGGAAAACCGATAGTATGCCATACGATCTTATGTTGATATTACCTCATTAAAAAACTCAATGAGGACCTGGATAGTAAACTCATAAATAGGAAAAGAGTGTAATATGATGCTTTGAACATGAATATTTTAGGAAGATACTCCTCTCGACTATTGCATATCTTGAAGCCATCACATACCACTTTTAGGAATATTGAAGTTGGTAGAGACTTCATGAAAAAACCAGCAGGGTTATCACATGATTTGGATTTGCATGATGTTTATTCCCCAACTCTACTGGAGTTCATAGGGATACAATAATTGAGGGCAATACACTTAGTGATATTGCTCTTGATGTATCATGTTTGCATCCATGCGGCACAAGCAACATTATATCAGTAGATAATGGTTTATGATTCAAGAGAACCAATACCGCATGACTAATGTATGTGATTTATGTTGGAGATATGCCCAAGAGGCAATAATAAAGTGGTTATTATTATATCTTTATGTTTATGATAAATGTTTACATCCCATGCTATAATTGTATTAACCGGAAACATTAATACTTGTGTGTTTTGTAAACATAAAAGAGTCCCTGGTAAGCCTCTTGTTAAACTAGCTTGTTGATTAATGGATGATCATGGTTTCCTGATCATGGACATTGGATGTCGTTAATAACAAGATCATATCATTAGGAGAATGATGTGATGGACACACACCCGTAGTAAGCATAGCATAAGATCAAGTCATTAAGTTCGTTTGCTATAAGCTTTAAAATACATAGTAACCTAATCCTTCGACCATGAGGTTATGTCAATCACCATCACCGGATGGATACTTTGATGACATCAAACACCGCTTCGTAACTGGGTGGTCATAAAGGTGTCATTGGGTATTCTGAAAGTATGTGTTGAAGCGCATGGACCAAGATTGGGATTTGTCCATCCATATGACGGATAGATATGCTCTGGGCCCTCTCGGTGGAATGTCATCTGATTAGCTTGCAAGCATGTGACTGGGTCACAAGGGATGACATATCACGGAACGAGTAAAGAGTACTTATCAGTAACGAGGTAGAACTAGGTATGGAGATGCTGACGATCAAACCTCGGATAAGTATAGTATCGCGTGACAAAGGGAATTGGTTTCGTATGTTAATGGTTCTATCGATCACGAAGTCATCGTTGAGTATGTGGGAGCCGTTATGGATCTCCAGATCCCGCTGATGGTTATTGATCGGAGAGGTGTCTTCATCATGTCTGCATATTCACGAACCGTAGGGTGACACACTTAAGGTTCGAAGTTGTTTTAAGTAGATATGGAATGTGCGTTGGAGACCGAATGTTGTTCGGAGTCTCGGATTGGATTCGGGACATCACGAGGAGATCCGGAATGGTCCGGAGAATAAGATTCATATATTGGGGATCATTTTCTGAGTCAGGAAATGTTCTGGAGTGTTTGTATGGAGATTCTAGAAGGTTTCGGAATGTTCTGGAAGGTTCTAGAGGATTTCTTGGAGTTTACTTGAAAACCAAGAAAGGGTCAAAGGAAACCTAGTGGGGCAAGACACGGATTCGTGGGGGAGGAGGACTCCTCCCCCCTTCCCACCGCCGGCCATAGGAGGGGAGTCCTACTAGGACTCCCCCTCCCCAGGCGCGCCTCCCCCCCTTAAATAGAAGGGCAGGGGCGCCCCTCATAGCCTTCTCCCATAACTCCCAATCTCCGCCGCCTTCTCCTCCTCCTTTCTTCTGCACAGGCATAGGCGAAGCCCTACAGAATTCTCTACTCCACCACCACCACCACGCCGTCGTGCTGCTGTGATTCCGTGGAGAAGATCTACTACCTCCTTTGCTCGCTGGAACGAGGAGAGGAAGGTCTGCTTCGACTCCGCACGTGTGACCGACTGCGGAAGCGCTGCTGGAACGCGGCGCCGGAAGGATCGTCCACACGATCTTGAGATCGGCAAGTGATCGACTACATCAACCACGAGATCTAATCTCGTTAACGCTTTCGGATCTACAAGGGTTAGTTCCTATCTATCTCGTTGCACATGTCTAATAGATTAGATCTTGGCTTTTATCTAGATTAGATCTGGGTTTTGTTCGTTCTTGCGGTAGAAATTTTTTGTTTTCCATGCTACGAACCCATCACTTTATCATTCCATGAAGCCACAAGCGTTAACATGTAGCCTTGTATTTCAGAATGATTTGTAGGTGTAATCACGAGAGTTTGTATGGAAGACATCGATGGAGTGACATTTCTACCATGTAGGTACACAATGTGGGATCATACATGTAGCCATGTCAGTGTCTGATGATATTGGAGTTCAGATTTCTCTAAAATTGAAACAATAGGTCAACGTGCCTTGGAGATATTGTAAGAAACTGTTTATTCCCAACCAGTTCTGTTGGTGGGTCCAATGGCATTTGAGATATGGAACTCTAGGTCCCAACATATATTCTCCATCTTCCTGTGGTTGAGTGAAGTTTCTCTAATTCTAGAGATCGAACAACCGACATGAGAGATGTATATGACTTGTCCATACTAAGTTTATCCAATATTTTCTGACATAGGATTTTTGGTGTACCATAATACTTGAGTGAAGGAGTTCGGGCAGTAGTCTCAAGAACTATTTGGTTTTATCCAAATCCTTCATCTCAAATTCCGTCTTAGATGATCATGTGCTTCGTCATTGTTGGAGTAATCCTTGATTATGAAGAACACGCATGGGTAAGGATTAGTCCTTGTGTATAAGGAACTCACTATGTCGGTTGTACCAAAATATACCGACAACAATAAACCATGTAGTGACTCATTGACTTTAAACTATCATGTTGCATTTGCATTTCGATTCGGATTGAGATTCATCGGGGAACCATACATGTACAAATCTAGTGATCCACATGGCTATGTAGTCATTGCATCTATCAACTGCATAGATAGATGACGTTGTACTGTCAATGATATAGGTATCGGGAAATGAGGATGCACTCATGCCTGGAGAGTAGGTATCGGATCTCTGTAGAAACCTAAACTTGTGCTAAAATTCTTGCTTTCTCACCACCTTGTTCTCATTCTGTTTCCAGAAGAAAACATATTGAATCCCATATAGGGAATTCATTTGGAAGAGCGAGGCTATTTTCTGCTTGGATTGAACCCTTCAATTATTTCAGTCCGAGCGAGTGGTTTACACTCTTCCATGGCCATGGTATTTTGATATGAATAATTGTGAAGGTTATTGGCAATCATACAAGATATATGTTTGTCGACAGGTGTAGGCTTTTGTTATATGATTCTCTAGAATCGTTATAGTTGGAGGAAATTGCGTCCACCCATGATGACTCTTCATGATTTCCCAATACACGTGAGTCTGAGTGTTTTGATGTCCCAGCCAGTTTGTGCAAGCTGAAGATGGGTTGTGGAGGTTTCCCTTTCACTAGGTGTATACTACCCATCAGGTGTTTGTCAAAGCTAGGTTGATTTGCATTACTGATTTAGAGGATTTCTCCTTGATTTTCTTTGTAGCTTGCAGGAAGCTAGATCCTAGTTAGAGGCCATACCACTCCCCTCATTTTAGGAATGAGGAGTTGAGGGGTTTTTATTGGTATGCCCACTCTTTCGGGCACATTTATAGTTGGATTATAGGTTTTTCAACATCTTTGATATCAGTAAATGGATCTGGCGGGTTGTTTCAATGTTTTGCAAATATGTGAATCTAAACTTAGAGTTCAAATTCTTGATTACGTGGATATGGGGTGGAATGTGAAGTCCCAATTGATTTCATAGCATTTTATGTGGTACTTGAATTCCCCCTAATGCCTGGAAATAAGCCATCCTTCAATATAGAAATCAACATAGTGGTCTATGAATCGATCCCATATGAAGGGTTTAAGGTACTCGGTGATCCACAGAAATCTATACCTCACATAGATCCATAGTCCGTGGGCCCATCGTTGTATGTCGTGGTAGTGAGATCGATAGGCTTGAAGCCCTTCCAAACACGTAGATGGGAAATGCTCGGAGGATTTCCATGTATCAATTATAGAGAGGAAGTACTATGATATGCAGTTAGTCATCCCACAGTGTGTAAAACTGCGTGACTCTAACGTGAAGTTGGTAAAGTGCATTTCATCGACAAAGGTCTTGCAATGAGTTTGGCTCTCTTATTCAGGGATTCAACCAACCCATTATGAGTGTGGATGTATGAGATAGAGTGTTGAACTTCAATCAGCATGGCCATGCAATATTTACTGAAGGCACGTGAGGAGAATTCTGCAACATTTTCCATGCAAATTTTCCTAATTTGATTTTCTTGATAATGGGCTTCTAACTCAATTACTTCCCTTATTATCATGGCAAATGTATGGTTTCCTGTCGACAGAAAGCACATGTATGAGCATTGTGTGGATGCATCAATGAGAACCATGGAAATACCTAAAGAAAAGGCCCACATGATAGTTGGATCAGACCACATATGTCTTCCTGGATGTGTTCAAGGAATTAAAGTGGTTCAATTTATATTTTGAGGAGCGAATGCCTCAAAATTAGCTTCCATGTGTTGCATGATGTGCAAACAAAGTCTGATGACCGAGGGAATTTGAACTCGAGCAAATTATATATGACCAATGGAATTACTTTGTATGCATCATGTACTGCGGGTAGGATGTACATGTAGTACAATCCAAACAATAGAGATGATACTTTTTCAAATACCTGTTCCTCATCCATCAGATTTAATTTCGTAGAAATCTATATGTTGAGTTGGAGTTCGCTATGGAAATCTTTTCTCAAATATATAGAATACATACAATCTTATTTATTTAGAGTGCTAATGCAATATATTGTGACAACAATACTTATGGTCTATTACAACATCACAAATGGACATGAATAAATTGATTAGTAAGGATATAGTGGGACTAGTCGAAGTCTCCAAACACGTCATTTGAGGTGTACTCAACTATCGTGTTCTCCGTGCTCATAGGGTCCTTTGAACCCTAGAGGTCATGATGTTGCTAGCTCCAGGATGAACAACTTGAGAACAACCAGCTCCATTGGTGCCATCTGGATGAAAGTTGAAGTTGGCTTCAAACCTTTTTCTTGAGGTGCTTTGCATCCTTGGGATTGCCGGTAGAGAATTACCATATGCTTTGGGGTCTTTTACTTCTTAATAGGCTGCGTGTAGCATCCACACTTATCACAAAGCCTTGTTTTGTCAAACGTCGTCTTTGCGGTGTCTTTCCCATGGTCTGAGTTTCTAGGATTCCTGTTCTAGTTGCGCTTTCGCTTACCCTTGAAGTTCGATGACTTCCCTTTGAAAGTATCATCAAACTTGCGTACATTCGTGATGTTCATGTGAACTTCAGGCAAAGGTTGGGAACCAACCGGGCATTGAGAGCCATTCTTAGTGAGTAGCTCATCATGCTTTTCATCCTTAAGTAGGATATGAATAAGGTTGGAATAGGCTTGGTAGTCGCGAGCTCGATATTGATGTTGGAGGAGTCGTTCAGATGGGAGCATAGTAGAGAGGGTTTTGTCTATCTTCTCCACATCAGTAGGTTCTTTCACGCAAAAACGAAGTTTGGAACTTATCTTGTGAACCTCATTATTCTAATCCCCAACGGACCTAAAGTCTTGGAATCAGAGATGTGTCCAATCATGGAGCGCTTCAGGCAGGACAACTGTCTTCTGTTGTTCATACCTCGTCTTGAGGGCCTTAAAAAAGTAAATGGGGATTCCTCCTCCAAATACTCCAATCATCTTGATGGATATGGTGCCTTATAATATACAAGGCAACATATTTCTGCTCTTCTCTCAGCGGTGCAACTCTAGTAGGAAGGGGGTCCTCCGGGTTCTAGATGCAACACACTATCCCACGGGCCGCAAGGGCAATCTTGATGTCCATGTTCCATGTAGGGTATTTGTGACCATTAAGCTCGAGTGTATTGAACTCTCTTTCAGCCATCTGTTACCTACATGGGTAAACCAGAGATCGTTAATTTACGCATGGTAAATCAAAAATCATCATGGTTAGGTTGTAATGAAATAATGCAAAATTAATGATGACTTCAAGAAGTGGGCTCGAACTCATTAGTGTGAACTTCAAATTGTTAAGTTTGACACGTTGTAGATATCCCCCCCCCCCCAAAATTTGGTCCATCTCTCAGCTCTAGATTCTTGAGTGCCTTATGTCATAATTTAATAGAATGTATGGAAGAGCACTTTGTCAAGTCATCATCGTCCCAAAACTTCAATTTGAAGAAATCACTTTGAATTTTTTGCATATCAATTCTTGCTCGTAGTGAACCCAAAAATAGCTCAATTAAGATGAACCGGTGTTTATTTACAAGAAATTAAAAAATCTCAATTGCAAATAATGGACGTAACAAATCTCAACATGCGCACACCTGAAAATATATTACATCAAAATATATTCTAGAATACAAAGTACTCTACAGATAGAAAATACTAAAATAGTAATACTGAAATTAAAAATCTAAAATAGAAATAAAATCACTACTAGAGCTGCAAGAATAAGGCTAATTTGCTACGAAGCTGAATTCAGGAAGAAGAATTATGTACTCCCTTCAGTTCAATTTATTAAGCACACACATAGTTTAAAGACAACTTTGACCATTAATATTGGTCAACAAATTTTACATAATATGTCACAAAAATTATATCGTCGGATTCATCTTCAAAAGAAGTCTTCAATTGTATATTTTTTGGGACATATATTACATATTTTATTGGTCAAAGATTTTTTTAAACTACATGCATGTCTTTTTTTTTAGAGAGAACATGGCACTTTATTAATTCAAGAAGTTGTTCTTAATACAAAGACCACTGGCGGCTCATTAAATCACACCTAGCATCCCAAATTGCTGGTAGTAGATGAGCATGCCAGTCTATGCGCTTCGGCATTGGAGGTTCGGTTTTCATGTCAAAAGGAAACTACCGTCAGCAGATTTGCCGTGGTCTTTGTCTCCTCTATCACCTTGCCGCAGCTGCCTTTGAACCGTTCGTTCAGAGCTTGGAAAACTGACAAGCAGTCGGACGCCACCATGACCCTTGTGATCATCAGGTCTTGCGCTAGCGCCAATGCTTCTCGACAAGCGATCGCCTCCATCGTACCCGGATTAGAGATCCTAGGCACCGTCGGTGTTGATGCGCTCAAGAAGACCCCCACTTCGCTTCTGCATATCACCCCCACCGCACCAGCAGGGGAGTTTTTCCTCAGAGCCGCATCAACATTGATCTTAGGACAATTCGGGACTGGCAGGATCCTGCATGGGTGGATAGTTTTGCTTGCTTCTCCTCTACCCTTCTCCACCAGCTTTGCCAAAGCCAGGTCATACATGTAGCTCTCAATAAACATATGAGTGGAAAGAGGGCTGTGGAAGATTTCCTCAAAGATTATCTTTCTTCGATCATACCAAATGGCCCAAAGAGTGACACCCACCCGCACGAGATCATCTTGGGGCAGCGTGGCAGTCATCTCAGCTAGACATAGTTTCACCAACGTCATGTTGTTCATACACACATGCTCGGCAACCTCCTCATCAGCTAGGGCCCATACACACCTGGCAACAATGCAATCAAGTAAGGAGTGGTGCCAGGAATCCTCATCACCACACAAACTGCATACACTAGATGCTACCATGTTCCGTCTACATCGAACGTCTCCCGTTGTTGATTGATGATCCAATCTCCAAAGAAAAATCCATATCTTAGGAGGAACTTTGGCTGACCACAGTCTTCTCCATGCGTTGGCCTCCTCACCCATATCAGAGCACGCCTCCTGGCCCTCTAGCCAGTTACCACTTCGCTGACTGGTCCCTACCAACATCCTATACACCGAACAAATAGTCAGCATGTCGTTCTTTTCATAGTGCCAAGCCCATTTATCCTCCATGTGTCGGGTACTTAGGGGGATCGATTGGATGGTAGTGACATCCATTGGGAGGAAGGATTCCTCAAGCCGCTCGGTCCTCCATGTCGCCATAGAAGCGTAGATGAATGATGTAACACTGGCCGGTGGATCATCCTTCAAACATGCCAAAGGTATAAGCATGAAATCTCTTGGGAGCCAATAATTCTAATTCCATGCGTGTGTATCCTCGCATGTGCCTATCATTTTGATCAGTCCTTGTAGCATAGTGTCCCTTCCCTCAACCATCGCCCTCCAACCTGGGAAGGGTGAGAACCAAGCAGGGCCTCCAGGAAGTCTGTGGATGGGTAATACACCGCTTTCAAAATGTGTGAACTGAGATCCTATTGATTTTGGAGTATATGCCACGCGAGCCAACATCGCTAAGTTGAACATATCTATATCACGGAAGCGCATCCCGCTGCTGAATTTTGGGGAGCACATTGTTTCCCATGACACCCAACAGGTCTTGCGCTGCCCATCCTTGCCCCCCCCACCAAAAGCAATGAAGCATGGAGTTGATCGCTGCACATAAACCCATTGGTAACTTAAAGCATGACATGGAGAAAATAGGAATTGCCATAGCCACTACCTTAATCAGCATCTCCTTACCACCAGATGCCCACAATTGTTCTAACCATCCTTGTATTTTCTTCCAAATATAGTCCTTGAGATGTTTGAAAGCCTCATTCTTTTCTCTCCCAATACTCGAGGGCATCCCCAAATACTTTTCATTAAGGGTCTCGGTAGGAACATTAAGAATGTTCTTTACCAAAGATCTCTTCTCTTACGGACAACCTTTACTAAAAAATACTGAGGACTTATCCAGGTTAACACGCTGTCCAGAGGCATTGCAGTATTTCTTTAGGATAGTGTTGACTTCCCTTGCTTCCTCTTCAGTTGCTCTAACAAACAGCAGGCTATCATCAGCAAAAGGAGGTGATTAACAACAGGATCTGTGGGAGCCACATAAATCCCATGTAGTTACGATGAAGAGTGACTTTGTTTCAAGAGTCTAGAAAGGCCCTCTGCTGCTAGTAGAAAAATATATGGTGATATAGAATCACCTTGGCGAAGTCCACGGGTGGGTAAGAACTCCTTCGAAGGTACACCATTAAACAAAAATGAGAATGATACCGAACAAACCAAACTCATAATTAAACTCACCCACCGGTTGTGGAAACCCATCCTGAGCATGAATGCCTCAAGATACGACCACTCGACCCAATCGTAAGCTTTCCTCATGTCCAAATTTAGAGCACAATGTTGATGCTTTTTTGCTCCATTTCTTTTCATAAAGTGGAGACACTCGTAAGCAGCAATAATATTATTCATGATCAGTCTTCCTGGTACAAATGTGTACTGTTCCTCGGATATGATGTTAGGAAGGATAATGTTCAACCTGTTAGCCAAGACTTTGGACGCAATTTTGTAGACAATGTTACATAAGTTTTGTAGACAATGTTACATAAGTTGATGGGGCGAAATTGGCCTAACTCCTCCGGTGCTTCCACATTCAGAATTAGCACAATAAATATCGTGCTAATATCCTCTAGGTTATCCTCTTCCCACAGAATACGCAGAACATCCCGAGTCACCTCCTCCCTGCATAAATCCTAGTGTTTATGGAAGAACTGAGCTGGGTATCCATATGGACACGGTGCATTCATAGGAAACATTTGAAAAAGAGCGATTTTAACCTCATCTCATGTAAAGGAGTGAGTAAATGATTATTCATTCCACGCATCACGCTAAACTGAACTGCGTCAAGAACCTCCTGGACCCCGGACGTGCCCTCTACAGTGTACAAATTCCCATAGAACTCCCGCGCCATGTAGCTTAACTCATGGTGATTTTCCATGACCGATCCATCAGGTCGACATAAGCGAGAGACTCGGTGACATGTGTACGAGTTATTGGGTTCCCATAGTTGGTATACCTGATACGTACCTAAGCTATCACCGACAAGGCCCACGAAGAATAAAGAGTCCAGGAGGCATCCAACGATCATAAGCTTGACTTGGTGGTCAAGATAGAAGTGCAAACCGACATAAATTGTATGTTGTAAATAAAACTTGTAACCTATCCGTATTTGACTTCAGGACCCAACCTCTCATATAAAGGCTGGAAGGAGCCGTAGGGCACCATAGCTTTGAGCGAAACAAAACCCGACGTGAGTTAGATTGCATCTAGCGAATCGGCGATTCTGTAACCCTCTGTTTTGATAATCAGACAGGACATCGACTCCCTTGTTTGTCTGATAGGCCGACGAAATCACCAGCGCTCTCTTTCTCTAAAAACCCAAGTCCATAATAATGGACATTGTCGAGGTCACCCCTCATCAGTTAGCACCGTTTGTGGGAAATCTAAGCGCTGGAGTCATGAATTCGGCGGCTCCATATTCACCAAGCAACAATCCAATGATTGAGGTCGGTGAGATCCACCATGATCCCACTGATCTTGGTCCACGCCCGCCCACCCCTCTTCCGGCCTCCAACAGCTTCGACCGGGAGACATATATCATGATCGGGGACCTCCACTTTTGCATCAGGGTAGTGGAAGTTCTCTGCCTCTTAGATACGATCTACTCAGATCCGTCAGCTGCAATCATAACACCTACAGAAACACCATCATCTTCTATCAGCTCCACTAGAAGGGCCATCTCACACACGACAAATGTCGAAGACAATAGTGGCCACGCCGTAGATCTGGGAGATTTGGCCGATCTCTATGATGGCCTCTCCTTCGGATCCGACTCTAAAACACCATCACTCCATAGTGTAGATTCGACAAATGGTGAATCTATAAAAAGCGTCGACTCCTTGATCAAGAAAGCCGACTCATACCCAGAGCAGGATCCATGGGATTTCACTCGTCTCTAAGACGATGTCTCCTATGATTCTGACAACTACATCAACAACTCATACATGGAGAACCACCAGGGACCGATCAGAACCACCTGCAGAAAACCGCGTTGTCCAAGGAGGGTGCAGAGCACGTGAGGGCGAGCGAATTACTCTTAGACTGTCACCGGTGGCATGGCCGAAGGCGAGAAATGTTGTCTCGGGTGTAGTACCCATGACGGCGGATCCTTAACGCGAGGATCTGATGGCCTACCAATATCTCCTCCACAAGTAGAAGAGGCAACTGGTCAAACTGCAAAGGGATCTAGAAGAGCAGAAAAGTCTAGTCGACGAGTCGAGCTTACGACGAGCGCATCTAAGTTCCACCTGTCAACCAAGAAGGGGCGTATCGCGGCTATAGAACATACCTAAAGCCGAATGGCATGAGCTGGCCCAAGATTTGGACCTGTCATTCATGTCCGTGGATTTGGCTGGTAACATCAAGCCAAGACAGCATAAGCCGCCCTCGTCACGGCTAAGATCTATTTACTCACAACTCAACCAACAGCCGACGATCCATGTGGAGCTATCCATTGCTCTGCCCTTATGGGCCTCAGCATGGTCGGAGCAACACTCGTGCAAGGGGACCAGGAGATTGTTCCGCAATCCAACAAATCACCACGTCGTCGCAGTATCCCTCGGCAAGTGGTAGAGATATGAAGGTCCATCTCACTGCACCACATGCTCTTCACGCACTCCTCACACAGTCACGATGCCAGGAAAAACATCACGCAACACAAAGTTGACAAGTACCAAGAAGAGCGCAGCAACCGATGATATTCAGATGCTGAAAGCGATGACGAGCGCGAGCCATGCGGTGCCAGTTGCTTTACCCATCGGGTTTGCAAAACACCTGTACCCAAGGACTTCAAGCTCCCCCACGATCGTCAAAAGTATGACAGCCTCCAAGAGCTAGAGGCATGGCTGGCTGATTATTTGCAAACTGTCAAACTCCTAGGTGGATCGAAGGCCACCGCCATGCAAAGCCTATAGTTGCACTTGAGCAGCAATGCACGTTCTTGGCTCAGGTAGTTACCTGAATAATCCATTAGTAGTTGGAGAAATCTAGAGGAAAAGTTCATTCGAAACTTCAAGTACACATTCAAGTGACCGCATCTATCGAGGAGCTGCGGGCGTGCAAGTAGAAGTTAGGAGAACCAATACGCACATTCATACAATGGTGGAACATCATCAAGAACTCAGTCGGGAGTATCTATGACGTGAGAGAAATCGACGCCTTCAATGATGGCTTGCGTCGGAAATAATTCATAGAAGATATGGTTTGGGTGAAGACAAAGACAATCTCCTAGCCGATGGACATGGCGAACTGATGGGCCGACGACGAGGATGCAGTAAACAGTAATTAAGGATGCTCACCAGAACAAGACCATGATAGGCGCAACACCGACAACAAGAGGCGATGCAACTATGATTGCTACGGCGGGCCAAGCCACGTCGCGGCTGGTTACATTAATGAGGACAATTGCAGAAGCGATAATCGTAGTGGAGGCTATCGAGGCAACCGAGACGATGCAGGGGCAAGACGAACAACCTACCAGTATCGCCCTAAAGTTTCTCGGGATGTCCCAATATCACCCAGGCAGATGCTGGAAGGTCCGTGCCACATGCACTACTACATCGACTCTGAAGGGAGGAGATGCTCGAACCATCTCATGAAGGAACCCCACTTTCTTGGGTCTATAAGGAGCCTGCGGTGCTAAGGTGGTTGAAGCGGAAAATCAAGGGTACATCCCCACACCTGGCACCTTAGCACACAACGCATCACCACCACCACCAGGGGCACCCCCAGTAGCCACGGCAATTCAACAGCAACCCGAGGCAAAAAGGGACCAGAAAGATGAGTACCCGAGATCTAGGGGAGCAATGCACATGATCCAGAAGGGGCACCCGTCCAACGAAACACCTGACAAGTCAACATGGTAGTAAGGATGCCACTGCCAACACCCGAGTACCTCTAGTAGTCTGAGCAGGAGATCACCTTCAGCATATCTGACCCCCCTTTGGGTCCCACGACCGGGTCATTCGACACTAATAGTGGAATCCCAAATCGGCGGGTCCGATATGAGCAAAGTCTTCATGGACGCAAGAAGTAGCATCAACCTTATCTACGCCAACACATTACGCGCAATGAACTTCTCTCTAACAAATATAGTACCTCCTTCTACGACATTGTTCTGGGCAAAGCCGAAGTCCCCTTAGGCAAGATCTACCTTGATTGTGTCTTTGGGACCCGAGAAAATTCCAGGCGTGAAAAAATTGAGTTTGAGGTTATGGACTGGCCATCACAATACCACGCAATCCTGGGATGACCAACATTTGAACAGTTCATGGCGGTACCACGGTACGTATACCTTATGATGAAAATGCCGGTGCCCAATAGAATCATAACCATAAGGGGAAGTTTCACTCACTCAGACAACTATGACCACGAGTTCAACAAGATCTCCGAGTCCTTTGGAATGGAAACGGAGTTCGCCTAGTTTGAGATAGCAGATACCAAAGATGCTCTGTCATAGGCAACAAGGTCCATCCATGACCAATCCTCCGACTCCGCAAAGAATACAAAGGAGGTCCAGGTTCATTCTACGGCCCTGAAGAAAATGTCCTATGTGGCCGCTAACCTCAGTCCCGCATAGGAAAGCACGATCTTTGAGTTCTTCTATGAGCGTCGAGAAATTTTTGCATGGGTCCTAGCAGACATGCTAGGAATCCCTAGGGAAGTCGCTGACATGCACTCAATGTATATCCCGATGCAAGACCTGTTAAGAAATCGCTCCGCCGGTTCACGGAGCTGATACACAAGGCCATTGGAAAAAATCTCCATCACAAACTCGATGCCAAATTCATCAAGGAGATAAAAAGGCAACATGGGTTGCTAACCCAGTATGTGTCCTGAAGAAAATACAACGGAACTCCGCATGTGCATCAACTTCACCACATTAAACAAACACTTCCCAAAAGATCACTTCCTGCTCCTGCGAATCGACCAGATTATCGATGTAACCGCGGGGTGCGAGCATCTTTCCTTCTTGGATGCATATTCCGGGTATCACCAAATCTGAATGAAAGTCGAATACCAAGATAAGACAACATTTATCACACCTTATGGTGTATTTTGCTACACCACAATGCCCTTCGGGCTGAAGAACACGGGTGCCACGTACCAACGGATGATGAAAAATTGCCTCGGAAGACAAATTGGAAGAAACATCCAAGTCTACATCGACCTTTATCAATGATCTTCATGAAACATTCGATAATCCCATCAAGTTCTGCATCAAGCTCAACCCGACAAAGTGCTCCTTTGGAGTCCCCACTAGGCAACTCCTCGGGTACCTCGTGTCGACTAGGGGAATCGAAGCTAAGACCAAGAAAATACAAACAATCCTAACGATGCAGAAACCAACAAATCTACGAGGCATCCAACATCTTGCTAGGCACGTGGCGGCACTAAGCCAATTCATCGCTTGGTAGGCGAAAAAGCACTACCATCTTATGCATTGCTGAATAAATCGGGCACCTTCGAGTGGACCGACGAAGCCCAACGAACCTTTGAGAACCTCAAGAAAACACTCTCAACATCGCCAGTCTTGGTGTCACCCAAGGAAAAGGAACCACTACTGTTGTACATCACCGCCACCAACCAGGTGGTTAGCACAGTACTGGTCGTCGAATGACCCGAAGAAGGAAATACCCACGGTGTCTAGTGGCCGGTATATTGCCTCAATGAGATTCTATATCCATCCAAGCAAAGGTACCCACACTATCAGAAGCTTACATATGGTGTCTTCATGATGCTGCAAAAATTGCACCACTACTTCTCCGAGCATCTGATAGTGGTGGTCAACAAGGATCCACTCTCCAACATCCTCAACAACCCCGAAGCTATGAGGAGCGTATCTCTTTGGGGCATCGAGCTATCCCCTCGATACATCACGTACAAGAAGCAAAAAACAATAAAGTCACAGGTCCTGCCTAACTTCATCATAGAGTGGATGGAGCTCCAAAGAGTGGGTCCCCTAGATTTGTCGAGCGCATGGACCATGTACTTTGATGGGTTCAAAAGAACTGAAGGAACAGGTGCTGGTGTCATACTGATATCACCCAAGGAGACAAAATGCGCTACATACTTCGGATAAGCTTCCAGAACGCGTCAAACAATGAAGCTGAATACGAGGCCCTATTGCACGGTATGCATATGGAAAAAATCCTACGGTGCAACTCACCTCAAAATCCTTGGAGTTTCAAACCTCGTCGCACAACAAGTAATGAAAAAATGTGATGCCATCAACAATAACATGATCACATACCGCGACATGTACAACATCATCGAGGGTTAATTTAATGAGTCTGAAGTCTCCCATATCATCAGATCAAGCAACGAGGAATCCGACAATCTTGCAAACATCATGCCCCTTTGCTTACCCATACCACCCGGGGTTTTCTAGGAGGAATCAATGATATAAGGGGGCAAAACCACAGATTGACTCGGGGACTGTAGCATCATCTGAACCCGCACTTGCTTCACAAGACGAGGAAGAACCCAAAGGTGTCATTATGGTAGAAACCACGTGGATGCAGCCATACCTAGCATACATGATAAACAGAGAACTCCCATAAGATACAGTTGAAGCACGATGTATCACCCGCCGGTCCAGGGCCATCCGGGTAATAAAGCGAGAACTCTACAAAAGAAGTATCTTTGGTGTACTCCAGTGATGCGTGACAACTGAGGAAGGGAAGCTCATACTCAAGGAAATCCATGAATGGATATGCGGCCACCACGGCAACAGACGAGCAATAACATCAAGGCCTTCCAGGTAGGATTCTACTGGCTTATCGCGGTCCAGGATGCAAAAGACATAGTAAGGACATGTGAAGCCTGCCAATGGTTCGCCACAAAACCAAATGCACCTGCAGTGGATCTGGCCCCATACCTTTAGCTTGGATGTTCTCCCAGTGGGGACTCGACATGGTGGGCAAACTCCACAAATCATCTCCTAGAGGACACGTCTTTCTGCTTGTTGTAGTCGACAAATTTACTAAGTGGATCGAGGCAATGCCTGTCACCAGCCAAGATGCTATTTCAGTTGTGAACTTCATCAAGTCAATAGTTTTCCGCTTCAGGGTGCCTCACAGCATCATTACTAACAATGGATCAAACTTTACTTATGCAGAATTCAAGGAATGCTGCAAGGAGATGGGTATACAAGTGAGCTACGCGTTAGTTGCCTACCCACAAACCAATGACCAGGTGGCAAATGGCAATGTAATTATCACCAATGGCATCAAGAAGAGGCTCTTGAAACCACTCGAATGAGAAAAGGGCGCTTGGGTAGATGAGCTAACCTCTATCCTATGGAGCTTATGCACGACCCCAAACACCGCTACACAATAAACTATTTTCTTCCTAGTTCACGGAGCCAACGTCGTGCTTGCAGTGGAGGTAACTCATGAGGCTCCACGAGTCATCGCATACAACAAAGAAACCTCTACATAGGCACTCGGAGGTGATGTTGACGCACTCGATCAATCTCAATACATCGCACTCACGAGAGCAACCGCATACCAGTAGAGCCTACGCAACTACCACAGTGTCGACTACGTCCCAGGTCCTTCATCGTAGGGGACCTGGTCCTTCACCTCAAGGAAGATGGTCATCAAAAACTCGAGTTGCAATGGGAGGGACCCTACATCGTCACAAAATTAATCCCTGGTTGGTCATATCACCTCCAAGATAAGAAGACTAGAGTCAAGTACTCCAAATAGTGGAAATTTGCATAGCTGCAATGATTCTATGCTTAGGAAATTTCCTTCCTGCAAATTTACTTTCAATAAGGCCAATGGCCAGGCTACTTAGCCAAAAGAACTACGTTTACTTCCAATAAGGCCAACGGCCAGGCGACTATGCCAGAACATGTACCTCCATACTTAATATTAATAAATCTAAGTTCTCTCAACCGAGTCTCAATTTCAATACCTTACTTTCTATCACACTTGATACTTGGGGGCTCGGCTAAGCAGCTTATTACACAATTATACTCTGATACTTGGGGGCTTTTCTAATTAACACAAACTCAAAAATTCTTCGACTTTGCTATCAAATAGGTCCAACACACGCTCCGACCTGAGTAGCTGACTCGGCCCAATGGGCATTAGCTAACAAAAAGGTGTCGTGCAAGGCGCAACCGCAATAGCCATCGACATAAACATATAAAATTACAGTAACAATAGATATATTTTGGTTGATATACACACGGGACTTACATAGTTTACATGTCCTTTTTCACAGGATCACTATCCTAACTATATAGACAAATTGAGAAAAAACTCTTGATCTGTGTCAAGGTACCGACGGATTATTCGAATAGCGGGCTTACGGGCGGCCGCATAATGAGGAGCCATAGCTGCCATACCACCAAACGAAGGATATGGAAGAATCCGCGACACATCATATAAATCTAGTGTTAGGTGGTGTACATGTACCCAAGCAAGGGAAACCTTGGCACCCGCAATAAGCTGTAGCTTGATAAAATGGTGGATTGCTTCACCTCATTGGAACCTCTACATCAACACGGCCAGTCCATGCGGTTGTGGGTCTCTGGGAACATTGCATTATATACCATTGCTAAGGCAGAGCGGCAACACTTGACGAGCTCCTCCACCTCCAACACTCGATCCTGAAGCATCGCCAAAGTATACCCCCGCTTGTGGTTAGTCTAGAGGTCCCTACCAACACCCGATGAAGCGTCCATCAAAGAATTCATCCGAACCTTAAGACTTTGAGACTCATCCACCGCACTTAAGGGGATGCCTGAAAGAAACAAAAAAGTTAGTCCATATCACAATAGCAAAAATTAAGACATTTGGGGGCTTTGCAAGAAAACTTATATAGCCTACTTTTGCTCGCCCTCGGAATCTTGTCAAGAAGATATGCCTCATGCTCCATGGACTTTTTGGACTTGGATAGGGATACATACACTTGGGCCTTTATAACCTGAAATTCACCTTCTAACTACTTTATGTGGTGGATCTTATTGGCATACATTTGAGGATCGATATAGAGGTTGACAGTAGTGACATTTGCAGGTGCATATGTCTCTGTTTGTGACAATTGCTGATCCAAAGAAGCAAGAGCACCTGAAGGAACAGGAGCAGCCGAGGGACTAGGCGAGTTGGATACATTCTGAAGGGAGAAAATACAAGGCAATAATCAGCAAGAAAGATTCATCGGACACAATCCATACTCAAACTTAGAGTTAGATTAAAGGATACAAAATATCACTATTTTCCAAATCCAAGACTAGAAAACTATACATGCGACATGATTCATTACATATAGCTTGACATAAAAACTACAGATAAGGACTAAGTAGCACCATTGACAGCGGCAGTGGCACTAGTAGAAGGGGAAGCAGCCGAAGTTTTAGCAGAAGAGACAACACCTGAAGTTTTTGCAAAGCGGGCAGCCAAATTTTTTGCAAGAGCAGCTTCTTCTTCTTCAGATATTTCAAGGAGCTGCCTAGAGAACTTCTTGATTTTCTTAAATTAAGGATCGAGGTCGACCTCTTTGCCTTTGTCAGTGATTGGGATCGAGGAGCTAACCTTGTCCTAGTCGACCTCCTCACCATGCGCCAAAGCCAAGGCCATTACACTTTCCATGTCGCTCTTTGCCTAGATCAACCCTTAATCGGTGAGGGGGTTTGGCTTGGTGTTGAAAACCTCGGTGAGGATGTTGAGATCCAATGGAACTTCTTTGTCAGAAAATATCTCCACACGAAGGCGTTTGAAGGCACGATGAGAGCATGTCAAGAGATTCTGACCACGAACGCTTTCCCCTCCAAGACATTCAGGGAATCCAACAATGGGTCCACTCGTTGATCCTCAGCCAGTGCTAGTGAGTAATCAGTGATCTTTGTAGAAAGGAAGAAAGATCAATAAATGAAGAGCAAGGTTTAGGTAAAAACATAGAAATTATTAATGGAAAAGGGGACTTACTGATCAAGGAGGAGTTCAGTTCTTCGAGCCTTTTCCGAAGGTTCTCGTCCCATACTACCACAACAACAGCTTTGGCTTCACGCTTCTCTGCCTCGGCTTTGGCTACTGCCCGATTTTCTTCAAGTTCCTTTTCAATAGCCTTCATCCTTGATTCAAGTTCATCTGTGCACTTCATGGCAGCTTCACGAATGACCTCAGACTCGTCATCATCGACTGTAGAAGAAGAAGTTATTCAAATGAGAAACTATTGGAGCAGAATATTCAAAGAAGGTAAAAGGCAAAGAACAAAGAATCTTTGGCAAAAGAATCATCATATTGAATACTGATAAAACGAGCGTCCATCTTGACCATCTCGCGCATTATCGGCTGAAGGAAACAAAAACATCACCAAACACTCAGGGGCTGCATAATAAACGTCACTCGACAAAAGGAACCGGATAAGAATTTTACCTGGTTCTACGGGGTTCTCTGATATCAGTATGCAACCTTTCATCTTATTTTGGGGAGGATCCCTAGGAGCCATCATAGGATCCTTCGAAATCAACTCACCCGCTGTTTGCTTTGACGGGCTAGCTGGTTCCGTCGCTCTTGAGGGTGACTTAGCGACAGCATTCGTCCCATCAACTACGTCAGCAATAGTCTACTTTGGGGAGCTTTCTCCTCCTTGTCACCACTGAAGCAAAATATAGAAAAGTTCGGCTATGAGGGGAAATAATGGAGTCTTATAGGCAACAAGGGAAAAGTTACCACTTATGAAGAGACATTCTGAGCAAACCAAAGAAGTGCCCTTCTCCTGGGAGGAGCTATCCTCAGGGATGGAATCATCGGGGGCTTCGCATCACTAGAGTCATCCGAGTCCTCAATTTCCTGGACGTCCACCTCCTCATGTTCCCTTTTTCCCTGGGTGTCCAAAATCTTCAAATCACCAGAGTTCACAGAAGGGACAACTTCCGTTGGAGTGCGTGAGGAATGAGAGACAGAGTCTTCATCGTGTTCCTCGGTGTCTCCCACAACCTCAGCCTCGGTATTCTCCTCAGATTCAGCAGCAGGTTCTGGGACTTCACCGGTTTCAGGCAGCGGAGGAAGGTAATCTAGGTGATCATGGTTCTACACAAACAGGAAGGAAAACACATATTAAAGGACAAGAACCCAACAAATGGAAGACAAGAGAAAGGTACTTCCATCAGGCACAAGACTCTTCTTTCCAAAGGGTTTAACTTGACATTCAGATGGAATTGAGTCATGCTTGGTGAGCTTGGTGAAGGATTTAACCCTCTTCTCGAGCTTAGCGTATGTCGAATTGTCCTGGGAAACCCTCATCGGATCCTTTTTCCTAGTATATGTCCACATACCAGAAAATCCGGGCCTTAAGAGGATGAACATGGATGATAAGAAAGTGCGCTATGAGCCGGTCACCTAAAACTTCCTTCTTGGGCGCGTAACGGAGGTCATGGATGCGGTCCACCATGGGTTGCATCTCCTAAATCTCTACCGGAGTTGCACCTTCTACCCAAGATGTGAGTTTCCTCACATTTTTTGTTGGGTCGAAAGGAGCTAATCCATACTGCTGGCATCTTTGATGTAGAACTATTTCTTCCTCCAATCTTGGGTAGAATTAGCAAAATTGAGGTCAAAATAGTCGACGTCGGGACGAACATAGATGACATATCCTCCAACATCATAGACAAATGCTTTCGTCGCATTCCTCTTAATGGGAAAAAGGCACTTCCAAAGGCCCCAATGGGGATGGATCCCAAGGAAACTTTCATAGAGTGTGACGAAGACATCGATATGAATGATGAAATTTGGCGTGAGCTGGTAGAGTTGCACGCTGTACACAAAAAGAATCCCATGAAGCAATTTGTAGGCAGGAAGAGAAAGACTGTGATAGAGAAAGGTGACGAACATTACCTGCCATCCTTCCTCGGGCATGAGCGTGACCTCGTTGCGAGGAATCTTGAAGGATCCCTCCTTCAAGAGCTTATACTTATGAGCCTCTCGGACATCCCACTGCGTGCACTTTGAAGGGGTCCATCCAATGACCCGTGGCTTGGCAGCCATGGCATCAGTGGCGGAACCAGCACCCTTGGTCTTCCCCATGGCGATGGCGATATGAAGTGTGAGCGTGGAATCAAGGGAGGAATAAAGGTAGTAGCAGTGGCACTAGAATAGATCCGACAAAGGAGGAAGAAGGATAGCATTGGAGAAGGGGATGAGAAGTAAAAAATTCCTCCCCCGACGCTTATAAAGTGCTCACGGCATTCCAGAGCCATTAGATCTGGAAGACAATTCGTCAAGATGGGGCCTCGGGGCAACATGTGTTCACAGATAAATAAAGGGTCAGCCACATAATAAGAATTAGTTATAGCAGCAAACTTCAGAAAAAATCGCGTGGTGCCTCGATTTCCAACATGACGTGGGGTCGTGCGATCAAACTCACTGCTGACACGGCCCCATGCATCGTCAGCTTGTATCATGGGCCCATCACTGAAATGTCCCATCAGGAGTGCTGGAACATGACTAAGGCACACCATCATCGTCATCAATGATGTCATGGGAAGCAATGAAAAAACTTTTGGTGTACTAATAAGAAACTCAAAAACTCAAAGAAATAGTATAGATACAAGGCCCGAGTCAAAAAATTCCTTGGATGATAAAGACTTGAGTCTATGCTCGGACGCAAGCGTTCGAACATAGCCTTGGGGCTACTCCCATCGGGAGCATTGGCTGCGCACCCGATAATATTTGGTCATTCAAGGAAAAGAAGACATGAGTCGATGATATCCTCATATGATAAAGATAACTTGAGCCTATGCTCGGACGCAAGCATTCGAACATAGTCTCAGGGGCTACTCCCATTAGGAGCATTGGCCGCGCACCCGATAGGAAAACAATAAAACCTCCTCCGGAGTTTATAATGAAAATCATGAAGACAAAGTTTGATCCTACACTCGAATACAAATATTTGACTGTAGCCTTGGGGGCTACTCCTGTAGGGAGCGCTGGCTGCACACCTGATAGAAAAAGCAAGAATCCTCCTATGGAGTCGACAAAGTGAAAAATCTATGAGTATTACCAAAGTGTATCCTAAGACGGTGACGAGGGTTTAACTCATCAATGTCCATTGTTATGGACTTGGATTTTGGAGAAGGAGGGAGCGCTGGAGACATCTATCGGCTAGCAAACAAGCACACATGGGACAAAGATTTACCCAGGTTTAGGCCTCGTAGAGGTCCCTACTCCTGCTTGTCTGCTCGTGGAATTATCGAAGGAATCGAAAGTTACAATGGTGCGCAGATGTAATCTGGCGAGGGTTGTGGAAACTAGGGTTGCGTGTGTCCTCCTCACCGCCCCTCCTAACCTTTATATAGATAGGCTAGGTCTCGGGTAGCAGGTCGAGTCGGTTACAAGTTAGGGTTTTCCCCTTCAAACTTTCTATCTTTAACTTCTTCTTGTTCTTCAAGCAATCGAGAGTCCGTAGGTTACTCGAGTCCCTTGTTTGGGCCTTGGCGACACCGTGGGCCTGTACGTATTTGGACCGTATATACTAAGCTCGAGTACATGTAGGGTATACCCATGTCAGTAGCCCCCGAGTGTCCAGTGGAATCGCAGATTCGACTAGGGACTTTTTGAAGTCTTTGAGTGCCTGAACGAGTGCATTTCGACTGCTTTTATTTGTCTCATAGGGATTGTTGATGTACGTGCCTGATATAACCGAAGTATCGGTATCATTTAACCACCTTAGGGTGAAACAACGCAATCTACTCGAACTCGAGTCCCCGGACTCGAATCCGGAAAAGTGCTGGCGTAATTTGACTCAGGCCGTGAAGGTCTTACAGGAGTCGAATTCCAGTTATATGGGTGTGAGCACTCGACGCGTCCGTCAAGGTATGTTCATCGTACCTGTAGGCACAGATACATTTCTGGTAGTGCACAGCTAAATGCGTTGCCAGGCCTTATTCAGGTCTTACCTTCACGCTGTAAGCGCGGCATCCGAATTTTATCATCGCGAAGACGATTCAGGTGATCCAGGAGACACAGTCTCTTTGTAGGAAAATTATGAGACGGTGTCGCCATGAGCTTCGAGTGCGGATGTTATCAACACACAGATTTCTGTATAAATAATCATAGGGTGCGCGACCAGCGCTCCCTATGGGAGTAGCCCCCGAGTGCCTGGTTGAGTCGAAGACTCAGGCAGGGACTAAATAACTTTTGCAACTGCTGTCGTCTTTTGCTTGTTTGTTTTAGTCGAATTTTTCCAGCGCTCCCTATGGGAGTAACCCATGTCCATAATCGAATCGTATTTCGAATGGCCTGGGTTTGCTTCTGATTGCCCTTGTTCCTGCAAAAAGAAAAGAAAATCGTAGGGTGCACGGCCAGCGCTCCCTATGGGAGTAGCCCCCGAGTGCTTGGTGGAGTCGAAGACTCCAGCAAGGACTAAAGTAGTCGAAGTTTTTCGCTGCGTAGCTTTGATGACATCAGTGCTGACGCTTGTATGATCTCATTTGCCCGCGTGAGAGAGTATGACGGGACGTGACGAGCAGTGGGTCCCACTTTCTGACTTTGATTTGACTGGGCGTGCGTAATCTTTATTTTAACTGCGCCTCCTTGATTTCCATGCGTAATGGGAGTAGTGGAGGGATGGTTCGCGCTTCCCCTTCTCCATGTGTCCAACACGATGTGTGCCACGCGTCCGGTAGGGTTTTTCTGAGCCGTTGGATTGCATCTTCCAGGGGTTAAGTAGTGGCGCTACGACGGTAATTTTCCCATCTGTTCTCATTCATCCTTGCTGCCATCGCCATTGCTGTTGCTCTCTGTTTCCTTGCGCTCTTTCTTGTTGCAGCGCTGGACCAGCTCCGTATCTTCCCCAGCTACTTCCTCTGTTCTCACCGCCGTCGTGCAATGGGGAAGAAGAAGGGAGGCGCTGCTGCTGATTCCGCGGCCACCGTTGCCGCGGTGAAGAAGAAGGGCGGCTTCGCCGCTGCATGCACCAGCACCGCCGCCGGCGGGAAGAAGAAAGTCGTGGGCACCCGCGTCACGAATGGTGCCTGGCGCCCTTCCATCATCAAGGCGTCTGATCTTCATCTTATTCGCTAAGAGGGAGTGCTGTCTGCTGCAGTCGCCGACGCGTGCGTCCCCAGGTGAGACCATTCTTGCTCCTCCCGCTGGGTTTCGAGTGATGTTTCTTGCATTCATCATTCGTGGTCTCTCCTTGCCTCTTCACCCCTTCTTTAGGGGTCTTCTTTGTTTCTACGGGCTCCAGCTCCATCAGCTGTCCCCAAATTCGATCCTCCACATCTCTTGCTTCATCACACTTTGCGAGTGCTGGCTCGGAATCGAGCCACACTTCGGCCTTTTCAAGCGCATCTTCAAATTGAAGCGCCAGTCTGCATCTGGCTCTTTAGTTTACGATGTAGGTGGTTGCGGAATCCATGTCGACCCATCCGCCACCTACTTCGACATCAAGCTCATGAAGTCCGTCCAAGGGTGGAGGGATAAATGGTTTTACATCCGTGATCAGAAGGCCAAAGGTGAGCACTTTGGACTCGCGCCCTTCGATCCCGCGACCCCGTGCAGAAGGATGCGCTCCTGGAAGAACGTAGTATGCCTAGCAAGCTCGCAGAGACAGATGTGCTGTATCAACGCGTCTGCGACCTCGAGAGTCGCATAGGCAAAGGGGAAGGAGGCTGTGCTCTCATCCGAACTTGGCTGCGCTGTCGCGTCCAGCCCCTGCAAGCCAGAGTCCACCCCATGTTTCAATGGGCTGGCGCTGATGATGCCACTCGCGTGTCTGCCGATGGCATGTCCGCGAGTGAGGTGGACAAGAGGGTTCGACTGGTCACGAAGTACACCGGCAAGGATGTGCTTCCTAGTGAGCCAGTTGTTCCTCCCTTTGATGCTTCGAATCCTCCTCCTGAGGTATAGTTGTGCTACGCATTAGCTTATTTTGTCGATTGCTTTTCTGCTTCTTACTTGTTTTTTGCTGATTTTTGTTATCTTTATGCAGGATTGGGCGGTGTCACCTTGTATGCCCCCTCTCCCTGAGAGGATTATTCCTCGGGAAGCTTGGAAGAGGATGAGTCTGAGTCGACTGTCCCTTCTGATGTGGAGGAGGAAGCCCCCGAGTCCGATAGTCCGGACACTCGCAAGCGTTCGCGCAGCAAGGATTCCGACGCGTCGTCTCCTTCGACTCCGGAAGGTACGGGCGTTGGTGCGGAGTCGCCAATTCCTGTCGTTCCCGTGAGGGCCGTGGCACCATCTTCTCGCAAGAAGATGCGATTGCCCAAGGAGTCTTCGTCGGAGTCGGTGGAGGCCACATTTGATTTTGACAAGTTTGAATGGTAAGTTTTCTAATTCATTTGTTCTTCTCTGTTTTCTTCTTGTTGGCTTGTCCCGGAGTTTTGCCCTTTCTCAATGTGGGTTTTGTTTTGTAGTCAAGAGGCGTCGTCATCTTCAGGCGACGTCGAATTTTTGAAGGAATCAGGAGTCGCGATCTCAAAGGCCAAGAAAGAGGTTGAGCGCGCTCCTTCCCCTCCTTTGGCGGCCCACTCTGGGCACAACTCATCCAGCTCTCCTCATGCAGGGGAGCATCGAATGGTTGCCCGGATGACGGCACAACAAACATCTTCGGAGTCATTGGAGGACCATGTAAGTGTAGTTGTTTCCTCCTTTGTAGTGTTGCAGTCGATGTTATCTATTGCCTCTGATGGTTCTTTGTTGTACGATAGCTCCTTGTGAAGAAAGCCGCGCACTTGGCAGAACAAGTGATGGCGATGGGCCGCCAGCATGCAATGCTGGAGACGCATCACCGTGCGGTTGAAAGTGAGTGTTCTACACTTATTCTTCTTTGTCTTCTCCTTTTAGTATAGTCGACCGATAGTCAACTTTTGTTTGTTGTGTAGCTGAGCATAATGCTCTATTGCGTGACGCCGTCACCTTGGAGAAGACACTGGCCGTGGCTGTGAAGGGTCGCGACGAGGCAATCGCAGCGCGTGACGAGGCGCAGAAGCGTGAAGAGGATCTACGTGCCTCCTTTGCGGCCAGAGAAAATTTGTTTGAAGAACAACTGTTCTCAGTCACCAAGGCTCTCTCAGGTACTTTTGCTTGTGGATGTTTTTATCCTTCTCTGCTTCTGATGTTTTTGCTGGAGGCACTGATATTTTGGTCCATGTGTGGGTTTATGTACAGATGCTGGCGATTTGAGTTTTGACCCGTAGGCCCTTCGTCACGATGACGCTCTGGCGGGTGCACTGGCTGCAGTCGAGGACCGTAGCGGCGTCTTCCAGGATACACTTTCCAAGGCCAAGGGCGCCCTCAGTCGCCTCCGGGAGGAGTTGATGCCTAAGGCGGAGCTGATCGATAATATGGACGAGCTGGTGGAGTCACTCGCCGAGGGTGTGCCTTCCAGCTACAAGAACTCACTCCGCGCGGCTGGTGTGTCCATGTCACTCGCCATGGTGCAGGCCCATGGAGTCGAGATCGATCCTTCCGCGGTGTTGAAGGCGATGCCTGTTGGCGCGGACGGTCAGCAGGTAGTCTTTGCTCCTTTCGCGACTACCTGTGGCAAATATGGGCATCACTTGATAAATACTATTGCGAAGTACTCTAAGGAGCTCCAACGTGCCAAGAAGGCGGCGAAAGCTTCGGCCTCAGGGGCCGGCGGAAAGTCAGTGGCGTCTGATACTGCCACGGACTTGATGAAGCCCCCAAAGCCGTCGAAGTTGAAGAAGCCAGCTACTCCTTAGTTAGCTTTGTAATAGTTGATTAGTTTATGTCCTTTTGTTTAAGAACATGCCTCCTGGTGACTGTATCTGCTGATACTTATGCTGGTGTTGAATGCATCTGACCCTTTTGTCTTTGCTTTGATTTGGTCGTCTTATTTGCTTCTATCTTGACTTGTGGTAGGGTACATCAAGTGATCCCGTGGGGGGGGGGGGATCCAGGACTCCCAAATTCTTGATGATACCGTGGCACCGTACGTGAGTTGCCCGTGCTCCACGGTAGCGCGAACGTGTGGAAGTCGAAAGCGGAAAAAGCCGCCGCCCGAGAGCAATATCTGCTTGGCGAGGTGACGTAGCTAGGCGACCAATTCAAGTGTTAGTTTGCTTGTTCTCATATTTTCTTTGTAGTCACTCGCAGTGGTACGTTGTACTCATGCTGCTGATGCTTCTTCGTGTAGTTGTTAGCGCGCGTCATCCGCAGGAGGAGAATGATAGAATTGCTATTCGCCTACATGATCTCACCCAGGAGCAACTTCAAGAGAGTGGATACTTCTGGGTAGATCATGATCGTGCGACTGCACTGGCGACCCTGTAGGATCGTGCATCGCGGGTGCTCCTCTTTCTGAAGAAATCGTAGTCATGCCTGAAGAGCATTTATCGGGCGATGTTCCCGCTGGATGATATCCCATCAAGCTTGATGGCCCTCCTAGCCAAGTTTTAAGATCTGTCCGCGGTTCGCGAATGCGTGAGGCAATAGTTGGTGGCTAGTGCCAAGGCTGCTCTGTCAATGGTGCGATTGCACATGCCTGACGTGGATGTTGCAGCAATTGCGTCTAGGCCGCCTGCACCACCAGCAGGTTCTGCCTGGAATATGGTGCCGCACTACCAGGCGGTGGATCGCCTAGCAGAAGAGATCGTCGACTTCTTTGAGGAACAAACCAACGTTCTCCTGCTATAGTAGTAGCCTAATTTGTATCCTGCACATAAGTGTACTTGTGTTGTAAAGTTCGTATAAATGTTGTATATAATTTATTGTCAAATGTGTACAAAGAGCTTTGTTATGAGGTACGTTGCACTATGCGAGTCCTTTTCGTTAGCCTGGCCATGTTTTATCTCAATCCCTTTGTCAACCTATCAAGTGCGTTGCAGCTGGGTTGAGGTTGTGTTTAAGGGGTTCGATTGATGTACCAGCTACTCAGGATATAGCGTTTTGGTTCGAAGAACAGATGTGTATAGGGTGGTGCAACCCCCGAGTACATAAATTGACAAAGTGAAGGAGAACACAGAGTTTTGGGGCACTTAGCTTTTATTTATTCGAAGAACAGTGCGAGGTACAATGTGTGGCTAAGTAGCCTTGACTGAGTAGCCTTATTTGCGATGTAAAAGTAAAAAAGCGACTAGGGGTAGAAGCGTCGCAGTTGTGCGACGTTCCAGGGGTTGGAGTATGCGACTCCTGTCTCTAAGTCTTGAAGGCGATAGGCGCCACCTGGGATTACTTCTGTAATCACGTACGGTCCTTCCCAGGGGGACTCGAGCTTGAGGTGCCCCTGCTACTTCAGTCGCAGGACCAGGTCGCCTTCGACGAAGGACCTGGGGCAAAGCCTCCTACTGTGGTAGTTGCGCATGTTCTGCTGGTAGATCGTTGATCTCTCCGCGGCGATTTCCCTTGCTTCATCAAGGAGGTCGACGGAGTCTTCGAGTACGAGGGATGACTCTTGTTCGCTGTAAGCGACCACGCGTGGTGCCTTGTACCGTACCTCGGATGGTAGCACTGCCTCTGCTCCGTGCACCATAAAAAATGGCGTGTAGCCCGTGGCGCTGTTTGGAGTTGTACGTAGGCTCCAGAGTACGGATTATAGTTCGTCCGGCCAGCAACCCGTGGCTTGCTCGAGTGGCCAGAGGAGTCGTTTCTTGATGCCGCTGCAGACGAGCCCGTTTGCCTTTTCCACCTGACCGTTAGTCTGTGGATGCGCTACTAAGGCATAGCTGATGTTGATCCCTAGGTTCTCGCAGAATTCTTGGAACTCCTTGGATGTGAAGTTCGTCCCGTTGTAGGTGATGATGCTATGTGGCACCCCGAAGCGGTAGACGATGGACTCAAAGAATTTGACAGCGCTGTGCCCTGATTGGTTGGTTACTGGCATAGCCTCAATCCACTTGGTGAATTTGTCGACTGCGACCAAGAGGTAGATGTAGCCTCCTCGCGAGGACCTTGGAAGTTTGCCGACCATGTCCAGCCCCCATTGCACGAAGGGCTAGGCCAATGGGATTAGCCATAGCTCTGCGCCCGGTGCATGCGGCTTGTCTGCGAATCGCTGGCAAGCATTGCATTTTTGGACGATTTCCTTGGCGTCGCGCATGGCCGTAGGCCAGTAGAATCCAGCTCGTAGAGCTTTGGAAATAAGGGCGCGACTGCCGGCGTGGTGCCCACAGGTCCCTTCATGGATGTCGAGGAGAATTGCTTTTCCATTGGCCATGGGAACACATCGTTAGAGTACTCCTGTGATGCTGCGTTTATACAGTTCGCCATTGATAACAGTGAATGCCTTGGATCGTCGTGCGATTTGCCGTGCATCTATCGGATCGTCTGGTAGCCTCTTGCTGAGGAGGTACGTGATGTACGGCTGTGTCCATGATTGTTCAGTCATCATGACGCTCATTGGTCCTTCGAGTCCGGTGTCCAGCTCCAAGTCATCGAGTGCCATTGGCTCATTGGGTGGTGTAGCCCCTGAGTCTATTGCTGCGCTTGTTTTCTTCTCTGCGGCCTTTGGCTTGATGGAGCGTTCGCATATGCGCTCGAGAAATACCCCAGGTGGTATGGGGGCGCAGGTAGAGCCTATGTTGGCGAGTGCGTCCGCCTCTTCGTTGCTTTCGTGACCTACGTGTCGCAGCTCGCAACCATCGAAGTCTCCTTCGAGTGTATCGTAGAGGTCGCAGTACGCGATCATGTTGTCGTTCAGTGCGTCGCACTCATGCATTGTTTGGTTGACGACCAACTTGGAGTCACCATATATGATGAGCCTCTTGGCGCCGCAAGCTTTTGCCATCCTCATCCCGTGCAACAGGGCCTCGTATTCAGCCTCGTTGTTTGAGGCTGTGAACTGCATTATGACACCTGCGCCTGCTCTGTATTTCCGCTTGGACCCATCGAAGTGCATTGTCCAGAGGTAGGACATATCTGGCTTGTCCGGGAGTTGGTTCTCCATCCAGTGCACGAGGAAGTCAGGGAGAACTTGCGACTTGATTGCGTCGCGCGTTTCGTATGTGATGTCTCGTGGAGACAGCTCTATTCCCCAAAGCGCGACTCGCCCCATGGCATCGGGGTTATTGAGGATATGTCCCAACGGCGCGTCGTTGACTACCACAATTGGGTGTTCCTGGAAGTAGTGGCGTAGTCGCCGGGCGGTCATAAAGACGCCGTACGCCAGCTTCTGGTAGTGCGGGTACCGCCATTTTGTTGGCGTGAGGACCTCGCCGAGGTAGTATACCGAGCGTTGTATGCCGTGGACCTTGTTTTCCTCCGCTCGCTCGACGACGAGCACTGTGCTGACCACCTGGTTGGTGGCGGAGATGTACAACAATAGTGGTTCCCTTTCTCGTGGGGTCACTAGCACTGGCGAAGTGGATAGCAGGCGCTTGAGATCTTCGAATGCTTCTTGCGCTTCATTGGTCCACTCGATTTTTTTAGCTTTGCGGAGGATCTGGTAGAAGGGTAGTGCCTTTTCACCCATCCGACTGATAAATCGACCGAGGGCCGCGATTCGTCCGGCCAGTTGCTGGACGCCTCTTATGTTTTTCGGCTTCTCCATGGCCAGTATGGCTTTTATGACGTTGAGTGCGTGCTCGGCAAATTCCCTGGGAACTCCTGGCATGTCCGCAGGACACCAGGCAAAAATTTCCCAGTGCTCACGGAGGAATTCGACGAGCGCGAGTTCCTATGCGGGACTCAAATTGTTGGCGATGAGGGCCGTCTTGGCGGGGTCCGATGGATGGACCTGCACTTTCTTTGTGTGCACAGATGAGTCCAAGGAGAGATCAGGTGAGCCTGACCTGCTCAGGGGAGGCAGACTGTTGTTTGTCGTCTCTTTCAATCTTGCGAGTCCTTCCTGCATGCCGAAGGACTGGGAGATTCTGTTGAATTCCTTGTCGCAACTGTCAGATCGCTCAAAGCTCCCGTTGATCGTGATGATGCTGTTGGGACCTGGCATTTCCATCTGCAGGTAGGCGTAGTGGGGCACTGCCATGAACCTAGCGAATGCGACGCGCCTGAGGATGCAGTGGTATTGTGAGGGCCAGTCGACGACCTCAAAGTCAATGCGCTCGTGCCGGAAGTTCTTCGGCGTGCCGAAGATGATGTCGAGGTTGATTTTGCCCAGGGGGTATACGCCTTTCCCTGGGACGATGCCGTGGAACATTGTGTCCGATGCCTCCAGGCAGGTTAGAGGGATTCTCATTGCTCGCAAGGTGTTCGCGAATATGAGGTTGATGCCACTTCCGCCATCCATGAAGACACGACTCATGTCGAAGCCTCCAATTTGCGCCTCGAGTACGAGGGGGCTGTGACCTAGACGGGGTATCTGAGGCGGGTGGTCGCGCTTGTCGAAGGTGATGCATGACTCGCTTCTACTGAGGTACTCAGTGGTGGGTGGTGGCGAGTGTGTGGCCAAGTTGACTTGGCGAGTGATGGCCTTCTGCACCCTGTTGGAGGGGTGTCCCTTTTGGATCATCATGGTGCCCATGGCCCATGGGTACGGTTTGCCTCCGTGGTGCTGGTTCGGTGTGGCTCCGTTCGGGGGTGGCCCAGGTGGTGGTGGCGGTGCGCCATGTGCCACGGCGCCTGGAGCGGCTCTGTAGCCTCTTTCGACTGCATTGCGGTTCATCTGAACCAATCCCTCGTGTAGCTTGAGGAACTCGCGGCAATCCTTGAGGAGGTGGCTGGACTTTCTCTTGCCATCATGCTTGTCGATGTAGAAGTGTACTGTGCATGGCCCAGACAGTTTGTCCTCGATGGAGGTCGCGGGTGCCTCATCGCGAGTGCGGCGTTGCCATACTTGCGTGGTTTTCTCGGAGTCGCGGTATCCGCCACTACGGTATCCTTTGTTGCGGTTATCGTCGCGTCTATCGGCGTAGCCGGCCGCGACGATGTTGACATCATCGCGGTCATCGTAGATGCGCATGCGACGCTTACCTCGGCGATCACGTCTGTGTTCGAGTTCTGCCTCCTCGTCGGAGTGAGCGCGATTCTTTACCGAATCTTCTCCATCGGCCCACCGATTCGCGATCTCCATCAGGTGGTCGATGGTTTGGGGCTTTGAGCGGCCCAGCTCCTCCTTGAGTTCTAGGCGGCGGACACCACCATTGAATGCATCAATCACGCGGTCCTCCGAGATGTTCTCCGCGGAGTTCTTGATGATGGACCACCTTTGGATGTAGGAGCGTAGCGATTCGCCAGATCATGGCTGGCAGCATCTCAGCTCTTCGATTGATGCGGGCCGCTTGTACGTGCCCTTAAAGTTACGCACGAAGCTGTAAACCAGCTCATCCCAGCTGCGAATGGATCCGCGTGGGAGGTTATTGAGCCATGCCCGGGCGGCGCCCTGCAGCTGTAGCTGCAAGCATTGCATGGTAGTGCTTCGACTGCCTCCGTGGATTCTGACAGAGGAGATGTGGTCCTCCAGCCAGATCTTGGGGTCCTGTAGACCGTCGAATTTCAGGTTCTCCGACGGGAGTTTAAACCCTTTAGGCATTCGCTTCTGCCTAATGGATCTGCTGAAGCATCTGGCGCCGTAGAGCTCCCCATCTTCTTCTTCCGTGTCAGTCGACCGAGCATGTCGTGCCCTTGATTTGTCGATCTTGCGCTGCGTAAGGTCATCGCGCACATCATAGTCATGATCGTGTCGCCGTGAGCGGCGGCACGAGACAAGTCGTGACTGTCGTCGCTGGATGAGGGCGAGGAGTGGCGCTTTGCTAGCGCTTTGCCCTTTTTTGGGTCTAGTTTCGGCTCCTTGTCGAAGGCGGCCTCGATTAATCCCAAGCCCGCGATCGTAGATCGATGCATGGCAGTTCGGGGATCTCCAGCTGGCGGCTGGTTATTGAGGAGGTACATGGTGGCTGCTGTCACCGCAGCCTGCGGTGTCCTAGGGACCACGTTGCCCCTCGTGTCGACTGTCATAGAGCCAAAGTCGAGGACTTTCGTGGCTTCTATGAGTTCTTGCTCAGTAAGATGAGCCATCCGTGATTGCCTCTTCTTGGCGAGGTACTCCTTGCCCCTTGAGGAGGATCCTCCGTAGGAGGAGAGCCCAGCGCGACGAAGACTCGATTCGTCCACTGCCTTTTTACGTGCCTCAAGTTGCACGGTTGTTTGCAGTTGGCGCTTGAATTCTTCCTTGAGGAGCCAGTGATAGCCCATTAGCAGTTCTTGCAGGCACCCAAAGGGTAGAGGAGTGCCTCGTAATGCCTCGCGGCAGCGATCCCACTCTTGCTCGTTGAGCTTGATTACGACACGTTCGCCGGTTTTCTCATTGATTATGCTGGGAGGTTTGACTGCTCCTCCGTTGTTGACGGGGGCGCGATTGCCACCGTTACCGCTGTTGCCACCATTTCCACTGTTATTGGCGTTGGGTGGATCGGTGTCGTTTCCAGGGTTGCCACCGTTGTCGCGATTGGCAGAGGTGTCGCATGCGTTGATGACGGCGCACATGAAGTGATTGGGGAAGCTATTGCTTCCACAACTCTCAGATCCGGAACCGTAGGTTCCATCTTCAGTGGCCAGATCACTCAGATTGGAATCGCGACTGCTGTCGCTGACCGTGTTTTCGACTGCCGTTGGGGCGTTGAGCTCGCTGAGGGTGCCGATCGATGGAGGGAACCATGATGCTGGGGCAATTACCGGTGCTGTCGGCTGATCAGGCATGCGAAGCGTGCCCATCTGACCAACTTGGAAGCGGAAGCTCCCAATGCCAGGCTGATTCCGTCGCCCACGGACTCGAAGGCCGGGCGGGTGGCCGGCGTGTGGACCGTGAAGTCGAACACGCCGAAGAGCTGGCGAATCTCCGCTGTTGCGGAGTTGTAGATCGCAGTTGATGGGGCCGAAGAAGCCGCAACATCAGCACTCCCAATTCCCACAGACGTCGCCAATTGACGAGGGTTTAACTCATCAATGTCCATTGTTTTGGACTTGGGTTTTGGAGAAGGAGGGAGCGCTGGAGACATCTATCGGCTAGCAAACAAGCACACAGGGGACAAAGATTTACCCAGGTTCAAGCCTCGTAGAGGTCCCTACTCCTGCTTGTCTGCTCGTGGAATTATCGAAGGAATCAAAAGTTACAATGACGCGCAGATGTAATCTGGCGAGGGTTGTGGAAACTAGGGTTGCGTGTGTCCTCCTTGCCGCCCCTCCTAACCTTTATATAGATAGGCTAGGTCTCGGGTAGCAGGTCGAGTCGGTTACAAGTTAGGGTTTTTCCCCTTCAAACTTACTATCTTTAACTTCTTCTTGTTCTTCAAGCAATCGAGAGTCCGTAGGTTACTCGAGTCCCTTGTTTGGGCCTTGGCGACACCGTGGGCCTATACGTATTTGGACCGTATATACTAAGCTCGAGTACCTGTAGGGTATACCCATGTCAGACGGTTACTCACATTGTCATGGCGGTGTCATGGCATATGCCATGGGATGGCTTGAGTTGGGGCCGAATGGATGCCGGAAGATCAAGGGAGGGAGGATGCGGTGGAAACCGCACGTAGATGAACACACGATGTACCCAGTTCCGGGGCTCTCTTGGTGACATAACACCCCTAGTCCTACATTGGTGGCTACAATGCGCTCCTTGAGCTATATGGCGAGAGGAGGAAGAATCTCTCTATATGCTCTCCTCTCTCTTAGCGTACATAGGGAGAAATGAAGAACAATAAATTGATCCCCCTCTCTGGAGGTCCTGAGGAACCTTATATACAGTGCCAGGTTACAATGGTCCGGGAACAGGTGGCAAGGGTGTAGGGTCGCGGGTAGGCTACACTAGGACAAATCAAAAATTTCTACCGCGTCAACCAGAATACTGTGGTCATAGATCATGGGATTACCACTAGACGCGCAGTTGCGGAACTTGATGAAGCACGTGGGGAAGTGTAGATGTTCTACATCTACTCCTTGTCCTCGTCCCACGAGCAGCTCCCCTTTGCGCGACTTGTCCAAGTGCTACAGCTGTAGCACCTCCGAGGCATCCACACGTCCGGAGTGGAAGCCGCCACACACCAGACTGCTAGGTCTTCTCGTGCAACATAGGCGGAAGAGGAGTGGCGCTCAACCCTATTCAGCTTGCCTCACTCTCTCTTATATAGGCATCCATGGTGGGCTTCTACATTAGCAGCCCATTAGCAGCCTAAGCCTGGCCTAATTCGGATCCGATCCTCATTAGGATTCCAGCCCCTAAAGTGTGTGACCCTATAGGTTCATATACGTATAGACATGACACGAGTACACTTACTCCGTCAATAGTTGGTAGAGGTCTCTAGCAAGACGTGCCAACTCCTAAATGCATATAAAAATCATTCGGATGAACCATCACAAGGTTGAGTACATGACTTTCCCTTTGCCCTATGATATTTGGTCTAGCTCCAAGCTGACCTCTCTTTCTCGATATTGTGATTCGGAATCCCTTTACTAGGTTAAGTCTTAACCATATGTAGCACGGCCATGCATTTCTGGATCCGATCACTCGAGGGGCCCAGAGATATCTCTCTCAAGTAGAGAGGGGCAAATCCCATCTTGATTGACCAATGCCTTGCAGCATATATCAGGACAAACCTGAAAGCTACCTTTATAACTACCCAGTTATGGAGTAGTGTTTGATAGCTCCAAAGTAGGTCTATCCACATCTCAAGTACATGCGATAATCTTAGGTCTAAGGACAAAACGTACATGATGTGTAGAGAGAGCTGCAAGTATTATTGCCAGTCTCCAGTTGGGTCAGTCCAACCTCATGTTCATAACATGTGTCCACATCATTGGTTTGGCATCTCCATGTCTATGATTTGCGAAACATAGTCATCAACCAATCGATGTGCTAGTCTAATATTCACATGTGTCCTCACATGAACTCCGACTAGGGACAACAATTAGATAACCATACAAGTAATGAGTTTCACAAAGAATTCACATAATTGCCAATCAATACAAGTTTCCTGATATATGGATATTCAAGGAACATTATAAAAACTCATGGATACATATGAAATACAATCATCTCTATGATTGCCTCTAGGGCATATTTCCTTCAAAGGGAATATGTTCTAGCTATGGTACCAAAGTCGTTTCCTTGGGCCTGCCTGGATGTCCCTCTTGTCACTGGGTCACCTCCTGATAACTCTCGATGGGACAAGACTTGTCTGCTCTTGACAACTGTCACCACGCCTGGTAACTGTCACCACCAGATTATCCTTGATGGGACTGTTCACCGTAACCTAGGGGCATGTCTGTATGATAATGAGGATCCTCTCCAGAATTCCTAGGAAAAGACTAGAGCATTGACTAAGAGGTCGGCATATGATCGTTGATCACATGCCAGTCCCTTATGTCGAATAAATGGCACCAGCCGAGGTAAGTCATCCTGGTCATCCCTGTATAAAAGAGACAACTTGGTTATGCCAACATATCTTATATATGTTGGCCCGGGTATGTCGGCCCTTATTGGCCACCCTATGTGGGTCCTAGCAAACCTCCTTATATAACTTTAAACCATGCCTTGACCCTATCGGGGGTCATCACTACGACATTAGTCCCCGAAGCTGTCGCGGTCATGTGGTGCCAACTAAAGGGCCACGACAGTTTCCTTTAATAACAAGAAACATATCTCTCCAAATGATATACTGATAACCCACAAGTATAGGGGGTGTATCGCAGTATTTTCGAGGGAAGTGAAACCCAATTTATTGATTCGACACAAGGGGATCCAAAGAATATTTATAAGCCTTAACAACTGAGTTGTCAATTCAGCTGCACCTGGAAACAATCTTGCTCACAGCAGTTTATCAGTAGCAACAGTTTTGTAGTAGGAATAGCGAAGTAACAGCAATAGTAAAGCAAAGACAGTAGTAACAAAAGTAGTAGACAGTGGGATTCGAGTGCGGTAGGCATAGGGATGGATGGACGAGCGTTGCATGGACAAGACAATTCACATAGAAATCAGAACATGGGGCAATTGCAGATAAATAAGATAAATCACCCAAGTACTAGACAATCCTAGGCATGTGTTCCAGATATAGTCATACGTGCTCGCAATGAGAACTTGCACAACATCTTTTGTCCTGCTAGCCCGTTTGCAGCGGGGCCTCTAGGGAACTACTGGCAATTAAGGTGCTCCTTTTAATAGAGCACCGGAGAAAAGCATTAACACTCCATGAGCACATGTGATCCTCACATCAAAGCCTTTCCCTTCTGGTTATCCCGATTTCTGTCACTTCGGGGCCATAGGTTCTGGACAACGACGTGTGTATACAACTTGCAGATAAGACCAAGAACAATACTATCATAATGAACCAATAATAAGTTCAGATCTAAAATCATGGCACCCGGGCCCTAGTGACAAGCATTAAGCACAACAAGTCGCAACAAAGTCATAAAGCACTAATAAAAGATACTAGGCACCACCCTAACAATCTGATGCCATTACATGAATGATCTCATCCAATCCCTACCATCCCCATAGCCTACAGCGGGGGATTACTCACTCATAGATGGGGGAAACATGGATGGTCGATGAAGATGATGGTGGAGGTCGATGGAGATGGCTCCGAGGGCACTTCCCCGTCCCGGCAGGGTGCCAGAACAGAGACTTTCTGTCCCCGAATCTCCCCTTTGGTGGCGGCGGCGCAGCGGAACTTTTCGTGGAAAAACGTCGAAAACCCCCGGAGTTTTTAGGTCAGAAGGCTCCTTATAGGCGAAGAGAGAGGCTGAGGGGGTGCCTGGGGGGCCCACACCACCCCCTGGCAAGGCCTGGCCTGGCCCGCCCCACCAGGCGGTGTGTCCACCCGAGGTCTCTTCTCCGTCTCGTATTCTGGCTCATGGAGTCTTCTGGAAAAATAGGCACTTTGGCTTTTGTCCCGTCCAATTCCGAGAATATTCATTTTCTGACATTCCTGGAACCAAAAACAACAGAAAATAGGCAGCTGGCACCGTGGCTCTTGTTAATAGGTTAGTCCAAGAAATCATATGAAAAGTACTCCAAAGTGTGGAAAAAACACAAGAAAGTGGATAAAACCAAGCATGGAGCATCAAAAATTATAGATACATTTGCAATGTATCAACATCCCAAAGCTTAACTCCTGCTCGTCCTCGAGTAGGTAAGTGATAAAAAGAAAGAATAATTTTTGAGGTGACATGCACCATCAAAGACTTGATCAAAGTATTCATAAAACATTCAAAGTTAGGATCATAGTGCTTCAATCATATCATGAAAGACAAAGTTCTAGCAATAAGACAAAGAAACTATGATGCAACATGAAAATGCACAAACAAAAGATTTATGAATAACAATGCTTTGCAAGACGTTTGTTTGTTTCACATAAAGAAAACATAGCATAGTGGCATTCAGCTTGTCCCTCAAAGAGTAGTAAACATAAATGCATAGGACACCTTCAAAGTTCACAAGAGTGACTAGATACAAATAGTTTAAAACAAGCAATATCAAGGTATGCATCAATCAACAAGTCTTGGGACAATGCACATAGAACTAAGAATGGCCACTATGCTCTCAAGAAAGTGCTCAAAGAATGTGTGGAGACTCAAGAAGGAAATGAAAAGTTTTTGAATAGTTTGAAAGGCTTCCAAATGCTGAAAGTATGGTACTCATTAGCTTTGAGCTCTCATTGCCCCTATCATAAGCATCTTTAAAGTGGTTAAGGTGAAAGTGAGGTCCAATCTGAGTTATATGCTTGACAGACTATAAACTGAAAATCCCAAGTCCCTTGAGTATGAGGGCCGCTCCTCATGCTACTCAACTTTAGTTACCGGTAAGTTCTTGTCATCGTAAGTATGTGCGTATCATTGAGAACCGCCAACAGGGTACCCCTTGCCCGATGATATGGAAGAATCCCCATATCAAAATGACAAGGCAAGCAGATAATGAGTATCTCAGCAATCTTCTTATTTACCATGGGAAAATGGTGCTTTTTTTCTCTCTTTCCTCTTTTCATAAAACTCTTTTTTTCTCAATAGCTATAACTCTCTTTTTTTATAAGAAGAATGCTTCATAGATATCATTATGGTTATGCTGCAGGTTTCCACCATGTCAGCATGGATTAGACCAGCGGCCCAGGCGTTTCTCTAACACACATACATAACTCCATGGACTTACAAGCTCCCCTTTCATTTCACACCGACGACATCCGCAAACAAAAGAGCAAGGTATCAACTGGGTATATATTTACAAGTGTTGAAAGCGTTCCCCGTGACAGCACGGTTCTGCTAATCCCCAGCCTATAACTTGCAAGCATATAACTTTCATGGAGAGTTCACAATGGTTCAGGTTTATTAAGTGCAGGAAATAAAGTGTGCCATCAAGTTCGTGAGAGCTTTAATCACTAGTTTTCTCATAACAAGTTTAATTTGGAGGATAAACAAAAGCATGAATATACTGGGAATAGCATAAGCTAGTAGGTAGGTATGGTGGAATCTTTGGAATAACTTGTTTTAGGGAGTTGGATGCATGAGTTGGAATAACTTGGTTTAGGGAGCGACAAACGAGAGAGCAATAATGGCCATAATCATGCATAGAGACAAAACATCATTAATCAAAGCATAAAGTGATACTACAAGTTGAAAACTAAAGGATCATAAAGGCTTATGGTGACTTGATATAGTCATAACATGGTGTGAGCATGCGCCAAGTCAACCCAAATAAAGTATCAAAGGAGAATACCACTATACTATGCTTTAATATGCTAAAACAACGCATGATTCATCCAAGGCATATTAAGCAATCTCAATTGTTTATAACAAGTCATGCTACAGCAAATAATACTAAGCATAAAGCCAAAAAAATATCAAGCATGGCATGACAAAGCATAGGCCATAGTCAAAAACAAGCTCTCTTTACCACTTAAGCATGGACTTTCCTACTCTTTTCCAATCCAAACCAGACTATTTGAACACCAATGCATGAAAGAGGGGGTCCAACCAATTTTTTCAGCAAACTAAGCAAACCATGCAAAATAAAAACCAAAACGAAAACAAAAAAGAAGACGCTCCAAGAACAACACAACTGTGCATGAAACAATAAAAATGAAGCGTTTGGAAAAAACCTGGGATTTTTATTGATGAAGAAGGGGATGCCTTGGGCATCCCCAAGCTTTGACGCTTGTAATTCTTGGATATTTCTTGGGGTGACACGCGTGGCATCCCCAAGATTTAGCTTTAGTCCATCCTTCATCTCATTACTTATTCCTTCCATACACCTGAAAATTTTCCTTCATACAAAACTTCACACAATCTTTATTAGCAACATTAGTGCACTCAAGATAAATAAGTCTTAAGTTTCAGTTCTAACACCAAATAAACTCCCATTAGAACACTAGATACTTTAGCACTTCCCTCAAAAATCTCAATTCCCCAAAAGAACTCAGAAAGGAACCAACAAGAAGCAAATGCAGAAAATGGCAGAAATCTGTCAAAACAGACCAGCAGGTAAAGACGAATTTTTTCGAAGACCTTATGTTGCTCAAATCAAAAAGTGTTGAACTAACAAAAGTTAGATAACAACCTGGGTCAGAAGCACAAAAAAGTACGTCTTAATTCTACATACAGAGCTCTCTCACGAATGTTTACGGTGAAGCACAAAAATCTGTTTCAGGACAGCAACTTTCCCAATCATTACTTCTCTCTTATTAGAGGTTACTCTTGGCACAAAAGGTAAATAAAAAGGATAAGGAGCGGTTATTACAGAGGTAATAACTTCCAAGACTCATATGAAACTCTTGGGTTATCTCCCAACAAGTACTTTTCTTTAACGCCTTTAAGTTAGGCATAAACAAAAACTGAAATGGATAGAATAGAAGTAAACAAAGATAATCATAGTGAAACCATTGTTTTGTTCAATGAAATCCTTTTGTTAACAAGGTTGATCAGGTCTTGTTACCAAAGTAATTCCATATGAGACAAAACTTTGTATCCCACTAATGATTATGTTACCTCAACCTTGATAGCAATGGTCCCAATCATAATAGTTTCAAATTTTTCTCTTCATATGGGACAATATATTTCTCCAAATTGAATGCACTCAACATGTTCAATTGAATTCAAACCATAAGTCCTTTCAATCTTCTTGAAGAAATAGATAATGTGTTCCTTGTCATTAACATTGAAGGCCACCTTCCCTTGATTATAATTAATAACAGCTCCTGTAGTATTTAAGAAAAGGTCTCCCAAGAATAATAGACATATTATCATCTTCAGGCATAAAAGTTTGAGAGGATGCTCTCATAAGAAATATGAAGTGAAGTAAAATAGAGCATCAAGAAGCAAATCCAAAACACATTTAAGTCTAACCCACTTCCTATGCATAGGAATCGTGTAAACAAATAACAAAGTGACAGGCATAGGAAGATAAAACAAGAGTAACTTCAAAACTTTCAGCACATAGAGAGGTGTTTCAATACCATGAAAACTCCTACCACCATATTTTCCTCTCTCAATTTTTTTTTCAGTAGCCTCATGAATAAACTCAGCAATATAACTATCACATAAAGCATGCTTTTCGTGATCTATAAGCACTAGAGCCTTATCATAAACATTTTCAAAGGAAACCTCGGGAACATAACATTCATCCTCCTTTAGTAAGCATGGAGGACAATCAAATAATGTAAGGGATAAAGAGTTACTCTCATTAGAAGGTAGGCATGGGTAGCTAATCCATTCTTCCTCCTTTTGTTCATCAATCTCCTCCTCTTTTTCATCTAATGAGATTTCAAGTTCATCAATTTCTTCTTCCATAGGAGCATGCAAGACATTAGTCTCTTCCATAGGGTCCTGCAAGGCATTAGTCTCTTCCATTTGTGGAAAGCATCTATTAAAATACTCAAGAATAGGGCCATTTTCATCCTTGTAATTATCAAAGCAAAATTTAAGTATACCATAAACCTCATACTTATAAGGTGAATCATCAATATTTTCAAGCAAATTAGCAAGTTCAAAAGCACCCTTCCAAGCAATAAATTCTTCAATTTGTTCCGCATCATAAAAGTCATAAATTCCTTTAGCATAGGAAGATATGGTATCATTATCATTATACTCACATTGAAAAGGGAGGTGTTTATACCTCTTTCTGCAACGAGACTCATCATAGCAATAAGTAACATTATAAGTAGAGCACACGTTCCTAGCAATGGTATACAATCTATCAATTTTTTCCCATAAGTGTTTCGCTTTTTGTGACAAGCGGTGTTCCTTATAATAATATCTTTGATCTTCCGTGAACCCACCTTGCCAATAAGCTTCAGTTTCAAAGAAACCAACCATTGCCAACAAGCATGATAAAGCAAGACAATAACAGACCAACGAAAATAACAACTAGAGTAGGAACTTTTTTTTTGTATTTTTGATAAAGAAACAAGCAAACAAGGAGAAAGATAAACTTAGCTTGAACAATAGTGAATCTAAGTGAACTTGATAAATAAAGTTATGCTCCCCGGCAACAGCGCCAGAAAATAGTCTTGATGACCCACAAGTATAGGGGGTGTATCACAGCATTTTCGTGGGAAGTGAAACCCAATTTATTGATTCGACACAAGTGGAGCCAAAGAATATTTATAAGCCTTAAAAACTGAGTTGTCAATTCAGCTGCACCTGGAAGCAATCTTGCTCACAGCAGTTTATCAGTAGCAACAGTTTTGTAGTAGGAATAGCAAAGTAATAGCAGTAGTAAAGCAAAGACAGTAGTAACAAAACTAGTGGACAGTGGGATTCGAGTGCGGTAGGCATAGGGATGGATGGACGGGCGTTGCATGGACAAGACAATTCACATAGCAATCGGAACATAGGACAATTGCAGATAAATAAGATAAAGCATCCAAGTACTAGACAATCCTAGGCATGTGTTCCATATATAGTCATACGTGCTCGCAATGAGAACTTACACACCATCTTTTGTCCCGCCAGCCCGTTTGCAGCGGGGCCTCAAGGGAACTACTGGCAATTAAGGTGCTGCTTTTAATAGAGCACCGGAGCAAAGCATTAACACTCCGTGAACACATGTGATCCTCACATCAAAGCCTTTCCCTTCCGGTTATCCCGATTTCTGTCACTTCGGGGCCATAGGTTCCGGACAACGACATGTGTATACAACTTGCAGATAAGACCAAGAACAATACTATCATAATGAATCAATAATAAGTTCAGATCTAAAATCATGGCACTCGGGCCCTAATGACAAGCATTAAGCACAACAAGTCACAACAAAGTCATAAAGCACTAATAAAAGATACTAGGCACCACCCTAACAATCTGATGCCATTACATGAATGATCTCATCCAATCCCTACCATCCCCATAGCCTACAGCGGGGGATTACTCACTCATAGATGGGGGAAACATGGATGGTCGATGAAGATGATGGTGGAGGTCGATGGAGATGGCTCCGGGGGCACTTCCCCGTCTCGGCAGGGTGCCGGAACAGAGACTTTCTGTCCCCCGAATCCCCCCTTCGGTGGCGGGGGCGCAGCAGAACTTTTCGTGGAAAAACTTCGAAACCCCCCGGAGTTTTTAGGTCAGAAGGCTCCTTATAGGCGAAGAGAGAGGCCGAGGGGGTGCCTGGGGGCCCACACCACCCCCTGGCACGGCCTGGCCTAGCCTGGCCCACGCCACTAGGCGGTGTGGCCACCCCAGGTCTCTTCTCCGTCTCGTATTCTAGCTCATGGAGTCTTCTGGAAAAATAGGCACTTTGGCTTTTGTCCTGTCCAATTCCGAGAATATTCATTTTCTGACTTTCCTAGAACCAAAAACAGCAGAAAATAGGCAGCTGGCACTGTGGCTCTTGTTAATAGGTTAGTCCAAGAAATCATATGAAAAGTACTCCAAAGTGTGGACAAAACACAAGAAAGTGGATAAAACCAAGCATGGAGCATCAAAAATTATAGATACATTTGCAATGTATCATATACCATATGTCGGCTGAGATTCAATACCGGCAATTGATTCTCAATCAATCTTGGCATCTTAAATGATAATTTTTTGTCATCACCGACTTTAGTCAGTCAGCGCCAAATTTTACCGTGGCCTAAAATCCCTCTCCTTTTCTTTTATGTTGGTATTGCGATGGTTCACATAGTTATCTTGGGTTTCTCTTATTTTATATTGGTCACCCTTACATGTCACACACTTACCGCAGGTCGCCTTGTTTTCTATATGAAGATGTGACATGTGCCACTGTTGGCATGTCCAGCGGGTACCATAGGAGGTCAATTTTCCCTGGAAACTGACAAATCTATCTGCACGATGCCTCACTTACCACTGATATCACGGGATTAGTAATGGCACTATGGTCCGTTACCCTTCGTGTGGAACTATTTGAGGAATGGTTTGTTTAATAATCGCGCTGGTTACTGAGATCATAGTTGCATTCAATCCTACAGCCCACGACCTCACCGGGCCTATAAATAGAGGGGCGGGAGGAAACCCTCATTTTACTTTACCCCACTGCTAATATTTTCCATAGCGCTGTCGCCGCTAGTTGCCCACCACTGCTGCACTACGCAACTTCCTCTTGCGTTCCCGCTAGGATTTCCTCCTCCCCACTGCTGATTCAATCCACGCATACATCACTGCTGCCGCCACCGTGGGACGCTTCCATTCGAAGCCTAGTGCCACCACAGATCTGGCGCCCCACAAAGTTATCCCAGTTGAGCACGGCAAGAAGGATATGGATGCCGGTCCAGAGCGACCTTCCTAGGAGGTCTCAGACGTCACTTTCGACGAATTCGAGTGGCTCTGCCGAATGCGGCGGATCCTGAGGGAGGTGGAGTGATGCTTGCCCAATGTTGAGCTCGTGTCGGAGGTTCTCCCCGGTGAGTATGTTGTGTTCATCTCGCATTTCAAGCATGGATTTGGCCTCTGATACCTTCGATCCGGATTACGGATGTTGTATAGCTCTTTTTCCCTAGTAGACCTAGGTTATCGAATCCTTGGGAAGTAGAAAGCATAGTGAAGTTACTTTAACGGACCTTTGGGAGTTTTATAATTCTTTTTTTGTTTTACCGGACCAAGAGTTTGCTGTCTTTTGTTGTTTTCGATGATGGAGAGAGAGGGCCTAGGGATTTTGGTTTCACCTGTAGTTATGCAAAACATCTCATGGGAATAAAAGATAATAATAAACTATGCATGTAATTGTTAGAGCAAGATAATTATATGTGAGCAGTGCATCCATAATTGCTATTGCCTCTGTAACCGCTTATAGCAATAACCTACTATTCTCATCCATAGAACAAAAGAGAACTAATGATATGCATAGTTATGTCACCGTTATTCCCAAGTAAATCCCTCACATACAGCCGTACTACCCCTTCTATCACTAGGGTTCCCAACATGCAGATTAGTCATTACTCATACTCCCTATACCTGGATCAATCCTTGGGGTCTTGGGTACCTGACAAGTCCTTGGAATGAGGCAAGAGAGGATACAATAATCATCATGTCATACAAACTAATACATGATCCCATCTATGATAAATAACATGCACAAAAGCTACATGTCTAGGACGAAGACCTTATCCCAAAGAGAATTACTCACATATAGAGATGAAATCAACAATCATAAACATTGCAATGGAAACCATGAGATTGATAGCAAATTGTCTTACAATGTTGCCAATCGAAGATGAGATCTACTATTACAAGTGGTGGAATATGGCTATGGTGGTGGAGAAGGGTTTGGAGATTAGATCTAAGTCTATTCCTCTAGCGGCTCTTCTGTGTTGTGGATGCAGGTTTCTATGGTTCTGGGGGCGCTGTTTCTCGTTGCCCGAAGCCTCTTTATATAGGGGTCCCTTCATGAAAGTTGTTCTATTTGACCTAGCGGTGTTGATGGCAACTATACGGCTGGAACTATATGGCCAGAATTTTATCCCCATCGTATAGTTGGTCGTTAAAGCTTTTGTCTCCACTTCACAACCCCTGATTTCTTTGGGTTGTTGGAAATCTCGTATCTTTGACTTTAATGTTGTGATTCCTATCATCAAATGTCATTATCTGCGCAAGGAAAAATAGAAAGAAAGGATTGCATACCCCTTTGATCATTAGGCATTAGTGGCAGGGTTTAGAGAGACATTTCATAAAAAATATGAATAATATCCAGTTTAAATTTGGATGTAGATGGCTATATTTCACAACCATCAACCTCCCCAAGCTTAAACTTGATCGTCCTCGAGCAAGAAAACCAAAATCAAAAAGGAACTCAACATTTAAACTGAAATATCGAGATGATGATCTTACTCATGATTGGTAGTCTCATGTTTCCTCCACTTTATTAATCTAAAAAACTTTAGCATAGATAGAGTAATGGCAAGCATATCATACAGGTTTTTATGGATCCTTATAGCGTAGAAAAATTATTGTTAACATGGATGATTCAAATGAGTAAACCTTATTCCATGTCATGTAATCAACTCATAGGCTTGCCTTTGAACAATAAAGTATAATCATGTAAAATTGAGAGTGTGAGAGTTTGTCATGATAAACATATACACTAGAGTATCTCAATTCTCCCACATCAATAAGTTAAGACTTTTCAAGCACTACTTTTTTGTTCATTGTCCTTCAAGAATTTCAGTTCTTAAGTAATTGAGAGCATGCCAAAAAAATTAATTAGTTTATCAGGCTATGATGGACACTCGTGGCATCACCAAGGTTTTTATTCCTTTTGCACAATGATTACTCATATCAGCTAGAGGAGTGATTCCATCATGAACACAGCTACTCGAGAATGCCAAGAATCTTACCCATTATAGCATTGCTGCTACTTATGTTTAATCAAGTCATAGCCAAAATCTAGGAGTTCCCTCCATGAAGATCATTTGTAGGATAGCAGAGTTGTTGGCATCCCATGAAGTTTGACACGCATAAAGCTATAGTATTCTTATGACTCACAAGTCAAACTTTGGCATGCTCACAAAAACTGCTAAACATTAATTCAATTGAACAAATCCTTTAAAAAAGAGCTATCAAGTCAATCATTATTTTCTATGGTGTTGAGCGTCTCTAGAAATAAGCCCTCAAGACTAAAAACTACAACACCCAAGCCTTCAATTGTGAGAATTTTTCTTATTACAATTGTTTAGCAAATTTTTGGCAATACTTGGTTAACTACAAGAGCTGGAACAAAACGTACCCAAAATATAAAGACTCACTCCACCAATATAATATCTTAACATTTACTACTAACTAGCATGGGTTTCTCAATCTTCAAAAGTGGGGAGTCTTAAGGCATACCTCTCATGATTGGTTCCACTTCTCTCTTCCCTTTTGATTTTCTTCTTGGAAACTCGAAGTCGATCACTCTCCTGCAGATATGTGAAAGCCACAAGGAGAATAGAAAGGAAGGAAGAGGGAAAATAAAGATAAATGGAAAAATCTTTTGTCTTTTTTAAGAGAGGGAATTAAAGAATAGAAAATTGGCGGCAAAGCTCGTCTAGAAAGTCTCGAAAACAAATAGAAATAACTAAAGATCAAGTGTTGGGGAAACCAACACAAGTGCTTATAAACTCGAACCTCGAAATAAATAAAAACAATGAACACCAAATAAAGATAATGAGGAAACTTCCCCAAGCTTAGGCTTTTGCAAGCCCTTCAAATCATTGTGGTGGCAGGAAAAATTCGTAATTCTAGTTTGGAAATTGAGTTGATAAATTACTAGTTGTTTCTCGGAGGTTCAAGGAGAGGTTATGCATCCTGTCCATAGTTCCTCCAAGTTCTTGGAAGTCTTGGTATGTAGCGAACTGGGTTGGTGGCTGCTCCTCTTGATAAGGAACTTCTTGCTCCTCTTCCTGGTCCTCATCCTCATCCGGAATCTCCTCCTCGGGTTGGTGTTGCTCAACCTACAATTCATATAGCAAACATCCTTCCTCGATAGAGAAAATACCATTAGGCAAAGGAGCGGGGTAGAGATGCCCAGCTCTAGCAATATGCAAGTAGTAAACACCACCTCTCCTAGTGAGAATTCCACAATCTTTTAAAGTAGAGAAACCAACACATCGCTCACCTAGCATTGGTGGAAACTCACCTAGGTCGATGCCTAGGGCAATGGCAAGCACGGTGATGACGCCTCCACCTATGATTGGTCCTTGGCTTTGGGAGGATTGGTACTCCAGGTAGCACACAAGAATAGCGCCCAAGTTGAGTGACAAGTCGATGTTGTTCAAAGCAGCTTTTGCAAGGACTAAGATGTCCTCCTCATTGAGTCTCCTGAACTCATTTCGTTCCTGCAAGGTGTTAGCAATAACATAGAACAAATAGCGAATTGCAGGATGTTGAATAGTCTTCCCCTTGCTTACTCTAGAAGTGAAACTCATTCCATTATAATAAAGTTCTAGGGAAGGGTCTATGCTAGTAAAGGATGCACATAAGGCATTAGCATTATTGTTTGGAAAATTAAAACATGCGCACCATTCATCTAGTGATAAAGCATAATTGTTGTTAATAAGTCAGAAAGAAATCATGTCCTCTCCATGCCATCCTTTAACGGTGCTTTGCAAAGAACTTACAAATTCAAGAGTTAACCAGCGTTAAGTAGGCACATCATTGAATATAAAGTTTTGTAGGCCAAATCTATTGCAAAGTAAATTAAAGTCATTAGAAATTCCGAGTTAATTCAATGTAATGGGGCAAGCCCACTTTGTTATCTTCACTTATCGGTTCTTGATCCTATTGAAGCGATCATGTTGGAGCTCATCCCTGAACCGTATCCCCATGCGTTCTTGAGGGAGAGCCCAAGAAGAACTAGCGGCGACACGATCACGAGTTTGGCTCCTTGTGTTCATCATCTAAAATAATAAGGAAAGTCAAAAAAATAAAACTTTTTGATCCAACAATAATTAGCATAACATATTCCTCATCTTAGCACACTAAAGAGTCCCCTCAAAATAATAATCTAGGCAAGAGAATCATTGCAATTAGTTCATAGTAGGTCTCACCATAAATTGACAATGATAACAGATCAAAAATGAATTTGCAAAAAGTAATTGGTGGATCGGAGGAGAAACATACCGTAGATCACTTGTGTGCAAGGAAATTGAACGAAATTAAGTAGAGATGAAGATCTCTTGAGGTTTTGAGAGAGTTTGGAGGTAGATGATAGAAAAAGGATTGAAGTTTTGGTGTTGGGGGTACCTTCCCGTGGCGATTTTGTGGTCGGACGCATCTATACGGCCAAACTATACGACCAGAACAATTTGTTCCCGCCGTATAGTTGGTCTAATGTCAAAAATTTAGGGTTTTCACCTGACGGTGCAACTATACGACCAGAACTATACGGCCGACATTTTTATCCCTGCCGTATAGTTGGTCATCAAACCTTCTGTATCCTAGAAAAGAAATTTTACAAAGGCAACGATAACTATATGGCCAGAACTATACGGCTGGAATTTTTAATCCCGCCATATAGTTGGTCGTTAAACCTTCAGTACCTAAGAAAGAAAATTTGTCGATGGCAGAGATATCTATACGGCTGGAATTTTTATTCCTGCCGTATAGTTGGTCATTAAACCTTCTGTAGTCATCAAAAAAATTCTATTTCTTCGAGAATTCTTTCTTATCCTGAAAGTTAGCGAAACACCTTGTTTTTGACAGAAAAATGACAGTAAAAATTGTCGACCAACATCAGCATGTATAGAGTAGAATTTTTAGTACTACCAAACTTGTTCTCCTCAACTGGAGCTTTCTAGCACTCTTTATTAAACATAAAACTTAAACTAAAACTTTACTCAAACCTTTATTTCACATGGGTTGCCTCCCATGAAGCGCTCTTTTATGGTCAATAGCTTGACCTCGATGTTGCTCACTTAGGCCAGATGAGTGGAACACCCATTCCAAAATAGTTCGCCTTCAAAGTGATGGCCTCCTTTTCATCATGTTTGGTTTTCTTCTACCTGGGAAAATGAATAACAAAAGGATCCTATGAAGGCAATTGAAGCTTCACGTTCCCTTCATGTAGATTAATCAAAGCCTTAATAGTTCTTAAGAATGGACGAACTAATATAATAGGAGCAGTAGCATCTTTAGGCATGTCAACAATAACGAAATCAATAAGAGTAGGACAGCCTTTAATGTATACTAAAGTATTTTCTTTAATCCCTACAACTTGTTTGTAGGTAGAATCTGCTAGATGTAATTTTAACTCGGTCATTTCAAAAGAGCCAAGATTTAACTTCTTGAAAATACTTTTTGGAATTGTTGAAACGCTTGCACCTAGATCACAAAGTGCAGCTATCTTGATATTGATCCTTTTACAAGATCTTCAATGGTGTAATTTGGTGAAGGAGCATTACTATAATCAAGTTCTTCATGCTCCTCCCTTTGGATTCTCATCATCTTGAGGTCTTCAACATGATTGGGCTCAGCTTTACCTGCAAATTTAGCTAGTATGAGAGTTTGACTCTTGGTTATCTTACCTAGCTATGCCTCAACAATCCTTGTTCTTTCTTGAAGGGCCTGCAAATCATTCCTCAAACTTACAGGTTGGTTAGATAATTTACCAAGCATAGCATCATGGTTCTCTGTTATTTTAACAAGGATATTATTTTGCTCATTTTGTGAATCTATAAAGGACTAAGTGTTTCTTGGAGACTACCATTACTTGTTCACATATTATTATTAGTGTTACCTGCAGGACTAGAATAATGTTTCTGAAAATTAGGATTATAATTCTTCTTCCAAGCAGGGTTATAATTTGATTCTGGGATAGCTCTTACCTAGTTTTCCTTAGCTTTTACGGCTAATATGAGCTCATCCAACTTAGCATTAAGTTCTTCATTTTCTTATGGTGAGACAGAGTTCACCTTCTTCATGTTTGATCTATACACATGCCACTAGGCATGGTTGTCTTGCATATTGTCTAGCAGATGCTTTGCTTCAGTAATATGTTTGACCATAAATGTTCCTCCAGTTGCAGTATCAAGCATAGACTTAGACACATGGTTAAGATAATTATAAAATAAATGGAGAATTAACCAATCTTCCATCCCATGACTGGGACAGTTTATCATGCATTCTTTCATCCTCTCCCATGCAAGCGCTAGTGGCTCACACTCTTCCTGTCTAAAACCAGTAATATTCAATCTTAGTTGCATAGTCTTTGAAGGTGGGAAAAGTTTAGTCATAAATAGATAAGTACACTCCACCCATGATGCAATAGTATTTCTAGGCAAAGATAGCAACCATTCTTTTGCTCTTCCTCTAAGAGGAAAGGAAATAAGCGCAATTTGACCACATCAGGGTCAACATCTTTAATGCACATCATATCACATATTTCAGTGAAAGTGTTCAAGTGCATACCAGCGTCCTCAACAACAGAGCCTCCAAATTGATTTTGTTGAACCAAACTTAAATAGTAGGGCTTAATTTCATAATCATCAACAGTGATTGCTGGCTAGGTAATATGAGTATGCAAATAATCATTGTTGGGAGTTGCAAACTCCCCAAGCTTCTTTTTAGCTATATTTCCTATGTTTTTGGGTTTTCTTAAACAAAGACTTATGGTAGTAAAAACAAGAATTTAAAGACTAACTATTTTTTTTGTTTTTTCAAATAAAGACTGAAATCAAACTAACAAAATTAAAAACAAGAATTAAAACTAGCAAGGTTCCTAATAACCTCACCAGGGTAGCTATTGCTTCCCTAGCAACAGCACCAGAAAAAAGGGTTGATACCTTTGATCTGGATTACGAATGTAGTATAGCTTCCTTTTCCCTAGTTGACCTAGGTTATTGAATCCTCGGGAAGCGAATGCATAGTAAAGTTACTTTAATGGACCTTCAAGAGTTTTAGAATTCCTTTTGTGTTTTCACTAGACCAGTAGTTTGCGTCTTTTTGTTGTTGTCAATGATGGAGAGAGAGGGCCTAGGGCGTTTTGTTTCACCTATAGCTGTGCAAAACATCTGATGGAAATAAAAGATAGAAATAAAGTATGCATGTACTTGTTAGAGCAAGATAAATTATATGTGGGCAGTGCATCCATAATTGCTATTGCCTGCGCAACCACTTATAGAAATAACCTACTAGTCTCATCCATAGAAGAAAGAGAACTAATGATATGCATAGTGATGTCACCGTTAATCCCAAGAAAATCCCTCACATACAGCCGTATTACCCCTTCTGTCACTGGGGTTCCCAACCTGCAGATCAGTCATCACTCATACTTCCTATGCCTAGCTCAACCCTCGGGGTCTTGGGTATCTGACAAGTCCTTGGATTGAGGTAAGAGAGGATACAATAATCATCATGTCATACAAACTAATACACGATCCATCTATGATAATTCACATGCACAATTTCTACATGGCTAAGCCAAAGCCCTAAGCCCAAAGAGAATTACTCACATTTAGAGATGAAATCAACAATCATAAACATTGCAATGGAAACCATGAGATTGCTAGCAAATAGTCTTACAATGTCACCAATCGAAGATGAGATCTACTATTACAAGTGGTGGAATATGGCTATGGTGGTGGAAAGGGTTTGGACATTAGATCTAAGTCTATTCCTCTGACGGCTCTTCTGTGTTGTGGATAAGGTTTCTAGGGTTCTGGGGGGCACCGTTTCTCGTCGCCCGAAGCCTCTTTATATAGGGGTCCCTTCACGAAAGTTGTTCTGTGATACCTAGAGGTGTCGATGGCAACTATACAACCAGAACTATATGGCTGGATTTTTATTCCCACCGTATAGTTGGTCGTTAAAGCTTCTGTCTCCACTTCACGACCCCTGGTGTCTTTGGGTTGTTGGAAATCTCGTATCTTTGACTTTAATGTTATGATTCCCATCATCAAACGTCATTATCTGCGCAGGGAAAAATAGAAAGAAAGGATTGCATACCCCTTTGATCATTAGGCATTAGTGGTAGGGTTTAGAGAGATATTTCATCAAAAATATGAATAATATCCAGTTTAAATGTGGATGTAGATGGCTATATTTCATAGCTATCAGCCTCCCAGTTAGTGACTTTACCAAGAAGTTTTCCATTAAGTTTGGTCTCTGACCTCATCATCTCCTGGCCAATGCCATTACCACTTTGTATGCCTACATCTCTTGCCACGAGAGATATTTCGGCCTTTGGCCCTCCATAAATCTTTGGGACAAATACTTCCAGTTCTAGCCCCAAGTTATCTTGGATCCGGATACTCCCGGTGGCACCAAACCCATGACCTAGTGTGGAGCTGCCATGGTTGTACCGTGGAAAAAATCCAGCTTTTCTCGGATCAAAGGCCTAGAGTCCTACAAGAAGTGGCTATGGTCCATCTTCTACGTGAAGAACTCGATCGAGGTGGATATGATCATGTTGCTGAAGTTTGTCATCGGTACCCCTAAAGGGAAATACAACTGGGATTTTGATCCCAAGGAGCTCAACGCCGCGGTCAAGTAGATTCATTAGGTCATCCTTCAGCTCAAGGATGACGGTATGTCAGGTGACGATCTCGTTGCGACATTCATCAGTCACCGGGTATCTCCACTCCAGCGTCGGACTCACAAAGTTTGTGACATGAGCGGCCGACACAACCCCAACCAGAAGTCATCTTTGAGATAAACAAGCTCATGGTTTGTAAGCGATTCAAGGCTATTGCCAAGACAACAATGCTAGAGGAATGGGAGTGGGGCAAAGCCCTGCATGACCGAGAGAACCCCGTGCATGTGGTAAGCACCGGAAGCTTGTGACCAACATATCTTTTCCTTCCGACATAGTTTTTCATGCCAGCCTATTATTTTTCTTCATAAATTAATCTTGAACTTGTTTTGCTTGTTGTGCAGAGATTCACCCGGTAGGCAAAGGAAGATGTTTAGTACCCCCCCAAGCCCATGGGACTAAGACCGCAAAATCTCGGATGCGGAAGATTCGTACTCTGAAGACTATATGCCGATTCCCCATGCCAGCACTGGTCTATCTCTGGGTAAGACCCCCGCCCGAGATCCATTAAGAGATTGTCAGATTTTAGAGGTACTTGATCCTCTGCCAATTGCATTCACATTTTCGCTGCACCCAACACTAGCTGACACGGACGCCTAGGTGGTGGAGGAGCCACCTCTGGCCGTGGGTGTTCGAGGCGGGACCATGAGACACACCGGGTTTGGGGTCTAAAAGACCCATAAGCCATAAAAGAAATGTAAATTCGTAATTAAGAAACCTCGCACGAGACCAATGGTGACTGGGTAATTATCTTTTCCGACATATTTTTGTAATTCAGTATTTCTTGTTTCTCTCTTTCTTTCTTTTCTCTAGATGAAATGACTTAACATTATGTTCTATTGCAGGGATGTGCCGGAAGTTACTTAGAGCATGTCATGCATTGGCTCACCGATAGAGGTTCCTCCGTCTCCATCTCCGGCTGACACCCGGGTTCCAAGCCTGGCAAGGGTGAGCACTCATCTCGCATCAACTACCGATATACCGCAGCCGAGAGGAGCAGCCGTCACTAGATACGAGTATGTCACTCTGAAAGATGATGCCATGCATCATGCTAAAGACGATACCTTGGCTCCAGACCGAGATGATGATCCTGGCACCGACAATATGGACGCTGAGACTGATATTGGCAAGATTCCAAAGGTGCCGAGGCAGCAGCCACAATAACAAAAATAGCCAGAACAGCAGCAAGAACAACTAGAGTAGCAACAACAACAAAAGAAGCCACCAGAGCAACAAAAACCTCGACAGCAATAGCGGCAGGCACCGCTGGAACTCTCGACACAGCAGCAACAAGCCCTGCCAACAAATTAGCAACTAAAGAAACCGACAAAGTCAGTAGCTGTGCCCAAGCAGACATGGGTCGCTGACATGATGAAGAGATCCACCGCCGCCTCTGAGAAAATCAAGATAGGCAAGTGACACTGCATGTGAGTCTAGCTGCTGCCATTGTC